>OY986042.1:93261469-96118969 GCA_963920215.1 Nineta flava
AGGTATGAATACATGTTCGATAATAATTAATCAAACAAAATGTCAATTGGAATGTTTCTTCGAATGTATATTAAAAATACAACAGAACAAATTGATACTGTTTATTAACCTGACTCCAATTAATATATACAGAGTGTTCAATTAAGTATGGATATAATTATAGCAGTGCTAAACATCTGTTGTTTTTATACCCGGTATATGAAAATATATTAGGTTATTTAAATTTAGTTCCGATTTTGTAACGTTTTAAAATATTACTTTTCGCAGACATATAATGGCCTAATTCAGCCATTTCTACATGTCCGTCTGTCCGTGGGGACGATAACTCAAAAACGAAAATAGATAATGAGCTGAAGTCAAAATGGGCAAAACAATCTATCTTGATAACCTTAAGAGATAGAACAAAAATTTAAACACAAAAAATGTTCCTAATAAACAACTTTTGTATGGAACTTTTTTCATAAATTGAGTATAAATCGGGTATTTAAGCAATTAACTCAATTAGTTGTTATTTTCCACTTATTTTTTGTATACTTAAGATCTTTTCATCTATTGTCGTTTTAGCATGGTTCTCTTAGGATGAATAATGACGGAGGTGGCTAAAGTTAACTTAATTTGACATTTAACCGTAAGGCAACCATACTGAAAATGGATAAATAGACGATCAGCCTGACAGATAAAAAAGTCAAATCAAAAGATGAAAAGTGTATGCATTCCACATATCATCTCGAAGCTTACTTGGTATAACGTTGCCCCGGAACGCCAGAGTTTGTGATATGATTTTTCATGATGCACTCTTCAATGAAAATATTTGGCGAATCGTTGTTTTGTAGGAAAAGTTATGCTCAACAATTTTTTATGTGAAAACATCTATAACGAGACTATACAAGTATGATTTAATATAGAGAGTGAAATGACATTTCAGATTAGACTAGCATGTTTTTTTTATAACGACCAATACGAGTAGACCAGTTAGTTCAGGCACTCGGAACTGGGAGATTGCTGGTTCAATTTTCAACGGCGGCAGTTTGTCAATTAATTTAATTAAAAAAAAAAAATTAATGGGGTGGTTAATGGACTAAACTGTTGGCGTGTGGACTAGAACGAAAGTAACCGGCTATGATTGTGAGGGTCTTCTACATGTTGCTTTCACAAACGCCAGATTAATATCGGCATAGTTCCTATCAAAGTCTGCTGCAGTTGCACAACCTACCAAGTCCTAATCTTAATCCATACAAGTTCCTTAACCTTAAAGGCTTCGGTAAAGAAGGCCTAGAAAGACCGACTTGCCAGACTTTGACTTCCCCTTTGCTACTACTACATTACGTATTTTTATGTAATGATCGTGTTTTAAATGGGAAATTAACATTGTATATGAAAGAGCATTGCCATTATATATTTGATATGTTTTTTCCATTATATATTTTGTTGTTATATAAAATTTTGTCGAAATTTTTCTGTTATTTAACGTATCTGTCATTGACGGAAACGTGTCAAAAGTTTTGATATCATTTGATCCTTTTTTTTTGGACATATTCAATGCCATCTTATAATTTTTTTTTTAAATATGTGTATTTACAGCTTATAAGGTTCTTTATCGAACCGTATTCTGTATACCTCACCCAGATATTAAGAGTAGTCATGCTGTGACACACTGTACATGAAAAAGTGTGTTTTTTTTTTAAACATAGAAGTATAAGAAATAAGTCAGTATTATTTGATCAGAACATGTAAAAGAATTGATCGTAAAAATAATTATGATTCTTCTTATATTACATGTCAACTTGATAAGAAATACGTAATGTGTTTGGTCGTTTTTTTTATAACGTTGGATGCATATAATTTAATATGTTTACGATATTAAATTCTATTATTACCAATGTTGCATATAATTCATGTTTTATTCGATTATACACGAGATATTTCTCTTCTCAGAGTGAATAACGGAAAACATATTCAAAAAGTTTCTCCAAAACTTTTATATTATACCAACGGAAGTGACTTGCGTGATAAAAAATGCTTGGTATGAAATCATACACATCTACGATGGGAATCTAACCCACGACTGCTGGTATTCCAGACCAACGCTCTGAGCTACTTGAGATGTTATGGTAGTTGAATAATCCTAAATATTCGTTTGAATGAATAAATTTTAGATCTAAAATCCTATTCTACAAGTTATTCATTAAAGACTCGGGATTTGGGATTGAAACCAAACTTTATTTTGCCTAATAAATAATCTCGAAATAGTTTATTGATAGTTGACTGAAGCAACAACATGCAGTTACCGAAATAACAAAGGGCATATGTATTGACTCCGCAAATGTATCTAAATAAAAAAATTCGTTACGCAGGAGCTGCTTCAACTTAGCGAATTTCCTTTGAATACATAAATCACTTTCTAGCGGTCACAATCTTAGTCTGATCAAAATGAAATGTCGTATATGATTTTAGTATTTGCATGGCCAATCTTATTAAGAAATGACATACGTCAAGGGGAAAGAGGGACATAAAGAAAGAAGAAAATATAAAATATCTCTCTTAATATTAGAACAATCGAAAAATACGTAAGGAATAAAGTTGTATGTGTGCTATAATTAATCACCTTATCATTTTTGCTCAAAGTCTGATGTGTACAGAGATATTAAGGGATTTAATTTTCAATCTTAAACCGTCAATATTTCTGTAAATATTAGTGTAACAGAAAAAATTATTAGAAACAAAATTATAGTAAAACTTAATACCTACAACTTTACTTCTTATAAATTTTTCATTTTTCGAATAATAATAATAATAATAATAATAATAATAATAATTCTTTATTTGTATGACTGCTGCTGCAGTATAAATAGTGTCAGGTTTCATCAAAACAAAAGCAATACAATTAAAACTTTCATAAGTAAATACAGGTTAAAATTTTTAAAATCAACAATAACAACAACAATAATATTCATAAAAATGATAACAAGTATGATAATAACAATAATAACAATAAATGTAATATAACAATAATAACAACAATAACAACAATGATAACAATAACAATAACAATAAGTCATGTCAACAAAAAATCCTTAAAATTATAATAACAATTTTCCAGAAGAATTTCCTTACATGCAGACTTGAACCTTTTATGATCTTTTATACCCCTAATTCTTTCAGGCAATCTATTATAGAATTTATGTCCCCAGTAAAGTGGATTTTGTTCATAAAGAGCTAAGTTGTGAATTGGCGTTCTGATGTCATTACAGTGGCGAGTATTGTAATCGTGATTAGCACTGTTCAATTCGAGATAGTTGTAATTTTTCCGAGTTACAAGTAAGCACTCCAGTATGTATATACAGGGCAGCGGTAGTATTTTGAAATTTTTATACAGATTCTTGCAAGATGTACCTTGTGTCATGTTCGCAATTAGTCGCACAATCCTTTTCTGCATAATAAACACGTCTTGTGCACAATGGGAACTTCCCCAAAATATAATACCATACTTGATTCTCGAGTAGACGTAGGCGTAATAAATAACTATTAAAGAGTCTGGGCGTAATGAGTTCCTTAGATTTCTAATAGCGTAACAGGATGATCTTAGCTTACTGCATAGATCATTACAGTGCTTAGCCCAAGTTAGTTTCTCTTCTAGAACTATACCTAAGAACTTAATATAGATTTGTTTTAGTATATTTGCACCATTGACTTGTAAAATTAAATCTAGTTCATTCCTATTATTTGGGGTCCTGAAATGGATATATTTTGTTTTATCGACGTTTAAGAATAATCCATTTGCATTAAACCAATTTGTCATTTTCTCGATTACCATTTTAGTTTTCGCTTGTAGATCTTGTATGTTTTGTGATTGTATCATGAATGAAATATCGTCGGCGTACATGATAGCAACAATATTGTAATCTTTATTTACGTAGTTAATTAGATCATTTATATACACAAGGAATAGAATTGGGCCTAGGATGCTTCCTTGTGGTACGCCTAAAGATGGTGAAGTCGTATTGGATATAAATGTCAGGTGATTTTCTCGTAAAATTACACTAGATGTTCTGTCGATCAAGTATGAACGAAATAGATTTAATGCAGTTCCACGTATTCCCATGCACTCTAGTTTGTTGAGTAGTTTATTATGGTTTACACAGTCAAAAGCTTTACTTAAGTCACAAAATATTCCGACACACATTTCGTGATTATCAATTGATTTTATAATTTTATTTAGAAATGTCATGATTGCAGTTTCGGTTGACTTGCCCTGTGTAAAACCATGTTGTGCATCGCACATTAGATTGTGCTTCTCTAAAAAACTCATTAGCCGAGATAATATAGCTTTTTCGACTACTTTCGAGATACTTGAAACTAATGATATTGGACGATAATTAGCAAGCAGTGTACGATCCCCTGCTTTATAAATCGGCGTTATAAGGGCGTGTTTTAGAGCATTAGGAAAAAATCCCAATTTGAAACAATCATTTATAAGGGATGTTAAAGGATCAGCAATGTATGCTTTAAACTTTTTTAGCGTGTTGTTTGATATTTCATCCCCTCCAGTCGAGTTAGAATTATTGAGATCTGTTATAAGATCCATTGTTTCTTTTTGGCTTATGGGAGAGAAAAATATACTATTGTGGTTTAACACAGGTATTTTTATTGATTGTGTGGTTGGAATATTTTTAAGAATATTGAGCGGCTGGTTTTTGAAGAAATCATTGAATACATTTACAATTTTCTGTTTTTCATGGATGACTCCATTTTCTGTATTGAGTTCATATTTAGTACTTTGATTTTGATTTCGGAGACTGTTTGTATTCTTATTTGTAAATTTATTAACTAAGTTCCACAAGCTTTTACTGTAATTGTTTGAGGAAGTTACAATAGAATGGTAATAATTTTGTTTAGTAACTTTAACCAATTTCATATGTTTTTTTTTCGCTATTTTATAAAAATTGCAAATATTCTCTGAGTTTTGTACTTTAGTTAGTCTGAATAGACTTTTTAATGCTTTACTGGATTCAATGATTTCTTCATTCAACCATTGTTTTACTTCTTGTGAAGTTTTACGTTCAGATTTCACTATAGGAAAACTGATATTAAAGTAATGGTTTAGAGTTGTTATAAAATTTCTAAAATTGCTTTCTAAATTCGCGGTTGTATTATTATCTAAATTTTCCCAGTGCTCATTAGTTAAAAGATGTGCAAAAAGTTGAGTATTGAGTTCTGAAAAGTGTCTACAATACGTGTATGTTTTACTGTTATTGGTTTTTGTCAATTCTATATTAAGTATTTGAGATCTATGATCAGAAAAGTGTACATCCTTTACAGAAATCTTATAATCAAAGTTTATATTGGTAAATATATTGTCAATAACAGTGGCTGAGGTTGCTGTCACTCTAGTGGGCTCCTTTACTAGCTTTATTAAATTGTAGGTTCCCAGTAAATGGCATAAAGTATTTTTTTCCTTTGACTCTTTTGAGAAATCTATATTAAAATCCCCCGACAGAATTATAGGTACGTGCATATCGTAGATTTCATCCATAACAAGATTCAAGTTTAAAATAAAAGAATTAAAATCACCGATTGGCGATCTATAAATGACGAGAACGAACAAAGAAATAGATTCTTCTAAATTCCACCTGAGTCCACAAATTTCAATATCCTTCTCAACACAAAATTTTTCTAGATTTATATTTTCACAGTGCCACTTGTTTTTTGCTAAAATACACACTCCACCTCTGCTATAAGTCGATCTGCAGAAATAATTTGCTAGTTTAAACCCGCTAATATGAGTGCTTTCTATTTCTTGTTGGTTTAACCAATGTTCACTGACACAAATAAAATCTGCTGAAATATCCATATTTTCGATTTCAAGTAGATTGGATTTGTTATGAAATCCTTGTATATTGAGATGCATGATTGCAATCTTATAGGATTCGACCACGCATGGTTTTAGATGACTAAATCGCCCCGGTTCTTGTCGACGAAAAAAATATCTCTTGATAATAGATCCTTTCGGCCAAAAGCTTGCGTCATATAATCGGTTTTCCAATTCTCTGGGAGCAGCAACTTTAAAACAAGCATTTGTACCCCTCGTTTCCAGTTTTTCCACTTCGAAATGCTGATCGCTGATTTTGTTTCGAAGATAATTAATAACTGCTTCTTGTGTTGTATCGGCAGCCATCCTTCCCAAGAAGATCCAAAGCTTCTGTTCCACTGCTGAGAGTGAACCGATTTCATGGGAATTACCGATTATGACGTTTCTTTTCCTTCGTCGATTCACTACGGTAAAACCATCTGTGTCTTCAGCTAAATCGATTTGTGTATCCTGTTTGGTAATTTTGTTGTTGGATGTTTCTTGTGTGGTTTGACACGACATTTGATACGAACCTTGAGTTTGAGTTTTACCCTCCTCAAGTATTCTTTGATCTTGAGATATTATTTCATTGGATTTATTGTTGACTTTTTGATTTCGAGAGCTGGGTTGCGCCACCTTGTGTGCATAGCTGTCATTTATGGTTTGTTTCTTCAATAAGTCCATGCCAGTTAGTAATTTTTGATTTAATTTTTTTAGTTCAAAAATTTCATTTTTCAAAGATTCATTTTGAGGTTCTTGAGGCGACATCTTTTGAGAGCTTGTTTCACCCACTTTGGTTTGTTTCTTCAATGTTTCCATGTCATTTAACAATTGAAGGTTAACTTTTTTCAACTCCAAAATTTCATTTTTTAAAACTTCTGTTTGAACTTCAACACTATTTTTTATAATATCACTTAGCACCTTTAAGAATTCATCACTTAACAAAGCACTAGTTATGTATGATACAAATTCCGTACTATCAACATTAGCAGTCTCACTACGTAGACGTCCAGTAGGCGCCATGTTGAAATATTAAAGGAGATATGTTAAATTTTGTGTTTCCAATGCCAAATGAGAGAGAGAGAGAGGGAGAAAGATTACTCGCGTTCTAAACGGTCAAAAATTCTGAAACATCGGGATTTATTAGAAAACGTTATTTTTAGTCTGTGTAAAAAAATGAGCAAAATCTGATGAAAAGTGGTTTCATGCTGGAACATCCTTAAATTAAAAAAAGTATATGAGAAGTTAAGTAAATTTATATTTTGCAACTCATAATATAACGGTTTTTTCTTGTGTCTCTTTTTTCCCAACTATTTACGAAAAATGATGTTTAACAAATGATGTCCCCTTTCGCGCTGTAAACTATGAGCTCTTTTCAGCACTTTTTTCTTCTTCAATCACCTTTCGTAAAGTTTCTTGAGATATCCCCAAAATCTCTCGCCTAATATTCGAGTTGTTCCAAGTATTGTGGATTATTTACATAAACCCGTTCTTTTCAGATAACCCCAAAGAAACTAATCTGCAATATCGTATGGTAAGAAGGAGCATATCTGACATTAAAATATCGTCGATAGTTTCTGTGAGTAGAAATAAAGCTTCTTCCGTTTTCCAAATAAAATGTTATGATATTTATCCTTTCTGTAGGCTTGTATTGGTTCATATCGAAACTCCCAAGTATTTACTTTAATCTAAAAAAACTGAAACTCAATAAATATTAATTCCCGAAAGGCTTATTGAAATTAAAAATCGTGAAGGTACTTTTGCGCCACCCGTTATATAATTGAATACAACGTTATGCCATTAAACCATATGACTTATTAGAATAGACTGACGTTTTACTGAACATGACTGTACTCTCACTGAACGAACGTCCTTAATACATAAATTTCTATAACTTGCAGCTACTATAAAATCTTTTTTTCAAAGATTTGACAATTTTTAAGGTGGAGTTTTTATTAAACCTGTTTCGTTATTGTTATTATAAATATATTAATATAAGTAAACTAAATTATCTGTAAGAAAACTCTCATATTAATTTATGAGAAAAGTCTAGACACATTGTTAATTTCATTTCGTTTCACAAACTCTCTTAATTGAAACTTTGTAACTAAAAGTAGACCATTTCCTATCATTTGAAGCAAAAGTAGTATCGTAACCCAAGTCTAACAGTTTTCATTATTTTAGAATAGTTTGAAAATTTTCCTTACTGAAGGTCACTGACAAGATGTTTCCAGATAATTTTTTTAATAGAAAAACTTGCTGAATAATTTGCAGTTATCCAATACCATAAAGTTCGCAAATCAATACGATAACTTAGAAACATCTTGTGAGACACGCACCAAATTAGTAACGATTAACATATCTTTGACTGCATATTCCGGAGGTATTACGATTAGCTAATTCATACTGATGATGACTACTCCGTAGTTGAAATACTTATTTATAAAATGCAAATAATTGTTCTAGGAATTGGGGAAAAATTTGAAATTTTATTTCAAAAAAACCTAGAGTACTCTTTGATTATTTTAATACGGTTTAAACATTTTAAGGTTAGTGTAGGTTTACTTTAACTCTTGTGTCATCACGTCACGCAGCATCACTAGTCAAAGCAAAAAAAAGCGTATGGATAATAGCTAATTACTACGTAATATATTTTTTTTAGCTCTTAACAGAAAATAAATTTGATTTTTTAAGGCTCCGGGAAGTTTTATATATATAATTGTGTTGAAAATCCTATCCCGCCAAATATAATTTTTTTTAAATTCTAAATAATTAAAGGCTCATTCACAACACATATCAATGCCGAAAAATACAATTGTATAATTTAGGTGGGATACACTTATTCAATATGAATGATGCTTAATTTTTTAAACGCTGAGCACTAATACTCCGGATTACTATTTTTATACACGTTATATGCAATATTCAAGGATAGAAAATATACAAGGACAGAAAAAAGTTTTTGGTATAGATGTTCATAAAATGACCTAATAAGTTCATTTCCACATGTCCATCTGTCTGCTCGTAGACAGGATACCTCAATAACAAAAAGAGACCACGAGTTGAATTTCTGTACGTGTTTTCTAGAGCTAAAAAGTAAGGTCAAACTCATGCATGAACAAAATCAGGCATCATTGAAACGATTAGAGGTAGACAAAATATTTAAAGACAAAAAATGTTTCTCTTTTAAAATAAACAACGTTTGTTTGAAATAAACACAGTATATACCGGGTAATTAAGCAATTATATCTGTTAGTTGTTATTTTCACTTGTGTTTTACCCGACGGAGGGTTATGTGTTTAGCCGGTCTATGTATGATCTGTTCCCGTGTAGTTCCTAAGCTACTTATCATATTTTGACAAATGAGGTGGTGATAGCTTTGCCTCAGAGTTCCGTGTGTCATATGTTATGTGACGTTATATTAAATTCAACATGGCGTATATGACTTGCATAATACGCTAAGCAATAACAAAAATGTTCACAAATGTAATGAATGTATGGTTTTATTTCACACATTCTTAATATTATACTATGACTTAAATAAATAAATTTAAAAAACCTAAAAACCCGATTAAGAAAAAAGCATGAAACAAGTTTGATAAACCTAGTAGATGTTTCTCGTATTTGAACGCCCAACTGTGCGATACACAAAGCGCAAATTGTATCAATTCCCAACCTTCGACTACCAGAAATATGTGAAAAGACTATTCGAACTTGTTTCGTATTTTTTTCGTCGCCAGGTTTTTTAGTTTTTTGCAACTGATTTATATAAACTTTGTGTGATTTAATTCTTGAATGCTAAATACAAAACTGTATCAATTCCCGACCTTCGACTACAAGAAATATGTAAAAGAAGTATGTTCAATTCAAACGTGATTTTCACCGTCGGGTTTTCAATTTCTTAAACTTAGTTATTTCAACATATGTGTGATTGTATCGAAGAATATAATTTCATTCATTAGTAGTGTTTTAATTCTTGAATGCTAAATACTTGTAAATAAATAGTAGGTATATGAACAATATTATTTAATAATATGAAAAATACCTTCAATATTCTTGAATGAATGAATTTCTATATATATTTATAATATATATAATTTAAACATCATATATATTTTATATATATATATAATAATGATTTGAATAGTTTATAGCCAGAAAGTAAATATTAATAATAATTTGTGTATGATGCAATTTAATTTTAATCTAACTGTACGCTTCAAGTATATATATATATATATATATATATATATATATATATATATATATATATATATATATATATATATATATATATATATATATATAATACAATACATATATAAATATTACCTATACATTATTATATACTTGTTTTTGTTGCAAGCAAAGCAAGGCGAGTGCTGGTGTCTTGTGCCCATTGTCGCCCACGACAAAAAAAATACACCGCACATACATACATTCATAGATACATACATACACACATATAGGTACTCGTAGTCGAAGAGACTCAACTAAAAAGTTTATATTTATACTCTCTATCAGCTTCACTCACACAATTCTTATTTTTTGTTTTTACATTATATAATTCCATCTGACATTCATCTTTTTTACATGTACTGTGTGCGATTAATATGAGGTGGAAAAAATATTAATATTACACTAGCCACGAAAAGTATGAAAACAATAGCTGATTTTTTTTTTTTTTTAACAACAGCTGGTATGCTCATTTTAGCCCGTAAAATGAGGCTTCATTTTTTGGGAGTCATTTTTTTTCAGCCCATTCATTATCAATGTTGTTTCGATTAAACAATAAACATATGTATGCAATAGCGGATCACTCTTCTTTTCTTAACGAAAAAGGTGCATGGTATTTTAGCACGTAAAATGGGGCATACAATAATATTGCGACTCATTTTTCAAGGGTACATAGTATACTCATTTTAGCACGTAAAATGAGCATACCATGTTTATAATCCATTAATAATCATACTATTAATAATCTAATGGTATGCTACCATTAATAGCATACCATTAATAATCTTGCGACTCATTTTTCAGCCCAGATGTATCGATTTAACAACAAGTATATGTTAGGCAATAGTGATCACTAAATACAATCATTTTGTCGTCTTTTTGCTAAATAATAAGATGAATTTTATTGTTTATTTGTGTTTGTCCTTTAGGGTTATGACGTATGGTGGCAATAATTAGAAACAGAGTACTGTTGGCTATAATAGAAACTTTGCCGACATTCATATGGAGTTCGTGAAAGGAAACTCTAGAAACCTTCACAAGCATAGCCGATTACTTTCGTTTTTAATTGACAAACTGTCATCATTACCAAGTACAGCGCTTTGACAATATAGCCACTGGAACTGGTGTCCTCAGATGCAAAACTTGTAACGTCAATTTATCCAAACCTGGTATAGCTAGTAATCTTAAGACGAATATAAGCATCTGAATTTTCGGTAGTTTCGGTAAGCTTCGCCTGTTGTTATTTAAATAAATGTGTGGGATATTATTCGTTCAAACAAGTGGGAAATTATCAAACGGATCACTAGGATGCGGAATCCTGATCTAGACGAACTCATCATTAAACTAACTATTTGGATATTCGTACCTTCATTTTACATTAATCAAAAATTGTAAACGTATTTTTTTCTATATATTTTTCTTCAGAATACCATTTTGATACAAATTACCTGTACGGTCCTATATAGACTATCAAATGGAAACAATAGTTTACACTTAATTTGACCAACAATTATGTCTAGTAAATTTTAAAATAATACTGAAGTGAAAAAATTTACTCATCAGCCGGGAATCGAACCTTAGACCTCTTGTATACGTAGCAAACACCTTAGTAACATTTCGACCATAGATGCCATAATCGCATGCGTAATATGTTCACCTCGGATATATTTAATTCGTTCCCAAAGTTTGTGATGCTTGTGTATTTATTGTAATAACCTATGTGCTGTTTGTTGGGGCTTGCTGCCAGAGCCTCAACCATTGTCTTCTTCATATAGTAAGTCTTTTTTTTCCTGTTTTTTTCTTTCTCTCTATGTATATTCAAAGACAATAAACTTATGTTGTATTTTTTTCTTTTTATCGTTAAAAAAAAGTTTTTTTTATTTATAAAATTTATTATTATATTTATTATGGCTAGCAATAATATGTTTCTAAATATACATTTTATACGTATCTCTATATATATGTTTGGATGTGAGAAGTTATTACCTTACAAATTTGCTAACAACCTGGGTCATATTATATACCTTTATTTTATACGAGACGAAAAACCCGTTGAACGCAATATTCAATTTTTTAGATCCTAACTTTTTACAATACATTTGGAAAAATTGTAATTTTATATACGCTATTATTTATTGTGCATATCAAACTTTAAAAAGACTGCTTTATACAGAATATAGTTTGGATTTAATTATTTTCCACTGGTAAATCTTCAAAACGATAATAGATAAACGATTCAGAGGTCTGTTTCTGACCAAAAAATTCTAAATCATAAAATACTACTCTTTACCGGAATTGTTTAGCAGCTATTTCGGCATCGCTTTCCGAAGCTTTTGACATCAACTTTTGTGATCCATAGCAGTTTGATTATTAGCGGGTTTCGCTTTATTGTGATTGATTAGGAAATTGAAAAAATGTACAATTATTTGTATTTTATAAATACGTATTTCGACTACAAGGTAGTCACCATCAGTATGAATTAGCTAATCGTAACTATCTCTGGGATATGAAGTCTGAGATATGTTGCTTGTTGCTAATTTGGTGCGTGTCTCACAATAATATTTAAAAAGTTTTGTCTTTTATATGATCTGACTAAAGTAGTACCTGAAGAATTATTTGAGTTGACTGACCAATTAAGAGATTAAGTGTGTGATTAACCCAACCCATTTATTGGCAGTATCCTTTTTTGACCATGCAGTGTTGTTATTGTCAATAAGGTGAGGGTGTTGATCGAAGCTCACCTTGATATTCAGGTATTAAATTTTGAATATGGTTTAATTTTATTAAATCAGAATTTGGAATTGGACTATTTATTGTCTAAATTCATTATCTATTTTCTTAATTTGTGTACGTAGATAATTTCGTATACATCTAATTCTGTTGGAGATTTTGTACCGATTTCAGTAGTTTTAAATTTGATTTGTCAATTTTGTGGTTATAATAGCTGCGCACGTTATTGAGAACAACCACAAAATCACAAATCAAATTTAAAACTATTGAAATCGGTACAAAATCCCACAGAATTAGATGCATACGAAAGTATCTACATACACAAATTAAGAAAACAGATAATGAATTTAGACAATGGCTCAATTCTAAATTCTGATTTAATAAAATTAAACCATATTCAAAATTTAATAGCTGAATATTCATGGGTAGCTTCGATCAACACCAATTTTTGCTCATAAAATGAAAAATTTTAATAATAAAATGACCATTATGAATTTGTTAATATCGTTGATGATCTCGTTGCTAAACGTTTTTGCATATATTCCGCAAAAACTTTGAATATCCACGTGAGTTTATCACCACTAAAATATGTGATAATCTTTTTCAATGAACAGATTTATATATAAATTTCCGTTAAACTTAGGATTATACTTCATACATAGTTGATGAATATATTAATGGCAAATACGACATGTAGTTCAGAGAATCGATTGAAAACAAGTTGAACAAACTATATTTACCTTCAATTTACTCAACTTTTATACTAGGGTACTGGTGCCTAAAAAAGCCCACTTTTTGCAAAATGATTATAAAAATTGCGAAATAAACAAAAATAAATAGAAATTTAGTAACATTGATTATTTATGCATCCGATATTTCAGAAAAGTCATCACAATTTATTATTGTGTTTCAATAAAAAAAAATGAGAGTTTTAAAAACCTCGATTTTGGGCCATATTAGAAACCGGGTCTCTCAATAAGTCCCATTACAAAACTATGTCAAATAAAATATTAAATCAAAGTATATCAATATTACTCACTAAACAGTCATTAAAATAAATATTTTCGTATTTAATATTAAGTATTTCGCACAACAATTCTGGCGAAAATAGGCTGGGTCTTGTTAAATCTATTAAAAATACAAACTGCATTAAAACAAAAAATTATCATTATATTTTAAAATATTTTCATTTCTCCTTTACTGTTATTTACTTTTTATTAAATATTAAAAACAAAAAATTGATATCGGTATTTTATGTTTAATCAAAAACCAACCTGGGCCTTATTTGGTGTCTTAGGAAAAAATCTCGAACTTTGGTTACAAAAGGAACTAAATTGGCTAAATAAAATAAAAAAACTGTTTTTGTTTGCATGTAATATAAAAAGCTTATACTTTAATTTAGCTGACCTTTTATTTATAAAACATACTGTTGAAGCAAACATTTATGAAAATTAATTAATAAAATAGTTAAATTTAATACTCTTTATTAGGCCTGGGATTTCTTAGGGTACAATCAAGTGAACCTTATTACGGGCAGTCACAGGCGATGGCAAATACGTCGTTAAAAAACAAATGATAAAAAAAATAAATAACAATCGGCTTGCTACCAATAATGAAAAGCTTAAATATTAAGATCCAATATTAAAACCAAAAAAAAAACACCACTTTATTCACCGAAAATTTCAAAAAAGTGATTATTCAATATTATAAACAGTGTGTCTTAGTGACACCTCACCAATAAACACGACTGCTGTCTAGCCGAAAACGCATTCGACTCAAATTGTTGTAGAATTTTTGTCTACTGATGTTTCTGCTTAATTCGAATTCAATCACGATTTTTCATAACTGGGCTTTATTATGAGCTGGGTCTTATTAGGCGACAGTACCTTATATAGGATATATATCGTGATACATCCAATGCATTATCCCTTTGTGACACAAATTTCCTTCGATTCGTACAATCGTACGTTGTATAGTTCCTGAGACATAGAGTAGGACCCAGGACAGACCACAGAGGACATCGGACAACATAAAGTAAAATTTTATAAATCTATATAGATTTTATAAAAGATGATTATTATTTTTGTTGTTGTTGTTTTTGATTAGTTATTATTATTATTATTGAGAAATAAAATATTTGTTTATTTATTGATAAAAAATAAATAATAAGTAGTTATTTGTTGATTGGAAACAATTTAATATTTTTGTTTGTGTGCTTATTATTACTATTTTTTTAATATTTTCAAAAGCGTAAAAATTTGTTTATTTGTTTAGTTTTCTATAAATTTCTAGCCAAATTATTATTTTTTAATGTTAAAAATTATATATATATATATTGTTTATCAATTGTATATAATTGGGTAGCCCTTGATTGTGTTGTTGTAGATTTTATGAGTTTTAGTTTTTCAAAATATGATTTATTACATTAAAATTTTAATATAAACTAAATTCCTTATTTTTATGTATCAGAAGATACTTTCTGGCGCCAATCTATATCTCCATAGGTGAAAAATTTAAATCTTACAATTAAAGCACCAAAAGCTATTAATTCTTTATGAGTGTTTAAAAATATTTGTTATGACTACAAAAATAGCCGCTAATTTTTCAAAATTTTATAATTGAATTGTGCCTTATTTATTTCGGTTTTCGCAAAATCCTTTGGATAAAAGTCGTTTATTTGAAATATACTCATAATACTTTTATTAGAAATATTTTCCCAAAAACCGAATAAAACAAGGTATGAATCTACTATAAATTTTTTTAAATGAGTGTTACCATGGTGGCTTATAGCAAGTAATATGGACCATCTAAGTTGATTTCATTTTTTTAAGTTTTTTAATTGATTTGTGCCTTATGGATAGAAGTTTTAGAAATTTAGAAATATAGTAACAACTTTTATTCGAAATATTTTTCGAAAACCGAATGAGTAAGGCACTATTTTTTCAGTCAGGCATAAATCAATTATAAAAATACAAAAGTTGACATCAACTTTTCTGGCCAAGTGTTCTATTTGCTATTTTCAGAGAATAAATAATATATCCCAGGCATTTTTTATCGGCGCTCCCACCAGAAACCATTTCAATATCTACACAAACACTCGATCGACTACCGGCCAAATTTTTCCAATAAAAATAGTTTGCAATGCGTTTTGTTTCTGTAGATAACTTAATAAATGTGACTGAAATTAGATTGACAAGGAATTAGAATTGAGTTTTTGTACATAAAGGTATTTGCTTTATGAAAAAATTCTATAAATTTTTCTCTTCATTCAGACTATCGTTACAAATTCAAGATTAAAACAAATTAATTATTCTAAAACTGCACGAATAATAATAAAAAAACATATGTTTTCAAATACATTTTTTAAATATTTAAATAAATAAATAAAAATACAACTATAATAAATTTTATAAAAGGCGCCACTAAATACAAATTTGAAAACAAAATTATGGGTCAGATAACAACATAATATTATACACTTTATTTAAAAAGTATTTAAATAAATATAATTATAATTAATTAAATATTAAATATATGATTCTTGTTACGTGTACAAGATATATTTAAGATGTACAGATTGGTCCATCAAAAATGGTGACCATATTTTCTGGATTTTGTTTGATAAATGAAAATAGTTTTATGGTCAAAAGATACATGGTCATTTATTTGAAAATTTTAATTTTATTAGAGATATCGCAAGACGAGACGACACGAGAGTAGCATGTCTCGTGTATTGTATTGACTTGTAAAATTTTTCCATTAGGAAGAAGGTACACTATTCTCGAGTGACATAAGCTGTATAAAGTAATTGTTTTATGCATCCGTTTCTTGTCCGCTTGGCACTCTAACAACCTTATTTATAAACGACGAGAGAAAATATCTTATAAAAATAAACAACTTTTGTGTGAAATATTTTTTCACACAAACAATAGTTTAAACACAATTTTCAGTGCTTTAAGCTGTGTGAATCAGATAGTACTTATATTTAGGGAATAATCTCTGGAACTTCTGAAGCGATTCTAAAAATTCTTTCTCATTTTAAAATTAAAGACATGAAAATTGATATGTAGTATATCAATTATAAATAAACAGATGAATAAGTGTAACACGTTTTAAGACAATCAGTCCTTGAGGTTTTGAAAATTTGGAAATTTTTGCAGGCGAAGTCGTAATGGGTGATATTAGTAAGTTTTAGAAATTAAAACAACTTGAAACCTCCATACATGTCATTTGAATCTACAGAAACCTGCAGAGTATCAGACATAGAATGTTTTGGTCCGAAACCCTGGATCCATCAATCCTGGGAGCAATCCCGGCCGAAAAGCTGTGGGCTTTCTGTGCGGTGTCTGGTCTCAACAGAATCCTATAGCTTCATCTGCTTAAAATAGTACCTCTTACCTAGAGAAGTCTTGGCTTCGGGTGACAGGTTGTTCTCAAGATGGGCACAGAGTACCCCTTGGTCTAGGTGCTAAGGACCAATTTGCGGTACCCCTCTTATGTATTATTATTATTATTATTATGAAGCTGTAAATATGGATTACAACGTTGTCAAATTAACATTAAGGAATGTACCGTTAAAAACATGACTGTACAAAGCAGTAAAGCTTTGTTTGAACGGAAACTTTTTTCAAATTGAATTATCTCAGAAGCTAATATAGACTTAGGATAATGGTTTTTGTGAAGTATTGTACAATTTTTTAATTTAAACATTATACGTATCTTTTGTCCAATAAAATATGACCGTTGGAGGTTTTCTACGGGACCAAATCGTTCCAAATCGTTATTTTGAATACTTTTTCAAAACTTTGATGCTTATCATTTTTAGTGTAGACATCCTGTATAAGTGTATATAGTATATCGTATACTGTCGTATACCTGTATGCAACCAAAACTTGAATTTATAATTGAAATTTCATAAAAGACTTTAATCTGTCATTAAGTATTTAAACACTTTCGCTTTTGATGTTCTGAATATAAACCAGCCAGGCACTAGGATATTGTAATATTTTATGAATCAGTTAATTTATATTATAATTTTATTTTAAAAATCAATCATTTAATTTTCAGAAACTGTGTCAGGCGTGTCCAGTGAAAAGGTTAATTTCTAGATAAAAGATTATTTTGTATGTAATAAGTTGTTTCAAATTTAGTCAGGTTTTTAAAAAAAAACAAAAACTACTTTTTTGTTGTATCTTCGTACATAGCTTAGGACTCAAATAAATATCTGAGTTTAAATAATTCGATGATTTATAGTGAGCTCTGTTACTAAGGCTGGGCCTCTACGTCGTAAGCTCTTTTCTACAAGTCTTCTTCTATCAGTTTTTGCACTATTAGCAACAAAAGGATCCATATGGGAGCCTTTGGACAGTCTCAGAAATTCTAGCCATTACGTAGCCCAGAATGAAATCCAATAGAACATCTCTGAGATGAACTTGTCTGACGTATAAGAAGATGAATTAACCCTTCTGATAGCTCACAGGAGCTCAATTAGGCTTTAGTGCAGGAATGGGAGGTAATCACCCAAGATGTAGTTGCGAACTTTATCAAAAGTACCTACGCCTAGAAGGTACAGGATTGAGGAAGTCGTTGGAAAAAAAGGAGGTAATATCCACTGTTAAAAGTTTTTTTCCTTCTAAAAACCTTAAAATAAAAGCATTTCTTCAAATTATAAAATTTATACAAAATTGTCTTTCGTTTAAATTAATTTTTGTTTCCATAATTATAAAGTTTTTTTGTTGTTGCAGTTTTACTCTCATATCAACAAAGGCTTGAGGTAGTCATTGGATGGAGCAAAAGGTGGTATTATCCACTGTTTAAAGTATCTTTCCTTCTAAAAACCTTAAAATAAAAGCGTTCCTTCAAATTAGAAAAATTATGCAAATTTGTCTGTTTAAATAAATTTTTGTTTCCATAATTATAAAGTTTTTTTTGTTGCAGTTTTACTCCCATATCAACAAATTTATAAAAATGTAGTTGATAAGTAAAAAAACTTACAAGGAAAAAAATTTCAATGAATTTTTCAAAGTGCGCCTCTTTTTAGCGAATTTCCTGAAGGAAAATAGAGTTGGTCTCGTACCGACTTCAAATCTCCATCGATCCTACCTAGTAGATGTCGAAAATCACCATCTATAAAATTTATATATATTTATCTATGGGCATATATATATATATATATATATATATATATATATATATATATATATATATATATATATATATATATATTTATATATATATGTATATATATATATATATATATATATATGTCTGTAATCACTCTAGCGGTCACAGTTTTCATTTTATCGGAACGAAATTTGGTATTTGAGGTGCTTTTGGTATTCAAAAGGTCAAATTCGTTAATGGGTAAAATCGGACAAGTGGAAAGGGGGGTTTAAAGGGAGGGGGAAACACAAAATTTGACATATCACCCTTAATATTTGAAAAATCGAAAAATTTATAAGAAGTTAAGTTGTAGGTACTAAGCTTTACTGTAATTTTGTTTCTGATTATTTTTTTTGTAACACTAATATTTACAAAAATATTGACGGTTTAAGATTGAAAATTAAATTTCTTAATATCTCTGTACACATTAGAGTTTGAGCAAAAATGATAAGGCGATGAATTGTAGGAAATTTGATTTTCTACAACTTTATTCCTTACACATTTTTCGATTGTTCTAATATTAAGAGAGATGTTTCATATTTTGTGTTTTCTTCTTTCTTTATGCCCCCTCACGCCTTAACGTATGCCATTTATTAATAAAATTGGCCTTACAAATACTAAAATCATATACGACATTTCATTTGGATCAGACTAAAATTGTGACCACTAGAAAGTGATTTATGTATTCTAAGGAAATTCGCTAAGTTGAAGCAGCTCCGGCGTAACGAATTTTTTTTTGCTGGATAGTGTATTTATATGATTTTAATTTTCAAAAACGTTGTTAGTGATAACAAATAAACAAAACAGAATGCTACACTGCTGAAATTATCTTGAGAACCCAATACCAAATACATGTCGGCAAATTTAATCAACAAAATATTACGGTATCAATTAATATAAAAACTTTCACGAATTAATGAAATTGCGAACAATTGTTAATCTTTAAAAGTAGAAATCTTTTTATTGTTTTTACAAAATCAGATATTATTTAAAACAAAGTAAATTATTCATAAGAAGAATAATGATTTTAATAAAAAAAAAAAGGCAGTTTTATTATTTAATTAATGCATAGATTTTTTTTTTATCATACCACCAAACTATACGTAGATTCATATAGCTAGAGAGATGAATCATGCGTTAATATTAGCGCGTTAAGTATGTACTAAATTGGAAGTAAAGTATTAATGTAATTGATTTAAATCATAATTTATGGGTAACATCATTCTATCTTTATATCTACCAACATTTATGTACTTGGACTGCTGCGCTGCTAAGTTAATAAATACTGTGCTAAGTCATTTTGTAGTTCAAACGCTAATATTTATCTTTTAAATATGTTAGTCGATTAGTTATACAATGGCTTAAAATTTTTCGAAACAAAACAAGCCGTAAATCGTTACAACTCCAGTACAAGCTGTTTTTGCGTTCAATTTTAATTGATCCACATAACTTTCCTAATTGTAAGTAGTGACGTCGTGAGATACGAGAGAAACGAGACGAGACGAAAATTAGAATCCTAATTTTCAGACGATAGATAGATAGATTTATCTTGGGGTATATAAAAATTGCGCCCATTGTGCTCACTCTTCTACTTCTGTCTGACGATATGCGCTTCTCCCATATTTGGGCAATATCCAGGAGCTTGCTTATCAAGTTTCCCTAAAGGTTCATATATTCGGGGTGAGATGCACCAAATATCTTGTATCTGCTGTAACCGAGAGATTCGCAGTAAAATATGATATGGGTTTCTTCCTCCTCGCCGCACAGTCTGCACATATGGGAACAGTTATGGAGTCCTATTGTGTGCAGATGCTTTTGTAGATGATAATGTCCGGTGATAAATCCGGTGACCTTCCGAAGTATTCTCTTCAGGTTGAGTATATCGAGGCAGATTATAGTGCTCTCTTTTAATCTCTATAAACTACTTATCATAAAACAGCAAATGATTGATTGCAGAAAATTCTGGGTAGGTTTTAAGGCTGTTGTATTTTTTACTTCGAATATTTCTTTAACATATCAACTGGCCAGTAATAAATATTATTTTTGCAGTACAAAAAATGATTTTTTTTATTGTATTTATTCATATCACAGAGTGCATAGTGTAAGGAGGCATCAGTAGTGGAGTAGGGTGGCCATGCTATTAATGTTTAATTAATTATATCTCAAAAACTAAGCGTCTAATCAAAAAACTTTATGAAACATTTGTATTTTCCAGCTCTACACCGTGGTATAGTTTTCTTGAATTAATTTCAGAACATCCTGTATATTCTTGAGGAAAGAAATTCCTTCTATCAGTGTATTCGTTATATCGGTGAACTTTTTTGGTGTTACATAGTCTAATGGATGCAAATTTTACATAGGCGCTTCGACTAAAAGTTACTTACAATTATATATATCTCGGAAAAGTAGATATTTTACAAACAAATGTGTGGTCATTAACCATCAGTACAACCCGAAAAATAGCCTTAAAAACTATAAGAAAAGTTTCGTACGTTTAAAACAACACCATGGATCCCTAACTCTTAATAAACAGCGTGTGGACTATAGTTGCTAGCTTGGTGAGTTATTGTTTTTATTTCATTTTGATTCATATCAAACAAGTATATAATACAAGCAAGCATAGCATACATAACTCTAGCAACAAGTACTATACAACCATTAATAGCAATAAATTTGTAAAAATTTCATTCATAAAATTTTTGTGAATTAAATATTGTTTTTATTAATATAGTATACGTTTATTAATATCGTACCATATACCATTTGTATATATGTGTACACTACGGGCCACAAAAGTTGATGTCAATTTTAAAAATTTTAAAGTTAATTTGTACCTACATCATTCGGTTTTCGAGAAAAATTTTCGAATAAAAGTTGTTAATATATTTCTAACAAACAACTTTTATTCGAAGCATTTTTTCGAAAACCGAATCAATCAAGCACAAGTCAATTACAAAATTGTTTAAACTGACATTAACTTTTGTGGTCCATAGTACTACTATTATACATAATGGCAACAACACTTTCTAAAATTTATATTGAAAAAAATCATAAAAAAAACCTGTTTAGTATAAGTTTGAAGTGAAAAATATTGTTCTTAATTAGTGGATACTACTATAGATGGCGCATAAGTAACGTTATGATTTAATTAGTGAATAAATTTTTTGTTTACGTATTTTTTTTTTCAGAATTAACTTTGCAAAACTTGGGAAATTTATAATGAAAAGACGCAGCACAGGATAAAGAACCAAAGTTGTTCAATTTTATTTTGATAGTCAGCATTCGATTATTCAGACACAAAGATCATATCGAAATTTCTTTCATGTATCGAAATTGCAGAATATGGGGCACCCACAATCGAAGAATAATTGTTGAAGATCAAATGCATCCACTTAGATGCACAGTATGGTGTGGAATAACTTCAGACCAGATCATTGGACCATATTTTTTCGAAAACGACGAACAAGTTGCGGCTAATGTGAATGGCATTCAAAACCGGGCAATGATTGAAAATATTTTAAGGCCAGAGGTTGAAAACAATCCAGAATTGTGGTTCCAACAAGATGGAGTCACAGCTGACACAGCTTGTCTATCTATGGCTCTTCTGAGCGAAATTTTTGGCGATCGAATAATATAGCGTTTTTCTGATTTTAACTGGCCGCCACGTTTGCCCGATTTAACGGCTCCCGATTTTTTTCTTTAGCTCTATCTAATGGGTAACGTGTATGCCAATAAGCCAAGAACCATTCAAGAGCTTAAGGCCAAAATCCGAGAAGATGTTAGGGCACTGGGACCTGAAATTCTAAGATAATTTATGGAAAATGCTCTGGAAAGAGCACGTCAGGTCGATTCAAACAATGGGCACCATTTGAAAGATATTATCTTCAAAACGTAATGTGAACATATTTCCAAAATGTAATCTAAATTTTAATAAATGCCAACGTTAAATAAAATCAGAAAGAAAAAACTTATTCATTAAATAAATCATAACGTTATTTATGCGCTATCCTGTATATCTGACATTAAATTGTCATAAGAAATTTTTGAACAGAAAATATAATATTTAATAGCGCGCGCGTTGAAATCTCCTACAACTAAAAATTGAAATGCATGTGTCCATGATTTTGAAATAAATCTCTATTCATATACATAAAACCATTTGTATCTAAACATGATACTTGAAATATAAACGATTGTTTTATTTTTTTTTTGAATGAATCTACCCACGATATTTTTTTACCTTTATATAAAAACTACAAGGTAATTTTTAATATGGAGGTAATTAATTCACTATTTGATATTCGTTTTGGGGGTTTTCTGATATTAAAATATCAATTGGTGGCTCGAACATTCAAATATTCAGTTTTATTAAATTTCAAATTTTGTCCCAATTCCAATGGATTCCATATCCCAGAGATAGTTACGGTTAGCTAATTCATACTGATGATGACTACATTGTAGTCGAAATACGTATTTATAAAATACAAATAATAATTGTAGGAATTGGGGCAAAATTTGAAATTTTATTTCAAAAAACCTAATGTTCTCTTTGATTATTTTACTAAACGCGATTTTACTCTAGTCGTTTTCCGATTGTTCCGAGTTTTTTCGGAAAAACGACTTATTTTTAATATTTCTCACTACTTTTATTTTTAAGATAATTTTTGTTATGTTTATCAATCCCCTAAGTAGCTTTGAAGGGGATGAAAATCCAAAGTAATGAAAAAAATCTTCATTCATTGCCTGTACAGATTTGAAGATATTTACCAAATGCTTAATGTTGCATCCTTTATTGATAAATAAAAATTAAATATAAAATTTCACAGTCTCTTACCATTCTTGAGTTGTTTAATTCAAAAAATTTTAGAAGTCTTACAGGTCTTCAATTCGAATCCCACTAACAATTCAAATTTCATTTCAAACATTTTTTTTTCTTTAAATCTTTGTGGGAAAATATACGGTATGAAATACCATACAATCTTTATATGTAGACTTGGAAAAGATGCCAAGAAGAAGAGATGAGAAATAGTTTATATAAAAATTTGTTTCCCTTCGAAACGCCTAATTTTGCTACTCTATTCTCAATAAAACAGTAAAATTTGAACTAAATTAAAGTGTATTATTTAGGAATCTGTCAATTTGCTGCCAATATTTATTTCTTGCATACATTTTGACCTACGGAACTCATCTTATTATATTAGAGAAAGTTAACATATAAATATCTCCGGAGGATTTTCTACGTAGAGGTTATTACTTGCTTCTGATTTCCCAAATTAAGTTTTGAAGCAGGATATATGTCGAAATAAATTGAAATCATTTTATTGTGTTACTTCGAGCAAAGGGCGTTGAGCCCATAATTTGTTTCTTGAAGAAATCCTCAACAATTTTTTATATAAACTCAGTTTGTTTATTCAAGCAGGTAGGTAATATTTATATATTGTTTGATAAGCAACATTTGGGTTTTTATTATTCCTAATTTGGATGAAATCTGATACGGTAAAAAATTAAGGCATGGCTTTTATGTGGCAATCAAATGTAATTGTATTATCTAACTTGTGTATGAATCAGCTAGCCAACAACCAGCCCATATTGTATAAAAAGTTGAAACTTTACAAAACCAAAGATTTCAAGTTAAAAATCATTTAAGAACATCGATAACAAATCTTTCCATTAAAACATTCATAAAACACAAAAGTCTTCTAAGTGAACTTTTTATGGTATTAGTACCTATAGTTGAAGATTATGGCTAACGTACATACAGACGAAGCCAATTATCTTTGAAGAGAACAAATACATATATATTATACACACACATGTATTTATATATGGACGTAGGTAAGTTCCGCATATTTTTCAGATCTTTATAGCAGAGAATTTTGGAGAATTATAAAAATATACAATTTATTTCTCCTCTATGAACACTTCTCCTAGACAATTTAATTTATAAATATACGTATATTTATACATATATATATATATATATATATATATATATATATATAAATATATATATATATATATAAATATATATATATATATATATATATATATATATATATATATAAATATTCCAATTTGTTGAGTATTTTTGTGTTTTGGCGGTTTTATAGGGTTTTATAAGAATGTTTGTGCTTTTGCGCATGCTCAATAACTTCTTTTTTTTTTGAGGTCGTGGGTTCGATCCCCATCCCTAGATGTGTATGATTTTTCATATCAAGCATTTGATGTCAAAAAAATGTTATCAATGTTCAGACATATTACTTAAATGTCAAAGTAAGTAAACGCTAGTCGCTTCCGTTGGTATAATATAACCGAAAGGCAACCATACTAACAATGGAAATAAGTAGACGCTAGTTTACAAAAAAACAATTTGAAATATATATTATGCAATTAAAGATCTGCCGGGTTACCTTAAAACCCAATAATAAAAATGTTTTGATTCGCAATTTCATAATAATGATATAATTACCTAATAATAAATTATAATGTTGGAACCATTATAACCGCTCAAAAACACATCAACTGAAGTTTTCATTACCTGAACCAACCATAAGTACATTATAACGACCCAAAAATATATTAAAATTAGTTTCCAACACCCAATCTATTTGTCAATGGAAACCAAGTTAGATACAAAGAGCCGTAATTTTTTTGTACATTGCTATGTTTATATTTTATAGTCATTTCTTTGTCCAATATATTATTATGTCGAGCGATATTTCGACACAGATATTTTCCAGTATATCTACGCAAACTATACCCATTATAGATTGTAAGTTAAATTTAGATTATTCGGAATAAATCAAATTCGTTACGTAAGAGTTTCTTTAATTAAGCGAAGTTCCTCAGAATAAAAAGTAACTTCTCTTTTGGAAACAAATCTTAATTAACTTTCATCTTAGTAATGTTCATGGTGATCTGTGACCGCTAGAGCGGCCACAGATATCGCTAGAGTGGCTACATACACATTATCGTCA
Organism: Nineta flava; assembly: GCA_963920215.1. Taxonomy (NCBI): domain Eukaryota; kingdom Metazoa; phylum Arthropoda; class Insecta; order Neuroptera; family Chrysopidae; genus Nineta; species Nineta flava. The sequence continues at coordinate 93,287,423 of OY986042.1, forward strand.
TTTTCGAACTCCACTGTTTAGGGTCGATTAGTAGAAATTGATCCTAGAAGTCGATATTTCAAAAAAAAAAAATGAGAAATCGTCTTATCGATACCACTTCAATATCTATATTTTCTTCGATTCACAAATTCGCAAAAAAGTAGCGAAATTTATCCAACAAAATTTTTATTTGTAGATAAACAATGCGGAATTTACTTCTTTCTAAATTTATAATGATGAAGATCAAGTATTAAATACTGAGTACCCCCGCAAATGTATAGATAGATTCAGCGTGTGTCCAAAGTTGAGTCCATCCATATTAACTAACATAGAATATCACCGTAGTATACAAGCAAAGTATAAAGAGTATATAAAAAACGAAGAAGAATATAAAATATTATAATCGTCACAATATTATAATATTCTGTGTATAGGCTTATGTGTGTGCACGAGCGATATACTGAACTGAAGAACGTGGCACAACATCCTCCGCATTCACAAGATATACAGGGAATTCATCAATGATTGACGGTAGCATTTATTTATCTAAAATTGAAGAGTGTAAATTTATTTTCAAAATTTATCTCATCAATTAAAATATTAGTTATATAGTATAATATACTGAGTTGTACTAATGCGTGAACTGTTTATTTGTCTTAATTTGTTTTTTTTTTACTAATTTCATTTTTTTTTGTAAACCTGTGTCTATGTATCCATTTTTTGTATGGTTGTCTTTCGGTTATATTATACCAACGGAAGTCACTATCGTTTCATATCAAGCGTTTGCATTAAATGCATTAAAAGTTAGTAGGCCGTTTAGTTGGTCCACCCATATTTAGACAAATAAAATAAGTTATTGAACTTCAAAGTCACTAAAAAGCGAGAAATAAAACCTATTTTGACAAAATGGAAACCCGACTTCAAAAATAAAATATTCTATAAAAAAAAGGCACTAAAAAGTAAAAAAATAATTGCATATTCTTGTGCCAATTTTATTTCACCTAAGCAAAAATTTTTAAATATATATGTACAATTATTGTTATTTTTGGAGGCGGTGTCCAAAAGTTATGTGAATTTCTCTATGCTGACACCGACTCCAAAAATAACAATAATTGTACATATATATTTAAAATTTTTTGCTTAGGTGAACTAAAATTGGCTCAGAAATATGCAATTATTTTTTTACTTTTTAGTGCATTTTTTTTTATAGAATATTTGATTTTTGAAGTCGGGTTTCCATTTTGTCAAAATAAGTTTTATAACTTTTGAAATAAGGTCCAACAAATTTTAAAATTGTTCCAACAATGTCCAACAAGTTCTAAAAGTTCTAAGTTCATGGTGGTGATATTTATCTTATTTTACCAATATTTCTACGCTAGATGTGTCATCCTCAGGGTACTAATTAATGAACAAGGACGTGATATGGTTTAACATACAAATTATAACAGTTAATTCCGCTATCAATATTTGAAGAAGTTCCCGTACATGACGACCAAGCGATATCATATTATATAGTGTCTTTAAAACTATAAAATAGAATCACTTTAAAAAAGTGGTCTTCGTCCAGTCCATATACTTGTGGCTATATCAGATACCAACATTGTGACTGTAAAAGTCTATGTTCGTTCGTCTTTTATTAATATAAAAAAAGAAGGTTTCGCTGTTTGATGCCGTTAAGAATTATAATATCTCACTGAATTCATTTTTACCACGTGCCATACAACATTTTACATTCCAGTATTTATTATTTTTAATTATGACAAAAAAAAACTCTGTATTTTTCGTCTTTTGAAATAATTATTTTGTTTTCAACTGTTTTATGGGAGGTATTTGACATTTAGATGTCGTTTTATGTGAGGTCAGTCTTTAGTTAATTGACTGGTTTTGGCACCAGATGTTCCGTGAAATGGGATCAAACACGCTATAATTTGGTATACCTTTGGAAAGGTGATTTTTTTGTGTGTGGTGAGTCGAGCAAATAATTCTAGATTAATTCTGATTTTCCAAAATAGTTCTCACTAAACAGACAAAGATAAATTGTTATAAAAAAAAACCATTTAATAAATTGTTATTAAAACACAAAACTTTTACAGAAAATAACAAATAACTGAGTTAATTGCCTAAATACCCGGTATATATTAATTATCAATGCGTGAACTGTTTATTAAAGCTGAAATTGTGGCAAAAATATTCAGTTTATGAAAAAAATTTCAGACAAAAGTAGTTTATTTCTTAAGGTATTTCCATACTATTAGTAGGTTGTCAAGAACTTCACGAAACACACAATAATAGTAAAATAAATCCTCAGAAATCAGCTGAATTTTTTTGAGAATTTGTCACAATGGCGTTTTTGAGAAAATCGTTATGTAAGTTGGAGAAATTTAACATGCATCTTCATAAACATGGTGAAATAAAATGCACGATTCCGACTGTTTTTACTTCGAACTCTCTCAATATAGTCACGGTTGTTCTGAAATTCGACACATACGTTCCTCAATTTCTTAGAAATATTTTTCCATAAAACTTTGGGAGAATTTTTTGATAAAATATGCGTAGAAAAGTGCATTTTTTTTCATGTTCCGCAGCAGAAGGTTATTTTTTATGGCTCAGTTGGCTTCATGTGTACCGGCGCGCTGTTTGAAAGTCGTTTAAAATTATATACTAGTATATGTATGATGACTAGTATATGCCTGATATGTTATGTGACGAATGGGAACACTGACGACAACGGACTGCTGTTTTCAACGCGCAGGAGTACCAACATATTTTTTTTACACATTTAACTTTTTATATAGTTCTTTTCGCGCGGGTACCCGATCAGCTGATATAGTTTGGAAATACCTTAAAAAGAACCATTTCTTATATACAAACTTTTCTTTGATCTCTTACGGTGTCAATGATGGATATCTAGTAGTAGTAGGAGCGAAGGAGAGGTCGAAGCCTGTCAAGTAGACCTTTCTAGGCCTCTATCCCGACCCCTTAAGGACAAGTAATTAGTATACAGACTAGGTTGTGTGACGGCAGCCGACTTTGGTAGGATCTATGCCAATATTCATCTGGAGCTCGTAACAGGAAACTGCAGAAAACCTTCACAAGCATAGCCGGTTCTTGTCCATATGCCGATAGTTGGAGTCAATTAACTGGCCTATATTTTTTTAAACTCACAAACTGCCATCGTTAGGAATTGAACTCGCAATCTCCCACTTCCAAGCAGAGCATCTTTGACAGCACGCCCTTTAGACTGGTTATTAAAATGGAAGACTGAGTAATAATATTCTCAAGGTGCTTCCTAGAGTAAATTTATTTTGATCCCAAAAAAAAAACGAATTTCCATACAATAAAAACTGCCACTAACACAACTAGTTTTTCATTCATAAAATGAAACAAATGCGCGTGCATTATGAAATCTATTATTATTAATATGATAAACAGAACAATATAAGAAACATTGAAGTAATTAATATCCGAGTCAATAACGATTGACTATTATTGACTATTGACTATTGTCGTCGACTGACTAAAAGACCTTTATACATAATATAAAATAAAATAAATATATTTTCCCATCAATTATACAAAATATAATTTAATTTACCATTTATAGGTATACTTGACTAATGATCAAGTCAAATAACTGGTTGGTTAATTTTTTTTTCTGTTTTTTTTTTTTTTTTTTGTATTTTAAATAAACCACTAAACGTAATTTAATCAGTCAATTATTGAAAATCAAATTCAAGTTTCTTTCCCTTTAAGAGACATTCAAACAAAATAATAAATATAAATTAAAAATATTAATTTAATTGATAGAGATAGCTATAGAACATGAGTTTTCTGGTTTGAACTACTCAATCTTTTAATATTTCTTGATTGTTTGCCCTTTGGGTAAGAGCATTAGTTAGTTAGTGATTAAACTTAATTCATTTCTTTTATAAATTATATCTGTTTTTATTTGTATTCAAAAAAGAAAAGTTTCGTGTGCACGAGAATTAAATTCTGAAAAAACGCTATCAAATAATATTTGTCTTTTATATATTTTTTTCTTTAGGGTCTCCATACACAATCAAGCAATTCGCGCAATAATCGTTGTTGCCAAATGATTTGAAACAAATTGGTTGGAATACACCCACCCTAAAACGATCAAGAAATTCGTGCAAACAATCATGGATTCAGTTGTTGTACAACGGTTTGAAAGAAATCGGTCGGGATCGAATTTGATTGCGCAACATCTCCGCACTTGACAAGCGATTTGAACATGTATGGCAATGTTTGACGATAAACCACAAACTGAAATGAGGTTTTAAGGGCTATTGCGAAAATTGTTTGATCGTATATGGAGGCTAATTATTCCTGCGTAACACGCTTGACAAGCTGTTTGATCGTGTACGGCAGTGTTTGACAGCTTTTGTCCAAGTGAGAAACTTGTCCAGTGTTTATTATTGCTACTTAATCCTTATTGTTCAATATTTATCAAATCATTCATTCTGTCATGTTCATCAATTGTTATTATTAATCTGGTGACCTTTCAAGGTGCTCACCAAACTTATCCGAATCGATTCGAAGGTAGTTTTTGTGATAAGCAACTGTAGTTAATCTAAGCTCTGAAACCAAACGGTCAAGCCAATTCATCACGCCTCTTTACCTCTATTTATTGTTTTAGTTTCTTTTTCTCCGTCAAAAAAACAATATCATTGGCGATACAACATTCATCTATGTCAGACATTTACTCTCGAAAACATGACAAAACGAAATTAAGTTTGCACATCTTGTTAGAAAGTGTATGGGACCAATGTTTGTGCCAACATGATGTTGCAAAAATGCAGATGCGCAAATTTTTGATCGTATATGGGAACCTTTATTATGCAAACATGATATTGCAGAAATGTGGCACACATGACTGGTGCGCAAATGGTTTGATCGTATATGGGAACCTCTCTAAGACCGCATTCTGAAATGAGTAAAAAGAAATGATATCGTTTCGATAGTGATTCCGGACCAGTAAACAAGATCATAGTTCATACTAAACTTTCCAGTGCCTTGACCTCCTAACAGTGATGGTCATATCTCTAAATATTTTTAATCATGAAAACTCGGACCATAATTTTCTTCGCGGTGAATTTCGTGTACATTAAACTCTTTCTTAAATTAAAATATGCATTCTACGACAAAGAGGAACAAATATATACTAATACTTCGTGACATCTTTTCTGAAAAAAAGGGTTGGTTCAAATTCAGCTTAGCCTAGAAAAAGTTTTGTTGTACACACATATATATATATATATATATATATATATATATATTTTTTTTTTTTTTTTTCTTTTTTGACAATACATAAAGTTTGTTGAAATTGATTATAATAAATGCTTCAAAAGTTAAATATATCAGAGTAACGTTGTGTCGTTTTTTTTATATATTATTTTATTTTTAAAAATAAAACTTCTACTACATCACCTTTTTATAAAATCTGTTAGTTTTACTTCCATTATTATGCCTTGTCAACCAACAGGTATCAACAGGTATTTGAAACTAAAAATAATCTTAATATTGTTGAATACCATAGAGGTGTCATCTTTAATCGACTGAAATAATATATAAAATAATAATAATCATCATAATGGGGTTTTACCTTCATTTCTGAGACTCCACAATCTATAACAGAGGTCACCCATTATTTATCAACTTTTATTCATTTTTAACGATACTTTTTTATGATGTGAATGGAGGACAAGGAATTCGAAACCACCGAATTCTTCCACCGGCATTCGGGAACTTCCACCGGGATTCGAAACCTCCTAGTTCCAAGTAGGCAGAGCGCGTTAGACGCGCTCAGAAATATGTTTAAAAGTTTTGATGTAATTCCTTATTCCAATTTTAAGCTGTCTATGATTTTAATTTTCGACAACAATTTCTAAAAATTGCCTTCCATAAAAGGATACTAAACATTTTACTAAATCTAAACTTTAATCTGCATGTTTTATCATTGTCCCTTTTTACGACTATGGAAAACTAATAGAGGTATTTTGAAAATTCCGTTTTTTTCTGAATAAAGTCCTTAGTTATTACAAGCTTAAATTTCAAATTTTGCCCCAATTCCTAGAACAATTATTTGTATTTTATAAATACGTAGTTCGACTACAAATTTGTCATTATCATGAGATGATGAGATGATGAAAATTTGAAATTTAATTTAAAAAAACCTAAAGTTCTCTTTGATTATCTGAATAATCTTTATATTGACAAGCTTATCAACACGCTTTTCTTTACGTTAACTTATGAGTTTGAGTGTGATGTAGACCTGGCCTCTCGATATTGTTACACACAGGATCCAGTTAGTTTAGAAGATCACGTGAAAGAATTGATGAAAGTTTCTTATCACAATAAATGTATATGATATAACGATACTTACATCTCTTTGTACATGCAGAAATATATCAATCGCATGTTTTGTTAGTAGCTTATAACAGAGGTGGGCACAGACAACTCGTCTGAGCCTTACGAGCTCTCCATAAGCTGGGTGAGAGTAAGTAAAGATGGTATGTTTTGAAGCAAGACGGAACGATGTTTCAATACAGGTTGTCCTACCGATTATTGCCCAATAATTTATTCAATCAATTTAGAAATAGTTTTATAAAATATTTATTGTTTAAATAATATCTTTTACAGTATGGAGAGATACACCAAAAAACATAATAATAATAATAATAATAACAATAATGATAATAATAACAATAATAATAATAATAATCTGAACTTATCCAAGACTGCTTGTGATGTCTTCTGCATTATTAAATTCTCTACTTTTATTTTTTTTGAAAAACAAATTATGCGAAAAATAATTTCCACTACTACAAATAGTACTTTTCACTTTTTCAATTCAAAGTAGACTAACTCGAAGAACTCAAATTCCCACTTTATGTAAAATTTAACTTAATTCATCAAATTCCCATGACACTATACTGAGCATACTCCATACGAAGAAAAAATAATTAAATCAGGTAAATAATTCTTTATTAGTTCTCGGATATGAATTAATTCTATTTAAATTATCCTTTGCAAAAATTTCCCTCTTTTATTACAATGGTCCAGCGGTAAACTTAAAGGTTCAAAAGATTTATATATATTTTTTATATATTTTTATTTTATTCATACACAAATATGATATATACTAAAAAGGTACATTTTATGACCCTAATTACCAGCCCAAAATTCCAGAGTATGTATTGAATGATTGCTTGTATTATTTACTTTGTATAATAGTGACCATAAAAAAGATTTGGTATTATTATATTTTTTTCAGAAAATGTTTTAATTAAAAAAAGAAAATATTAATAATTGGTAGGTTACCCTGTATTAACTCTATCTCTCTTCCCTACCTCTCACTCAGAGCTTGGCCGAGTCATCTCCTGCCCACCTCTGGCTTATAACTCTCGTCTTGCTAAATATTTCTTTCTTCGTCAACCGCTTCAGTCACATGATCATAGTAAACCAATCACAAGGAAGTAAGCCAATCACCCTATTCTTACATCTAAAGTTACATATAAGATTGCATCGAAATAGAAGCCAGGTCTATAATGTTATAACTGCATAGTTTCATCATAAAATACTACTGCGCTTGTCATGCGTTATGAATAGTTTCTTGAAAAGTTACATGTGTAAAATAGGACAAATACAACAAGTAATTAATAATTTTAAAATTAAATTGTCTGAAAATTTAAAATTAGTCGATAAAATTGATCGTCGTGTAAACTAAAAACCGCACTGTTATTGGTAAGGTTTTAAATTCAACACTAATCACTCCACAATTTTACAAATACTTTATTATTACGTTATTTTTGATATTTAGTGAATCACTAAGAAAAATATGTTTTCTATCTAAATAAAAAACAAAATTTACGAAGTCACAAACAAATAGTTTTCTATTGAAGAAACATTTGTTCCTACAAAATGATGAAAATATATTGGGAAAAACCATTTAAATTCTATGAAATAGACAAAAATATAATTAAACTTTAATTTAGAAAAAATCTATTTATTTCCCCTAAAGGTATATTTCAATAGATTTATTGATAATATTTCATATAGCTAAGATATATTATTTATAATTCAATTAATTTTACAATATGTCTGTCATAGATTTATAATTTTTAATAATTATTAATTACTTTTCTATTTTTTTAAAATAAATATATTGGAAATATAACGCCATATTTCTATTCTATTCAAGGCAGTTTATTCATTTATTAATTTAATTTTTTAATATTTTATAAAATTCTAGCAAAGAAAAAACAATTTCAGAAACGTTAAAGAATATTGTGCACTTTTTATCCGTTTGCTTATAGTTAAAATATAGTTTCAGATGAAAGTCTCTTTTTGTGGAAGAGTTCAGGTATCTTTCCTTTCGTATCGAGTTTCTTGAAACAGGTTGTGCACCTTATGTTGGCTCATTCTGCTCAGAAATTTAGCAAGAGCATGAATTTCACTTTTCATGACTTTGAATTTTGAACCGTTCAAAACATGTTTGAACCATATAAACAAATACATAAATTACCCTCAAATCTGTCTAGATCATTTATCTAGTCTATTAAAATACTCCTGCTGTTAGTTAGATCAATATCTATAGGGTTTGGTCGAACTATTTTTTTCTATTCTATCATCAGGACAAAATCATATTTGGGTTGTTTCGTCACGCAACATTTTATATGGTTGATTCATTTAACCTGATGTCCGATTACTTTCTTGTCATAAGGCTTTCTTTTCTGAAATTGTATTTACAGCAATAAAATAAATCAGCTTGGTATTGAAAACTCTAGAGTCTATTCAAGGTCAAAAACGATCCAATGAAAAGAGAAGTTCAGAGGAATACATAAAATTTCTTTTCTAATATAAGCCACAATAGAAAATTTATCTTAAGTAAAGCAATTCCTTTGACAATTTTTTCGATCGCTCTAATATTTACCAAAATATTCTCAACTTTATAGTTTTAATATTATTTATAATATTACAAAATTATCTTGGCAAAATGAACGATCTAAAGTGTAATAAAAAGGACCTCTCGTGTCCTTTTTGGAATCTGATATTTTCCGTAATAATATTAATTACCCGGCTTTGAAAGGACTGATAATGTTTCGATCGCGTATGTGTGCCTTTCTATACATGCCTGACTCTTTTTTTCCTCGTAACATCGAAACATCTAGATAGATTTTAATAAATGAGGTATCCTTAGATCCATCTTGATTCCGAAAGGATGTATAAAGTGTCATAAAAACAAAACGGCAGCCGTTTGTTGTAATTTTGTATGTACATATATGGATATCGAATATCGGAAGTGGCCTAGTGTCACGAATACGGTAGCCGTATCCTGTCTTTTTGTTTGCATATACTTTTAAGTATCAATTACCCATTGTTGAGCTAGCCCCGGTTTTTAGTACATTTTTGTTAATTACTATGGTAAATGTTTGTTTATTTGTTCAAGCTTCACGCAAAACTACAGGACTGATTTTGATGAAACTTATTTTGTTTAAAAGCTTATTATCTCTAAAAACTGGTTTTATTTTCCTACAAGAGATAGAATTCGAAAATATTCGCTGAAATATAAAGTTGGTGGAAGTGTCGATAAATATTTGAAGTAGTGGAAGCTCTGGGAAATTACATTGAAATTTTTAATCTTAAAATGACGGGAGCTTAAACCTTAAACGTAAATCTTAAAATATCGAATCGCCCAAAGGTGTGAGACATTTTTCCCAATGTGTAAATACAGACACAAGCTCTTCGGCTGCATGCATGTTTTACTTCATTTTTTAAACAATCGCTAGTTGGTGATTTCTTCAATTTATTATTACTTTTTATACATAATTTATGGATGTCTTAAAGTGATGTACTTGAAAAAAGACTATTATATTCTTATATATATATATATATATATATATATATATATATATATATATATATATATATATATATATATATATATATATATATATAGATTTTTTTTTATTATGTATATTTGTTATAAAATATAAACCTAACAATTATTATTTTTTTACATATATTTATTTACATTAAAATAGGTGTGTTCATTCATTTTTATAAAACCATTAAGAAAACCAGCTTAGGGTATACAACTATTTTATATACAAGTATATACATACGTATTTGTATATTTGTATATGTACATATATACATATATAAATGAATCTGTGTGTATCTGTGTTTATATATATAATAATAATACTCACAGCCAAAGAGATACATACAGCCAGAGACTGACTTGATACTTACATTTGTTTTGAAGTATAGAAAAAAGCGTTGGTTGCGTTTTAGAATAAATTATGTGGGTATGTCGCCACGGCCAAAGTGCAACAACAACAACAACAAAAACAAAAATATCTATATAGATATATAATTATCATGTATGTCCAATGTATAATATCCTCAACTAACTGAGGACTCCCCAACTCTTTTCCCGCGGGCACCATGGCGTCATAACGCCGTTGTACGATTTTGAATAAAAAAGTTTTAAGTTTTCAATAAAATGTGAAAGTTTTTTTTATAATATTTACTAAATAATTTTCGTATGTAAACATTGTTTTTTTTTTTTGAAAATATAAAGTTCTCGTCGGTTAATCGATATTAGAATGATATATAGAATGGGATCTGAGGTATAAAAAGGTTTGGGACACTTATAAATGTAAAAATAAGAAGAAAAAAACTAAAAAACAGACTTTTTTCAACTAATTTCTATATTTTTATTAGTTCCGTCGGTAAGCTAGAGCTCGAAGTAGTACTATATTCCCATGTATTCCTCAATAACTTGAGGAATACTATAAATGTACCATGGTTAAAAGAAATAAATATTATACAACGAACTCAAAAAGCTCGGAAAAAGCACAAAGTAGATATTTCTTTTGAAACAATTTCTACATTTAAACTTGTTTCTTCACTTGTTTCTATATATTTTTTGTTGCCTACAAAATTCAGTGAACATGTACTTCTTCTAGTATATTTTGTAATTCTTTCTACTGTGAGTACATTTTGTGTTCTTTTTCCCCAAGAAATGTAATGGGATGTAGGTAAATATACCTACAATATAAATATCACCGGCGGGCTATTGTCTTGCTTATATATTATATGGGACAAAACAAACCATAAATTAATCTCACTGACATCACTGAAAGAATCAATAAATCATTTAAATTAACTATCTTAAATCAGTATCGATCAAAACATCTTCAAATAACGCTACTTCTTTCATACTATGTCATACTTACGTAACCTTTATGGAAATTGAATGTTGACTACAAATGTTAATGTTGACTGATTCATCCATCAGTATCATCTGTGGTATAACGATAGCACACTGGGTTTAGAAATCCAGTGATCTAGGTTTCGATACCGGGCGAATAAGTTAATTTCTTCATATCAATATTTAATTAATCATTTATACAGAATCATCAGAATATCTTCGAATATCCAAAACAATTTTTAACGTCCACTTTTTCCTTAGACCTAAAATGGTATTGTGTCAAAAAGCGCGCGTGGTGTGTGTGTGTGATTGCACCATTGATTTTTCAACGAGCATCAATTACTACATAAATATTCACTAACAAAATTACAAAACAAAGATAGATATCAATAACAATCATATTTAACTATCTCTTATTATTTGGAAGAGGACAAAAAAATCAAATCAATTTTAATATTATTATTTAATTATTAATATTTCATTCAAGTTTCTCTAGTTCTCTATGATGTGAGTGTGTGTGGTGACTCACACAAACATACATACACACAAATACATACAGATTTAATATTTTATCTCTTTCTAGTCGGAACCGTACATTTTTTTCTCTTATTTTTATCTATAACTAATCTGAATTTGAAAGAAAAAAAAAACTGTATAAATATTAATAGCCAAGCAATTTTGTGTTATAGTGTATGAAACGTATGCAGATTAATAGCCTTTTATGGTGACACGTTCCAAAGTTGTTTAGTAATAAATAATTAATAATTATATATTTATTATTATTTAAAAAAAAAAAAATTAGAAATATATTTTATTATAAAGTTCAAATTTGAATACTGTAACTATGTATATATGTATGTATGTTTGTGTGTGTGTGTTTGTGTGCTGGGCTGTTGTTTAGATACTGATCTCTATGTTTTGGTCATAGCCTATGCTGCTCTATGGTCATGTTTTTTTTTTTTTTAAATATAGATCTTTTTTGTTATTCATAACTCTGGGTCGTTTAGTATTTATTATCTTTAAAGATCGAAGATGAAGACACAGAAGAAGTAGCAATGAACTGTTAAGTATTTTTATCCTTTATAGAAATGGAAATATTATGAAATTCCTTTTTGTAATTATTTTGATTTTTTTTAATGTAATTTGATTTGTATTAGTGATGAGCAAAGCAAGACCAAGACCAAGACCAAAACAGTCTTGGTACCGGTCTCGGTCTTGGTCTTGGCCTTGCTCAATTACTTGTAGTCTTGGTCATGGTCTTGGTCTTGCTTATTTCTTGGTCTGTTACTTATACTATTTACGTCGTTTTAGAAATTTTCCAAGGCTTTTTATAGGTATAAATTATAAATGATCAACAATTAACATGTATAATTAATAAGCTTTATTTAACAATAATCCAAAAATTTTTACCTTATTCTGTTGGTTTTATAGTAAAAATATAAAAAAATTAGCTTAGCTCTACATAAACCATGTGTTAACCAGATTTCAGAAATGAATAGTTTCTTCAAGAATATTCTTGTAGATCCTTTTTTTCAGACAATGGTAAAGTTTACCAGTACCTTTTTTTAATTTTGATGTTTAAATTTAGAGGAGTAAACTGGAAATCTTAAACACACAAAATTTTTTGTTCCAACAAAAACATTGAAGGTACGACAAATATTTTCGTATATCCTATTTACAACGGAAGTTATAATTTTTAGTTTAGTCTTGCACTTTGGTCTTGGTCTTACATTTTCGGTCTTGTTCTTGTTCATTCGGTCTTGGTCTTGGTCTTGCTAGTGTATGTATGATCTTGGTCTTGGTCTTGGTCTTGCAAAATCGCACGATCAAGACAGATTACAATCAAATCAATGACTACATCACACCCAAGGTCTGGTATACGTGACCATCAAAGTTTTACACTGGTTTTGAATTTGTTTAAGATATCTGGCTATTGATTTGGTTTATGGCTAATCAATTTTAACGGGGGATAAAATTTTGAATAAATACTATTTTAACAATTTTTTCCTAATAAAAAGTGCGCTGCATAAATTCTCCTTTTTATTTAATAAATCATTCATTTTATGTTTAGTAGATAGCCTTGTGTGATTTTCTTCCGTATCAACCAGATTTTGTTTTGTTCCGTCGCTAAAGAAAATACGAATCCGTGGAGCCTTACCAATGGATATTTAATTCAAAGTAGATTGACGGATCAAAAAAGTAAAAAAGATTAATTGCACCGTTAATTTTTTGCACTGAAGAGCAACAAATCTACAATTTTTTGTATATGGGATCAAATAAATTTTTATATCAATGATTAATTTTTAATTTATCATAACCCAGTTATGATTGTTCAAAGGTTAATTGATCAGAAAATAGAGTACATCGGGTATTCAAAAAAATTATATATAATAAATATAATACCCAAATTTTCAATTTAAAAGTTTGTTCCTGGACACAAAATATTCAAGTTTATAATTTTGAGTTATTATAAGTTTGGAATATTAATTTGGAGTATCTAGCAGCAATATACTCACTTTTTAGATAGTTTGGTGCCATTTTCCACTCATATTTAAAAGTTAAAAAATATTGATACGTCTAGTATCATGGCAAAAGTAAATAAAACTACTCTCCATAAGTTTCAAAAATAAATCGTCAATATTATGGATACCCTCTCAAATTAAGTGCAGTTTTATTTAGTCTATTAACATGTTTTAAATCTCCAAATCTCATCAACTTTTTTAAAGATTATTTTTTAAGATTTTTGAATTAAATTTTCATTTTAAAAACACATTTTTTGAAAATAAAATTCTAAAAATTAATAATAACAACAGGTAAACAATCGAAATTTGAGAGAAACTTGAAGGCGTATATGAGTAGAATTCAATAACGAAAATCATAGAAGCCTTTGAATCCACAACAGATCGGTTGTGCCAAACAAATTGTAAAGTCGCGCATCATAGTAAATAGTAAACTTATTAGTTGCTAAATTGATTTATGCCTACGACATACTCTATATTATTGGTTTCAATCTCAGTTATACACAAATTTATCACGTCAGTATCAGCCGAGTGTTCGAGTTTTAAAGGCGCTCGCTCTGCTTAGAACTGGGAGATTGCTTGTTCGATTCCAACGCTGGCAGTTTGTCCAAAAAAAAAAACCGTCTAACCGACTATGCTTGTGAAGGGTATCTGTAGTCTCATTTCACTTCAGATGAATATCGGCATAGTTCCTAGCAATGTCAGCTGTAGTTGCATAACCTTCCAATTCCTAGTCTACATACGAATTTCTTGTCCTTTAGGGGTAGGTAAAGAAGGCCTCCTTGCCAGGCTTCAACCTCCCCGCGCTGCTAATACTCCTACTAACTCTTCTGTGCATAATATATTTTACTGATACAATAAAAAGGTATAAATTGGATCTTTTAAATTCGCAGATAAAATTAATACATTTTAAAGTAATGAATTTATTGTATAGGGTGGCGCAAAAGTACCGTTATGATTTAATTAGTGAATAAATATTTTGTTTACGTATTTTTTTTTTCAGAATTAACTTTGAAAAACTTGGGAAATTTAGTATGGAAAAACTCAGCACAGAACAAATACCAAAGTTGTTCAATTTTATTTTGAAAGTCAGCATTCGATTATTCAGACACAAAGATCATATCGAAATTTATTTCATGTTCCGGCAATTTACCGATTGGTTCAGCGTTTTCGGCAACATGGGGCTGTCTGTGATCTTCCGCGTGCTGGAAGACCTCGTGCAGTTCGAAATGATGTGAACATTGCTTGGGTGCAAGCAAGTGTTGAAGAAAACCCCGAAACTTCCACCAAGCGATGTTCTCAACAGTTGGGGATGTCTAGGCGGTCTTTGCAAAGAATTTTACATACGTTACACCTTTTACCATATAAGATTCAATTGGTTCACGAGTTAAAACCAAATGATGCACAAATACGCATTCATTAAATAAATCATAACGTTTATTTTGATTGGAAAAACCATATTAAGATATTATATACGTTGTAAAGTAATTTAACTCAATTTTAAATGTAATACAAGTTTCTTTTTGGAATCTTTTCTTTCTACGGGAAACATGAAATAATATTTTTCCTTGAATGGAAACAATAATGAGTCTTTCGGACATTTCTATTTTTCACACCATCTATTTTTAGCACTATTTTTTACCGAAAAGTGAAATGAAATGTGGAATTTTAAAATGCGTGTCACCTTTACACACCAGTAAGTTTATAGCGAAATATTTACAATTTTTATTAATTTAATTAACAGTCATTAAGTTACAGAATCAATAAAATCAAATGTAATTATATGATTTTACGACAGATTATCGATAGAAATTCAATAAATAAATAAAAATATTTTTATAAAATAAAATTTTATTTGAAATAATAATTAAATCATATAAATAAATAAAATAGTTCTAAGCTGTTGTTGTTGTTGCTGTTGGTTAAGAGATATAATTAAACAAACCACAAGTCAAGTTACCATTTAGTGGTTAAATTAATGAATGTTTTTTAATGGTTAGCTATTTAGATACAGCTAACCATTTTATAATCAACGTTAATGTGTTTTTTAACATTTTTATTGTGAAAAGTGATTTTTTTTAAATTCCAGTAGGCCTGTTATTTTTAACTTTGTTAAACACTTTATTAACCTTGTTAATTAGCCGCGTCTTTACTTGTGTTAGCTATAATTATTGGGTTTATAAAAAGAGGTTTCAAAAGCTATTTGAAATCGAAATTGTCTTTATGAAATAGATAATGTTCTCAGTTAAATTTTTATACCCGGTATATGTAACATTTTTATTGTGAAAAGTGATTTTTTTTAAATTCCAGTAGGCCTTTTATTTTTAACTTTGTTAAACACTTTATTAACCTTGTTAATTAGCCGCGTCTTTACTTGTATTACCCATAATTATTGGGTTTATAGAAAAGAGGTTTCAAAAGCTATTTGAAATCGAAATTGTCTTTATGAAATAGACAATGTTCTCAATAAAATTTTTTTACCCAGTATATGTAAATATATAAGGGTATATTAAGTTCAGTTGTGACTTTGTAACGCTTGAAAATATTGATCGCAGGCATAAATGTTTGGAATAGAACGTGTTCATTAAACGGCCACATTCGGCCATTTCCGCAAGTTCGTCCGTTTGTGGACACGATAAATTAAAATACCAAAAGAGCTAAAAATATAACGGCAAGTTCATGAATGGGAAAAATCGAACCATGTTTGGGCAAAATGGTTAAAAGTGCCCATCTTTGAAAACGTAAGAGATAAAACAAAAATGTATAGACAAAAAATGTCCCTTTTCTAAAAATAAACAACTTTTGTCATATTTTTTACATAAATTCAGGATATACCGGGTATTTAAGGAATTATATCAGTTAGTTGTTATTTTCACTTGTTTTATTTAAATTTTTCCATTTAAATATCGGATCGTTACGATAGTCCAAAAATCTATGGGGGTATTGAAGACACAACCATACCATCTGACCCCCTATAGACCCTCTTCATTCGTTAGCTAAATGCTATGCTAGTACAGCAGAAATGAATATGCCAACAAAGGAGGAGAGTGCCTTAACCGACATTAAAACAAGAACAGCAAGGAAATCTTTCTAGCGTACAACCTAGGAGAAGAGGCCTTAAAGATATTGAACTGGATTTACGGAGATTGGTAGTGGAATAGCCGAGAACAAAGTTTATGAATGAGCTCAAGGCTCAACCAGGATTGCAAACAGCCAAATTTTAGGTGCAAGAGAAGAGGGAATAAACTTGACAGGCAGACAAAACTTAAAAGAAACGGTTTTTTGACATCTTTTATCATCATATGGGTTACCCACAAATTACGTAACACTTTTTTATAATAAAGAGACAGACTTAAGACATACACAAATATTATTTGATCCTTAGAAAAAGATATAATATATGTCATATGTGTATGTCTGTTTCTTGTCCTCTTTACAAATAAATGTATGTCACTGTTAAACTTCTTTAAATACGTTGTTACATTTTTGATATCCCATTGGCTGGACTTGACATATACGGGTAAGTATATAAGGGTATTAAAAGTTTAGTCCCAAATTTGTAACAATTGACCGATCAACGGTTATATTGATCACAGAAAAAATCTTTTGATGTAGGTGTTCATAAAAAAACGTAATTAGTCCATTTTCACAAGTCCGCTGTCTTTCAACACGATTCATGTGTATTCTAGAGCCACAAACTGACTTTTGCCCCCCTTCATCCTTGTCACTCATAACAACTTCACATTTTTACAACAACACCCCCCCCCTCCTATGTGTGACATAATATGTGGACTATTTACTAAATTTAATATTCTTTAAAACAATTTTTCCATTTACATAATTGACCCAGCAATTTTATTACAACTACAAATTTAATTTGTTTGGAGAGAAAATAAGCGTAAAACAGTTATCTAAAATCATTTTTGTTTCGACAAATTTTTCGGAAATCCGAGTATACTTGAACAATTAAATATTTGGTTGGCAAAATATCTTCCAAAATATTGATTTATGTAAATGATTTCCGTAATTTGATTATAGTTCGAAAAAACCATTGAAGACAGCAATTAGACTCGGTCAAAAAATATACCCTGTGTAAATAGCAGTCTAATAAATGTATTTGTAGTGGAACTATATTTGGCAAAACTCGGCAAGATTATCAAGGAAAGACTATATAAATACTCTCTTTTTTCCTGGCATTCATCATCTACCAATTACAAATACAATTCGTCACATCGTCGTTACATAGTCTAACGAGTTTTCTTAAGATTAGGCTTCACAACTAATACAAAATCAGATTACCATAGTGTCATTTGAAATACCAATTACTGCTATAATACTAATACCAATGCCTCAGCCACCATATTCACCGGATTTAGCCTCCTGCAACATTTCTTGTTCCCAAAACTGAAAAGACCCATGAAAGAATGGAGATTTGCAACGATTAAAGAAATAAAAACTGCATCGCTGGAAGAGCTCAAGACTATACCAAAAAGTGCTTATCAGAAGTGCTTCGAGGATTCGAGAAAAAGCATTGACACAAGTGTATTACATCTGAGGGGGATTACGTTGAAGTGGACAACATGAATATTGATGAATAAATAAAAAGTTTTTGATAAAAATGTAAAGTGACCTTACTTTCTGAACACGCCTCGTACATATCCTTTTGTTATTTACGAAATTGTATACAGTCTGTGTTCAAAAGCATTTCTAATAGGGAATCAATATTAAATAAATAAATAAAATATTTACTATAAAACCATACCTCCATACACATGCTTACAAACATCTGGCTGCTTGTGTTATGATGTTGGTTTGATGCTATTTAAGAGTGGGGATTTGGTGATGCCCACTTAATTTAGAATATTATTATTCATTACATATGCACACACCCTACTGACTACAGAGTACTACCCCACTATTTTTATTTCTTTATGAAGCATTGTGTAATTATATAGTAAATAATATTTAACATTGATTCTCTATTGGCAAAGCTGTCCAAAACAGACAGGTATATACAATCGGTATACATACATTTATTCTATTAAATATTCACAGGGTATATCAATTGTGCAATAATAAAAATCAAACAAAATTTTTAGTTTATGAATATACCAAATGTAAATAATCATTTTTTCATAATATTTTCAATAGATTATTAGTTTTGGATAATTATTATCACAATGAAATCGGCCAAACTGTTGGCTGCTACTTTGCTACCAAAAAAAAAACATATTAATTTCTTTTTATTCTGTACGCGACACGAATCAAATAAAATAATTAATATATTATAGAGACCGGGCATTTATTACCCGTAACGATCTACAACAATTCGTTAATACTCAAATTTCACAGTAATTGTTTTTAATAACAACGCAATCATAAAGTTTTGTAAGGAAAAACTGAAACCTACACTCTTAAATAAAAATTATTACGAAATTTTTGTGTTACGAAAAATTATTTGTGAGTCGTTAATTGTACGTGTAAAAGTTAAACAAAATAAAAATTTACATATATTGTAATACACCGCTAATTAGTTTCTTTTTGAAATATACAAATGGTAATCTTTAAAAGTAAATAATTAGTTCAAAAACTTATTACAAAATACATAATACTGACAACCGTGGTATAATGGAGCAATTATACAGTGGCAATTATTTATAGTTTCGATGTTACGCCCCGCATTATGATGCGAATTATGTCGGTTTGCCTGTATTAATATATATATATATATATATATATATATATATATATATATATATATATATATATATATATATATATATATATATATATATATATATATATATATATATGTATATATATCTCAGTACCACTGATTGATTATATTGGCGGTTAAAGCTCTGCATTTTACAGCGTGAAAATACGGGTAAAAACGCGTTTACATTTGTGAAATTTTGGACACCTCCCATGTGAAAGTTATAGCTACGCCCGTAAATACCCTTATATGTATATATACATGTATATATATATATATATATATATATATATATATATATATATATATATATATATATATATATATATATGTATATATAATTATTTTTAAGTAAAATATTATTTTAAGGATGTACGAGCGCTGATGTATAGTCCATTTATAAAATTCTTCAAAATATTATATACCACATTCATAAAAGTCCACAATAATGTTTATTATTTTTGTCATAAGTTAAAATTAATCCCGTCAATTAATTTAGTCCCGTCATACCGGGACTGAGAAAAAAGATATTTAAGAAAAAAACCTGAGGTTTCTGGTAATTAAGCTACCGCTGACAGAAATAAAATTTATCCGAAATGTCCGTTGTTTTCTTAAATATCTTTTTTGTTAGGCCAGTCATATCGGAATTTTATTGGACCAATCTCTTTATTAATTTTTTTTTTTCTATTGCTTAGTTTTTTTAAATTTTATTCCAAGTGAAAATTATCAAAATATGTCAAAATATGTGTGAAAATATGGGTTTCACACACATTTTGTGACAGTATTTGAACTAGACATTGTAACTACTACCGGATTTTATATTCTTCTCCAACACAATTCCCTACATTTTGCTAATAATGTACAGTTAAAAAGTATACTCAGTATGTGTATACACAAACATTAGAATATCGTAATATTGTAATAGAAATTGTGCATTTTGAATGTACCTTAAGGGCACTTGCAGTTAGAAATTATGCATGCTCTAGTAAACTAAATACTTTTATGTATAAAATTATTCTATTATTATACTATATGGTCGCTATTGTGTATATATATATATATTTATTATTTGATATTTTATTATGATTTTAACTAATCATTTGACATTTAAGGATGTACGAGCACTGAAGCTTCAAAAATATTAAGGCTTGATTTTTTGTTTACCTACATATAGTTTAAGTGCATATAAATCAATTATAAAAGTTTCAGGAGGGGGATTACGGGGGTCTTGAATTAATTATTTAATGTTAAAGTTCGAGTTTTAATGCATTGCTCTTATGGAGATAATATAGATAATTTTAATATTTTGATAATTTTCACTTGGAATAAAATAAGACGAACAAAAAAAAACAACGCAATAGAAAATAGAAAT
The DNA here is from genome assembly GCA_963920215.1 of Nineta flava. Taxonomy (NCBI): domain Eukaryota; kingdom Metazoa; phylum Arthropoda; class Insecta; order Neuroptera; family Chrysopidae; genus Nineta; species Nineta flava. The sequence continues at coordinate 93,308,248 of OY986042.1, forward strand.
ATTAATAAATAGATTGATCCAATAAAATCGTACATCCTTAACGTAATAATAATGATTATTAAAATTGTTGCATAAGGCAAGTTAAGGCAAAACTGTACATCTCTAAATCTTTAGAGGACTGAATCTATTTTACTACGGTACCGCGCCAACTTAATGAATGGCATGTATATATTACATAGGTAATATATTTTCACTAACACAAAAATATTGTATTTTAATGGTCAATAATAATAAAATTTAATACATATTTGGAATACAAAATACGCGAAGTTCTCTAAATTCAAGTACATTACATTGGAAAAATATTTTTGAATATATATTTAATTACATTTACGCATAATATTTTTATTATAATCTTTTAAAATAAAAATTTTATAATAATTTTTTCCTATTATTAAAATTTCTGTATCAAAAATGTGTTTTTCGACACATTTTAGGTGATATAATCAATATGGCAGTTAAATATATACAAGGACGTATAAAATATGTGAATAATATTTATACAGATTATTTTATACAAATATGTTAAACAAAAACTTGTCAATTGGATTTGAATTGGGAAGACACTTACGAAAAACTTTTTAATCTTGTATTTTGAGGAGTAAACACTGACACTTTTCCTGGTTCAATAGGCCAGTTGCATCCCTTGATATTTCTTTGTATGTACTATATATACATATGTATTGATATATATAAAAGCTATATATATATATATATATATATATTGAAAATAATAATTATAATAATAATCACGCTATATTATATGATATATGTATACAATATACAACGATATATAACGATCTATATTGTGCTATTATAGTTTATAGTTACTATGGAAACGACAATCAAAGTTGACATTTCAAAATTGAAACAAAATTTTAATAAAATAATTTTGTAGTTAATTTTTAGAAGTATAGTTGCTGTGGAAATTATAAAATCAACAAAAATTTTAACCCACTTCCATGTTCGAATATATGAATTTTTTTTAATGTTCACCCCTTTCAAGGTCATTTTTTGAGACAAAGCTTATGTCCTTTCTCAGGATATAATCTATTTGCTTGCCAAATTTCATTACGATCCGTTTAGCCGTTTAGTCGTGAAGAGGTAGCAAGCAAACAGTTACTTTCGCATTTATATATATATATAAAGGGCATTCACGGGCGTACCTATTGCTTTCACATGGAAGGGGTCCAACAATTCACAAAGGTACACAAGTTTTTCTCCGTAATTTCATGCCATAAAAACGACTAATAATATGTTACATGACTTCATGAATTGTCATTTAAGTGTGATTTTAGATCACAATTAATCAAAACGTCTAAAATAAAAGATCATCTGTCTTTAATTGTTGTTAATCGAAAAGCAGTAATCTTATTCTCTGTAAAACATGAACTACTGTTTTTAATATTTTAATCATTTATTTACTTTTTTTTTTCAAAGATAAAATGCAGCAGTAAGGCAGAATAAAAATAATTATGGTTAGAAATATATAAATATGTCAAAGTTTACATTTAAAGTTTACAAAGTGTCCAACTATATTATGATCACAAAATGAACATATTTATAGTTAAAATGGAGAAATTAAGTATTTTTTTCAAATATTCACTTACCTCAAATATTATTATAAAAGTATAATCATAACAGATAATAAAATGTTAAAAGGCAATATTTTTCACTGGATAAAAGCAGTAAAAACTACTGCTTTTTTATATTGAAAAATGAATTTACTGCATTTATATTTAGAAAATGTATCCAATTTGAAATATATTTTTCAAACATAAAAAAAGATTATCTTGTGGAAATAACATTCTTGTATAATTTTTTTAATATGTTGATATGTGGAGAATCATCGGATAAATCTATTAGCATCAAAATTAATAAAAGGCAGTAAACTTCATTTACTGCCTTGTACCCTATACACGGCAATATAGTTGCAATATTCTTGTGCGGTTTCAATATTTACTTGAAAATTGAAACATCGATTTTGAACTCCACAATTATAAATACAGCATATTCGTTACGTCACTAATAAAGAAACATATAATACCGTATAGGTATTCGGTTATATTGAAGTCATTCACTAATATCCGTAACGCTTTTAAATTTTTTAACGAATTTTTTTAATACTTTAAATACTTTATAATTTGATATTAAAAGACCCCAAAATGTATAGTTTACATTATAATTTAATAACCACTTGGTTGATTTACTTTCAGTTGATGAAAACTGTACATTCAGTTAATAAAATTTTACAGTTTTATATTTTAAATATAAATAACAAAATGTTTTCAAGTAAATTTCATTGGAAAATCTATCAACTATAATAAAACTTATCTTATTAAATGTCGTTTGAATAAAAATAATATTTATTTAATGGTTAATTTACTAAATGATTTTTATAATTAAATTAATAAAAACATTCATGGGCATGTAATTCACACCTTAATTCGATCGTATTTCCGTTTCAGAATTCCGTATCAAAAATCCTACCGTATCAATAAAACTTCTTGGAAAATTTTCCTAAGAAAATTCTGCAATTGTATATATAACAATTGTGGAATATCTCTACTAATATTAGTTAAATGGAAAAACTTATCATTAGTAAAGTTGTAGAAAATACAGTTTACTACATTTTATTGTCTGATCATATTTTCTATAACTCTAATATTTACAGAAATATTTGCAATTTTAATATTTTAATACTTAATAAAAAGTTAATATTATAACCGTCACCTCGGTAACTTGATTTTGTATCATTATATTTTCTTTCTCTGTGAAAATTCGCTTAGCATACAAAGCTTCTACGTGGCCTACTACTACTTCAATGTAGAGTATAATTTTTATAGTTAAAAAATATTAAAATTTATTCTGAAATATAATTGGAAGATATGCATTTATTTTTATTATAACTTTAGCCGGCCAAATTTGTACCGGCTTAAAATATTGATCGGAGGAAAAAATTTTACAATAGGTTATCATAATATGTCCCAATTTAACCATTTCCACATGCCTGCCCTCTCGTCCGCCTCTGTACCCTTCAACACGATAACTAACATCTTCTAGAAGTAAAAATGATACTTCGAGTTTTTGAATAGTCAAAATCAGCCAATAAATCCTATAGGGAAATATCTATCCTATAGGCCGAAAGAGCCTAAATGCCGAAAGAGCTAAAAGACAAGTTTAAATACCAAAAATGTTCGTTTTTTAAATTTCGTCAAAAAAGTGCACATAAGATTTGAAGTAGTGGAAGCGGTGGGAAATTACATTGAAGTTTTTAGTCTTAAAATGACGGGAGCCGGTGATATAACAAGCGAGCGAAGCCGCGAGTATAAGGATTGTAGAATTTTCCATAATAAGAATATATTATTTTATCTTTAGAAAATCTCTAAACATTTAGGAACTAAAAATATTCTTCTTTAAATATGCTTAAAATGTTTCCTACAATATAATTAGTTTTGCTGGACTTTAATAGCCCATAATTTGATACCGTCCAAACAATCTCCAAATAATTTGTTGTATGTAACCCGGTTGTATATTTTAAGATATTTAAAACTATACGCACAACACTGAATATGAGAAAGAAATAATAAAATTGTATTACATCGGTGCCGACGGGTAACATAATCTTAACGGTCTTGTACATAAATTATTATTGCATAAAATGTATAATATCTTTAAACAACAAAAAAAAAGAACTTGTTCAACAAAAATCACAAAATATGATATTAATTAAAATATTTTTAAAAATAAAAGTAAGTAGTTAATTTTTACGACATAAAAGGTTAAGACATAAACATATTAATTATTATTATTATTATTGTTATTATAGTAATTATTTGTGGTTTCATTTGTACCGACCGAACTTTATGGTTTCTTTTTTAATTTTAAGTGTACTATGACAAGTGAAAATAACAACTAACTGAGTTAATTGTTTAAATATCCGTTAAGAGTATTTGAACAATTGTTTGAACTAAAATACTAAGATTATTACTAAGCCCTTATACAATTTATATAAGTAAACTAAGTAAGTTCTTAAGTATATCTAACTAATTAGTTATTTGCCAAGGCACTTGACAGATTGCCCCCTAAATTTTTAGTTTTAAGAAAGCCTAGTAAACAATCTAGATGATTTATTGTTAGAATTATTGTCATATTTTTAATTTATTGTATTCAAGTTGAATATAATGAAGCCGAATACAAAATATTTCTTTATACTCGATACATGATGGCATGCAAAGTCAGACTGACCTTATAGTCAAAATGGAGTTTGCCATCCAGGCCTGGTCTGCGTGGACCCACAGGTTTACCACCTATACATAAAATCGTTCATACACGGAGAAGAACAGAAATAGATCTACGATGATGGTTAGACAGCAAAGAACGTTTTTGTTTGTCTCGAAGAGGTTTGTAGGTATATCTGTCAAAGCTGCATATCATGTTCATATGAACTTTTGTTCCAATGTAATATGCACATTAGTACGTACTCCAACTTATCCGTCATTTTCTTTGTTCTCTACGGCGTGACAAGAACTCCAGGTCACGTTGATTATCCTAAACACAATTGGATCTTATAAAGGACAAGGACATTAGCTTCCAAAAACTCTTGCCTGTTTGATTATTGTTAATGTTTGGTTTCTTGGTTAACCTTGCTGGTATCATCTACCTCGATTCTAATAGTGAATGACAATCCTTTGGTCATAATGCCACCCGGGCTTCTTAGGACCAGTCTGATGCTAATGGCATGCATTATTTCATATTATTAAATTCACTAAATTAAAGGAAAATTCCTCGATTTGACACTGTTCACCAGTTAGTCAATGTGTCCTGAGAGAAACACGCTGTTCAAAAACAAACTTAGATGTTCAGAAGTAAATTACCAAGGAACTAGTTGTTCGGGAACACACCTTGGGAGTGATTCTGTAACTGAAATCTGGTGAAAATACTAAATGTAAGAGCAGTTCTCTCGATTTCATAACTTTCATCGTAGTGAAAATGTGAGCCATCTCACGGGAGTTTGTTCAACAAGGAATATCTTAATGAATACGTGGATCAAAGAGAGAAAGGAAAGAAGTAGAGATAGAGAGAAATAATCGATGGCTTAAAACGACGCATAGTAATGTGTTTTGGACCAGTTTAATTTCATGAAATTTATTTTCTTTTGTTTTTCAGTCACATTCATGTTGATTATATTATCGCTATGAAAATTAAACAATCAAAGCACAGCTGTTTATTTTTACTCAGATGTCAATGTCAAACACTACTATATTTCCCACTACTATATTTTATCTATGATGTCAAAGTACAGTCTTAGAAAAAACCAATATTCCATATCATATCACACAGTAATATCGTATCTTCACTACAACCTTACAGAATCAGTCGAACAAACTCACGTGAGATGAAAATGCGAGAAATGAGCAATCTCACTTAAAATACAAAATCGGCTGCCTTGTTGAAATACCATAGCTCTTAAGACAATCATAAGTGTTTTCATTATTTAGACTCATACAAACTTTTACACTATAGTGGATTTTAAAAAAAAGTCTAGATAATTTAAGTAATTTTAGTTAAAATCACACAAAAATATCAGGTCATTTAAAACAATTTATAGATATATAAACGCAATAACTAAATATAATGATATAATTTATAATATTATATATCTCGTATATATATATATATACTTATTATCATTATAAGCCGCTCCTCTTACAAAACTAAATATACTACGACGACTTCAAAATACAACAAAAAAAAAGCAAATATTCATCATTGCTGCTGTGTCTCCGTATAGACTCTGAACTATCAGCTAACTTCACTACTGTAGGTACTATAGACCACAAAAGTTGATATCATTTAAAAAAAATGTATAATTGATTTGTACCTTATCGATTCAGTTTTCGGGAAAAATACTTCGGATAAAAGTTGTTCATTAGAAATATATTAACAACTTTTATTCGAAAAATATTGCCCGAAAACTGGCTGAATAAAGCACAAATCAAATATAAAATTTTTTTTAAAATGACATCAACTTTTGATACCGTATGTACTTACTTGGTTTGTGTTTGCTTGCTTGCTGCCTTTTATTTATTTTTTTTAGTTCTTGTCATTTCTTTAAATTAAAATGAACATAATAAATGATAAAAGCACATTTCCGGTCATTTGTTTAAATATTAATTTAGAACATGACTTATTACATAAATATGTAAAAGTATATATTTAATATTGTATTTAATATAATGTTTAAGATACCTAATTTAAGTGTAATCATTTATTTTATTTGTCTTTGTTGTTTTGTTTAGGTCAGGTTAATTTTTTGTATTTATTTATTTATTATTGTTTTTAATATGTGAAAAATTGTACGAAATTATTTTAATTATAGAAAATAACAAAATTGTTTACAATTTAATAGTTTTGATTGAAGCTATATAGTAGATGATACCGCAGTCAAAAAATAAAAATTAATTCTGAGGCAATTAAGGTTGTTGGGCGGTTAGAGATAATTAAAGGTAAAAAAAATTAAGGTAGTATGGTGCTCGCAATCCGAGGTCAAATGAATATCAATATTTCTTTACAATAGGGAATATGCATGAACATTTTTTTTCACATTTATTTTCAGAATATGAAAATACTGTTAATACTGTAATAATATTTAAAAGCGAAATTAAAATCCGACAAATATCAAGGAAGCTATAAGCTTTTAAAGATTATTATCTGTCTCTTTCTTGCAAAAATACTAAAAACGGAGGTTTACGTGTATTTTAAATGGTGAAAGTGTAATATGACGTCACATGACATATCAAGAGGGCTATCACCCTCTTTGTATAATCGGGAATTTCAATCATTCTTATCTCGCTTATTTTTAAAGTTATTTAAAAAGTAATTTTACCTTGATATTTGTCAAGTAAACATGCTTCAATTCAAGTGAAAAAAAATTTTCATAAATATTCCCTATTAATTTTTTTTTTAAGTGTTATAATAAATGAAGATGTTTAACAATAGTATTTTATTGATTAAAATTAATAAATATTGAAATCTCTGACAGGGATGAAGCTAAATATTTCAACCTACTAGCAGAAGTTTGGAAGTTATTCGCCAGACGGTGACCACAAAACTTGTAAACTGTTGAATTCTACAATAAAACTGTTTAATTAAAAAAATATTTTTACTTAATTTTTTTTACGGGTAAAAAAAAACTTTGTGTAATTTTGAACGACGCTTCCACCAAAATTTCTTATTTATGTTTCATGATTTCTAGAGTCTCTTCAGTTATAGTCGTGCAGTATCTCATTTCCGGAGAAAATGATATGACGTAAACGAAGAAATCAGATTTATTATTAAAACATAATAAATCCTTGAAATTAGAATAATCCAACAGAAAACTCTTCTAAGGGGATTTTTCTAAGAATAATATTTCCTAAGACGATTTTAATCATATTTATAATGTTATTCTTCCAATAACACCTTGTAACGTTAAATTTCAACAAGTTTCTACTATTATTTTCATATTCATCGAAACATGTTTATTTTAATATAGAGGGTGTCGCAGAAGTAACGTTATGATTATTTAATGAATAACTTTTTTCTTTCTGATTTTATTTAACGTTGGCATTTATTGAAATTTAGATAACAGTTTGGAAATATGGTTCACATTATGTTTTCAAGATAATATCTGGTGCCCATTATTTGCTTCAACCTGACGTGCTCCAGAGCATTTTCGTTACTTATGGCGCATAACGTTTCTTATGCGACACCTTATATATTTAGCGTTTTCCAAAGAAATTAAAAACGAACAATAATGGGCTACTGTTTTCCGATGGTAAGGTAATACCAAATTTTGCATCCTCCCATATTCTATTATAGCAAATTGCATCCTCCCTAGTCGATAAATAAATCGATAAGAGATCAGTAATAAAATACTGCAAAATCCACAATATAGCATATGATTTTTTTGTCGTAAATTAACAATAAAATTAATTATTTTAATAAACATGCTTGTTTCAGTATAGTTGATGCTATTCTTTTTAAAAGGTACCAAAATAGTTTCAATTATGTTGATTAAAATAATTAATTCTAACGTTCGATAACACTATTTTTTTAAATACAATTAAATAAACGGTATAATTCAATGAATATTTTGATATAATATTAATTACATTGTCTAATTTATTTACATAAGTGTTGCAAGTTTAATACTAAAATTCGAGCCTCTAGGCCACAAGCCTCTCACGGATGAACGTCCTTATAAAGTATAGATATACGCTGAAATTCGTAAACGAACTTACGAAAAAAAAAATTGGAATGTTTTGGTCATAAAATCGCAAACAAATATTCAGAGTCATTCATCTCGACAGGAAAGATATGGGGGGGGGGGGTTAATTCGTGGAAAACAAAACAGTAAAAATTGATTGAATAGTACCGACCCAAAAACGTCTTTAAGATAGTTCACTCGTAAACCCACTTTTCATAATAATTTGATGAAATTGAAATATGATATTTATCTAAATGTTTTGCATTTATTAAAAAAAAAATTTTTTTTGGCCGATTGTGAAGCGAGATGTTGGTAATCAAAGTTGAAATTTTTACCATACATGGTATACGTAAACGGTTCGCGTCTACTCTATTTTTTTTTTATTAAAAAATCGGAAAAATTCAAGTGAACATAACAAACTAATTTTACAAAACTGCAACCCCAAAAATATGGAATAATAACTGTCAACACAATTATTGCATAGTACAACATATTGTTAATTATATCATATGTTCAATTAGCATAGTTGTAATAAGAAGATTAACCATATTGTGTTTCATTCTTTTTGATGACTGTAACGAGAGAACTACCTTAATAAGCTGTTTTTGATATTTTACTAAAACACTAATATACTTGTTGACTTTATTTAAAACACTAAACAGATTTTTTTTTATGGACTAATTTTTAAATTAAATGAAGAATATATTAAGTATATGTCACACATATCAGAAACAGGACACAGAATTAATAAATTAATAAAAATTCAAAAAGTTATGTCATCGTCATCATGAATGAATTGTATAATTTTATCTTATTAAAATTGATAACACACTCGCGCATTTTATTATTCGTGTTAATATTGTGTTGATTTTCTTGACATTTTGTTGCTCAAATGCCAGAGCAAAATTAATTTTTATTGATTTTAATACAAAAAATATTTAAATTATCATATGCCCCATCTATAGATGTTTTATGGAAATTATTAATTACAATAATTTAAGGTAGTACCCTCGGTTATAGAATTACTGTTCAGAATTTCATGAAACTTGGCATACTAGTACATCATAATAATATAATGAACTAGTTAAATTTTTAAAGAGCTGCAGAGAACCAGAAAAAAGATATTGATATAAAAAAAATTTTTCCTTTACCATTGATCCTTATGAGAAATCACAGATTTCATTTTATTTCACAAAAAGTACCGTTCAGATTACAATTAAAGTGGTATCAACAAATAGAAAAAAATTCGTCGAATATTATAGTTACTCACAAATCGAGGTTCAGAGAGAGAGTGTGATAAAAGTAATTAGCAAATAATTACGAAAAATGTACTGTGTTAATTACATGTGGCAACGCCATCAAAGAGGTTATAACGCACGCAAAATTCAAACATACCTCGAATGCGGCATGTGGGGATATCAATGATATACACATTATTTTATTACAAAACATATAAAGTAATTTTTATTAATACAGTTACATTTATCACAGAAAGTCATTCCAAAGAAATATTAATAATTTTATCTCAGACATTTTAATTAACACACATGTAACTCATTGATGCTTGCGCAGAATTTTTATTTCTATCTCTCTTACTTTTATGCGACGTTGTCAAATATAAATACTACTGAAGTCAAATCACACAGAGCACACATTTGACCCTTGTGGTATCTGTGGTACTACCTTAAAACAAAAAAAACTTTTTTAAATCAATGGTTTTCTTATAAAACGAAATTGAACGAAAAAGTAGAAAATAATTTTGTGTTCAGTGGTTGGTTATATACTGATTAGAATAAATTTCTAAAAATAATTATTACTATAAAATGTTTTACTTACTGTGCAATTTGCTTTGTAAGAAAACCAATGATTTTATGTTAAAAACGCGTTGTCGACGAAATTGGCAGAATTTTCGATAATTGATTCAAAATATAAGTATCTAACTTCGTTTAAAATTTCAAAATTATTTACCGTTTAGTTTTGATAAAAATCGCTCTCAAAAATTGTACGATTGGCAGATATTTACAGAATTACTAATTTCACCACACTGAATTTTATTTAAAAACGTGTCGAGCGATTTGGCTAGAAAAGTAGGACAATGTAAAATAATGTTATATTTATATTTTGAATGAAAAAACAATTAGTGTAATAGATTAACGAGAAGATTGACATTTTTATATAATCCAAGCGGACAAGTATATGAGGTACATTCAAGTCAAAACAGTTTAGTCTACAATCTTAGTCTGTTCATATAATTGTTGTGTATTCTGAGCTGAAAATTTTTAACACGATTACTATAAGACAACCCGAGCAGAAAATGCCAGATGTTTGCCGGACACTATATCTGGTCCGCATCAGTTACGAGTATGGCATGCCAGATCGGGCATGCCGGACTGGTACCCGATCAGTTCCTGAACAGGTATCCATATGGCAAGCCCAATTTTAAAGTGTTCACAATATATTGGGTTTGCCTGACATGGGCCAGACTAGGACCGGATTAGGTTAACCTTAGCTCACAATTGTAGGATTTTTCTAAACTTTATAAATGAAATTTTTTCAACTTTATTAATATTAAATAAATTTTAGTTATTATATTTCTTTAACAAAATAGTAAAATTATTTCAAAAGATTTTAAATCATGCCGGACTGGTACCGGATCAGTTCCTGAACAGGTATCCATCTGGCAAGCCCAATCTTAAAGTGTTCATATTATATTGTGTTTGCCTGACATGGGCCAGACTAGGAACGGATTTGGATATTTCTTTTTTTTTTGAGTTGGTTAAAATTTGTGTTGATTTTCTCTTTTCCACGGAAACTCTACTTCAATAAGATAACTATAAAATTATTTTATTTAAGTTTTGTTTTAATTTTGATTGTCGTTTCCATAGTCACGTTAAGTCAGGACAACGTCTGTCGGGTCAGCTAGTATATTGAAACAAATATCGAATGGGATTATATCAATAATACCTCAAAAGGAAATTATTGTTCCAACGTCATGGATAGTTTGGAATGAAAAATTGAATCATATGTCTTAGACATATATGTCAGAGCCGTTTACAAATAAAATAAAGTGCCAAAAACGTCATGAAATGGTAAAAAATTGTCACAATATCATGTTGAAATTCATGGAAGCGCTTTAAGTGATTTATTTTAGTATTTTTAGAATTATATGTATGAATAAAGTATAGTATGATGACTTTACATTAAAATTATTAATTAATGCAACTTTTTATAGGTTCTTACGAGCAAGCTGAAATTCGTCTGAAAAAAATAAAGGTATAACGTCAGCAATTAAAACGACGGAAATTGGGACGATCATCGATTATTACGCTTAGAAGAAAGTGAAAAAAATTTATATTATTGTAAACTAAATTTTGTAATTAATCAATAAAAGATTTAAATTTAATTGAATTAAACTTGTTTTATTTTTATATCTATAGAACAACTTAAGATACTGATCCGTTTACAAGCTGGAATGCCAGACCTGGACCCTATAAGACATCCCTGATCTGGATCTTATCAGGCATGCCAGATCCGTTTCCAAGTTGGCATGCCTGATCTGGATCTTATCAGGCATGCCAGATCCGTTTCTAACCTCGCATGCCTGATCTGGAGCCTATTAGGCATCCAGATCCGATTCGAGCCAAGCAGCCAAATATGTTCCAGATCGGGCATGCCAGATTGGGCCCAGATTAATCGTCTGCGTAACATGACGGATCATGTACGGATCAGTTGACCAGATCCGGTCCTTGTCAGTTTCAGGTAAAAATTTCTAGTCGGGAAGTACCTTAAAAAGTTATTTGATTATTTTTTTTAAACCAAAAAAATCAATTTAATTTCTCAACGCTTCCAATACTTACGCTGGCAGTAAATTTCAATTTCAAGGCAAGTAGTTCATCCAGATGGTACTAAATAATTGTATTGCCATCAAAAAATTTGATTACCTAAAGAAATGAAATACTTATTGTGAACACAAAATTAAATGGGATAATTTACGGGGTATTTCTACTTTTTTTGGTTTAAAATATAAATTATTTTCTTTTTTATAAATTTAATAAATTTTCTTTTATTATTAAATTATTTTCCATATTTTTAAACATTAAAACCTTAAATGTATGTGGGAAAAAAAATCAAAATGATAGTTCTATAAAACTTTATAAAAAAATTTAGTTTGCTATGAGTAAGTTCGCGAAACGAAATAAGCCACGAAATTTGGTGACATGACTCGAGAGACACGTACCAACGTAGCAAATTCATACTGATGATGACTACCTTGTAGTCGAAATACGTATTTATAGAATACAAATAATTCTTCTAGGAATTGGGACAAAATTTGAAATTTAATTTCAAAAAACCTAGAATTCTCTTTGATTATTTTAATAATCTTTATAAGGCTTGGAGTTGTCTCAACTCGTTCAACGAGGGAAAACACTGTTTTTACTCTTGTTGAGAAACAGACAAATCTTATTTCATCTCGATGCACAAATCAAATATCGAAAAAAATTTAAGGTTATAAACTCGAGAATCTTGGTTGGATTCAAATCAACGACTACTGACCTATCGGGCCATTGCTTATCCAACTAAGCCACCGAGATGCTATCTACATAAGTGGATTTCATTTTTTCATATCAAAGATTGATGTCAAAGAATATTACCAATGTTCAGACAAATTACTTACATGTCAAAGTAACTAACGCTAATAACCTCCATTAGTATAATATAGCCGTGCAGAAAGCTATACTATCAATGGGTATGAACGACGCTTGTTTACAAAAATAGTTTTCATTATTGTAAATTTTCAATAATGATATTTCAACTCTTGATATGTGTTTCTTGACTCTCGACAATGTGTTTCTTAGCTTCTCTTAACTTCAATGGAGATTAAAAGTTTTAAATCTCGTTTTGACTCTCGGCAATATTATCTCGTTTCATCTCGAAACTCTCGATTCTCGCAGCAACACTATTTGTATTTTTTTATTTTAATAAAAACATTATTCAATTATTTTATGGGTAAGTCAAATACATTATTGGAAAATCAGACTACGGGACGCAATTGGAATATTCCGCTTAATATGGTGGACTAAGGAACAATAAAAAATAAAAAACCCATAAAGACTATTTTAATAGTCAAATAAATAACCATTTAACAAAATTTAGATATAACAAAAATAAAAACTACTTTTTATAACATGAATATAAAAAAATGTCATTTATAATTGATTTTTTATATTTAAAGCATTCCACTCTGATGGTATTACATTCATATTTTCTAAAGTTTTATATCATCGCATTATATATAGAATTAAGGTGTCCTGTTTTCTGTTTTCATCCCCATCAAATAAATAATAAATCCTATCAAAAACAATTCGAAATTATTACCAATTTAACAATAGGGAATATGCATGCAAATTTTTTATCACTTGAATTGAAGCATGTTTTTTTTTTTTTTTTTTTTTTTTTTTAAATTATACTGCGTTTTTAACTACTACGGTCATTACGCAGTATGCGTTCAATAAAATTACATTATCTGATCAGATTTGGTGAAGTAATTTTGTTTGCTTCAGATATTTAAAGAGGTTATTTAGATCTTGTTGTTGATTTCCTAATAGTTTATTTAGGTTTGGAGATGCATTGGTGAGCCTTCTTATGTCTTCATGTTTGGTGCATGTCAGAAGATGTTGTATTGTGAGTGGTATGTTGCAGAGACTACATATCGGGGGGATGGTTTTGCTCATTAAATAGGAGTGAGTTAGTTTAGTGTGTCCTATTCGTAGTCTGGTCAAAGCCACTTCAAATTTTCGATTGTCTTGATTTGAGGTTTCCCATTGTTGGTATGTGTTCTTGATTTGTCGAAGGTGATTGTTTTGTGGATTTATAGCCAGCCATTTAATGTCTGCATTTTTGTACTGGTTTTGTTGTACGTATTTTAATAGATCTTTGGAGTCAATTTTAGGTATTACTGTGCCAGATAAGTGAGCGTCATCAGCAGCTCGATCCACGTCTTCATTGCCAGAGATACCCACATGACTTGGGACCCATAGGAACTGAATGATCTTATTACTATACGATAATTGAACTATAGTGTGTATGATGTTTTTTATTAGTGTGCTTTTGTTATTTTTATTTTCGATTGCTTTTAGAACACTAAACGAATCACTTATTATTAAATATTTAAATTTGTGAATATTATGATCACTATTTATTAGGGATAACGTTTGTAGTATCGCTATGGCTTCTGCCGAAAAAATTGAATTTATATAATTTAATTTATATTTATAGATTGTGTCTTTAAAAATAACTGCACAGGCTGTTGAAACATTTGATTTGGATGCGTCCGTATATATTTTTATATGATCACTATATGTATTTATAATTTTGTTAAATAATTGTTTATATTCTTGAGGAGAAGTTGAGTTTTTATTCTTTGTGTTCATTTTAAAATTAAATTCAGTTAGTTTCTCTATCCAGGGTGGTATATTTTTAAGATTTTTAAGGGTGATCGTCTCTTCAAATATGTTTAAAGGAACGTTTATGGAAGTTACAAATGTTGAATGGATGGTGGGTAGTGGCTTTGGAAGGTGTTTTTTCTTTTCAGTTACCGCTTGAAATGGAGTTAGTAATATTTTATGTATTGATGATAACGGATTTTGGTGTATTTTATTAATATATTTTGATGTGAGATAATTTCGCCGTTGTTCCAATGTGAGTTCGCCCATTTCACAGTTTAGACTTATTATTGGACTCGTACGGTAGGCTCCACTAATAAGCCTATGACAGAGATTTTGAATTGAATTCAGACATTTTAGTGTGGAAGGTTTTGCACTATTGTAGATGAAGCAGCCATAATCAAGTTTGCTTCTAATGGTTGAAATGTATATTTTTTTAAGAGTTTTTCGATCAGAGCCTGTATGCTTATTTGATAGTAATTTAAGGATATTTATAGATTTCAAACAACTTGATTTCAATCGCGATATATGATTTTTAAAGTTATAATGCTCATCGAGGCACATACCTAGAAATTTGTGCGTTGTAGATTTTTTGATTAGTGAGTTGTTTAGATGTAAATGTAAGGTGTGATTTTTTCTTTTGGAAAAGGACATGTAAGTGGTTTTTGATGTGGAAATTTTCAGTCCATTTACTTTGCACCAATCTTGTATAGCATCAAGTGCTTGTTGAAGGTATTTCTGTGTATATTTTGAGTTTTGGCTCGACGAGTATATTGTTAAATCATCTGCATATAAATTCACTTTTACTGGACGTGGAATGTTTTCTGTGATATCATTTATGGCTATATTAAATAGGGTTGCACTTAGAACTGAGCCTTGTGGAATACCATTTTCTAGTGGAAAGGTGCCAGATATGGAGCTATGTATTTTAACAGAAAATGAGCGATCTGTTAGGAAGTTGTCAATAAATTTCGGTAGATTACCTTCTAGACCCCATTTTTTCATTTGAAAACTAATTTTTTTGCGCCATACGGTGTCAAAAGCCTTTTCAAAGTCAATAAAAATGGTATCGAGGACCTTACCAGAGTACATGGAGTTTTTGATGTCATTGTCAAATAATGCTAAGCAGTCTAAGGTGGAATGATTTTTCCTAAAGCCAAATTGAGATCTGTTTATTAATACTTTGTCATCTAGGATCCATGTGAGACGCTTTGATACCATACGCTCTAATATCTTACAGAAGTGGTTCGTTAGTGATATGGGTCTATAACTGTTGGGGTCTGTGTTGGGATTTCCAGTTTTGAGTATTGGAATGATGATCGATTTTTTCCAGGTCTTTGGGATGTAGGCTGAATTCCAGATTTGGTTGTAAATTTTTAGAAGTATTTTTAAAGCCGAGTCATGTAGGTTTTGAATCATTTCCACGTGTATATTGTCAGGCCCTGGAGTTGACTTCTTTAGTTGAGCTAGTTCTCTTTTTAACTCAAAGTCAGAAAATGGTGAGTTGTAGTTAAGATTCAGGTTGGGATTGAAATTAATAGTTTCTTCCTCTCTCGTCTTTTTGTAATTAAGAAATTCAGCAGTATAGTGGGTGTTGTTGGAAATTGTTGAAAAGTGTTTACCAAATTCGTCGGCAATTGCAGTTGGGTCTGTGTGTACTTGATTGTTTGTTTTTAGGCAAGTTGTATATGAGAAATGATGATTATTGTTTAATTTTCTTATTTCATTCCAAATTAGTTTTTCTGGAGTTTGACTATTTATTGAATTTGTAAATTCGTCCCAGCATTTTTGTTTTTGATTATTAATTTCTCTTCTAACCTTTGCTCTGGATAATTTGTATAGGATAAGATGTTGGAACATTCTTGTCTTTTTATATTTGCGGAGGTGTTTTTTGCGTTCTTTTATCAGTTTTGATATTTCGTTTGTCCACCAAGGCACTCGTTTAATATTTGTTGATACGTGGATTTTAGGGATTGATTGTTGAGTTGCATGATATATGGTGTTATAGAGATTGTCTAACTGATTTTCAATGCTTACATGATTATTTTCTTTAATTTCAGTATATATTTTAAATAAATCCCAGTCAGCCTTTTTTATGTTGATTTTCTCATAATTATTGCAGTGAATAGAATGTGGTAATGTTATTATTATTGGGTAGTGATCGCTAGAACATAGATCATCATGGGTATCCCAATTCAATCTGTCGGCAATACAAGATGAGGAAAAGCTGAGATCAATTGCTGTTAGTCTTCCAGTACTAGAGGAGAAGTGAGTAGGTTTACCAGAGTTTAAAATAATTAGTTCTTCGGTTTTCAGAAGAAGTTTTTCAATTTTAGCACCACGCGTGTCAGAGTATGCGCTTCCCCATGTGGGGCTGTGCGCATTTATGTCTCCTAATAATATAAATGGCTTCCTTAATTGTTGTGTGATATTACTGATATCTGAGGTATTGAATTGTTTATTTGGGGGAATATATATATTACAGATTGTTATTAAGGTGTTCGATGTTAGGTGAATTGAGGTAGTAACAGTTTGTAAGTGTGTATTTATTGTGATGTTTTCAGAGTGTAGCTTATGGTCAACAAGGGTTACTACACCACCTGAAGCTATTCGTCCTTCTAGGTGATCATATCTAAACTCTTTATAATTGGAAATTAATTTTTTTGTATAGCTAGGGTATAGGCGGGATTCCTGCAAACAGATGATTTTGGGCTGCAGTTCGGCAATTAAAATTTTTAGTTCTGATAGCCTGGTAAAGAAGCCATTTACATTCCATTGGAGTATATTTAAATTATTTTCGGTTCTAATATTATGAGAGTGTTTATCCATTGCTGTGTTATTTTTGTTTTTATTCATCAGTGATTTCTGATTCCGAGGATTGAATATTTTGGTCCAGTCTGTATACTAGTTTCGTGAGTAAAGATTTTGCTATTCTGTCTGTGGACATTGCATGAATAGATTTCAACATTTCTGATAGTTGGTCAGGTTGAATCGAATATTTACTAATTATTTGTGTAATGTTTTTATTTCCTTTTGAATCGTTGATAAATTGCTGTAATCGATCAAAACTTAGAGGGTAGGCGTCAGCATCTTTTTCTACGTTGTGTCTTAATGGCTCAATTAACTCGCTTAAACTATTTTTAGAATTCTCTATTTTTGATTTTTTAGTTTTGAGGGGTCCTGATTGAATTTGTTTGTATGGTGCTGGTTCTATTATTTTTGTTTGTGATGAAATGTTTAGATTTTCTGTGATTTGCAGTTGTTTTTTTTGTAGTTGAGAGGGATCAGAGTCAGTTTCTTGTGAACTACTCGATAAATGTCTTTTCTGATTTTTTTTTTCAGTGGATGTTGTATTATCCATTTCTGAAGGGGATGTTGTAGTATTTGGCTTATATTGTGGAGTGTAGTTAGCGATTGTTTGGTTTGAACCATTGGATATTATTGGTTCAGTATTGTTGTTTTTGTTGATATTTGCTGGTGTAGGGGGTGTTTGATTTTGGGGAGTGGTTTGTATTAAAGTTTTACAATTATCTGAACTATGACCAAATTTTTTGCATATAGGACAGCGAGATTCGTCTAGTGTAATGAAGACTCGATATTTTTCATCTTCATAATTAATTTCAATTGAATCAGGGATCTGTGGGTGTTGTTGGTGTATAAACATGTTTCGACGAAAGCTAAGAATGTGGTTAAAGTTTTCCTCTTGTATTCCAGCGGAAAGATGTTGCAGTCCAGATAGTGGTTTGATGCCTAGTTCCTGAAGCTTTTCTACCACTACATCGTTTGGGAGTGTGGGAAAAGCCCAGATCATGACTCTATGAGATGGAGTTAGGTAGCTTCTAATAGGTATATCATATGAATGTACTTTTATTGTTTTATATTTTGAGGTTAGCTCTTCTGTTGTTTTTTTTGAATCTAAATATATACAAATTCTGTTGTTGGATATTCGTGAGGCGAATATGATTTTTGCTGAGCCTATTAAATTTCCAAGTGCAATGATGTAATCTTTTATTGGAATCCCTTGGACCGGGGATAAAATGATAGCCTGGTCTTTTTTTGGTGATTGTGTGTGTTTTTTTAGTTTTTCAGCAAATGTAGAGTTTTGATTTTTGTTGATTGGTGTTGGGAAAAGGTTTTCAATATTGGGATGTATGTTTGAATTTGAGGATGATGGGGTTGCTATATCAGCATTATCGTTTGTTTTGGTCATTTTGGTATTTGTTTAGTATTGTTTATGTAGATGTTATATAAAAATTATGCCACTTACCTTACTACCATATAATAGGTAGCAAGTTCACACTGATTATTCACAAGTAACTATGTATTAAATAAATTGTTTTGAATTAATTATTTTTGTACACTTTTATATAATGATTGAAAAATAAAATAGTAGGATAATAATAATTTAATTTTACAACAATTAAACACGTCCGAATAGGTTCACTCGTGAAATTAAAGTTGAAGCATGTTTACTTGACAAATATCAAGGTAAAATTACTTTTTAAATAACTTTAAAAATAAGCGAGATATGAATGATTGAAATTCCCGATTAGACAAAGAGGGTGATAGCCCTCTTGATATGTTATGTGACGTCATATTACACTTTCACCATTTAAAATACACGTAAAACTCCGTTTTTAGTATTTTAGCAAGAAAGAGACAGATAATATTCTTTAAAAGCTTATAGCTTCCTTGATATTTGTCGGATTTTAATTTCCTTTTTAAATATTATTACAGTATTAACAGTATTTTCATATTCTGAAAATAAATGTGGAAAAAAAATTTTCATGCTAATCCCTATTCGAGTAAAATAATGAGACAATGTTCTATGGATGCGTAGCAAACAGTTGGATAGACAAATTTCCACTTGCGTTATGTGGAGATGAAAAAAATGTAGCTATTTAGTTTTGTTTTGGTGTGGAGTTGGCTCGGGTATATTTCTTCAAAGTCCGAACCCACCTTTTAGATGTCAAAAACAACAATCGTTAAAAAAAAATATACATGCATAATATAAATCAGGGATGGTCATTTTTTGTGTGTATAAAATCTACTTTTTATTTTAGTAAAGTGTCATGATCGCCTTGTACTATTTGTTCGATGGGACATATGAAAAAGTAAAAATGCACAGTATGGCTGATAATTGGATTTTAAGATTTCACTTTCGCGATTTTCAGAAAAATTGTTCATGGAAGAATACTAATCTATCTATTATCTATTGATAATCTATCAATAACTCGCGGTAGTGCACCTTGTACTGAAATACCCTATATATCCACCTACGTAAAGAACAACATTATTTAACGGGTCAAAATTAGCTACAAATAAAGACAGATTTATAATTTATTTTATTGCCTTAACAATAATGGAAAAACTGATTTTGCATGACTTTAACCAAGAAATCATAATTAGGTGTATATCCTGACAAAGATAGTAATAATAAGTCTTCAGTATGGGAATTAGTCCGGACAGAACTTTGTTAAGTCTTCGTTAACTTGAGTTGAAGTATGAAAATGCCGATTCTCACAGGTATATAGATCCGAAACAAGAATGAATATATTCGTTACATTTGGTTATATTGGGATATTTTTCTCGGTTGATGTATTTCCAAAAATCTTCGTCAAATTTCTTGACTTGATACAAATCAGTTTGTAAAATTATAATTTCATTTTTTATGCCTTTTCTTCTTATGAAATATGTTTGCAATTTTTTGGCTAATACGTTTCAAATTTTAATCGTTTTTTAAAACGGCAAGATACAAATTCCATAATTTCTTTAATTTTTCCAAATCATAAAATCTGACATCAAATTCTTCAATTACATTTTGTCAAGACAGTCGATCTCGATCGAGGGCGGCTGTTATATACCCTATATACGCTTACCCCTGATATATACCATATATACGCATGTATATATAAAACCTAATCGGAATGCTTTAAAAATTGGTTAAAGAGTAAGAGGGCATATATTTCTCATATTAGTTAAACGGAAAAATTTATATAGAAGAGTTTAGAAAGTTGTAGAAGAAATATTTTACTGTTATTTTCATCTAATCACATTTTCGGATATTTAAAGAAGTATTTCAAAATGTTTCATTTTAAGTCTAATATTTACAGAAATTTTATATTGCAATTTTAATATTTTAATACTAAGTAAAATAATTTAAAATAATTTGTGTTACTGATACCGATAACTTGACTTTATATCTTTTATAATTTCTTTGGAAAAATTTGCAGGTCCAACGTGTCAAATTTATAAATATTATTCATTATTGAAACCGAGTAGAACATATCCGTGTGTCTAAATAGATTTCGTAGCTCCTACGATAAGCAAAGACATTAATATGAGCGACTATCGTGATTTTATATTATATATTCAATATTTCGGCACCTTTGTGCTCTGAGTTGCCTGGTAACTACCTTCAAACTCATGTATTCATTATTAGATATTCAGATTGTAATTCCAAGTCATTGCTCTTCAGTATATCTTGGTTTCTACAATATCTCGGATAAATTATAGGGCAAGAAGCAGAATATAAATGGTAGCTTTAGAATGTTATGTATATAAAAAATATACCTTATACTAATGTGATAGATAATAATGAAGTACAATTATTTATTTATAAATTAAAAAAAACCCGTTCAGTTGTATATTGTAGTCTATTAGAATTGACCATATTGGGTCTATATATAGTAAATTGATAACACGTGTCATATACCTACCTATACTTATCTATAATGCCATTTGATTTTTGACCAAATATAGTTTTGATTTATTAATTATTTATAATAATTAATATAGGAAATCGAACTCTATTAATAATATGCTAAAAATGTTGTTGATATCTAACAAGTTTTTTATTTATTTTATTTTTTTTATTTTAATCATTCAATATAAAAAATAGTTTATACATCTTTGTTTGTATAAGGAGGTTTTCCCTGAAATTCTTAATTTAAATAACTGATATTGCCGTAATTTAATTCGATGAAACATATATGTTCAGGTATTTGTCTCAAAGATATATAGTCTGGATATTCATATATATTTATTTGTGTATACTTAAGCGTCAACATTACGATGTTTGTCCAAATTCCTTTCAGTTACGTAAGACAAACTGTAGAAGACTTTAGCGTATACTATTTAGACAAATGTCATTGTCATTGACTTTTTAATTAAATACTGATATGAAAAAATTAACTCGTCAACCAGGAATCGAACCCCGGGCCTCTGGATATCTAGTTCAGTATGCTTCCGCTTCACCAAAGACGACTGTGACGTAACAGCCAACCTTTTCATATCATTCTTATTTTTATTTATTTAGACAGTATACTTCTGTCGAAGTTATTATTCATATTTATTTATTTGTGTATACTTAAGCGTCAACATTACGATGTTTGTCGAAATTCCTTTCGGTTACGTAGGACAAACTTGGAGCAGCGGAAGCATACTGAACTAGATATCCAGAGGCCCGGGGTTCGATTCCTGGTTAACGAGTTAATTTTTTCATATCAGTATTTAATTAGTCTGGATATATTTTGTCTTGGAGATTTTATGTCTTAGAGATATTTTGTCTGGTGATATTTTGTACCGGGGTTATTTTGTCTTGGGATATTTAGTGGGGATATTTTGTCGTTGATATTTTGTCTGAGGATAAAGACGCCTGCTACGGAAAAATCATACACATCTATGATGGGAATCGAATCCACGACCTCTGGCATTCTTGAACAACGCTTTGCCTCTGAGTTAATGTACTATGCCAATGTATTAATAATTTGTTTATGTACACTCCCGTTCATAAACATTGAACGAACAAGTCACATTCTAAGTGTATATATATTTTACTAAACATATGTATAATATTACATTCAGTAACACTTAAAATGTTTTAACTGGTTCAATTTTTATGAACGACAGTGTACTATTTACATATTTTTTATTTTTTGTAAAATAGCGGCTATTTATTTATTGTTAGTATGGTTGCCTTTCTAACCATTTTCAACAAAAAAAATTCACTCCTCGCCAAAGAAGTGCTGAATGCAGAATATGAAAATACTGTTAATACTGTTAATATTTAAAAACGAAATTAAAATCCGACAAATATCAAGGAAGCTATAAGCTTTTAAAGATTATTATCTGTCTCTTTCTTGCAAAAATACTAAAAACGGAGTTTTACGTGTATTTTAAATGGTGAAAGTGTAATATGACGTCACATAACATATCAAGAGAGCTATCATCCTCTTTGTCTAATCGGGAATTTCAATCATTCATATCTCGCTTATTTTTAAAGTTATTTAAAAAGTAATTTTACCTTGATATTTGTCAAGTAAACAAGCTTCAATTCAAGTGAAAAAAAATTTTCATGCATATTCCCTATACAGAAAAATCATTTAGCATTTGGCCTACAGTCTACTTTGCCACTCAACCTTACAAAAATGACGTGATTAATTTTAGGACTGACAGACCGTATCGAAAGTATAATAAAGATTTTCCCACTTTAAAAAATGAGATTTCAAATTTGTATATACATATAACTGTATATTTTTGCAAAATACTGTCGACAAATTGAATGCTCCAAGCATTATTAAACGCATTAATCAATTAACGAAAACAATATAGCTGGTATTATTAAAACTGATACCATATTTACCAACCAATTTTTCATTTCAATCATGATTACTCAGCAATAAAAATTTCCGAATTATAGACATAATAAATATAAAATATATGCCGGTTATAAAAACGAAATTAACCGTGGTCAATAAATAATTAAATTTTGAAAAACTACAAAAAAAAAATTACATTGGAAATATATTATTTGTGGTATATATATGGTATTAAATGAAATGAAAATACATATCGATAACTGTATATCAATTAATTAACGAACCATATCGAGTGACTTGGTATTTTTATAATTATTTGACATATTTTCATCCAATGTTTATTATTATTTTCAATTTTAAAATATATATATATATATATATATATATATATATATATATGTACATGTATTAGGACAGTCAACAGAGAAACCCGTTACTCTTGGGCGCATTGCACTAATTACAGCAGTTTTTTTTTTAAATTAGGTTCGGTATCACGTACTGAATGTAAATGAACAAAACCCTTATAAATTTCGACCCCGAAAGTGCCGCCATTTTGAGAAAAACTGTATCAGCCTATATCTCCATTACCGTGAACTTTAGGCCAAAAATGGCAATAATCTTTCTTGTAGATAATTGGATTTACTTTTTTTTTTGTTTTAAAGTTTTTTTTGTACCACTTACCGTTTACGACTTTTTGACCGATATCTCTTCTTAATTTTGTTATCAGCCATAACAAGCTGAACTCGGTCACAAAATTACTATACTATAATGAATTGGGGACCATTTCACTAGGCCCAATCCAAGAATAATGTGAAGGTACTCCCATAAGTCACTCATAACAAAATTAGTTTGAGCTGTATTTGCCCGAGCAGAGTTCAAATTCCTGCTCTAGAAGATGAGAGGATTCTAATGAAATCTTATTCTAATAAACATTAATTAAAACACAATTTGGGATTGAAACCAAACTTTATTTTGCCTGAAGTAACAACAGATAGTTACCGAAGTAACAAAAGGCATATATAGTGTCTTCGCAAAGGTATCTAAATATGAAAGTAAATTGAGATTTAGTAGCGAGTACACTACAAAATCGGTCACAAAATTACTAGATTGAATTCAGGTCTGTTTCACTAGACCCAATCAAAGCGTGGGCATGGAATACCTTCAAAAGATCCATTTTGCGATATTTAATTTTTGATAATTTTAATATCGTTTCAAATTAATTAATTTAAAAATAGATAACGCATACAACAACTTAATAAAATTCAATTAATTTCATTCCGTTCGATACTTGATACTGATATAAAATCATTTTTTTAATTACAATTATGTAAAACAGATAAAATTAACAGATATTCGATATATGATATCATTGTTAAAATAAACAATGTTCACTCATTTCCGAAATCGTTAAATACACAACAGTACAACAATAATCGTATTAAATACAACATTTTTGTGTTGAAGGTGAATAGAAATTGAACACTGGTTGCCACCTTCAAAAGATGTCGAAACAATATTTGAATTTATTGCACATATTTATTGACCTGTCGTCAAATATTTTGGAATAAATATAAATCAGACTAAATATTAGATTATCCAATGATAATTAATGACATAATTATAACTCTAGGTTTTTGAAATAAACTTTCAAATTCGTCCCAATACCTAAATCAGTTTTTGTATTAAAAATACGTATTTCGACTACAAAGTAGTTATCATCATAAAGATTATTAAAATAATCAAAGAGAACTTTAGGTTTTTTGAAATTACATTTCAAATTTTGCCCTAATTTCTAGAACATTTATTTGTATATTATAAAAACGTATTTCGACTACAATGTAGTCATCATCAGTATGATTTAGCTAATCGTAACTATCTCTTTGTTGGGCACAATTGGAAATGTAGTTATCAGCAATATAAATTAGCTAGTCGTAATTCACTCTTTGACAATAGGGAATATGCATGATAAATTTTTTTCACATTTATTTTCAGAATATGAAAATACTGTTAATACTGTAATAATATTTAAAAACGAAATTAAAATCCGACAAATATTAAGGAAGCTATAAGCTTTTAAAGATTATTATCTGTCTCTGTCTTGCAAAAATACTAAAAACGGAGTTTTACGTGTATTTTAAATGGTGAAAGTGTAATATGACGTCACATAACATATCAAGAGGGCTATCACCTTCTTTGTCTAATCGGGAATTTCAATCATTCATATCTCGCTTATTTTTAAAGTTATTTAAAAAGTAATTTTAGCTTGATATTTGTCAAGTAAAATATCATAAAAATTTTCATGCATATTCTCTATTAGAAATAGATTGAAAATAGAGATCAATAGACAAAAATAAAATAAATAAAAAATTAAACAAAATAAATTAAAATAAAATAAATTTTATTGAAATTCCTCTCGTTAAAATTGCATTCATTCGATTTACTCTTGTTAACATCACTCTTATTAAAATTACTCTTATATTGTCTCAGGATATGTTATTCGTTGCTAATTTTGTGACCCTTTCACGAAAGGTGAAAGCATAAAGCAATATATTTGAACCTTTTTGATGAAAGCAAGATTTCAATTTCCTATGAATTTCTTTTCTTCAGAATTTATAACTTTTAAATTTTAAAGACATCCCACTAGACAAACTTTTCACACACCCAAATACAAATTTTTAAGAAAAATCAACAATGGCGTTGGGTCAATGAACAGAGACACCCATACAAAAGCTACACTCACATGCAGAAATTTTCGAATATTGTAGGAATTATTTACTATCCAACCACTCAGCTTGTCTCAAGATAAGCAGACAATTTTTAACAAAAACAATTTTCATTTTCCCGCCACTGAATTAAACCTAATGTTTATATACCGTGTGTTCATTTAAAATGTTTCTACTGTTTAAAAGAGGCAGCAGAATGCAATAATTATAGTTTTGTTTCATGCATCCGTGCCGCGTGGTATACCTTATCTTTTAAACGGTGCAAGGTAGGGAATATTGTTTATTTGTTTGTTTGATTGTATGTTCGAGCATCACCCAAAAACTTTGAACCGATTTTGATGAATCCTTTCTTGTTTGAAAGCTTATGATTAGACTTACAAACTGTTGTATATTTTATCTCGCTACGAGAGATACAATTCGAAAAAATTAGGTGAAATTAAAATTTTTAAAAGAAAAATTTAAAGAAAAAATTAGGTGAAAGTGCCGATAAATATTTGAAGTTGTGGAAGCGGTGGGAACGATAAATATTTGAAGTAGTGGAAGCGATGGAAAATAAAATGGAGGTTTTTTGTCTTAAAAAACGCGGGTATACGCCGGGAATATATATTTCTAGGTCAAAAATTAAAAATTATTCAGCTTAATCGAAATAAATTTACAAGGGAATGATGCAGAGAAAAACAGTTAACACAAATATGATTATGGAAAACAATAGGTTTATAGCCGAAAACAATACGTTTATATGACATTGAATAAAAATGTATATATATATATATATATATATATATAATAATTAGCTATATATATATATATATATATATATATATATAATAATTAGCTATATGTATATATATATATATATATATATATATATATATATATGTTACGAGTAAAGCCCATTATTAGCTGAAGCTAGGTGTAGCCGGCTATACTTGGTTGTATCCAAAACAGCTGGATAAAGTTGACAAAAATGATTAATTTCGGGCTTTAGCCGGCTAATACTAGCATTTACCAAACACCGCTGGACAAAGTTGAGATTTTTCGATTAGAAAATATATAATGACTCATACTTTCCAGCGGTTAATTTTATACATCGGTCATACCCCGAGTTGGTCGGGTGCGTGTTTTTGGGCCCCGAACTAAAAGGTGTTCTATATATTGGAGATATAGTGTCTCCAAAAATTATTGAAATTAAATAAGGTAACTATTTCAACCGAGTACTACAATCTTTCACTTCATCGGTCATATTCCGAATTGGTCGGGTTTGCGTGTTTTTGGGCCCCGCACTAAACAGCGTTCTATATATTTGAGATATAGTGTCAAAAATTATTAAAATTAAATAAGGTAACTATTTCAACTGAGTACTGCAATCTTTCACTTCATCGGTCATACTCCAAGTTGGTCTGGTTTGCGTGTTTTTGGGCCCCGCACTAAACAGCGTACTATATATTTGAGATATAGTGTCAAAAATTATTGAAATTAAATAAGATAACTATTACAACCGAGTACTACAATCTTTCACTTCATCGGTCATATGCCGAGTTGGTCGGGTTTTTGGGTCCCGCACGAAAAGGTGTACTATATATTTGAGATATAGTATCGAAAATTATTGAAAATTACTACAACTACAACTCCAGCTTTATCCAGACAAATTCAGATAATGCTAAGTTTAGACGGATAAAGTCCGAATTTAATCATATTTTATTTATGTTTCAAATCGACTTTAGCCAAAAACTTTGGATATACCTAGCTTATCCGGTTAAACTCAGCATTATTCAGAATTCGGGCTTTACCCGTAACATATACACTTCATAAAAATACAATAACAAATTGAAATATATAATAGAGTTAAGGATGTACGAGCACTGAAGCTTCAAAAAGATTTTACATAAGATATAAAAGATTTATAAAAACTTGTCTGCATTTTAAACTATGTTTTATTCGATTATAAAAATTAAATTTGTAGTTTCTCCATTTTCTCTTTCGAACGTCCTTAAGTCAAATGTTTTTTCTTTTCATATAAAAAACATAGTTTTCTAATTTATTTAATGTTTAATATTTTAATTGAAACAATTCAAGACTATAGAAAAAATTAAATCACTGTCACCAAAAATGATTTCCTCTTTTGTGGTTAGTACATTTGTACATACTAAAAATCTATAGAGACTGGAAGCGAGTACTATCGTTTATCTCTCGAATATTTATCGAAAATCAGAATTCTATTTTTCGTCAATCTCTCGCTGACATATTCCCATCTTGGCTTGTTTCTCTCGTCTTTCACGGCATCACTACATCCATTTTAAATATTACCCAACCACTGTCCATTATTATTATTGTAAAAAAAAATTATTTTCAATTGGAGAAACTACAAATTTATTTAGGTAAAACTGTTTTATATAAACAGTCGTAAAATTTTTGAATACGCATTGAAAAATTAAATTGTATATTTTTTTTTTTTTGAACACAATATACACTACCTGTCCGTATAATAAATATACTTGCATTTAAAATGGTGACTTTCAAAAAAATTTTTATTTTTATTGAAAATTTAATTTACTATTGATACCGATATATAATTACCATTTGTATATTTATTATTATTGCATAACTGCTAAAATTAGACATACACATATTGTGCAAAATTTTCGACTGTTTTTGAAAATACACTTTCATCCATCAAAAGTAGAAATTAATTGTAGTCAATTAATAAGTCCGCTTATTAATTAGTCCAATCAATAAACGGAATATAGACAGAGATATTGTTATAATTGTTATAAAAAAAATTGGTTATTTGGATTAAGCAAGAGAAAAACATGCTCAAAGTTCTGGAATCTAAGAAAAGACAGATTCAACATTTTTCGTTTCAGAGACAGGCTCAACATTTTTCGTTGTTTGGACAGAAATATCAGAATGACAAAAGTTGGTTATTTGGATTAAGCATAAGATAAACATGCTCAAAGTTATGGAATCTAGGAAAATTCCTAGGTTCCTAGAACATTTGTTCCAATTCCTAGAACATTTGTTTGTATATTATATATATATATATATATGTATTTCGACTACAATTTAGTCATCATCAGTATGAATTAGCTAATCGTAACTATCTCTGGGATATGGATTCAGAGATATGTTGTTTGTTGCTAATTTGGTGCGTGTGTCCCAAATTAGCAAACAAGGGTTATCCTTAGAAGATAAACTTTTCTGTAGGCCTTTTTAAAATCTAAAAAAGTCTTTTAACGACTTGATTTCAAAACATTGAGATTTCTCGACTATCTTTTAATTTAATTTGAAAAAGAGTAGGTACTATCGTCTGTCTCTACCGTCCAAGTGGCCGACTGTTCTGAGGCCTATATCTGAGGATCTGAGGCGTTATGTTTACTTGAAACTGGAAGGTTATGGGTTCGAATCCCGACATCGGCAGTTTGTCAATTATTAAGAAAAAAAGGGCGGTTAATTGACTAAACTGTCGGCGTATAGACAAGAACGAAATAACCGGCTATACTTGAGAAGGTTTTCTGCAGTTTCCTTCACGAACTCCAGATGAATATCGGCATAGTTCCTATCATAGGCGGCAGCAGCCGCATATCCTACCAATTCCTAGTCTACACACAAAAATTCCTTCCACTCCACTCACACCCTCACATCCTTAGGCATCATAATGGGCCTTGTGGTCGAAGTGTAGCCCGTCCAGGGCAGCCGCTATAATCTGTCTATCGTCTGTCTCTCAAATATTTTACGTAGATCAGGATTCTAACTTGCGTCTCGTCTCTCGCTGACTGATATGCGCGGATAGCGACTTTGTTTTATAATATTTGAAGATTTTAAATTGTTCCACATTCAATATCGCTCAGTATATACATTATATACAAAATTTAATTATATTTATGCATGCAATCAATTTTTTGTATAATACAATGTACGAAAAGTACATAAAAATTTCAAAATGAAAACTTTTTTTTGAAACTCATCATTATTAGTGACCATTAAAATTTATAACATATATATACTTTCAACAACAACAACAAAAATTGTATACATATAATATCAAATTTATAATATCGACCGGAAGATTTTTTTTATAGGTATAATAATATTATTAATTAATAAATTTTGGAAATTTGAGCTAATAAAAAGTTTATTTATGCGTTTTTGTTGAAATTTTTTTAAAATATTTTTCTTTATTTTATTTGAAAAAGAATTTCTTATTGAAATATACCTAAGATACTGGTGCCTTAATACTCTTATATGGCCTGGGACAAGCAAGTAGGCCTTATTGCGGTCAGTAACAAGCGATGGTAAAAATGTCCTTAAAAAACAAATAATAAAAAAATTTAATAAAAATTGGCTGGCAACCAATGATGATGAAAAGCTTAGATATTAAAATCCAATAGTAAAAAACAAACAAAAAATCGTTACGCAGGAGCTGCGTCAACTTAGCGAATTTTCTTAGAATACACAAATCACTCTCTAGCGGTCATAATTTTAGTTTGATCAAAATGAATAATAATATAATATCTGATATGACTTTAGTATTTGCTAAAATTAAATTTATTAATAGCCCAAAAAAAACGGTATAACGATTATAGTTTATAGTTACTATGGAAACGACAATCATAATTTTTTACAATAAAATATATTTTATGTATTCGTGTCAAACAAACACAAAATATTAAATATCTCAAATAGTCAAATTTTGTGTTTTCCCCTCCCTCTAAATCCCTTTTCTCCTCGTCCGATTTTACCCATTAATATTTTACCCATGAACTTGACCTTTAGAATACCAAAAGCGACTCAAATACCAAATTTCATTCCAATCGGAATAAAACTGTGACCGCTAGAGAGTCCACAGACATTTTATAAAATGACATATGTATATATATATATATATATATATATATATATATACTTTTAACATCTAATAGGTAGGATCGATGAACATTTGAAGAAATTTTTACGAAATTCCAACATTGGTGCAAAAACAATAGCTGCATTTACTTTGGAGGAAATTCGCTAGAAAATGGACAAGAACGATGTAACCGGCTATGCTTGTGAAGGTTGTCTGCACTTACCTTCACGAACTCCAGATGAATATCGGCATAGTTCCTATCAAAGTCAGCTGCAGCCGCACATCCTACCAATTCCAAGTCTATACAGAAAATTCCTTCCACTCCACTCACATCCTCACATCCTTAGGCATCACAATGGACCTTATGGTCGAAGTGTGGCCCGTTAAGGGCAGCCACTACAATCTATCTATCTTCCTCCCAAATTTCGAGCGATGGAGTAAAACAGAACAAGAAGTAATCTGTTGCTCCATTAGATGACGAAATGGACGTGGGAACCTTACACGAATAGCGTTAGATTAGAACCCTTAAGGGTAAAGAAAATAAGATTGTCAGAACAACAGAAAACAAGACATACATGGAGTCTTAGTGGGCTCCTGTGTACCACACGAAGTTGAAGGAATATTAAACATTATTCCATTCTATTAACAGATGAAAGTATACTATTTTCGAATATCGAATCTTAGATTATCTACAGATTTTTCTATTAAATCTACAATGTTTATACTTACATATTGCTTGCCCAGCCCTGAAAATGTACTCAACTAATTAAAATATCCTTAAATTTCCATACATAATTAGTTAGAAACATATGTTATAGGGATAGGCTTAAATGTAGATTTTTTTTTTTAAATAAATAAATATTACCTAGTATTGTGAAATATTAGATTATAAATGATAATTGATATACTTCATTTGAAATTATATAAATATTTATAGCCATCAAAAAAATACGTGTAGGTTTGGTAATTGCATTCGACCATGAAAATTGATATTCACAGATTTCACCGGAAAAAATATTATCCATTCATTAATATTATAGTTATATAGTAGTTCGAAGATGATATGTTTATTTTAAAATTAATTAAACTAGAAATCATTGTCTTAGAAATACGCGTGTAGTGATGCCGCGAGACGAGACGAGAGTAGCATGTCTCTTGTATTGTCTTGACTTGTAAAACTTTTCTATCATCTTGTCTCGTCTCGTTTTCATTTTCTTGAAAAAGTTCAATTTAGAAAATAATAATTTTTTGTACTTAAGGACGTCATTTTGCGGGGAAAGGTGTAAAGGGGGTATCAAGCAACTGCGCATGCCCCATATGTTGAAACTGGATTTAAATATTCTATGGTTATTTGGTAAATAAAAATACTCGTGAGTCGCGACTCTTAATGTTTCTTTTATTTTAAATAAAAAAGTATAATCCTGTGTTTTGCTTCTCTAAAATGATAAAATTACTTATATAATTCATTATTACTTCTCAAAATGCATTTGAACATACCTTCATCTTTGGCTCAAATAAATCCTGGTTTATTTAACAACAATTTACATAGTTTTATAAAAACTTCTCAGAATTTTGCACTATGTTTTATTCGATTATAAATATTAAGTTTGTAGTTTCTCCATTTTCTCTTTCGAACGTCCTTAAGTCAAATGTTCTTTCTATTAATATAAAAAACATGGTGTTCTAATTTATTTCATTTTTAATATTTTAATTGAAACAATTAAAGACTATAGAAAAAATTAAATCATTTCCATCCAAAATGATGTTTTGTGATAAGCACATTTTTGCAATATAAAAATCTATAGAGATTGAAAGATAGTGCTATTGCCTGTTTCTCGAATATTTATTGAGAATCAGGATTCTAATCGTCCCGTCCCTCGTCGACTTCGTGGAATCACTACAAACATTTCGGTATACTCTACCTATGTAATTAAAGAATTTAATTTCTAAAATTTTAAGGATAATTTTTACCCCAAAACATGTGAATCAAGTTGATATTTGATATCAACTTTTTGGCACCCGTTGTTCTTAATTTCATAATGTAATTTTCGTTCGATATCCGATTCTATTTTTATTTATATGCCAAATCCGTAGCAAAAAATTAAGCTATCCAACTCAATATTCCTCAATATTCCTCCGATAAATTTCCTATCCGAGCCCCAAAAACCATCAAATTTTTATTTTAAATACCTCGATATTTGCTTTATAGCTTCAATAATTTTTTACGTTCGAATTTTTGTAGACCGAAATAACCTCGACAGTTTTGATCCGAAAATCAGACATAAAATTGTCGTTTTTTTAGATTATTTACCGCATCGTAGAAAGTTGTTACTACTGATTTTAACCTTGGTACCATTTTCAAAATATGCAACTTTAACCTTGAATATCTATGCTAAACAAAATGGTGGAATTATTGGATTTTTGGGAAGATGAGCAAGATTAATACATTTTTATGTATTGAAGATTCAACTGAAAGTCCTTAATAATCAAAATTCCTTAATGAAAATTATTTCTAAGGAAAACTATGAAGAAAATGAGAGTGCCTGAAGTTTCCAGTTTCCATTTTCCAAGAATTGAAAGAATGATAAATTGGAAATGTAAAATGATTTTTATTTCGATAAAAAAGTCTAAAAGAATATTTTTGAAACAATTTGGGATAGCATAATGTTTGTACTTTAATTTTTTTAAAGCTTGGAATGATTAAAATTTTACGAAATTCTATCAGTTTATTAAATATAATGAAATTTAATACGAAGCCCGTAACTTAAATTGCTCAATGCTTCCACCATTATTTTAAGATAAATTAATGGAGGCGTTGGGAAGTAAACAGTCAATATACCACATAATATGCTAATCAATATATAAATCTATTAACTATGTTGTTTATTCTAAATGTGAATATTTACTGCTCATTAATAAATTTATTTAACTAAATTACTAATTAGATTTAGAAATGATTTTCAATTTATAGAACGGAATCGATTTTGGGTCAATGGAATTTCTAGTAAAAAATCAAAGTAAAAGCAAATAATCAATGAAATATATGTTCTGTTAAATCTAAAAAGAAAGGTTCCATGTTTTCCGGTCCAACGTTGAGAGAAAACATGTTGAAATCGTCGCAATCACTCTAAATTTTTAATCCGATCATAATTGTTCCAAGCATTTTAGCATAACATTCAAAATCATGTTAAATAAATTTCCAGGTAACAGTTTACAGAGATGTTCCTGTAAATTAAATATGTTATAAAAAAAGGTCAATACGAATTCATTGGTATGCTTCAAAATGTTAGTTCAAATGAATTTTTTCGTTTTTTTCGATATTGAATATCATGCTTTTAACATTGGGTCTTATGGAGAAACAACAAATTTAATGTTTATAATCGAATAAAATGCAGAGAAGTTTTTATAAAACTATGTTAATTGTTGTTAAATAAACAAGGATTTATTTGAGCCAAAGATGAAGGTATGTTCAAATGCATTTTGGAAAGTAATAATGAATTATATAAGTAATTTTATCATTTCAGAGAAGCAAAACACAAGGTTTTACTTTTTTATTTAAAATAAAAGAAACATTACGACTCACGACTCAAGAGTATTATTATTTACCAAATAACCATAGATTAATATTTAGTGACGCTGCGGGCATGCGCAATCGCTTGATATACCCCTTACATCTTTCCCCGCAAAATGGGTCATTCCAAAGTCCTTAAATCACTTCGAGAAATAAATTTTCTAAAATTGTGCTGAATCATATATTTTTATTTTCAATGAAAATTTGCAATTTGTCCCATAATAGAATGTCTATTTTCTCCTAATTGAATGCCAAATTATCCACTTTCTTAAAGTATGTTTCAATGAACAAAAATACAAATAATACACAGTATAAATACCACTAATTTTCAACTAATTTAAATACATTTTTCGGGTATTTTCGTCGCTTAATGTGAAAATATCTATAGCGAGACTATACAGTATGATTTTATATGAGAAGTGAAATGTAATTTCAGATTCGACTGTCACGTTTTTTATGTAACGTTCGGCTATGTGACAGTCGGCAATCATCGACATTCGTGTTTTAAATAGGAATTTAACAATCTATGCTATTGTATATAGTCTCGGTTGAGTCTCGGTTTCAAATTTTTTTTTTCAAAAAACTTGTATAATCTTAAAATAATGCTTTCGCTAAATAGTCCCGTGGATTCATGATCGTCTTGTCTCGTATATCTAGAGAAAATATGTTTGCAGTTCGGGCCGATAAACAGCCAAATTGCGTCATGCCTTAACCCATCTCGACTCTCGCGTAAAATATTTAAATAATACTTGAAAAGTAATATTTCCAAATGAGCGTAGTTTCAAGTGTCCCATGCCAAAATTGGCAAAATAAGGCTCTTATTGATTCACATCGCTATCTACCGGTCTTTATAAAACAACCAGATAGCGAGGCGTTTCTATCCGAGACTATGTCACAGACGTTTTTGTCACGTATATGATTAAACATTGTCATAGCTATAATACTCAGTTACCCAAGTACGGGTATTAGGTTAAAAATTCGGATTTTAATTAGAAAATTCGAATCGATTATTTTGTTCGAGAGTATTGTATCAATTACAGCCTTTTGAAGCACTTTTTCAAAACTGTATAATTTATTGATATTGTGTTTTATTTTCTTTAACATTTTTTTGAAAAACCGTCGAAATTGCTGCACCCCAGCGTATATCCAAAAGTATCGCTGAGAATAATTTGAATAATATCACGAGTAAGATAAAGTTGAAGAAAAGTTATCAGAATTGCGAAGTTTTTAATTAAAAGATTAGCCTTCGGGGTTAAAACGGGGAATTAAAACAAATTTTGTTCAAAATGATTGTGATGATTAAGTTAAGACATTTTGAAGCATCATTTCAAAAATTTATAATTCTTTTTTATGAAACGTTCTGTAAAAAGCTTTTAGAAATTAAAGTACAGCTTGCACTTGACCGATTTTTTAAAATAGATAATGCATTTAAAAGAAACTTCCAAGCTAGTCTTCGAGGTTGAAACGTGAAATTCAAAAAAATTTTGTTCAAAATTATTGTGTAAGGTATCGATTTAAAGCCTTTTGAAGCATCTTTTCAAAAATGTATAATTTATGCATATTTTAAGGCTTCGAAGTTGCTTTCTCGAAAAGTAGCGGTGAGAAACATTTGAATAAAATAAAGAATAAAAATAATAAGTTTTAAGGGATTCCTTTTGGGTTTGAAACGAGAAATCAAAAAAACAAATTTTCAACTGTGAAATGTTGTGTTAAAAGCTTTTAGGGTATAAAGTATAGCTTATACCGATTTTTTCAGTAGGTAATGCAGAAACCTTCAATACAAAGGTTTTGCTTCTCAAAGAAACATTCAATACAAAGGTTTTACCATGGACCAAGAAATTTTCCTTTTTTGCATTTTAGTGCGTTACGTGTTTTATTTAATGCAAAAACAAAATTTTTTTTTATACTTACAAACAAAGGAAAAATTTACAACCATGTATATTATACACAATAATAAAAAAAAAACAACCATATAATTTTTCCTTATTAAGTGACTTTATAAACACGACGTTTCCGGTCAATTAACATTTGAGTTCAAATGAAATCAGTAAATTCTTATCCTATTATAATATTTAAACGTATCACAAATAGCACAAAAATAATAACGTTTGCATGAAATATTTTTACAAAAATTCGAAATATTGGACTTTTGCTAAATATTTCCAAAGTATGAAATTGTTAAAATAATTTTGTATTAGCTAATTTCCAATTTATTTATTTATTTTTTGATAAATTATAATTGTTATTCTGGCTAACAATTTAAGTTAATTTTCATTGTCAAAGTGTAAGTGACTATTCTTAGAAACATTGCCAAGTTTTTCATCAATTACGAAACATTCCATAACATAATTTTTCAAAATTTTTTCAAATTTTATAATATTCAAACTTTTAAATTCCATATAAAATTGAACATTGAAATTAATCATCATTTATTTTAAAAGAAAATTTTAAAAAAATTTCTTAGTAATCTGATCTTCGCATAAGTTTTGAAAAAAGAATTCGAATCTGTTAAGCTAAATTCAATTCTGATAATTTGGCTTAAACATGATCAATTTTACAGCTCCAAAAACAGAGGTGACAGTATCTAAATACTGTATCTAAATACAGTTTGACATAAAATTGGATAGGTCTTAATCGAAACTTTTATAATATTTTGAAAAAACGCTTCCGTTTTACAACTCTAAAAAAAAACAATAAAATAATTAGCAATACAGTAAACATTCTGCTTACAAACCAACAGAAATTATTCGTTACGCAGGAGCTGCGTTAACTTGGCGAATTTCCTCGGTATAAATACAACATTTTTCTTTTGGACATAGATGTCAATTAGTAATCTTGGTATTTGAAACGACAAGTTCATTAATGAGTAGAATCAACCAAAGGAAAAGGGACGCTTAGAGAAAGAAGAAAACAAAAATTACTTCTAGATCCATGCAATTTTTATACAATATTTCAAAATCTTGAACTGTTTTACAGTCTTCCTTTCCAGAAAATCTATTTGAAAAAATCAAATAACCATGGTGATACATTTGCATTATTATGGCTGTTTATTATGTGCAACGAAATAATAATCTATATGTTTAATGTCAAATAATTATTTTTTTCTAAAATTTTGATAGTTTGAAATGTCAACTATTGTATTTTTTGACAAATAATTTATTTCCAAAATTTTTTTTAAAGTAGGTATTTCTATAGAAACTATAAACTATATTAGAGATCTGGCCCGGGAATAACTTTGGAACGGTCAGAAAACAGCTATAAATTTGGAACGGTCTAGAATTATAAACTTTTGATAGTTTTTCTGGAGTCGTAAAGAAAATTTACCTAGAAATTTTCTCTTTTATATGTAAAAAAGATAATACTGCATACTAAATTTATTTACTACAACTTTACTTATTACAAATTTTTCCATTTTACTAAATTAAGAGAGACATTCAAGATTTTATGTTTCCCTTTCTCTCTCTCTCTCTAAGACCTCCTCCCCCTTGTCCGATTTTGCTCATTACCGAACTTAACCTTTCAAATACAAAAAGCACATCATATATCAAATTTCATTCGGATCAACCTAAAATTATGGCCTCCAGCGTGCGTACAAACACATATATAGTCCTTAATCGTTAGAAGAAATCGGTAAAATAGATCAAATGAACGCTCAGTTTTATAGCTACAAGAAAACCAATCAAATTTATTATTCCACAGTAAAACTTAAAATACACCCAAAAATTCCTGGACCTATTATGAACCGGAAATGCAAATACACTCAATTTAAAAATGATAAAATTACAAATAAAAAAAATTGTCAAAAAGTATTTACCTGAAGTATTTTGTCCACCACCAGTAAACCACAACGACACAAGATCATCCACACTATTCCCTGGTG
The DNA here is from genome assembly GCA_963920215.1 of Nineta flava. NCBI lineage: Eukaryota > Metazoa > Arthropoda > Insecta > Neuroptera > Chrysopidae > Nineta > Nineta flava. The sequence goes on from OY986042.1 coordinate 93,346,559, forward strand.
GCGGTGGAGGAGGAGGAGGATGTCCATATCCCGTATAATAATGTGCCGCTGACGAAGATGATTGTGTACTTTCTGGTAGTGATGTCGTCGATAAACCACTAATATCAGATGGTGACACTAAATGATGATACCCTTCAAAATGTTGTGTCCTTGACGACGTTGGATGTCCCACCGATGTTGGTGTATGCAAAGGATGGTGATGATGGTAGTTCGTTGATAAATTAACACCACAATTTAAACGTCTACTACTCGTATTGATATGTCTGGATGAATTATTATTTACACTATTCGCTGTCGCATAATTGGATTGAGCACTATTATTCTCCAATAATAATTGTTGCACTTGCAAAATATCAACAAATTCATCACTATTATCATGATGGTAATGATGATGATTATATCCGGCAGGATATGATCCGGTCGTTGAAGTCGACGAGCTGGTCGAAGCTGTTGAACTTGTAGCCGTTGTTGTTGCATTTGGATTTCGATGATGATGGCTTCGTCGCCCCAACAGTGTATTATGGTGATAAACATTGTTATTCCCTTGTGATGATGAATCGTTAATATCATTAATATCTTCGCATTCCCTTCGCATAGTTAATGTTAACATTGTGCTGTGCTGACAACTTTGTTTGATAATAAGATTTGATCAAAAACTGTTTGGTCATTGCTATTATTATGACGTTGCAAAAAATTTTGCATAACCAAAAAGTCTTTTTTTTTGCTCTTAAATATAAAAATTTGATACCCTGTATGGTTGGTTTTTTTTTTTAAATGTTTTTTGATCCCAAAAAATTCACCTGGATTGATTTAGCAGTGTGTACATTATTATTTAAGTCTAGATTTTATGTATATATATGAATGAAATAATTTTTATGAATGAAAAATGATTTTTAGATCTCTCTTCTGATGAAGGAGTGAGAGAAAGAGATCTTTTTCACTTATTGTGTATTAGTGCGTCGTCGAATCACGATTAGTAGATACATGTTAAAAAAAAATTCACCAACAACAAAAATAAAACAAAACACAAAAGAAAAGTTGTTAAGCTGAATGTCTATAAGAAAAAAAACTCAAAACAAAAAGTGTAGCAAAAAATTTGACCCGAAAAAAAAATAGTCCAAAAAAAATAAATGATAAAGTATAAATAAATACTAAATACTTAAAAATTATTAAGAAGAGCGTATGTAATGCCGGGAAGTAACTGAACAGTGTTGCGGCGATCAAGCCATGTGCTTGACGGGAACAGCAAATACAGGTATAACACCAACGCAATTGTAATATCGTTCGCCTTCACAATACGCCTCCTCTCTGGATTCGTCGTGTCCACGGGCCACCACTCGATCGGAGTATATTATATATATATATATATATATATAATAATATATATATATATATATATATATATATATATATATATATATATATATATATATATTATATATATATATATATATATATATATATATATATAATATCAGTGTTTTAATAGTTTGTGTTTATTTTATAGAAGTTATAATATACACTCATTCTGTTCTTCTGTGCTGATGACGTCACATGATACACGTCGGTTGTTTTAAAACCTACGCATCGCGACGTCAAATTGACACACCGAGAACTTAACACAACAGTTGGTTGTAAATTGTGTTGTTTTTTTTTTATTATTATTATTATTTTCTTTTTCGTTTTTTTAGAAGATAGATAAAAAAGTGTGCTCTATTATTGTTATTAATATTAGTATTATTATTTTTATTTCTTCAATGGTAATTTCATTTTGGTTTTACAGAATTTATGTGCGTTTTTTTTTTAATGAATGGAATCTGTTCAATTCAAGGTTTTATATAGTAAGTTGATAAATGATTTCCCCAAAGACTTATTCTTTCCCCAATAACTTTTTCTATTGTTTATTCTTTTCTTGAGCTGTGACGAAATATTTTTAGTGAATTTTGGATGAAAATGTATATATTGGTTTTGTACTTATAGAGAAATTTTGGAAAAATTTTCTTCAAATGTTCATGGAACTTATTTAGTAGATAACGAAAATCATCAACACTAAAATTTATATATATATATATATATATATATATATATATATATATATATATATATATATATATATATATATATATGTATATATATATATCTATATACATATATATATTAGTATATATATATATATATTAATATATACATATATATACATATATATATAGGATGAATCGAACCAGCCGTATAATAGCACACGCCTCCACTTCCTTCCATGATCCTCCCATTCTCCAACAACATCCAATAGTGGAGTACTTTTTGCTAGGGAGACGGTCTGTTTATAATGCAAATGGTGTTTTGTATGTTGTGTGTTGGCTTGAACAGACATGGTGTTCTTATGTTGCTATATAGGGTTAATCGAACCAGCCGTATAATAGCACACGCCTCCACTTTCTTCCATGATCCTCCCATTTTTCAACAACATCCAATAGTGGAGTACTTTTTGTTAGAGAGACGATCTGTTCATAATACAAGTGTTGTTTTGCATGTTGTGTGTTGGCTTGGACAGGCATGGTGTTCTTATGGCCCCCAAGCTAATTATACTTAAGTGATACAATTTGATGCATAATACACCTAACTCTGTACATAGTTACATTGGTAATGATTTGTTATTCAGGCATGCATCAGAAAAAGAGTACCCCGTCTGAACTAGCATATAGGATGGTATTTGTGTTATGAACAGACTGTCTCCCTAACAGGAAGTGTTCTATTGGATGTTGTTGGAAAATGGGAGGATCATGGAAGGAAGTGGAGGCGTGTGCTATTATGCGGCTGGTTTGATTCACCCTGTATATATATATATATATATATATATATATATATATATATATATATATATGTATAGTCGACACCGACAACGTTTACAACGATAGATCGTTTATTACGACTAAATGGCAAGGTCCCGGCCGAATCCTTATATAAACACCTATATATCTTGTCCAGCGTGCGCTAGACTAGATATCCAGAGGGTCAAGGTTCGGTTCCTAGTTGACGAGTTAATTTTTGCATATCAATATTTAATGAAAATTCAATGACATTTGTCAATAAAGTATTCGCTAGTCCTCTCGCATTTGTCTTACGTAACCGAACTGGAATTTGACAAATATTGTATTGTTGACGCCAAAGTATACACAAATATAATAAATATTTGTTAAATGTTATTTTCATTTTGGTTATACAGAATTTATGTGCGTAGAACATGAGACGCGAGAGGGTATTTTTGTTTTGCACAACTTTCTTTTACATTGTGTGAAAATTTGTTTTTGTATTTTGTAAATTTGTTAAAATTGTATACATGAAAAGAGGTTTTAAATAAATAAAACCTGTTAAATTCAAGGTTTTTCTAATTTGATAAAACAATTTCCCGAAATGCTTATTGAAAAGTTTTTATATTGTTTTTCTTTTTGTCTACATTATAAAGAAATCGTATGTTTTTTTTTTTGTGAAAACTGATTATTTTTATAAATTTGAGGAAACAGAACATTTGAATTTTGGATAGTCTTGAAAAAGTCATTTAAATTTTGGGACTAATTACACAGAATGTCTCACAATTTGTAGGGGCAATCTCTTTAATTTTGGTTGATTTGTAAATATTAATAATATATAATGAATTATAATATTATCATTCCATTCTATAATTGCATGACAAAAATTTTCCACAGAGTGCTTCACAGCATGTCTTTCCTGAGCTTGAAAACTTCCTTATACTTCACAGCTCACTTAAAAGTCATGTGTTTTTTATGAAACCAATGCCCTGAGAATATCTCTTAAAGGGGTATATCCAGTCAGTTGGGTCAATATTTCGTCGATAGTTTTATCAAAATCGACTTGATAGTTTTAGAATATTCTAGATGGATAGAAAATCCATATTTTCTATTTTATAAAAGTGATGTCACCAGATTCAAAATGTCATGTGTTTTACAATCAAAGTTAAATTTTGACCGATTTTAATAAAAAAATTTTTCGAAACCACATATTCTGGGGTGTACAATAAAGAAGGTGTACATTCTTGTACACGTACAGGCTATCTCAAAAACTAATAAAGAAATCTTTCTTTTAAAATTGAATTCCTTGAGTTATAATTTAGGGGATTTGAGAATATATTTTCATCAAAATATGGCCTAGATAGATCAAAAGCGAGGATGTGAGTGGAGTGGAAGGAATTTTTGTGTATAGACTAGGAATTGGCAGGATTTGCGTCTGCAGCCGACTGTGATAGGAACTATGCCAATATTCATCTGGAGTTCGTGAAGGAAACTGCAGAAAACCTTCTCAAACGGTTACTTCGTTCTTGTCCATACGCCGACAATTAACCGCCTCTTTTTTTTCTTAATAATTGACAAACTGCCGATGTCAGGATTTGAACCTCCATAACCTCCCAGTTTCCAAGTAGGTATACTGCGCAGACATAACTTGGACTGGTCAATTGGCTCGGCTAAATTTTGTTCATTAATAAATTTGAAATATTTGTCTTAGTCGTCTGAATAGGCATAATAATACATAACTAATTTTTTCTCTTCTAAAACTACTTTTTGGTTGGCTAAATTAGGTTTTCCAGAACCATAAACCAAATTTCATGAGGTTCCCAGGTTTTCCTGATCTAAGACAAATTCCATGACTACTCCAGGTTTTCCTGGTGTGTGGCCACCAGTTTGATCCATCTAAACAACTCTTTTTATTTAAGATATGGCATCTTATATCATACTGGAATATATATCTTTCAGACCGTAGTGTAAAAATTCCAGTAGGTATGATGTAAGACGCATTACATCATATTGTAATTTGTAACTTTTAGGCCGCAGTGTACAAATTCCAGTATGATATAAGACGCATTCTTAAATAAAAAGAGTTGTTCAGAGGTACCAAACGGGTATCCGGCACCCATCAATTCCAATTACCTAGAACAAACAATTTGAGCAATAAATAAACTTAATAAAACAAAACTAAGCTCGCCTGACAACTTACAATTTTATTTCTTCTAAATAGAAATAGATTTTTCATTCATCATACAAATTTTCATTAAAATCTTCGAGAAGTAAACTATATATATATATATATATATATATATATATATATATATAAACATTACACAGTATGTCCCGGTATTGGTGTGCAATATCTTAGAAATGTATATTAAAAGAGCCGATGAATACGGCATTGATATTGCTAGGTGCAAAAATTTAATCATTTGGAAGCAACAAATTCGACAGCGCTAGATTTCTTTCTTTGGGACTTTTTTAAAATCTTGCGTTTACCACAACAAACCACAAACTTTGCAAGTCTTGAAAGCCAACATTCAAGGAGAAATTACCAATTTTGAGCCAGATGTTTTGCGAGCAACAATTCAAAACGCCATAAAACGTGCCCAAATTTACATTAACTCGGGAGGTGGTCTTTTGATCGATATCATTTTTTCAACTTAATGTCATCAATTTTACACCTTCAAATAAACTTTTCTTAAAAACTAATCCAATTTTTTTTTCTAACAAAATGGCAGCCTATTCACATTATGACATTACTTTTGGCCCACCTTGTATAATGCATTTTCAATACAAGCATTATGGTCTAAGTATTTTGGTCCAAGCATAAAGAAAATCATATTACTTTAAACATCCTATTTACGCTTTTCAATGTATTAAGACAGACTGAATTTTGATGCTGTAGAATCTTAAGAATGTTATTGGACTGATATGTTGAAAATAATAACTCGGACGGAATTTTTGCCCACGACCCAGCATGCCAACTTATACCAAAAGGGTATTGACCGGTGTGCTTAATAATAGGGAATATGCATGAAAATTTTTTTTCACTTGAATTGAAGCATGTTTACTTGACAAATATCAAGATGAAATTACTTTTTAAATAACTTTAAAAATAAGCGAGATATGAATGATTGAAATTCCCGATTAGACAAAGAGAGTGATAGCCCTCTTGATATGTTATGTGACGTCATATTACACTTTCACCATTTAAAATACACGTAAAACTCCGTTTTTAGTATTTTTGCAAGAAAGAGACAGATAATAATCTTTAAAAGCTTATAGCATCCTTGATATTTGTCGGATTTTAATTTCGTTTTTAAATATTATTACAGTATTAACAGTATTTTCATATTCTGAAAATAAATGTGAAAAAAAATTTTCATGCATATTCCCTATTACCCAATCTTCAGCATTAGGTTGTATAAAATCCAATAACAACCAAAAAAATTTTAATGGTAAATCCTGGCACATTGCGTAGCTCTGCTCAGCAACAAATGTTATTTCAAAACAACAAAAATATTCTGAATACCTGACAGATGGGAGAAGTCAATGAGATTTCCAGACACGATATGCAAATGCATTCTGAGAATGATATTTGGAGAAGATACCTTAATGCAAATGTCCTGTGGTTAAATTCGTACTTTAAACACATAATATTTATTTATTATTCAGGATGAATGAAATACAATTTTAGAAAAAGAAAACGAAAACAGGAGAAACACTTTAGAATTCCTTGGCAATTGACAACTGATATTACCAATTTATGGAGAAAAAACACTTGAGTTTTAAGGTAGTATGTCCGTAAACCCACTTTTCTGCAGAATGTAATAAAAGTTTGAGTAGTTGTCAAGAATAGCCGTCACCTTGAGAATTGTTAAATTCGAAATTTTTTGCCCATCTAATTAAAGAGATATTCACTTTCAAAGTTGGAACTTTTTACCTGGGTTAAATGTACCAGTTGACTGAATATGTCACATTTTACGTCATAAATTAAAAACTTTTCTATAGATTTTTTTCAAAAACAACTTACTGATACATTAATTTAATGACGAATGTTTTGAAGCCAAGAAAACGGTTTTTCCCTATTTTTTGAAAAGATAAACATTAATAAAATATGGAATTTTTAGCTCTTCTCGGCAAGTGGTATATATATATATATATATATATATATACAGGTTGTCCCAGAACAACCTGGAACCCTTCGGTGAAGTTGTTCCTTAGGTCAAGACGAACTTATTTTACTATATAACATAGGTCCGGAAATGATTTGTTTATCCGCTAGCCGCCATTTTGTGTTTTTTGCTTTTTATTTTATATCTACACAACGCGTTGTCCGATTGAATTGAAAATTGGGACGATTGTTGCTTTAGCATAGACCAATAATAGAAAAAAATTTGAATTTTCAAAAATGTATTTTCACAAAATGGCGGCTTTTAGAAAAATTCAAAAAATTCATAAATCTGCTTGTTTTTGACTTACGTAAGTTTGAATTTTTCTAAAAGCCGCCATTTTGTAAAAATACATTTTTGAAAATTCAAATTTTTTTCTATTATTGGTCTATGCTAAAGCAACAATCGTCCCAATTTTCAATTCAATCGAACAACGCGTTGTGTAGATATAAATTATAAAGCAAAAAACACAAAATGGCGACTAGCGGATAAACAAATCATTTCCGGACCTATGTTATATGGTAAAATGAGTTCGTCTTGACCTAAGGAACAACTTCACCGAAGGGTTCCAGGTTGTTCTGGGACAACCTGTATATACATCCATTTGATGATTTCAAGTGACCCACTGGAGTTCAGAAAAACAAATATTTTTACTCATGACATTTATTTTAAGTGCAGGACCAGTTTAAATACCAAAAATTCAGATAGAAAGGACTACCTATAAGCCAAACTTAACTGAATTAACATCACAAGCTGCATCAAGGGGACTACTGATATAAGGGACTACTGACTACGAAGAGAACGTTGTTTATAAATGAAGTTCCTTCAATTATGTTTGTTATACCCGTAATATATAGTATATAGAAGGGTATATTAAGTTTAATACCGACTTTGAAATGGTTGAAAATATTGATGCAAGAAAAAATTTTTGGTATAAGTATTCATAAAATGGCCTAATTAATCTATTTCCGCATACCCATCCGTTCGCCCGTCTGTCCGTAAAGTTAGTGAATAGGCAAAATCGGACCTTACTCCTCACCAGGGAGCAAAATGTCCATTTTTTAAACTGCGAGAGATAGAAAAAAGTGTAAAGAGAAAATAAGTCCCATTTGTTTAAAATAAACAACTTTTTTTTGGAACTTTTTTTCATAAACTCAGTATATACTGGGTATTAAAGCAATGAACTAAGTTAGTTATTATTTTTCATTGTTTTTACGATAGAGTTATAATTTTAAATTTGTAAGTTTAAATTTTAAAAGCGTATTGCATTTGAAACTCACATTTTAGTTGATTGCGAGTAATAATCTTCGAGTAACAGGATGGGGTAATTTTTGTACCCCATGTTATATTTCATTTTGTATACGTTCAGTTGAAACTTCAGTTGAAACCTTAGAATTGTCCTTCTAGGTATACGTTCTTGGTGGGCCTATTATTACGATTTAGTTAATTATTTTCATTTATCATTCACGAATTCATTTTCACCTTTGGTTTATTTTACTTTCTGAGGACAGTCAAGTAAACGTTGGTATAAATGTGAGATAATTATAATACGCCACTTGGCCATCAGCGGAAAACATCTGAACCTGGCCCCTCGAAGGTAAGATTGATAATTGTTTCTCATTTCTTAGCGACCAGATTTCTTTTCTTTTTCATTCAGTCTAAGTGTCAAGACAACTTAAACTCCAACTGTAGGTATACTTTTGTTTTGGTTTTTTTTCCATCTATTTGAAAGTTTTTTTCATGAACTTGTCACTCTAAATAAAATAACTATTATGTTTTCGTATGAATGATTTCTGATTATAAACTTCTACATGTACAATATAATAAAATAGTTCGAATTATCGTTTAAGTTCTATTTATAAACACTACGTTTTAGAGACGCGACGATTATCAAATCAGACTACATATTAGCATATATTATTACTTGATTATAATCATAATGTTTGTAAAGACAACAACACCGACAAAAAGTTCAGAAAATAATATTGTACGCAAAAAAAACATTTATTAAATCTAAACAAATATCAAAGTTTTTTTTTCTTCCAAAAATAACACACATCTATTTATTAAGCCGACTTCAAAAAGGAGGATGGTTCTCAATTCGCCTGTATTTTTTTTTTTTTATGTGTATTACCTCAGATCTCCGTCATTTATAAACCGATTTTGAATTTTATTTTTGTTTTAAAGGGTTTGATTTCCCATTGTCACCAAATCGCATTTTGATGAGGAGATCCCCGGGAAATCGAGGAAAACCCACATTTTATATGTGATCACCGATATCTGCAAAAATTTTTTGTTTTTTTGAAAGGGTATACTTATTCATAATGGAAAAATAAGAAACTTTTTTTTAAAAACCGACATCAAATAAAAAAATTTTTTACAAAAAAAAACCTACCCCAAAAAACAAATTTTTACAAAACAAAAAAAAAACAATATGCATGTAAAATAAAAAAAATTTTGACAAAATGGAAACCCGACTTCAAAAATCAAATATTCTAAAACCAAAAATGCACTAAAAAGTAAAAAAATAATTTCATATTCTTGTGTCAAATTTACTTTACCTAAGCAAAATTTTTTAAATATATATGTACAATTATTGTTATTTTTGGAGGCGGTGTCAGCATAGAAATTGGAAAATATTTTTGTTTTTATTTGGAAAAAATATTGTATTTATTTAAATTTTAACGTTTCACATAAAATTTGGACACTGCCCTCAAAAATAACAATAATTGTACAGATATATTTAAAACATTTTTGCTTAGGTAAACAAATTTTGTCACAAGAATATGAAATTATTTTTTTACTTTTTAGTGCATTTTTGGTTTTAGAATATTTGATTTTTGAAGTCGGGTTTCCATTTTGTCAAAATTTTTTTTATTTATTTCAAATTGAAAATAGTTAGCTATTTTTAGAGCAACGAAATATACACAGTGTTTCATAAATAAGTACACAAAATTTTGTAAGTATGTTCTTGAACTAATTTTATAAAGAAAAGTTACTATTAAGCATCTTCAGAACGTTTAATCCGTACAGTAAAGTTCAGTTTTGTTATAGCTCCTATTTTTCAGCAAATTCATTCTATCACTAATAAATTACAATTTTTAAGGCGTTATGTCTGCGCAGTATGCCTACTTGGAAACTGGGAGGTTATGGGTTTGAATCCCGACATCCACCGTTTGTCAATTATTAAGAAAAAAAGGGGCGGTTAATTGACTAAACTGTCGACGTATGGACAAAACGAAGTAACCAGCTATGCTTGAGAAGATTTTCTGCAGTTTCCTTCACGAACTCCAGATGAATATCGGCATAGTTCCTATCATAGTCGCTACAGCTGCGTATCACATACAAATTCTGGTGTCCTTTAGGAGTCGGCAAAAAAAGACCTAGAAAGGCCTACTCACAAGGCTTCAACCTCCCCTCTCTTACTTCTACAACTACCATAAGTAAACCAGTCAAGTAGCCGAGCGGTCTAAGGCGTCATGTCTGCGCAGTATGCTGTACTTGGAAACTGGGAGGTTATGGGTTCGAATCCCGACATCGACAATTTGTCAATTATAAAAATTAAAAAAATAGGGGCGGTTGCTTGACTAAACTGTCGGCGTATGGACAAGAACGAAGTAACCGGCTATGCTTGAGAAGGTTTTCTGCAGTTTCCTTCACGAACTCCAGATGAATATCGGCATAGTTCCTATCATAGTCGGCTGCAGCCGCATATCCTACCAATTCCTAGTCTACTCACAAATTCCTTCCACTCCACTCACATTCTCACATCCTAAGGCATCACAATGGACCTTATGGTCGAAGTGTAGCCCGTCTAGGGCAGCCTTTACAATCTACCTCTCTACCATAAGTAAAGAAACTGCTTTTCATTACTTCAGCTTAGGGACATGCTCATAAAGTATTTATACCGACTTTGGAAACACTCGTTATGAAATGACAGCCAATGTATACATATTAGGGGTTATCGCCTTGTATTTTTCGTCCGATACAAATAGAATTGCATTTTTTGTACAGAATTATTTTTATTGAATGAATTTTATCGTAGGATTTTATTCAAGAAAACTTTGTTAAGAGAGGAATATTTAATATTTGTTTTCTGTTTCTATAGGTATAAGTATGTATGTATAGTGGCCATGTTTGACAAGCCACGATATGGTTGTTGCATACATAGTTTGGCGTGCAAAACGGCAATATTTTTAATCTATAATCAGTAAAGTACGTTTATATTTCAACAGAAAGGTTAAACCAGTAGCAACTATAAGGTACACAACTGTGATATCTTACAGAATTATCTACTTTTGGAAAACATTTCTGTCGATAAAATCAGATGACTTTGAAATGGTCAAAAATTAAATCCATTTTTACAACGTGTTTAGTACATAATTAAATTCTTCTAAAAATTATGTACATTGTTGATTGGCCATCTGAATCACCTACCTACGTAGGTATACTTCATTCAAGCAGAGAACAATCTAGCAGTTTTTTAGTAAAAAAATTTTAGCTCACCTGTTTTATGTTCTATACGCTGAATTAATCTTACAGTTTTATATGTTTCATTGTTCTTTTGTAATCTTGCGTCTTGCTATACATTGCTTGTATGATTGCCTTTCGGTTATATTATACCAACGGTGGCTAGCGTTTTGCTTAATTTGACATTTAAGTAATATGTCTGAACATTGATAAAATTTTTCAAATGCTTGATATGAAAAATCATACAAATCTAGGATGGGAATCGAACAAACGAGTTCTGAAATTCTTTTCCAACGCTCTTGGTCTAGAATGCCAAGCCCCGAATCTAGAGGGGGAGGCAAATAAGAGCACCGGTCCTGGGTGCAGCTTCAGGGGGCACCAAATTCATATGTTTGAGGAAAAAATCGCTATACTGGGTGCATTCAAAAAGGCGTTGCGTGCAGTGCAGCATAGTAGGGCGGTAGCAGCTATATATATATATATATATATATATATATATATATATATATATATATATATACATATACATATATATATATATATATATATATATATATATATATATATATATATATACATATACATATATATACATATACATATACATATATATATATATATATATATATATACATATACATATATATATATATATATATATATGTGTCTGAAATCACTCTAGCGGTCACAGTTTTCATTTGGAATGAAATTTGGTATTTGAGGCGCTTTTGGTATTCAAACAGTCAAGTTCGTTAATGGGTAAAATCGGAAAAGGGGAAAGGGGGGTTTAGAGAGAGGGGTAAACACAAAATTTTACATATCTCCCTTAATATTCGAAAAATCGAAAAATTTATAAGAAGTAAAGTTGTAGGTATTAAGTTTTACTGTAATTTTGTTTTTTATCATTTTTTCTGTTACGCTAATATTTACAGAAATATTGACGGTTTAAGATTGAAAATTAAATTTCTCACTATCTCTGTACATATTAGAGTTTGAGCAAAAATGATAAGGTGATGAATTGTAGAAAACATGATTTTCTACAACTTTATTCCTTACACATTTTTGATTGTTCTAATATTAAGAGAGATATTTTGTATTTTGTGTTTTCTTCTTTCTTTATGCCTCCATTTCCCCTTGACGTATGTCATTTATTAAAAAATTGGCCTTGCAAAGACTAAAATCATATACAACATTTCATTTTGATCAGACTAGAAAGTGATTTATGTATTTTAAGGAAATTCACTAAGTTGAAGCAGCTCCTGCGTAACGAATTTTTTTTAAGCTAGAACCGTGGAAGTTGGTGTTTAGGCTTCTGTTTAGGAATAAAAGTCAGTTGTATCAGCATTTTGGAAAATTCATCTCCTAAGGGAATAAAATAAGGGGATATAATAAATCCCATCGGGCACACGGCTAGTATTATTATAATAAATTCGTTACAATATTACGAATTTTGAACTCTCGTCATAGCATCTTGACATCATTAGTATTATACTCCCTTTGAAACAAATTCGATTAGTTTACGGACCTCCGCTGTAGTGAGTTTCTTTTAAATATGTAAGTAAAGGCCGTGACAATTGTTTCCAATTTTTTAAATGACACGGATCAAGAATCAATTTTATCCCGGACATATATTTACGAAACATTACATAAGAACCAAAAAGTAAATGACCCTAGTGGATTTTGGATACATTGTATATTCAATGATCCCACAGTTTTATAGAAGGAATAAAAATATGAACAATATCTGGTATAATACTTTCGATATAAAAAAATTGAAAGCAATAATTAATAACAATATTTAATACCTAGGCCAGATTCATAGTCTAGTCTTGAGCAAGTAGTTAAGCTTACCTTCATGAAAATTCAAATTAGTTTTAAGACATGATGCATTGATAGATATACATTAAAATCATCTGCGGTAAGACGATGGTTTCAAGCATGATTTTATTCGGTTTAAGATTAGCTTGAGTAAGACGAATCTTGAGATCATCTTAATTTGTGTTCGTCAATTTCGTCAATTTACTGAATATTATTCTACAAATGTAAACAAACATACCTCATAAGACCGCACATAAAATTAGCGAGCTAAAAAAAATTTTTTTTTAAATATCTAATAAGAAATATATGACGGACAAAGGATAAAGTAAAAATTATACTTCGGTAGAAAAACAGTATTTTCTTCAAATTTTGAAGCAATACTCTTATGTGACAATAATCTATAATAACCTGAAAACTAGCAAATGCATAAAACCGTAAAGATATTAATAATTTAACACTGGTGGAATTGGTTATCTGCGACGATTGACTTTAGTTAAATTCTGTTCTATTAGTGGTAAATTTCAAATTGTATACTGATTTTGTCAAATCTAAATCTTTTTTAAATTCGAAGTCTGAATAAAACTCAAAAGGATCTTGTGTATCTCGAATGTAGCGTTTAGGAATACATATAATTATGTCTTCATCGTCAGAATCAAAATCGATATCAATATTATCATCAATATTAATATTATGTAAACCCAAAAAATGCATTATCTTCACTAGTTTTTTCATAATAAGATTGACTTATTTGTCTGTGAATACATCAACAGTTTTCAATTCTTAATATAAGGGGAGCTATGACTCTTAATATTTATCCAACCACATATCTCTTAGATAAGCTTTTCAAGCTTGCCTCAATGGCGTCTATGAATCTAAACGCTGCCTTAAGATCATGCTTAAAGTGAACTTCCGCTTAAGATCGGACTATGAATACGGGTCCTAGTATATATTTTATATACATGATTATGCGAAATTCATATATCCATAACCATGTTTGGGTAATAAGCCATAAAAATTTTTTGGAACATTTCAACAATAAAACACCTGACCTGCAATAAAAAAGAACTCAATATATGTTCAATTTATATGTTCGAAGTACCTACCATATAGTTAAAAGTTTTATACACAATCCGCCCACAGTAGAAAACAGAGCGAACTAATCTCCAAACATGAATGTCATGCTCAATTTTAATAAACAAGCTGTTATAGCAGATCTCATAAAATTCATTAAATCAATATTTATCAATTGAATAAACACTATTTAAGAATAAAATAGGCGTAGATTCCAAAGCAAAGAATTAAAAAGTCAAAAGAATTTCTTAATGAAACACTCCTATCAATAATTTACTTTATGACATGATACGTTACCAATTGTGTCAAACACAAAAATTAGAGTTAAATTTTTGACGTCGACTTCAAAAGGAAGCAGTTTATAAAAAACGCCTAAAAAACGAAACTGTCAAAAGGTCGACAGTGTTGATAATACGAATTTTTTGGCGACCGGATCCAATTATTTTAATATTGTGGACAAGAAGGGTGAAGTTAGCAATTTCCATATAAATTATACCGATAGTTTTCGAGAAAAATGGTAGAGGATATATATAATTTGGAGGAGATATATATATATATATATATATATATATATATATATATATATATATATATATATACATATATATCTTATAACCGTAAGACACTGACCTCTATTTAACTGGACAGAGTATCTTTATGGACCTAAACGGAAATATCGAACACAATTGAAGCTCTGTCTAGTCATCTCAACTAGCCAAGGTACTAAATTTTGCTTTAGTGCGCTTACGTGACTAAAAACTTTATATGTGTAGTGGAAATACATGTAACACCCACATATACTAATTACACATAAATACCGCTCATGAGCACTGAAGCCAAATTTAGTACCTTGGCTAGTTGAGGAGCGTCTCAACCGTGGCTAATGGCGTAACATGTTATAATATATCCAATTATATAGACGTCAGTGCCGTAAGAGCTAGATGAAAGGTTTAAATAAACAAAATTATAGTTTTTGAAGCCTTGAAACTTTTGTGTGGTAAAGCTTACTGATCAAAATTTAAGTATATATAGGGTATTTCAACAATCAACTCAGTTAGTAGTTACATTTCTTATTATACTCGGTATATATAATACCTATATACAAGGGTATATTAAGTTTAGTCCCAACTTTGTTACGATTGAATATATTGATCACACAAAATAAGTTTTTGTATAGATGTTCATAAAATGACTTAATTGATTTATTTCCGCACGCCCGTCCGTCTGTCCGTATGTCTTTGCTAGACACGAGCTAAAATTGTGTGTGTGTTTTAGACGTAAAAAGTTCGTCAATGAAAAAATGGAAATGTACATCTCCCTGCCAGAGGGAAAATATCCATCTTTGAAATCGTATAAGATAGACCAAAAATATAAAGACAAAAAATGATATACCGGGTATTTGAGCAATTAATTCAGTTAGAAGTTGTTTCACTTGGTTTTTAATTAAAAAAATGTTTGTTTTGTTTATAAATTGATAATTTTTATTTTTTGAGTGTGTTTATTTTGAAACTATCCAACACTCCCACCATTTATTTAAAATAAAAACCTAATTATGAACAATTATAGTACTATGAATATTAATTAAAATCGAATTACTTTTCAAATTAATATTTCGTGTTGCATTCGTTATTCTTGATTTTGAAGTTAATTTATTGATACACAAAGTTTTAATTAGTATTGCGTGATTCGTTTAAGAAGATATACCTACAAGAATACATTAATCATCTCATGCACCATCACATGACTTTCATAGATGGTCAATGGATCGCTTTATATTCAGGAAACTGTCGATTAATATTATTTATTATAGCAGAGAAATTTTTAACATAAAATTTGGATGTATAAATTTTTAGATGGTCGGGATAGGTAGTAATATTTTAAAATTCGAACTGTAATATCCGTTTTTATACCCTGTATATACATAAAATATATTTACAATAAGTTTAGTCTCGACTTTGTAACGGTTGAAAATAAGAATTGATTGCAGAAAGACAATTTTGGCATATGTATTCATAAAATGGCCTAATTACTTCATTTCATTTTCCACATATCCGTCCGACCGTCCGTTAACACAATAACTTACAAATGAAATGGGATAACAAAATGGTGTGTGCAACCTCCCAGTAGGAAGGAAAATAAACGTTATGGGTTCAAATCCCGACATCGGCAGTTTGTCAATTATTAAGAAAACAGTCGGCGTATGGACAAGAATGAAGTAACCGGCTATGCTTGTAAAGGTTTTCTGCAGTTTCCTTCACGTTCTCCAGATGAATATCGGCATAGTTCCTATCAGATTTGGCTGCAGCCGCACATTTTACCAATTCCTAGTCTACACAAAAAAATTCCATCCACTCCACTCACATCCTCACATCCTTAAGCTTCACAATGGACCTTATGGTCGAAGTGTAGCCCGTTCAAGGCAGCCGCTACAATCTATCTATCAAGGAGGGAAAATATCTATCTTCGAAACCGTAAAAAAAAAGCGTAAGAAAATATTTATCTTTGATACCGTTTGAAACAACTTTTGATTGAAACTTCTACATACACTGAATAGTTTTTCAACAATTTCAGCTCTAATATCTGTAATTACTCTTGATAATAAAAGCATATATGTATATAGCGTCTTTATATACTAACGCACTCAGAATAAGATAATGAACACAGTATTTACAGAGTATTTAAGGAATAAACTCAGTTAGTTGTTATTTGTTAGAAATAAAATGAGTTACTCATTACGATACACGCGAGTGTCTAAAATCTAAATTAGGAAATCCACTTGTCAATCCTTATTTTATCGTTTTCAAGTTCTTATTGGTGTTTGTTCCTTAGCACTATACCATCTGGTGGCAATAATTAGAAACAGAGTAGTCAAGCAGAGTACTCAACTGATAGATATACGTTATTAGGGTTACGTTAATAAAATCAACAAAATATTATTATTTTGTTAATGAAACTGTTTAAATGTAGCCTCACTAAAGCCGCCATTTTAGAATATGACGTCATGAGTAACTTTACCATTTCAAAATTAAGGTATAGATACAGTATAATGTAGGTATAAATAGGTAAGGCCAAAAATAATACACGCCAAAAAACAGCCAGTCCTTAAATTTTATTTTTATGTAAAAGGACGCCGAAGAATCCATATTATTATGATAGTTGGCTATCGGTCAATTTGGCTGCAATTCAAGTATGGTGCAGTACACAGTCTACTGGTTTCAAAAGTTTTCATAGCCGAAAGTTCCAGAAATCCTTAGTTTATGAGCTACAAGCTCTTGAAGTAGCGTTATCTGGAATTAGTTCTCGATCTTGGAAGAATTTAATTCAAGTATACTGTAGTAAATGACCTCCCGATCAAAAGTTATCATAGGCATAAATCCCAGAAATCCTCAGTTTTTGAGATACAACTCTGGGAGTTGCAAGCCATTTTCCACATAACACCACTTCCAGAGCCTGTATCTCAACAACCAAAGATTTTTGGTACTTATATCCATGAGAACTTCTGATTGGGAAGTCCATTTCAATTCACTATTTCTTTTTTCTTCTTTCGTTGTTAATTTATTTTTATAATGTCCATATTTTAATTTTTTAATCTCATTAAAAAACAAAAAAATTGTTCTAATTTTCCAGGTGATTTAGCCGCTTCTTAATTTGGCCGCTTGCGTAGTTGCGCACACAATGAATGCTGGCCGGACACTGCCCTAAAAGAAGTGTATATCTCGGAAACTATTCATCAAATCGTATATCATGGCTGAAATATACTTACCATAAAAAACAATGGAAATATAAATTGAACACGAGCATAAACAGACATCAGATCATTATCTAATTCATAAATTAAGTACCTACTTATTAACAAATCACATCTAATTTACTTAAAGTATGTTAAATAAAAGCTTGTGTCACTTTAATTGAAATAAAAGAATCATTATCGCGTATTTCAATTTTATATACTTAGGAAATACCTTATAAATTTTTATATAACATTCATATAGTCAAACATATTATTATTAGATAGCGAGTCAAGTCGTAAATAGACGTAATAATATTTATTGTCCATCAAAAACAAAATGTGATGTCATCATTCTCTCTAGTCTTTTAATAATAAAAAAAGAACAAAATTGCTTTCAAATTTACATCTATTATGCATCATTGTTGAATGTTATGTGTGGGCAGTTTGGTGTGTGGCGAACTGTACTTTATTTATATTTGTCAGTATAAATAGTTTTCAAAAACTATTTTCTAAACAAACGTATGTGTGTATAGCTATTTACAATGTAGTAAACAATATCGTTATCTATGGTCAACGCAACGCGTTACATGTTAGAGAAGCATCACATTACTAGCCAAACACAATTACATTGAATCAAATAAATACATCACACTTACCTTCGTGAAAAATAATGGCTATGTTTTTAGATTAGATTGGATTCGACTCAGGAGCAAGTCTTATAAAGAGCTTATGTACCGCGACCAATTTCATCTATTGTACTTCCTTTCCTTCAAAGGTATTCCAGAAGTTCTATGGTCTTGATAAACGTTAGAATATTCGTCTGTGACACCTCATTGATTTAATCCCAAAGGATAGTGTCTTTTGAGAGAGAGACTTTCGCATTCACATAGAATGTGAATACCGGCCTCCTCCTCTTTATGACAAAATCTGCAGAGGTAATTCCCTGTGAGATTGATTTTGTGCTTATGTTTTTATCTTCGTTTAAGATTTTTTAGCTGCCCTAGGCCTTTTTGTCAGACTCAATTTTTCTGTATCCATTCTTTATCTGGTGATATTTACGATCTCGTACTGTGATTGATTAGAAATCTTTCCATTCTTTCAGTATACATCATATTTTGGCCTTGTACCCCGTCTGTCAGGCACTCTTTACTGTCTATAATTTTATGATCGTTAAAGTAAATGGACACCAGGATGGGCATTTGAAGAATTCTCTCATACAATTTTCAATTTCATAACTGCCCTACAAGATCTAAAAATGATATCAGAGTAGCTTCTAAGTTAAATGATAACCTACTTCATAACAAAAGAAATTGACACGTAAGTATATCTTACACAGGCACCAAATTAGCAACAAGCAACATATCTCTGAATCCATATCCCAGAGATAGTTACGATTAGCTAATTCATACTGATGATGACTACATTGTAGTCGAAATACGTATTTATAAAATACAAATGTTCTAGGAATAGGGGCAAAATTTGAAATATAATTTCACTTCTAAGATGATTAATACTATAGACCTAAAATTATTACACTTATATCAATTATAGTGGTTTATAGTTTCCTAGTTTTTCCTTAAAGCTGATCACCATAGTTAATTAGTTAGTAGATATTTTTCTTCACTGAAATTCTTTGAAATACAACTTTTTTGACACTTTTCTTCACTGTAAACAAACCATCTTACATGAAATAAATACCTCAAAAAAATTTTGTTCCAAAATGTTTTCATCATTTGATGTTAAAGATCAAATTGGTTTTAACAAATTAAATAAAAACTACATGTAAAATTTATTCAAGATTTTTTTTAATAGAAAAATGACTAAATAAATATTTTCTAACAAGAGAATGAAAAATTATTTGAGATTTTTCTTTTGTAATAACTTTTACTCTCTCGTTAATTTTTAAATCAACATTTATGTATCTCTCAAATCACTTTCTCATTATATAAATTATCAATAAAATAATAAAAATATTTAATAGGTAATAATTAATTAGGTAATAATATTATTATAATAATAAAAATAATAGCAAAGAACATACTTAAAAATAAATTCAAAATAAAAAGTAACTTTTTTTAATTATTTTACCCCGTAGAAAATCCTTATTAAATGTAATTATCTTTTATTTAGAAAATAAACTGTATACTTCATAATATTTATACAATCTGTCACTCAATTGAAGCTCTTGACCGTCTCTCTTGGTAAGAGCAAAACTAAGGGTATTGTGTAAAGAAAGTCGCCTTTCATAATCTTTGAATAGGAGGTTCAAGCATTAATTTCAAAATTCGAACCATATATTTGATATTTTTAGCCACAACTCTGTAGCACACTGGAATACTCTCTAATCATAATTCTTAACTTAACGATATATTAAATTGACGTGAACCTTCTAACAACAGACTAAAGGTGGCTGCCGAAGTCATCTCAAGACCATATCAATCGATATACCGGCAGTACACACTCAACGAGGCAAGACGAGACATAATGAGCACGAGAGTGTACTCACAACGCTTTGTCTGCTTCGTGTCGACTCGTCAACGCTCCATAAAAGTCACACTTAGTTCATACTCGTCTACATTAGATTCAACTTTCAACCGCTTTTATTGTACCCATTAATCTTAATTATATAGCACGAAAATAAATAAAAACTGTATAAATCTATGAATACTTTTTTTATTCTTATAGTGTCATTACTCATTTGAATAACAATTATTTTTAATAGTTTATTTAAAAAAGTCTACTTCATATTTTTTAATTTAAAACTGTAACTTTTCAGGTATACCTACTTAATTTCTGGCCAAGCCACGTAGACTGGCGAAAATTATCGCCGAGTGTGTACTGCCAACATTAAACTTTATATCGGAGACGTACATTCACGGTGAGGTAAAGAAGCAGTAGATTATCATAACACACTGTCATTGAAATAGTAAAAACTTTCTGAGAAATAAAATTTTCGGTTTATCAATAAGTACATTGGTAAGTAAGTACTTAAATTGTCGATTAGATCAAAATGTCTTAGCCAAAAAAGATTCAACCATATCCGAGCTATAATTATGAAATATACAAATTTTATGCTTAGGTACATATCGAACATCTTTCGTAATTTCTAATACATTTTACACGAAAAACGAACAACAGATTCGGTTATACGTACTCCTTTTGACTTTAAAAATGGAAACGTACATCAATAGTATTTCAAATACTTTCTCCTGTGAATAAACACTAAACTACTAAGGTAAACACACCTCAATCATCAACTTCCCATTCCCTTAAATGATGACAATCGCTGATAACATATGTTATTTCATAACCTCGACCAATGTCAAAATAGAGTTAAGATAACTTGTTTAGTCTCATAAATTCGTTTGAAGGTGTTTTGTTTTCTGT
Source organism: Nineta flava (assembly GCA_963920215.1). Lineage (NCBI taxonomy): Eukaryota > Metazoa > Arthropoda > Insecta > Neuroptera > Chrysopidae > Nineta > Nineta flava. Next base: position 93,368,008 of record OY986042.1, read on the forward strand.
AAAAAAGAAAATTCGATCAAAATATGCTACTTAAAGCCTTCTCTTAAATTATAGTGTCGCCTTAAACGCTTACACACTTACAACATTCAAAATGGTTACTCTAAGTTGCGCTCATTATGATCATTTATGGCTGTGAGCGTAAGTAGTGAAAGCGTGTAGGCGTCCAAGGCTCACTCAACCATAATATTTCCAGAATTGAAAATTTATTTCCGATATGAAAAATAAAAGTTTTGTGTATATTATATTATTGACAAGACCATTTACATACTTAAATTGTAGGAGCTTTTTTTTGTATAAAATTTTACAGTAACCAACAAAAAAGATAGGAGAAACCAGTAATACCACCCTATCCATAGTGCACAAAGATTTGTTCTGATTATGGTGGATGTGTAAAACCTACGAGTGATAAGACTATGGAGGCTAGGCAAAGATTCCAAACTCCATGTAAACAAATAATTGACAAAAATAAGATGTCAGTAGTGTTCTTTTTGCATCGGAGGCAGTGGAGTATAAGGCGCGAGTTTGAATTGAAAAACTTGACGCATTTATGTAGTATTATAAAAATTATTTGCAGTCAAAGTATTTTTCCAATAAAATAATTTTTTAATAAATAATTACATAAAACAAAATAACCAAAAACATCGAATGATTAAATAGTTAACCTGTAAAGTTGGAATTGTAAAAATGCAAATAAATTAAATTAAAATTATTAAAATCAATTTAGAAGATTATTGAATCAGATATTAAACTTTTATTTTTTAATAATAAGTCTAACAAAATGACAAATATATACTTCACTCCTATTTATTATACTATATTCACTTCGGTGCAAAAAGAATTTAGCGACGCTAGTGGCACAAAAAGCAAATATAACTTCTACCATTACGTTGGCATATTTTGTCAATTCTCCCGTTTGAGTTCGGACTCCTTGTCTAGTCTCCATCGATAAGATTTCAATGGCTTTCGTTTATTTAATCGACATCTATCGGATGCATAACAAACACATCTATTAATACCTTTGTCTTTCTTACACACACAAAGATACAAAAGAAAGTTAAATAAAAGTACAATTTTGTACAATCACCGATAGAGGTGCTTAAATCAATACAAATACTTGGTGCATCATCGATAGTGAGATACGATTTATTCCACAACTAAAACTTATATTTTAATAAATGAACGTAAATTATTTATTTATATAAAAAATAAAACAGTCATTAATTAATTAAAAATAAGATCATAAACTCATAAGCAATAATATTTAATAATAATACATAATAGAGATATTAAAATTCATCGTATTTTGAAAAAAAAAAAAAGTTAATTAAACTTCTTTCACATTCTCAGTTAGATGTAAAAATCTGATTGTGAACGGCTAAATGAGATACAAATTCCTGGTACAACCTGTATGATAATATAACTAACAGTTAAAATTGTTTTATTACGATATTGACGTCATATATATTTGTACCTACTGATACTGCCATTCACAGATAAAACAGAGAATGTGAAAGAGGCTTTTCTTTTCTAAAAAAAGAAATCGATTCACATTATTGTACTAGTCAAGACATGGTCATTGTTGCCTTTCAATAATTTATCATAAAAAATTTATAAAAGTCAAATATTCTATCAGAATACGATGAATTATTTTATAAATAACAACAAAAATGAATGATTATTGGAATTGAAGTCCTTAAACCTAAATATGGCGCGCATTTTTATATTTTCAAAACAAACATATTATACCTTTTTTTAACAATATTTTTAATAAAAAATAAAAACACATATTTTGGTACCAAACTTAACTACTTTTTAACATATAAACCTTTAAAAATGGGTTAATTTTTCTCCAAATTTTAGAAAATATTTTGTATTTTTTTTAATGAAATTTTAGCACCGAAGAATCTTAACTGTCATAGATCGGACTAGTTATGACTTATTACCCTAGAATTAAAATTTGTGTACATTTAGGAAGTTTCAAGAATATGGTAAACACATTCTAGAATTTGAATAGAAGTAGGCGAAAAAAATTAGATTCATATGCGCTATCATCTATCGACAACGTATGGTATACGTAGCTACTTACTATGCGAAGTAGAAACCTTTTTTCAAAAAAAGGAATTGAGTTTATTATTAAAAGAGATTGGATGTTAGAAAAATTATCTTCAGTTACTCTTAGTCATTAGAGTTTCTTAATAATTATTATAATAGGCTAAGGGGCCTACATATTTCTAGTTGCCCCACTGCATATATAATTTACAAAATATTGTTGTCGATGTGAAAGTGTCGCAATCTTTTAATGTCCAAATTTTAGTTTTATCCGTGCTTCTGCTAGATTATATGGCAAAAGATTTTCAAGACCATTCTATAGAAACAAGTAAACATTTTAAAAATGTCAGAAATAATTAACTAAAATAAAGCAAAAAAATCTTATGATAATGCAAAATACAATAAAAGAAATACAATTAAGAGGAAAAAGATTTTAATAAAATTTTATTAAATCAAGTGATTTTATTGAAGGTATCCTCTTATATACGTTCTATATACACGTAAAAATACTGAGAAACTATATCCAAAGTTTTAACTTCTATGATTTACAAATTTTACAATTTCGAAATATTTCTAACAACCTAATATCTACATTAATAATACACCCTGTAAACATTAATGTTATATAGCGTGAAAAGTTTGGACCAAAATTTTTTTAACACCCAATAGATTAATAAAAAAAGATAGGTACCGTTGATAGTCACATTATTTGTGTAGTATCTAAAAACAGGTGTCTGTGTACACCAATCTTCGGGAGCTTCGGTTCAACTTCCCTCGAATATAGTTTGTTGGAAAAACGAACACCTCGTGTTTTTGAAATTATAGGTCAAGTTTACACAGGTTTGTTGAGTGACTATAACTAAGCCGGTTCTTGAGAACAATATGAGGTTGTGATTTTTGTTACCAATTTCTTATTATATTAAGATATATAACCCGTGGGTTTCGTTACTTAATAAAGTTCCGCAAGATTGACGTACACAGACTGTAGTATAATAAAGAGTTGGTAATTCATCATCAGTCAATAAGTATTTTCTACCGTAAATGAATTTTATATAAAAATGGCTTTAAAAATTACCTAAAACCAGCTACAGTTATAGTGCAGTCATTTGGTGCTCAGATAATAGGTTACCTGGAAAGTTTTCCGGGAGTTTTGAAAATTGGCGATTTATAGATTTCGACGTGCTCTTTCCGAATTTCTATTTTGTCCCTCATATCTTTGCCGCTGACGCTGCCATATTGGATAAATGGCATCTAAAAACAGTTTTTTGACAATATCTCCTTTCCTACTCATTTTATGATGAAAGTATTTAATTAATAAATTAAACTAGAGAAAATTTTTTATAATTTATTTAATAACCTTTTTTTTAAATAGTCATGGCTTCTAAGGAAGTAAACTGTTTTATTGGTGAAAATCTATTGCAAGGAAGGGAAGTGATTGAAGTCAAGGAAAAAGGATTAGAGACTTTTCGTAAGTCAAATGTTCAAAGAAAGGATAACAAGGGAAAAATCTTGGGATGGATTGAGATCGATACTGGTTCAAGATGTATGTAGAAAACGATATAATAACGAGAAATTAATCGTTGCATCTTTACGTAGAGGAAGCGACTGCGCCACTTGTCATCCACAACTGCGATCCACGCACCCAGCATTCTCATTCAAAGATCACTGTTTTTTGTGCGCTGCTGAGATAACAGCAGAGTTTATAGCGATACAAAAGCAGACGCGCTTGTGCGATCGTAATATTTTGTATAGTGTACGTAAATTATCGATGAAAACAAATATTTCAGAACTAACTAGAGCTCTGTTGTGTCGACTTTACAACGCTCGAACGCTAAAACTATTCGTTAAAAAAAAAGGTTATTACATAAATTATAGAAAATTTTCTCTAGCTACTTTCTATAACTACTTTCATCGTAAAATGAGTAGGAAAGGAGATATTGTCAAAAAAATGTTTTTAGGCGCCACTTTTCCAATATGGCGGCGCGAGCGGCAAAGATACGAGGTGGCAAAGTAAAAATTTGGAAAGAGCACGTCAAAATCTATAAAATCACCAATTAATAGCTTTCCAGGTAAAACTACCAAATGACTGAATTATTACCTGATTTTAGGTATTCATTTAACGACATTAAATTTTTGTGTCAAAATCATTTAAAAAATAATCCTTTTTAAATCAAAATTTTCAAAATCTATTACACAATAAACATGGCCATACTGTTTTATTTATTCCTAACAGTTGTATATTTCCACTTTCAAGTAACAATGAAAATAGAGAAAAAACATTATGTAATAACAGAACAATATGGAAACCATGCTGAAGAATTAATTGTAGTATCCACTAATTATATTTTTAAAACATTAAACACAACAACTATAGGCTAACCCATTTATTATACATAACCTAATTTTTTTTTAAAAACATATTACAATTCTTCCTCAGTTTCGTTATTTAAAAAATATATATATGTATATATAAAACATTTTGTGTAAATTTTTTAACTTATTATCCCAGTAAAAATGCCCATTTTAGTTCTGTTTACATAATTTTTCTTACTTGAATATGAAAATACTGAATCTTCGACCAACTTAAAAATGCAGTAATTAAGACTACAATCATTTTTCACTCATATTTGATCAATTCTTTACATTCAGATATGCTATCGATGAAGAAATTGGATTTTTTCATCTAGTATGCATCATCTATGCAATTTATTTTTGTTTTGTTTGTTTAATAATACAATTAAAAAATTGATTTCGCTAGTTCATAAGCGAAAACCGTCGTGAGATATAACTAGTGCAACAAAAACGTACTAGATTTCATTCATCATGGAAAAAAGAAACATTCGGTATTCACTAACCAATTCCAACATCTTCTCTTTTTTCAAATTGTATTCTTTGCCCAGGCCTGATTTTGTAGACCACGTACAAGAAATCGAAATTGCAACTTAAAAAATATTAATATTTGAGACAAGGTCTCTGTTTTTGTGATTAAATTACCACTGTGTATCGAATTCAAATTTATCTTGTAGGGTTACCGTTTGGCACAAACGACAAATAGGTTTGTACAAAATTGTCAAGTCAATAGCAGAATTTGTGGGAATGGAATACGACCATTGCAATATGACTATCAAGTAAATGTTAATTAAAAACTATCGAAACAGATAGATCGTCTACAGTGTAATCACATAATCGACATGGCCGATCAATGGGACCGGTCGTGTACCTGAATGTAAAGAAATAATCGATACCTTTCACTGCGAAAAACAAATAAAAATTCTTAATTAAATTGAAAACTTGATTAAGAATTGACCTCTTTTTTTTTTTAATTATATAAAAAATAATAGTAATAGTCAAATATAAAATCTAGAAGATTACCAATAATTAATAATAATAATAATTAATATACACTCTATACATAAATTTTTAAATTGTAAAGTTTTTGTTTGTTTTTTGTGTGTGATTCTGTTATTTGTTGTTGTTTTTTAGTCGCTATGATCATCGTCATTGTCTTGTTCCATATCATCAGGTTTATCAATATCATTGTCTTGTTTGTCACTATCTTCATCCAGATCCAAATCAGCTGAATCTATATCTACACCACCGCCGTCTTCGTCATCAATTTCAATTTGATCATCCTATAAAATTATTTTTCAATATTTGAGAAAGCATTTTTAAACAAATTTAAAAATTATCATTCAAACAATTTCACATTCATTCTCATTAATTTAAATTCTAATAACTGAGGGCGCTGTGATTCCGATCTGTACAGGTCATTTTTTTAAATAAATGCGTTTTTAAAACCGAAATAGTTTTAAAATGCGTTAAGTGCATGATAAAAAATGCATAAAATTTCACATTTCGAAACACTATTTCGGTTTTATTTAAGAAATGACCTGCAGATCAGACTTGCTACAAAATTGTCTGTACAAATCCCGATCTATACAATATCGGGCTCGGTACGTAACATATATATATTATAAAAGGGAAATATGTCGTGTATGTGTGTGTGTGTATATGTTTGTCCGAATGGTTTGGAAAAAAATATAATAAGAGATGGCAAAATAATGATGAGAAAAAGTTAAATTTTCTTTACGACTCCATAAAAACTATACGAAGTTCAAAATTCCAAATACTTACATAGTTATATCCGTTTTTTGACGGCTAACACATTTTATGACGACTAGATCTCTAATAAATAGATTTTATAGAATTACCTGCATTAATAAAATTTGGGAAAAAAAATTTTAAATATAAAAAAAATGGCGTTTTGAACTGTCAAAAGTTAGAAGAAAAATTATTTGAATTGCCCGGACAATGCCAGCTTTTCAGCTAGTTTATAATAGTAAAAAATTGTTAATGTCAGTTTTGATCAAAATTTTATTTTTTACTTTATTTGTTATCATTCAGTTACTCTTTTAAGATTTATAGGATATGAATTTATTCATTAACAATTTTTACTACTGTTATAATTTTTAATTAATTCTAAGTTACAGAATCGACACACTTTGTAAGCTGCATATAATTTTAAGAGGTGTCTTAATAAGCCAAATATTCTAAAATCAATTCTACTAGATAACGCCCATTTTCAAAATCGAAACTGTCAATATACTGAAAATATATCTTTGCCATTATTTAAGAACTAACAATTTTCGTTATTTACTGTGTTTCGTGATTTTGAGTCGACGGCGTTTAAAACGAATATTTAACAAAATCAACGGCAAACATGCACGATAAACTTATGGTATGATTTTTCAACGTATTCTACAAAATAGGGACGATTCTATTATATCAAATATGGAAATTTAATTGCTTTAATTTCGTAGAAAAGTAAATAATTTTTTCCTCAAAACCAACAGATATATGTATTTGTAAATTCCGAAATAATATTTTCTCGTTATATTTTTCAATTACAATATCAAATACTATATTTTTTAGAAGTATCCAAACACCTCTTCGGAATTCTAAACGAATCTACAATTACCAGGAACATAAAAATAATATTCTATAACACAATGGTGAGAATTTCAGACGATCTGTAGCTAAACATTTACAAGGAAGCGTATTATATCGGACACTACTTTTCATACTAAAATTCTCTCCTTAAACATCCATGACTACCAACAATCACACTTTCTATATCTACGGTCGGTAAGTGGAATAAAAAAAAATTAAAAAAATAACACCCAATCACCAAGTACAAGTAGGATAGAAGTAAATAAAATTATAAAAATGGTCTGACTGCGCCACCGAGGTATAATATTTTTCAAAAGTATTTGCATTGTTATTATTTCAGTTTTTTTTTTCATTTACGCCGAATTTATATCGGACACTATCATCGAATAGGACTTAATAGCCTACAGAAACAAATTAAAGATGTACAAACTCTTGATTCATAAATAATCTGCGTAGTTCACAATCTTAAAGTTATTAAACTTTGTGAGAAATGTAATTAATTTAACTAAAAACATTTTCGACAGGCTATGCTCGGTCATACTGGCCGCCGATGGATCAACAACGACCTATTTGATCTTGTAGTGGTATCGCTACTAATATCAAATATGCTTTCTTTTAGAAACCTATGCATTTCAACTACATACACCCTCTGATATCACGGTAATTAATTATGTTTATTACCTTGGTAACTATCAACAAAGTTATCTTGACATTTTTTACGATTCAATTAATAAAGATAAATTAAATCTTTTATCGTATCTATTTATTTATTTAAATGTAGTATTATTATTTATTGGATTCTTTTATATCATCCAATCTCCTATATTTTTGGCTCCCAACGTGAAGTCAAAAATACAATCTCATGAACTTACCGCCTACAATTCATTTTAGATAAATTATTTACCTTTAGTATCTAGCGGTCTGTAACACATTAGTAGATAAATGCAGAATCGCCAAGTTAAATAGTTTAAGAAATCAACGTTGGAGAACTGGTAATGATACATAGTAGAAAGAAAAGCAGAACTCATCAACTATTGATCCGAGTTTAAAATTTACGATAAAGGTTTTGCGATACTATTAGTTTGTAATTAAAAATAATTAAGATTAAGCAAATCTCGTTTGATACGCGTCAATAGATTAAAGAACCCGCGATTCTTTCTTTAACAGTAAATGCAAAACTGCTTTTTCTTAACCTTCAAGACATTAAAAATGTAACCAGTCTTAAGAATAAATTTTTCATTATCAGGGTGGCGATCGAAATGTTTCTTAACTTTTATGATTCTTCGATTATTCTCTGTAACAAGGTAAATCATGTTCATTTCACTATTTAGTGAGCGGTTTATGAGATGTCATCTGTCGATTTTTGTATTTTTTGAGTCCAATATACTTTGCAAACTGATTTTCATTCAAATCGATGACTAAAAAATTATTTTGGTGATTTTTTTTCTAAGGGGTACACCTTGAAAAAATTATTCTGAAGAAAAGTGAGTTCATTAAATCAATGATTTTCAATAATTAAGAATAAAACCAAGCGACAAAAGACAAAAAACTGAAATAAAAATATTTGTTTCTGATTTATAATTAGATATCAACTTACTACAAAACTCACTACAATTGAATTTCAAAATAAACGTTCAAAGTTATATCAAAAAACCTCTTCCACAACAAACCGTATTGCCAGAAAAACTTTTTCAATTTTTTTTTCTTTTTTGATAATAACAATGGACACAAAACTCGTTTAGTTTTATGTGTATTAGGAATTTTATCAAACCTCAGAGGCGATGGTCATAGGGACCAAAGGTGGTGACATATGTGTATCTGGCATGTATACTTTGACGAGCCGCATGGCATCGACGTTCTTCGGTGAACGTGATTTATTCATAAGTAGATCTCGTTGATTTTTTCGTAGCCGTGCTTCTTTTGGACTGTAATAGTATCCGGGGTATTTTCGTTTATGTTCCAAATCAGCATCCCTTGCTTGTTTATAATAACTTTCTTTCATGTCCGAACTTAAATTTTTCCATAATACACCAAGACGTACTGATATATCTTTATTACTTTCACCTAAAACAGAAACAATTGTAAAAATACTCGACCAAAACTACTTCTTCTGCTTCTCCCAATACATTAAAATGGGATCAGCTATAAGTTTGAGACAATACCACATTGAAAATAAGTTGGAATAGTTTAGAGAAGTATGTAAATAAACCAGAGTGACAATCAAAATGATGTTACGAATTTGATTATTCCTTAAGGTAGTACCCTCGGTTAAAGAATTACTGTTCAGAATTTAATGAAACTTGGCATACTAGTACATTATAATAAGATAATGAACCAGTTAAATTTTTAAAGAACTGCAGAGAACCAGAAAACAGATATTAATTTAAAAAAATTTTGCCTTTACCATTGATCCTTATAAGAAATTACAGATTTCATTTTATTTCACAAAAAGTACCGTTCAGATTATAATGAAAGTGGTATCAACAGAAAGAAAAACAAATTTCGAACATTTTGGTTACTCACAAATCGAGGTTCAGAGAGTGTGATAAAAGTAATTAGCAAATAATTACGAAAAATGTACTGTGTTAATTACATGTGGCAACGACATCAAAGAGGTTATGACGCGCGCAAAATTCAAACATACCTCGAATGCGGCATGTGGGGATATCAATGTTATACACATTTTTTTATTACAAAACATATAAAGTAATTTTTATTAATACAGTTACATTTATCACATAAAGTCTTTCCAATAAAATATTAATAATTTTGACTCAGACATTTTAGTTAACACACATTGATGCTTGCGCAGAAATTTTATTTCTATCTCTCTTACTTTTACGCGACATTGCCAAATATAAATACTACTGAAGTAAAATCACACAGAGCACACATTTGACCCTTGTGGTATCTGTGGTACTACCTTAACTACGAGAAAAAATTTTTTGAGGTTTCATAAAAAAAGACAAAATGCAAAGCCACTACTATTAGTAAAAAATAATTAAAAGCTCAAAATCGTATGAAGAATTTAATATAACTAAATCGATGACTAAAAATTTTAACAAACTCTATGCGCACGGGATTATTACGTTATCATTTTTAATATTCTTATTGTCGAAATACATACGTGGGTTTTCAGTTGCTAAACGACGTCTCCATTCATTTGCAAATATCATAAAGGCATTTGGTGGTCGTGGTATTTTTCCACCTTTACCCTCATCTAATCGGTTTTTTTGTGAAATAGGGAGATATTTCAATCCACTAGAACTTGTGCTCGCCTTCGGTAATGATGATGATTCTTTTGATGTGAAAATTCTATTTTTTCTTTTTAATATTCTAGGTCTTGTATCATCAGGCTATTCAAGAAAAAATTGAAATTCATTTCATGAAAACTCACTACAATTGAAAGGAAAAATTAATTAATTACCTCTTCCATAAGAAGTCTATTTTCCCATTCATTATTAGTGACCTGTTCATCGTCAATATCTTTTATATCTGGGGGTTCAATTTTTATCTACAATAAAGCACAAAATAATTTATAAAAAAAAACTCACGATATTTATTAATATTTTTTATTTGTCGAAACTATCTCAAAATCCAAATTGAATAGAATCTACTCTTTAATATTTTCTCAGACTGGAGTTTCTTTTGAAAAATTTCATTTGATTTTACAAATCAGGTTTTAGTTCAATCGTAAGCTGTGTATGACACTTACCTCCGTTGGTAGGTCGTCATCATTTTTAGAAGATTTTACTGTTCCGTTAGTTGTAGGTTCGTTCAAAGGTTCGTTGGCTAATTCATTCTGTAAAAAATAAATGACATTTTTTAGACATTGCGAGCTGTTGTTTAAACAACAGGGTGTCCGCCAGGAAGGTATAGTACTTTGTTTGATTATAAATTTTGGATAAATGGCAGAGAATGGATCTAATGTTCATAAAATTGATTTATTAATGTTAGCAATTATATATGAAATACAATCAGATAAATGTCCGCCTCTGTTAGCCTCACAAATGCGGGCTCTTGACGTAAAAAAGTTTTCAATCAGGTCACGATATCATATGCCGATGACTGTTATGGTTAAGCCGTTTTCATTTTCAAAGCATTAAGGTCCAATGTTTCCCCCTGATTAAATTGCACACCAAACTGTGACTTTTAATGGATGTAAGGGCCAACGCACACCAAAAGAGCAAAACTGCTTTAAATTTGTTAAAAATAGAACATAGGACATTGCATACGCACACTGATGTTTTTGCTTGAAACACAATTAGTCATGACTGATGCCGTCTGAAGTGTCTCCATTTTTCATTAGTCACAATAAAACAAGAATGAATAAATAGTATAATTTTTTAAGTTTTTGTTAATTATATCATATAATTATATATCACATAATTATATATCAATTGTATCAATTATACGTTTTTATGACTTAAGGGTAGTTCTAAAGTCCCTTTAAGAAATTTTATAACTTTTTTTTATTTTTAGTAAATGCGCCATATACTGAAGACTAAAAATACTTACAACTGTGTGTGACATTTTTCGTTTTTTTCGATGTTTCATTTCTGAATCATCCCGTGTGTTTCCAGAATCTTTCGATGATGTTGTCCCTGTATTTTCCTTATTTTGTGTTTCGTCATTCTCATTACTTTGTATATCACCTTTTTCATATTTATTTCTAACAGTACATAAACCTTTGACTTGTAATGTTTCAGCTACCTCTAACATACCATCAATATCATCTTCTAATACTTTTATTTCACCACGATACATAAATTCAACAATTAATTTCACATCCTTAAATTTCATTTGATTCATTATAATTACTGGATGTGGGGCTGAATGTACTTGGAACAGTTCCTTCAAAAAAAATTCAGAGTTAATTCGACTCGAAAGAAATAAAATCTCTTTATCTACTATATTTTAATTTTTAAAAACATTTTTCTCATGGAGATATTATAAGATAAGGGTGATAAAGTACAGCAGCAGACTTAAGACTTGTCTTAAGTAAATTCAAAGTTTTACAACTTCTATTTTATAATTTTTCTAAAATTTTTAAAAAGATTTTCGAAAATTATCCCTATTTTTTGTATAAAACGAGTACTTTATTTTAGCTCCATATTATTGGGAGATAGTCGTCAAGACATTTTTAATAGGCCAATCTATGGCGATGACACTCATGTCTCAAATATGCCCAAAGAACCCGGAAACTTCTAAATTTGATGGCATTGACCATAAAATAATAAATAAAGTATTTAAGAAGTAATTGAAGCGGCGTCAAAATGATTATTGGATTCGCTCGCTGGTGGAATAGATATTTACATTTTAACTTTAAGACAAGCAACAATAAGGTTGTAGGCAGGGGCAGATTAAGACAATTATCGCACTTGGCAGCTGCGAAATTGCCGTCCCCTCTTTTTAAGGTACATTTTCATGCTGGAGCCGAACACTGGCATCGAAATGGATCATGCGATCGGCCAAGTGAACAGTTTCGATGCAATCATCGAAAACGCTAGAAGTTGAAATGAAACCAACTTCTTCGCTTGACACCAACCGTTATTAATTAGAATTGAGCTATTATAAATTCACTGTCAACTTAGCTCGACGCTGTATGTTCGACGCCAAAAACAAGCGCTGACCAATCATAGCGATGAACCAAAACAAAAACGGCATCGACGCTCAGGCGTCCAATCGGTCCTCGTGACTTTATTGACGCTGGCCATGATATTCCATCTATACTCACCTAGTTTTTTTGAACGTATAGGTAATGTGTATATTAGGGGTTTATAAGATTAAAAATAAGATAAGATGATAGGGACATGTAAGATTAAAGATAAGGAAGATCAACCAATCCTCAATGATAGAGGCCAATAATATTATTCGTAATATCATTCATTAATGCAGTTATCCTTTTTGGCATCGTTTCTACAACACTTATTAAGACTATAATGATCTATATGAGCAAGGTTCTCACATAAAGATACCAAAATCACTTATACATGTTCTTACGCCGTTCTTTTGAATTGCAAAATCATGAATAATCTCATCGCAATCTATCGAACGTAAAATTTTCACCTCGATGGTTAACAATGCCAAAGAATTCAAGCAAGTCTGTCCAATGGTCGATCTCAAATAATTTTTTATGCGCACGATCTCTCACCACTGCAGTTTGTGACAGTCATGCAGAGAAACATTCCTCATGCAATGTCAACATTGGGAAACACTATATCAAGATCATTTTCTATCAAAAATTATATGCTTTCAAATGAAAAATTCTATTTTTGATCACCCAACTAACAAATGTAAACGATCAAAATTAGCCTCTCTAGAAAATTAGCCTCCCTAGTCAGCTGATAAATCTGCCACTGGTTGGGGGTATTAAAAAACCGCATCTTTCTAGCATGTCTAGAAATACCTTAGAGTTTGTATAGATCAGTCAGCTTCACTTCTAGTTGTATAGTATAGTGGATTCACCCAACGAAGAGAATATACTCTGGATGTATTTTTTAGACATTTTAAGTCGAAATCGTAATTATTTTAATGGTTCTTTAAAGTAGACCCAAAGCAAGATACATAGAAATAATCTAATTATGTGGTTTATTCAAATGAAATAGAGAAATTCGATGACCATACAAATAAATGTCCTTTAAACACGCAAACGTGGAAAATATTAAAATTTGGGTTTTATGATATGCAATAAAAATTACTCATTTTAATTATACTTAAGGGTAGCTGAGGTTTTTTCAACAAATTTATTCATCGTAGAATCATATATATTTTTAAATTTTAAAAATTTTAATCAAATTCAGTCTAACCTATTTGTAAGTTGATAGATAGATAGATCGGAAGATTATAAACTAATTTATTAAACAGTTTTAACAAATTAAAACAGAAGGTATGCAAAAATTTGAAAATAATCATTTGTGGAATGTAAAGACTAAGCTAATTTTAAAATGCCTGACAACTGAAAAACCTGTTGTACCTACTTAAGTTTCTGAAAACAAATCAAAGTATTGTTTTAGCCAATCCATTCAAAAACATACAACAATATTATTTAAAAAAAATTTGTTAAATGATAAACATACTTGAAAATAAGGACTGCATGCCGATAATACCATTTTATGAGCTTTAAGAAATTGTCCCTGGCATGACAATGTAACATCAACGAGTGTTTGATTTGCAAATTGTTCTTGAAAAACATTCACAAAATTTGCTGTATGATTATTCCAACGCAGATTAAACTGCTGCAATGGTGGTGCAGCAGCCATAATAATGTCTTAAATATTTCCAACTTTTCAAAACTAATTATTGTATTGAAATGAAACGATGTTTCTGAAAAAAAAATCAAAAAACACACACGAAACACTTTGGTAACTTTCTCACAATTACTATTTCAAAATGAAATTATAAAACACGAAATGAATATTCATATTTTCCACAAAAACATTAATCAAAAAATAAAATGGAAAAATAAAATAAAAAAAGAACTCATAAAAATATAAGACTTTTAATAACAACAAACGCCAAATTTTCAACTATCTAAAGGTGGCAAAATTGTCGGCTTGTGTAAAAAACTAAATATTGAAAAGAGTATTTAAGGTTATATCAAAAATGTAATATCAATTATTAAAAAACTTACAAATATTATGCAAATTATTCTTGTAAAAATAATTAATATTTTACATATTATTTACAAAACAAGAAAAACGTTAGAAAAAATGTGACCATCATGGCGCCATTTTTATTAAACAATACCATTTATATACATTAAATTATAACAATAGAAAAATAATTATTTTTACTATTCTTTACCCTAAACAATTCAATGTACACAGTTTAATTATTTATTTAAATATCACAAATATTACAATTATTTTGTTTCTGATAACGTACGTCCTTGAAGAGTTTATTTGTTACCGATTTCTGACTGTAACAATCGCAGGATGTGGAGCCAACTAGTGTTTCTAACACTAATTATAAATTTGAGCGCGAAATGTAACAAAATAATATATTTAGTTTTAATTTAATTATTATATAACCGATTTTTTTTTTTAGTTATGATTATGTCGACAGTATTATTATATCAATTTTTATGAAATATTTAATTAATTAATAATTCATTATTAATTTTGATTACGAATAAAAACAAAAAATATTTGAATTATCCGTACTTCCATAAAGTCATTCTTTGAATAATATATTTACATATTGAATATGGTTATAAAACAAATAATTTATTCATTAAAAAGTTAGATATAAAGAAAATGAACTCTTATGTTGTAACAATGTATCAATTTTCCAACGGATTTTCCCACCTTATGTTTATATAAAATAATCTTTTGTAAAACAAATGTTTATCAGAAAAATAATTTGGTTCATATCCTTCAAATTACATAAAATTTCAAATACAATGAAAATATTTTGATAATATTCCAATGTGAAATTAAAAATGAAATTCGAAGTTCAAATCAACTTCTAACTGTGACGGACTAAGACTTGTCCGGATCCCAAACACTCAAACTTTTTTTGAGGCTTTATCTTTTCTCGGTCTCTCAGTCATTTTTAAAAATATTGTTGAATTTGCTAAACTCATTTTACCAAAAATTATCCCACAAAGTTTGCCTATTTAACCAATGCTTAGCTTTGGTTTATTTTTATTCATATGGGTTTTTGGTTCAGCATATTAAATTCCTATTAATCATTCAGCAGAAAAAAATCATTAAAAGCCATTTTTTGATATTAATGGCCACCAGAGTAAAAAAATTATTGGAGGAAAATTGGAATTTTCCTCCGATTCCAATTAATAAAGCTTTCTTTGGTATTTCCTCAGGTAAAATATGCCTATGCCTAAATATTTATATATTATTGCAGCTAAAACGTGCCAAAAGTTTTCAAATAATGAATTTAATCTAATAATGCAATATAAACAAGAACCAAAAATTTTCAAATAAAATTGGATTTTGAATAATTGCCCAAAAATCAAATTAAATTATACATAAAATGTTTAAAACACCTATACAAGCGTCTCAGAAACGTACGTTCTGGCGAAATGACTACAATTTCATTGA
This sequence comes from Nineta flava, assembly GCA_963920215.1. NCBI lineage: Eukaryota > Metazoa > Arthropoda > Insecta > Neuroptera > Chrysopidae > Nineta > Nineta flava. The sequence goes on from OY986042.1 coordinate 93,384,069, forward strand.
TAACAAATGCAAATCATTGGGTGGGATGTTTTAGTCATTAATATGAACGTATTTTAAAGTTTATGAAGTTAATATTTTCACTAACAATTAAAACTTTGCAAATTTATTTCACAATCACAATCATTGCTTGCGTTTTTGTTATACGATATCCAGATAATTTTGATTTGGATGTTGATTTCGATATGGTCATCCTACTAACAAACTTCTGGATCCATTTTAGTGTTTCTTGCAATATGACAGAATTAGTTGAGGTTATGTAGAATAAGTCAATCGTTGGAAAAAACAATCCTCATTGCCTTAAATTTTAATAGTAATGACACATGACAGCAAAAAGATAAGTTAAATCTCGAAGGCAGATTTAAAGTGTGGTTAATTTGAGGGCGATAAGCCGATACACGTTTATTCGATCTACGTTTGTCGGATACACACTGCATCTATCTGCATCTTTGTCTTTCTGACGTATAAAAAGAAAGATGCCGTTAAATACGGCTAATATTAGTTGCATTATCCATTAGTGTCGCCATCGATCATCCAAATATATTAAGCCCTTAAGGTGGTATACGCAGTAATTACAAAATCTCTATTTAAAATAAAATGCACGTTTTAAGTTTTAAACAGGGCGATTTTAAATAAAGCATAATATTAGAGACTGGGAATTGTCTCACCAAATCCAAAGCTTATGGTTATTCTGTTTATATTATAAACGACTCGCTTCGAATGACTTGTAAACGTTCATAATGACAACGTGTAGATTGTTCATCGAATATAGGGTGGTGCCGTAAATTCCATGAAAGGAAAATCAGAATGAGGGTAAGGAAAGTTCAGGTGCGTGGTCCGAATGTCTTTTTAAAAGATTTCTAACAATAATTGCATTCAACGAGTTCTCTTCTACATTGTAAGAAGAGCCTTGACTTTTGCACAGGGTATGGGTCGGTTTCGATCATTGCACCCCTGATTTCTTTGATTGAGGCAACTCGAATTTATTTTGTTCAAAAAATACGATAAGTAAACATGTATTTTTCTTCTTAATATTTGGGTTTAAAATTGAATAAAAATTATTTTTATCATAACTTTTGTATCCACATATGAATTATGAATTATCACAAATTAAAGCTCTCAACTATAAATTATTTTTCTACTCTCTGTGAGACTGAGTTTACTAATAATTGCTGTCATTTTAAGCTTAGAATAATTTTGCACCTCTGTTATTTCAAAACTTGAAATTTTTGAGAAAACGACTCTTCACTAGATTGTTAATGAATATTGTAACAAATATTGTGGAATTATTCCAAATTGGCATTATAGTCTTCAAACCGTTTTCAATTAAATTTTGGTTAAAAGGATATATAAAATAAATTAACGACTCTTCTGAGCTTTTTACTAACTAAACTCAAGAGTAAATTATTATTTGAATTCTAACCGTGTGCCCGATGGGATTTCCCATCATCAACATCTCAGGAACCATACCACTTTTCTCAAATGTAAAATGCCTAAATACCAACTTCCACATTTCTATCTTCAAAAATGATATACTTCCCATACAAACTTTCGTTTCTTATTTTACCTCCGTAGGGGATGAACTTCCTAAAATTCTGATACAACTGACTTTTATTTATAAACAGGAACCTAAACACCAACGCCCACGTTACTAACTTAAAAAATGACACATTTCCCATATAATCTTTCGTCCTGTATTTAGCCCCTTTCGTTTCTTATTTTACCTCCTTAGGGGATGAACTTCCTAAAATTCTGATACAACTGTCATTTATTTATACACAGAAGCCAAAACTCCAACTCCAACTTAAAAAATGACGCACTTCCTATACAAATTTTCATTCCCTAATTAACTCAATTAGGGGTTGCATTTTGAAAAATCATTTCCCAGTGCTCACGTACGTTATATAAAGAACTCCTGTGCAAAATTGCATGCTTCTAGACCCACCAGTTTAGGCTGTGCGTTGCATATCGGTGAGTTTGTAGATTTTTATTAAGTAGAATCAAGTGCACTCAAAATTTGTAAACTTTTTATAAAGATTTGTTTTAAACAACAAATTCCACGAGCAAAGCCATTGAACAAAAATATCTCAATAACCAATTAACCCACACCTTTAGATTCATATTAAAATAACGTTTATGGACCAAAACATAAATCTACTTTTGATATTCAATATCATAAACTTATTGTTTGATAAGAAATAACAAAAACATAAAAAGTTTATAAAAACTGTAACTATATACGAAATTTTCTTATTTCCTTTTACAATATCGAACGAAGTGTACGATGAAACAATTTTTTATACATCGAACATTAATATCCTTTCTAAGTTGTGTTCTAATTTTTAATCAATTTGATTGTGTAACGTATGCAAAAGTGAGTTGCACAAATTTTTACATTGATTAAACAAATTTTCAAAATTCATTGAAAAAAAATTTTTAGATGGATTTCACAACTTGGTTATTAGATACAAATGGAATTGTCGAAGCTGAGACAAATAAATTTAAATTTAACGATTGTGGTGGTAGAAGATCTTCAATTCATATTCGAAATATTCATGTAGTACCGAATGTTTTTAAATTCCCACAAAATGTTTCCGTAACAGCTTCATTAGAAATACTTCAAGATATCGAAGAACCAATTCAGGTAGAATTTTAAGAAGTATTATTAGATAATTGATAATGTTTATATAAATTTTCAGACTGAAATAACAATGCGCAAAGATATTCCATATGTCGGATTTGTGGAACTTCCGTGTTTAAAATCGTTTGGCTCGTGTGCGTATGATAATATATGCGAAATGTTAGCATTAGGAAGAAAAAATGCCAATCATGTACAGAAAAACTCAACAAATGCATGCGCTTGGGTGAAATCGTTTGGATTACCATGTTATTGTCCGTTACGGAAGGTAAGATAAAATAAAATAAAAAAGCGCTTTATGACACGTAAGTATATCTTACTAGTAATTTTGCTAACTTTCAGGAGTGATAGATCTTATTTAAATACACCACGTTTTTAGTTTTAAAGTTGTGCCCGGAAATGCTTCCATGTAGAGATGTGTTAATTCAATTATCGATTTCGATTCGATAAAATCTTCTCATATCAAATACTATCCTGCCGCATCGTTATATTTCAATTGAAATAATTTGAGAACTTTGTGATCTTTCAATTAAGATGTAAACTTGGTCCCTAAAGATGAAATCCTGGCTACTGGCACTCAGAACAACAATTCTCAATTTTTAACATTGATATTTATTTTAAAAACAATGTCTCCGTAAAAGTTAAATAAATATCACTGTTCAAAATTAAGAATAGTTATTCTGAGACATCTTACATAGTGGTCACGATTTCATCTTTAGTGATCAAGTTTGTATCTTATTCCAGTGATCACAAAGATTTCATATTACTAGTCAAACTGGAATAATTATAACCAATTCCATGATCATTTTCGTAAAGTAACAATTATATTTTTGTAAATATTAAATTTAAAAAAAAATTTTTGCAGGGTATATATAGGGCAGAAAAAACAAGTTTACCATTAGCTGGATCATTGTTACCACAATGGTTAGAAAGTGGAAAATATGAGGTCGATTTAACAATATTAAAAAATCATCGATCACTTGGATGTTTTATGGTTAGTTTTACGATATTGTAAAAATGTACAATCAAAATATATAGATAAACTTAGGACTGCCACCTGTCTGGTTTGATACGGGAACTTCGGTTATTTAGACTTATCTCGGGCTTCCGGAGAACTTAATGATTCTCCTGATTTTAAAAGAAAACGAGGAAATAATATTTTTTCATTTTAAATTATGAATATAAATCGCTTATTAACTGTTCTAGAAAGGAGTTTCGCATTTTCCATAAAATAATCTTTAATTATATTTTTTTTATTAAATATAAATTTTATAAAATCATTGGACGCGTGTTGAAAAATGAAAAATTTTTCCGGGTTACAAATAGGGTTACCAACTAAAAATTTTAGAAAATCCGGAGATTGATCTCATGAGTCCGGAGATATTTACTAACGTACGTAATTACTAATAAAAAAAACTCATTTGATGAGGATATTTACAAAAATCAGACAAACTAATTACCTATATGTACGAATGCGCAAGCGTAAACATTCAAAATAACGCTCAGTTACTCAGTAGCTCACTCTGTGTAAAAATTTAGTATTATAACTATATATGAGCAACTTTCAATAGTGAGAACATTAAAATAAATTTCTCGCGATAATAAATTAAATAATTATTCACGAAGAATTAGTATTTTCTTTTCATAAGAATGAAAATATCCGCATATTATTTTTTTAATCTGGAGTCCGGGGGAAACTAAATTTTTCCGGAGTCTCCGATCTAACACTGGAGAATTGGTAACCCTTAGTTACATGTTTTTCAAGACCAAAAACTAAAAAGTGTCAAACGTGGCAGCCCTAGTTAAAATATGTCTTGAAAATAGTAAGGAGGCTATTGTTTTGATAAAATATTGTTGTAGCGATTGATTGTTTAAATAAAATTAATTTCAAAATCAAAATGTAGGTGTTCTTCAGTCATTTTTTTTCATGATAACAAAATTGCAGTAACAAATGTTTTAATTTCAGATTGTCGTAAATTTCATTCATACCTACAATTTAAAAAAAACTACGGTCTATTAGAGATAATTTAAAAAAAGAGAATATATAATCAGTAGAACGGTAGAACCATTTATTACAGGTCTATGTCATCACATTGTTTAAATATTTCTTTAGCAAACAGATAAGGACTTAATACATATTTGTGAAATGTGATTACAATGACTACTTCAGAAATATATTTTCTACACTTATCATTATTTATGTTTTCTATTAAGTAGTTTTTTTTAAATGATTCTTCCAGTCCTTTCTTTATTTTAAAATTTAATTACTTAAAATTTTATTAAATATCTGATTTACCACCTCTTTCAACCTTGAGTTGAAATTGTTATCTGAACTTGATTGCCATCTATCGTCAAAATGTCATAAGTTGTATATTATGAGGAAGTGAGGAAGATTATAGTCAAAGACAAAAGTTTTATTAATCTTCAGTTCGAAGAAACGTGTTTTAATTTTTTATGTTTCTGAGAAAAGTGGTTTAATTATGCATATATTTCGTAACGCTTTTAATAAAATAACTTAAGCCCAATTAATATTATGCCATTTATTTAGACCTATGCGTATCAGAAAATACATATGTCAAGTTAATATCCGTTCGTTAGACGGATGTAGGTATATTCAAAAAAGTTGACATAATTATAGGTTTGATGTTCGTGAGCAATAATTTGATGCATGTACGAATATTTTGACGTATAATTTTTATCGTATTTCTTCGAGTGCGTGAAGTAATATCCATCATAAAGATTGTTACAACAATATTGGTTTCCCCAACATACATTGAGTGTTTTCAACTAAAAAAAGCACCCTGAGGTGTTCGAAAGGTGATGTGATGAACAATCTCCATACGCTTCTCAATGTTTCCAGATGCTTTGATACGGTCACTGATTAAAGTTAGTATTTTTTTCAAACGATATACAAAAATAAAATTGCGTTATGAAATGAAAAGTTGAATATACCCTTAAGTGTCCGTAGAAACATATTTGAATCGCCTTTTTCTGCTTAAAACCTCCATGAATTGACTACAGGCGTGTGACTGTATCGCAATGATCAAAAACAATTATAACAGAATAACATTATTACCAGCGATTATATTAGTCTGTTGTATCAAAATTGAATAATTTTTGTAGGGTTTCCAGCCTAATCCAAAATTTTAAGTTTCAATTTTATAGAGTTCCGCTTCTTACAAAACTACGGATAAAAAACGTTAAATATTTTCAACATTTTACATGATTTTAAAGTTGAAAAAAGAAAGGACAAGAAGAATAATATTTAAAAAAAATCTATTAGAAAACATAAATAATGATTATATTTCTGAAGTAGCCATTTTAATCATATTCACAAATATTTATAAACTCCTTATCTGTTTGCTAAAGAAATTAAAAAAAAAAACACATTAATAATAATATGCACTAAAAGAAAAAATATACAGCTTATAAATACGCAAAAGGTTTCCTATTAACTTATTCGCATCATTCTGACACTTGCAGACGCCATTTTTGACGTTCGCGTATATTTATGAAAACGCACGTTAACTCAATTTGTACATTTAAAAACGCATATTAGTGTAAAACAAACTTTAATTACAAAAATATCTTAAAAAAATAGTAATCACATGTCTATAGAATGTCTCATGTAATGTGGATCCTTATTCAAATATTAAATTATTCTCTTATCTTTTTGTTTTTAAACACCACAATATTCATTTACATGAATAAAAATTCATAATTCCACTACCGTAGTGTACTAACTGAAATGTCAATATATATTCAACTCTGTCTAACAATACGCTTGGGTGTTTCCATTCTTTCTTAACAATAGGCGGTTTCTATCGTTTATTAGCATTTGGCATGGCTCAATGGCGGACACATCAAATGCCTAATAAAACGGTTATCGGCGATGTATGGGATTTAACGTTTGTGTGTGTACTTTAAAACCGAAAAAAATTTATAAAACGATATTCTTCTTGTATTAAAATAAAATTTATACAGAGTTTAACACACAAACTAACAAAATTTTACTAAGTCCTATACGACGCCGGTTTGAAGTTTTTTCGAGTTTTTTTTTGTAAATACCTTGAGTACCTTAATTAGTGATAATTTTTTAATTAATAATTTAATGTGTCTGTGTGTGTAATATTGGTATGTGAGAAGTGATTTTGTTATAAAATAGTGATTTCGAAATAAAAATTAATTGACAATGCTGACGAGTACTCAAAAACATGTACTACATTGCTGTTTACTATTCACAATGATTATTGGTTTTGAAATATTTACTGGGGGTGTTAAAGTGTTACCCGGTGAAACAACAAACATTGACCCATGGTTACGCTATGGTGCTATCGGAACAATTATCTTATATACTTTACGTTTAGTCACATTCCTCCCATTACCACAAGTATTATTTAATTTTGCAGGTTTAATATTATATAATGCGTTCCCTGATAAAGTCACGCTAAAGGGTTCCCCATTATTGGCGCCATTTATATGTATACGTGTTGTAACCCGGGGTGATTATCCACAATTGGTTCGATCGAATGTTGCTCGAAATATGAACAAGTGTACGGAAGCGGGGCTAGAAAACTTTTTAATAGAAGTGGTCACCGATAAGCCGTTGAATTTAGCCCCTCATCGAAGGGTACGTGAAGTGGTTGTACCAAGTACTTATAAAACACGTAGTGGTGCGTTATTTAAAGCAAGAGCGTTGCAATATTGTCTCGAAGATGGTGTTAGTATGGTTACGGATAACGATTGGATTGTCCACTTGGATGAAGAGACTTTACTAACCGAAAACTCTGTACGAGGCGTTTTGAATTTTGTTATTGATGGAAAACACCATTTTGGACAAGGTTTGATAACCTATGCAAATGAGGATGTGGTTAATTGGGTGACTACGTTAGCGGATAGTTTTCGAGTAGCGGATGATATGGGGAAATTGCGATTACAGTTTTCGTTCTTCCATAAACCATTATTCAGTTGGAAAGGATCGTTTGTTGTTACACAAGTAAGTGTTTGGATGTTAAGTGATGTGGGTGGATTTTTGATGGAAGTTTATTTGTTTTTCCATCCAATAACTAATCAATTAGATAAATTTATTTACATTTACGTTGTGATATCGATTTGATAACAATTATCCAATTAACGAAATACATTTATTTTTTTAAACCAATCAGAATTTAGATTATCTTTTTTATATAATCATTTTAAACTTAAAATTTTAAACAGGGTGTTTTATTTAAGTTGCGAAAGTAAATTTCAATGTATCCTAATTTAGATTCAAATAGATTATTGCCAAATAATTAAAAAAGTTGGTTAGTATGGTTAGTTGGTTAGTATAATGAATAGTACAATTCCGGGATAAACGATGTTTTAATTCATGTAACGGTAATTAGACAGAATTTTGAAGAGCTTTTAAAAATACGTAAATATCTTCAGTCATCAATAATTGTTTTTTATAATTCATATATGACGATTTTTGTGAAATTGCCTATGTCCTTATACTAGGTACTGGTTAGTGATTCGGAAAAGGTGTATATACTGAATTAGTAGTTAATCCACGGTAATCAGAAGCAAGTTTTAATTTCCCGCTACGTCAGACACTCTGAATTTAACTTTGTGTTGGCTGATATAGGTTATAGTTAGATATATTAAAAGTTAGATGCTCCTCCACGAAATCTAATTCGAGGTATAATATGATCAAAAAGAGAAAATGATCAAAATATTTGATACGATACTTCTTTTATATCCAAACTATTAACTTTCAAAGTGTTATTGTTTCTAATATAATGTATATATTAAGTAATATTTATGCTTAGAATGTGACTTACTGATTCAAATATATTGCTTTTGCGATATACAAATTAAAAAAATATACAAATCGAATGTAAAGATTATTAAGATAATCAAAGAGAACTCCAGGTTTTTAGAAATTAAATTTTACCCCAATTCCTAGAACAATTATTTGTATTCTATAAATATGTATTTCGACTACAAAGTAGTCATTATCATTATGAATTAGGTAATCGTAACTTTCTCCGGGATATGGAGTTAAAGATTTGTTGCTAATTTGGTGCGTATCTCACAATGATTTAAAAAAGTGTTTTGTCTTTAAGTAATATGATTTGACTTAAGTATTAATTAAGGGATTATCTGAAACCTGAGTTAATTACCGAATTAAAGGATTAAGTGTGTGATGAGTAATTGTTTTTTTGACCAGCTGGTCTTTTTGTGTCAATAGCGTTAGGGTGTTATATCAACTGGCCTTGACATTCAGGTGTTAATTTTGAAAATGGTTTAATTTATTAAATCAGAATTTAGAATAGGCTCATTATCCTATTACTTTCAATTTTTTATTTTGCTATTTCAGCTTGAAAACGTATTTAATTATAAAACTAAGATAAACTTTATGCTTCTATCAAAAAGTGAAATTAATTTTCAAACAGTTAGATATATCATGTGACCTACATTTATAGACAACGTATTAAAATTTGTCTTTATTGTATACTTAATGTCCGAATACTGTTATTTGTATTTTAAGATTAACTACATTCATTTATTTGAAAATATAATGGTCCTTAAACATTCAAAATGAAAACAGTTGCGTGCTGCAACTTTTTGTTAATTGGTCCCACCCCGGACCAACATACAACATTCCTTTTTTAATCCTCGACGCAAAAAGGGGGGTGTTATAAGTTTGAAATATCTATCTGTCTGTGTGTGGGTCAGTCTGTGACATGGTAGCTCTCAAACGCGTGGACCGATTTGAATACGGATTTTTAGTAGATAGCTGGTTTCTGAGCAGTTTGACCGGTTCAGTCTGTTGATATAGGCATGCTGATATATAGGCATTATATTAATATTATCATTTTACATTAAAATTTGGTTGAGGTAACGGGAAGTTCTTATTGTGTTTTTTATTTTATTGCTTTGGCGGTTTTTAAATTTTTAATTTTACTTGTTTTACAAGTTACATAGAGCTTGTACGGAGAGAAGGTTCCAAGTAATCTAAAACCTACTCTAGAAATAATTAAATACAAGAAGAATATTTTGGGATTGAAACCAAACGTTTATTTTGCTTAATAAATAATGAATGAATGATATTCATATTTTAGTAGTTACCACGGTAACTACTAACAAACTGATTTGTTAGTAGTTACCGTGGTAACTCAGAGAACATTTTGTACGCAAAGGTATCTAAATATGAACGTAAATTGAGATTTAGTATCGAGTACTGTACAAGCTCATAAACTGCAAAATAAAAATTTAAGGAAAAAGTCGTTTTATTTGTAACATAAAATACAATTTATTTTGCTGGTTTTTTATGATTCAAATCTTTGATTACAGATCCATTTTATGAGTTTTTTTATGTATACAATTATGTACAGTCGAATTCAATAAGTATGAACCAGTGAATTACAATATAAGTATATTGTAAGAAGGGTAGTTAGTGTTTTGCTTTAAAATAACTTTAACGTAATTGTAAGAAGGGTTAATCCTCAACTGCGAAAACAACTTTAAGACAAAGTGACGCCCCCTGTCGCATTTTTTGACAGTGGTATATATTTTTGTTTTCTTGATATCACCTAACCAACCGTTTATTGAAAAAGTTGTTCAGAGCAATTTTGTAGAAAATAAAAATCTTCACATTTTTTGTTTGAGCAATTTTTTTATAGCGTCAATACGCCTCCTGTTCAAAGTACCGCTCATTACGAATTTCTCTTTCTGCCACCTTTGAGCTACACCACTGATTGAACACTGTATCCTCGGGTGTCAAGCTTAACGTTATTGCTAATGTTGTCAGATACGTATTGACACTTGTTACACCTTGCGTTTACATGTGTTCAGACAAAACCACAACCTCAAAGAATATTTTTAATAATAAAGTATTTTTAATAAGCAAAGTCGATATAAAAAAGTCCATGCAAAGAAGAACTATTTATTAAGTGACCTGGAAAACAAAATGTGAAAGAATTTAGAGAAGGTTGGTAATTTTAGTATTGGCTCAAACAAAAACGTATGTGTGTGTACTTATGTACGCACGTAAGAAGTTATACTTCTTTTTAAATAATTCATTAAAATAATATTAAATAAGGTTAACACTACTATTAAGACACAAAAGTTTAATAAAATGTATTTGTATGTATTTATTGTAGTAGTGAAAAACTACAATAGAAAAATTATATATTGTATCTAAAACCAATGATTCTACAATTTATCATTGTTGAACAGAACCAGCGTTACTTCTGCCGTTAAAATTAGAGTTTGAAAGACTGGCATTAAATCCATTATTTACATTAGAATCAGAGTTAGTGAAATTTATCAAAACCAGGCCAAGGTTATCAATATATATACATTTAATATACAAAGTTTACTACCTCATAAAAATAATCATTGATAATGTGGTACATAACCCTAATATTCTTCTTTTATCTGAAATATGGTGTAAGAATGATAAAGACATTCCTGTACCTAATTTCAACTATATAGTCAATTGAAATGTTCTAATGTAAGAGGTGGTGGTGTAGCTGTTTACCAAAAAAAATAACGATCATTCATCTTTCTATAATGTATAATATTGTCTTGTCTTTCAATATGCAAAAATAATATCACACAAACAAAATTATTGTTCACTGTAGATGTAGTCACACTGCTTATGTGAAAGGCAGATACTTGTCTGTTTCGCTTAAGGATATAATGTATGAACATATAAATTTTGTCTATATACTGTATGACACACATTTTTTACTGAATGTCTTCCAAACACTGTGCAATAGAGCAGGATTTCACTGATTTCTAAGTGATACATCGATCGTGTCATATCAGCGATTCGTTACATGTTGAAACTACTTTCTGATCGGATTCTCATAACGTGCCAAAAGAAGTATAACTTAAAAAAAATACTCTCTGAATTAGTGATAAATGTCATATTTTATGCAACATCTTGTAAACTGCTCACCAAATCGGCAAATAAACATCATTTTTGTGTGGTTTGGGTTCAATTTTCCTTATATAGATAAATATTTCCAAAAAGGAACAAAAATTTCAATTTTCTCGAGAAAATATTGAAAAAATCACAACAAAAATTTAGTCATCGATTTGAATGTACATTAGTTTACAAAGAAAGCTGGACCCAAAAAACACAATTTCTAATTGTTGTTTGATGATTTAACTGATAGAAACAGGATTTCCCATCGAACTGATTTAGTACTAAATAAATTACCACGAATATTTCAAATGTGATATATTTAGATTTTAGACATAGTTTGTGGATGTAAATATTTCAAATTGATAAAAATGTTGTAATATTTATGAGTAACCAGATTCTCTGTTAACTGTACTATATAATTTCAAAATATTTTGTTTATCATAATTCAGACGATAAAGAATACTAAAAATTAAATTATAAATGCAAAAAATCAATGCAGGTTTAAATTATCAGTGTTTATTTCATTAAATAATTATAAAATTAATTTTTATTAAAATTTTATGATAGGGATTTAGTTAAATATGTGAATTTTAACTTGATTTATTATTCTGGCCGAATTAGCGATAAAATAAAATGAGCCGTTTTGTAAAATTTTTGGAATTCTATTCTCAAAAAATGTATGTATAGAACATGGACGTTGCGAATATTTGCATCCGCAACGCGGAACGTCCGCATTAATTTTAGCATTCGCACCGCAATAATCAATGTTTGTTTTGTTTAGCATTTCTGATTGTAAATAAATCACAACATGTTTGACGTGTTATTATTATGGATGTTTTATTTTTTTCAACAATTTACATTATTGTTAGAGTCTTTAGCCTTTAATAATCTATTTGACAAGTGAATCAACAATGCCACACCGACGCAATTTAGTCTGTAACTAGATGAACATGTCCGAGCTAAATCTCAGTGTAAAATATGCAATAAAACATAATTTCGCAAGGGCCGTACAACCACGTCTTTGAGGACTCTAAAATCGATGCACCCTGAGCAGTTTAGCCAGTTTATCGAAAACAGTTTAAGCGAAACAGGTTGGAACCTGAAAAGGCAGCGACATTCGTACTAAAAATTTGATTATAATATAAAGATTATTAAAAATTATTACCATCTTTTTCATTTATTCATGTACTTAAATTAAGTATTTCTTTAAAAAACTTCCACATATAAATCCAGTCTTGTCGAAGCTGTTTTTTTGGCGTCAACGCTGTAATGTTAGCGCTTGTTTGGGCGTCGAACTAATTGGACAGTGAAATTATCTCATTATTCTAAATTAAAATTTATCTAACACTGCATGTGTTGGAGTTACAGTTTCTACGTGGATGACAATCTAGGACAAAAATAGCGAATTTACAATAAATCAATTCTAATTAATAACGATTAGCGCAAGCGTTGGTTTCAGTCCAACTTCTAGCGTTTCCGACGATGTAGTCAAAACCGATCACTTGACCCATTTCGACCTCCGACTGTACTTTAAAAGGCGGGGCGGAAATTTAGCAGCTGCGTAGGGCGGCGAATTTTCTTAATCCATCCCTGTGAACTACGGCATATATAGAACATTCTAAATGACATGTAATATTATCGATAGCTGATTTAATATAAAACGTAATAAAAAAAAATGCACAAGGATAATGAGTTTTAAAAATGTACACATAAATGCTTAATTAACTTGATATCTATCTGTATAGGTTTTTATAATGCTAGCTCTAGCTACATCAGCATAATTTACATTATTTTATGGATTCCATTCATTTGAACAATTAATTTTAACATATATATATATATATATATATATATATATATATATATATATATATATATATATATATATATATATATATATGAATGAGAGAGGAGTATCTATTACAGTGTGTTTCTAATGTCAATTGGTCATCATTTTTTATCATCTAGTTAGTCTATGCATGAGTCGTTTTAATTATGCTTCAAGAATGTATTCATTAACTGTTTAATATGGTGTGTTTTTAATTAAGATATGTGTACACTGTACCTTTGTAAAAAAAAAGGGTGTGTGTACTTATGTACGCACGTAAGAAGTTATATTTCTCTGGTGTGAATGAAAAAGCATGATGTGAAAACATGAACATGCTCAAAAAGAGGATTACCTGGAAAGTTTCCCGGTAGTTTTGGAATTTTATCGATTTCGACATGTACTTTTCCAATTTTCATTTCGCCCGAGCCGCCATATTGGAAACATGGCGCCCTAAAACAGTTTTTTGACAATATCTCCTTTCCGATTAATATAACGAAAAATATTTCACTACGCGTTGAAAAACCGACCTACTACAGCCTATACGGTCCTCCCTTTCCCCCGGAAAATCGGAAAAACACCCCCCAAAAACTTTTTTTACAATTCATACAATGTTATTTTCTGTGACGCAGAGCCAAGGCCAAAAGCCGTCTTGGGGGTCAAGGGGGGTACCCTCCTTGCGAGCAGAGCGAGTTAAGTATATAAAACTATAAATCATTAATATTTAACGTTAATAATAGTTTTATTATTAATTGTTGTTAATACTTCTTGGCAATACACTGATAAGATTTTAAAGATAGTCTCTGGCTTATTTGGCTGAATGGTATCTATTCGTTTAGTAAAGTCAAATTTCGATTTTGATGAAAAATCGATTCTCATAGCATTTTACAGATAATCGCAACTACTACTATATGATATTTAGTAATAATTTTGAGATACATATTATCTCAATAACAATTTGTAACAAGATAAATAATCGAATAATAAAATTAAAATTACTCCCAACAATAAGAAGGTCAATAGATCTTCTTTTTTTTTTCGTAAAACTATTTGTTAAAAAAAATAAACAAATATTTCAAATAATATAAATATAGATTTTTTTTTTGTACTTCAGTCTCATAAAACTGGAACTCTGAGTCATGCTTAGTAATATATCGAGGAAGAATTATGATATTGTTGGTTCGGGGAAAATATATTGTTTAAATAAATAACTATAAATTTGTGTTATCAGAATCACTGACTAGTCATATTCTATTTCTGAATGAACTTAAAATATGAAGCATTTAAGAACGTTCATACATGCTTAATAGTAGATAAAAAAAATTTTTTAGTGAATTGAATAGCTCAATTATGTAGTTATCCTCCCTCAAAAATTTAACACCTGTTGACGATCATTTCGAAGAGTAGTTATCGATTAAAAATCAAACTTTTAACACAGCGTCTTATGGAGAACAGAATTTTTTGTACTTAAAATTATAATAACTATATTAGTAAAGTAGCCACCATAATAAATAATGTTTATAAATATTCTTTGAAATATGCAATTTATATAATACATTGAAATATTTAGGTTCTTGAAATATTTTTACCATTTTTCCAGCATTTGCAGGTTCCACATTTTGCTGATAGATTTGGTTTTACGTTCCCACAAGCCCCGTGGGATCGGCACTAAAAGATTGGCGCTGATTTCCAAAACTAACTGCCTATAAAGATATTATTGGTACAAGTTTTTTACAAGTATTTTTTACTTTTAGCTCATTTTGTCTTTTTAAAGGCAATTATTCTTTTTAAAGTTATACTTCTCTTGGCGCATTATTAGAATCCGATCAGAGTGTATTTTCAGCATGTAACGAATCGCTGATGTAACACTCGCTCGATCTATGTAAAACTGATTTCTATTCTATGCACAGTGTTTGGAAGACATTCTGTAAAAAATGTGTAGCATACATTTCATACAAGTATATAGACAAAATTAATATATACATACATTATATGCTTACGCGAAACAAACAAGTGTCTGTACATTATAGAAAGATGAATGATCGTTATTTATTTTGGTAAACATCTACACCGCCAGCTCTTACATTAGAATAATTTAATTTGACTATACAGTTGAAATTAGGTACAGGAATGTCTTCATCATTATTACTCCATTTTTCTTATAAAAGAAGAATATTAGAATTACGAGCCACATTATCAATGATATCATTTTTATGGTTTCGTAAACTTTGTATATTCAATGTTAGTGTATATTGATAAACCTGGCCTGGTCTTGATAAATTTCATTAATTCTGATTCCAATGTAAATAATGGATTAAATGCCAGTCTTTCACTAATTTTAACGGAAGAAGTGACGATGGTTCTGTTCTACCATGATCAAATGTAGAATTATTGGTTTTAGATACAATACATAAATTTTTCTATTGTAGTTTTATTAAACTTTATAAACACTACTATTACTATATCACTACTATAACATTTTATTAAACTTTTGTGTCTTAATAATAGTGTTGACCTTATTTATTTTTATTTTAATAAATTATTTAAAAAGAAGTTTAATAACTTCTTACTTTTTTTTTAGTTTTATTGTTTTTAACTACAGGCAGACACTATTGCCCCCATTTTACTCATTGAGAAATAAAGAATGTGACACATTCTCTAACCATTCATTGATATGCGATCAGTCACCCATTCAACACACACTAAATGATATGAACAAGATTATGGGTAAAAATTTGTCCTTCTGCTTTGAACTCATTGCCATACTGATAAAACTTAATTTAGTAGTAAAATAAAATACTGACGTTTGATCTACAAAGTTCAAATGGAAATAATAAATTTTAATAAAATTGCTATTGACTCAAATTACTATTTATTACGATTTAAAAGTGTTGATAAAACTTAACGAAATTTCTTATTTATATTGAACTAGCTGTTTCCCGCTACTTCGTCCGCATTTATATGGAAATATATATATATATATATATATATATATATATATATATATATATATATATATATATATATATATATATATATATATATATATATATATATATATATATATATATATACTTAGGTTATAATATATACTTAGGTCATAATAAATACTTAGGTTAATACATTTTTGTGTACAATATTTTTTGTTTTGCCATCTTTCGTTAAAATGTAAATATTTTGTAAACTGGATACTCGTGAGCACGTTACATACAGTTGCCCATGTGAAAAATAGGGTTTTTCTAAATATATATATATATATAAATGTATATATATATATACAGCATATATATATATATATATATATATATATATATATATACTTAGAATGTGGCTTTCTGGTTTAACATTTATGAGCGGGAGTGTACATAAAAGAATAGTGATAAAAAACTTAGTACATACATTTATTCAAACAATAATTCAAACTTCAGTTAGTTATTATATTTCATTTTATCATACACATTCCACTTTAATACAATTCATCGTATGTCAAGAGCTATTTCAAAATTTCATTATCTCCAAGTATTCCAGGAACTTCCAGCAACTTGGCATCCTAAATACATGAAGAATGTAAATGGTTAGAAAAAATATTATATATTTAAGGACGTTCATTTGCTCCGCTAAAGTCAAATGAGTACTATCTTTAATAAAATTTATTTACGATTTTAAAAAAGTTGTAAAGTATATCAATAATCTTACAACGATTTATAACCTTTTTTTTATTTGTCCTAAATATTTTATTTATTGTAAAAATCAGAAAATGTAAATTAGAAATTGATTTGACTTGATGTGGTAGATTTGAAAGTAAACTATGTTGTATATTTGTGTGTATGTGTATATTATTTTAGTGTGCGTGGTCGCTAGTTTTCAAAATATGGTGGCAAAAACAAACCTAACAAAACAGTTTTAATTTTATTAAATAATTAATTCAAATGACCGTCAATACCATTTTTTTTAATGCAATTAAGTAAATTAATGTTTTTAATTTGATGGAACTCTCTGAAAATAAATGAATTGATCAGATCATAATCTTCCGAATAATTATTAAATTTTTATCCCTTTTGATACGATTTTAGACGATAGCTCATAAACCATTCCATTTCAAACCGTCAAATAAACACGTTTTTCGTGTTTTTTTGTGTCTAATTTACCTTTATCTGATTCGCGTTTAAAGTTATTGTGAATCTTTTAGAGAGAAATTATCTCAACACTTTATGTCTTTTTAACCAGTTTTTTTATCACCACCGAGTGGGAATTTATTAAAATGTTTATCGAGCAATTAAAAAGTATTAACAACATAACAAGCCAGAGACGACGATGCTGATGCAGCATTTTGCCGTGTAGCAAAATATTGCAATCATCGTTGGAAAAGATATTAATCTCCTAGTTCTTTTAATAGGACGGTAGGACGCAGTACACCTTGAAGAATATCTCAAGATGCGTACACGTGATTATATGTGACTTTTACCCATTGTTACGAATATTAAAAGAAAGAAATTTTCAGGTACCTCTCATTGCAAGGTTATATCCTTATTTCATTCGGACTATGAATACATTTGAAAAGATCAAAGAGACCATGTTAGTATTAATCAGCATTACTTTTTTCATTCTACAAAAATTATTTTAAAAACAGAATATTAATTTTAGATATTGTCCAATTTTCAGTAAAAAGAATTATAATCACATGTCGACGTATGCGAGATACAGAGAGGGGAACATAATTTTTCCACTCTATCAGATAATAAATGTTTAAACTGACAATTATTAGTAGTAATGAAATTAGTATAGCAGGTAATTTGATGGGTATAATATATATATATATATATATATATATATATATATATATATATATATATATATATATATATATATATATATATATATAAAGTGTTTGACGCATTGCCATGACATAGGAACGGTAGCGGCGCGGCGCCCGTTATATTAATAGGTATACTTACAATATATCGAGTTGATTCAATTAACTACTAACGTTATTCTTCGTACATATATATCGTTGTAATATTTATTAATAGAGTTGGCAAATTTTTTTAAAAATATTAATTTAATATGATATAAGTAGTGTTTTATATTTAAATTGTTCTTTTTTTAGATAGGGCTTACCAAACGTGGCCATATTAAGTGGAGAGAGAAACGAACTTGCGGTACTGCACGACAGATATATACAATCGAAGGCGTTTCGAAGATATTATCTCCCTTCAAGGGCTCCCCATATGCAATATAGTAGCAGCCATTACAGGGCACTACGATTATAGCAGGAGCTGTCACAATGAGGAGGAAGAGGAAACGATTACCTATCTTCTCTGTCACTATCCAGCTGTTGCTATGAGAACACTGACACTCTTGGGTTAGCCATTTTTTGATGACTCCTCCGAACTTAAATCTGTCGATGGCAAATCTCTTCTTGAACAGCTCCAAATTGTTCAAGAATTAGTGACTCCTTGTAGAGCGGTCTCCTTTTCCAGGTATCTGAAAAAGGAATGAAACAGGTTTCACAGTCATGGCCTAAATGTGTCCCGTATAATGATCTTCAGTTTCCATTTAATGCTTTTGAAGCTACAACAAAAAAAACGTGATCTTCGCCGCTCTACACTTGACCTCTCATAATAGAAGTCCTCGATCCCAGGACTTCTGTTATGATTACTAGTTCAAAGTTTTGAAGTCTAGCTTGGGAGCTTTACACTATAAATTAAAACATCTCTTGTACTTTCTGAAAATAAAATTTACACATTGTTCTTATAAAATGAACTGATATATGTGCGAATAATAAGAATTTTGGACAATCCTATAAATTTTGGTCATTATTCAATAAATCAATTACATTTGAAAAATCTTTTTATAACCTTCGTCATTAACGAACGTCATTTGAAAATGTTTCCGAAGATAGATTTTTTTTCCGTCATGTATAAAAAATGACCATCGGTGAAGGCTATAATACTCTCTACCTACACCTACAGATAAAATGCAGTCAAAAATTTTAGACTTTGTATTCTTATTTAATGGAACATTTTTTTGTTTAACTAAAATAAAAAAATAAGTTGTTTTTTTATGGTTTCTTTATAAATATTATTAGCATACTAAATGAGGGAATTTCCTAACAAACTTAACCTTCAAAAATATAATAAAACGTATTTTTGTATATATTTTTTAAATCAAACTTTTTGAAACAGATATGACTATGGTTGTGATTCCTATCTTTGTTATTTTATTTATGTGCTAAGAATAGTAATAAGTCGTTACAATTACATCATTTTAAAAAGTTTTATTCCACACGATGCTACGAACACCTTCTACCGTGGGACGTTTAGTGGTTCGACACAACGTGTGGCCGTTGTTCAAACCTACGAGCGTCGAACGTTCGCATTTGGCCAAAGGGACGCCTCTAACGTATAAAGAAAAATGTTCGTTGGTTCGACTCAACGACTACATGTCGTTGAGTCGTTCATATGAAGGGAGGGACTTGGGTAGGGATTGGGATTCCCGTCTCACTATTTACTTTCGTCTCATTATTTACGTGCCAGTAATAGCAACATCGTTATCATCCTCGTCCATTGTTGAAACTGCATGGACAATCGTTTGTACCAAACTGTTTTCATATGTATGGGATCAAACATTCGATTCACCGTGTAGCAGGAATATTCGCTGCACCAACTGCCGAACTTGTCTGAAACGTTGGATCCATCGTTGGAGCGAGCATTTGTAGCATCGTGTAGAACCGTCTTATTTAGTGATTGTACGCGCATATAAGTGCTGAGTAAAGCCGGTTCTACACGATGCCATGAACACCTTCCATCGTTAGACGTTTGATGATTCGTCACATCATGTGTCTGTTTTTCAAACCAACAAGCGTCCAATGGAAAGTGTCGAACGTTAGCAATTGATCATGTTCTGGCCGACGTTGGTATTCTTGCACCGAGTTAAAGGGAAGCTTCCAACGTCTGAAGGAAATTGTTCGTTGGTTCGACTCATCGGCTACACGAGTTGTTCATATGAAAGGAAGCACTTGGGTAGGTAGGGGGATTATTGTCTCACTATTTATTCAACATTCCCGCCCAGGACCGTATACGTTGCAGGACAATACAATCAGAGCAGCGTTACAAAAGCAACATCGCTATGTATTGGATCTAACATTCGATTCATCGTGTAGCAGAAACATTCACTGCACCAACTGTTGAACTTACTTGTCTCGCCCGTAGCATCGCGTAGACTCGTAGAGCTCGCATCGCATGAAAATTGATCGTCAATGTCCGTATTACTTGCTAAACAGTCACATTGTTCTTTAAAATTTTGTAAATGACCTTTTACAAACTTTTTTTCCAACTTCATTCCAACTTGAAATTAGATAATTCCAAAATAAGGTAAGACTTTGGAGACAAATACTTCGCATCGAATTTTTCATAGGCTAAATATAAATGCGTGGAATCATTTGTTTCGATAACATAAATTTTTAATATTAAATTTTATTAATAACTCCATTCGTATTCGAAATTAATAATTAATGAATTTTATGTAAATACGCATAAAAAATTTGAACAATGA
The DNA here is from genome assembly GCA_963920215.1 of Nineta flava. Lineage (NCBI taxonomy): Eukaryota > Metazoa > Arthropoda > Insecta > Neuroptera > Chrysopidae > Nineta > Nineta flava. Next base: position 93,405,000 of record OY986042.1, read on the forward strand.
TCATGCATTTAGGAATTATCAATTCTTTGTTTATAGCATGACTCGTATTTTTTTAGTATGACCCATATTATCGTAGGTGTTTTTTTATTATTAAAAAAATTTTTGTTCATTCATAATATGATTTTCCCAGTAAGTGTGACCACAAAAGGACCAGAAAATGTAATTAATTGGTTAATAAATATTTAAAAAAAATTAAAAAATAATTTAAGTACTCAATATTTATTGGCAGGAAAATTTAAACAATTTCAAAAATAATTTATTTATAAATTTCGAATGTAATAATTATTAAAAAAGATTATTAAAATAATCAAAGAGAACTCTAGGTTTTTTGAAATTACATTTCAAATTTTGCCCCAATTCCTAGAACATTTGTTTGTATTTTTATAAATACGTATTTCGACAACAGTGTAGTCATCATCAGTATGAATTAGCTAATCGTAACTATCTCTGAATCCATATCCCAGAGATAGTTACGATTAGCTAATTCATACTGATGATGACTACATTGTAGTCGAAATACGTATTTATAAAAATACAAACAAATATTCTAGGAATTGGGGCAAAGTTTGAAATATAATTTTAATAATTATTAACTAAACATATAAAATTCCTTTTGAAAATTAGATGGAAAATTAGATTGTTAATAAATGAAAATAACTTTATTATTTATTATTGCGATAAAAAAATATGGAACAAAAACATTTCAGTTTTTTAATTACCCAGTTTGTATATGATAAAACTGTTACAAATGATTTACACGAGAGTTTATTACGATATTGACGCACATAATGATGGATTCTTCCTCGCTTAGAAATTTAAAAAAATCGATTTCACTCTGCTTTTAAGATTTATGCGTCTTATAATATCGTTTACTTTCCCTTGAAAATTGTCGATTCAATTTGGATACAAATATGTTGGCAGGTTAGAGTCTTTATGATCAAAATTTACTGGAAACTCAATCCAATTATATTATCCAATAGGCGTGTTCCAAACCGAAAAATCTAAACCTCGTTTTTCTCATAAATTTAAAAGTTTGTACGATGCTTGTATGTATCATAAAGTTGTAAAGTTTTTGACAAAAATAAGTATCCAGTTATTGAGTTTCCATCGTTTTCTCTTAACTCGTTCCGATTTGACTGGAAATTTTTATAGAGCTTATGGGTTCAAATTTCTTGGCGTTCTCCTTTACCATCATTTTAAAATAATTCAATCATGTAACCCAAAAAATTTGAATAAATAGGACTTTCAACTTAAAACTGCCAATCAAATTTTATCCAAATCGAGAAAAATAATCGACGACGGAGAGTTGGATTTTTATATTTTCGGATTCTACGTCTTTTGAAACGAAAAACATCAGTTTATTGAATACATCTTTTGTTTTTCTGACTTGATTACAAAAGTTATTCAAATGTCAAAACTTACCACAATACTCAATTAAAAAGTATATTATCGGTATTCTGAATGAAATGCAATCATCGCCGGTGGCTAAATTCTCGTATAACAATTTAATTAAAATTACGAACACATAGAGACAAATGAAAATAAATAAATTTCATAGTTTCACTGATTAACGCTTATTTAGTCTTAATTTTAATAATATTCATATAATGTGTTTTACGAAGATTTAACTATTGACGATGTTTGTGTTGCAATCGAAATATCGGTATCTAGATGTAAGTCTTTTATAATAATAATAATTATTATTACGTGGTTTTGCTATATTTTTGAGAGAATTTTCGAAGAAGAATTTTAGGTTGATCGAAATGAAATTTGGTTTACTATCTGTACTTGAAAGGTAAAATTCGTTAATGGGCAAAATCGGGAAGGGGACACGAGAGTTTGGATTGTGTGAGAAACAAAAAATCTTGAATTTCTCTCTTAATATTAGAACAATGGAAAAATTTTGTCATGAGTAAAGTTGTAGTAAATAACTTTATTCTGTATTCTGAGGAAATTGGCAAAGTTGACGTACCTCCTGCGTGAACAAAAGTTCATTTTATTACAATAGTTTGTTATTACATTATAATATAATAATAAAATAAAAGTGTGCTTAGCACTAAGTATAAATTATTTTTTTATTAAATTATATTAATTTTTGATGATAAGAAATAATAATTATATTATTACTACATATTAATTAGCTAATGTATAAATATACTTTGAATTTAAAGTAATTAGAATTTCCTGTCTATAAGTATACTAGTAGTACTAGTTAGCTGGTTATAATGGAGTTACGTTAATCGTAATATGATTATAACTGGAATATTATTACAAGTTAATTTCAAATTTTAAACAAAGGATTTAATCCTACTTATTGACAGTGGGTGTAATCGATCATTAGTAACATAAATAATTATGGTATTACTAAAACGAGGTGTTGCACAATCTGATTAGTGTGGTATTAATCACCAGTTACAAAAACATCTGTTGTACATGTTGACAACTAATTACACATTCGCCCCCTTTACCTAGATCAGTTTTTTTTTGTATTATAAATACGTATTTCGACTACAAAGTAGTCATCATCAGTATAAATTAGCTAGTCGTAATTTGTTCTTTGGCAATTAGAAATATTCACCATCAAACTGTCACCAAGTTAGCAAAGAGTAACATCCTGAGACAATATAAGAGTAATTTTAATAAGAGTAAAGTGAACAGGAATAAATGTGAATGAAGAAAATTTTAACAAGAGTAATTTCAATATAATTTAAAATTTATTATATTTTAATTTAGTTAATTTTCTATTTATTTTTTTTGTCTATTGATCTCGACTTTCTATTTCTAATTGTCAAAGAATAAATTACGACTAGCTAATTTATACTGATGATGACTACTTTGTAGTCGAAATACGTATTTATGATACAAAAAAAAAACTGATCTAGGTAAAGGGGGCGAATTTGAAATTTTATTCCAAAAACCTAGAGTTTTCACTAATTATCATTCGATAGTATAATGTTTAACTAATTAACAACAGAACATCATGTGGTAGATTAACCACATGCCACTTCCATTCTTTATCATTCTGCGATATATCGCGTATCACGACTAAATATCCGCGAAATAAGATCTGAAAGAAAATATCCAATGACAGAATAAGAAAAACAACGGATCAATCTTTATAATAGGGAATATACATGCAAATTTTTTTTCACATTTATTTTCAGAATATGAAAATACTGTTAATACTGTAATAATATTTAAAAACGAAATTAAAATCCGATAAATATCAAGGAAGCTATAAGCTTTTAAAGATTATTATCTGTCTCTTTCTTGCAAAAATACTAAAAACGGAGTTTTACGTGTATTTTAAATGGTGAAAGTGTAATATGACGTCACATAACATATCAAGAGGGCTATCACCCTCTTTGTCTAATCGGGAATTTCAATCATTCATATCTCGCTTATTTTTAAAGTTATTTAAAAAGTAATTTTACCTTGATATTTGTCAAGTAAAATATCAAGGTAAACATGCTTCAATTCAAGTGATGAAAAATTTGCATGCATATTCCCTATTAGTTTTCGAAAAAAATTTCAGACAATAAAAGTGTACCTACATTTTTATAAGGAATAACTTTTATCTAAAATGTATTTCTTCTAGCATTTTGATATGTTCTCTGATGGATAATTTAGAAACTAGAGCTAGTAAATATCATACCTCTCGACTTAGTAAGATTCATGTTCGCATACTAGTAAACAAGTTAGAATCTACTGTACGTAAGCAAATATTAAGCTCCGCCAGAAATCCCAATACATATAGTAAAATTGTAGACAGGGACAATTTCCATACATGAATAATATTTTCAAAATTATTGAAAATAACAGCTAACTGAGTCAATTGTTGAAACACCCGCCATAGACTGATTTTATGGAAAAAGTTTCGAACAAAAGTTGTTTATTTAAAAAAAGAAGAGAAACATTTTTGTTTTATTTCTTCAAAGATGTTTACTTTTTAGCTCTAGAACACAAAATTTCAGCTCGATATCTCTTCGTTTTTGAATTATCGTGTTTACACTTTTACAGGCAGACAAAGTCGGGACTAAACTTAATATAGCCTTGCATATATTATATACCGGGGTGGTGTTTGTTCCTTAGAACTATGAACATCTGATAGCAATAAATAGAAACAGAGTAGTGAGGCTCAACTGCCCTAGTTACATATTCGTTACCAGGCTTACGTTAATAAAATAAATAAATAATTATTAACCGGGTTTGGTTCCTTAGAACTATGAACATCTGATGGCAATAATTAAAAATAGAGTAGTGAGGCCCAACTGCGCTAGTTACATATACGTTACCAGGGTTACGTTAATAAAATAAACAAACATTTATTATAATGTTAAAGAAATTCATCTTTTTTTTTTTTTAAATATAACTAATTTTATAAATGTAGCCTCACTAAAGTCGCCATTTTAATAATAGCACTAGTTTTGATGCACGTTTAATAAATTTTTGTTTGTCTGCCAGGCAATTCAAATTTTGTAATTGACCCATTCGTACTGCATGGCAGCTATACCCAAAACCTGACTATGTATACACTCAATTGCAATATCAGATTCAAAGCGTAAATATTATAACATTAAGCTGATTCAAATTTTTTACAGGGATGTGTGTATAGTCTGCAAAACGCACAAGCCTCATTGTAGTTGGATAATCCTGTGGTCAATATTACACATAGTAAAGAAAATGAATCTCGTTTTAGAAAAATACCGGCGAAATAGATACTTTCATACTTTCTTCCAGATCTTATCGTAATTTTGACTAAGGAAACTGACGGTTGTATTAGGGTGTAATCGTTTTGGGCGCTTATAAGCGCAATTTATTGGTGTTCGTTTTGGCTTATGAACACTTACGTTACTCTTGAAAATGTCGTTCGTTTTGACTTTATAATTACGTGTAAGCGTCAGTTGGCATCAATATTCAGTATGTTGGATGAAAACAGTTAAGCTGTTTTTCAAGCAACACAATGTTTGTTTGAGTGACTTCGAAAGCCCATAAAATCAAACCAAAATTCCCTAAACCGACCATTTGATAAAGTATGTCAGTAATGTAGGGTTTTTTCGAATAAGATCTTGTATGTTTTATGGGTTTTTTGGTTTATTCAGAAAAAAATGAGCTAAAACATTCACAAAATTAAAAATGCAATGGAATACACTAAAAAAAACCCGGTGCACGGTGACAGATAAATAAGCAAACGCTTATAGAGTGGTCGTTTTGGAAGTCTGTATGATTTGGCGCTCACGCTTTTGCTGCCCTACCTGGATAGAGACAGCGTCTGTGAGCGTGGTGTCTATCAATTTGGAACTCAACCATTAAGCGCGCTTTGTCAGCATACACTGCGTCAAGATGAACACTAAACACAACGGTCGAGTAAACACCCAAAACGAATGCACCCTTAATATTTTTAACAAAAGATATCAAAGATAGGACAGAAGACTACTAAACATCACATGGTCAGGGACGCATAGCAAATATATAAAACATGTAATAAAATCCGTTCAATATCCAATTGTATTAATAATGGATATCTATTTTGATTTAGTAAAGAAAGACAAAGGCAGGTAGTACATTAGTATGTATGTATATATTTGGTGTAGGTTATGTTAGGTTAGGCTTGTTGATTAAATATACAATAAAACAAAAACACCTGATATATTGATTGACTGATTACTTACAACCGCATAGCTATGTCTTCAATGACATGATTTGTGTATCAACTACCATGTTGCCATATCTGATTTTTGTCTATTCATTCAAAAATATATTATTTATTATATACGATTAATTTAATACTACATAAATAGAAATCTAATACTTTGTTCAGTAAAATTTTAAATTTTACAAAAAAAAAACGGATAAAAGTGTTTCAGAATAGCTATTCCTATATTTTAAGAGTAATAAGATCTTATCAAAACATAAACGGTATTCAACAGCGTTGATAATTACTATGGGTACATTAATGAACTGAAATTTCTAGAAAGCAAAAGCTAAAAGTGAATTTGCCAAACGAAGAACGATTTATTAGGTTTGAATAACAGATAGAGATACTCAGAGGTTGGTGGAAAAAAATGTCCAGATTGACCTACGTCTTGATTTTGGCCTTCCCTCCACTACTAATACTAAAAACTAACTAGAATGAATCCCAAAGGATTAAAATTAAAATAACATCACTCTGAAGTATTAAAATGTAACCCAAATTGCCTAAGAATAAATTTAAAAGAAAGTTTCATTTAAAACCACAAATATTTGTTGTGTCATATAAAAAAAAAGTCGGCCATATTTACATTGTTTTACCATTAGATTAATTAACAATGTCGTATGAAACCGTCAACTGCAAAATGGTTGTAGCGAATGGTATTACATGGTACTTAAATATTGTATTTTCATTTTCTTCGAGTAATAACTTTTAGTTTCAAACTTCAAATAACAATGGTTTGTCTGTTTGATGTAAAATATGTACGTGTAGGTTACCTTATACAGGAAGATCAGACAATAATGATGCTAGTTTATTTAACATGTCATTATATTTTACTCTTTTGGTGTTAAATTTCATGTTGCATGTTTATAATATCGATTTTATTTCAGCAAAATCCTACCATGACTTATTTAAATTTAGGTCACTTTTCTGTAAAATATCTAAAAATTATTTGCCCAAAAAAATTACCAATCTTCTAATTTACTATCATAGATGTAGAAAATGTGTCTTGAGAGACTCGCTACTGTTTCCACTTAAGAAAAGAAAAAACGTTTTTTCATGTTTCGTGTAAAAAAGGAACAATACAAACTTGTATACAAAAAATTTTCTAATAAATATTCTGTAAAAAATAGATTTTCATAAATAAAAATTGTGTTCATTCATCACTTTTTTGTAAGTATAATTTATTGATACTTTACTCATATATTATGACAATCATATTATTGGTTTTCTAGTATTTTGTTTAAGGTAGTTGCCTTGTAGTTAGTTGTCTGGTCAGAACCCAATTCAAATATATAATGAATAGACTGAGATTGCAGGCTTAATTTTTTTGAACGTATGTAAAAACAATAGTAGACATCGTTTGTTCTTATATGTCTATGGAATATACCCATACTATGCAATATTTTCTCACTAATTTATTTTTCTGTTCACTCATGTACACTCCCGTTCAAAAAAAATGAACAGACCTGAAATGTTAATTTTCTTACATTTCATAAAACTCCTCACTTTTGTAACTCTCTGTCTAATGTATAATTTCATTTATTTATAAACAAAGATAAGTAGTATATTTATTAAGTGTGTAAAAAAGAAATGGAAGTATAAACTGAGTTTATATTTTTCATTTGTATATACGGTGTCAGTGACAGAGTGAGAATTTAAAAAAATATATGTAATGTTAATACATGTTAAGTGTTATATCTTACTTTTACGTATAAAAATAAAATGTTGTATTTGCTACTACAAGAATAATTAAAATTGTGAGAGACTGATTCGGTTCAGGTCTGTTCATTTTTTTTGAACGGGAGTGTACATACAGCGTCAAATGTCGGGCTATCATTTAAAAATTGTATAATTGATTTATGTCTTATTTATGCGGTTTTCGAAAAAATGCTTCGGATAAAAGTTGTTCAATATAACTATCCTAAGAACTTTCATTCCAAGCATTTTCCCGAAATTCGAATAAATAAAGCACAAATCAATTATAAAATTTTTAAATGATAGCTCGACTTTTGACGCTGACTGTACAGTAATGACTAGTACTCTTGTTACATACACTCCCGTTCATAAAAATTGAACCACTAAGTCACATTTTAGACTTATATATTACTAAATATATGTATAGCATTACGTACGGTAGCTCTTCGAATGTTTTAACTGGTTTACCATTTCCCATTCATAAATTTTTATGAATGGGAGTGTACATAAAAAAAACGTCTGCCATGTCTCAAGAACAAATAATGATATCGACTCCGGGCTATTTTCATTCGATGCATACTTGTATAATGAACACCTGATAAGGTTTGCAAGAAATTTGAATTGGCGGTTTTTTTTAATTTAAAAGATTTGATACACCGCATGGTTAAATAGACGACGTGTTTTAAAATGTATTATAGTGTCATTAGTTTCAAATCACTCGTTGTAAAATATAAAGTATACAATTTTGTAACATTGTTTTATTGTTTATGTTGTACGTTATATGATGTGTATATGATGAACATAAATAATAATACATAATCGGAGTATTTTTTGGTAGTCTAGTAGTATAATGCAAAAATTTACATAATACATTCTATTATTTTGCACTTTGATTTCCGGAAACGTGATAGATATTTGACCCATATATAGGGACCTGAAACAACCTGCAAATCATTTGACGAAATATCGATCGAAATCATATAAGAAGAGAGGGAGTATAGATAGTAAACTATCAATTTCTGTAGTGTATTTTAAATTATTCACTAAATAATGAAGTCATGTTGTGGTGCCCCATTTCTACCTAAATTATTAACGCTATGAAAAAAATGTGAGGATTTATATTTCCTACAAAGTTTCTCTGGAAAACTTTTTCAATAAACTAAACGGTTGGGGAGATATCAAGGAAAAAAATTTATACCGCCTCTCTGTCCAGGTAACAAGCCCGATACTGTGGGCCCTCAATCAGCTCTTGGCTAGTGAGGGTTAGCAGCATCGAGAGTTGCACCTTTTCGATTGTTCCTGAATCATTTTGATCTCAGGATACCCCCGCAGTGCAATGCATAACTTCTTCGTATTATAGGATAATCTGTTCAGTTATATAGAGGTCATTGATCTAACCCTATTTGTCTAGAGGCGACATTATGGGTACTTATTGAACTACTAGGCAACGCTTTGATTTGGACACTTTAGCAACTTAAGCCCCGTGTTAAATAACTCTTTATCTCTTCACTCCCCAATACAGTGACAGAGCTTTAGCTGCTCAACTATTAATTATTAGTGAATATTTATATTACACTAATTAGCTTTTCCTTGACATAACATTCTTTTTGTGTTTATATAGAGTTTCAATTGGACTTATCAAGGTTATCATTACATTAGATGTATTCAGTACCAGCATATACATTCATACACCAAATGGATTTTAATTGCGTTCCGAACACTTAATTCTACGAAACCATTTTGTTTTTTATGTAAAAAAAATATTATTAATAAACTCACTTTTTGATTCCAAGAAATTTTCCATTAGTTTATATTGATTGACTTGTTTTCATTTTGAAAACTATCATTTTTTCCACTTAGTAAAATGTCTTTTATGATATTTCTTTGAAATGACCTCGCTTATGAATTTCCGATAAAATTTCCTTATTTGAATTGACAAATGACTTCGAGGAATTTAGATTGCACAATACATATAACCACTGAGTTGATTCTATGAATGTGCTGTGTATACTGAGTTATTTTATTTTGGAAAAATCGATTAGAGAAAATGTAAAGATCTAATATAAATAATATTAAAGAGAACTCTATGATTTTTCGAAATAAATTTCGATTTTTGCCCCAATTTCCTAGATCACAATTTTTTGTATTTTATAAATACGTATTTCGACTACAAAGTAGTCATCATCAGTATGAATTATGCAGACGGTTGTGAAGACTGTCACCAAATTAGCAACAAGTAACATCTCTTCCGAGAATAATTACAATTAGCTAATTCATACTGATGATGACTACTTTGTAGTCGAAATACGTATTTATAAAATACAAAAAATTGTGATCTAGGAAATTGGGGCAAAAATCGAAATTTATTGTAAAAATCTAATGTTAAAATACTGATCGAATATAATTTAGGAACATCGACGAGCGATTTATAAGATATTGTCTGAAATCGTATAAAAAAGGCCACAAAATCTCTCGGGAAATTTCTGTCTAATACTCAGATCAACTGGATTTTTGTGTATCGAAAAAAATGTTCTTAGATGATTAGGGTGAATTTGAGTGTATGTACAATAGAGCTCTAATTATACGGATTAATTGGGATCGGGTCACATCCGGAAAATCAAGTTCCGGATAATTGGTTAAATCATACCAACGGTCCAAGGTCATTTCTAAATTTCTAAAGGTAATTTCTTTTAAAAAAAATTTAATTTGTGTATACTGGTGATGGATTCAGATAACTGGAGTTCTACTGTATAAGGCTAATTGAACAAAAAAAAAACACGAAAATCGTATCTGTTTCGTACAAAATGACAAAAAGTTTTCCAAAAATCGGACGATAAGTTTACGAGATTTCGTCTGAGATCGTCTACGAACAAGGCATATCCCTGAAAGCATCCGTCAAATCAGCTTGATTTGATTTGATCCAATTTAACTTGTACAAGTTTCATTCAAATTGATGACAGACAATTATTGTGATATTTCAATTCAAGCAAAATTGATGGAGTTCGAAGTCCCTTATTCTGAAAATTTAACTGAAAAAAACCTAGAAAAGTCCTAGAGATATAGACTCTTGTTAGTAGTTCGGTTAAGATTGAATATTCTTAAAACTATTCGCCTATTGTTTAAAATTTATTAATTTAACTCTTTTTATATGCAATTAATAATTACAGATCTTAATAATTTCTCATGATTAAAAATGTGTGAGGTCAGACGAGTTAGTACCTTGGCAGTTTCTGATTAATAATTATATTTTGTACATTGTACTATCGGACTCAGAAAGTACATACAAAATTTGTTCTATGTTTAAATTAAAGTATCTTCTAAATTTTTTTGAACGTCGCAAATGGCGACTATATATAGACTCTAATTTCTGAATTATGATTGATGATTTAATAGTTGATTTGTGCCTTATCCCTTTGGTTTTCGAAAAAATGTTTTGAATAAAATTTGATCATTATGAATTTTCATTCTTTTTCAACTTTCATTCTAATCAACTGTAAAATTTTGAAAAAATAACGCCACTTTCGATTTCCACTATACTGATATCTAGAGACCCTATTTCGGATCGTATTTTAACCTAAAGCAAATTTTTTGTCAAAACTAGCAATAGAATGTTTTTCTCAAAATTTCGCAACTTTTTAAAGCATTCTTTTTCTTTCAAGAAAAGTAAAAAATCGATTGTATTCATTTATTGACCGGAAAATTACAAAAAAACAGGTTATGAAATCTATTAAACTTGAAATGTTAATTCTCATAACTCTGCCTGGATTGGATCTAAAATATGTGGTTTTATTAACATTTGGCAATAATCGATTTAAACACGAGCGTAATTAGAATGGGGAATGTATCCCTTCTTTGTGGAAGCTCGTGGAATTTACAGTATATATCTATGTGTTCAAATCTGTGGGTTTTTTAGATATTAGTTTGTAATTGTTTTTTTTTTTAAATAATATTATAAACCGTTTTTAAAATTTTTTTAGGTTGGTGCCGAAAAACAAGTATCATTCGATAATGGTTTAGATGGTTCCGTCGCCGAAGATTGTTACTTCGCAATGAAAGCATACAAACAAGGCTACTCATTCAACTTCGTGGAAGGTGAAATGTGGGAAAAATCACCATTTACATTATGGGATTTTGTGCAACAACGTAAACGCTGGCTTCAAGGCATCCTACTGGTAGTTCATTCCGATGGCATACCATTATGGCATAAATTATTATTAGCAATATCATGTTATTCATGGGTCACACTACCATTGTCCACATCAAATGTAATCTTAGCAGGATTATGTCCAATACCATGTCCGGCGGTTATAGACTTTATATGTGCATTTATTGGTGCCGTGAATATTTACATGTATGTGTTTGGTGTTGTTAAATCGTTCTCGCTATACCGTTTTGGTATGTTACGATTTGTATTATGTATATGTGGTGCACTCTCAACAATTCCATTTAATATCATTATTGAGAATGTTGCTGTTATATGGGGTTTGTTTGGTAAAAAACATAAATTTTATGTTGTTAATAAGAATGTTCAACCACTTATTGATGTTTAATTTTTAATATCTTCTTATTCTTCGTCTACATCGTTTTGTAATTATAAAAATAATTTGTTTGGACCGACTACAGAAAGTGAAGAGAATAAATGTTTGGTCCTTATCACTTTTTACTTACTAGCGATTCATATTTTTTGTCGTTTTCGTCCATGATAAGAAAGTGGTTGATTTTGACCTAATTTCATTTTATTGAATCGATATGATGTGCTTTAGATCGTGGGTCGAGTGAAACTATGATGCGGAATAGAGGTCTTTTTTTGCCATATTTTTTAGGCAAAAGTATCCTTTTATGTGAAGAATTTCTTCAGGGGGAGAAATAAGACAGTCATTTGCATAAGATTGCCCTTACCATGAATTTGAACTATGAGAGGTGAATATATTGTGATAGGTACGCGACAGATTGGAATGTAATTGACTATTGCCGGTTTTCGCAAGTCAGGAACACTGTTGCTTAGTGAAGTTATTAATCTCAATAGATTCGACTCTAATATCGGTTGTTTTGGATTGTTTTTACGTGTCAGCTTCAAAAATGGTAGGCATCCTATCCTCACAGTATTGTTCACCTGATTGCAAGTCATATGTGCACCAGTATTGAATGTCCCTTGGAAATGATAAGATACAATAATAAAATATACGAAGTCCAGGCTAAAGTTCCAACGTGTACGCGACCGCGACCATAACTCATACTACGGATATACATTGAATTACTTTTAATGAAAATTTTGAGAACGTATACCTTTCCTCATATGCAAATTCTTAAGATCTTTGGCTTCTGTGGATAAACTTGTAAAGCGAACCATATTCGATTCAATTTTATGGAAGTCAATATATTTTAATACACCTTTTTGATGTTACGGATATCGTTGGTTTTTAGGGTAAAATTCGAAAACAGGGTGTTTGAGATTCATCCTCCTAAGAAATTAAGGCCATATGTTGGAAACATTTTGCCTATGAATTAATTAGAAATGTTCTAACACAAGCATCACAAGTAAGTAGTGATTGGTGGGCGGATAAAATAACGACAATCGTTAGCTATAAAATTTCCTACGTAAATAATATGAAAAAAATTATTTGGCAAGACAATGATACTTGAATCCAATTTTCGCCCACTTAGTTACGTTGTATAAACAACTTAATTCATTTCATATTTTTGATAATTTTTGCACCGATTTAATCCATTGATGATCACTGCTTCGAATAATTGAAACCATCTGATATTTGTAACATCTGAAAAAATCAAATCAATCCTCTTAATTAAACAATTCAACTGCCATTTTTACAAAATCCAAATAATTTTGGAATAATAACTTCTGGTTTTTATAATATCAAAAAATGTATCCAGTTTTCGTCAGAATTAAGCAGTTGTAGTGTATATATTAAGAATTCGATATGTATGATACGAAACTGCGATAAATGCCAAATGCCAAATTTATTTAAAAGTTCCTTTATTATATACATACTTGCTCTTTTTTTCGATTAAAACGTTTTCGAAGTAAGATTTAAAAAATTTCTAAAATAATCATTAATTTGGCTTTTGAAAGAAAAAAACATTTATATTTTGTACATAATTTTTATACAATTTGGTTTGTATTTCGAAATTGTGACGAAAATTCGGCCACTTTTGTGATTATGTAAAACGAATTTAGTTATTATTGTATTAAGATATAAAAATATTCGTATTATTAATTATATTAATAAAATAATTATTAAATAATATGTAAGAAAAAATATTTTGCGAAATTTTCAAACGGTGCTAATCGCTATTATTAATTTAGCTACAATTATGTAGCTAAAATTCAATTATATCCAAGTCAATTTATTTAAACATCATTCAAATTTTCAATGATAAACTATTTAATTTAAGACTATGGTTTTGGGAACTTTACGGAATTAAGTTTTTCGATAATAACCTTATTCGATAGTTTGGATAAATGATTTGGAATAGCCATTTATAAATTATCTATAATCTTTATTAATTTTGAATAGCTTCAATTTGAAGTGGTAATCAAATGGAAAAGTATATTTTAATTTGATCTCTAATATGTAAGAGAATTCGTAAAAAATACGAGTGTCCGCCATTTTAATTGTAAGCTTTTTGTTTCAAAATGAAAGAATGTAGATAAAACGTACTAAAAACAAATTTAAAATATTTTTACAATACAAATTGGATTTTTCTCCAATTGTTGAAGATTTTATAAACAATTCTCATTAAATCTCAAAATATGATGCTAGTAAGTATAATCACAGATCCTAAACTAAAATATCAAATAATCGATATTGGTAAATGTCAATAGGTTTATTTAAAAAAATCAAACTTTTCAAACAGACTTCATGGTTTAGATTGTAACTAGTCATCCTAATAAGATTAAAGAAAAACAAAAAAAGCTTCCTTCACATGTTAAATTATTAGTAAATGTGTTAATAGAACTATGGAGAAAAATGATACGCAAATACATAATCTTTATGTATCAATTCAAACTTAATTGTTTCGATTTCTATGGCCATGTTCTAGTAAAATCATTTTGCGTACATTGAACTTAATTTTACTTCATTAAGCAGGTCAGACTTTCACTCATCGCGAAAAATTTTATTTACTTAAATAATATTTGAATCTCAATATTATACGGCATAATCGTGAGTTCTACAAAATACTCAAAAGTCTTAAAGTGTTTTATTTAAATAAGTAAAGAGGTTTCAAATTTGTCGTTATTTGAAATGTCAGAGGGGTGTTTCATAAACAATCTCAAAATTCGATCTCATTTTTATTTTTTATAAAAATTTACGTTTTACGAGACCATGCTTAATGAATATTAAACAAAACAATGTATTACACAATTCAATAGTTCTATTTAGTACTTGCTTTCTTTTTAAATAACAAAAATTACCACAAGGCTAGTAGCATTTAATTAATTATTTGCTTTTATTTAATTATTAATGAATGTAGCTACAACAGTTGTACAAAATATAATTAAATGTTTATTTTATTCTATAAAAAAAAGATCAAATCAAAAATATTAATTTTAAATTCAAATACTGTTTGTACATCAGTTACGATATTATAATTTTTAGTAGCTTTACCATTTAATTGTCCCAAAAGTTAATTACTTGGAACATTCATATAAAATTTAGTAGTTCCATTTTTTAATAAAATTGATTTTAAAATATAAAGTACTTGAACATGATTATGCAGGCCAGTATAATAATTAAAAACTCGAAGAAAATTAACGTAGATAATAACTTAGATAGATAGATTGTAGCGGCTGCCCTGGACGGGCAACACTTGACCATAAGGTCCATTGTGATGCCTAAGGATGTGAGTGGAGTGGAAGGAATTATTGTGTGTAGTCTAGGAATTGTTAGGATGTGCGGCTGCAGCCGACTCTGATAGGAACCATGCCGATATTCATCTGCAAAGCAAATTCGATAGTAAATTATAGAAATACAAAATTTTTTCTATGATGTATTTAAATTGAACGTTTATTTGTGCTAGAACTAAAAAAGTGTAATTAACAAACTTAAAATCAATTTTATTGAAAAGTTCAATTAAGTTTTATATAAATGAAAAGCTACTAATATTATTAATATTATTATAATGTGGTAATAATATTAATGACTGACTTTTTTTTAAAGAAAATCATATTTTAGTTGATTTCCACTTTTTAGATAATAAAAAGAAAAATAATGTAGATAAATTGAATCTCAATAGCAATATATTTGCTTTCTTATTTAGTATTTAAAACAAAAAATATTATTGTAATACTTAGAAATATAAAACAAAAAAGAAAAGAAAAAAACCTTGTTTTTAAAAAAAACCAAATACTACAAAATAATTAATTAAATATAGCATACGTAAGTAAGTACATATGTTCTTAATTAAATTTAAATTTTATTCAAAAAAAATATTTATAAGAAAAAAAAATGGAGTAAATACGAAAGAATGATGATGTTTATTTGATGAGAAAAAAATTGTTTAAGAAAAAAATAAAAATTTAAATTTTATTAGATGAATCTATTAGATTTCAAATTAATTTTATTTGTAGTATCTATAGAACTGAAATAGTTTATTATATAAATAATATATTTGCACAATTTATTTTTATTTAATTTCGATTTCAACTAAGTTCAATGGATTCAATGATGGATTTCTCAAGAAAATGGATTCGTCTTAGAGCTTACCTCACTCATGGCCAAGATCATGCAAAGGCTTTTATAAAAAACTTCTCATGAAAAAAGACCACTGAAAGTTTACAACTAGGAAGAAACCAATTGAGGATAATTATCGACCACTGCAAACTCAATAAACATATGCACAAAATCAATCAGGGAACGATCTCTGCAGATTTTGTCATGAAGAGGTGAAAGTCTTTCGCAATGTTCAAAAGACACTATCATATGGAATGGACATATCTCCAGTCAGATAAAATCACTGAGGTGTCGCCAAGAGATATCTTAACGTTTATCTAGACCTATTCTGGAACACGTTTGAAGGAAAGGAGGTACAATAGATCAAATTGGTCGCGGTTCAAAACCTCTTTATAAGACTTGCTCCTGACTCGAATCTATTCTAATCTAAACTAGAGGTAAGCTGTAGATTATATTAGATTCGACTTCTTCAAATCTAATCTTATTGCCAAGAAATTAGGGACATCGAACAATCGTTGCAACAGTATTCTCAATCTTGTCTGTGCTTATAATAATATTGTAGGTAGGGTCAATTCTGTACATGGGAAATATTTTCAAAACAAGAATTGGTACAGTAAAATAATGAGAATCTCTTAACGTTTTGGTTGCATTGTAGCGCTAGAATTAGTTGAGAAGTCAGATTCTTCCTTTCCATGTCCCAGTATTGTATCAGAATATATCTTTTGATAGTTTGTATGCGTTCTAAGACGAATTTATTCGCTACAATATTAATTCATTTTACAAACGAAAGAAATCTGGATAACGATGCGTAGTAAATACTAGTTTAAACGTATTTTGGAAGTGAACTTTTTGTTCCAGAATAATTTTCAATGTATAACAAACAAAGGGATTAAAATCAAGTGCCTAATTTTGAACAACGGAATTTGAATTTTCTTAGGTAGTTTTTTCGATCCAATTTTATCAAAATTTATTGAAATTTTTCAATGCATATCAAAATTGATTATCAAAAATGATGAAGGACAATATTTAATCTTAAAACATAGCTTTTATTTACAAAAATTCATCTGATAAATCACTTGGACTTAGTCAAAATCGTGTACATATATTTTTTTTAAATAAATATATATTTTTTTTGAAGTTATTGAAAATGACACAGTATAGTGATAAATGCACTGAATAAACATAATTTGTTAAAATTAATTATTTGCAGATTACATTTTTTAACGAACATTCCATTTGTTTTTATTTTCCCAAAAAAAGTCCCAAGGTAAATTTTCTTTAAATATTCTCATTCATTAGTCATTTCACTAAACGAATTAAATCTCAATAAGTGCTTATTAGTGTCCTCGAAAGTAAATACTCACTTGAAAGAGTGAGTGAGATAAGGGCCGTGTTCAAAATATAGGGTTGCCATCTCTCCAGATTTCGTCGGGAGCTCCCGACACACAAGATTTCAAAGGAGTTCAGTGGAAAATTTTTTTGCCAAAATTCATATATTTTGCAAAAACAATTCTAAATAAGAATCTAAATTCAATAAAAAAAAATTTAATATTGTTATTCATTAATATTAATATGAAAAAATAACTCATTAACCGCCATGAAACATGCTTCAAAGCACCAAAGCACGCTTGATAAGCTTGTCAATTATTAACTTATTATTCCAACATATAAATATATATTTTTGATCGCCCAATTAACGGTATATCTAGTGTACACGATCAATATTTGCCCCCCTAGGCAGCACCTTGCGTACCCGATAAATCTTCCACTGCCCAGTTTACAAAATAATAAATGGGCCTCTCGATCTCCAGACAAGATCGATATAATATATGCTGATCTCCCGACTTTGAATAATTTTGAGGTGGCAACCCTATTAAATAACTAAACCCTTAGTAAACTAAGTAAATCGGAAGTCTAACAAAATTTACTTCTTAGAATCTTAAGTTCAGCGTGTTTCTCTCAGGAAACACTAACTTTTCATTAGTTTTGCCGAACTGAGAGATTTTCTCCTAATTTAGTGGATTTAATATGAAATAATGCATGCCACATGTATCGAATAAATAAACATTTTGTAATCTGATTCGTTATATTCAACATACAAAAATTTTTAAATACGACAATCCCAAGAATGAATTATCCAGATTTTCTACTAAGCTTTATTAAATTCACTAAATTTAGGGGAAAATCTTCCAATCTGGCAGCTCTTACTATGTAAAATTGCGTCACAATCTTGCTTAATATCTGTCATGTGTCCTGACAAAAAACTAAGTTAGATATATTTAATTAAGAACTTATTGTTTCTTTACTAAAGACTTAGTTGTACTGAACACGATCAGTGACGCACTACAATTAGAGTGGATCCACACTATAATGCCGATCACGGTTCGTTCGATTGTTATTCTCGATTCGACCGGAACTTGACTGTTACGGGATAGTATGAATGCACATATTGTTTCTTACTTGATAATATTTTACAAGACCGAGATCGGCATTATAGTGTGAATCCATCCTTAACGGTGTTACATTTTCGTGTTTTAACCGTCCATTTTCGTTTATTGTCGTTGTGTTTTTATATCTAAATAAAAATGATCACTATTGAAAAGCAGAATAACTTTTTCGTAGTAAAATCAAGAATTTAAATTGAGATGAGATAAAATATCACAGTACATTTTGTATTGAGTCAATCGCAGTGTAGATCCAGAGGTCAAGGAAGTCATGACGCCTCACCCTCCTCAAAGCTGACCTCACAACTTACATACGGTAGAACTCGCAATTATCCGAACTCCAACTATCCGGATCGCTTCGACGAAAAAAAAGGCTGTATTCAAATTGTTTATGTAACAGCGAGCATTGGACAACCCTCTTTCAGTCCCTATTTATTATTTGCGAAAAAAAAAAGTGTTAGCCGAGAAAATCGACAGTTTGTTTTCATTCATACGGATAATTGGAGCTCTACTGTCTTTATATTGAGATGATGATGTGAAGCATGATAAAAATATCCAGAATTTATTTTATTCGACATGTGTGTTGGCCTCACATCAATACGTATCGATATCAATACGTCGATACGTCTCACATCAATACGTATCACCAATGTTAGTAAATATTTTCGTTAGTCATGAGGAGTTAAGTTTCTCACTGGACATGTATTTAGATCTATAGGGGTTGGCACAATACTTTTGGAAGAATTAAGATTTTTAAAATTAAGTATGATTGTTTTTCTACCTAAATTGTGGGCAGATTCTATTAAATGTTAAATATAATTTTCATTCATAATAAATATATTTTTAATTTAGATATAATTACAACGGCATAAATATAAAACTTAGTTTTCGATCTTTTTTTTTAATAATTAGAATTAGATAACAATGAAATGTCTTTAACAGGCCAAACTCTACATAAAGCTTTACTACGAATTAATCCTTGCGGTACAGGACCATACGTTCTTGAATCGGCTGAATTTCTTGAATTATCACCTTCTAACCATACATGTCCGACTGGTACTAATTCTTGTCGATTACCAGTCCGTACACGATCACCTGATATTCCAATAACTCGTTTACAGATGTGTTGTTTGGGATTTGTTGGGCATTTAGCTATGACTATATCACCTCGGTAGATTTTATTGAATCTGGGCGATAAATGTTCAGTGAATAAGACATTATCGGAAAATAGTGTTGGTTCCATTGATGGTCCAGTGCACTAAAAATTAAGATGATGAAATATTAACTAAATGTTATGACTTATAGGGTCCATTAATCTTTATTATATTTCTAGAAAATATATATTATAAAACAATGAAATCAGTTTATTAATTAAATTAAATACTGATATGAAAAAATTAACTCGTCAACCAGGAATCGGGCCTCTGGATAACTAGTCCAGTATGCTTCCTCTACACCAAAGACGATTGTGATGCGACAGCCAACTTTTTCATATTCTAATTTTTTATTTATTAGACAGTATTTACTTCTTTTTGAAGTGATTTGTTTATTTAATATTTGTTTGTGTATACTTTCGTGTCCACATAACGTTGTTTGTCCAAATTCCTTTCGAATACGTATGACAAACTGTAGAAGACTATAGCGTATACTCCGACAAATTTCATTGTCATTGAATTTATTAATTAAATTAAATACTGATATGAAAAAATTAACTCGTCAACCAGGAATCGAACCTCGGGCCTCTGGATATCCAAATTTCATGGTTCGATTCCTGGTTGACGAGTTAATTTTTTCATATCAGTATTTAATTTAATAAATTCAATGACAATGAAATTTGTCGGAGTATACGCTATAGTCTTCTACAGTTTGTCATACGTATTCGAAAGGAATTTGGACAAACAACGTTATGTGGACACGAAAGTATACACAAACAAATATTAAATAAATGAATTCAGTGTACACAAGATATTTTAACAGTTAGCTCAGTAGTTGTTACATTTCACTTCTTAAATTTAAAATGACACTTTAATGAATGATGTTCGGAGTCGGAAAATTGTAGTGCAGGATTCATAAATTTTATACATAAAAATTGTTAATTTTTCAAATAATGTTTTATTAGCTATGCTAGTAGCTAGTGATATCTACAGTTTAAATTTTGAGTTACTCTCGAGTAGAATGATTAACGTAATTATTGATAATGAAAAACTTACCACTACAAAATCACCAACGTACTCAAATGTGCAATGAGCAATACAACCATATTGCACCATATACCCAAGAATCCCACAAATTTTAGAAACAACTACCCTCATTAGAAATGGTTTGATTATTTATTCGCATTATTCTAATACTGATAAGAGAATGACGACACCAGACAGCTGATTATATTTCGAAGCCAAAGTTATTTACGTAGGATTTTTAAATATATAATGGAATAAGGCTTAGAAACTGATTAGTATTCGATTAATCACAAAGATATAATGCCATAATTTTATCACTGTTTATATATTATTATTAAGTTTTCGTACACAATTTTTATATTTGAATTTAATCAATTTTTCTGTTAAAAATATATAGTTATAATTTTGTGAGGTTATTTTAAAACAAAATAACCCTATTTGTACAGACATGCCGGATAAATGTGGATAGTACTCACTTATCAAAGGTTCCGTATTACACACGCTAAAGATTCCAAATTGAAATACCAATAAAATGAATAATATATTTTATTACTTTATTGTACTGTCTGTTTGCTGTGCTTAATAAAATTGACAAATTACCGATAGTACAAAATTGAGATTCAGCTTCAACGTATAATAGATAAAGAAATCGAATGTCGGCAGTACATTCTCGGCGAGTCGCAACGAGTGCGAGATTGTACTCGCAGCGCTCGGTTTCGCTCGTGCCGGCTCATGTCGTCTTGGGAGCGCTCCGTTTCGAATCGGTTTTTTGACCATGCTCGTTCACGCTCGTGACATAACGTGGATTTTAATCGCCATTTAGTGGTTTTGACCGCCTACATTATTGTATACAGAAATATTTGTAATTAATTATTTACCTTGTTCTATTTCTATGTATAGATTTTTTTTCATACATTGACTCCACTCGTGGCTCCTCGCATTGCAAATGTCTCGCCGAGAGTGTTGCTCTTGCTTAGATCTGTTGAAGTACTATCTTTCAGATGTGTTTGCTCAACTTGGCGAGGTATGGGTAGTATAAATTTGATAAATTTGTACAATTTAAATGTAGATACATACAAGGATGTCTGATAAGTTCTCGTCAGTAAGATAAGACAGAGAGTAAGAAGAATTTTTTTCGATATTTTTAGAAATATAAAATTTTATCAATAAAAATTTTATAAAATTGGATTATTTTACTTATTCCGTCAAAATACTATCGCTAATAATGCCAGTTATACAAGAAACTGTAGTCAAATTGTGATTTCTAAGAACCGTAGAATTGTCCCATACATGCTCAGCATGGCACGTTGGGCCAGAGATTCTGTTTTACTTTTTGATACGTAGCCCTAAATAATATGGCATTCCATTTGTTCATTTGATACATTGGCTGCTTTCCATTTGAACGCTTACACGCTTTTAGTGCTCACGCACAAGCATTTTATTTGGATGTAAACGCATAATAGTCGCTTACAAAAGATAATAGATTGAGATGTATAATACTTGATGACGTCACTATGACGTATTAAATGTATTTGTGAGCGCTTGCAGAGCCTAATGAAACGAAATTTGTAATGCTTATGAGCGCTTAAGCAAATATGCACCTAATGGAACGCAACCATTATCCATTAACAATGCATTGAGTCATAAGGTCATTTTTTATTATGTATTTTAAATTTAACTGTTGACAATTGGACTGACCAATGACATTGATATTCATAATCAATGGACAATGATATATGCATATCCCTCCTATTCTATTCAAAATACTTTTAAAATGCCAGGAAAATGGAATATAAGGATCTTGATGGTCCATTAGTGGTTTGTATCATGTATAGAAGATAGAAATTCCAAAAGTGATATGTAGAGGGATATTCACTAACCTTTAAAAGTGACATCTACTGCATGTAGATATAAAATTTCAAAGACTTATTATAAATAAAATAAAATAGTTTTATCACACCATTGACGAAGTGGTCTCATAGTATATAGATAGTATTTTATATCATGAAATTTGACGTTTGTTGTTCCAATGATGTAAAATTCTTATAAAAATTTCTATAATATAACAAATTTTTATTTATTAATATTTTTGGCAAAATTTTCAAAGTAAAATCTTATAGTGCATAGATAGTTCTGGAAATTGACAAGAATTTTAGTGAATTTGTATGAATGAAAAGTTATTTAATCGAAAGTTTTTTTTATATATATTGTGTTGCTTTTCTGTTGGATGAAAAATAATTACTAATTTATAAAAACGAAAACTAAAAATTTTCCAGAAAGATGTGTTTTTAATATTTTTTTATATTAAATTAGTAAATAATATGTATTTTTATGGTATTGATTGAGTGATATTTTATGAATAAACAGTTTTTTACCATAATTATTTTCATTAATAAGGTAAGTTTTAATTTTTGTAAATATTTATGTCCTAGAAATGTTATCTAAATCTTTTTTCTATCAATTTTTTATGTGGCCTCAATAGATTTTATTGTTCTCTCAGTTTTTAAACACTTGGTATTACTAACCTATTTTCCTTATTCCCTGAACAATGAATTTCACTTATTTGACCCATTTTCAATAGTGTAATGACTGACGAACATGATTCTCAAAAATTTCGAAAAACTATGATTCAATTTTTGAATAGCAATGATGTGAGTTAAGTTTAATACTTCAAAAAGAAATTCAAGCAAGTATTTTTCAATTATTTTAGTATTAGATTTTAATCGATTCAATAAGTGAAAAAAACGGTTTTATTTAAATTTTATTGTTTTAAGAGATATTTCTTCAGGGCGTATCGTTACTGGGGTTACTAAACAAAGGCATTTCTTAACAAGTATAATATTAACCAATTTTAAGTTTGATTATTTCTCAGAAAATTTGGGTAATTAGATTCTACTATTTAAAGTAACACTTCAATTGAAAACACGTTTTTTTAAACTTAAATCTCCAATAGTAGATTAGATTAAAAAGATTTACAGGTTGTTACTACAGAATTATGTTTAATAACTTAAAGGTAATTTAACTTATCAAAATGAGGCAAAAAAAAGTCCACGTGAACATTTATCATTTATGCTTTGTTTTCTCGAAATATAGTACCGAAAATGATGAATAAAATTGAATTAAACGTTTAGTATATCAAAATACGGACTAAAATCCGACAATGCTTTGTTTTTTCTTAAGAAGCCTTGCTGGCTTGTACTTCATGTGGATTTTGTTTTATGTATTTCGATGAATACTGTTGAATCTAGACGTGACGACATTTCAGAATAATGATCAATTTTTTTCTCATTTTGATATAATTTTGTAACACTCTGTACAAACCTCTTGTGGTGACCACAAAAAATGTCACTGATAAAATTATGAAACAAATTTGTCGTGTACGTTTGTAATTCTGATAGTTTATCGTATAATTATATATTTTAATCTCCAGTTATAATTATTTTTTATAAGAAAATTTAAATTGTTTTATGAATATTTGAAATTCTTTGCAAATTCTTACAGTTTGGTCAAAATATACGATATACCAAGTGGTGGGTCGTTACGAGATCAAAAACCTATTGCCAATTTTCCATTAAAATTTTGTTTATTTTCTTGAAAATCGGAAATTTATTGTTTTATTTTAAACCGAAAAGTGTGAGTGATTCATTATTCTATGAATATCCATAGCCAATCATCTGTTGCAATATTCTTTATTTCTTGGAAAGTTCTGAAACGTTTTATATTTTCAAATAATTATATATTATAAGTATAGTCCTAAATTTTTAATTTACAGGTACAGATGTTTATAAAATGAATTAGTCTATTTTCGAATAACTGCCTGTCTACCAGCAAACACAATGACTCAAAAACAAAGAGAAATTCGAAATTTCTTGAGCGTGTTTTAAACCTAAAAATTCGTACCTCTAATTCGTGAATGGGTAAAATCGGTTCATGCATGCCTCATATATATATATATATATATATATATATATATATATGTATATATATATATATATATATATATATACTGTGTGTGTTGGCGAGCTTTTCCAATAGGGAATCAATGTCCGTCTGGTTACTATATAAAGTCAGTCAGTACACATATAATGAGAGTTATCACATGCACAGCCATCAACCATACACATGTATGCGTATGGTTGTTTGTCATTTAAGAGTGAGGATTTGTGATTCACATACTAAAGTTAAGAATTCAATGAACATATTTATCCATTACATGTGTACTGACTGACTTTATACAATAACCACACGGACAGCTAGTAATAAATAATATTTAACATTGATTCTCTATTGAAAAGCTTGCCAATACAATCTGTATATATATATATATTAGCAGTACCCGTTGCGGACCTTATAACTGAGTAACATAATGTTTCTCCCCGTTAGGGACTGATCTTCTTAAATCGCCGTTACACGTGTTTGTTTGTAATTTATAGGCTAAATATCAATTTTCATATCTCTAATTTTAAAGTACTGAACTTCCATACAAACGCTTACTCCGTGTTTCACCCCCTTGAAGGTCCATTTTCCTAAAACTCGGAAACACGTATTTTATGATGTATAACTGAAATAGAAGTTGTCATGTATCTAACTTAAAGAAAAGACGAAATTCTGACTTCCGATTTTACCCCCTTAAGGGTTGATTTTCGAAAAACGCTGAAACGTGTATACCTTTATTTATTATAGCTGACCCCCACAGGTTTCGCACTGAAATTCTGTCTTAACTATTGGTCGTATCAAAAAGTGTTCCATACAAAAGTTGTTTGTTTTTATTAAATAAACATTTTTTATATTTAGAGATTTTCTCTATTTCACATCGTTTAAAAGTCAGATTTTTAGCATTCCACACGGGCATGGATTTAGTAGCTGCCACGCAAGCACGGAAGCATAGCCTATGTATAGCCTATGTCACTCGGGATTAGTGTAGCTTCTTATCAGTGTCAAATAAACAAGTTTTATCTTTTTATATATTAGTATAGGTATGTCACGTTTTTATACGTTTATGCGTATGCAATATAAACAGTACACACACTGATAAACAACTCAGAATATGCAAAATGTCTCTAAACTTGGTTATTTATTTTTGTCATAAGCAGATAAAATTACCCAATTGAAGTGAAAGTTTGTATTACCTATCATGTCATCAATTTTAAAATATAATAAATTTAAACAATTATTAATTTTATCAAAATATTGAAATGAATGATCAAGAGCACGGTAGTGCGTGGCCGAGTTTTAAGGGAGACATTCGGACTTTTCACTACAGTGTTATTACTACACCTTAATTTAGGCTCATTTTTTGGGTGCTGTATCTTTTGAACGGAAAGAGCTACAGGGTTGATATTTCGAATATAGATACTTTACGGAATTATAAGAACCAATGTTTTCAATCAATGTTAACGAATTAACCGTTAAAAAGTTATTTCACTTCAAAAACGCAAAATTCGTGGGAACGCCCACAATTCTTGGTAACTAATAGATCAAAATGATTAGCTACTTCCAGATATGCTGTAAAGTTGATATTGGGCATGTAGATAGCTGTAGTACCCAAACCGACGGGAAAATTGCGA
This sequence comes from Nineta flava, assembly GCA_963920215.1. Taxonomy (NCBI): domain Eukaryota; kingdom Metazoa; phylum Arthropoda; class Insecta; order Neuroptera; family Chrysopidae; genus Nineta; species Nineta flava. Next base: position 93,431,274 of record OY986042.1, read on the forward strand.
AAACTGGAAATTTGTATCGGAAAAGTGGAAAATTTAACATTTTTTGTTTTAAGACTAGTTTAACGCAAACTACCATGTAGAGAACGATATATCATATATACCTATTAATTTTTATACCATATAGAAATAGACATTGCAATTTGAATACAGCAGTATGCGTTGATTTTAAAAGTTAAGCAACGGAAGCCTCGGAAAATTGGAAAAACATCCTCCAAAATTATGTTTTTCTGTTCTATAAATGCTATAAAGTTTGAATTTTCACTAATCGACCCGAAATAACGTCAAAATTAACAGAATATTTTGAAAAATTTCATTACCTACATCGCAACCACACCGAAAATGGGAAAAACATCCCTAAAACTTACCTCTTTACTTCTATTCATGATAGAAAGATCAGTTTTTTTCCATCACAACCCTTCGAACTTGGTAAAAACACCCCCAAAACCAACCTTTTTGTTCTATACATACAACAAGATGCAGTTTTTTGCAATCGACGCTTAATAGCTACAAATTAGGAAGTTATTTCGAAAAACTTAATATATTTTTTTGCAAACTCCCGAAAAATTGAAAAAACACCCCCCAAAATTACGTTTTTCAGTTCTATATATGATGAAATGATGGAATTTTGACCAATCGACCCGAAATAAAGTCAATTTAACAGAACACTTTGAAAAATTTTTTTACCTATAACGCAAACCTCCGAAAATGGGAAAAACACCCCTTAAACTGCCTTAAGGCATTTTGATCAGACTAAAAATATGACCGCTAGAGAGTGATTTATGCATTCTAAGGAAATTCGCTAAGTTGACGCAGCTCCTGCGTAACGAATTTTTTTTTGTGAAGTGGAGCCAACGGGTCAAGTCATTTCTTCAAAGACTATAACGTTGATAATCAATTATCTGTAATAAACGATTAGTTTAGAAGTCATAATCGAAACAAATCAAATAACATCTTATATATACTAAATTTTATATAGTTATTTTAATAAAAAATATATCACTCTTATTTCACATTAATTTGTGGCGTTTTAATAAAAGGCCTATGATATATGATCGATGAATATTATTATCAATAATCCAATGTATAAAATTTATGCTTTCTTTTCAGTTTTCTTTGTCAATAACACTGCTTGAATATTTGGTAATATACCGCCTTGTGCAATTATTACAAATTATAACAAATTATTTAATTCTTCATCATTACGAATTGCTAATTGAAAATAAACTGGTTTATTTTTAAACAACTTGTTTACTTAAAGAAAGTTACATTGTAACAATACAATAAAACAATCAATGTTTTCTATTTGGAGTATTAAAACATACTGGTATATTAATTTAGCTATTTTTTATTTAAATACTAAATGTCTATCTAATCAAAAAGGAGGCGGTAACCTTGTCAACAAATCAGATCGATATATGCTTCATATGTTATTTTAATTACAATTAAAGTTGTTAAATTTTCCGTTTGTAAGAAAGGTAAATTTTCGAGAAAATCTTAATAAAATATTTGCTTCTTAATAAGTGATGATATGGGATAAAGGACCGAGCTATTTACAAAGTAAATAGATCCAGACTTCATATAATAGTTGCTCCTTAAAAAGTGATGATATACGAGAAAGGACCGAGCTATTAACAAAGTAAATAGCTCTAGACTTCAAATAATAGCTGTTCCTTAAAAAGTGATGATATCCCATAAAGTTTCGAGCTATTTACAAGCTAAACAGCTCGGTAAACTATTTATTAAAAAAATAAATGAGGGGTAAATTAATTAAGTGTAAGAAAAAATTTGGTTGAAATTTATGTCGTAAGTTTTCCCTTAGTATGTTTTTATTAGCGAATTTCCTGAAAGGAAATAGAGCTATTGGTCCCGTACCGAAGTCAAAATTTCGCAAAAATTTCTTCAAATGTCCATCGATCCTACCTTGTAGATGTCAAAAATCACCATCTGTAAAATTTATATATATATATCTATGGACATATATATATATATATATATATATATATATATATATATATATATATATATATATATATATGTGTCTGTAATCACTCTAGCGGTCACAGTTTTCATTTTATCGGAATGAGATTTGGTATTTAAAGCGCTTTTGGTATTCAAAAGGTCAAGTTCGTTAATGGGTAAAATCGGACCAGGGGAAAGGGGGTTTTAGAGGGAGGGGGAAACTCAAAATTTGACATATCTCCCTTAATATTCGAAAAATCGAAAATTTTATAAGAAGTAAAGTTGTAGGTATTAAGTTTTACTGTAATTTTGTTTCTTATCATTTTTTCTGTAACCCTAATATTTACAAAAATATTGACGGTTTAAGATTGAAAATTAAATTCCTCAATATCTCTGTACGCATTAGAGTTTGAGCAAAAATGATAAGGTGATGAAATGTAGAAAACATGATATTCTACAACTTTGTTTCTTACGCATTTTTCGATTGTTCAAATATTAAGAGAGATATTTTAGATTTTGTGTTTTCTTCTATCTTTATGCACCCCTTTTCTATTGACGTATGTCATTTATTAATAAAATTGGCCATGCAAATACTAAAATCAGATACGACATTTCATTTTGATCAGACTAACATTGTGACCGCTAGAGAGTAATTTATTTATTCCAAGGAAATTCGCTAAGTTGAAGCAGCTCCTGCGTAACGAATTTTTAAAATTTTATAACGCGGCATGTTTAAAAATATTTGAAATCATCAGAAAAATTAACTTGCCGCGTTATAAAATTTTAATAAAAACATACTGTACAGAATATTGTACAGAATCTCATATATGTAAGGTATACAAGTGTTACACATACAAGTGTTACACATTTAATTGTTTTATTAATAAAAATTCGTTACGCAGGAGCTGCTTCAACTTAGCGAATTTCCTTAGAATAAATCACTCTCTAGTGATCACAATTTTAGTCTGATCAAAATGAAATGTCATATATGATTTTAGCATTTGCAAGTCCAATTTTCTCAATAAATGACATACGTCGAGGCGAATGGGGGGAGGTATCAAAAAAGAAGAAAACACAAAATATAAAATATCTCTCTTAATATTAGAACAATCGAAAAATGCGTAAGGAATAAAGTTGTATAAAATCAAATTTGCTACAATTCATCACCTTATCATTTTTGCTCAAACTCTAATGTGTACAGAGATATTAAGGAATTTAATTTTCAATATTAAACCGTCAATATTTCTGTAAATATTATTGTTACAGAAAAAATGATAAGAAACAAAATTACAGTAAAACTTAGTACCTACAACTTTACTTCTTAAAAAATTTTTCGATTTTTCAAATTTTAAGGGAGATATCTCAAATTTTATGTTTCCCCCTCCCTCTAAACCCCCCTTTCCCCTGGTCCGATTTTACCCATTAACGAACTTGACCTTTTGAATATCAAAAGCGCCTCAAATACCAAATCTCATCCCGATAAAATGAAAACTGTGACCGCTAGAGTGATGACAGACACATATATATATATATATATATATATGTATATATATATATATATATATGTCCATAGATATATATATATATATATAAATTTTTCAGATGGTGATTTTTGACATCTACTAGGTAGGATCGATGGACATTTGAAGAAATTTTTGCGAAATTTTGACTTCGGTACGGGACCAATAGCTCTATTTCCTTTCAGGAAATTCGCTAAAACACAAAAATTGCAGGACAATTTTTAATGCGTGTTACCTCAGAACTCCGTCATTTATGAATCGATTTTGATATTTTTGTTTTAAAGGGTTTGATTTCCCATTGTCCCCAATATTATACTACAACCATACTATATTGATGTTTTAGCCCTTCAAAAAGCGACCAGAGCCAGTTGACGTAATATAACGCGAAGCGGTCTCCTTTGTAAATGTGAATCTAAAAAGAGTAAAGTATCGCGAAGCGAAAGGAACGCATAGCATACGCGAAGCATATGCGAAGAGTAACAAAACGCTACGCGTTTTGTGCGAAGCCTTTGGCTTCGTATATTTAAGCCTTTCAAAAATTATTGATATCCGACCAAAAACATAAATGTAAGAAAGGGCCGAGTTTTCGGGAAAATTCTTAATGTAATAGTTCCATCTTAAAAAGTGATGATATGAGAGTAATGACCGAGCTATTTACAAAGTAAATAGCTCTAGACTTCATATAATAGTTGCTTCTTAAAAAGTGATGATATGGAAGAAAGGATCGAGCTATTTACAAAGTAAATAGCTCTAGACTTTATATAATAGTTGCTTGTTAAAAAGTGATGATATGGAAGAAAGGACCGAGCTATTTACAAAGTAAATAGCTCTAGACTTCAGATAATAGTTGCTCTTTGAAAAGTGATGATATCCCATTAAAGAGCCGAGCTATTTACAAAGTAAATAGCTCGGTAAACTATTAACTAAAAATAATAATGATGGGTAAATTGATTAAATGTAAGAAAAAATTTGGTTTAAAATTATTTCATAAGTTTTCCCTTAGTATGTTTTTAAAATTTTATATAGCGCGGCAAGTTATTTTTTCTGATTTCCAATATTTTAAAACTTGCCGCGTTATAAAATTTTAAAAACATACTAAGGGAAAACTTATGAAATAATTTTAAACCAAATTTTTTCTTACATTTAATCAATTTACCCCTCATTATTTTTTTTAGTTAATAGTTTACCGAGCTATTTACTTTGTAAATAGCTCGGCTCTTTAATGGGATATCATCACTTTTCAAAGAGCAACTATTATCTGAAGTCTAGAGCTATTTACTTTGTAAATAGCTCGGTCCTTTCTTCCATATCATCACTTTTTAACAAGCAACTATTATATAAAGTCTAGAGCTATTTACTTTGTAAATAGCTCGATCCTTTCTTCCATATCATCACTTTTTAAGAAGCAACTATTATATGAAGTTTAGAGCTATTTACTTTGTAAATAGCTCGGTCATTACTCTCATATCATCACTTTTTAAGAAGGAACTATTACATTAAGGATTTTCCCGAAAACTCGGCCCTTTCTTACATTTATGTTTTTGGTCGGATCAAATATTTGATTATAATTCTTTATTAACCCGACTTCAAAAAAGGAGGATGGTTCTCAATTCGTCTGTATTATTTTTTTTTTTTTTTATGTGTGTCACCTCAGAACTCCGACATTTATGAACCGATTTTGAATTTTTTTTTTTTGTTTTAAAGGGTTTGGTTTCCCATTGGCACCAAATCGCATTCTGATTAGGGGATCCCCGGAAAATCGAGGAAAATCCTCATTTTATATGTGATAACCGATTTCTGCGAAATTTTTTTTTGTTTTTGAAAGGTATACTAATTCATAATGGGAAAATAAGAAAATTTTTTTAAAAACCGACTTCAAAAAATTTTTTTACAAAAAAAAAAACCGACCCCAAAAAAAAAATTTTTACAAAAAAAAAACAAAATGCATGTAAATAAAATTGAAAATCTGTTATAAAAAAATGCTCTTAAAATTAAAAAAAAAAAAAAAACGGGTAAAAAAAAAATGTGCTTAGTAGGTCTACCCATATTTAGACAAATAAAACTAGTTATGGAACTTCAAAGTCACTAAAAAGCGAGAAATAAACCATATTTTGACAAAATGGAAACCCGACTTCAAAAATAAAATATTCTATAACAAAAAATGCACTAAAAAGTAAAAAAATAATTATTGCATATTCTTGTGCCAATTTTAGTTCACCTAAGCAAAAATTTTTAAATATATATGTACAATTATTGTTATTTTTGGAGGCGGTGTCCAAAAATTATGTGAATTTCTCTATGCTGACACCGCCTCCAAAAATAACAATAATTATACATATATATTTAAAAATTTTTGCTTAGGTGAACTAAAATTGGCACAAGAATATGCAATAATTATTTTTTTACTTTTTAGTGCATTTTTTGTTATAGAATATTTTATTTTTGAAGTCGGGTTTCCATTTTTTCAAAATATGGTTTATTAATATTAAATAGTGGATAAAATTGACTTTATCAATTATTTATATATAGGCGAGATCCGGCTAAAATGATCCTCTTAGGAACACGTTCATGCATGAGGCTTGATAGTAGATAAACATTTTTTTTTAGTGAATTAGATAGCTCAATTATGTAGTTATCCTCCCTCAATAATTTAAAACCTGTTGACGATTATTTCAAAGAGTAATTATCGATTAAAAATCAAACTTTTAACACAGCGTCTCAAGGAGAACAGAATTTTTTGTACTTAAAATTATAATAACTATATTATTAAAGTAGACACCAGAATAAATAATATTTATAAATATTCTTTGAAATATGCAGTTTATATATTTGTTTGAATTAATGAATTAATAAGGTTTGTTTTTGCCACCATATTTTAAAAACTATTATACACATACATATACAAATATACACTTGAATGTTATAACAACTGTCAAATAAAGTCAAATCAATTTCTCATTTACATTTACAGATATTTTAAAATAAATACTTTTACAATATTTAGGACAAATAAAAAAAAGTTATAAATCATTGAAAGATTATTGATATACTTTACAACTTTTTAAATATCCTAAATAAATTTCAATATAGTACTCATTTGACTCGTAGCAAATGAACGTCCTTAAACTGTGAATCATCATATTCATGTGCACATGGTCACTAAAGTGGCGATTTTTTTTTTAAATTTCATAGTTTGTTTCTGCTGAATCCATTCGGTCTCGGAAAGGTGTTTTGCACAAAAGTTGTTAAAATTTTTAGGACGTACAACTTTTATTCGAGGTTTTTTTTTTCAAAAACCAAATGGATTGGATACAAATCAGCTATGAAATATTGATAAAAGAACTCCACTTTTGTGACCATCTAAATTACATCAGAAGTTTGTAAATATCTCTACGTTTAGAACCGAATTTTGACTTTATTTTGTGTTTTTCTCAGAATTATCGTATCGGCCAAAGTAAAATTACAAAAGTGAAAAGTCGTATAATCATTTTGTCCCTACGCGTGAAGAAAACGATCCCGTTTGAAGTTATTCGTAAATTTATCATTAATGGAAATTCAAGTTTCGTTAATAATCGCATCGGTTTAATATAGCAATATTATTAATTCATGAATGCCAAAAAAAAAAAAACAATAAAAAATGAGTTCCTGGCTCTTCCGCATCACGTTAAAACGCTTGAACCGTTTTGATGCGGTTTATACCGAACGGTAAAAGATTTACCTGGGTACGAAATTTTGTTTTTCATGCATCTTAGCAGTTGTGACCAAAATCTAAATTCTAAACGGTACAAATCAGAGACTATTTCTAAATACAAAGAATTTCTCACGTAGGAGCTACGTAGAATAGCAAATTTTCTTAGATAATGGAAGTATAATACATATGAAATTGGGTTACCTTGGCGGTAATTTTAAAATTGATTTATTTTACATTAAAATCAAATATTTTAGTCAATAAAATTGACCAGAAGAAATTTTCAATTAAGGTAAAATCAATTTTCTACAACTTTTCTTATGTTAAATTTTCCCATTTAACCAATATTAAGAGAGATGTTCCAAATTTTACCTTACGAGGGATGTTTTCCACTCTAAATCCTCTTTCGCCGATTTTTCCTTTTATCGAACTTGACCTTTCAAATAGCAAAATCACATCATATATTAAATTATTTCGATCCGCCTAATGGATTAAAATTGTGGCCTAAAATACGCCTTCAGACATCTATTAGGTAGGATCGATGGGTATTTGAAGAAATTTTTGAGAAATCGTTTCATCGGTACAACCTCAATAGCTATATTTTCTTCGAAAATTGGCTAAAAATGTTAAAAACAAACTTTTATCTGAAACATTTTTTCATATAACTAATAGTTAAGATACAATTTGATTTCTAAGCCGATATGAGTCACCTAGTATTCGAGGTAACAAGTGAAAATAACAACTAACTTAGTTATTTGAGTTAAAATACCCGGTATATACCGAATTTATGAAAAAACGGTTCAAACAAAAGATGGTTCTTTTTAAAAATGAACATTTTTTGTCTTTAAATATTTGTTCTATCTCTTTAGGTTTCAAAGATAGACAGTTTTGCCCATTTTGCCCATTCACGAACTTGACCTTACTTTTTAGCTTTAGAACACACATACAAAATTTCAGCTCGCTGTCTCTTTTCGTTTTTGAGTTATCGAGTTTACGAGCAGACGGACAGACGTTCAACTTTGCGGAAATGGACTAATTAGGTCATTTTATGAACACCTATACCAATTTTTTTAATCTGCAATCAATATTTTCAACCGATACAAAGTCGGAACTAAACTTAATATACCCTGGTATATATCATATACCGGGTATGCAAAACCGTGCATAAATGGGTCATCTTTTGTGATATTTGGTGTACATATATGTGTAAAAACTGATGCAAAATAATATTTGATCAGATAAATAAATTTTTATCAAAATTGATACGGGTGACCTAGTATTAGAGATAAAAAACCGTGCAAAGAAGGGGTCACCTTTTTTAAAATTTCATCTACATACAGAGTTTTAAAAATTGTACCAAAATAATATATGATCAGATAAATAAATAATAATCAACCCATATCAAATAAAGTTTGAATATTATTTAATTTTATAATTAAATATTAATTTTAATATTAAAACAAAAATATAAAATTCGATTATAGTTATTTATTTTGACTCATAAAAATATTTATTATTATTTTTAAAGCAGATAAACAATTATTCATATTTAAAATTTACTTTATACCTAACTCTGGGGTTTTTTTGTATTTAAGGACTGTGTTGGGTTATTTCAGTAAAAATGATAAAAATTCTGTAAAATCAATAAAATATTGTTGATGTTTCTGAAAAATCAGTCAAATTTTTACAATGTTTAGGAAGTTGGTGGGGAAGAATAATCAATCAATAAAATTTATTTTGTTCGGAGGGGGAATTTTTGGTGACTTTGATTTTCACCTTGACCTAGGCCTTCTCGGTTATTTGGGGATAAACTCGGTGTTTTTTAAGTTGGAACAATTGATTGACAATTGACTGATTGACAGAATCAGATAACTGAGGAAAAAAACACATAAAAACTGAAAAGTTAAGAAAAGGTTATTGACAAGTATTGTATAGCATTATTTTCTCTGTCACCGACTGTATATATATAGGGTGGCGCATAAGTAACTTCTTTTTTTTTCAGAATTAACTTTGGGAAATTTATGCTGGAAAGACTCAGCACAGAACAAAGAACCAAAGTTGTTTAATTTTATTTTGAAAGCCAGCATTCGATTATTCATATTTTTGTCATGTTCGAAATGCCCCTAGCGCTCCAACAATTTACCGATTGGTTCAGCGTTTTCGGCAACATGGGGCTGCTTGTGGTCTTCCGCGTGCTGGAAGACCTCGTGCAGTTCGAAATGATGTGAACATTGCTCGGGTGCAAGCAAGTGTTGAGGAAAACCCCAAAACTTCCACCAGGCGACGTTCTAAGCAGTTGGGGATGTCTAGGCGGTCTTTGCAAAGAATTTTACATACGTTACACCTTTTCCCATATAAGATCCAATTGGTTCACGAGTTAAAACCAAATGATGCACAAATACGCATTCAACATAATCAATCATAACGTTACTTATGCGCCACCTTATATATATTTTAAACACATTATGATATTAAATAAAATTTTATTTTTTATTACAATTTCTTTGAGAAAGTTTATGATGACGTTTTAATGCAATGACGCATTAACATGTGACAGACAGAACGAATACAAGCAGGGCCGGTGGAAACATATTTAGCTCAGGTGGGTAGTTAAAATTGAAAAAAATTATTTAACTGTATACGTATAGGGTCGTCGGCCATATATTGGTTTTTGTTTTAATAATGCTATTATAAAACTTCACCGTTGTATATTTTTAAATGACTATTTTTGTATTCAAGAAAGTACACCTTCCGATTATTTATAGAATCAAATTTTAGTTAAATGGCTGCTGCTTGGTAGTACGCATCCCCTTAACATAATTTTGCAGTGCTCAAGTATATTTTCGATTGTTTGTGGCTCTATATTAAAAATAGCGCGATTGATGTTGATTCAAATTTGGAATCACAGGACATTAAAGGCAAACGATGTTGCGTCGTTGAAATTACTGTTATTATACCCGGTATATGGAAATATATTCACATTTACGCCGTATTTACACTAAAACTATAGGATGTATCCAAAAAAATGTCAAACAAAAGTTGTTTGTTTTTATGAGATAAACATTTTTTAATATTTAAAGATGTTCCCTATCTTGTACCGTTTAAAATATAAGTTATACCATGTGGGCACGAATGCGCATGGAACAAAATGTAATTATCGCATTATATTTCGCCCCTTTAAACTAAGCAAATTTTGTTTGAAACATTTTTGTTTTAAAATGCATACTTTAAAAAATTTTTAGGGGGAAACTTTTCAAATGAACACCCCCTATATACCAATTCAATTTAAAAAAAGATAAACCTGGAAAAAAGTAATTTTTACGCTTTAAATTACGCTGTAGTTTTATATTTCAAGCTAATTGATTTGTGAAATTAAAATATTATTATCATATATTTAAAAAAAAAATTGTATATGCAAATAACCTCTATATAGAGTCCATGTCCATATATTGAGGTTATGTGCCAGGCATTAGTCTGCTTTGGTTTTTAAAAAAGGATCGAACTACCATAATACACTTCCAGTGAAGTACTAAATTCTGCTACAGTAGTCAGTATATCACTATTGATAACGACTATTTTGGTCACGACATCTGGTGACCAAAAAAACGGAAAAATTAATCATCAGTATGTCTGTCTCTCTCTCTTTCTAAAGATGTCAAAATATAAAAACCCGTTTACTGCGCAACGCATAACTTAGAACCAATCAAGAGCGACCTTCAAATAGAGTAAAACGTCGGTCAAACATATATAAGCAAGGCACAACCAAGAAACGTCGTGAAAGTGTCACCAAATTAGCAACGAATAACATATCCTGAGACAATATAAGAGTAATTTTAATATGAGTGATGTTAACAAGAGTAAATCGAATGAAAGCAATTTTAACAAGAGTAATTTGAATAAAATTTATTATATTTTAATTTATTTTGTTTTATTTTTTATTTATATTATTTTTGTCTATTGATCTCTATTTTCTATCTATTTCTATTGTCAAAGAGTAAATTACGACTAGCTAATTTATACTGATGATGACTACTATGTAATCGAAATACGTATTTATAATACAAAAACTGATCTAGGTATTCGGGCGAATTTGAAATTTTATTAATAAGTTAGTTGTTATTTCACTTATTTTTTTGTAAGTTTTAATGATAAATAACTTCAATATAAAATTTGAATATCATGTTCACGACAGACCAGAATGTCCAAAATTGATATATTTGCCATTTAACAGGTCACATAACCTCTATGGTTGGCACTAAGTTGTGTATGGAGGAGTATAATAAAAGAATAGTGACAACGTTGATTGATTGATTGTTGCAAGATTATATAACCAATCAGATGATAGGTAATCCATTTTTTTTAGTATTGTTTAGTTGAAAATATTATTTTACATTATAGTAAGTGATTTGCGTTGAATCAGTGTCCTTGAAATTGATGATCAAAGTTATAGTTGAAAATGTATTCGGTGTTGTATATTGGTATTAAAATACGGAATGATTTTTATGGTGGCCACAAAACTGGAAAACATGGAAATGTCAGGAAATTTTTAATTTACTTGAAAAGTCAGAGAAAAGTCCGGGAATTTTACTAAAAATCTGGAGAAAAAAAAATTTAATTTAGTATATTTGGAAATACAAAACTCTAAGAATTTTTCCGTTTATTTAGAAATGGATTAAAAAATTGGCGCGGATGCGATTGTCACACCATTTAGCGTACTGAATAGTACTATCTGTTTTACATATCGGTAAAGTAAACTTAATGGTACGAAAAACACCAGCTGATCACTGAACAACTTAACCTTACTATAGTTGTCTAATCTCTAAATTTAGTCTGTAATCTTTAATCTCTGAATTTTGAAATTAAATGTCTGGAAAACCTGAAAAAGTCAGGGAATTTTGTTTTAAAGAATCTGTGGTCACCATTGATTTTAAACCATTGATAGTTGTAAAACATATTAAATATATCACTTTTATTAAAAAATGTTCATCTCATAAAACAGCTAGAGGTCGTGGGCTCGATCCCCATCCCTAGATGTGTATGATTTTTCATATCAAACATTTGATATGAAAACGAATGTTAAAAATAAACAACTTTTGTTCTACACCTAATAGTTTTGGCTTAAATACTACTAGAGTTACAACAAAGCTTGGATCAAAGTGCCGGTTAGTTTCATTAACTTGGTGGATTTCATAACTGCGTCGATATTTTAGATAAATCACATATACAAAATTTTCAACCATGAATAATAGTCCGGGAGACCAAAGGATTTTTCAGGATGATGAGCATCAAGCTGGTACTTTGTAAGTAGCTTCGTTTTGACAATACGCCCAACTTTTTTAATTATAAAATTTTTGAAAACGGTATCGAAATTTTCTGGAGCCACGAGTCAAAGGAAGCGAGGGGAAAGTGTGAGCGCTCTCAGTACACTCTCGTGTATGCTCGCGACATAACGTGGGTTTTAACCAATCGTCAACGTCTATAAAAATCTATTGACTGAACGAGAACTGTATTGCCTGCAGAACACTCTCGGCGAGAATGTACTACCGACATAACAATATCATCCGAATAATATACCAAACCAATCAGAAGCATTGCTTTGAATCGTTCTTCCCGGAATATCATTATATCGAGAATCGTTGTATGCGAATTCCACTGCCACTTACATTATTTTGTGAGACTTAGTAAGTAAGACTAAAGTTTAGTTTTTTAAAGTGCTACATTGCAATCAATCGTATCTAATCTCTCTGTAGTACAATATTAAGTAGATGCCTCTTGACGATACATACACGTGTGTTGTGTGCGATATTACAGTTCAACTAAACTCTGTAGACTACGTTGGCCAGCTGGTTGCGGTTTATTTAAGTTTCGCAGATTAAATTATTTTCAGTTCAATGCGCTTCAGTTCTACTCTTACTAATATTAGATGTGAAAAAAAAAACACCGATTAACATTGCACCTACGCAAAGTGTATTGAATGTAAACTTAGCAAAACAGCTTTTATAAATCAAACTAAAAATAGGGACAATAATTTGCCGCTATTTTGTTATGAATTAGTTTTGTACAAACTATAATGTCGCTTTTCATTCAACGGAGAACGTTTTTTATGAATTTTACAAAGTTGTTTCGCTAAGCCGGCTTTTCACTAATCAGTGAAACACACGATTATTTCTATGAAAATTATCTTTGAAGTGATACATTTTTTTGTACAACTAATCCATGGTAAAATAGCGACAAGCAGCTATTTTACTTCGTTTTCTGTTTTTAAAAAATCTTTCAATTAAAATTTCGAAAAGTTTTAATTAAACTCGAGATTTGACGTTTTGCACACCTGTATCAGAGGCCGTCCATAAAAAAGGGGAGATAATTGACTTACGTGACGACATGTGGCGAGGAGTAGGAATTTTATCCCTACTTTTTTTTAAAACTTAAGATTTATAAGAGAAAGACATTTTTTTCGAAACTACCCCCCCCCCCCAACAAATCGCTTCTTTTTTAAGCGGAAATCTCTATTTATATTGATTACATAATATTGCCACTCCTAATCCTCCTCAACCGCCACTAAGCATGGCTAACCCGGTAATCAACAATCCTTATGGATTCTTTCTTACATAGCTCATAGAGATATTAATAACCCAGAACATTAAGGACCTTTTTTAATATAATAATAATCCTTACATAGTATAAAATAAAGTCCCCCAGCCGAGCCTGTCTGTCTGTTCGCGATTTACTCAAAAATTACTGTACCGATTTTCATGCTGTTTTCACCAATGGATAGAGTGGTTCCTGAGGAAGGTTTTAGTATATAATTTGTCAAGTTTTTGTATACATTGGTCCTTAAATATTATAAAAATAATTCATGAGGAAGGTATAGTATTATAATAGTTTTTGATTTTCATTGATAGATGGCAGTGAAACTATAATCATACACATTAGTTCATTAAACTTACAATAGATGGCAAGATATCAGTGGTGTAGAAAATATTATGTTACTTGGTTATAAGGGCGTTACAAAATTTTAGCGGGCGAAGCCGCGGCGGGTAATACTGGTATAATAAAAAAAAATCATAATTGCGAATGAGTAAATACGTTTAGTATTGACTCTACAATAAAGTAAGGATAGTGTGAAGACACATTACAGAAATTATCCTGTGAAGTATGTACTAGTTACTAGCTAGTAGCCGAGCGGCGGCCTAGCGCGCTCTGCCTGATGAAACTGGTATGTTATGGGTTCAAATACCGGCGGCGGCAGCTTGCCAATTAAAATTAATGGGGTGGTTAATTGACTAAACTGTTGCCGTATGGACAAAAACGAAAGTAACCGGCTATACTTGTGACGGTTTTCTAGTTTTATTTTACGAACTCCAGATGATTATCAGCAGGCATAGATTCTATCAAAGTCCGCTGCAGTCGCACAACCTACCAATTCCTAGCCTGCATGCAAATTCCATGTCTAAAAACAAATAATGATGTGGACGGCCTCTGTTTTAGAATGTGAGTGTGAGAAACGGGGGTAAAACCTCCATTATATATTATGTATATTATATAAATACGTTTAGTATGGTAAAAATTGGTTTTAAGGATATTGTAAGGATGGATATCCTTTTCTCATCTTGAAAATGCATAATTTTAATCATCATTTCATAATGAAATATTTCGGCTGAAAAAGGCAGGGATTTGGTGCGGGAAGGAGAGGAATTGCGCAAAAGTCCTGGAGAAAGTTTTATATACGATGTAATCAATAAGTAAATATTTACGCTATCACAATAGCTACGACTCGTCATGATAAGCACTCCTAATTGCTAAAGCATACAAATTTTACATGATTCTTTTAATATTTCATTGCATGAAATATTAAACATTTTAAATTATCCAAAAATATTCGCAAACATTGTATGAATCCAGAATTAAAATTACACGTATTTATTCCATATTAAACTCTCGTTATGCATTGTGGAAAGAAGATGGTGGGGGTTGGTTGTATGATTATTTACTTTGCTTCGATTCTTTGATAGGTCATGAAACTTTAGAAGGATGAGAAATCAATATTATTTAAAGAATTAAAAAAAAAAAAATAAATGAAAAGAAAAAATTTTTTGTTCGTATATTTGTCTGGCCATTGACCTTGCGTCAAAATCGTTTTTATTCGATTTACTTTCTTTGTTTATATAGTTAATGAAGTTTTAATGTAATAAATCCTAGTTTGTTTTTGTTTCTGATGCAAATACCACACACATTTGTAAGTGTGACGTGTCACATGTTAGCATCTAATTCTTCAAAAATTTAATTATTTTTTGTTTAATTTGGATATATTTCAAAAAGCAGATTTTCTACCCAACTTTAAGAAATAATAATCCTGTGGGAGTTTTTACGTTTTATTAGTTATAATTCCTACACTATGGCCCGTATTCATAGTCCGGTCTTAAGCGTAAGTTCACCTTAAGCATGATCTTAAGGAAGCGTTTAGATTCATAGACGTAATCTTGAGGCAAACTTGAAGTTTGATCTTAGTGAAGATTTGTGTGGTTGGATAAATATTCATAGTCATAGCTTAAGGGTGATATGGATCCAAAAACAGCATCAGAAAAACTACAATGTAGCTTGAATAAAATTCAACAATTACTGTGCAAGTGGCGAATTCGTGTCAATGCAAACAAATCAGCTCAAATTACATTTACATTTTGAAAAGGAAACTGTCCAACAGTAACTTTAAATGACGTCATATTACCACAAAAACAGGAAGTGAAATATTTGGGTATGCATCTGGACAAAAGACTTAATTGGCGAAAGCATATATGGACCAAAAGAAAACAACTAAATATTAAGTTTAGTAAATATCATTGGATGCTAAATCGCCATTCTAAATTATCTCTCGATAACAAACTATTAGTATACAAAAGTATTTTAAAGCCTATATGGACTTATGGAATACAATTGTGGGGTACGGCTAGTGTTAGTAACAATGAGATCCTTCAGCGTTTTCTATCTAAAGTGTTACGTGCGATAAATGATTCACCGTGGTATGTGTGGAACGATGATATACATTGTAGCTAAAATATGTCAACACTGCGTGAAGAAATAGTGCGATTTAGTGAAAACTATGTCTACCGACTAGAAATGCATCCAAATGTGTATGTGCTCAATCTTGTAGACAACAGTAATATAAATAATATTAAAGAGAATTCTAGGATTTTGCGAAATAAATTTCGATTTTTGCCCCAATTTCCTAGATCAAAATTTTTTGTATTTTATAAATACGTATTTCGACTACAAAGTAGTCATCATCAGTATGAATTAGCTAATTGTAATTATTCTCCGAGGAGATGTTACTTGTTGCTAATTTGAGTGCAGACCGTCACCAGATCTCCTCGGAGAATAATTACAGCTAATTCATACTGATGATGACTACTTTGTAGTCGAAATACGTATTTATAAAATACAAAAAATTGTGATCTAGGAAATTGGGGCAAAAATTGAAATTTACAACAGTAATAGTTTAAACAGACTTGATAAACTTAATATTTTAGAAATTAAATATAGATTTTTATGACATTTTAGTGATTAGTTTACTTAATTATATTTACTTAATTATATTCCACTTTGGGTAGTCACAATTCATGAGTTTCTCTAGTTATCACTCTATTTATAGTTCTTTTAGAACTGATAGTAGAAAAACTTAGGATGATATAAAAAAAAAGCTTAAGGGGATATTAAGAATTGAAAACTGTTGAAAACTTATCATTAGTTTTTTTAAAAAAAAGAGGATTATCTTTAAATTCGGAATTTTAGTAGACTTAAGATACCTTAATAACTTAAACCTTAATAACTTTGCAGTGAAAAAAGTAGTGAAGATAATAAATTTTTTGGGGTTTAGTTTACTTAATTATAGTATATAATTCCACTTTGTACCTATCCATTGGGTAGTCACACTTCATGAGTTGCTCTGGTTATCACTCTATTTATAGTTCTGTCAGAACTGATAATAGAAAAAGTTGGATGATATAAAAAAAAAGCTTAAGGGGATATTAAGAATTGAAAACTGTTGAAAACTTATCATTAGTTTTTATTAATAAAAGAGGATTATCTTTATAATTCGGATTTTTAGCAGACTTAAGATACCTTAATAACTTAAACCTTAATAACTTTGCAGTGAAAAATGTAGTGAAGATAATGAATTTATTGGGTGTACTTTATATCAATATTGATGATAATATTGATATAGATTTTTTCATAATTATACATATAAACGCTACATTTGAGATACAAAAGATCCTTTATTCAGATTTTTATTCAGACGTCGAATTTAATAAAACCTATTTTGACAAAATGGAAACCCGACTTCAAAAATCAAATATTCTAAAAGTGCACTAAAAAGTAACAAAATAACTGCATATTCTTGTGCCAATTTTAGTTCACCTAAGCAAAAATTTTTAAATATATATGTACAATTATTGTGATTTATGGAGGCGGTGTCCAGTTATGAGAATTTCTCTATGCTGACACCGACTCCAAAAATAACTATAATTGTACATATATATTTAAAAATTTTTTGCTTAGGTGAACTAAAATTGGCACAAGAATATCCAATTATTTTTTTATTTTTTAGTGCATTTTTTGTTTTAGATTATTTGATTTTTGAAGTCGGGTTTCCATTTTGTCAAAATAGGTTTTATACAAAATGATATCCCCCAATCAGCCCGTGTACAGCCTTGTTGCTAAGGAGTGTTTGCTTTTGCTCGAAAAGTTCACATATGTATGAAATTCGGGAAAGACGACCAAGAATCATTTTTCATACGGTTTTAGTGAAGTTCTTTCGCATGAAAATAAATTTTAGTCTAAGATAGACAAAATAATTACATAAATTCAAAAATTGTAAAAATATAAAAAACTAAGTGTTTCTTATTTAATTGAATTTTCGGAAAAAAGTTGTTAATGATATGCACAACTAATTAAATTCATTAATTTACGGAAGGATTAAAAAGTGCTCTCATTGATTAAAATAAAATAATCATTTCATAACTAATCTAAAACATACTTATATGATACAGGGTGGTCCACCTTAAAGGTTTTGCATTTTTTCATAGAAAATATGTATAGTGACTAAAATTTTCTTTGGTTTTCTTATGGTGTAAGAGACAGTTATCAGCGTGGAATTGATTCCCCTGCCAACTAAAAACCGCAGTCGAAAATAGAAAAATTCGTTACGCAGTTGCGGTAACTTAGCGAATTTCCTTAGAATACATAAATACTCTCCAGCGGTCACAATTTTAGTCTGATCAAAATGAAATGTCGTATCTGGTACAATTTTGGTATTTGCAAGGCCAATTTTATTAATAAATAGTATAGTATTAGAACAATCGAAAAATGTATGAAAATTAAAGTTGTAGAAAATCAAATTTGCTACAAGTCAATTCGTCTGTATTTTTTTAAATTTTTTATTTATTTATTTATTTATTTTTATTTACTATTTAAATATTTTTAAATTGATTTTGTAAACTAGCGTCTATTTATTTCCATTGTATCAATGTTCAGACATATTACTTAAATGTCAAATAAAGTAAACGCTAGTCGTTTCCGTTAACATAATATAACCGAAAGGCAACCATACTAATAATAGAAATAAATAGATGTTAGTATACAAAAAACAATTTAAAAATATAATACATTTAATAAATTAGAAGTTGAAAGATATAAATTATCTTTATTAAAAATATAGAATGAATGGCTATTATGTTTGTTGATAATTACCAAGGTAATTTACAATAACAATTACCGTGGTAACTTGGGGAGGTTATAGTTGAGGAGCAATGGTTTCTAAAAGAAAGCATAATTGATTTTAGGAGCGTACCGCTACAAACTCATGTATGACAACTCATGTATGACAATAACATCACAAAATTTGTCATGATTTTATGCATAATATTTTGGGTATGCAATCCTATAATTTATTAATAAATAGCTCCAAAAAAGTTAATTATTATAATATTTGTGTTATCGCTAAAATAAATATTAGATAATGATTATTGTCTGACATATAATTATAGAATAAATTTTAAAAAATGTGATAATCATTTTTTTTTTTTGGATACAATGTATTGAAGTAAAAGTTACAAATTTATTAAAAACAGTATAAAGAATAATTAAAAAAAACCGTGTTTTAGATTAGATATTAATTGTTATAGATACATAAATTTGATCTGAAAATTAACATATATTAATTAATAAAAGAGTATGATAAGTTTTCCTGGAAATTGATTAGATCGAGTATATTTTTATCCTACAAAAGAAAAAAGGGAGAAAAGCTGCGTTGTTCTTAAACATTTCGCCAAAAACAGTTATAGGGCCATATATTTAAAAAAAAAATTATTACTTAAATGTGTAATCAGAATGGTGGACAAGATAATTTTATTGCTTTAAAAAGTCCATTCTGACTGGAATCTTAAAGGCAATAATCTTATAAAAATTAGATAAAAAGGTCCCGACCCTACTTAACGTGCACTAACGTCTACACAACTTTTGATAAATGATTGTACACTGTAAAAACTAAAATAGTTTGTTAAAATCATTTGTTTTCTCTTTTTATATAAATAGAATTGAAGAATATTCTGTCATTTTTTAAATTTTTAGTTAAAAAAAAAGATGAAAAATTCGTTTTTGTTATAAACAAATTTATTTTTGACCCTGTTCCGTCGTGAGTCGGACCGTAGAAATTTAGGGTCATATTCAGGACGTCAAGATGAATCGATTTAAAAAAAAAAATGCTGTTCCAAGCAACCAACCTGAAAAATGCTAATTTGATTCTATATATAATATATAATAATAATTAAAATAATTATTTTGTGTGTTCTTTTGTATAATTTTCATAAAAACATTTACACACCTGCACTAATAGTAATTATAACTTTTCAATTAAAATTTTACAGAAATTTGATAAAAATTAAAAATTATTTATTAATTATTAACCAAACAATTTAATTTAGACATGATTAAAACTGACTGCAGATGTTTTCACAAGGGTTTATCTATTATTAATTATAAATATTCACATATTTTATTAATTGTAATTTTCACTTTTGTTAATATTCATAGGATCTTCTGCTTGAAAAATTTTTAAATTTAAAACGTCTTAATATATAACTTTAAATTAAAAGACATTGTAAACTTGTCGACCTCCATAACTCTCTTAACATCTATTACTCTATTACTGAATTTATTACTCTCTTAAAATGACGCTTTCTTAAAACTACTCACACATTTTCATCTTAAACGGCTTAAAAGCTGTCAAGGTGAACAGTGTAATGGAGTCCACCGTAACGGGCGGGATTTTATAGGTGTAAGAAAAAGTGGAGGGTATTGAACTCGATCGCACAAGTTTATTATTATATAAAAATATAATAAACCAAAATATAATTGGTCGTATTTAAATTTAAAATTATATTTGATACTTAATTGTTCTCTGTTTTATTAACCCGACTTCTAAAAGGAGGATGGTTCTCAATTCGTCTGTATTTTTTTTTTTTTAATGTTAGTCACCCCAGAACTCCGTCATTTATGAACCGATTTTGAATTTTTTTGTTTTGTTTTAAAGGGTTTGATTTCAAATTGGTCCCATTGTCACCAAATCGCATTCTGGTCAGGGGACCCCTGGAAATCGAGGAAAATCCCCACTTTATATGTGATAACCGATTTTTGCGAAATTTTTTTTTTGAAAGGATATACTCATTCATAATGGGTAAATAAGAAAATTTTTTTAAATACCGACTTCAAAAAAATTTTTTACAAAAAAAAACCGACCCTAAAAAAAAATTTTTACAAAAAAAAACAAAATGCATGTAAAAAAAACTGAAAATCTGTTATAAAAAAATGCACTAAAAATTAGTAGGTCGTTTAGTAGGTCTACCCATAATTAGACAAATAAAATCAGTTATAGAACTTCAAAGTCACTAAAAAGCGAGAAATAAAACCTATTTTGACAAAATGGAAACCCGACTTCAAAAATCAAATATTCTATAACAAAAAATGCACTAAAAAGTAAAAAAATAATTGCATATTCTTGTACCAATTTTAGTTCACCTAAGCAAAAATTTTTAAATATATATGTACAATTATTGTTATTTTTGAAGTCGGGTTTCCATTTTGTCAAAATTTTTTTTATTGCACTGTTTTTAAACACTGGTTAAGTGTAAGTTTGATGTTTGCATTGTTGGTGTAGATTGTAGAAGAGACGGTTCCAAGTAATCCTAAAACCTACTCTAATAAAAATTAAGGTAGTTCCAGCACTGTCGTGTATAATCAGGACAAAATTCGGTTTGCGTATATTATAGAACAAATACATACACACATATATAGATAGATAGATTGATTGTAGAGGCTGCCCTGGACGGGGGCTACACTTCGACCATACGGTCCATTATGATGCCTAAGGATGTGAGTGGAGTGGAAGGAATTTTTGTGTATAGACTAGGGATTAGTTGGAAATGCGGCTGCAGCCGACTATGATAGGAACTATGCCGATATTCATCTGAAGTTCATAAAGGAAACTGCAGAAAACCTTCTCAAGCATAGCCGGTTACTTCGTTCTTGTCCATACGCCAACAGTTTAGTCAATTACCGCCTCTTTTTTTTTCCCTAAGGATTGTTGGGAGGGTCTTGATGGATAATGGGCATGTAATGACCTTTTAAACGTCCAGTAGTCGTTGATAAATCATCGATAAGCAGTTTCAAAAATTATATCCAGCGTATGAAATTATTTCAATTATAACGATGTTTGTCGGTGGCAAAAATGAGGGTGAATTTTATCAAAATCGGATGGCATTGATACACACAATTCCTTACACATATTAGAGCTTAAATTTCGAATGCCATCCGATTTAAATAATAGTAACTATTTATTTTCGATTTTTGATTAAAACATTCGAAAAAAGAGTTTTTTAGCGAGTTTGAAGGCCTGTTTCTCAGAAACTGCCCATCAGGATCGGATGGCATTTTTTTTACAACATGGTGGTACCAATAAATAAGCTCGCCAACTTTGGAGCGGTTGCCTCATAACTTTTTTTTTTGTTTTTCTAAATTCGTGACTGCGAAAACAGTCCGAGTGGTTCGGATGGCAAATAAATGTTATTATATAAATAGGGTATAAACTGCAAAGCATCCGCATTTTCATCCGGTTGCCTCGTCAAAAAATTTTACGTTTTGCCCCCCCCCCCCTATCTCCGCCCCGTCCATTTGGGGTCCATTTGGACGGTACGGGGAGGTTCAGTATCACTTCAAGACCCAGATTACCACTCGCCATCCGGTTGCCTCTCCGTTAAATTAAGTAAACGCTAGTCACTTCCGTTGGTATAATATACCTGAAAGGCAACCATACTTAAACATTGGTTAAATTGACGCAAGCTTACAAAAACAATTTTATAATTGTATACTATTAAAATTAATCAATAATTAATTATAACGTTTGATAACACTTTTTTTAAATAATTTAATTAGTTCTATTATCCCATAAATGTTAAGAAATTGATATTTAATCGTTGATAACTTAAGCTTGCCAAATATCAAAGATTAAAATATTGGAAAATTTCTCACAAAATTTTAAAATAAATAATAAATTTTAAATTTCTTCGTTGACAATTTTGCCTTTTGCAAAAATAAACCAAGAGGACAAAATGTTAAAAATTTTAAATAAACTGTTCCTCTTGATGCAATTCAAAATTTTGTGTGTAAACAAGCTACTTAGAGAAATCGCAGTGATTCGATACGGAATCCTAATAACAACAAAAACAATATACTACAAAGTATTAAATAAAATTAAATGTGTCTCTTTTTAAAATATTCATAAAAATAAATATAAATTAATTTGTGTATGACAAGACAATAATAACAATTTATTTTATTATTTAGCATCTTTTTTCTATGGCATTTAAAATTACTTTTTATTTTTGTGAATTTAAAATAAAACCTATTTTGACAAAATGGAAACCCGACTTCTAAAATCAAATATTCTATAACAAAAGATGCACTAAAAAGTAAAAAAATAATTGCATATTCTTGTGCCAATTTTAGTTCACCAAAGCAAAAATTTTTAAATTTATGTGTACAATTATTGTTATTTTTGGAGGCGGTGTCAGCATAGAGAAATTCACATAACTTTTGGACACCGCCAAAAAATTATATTTATTTTTATGAATATTTTAAAAAGAGACACATTTAATTTTATTTAATAGTTTGGAGTATATTGTTTTTGTTATTAATTTTTTTTTTAAAACAAAAAAAAAATTCAAAATCGGTTCATAAATGACGGAGTTCTGAGGTCCTCCTTTTTTGAAGTCGGGTTAAAAAAAAAAAATACAGACGAATTGAGAACCATCCTCCTTTTTTGAAGTCGGGTTAAAAAGAAGCATTTTTGTTATGTTAATCATGCGCGCTCTCATTTTGAGATATTGTTAAACATATTGATAGTATTTTCAAGTACTACGCAAAAAGGTGTATTTTATATGATAAAATTAAAATGATAATTTTATCATTTTATCCTATTTATTTTTATCTGATCAAAAAAGATGCTTTCTCTAAAATTGTAATTATAATTTGGTAATAATAATTTACCAAAACCTATTAGCATGTGTTTTTGTTACATTTTAGCGTCTAGAGAAAGCGAACACAGGGTAAGGTACCAGTCACCGTTGGTGACTGGATGTTCTATCCATACAGTCTCGTATTCATTACGGTAAATTCATGTGCTGTTTTATTAATTTGGCAACGTTGTATCCACTATACTATAAAGCTAGAAGTGAAGCTGACTCATCTATATCCATAATACTATAAAGCTAGACATGAAGCTGACTGATCTATACAAATTCTAAGGCACTTCTAGATATGCTAGAAAGATGCGGAAAGATGTATTCGATGCGAAATTACTTGAAACCGACGGGAAAAATCGGAAAAGTTCAAGTTCAAAAAAAATCGTAAAAACACCACCAAAAATTACGTTTTTCTGTTCTATACATGCTAGAAAGATGGGATTTTCACCAATCGACCCGAAATAAAGTCAAATTAACAGAATACTTTGAAAAATTTCATTACCTACATAGCAAACCCCCGAAAATGGAAAAAACACCCCTAAAACTGCCTTTTCACTTCTCTTCATGTTAGATAGATCAGATTTTTTCATTCGACCAACACCGTGTTCACGTTCGTGCAGGCTGGCCATTTATTGTAATTCGGATAGCGTCAACCTTTCACTTTCGGCGAATGACAGAAAGAGCAACTGGCATTTTTATTAAGTTTTTATTTAATTTTCTAATGGTAAGTATTTTTTGGTAAATTTTTTTAAACTTTTTTTACAATTCATTTAATGTTATTTTCTGTGACGCGGAGCCAAGGGGTCTAGGGGAACCCCCTTGCGAGCAGAGCGAGTTCAATAATATATAGCTTATTCGTTCTCAAATACATACAGGCTGTAATAGTCGAGATTAGCAATTGGGATATGAAATTTGCAACAGCGTATTTATGAGTATAAGGCAGATATGCATTTATTTGTAAAGATTATCAATCTGCTTGCTTGGAACAGGGTCCTGGGTTCGAATCCTGGCGGTGGCAGTTTGTCAATTAAAATTCATGGAACGGTTAATTGATTAGTACTGTTAGCGTATGGACAAGAACGAAGTAACCGGCTATTCTTGTGAAGGTTTTCTGCAGTTTCCCTTTACGAACTCCAGATCAAAACTTCCCAATTCCATATCTACATACAAACTCCTTGGCCTCCACTCTCATCATTAATGTATCGTTAAAATTAATGAAGACAAAGTTAAAAATAATGATGTGGGTGGCTTCTGTTATTGATAATTGAGTCTCAGAAACGGAGGTAAAACCCCCTTGTAAAAAAATCTATTATTATTTCTATCTATGATAGAAAGTGATAGACCTATTCCTGGAGAGCAACGTTAGTGGACCATGTCCGTTGAGTTTAGGATAAATGATTGCTCAGTTTTTTGGTACAGAGCCTCATAAGAAAATCTTTGGGGTTTTAATCGATATCATTCGAAGACATCGATTTTGAAATCCTGGCAATTTTTGCAGTATGTGTAGCCCCAGATTTTACCTAGATGAAAGTTGCGTATGTTAGTAAGGGACAGATACAAGACTTATGAAGTCGATGCTTGAGGCGTCCGTCCAACTCTTGGTGTTGAGTAATGGGGAAGACCAGTCCGAGTGGCCGAGCTATTAAAGACGCTCTGCTCCGAACTGGGTGGTTGCTGGTTCGATTTCCAACAGGTAGCAGTTTGTCAATTAAATTAATTTAAATAAAAATAAAAATGGGGGCGGTTAATTGACTAAACTGTCGGCCTATGGACAGGAACGAAAGTAACCGGCTATGCTTGTGAAGGTTTTCTGCAGTTTCCTTTCACAAACTCCAGATGAATATCGGCATGGTTCCTATCAAAGTCGGCTGCAGTCGCACAACCTACTAATTCCTAGTCTACATACAAGTTCCGTGTCCTTTAATTGTCGGTAAAAAAGGCCTAAAAAGACCTACTTGCCAAGCTTCGACCTCCCCTCTGCTTTTTGACGTTCTATTTCCAATTGAACTGCCTTTGTAAGATTACGCACGGATCCTCTACACTTTGAGTTTGATAGATTTTTATCTATAACTAATATTCTCAATGTGATCAGTCCAGTATCTTCAAATACTACAAATAGACAGGTATATGTTTTACTGATCAAATGTTTTTGTAAAAATGCAGACAAGAATATGTAATTTAGATAAAAGATAATAATGCTTATATCCTGTAATATGTATGAACAAATAAATATGCATTTCAGGAAAAATACATTTTAATATGACTAAAATATGTGACGTAGTATATGACGGTATATGATGAATATAAAATTATTATTTATAATATTATGAATAATTTATTACAAACATGGACATTTCTTTTATAATAATAACATTAATAATAATGCAAAGAATTATCTAATTTATTTAAATTCTTGAAAATAATGTGAAATCACGAGATATCAATTTGTATAGTAATTTGAAAATATAATGGAAATCAATAAGAGAACAACATAGTTATTTATTCATAGACATATTGTTTTTTATGGAAATTTTGTCTTATTTTTAAGAATAACCCACATTAAAGGTTTTTTACCTGGTATACTCACTTATAGAATAGACTATAGACATAGAGCAATGCTGGGCATACTTTGATTTTTGTAGAGTATCTATTGTTCGTAATGCTGGGGAAGGGAGCAAGTAGATTTGTATACTCTGAGTGAGAGTGAGCAAGAGAAGTATGTTTCGAAGTGAGACGGACGATGTTTAAATACAGGGTCTATACTATAGAGTCATAAATGTCATCTATATGTTACGGTAAATGTACACTCTTGGGAAATGTACACTTTTACCGTAAAATGTGTACATTTCCCAAAAAGTTAGGTATTTGTGAACTGAATATAATGTATATGTACATTTCCCGGCAAATATGTACTCTTGCCTTCACGTTTTGGTAAATGTATACTCTTACCTTCATGTTTTAAGAAAAATTGGAAAATTTTGGCACGATTACGATAAAAATATGCAAAATTCCAACAGAGAGAGCTAAAACATGATGAAATTAGATGATAAAATATATACCCAACCCAACCAGGAATAACCCAACTTGACCCAACCCAACCAAACCCAACCCAACTCGGCCCAACCCAACCAGACCCAACCCAACTCGACCCAACCCAACCAGACCCAACCCAACTCGACCCAACCCAACCAGACCCAATCCAACTCGGCTCAACCCAACCAGACCCAACCCAACTCGAACCAACCCAATCAGACCCAACCCAAATCGACCCATATCGAACCCAAAACGACATGGTCATTGTGAATTCAATGAACATTTCCCTTCTTTGAAATTGTAAATGTTAGTTGAATGCACATTACCCAAACGAGGAGGCAAATGTGCACATTTACTGGAAAATGTGTACATTTGCCGCAATATCTACTTTTACCGTAACATATATATATAAAAGTTTAATGTTCGTTTGTACGTACGTAATCGCAAATCTCCTAAAGTTTTTTACCGATCGTTTTGAAATTTTTACACAACATTGTGTTAATATGGTAGTTTTTATAGAGTTTTTTAGTTTTAAGGTTTTATTAAAAAAAACACTACCCTTAAAAGGGGGTATAGGGTTGGTGAATTTTGTATAAAAGTTATTTCGTCGTCCTATTTGCTTCAAACTTTGCAGAAGTATTATGAATGGGGTTGCAAAGATAATATGGAGAAATTGTCCTCATGTTGCTAAAATTTGGCAGGTAGATAGTTTATAGGTAGATAGAAACTTTGCATGAACGGTCAAATCCATGAGTTCATCCTAAGTATACGAGCATCAAGTTATTTTTAAGTTTAATTGTAAGATAATCAAGTGAAAAACGAGGGAAAATTTTCTTCCTTGGACTCCGAGTCTCCCATCCTAAATGTTCAACGGCTTCCAGAAAATTTCGATACCGTTTTCCAAAATTTTATAATTAAAAAGTTGGGTGTCTTGTCAAAACGAAGCTACTTACAAAGTATCAGCTTGATGCTCATCATGCTAAAAAAAACCCTTTAGTCTCCCGGACCATTTAGCAAACATTTTGATGACTGCATCAAGATCATGTCTTTAAGAATTAGCAATTTCGTGTTCTATGGACAATTACCTACTTCATAGGTAATTTTTATTATTTTTAACTTCGAAAATGAACGTTCAGCTGAAGCTGCTGCAATAGGTGACTCGAGAATTTGCTATTTGTATCACCTCCGGTAGCTACGCCACTGTTTATCCCCTATAATGCACTCACAAGGGTTGAAGTCTGTTTAGGGTATCAAATTCTAAACTATGAAAATGGCAAGACAGTATCCAAAGTTTTAATTAGACAGAAACTTAGCAAAGTAAAGAAATGCGAAATGCTAAAACAAGTATACATTTTGGTTAATTAGAACTTGACACTGACATAGATCTCAATTCTTTTGGTGGCGAAATAGTATGATGCAAAAGAAAACTTAGCCACCACTTTATCTATTTTTTTAATGCCATTAAGAAAAAAAATTTTAAACTAGTTTTTTTTAACACTCATTTAACAAAAATATGATTAAGTGATAATTAAAAAATGATGTTTTAATTTTTACGCACTAAAAAATCTTTAAAATATATAAATACATAAAACCTATAATTTTATAATCTTATAAAAATATGTAAATATATTTTCAAGATGTGCAAATCTTGTGTGAGCGACACGCATCACCTCTATATACAGACTCTAAAAAATCGTTCAAACTATATTTGCACATTTAATGTTTCGTGAAAAAAATAAATACAACAAAATTGTTAATATTGAAATAGGCTAACCTTTTGTTGAAATCGAAAATCCGCATTACATGTATACTTCAAAAATCAAATATTCTAAAACAAAAAATGCACTAAAAAGTAAAAAAATAATTGCATATTCTTGTGCCAATTTTAGTTCAAACAAAAGTTTTTAAATATATATGTACAATTATTGTTATTTTTGGAGGCGGTGTCCAAAAGTTATGTGAATTTCTCTATGCTGACACTGACTCCAAAAATAACAATAATTGTACATATATATTTAAAATTTTTTGCTTAGGTGAACTAAAATTGACACAAGAATATGCAATTATTTTTTTACTTTTTAGTGCATTTTTTGTTATAGAATATTTGATTTTTGAAGTCGGGTTTCCATTTTGTCAAAATAGGTTTTATTTTTTGTCATAATCACGTTAAAGTCTATATATAGAGGTAAAAACAAAAACGATTTAATAGTTTATATATATTTTTTTCTTATCTCAAAATGTTTGCATACTATTTGATTTGAATATTAATGAATAATGCAACAGCATATATTAGACCGGCTTTACACATGGGCATAACCTAAAATATAGTGTGAAGGTTATACCCATAGCTTGTAGATAACAGAAACCTTGGTGTGTACGTTGATTTGGAATAGATGTCAAGTTCAAACTTTTATCGATCGGCTAGGCTATTATTATCACATAAAATGCTGTAATTAAAATAAGTGTAAACATTTTTTAATTTTAACAAAAACAGAAGTTATAGAGCATTAAAGTGAAAATTAATAATATACATTAAATTTATCACTGACGAATTACCATTCTTTTAAAAGAATTACTTTTTTTTTTTTAATTCAGTTGTTGATTTTTATATCGATGTACACTCCCCTGCAATAAAATTGAACCAAACTGTATCTAAAAAATTATCAATGTTTTTGTTGATGTCTTTAGTAATTTTAACGAAATATATATATATATATATATATATATATATATATATATATATATATATATATATATATATATATATATATATGCATGTATTAATTTTTATCTCGAAGAGTTAGATAGAAATAAACTTCACTTAGTTTTTTATATAGACTTTCTCTGTTAATCATTTATGACTCAATAAATTTTCAATAAATTTTGCAAAACAAAACAATATAGATCAAGTGAAAATAACAACTAACTGATTTAATTGCTTAAATACCCGGCATATAATGAATTTATGAAAAACGCTTTAAACAAAAGTTGTTTATTTTTAAAAAAGGGACATTTTTAGTTTATAAATTTTTGTTCTAACTCTTATGGTTTCAAGAATAGACAGTTTTGATCGTTTTACCCAAACATGGTCCGATTTTGCCTATTCACGAACTAGACCTTATTTTTTAACATACGGGCTGAATGAATATGAAATTAGATATGTGTATAACTATTTTAAACTAATAAAATTTATTTCTCATCATTCAGGGCCGAAATTTGAAGGGTTTAAGGGTATAGCCTTTTCAATCTCATGATTAATCCGGTCCTGAATTTGAATCATACGGGCTGAATGAATACACAATTATATATGTGTATATCTATTCGTAACTAATGAAATCTATTTGTCATCATCCGATATTTAAAGGGCCTAAGAGGGTGATATAAAGGACCCATGATGATCTTGAGATATAGGGAAATCTATCAATTATAGTAATATTACGTTTTCTTTCATAAACAAAATTGGCTTATGGGAAAATTAAATTTAAATAAACGAGACAGACAAGGACTACATGTCATCCAAAAATGGGACACAATTATATTATTATTATTATTCGTTAAACAAAAATTACAATAATGGAAGAATAAATAGCATTGTATTAAAATAATTTGATACTATGTCAATGATTACTACAAGTAAATTTTAATAAATATTTAATTATATTTAATTGAAATATTTAATAATAAATTAATCTATACTTAAAAGTTTTAATTTGTTGAATCAAGCCAATGTTTTGTTTGAATCCATATCAAATAAAAAACCGTATTGTTATTAATAAAATATTTGTGTATACGCGAATTTGAAATTAATAATTTTGTATTCGAAAACGACTCTTTTTCGGGTTGATGCTTTCGCCTTTCCTGATTCACTTTAATCACTCATTCAAGTACTCCCACATTGATAGAAGAAATTTCTTGAACCAAGTTAAAGACGGTTTTGAGTCGTTATCAAAAAATTACTTGCTTTTATAGTACACGACGAAAAGTGTACTATTGACCACAACAAATGTTGTTTTTAAGGTTTGTTAATTTTAAGGTTGATTTGTGACTTATTTATCCAAAGAGGCCGTACCGATGATCGTTATTATTTTGGTTATTATTTGGGCTCTTACATTAGAACATTTAAATTTGACCATACAGTTGAAATTAGGTACAGGAATGTCTTCATCATTATTACTCCATGTTTCTGATAAAAGAAGAATATTAAAATTACAAGCCACAATATCAATGATATCATTTTTATGGGGTCGTAAACTTTGTATATTAAATGTATATATTGATAAACCTGGCCTTGGTCTTGATAAATTGCACTAAGTCTGATTCTAATGTAAATAATGGATTTAATGGCAGTCTTTCAAACTCTAATTTTAACGGAATAAGTGACGCCGGTTTTGTTCTGCCATGATAAAATGCAGAATCATTGGTGTTAGATACAATATATAATTTTTCTATTGTAGTTTCTCACTACTAAAATATTTTATTAACCTTTTGTGTCTTAATAGTAGGGTTGACATTATTTAATATTATTTTAATAAATTATTTAAAAAGAAGTATAACTTCTCACGTGCGTATACTTCCGTTCAATAAAATTGAACCGAATCAGTCTCTCACAATTTTGATTGTTCTTGTAGTAAATGTTTTTGACAGATACAACATTTTATTGTTTATAAATAAATAATATACAGAGAGTTATAAAAGTGAGGAGTTTTATGAAATGTAAGAAAATTAACATTTCAGGTTGGTTCAATTTTATTGAACGGGAGTGTGCATAAGTATTCGCACATTAAAAAAAAATACATTTAATATAATAATACTCAATTCGTAGGAATTAGGATTAGGAAAAGTGAATTAATTAATTTAAATAAATTGGACGTTTCGTCATTTATTTATGACTTCCTCAGCAAATCAAAAATTGTATAAAAATAATTCACACCACTTTAAATTTAATATTATTTTTTTACATTTAATATATAAAATGGAAAATGCCATTTTTTAACCCGACTTCAAAAAAGGAGGATGGTTCTCAATTCGTCTGTATTTTTTTTTTTTTTTTTTTATGTTTGTTACCTCAGAACTCCGTCATTTATGAACCGATTTTGAATTTTTTTTTTTGTTTTAAAGGGTTTGATTCCCGATTGGTCCCATTGTCACCAAATCGCATTCTGATGAGGGGATCTCCGGGAAATTGAGGAAAATCCTCATTTTATATGTGATAACCGATTTCTGCGAATTTTTTTTTTTTTTGAAAGGGTATACTCATTCATAATGGGAAAATAAAAAATTTTTTTTAAAAACCGACTTAAAAAAAATTTTTTACAAAAAAAAAAAACCGACCCCAAAAAAAAAAATTTTTACAAAAAAAAAACAAAATGTTTGTAAAAAAAACTGAAAATCTGTTATAAAAAAATGCACTAAAAATTACAAAAAAAAAAAAAAACGGGTAAAAAAAAATGTGTTATTAAAAAATTCACTAAAAATTAGTTGGTCGTTTAGTTGGTCTACCCATATTTAGACAAATAAAATCAGTTATAGAACTTCAAAGTCACTAAAAAGCGAGAAATAAAACTTATTTAACTTAGGTAATATTTAATAAAACTTATTTTGACAAAATGGAAACCCGACTTAACAAAAGATGCACTAAAAAGTAAAAAAATAATTGCATATTCTTGTGCCAATTTTAGTTCACCAAAGCAAAAATTTTTAAATATATATGTACAATTATTGTTATTTTTGGAGGCGGTGTCCAAAAGTTATGTGAATTTCTCTATGTTGACACCGCCTCCAAAAATAACAATAATTGTACATATATATTTAAAAATTTTTGCTTTGGTGAACTAAAATTGGCACAAGAATATGCAATTATTTTTTTACTTTTTAGTGCATCTTTTGTTAAGTCGGGTTTCCATTTTGTCAAAATAAGTTTTATTAAATATTACCTATCCCTGTGTATTAGTGAGATCAATAGGTTATACTTATAAAAAATAATGCGTAATTTTTTATGTTTGTTTGGTATTATGACAGGTAGATTGATATTACTTCAGAGACGATAATAAACATGTTTGTATTATAATGCAATAACCGTAGATACTAGATAGAGAGCGTGTGACATGTTTATAGCAAGTGTAGTACATGTTTGTAACATATCTATGGTCGTACTATTATTATGTTATATAGACTATGTAGTAATATTTGAGTAGTAACTCTGTAGCAACCATTAAATTTATATGATTAATTTGTAGGTTAACAAGCCAATAACAATATTGGTTTTGTATATATTATAATTTATTATTACATACAATATGCGAAGCAGGCAGAACTAATTTTGGGCTAAAAATCGTTTGGCTAGAAAATTGCTAGTAAACTTGCGTCTTTTCATCGATTGTTAGTATGGTTATCTGTACGGTTGTGTTATACTAACGGAAGCGATTAGCGCGTACTTAGAAGTAGTAATAGCGGAGAGGAGGTCGAAGCCTGGCAAATAGACCTTTTTACCGACCCCTAAGGACCACATCCCCTCAACATCTTTTGCCCTCTACCACACCTTGTTCGTTGTCGAACCTACCCGTACTCTTTGCGAATCACAGGGCAGAGATCCAATTTATATGTTTTACCTCAGCTTACCCTATTTTGGTTGAGCCGAAGGCTAGGTGCTTCAATCGGAAGAGAGTAACCCCCCCTCCCCAACCCCCGTAACAGTCTGGACAGATCACACTGTCCAACCTAATAAGGGATAGAAGCCTTTTGAGCCGGCAGTGACCAGTAAGCACCCCAATCAGGAAGTTTATCTCTTCCGATTTTTTGCCAATAAGCCAGGTTGACCTTACTTACTTTTACATCTTAGTGATATGTCTGAACATTCGTAATTTTTATTGTTGAGAAATCATACACATCTTGGATGAGAATCGAACCCACGACCATCTACTTTCCGGACCAGGGCTCTATTTCTAAACAACCAGATTCTATATACCTAAAATGTATATAATTATTCACTTCTTTTTCAATTGATCTATCTGCTAAGTTCAAAGACTATCGCAACTAAGAAAAACTTGTGGGGGCTCATTCTAAAATTTAAAACCGTATGTTGCAACAAAAACAAAATATTGCATTCTTAATCCTTTGTAAGAGCTGAAAAGCTTGGGTCTAACTAAAATTTGATAAAAGTTAGAACTAATTTCACACCGTAATCAAAAAGATATGTTTTAAGCTTCAAAAAAAGCCTTACGGGCTGCCCAAAATTGCGAATTTTTGACTAAGCAGATGGACCAGCTTCTGTATATAGACGTTGTGTGGCGTTCATACTTAATTTTTTTAAGTTTAAACTATCCATATTCTGCTGACAAATTACAGGTTCGTTTTCTCTAATAAAAGAACTATTTTCTTGAAAGTTGTGATTATCAAATTTTATTAAACTATAACATCTAGACACATTTTTCAGACAAGTAACAAGTTCGGTTTGTTTAGTCAAATTATTATTTTCCTAAATTTGATTTTTCGCTATATTATATTTAATAAAATAAATTATATTTGTTGTTATATAATCAAAAAACGATACATCCACATGTATCATACATAATATTTAATATTCATAAGTTGTAGATATTTTATTTTAAAGGTCAAATTCATATTTAAAACAAAATAGTATTCTGTTTAGGGTTAGGGTTCAGTATTTGATTCACTAATTTTCCTTAAACGACACTTGACTAATTTCGTCTCGGTCGTAATATATGTCACTAAACACACATAAGTTTTGTTTCTTCACCATGTATGGTGGTCTCAGTCCCGTTTATGCACTGAAATTGCAAAAATATCTCAAGTTAATTTTGTCTAACAAACTTGGCAATCTAAACAAATCCTTCAATAGATTTTCGTAAAATAAAACGATTTTTGAATATTTTTAGACGTTTTCTTCACAAAGATCAGAAATAATGACTACCTCGTATCTTACCTCTTATTAATCCACTGAATATATCTCTCACATATATCCATATATAAATAAAAGAGTCAGCTACCATCTGTCATTAATTACCAGAACAAATGAATGCATACGTAATCGTCACACTACCATTGCATCACAAATATCAAGGAAAGAAAAATGTAACTCTTCGTAAAAAAATGCGGCAGATGGCGGTTGTCCCAAAGTGGGTTTCGTAGTTGAAGGTTAACCCGTTTTACAATCCCACAAGAACCGATCGATAAATTTTTTTTAAAGATGACTTAAATTTTATTTAAAGTACTCTGTGTCTGCTCTATAGGCCAGTGTTAGGCAAATTTGAATTATAGCATGCCGGTAGTGGGCGAATGCACTTATAAAGTAGAATACAAATCAATGAATAGTTAATATTCAAATTGAATATAATTGTAGAGTACATTTGAATTATTTCACAATAATTTCTAAAGACAATTGCAAAACAAAAGAATTTCACTTAAATTATACAATGAATCAATACCAAATTTAAATTGTCTAAAATAATAACTAAATAACTTATCTAACCAAACTCATTATTTTCGATTTTATTATTATTTTTTTAAAAGTGATTTGGATTTAAATATTCAGTTTATTTGACGGCTAAGCCTCAACTTGGGGAAATATGCCACAGTCTTTCAAGCAGAAGTCTACGCCATACTAGCTTGCGTCCGTGAGGACCTACGTAGAGGCTACATAAACCAGAACGTATGCATTCTCTCGAACAGTCAAGCTGCTCTAAAAGCCTTGTCTGGAACTGAAGTCACCACAGGGGTAGTTAAGGATGGTCTGGAGGAACTGCTGAAGCTGGCAAAACGGAACAATGTTAAATTGATCTGGGTGCCGGGTCACAGTGATTTCGAAGCAAACGAAAAAGCAGATACCTTAGCAAAGAGGGGAATCGGAGTACACTTCATAGACCCAGAGCCTATTTTGCGAATTCCAGGGACTGCATGTATAAGGTGATCAACGAGTGGATAAATGCTAAACACCGTAATCACTAGGAAAATGTACCGCAGCAAAAGCTCGGGAAAATACTGCTTTGGAATGCAACCAAGAGGCTATCTCTCGATGCACTGAAGTTAAACAGTATGCAACTGCGGAACGTTATCGGATTCATTACCGGACATTATCCTCTGCGGAAGCATTTGCACACAATGGGACTCCATAACGGGTCCATTATGTGCAGATTGTGTGGCGAGGAGGAGGAAACATCCAGCCACATTATCTTTAACTGCGAACCTCTAGGTTACAGCAGATACAAGATATTCGGTGCATCTCATCCCGAATATATGAACCTTTAGGAAGACCTGGTCAGCAAGCTCCTGGCTATTGCCAAAGTATGCGAGAAGCGAACCTCGTCAGACTGAATTAGAAGGGGGAGTACAATGGAGCATAAGGTCGAAGTGCAGTACTTTTTAGACCTCAGAATATATCTATCTATCTTATTTGACGGGTAGTATCCGAAATATGCCCTCTTCATATGATTGTATGTCCAATTTTAAACGATATCAAACGATGCAAATCGCCCACGACATCGTCAAATTAGCTATTTTCATGTTTTTTGTATCTAATTTAGTTTATTTAGAATTTCTGATGACCAATCAGAATATAAGTTCCGCCCTTTATATTGTTCCACAAGATTAGCATTATAAAATTACAGATTGTAAAAGTTATCATTTTTCCGGTAAAAATATACCGTTTTTAGACATTTCTGGGTGCTTTCAGTCTAGAATATTGATGATTATATTATGATCAGTAATGCAGATCACAATTTATCATTACAGGCATAATCTTTAGACTATATTCAAATAAAAATACCATGTAGAAAACATATTCCATAAGAATAACATTGCAATTTTATATTGCAAAAATTCTCATTTTCCAGGTAAAAATATCCGGTTTGCAGACTTTTCAGCGAGTGGTTTCAGCCAACTTTATTCGTAATTGTTATTTGTGTTTAGATATTTATGACTAATCCTTGTTATAAATTTCAATAGTTTTGAACGATAAGGTCATTTGATTCAATTAAAATCTGGACCTGAATACTAAATATGATTATTTGTTATTCTCGAATGAACTAATTGTTTAGTGTAGTAATAAGTTTTAAAGATAACAGAGTTACAAACATATAAAAGATAAAAATGATCCGTAATTTGTTTGATGTATGGCAAGCCATAATATTCTGTCAATAATAATAAATAAAATATGATGAGATGTGTGATTGTTATACACAAATTATAATACAAAAATATAATAAGAGACTCGAATGATTTATTCTGTTTATTTAAAGACATAAAAGATTTAAGTGATAATAATTTTATGTAATTTATAGTTTGCAAAATGGATTGACTAACAACTAAGTTTGTGCTATGTATCACAAAAGTTGATGTCAGTTTTTAAAATTTTATAATTGATTGATTTGTGCCTTATTGATTCGGTTTTCGAAAAAATGCTTCGGATAAAAGTTGTTCATTAGAAATATAGTAACAACTTTTATTCGAAATTTTTTTTCGAAAACCGAATCAATGAGGCACAAATCAATAATAAATTTTTTTTGAAAGTCAATCAACTTTTATGGCCAAGTGTACATGAAAATAGTGTTATGTTAGAGTGAATTTCAATAGGGTATTTAACATATTTTTTTCCAATGGTGTTCTTATGATCGACATCATGTCTGTCTGTATGGGTCAATTTTAGTGACAGAAATTTGACCCACTTCTAACTGTTGTATCGATTTGAATACGTGTGCATACGTGTGCAATTCCGATGACAATTCAATAATTTTGTAATATCTAGATATATCTAAATATATAGGCGTGTCAAACTATCTAGATACATCATCTAGATATATAGGCGTGTCAATCACTCATTTATGTTGCGGGCCATTTATGTGATAGGTTACATTTGCCCGGGCCACAGAAATTTTGTCATAAGTTTTAACTAAGGATGTACGAGCACTGGAGCTTCAAACAGATTAAGGCTTGATTTTCTGTTTACATCTACTTGAAGTGCATATAAATCAATTATAAATGTTTCAGGAGGGGATGGGGGTTACGGGGTCTTGAATAAATTATTTAATGTTAAAGTTCAAGTTTTAATGCATTGCTCTTATGGAGAAACCCACATTTTTCAACATATTTTGGCATATTTTGAAATTTTCACTTGGAATAAAATAAGATGAAGAAAAAAAAAACTACGCAATAGAAGATAGAAATATTAATAAAGAGATTGATCCAATAAAATTCCGGTATGACGGGCCTAGAAAAAAGATATTTAAGAAAACAACTGAGATTTCGCGTAAATCTTATTTCTGTTGGCCGTAACTTAATTACCCGAAATCTCTGTTTTTTTCTTAACCCTTATGTTAATGACCGACTTTATCGACGTCTCTTAGCAACCGGGTACCCGGGTACCCACAAACCTTAATATTGAAAATTTTGTTTATTTTATTAAAAAACAAATTTTCTAAACATTTTTTTCTTTAAATATGAATAGTTAGTGACAATTTAAAAAAAAAAAGAAAAAAAAATCATCTAGAATTGTGAATGACATCTGAAACTGGTTTAGGGCACTCCAGGTAGTGGACCCATTTTTATTGTTCGGGACTGAACAGATGCTGTTAGAGTGGGAAAAAATCTCAAGGTTATTTCTTTATTTTCTATCACGCAATAGTTTCGAGTATTTTTTAGTACGTTTTAGATTTTTGGTGGGATAAGACGTGTTTTATTTATGGTGTTTTCTGTAAAGTGAAAAATAAAGCTATGGAACAACTATCGAGAGCTGAATTTGCTAGGTAAATAAACTATACATATATTTAACATTTGTAAATGTTTTAATTGTAATTTTGTGTAATAATATTATTAACGAATTGAATAATATAATAATTAATTATTTAGGTTAAGTGCAATAGAAAGAAATGCTTATTTGAAAGAATTACTTGGGGAAAATGACAGTGATTCGTGTGGGCCGTCTGACAGTGATGACGAAGATTGGATTCCAGCTAATATTTCTAGACGTAAAGTCCCAAATCGAGATGATAATTTAGAACGTGATGAACCAGAAGCTTCTGAAGATACAGGAGAGATTGCTGAAGGAAATTTAGAAGTAGAAGAAGAGGTTGAGAATAGCGAGAGTGAGACTGAAGGGTGTTTAGAAGTAGAAGAGGTTGAGAATAGCGAGAGTGAGGAAGAAGACGATGAAGTAGAAACTTCTGAGCCTGAAGGTAGTAAAATATTTGTTCCTAACAATGATTGAAATAATAATTTTTATTTTTAAATAATTAATCTAAATTATTATTATTATTATTAATTTTAGGACGAGTTCGAGAATCATCTGGGAGTTTTATCGCAAAAGATAAAACAGTATGGAACAAAACTCCACCAACTCAGCATCAGACCGCAGCTCATAATGTTTTACGTCAACGAAGTGGGCCTCATCGCAGTACAGAAATGTTATCAATAAGTAACACTTTCAAGAAAATTTTTAGCTATGACATGGTTGACATAATCGTCCGTCATACGAATAAGAAAGCTGAAGCTACTTATCAAAATTATAATGCTAATCATCCAGACTCTGAGCGCCAATGGAAGCCCGTTACAATACCCGAAATTTATTCATTCTTCGGTATCTTGATTTGTGCTGGCGCAAATAATTCAAATACGGATCATACTTTTGATATGTGGCACTCCAATTCTTATCCACTGTATCGTTCAGCGATGGGAATAAATAGATTCCATAATATTCTGCGTTTTTTTAGATTCGACGACAGTAATACTCGAAGTCAACGTAAAAAAGAAGACAAAGCAGCTCCAATTCGTGATGTGTGGACAATGCTGAATTCAAATCTAGCCAAAATGTACAAACCAACTGCAAACTTGACAATCGATGAACAACTTTATCCATACCGTGGTCGTACTGGATTCACACAATATATACCGTCGAAACCAGCTAAGTATGGTATAAAGATCTGGTGGATTTGTGATGCGGAAAACGCATATCCTTTGCAGGGGATTATGTACACTGGTAAAACAGATAACACTCGGGAAAAAAATCAGGGTGAAAGAGTAGTGAAAGAATTGGCGGCTCCGTACCGAGGTAGTGGTAGAAACATCTGCATGGATAACTTCTTTACTACTCTACCCGTTGCTAAACATTTGTTATCGTGGAATATTACCATTGTTGGCACGATAAAAAAAAATAAACCTTACATCCCTAGTGTTATGGCAGCAAATAAGACACGGGAGCAATATTCGACTGTTTTTGGATTCCACGAAAAGGTTACCATGTGTTCTTATGTTCCGAAAAAAAAAAAGCTGTCATTCTATTATCGACAATGCATTCAGATGCATCAGTTAGTGATGATACTAAGCGGAAACCAGAAATTATAAATTTTTATAATAAATATAAAGCTGGCGTCGATACAATGGACCAAATGGTTCGGAGGTATACAAGTCAACGACGATCTTCGAGATGGCCAATGGCAATGTTCTTCAACATGCTAGACATTTCTTCACTTGCATCATATATAATTTATTATGAAAATAATAAAATGATTGCCAAAAAAACGACGGAACGTCGTCAATTTATGCGAAAACTGAGTGAAGAACTGGCATTGCCAATGATTGAATCTCGCACAGCGAATCCACAAGTAATGCGCCACTTCTCAACAAAGATCGCCGTTGAAAGTATTTTAGGTCATGCAGTAGAGGAAACAGCCGAACCAAATCCTGGACCCGTGGTTCCGAAAGATAAAACAGGAAGAAAAAAAGTGACAGGATCTTGCCATATATGCAATGCTTTACCAATAAAAAGACGACGAAAGACTCGCAAGAGCTGTGACAATTGTCACCAGCCAGTATGTGATGAGCATTCAGTTAATATCACAAAATGTCTTAAATGTCATAATTAATGTCACTAATGATAAAAAAAACTGTAATATTTATTTATTTTTTAATAAAAATTAGTTGCATGCATTTATAAAAACTATTTTTAATTTATTTCCTATGCTTTCTACTGTGGGTACCCGGGTACCCGGTTGCTAATGGGGCGATGGCCAAAGTTTAAACTTATTTTAAAAAAAAAAATTTTTTGAAAATAAATTAAATGCACTCACAACTAGCTTGCTTTTAAGTTAAAGATTGACGATCCGAGAGCACAAAAGGAAATATTTTTTTTTTTTGAGTTATTCATACTAATACATCGCGTTGGGTACCCGGGTACCCGGTCATTAACATAAGGGTTAAAAATCTTTTTTTTAAGGTCCGGTATGACGGGTCTAAATTAAATTTTAACTTACGACAAACAATAATAAACATTATTGTGGACATTTATGAATGTACTAGATACGATTTTGATGAATTTTATAAATGGACTATACATCAGCGCTCGTACATTCTTTAGCAAGTAAAAATAACAACTAACTGAGTTAATTGCTATAATAACCGGTATTTACTGAGTTCATGAAAAAAAGTTTCAAGCAAAAGTTTTTTATTTCTTAAAAAAGGAACATTTTTTTTGTCTTCTACAATTTTACTATTTATACATTTTTTGATTTTTCTAATAATACTAAGAGAGATATTCTATATTTTGTGTTTTATTCTTTCTCTAAAACCCTATTATCCGTGGTCGGTTTCACATATTAACGAACGTGGCTTTTCAAGTACCAAAAGCATATCAGATACAAAATTTCATATTGATTTGAATAAAATTTTGACCGCTAGAGAGTACACAAATATATGGATTGTATATTTATTTATATAAACGTGTCTTTAGCCACTCTAGCGGTCACAGTTTTAATCTAAGCATAACAAATTTTTAAATATCATCCTTATCTTATCTAATCTGTCTTATCTTATCTATGCCCCCTTATTTCTTTTCCACGCCGTTAATGACATAATGATAAACTAGCCATTTTTGGGTCTTGTGGCCATGACACCACAGAACACTATTCCAAAACTTCAGAAAATTTACCCAAAATCCATTTTCTTAACAAGGAATACAGGAATCTCCTTATCTCAAATTTATATTTTCATTTCCTTATCATGAACCCTGAACCTAACCTAGTAATTTAATTGAAAAAGTATAAAAGAAAATAACTATAAACATTTATAATTAATAATATATATTCATTTTGATTTGTTACAGATTTAATTAAAATATGGGACGATATACGGGGAAAAAATGTCGACTAATATCAATGCTATGGTTGACAACATCATTTTTTGTTGTAGAAATAGTTGTCGGATATATAACAAATTCAATGGCATTGGTTGCCGATAGTTTTCATATGTTAAGCGATGTGGCAGCCCTAGCGGTTGCCTTTTTATCTGTCAAGGTAAATATATATATATATATATATATATATATATATATATATATATATATATAATAATAATGTTCTTGAATATAAATTTTATAATGTGATTTTATTTCACCTTTTGATTCAAGAATGTAATTTTCTAGGCCAATTGAAATGCAATTGCAACATAGAATGTATGCAATTTCAATTTGTATATCTAGTTTTGTATACGATAAGCATAAGTAATTACTTTGTATCCAAAAGACTTTTGTGTTGGAGAATATTATTCATAAGATAATATCAACACCAAATATTCGTTACGCTGAAGCTGCGTCAACTTAGCGAATTTCCTTAGTATACATAAATCACTATCTAGCAGTCACAATTTTAGTCTGATCAAAATGAAATGTCGTATCCGATATGATTTTGGTATTTGCAAGTTCAAATATCAAACGATTTTTTCCCAAACGTGGTCCGATTTTGAACGAACTCGACCGTACTTTTTAACTCTAGATCACACATACGAAATTTCAGCTCGTTATCTCTTTTCGTTTTCGAGTTATCGTGTTTACAGACGAACGGGCGGATATGCGGAAATGGACTAATTAGGTTATTTTATGAACACCTATACCAAAATTTTCTTTCTGCGATCAATATTTTCAACCGTTACAAATTCGGGACTAAACTTAATATACCGGGTATACAAATTTGAATTTTAAACCTCATGTCTGTATTTGGGTACAATGTCAAATTTTAATCACTTGTCCCTAAAAAAACGACTGTGACAGATAGACATTGAGATGATTCCATAAGTGGTCCGTTTTTCGAAGTACGGAACACTAAAAAACGTCAAAAATTTGTATTCTCAGCTATAATATGTTACTTTACTCGGCCTGTCGCACTACTGTGCTCTAGATATAGTTAAAAATGGATACCCTAGAAAGATTCTTTTTATATTAAGTCTTTCACATTAATTTCTTTTAAGTTTTTTCACTTTGTTACAGATGTCTCCAAAGAAATGGTCAAAAAATACATTCGGTTGGGCACGTGCTGAAGTATTAGGGGCATTAGTGAATGCTGTATTCTTAGTTGCATTATGTTTTAGTATCACATTAGAAGCTTTTAAACGTTTCATTGAAAAACAAACAATACATGATGCAAAATTATTAGTGGTAGTTGGTGTTATTGGATTATTTGTAAATCTTGTTGGTTTACTTTTATTTCGAGGTAAACATATCTTATTTCTATTTTGGTTTCCAGCACGTTTTTCCTACAATGGAAGTCTTACATCAACTCTTATCTATTTCCATTACCTTTAGAAAGTAGAGTGTCTTAGCAAATTGATATACTTTCAAATATCTTGCACCTATGTGCTCCTGGAGTTTGCACGCTCTGTAAAAAAACGCCGTCAGTAGTTTTACTCAGCCATTTTATTCAGGCTAAAGCAAATCTTGGCTTTTATTCAGTTGAATCTACCAAGAACTTTTTTTGATTGCTTAAACGTGATCATTTTAAAAACCTTTTACCTTTTAAACATTCCCGGTAGAAATAATCTTCTAAAACACAAAAGAAGGAAAAGCCGCTGATCTTACAAGGGGCTATCATTTCTTTTTCACAACAGTTTACATTATTATTCGGATCGAAGTTTACATCTTTCAGTAATGGGTTTTACAGACAAATGCCATGGGTAAAACTATTTTTGAATTAAACACAGGCAATAACTCCTAGGTACTAGATTAACGCCCAACTTATTTAATTACATTTGTTACGGTTTTATAGAACATGGAAGTGGTCATACGCATGGTGGAGGTGGAAGCTCAGCAATAAAACAACGTAATCGTTTATCACAGCTGGTGACAACAGACGATAACGAAAACGATGAATCATTTCATCCACCAAACAACACAACAGCATCTTCATCTAGCAGTGGTCATAAACACGGCCACATGCACGATGCCAATTCAATGAATATGCGTGGTGTGTTTTTGCATGTCCTATCCGACGCATTAGGCTCAGTTATTGTAATATGTTCAGCTACAGTATTTTGGTTAACCGATTGGGATTACAAAGATTATATAGATCCCGCCTTAAGTATATTATTAGTATTATTAATATTACATTCAGTATGGCCACTTTTACGTGAATCAGCATTAATTTTATTACAAACAGTACCGACACATATACAAGTGGATGCCATACAACATAAGTTACTAACAAAAGTTGATGGGGTATTGGCGGTACATGAATTCCATGTATGGCAATTAGCTGGTGATCGTATTATTGCGTCAGCACATATACGTTGTAGAAATTTATCCGAGTATATGAAAATTGCTGAAAAAGTGAAAGAATTCTTTCATAATGAAGGAATTCATTCGACAACAATTCAACCAGAATTTGTTGAATTGGATGATTATATTGGTGGAATTGATAATAATGGTGGGGCAATTATTGAAAAACAACAAATGGGTAATTGTGCAATTATATGTCCAAAAACTGATTCGGATCCATGCGATTTTTCTACATGTTGTGGACCAGCTGATAGACATTTAGAGGTTTGTATTTTTCTATCATTTTGTTTCAATGTAAAATGTCTGTCTGGATGTCTTAATTTGCTTATTTATATAATGGCTTGAATAAAGATTTGAATTTACATCTCTGGATAACACTCTTAGCAAAATTGTAAGGAATGTTGTACTAGAGATTAGAGCGACTGTAATCACCT
Source organism: Nineta flava (assembly GCA_963920215.1). Classification (NCBI taxonomy): domain Eukaryota; kingdom Metazoa; phylum Arthropoda; class Insecta; order Neuroptera; family Chrysopidae; genus Nineta; species Nineta flava. The sequence goes on from OY986042.1 coordinate 93,476,027, forward strand.
TGATTCGAAATCTCATAAGAAGTTGAGGGAAAACGGATAAAATGATGAAGAGTCAGTTGATTATTGGATTAAATGGAAACATGTTCCTGGTAAAGCTATTGGCATGTTTTTTTATACTATGTTTACTTAGTTTATAACGGTTAAAAATTCTTTATGAAAAAAATATTGTGTCTGTTTATCAGCCTGTCTGGAAACACGAACAACATAACAGACGAAATTTTCGAACTCATTGATGTTCACATGAACCTTTTCGATTTACTTCTTTGCTATTTAAATTATTTGAAACGATTATTAGTCATACGCTTGTTTAATTGTATCATGTTTCTCTTTTCCCCTGCATTTAAAGTAGATTAATAATTAACAAATTTAATTGACGCAATTAATTACAAGGTAACAAATTACTCTTATGAAGAATGAACTATCAAATGAACACCAATTATTCGGTGTAGATCTCCCGATGAAGCTATTAGAAATAAACAGTTTTTTTGCTAACTTTTCTAAGATTTTTCGATTAAATCGTATCTTTTTCTCATTGTAGCCGCGTTTATTATTTCGTGAAAATCTCGCGCGACTTTTAAGATTAAAAAATAAATAATATATAAAAAATTAACCTGAAAACTCGAAAATGTATTGTTTTAAGTTAAATAAATATTAAACTTGCATTTAATACTTGTATTATTAGTTGTGTTATGTTTAGGATAAAATTTGATTAACCCACAAAATCGCCAGCTGCTTAAGAGAAGTTGATGATTTTTATAAATCGTAAGAAATAAGCATGTAAATTTTTTTTTTACTTAATAATAAAATCAAGTCGTGTGTTTTTTCAAAGAAATTCATTATTAATATACAAAAAAATCATATCAAAATCATTGCACATATCATTACTAACTGTTTGAAAAGCAATTACAGAAGTAAATTGCACGTAATGATCTTTTTTGATATTAATAATTAAAAAGATTTTTAGATTATTTATAAAATGGGTTTGTTCATTAAGTCAACATCTATCGAATACGTACCATATCTATTGGCATCTTTGTCTTCTTTACTTAACAAGAGAAAGACACCAATATTTTCCGATAGAGTACTAGTAAACAAAAAGGTATAATAATTTATTCAATCGTTTAAGAACTATTTTTTTTGGACATTGATTGCACCAAATATCGAAAACAGTAGCGTTTATTTATCTTAAAGTTAACCTTTATTTATTTTGAATTCACAGGGTTCGAATCCAGGTACAAATAGTGATGATGAAACAGTAGCATATACATGCCGTCAACGAAATAGTGCAAGTAGTTTTCATACATTACGTCAATCCGTTCAACCTGTTTCTGAAATGGAAGAAGGTGCACTACTCTCATCATCACATCAAAGTACACATTGTGTATGTAATAGTGGGGGTAATGGTGGGGGTATACAACAACATTTATGTACATGTCCACCAAACAAAGAATCATGCGTTTGACAAAGTCATCGTTGTTGTATACACCGAAATACAATAATAATGTCTAGTCAACAAGCAGCGGACATTAAATACTGTTAAAAACATGTACACTTCAGTGTTTAAAAACATTAATTTTCTGTCACATTTGTGATTCGTTTAAAAAACATTTGTGACATAAATATGACATTTGTAGGTTATGTTATTCGAAAATTATATTAAACAACAAATATCCAAATTACGACAAAAAACGACACTACCTAGTTAGTGACTACCACAATTTTACTTTAATTTTTGCTGATCCACCGACAACATCTTCATCGTTATATAGTTAAACACTACGTTGTTCAGTCGTCTTAACCCATTTTTTATAGTCAACAACTGAATCAAATTTAGCAATATTTTTAATTAAAAGAGAAAAACTGTATGTATATTTATATTAATAATAAGGGTTTTTGTCATTTTTCTTTATTTTATATTCAGTATTTTTTGTTTTTATGACTCAACAGGGTGTCTAGCTATAGAAGTACATAGAAAATATGGGATAGGCAATGTCTTGCATGATTTTTTTCCAGTAGATCTTACTAAATTATAAATAATGTCTTAAATTTTGTTCTCAAATTATTCCCACATGTAGTGAGAAAACAATATGTGGGTAAATTAAATCACCCGAGTTTTCTCGGAAGAATGAAACCGAGTATAATCTTTGTTATCACACAGTTCACGATATGTTGAATATATATATCAACCTAAGACAGGTATTATGTGTAAGCTGAAAGTATATTTGATCGCTCTATCTAAATTGTAATATTTCGACATCCAATTCTACCCAATTAAAAATAGAAACTTAAAAACAATTAATTATTATTATTTACATGTAGAAACAGACAGCAGAAACAAACATGGATTACTGTTCATATAAAAATATTGAAATTTTTAGTGGTATGTATTATAATTTTATCTGTTCTACATTTCTAGAAAAAAAAGCAACTTCTAAAAATTGTGACACTTCTATATTGTCAAAGATTTAAAATCAGAAAATTTTTACACTTATCAATTTTTTCATACCAAAAAATTAAATCAGGGAAAAACAAATTAAGAAGAAAAGAAAAAGGGAATTTTGAAAAATATGCTAGACACTCTGTAAAATACATTTGCATATCTGCGCAAATTGATTTATCATTCGTTTTTCTGACATACAATTTTAAATTATTTGGATTGGTATTATTTTAAAAACAAGTTTTTATGTTAAAAAAAATTGCACAATTAATTAGGTATTTTATGATTTTTATATACAGTCAAACTTGGATGAGCGAGAGTTCAAGGGACCGAAATCTTTTTTTCGTTTAAGGAGGTTTTTCACTTAACCAATTTTCTCACTTACAGAGGTGTAGGAGCAGTTTTTCTCACTTATAGAGGTATAAAAAAATACAAGAAAACGGTGATAGATATGTAAATACATTTTTTATTGGAATTTGGCACAGGTATAGTGGTCTAGGCGTGAAAAACGATTCTATCATATAGAGATTTCTGTTTCTCACTTGTAGAGTTTTCTCGCTTATCTAGTTCTCACTCATCCAGGTTTGGCTGTAGTATGTATATCATATTGTATAATATATCAAGGTTAAATTTGATAACAGAGATTAAATAATAAATTTGCAATTATGAGTACAGAATTAGGTGTAGCCAAATACGTGAAATAACTCACTAACTGCTCATTGTAATAATAACAGAGCGTTTATGTATTTGTAAAATAGTATGAGTACTTGATTTTAGTGAGCACTGATTATTCTTGCTTATCATACATGGCTCCATTAATATTTAATGTATGGTTACGAAAGAAATTTTAGTTAGATTTATAGTAAACCCAGATTCAATTTAGTTATTCGCATCGTGCACGATTTTTTCTATCTATTACTTTAAAAACCATCTGTATCAGATGGTAAAAATTTTGAAGGTTAGTGATGGCTAAGGGCTGTGTGCACGAAGCCGGATACCTCTTCAATATAAGAAAATATTATTGCATTCATTTTGAATCTCTTTTGATTTAAGAAATTAACCCCCAAATTACCAATTAATTGTGCACCGATTTTATGGAGAAAAAAAAACAGAAAGATGATAATTTAAATATTATATAACTACATTTATTTTTCCTAGGACAAAATGAAAAGAATTTAATTATTGTAATAACAATACAAAAAAAAAACACCAAGAGACTATTGAAATTGTAAATATTAAATAATTAATAATAATTAAAACGGTAGTTAAATTTCTAGTCGTTATATATTTTACACTTCAGAGTGTGCGTTTCAAATATTATAAATTGGTCCAGTCAGAATTTATATTCATAAAAGGTGGTGGCTAAAATCTCGAAAATAAATAGTCGATAACCAAAGAAATAGACAGTTTAAATAAAAGTGTTGCCATCAAAGTTGGTTAGCAAAGAATATTACAACTGTTCAAGAAATGAAACAGCCGAAAGAGTGCTAGAGTGTTAGAGTGCAAAAGTATATTTCTAGAAATATTAATCAAGTACAGTATACTGAACTTTAGTAACTGAAGAATAGTACAACTCCTAACGACGATGATGTAAGATGTAGTATTCTTTTTGACGAAGATTAACTATACCAATAGAAAACATTGGCATATCGTTATAAACAAATGTATTCAATATTAAAGTTACAATTAATTGAATTGACAGTATTCACATTTTTTCTTAATGGCTTACATCTAAATTCCGACTGAAGTATTACCTTACCACTTAACCATGTCAACCAATCCAGCTATATGGAAATGTCAGAAACTTTTGATATTTTGGAAAAATTTAATCAGAATCTAGACTACTTACTAAGAGCAGTTTTATTTTTGTCATAACTTAAAAAATGGTCAGGGAATTTTTCTTATAGTCAGAAAATTTTATAATACCTTTACGAATCAAAGAGTCAACTGACGAATCAAAAATGTTTCAAATAGAACACTCGGTAGAATTGACTGAATTTCTTTATGACTTAAATTTAATAATTTTTAATCATTATTATTTCCTTTTTGGCATTAATTTTATTTTATTTACGATCAGTGTAACATATTGACTCTTATTATTAAATAATATCGGAGATTTTGTAATTTTATATATTTTTATTGAAATTGAACTGAATTAAGAATTCTCTGAAGTATTTTAAGATTGTTTCTTTGATTAGCAATTATTGATTCTCCGAATTTTAGCTGCAGATTTAATTAAAACATTTGTTATCGGAGAAGCCAATTATTATTATTGATCCTCTCTAATAAAAAATGTTTTTATTCCAAAGAATTTTCGGTAAACTGGACCAAAAAAAATGTTAACAAACTTAAACCAAAAATGAAATTTGGAAAATTCACGTTTGGTTTAAATAAAAAACAAACATATTTTATAACGCATATATAAATATATCGAGATCCATAACACAAATGTATATTGTTTTAAGCCCGGTGTTGTTAAAACATGCAGATAAAATATTAATATATTGTTGAAAATTTTAGGAGTAATTTAATCTTATTCGTCCAAACTAAACATTTATAACGCATCCAAAGAGTAATGGAGCTATAATCAATTCAAAAGCATAAATTTTAATTTTTCTCATAGAAAATTGTATGCTAGATTGAGTTTTTATTTCTAGGTAAATAAATAGTTCTTGGAAAGTTCCTTAAAGCTCCATTATATAAAGCGCTACATACATAGAAAACTGTTCATTCTGCACAGAAAAGTCTGATAATTGTAATAAAATTAATATTGTACACTTTTGGACAGAAATAACTGATCCACACTAATTTTTACCTTTCCAAAAAATCAAAAAGTGTAGTAAACCCGTTTTTATTAAATAATAATAATGTGTTACTAAAATATTAGTAGGACTTCGAATTGAATTAATTACGCCTTACATTATTATTAATACAAGTAAATGTACTTTGTATTTAAAACAAAAATCAGTCCCATTGATCAGCATAAAAACAAATAGAGCACCACTTAGAATTTGAAATTATAATTTTATAAAATTAGATTAATTTAATTATTATTAAATAAAAATTTTAGGTTTAGTAGTTTTTTTGATGGCTGTTGAGATTAATTTTAAAGTGAATTATGGCGTTATTCGAAAAAAATATTACTACTTCAATCCGTTTAGTGTTATGTTGTCATTTTTTAGTTGATTTGTACCTTATTCATTAGGTTTTTGGGAAGATTTTTCGAATAAAATTTGTTAGTATAAAATAATGAGCAACTTTATTTTTCGAAAAACGAATGGTTAAGACACAAAATTCCATGTATACATATTCCGTTCAAAATATCGATACGATATATAAACCTGTAACATGATTAGAATTCGAGATTGTAAAAATTCGTGTAAAGTAGATCATCACTTAAAGTATAAAATATAGCAATATAAATTTATATTAAAGTGTATCAGTATTGTTAACGGATTGATGTATGATACATTCTAGAGACGATTATGGCGTGAAATACTTGAATCCACGTTTTTAATCGTTCTACTAACGTCGTATAAGATTTAAATTTTTGTATTCTAACTCTTCGGAGGAAACTAAAGCTTCTAAAATAACATTTTTGTTGTTGCTACACTTTCAGTTTTGGAACATATATTCAACTAATGAAAAGTTACTTACGCCAAAATTCACTTAGATACATATTAATAATTTTATTTTTAGTTATTGTAATTTTGAAAAAAAAAACTTTATACGTTTTTGTACGTTAAAATTCGCATAATAGTGTGAATTCTGTTGTATATCCCTGAAATGGTCGGATGATGATTTTTATGTATACAATAGATAAGGTTTATATACTTTATTTAATTTAATAGTTTTTGATTTGAAAACATCTATTGCGAGACTTTACAAGTATGATTGAATATGGGGAGTGACATGCAATTTCAGATTAGACTGTCACGTTTTGTATGTAACGCTCGGATGTTTATTTTGCGGTCATAATATTAGCATGGACAATATTTCATACCAAATATTCCAAAAAGCATAGAACATGTTGATTGCTGGAAATCAAATCTACTTCGTGAATCTTCGAAGGTGCCGAAAACAAACAAACTTTCATTAAGTTCATACCTGGTCTTTGAGTCTCGGGTGATTTCTGTTTCCCTTAACTCAAGGAGCTGGCGTACTGAACATACGAACAAGTAGATTAATAACCTTCAAAATCATGGTTGAGTTTCATGAGTTTTAGGTAAATAGTTATTAACTAAAATAAGTAACCAATCAGAGGCGCGCAATAGCGGTAAGTAGGGAAGTGAGAGAGTCAGCAGCGAATAAATAATAATAACTGACTCTCCCACTTCCCTGCTTACCGCTATTGCGTGCCGTTGATTGGTTACTTATTTTAAGTAATAACTATCTGTACGTCAGGTTAAAAAATGGTAGAGGACTTTTCGTCTCAGAATTTTATTCTCTATCTACCCTATCAATTCCCTGCGGTACTTTCTGGGCACCCGGTATAATATAAGCCCTACAGGCCTAGAATCCCCTTAACTCCATTTGCTTCTGTTCTCGGCTACTAAATTTGCCACTCTTCCTAACGGAAACCTAAATACATGAGCCAACCATCTCAATCTTTGTGCTCTAATTACATTTTTATATTTGTACATTTTCGAAAATATTGTAGCATTGTATATTGTACTTAATCGATTTCTATCAAATTTCGAATAGATATTAAATAAATAATAATAATTGAAATAGTTTAACTGAGCATATTAAAATCGAATACGTGTTTTATTGAAATGCTTCTAAATTATGTGGTAATAAAATTCGGATTAAATAAAGTATAATATACCTTCTCTATTTGTATAATAAATTATATATGTTAGTAACTTGTATATTGAGTTGTTCATCTTCAGGTAAGATGAAATAAAAATGCAATTGTAAAAAAAAATATATATTCACACACTCCTCTCCTGTGAATAGTCCAAATAAAATTGTATGAATTTAAATATTGATCGTTCTTAATTATCTATTCGTTGCACGGATGAATATCCTTTCTTTTATATCATTACTGTTAAGGGAAACCAAACCAAATCCCTATAATCTTCTTGTAATTTTCCTCATCAATTTTTACCAAACTCAGATACTTCCTCTAGATCTCAAAATGGCTACCACTAAATATTTTTCTTCGGGAAGTGGTAACTTTTTGTTACATCCTCATTTGTTTTAGAAAGTAAAAATAAATAAATAAAAGTAAAACTAAATATGATAATACAATACTTTCTCACGATGAAGGATATCATATCCTTTATCTTTTCTAGGGATACAATCAAGGCTGGCGATAGATTGAGTTTCTTAGCGTTTTTCATATTGATAGATTAGCAGCGCGTAGAGCTGACATTGGACTACTATAGGGTGTTTTTTTGGTATGATAGAACTTCCGATAGGGATAATTTTATTAAAATAGGAATAATTTTATTAAAAATTTTGTTTTTTTATTCATTACAGTTTGCCATTTTATCATGGAAAGACTCACGCCTCAACAACGCTTTGAAATTATTAAAATTTACTTTGAAAATTAGTCTTCAATTCGTGAAATTGTGTTTAGTGTTGAAGCCCATTTTTGCCTGAATGGTTTTGTTAACAAAATTGTAGATTTTGGAGTGAGACAAATCCAGAACAGATATTGAAAACACTATTGCATCCTGAAAAGTCACTGTTTGGTGTGGATTGCATGCTGGCGGTATCGTCGGTCCAGATCGGTCGGTCGGCCCAGTCGGTGAGACAAAATGTGGTTTCAATAGGATGGAGCTACAGCCCATACAGCAGGCGAATCCATTGATTTGTTAAAAATAATTAATGAAAACATTATCTCTCGATTTGGACCTGTTAACTGGCTTCCTAGGTCATGTGATTTAACACCACTCGATTATTTTCTGTGGGGATATGTTAAGTCATTGCTGTATGCTAACAAATCAGCAATAATCGACGACCTGGAAGCCGACATTGAACGAGTTCTAGCAGAAACAAGACCAGATTTGCTCGAAAAAATCGTTAAAAATTGGACTGACAGATTGCAGATCGTCAGGAGCAGCCGAGGTGGACATATGTCCCAAATCATATTTAAACATTAATGGCATACAATGAACTTCTAAATAAAAAAATTTCATGAATAAAATTAATCATTTTGTATTTTTATTTAAGGATCTTACCCTCTTAAAAAACACCCGATAAAAATGTACATGTTTTTCCATAATTTTTGGAAAGATAATAGTCCGGAGAGTCATTGCAAATTCTGTGAACAGATGAAAGAATTCACCGGTACATATCAGAGAATACGCTATGATGCTCGGAAGTATACAAAATTAAGAAGGGAGAACTATTATCTTTACATGTAATCTAATTCATTTCCTTCTTAAAATGAACAAACCTTGTATGAGTTCCCGGTGGGCCGTTTCCTGCCAGTCCGCCCCTGGCTATTGCTAAGAACCTCGTCAGACTGAAGTAGAAGAAGAGTTATTCATACTCCAAGATTTATTTTGTCTATCTAAACTAGGGGTGGCCAATCCCCTTGAACGTTTTTCCGGTCCGCGAGATTTATCACATTAATGTGCGTTTACATTATTATTATATTATCTATGTTTACATGTAAGAATAATAGTAAACACAATAATAACTCATTATGTTTCAATTTTTCACTCCAAAAAATGTTTATAGTGGGTCTAAATCTAATATGGGGATATATAATTTTATATGCATTTCCAAAGTGGCTCGCAAGATCATTTGGGTTGGCCACCTCTGATCTAAACCATTAATCATCATTTATGCATCAATACTTCTACTTTAAAAATACATTTAAAATATAAATTGAAAAATGCCATTTACATTTTAAATACCTATTTAAAATGGAACCATTTCATCATATATTACATATACCCGCTTATAATATCTTTGATCATTCCGAGCATTTCTTCTCTGATTTTATATATTATAGAAGCCATGCTCAATCACCCGAACTGATTCCTTGCTTATAAGGTGGGCCAAAAGTAATGTCATAAAGGGAATAGAGAGAGTAAATAAATGTCATAATGTAAATGAATTAACATCCATCATCCATCCTACTTTAGTCAACTAATTCTCTATCTATCCGCAACATAAAAGTCAAAACACAGTGGCCATTAGATGTTAATTACAAAAATTATCGCCTATTCATATTATGACATTACTTTTGGCCCACCTTGTATTATGAAGAATGGATATAATAATAAAAAACAGATGAAGGTTTTAAAAAAATTTTTGTAAATTCTTCTACTAAAATAATTACATCTAAAATTAACATACAACTTTCATTTTACATAGGAAATATTTATATATTTCTATTGTTTACAAATATAATTACAATATTCATTGACAAGAAAGTATATTTTCTGTAATCCTCATTTTGACAAAATTAAAAATATTACTGAAAATCAAATAAAAATCAATTTTTTTTAGGATTACAAACGTTTTTCATCATTTGAGGTATAACTAGAATTTTTCTACTAAATGTTCGTTACACATCAGTAATAGTTTTGAACAACAATTACTTGAAAATTGTCTTAAAAAAATTGTTTGTCCTGAGAATCTGATTCTATGTATGAAAAGGAACAAAAATCGACAAAATATTCATTTTCCCTTCCTTTTGTAAGAAAAAATATTTTGAGAACGTTTTGAGGTATCATTTTTCTTAAGGTAGTTCCAGCTGTTTTATACAATCAGGACAAAACACCGGTTTGCTTTTATTATAGAACAAACATATGTTCACTATTCATATATACAAATTAATGTAATTTTAAAAAATAAAAAATAATTTTAAACTTTTATATTTCGACAACAAAACGGTAAAACGCGATTTAAAAAAAAATTTATTTAATATTTATCTTTACTCTCCTAGTTTTTTTTTTAAATTCTGTCGAGTATTTTTTTTAATACAACAGATAATAGTTGGGCGGGCATGAAGTTTTACATGTTTTTAATAAGAGAGCGTGAGAGAGAATGATTAATTTGCTATTAATTATCTCACGTTTTAAACGGTTCAAACTTCGGGATTTATGACTGGACATCCTTAAAAACGTACATTGAGATTTTGTTACCTAGTTTTTGCTGGGCATGATGCATGCGTAGATTCGGATTCTAAAAGGACGTTCAATTGTTTTGAGTTATTTTTAAGTTAAGTTTACATTAATCAAATAATTTAATGGTTACTGGGCACAGTAGTTCGACCGAATATCCGTGTGATTCCCCTAATTTTTCTTTTTAGCTGTTTACACCTAATCGAATACGTTGATTGAGTTTAGTCATAACGAAAATAAGCGAAAGACAATTATATACAAATATAATATGAGATTACTCGTTTCAACTACTACTGATCTCGCATTTATTTAAATCTCGATTTTGGCGATGAGAAAGGGTGAATCACTATTTCGTTTGAACAATCAACTGTTTGTTGATTCATTGACTCGACCAACTGTTAACACGGATTGGACCACCTGCCTTTTCGAACTCATCTTTTTATTCGATCAATGTAAACTAGTCGTAAATAAATTTTTCAAACCTCAAATGAATATAAAATGAAGGATCCTGCCGCAAATCAAATTGAAAAGTGTTTTTAGTGAAATTGGCTGATTTTTGTATGTTATTTCTGGTAATTCTAAAAAACGTTTCCTTAGATCCTCTAAAATTGGAAAATTTTTCTGTTTCGGTTATTCTTAAACGTCGATTTTGCGAAAAAGACGTAATTATCTTATTTGTTCAGAATGACCACAACACGACCGATAGAACAAAAAATAAATCGATTTGGTTGAAACTTATTTGTCTCATGGACAATGGGTTCCACTCACAAAACAAGGACAAAGGGGTATCAATAAAGTTGATTAATATTTGGATGTACTGTAGTTGTTATTTTAAATAATCCAATTCGTTTTCATCAAAATTGATGTATAAAAACGTTCATTTCCGGAGGGATTATAAATCAGCTAATTCTACTGAAATTACTTTCTAATTTGGATCCTTTTATGCAATGAATTATTGAAAAAAATGTATGAAGTATGATATTATGGAATGTGACTGAGTTTCTAAACAAGTAACAATTGAAGCTCTAAAAAGTCACATAGCATTAATGTTAAAACAATCTTATAAAAAATATACATACTTCAAATGTTATTTGTCGAAAGATTCTACAGCAATACCTCAATTTCCTCTGCTTCCAAATTTTGTATGCAATTATTTTGCAAAATTCCATTAATTAAAAATTGCAAGTTCAGCGATATTATCGATCGCTAATTAGTACTAAGGTATTACTATTGGGTGTTTTTTTTACAGGTTTATTTTTTGAATAACAACATTGTTTCCAGTTACTGCTGTTTAATCATGATTAGACTTAGGCTAGAACAACGACTGAAATTCCATGATTACTGACTTTGTCGTTCCCTAATTGAATGGCATTGTAGTGGAAGAGTTTTGGTTTCAACAAGACGGCGCAACATATCACACAACACGCGCCACAATCAATTGGTTAAAGAAAGCTTTCGATGAGCGCATAATTTCGCGTAATGGACCTATGAATTGGATCGTGTTATATATTTAGTCTATGCCGATAAAGCAGAGACAACGGATGATTTTGAAGCTAACATTCGACGCGTTACAGCCAATATACGGTCCCATAGATGCTCAAAAATTTCACTCCCAGATTGCGCTTTATTCGAGCCTGCCGAGGCGCCCATATGCCCAAAATCGTATTTAAACATTAATGACATAAATTACCTTATCAATAAAGCCAATACCATGGCCATTACAACAATTTCTATACCTCTAAAAAAAACACCCGTTATATTTGTAACGTATGTGATCAAACACTTACAATACGTTAATCTTTCTACTTTGCATGAAACATCTCTTACAATAAGTGAATTCGTTCTAATATTTGGATAAAATTTGATTACGGGTGAAAATAACTTTCTGTTGTTTTAATATGCAGTGCGCTAGATTCGCTAAAAAATTAAATAACATTTTAGTTTACATGTGTGGACGACATTCATTACATAATTTTAAATAAATTAAATTTCAAAGGTTAGTTTTAAAAAAAGAAAACTAAAATTTTTGCTGTAACTTCCAAAATAGCTTTTTTATTTGATTGATTCAACTTTGGTTAATTTTACATTAGATTCTTCCTAACCTGTGTTAAGTTCTGTAGATTTTCTCTTGAATTCCATAAACAATACGCTGCAGCAATACTTAAACCTACGGCCCCACCCATTGCACATTTTCTCAAACCAGCTGTAAACAAAAATTAAGATGTAATTTATGACATTAATTGTAAATTGCTATAACATAAATATCGAAACACTATTTCTTAAGGACGTGGTGAGAAAAGGATTTTTTTTTGCATTTACTAAAGTACAATAGGATCTTATTAGTCTTACTCGTATTATGAATTAAATAAAACACAACAGTCTAGAATAGATTCTTGAAAATTCCCTATTTTTCACGTCTCTGAGTGCACCTAAACCCTAAAGTGTAACGTCCTTTCTTTTTATTCATAAATATTTAAATAATTGTCAGTCAGGAATATCGAATTGTCGGTCAGGGATACAAATTATCAATCAGAAATGGAAAGCTGTGAACCAGGAATGCCAAGTTGTTGGTAAAAAATGTTGAATTGTAAGTCAGGAGTTCCAAAATAAAAATAGAAAAAATTTACCAGTAGATTTATAAAGGACTCCTGTTGCACCTCCTGCTACAAGGGTATTTAAATCATCGTCAGTTCCACGAACCCACGATAAAAATACTCCAAATGTTGAGTACATAACTGCAATTGTTCCTAGTGTATTGGCTGTGGCTGATCCATTTTTCATAACGTGATTGATGAGTCTAATTATTGAAAAAAAAATTAAAAATTTTGTTTATACGTCACTCAACCTCTATATACAGACTAGAATATGGAAATTTTAAAATACCAAGACATTTTTAGTTTTTCTATTTGTTTTTTGAAAAGGTTCTCGTCTAACAATGACATCAGAGGAAATTTTGTTGTACGAATCTGAATATTGTAGAGCAATATTCAGATTATGGAATTCAATAGACAAAATATCCTTCAACAGGGTGGCCACAAAAAATGATTTTACAATTCGCTGATAATTCCCAGTTTTCCAATAACGTTTGTCATACTTTTTCCTGATTTAAGAATTGTATTCGTATCATTAAGATATTTAAAATTTTGTATGTAAAATTTTTATATGTTCAACTATGCTCATTTGAATAATTTATTATTTATTTCATTCATTTTTTAGCATATTGTCTGTCATAGTATTTCATATTTCGAAATTCCCAGATATTTCCCGGTTGCATAAAATTTTCTGAGAATTTCCGGTTTGTGGTTTCACTGTTCAACATTTAAAAAAATAATAAACAGTCAAAAACTTAGAAATGGAAAGTATTGTTTCAATTCTAGCTTCTCGATCTTGACAAATCATGGTATTTTTGACATTAAAAGACTCTAAAACGTAAAGATTTGGTCAAAATTCAGCATCAATTTTTTGACATTGACCACGAAGTATTTTACTATATATAGAGGTAAAAACATCTATAATATTAAATTTGAAAATACATACTGGGTTCTACGTAATTTTCCTTTCTCCCCAGCTAGGGTAGTCGCCTTTAATCCATTATATAAACCATTAAAGCCACCTACAGCGGCTCCTGTCATCGCCGATGCTCCAATTTGTCCGAAAGCTAATTCAAATCGTCCACGCTGTTTACCAGCACCCTCCAGAAATATGTAATCTGGTTGACTTTGTGGAATAAAATTTAAATCATAGTTCAAATAAGGTGATAATCGTTTTCCTAAAATTAGACAATATTAACCTCTAAAATATTACGACATGCTTCAAAATTATTACGACTTACCTATTAAATCTACATTTCCAAGATTTGAATTGAATATGTCATCTGATCCACTATCATTTTGTCCTTCCATTATTTTTATTCTAGATATATACTTGAAAAAGGGAAATATTTTTAGCCAATTAACTAAACTAATGACATTACTATCAATTTAAAAGATCGAGAAGTCAGTCGAATGATAGGTTAACATTATGCGGATTTTATAGGAAACTGTTATACCGACATGTATTATATATTGACCAGAAACTTATTTATATATGTAATGGAATTTTCTTAAATAATTTTAATTTTGGGTTAATAAGATCAAATTTATTTGTATTCTTTCAAATTAAATGTTTTCAGAATGAATTCATTTAATTTGTAAAACAAAATATTTTGGTGTTATTTATTAAAATAATACAATTTGGACACCTAGGCAATACTAATTGTTGTTTAGACCTATTGATTTTTTATAGGAAGAAGGAAAAGTAAATTCAGCAAAACAAAGTAGTGTTTATGGAGTATCCAGATCCAAATAAACAATAAGGCTATAATAGCTTTAATCCCTTCAAAGTTCGGCCTTCAATGATGACAAATAAATTTAATTAATACCTCGACTCGATACAAAAATATTATTTTCATGCTAAACTGCTTAGTATAATTTTAAAATTTAGGTGATTACAATTTTCGTGGAAGTCATAAAATTTGTAAATTGAATAACAAATAAGTGAAACTAAAAACTGAGTCAATTGCTTAAATACCCAGTATATAATGAGTTTATGAAAAAAGTTTCAAACAAAGGTTGTTTAATCAAAAAGGAACATTTATTGTCTTTAAATTTTTGTTCTGCCTCTTACAGTTTCAAAGATGGATATATACCTCCCTGGAGAGGCGAGGTACGTTCCGATTCCATTCCCGATCACCTTATCGTACTTTTTAGCTCGTTATCTCTTTTCGTTTTTGAGTTGAAATTGTGTGTGTTCTGGAGATAAAAAGTGACAACGTGAAAGGGGAAAATCTCTACCCCTCTTTTTCGTTAGAATGAGAAATCTCTATCTTTTAAACCGTAAGAGATCAAAGTAAAATTTTAAACACAAAAAACTTTTTTGTTAATAAACAACTTTAATTTGTGCTGAATACGTTTGTCATATTTTCAATTCAAACATTTATCTGTAATTACAGTTTACAATTACAGGATATTTAAATAATTAATAATTAACTTTTATCAGTTTCTCGATATTATTCAAAATATAAGCGTAGTATTGATATTAGTCCAGAATACTAATTTAATAATTTTTAATAGAAGAAGACTAAAAAAAATCTAATTGATCGAGCTATTCAGAACTGACCTGAGTGCGGGGCTTAAAAACATGGCTAACTTTTGTGTGCAACGAAAGAATAATCTATTTAAAAAAATATCAAATAATTATTTTTTTCTAAATTTTGACAGTTTGAAATATCAATTTTTTATATTTTAAATTTATTGACAGCTAATTTATTTCCAAAATTTCGTTAATGCAGGCATTTTTATAAAAACTATAAACTATATTATAGATCTGGGCCGGCTATAACTTATACTGCCTTATACTTATCAGTAGCAGTTTGAAAATTGCAAAAAAACATGAATTTTAGCAAAAAAGGGAAGATCTTCAGTTCTCATATTATTTTGGGGGTCTAAATCAAATTTCATTATAGATTGATAGAAATATTGCAGAAAAGATAAAAAACATGTAGGCTTTCGTATCGACACTTTTAATTTTCATTAAATTTGGCCGAATTACATATTTATGAAAGTAACCAAAACAGCCAAAATTCAAGTCAAAATGGTTTGTACTTTTGCTTACAGCCATTTATTTTGACTAATACATGATATAAGGTGTTAAATAAAATACAAAATTTTAGTCAAAAATTTATATATTTGGAACCATAATTTTTTGTTATAATCTTTGGTTTTACTTATTCACAAACATTTTTCCATAATTATTTTAATTTGATTGTAGATAAAAAAATTTTCTACATTTATATTAAAGCCATTGAGATATCTATTATTATGATTAATTAATTAATTGTTTTGAAATCAGCTCCGAAGAACTGTTCATAGGATATTGTATATTCTAAACAGTTTACAAAACTGTAATAGCCATTGTCTATACTTGCTAAATATTACATCCTATTTGCAGCTAAAATATTGAATACGGCAAGTCTTCAGACTTTATTGTTTTTAATAATGAAGGCAGCAACATTTCACTTATAACATGTTTTCAAAAATTACCAAATTAATTCGAAATTTTCATATAAATGAGTCTAAGTTTTTCGGAATTTACAAATATGAAAAAGGAACCTACAAAATACTAGATATGAATTTTGAACTGGATTGATTCACTGTTGTAGGCAACCGGTCGATGGATTTATTAATCGCAACCTTCATGTAAGCTAATCTTAATTGTACAAAATTCGAAAAACTATAAAGCCATTAATTAAATATTGATATGAAAAAATTAACTCATCAACCAAGAATCGAATCTCGGACCTCTGGATTTCTAACCCAGTGTGTTTACCACTACATCAAAGATGATTCTGATTTATGAACCAATCTTCTCATATCATTGACAGCATTACTTTGTTGTCAAATATCAACTTATTATTCTTATATTACTATTTGTGTATACTTATATTTATTCATACGTCAGAATCATCTTAGGTGTAGCGGTAAGCACACTGGGCTAGAAAGTCAGAGGTCCGAGGATCGATTCCTTCGATGAGTTATATTTTTCATATAAATATTTGATAAAAAATTCAATGACATGTCTGTATATATAGTATACAAAAGTTCTTTCATACTATTTCTTACATAACCTTAATGGAATTTGACATAAGTATTGTATTATTGTATTAAGACATTGTTTTGAAACTACTAGATCTGAATTTTGAATTGAATTAGCGATATTGGCGGAAGGTCGACGGCAGGCATACATACACTTCCGTTCATAAAAATTGAACCAGTTGAAACATTCTAAGCGTTATTGTATTTAATATACATATATTTAGTAATATACACGCTTAGAATGTGACTTACAGGCGGTTTAATTTTTATGAACGGGAGTGTACGTCTTTCATTTTAATGTTTTCTAAATTCTCTATAGAAGTGAAATAGAATCAATTTTCATTTACAACTCGAGTTCAATATAGTTTGACAAACCATTTAGATAAACATTTTATTATTTGTGTACACTTAAACGTCACAATACAATTGCTAATGTCAATTACCATTAAGGTTACGAAGACATTGTATGAAATAATTAGTATACTATATAGACAAACATGTCATTGAATTTTTCATACTATGTCTTCGTAACCCAAATGGAAATTGATATTAGTATTGTATTGCGACGCAAAACTATACACAAATAATAATAAGTTAATGTTGCGAATGATATGCAAAATTGGCTCATTCATCAGTATCCCCCGTGGTGTAACGGTAGCACACTGGGTTGGTATCCAAAGGTCCTTCGATTCCTGGTGGTATAATAGATATTTTAGTGGCTTCAAATATGATTCTAAGGTTTTCAATAACGAAAAATTTGTCCTTTTTGACTACTTAAACACACTTTTTTCTAATTTTAGAGTTATATTTCGTACATTATGGTCGAAAAAATTATACGTTCTACCATTATTTCTATATATTTGAAAAGGAAAACGAATAGAGAGGAAACGGGATAAATTTTTAGGGTATAATGTTTAAAGTATCCCTCAAATAATCAATTAATATTGTCAATGAGATATTGAAAATCTCATCCATAGAAAATAGATTATGATTAATCTCATCAATAAATCTGTACAAACTGCGTTTACTCAAGCGATTACAATTTTTTGACAAGGGCGTTCAAGTATTACGTAAGGAGGTTTAAGGGGGGGGGTTCAATTTTTCTTACTTTTTCTGACAAACCGAAAGGGGATATATTATAAATCTTACGTAAGATATTAAAATTAAAAAATAATGACATTTTTTTTAAAACAACATTTATAATCTAAATTAATAATCCTATTTTTAAAATCATAGAAAGTTTGCTTACGTAATACTTGAACGACTAATAAGTCTAAAAATCAATTTTAAGATATCTCAGCGAAGTTTTACCCGAATTTTTGTTTAAACCTAGGATTAATATTGTACCTCGTATACAGTCAAGGGTCGTATTATTGCAGAGTAGTTGTCTTGCAGTAATCGTGTTAAAAAGTTTCCGCTCATAACCCACATCAATTATATGAATAAAACTGAGATTGTATACTATACTTTTTTTTTAAATGTACCTCGTACACAGTCAAGAGTCGTATTATTGCAGGGTAGTTGTCTTGCAGTAATCGTGTTAAAAAGTTTCAGCTCATAACCCAAATCAATTATATGAATAAAATAAGATCAAAAACTATTTGAATGTAGCTCGTATACTTGTTCGCTTGGATTATATATATAAAAAAGTCAATCTTTTTGTTGATCTATTATAATAATTAAATGGCCAATATACAGAGTGTACAGTTTCGAATATCCGAAAATTTACAGGGTTATTACTAATAGTTTTTAAGTAATTTTCAAAAAAGTAAACCCCTTTTCTTTGGAATCTTTAATTGTTTATAACTTTTGCCATTGCTTATGTACGGGTTTGAAATTTTTGCACATTTTTCTAGACGTCTTAACGAGTTCAACGAGCTATCGCACGTATTTTAATTCGCAGTAGCAAAAATTAACACGTTTTTTAACTTGTTCACTAGACTATATTTGCTATATCGAATTTCAATTAATGATTGAAAGTTTTGGTTTTGAAAAATATAAAATAAGTATTAGTATATTCTATTGTAAATTGTTCGAGCAATTGGACGGATAATTGAACTTGTATATTTTAAAATAAAACCATATATTTTATCATGAAGTTTAAAATCTATAATATCTAATAAATATGACAAATTCTATATTATTTTTGGTCTTTTTTTAGAAATATTAATTCTTGCTTAAGTTTGAGAATACTTCAAGGTAAATATTGCATTTCTAGTAATAAGAGATGGAGGTATAGATTTTATTTACAAATTTCAATTCCCAGGTCGATAAACAACACGTCATAATATTTATTTATATATCTTGTTTTAAAATAATAGATTTTCAGAAAAAAGTAACACGGATAAATTTATGGATGACTTATAATACACAGAAAGAAGTCAAGGGATATATCACATAATAAAAAGGTTTTTTTCGAGAGACAGCCGTGGGGATAAAACATAACATTATACTAACATTTGAATAATAATTAATTCATTGATAGTACAGAATGATTCGAAAATCATTATATATTTTGTACTTATACCAGTTTCACATTTGTTGTTTTTTTTTTGGATGCCGATTATTGGTTCTCCCAGAATATTTTCTCTAAACCGTGTTATGTAGAAAGATTGTTCGATGACTAAAGATTGGCATACACGGGTGAAATATTAAAAACCCCGGGCATAATCTAAGAAGTGAACAATTAAATGATAATTCCTTTTACCTTCATCTGTCTAAACTAGGAGTCACCAAAGTTTTTGACAAACGAGTCGAATTGAAATTGTTAAAAATGTGGGGGGGGGGGGGGGCCGGTTGAAATTTTGTAAAATTATTATTAGAACATTTATTTACATTTAATGTGTAAACAAATATAGTTATCATATTGGAATTTATAATAGATCAATTAAAATTATATGTTCTATCGAATCCAAAAAATGATGGATTAATTGCAGTTGCAAGTCTTCTTCCACGCCGTTGATAGGGATGTCAATTGAATTTTGATATAGTTATTTTTATACCAAGTATATTTGTAAATATACAAGGTATATTAAGTTTAGTTCCGACTTTGTAACGCTTGAAAATATTGATCGCAGAAAAAAAATTTTGTTATAGGTGTTCATAAAATTACCTAATTAGTCCATTTACGCATGTCCGTGTGTCTGTCTGTCCGTCTGTGAAAACTGAAATTTTTTTTCTGTGTTCTAGAGAAAAAAAGTAAGGTTAAGTTCGTTAATGAGCAAAATCAGAACTTATTTGGCAAAATGGGCAAAACTGCCTATCTTTGAAACCGTAAGAGATATTTTATTAACTTATTTAACTTTTGTCATTTAACAAAAGTTAAATGACAAAAAATCTTCTTCTCTTTAAAATAAACAACTTTTGTTTGAAAAATTTTTTCAGGAACTCAATATTTTCCTTATAATTTGTGATTAAGAGTTCCCCAGAAAGCGAATTGTTAACAATTCAAATACGCAGAATTGTTAACAATTCAATCATTGATATACAACTCAGTATATACTGGGTATTCAAACAATTAACTCAGTTAGTTGTTACATTACTTGTTTTCTCTAAAAATTAATAAACTGATCCGCAAAAGCTTATTTTTCACTAACCTAAGTAAAAAATTCTAAAAGTAACATAAAAAATTGTATCTTCTTAAGTAAAGCTATATTATTATTACCGCTGAATATTTTCGATTGTTATTGTTTGGCCTTATATATTGCGTATTGTTGTTGTTCGGCATTGTATTTAACACTACAATTCTAGAAAAAAAACAAACAAAAAGACAGAACGATACATTTACGTATACGCGCATATCTTTGTCTCTTTTAATATACTCACGTATAGAAACAGATTAACTATGTAACTATAAGAGAGATTAACTATAAGTATGTTCTGGAATGTAAAGAATATTCGATGCGATTCTCTCACTTTCTTAGAACGCGTACATTTCAGATATATGAAGCAGGACAACAACAGCATACCATTTCAGTAACAATTTAACATTCGTTGAAATCAAAAACTTAATATAATTCAAAAGTATAATCTAAAAGTTGTAATTGTTATCCAAAAAGTAGTGAAATAAAATTTACAAAAATATACATTTCAAGTATTTTCTTTATCACACGCACCCTTTCGCTACAGTGTAATATAACCATAAAGGCAACCATACTAATGGATAAATAGACACTAGTTTACAAAAAAACAATTAAAAAATATGTAAATAACACTTTCTTCATGTCAACATATATTTAATTTGTTTATTATTAAATATATGTTGACATGAAGAAAGTGAGAGATTAAATAGATTCCACTTCCATAACTTCTCAGGTAGCTCAGCAGTAGAGCATTGGTCTAGAATACCAGAGGTCGTGAGTTGGATTCCTATCCTTAACGTGTATATATGATTTTTCATATAAAGAAAGCATTTGAAGTCAAATAATTTTATTTATGTTATTTTATAATAAATTTTGTTCCAGACTGAATTCCAGTAGGTCCGACTTTTGTGTAGTAGATATGGCCGAAGGCGTATATTCTCTTTCGTAATTAAGATTTTGAGTTTCGTTCGACTGTTCATCTAAATATACCGTTTCAATGCTGTCACATACAAATGAAATATTACCAAATAAAACTTGTTTAAGAGTGAAATAGTACTATTCGAGTATATAAATTATAGAACTAGTACTATTCGAGTATACATATTTTATAGAACGTATTGTATTTTCTACCATAATATAAAATTAAATTCTATAAAGTTGCTGCATTTGCGAACATTCAACAATAATTTATTTTATTAGTTTCTTATTTTTTGTACAATAGATATATATATATTTTTTAAATAATTTGTTTCTTTTTAAATATTTTTGATAGTTTTCACATTTCGATATAATATATTCATTTATTTTTATTTTTTTAAATACATATATATATAATTAAATTTAATTTATTTAAATTAATAACTGTCACATAAATAATTTAACAATTTATTTAATATTTAATATTGCCTTTTCTTGTAAATATTATTTTAAAATTAATAATATAAGGGTGTAACTTATAGATATAGAATTAAGGATTTTGAGGATGTAGTCCTTGTGTCATTTTATAAAATTAGTAGCTTTTATAGTTGCCCTTTGAATCGAGAAGCAGACAGTCTCTTAGATGCATTCCGAAACAGTATTTTGCCGAGTTTTGGTTACGTTATATTTCCCCCAGTGATCACGCTGTTTAACGTCTATGCACTCGTTGATTATTTGTTTACATGCTGTCTTTGTAATTTCTAAAATAGGTTCTGGGCCTATGAAAGGTATTCCGATTCCCTTCTTTGTTAAGATATCTGCTTTTTCGTTTCCTTCGAAACCACTGTGACCTGGTATCAATTTAAAATTGTTAGGTTTTGCCAGCTCCAGTAGTTCTTCTAGGCAATCCCTAGTAACTGGGAATAGAAATTTGGGGAAGTCTATGGCTATAGAAAGATAGATAGATTGTAGAGGCTGCTCTGGACGGGCTAGACTTCGACCATAAAGCCCATTGTGATGCATAAGGATGTGAGGATGTGAGTGGAGTGGAAGGAATTTTTTGTGTATAGATTAGGAATTGGTAGGATTTGCGACTGCAACCTATGATAGGAACCATGCCGATATCCATCTGGAGTTCGTGAAGGAAACTGCACAAAACCTTCTCAAGCATAGCCGATTACTTCTTTCTTGTCCATACGCCGACAGTTTAGTCAATAACCGCCCCTTTTTTTTTCTTAATAATTGACAAACTGCCGATGTAGGGATTCGAACCACTCGGCCACTTGGATTAGTATGGCTATAGATAATATAATAACTTGCCAGCTTTATAAGATCGACCTTATGTATAGGAAGAAAGTTTGGTAAATGTGGTTTTCTTCGGGAGTTAAGTACATTGTATTTTACACTTGACAATTGCCGCAGGGAAAATATTTTGTTAACATTCGTTTACGCATGCGATATGTATTGTATTTAATTCAAGCACAATGGATTCTTATGTTCCAAAATGACACAAAGATTATTACCATATTTATAAGTTATATTCTGAAATTTATTTACTCATTGGGATGTTTTACCAATTTACAAATTTGCTATATAATTTATCTTCATATTTTAATTCCTAAAAGCTTTTTAAAAGCTCTTCGATATTCTAAATTAAATATTGTATAAATAATAGGATTTAACGCTGAGTTGATATAACCTAACCATGTTATAAAATTAATGAACTTTTTGGTTGGACAACATGTCGTACAGAACGGTAGTGTGACATACATGATAAAAAACGGTAGCCAACAAACGACAAACACACCCATTATAATACCTAACGTTCGTGCGGCACGACGTTCTTTCGATAGTGATATCCGTTGTTTCTCCTCAATAAATTGATATACCGATCCGGATTTTGGTTTATTTGGTACAACCGCTGGAGGAACTGCTGACGACGGTGTGGTCACAATTAATTGTACATTTTGATCTTTTTGTGGTGAATCAGTTGACAGCGGTGAATCGGTTAAACTTGTCGTTACAGGTGTTGTCATTTGTGTAGTTCCACCTTCAACAGACAGATGGTCTGTTTTTCCATTTTCATTTTTATCCGTATCTGAGACATTTTCTTGTGGTGTTTCTGTTACAGAATCTTCTGGTGGTAAATATTTAACTTGTTTCTCTTTAGTCTTTTTCTTTTTAATTAAATTCTGTTTTGCACCATCACCATTGACATGTTCATTGCCTATACTATTCCCTGAATCAGTTTGTGATTTAAGTTTATTTTTTGGATCTTTACTATTCTTATCGTGATTTTGTTGTGTAGTTTTTGGTACCTTATTAATCCGTTCCCGTAATCGTTTACGTGTGGCAATAAATATTTCAATATAAACAATTGCCATTATAATAACAGGAATGTAAAATGAACCCAACGATGAGTATATAACGTAACCTTTCTCAGATGTCAATTGACATGGTGTATCATTACTAAAATTTTTCGGCCAATCATTCCATCCAATTAATGGGGGTGAACTGATTATTAATGATAACGTCCATATACCTAAAATCATAACTAATACACGTTTTAACGTACGCCGTTGTGCATAATTGATTGGATCTTTGATTGCCCAGAATCGATCTAAAGCGATTGCACATAAATGTAATATGGATGCTGTACAACATAGGACATCTGATGTCAGCCACATTTTACAGGCATGTATACCGAATTCCCACCGACCTAATATGTAATATGTAACATTGAATGGCATTACTAATAATGCAACAGTTAAATCAGCTACCGCTAATGAAACAATAAAAAAATTTTGTACAATTCGTAATGGTTTATATGTGAATACACTTAATATGACTAATATATTGCCAGCAATTGTTAATAGTATTAAAATTGATAGGATTAATGCTGTGAATGCTGCCTCCCATTCGGATACAGCTAAATCAATTCCCCAGGTAGTTATATATTTTGTAGGTGGTTCAATGCATTGAAAATCTTCTGTTATTACTTCAGTTTGATTCATTGTTTCGGCAATTTGTTGTGATGTTTCTAAAAAGTTTATATTTTATGTACAGTAGAGTAGAAACTTGAAATGTTTGTTGTTCGTTATGTTGTGTGTTTTTGGTTGGATATCTGCAAAATAAAACAAAAAAAAATTTGTTCATTTATTATTCAAAAATTTTGTCGTATTCAATATATGCCTTTATTACCACTATATACATAATATAATAACCTAGTGTGTAGTACTATAGAGAATAGGTGGGCAGGGTTTGACTTCACAAGCTCTGAGTGAGAGGTAGGAAGAGACATAGAGTAAATACAGGGTACCTATCAATTATTATTATTTTCTTTTTTCAATTAAAAGATTTTCTGAAAAAAATATAATAATACCAACTCTTTTTTATGGTCACTATTATACAAGGTATACAATACATTGAATACATACTCTGGAATTTTGGACTGGTAATTTGGGGCATAAAATGTACCTTTTTAATATATTTGTGTATGAATAAAATATAAATGTTATATAAATTATAAAATATAAATCTTTTGATCTTTTACGTTTACCGCTTGACAATTGTAAACCGCTTGTAAATTTTTTGATGGTTTAGCTTTAGTTCAGATTTAAGAATTTGATTTTTGGGAATTCCGAATAATTTGCCTAAACTATTCATATCGGAGAACTAATAAACAATTATTTACCTGATTTAAATATTTTAAATATTTAAATATTTAGTAGGGAGTATATTGTCATGGGAATTTGATGACACTGGATACAATAAACATGCCAATGATAAAGATGGGTATGGGGGGGGGGTGTAATTTGTTACTAATTTCTAAATGGTTAAATTTTGCACAAAGTGGGAATTTTATGTTAGCTTACTCAACATGACTGAGTTCCTTCGAGTTAGTCTACTTTGAATTAAAAAAGTGAAAAGTACTATTCGTGCTAATAAAAATTATTTTTCGCATAATTTCTTTAAAAAAATAAAAATAAAAGTAGTGATTTTAGTGAAACGGTAATTTTACAATTTAATAATCGATTTAAAGATTTCGAAAATATAAATGTCCTGAGTGATTTTTTAGTGTCCCTTTTTAACAGAAAATTTAAAATTCCCACTTTAATAGAAATTTTTTTCAGAATCCAATGATTGCGCGTTATTAAACGAAATGATTACCCTTCCAACAAATTATAATTTATTAGGAGCCATGAACACGAGCACAAAACTCCCCTCTGCTATAGAGGTTATATGTACCTGCTCCAAAATTGATTTTGAGTTTTCACAGGCTTTGTTTGATGTGAAAATATCTAGAGCGAGACTGTACAAGATTTTATATGGGGAATGAAATGATATTTCAGATTATACAATGTAACGGTTTTTGTTAACGATCGGCTGTGTGACAGTCGGCAATCATCGGCATTCGTGGGAATTTAACATTGCATATGAATAGAACTAATGTTTTCTTCTAATGGCTAGATCTTTAATATAGTTATGGTTTCTATTGAAATATCTGCATTAATAAAATTTTGGAAATAAATTAAAAAATTGAAATGCCAAAATTTAGAAAAAATCAAGCTCTCTACAATACAAAATTTTCACTGGCTAGCACTGACAAGCATGCTTATTAAAATAATGCATTTTAATTTTAATTTACGACAATAATGGATAAACTTCATTGTGGATTTTGTAGAATTTTATGAATGTACTATGTTGCATTTTGTATAATTTTTTTAATGTACTACATCTAGCACATGACTGTCCTAATTGTAATATATAGTATCATCTGATCTTGATATATTAGAGTTTCTTAATAATCGTTGTTTTTTTTTTTGATAACATACATAGTGAATATATGCGTATTATGTGACCATAGATACCAAATTTATTTATTATTTCTAATTATATAAACAATCGAAGTTTTTAAAATTTCGAATTTGTTATTATTAAAAGCGTAAATATTACTAAAACTTGTAATTTTCTCAACGCAACCCCCCGAAAATGGGAAAATACCCCAAAAATTACCTTTTTACTTCTATTTATGCTAGAAGGAACTAAGGCCATAGGCCATCCCGGGGGTCAAGGGGATGAAGCTCCCTTGTGAGCAGAGCGAGTATATATATAATAATATTACATAGATAGATAGAGATAGATTGTAGAGGCTGCCCTGGACGGACTACCTTTCCACCACAAGGTCCATTGTGATGCCTAAGGATGTGTGGATTGGAGTGGAGTGGCAGGAATTTTTGTGTATAGACTAGGAATTGGCAGGATATGTGGCTGCAGCCGACTATGATAGGAATTATATGCCGATATTCATCTGGAGTTCGTGAAGGAAACTGCAGAAAACCTTCTCAATCATAGCCGGTTACTTCGTTCTTGTCCATACGCCGACAGTTTAGTCAATTAACCGTCCCTTTTTTTTTCTTAATAATTGACAAACTGCCGATGTCGGGATTCGAACCCATAACGTCCCAGTTTCCAAGTAGGCATACTGCGCAGACATGACGCCTTAGACCGCTCGGCCACTTGGACTGGTCATAGTATTACATACAGTAGCACTAAGAATATTTAAATTGGTTCAAATTTTTATGAACAACCACACCACCTCCATACACCAACATTGGTATTCGACTGCAGGCGTGAGTACTATTACTTTAAAAGTGTCCAAACTTTAAAGTCTCTCACATAAATTCTACAAACAGGCGATGCCAGTATACAGACTACAGAGGTTATGTGAATGTTCACACAAAATTTTTATATGTATTTATTATGTAAAATAAAGCTTGTGAATCGCCTAAGCAACACACAGGGTTGATTTATACATAATTAATGGAATATCTCTTTTTTCTTTTTCTCTCTGTATGTTTCCACGTCAGTTGTTTTTTTTTTTTTGTTCTTTTATAAAACAAAAGAAAATTCAGTCAAGTGTAAGTGAGCAGAGTGTCTTTTCGTAGTAATACATCCGATAGTAAGGATCAACTAAACGAAAAGTTGCGTCTAAGTTTAATTATTTGGTTAAAAATGTTTCTTCGATGGATCATTCTAAACGTATCTTGAGAGTGGCGTGTCTCAAAGTATAGGGGCTGTGCTCGTGTCACAATTATCACTAATGGCGGCGACCTACCTGAAAAGTTTTCAGCATCTATTTAACTCCTTGATGAATCCATCCAATTCAGAAAACTGTTCGCGGGTTACACGGTGCTAATTCTTTTATTTTTCATTAGAACAGTCGTTCGTATGGATGAATTCTCCGTGGGCCTTTCTTTTCTTGGTAAAGAAAGGCCGACGGAGGTAAAGGTTCGATATGGATTGGCGAATAGAAATTTTTGAATAAAGTGGTATTTTTTGTTTGTTTTTATCATTGGATCTTAATATCTAGATTTTGTATCATTGGAAGCAAGGGAGGTCCTATTGATTTCTTTCTCCATTTGTTTTTTAAAGATATTTTCCCATCGCTTATTACTGCCCGTAATAAGGCCTATTACTTGATTTTTTCCTAAGAAGGTCCGGGCCTTATTAACTGGAGTATTAAGTTGAACATTTTTTATTAATTAATTTCCGTAAATTTCGTTTTAATAGCATGTTTAATAAAGGGTAAGATCAATTAAAGTAAGTTTTTTATATTCCATGAAAACATCTTACTTCATTTAGCCAATTTAGTTCCTTCTGTTAGCAAAGTTCGAGATTTTTAAGACTTCAAATAAGGCCCATGATGGTTTGTGATTAAAACTAAAATACCAAATTAGATATTTAAAAAAAAAATTTAGTAAAAAATAAGTAGACAGTAACAGAGAAATGAGGATATTAGCGAATTTCCTCCAAAGGAAATGCAGCTATTGTTTTTGTACCAATGATGGCATTTTGTAAAAATTTCTTCAAATGTCCATCGATCCTACTTACTAGATGTTAAAAATTACTATCGGTAAAATTTTTATATATGTATGCTATATATCAACATGTGTATATGTTTATGTGTCTGTGGACTCTCTACCGGTCACAGTTTTATTTCGGTTGTAATTAAATTTGGTGTTTCAGGCGCTTTTAGTATTTGATAAGGAGAAAGGGGGTGTACAGGCAGGGGGAACACAAAATTTGGAATATCTCCCTTAGTATTTGAAAAATCGAAAATTTTATTAGAAGTAAACTTGTAGGTAATTAGTTTTACTATAATTTTGTTACTTATCATTTTTTCTGTCACACTAATATTTACAGAAATATTTACAATTTAAGATTGAAAGTTACAACTCTTAATATCTCTGTTCACATTAGAGTTTGAAAAAAATGATTGGGAAGTGAATTGTAGCAAACATAATTTTCTACAACTTTACTCCTTATACATTTTTCGATTTTTCTAATATTAAGAGAGATATTTTATATTTTGTGTTTTCTTCTTTCTCTATGCCTTCTTTCCCCTTGACCTATGCCATTTATTAATAATCAGATACATTTCATTTTGATTAGACTATATTTGTGGCCGCTAGAGAGTAATTGATGTATTCTATGGAAATTTGCTAAATTGCCGCGGCTCCAGAGTAAAGAATTTTTTAAAATATAATGATAATTGTTTGTTTTAATGCAGTTTGTATTTTTAATAGACGTAACAATGCCCAGCCTATTTTCGGATGAATTGTTGTGAATTACATGAATATTAACGAAGAAAATATTTATTTTTAATGATTATTTAGTGAATTATATTGATAAATTTGATTAGACCTTTAATTTTACAAAGTAGTTTAATGGGTATTATTGAGAGACCCGGTTAATAATGCCCACAATTAAGGTTCTTAAAATTATCATTTTTCATGGAAACATAATAAATTGTAATGATTTTTCTCATACATCGGATGCATAAATAATCTATGTTTACTAAATTTCTATTTATTTCTGTTTATTACGCAATTTCACGTTTTTATAGTCATTTTCCCAAAAGTGATAGCTAGCGGAATAACAATGTAATGATTGCTTCCATAGAAAATTGAAATGTTTAGTAGCAGAATGTTTGGCTTTATGGTACAGAATTCTGAAAAAGTTTTGTTATAATGTGCTTATTTACAAACACGACTCATATACAACGACTGACTAGACATCATTAATCAATTAAATGATTAGAATATCATCGATAGTTCTCATTATTATTTCACAATAATCCCATTTCTAGAAATTTGTACATTTCTGACTACAATGATACTTTACTAATTAGAATTATTATTTCGACGAATTCATTTTGATTGTATGTTATTTTTATATTTCTTTGAAAAGAATTGAAAAGATTTCATTCAAGCATATAATATTACAATGTTTTACGAAAGAGAAGAATACTCTGGGGGATGTATAAAAAAGCCCAATTTTGTACCAATGAGAGTATAGCATAGCTTTTGGCGTAGTGTAAGTTTACAGCAAACGACCTAAGTAAATTTTCATTTATACTCGTACATATAAATGTATTTTTAAACAAAAATTATCAAAATTTACGACATTTTCCTTTCTTGTCTTTTTTCACAAAACAATAACACATTGTTCACAATGTTCCTGGTTAACATTTCAAGTTAGTAATTGAAAAAAAGCATATCCATGTGTATACAGTGAAAATCTTTTATATCGACATTAAATAGTAGTAACACTTGTTTTTAAGGTTGTTGTGAAGAAAATTAAATTTAATGACAGGTTCTTCAAAATTTTTCAGCTTATTATTTCAATAATAAAAAATATCCTATCAAAATTTGAAGTTGACCCTGTTTTTAGTTTTTGAGTAAAAAAATGATAAAGTTACGATTTTTAAGAGATTTTTACATAGGTTAAATGGGCTCGTCGGTAAAAACATGAATACAATAATCTATATCTCGACAACCAGATATGCCAGTGTTATAAAAAACGATCATAATATTTATCAAAGTCTTATAAATACCTGGACCAAATTTTGTTTCTTGTTTTTCAAATTAATTTTGTTTTTTGTTTCTGAGATAATTAAATTTGCAGATCGAAAAATGTTCTAAATCTAGTTTTATTTTTAGTGTTATTTATTTTTATCTAGTTAAATTTTTAGTTAAATTTATTTTTATCTAGTTTTATTTATTTTTATCTAGTTTTATCACCATGCAACTATTTTGAAATACATAAAAACATATTTTTAATTATTAAAACTCTTCGAAAAAATTAAATTTAGGATTTAAGTTTTAAACAATATGTTTTTTTTTACAAATATATATGTTTTTTACAAAAATTAAATTATTTGAAACGATTTAATTGCAAAATTTTTAATTATTTAGATTTGGCAATGGAGGAGATATCAATGCATTTAGTATAGGACAAACTCACCACCCCTACTTTCCCTCACCAGTTTCACAACAACCTTAACGAAGTTTTTTCTAAAGAAAATTCAGCTCTTGGTGTGTATCGGTGAAACGATTTCGTGAAAACTTCAGTTTACATCTACAGGGTTTTGAATAAAACGACCCGAATATAAGTTCTTTTGTTTGAAAGGGGCTGTCTTATGATGATCTTCATTTTCAATTTAATCATGGCTTTCAAGGTTAGTTGAAGATTAACCCAACCAGCATCCAAGTCAGAAAGACTTCAAAAAGACGTCTTTATGAAGACTTCCTCAAGAAGTCTCAATATGACTTCTTAATGACCTCATTTTCCAGAACTTTTAATTAAGAGCTCTTTAAGTTTTTTTTTCGGACTTCGTAAGATGTCAGAAATATGAGCTCTTCGGGAAGTCTTTTTGCGGTTTTCGTAAGAAGTCTGACGTTTGCGGTCAGTTTTCTTAATACGTCAATTTAGTAAAGCTGGATTATCGTTAGTTGCCTTAAATACAAGCATCGGAATGCTCGGTAGTTAAGCTGCCCCTGTTTTTACTGAAAATAGATTTCATGAGAACCCATATTTTTTAATATTATCGGATAGCGGAGGAAAAAATTACATTAAAACTGGGTAATAGAGACCCTTTTTGTTAAATAGTTAACCATTTTATAGCTGTTTTAATGATTTTTCTAAGATAAGATTGCATTTTTTGAGAAATATAAGGTCTTTAGAATAAATTAAGCTCAAATAAAAAGTTTTTATTGGTTATTGGTGGCTTTTCTCATTGTTTTTTTCATTTATTAAAACTTTATACACACAATGATCACGTCCTATTTATTGACCACCAATCAAACATTTTTTACTCTTGATAAATTTTTTCAATGTCCTTAGTTTTCTCAAAAATTGCAATCTCATCATAGAAAATTCATTTTTTTAACTGGTTAATTTTTTAATGGCTATATAATGGTTAATTATTAATCAAAATAGACTTAATTAAGTCTAAATTAAACTAAACCCAGTGTCAATGTTTTATGCTCTCAATTATCTGATTCTGTCAAAAAAATATGGGTTCCCATGTGAAAAACACAAATTGACCTTCAAATACCTTTGAAGGCCATGGTTCAGGTGAATATCAAGATTCTCAAATGATAATTTTATTTAAAATGAGCCACCTGGTATAATTATTTGTAGATTGTACAAAACATGCTTTTATACACATAAAGCGTTTTGGTTTATAAATAAAAAACAAGTTAATTATACATTTATATGTCGGTACAATTAAAGTAAATAGTACACACATTGATAAAGAACTTTGTATGCAGGGTAAGTACAAGGACTGGGTAATATTTGAAATGGTTTCATTTTAAATAGGTATTTAATATGTAAACAGGATTTTCCATTTTATTATTTTCAATGTTTTTTAATAATTATTTCCATTTGAAATAGAAGTATGGATGATGATTTTAGCTATTTTAAAATGATTAAATGGTTTAGATAATTTCACTAATTCAAAATGAGATAGTGAGTGCGACTGTTTGGTTTCTCAAAATGTCGCTAAGACGCATTGTCATTAAGCTTTTATTGTGGATAAAGTGCGTAAACTAATACTTTATAATTAATATTGATATGAAAAAATTATCTCATCCACCATGTATCGAACACTGAACCTCTGGATTTCTTGCTCAGTGTGCTACCGTTCCACCACAGATGATACAGATGAACGAGTAAATTATTTCATATCATTGATAGTATTATTTTTGAAGTCAACATCAACTTATTATACCACATATTAATATTTGTGTATACTTTAAGCGTCACAATATTATAATAATGTCAATTTCCATTAAGATTACGAAGACATAATATGAAAGAACTAGCTAGTATACTATATAGATAAACATGCCATTGAATTTGTAATTAATATTGATATGAAAAAATTAACTCATCCACCAGGTGTATCGAACCCTAGACCTGTTGATTTCGAGTCCAGTGTGCTATCGTTGCACCACAGATGATATAGACTAACGAGTTAATTTTTTCAAGTTTTTTAAACCATTTTAAATATGTATTTTCTATTTTGCATTTTAAATACATTCCTATAAACCATTTACATTTATCATTTTAATTGAATTTTTTAAGAGTTTATTAACCATTTCCATGAAAATACGTTCAAAAAGGCATTTTACACATCCCTGGCAGGGTATTTAAATACATATCTCTAAGTATTTACATTATTTCGTATTTTCTTTTAATTTCAATTATTTCCAGCGTTGATACGAACACACAACCAACAACAGTGATAAAAATTGATTAATAAAAATTTGTTCAGTTGTTCATAAATAAACGGATGAAAGTAATTTTACTTTCTTAAATTAATTGTGACCATTGTTAATTTGTGGAATTTCCATTTTAATTAAATATAAAACCAATACACACAAATAAATTATATAATATATATCAAGAGTTTTATTTTATACTTTTATTTTATTTTTGTTATAACAAGGCCCTTTATTACGACATATCGTAAAATACGACAATGTTTGATCATTTTGTAAATAAATGTATCGTTATGTGGGGCAACTGCGTAGCAAAGACTTTGTTCGGGGAGGTGCAAAAAACTACAGTTAAATAATAAAACATCGATTTATCAGAAAACCACTTTATATTGCTTGAACCCCTTGTGCATGAATCATGATTCTGACTCGTGTAAACTTATTTTTACTTTGTGAAAAATCACGAGTCTGACTCGTGTAAACTTTTTTTTACTTTGTGAAACAATCGGACTGGTTGTCACGAGTCCGACTCGTGACAACCTAAATTTTTATTCAGGAGTCTGACTCGTGTAAACTTATTTTTACTTTGTGAAACAATCACGAGTCCGACTCGTGACAACCTAAATTTACTTTGAGAAACAAAGTCTTAAAACAAAGTAAAATCTTAAAACTTAAACAAAGTAAAGTCTTCTTGCATAACATATTCCTGCGTGTGCTCCGAAAAGTATCCTTCAAGCTTCTATATAATTTATTTAAACAATTAAAACTACAAGGAGTTAAGTTTATCTTACAATTATTTAAAAGAAGTCTGCTATGGTGTTGGCTACATTAGATTAGATTCGGGTCAGGAGCAGGTCTTAAAAAGAGCTTTTTTACCGCAAACAATTTTGATCTATTGTACCTACTTTCCTGCAAAGGTGTTCCTTGAATGGTTTTGATAAACGTTCATCTGGCTGGAGATATTTGTCCATCCCAAATGATAATGTCTTTTGAGAGAGAGACTTTCTAATTTCCCCAGAATATGCATTCCGGTTTCCTCCTATTCATGACAAAATCTGCAGAGACGGTGTTGGCTAAGTCTTCTTAATATTTAATGTTTGAATTTTATCTTTTTTTCGAATACTGCATTTTTATGCACACTAAAATAGTAGTTTATGGCTTTGGTTTTGTAAAAAATGACACTAAGTTTGTTAAAATCGAATTACATTTGGCTGTGATATGACAAAATTAATGGATTTTGCGTCATAAAGGTTGAAAAATAGAATTTTATATATATATATATATATATATATATATATATATATATATATATATATATATATATATATATATATATATATATATATATATATAAAACGATTTTTCTGGTACGTGATTCGCACTCCTGCATTATCTGCATTATCTACCAAGATAAGAGAAAAATTTAACTCGATATAAAACTTCAAAACTAAGATCTTATTTTAGAGGTTAACATCACTAAGTTTGTAGAAATCGGATAAAATTTGGCTGATATATGACAACGTTCAAATTTTTTAAAGTTATTTGGGACGCTTTTGGTATTCAAAAGGTCCATTTCGTTAATGGGTAAAATCGGACAAGGGGAAAGGGCGGGTTTAAATGGAGGGGGAAACACAAAATTTAACATATCTCCTTTAATATTCGAAAAATAGCAAAATTTATAAGAAGTAAAGTTGTAGGTACTAAGTTTTACTGTAATTTTGTTTCTCATCATTTTTTTCTGTTACACTAATGTTTACAGAAATATTGATGGTTTAAGATTGAAAATTAAATTCTTAATATCTCTGTACACATTACAGTTTTAGCAAAAATGATAAGGTGATGAATTGTAGCAAACATGATTTTATATAACATTATTCCTTTCGCATTTTTCGATTGTTCTAATATTAAGAGAGATATTTTATATTTTGTGTTTTCGTCTATCTTTATGGCCCTCTATCCCCTTGACGTATGTCATTTATTAATAAAATCGGCCTTACAAATACTTAAATCATATCAAATACGAGATTTCATTTTGCACAGACTAAAATTGTGACCGGTAGAAAGTGATTTATGTATTCTAAGGAAATTCGCTAAGTTGAAGCAGCCCCTGCGTAACGAATTTTTTAAATAATTTTTTTTACCATTCAAATAATAAATTTGATTATTTAATTAAAAATTTGATAATCAAATTATAAAAACATATATATTTACGATTGTTTCGTTGTTCCGGTGATTTTTACCAATTACATGTGAGAATTGATTCGTTATTTTATACATATTCTAAAAATGTAGGGATACAATTATAATCAGTTTTTAAAATATTCATCTTTTATTTTTCTCGTTTAAATTTAGGGGAAAATGTAATCACTTTAGTGTCATCCCTATCCTGCACGTGTTCAAATGCCAGAAAAAATGTTTTTTTATATATAGAAAAATTTGAAATTAATTTGAATTGATGATACTTTTTTACATTATTTACCAAAGTTTCATAACTATATCTTGGAATTTGTCGTATGAGGTAATTACTTTAAGTGATTTCCCAATTGTATGTAAATGGATGTGTAATTGAAATAGGAAGTACTATGGACCACCAAAGTTGAGGTCATTTTTTCAAATTTTATAATTGATTTGTGCTTTATTGATTGGGTTTTCGAAAAAATGCTTCGAATAGAAGTTGTACATTAGCAATATAGTAACAACTTTTTTTAACAACAAATTGAATGAATAAGGCACAAATCAACCATACAATTTAAAAAAATGACATCAACTTTTGTGGCCAAGTGTACTTTGTTTATCGATAGTAAAACTTTCAGTTTCATTCACTAATGCTGTTATTTCCATCTGATTTTGTATTTTTTGTGTTTTAGTGTTTTCTACCATGAGCTCAACCCCACTTTATATATTTTTTGAAATTAGGGCCTCCAGAGCTCAGCCCCACTTTATATATTTTTTGAAATTAGGGCCTCCAGAGTCCAGACCGTTAGAGTCTGGACTCTATATACCAGATTTTCGCGCCCCAATATAATAGAATAAAAGAAAATGTACATTTGCTATTTTTGTTCCATACTTCTCTCGCCCAAAAATTTTGCAATTTTTCTTGTGTTAAACTCGAAGGAAAATATTATCAGAGCGTTACGGTGCAAAGAGAGCTGAAGCCTCGGAGCTAAAAAAGTTCAAATGGTCTGTACGCGCTGATATTGTTAACGATTTGCGCAATGGTTATAATCATATAAAAAATGTTCAAAAATTGTTCATTTTTCTCGAGTTCGACCAATGAATGAAAAATATTGTTGAAGTCCCTCTCTGAAACTCGATGATCTGAACGCGATTAAACCAAAGTACATTTTTATGTTATAATTGACGTTTTTTTCTTTTTTGGATATTTTATAAGGGACCCACAAACTCTGTGTGCGCAAGGGCCCCTGCGTGGCGTAAGACGACCATGTCAGACTCAAATGGTCAATCTAAGCTATTTTATCTGTTAATAATGCAAATATGATTTTTCTAGGGAGTGGTGTAATATATTCGTGAGGGAATAAGTTTAAAGGAATAAATTAAGGGAATAAATTAAACGACCCCACTGTTGTTACGTCTATGTGTAGGGACAGTAAGGACTCGTAAAAACTGAAATTAAATAAAACCAATATACACATATAAATTACATATATTAAGAGCTTTTTATTTGCATAGTCCACCAAAAACGTTTTTATCTTCTTTTGTTTGATATATATATATATATATATATATATATATATATATATATATATGTATATATATATACATATATACATATATATATATATATACATATAAATATATATATATATATATATATATATATATATATATATATATATATATATATATATATACTATTTAAATGTAAATGTGTAAATTGGATTTATATAATTTTCGTATTGATCCTTACAATGCCAAAACAAAAACATATACGATACGTCGTAATATTTACCATGGACGTTACAGTACCTCCCGTAAGTGTGCGAGAGCCATATACTTGCATCCGCGGTTCAATCAAATATCGGCATGAAATTGTTATTTCGATATTTAAAGGTCAAGTTCGTTTTAACAAATTTTACTAAAATTTATCTACTAACCATTTTTACCGTAACTCTAATTAACGTATAAACGAATTATTTTCGATTTTCACTTGATTTAATAGAATGTTTGATTCCATTGAGATAATCCGTTTATTTGACGTAGCTCCTGCGTAACGAGTGTTCCATTTGTGTTCCATATTACTAAACATCACATACGTAATGCTGTTTATTAAAAATTATGCAGTCAATTCGTGCCGAATTTATTTGGTTTTAAAAAATATGTCTCTAATAAAAGTTGTTCGTCATAAAAATCCTTTCATGACGAACTTTTGTCCTAAGTATTTTTACGAAAACAGAATGGATTCGACCAGAGCCGTGTCTGAGTATATGGCCGCATGTGTGCTAGTCCGCCACCAAGATAACATCATATGTAAGAATGAAAGGCATTTTTAATTAGAATATTTATAGATTTGCGTGTCCATGAGAATCACGTAATCCATAGTTATCGAGAAATCTAAAGATTACTGGGACGTGTGCATATGACAACTTTTGATTGTGAGATTATGCACTACAACCCACTTGAATTTGAGCCAATTTGACCGAGAGCTAACTCTCATAAGGATTCCGCGGGATTCATTCAATTCACCACATGTTTTTCGTTCTTCTTTCTTTGCTAATTTTTTTTTACAAATTTTATATTTTAATTTTTGATTCTCATTAAAAGACGAGAAACAAAAATATTATTATAATTTCCACGCATAGTCTTAGATTCGGCGCAAATCGAGCGTCCTTTTTAAAAAAGAACGCTATTTAAGGCTTATTTCACACAAACCGGATAATCGTGTGAACGAAACCGGGAACACGACACTCGAGTTTTACAAGAAATGAGATGTTTCACATTAGGCCGACTTCAGGCCGTGGTCGTTTAACCGATAGACGACAGTCGGACAGTCACTAGAGGGGCTGACAACTCCCAGTGCTGTGGCCTACTGTCTTTAGTGGTGGACAGTTTAGTGGACCCGACACCATTACGTTGATACACTAGTCTGTACTTTACCTTCTTCCAGTACAACATATGTTTAGGTGGGATACATTCCCTGATTGATGTGTTCTGGCGTTGAATAGAGTTTTCGATCCGAGTGATAAGGTCGTTCAAACTTGCAACACTCAAACACTATAGAGTTAAAAAGTGACCTTCATATTTTCTCAACTCCTCAAAACGAAAACTGAATGCATCCAACTCGTTTCTTTTCATAAGCATTGGAAGAACCCCTTTCGTCCTATTTTTTCTATAATATAAAGGTCTATAATACAAGATATAAGCTAATTAGTTACTGATCCCGCTGCATGTTCGTAAGCAACTGAAAAAAAATTGACAAAATGTGAAAATGTTTGAGTCCGACCGCCATGCCGGTCATATGGGAACTGCTAGTCTCGGTCATATGGGAATATAGCCAAGTTTAGTGTCATAAGTGGTTATGTGTGTACAAGACGCTGTCACTATAAATGATATTCACTGTATATAACATATTCTTGACTACAACATATTCTTGACTCTTTCGAATACTTGCTGACTCACAGAAAAGCTCTCATAATGTTAAAATGGTGAGTATACGTTGTTTGAACCTCTGAATTTACCATCCTTCATTCTCTCATCATATCCATTCCATCAATAAATGGGTTTCAAGTTAAAAAATATGTATCATTAAAAATAACTTTGTGTTGAAGAGAAGAAAAAGTATATAATGCTTTTAATATATATATATATATATATATATATATATATATATATATATATATATATATATATATACATATAAATTTTATCTAATTTTATTGTATTATTTTATCAAGTTATATTATCGTTGATAACAGACCTTCGAAATGGGTATACTTAAATTGTAAATGATATTAAATAAAAACCATTCAATTACCATCAAACGTGTATATATTTTAAAAGTAAACTTATTTTATGTGTATTTGCAATGTGTTATTGTGTTTCTTGTGTGGAATCAAAAACACAGAACGTTGCTGTAGCGTGAGGGATTGGAGGCGTGCACCTGTTACGAAACTAATCGTGTGCTAATTCCCGAAGATGGAACATTTCGAAATTCTATTTAAAGAAAGTAAAATATACAACCAAATAATACATTACCATCAAATGTGTATATATTTTAAAAGTAAACATATTTTATGTGTATTTGCGTTTCTTGTGCGGAATCAGAAACACAGAACGTTGGTGTAGCTAGGCGTGGATCCAGCCCTCAAAAATAGT
Source organism: Nineta flava (assembly GCA_963920215.1). Taxonomy (NCBI): domain Eukaryota; kingdom Metazoa; phylum Arthropoda; class Insecta; order Neuroptera; family Chrysopidae; genus Nineta; species Nineta flava. The sequence goes on from OY986042.1 coordinate 93,515,585, forward strand.
TGAGTCCACAGCCACCCGAAAATCAGCCAAGTGCGAGTCGGAGTATGAACTCGCTCATGATCGATATAGTGCATTCCTACCATGGAGATGTTTACAAAATAAATGACGCCCTGACCTGAAGATTTTCTACAGTGTATAGTTCCACGTGGGCAAAGCTTTGGGGTGAACACTAGTAAATTATTTTTTTTCGATTCAAGTTAGGTTACCTATGTTTAGAAACAGTACAAACTACTAACGTCAGCGCCACGCCACGCCACCAAAAAGGACGGCGGCTCCGAAGTTTTGGCGGCAATGTATATGTGCATACAACACACGCTTACTTTTAAATTAGTAGACGACGATGTACGGAGTAAAGTTGTAGAAAATCAAGTTTGCTACAATTCATTACTTTCATTACATTTTTCTCAAACTCTAATGTGAACAGAGATATTTAGAATTTTAACATTCAATCTTTAATTGTAAATATTTCTGTAAATATTAGTGTAACGAAATTTTGTTTCATATTAGTGATATGAAACAAAATTACAGTAAAACTTAGTACCAACAACTTAAATCCTGATAAATTTTTCGATTTTTCAAATAATAAGGGAGATAGTCAAATTTTGTGTTTTCCCCTCCCTCTTAACCCCCTTTCCACTCGTCTTTCCATTAACGAACTTTATAATACCAAAAGCAACTCAAATACCAAATTTCATTCCAATCGGAATAAAACTGTGACCGCTAGAGAGTCCACAGACATTTAAAAAAAGTATATATGTATATATATATATATATATATATATACAAATTTTAGCGATAGTGATTTTTAACATCTAATAGGTAGGATCGATGGACATTTGAAGAAAATTTTTACGAAATTCCAACATTGGTGCAAAAACAATAGCTGCATTTCCTTTGGAGGAAATTCGCTAATAAAACAAAAAAGTTAATTAAATATATAATTTTTTATATATAAATAATAAATAAATAAATTTGTTGCGTTGCTTCCAGTTGCTTCCCTGTAGCTATGCCACTGAGATTGACCATCGAACATTCAATAAAATGACTATGTAACTACCTACTGATGTAGCTATGAAACAAAGTTATTATAGAAATCTTGTAAAAGTTATTATTATTGAATTAGGAAAATCTATGAAAAATAAATGATTGTAAAGACAGACAATATATAGTTTTAGTTGAAATGCCAGAGGTGAAAATTTCAGAAAAATGATTGCAATTATTTTTCTATAAAAAAAAGAAAAAGAAAACTAAGCCCGTCTATAGATTCTGTTAGATAATATCGAATTAATATTAAATAAATTGCCATCATATTTTATTATCAAAATATATCGGTTTTAAACGACTAAATACGAATAGATTTTCTAAATTTCAACATTTCAAGTTCGATAATTATTGCTCTATGATAGTTAATATGGTCGTAAGGCAATCTTATTTCAATCGAAATTTCCAATCTTTATATACAGTCTGTTCATTAGAAAAGTTTCTAGTTAAATATTTTTTAAAAATATTCATTTTAGAAAGAAAAGTTTCAAACAAAAGTTTAAAAGGAGAAGCAATAATTATATTTTTGTTCTATACATTCGTGTCCGCGTGGTATAACGTATCTTTTAAACGGTGTGAGATAGAGGAAATCTTAAAAATACAACAATTGTTAATCTTATAAAAACAAACAACTTTAGTTTGAACTTTTTTTTCGTACATCCTCTAGTTTTTGTATAAATGCGGCGTAAATTTTGTGTTTACGCCCGACATATAAGGTAGTGGAAAAAATTTCCAAACAAAAGTTGTATTTTATAAGAATTCCTAAAAACAAACAACTTTGTTTAAAACTTTTTATCATGCATTCAATATTTGCGGCGTAAATAGAAAATTTGCGTTAAACTTACGCCATGTATTTACACTAAGACTAGTAGATGTATAAAAAAAAGTTTCAAACAAAAGTTGTTTTTTTGAGATAAACATTTTTTGTGCTTAAAGATTTTCCCTAACTTTTACCGTGTAAAAGATAAGTTATACCACGCGCGCACGGATACATGATACAAAAATATAATTATTGCATTCTGTTTTCCTCTTTAAACTAAGCAAATTTTGTTTGAAAAATTAAAAAAAAAATTTAAACAAAACTTGTGGAAACTATTCAAATGAGCGAATACACTATATAATCAGTATTAAATTATTAAAGCTAGAACCATGAAATTTTAACGGTTTAAGTTTCTTTTGTGGTGTAAGCTTTCACAAAGAAAGGATTTTCGAAATTAAAGCTCTAACATGAATATTCTCCAAACGATATGAAACTGGATGAATATATTCTTCAAACTAAATAATTGGATACTTGTTTTGTGGATTTTCTTAAGTTTAATCCACAAGCAGGTAAATTACATTATCAAAGTTATATATTGAATTATAAACCCGGCGTTATTTTTTCAAAAATAAATAATTAGATATTACGAGTTTTGGGATTTTTTGAATTCAACCTTAAGAAGGTGAAAAAAGAAGTCAAAGTTTATAACACGTATAAAAAATATTATCCTAATGATATAAAACTTAAAGAAGGTACTCTTAAAAGTAAATTACTAGTTATTAAATAAAACAAATATTTGAGATTTTGTATTGGGTTGTCACTTGAAAAAAATCCATTATAATTATTAAATATAAGTTTCTATTAAAAAAACATTTTTAAAAACAAGCTTAAAAAATGTTTCAAACTAATTTTCTACAACTTTACTTCTTATGTGTTTTTCGATTTTTTCAATATTAAGAGAGATACAACAAATTTTGTGTTTCCCCCTCCCTCTAAACCCCCTAACCCCTTGTCGATACTTGTCATGCTTACCATGCATTGATAAGGATTCTAATTCAGCTTGCAAGATTTGCCCCGAACATACATACATTATACATACATTGCAAGTTAAATAAAAGCTTGTAAAAACAAATATTTGAGATTTTCGTAACAATAATTTTATTTTGACAAGTTTCGGAACACAGTTCCTTCATATATTTATCATATATTTTCTGATGAAGGTGTTCCGAAACTAGTTGAAGTAAAATTATTGCTACAAAAATTTCAAATATTTGTTTTATTTAATTTGAGATTTTCGTAACAATTATTATGGATTTTCGTCAAGTAACGATCCATTCAATACAAAACTAAATAACTACACAGATTTTTTGAGATATTTCGAAATTCAACTTTGTAATTCAATCCACAGACGGGTAAAGTTGGATGCCAACGTTTTACGAGATGTTAAATATGGGTTTTGAGATTTTGTAAAATTAAACCTTTCTGTAGTTAAAATCAGATATCACATGTAGTTTAGTGAAATCAGATGTTAAATTTGGGCTAAATAAGCCAATTCTTTGTAAACTATTCTTCTAATAGTATCATAAGAGTGTCATTCAAAAGATGCTTCAACCAAAGTCGCGGGAATTGGATCTGGTTATAAAATATTTGTTTGTTTCTATTTTTATCACGGAACGATTCAGGAATCAAATTTTACTATTAAAATATTAAAATTCGAAGTAAGACATTTTTTTTAAAATACCTATATCCAAGGGCAAAATAAAATCTTTGAAATTCCTCCCTGAAATTATGGAACCAATTTAAATAAATGCGTATGTACACAATTGGGGTGGGTTAATTTCATTACTTTTATATATATTGAGCTTTTCAAGTATTTTGACCAAATATTTTTAGCATATTCAAAATCATGCTATTCCCATCATTCCCTTGCTATGCATACAAGTATTTAGAGAAATATGAAATTATATAATACCCACGGGCATGGTTTTTGCATAAAGAAAACCAACAAACAGTTTAATCAAATCATTCAATGTTTGTCAAATAAATGAATAAGTAAATAACTTCAAATATTGTATGATCGCATAGTATAGACCAAGTTTAAGTATACATGCATACCGTAGTATGTTTTACAGGAAGGATTAGAGACTATTTTTAGACCTCTGTATCTCAGGAACCAAAGAAGCTATGAAGCTTTATTTAGTTCAAATCAGCTTTAATAGTTTCCAAGATATTTAACCCTAAAAATCGACATTTTGGTTAGTCACTGACTAACATCATCAATATTCTAGGGTAACTACATTCAGTTGTCCTAGAAAGTTGGACATTTGGTAGGAATATAGGTTTTAGGCTGAAACCATCCAGAAAACTGGATATTTTCACCTGAAAAATGAGAATTTTTACAAAAAAAAATTACAATATTAATCTTATGGAAAGTGTTTTCTACATGGTAGTTTAAATTTAATATAGTTGAATACATAATGAAAGTTTCTATGAATAACTCTTCAAAGGCAGTTGAATTGGGCACAAGCCGCCAAAAGGCGTCTTGCCCTTGGAAACGCATCCTTTGCAGGGCTATACCCGTTACTCAACACCAAGAGCAAACTGGACGAACGCCTAAAACATCGACTTTACAAGTCATGTATCCGGCCCGTACTCACGTACGCAGCCCCAATATGGTCAAACATTGCTCCTTCGCACCTTGCGAAAATGCAAAAATTTCAAAATCGTTGTCTTCGGACGATTTCGTAAAAAACCCTAAGATTTCCGCCTGAAGCTCTCCACGTTGAAACTGGACATCCTACTATCCGTAAATTTATCCAAACTACCTCTAAATCCTTTTTCCAATCTTCCCGCGAAAATCCTTTCCCGGAAATCAACGTACTGGGTGAATTTGACCCGAATACGTTGCTCTTCGGGAAAAGATTCCGCATGCCACATGATCTCGATTACAACTAATACTGTTGTTTTCTAAATTGTACATATTTTCTTTTCGTATTTCTATTTAAGTTTAGTTTTATGGATGGCTTATCCATCCAATTTAGTTTTATGTCAATGGTTTTTGTATTAAATTTTTCCCATTTCTAAACGATGTTAAAACGATTCTATAATCTCGATGTATATAATTTAATAAGATGATATATTATAGGTAAAGCATAGGCTAAGAACTATACTTTAAGATGTGTTGTACTAGAAGTTATGTAAAATATTGATGCTAAAATATACTTATTCTACTACTACTACTACTAAGATTCTATGATTTAGATAGGAACAATTACTATTAATGTAATTATTAAATTTGATGAAAATTCTTAAACTAAAGATTCTATGATCTGTGATTGGATAACTACATTAGCAAATCTGATTTATTAACGATATTCAACCAAACTAAATAAAATTTGTGTCCATACAAAATTCTATCTCATTTTATTAAACTTTTGTCTCTTGAGTAAAAAAAACTTTGCAAAGTAATGAAAACCAAACAAAAATGTGAGAGAGACAAAGTGTTTACATAGAAAAAGGATTGATATCCCATCAAAAACAAAAATATACACCTACAAAAGCAGTGAAATCTATGTTTTTTAACAAAGTGAAAAAATGGCTGGTGTATATTTATTGTGTTTCTCAAGTACAGGGTATTTCATATTTCACTTGGTAAGTTTATTTGTTTGTATATTAAATGTAATAAAATCTGATCACATGCCAAGTAAAATATGAAATACCCTGCACCTGAGAAACAAACTTACACAATAAATATATATCAATCATTCGGTAAAATCAAATATAAATATCGATTCAATTATGAGTCATACATTCGATAGAAACTAAAAAGTCTTTATTGGGGGCACCCGGCCATGTGCTCATCGGTAAACTATATACTACCGGAAATATTAGATCAAAAATGAATCACCTGTAACTTTTGAACTAAAAGAGCTACAGAGCTGAGTTTTCGAAGAAAGATTACATCATAATATGACTTTGTAGCATTAACGCTCCGAAAATCAATTATGCTTTATTTTAGAAACCATTGGTCCACAACTATATCCTCCCCAAGTTACCACGGTAATTGTTGTTGTTTGTTATTTTGGTAACTATCAACCAATACAACGTGACATTCATTCAATACTTCATTTCAATAAAAGATAATTTATATCTTTCAACATTATTTTAATTTTTAACGAATTTCCTCGAAAGGAAATGCAGCTAATGTTTTTGTACCGATGTTGGAATTTTGTAAAAATTTCTTCAAATGTCCATCGATCCTACCTACTAGAAGTTAAAAATCACTATCGCTAAAATTTATGTATATATAAGTTTATGTGTCTGTGGACTCTCTAGCGGTCACAGTTTTATTCCGATTGGAATGAAATCTGGTATTTGAGGCATTTTTGGTATTCAAAAGGTCAAGTTCGTTAATGAGTAAAATCGGGCAACTGGAAAGGGCGGTTTAGAAGGAGGGGAAAGCACAAAATTTGGCATATCTCCCTTAATATTTGAAAAATCGAAAAATTTATAAGAAGTAAAGTTGTAGATACTTAGTTTTACTATAATTTTGTTTCTTATCATTTTTTATGTTACACTAATATTTACAGAAATATTTACAATTAAAGATTGAAAGTTCAAATTCTAAATATCTCTGTACCCATTAAGTGCAAAATAGACGCAGAACATGGTTGCAGAAACATTGAACAGCAACTAGCATGTTGCTCTGTGTGTATAGTGGTTGCAGCAACAAAAAACAAACTTTATGTTGCTGCAACCACTATACACACAGAGCAAAATGCTAGTTGCTGTTCAATGTTGCTGCAACCATGTTCTGCGTCTATTTTGTACTTTAGAGTTTGGAAAAAATGATCAAGTAATTAATTGTAGCAAACATGATTTCTACAACTTCACTCTTTATACATTTTTCGATTGTTCTAATATTAAGAGACATATTTTATATTTTATGCTTTTTTTTCTTTCTCTATGTCCCTTCCCCCTTGCCGTATGGTATTTAGTAATAAAATTGTCCTTGCAAATACTAAAATCATATCAGATATGATATTTCATTTTGATCACACTAAAATTATCACCGCTAGAGAGTGATTTATGTATTCTAAGGAAATTCGCTAAGTTGAAACAGCTCCTGCGTAATGATTTAAAAAAAATGTATTATGATTATTAATGATTCAAATATAATCATCTATCATCTGACAAGTTCTTGACTTCTGATCGTGTCTTAACTTTAGTCCATAGTACCATGAATATCTCAAAATGCTGTCTAGATTCTTACGTTCCGTGATTAATTTATCGTTTCTTGCGGCAACACTATTTACGCTTCAGTTCGGAACTCAAAATAATGCTATTATAGTTTATAATGGTATTATTATAAACCGGTATAATAATTGGGTATTTATATAACAATACAAATATAGTGTGTGCGCTCTTAGCAACAATTATTTTCAAGGAAAGCAACCACACAGTTTACTGTGTAATAATGATTATTGTATATATTAAACAATGTAAAAGCTTTAGCAGGAAATTATTATTTAAATTACTTATTATGAAAATTATGCATATTTTTAATAATATAAACATTGTATTTATAATTATGATGTTTACTTATATTACAAAATTAATTTGCGAAAGAAAAGGGATTGTAATAAATAACTTTGAATTAGCTATATAAATAAATAAATAAATAAATAATGGGTATTTTAAATCTCCGTTTCTCCGAGACTCCACGGTTTATAACAGAGGCCACCCACATCATTATTTTTCAACCTTTACTAATTTAACGATAAGTTTTGATGATTTGAGTGGTGGATAAGAAATTTGAATGCAGACTTGGAATTTCGTAGATTGTGTGACTGCCGCCAACTTCGATAGGAACTATGCCGATATTCATCTGAAGTTCGTGAAGGGAAACTGTGGAAAATCTTCACACGCATAGCCGATTATTTAGTTCTGACCCATACGTCATCAGTTTAGTCAATTAACCACGCCCAATTAAGTTTAATTAACAAACATCCACAGTCGGGATTAATACCCGTAAGTTCCCAGTTCCAAACTGACAGAGCATGTTACACCGCTCGGCTACTTGGACTGGTAATTAGCTATATAAGGAATATGAAGGATAAATTGATTATAGCCAGTATAAATTTTCTATCTACCCTCTTTCCTCTATGCAGGCAGCGTGTCTCATTTTAAACCAGGCACTAGAACATTTCAAGGAAGCGTTTTTTCGAAAAACGACCAAACTTTGAATTGTTCGGAGGGGGATATCTTATGGTGATCTTTTGAAGGTGCAGTTTTCAAATGGGGACCCAACTTTTATTTGACAGAATTGGATAGCCGAATAAAAAAGTACAAAAACTTGAGTAATAAAATGTATTTTAATAAATCATTAACCATTTTATAGCCGGTTTTCAAAAATGTGCGTGAGCATCAATTTTTATTGCCTTAAAAACACTAAGCAAATATCTAGAGGGTTGCCAAGATATAGAGAGTGGACAAAGAAAATTTGTCTTCTCATTTCTCCGTCTGTCAACATGCAGACCGGAGAGACAAATGAGATCTCACCAGAAAATTTCCTTTTTCTATCTTACAGGTACGGAACTTTTAAACAACAATTTATAACTCTAATTTGGTTCAATTAATTTTGTTTGTATTTTTTTCTCTCTTGGAAATATGATTATGATGTTCAGATAAAGAAAGCTGTTAATGATTAAAAATTTTTACATTAATTTTTATTCTGTTGAAGAAACTCTATGGGGAAATTTACTATACTGATAAACTGAACAAGTGGGAATAGCTGTATATAAATAACGAGTTATATTAATTTGTGGTAGAGATATGATGGAAAAATTTTCCTTCAGTTGATCCGTGTGACAAAAAACTTTTTATCATAAAATTATTTGAAGATCATTTTCAATAATTAATAAGTTTTGTTTTGGAACTATCAATATAAAGGGTTTGTATATAATATAAGTTGAGATTATATTACTAATTTTTCCTATTTGGATATTGAATTTTTTTAGATCATTCTAAAAACGCATGACTATACTTGAAATAAAACGATAATTAATACATCACAGGAAATTTTTTCTTTTAATTTCAATAATGTATATTTTGTGTTCAAAGGATAATCACTTTCAATCAATAAATTTATAAATTTACATCAAACTAAGGATAATTCTTTAAACTACATATTAAAGTTGACGAATAGAATTAGGGGACGTTCAAGTATTACGTAAGCAGGTTTAGGGGGCGGGAGGTGCAATTATTTCTGACTTTTGCTGATAAAGGGAGTGGGGGATGTCAAAAATCTTACGTAAGTTAATGAAATTAAAAAATAATGAAAATGTTTTGAAAACAACTATAAATTTATTAATTTAGATTATAAACAATTTTAAATTTATAATCTAAATTAATAATACAATTTTTATTATTTTATTATGGTATACCGAATTTCTTTTTATATTTCTTACTAAAAATAAATAAATGAGTTTTCCGAGAGTTGACTTTACTCTACACTACTAAGTATAGAGTTTTTTTTTAAATATACCGATGTTCAATTCGGGGAATTCCCGGCGTACTAGGATGGCCTGATACAAATAAATATAATACGGATACGGAGCCCGTGGACAATAAATGATTCTTAATTTTCTAATATTATTAAAACACTAATACTTAAATCTTTAAAACAATTGAGTCTTTTAAATTTTAACTTTAATATTTAATAAAAGTTTTGAAAAAATTCTTACGTCTTATAATTTCGGGCAAGGGGGTGGGGGAGTTCGCAATTTTCTTATTTTTACTTATACAGGGGGAGTGGGTGTCTAAAATCATAGAAAGTTTGCTTACGTAATACTTGAACGCCCACTTATAGCAAATGCACCGCGTAGTCCATAAAACTGATTCCTACAGTTCATCGTATTTATACCAGCCGCGTAGTTGAATGAACTTTGTTTACTTTCAATTAACCGAATATTTTTATATTATGTACCACAGACTGACTATTGATTGTGTACCCGTCAACCGATGACGTCATCATATTTCAAATGCATGTTTTTTGCAGAACAAGTTAATTAAACGAAACAGATATTTAGAATTTCCTCGAATATTTATTATAGAATTTCAATATATTGAAATTATTCTACTTAAATTGCGTCAAATACATATCACAAGAATGTAATATCGATACACTTTACTTAAAGAGTTCATGACAGCCTTATTGTTACACATCTTACGTGAAGATGGGTATTATACATTTTGAGAAGAATTTATTTAAAAAATGTATATGCACACTGGAGATCAGAAAAAATGACTACGCAGTGAAATTCATTATGATTGATACCGCAAAATTTATGTTAACTGTGTAGTCATTAAGAAGATAACATAACGCACCCTTTGGCATTAAAAAGGGTTATCTTAATTATACTGTTGTTTAAATAAATAATAAATATATGTAAAATATATAATTGATCTTTATTAATTAAAATTGATATTTTTAATTTGATTTATGAAATGTTATTATTATTTATATGTAAATTACCAAGGTTGTTAACATTCACAGCAACCGTGATAATAGAGGGAAGTTATAGTTGAAATGCAACGGATAAAAAAATGAAGAACAAAATAATAATAATAATTTAAGGATCAAGCGACACCGCTACACTGTAAAAAATAAAATTGATAACTTATTCATTATCAATCATGTATAGATTCGATTTGGAAATTTGATTTTATGAAAAATTTTTTGGCAAAAATAGAGCTGTTTTTGATTGGTAAACGATTTTCAAATAGATTTTTTCGCTTTACAAAATTTACCGAAATCTTCCGAAAAAACCAGAAAAAATTTAATTCTAGAAAATACTCTGACGCACAGACAAGTATACATAGGGTGTATTCGTTTTGGGCACTTACACGCTTTTAGCGCCATCAAGAAAATACTAATTTGTGATAACCGATTTCTGCGATTTTTTTTTTTGAAAGGGTATACTCATTCATAAAGGGAAAATAAGAAAAATTTTTTAAAAACCGATTTCAAAAAAATTTTTTACAAAAAAAAAAAATCGACCCTAAAAAAAAAAAATTTTTACAAAAAAAAACCCAATTCCTTGTAAAAAAAATTTTGAAAATCTGTTCAAAATCACTCAAGCAAACATTCTATTTCTTGAAAAACAGCTAAATTTTTTTTATCCGCCATATTGAAAATGGATGGCAACTGACACTTAAAATGCCAAAACGATTGACATTTCCAAGAGCAGAGTAAGCTCTTATAAGACAATACGAACGTCAATAAATTTCGCTTAAAAGCGTGTAAGTTCCCAAAACTTTTCAGACTCCTTTATATTTCCACTATAAACTCTATTACGATTAAGATACTTCTTTATCAATTTCGTTCCACGTTAGTGAAAACGCGAAATTTAGAGGTTTAGCATGGAGAAGTTTTTGAAATATAAATCCCGTTGTAGAGATAGAGAGCAGGGGTGTTAAAACGCTGAGCTCCTTCGATTTGTCATAGAATTATCATACCCTCCAAATTAAATAGCTAAACTCATAAATTCGATTTTGAAATCAATTTGTTTCAATTTAATTGAACACAAATGTACATGCAATGTCTACTTGAGTTCATATACCGCACATTTTCCATACGGTATGTAAAATTCAATTCTAAAGAAATATAAAAATTATTCTCCAGTGCATTATAATAAAAAGTAACCTTTTTGTTGTACACTTTATGGTTTTGGCTGTCTGGTGAATAGCTTTATTTTTATATTCGTAGTCCCACATACACCCACCACAGACCTCAAAATATTCCCATTTGACAAATAAATACAAAGATATTTGTATGAACATTTTTTATGGGACAAAAACCAACGGCAAATAAATTTAGATAGTTTACAATTATTTACACTATTGTATTAGTTTCAAAATGATCAAACTCCCGTCTAGCGTGTGTTGCATTATGTTGACAATGTAATGTAAACAACAATGTAATGTAAACAAACGACATAAATGAAATTAAAAACTTGGGAATATCATTTAACATTAGCAAACAATTAAAAATTAAACTTAAATGTTAAATTAAGTAAACGCTGGTCACTTCCGTTGGTATAATATAACCGAAAGGCAACGATAATAACTATGAATAAACCTATTTTACAAAAAATAAATAAAAATATCTCAGGAAATTGGCATTTAAGATTTGTTTGTTTGTTATATTGTTTATAAGGGAAAAATCTTGTAATCAAAATTCCGTTTAGTTCTAAATGAAGTAGAGCTTTGATATTTTATATACGTGTATAAGTCTTTTAACAATAATATTCCCTGACATCGAAATTTGGTGGAAGTGTTGATAAATATTGGAAAGTAGTGGAAGCGATGGGAAATTAAAATGAGTTTTTCGACTCAAAATAAACATAATTAAATTATAACTTTTTAAAAAATATAATAGACTAAAAAGAAGAAAATAAAAGGCATAAACATTTTTTTTAAATATGGTTTTACTTAACTAGCTAACAAGAAATCACATATTTTAAACCAGAGCATCTCAAGCTTTTATTTATACTCACATATTGATGACTCGAGGAACACGTTTTATTTTCTACTTTTTAGTTTTTTGAATAAAAGCTTTTTTTTGTTTATTATCTATAGGAAGAAGTGGTTCTTTTGGGTAATTATATCGTTTTTTTTTTTGGTTAAAACTTGAATTTGTCTAAATCCACGATAAATATAAAACTTTAAAAACCCTATATTAATGACGATATGTTTTACATAGTATAAAGATTACATCAATGATAGAATCATTAAAATCAGTTCAGTAGTTCTTGAAAAAATGATTAACATAAATCGCATATATACATACATTCATACAAACAGATGAACCACTTCTAATGGTGGAAACGCCGGTTAATAGTACTTGATATATTTTTAAATACAATTTTTAAATAGTTTTAGCTTTTATCCACTTAAATAAAATAAAAAAAGAGAAAATATATCTTGGCAATACATACATACAATGGCTGAATATCATTCAAAAATGGTTGAAGGACATTTAATTTTTTTCAAGAATGTTCTAATTTTTTTATGGATTGTATTTTGTTATAGTTGAAGAGATATTCACTTATTTCAAAAACACAAAATTTCGACTTATTTCGTTTTTTCATAAACCTTTTAAATGTAAAGTATTTTATTGTATAATAATAATATTACTGTATGAATTGTTAACAATTATGTATTATATATTACACAAAAACTTATTTTGACAAAATGGAAACCCGACTTCAAAAATAAAATATTCTATAAGAAAAAATACACTAAAAAGTAAAAAAATAACTGCATATTCTTGTGCCAATTTTAGTTGACCTAAGCAAAAATTTTTAAATATATATGTACAATTATTGATATTTTTGGAGGCGGTGTCCAAAAGTTATGTGAATTTCTCTATGCTGACACCGCCTCCAAAAATAACAATAATTGTACATATATATTTAAAAATTTTTCCTTAGGTGAACTAAAATTGGCACAAATATATGGAATTATTTTTTTACTTTTTAGTGCATTTTTTGTTATAGAATATTTGATTTTTGAAGTAGGGTTTCCATTTTGTCAAAATAGGTTTTATTTCTCGCTTTTTAGTGACTTTGAAGTTCTATAACTGGATTCACTTCAACTTCATGTTAACAAAAAATCAAGCCTTAATCTTTTTGAAGCTTCAGTGCTCGTACATCCTTAATCCTCAGAAACAGAGCCGTATTTGCTTTTTTTAATACTTTTATTGGCGTTATACTTCTTTTGGCGCATTATGAGAATCCCATCGAAGTATTTACAACATGTAACGAATCGCTGATATAGCACTCGACTGATGTAGCACTCTCTCGATCAATGTAACACAGTTTTCTATCCTACTATATTGCACAGTGTTTGAGAGACATGCAGTAAAAAAAGGGTGTCACACAGTTGAAAGACTAAATTTATATATACATACATTAGATGCTTAGCGAAACAGAAAACAAGAAAGTCTATCACATAAGTGTCCCCACTCTTCAGTGGACAGTAATTTTTTGTGAGATATTACTTTTGCTTATTTAAATATGTGCGTGAAGTTAGCACCGAAAAACCAAAGCATTTCGAAAAACCAAAAAAATAAACATTGTGCTAGTTTGTGCTAGGAATGTGCTACGTTGTGTCGCAAGCCGATCTTAAAAGTTTTGAAAAATGAAGCGAAAATTCGAAAAAAACGTTTTTCAGGCCCAACACCGCCAGTTTGGCGAAATGAAAAAACAATGGTTGTGCTAGATTGTGCCAGGGTTGTGATAGCTTGTGCTGAAAACCGCGATTTGATATCGCAATTAGTATCGTAGAAAATCGCGTTAAAAAAAATCGTAGCACCGCCATTTTGTCGGAAAAAAACTTACTTAAGTTAAACTTAAAACTTACTTTAAACTTAAAACTTACTATAAGTTGCTTTTCATGAAATTTGGAAAGATTCGTGTGCCACGCATCAGTTGTGTCCTATACGAATCAGCTTCAAAATGCTCTTTAAAAAAAACCTCTTTCTAACCTTACTCACCTTTATAATATCATTCAAAAATAGTTGTCAGCGTATATGATTCATTCCATTCTAACGTTTTCCATAACCATTTTACGACAAAAACTCTTTATGCTCAAGTTTGCCTGCATCCAAACCAAATCTATAACAACAAATCGAAATTAAAATATAAACAAGTGAAAATCACAACTAGATAGATAGATTGTAGAGGGTGCCCTGGACGGGCTACACTTCGACCATAAGGTCTATTGTGATGCCTAAGGATGTGAGGATGCGAGTGGAGTGGAAAGAATTTTGTATGACTAGGAATTGGTAGGATATGCGGCTGCAGCCGACTATGATAGGAACTATGACGATATTCATCTGGAGTTCGTGAAGGAAACTGCAGAAAACCTTCTCAAGCATAGCCGGTTACTTCGTTCTTGTCCACCGACAGTTTAGTCAATTAATAGCCCCTTCATTTTTTCTTAATAATTGACAAACTGCCGATGTCGGGATTTGAACCCATAACCTCCCAGTTTCCAAGTAGGCATACTACGCAGACATACGCCTTAGGCCGCTCGGCCACTTGGATTGGTAAATCTCAACTAACTGAGTTAATTGCTTAAATACCCGGGATATTTTGAATTTATGTAATAAAGTTTATGGCAAAAGTTGTTTATTTTTAAAAAAAAGGAACATTTTTTCTCTTAACATTTTTGTTCTCTTACGGTTTCAAAGATGGGAAGTTTTGCTCATTTTGCCCAAACATGGTCCGAATATAGTCTTTTTTTGAACACCTGTGCCAAACATTTATGTTTGCGATCAATTTTTTCAAGCGTATCAAAGTCGGGACTAAATTGAATATACCATGTATATTTTCATATACCGGATATAATTACTTGCATGTAACGAGAAATTTTCTGTTCTAATGTAAAAATTTTCAATAACTTATTATTGAAAATAGCAACTGATTAAAAATCAAAGAGTTTGAAATTGAGCCAAAAGGATCAACAGGCTTTAGATCAACTGGCAACTGTCGTATTTACTATTGCTATCTTTTTAAGTAGGTAAGGCAAAGATATCGACAATAATACAATTTGAATGTACTATATAGACCACAAAAGTTGATGTAGTTTTTAAAAAATTTATAGTTGATTTGTGCCTTATTGATTTGGTTATTATTATAAATATAATGAGCCTGAACTAACTAATACCTGAATTGATATTCAGGTATTAAATTTTGAATATGGTTTAATTTTATTAAATCAGAATTTGGAATTGGGCCATTGTCTAAATTCATTATCTGTTTTCTTAATTTGTGTATGTAAATACTTTCGTATGAATCTAATTCTGTGGGGTATTGTACCGATTTCAGTAGTTTTAAATTCAATTTGTCAATTTTGTGGTTCTTCTCAATAACTATACACAATTTTTTGGTTCTCCCAAATTTCACAAGAGCCAGATGTTTTTTGATTCGAGTTTCGATTTGGCGACGACTTTGACCAACTGACACTATATATACCCGATTGTTTTTCTTTGATAAATTTATCTTTAGGGTTGCCAAGTAACTGTTTAATTTTATTTTTCCTAATTAGCGCTGTTTTCAGGTTATGTTCCCATAATTCTCTAGTTATTTTATTTGTGCAAGGGCGGAAGTATGTTAGTTTGCACCGTCCATTTTGTTCAACGTTGCCAGTATCTTGTGTTAGTACGGTGGAATTGTTTCGTAAAATTTTAAATTTAGTTCTGCGGACCAAATTATTTATTATGTTAGAATCGAATCTATTAAATGGGTGCATTGAAACAAATTTTGCATTTAAATAGTGCGGGGACCTTTGTGAATTATATTGAATTATATTAAATTGAAAAATAACAAAAACGCTAATCTTAAAGGCGAATGATTTACGGTATCATTCCATAACTTCCGTGGTACTTAATTCATGTAAGTTTCATCTAGAGTAATTTTTATTTCAACATAATATATATCTTCTATAATTTTTGTGAGATTTATTTAGCAGTTTCCGGTTGATTCATAAAAATATTTGCAGTACTATTACTATTCTCTATTTATCTTGTCTCCGTGACAATATTTCTGCCAGCAGATAATACCCATATATATTTGTTCCATACGGGTAATAGATCGGTCTGGTATCAGCACATATGCCAGTATATTTTAGTTCTATATACTCGTATAATAAATAGTTGGGTTTGGCTGACAATACAAACATTCAAAAATTAAAATATAAATCACTTGAGTGTAACAATTTTATTTTTCATTTTTTATCCTGGGTTGCATAATTTTTTACCTCTATATAAATAACCTTCTAAAATGTAATGTTTTCGGGATCAAAAATCAAAGGAATAAGTTTTCACCGGGACTTTTAAGATCTCCGGATGCGAAAGGAATTTGGACAAACATCGTTATGTTGACGCGAAAGTATACACAAATAAACAATTATTAAATAAATAAATAACTCCAACAGAAGTAATACTGTCTAAATAAATACAAAATTAGAATAATATGAAAAAGTTGGCTATTACGTCACAATCGTCTTTGGTGTAACGGAAGCCTACTGAACTAGATATCCAGAGGCCCGAGGTTCGATTCCTGGTTGACGGGTTAATTTTTTCATATCAGTATTTAATTTAATT
Source organism: Nineta flava (assembly GCA_963920215.1). NCBI lineage: Eukaryota > Metazoa > Arthropoda > Insecta > Neuroptera > Chrysopidae > Nineta > Nineta flava. The sequence goes on from OY986042.1 coordinate 93,532,558, forward strand.
AAAATATTCAATGACAATGAAATTTGTCGGAGTATACGCTAAAGTTTTCTACAGTTTGTCATACGTAACCGAAAGGAATTTGGACAAACATCGTTATGTTGACGCGAAAGTATACACAAATAAACAAATATTAAATCATTTCTGATTATCATTGAGCGTATGTGAACATTTTATCTCGAAAAGAAAACTTTTTTGAACATGAACGAACTACAAATGTTGTAGGCAGTAAGCAATCAAATAGTGCTAGGCGAATAAATTGTGCGACGAATATATATAGTACAGTTATTAGAGAAGCCCGTTACTCTTATCCGCATTGAATTAAATTTCAGGAGTTATTTAAAAAAAATTAGGTTCAGTATCACGTACTGAATGTAAATGAACAAAATCCTTACAATTTTCGACTCCAGAAGTTCCGCCATTTTGGGAAAAAACTTATAATATCTTTATATATTTATTATACACGATATTAGGATCATGGCTTTGAAAATGATTTGTTTTCAAGATAAAGCTCAAATCAAATAATATTTTTTAATTAAATGTGTCTAAAATGTTAAACAGAAGGTTGGCTTTGTGCTATAAATTTTAATGACAAGGTGCAGCTCCCTCTCACAGTGTGCCACCTGATCTTCTCGTTTTGAACATAATCATGAATAAAACAGGACTCCACCTGTATACTGTAGTTGTGTGGCCGATTCACACCAGAAGAAGTATTCTTTCTCCATTTTAATATATTAAAAAATTCATCAAATAATAAGATATGTGAAAAAAGCAAAGTAAACCACAGCAGCGTCATCATCATCATCTATTTCCACACAGCTTACGAAGTATAGATGAATAAAAAAAAATCTTTTATATTCTAGAAATTTAATATAATATTCTTTTGAGTGTTTTGCTATCACGTTTAAAATTAAAATATAATAAAAACATCCTTCAGACATACAACACATACATACTCGAACTTACATTCTATTCTTCATGATAATTTCGTATACAGAATACTTAATATTAATACACAACACTTCTTAAGTAATTATTATTTACAACATACGTACGTACGTACATCTATATACAGGTTGTCAAGAATTCTTTTAGTTATATGCAGTATATGATATTAAATGAAAAGAAGAAATTGTGCAACGTTGTAATGATATTTGTTGTTGTTTAAGTAGGCTACAAACGAGGAACATTGTGCAGCAACATTGAACTCCGCCTACAAAATATTTTGGCTACAGATGTGCAACCAAAATTGGGGACCAAAATTATTGCTTTATTACTTAATAAAAATTCATTCACTTGTCATCTTGTCTCTCATTTAATATCATTTAATTTGTAGTTTATTTATCTACTAGTTTATTTGTATGTATCTCTAGTTGTATGTATTTTGTAAAAAATTTTTACAAAAATATATTATATTATTTTAATATAATCAATACAAAAAATAAAGTATAAAAATAATAAAGTATATAAAGTAACCAATCTATGTATAAAACATAAAAAAATATTAGGAAAACAACAAAATTTTAGATAATATGTTGCAAATTTCGTTACACACGAGCAATTTGTACAGGAAGATTAAAATCCGCCCACAAGATATCAAATAATTTTAATTTTTACAGCAACCAGTTCAAGGACATGTAATTTGTTCTGCAACAGCTATACAGACTAGCAACCTACTACCAAACATTCATTTGTCCTTAAAATGTTCCAGCACAGGTTGCACGTCTGTAGTCCCTATACACAACTCAATCCGGTTATTATTTTATCACCAATGCTTAATTAATTCTCACACTAATATTTCTTCTTAAAAAATCAAAAGCGTTAATTTTAACAACAATTAAAATATTTGTTTACATTTTATTTGAGTTCATTTGATTCCATTTTTACATTATCGTAAAGATTGTTTTTACGCCTCAAGAAAAAGTTCAGGTCATTAAATGGTTTTACGGTGGGAATTATCCAGCAGAATGTGTGGCAATGTTTGGACACAATTTTCTGAACCAACCTACACCTTGTCTTCAGACAATTCGCAATTCACAATCGTTGACACATTTGAGAATGGCTGTTGTGTAAATGACAAGCACAATTGCTGTTGTGAAAATGCCACCCACAAAAGAAAAACCTGCGGAGAAAATTGAGGAAATAGAAAGGCGGGAAGTAGAGATCAGCTGTCATACTATCAATGTCATGCTGTCTTTTTTTGATGAAATCGATGAAGCTGTATATAAATTTTAAAATTATTATTTTCAAATTAAATACCCACGGATTTTATATTGTTTTTCTTTAAGAAATAAACCATATTGGTCTGATAATTTTTTATTGTTAGATAGGGTAAGTGTTTCAGCTTTCGATTAAGGCTTATAAAGCCTAAAAATATTTATTTGTTTATAAGTAAATTAGCAAAAGGTAAAACATATGATAACTCTCTTAAAAGTTGACGTATCGTTATATTTTTTTAAAATTAAAGATCTATAGAATATCTATAAGTTAAAAGAAAATAAAGTTTATTTACATATTTTCTTAATTGGTTTTTTTTTTTTTTAATTTAAGTTCGTTATAAATAATTTGAAAAAAAAAAGGTAAAAATACAGTTAAAAAAATAATTTTCTTTTTTATTTTATAGATATTTTTAAGACATTTTTAAGTGATGCAAAAAAAAAAATTGTAAACAAAAAAAAAAACGAAATTCAATTATCTACAAGAAAGCTATTACCATTTTTGGTTTAAATCGCACGGTGATGGAGATATTGGTCTATATTTACAGTTTTTCTCAAAATGGTGTCACTTCCGGGGTCGAAATTGGTAAGGATTTTATTAATTTACATTTATTACGTGATACTGAACATAATTTAAAAAAAAATAACTCCTGTAATTTAATGCAGCGCAATATCCTTTCTCTATTGATTGTACTAATATATCCTATGCAATGATTTACTATGTTTCATACGCAACTTAGTCAACAAACAATATTTTACATCTTACAGTCGGCAATATTTGTAGCACGTGCTGATTAAGCCTTGGAGTAAAATTGTATTTGTATTTGTCGACAGAAATATAGAACTTCCTATGAATGGATCATAATAATATGAGGCATATTAGTTTAAACAAAAGTCATATTAAACAACGATTAACATTTTTTTATTTATTGTTTTAGATATTAAGTTTCAACATTGATTTTTTATTTAAATTACGATTCATTCGTTTGTATTCTTTGTTTGTATATGGTTTTTTATGGTTTAATACTACGTGCATGTATAGGGTGGTTGATTTTTTTTTTATAAAGTTGATACAACCATTATATTTATTTAGTGGTATTAATAAAAATTTTTTTACAAAAAAACAAAACCCGACTTCAAAAAAGGATCTAAAAAAATCTGCTATGAAAAAATGCACTAACAAGTAAAAAAAATTGCGTTAAATATCAAATATTTTGATTTTGGGAGTTGGTGGTTTTGTAAAACAATTTTTCTTTTTTACTTTTTAGTCCATTTTTTCATATTTGATTTTTTTGATCCGTTTTTTGGAGTCGGTTTTTTTTTTTTTGTGAAATTTTTAGTACATTTTTTCATAGCAGATTTTTTTAGATATGTGCTTGTTTTTTTATTGTAAACATTTTTTTTTTGGAGTTGGTTTTTTGGAAGTTTTTCTTATTTTTCCATTACGAATGAGAATACCCTTTCAAACAAAAAAAGAATTTTCAAAATCCATCAACAATTGACGGAGAAATTGCTGATCATACATATAAAATGAAGATTTTCCTCGATTTCCATGGGATCCCCTTATCAGAATGCGATTTGGTGACAATGGGACCAATTTGAAAGTAAACCCTTTAAAACAAAACAAAAATTTTCCAAATCGGTTAATAAATGATGGAGTTCTGAGGTAACAAACTTAAAAAAAAAAAAAAATTCACACGAATTGATAACGACTTCAAAATTTTTTTGAAGTCGGGTTAAAAATAGGTCTCTTCTACAATGCGTTGACGAATGTGAGTTTTATTATCGATTAGCATACCAGTCTTGATTTTCGACGATAAAATAAATTGTAACTTGGGTTATATTTAGTAACCAACTTTAATGTAGCGTTTTGGTAAGTGAACATGATCATGAGTTATTTTGACTACGCCAAGGGAACTTTATTCTGAAGGATCGCAGAAGATGAGGTCCCAATGGATGAATTTTCAAAATTTTGAAATGAAATTTTGACAAAATGTTAGTCAAATGTTTATCTTGGATATGTTTAAAGATTTAAACATATCCAATCCATTTATTATATTAGAAAAAAAAAAGAGAAAATACGGTTTTTTTAGTCTTCGAAACCCATATAATCCCCTTTAAAATATGACCTTTTCTTACAGTAGAAGCGGAAACAGTGCCCATTTAATAAAGGGAAATTTGAAACAATTTTTATAGCAGTGTCTAATTTATTAACATAGGTGTTACAAGTTTAAATAAAAGAATTCTATTTTCCCATAAGGCTCTATGTTAAAAATTTGAATAGTTGATAACTTTTTCAAATGATCGAAAACAAAGAATTTCCAAAGTGGTTTTGAAAATGCACTGAAGCTGAACTGGATGCAACTGCGGATGGTTACCGGATTCGTTACCGGGCATTATCCCCTGCGGAAGCATCTGCACACAATGGGACTCCATAACGAGTCCATTGTATGCAGATTGTGTAGTGCGGAGAAAGAAACATCCAACCACATAATCTTTGGCTGCAAACCTCTGGGTTACAGCAGATACAGGATACTCGGTGCATCTCACCCCGAATGTATGAACCTTCAGGAGGACCTGATAAACAAGCTCCTGGCTATTGCCAACATATGAGAGAAGCGAATCTCCTCGGACTGAGGTAGAAGGGGGAGCAAAATGGACCATAACGTCGAAATGCAATAGTTTTTACCCCAATATTAAGCAAACAATCAATCAAGAATTACCAGGTCTTTGTTTATACAGAGTTTTCTTCTTGTTTTAATGTGAAAATTTCCACCCTTAAGTATTTTTGAAACAACTTGTATAGAAATGATTTCATATAAAATTTATTTGCATTAAACTGGATATATATTTTACTTTTTATCATTACTCAATAAATTTGGTTTAATTATGGTTACACCGGAGGCGTAACGTTCGTGTTTTTACCATTATGGTAAACCAATTGATGTGAACATCATACTATAACTATTATATTATATATTATGCAAACATCAAAAGAATAGCAAAGCCCGACATTCAAATGTTAGATATCACAAGCTTTGATAGTGTTTACTCTGATAGATAAAATTAATTGATGCTACATAAATCTGACTAGTTGATGCTACATAAATCTGACGACATAAACGTTTATTTTTAGCGAATTTTCTCCGAAGAAAATGCGGCTATTGTTTTTGTACCGATGATAGAATTTCGTAAAATTTCGTTCAAATTTCAAATAATTTTGTTTCTTATAATTTTTTCTGTTTCACTTAATTTAATTTTAACTTTCAATCTTAAATTGTAAATATTTACAATTTACACAGACGGGCGGAAATGACCGAATTCGGCCATTTTATGAAAACTTATTCCAAAAATTTATGTCTGAGATTAATATTTTCAAGCGTTACAAAGTCGGGACTAAACTTAGAATACCCTTATATATGTACAAATGCCGGGTATAAAAACTATGAGCGATATAAGATTTGAGGTAATTTTAACTTTCAATCTTAAATTGTAAATATTTACAATTTACACAGGCGGGCGGACAAGCGGAAATGACCGAATTAGGCTATTTTATGAAAACCTATTCCAAAAATTTATGTCTGAGATTACTACATTCAAGCGTTACAAAGTCGGGACTAAACTTAATATACTCTTATATATATACAAATGCCGGGTATAAAAACTATGAGCGATATAAGGTTCGAGGGTGGTTGCAACCCTGTTGGATCAAGTTCTCACAGGGTTACCCCGACAAGCGATTGACGACACTAGATGTACTGAAGTTTCATCCCCTAACTAAATGGGCATCATGTCTTATGGACGCCGGCCTTATTACTAATTATAATACACAAATAATTTCCAAGCGCTTCCACATTTTTCATACATTTATGAATAAAGAAAGGTCTATCTACACAGGTCCGTGGCGTGTCAGTGTAGTGACAGTTCAGTATTCGTGCTATCCGTTTTCCTTCAGTGATGTGTACCCCCACACATATGTGCCGTGTCAGTTCTGAACGATGATTGGCCTAAGTAAACAATTTTTTTTGTGTGTGTGCGTTAAATCGTATTTATAGTTATTACAAAACTTGTAGAGCATATAATTTTTTACCATCAACCGTTTTTGAGATATATGAGCGAATATCTGTGGGGAATCAATTATAAAAGACAATGATGATTACCATTCCGTTCCGGAAATTGTATTTGAACAAACAGAAGATGATGACAAACAAGAGTTATATTAACTCGATATGAAATAAACGTATTAGTCCACAGTACAGCACGGGTTTTTTTAATGATTAGTAACAGGATAAATTTTTGTCAGTAGCTTTCTTTCGATGAGACGCCCTACATTTCTCTTGCGAAAATTCTCGATGATAGTGACTAACAAAGCGCGTAAGAGAATAACTTGTTTGTTTGATGATAGCCAAAATTTTCACAATAACAGTTAATTTGTTAGTTAAATTGAGAGATAATGTAATATAGACTTCAAAAAAAGTTGTGTCCCACAAAATGGATGGTGTGACAAGCAGGGTCCCTACCCCCAACATGTTCAAATAACAGTGTATACATAGTTATTAGTAACAAGCTGATTTTTATGCTGATAATTAATAATGGTAGGTATAATTGGATGGCCACCTTGTCCTACGCTCGGTGGTTCAATTTCCCATTCCTACGCTCTGAACATGCCAATGTAAAATTTTCATTAATAAATTAGAAAAATGATTTCTTATTTCAATGACACACAACGTTTATACATATTGTAGGTCTCATTTCTTCAACCTTTAATTCATAAAAGAAAACTAATATTGTTTTTATCGTGAATACACTCAATCGCGCCAAGTAACGGTTATTGGAACATGTTGGGGGTGGGGGCCCTGCCTGTCACACCATCCATTTTGTAGGACGCAAGTTTTTTTGAAGTCTTTTTTACATTATCTCTCAATTTAACTAACAAATAAACTGTTACTGATAAAATTTTTGCTGTCGTCAAACAAACAAGTTATTCTCATACGCGCTTCGTTAGTCACTATCATCGAGAATTTTCGCAAGAGAAAAGATGGACGTCTCGTCGAAAGAAAGCTACTGACAAAAATTATGCTGCTACTAATCATTTAAAAAAACCGTGCTGTACTGTGGACTATATTATTTTGTAGTTCATTCACCAAAAAAAAAAAAGAACCATGCTCTGCTTACGATAAATACAAATTTTACCATAATTTAATATAAAATATTTAATTTCAGCACCTCATTTATGTATATTTACTAAAATATTTTCTTACAGATGTCAGATTTAAGAGAAAAATTTATAAAAATTATTAACAAATGAATAAATAATTTATTAATAAGTATGATCTTTTCATATCCGGTATATACCGTATGTGTTGGAAAGCATTGCTAATAGAGAATCAATGTTAAATATTATTTACTATAATAACTATACACAATATGCTTAGTAAAGAAATAAAAATAGTGGGGGTTCTCTTTAGTGTGTGCTTGTTTTGTATGCTTGCTGGACTGTTTTGTACTTAGTACTGCTTTAGCATGAAATGAGAGTGGGTTAAATATATTCATTGTTGTCTTCTTAAGCTTAGCATTACTTCTAACAATTGAAAATTATTTAATGAATATCCCTTATTATTTGTATGCGGAATGTTTGAAAATAAATGATAGTATTCTATTAACGGTATAACATAAAACAACAATCCACACAAATTAAAAGAAAAATAAAACCCCAACAAGACAAAAAAATAGAATTCCGACAAAAAAAAGAGTTAAACTAACGGTTTGAATATTCCTCTATTATTTGCTAAACCGGTACGAGATTTAAAGACAAAAAATCCTTTTGAAAAATACACTATTGTAACTATTGTATGACACTATTTTCATAGACTCAGTATATTGTACCGGATTTGTAAACAATTAACTTAATTATTTGCTATTTTCTCTTGTTATGTAATAATTAACATTGTAAGCTACACTACGAATGGACACATGGACACTCAAAATGAGATATTTTTATAAACTCGATTTTCACGACGCGTGCATGTGATTATATGTGACTTTTGAGCCAATGTTTAGAATGTCAAAAGAAAGGTCATAGGAAATAATTATATATATTTTTTTTAGAAGCTAATATTTAATATACAATTCAAAATTATTTAAAAATAAATTAATTAATGATGAAAAAGGAAAATTTATATTGAAAAATCAATTTGAAAAGTATGTAAACTATCTAGTCCAAGAAACTGGGAGGTTATGGGTTCGAATTCCGACATCGGCAGTTTGTCAATTATAAAAAAAAACAGGGGTTGGTTAATTGACTAAACTGTCGGCGTATGGACAAGAAACGAAGTAACCGGCTAGGCTTGAGGAGGTTTTCTGCAGTTTCCTTCACGAACTCCAGATGAATATCGGCATAGTTCCTATCACAGTCGGCTGCAGCCGCATATCCTACCAATTCCTAGTTTACTCACAAATTCCTTCCACTCCACTCACATCCTAACATCCTTAGGCATCACAATGGACCTTATGGTCGAAGTGTAGCCTGTCCAGGGCAGCCTCTACAATCTATCTATCTATCTATGTAAACCATCATATATTCAAATTGAATAGCATAGCGTATAAGTATTAGCTTGTTAAAAAAAACATAACACTTTTTTTAAACACTTGATTTCACTACCCACCAAATTGTCGGCTTTAAATTGAAATCGATGCTAAAGGAGTAAACTCCAAAAAAATCAAGCCTTAATCTTTTTAAAGCTCCAGTGCTTCAACCATTCAACTATTTAAAAGCATTCTGTACCTGTCACCCCATATATTTGCGTGCGTGTGTATAAAATATTCTTTTATATGTTTACACCTTGACATAAAACTTGTTTTTTTTTTTCGAAAAATATTTATGTCTTAATGTATACACTGCCGCCGTTATACTATTCTTATTATATGGTGTGTAGACCAATTAAAGTTTGAATAAAGTTGTGTACAGAATATATAATTAACTTTTTCGAGATAAGAGAAGTGTTGTTACCAATTTGCTACAAAATTGTATCGTAAAGTATACAATAGTTTTTCTAAAATATTTTTTGATTATAAGCTTTTTTGTTCAAATTGTATAGTTATTTAATTTTCACGAAAAGCTGAATATAAATTTTAAATTATGAATCGATAGAATAAGAAGAGAATTGAAAGCTTATCAATGGCACAAAAGTTGACGGTAAAGTCTAGACATTGTCAGTGGCGGATTATCCATAAGGCAAACTAGGCACGTGCCTAAGGGCGCGTGGTTACAAAAGGGCGCGCGTTTTTAAACGAAGTAAAAAGTAATACCTAAAGGAAGAATATATCCATCTACGTTCTTATTTAACAACGATAGATCGAGACGGAGAACTGCTACGAACAACAGCGATTCTACAGATTTTAAGAAATAAAGAGCCTGAAACAATTTACCCAAACGTTGACATAGTCTTAAGAATATGCGTATTGACGGCAGTCAGAATTTGCAGTGGTGAGCGGAGTTTTTCTTGTCTAAAGATAGTGAAATATTATCTCCGCTCAATCATGACCGATAAAAGATTCAATTAGCTAGCGATACTTAACATTAAATCAAACTTATTGCAATCTTTAAACTGTGATGATGTTATTGACAATTTCGCAAGACAAAAATGTAGACGAAGAAATTTTTAACATATTGTGATTGGATAAATAATTCTTTTGTAACAACTTAACAACTTTAAACAATAAACAATTTTATTCATAGTCTTATTGTTTTTATATGTAAAATATTAAATCTGTTTGTACTTAATTAATGATAAAAAACAATCGGTTAGCAATTGTTTATGGTATTCACAATAACTAAACATACATAGTCACATCTATTTCCTGGAAGAAAAGGCACAGAGACCACGAATTTCCAAGTTCTATCCTTCTTGCTTTCTTCACTCTCATCACATAGTTAAAATTTATAATGTACCAGACTTTGCCAGCGGCTTCGCCCACATGACATGTGACTTTCCCGGGATAAAAGTATCCTATGTGTTAATTCAGGGTATAAGCTACCTACCTTCATACAAATTTCTTCAAAATCCGTTAAGTAGTTTTTGCGTGAAAGAGTAAAAAACATGCATCCATTCATCCTCTCAAACTTTCGAGTTTATAATATAAGGTCCAATTGTGATGCCTAAGGATGTGAAGATGTGAGTGGAGTGGAATTTTTGTGTGTAGACTAGGAATTGGTAGGATATGCGGCTGCAGCCGACTATGATAGGAACTATGCCAATATTCATCTAGAGTTCGTGAAGGAAACTGCATAAAACCTTCTCAAGCATAACCGGTAACTTCGTTCTTGTCCATACGCCGACAGTTTAGTCAATTAACCGTCCCTTTTTTTTTCTTAATAAATGACAAGCTGTCGATTTTGGGATTCGAACCCATAACCTCCCAGTTTCCAAGTAAGCATACTGCGCAGTCTCTGTGTCTGACTATTACCTCCAAATTTCATCGTCCTAAGGAGCAAACATTAATAAATACCATGCAGACGCGAACGCATGAAAGAAAATAAGTTACCAAAATTAGCTACCATTCGCTGAAAACTGCATCAAAGCCGGTTCAGATTATTCATTCAGGAATGTGTGTTATAAAAATATTAAAATGACAGTTGATTTTGGGACATCCCTTAATCCAAATTAAGAGAGTTCGATAGAGAGCCATTTTTTTAAATTTTAAAAAGATCTTATTTCTGTGATTTACTATCTACTAAAATAGAACTTGTACGCCTTTTCAGATTAGACACTATCGATTACTTCAAACTGTGTAAAAGTTTAGCAAATAATCAAACACTCTTAAAACAATTCAAACTCTAAGCCAGCCGTCTGCATGCTATATATTTAATTTAAAAGAAAGGAGATAGTTCAAGAATTTTCCTGTAAACAGGTTTGAACAATAAGTATTTGTTTTAAAAGATTCTAGATAGAAGAACTGTAAATAACTAACCATTCTACAAAAGACTAACCTCTTCTTTTACGTGTAGTGATAGAAACCATATAAATATAGTCGTAATAAAAACATTATTACTATTTAAAGCACTATGAATTATAATTACAAAAAAATGAAGAAATATTAATTAAAACTTTTCATATACGGTTCCAGCTTCTCTAGGAATAAAACTTGATTAAAATATGATTAAAAATATAATTACGACTATATGAAATAATGTTGAAAAGATAGCAACTGCCTTTATTACAGGGATATCCGGTTAATAATAATAATAATAATTAGAAAGAGGGGTACCGCAAATGTGTCCCTAGCACCTAGACCAAGGGGTCCTCTGTGCCCTCCTTTAGAACAATCTGTCACCCGAAGGCGAAACGTCTCCGGATAAGAGGATTTAAGAAGATGAACCCATAGTATTCTGTTGAGGCCAAATGCCACACGGAAGGCCCACAACTTCTCTTCCGGGATTGCTCACAGGATTGATGGATCGAAGGTTTCGGATCCAAACCTGACACCCTGCAAGTTTCTGCAGGTGCATATAACATTTATGGAGGTTTTATCGTCGATATCCGGTTAAGGTGGTGCTCTCCTAAATCCGATTTGAAACTTTGATTGACTAAATTTTAGATCGAGTCGTGAAAAAAAAAACCATCAAGAGAAATATAATCTTAAAATTTGATTTTTCGAATTTATTATACATTTAGCATAAGGGAAATTATAAAAAATTCGCTTCGCAGGAGCTGCGCCAACTTTTTTGGTATAAATACATCACTTCTCTTTTGGACTCCTCTTTTGGATAGATCCGAATAAAATTTTATCTCATTTATCCAGATTATAAAGAAATATTTCTTCCATGTATTTTTTGTATACTCTCTTAATGTCACAATTTTAGTCCGATCAAAATGAAATTTCGTATCTGATATAATTTTGGTATTTGAAAGGCCAAGTTCATTAATGAGTAGAAATAATAATGAGGGGAAAAGGTCTCGCCTCGCCTCGGCCCTCGGTTACGAGGCACAAGGCGGGACGAGGCGAGGTTCAAAGGTTTAGGCAAGGTTTATTCCTCGTTTCTAACCGAGGCGAGGCGAGGTATATTGTTCCAAAAACCTCGCCTCGGCCGAGGCAAATTTACAAAAAGTAAATTTAAAAAAAAATAATATAGTGATACATGAAGCAATAGATAGATTATTTGGCAAATATTTTTCAAATGTCCAGCGATCCTACCTAGTAGATGTCGAAAGTCATCGCCTCTAAAATTTATATACATATATATATATATATATATATATATATATAAGTTTTTTTATCATATTATGTACATTCATGCAAAATAAGTCAAAGTTAGTAAAAATTTTACCTCGCCTCGCCTCGGCTAGCCAACATTCTGCCTCGGCCGAGGCGAGGCGAGGCGAGGTTGATATTTAAAAAAGCGAGGCGAGGCGAGGTCATTCCAAAACCTCGCCTCGCCTCGTGCCTCGTGAAACACTAGCTTTAGCGAAGGAAGAAAACACAAAACTACCTAAATGTAACAAAAATCGAAAAATCAACTTGTTGTAGAAAATCAACTTGATTACAATTTATTACTGGATCATCGTTTGTAAAACTCTAATATAATCTCTAATATATTTAAGAATTTAATTTTCAATCTCAAATGGTAGATAATTCTGTAAATATTCGAGTTATAGAAAAAACGATAAGCAACCAAGTTGCAGTGAACATAATTTTCTATAACTTTACTTCTTATACATTTATCGATATAACACCATCGGTATAACACCAATAGCTCTATTTCCTTGTCGAAGAAATTCGTTAAAAAACCGTTCTTGCGAGTTTAATCAAAAACTACTTATACAGAAAATAATAACAAACGAGTATTCATAGTAAATTTTACATACTTTATTTCTGTCCAGAATTTGTCATTAATAAATAAATTATAATTTGCAAAATTAATAAATTATAAATATGAATGAGTAGGAATATATTTTCTATGACTGTATATTAGGTACATAACTTTTTCGAAACCTTTTAATACGATGACTGCAACAAAACTAAGTGTGATAGAGGGGGTTTCAGAGTAATAACTTAAGATGATCCTTTAAACAGTAAAACAGTGATTCTCAACCACTTTTTTTTTGTCGCGGCTCACTTTTAACGATTTCAAAATTTGACGGCACACAAAGAAAAAGATAAGTTTAAAAATGTTTACTTACCTATAATACACTGTGTAAAATAGTTTATGATAATAATTTTGAATGTAAAATAAAATAATATGTACTACAAAAACAACAGTACGTTTATTAAGGGATTAATTACAATTTAATAATGAGAATACTTTTAATGAGAAATTTGAGCTTGATGTTTTTTGATAGTTTCATTTATATTTATTCGTAAAAATGAGAATGCTACTCTCATAACGTTGTCTACATTTAACAGTCTCAATCTGTTTTTCGTTTTTATGTTGGTTAATACTTTACTATATACATTTCTAAAATTTGGCGGCACACAAAAGTGACGCGACACAGTAGTTGAGAATCACTGCAGTAATAATAGAAAGCAGAAGGAGAATAAAGACAGTTTTAATAATTTCTCATTCACCTATTTACACATTATAAAACATTCAGAAATTTATAATGGTTTTAGCGATGAACATTAGGTCATGAAGTATTATAATAAATATTTTTCATTTTCGTGTCAAATATTTTTTAGCTGTATAAAACATTATGTGTCAAACATGGTTTATCATACCGTTTGAAAATATCATTTATATTAACTACTTTGATATAAAAGCTTTATTGAAAACCAATAACGTTTAATCAATAGCAGGGTCCACCGGGAGTGTTTTAAATGTATATTTGTGCCCATATTTATTCAATGACGTTTTTTTTTTTTGGTAATATGAGGACAAAATTTACCGGTTGAACAATTTTGCAAAAATTATGTTACTACCCGGTTTTAGCTAAGTTAAACTGACGGTATATTTAATTATCCCTTGGATTTTGGTGATATGATATGTAACATCACATACAAACACAGTGGGGGATGTAAACCGTAATATTGATCGAGCTAAAAAAATAATTTACCTACAATAGATACCACAGAAAAGGTGCCCTCTCGAGAATTCTGAATAGTGTTGTTAACAATTGTTCGCGGTAAAATTTTTCAATTCGGATGATTATGGTTCAATCTATACTAATTTCTTATTGTTCATGATTTTTTTCCAGATTTACCTGCTTTTTTGGGGCCTAGTCGGGAAACAATAATAAAAGCCAATGACCCCAATGAAACGGGTAGTGGTCTCCCCAGAATATTAGATTAAATTATGGGGAGTATTTTTTGGACATTTGACCAGGCCCGCCGGTTGTGAGTTTCATCCAAAAGTTCTCAGCGTATCTTCTAAATGGATCTGTCCATCTAGTATGCTGTCCGTGTTCCACGATATGTTTTTCCATCGTGAGATAACCAGATCGCTGTTAATTTGGACCACCTGTCATCTACAGTCCGGATCATATGATCAGCCCATGCCCATTTGAGTGTCTTTCAATGATATGTAACGTCTCTTTTGTTACTTTTGTTACTTTTCGTATGTTTTGATTGCTGACTCTATCTTGAAGTCTAAGTCAAAGCATATAGCGTTCAATTTTTTGCTGGCAAGTCGCAAGCTTTGGGGTGTGTTTTTTGTTCAAAGTGAGCGTTTGACATCCATACGTTCAAATCGGAGTAATGTTGGCGTCAACTTTGGTTTTAATAGTCTGAGGTAGGAAAGACTTAAACACATGCTTTCCAGAGCTAGAAATCAACTGGTCTAAATAGGCATATTCGTCGACATATTCAAGTTCTAAATTGTATAACAGAATTGGTCAGGTCAAATCTTGCCAGCTGAATTAGAACCACTTCCTTTTATCCTAGGGAGTTGAATTTTTACATGTTGGTTCAATTCCGATGACAATACATTTTTATGGTAGGCATGACAAGAATCAACAAGGGGAAAGAGGGGGTTTAGAGGGATGGGGAAACACAAAATTTTGTATATCTCTCTTAATATTGAAAAAATCGAAAAACACGTAAGAAGTAAAGTTGTAGAAAAGAAGTAAAGTTGTTGTTTTTTTAATAGAAACATATTTTTATTAGTTTTTATACGAAACACTAATGTTACAAATGTGCTTATTTAGATAAATACTGTTTATGCTAATGTTTTTATGTTAGTAAAGAAGAGAATCTAAAAGTTAATTCTAGGTATAAAACTTACCTAATAGTTAAGTAAAACTATTAAAACTTAATATAGGGTACAGATTTATTAATAAACTAATGAAGTGTTATGTGGAAAAATAATAAGATACGAAATATATAAATATATATATATATATATATATATATATATATATATATATATATATATATATATATATATATATATATATATATATATACATAAAATTGTATGGTATATACAAAGTATATACAACAATAATATTTTCCAATTTCCTTTATATACATACTATTCATAGCTACCTAACAGCCTCCCTATTATACAACAATTTTCTATATATTGAATATATAAAATATATAATAATAAATATATAACAAAGATAGAAAATGAAATTCGAATAAGTGTAATATGAAATCTTTAAGATGTAAACATATGTAAACATGTAATACAATTTCTATTTATAAAATATAATGAAAAAATATATAAATATAATATATATATATATATAAATGTACAGAAAGTTACATGGAAAAGTTCACCTCAAAAATAGCAATTTAAAGTTCAAGCAATTTACAGAATCTATTTTCTACGATGTGAGTGTAACTCTCTATACTTTTAAATAACCAAAGTTTAGACACGCTAAGTAAATATACCGCTCTGTATTCCATTGCTTGAACTACATTCAACTATTTCCCTTTTTTTCTTGTGTTTTGAGACACTCCATATGCAATACGTAAATATTATGTAATATGTGCGGTCTTTTGAATAAAATCCAATCATTCAAAAATAAATAATGCAAAAGCAACCACATTTTAATTTGTTTTGTTTAGTTTTTAATGATATACAAATATATTATTAAATTCATCGATATTTTCTATATTTCATTTTATATTTATAAGTTTCTATATTATAATTAAGGACGTTTAGTTGACACAGTTATGTTCCTTAAACCTTATACATATGGATTCTCTTCATCCCCAAATTCCTTAGCGGAACAATCAACTGGATTGGCTAATAAATTATACTTACATTTAATTGCCTGTGTTGAAATGGAACAGAAATTTATTTTTTCACAAATACATTTCTTAATCAGTGTAAAAAGTTGTGTGCGTAGTGCTCATAGAAGGTTGGGATGAACATTTAAAACCTGAGTGCACCTTACTTATAGTCGCATATGGGTGACTTGGGGAAATTATTTTCTTTCCTACTTTTTAGTTCATTAAACAAAAGTTTGTTAAAAAAAATTTTTTTTGGCTCTTATTTAAAATTTATTTATTGATATAAAATGACTTCTTGGCGCTCTGAATGATTTCTGGATGTTTTGAGTAAAACCGGATGGCATATATATTTTTTTGGTGGTTAAATTAGTTCCCTTCTCTCTTTCTTCTGTCAATTATGGAAATTTGGGTGCTTAGTTTCGCAATCATACTCATCCACTGTGCAAAATTTCACCTATAGAGATATCATGTCTTATTGTGCCTCTTAATATTTAAAATTCTTTATAACATGTCGTATACTTTGACAATTCATTCTTCTGAATTACTTTCCTAAATACTATGAAAATTCCACAAATTTTTTAAAATATTAATATCTGTCAGTTTTTCATAGGTTGGTAGTCACCCAACATCCTTAAAACTAGCATGCATTTCGCTTTGTTGTGTCAACTGGCTTTAACGAAACGTTGTTGCTATTTCGAAATATGTAAATTATATATGAAAACTATTCTATAACTTTTCTATCTTAGAAAGTTTAGTTGTGGATCAAGTTAGAAAAATACTCTTTGAAGGAGTTAGTTTAAAATTTGGTAATAATATTATATTGCATAACAAATCGTATACTTTATAGCATAAAATAGTTTTCCGTAGATTTTACATTTTACTTTAGTATATCTGATCATCGACGTAATTGTACACGTTAGTCAAAACTAGGGCAAATCAGTGACATCAGTGTATGTCACACATTAATATTAGTCTAATAACTAGTTACGGTATTCCAATAAGGATTTTATTGAGTTGGGTTGTTTCATTAGATATGGAATGGAATGGGAAATCCGAATTTCAGTCGGTGGTTTCTTCAGAGACTTGAAGGTTTTGTAATTTCTAACTGACGTTTGCATAGAAAGTTTAATGCCTACTATAATGAGAAAACTGTATTATGAGGCCTAAGTATACACAAATAATAATAATATGTGGAAGAAAAAGTTAATATTGACAACAAAGTAATGCTGTCAATGATAGGAAGAAATTGATTCATTTACCATAGTCATCCGTGGTGTAACGGTTAGCACACTGCTAGAAATGATAATTTAACAATAATTTAGCACACTGAGTTAGAGGTTCAGGATTCGATTCCTGATGGATGAGTTTGTAGCGGTGTCGCTTCATCATTAAATTATTATTATAATTTTGTTCATCATTTTTATCTGTTGCATAACAACTATAACTTCCCTCTATTATCACGGGTGCTTTGAATGATAATAACCTTGGCAATTTACATATTAAAATAATAACATTTCATAAATCAAATTAATAAAGATCAATTATATCTTTCATATATATTTATTATTTATTTAAATAATAATAATTTAATATAACAAACATTTACTTTACAAATTGGCGCCCGAGAAAGGACAGAGGAACGAGAGGACTTGCTATACTACTTACTATCTCTTGGATTATACGAAAGCTGTACATTTCACAAACACAAAGATTGATCAAACAAACAAATTGAAGTATACAGTTACATGTGTGTGCACTTACTATACATTTTTGAAAACTTTCTAAAATTTAAAAAGTTTTATGGGAAGTAAAAAAACTCGAACGTAATATTTCGCATTTTGGTAAATGCTGAGATAAACAATTGAAAACAATAGTCTATAATCCTCTTCCTGTTCCTGTATAATAACAGACTAGACTCACTGCGATAAAAAATAGTATTAATAGTATTATATATATATATATATATATATATATATATATATATATATATATATATATATATATATATATATATATATATATATATATATATATATATATATATTTATATATTTATATATATAACTATATATATATATATATATATATATATATATATATATATATATATATATATTGTAGACAAACGGAATGGAGTTATGAAACGGATTGTAGATACCATTTGGTATTCATTTATATGGATAATTTAGCTTAATTGAATAAATACTTGTGTTTCTATTTTCATACCACTATGTAAATTTAAGCAACTTTTATTTTATTTTTTTCTACGATCAATATTTCTAGCCATCGCAAACTTAGGAATGGACTTATTATACCCTTATTAATGAACTTATTATACATAAATATACATACATTTTTAATTCCAAGTTTGTAATGGATACCAAATATTGATTGGTAGAATAAAACAATTATAGATGTTTTAATAAAATGTCCGAATAATGAATGCATCTAATAAGATTCTTTGACATCAAATGCTTGATATGCAAAATCATACACATCTAGGATGGGAATCCAACCCATGACCTTTGGCATTCTAGACCAGCATTCTACCTCAGAGCTACCGGAGATGTAATGGTAGTGGAATGCATATGATCTCTCACTATCTTGATTTCAATGTATTATTAATTTGTTTATTTACTAATTACATATTTTTGACCATTTTGTTTGATCCTTTGTTTCACAAGCTGAATAGTTTTGCGACAATTTATACATAAATATACATACAATAGCTGTTTCCAGTGACTTCGTCCGCATTTATATAAAATGCATTTATACAGCTATCCCCCATGGTTTGTATAAAATTGGAGTTGGTTAAAACTTTTGTTGGTGTTATCATTTCCACAAAAATCTATACTTCTAAAAAATAAATATAAAATTATTTTATTAAAATTTTGTTTCAATTTTGAAATGTCATCTTTGGTTGTCGTTTCCATAGTAACTATAAACTATCAAAGCACACTATAATGATATCTATATCTATTGAATATATATTTTTTCTTCCGACTTACTTTACAAATATCGATATTTAAGGCTAACTAAGAATTTTAACGTAATGCTAGATAGCCGATAGCCTTCCTCATGAATGAATGTCCGGGCTATCTAACACAAAAAGAATTTTTCAAATTGGACTGCAGAGATTAGCGCGTTTAAACCAACAAACAAACTAAAAACTCTTCAGCTTTATTATATTAGTATAGATATACAGTACCAGCCAAGTAGCCGAGCGGTCTAAGGTATCATGTCTGCGCAATATGCAGTACTTGGAAACTATGAGGTTATGGGTTCGAATCCCGATATCGGCAGTTTGTCAATTATAAAAAAAAAGGGGCGGTTGATTGACTAAACTGTCGGCGTATGGACAAGAACGAAGTAACCGGCTATGCTTGAGAAGGTTTTCTGCAGTTTCCTTCACGAACTCCAGATGAATATCGGCATAGTTCCTATCATAGTCGGCTGCAGCCGCATATCCTGCCAATTTCTAGTCTATACACAAATTCCTTCCACTCCACTCATCCTCACATCTTAAGGCATCACAATGGATCTTATTCGATTGTGATGCCTTTACAATCTACCTCTCTCATAGATATACAGTACCTTGTTATATAAAACAGAAGTTATATGTTAACACAACTATTCGTGTAGAAGTAAAGGAAATAGTACACACGGTGAAATAGAACTCAGTATTTATCTAGGTCAATCCTATGCCAAACTAAGTCAAGATGCACTGTTGAATGTTTATTTTCACTATCTAGTGATACAAATGGCGTCAAAAATCAGCTATCATTTCAAAATTTTATAATTGATTTGAGGATTATTTATTCGGTTTTCATAAAAATGCTTCGAATAAAAGTTGTTCATTTTAACTGTACCAACAACTTTCAGTCGAGATATTTTTCCGAAGTTCGACTAAATAAGGCATAAATCAGTTAAATAACTTTGAAATGATAGCTCGACTTTTGAAGCCATTTGTACGTATTATTAATTTTTGGTTTGACATAATTTAAGGGAGGTCCAGCACTGTCTTGTATCATCAGGACAAAAAAACGGTTTGTTTTTATTATAGAACAAATACATAGAAACACATATACAACACATATACAACACATACATATATTCATATACAAATTAATAAAATTTTGAAAAACAAATTTAATTTAACTATTATATTACAAAAAAAAACAAACGGTAAAACGCGATTTAAAAAAAATATTTATTTAATAAATATTTATCTTTACTATCCTAGTTTTTTTTTAAATTCTGTCGAGTATTTTTTTGAATACAACAGATAATAGTTGGGCGGCCATGAAGTTTTACATGCTTTTAATGAGAGAGAATGATTACTTTGTTATTAATTATCTCGCGTTCTAAATTGTCAAAAATTCTGAAACATCGGGATTTATTAGAAAAGATTATTTTTAGCCTGCGAAAAAAATGAGCAAAATCTGTCAAAAAGTGATTTCATGCTGAAACTAGCAATTGAGTTTTTACAAGAATTTATCTAACTTCACGTATTGTAATCAAAATTGCGACTAGTTGCGAGTTGAGTTAGAGCATTGGAAATTTGCACACGTGTATAAGTTACGTGTTAAAGTGTTGATAATTATTTGAAGTAGTTGGAGCGGTATAAGAACTTTTTTATGATAAGATACGAGTTAATTTTGCTATTTTATAGACTCCCAGGTTTCTATCTTTTACCCTTTAAAATTTCTACCCCATAGACTATAGCACACTGTAAAGATATGTAAAATATGTACTACAATATAACAATAATTGTGAATATTTTGTAAGTAACATATGACGAAGAACATCAATGTCTCTCATCATTTTGTTGAATATATTATTATTATGATTGTCAGCTGAAACTCGTTACAAAATCAGCTTGATACAATCTTATTTATATTCCATTTAGGTATGGATCTTGAACTTTCGGGAAGGACAAGATTGTATGGAGTTGTTGCGTTGAAAATTATTGAAATGGAAGACCTCAGCACACAATTCTAATTACATAAAGAAAAATTCGTTATGCAGGAGCTGCTTCAACTTAGCGAATTTCCTTAGAATACGTAAATCACTCTCTAGCGGTCACATTTTTAATCTGATCAATATGAAATGTCATCATATCTGATATAATTTTAGTATTTGCAAGGTCAATTTTATTAATAAATGGGCATAAGGATAGAAGAAAATATAAAATATCTCTCCTAATATTAAAAAAATCGACAAATGTATAAGGAGTAAAGTTGTAGATATGATGTTTGGCTACAATTCATAAACCTTGATAAATAATCATATGATTACTTAAGCTACGCCTCTCCCAAGGTTCTCAACCAATGGGAAAATGAGGATTTAAATATTGGCTGCCTGGTGGTAAAAAAACCAACTAGCGCTTGTAGGATAAATAACCATCTGATTACATAAGCCACGTCTCTCTCAAGGTTCCCATTGATATCAAATATTCATGTTTTCATATTCAATTCGATATCAAAATTTCTCTAGAAATTTGTTTTGAAATTCTCTGGTACAACAACTTTTAAATGATTACTGTTACTTATGATTCCTTGGAATGGATCCTCGAGTGATCTACAGTTTCTGGGTAGAATTTTTAGTTTAAAAACTTATGAAAAACATATTTTTTGGTGATAAAATATATCCTCTCGTATTGTTCTTGTAAAATTAATAAATCATATTTTACTAAGATATTACTAAATATTTTATTATTCTCCCATAAGGTAATTTCATCTAATCTAATCCACGTGTAATAAATATTATGATGTGGTAATAAGGGTTTTTCTTTAACTAGCTGTATCCAAACATGTAAATTAACTGATTTATTTAATTATTAAATAAAACAAATATTTGAGAAAACTTATATAACATTTGTTGTCGTAAAACAATTGTAACGAAAATCTCAAATATTTGTTTTATTTAATAATTATAATGGATTTTCTCGTCTAGTAACGACTCATTCAATACAAGATTTATTTAATATTTATGACAACAATATTTCATTGGTTTATAATAATTTATATCTTCTATAACGAAATAACCCAACGTCCTTAAATTATTTCAAATGGACGAAAAATGTGAAATACACTTAAATCTTCATTCTATGAATACAATTAATTATAGTAATTAAAAATTATTCTCAATTACAATTTTGTCCATTTCAACTATATTTTCTAAAAAAAATGTGCTTGTTGGACCCGATCATGCCCTTTAAACGTTAATGTTTCTTGCAATTAAATTAGGAAATAGTTTCTTTTCGTGTAGACCATATCGTTTTCAAAAATATTTCATGAGATACTGGTGACTAATACGGTCCACTTTTTGCAAAATGATTATAAATTGGTGAAATTGCGTATTAAACAAAAAAAGGTAAAAATTTTATAAACATTGATTATTTATGCATCTCATGTTCGAAAAAATCATCACAATTTATCTTATTTGCATGAAAAATGGTAATGTTAAAAACCTTGATTGTGGACCCTTACGAGGAACCGGGTCTCTCAATAAGTCCCATTGAAAAACTTTGTCAAATCAAAGGCCAAAAAAAAATTATCCATATAATTTACTAAATCAGTGATTTTCAACCACTGTGCCGCCAAATTCTTAAACGTTACCACCAAATTTTAGAAATGTATATAGTAAAGTATTAACCAACATAAAAACGAAAAAAAGCTCAAGGCTGTTAAATGTAGAAGACGATATGAGAGTAGCATTGTCATTTTTACGACCAAATATAAATGATATTATCAAAAAACATTAAGCTCAAATTTCTCATTAAAAATATTCTCAGTTACTGTACTTATTTTTTTCTTAATATCGAAATCAGTATTTGATTTTTAATCACAAACTACTCTGGATCTTTTCTTTGTAGTCTTAGGAAAAAATCTCGAACTTAGAAGGAACTAAATTAGCTAAATGAAATGAAAAAAACTGTTTTAATTAAGTTAAATTTAATACTTTTAATAAGGTCCGGGCTTTCTCAGGGCACAATAAAGTGGGCTTTTTTACGGGCAGTAACAAACGATGGAAAAAATGTCGTTAAAAAATGATAAAAGAAATAAACAAAAATCGGCTTGCTACACATACCAATGTTGAAAAGATCAAATATTAAGATCCAATAGTAAAAATTCATTACACAGGAGCTACGTCAACTTAGCGAATTTCCTTAGAATACATAAATCACTCTCTAGCGGTCAAAATTTAAGTGTGATCAAAATGAAATATAATATCTGATAGTATTTGCAAAAATTAAATTTATTAATAGCCAAAATAGAACGATGTATAACGATTATAGTTTATAGTTACTATGGAAACGACAATCAACATTTTTTACAATAAAATATATTTCGCGTATTCGTGTCAAACAAACACAAAATATTAAATATCTCTCTTAATATTAGAATAATCGACAAATGTATAAGGAGTAAAGTTGTAGAAAATCAAGTTTGCTACAATTCATTACTCGATCATTTTTCTCAAACTCTAATTTGAACAGAGATTTTTAGAATTTGAACTTTCAATCTTTAATTGTAAATATTTCTGTAAATATTAGTGTAACAGAAAAATGATAAGAAATAAAATTACAGTAAAACTTAGTACCTCCAACTTAACTGATAAATTTTTCGATTTTTCAAATATTAAGGGAGATAGTCAAATTTTGTGTTTTCCCCTCCCTCTAAACCCCCTTTCCCCTCGTTCGATTTTACCCATTAACGAACTTGACCTTTAGAATACCAAAAGCGACTCAAATACCAATTTTCATTCCAATCGGAATAAAACTGTGACCGCTAGAGAGTCCACAGACATTTAAAACAAGTACATATATATATATATATATTATATATATTATATATATATATAATATATATATATATATATTATATATATATATATATATATATATATTATATATATATATATATATATATATATATATATACAAATTTATCGATAGTGATTTTTAACATCTAATAGGTACGATCGATGGACATTTGAAGAAATTTTTACGAAATTCCAACATTGGTACAAAAACAATAGCAGCATTTCCTTTAGAGGAAATTCGCTAAACACCACTTTGTTCACCAAAAATTTAAAATTTAAAAGGTGATTAATCAATATTATAAACAATGTGTCTTATTGATACATCACTGATAAACACGAATTTGCTGTCCAACCGAAAATCCATTCGACTTAAACTGTTTTTGAATTTTTGTCTATTGATGTTTCTGTTTATATGTTGGATATTTCGAATTAATACAACAATTACAATAACGACTTTTCATAAGTAAGCTTTATTAGGAGCCGGGCTTTATTAGGCGACAGTACCTTATACCTCTTCGAAATAAGATCTAGAGATCTCTCCCTTTCTAGGTTTTATAATTATTGAGATAGGAGAGGACATCAAACAGAGGACCTTGAAGAAAAGTGTATACAATATGATATATATATATATATAATATATGTTTGTATACATACAGGTATGTATAGACTCTAAACTCTATACTATAGAGAATGTTTAATAAAGAAAATAACGAATATAATTTATAATCTTATTGAGTATAATAAAACGGTGAATATATCAAACATGAATATTTCTTCTATATACAACAACAAGCACAGCACATATTACTTTATTATTTAATGTATACAATTTATTTTAAATAAATATTTTTAATTCAAAATAAACAAATATCGATTAATTTTATTCTAGATTTTTTGTTTGTTATAATGATGGGAGTCAAATAAAAAGTTTTAATTGGGAAAAGAAAATATTTACATAGTAAGTTTGTTTTAAAAAGTTTAAAATCAAATTAATAGAATTATTAACATTAAGGTATTGTCGCCTAACAAGGCCCGGCTTCTACAAAGGGCATTTACGAAAAGTGATCGTTATTGAATTAATTCGAAATAATCAACATATAAGCAGAAATATTAATAGACAAAAATGCAACAACACTTTTAATCAAATGAGGAGTTGTTTGTACAGAAAATCCGTGTTTATCAGTGAGGTATCAAATTTTTGGTATATAAAGTGGAGATTTTTTTTCTTTTTCTATTGGATCTTAGTATTGGCGATTGTTATTGATTTCTGCATTTGTTTTAAACAACATTTTTGTTATTGGAAACTGACCACTTTGGTCACTACATCTGGTGGTTAAAATCCTAACCATGATAAGATTGCATTACATATTGCAAAGAAAGCTATTAATTTTTTAGCAATATTTGAACTTCCCCAAATTAAATTAATTGTCACTGATTAAGCCACGCATCCATCAGCCAGTTTCCTCCCAATCACTTGTTACCGCCCGTAATAAAACCCACTTGACAGTTAATTCTTGCCCATAAATTTTCGCTTTAATATCATGTTTTATAAATGAAAGGTCAGATAAATTAAAGTATGCTATTTGTATTCTATGCAAATAAAAAGAGTGTCTTAATTCATTTAGCCAATTTGTTCCTTCTGCTCGAGAGGTTTTTTCTTAAGGCTCTAAATAGGGCCAAGGGTGCTTTGTGAAAATAAAAATAAAATACCGATTTTAACTTTTTTTTCAACAATATTTAGTAAAAAATAAGTAACAGAGAAATATATAATAAGTTATCACTGATTAACCAAAAATCATTTCCGTTCGAATTATCGACGCTTCATGAAAAACATTTTTCTTGAGGTTTTGAAGAAAATTTTTTTGATTATTTTGCTAATTTTGCTTTTATTTTACAATTTAAAATACTTTAATATTTTAATTAATGTGGCATGTTTCGGCTAATATAGCCAACCTCCAACTTTTCCTTGAGATTCGAAACTAATAATAAATAAACAATTAGGTAATAACTAATGTAATCCTTAATACTTTCATTTCGACACTCTATCAGAATTTTTCCGTGTACGCTACTGTTGGGGTTTTTATTTTATGTATTTGTACCTTGTATTAGACATGTGACTTTTTAATTCTGAAAACCTATAAAGTATAGATAGTCAGAAGAAAGGGAAAATATATAAGGAAACATGGAGCAGAACGGGATACGAAGTTGAAAATATGGTTTAAAATTACAAAAGGGTTTATTAAAAAAGCTGCAAATTACTACTAGTCACAAAAATACAAAAATATTGTAAGAAAATAAAAGAACAAAATAGATTTTTTTTTTCAAAAATAAAAAATTATGTCATTTGTCCCGTTCTGCCACAGGCACGGGGCAGACTGAGGTGGTAAGGACATATTAGTATAAACACATATAAACCTAGTGGAAATGTAGAAAAAATAAATTTATGCACAAAATTCATACACTATGACAACCTTATCTTCGCTACCTATTTACGCAGGTGAAAAATGAAATGAGGGGACTCTGTTGTCCGTTGTCATCCTATACCACCCAAAGGTAGTAAAATTAGCTACTTCATTTGAAGGCATATCAAGTCTGATGTCAGTTGTGTCTGCTAGAAAACATTGTGAAACATTGCGGCAGAATGAGGTACTCCATTGGGCAGATTTGAGTACCCCATAGATAGAGATAGATTGTAGAGGCTGCCTGGACGGGCTACACTTCGACCATAAGATCTATTGTGATGCCTAAGGATGTGAGGATGTGAGTGGAGTGGAAGGAATTTGTGTGTAGACTAGGAATTGGTAGGATATGCGGCTGCAGCCGACTCTGATATGAACTATACCCATATTCATCTGGAGTTCATGAAGAAAACTACAGAAAACCTTCTCAAGCACAGCCGGTTACTTCGTTCTTGTCCATACGCCGACAGTTTAGTCAATTAACTGTCCCCTTTCTTTTAATAATTGACAAACTACCGATGTTGGGATTCGAACCTATAACCTCCCAGTTTCCAAGTATGCATACTGCGCAGATATAACACCTTATACCAGAGTACCCCATTTTGCCCCATCCGTTCCACTCCAGAGACACAATTCTGGTTCACTCGCCAAAGATACGTAAGTAAACATTTGTCTACACCAAACTAAAGACAATTAATCGCACTTCAAGCATGTACTAAGAGTAATTGTAATGTAAATAAGTATGATTACTTAATCTTGGTTACAAGATCATCAAAAGTTACAATACAGGAGCAAAAAATCACAAAACTATAGCTTCACGCACCAACGATAAAGAAAATTAGACTAACATGAATGTCGTAGTTGAACAGCCACATGTTGGTCTAGTTCTATGTACTACCACTTTGCTAGCACCCCCTTGACATCGAAAGTCGTCAAACTTCATTCCGGTCCGGTACCCCGTTTTGCTCCGGGTTCCTCTACTACTATAAAATATATCTTTCATTTATTTTCATAATTGAGAATTACAGCATTTATATATATCTCAATAAAATTGGTGGCAAAGTATTTAATAACGCAGACGACATGAACTTGACCCCATTGCTTTTAATGTTAATGTTATTGTTGGGATAATGTAAGTTAACATAACTGTCTTATAAAAAACATTTTATCTGATCTTGATTTTAATAAGTATTTCTTCTAAACATAAAAAAAAAAACCAATAATAAATAATTAGGTACAATAAAAAAAAACGAATAAAGTTCATAAATTTCAGTTATGTTTAACATAACTGTCCGATTATCAGACACATTTTAATTGATTTTGAATGTTAATAAGTGTTTCTAAACATAAAAAAAAACCAATAATAAAAACAGAATAAAGTTAATATCATATTAAATTTCAATAAATTCATTCAAATGAAAGTATTCAATTTTTATATTTACATTTAAAAGTTTCTTAAAATAAATAATAAAATTATATTATCATCACAATATTAAAAAAATATTTGTATAAACTTGACATCAAATAAGTTTATGTAAACTAATTAGTGAAAACTTTTACTAGATGGTGAATTATTTACTAATATTATTATTACTATTAATTATTACTAACTATTTTATATAGTTAGTAAATAAAACGCTTCTGGTGTTAAATACTCAACCAAATTTATTTTAGTAATTTTTGTTTCAGTATGTTTTAAAAGTTTACCTTTTTTATTAAATAGTCTAGTTAAAAACTAACTGATGATGATCGGATGGTTTTATTTTAATTCAATTAAATACTTGTAAACTTATAAATAGAAAGTTCTTATTAGCACATAAAAATGTATAAAAAATAAAATTGATTTTTAAAAAGTAAAAAAGTGGAAAAGGTTGAACTTTCTGCAATGGATTCATATCGCATTAATGTTTTGCAACCAGAAATTTTTTAATTAAACTACTCAGTTTTTAGACTAGTGTACACGGTTCTATTGTTTATGTTTTTCTTTTTTACATATTATTTAAATATCTTTCTAAACCTGTGTCAATCTATCCAATGTTAGAATGTTTGCCTTTTAGTTATATTATCCCAACAGAAGTGACTAGCGTTTACTTAATTTGACATTTAAGTAATATGTCTAAACATTGATAACATTCTTTTACATCGAATGCTTGATACGAAAAATCATGCACATCTAGGATGGGAATCGATCCCACGACTTCTGGCAGACCAGATCAACGCTCTGTCCCTGAGCAACGAGATGCTAAGGTGGTGAAATACATATGATTTCTCCCTATCTTGATGTCGTTGTATTATTAATTTTTTAGTTTATTTACTATTTTACTTCTTTTTTAAAAATTGTTTTGTAAACTTTTGTCAGTCTGATTAAGGCCTCTTGTTCTTTGTACTTCGACTGTCGAATTTTTACATAATTTTTGAAAAGACTCAAAATTTCACATAATGTTTTATTTTACAACGCTTCCAGTAAACTTCAAACTTCAGTTTAGTGTCGTATTTTCGAATTATATAATCTCATTAAATCGGCCCCAAGATTTGAATAAGTCAATAAACAAGGGTTCAAGCTACGATTAATTCATAAATTCAATGACGTGGTAGTCTATGTAGTATACGCTTGTCCTTTTAAACGTGTGTTTTCGTAATCGTACTATAGATTGCAAAAATTGACTCATCAAGCAATTCATCATCCGTAGTAGGCCGGGAGACCAAAGAGTTTTTTCAGGATGAGGAGCATCAAGCTGGTACTTTGTAAAGTAGCTTCGTATTGACAAGACACCCAACTTTTTTAATTATATAATTTTAGAAAACGGTATCGAAATTTTCTGGAAGCCGTTGAACATTGAAGATGAGAGACTCAAGAGTACATTCCTTTGAATTTGTAGGACGAAAAATTTTCCTCATTCTTCACTTTATTATCTTACAATTAAACTTAAAACTAACTCGAAATTTTCTGGAAGCCGTTGAACATGTCGATTTGACCTTTCATCCAAAGTTTACGAGCATCAAGTAATTTTTAAGTTTAATTGTAAGATAATCAAGTGAAGAACGAGGGAAAATTTTCGTCCTACAAATTCAATGGAATGGAATCCGAGTCTCCCATTCTCAATGTTCAACGGCTTCCAGAAAATATCGATACCGTTTCCAAAATTTTATAATTAAAAAAGTTGGTCTTGTCAAAACGAAGCTACTTAAAAAGTACCAGCTTGATACTCATCATCCTTTGTTCAAAAGCCTTTGGTTTCCCGGACCATAGTGTGACGACGGTTAGCGATATCTCGAGTGCCGGGGTTTGGTCAAAAATAGTTCAATTTTTTTCTACAACAGCTTACATCAACCGGCAAACAATGTAATATGTTCAAGAAAATACCATTTACATGATCTATCAAAACATGGTGGTAATTACCGTAAAAGAGTTCTTAGAAATGGTAAACCACGTAACTTTTGTATCGTATTGAAATCCCAGAAGGACGAAAACCTTTCATGGAAGAATAAAATTTAATAAGAAATACTAGTACAATAAAAAAAATGTGTTAAACCTTAATTTAAAAATGTTATCCTAGGGGATATCCACAAGTACACACACATAAAAGTATTAACCGGTATTTGAAAACGATTCTCATTGTATTCAATAAATTAGACGAATACTATATGAAAAGAAATTTTTTATAATTTACTTCCATCCGTGCGAGAACGATAAACATAAATTTTCGCGCAAACAAAAAACGAGAGAAATCTTATTATAATTTATTAATTTTTTTCTGCTATGATTTTAATTTTAAAATACAAAATATAATAACGAATGTTTTTCTTTAAACAAGCTTTCATATATAATATATAGTATCCAATTTAATAATTATAAATGGTGGGATGAATGCAAAATCAAGGTATGGGAATAAAACGGGAATCATTTCATCTCTCATATTTCTGTGCATAATTTTTATCTACTGGCGTTTGTGTATGCAGTGTTGGATTGAAACACGTATTAACTGTTTTAGTAGGTTAATAACTATAGATATCCAATACACTCTATGGTCCGTATTCATAGTCTAGTCTTGAACAAGTGCTTAAGCTTAGATTTTGCTAATTTTTTTTCACAGGCTAAAAATAACGTTTTCTAATAAATCCCTAAGTTTCAAAATTTTTGACCGTTTAGAACGCGAGATTATTAATATCAAAGTTATCACTCTCTCCCATTAGAAGCATGTAAAACTTCATGCCCACCCAACTGTTATCTGTTGTATTAGAAAAAATACTCGATATAATTTAAAACAAAACTAGAGTAAAGCTAAATATTTATTATATAAATTTTTTAAAAATATCGCATTTTACCGTTTTGTTTTCAAAATATAAAAGTTTAAAATTATTATTTTTCTTTAAAATAACATTATTTTGTATATGTGAACAGTGTATTTGTCTATGTGTTGTATTTATTAATTAAATTAAATACTTATATGAAAAAATTAACTCGTCAACCAGGAATCGAACCTCGAACCTCTGGATAACTAGCCCAGTGTGCTTGCCTGTACACCAAAGACGATTGTGATGTGACAGCCAACTTTCTCATATTATTCTAATTTTTTATTTATTAGATAGTATTTACTTCTTTCTGAAGTGATTTGTTTATTAATATTTGTTTGTTTGTGTATACTTTCGTGTCCACATAACGTTGTTTGTCCAAATTCTTTTTCGAATACGTATGACAAACTGTAGAAGACTATAGCGTATACTCCGACAAATTTCATTGTCATTGAATTTATTAATTAAATTAAATACTTATATGAAAAAATTAACTCGTCAACCAGGAATCGAACCTCGGACCTCTGGATAACTAGCCCAGTGTGCTTGCCTGTACACCAAAGACGATTGTGATGTGACAGCCAACTTTCTCATATTATTCTAATTTTTTATTTATTAGATAGTATTTACTTCTTTCTGAAGTGATTTGTTTATTAATATTTGTTTGTTTGTGTATACTTTCGTGTCCACATAACGTTGTTTGTCCAAATTCTTTTTCGAATACGTATGACAAACTGTAGAAGACTATAGCGTATACTCCGACAAATTTCATTGTCATTGAATTTATTAATTAAATTAAATACTTATATGAAAAAATTAACTCGTCAACCAGGAATCGTGTGTATATGTGTTGTATATGTGTGTTTATGTATTTGTGCTATAATAAAATCAAACCGGTTTTTTGTCCTGATTATATAACACAGTACTGGAACGTCCTTAAGGTATAACTATGAATATTTATCCAACCACACATATCGTAGCTAAGATCAAGCTTGCCTCAAAATTACGTCTATGAATCTAAACGCTTCCCTAAGATCATGCTTGCCTCAAAATTACGTCTATGAATCTAAACGCTTCCCTAAGATCATGCTTGATGTGAACTTACGCTTCTAACCGGACTATGAATACGGATCTAGGTGTTGGTATATGATGCAGGAATTATGTTGTTTTTTTTTTTTAGGTTATAAATAGATAGATTAAAAAATCATCTGTTTTTATGATACGAAATATATTTTCATCTTTAATCCGTAATACGAATAGTGCCTGTGAAATTTGATTACAATATTATAGTAAAACTTGTTTTACTATGCTATCATTACTATTCTAGTAAAACAATGCTAGAATAGACAATATGTGTCCGCCCGTGGTGATTATAGATAATTAAATTTATTCAATAAACATAATCGCATTAACAAGAAAACATGATGACAAGCTGTCCTAAAGCTCCAATTAACGGTGAAACGTGTTTTCATCTGTTAAATTTCTACATGTTTAGTTGAAGAATATTGAATGACATTTCGATCACGTACCACGAGAATATGATGACTGATGCCGTTATATTTAATGACGTTTAATACTTGTATACTATTTTTTTTACTTTGTTACTTTGAATACATGTTTATACACACCCACGCAGCTACACCATTTCGAGCATACATGATCATAAAACATTATAAACATGTTGAATTTAAAATAAAAATTATGATGGAAATTATTATATCTGAAATATAAATAGTTTTCTTCTTTTTTTTTTGGACATTTCGTTTAGAAATTATTATCTTCCCACATATTGCCCTCAGACAAAATAACCCCGACAAAATGACCTCTACTAAAATAACCTCGTTACAAAATAACCTGTTAACAAAATAACCTTGACCAAAATAAACTTATAGCAAAACAACCTCGACTATAATGATATCGTAACAAAATAACCTCGACTAAAATAACCTCATAACAAAATAACCTGAACAATTCAACTGGAACTATGGAATCGTGAAATCGTCAAAGTAAATCAATAAATCGTAATTCATAATTCTTAAGAAATAATTAGTTTGAAACTGACATTGAATAATATTTGTAAATTAAATAGTATGTTTTACATGATCGAACGCCCTTAAAGGGTTTGTTAAATTGAGGACGTATTAGGTTAGTGGTAATATATTTTTCCTCGACCTTGACTTGTATGATTGTGCTTTTTGTGTGATTCACATCCTCACATCCTTAGGCATCACAATGGACCTTATGGTCGAAGTAAGTCCCGTCCAAGTCAGCCTCTACAACCTATCTATTTATCTAAATAAATTTATTGTTCCTGGCCTATAATCAGTAGAATAAGTATAAGTCCACAAATTACTTTCAATTTCGAAAGTATCGTAATTTATTGATATTCTATGTGGATTTCGCGGCAATAAATGGTTGAGCATATCCTTCTGCCTGTCTTAGTCCGGATCCATGAGACAATTTTCTATTCCAATGACCGAAACATGTCTCTTAAGCCTATAATATCTAAAGCCCAATCGCAATCTTAGTCATAATGTTGTCATTATTCTGACGTTTATTAATGAACCAGCCTGCTATTACAGGCATGAAGGCCTGTTTTACCAACCCTTAAAGGAAAAGGAATTTGCATGTAAACTAGGAATTGGTAGGTTCTGCGACTGTAGACGACTTTAATAGAAACTATGCTGATATCATCTGGAGTTTGTGAAAGGCAACTGCAGAAAACCTTCATAAGCCTTCAACTTTCGCTCTTGTCCATACGCGGACAGTTTAGTCAATTAACCGCTCGTTAATCTTAGATACTGTTAGAAATTGAACACGCAACTTACCAGTTCCGATTAGAGCAACTTTAACAAGTGGATCACACGCACTGGTATTGCAGGAATGAAACAAATTTTTATGGATTTTAATTCAAAGTGCACTTGGTCACAAAAGTCATTTTTGTAAATTTTATAGTTGATTTGTGTCCCAATCGTACGGTTTTCGAAAAAAAAATTTCGAATAAAAGTTGTTACTACATTTTTAATGAACAATTTTTATCCGAAGTATTTTTTCGAAAACCGAATCAATAAGGCACAAATCAATTATAAAATTTTAAAGAATGACATCAATTTTTGTGGTTGGTAGTACATTTAAAGAAATAAGTTTTCAATAACAATATATATTGAAATTTTTCACTATGAAGCATTATATTGCTCAAAAATCAGACGTAGTTTTCGTAAATAAACTTGCCTCGTCAAAGTTATTTATTATTGGTTGATAATAAAAATATGCAACACGTTCTTTGCACTTTAACATTCTGTTTTTCATATAGAAAGTGTGAAAATCGAATTACTTCGAGTCGATCGACAAAATTGACTTTGACGTTAATATTATTTTGAGCGGGAAATAAAATTTAATGTAATAACCAGTTTAGTATTTATGGTGGTGTTAGGTAACTGCTATAGCGTATCACAGAAGTAGAGTAATAGTTACACAGTACGGTAGAAAAATATAAAACTCAATATAACCGGAAAATACAATAAAAATATGGAACATATAACTTCCATTCGTTTTGCATAGCCACTGGTGTAATATAAAATTGAATTTTGTTATGTTTATTGTAGTGCTATACCATATCGTACCTGCATATGTGTATTATAGTCCAGAGGTTGGCACAGGCGGCTCTCCGGAGCCGAACGGCTCTCCATAAGCTGTGTGAGAGTAAGTAAAAAAGGTATGTTTTGAAGTAAGACGGAACGATGTTTCAATACAGGTTGTCCCTACCGATTATTGCCCAATAATTTATTCAATGAATTTAGAAATAGTGTTATAAAATATTTATTGTTTAAGAAATATATTTTACAATATGGAGAGATACACCAAAAAACATAATAATAATAATAAAAATAATAATAATAATAATTACAACAATAATGATGATAGCAATAACAATAATTACAACAACTATATGTATTCCCACTTTATGTAAAATTTAACCATTTAGAAATTAGTAACAAATTACAAACCCAACCCCCACCCAGCTTTATCATTGGCATCTTTATTGTAACCAGTATCATTGAATTCCCATGACACTATACCCCCTATTCAGAAATAAAAATTAAATCAAGTAAATAATTGTTTATTAGTTCTCCGATATGAATAGTTTAGGCAAATTATTCGGAATTTCCAAAAATCTAATTCTAAAATCTAAACTAAAACTAAATCATCAAACAATTTACAAGCGGTTTACAATTGTCAAGCGGTAAATGTAAAAGATCAAATGATTTATATTTTATAATTTATATAACATTTATATTTTATTCATACCCAAAAATATTAAAATGGTACATTTTATGCCCCAAATTACCAGCCCAAAATTCCAGAGTATGTATTTAATGTATTGTATGTATTGTAGACTTTGTATAATAGTGACCATAAAAAAGAGTTGGTATTATTATATTTTTTTCAGAAAATGTTTTAATTAAAAAAAGAAAATAATAATAATTGGTAGGAATCCTGTATTTACTCGATCTCTCTTCCTACCTCTCACTCAGAGCTGAGTGCAGTCAAAGTTTGCCCACCTATGTGCTATACCATATCATAGTACACCTGCCCTGCATATGTGTATTATACTATCAGCAGTCATAATATTATTCTTATACAACTTCTATGTACACATTACCAATGGCTCTGGCTGGCATACCAATGCCTCTGTCCGAAGTAATTCTATGGATACCATATGAGCAGGTTTGTGTTCAGAAGAAAAACAAACGTTACACAAGAGCTGCGTCAACTTAAAGCGATTTTCCTTAGAATACATAAATTACTCTCAAGCGGTCACATTTTTAATCTGATCAAAATGAAATGTTGTTTCTGATATGATTTTGGTATTTGCAAGCTAAATTTTATTAATAAATGGGATAGGTCATGGGACAAGGGGGAATGGAGAAAGAAGAAAATATAAAATATCTCTATGAATATTTGGGCAATCGAAAAAAGTATAAGAAGCAAAGTTGTAGAAAATCAAGTTTGCTACAATTCATTACCTTATCATTTTTCTCAAACTGTACAGAGATATTTAGAATTTTCACTTTCAATCGTAAATTGTAAATATTATAGTAACAGAAAAAATGTTATAGCACAAAATGATAGTAAAATAATTTTCTACAACTTTACTTCTTATAAATTTTTCTAGTTTTAGAATATTAAGGGAGATATAACAAATTTTATGTTTCCCCATCCCTTTAAATTTCCCTGTTCCCTTGTCCGATTTTACCCATTAACGAACTTGACCTTTTGAATAGCAAATGCGCCTCAAATACGGAATTTAATTCCAAACGGAATAAAACTGTGACCGCTAGAGAGTCCACAGACAAATAAACGTGTATATAGTGATTTTTAACATCTAGTATCATAGTATCATCAATTGAAGAAATTCCATCATCGGTTCAAAAACAATAGCTGCATTTCCTTTCAGGAAATTCACTAAAAAGTGAAAATTACAATTATATTTAAGAAATACCTGGACAAAGTTTACTTCTAATGAAAAATTACCGGAAATTTTTTCCATCTCAACTTCTAAATTAGTTATCTCAAGTTTGAAACTGCGTGTAAACAAAAATTGAATAATATCTGTCCAAATCATTCCACGATAACAACTGAAAAACAAGTGAAAATCACAACTAACTGAGTCAATTGCTTAAATACCCGGTATATTCTGAATTTATGTAAAAAAGTTTATAACAAAAGTTGTTTATTTAAAAAAATGGAACATTTTTTGTACTTACATTTTTGTTCTATCTCTTATGGTTTCAAAGATGGGCAGTTTTGCCCATTTGGCCCAAACATGGTCCGATTTTGCCCATTCAACTTGAACTAACTCTTTAGCTCTAATATCTTTTCGTTTTTGACTTTTTGACATACGAAACTGAACTACTTAGGTCATTTTATGAACACCTAAATTTTGTTTTGCAATCAATATTAGTAATTTAATATACCTATGTACTATGGATTACAAAAGTCGTGTACTTTTTTAAGTCGTTTTGTACCTTATTCGTTCGGTTTTTGGGAAAATGTTTCGAATAAAAGTTGTTCATTATAAATATACAAACATCTTTTATTCGAAAGAACCGAATGCATATAGTACAAAATGACTATACAATTTTGACACGATTTTTGTTGCCCATATTGACTATACAAATTTTACATTTCAAATTTTGCCCCAATTTCTAGAACATTTGTTTGTATTTTAAAATCGATACATATATGCCCGATTGTTTTCAATGGTGTCAGTTGTCAAAACTGTTCGAAAATTTATGTTGGTCAAAGTCGTCGTCAATCGGAATTCGAATTAAAGAACATCTGGCTTATGTGAAATTTGAGAGAACCGAAAAATCGTGTATAGCTGCGCACGTTATTGAGAACAACCACAAAATTGACAAATCGAATCTAAAACTACTGAAATCGGTACAAAACGCCACAGAATTAAATGCATACGAAAGTATCTACATATACAAATTGAGAAAACAGATAAAGAATGTAGACAATGGCCCAATTCCAAATTTTGATTTAATAAAATTAAACCATTTTCAAAAAATCTTATACCTGAATATCTAGGTCAGCTTCGATACCCTCACTGTAGTGACAAAAATAACGCCACATGGTCAAGGAATACCGTCAATAAATAGGTGGAGCTCTTCACACACCTAATCCGTTAATCAGTCAACTCAAATAATCTTAAGGTCAGATCATACCCTCCGTCAAATCGTATAAATGACAGAACTTTTTTAATATCATTGTGAGACACGCAACAAATGAGGAACAAGCAACATATCTCTGAATCCATATCCCGGAGATAGTAACGATTAGCTAATTCATACTGATGATGACTATATTGTAGTCGAAATACGTATTTATAAATACAATCAAATGTTCTAGGAATAGGGGCAAAATTTGAAATGTAATTTCAAAAAACCTAGAGTTCTCTTTGATTATTTTAATAATCTTTATACAAATTTTCTATGGAATATATAGGTTTATATATTTCGTACGGTTGGTTAATATCGGAAGTGAATATGTATTTACATTAGGGATAATTAGCTATGCTCAGAGCAACTGATAAATTAGTATTTCTGTTTATACAAACTATCAAATTTACTTAATATGCTATACATATGGTTCGATAAAGGAAATTTGATTACAACGGTTTTTTGAACTATAACCTTACTTATAGGTTCAAAGAAGTTTTATCTTAACATATAATCAGAAACACGTGTTAGAAATCACAATATGTGAACATTTTATTTTATATTATATTTATGTTTTCCAGGTCGGTGAATACGAATTTAAAGTGTTTTTTTTATTTTTTTTACCTATAAAAGTAGAGGAATATATGAAAAATTTCAGAAAATTTGTAATGCACAATCAAATAAATATTGATGTTAATGATTGATTCCTAAAGTAAGATTTGGGTAGCTGTCTCATTGACCATTATGTAAATTGTCAATAAAGCACTATTCACTATTAAGGTATTTCTAAATTATATCAGCTGATCGGGTACCCGCGCGAAAAGAACTATATAAAAAAATTATATGTGTAAAAAAATATGTTGGCATTCCTGCGCGTTGTTGAAAATAGCTGTCCGTTGTCGTCAGTGTTCACATTCATTCGTCACATAACATATCATACATATACTAGTCATCATACATATACTAGTC
This sequence comes from Nineta flava, assembly GCA_963920215.1. Taxonomy (NCBI): domain Eukaryota; kingdom Metazoa; phylum Arthropoda; class Insecta; order Neuroptera; family Chrysopidae; genus Nineta; species Nineta flava. The sequence continues at coordinate 93,571,222 of OY986042.1, forward strand.
ATCATACATATACTAGTATATAATTTCAAACGATTTTCAAACAGCGCGCCGGTACTCAGGATGCCAACTGAACCATAAAAAATAACCTTCTGCTGCGGACATGAAAAAAAATGCACTTTTTTACGCATATTTTATCAAAAAACTTAACAACCCGATGATCATTCTCCCAAAGTTTTAAGGAAAAATATTTCTAAGGAATTGAGGAATGTATGTGTCGAATATTTCAGAACAATCGTAACTATATTGAGAGAGTTCGAAGTAAAATCGGAATCGAGCATTTTATTTCACCATGTTTATGAAGATGCATGTTAAATTTCTCCAACTTACATAACGATTTTCTCAAAAACGCCATGGTGATTCTCAAAAAAATTCATCTGATTTCTGAGGATTCATTTTACTAATATTGTGAATTTCGTGAAGTTTTTGACAACCTAATAATAGTTTTGAAATACTTTAATATTATTAGTTTATTATTCTTTTCTTTATTTTTTTTTTCAATCCTTGGTACTTATTACTGAGATTACTTTTTTCCGGTATTTTTCAGCTCTGCTTGAACCGATATCCAATATTGTACAGCAGAAGCGGCCAACAAGTCGATCGCGAAGGCAGTTTTGGTTAGTCGCTCCAGATTTCTTGACAAAAAGTATTTGAAAAATTTGATGTAAGATTTCAAGATGTTGAAAAAATAAAGAAATTCTGGAATTCATAAATTTTCCTTTTTAAAAAGATTTAAGTGTGAAACACATTAGGCAAAAAAATGCAAACATATTCATATAGAGCAAAAGACATTAAATAATGAAACTATAATTTTACAAACTAATTTAATCTTATAAGTTAGAAAATTTGAAGAAGATTTTTGAAAATACGTCAACCGAGAAAAATGTCCCAATATCATGAAATGTAGCGAATATATTTATTCTTGTTTCGGGTGTGAATCGGCTTTTAAATACTTAAAGTTAACAAAGACTAAACAACTGTCTGTCCTGACTAATTCCCATACTGAAGAGACATTATTATTATCTTTGTCAGGATATACACTTAATGATTCCTTGGTTAGAGACATGCAAACTCAGTCTTCCCATTAATGTTAAAAATAAATTCTAAATCTATTTTGAGCTGTTGCTAATTTGAATTAAATTAAATTTCAAATATTGCCCTAATTCCTAGAACAATTATTTGTATTTTATAAATACGAATTTCGACAAAAAAGTAGTCATCATCATTATGAATTAGCTAATCGTAACTATCTCCGGGATATGGAGTCAAAGATATGTTACTCAATGCTAATTTGATGCGTGTCTCACCTAATTAGCAATGAGTACATATCTTTGAGTCCACATCCTAAAACTAATTCCTAAAAAAACTAATTCATACTGACGATGACTACTTTATAAAAATTATTATTTATAAAATACAAATAATTGTTCTAGGAATTGGGGCAAAATTTGAAATTTAATTTCAAAATAAGTTTCTATTCAGAAAAAAATTTTTAAAAACAAGCGTTTTATAAGTAAAACAAATTTTCTACAATTTTACTTTTTTGTTTTTTTCGATTTTTTCAATATTAAGAGAGATATACCAAATTTTGTGTTCCCCCCTCCCTCTAAACCCCCCTTTCCCCTTGTCGATTCTTTTTATGCTTACTATAAAAATGAATTGTCATCGGAACTGATGCAAAATGTAAAAATTCAACTCCGTAGGATAAGAGGAAATGTTTCTAATTGAGCTTGCAAAATTTGACCCGAACATACATGCATACATACATACATACATGCATACATACATACATACATACATATATACATAGTTTAATAAAAGCTTGTAAAAACTTAGAGTTCTCTTAGATTATCTTAATAATCTTTATATGAATTTGAATTAATTTTGATGCGTTAAATAATTACGTTGTTTTTTACGCACGTGGATATACTGACTGTTTCAGTATGAGGTGCACTCCTGTGACCTATTGATAGCAAAAAACAAATCTAAAAACCATATATCATTCTTCCATGATAAATGTTTCTGACCCAAAATAATCACGAAAGTGAAATCTTAAAATCAAATTATCAGCCATACTGTGCATTTTTATAACAACTTTTTCATATGTACCTTCGAACAAATAGTCCAAGTGGATCCCGGCACAATTTTAAGTTAAAAAGTAGACCTTATACACACAAAAGTTGGCCACCCCTGCTCTATAATATATTGACCATAAAGGTAATATGTATAGAAAGGTTTTCTGACATTTCTGACAAAAAAAAAAATCAAAAACGTTTACAATTTTACAATAAAAGATTGTATATAGAAGTCATTGTGAGTATTTTTCACTATAGTTTTTGTATGACAACACATATTTTTCACACCTGTGAATTTCGAAACGAATTGAACAAATTTAATAGTACTTAAAAAATAAAAATTAAAAAAACAAAATCAGAACATCGCCATCATCAGATAAAATTATTGTGATATTGAATTCCAAAGAAAACCATTATTTCACAAACTCAATTAAATATGTGATACGAACACACATCTGACATATTTATTGTGTGGACAATTTTAAAATACAAGCATTACGCGTTCGTTAGTGTTGGACTGAATAATTGTGATTCAAGAATTGATTCTTTGTGTTTGAACTAATTAATTATAATCCAGTCTTGATCAAACAAGGAACTACCATAATTGAGATTTCTACTAATTCCAAATAGAAAACATTTCAATATATAGTACAGTGAATATGCCGGAAAATAGTGTCGAAAGTACACAAGTTGGAAAACAGCACCGATTGTAATGAAACATTTTGTAACATGGACCCCAAGGAATATTCAGCTACCTTAACCTAATCATGGGGGGATAGGGTCCCAGCAGGTGTCATATGTAGACCGAAAAGTGCCCAAAGCCAGGAGATGACTAAAAAAATTCTTTTTAATCATAATTTTGGCTCAAAATTGTCATCTTGTAATTATATTTCAAACTTTGCCCCTATCCCTAGAACTTTTGTTTGTATTTTATAAATACGTATTTCGACTACAATGTAGTCATCATCAGTATGAATTAGCTAATCGTAACTATCTCTGGGATATGGATTAAGAGATATGTTGCTTGTTGCTAATTTGGTGCGTGTCTCACAATGATATTAAAAAATTCTGTCCTTTTATACGATTTGGCTGAGGGTATAATCTGGCTTGAGTATTATTTGAGTTGCCTGACTACTGGATTAGGTGTGTGGAAAGCCCCACCTATTTATTGGCGGTATTCTTTGGTGACTTAGCGGCGTTTGATTTGTCATTAAAGTGAGGATATCTACGTTAACCTTGACATTCAGGTATTGGATTTTTATTTTAGAAAATGATTTAATTTTATTAAATCAGAATTTGGAATTGGGCCATTGTCTAAATTCATTATCTGTTTTCTCAATTTGTATATATAGATGCTTTTGTATGCATCTGATTCTGAGGGGTTTTGTACCGATTTAAGTAGTTTTAGATTCGATTTATCAATTTTATGGTTGTTCTCAATAACGTGCGCCGCTATACACGATTTTTCGTTTCTCCCAAATTTCACATGAGCCAGATGTTCTTTGATTCGAATACCGATTTGGCAACGACTTTGACCAACATAAATTTTCGAACAGTTTTGACAATTGACACCATATATACCCGATTGTTTTTCATTACTAATTTTATCCTTAGGGTTGCCCAGTAGCTGTTTGATTTTACTTTTACTAACAAGCGCTGTTTTTAAGTTGTGGTTCCTTAATTCTCTAGTGATTTTATTTGTGCATGGGCGGAAGTATGTTAGTTTGCACCATTTAGTTTGTTCAACGTTGCCAATTTCTGGTGTTAGTGCGGTGGAATTGTTTCGTGCAATTTTAAATTTAGTTCTGCGGACCAAATTATTTATTATGTTAGAGTCGAAGCCATTAAACATTGCAACTTGTTTAATGTGGTTTATTTCTCTAAAGAAATTTTTCTTGGACAATGGCACTATTCAAATGTTTCTTCAAAACTGTGTACCATATGGATGTCTCTTAATCATCGTTGCGTTATATGTAGCTTTTTTGAAGACGAAGTAGTGTCACCTGTCACTCCAGAAGACCTACTTAATAAAATTGGTAAAAAAGGATTAAATTCTTTAAAAAATGCCCCTACGAGAAAAGAGGACAATTTCTATCACGAAAAAATATTGGTTGATTTTGGTTTCTTTACAACTTATTACTTTCTATCGTAAGTTACGTACAAATAGTCAAAATCAGTTTTGTAGCAAAAGAAAGAAGATTTTTTTTTATAGAAAAGAAAAGTTTCTATAATTTTGTATAAGATAAAAATATTTTTCAATTTGATATGAATTTAAATACCTTCGGGATTTTATAAATTGTAAAATATTGATCCTATAAAAAATTCACGGAATGAAAATTACGGAAAGTTTTACCATTCTACAAAACTAATATAATCACTACTATTACTAAACTACTATTTTCTGATAGTGTAATGCTATAAAAAACGTTCTTAAAGCTTTGTGATTACCAGACAACCTTTGTAGCTTATTTAAATATTAATCAAATACAAACTTTCGTATGTAAGATTTTTTTATGACGTATAACTTTGATATTAATTAATTCCTTCTTCATCGTTAGATTTAGAAAAAATGATAAAAAGCATCCTCATAACATCGTTTGACTCGTCCATAAAAAATGTAAAATTTGTGTTCTAGAAAAAATAATGGAACGAAAAATAAAGAAAATTTTCTCTTAAATGGGCTAATTTAGTACCCACCATTCTTTAAGTAACTCTAATATTACTATTGTTACCATGTTTACTAATATTGTTATTATAAAATAAGTTTCTATTAAAAAAACATTTTTTAAAACAAGCTTTTTAAAGTAAAACTAATTTTCTACAACGATACTTCTTATGTGATTTTCGATTTTTTCAATATTAAGAAAGATATACCAACTTTTGTGTTCCCACTCTCTCTAAACCCCTTTTTCCCTGGTCGATTCTTGTCATACTTACCATAAAAATACATTGTCAACGGAACTGAACCAATATGTAAAAATTTAGCTCCGTAGGATAAGGGGAAGTTCTAATTCGGCTTGCAAGATTTGACTCGAACATACATATATAAATTGCAAGTTAAATAAAAGCTTGTAAAATATTATACACATAAAAAATATTATAAAACAAGTGAAAATAACAACTAACTCAGTTAATTGCTTAAATACGCGGTATATACTGAACTTATGAAAAAAGTTTCAAACAAAAATATTTTATTTTTAAAAAAGAAACAATTTTGTCATTAAATTTTTGTTCTATCTCTTCTACGGTTTCAAAGACGGTCAGTTTTCCACATTAAACACGTTCCGATTTTGCCCATTCAAGAACTAGACCCTGCTTTTTTGCACTAGAACACACACACACACGAAATTTTCAGCTCGCTATCTCTTTTCGTTTTTGAGTTATCGTCTGTCCGTGTTCACGGACAGATGGGCGGACGGATATGCGAACACCTATGCCAAACATTTATGCCTGTGATGAATATTTTCAAGCGTTACAAAGTCAGGACTAAATAAACTTATATATACCCTTGTATATATATACCCTTGTATATTTACATATACCGGGTATAAAAATACTGGAAAGTTGGTCATGTGGGCAACTTTCTCATGGGTAACTCTCAGAAATGTGACATTGAGAGACGCCACCCTATGACAATGTTTGATGAAAAATTTTTTAAAACAAGAACTTATAGCTGTTTTAATAATATGAGTTCAATAAAAATTTTAATCGAAGAGTTTTTATCTTGCAGTTGCCGGTTATTTTATTTTTATAGAAGTCTTTTTAGAAGGGTGTTGAGTGGCAATGTTCAAAGAAAAATAATCTCAGAATCAAACTCGTTCAGTTCAACACTCAAGTGAACAAGTGTGTAGTAAAGTAGTAAACTATTTTGTTTTTTCTATTAATTAAAATTTATGTGTGTTACTTACTAACTGACTACTAGAAGCGACACAACTACTAGCACGGACACAGCATAAAAGATGAAATTTATTAGAAATACTAAGTCATCATATTTATCATTTGAAGTGCACCACATTACATGGCTGCTGGCATGCATATTATAACATTATATGTTGTATAGAGTTGTTTTTCAAGAAGTTATTATAAAAAAAAAACAAAATCACTGTTGTCATTTACATGTTAACGTGTTTCATTTAATTTACACGTTACCAGTCCAAGTGGCCGAGCGGTCTAAGGCGTTGTGTTTGCGCAGTATGCATACTTGGAAACTTCGAATCCCGACATCGGCAGTTTGTCAATTATTTTAAAAAAAAGTGGGGGGCGGTTAATTAACGAAACTGTCGGCGTATGGACAAGAACGAAGTAACCGGCTATGCTTGAGAAGGTTTTCTGCCGTTTCCTTCACGAACTCCAGATGAATATCGGCATAGTTCCTATCAGAATCGGCTGCAGCCGCATATCCTACCAATTCCTAGTCTACACACAAATTCCTTCCACTCACTCACATCCTCACATCCTTAGGCATCACAATGTACCTTATAGTCGAAGTGTAGCCCGTCCAGGGTAGCTTCTACAATCTATCTATCTATCTAATTTACACGTTGGGTAGATGTTATCTATGAACGATATCATAGCGCTCACGCTTAAAAGCGCAATTTATTGATGACGTTCGTGTTGGCTCATGAACGCTTACTCTGCTCTTGAAAATGCCGTTCGTTTTCAGCGTTATAAGTACGTGTAAGTGTTAGTTGTAATACATATCCAATATGGCCGATGAAAACATTTAAATATTTTAAGAAAAAAAAGATTTTATACTTAAAAAAATTAAAATAATGCAATGAAATACACTAAAAATACATACGCCAGTCAAAATACCATTTAACTTTGCACTAAATTTCCGATCCAATTTGTTTTTTTTATAAGGTTTAGGATCACTTACTGAGCATAAAATCACAAAATGCTGACAGATCCAGGTGCCGCTTCAAGCGCCATCTTGAAAAAACGTTTTTGGCCAATATCTGCACTTTAGGGCAAAAGTTATAAAAACCATTATTGTGGAGAATAAAATTTCACATCTTATAACTCAAAAAGTATAGACATTAGACAAAAAGATTTGAAACAAAAGTAGTAGAGAATAAACTGATCTTTACAAATGGATTGATGCATTTTATTGATTAATCTAATATTTTAAAAGTTATCGGCCGCGATAGAAAATCAGGTTCATTAAATGGGCCATAAATCGTCAACGGTAAGTTTAACAAAAAAGTTTACTCAAAACAAAAGATGTGAAATTTTATTTTCTACAATAATGATTTTTATAATTTTTGCCCTAAAGTGCATAGTTTCCGAGATATTGGCCAAAAACGTTTTTTCAAGATGGCGCTTGAAGCGCCAAACGTCTTATAACTCAAAAAGTATGGACATTAGAAAAAAAAGTTTTAAACTAAAGTTGTAGAAAATAAACTGATCTTTACAAATGAACTGATGCATTTTATTGATTAATCTAATATTTCAAAAGTTATCGGCCGCGATAGAAAAACAGGTTCATTAAATGGGCTATAAATCGTCAACGGTAAGTTTTACAAAAAAGTTTACTGAAAACAAAAGATGCGAAATTTTATTTTCTACAATAATGGTCTTTATAATTTTTGCCTTAAAGTGCATAGTTTCCGAGATATTGGCCAAAAACGTTTTTTCAAGATGGCGCTTGAAGCGGCACCTGGATCTGTCAGCATTTTGTGATTTTATGCTCAGTGAGTGATCCTAAACCTTATAAAAAAAAAAATTGGATCGGAAATTTAGTGCAAAGTTGACCAAAAAAAACGTCTATTTTCACTGATCTAACATGCCATACAAACAATATATTATTCGTTTTGGGAGTTGGCTCACGCTTTTGCTGCCCTACCTCGATAGGGAGGCGTCTGTGTGCGTGGTGTCTATCGTTGAACCAAACCATTCGCGCGCATTGTCATCATACACAGCATCAAGTTGATCACTCAAAACAATGTTTGATGGCGCTGAAAGCGTGTAAGCGCCCAAAACGCATACACTCTATATCGGTGATTCTCAACCACTGTGCCGCGGCCAAATTTAGGAAATATATAGTAAAGTATTAACAAACATAAAAACAAAAAAAAGATCGAGACTGTTAAATGAAGAATACCACATGAGAGTAGCATTGTCATCTTTACGACCAAATATAAATGAAATTATCAAAAAACATCAAGCACAAATTCTCATTAAAAGTATTCTTATTATTAACTTGTAATGAATCCCTTAATAAACGTACTGTTGTTTTTGTAGTACATATTATTTTATTTTACATTCAAAATTATTATCATATACTATTTTACACAGTGTATTATAGTTAAGTAAACATATTTTAAACTTATCTTTTTCTTTATGTGCCGTCAAATTTTGACTCGAAATCGTTAAAAGTGTGCCGCAACAAAAAAAAAGGTTGATATCATATATGTAATACTCCTATATGGTCTGTTTCTATAAGTGGATGCTGTTCCAACACTGTAAGACAGATAGTGTTTCGTGTTCTCTATCCTCTGAGTACCTATGCAATGAAATGTTATCATTGTTAACATTCCATATCCTCCAGTTTATGTTCCCACTACCGATATTTTAGAGAATTCTCAAGCATATACAGTATGGACGAGGCGTCTCGGAGGAGAGAGAGAAAAATATAGTTCACACCCTAATGTTGGGACATTCTTTCCTATACCAACTGACCATGTAGGGGTACTACATATATGCTCTAGATGTGATGTTTAAAGTAGATGAAACACTATTTACATATTTAAGATATAATTGACAAATGCAAGTTGTTGTTTATTACGTCATTGTTTTAACAAATAAACTGAATCCTGACTAAAGCAGACCACATTGAGCTATAATTTCAGTATAGTCATAACTAATTAAATTTACTTTTTAGTACTCACAATACATGGGCCTGTATTTATAGTGCAGTCTTAAGCAAGTGCTTAAGCTTACCTTCATGAAGACCGTCTTATTAGTCTTAAGACATGTTGAATTCCTAAGTATACATTAAGATGATCTTCGGTAATACGATGGTTTCAACCATGATCTTATCCGGTTTAAGATTAGCTTTAGTAAGACGAATCCGACTCCAAAAATAACAATAATTGTACATTATATTATCCTAATCATTTGATTGTCTTTTAAGCAGTCTACACATATATTTAAAAATTTTTGCTTAGGTGAACTAAAATTGACACAAGAAAACGCAATTATGTTTTTTTTACTTTTTAGTGCATTTATGGTTTTAGAATATTTGATTTTTGAAGTCGGGTTTCCATTTTGTCAAAATTTTTTATATTAAATATAAAGTAACGATAAGGTCTATCATAAGATTGTCTTATTCGAATACAAGTGTGAATACATCACCAGCTTTCAATTCTTATTATCGCCTTAATCTGTGACTATGAATATTTACCCAACCGCACATATCTTAGCTTGTATCGTTATATTAACATAATCTTTTGATTTATTCATACAAAAAAAGGGAATATAATAAGAAAAAAGGAAAAAAAGTTCATTTTCAGTGTGTCAAGAAGGTATTAGGTTTGTACGCTTTCAAATTAAAAATTGTATTTTTGATCACCCATTAAGTTGCGTTATGTCTGGTGTAAATAATCAAAATTGGCCACTACTGAACCTAAGTAAGCAGTTGCCTACCTTGTCTACCCGACCAATCCGCCAGTGCATACTATACGCTTTTTGTACTGAAAACTTTGCAAAATGTTCCATGATATATTAAAGTTACACCAGTTTCGACATTATGCAATTTTTATATGAATTTTATCTCCGAAGTATTTACATTGAGACAAAAGCAATGAACAATTTATTAATGTTAAACATCTAGAATGGTATTCTTAAGGTAGTTCCAATACAGGTTTCAATACAGGTTGCCTACCGATAATTGCCCAATAATTTATTCAATCAATTTAGAAATAGTTTTATAAAATATTTATTGTTTAAGAAATATCTTCTACAATATGGAGAGATACACCAAAAAATATAATAATAATAATAACAATAATAATAATAATAACAACAAAAATAATGATAGCAATAACAGTAATTACAACAACAACTATTCCCTACCACCCCCTCCCACCAGCTTTATCATTGGCATCTTTATTATATCCAGTGTCATCAAATTCCCATGACACCATGCTCCCTACTAAGAAAAAATAATTAAATCAAGTAAATAATTGTTAATTAGTTCTCCGATATGAATAGTTTAGGCAAATTATTCGGAATTTCCAAAAATCTAATTCTAAAACTAAACTAAAATCATCAAATAATTTACAAGCGGTTTACAATTGTCAAGCGGTAAATGTAAAAGATCAAATGATTTATATTTTATAATTTATATAACATTTATATTTTATTCATACCCAGATATATTAAAAAGGTACATTTTATGCCCCAAATTACCAGTCCAAAATTCCAGAGTAAGTATTCAATGTATTGTATGTATTGTATACTTTGAATAATAGTGATCATAAAAAAGAGTTGGTATTATTATATTTTTTTCAGAAAATGTTTTAATTAAAAAAAGAAAATAATAATAATTGGTAGGTACCCTGTATTTACTCTATCTCTCTTCCTACCTCTCACTCAGAGCTGAGTGCTGTCAAAGTTTGCCCACGTATGAAATACACATGTATACACACATACATATATTTACATACAAATTAATGTAATTTGGAAAGAAGAACAAATTTTAAATTATCATATTTCGAAATCAAAACGATAAAACGCGATTGAAAAAAAATTTATTTATGAAATATTTATCTTTACGATTCTAGTTTTTTTTTAATTCTGTCGAGTTTTTTTTCAATACAACATATAATAGTTTTACATGCTTTTAATCAAAGAGAATGATTACTTTGTTATTAATTATCTCGCGTTCTAAACGGTCAAAAATTCTGAAACTTCGGGAGCTACTTTAACTTATAAATTAAATGATACACTACAGAGTTACTCACATGTTAACGTGCAAATAGATATTTCATATAAAGGTACTTAAATCTATTAATAGATATTTATGTGGAGTATAAAGTTTTTAAGTAATATACAACATTTTAAATACTAATTCATATTTTATGTTATTAAAATAAAATTTATTACATTATCTTGAGAGATTCGTCTTAATAACTGTCATAATAAAGTTATTAATTCAATTAAAAAATCTAATGTAAATTTATTTAGTATTTCGTGGAAATAATGCTATTAAAAAAACACCTAAAATCTTTTTTTATTCGTATTTTACATTAACAGAAACATAATGATCTCAGTATACATCGAGTATTTAAGCAATTAAGTTAGTTTTTACTTTCACATTTTATTGTTGTTTCAAATAAAAAATATATATTATCAAAAATAAAGTAGTAATACGAGATATATTTGTTTTATTTGAAAAAATAAATTAATTTTATTGTTTCATAATCTTGTCTTGTTTTATATGTTGAATACATGCCATATAACAATTGATTCGTTACAGTTTTCTTTGGTGTGTATTATTCCTTACATTTCATACAGAGCTGTTTTGCTTCGGCCGACCAGGAAATCGTGATATTCGCACCGAGGAAAACGTACCTTAAGAAATCAGTTAATATATAGCAAGGATTCATCGTACCTTTTGACGATTCCAAGAAGTTGTCGGTATTTTCAACAAGGATGTGATTTTCAGATATATGAAATAAACGATATGTTTAAGTTATGAATTAACTAACTACATTCGGTTTTAAACAAAACCGAATTATTGACTTTTCCTCATTGGATTAACTTCAAGTATATTTATAAAGTACGATTAAAAAAGTTTGTAAGCAATATACAAAAGCATAGAATATGTATATTTCCATGGATATGATACGATTATTAGTTTATAAATTTTAATTATTATGTATTTTAGATTTTCAAGATGATTAAAGTTTTGACTATGATATTAGTTTTTATATTACATAAATTCCAATAAAATATAACAAGTTACTTTGTTATATATATATATACATATATATAATATATATATATATATATATATATATATATATATATATATATATATATGTGTGTATATATATACATTTATACATATATATATATATATATATATATATATATATATATATATATATATATATACATTTATACATATATATATATATCTATATATATATATATATATATATATATATATATATATGTATATACATATATATATATATATATATATATATATATATATATATATATATAACAATATATATGTTTGTACATATATATACGAAAAACTTTACCCATTGAAAATTCAACGTTTCACAAAACTGTATTATTTTAGTGCCCCGTCTCAAAATTGGTAAACAATTAGTGTATTGTTGGTTGTTAATTTCAACAGTTCAATAATCATATTTTACCAAACAATAAAATTTTTGTATATATCTATGTTTTTTTACGGAACACTGTGCAAATATACCTTGTAATAGGCCTATTTTTAGCGAATTTTCGCAGAAAATGTAGCTATTGAGGCTGTACCGTGACACAATTTCGCAAAAATTTCTTCAAATATCCATCGATTCTACCTAGCAGATGTCAAAAATCAACATCTTAAAAAATTATGTACTATACTATCTTTAAACTCTCCTTTCGCCTTGATCGATTCTACGCAATAACGAAATAGGCCTTTCAAATACCAAAAGCATATCAAATGTGAAATTTCATTTAGTTCGAACTAAAACCGTGACCACTGGACAGTTTTATTATTCCTCTAAACCCCCATTTTTCCGCCCACGATTCTATCCATTAATTGGCGTTTCAATAGCCGAAATTAAACATGAAATTTTATTGTGAATCTGATGATATTTAAAAAAGTTGCCATTAACTTTAATTAATAAGAAAGATAAGTTAATAAAGATCTATTTCCGACAAGTGATAGATTTATTCTGAAAAAATTCGTTAAGTTGACGCAGCTCTTGGGTAAGCATTTTTTGTTATATGTAGCCACAGAAATGTGTACCGACTTTCATGAAAATACAGAACACTTTTAATGCTCTTTAAAGATTATTTATCCTAAAAAAACAACTAGAGTAAAAGTATTGTGTTAAAAATATTTCACACCGTACCGTTTTGAAATAAGATCAACTGACATCGGACATTGGACAAGCAACAAAATTATATAAACGATGTTTACAAAATACTATGTAAGTTTATTTTGTCATAATGCATTTCCATCGATAATGTGTACTGCAAAATTGCAAAACACTATAAGAAGATTATCTTTTAAGGCAGTTCGATCACAATATCGACTAAAACATAAATACTTGACAAAGTGTATTTTAATTATGGCCACAAATCGATTCAGAACATATGCAAGTTCAGTCCTGGCAGTGATTTTTGTATTTACTAATTTTAGCTATTTTCATTTAAGAAGGTTATTTAGAGCTTTGCGTGTAGAAAAAAGGTTGCAGAATTAATCTATAAAAAATAGTTCTCAGAATAAGAGAGAAAGAGAGAGAGTTATTTACCAAAGCAAAAATGATCGCTATAGTATTTGAAACTCATAAGATTTGTTCTTTAAAATATTTAACGTGATGCCTCAAAATTGAAGCAAAATTTATTCGACAGGAATATTTGTGCAACGTTATCCAACTATTTTACGGATGATCGGATAAGTTTCTTTTAATTAAACTTTTATTTAACGTTTAACTCATTTCAGGCGGTTTTCACTATTTTCTCCATATTATAAATTCTATTTTTGGAACTGATTATCTCTAAAACCAAATTCCGGACAAATTTTGAGATATTATGTATAATAACCATACAGAACAATTCCTCGAGATCAATTTTACTTCCGTAAGTAACTTTTAAATACATGAAAATATATGAAAGATAAAAGTATTGATAATGCTAACCTACATACAAAAAAAAACGGGCACCCAATGATTTGAGAAAATATTAAAATAAATTTTGTAAAAATATTAAAATAAGTTTTGTAAAATAAAACACATTTGGTTTTGCAAGTGTTAAGGATGTACGAGCATTGCAGCTTCAAAAAGATTAAGGCTTGATTTTTTTTACATGTAGAAGTGCATTTAAATCAATTACAAAAGTTTCAGGGGGGTACGGGGGGTCTTGATTAATTATTTAATGTTAAAGTTCGAGTTTTAATGTATTGCTCTTATGGAGAAACCCGTGAGCGTCGACATATTTTGATAATTTTCACTTGGAATAAAATAAGACGAATAAAAAAAAAACAACGCAATAGAAAATATATAATAAATAATGGGGTTTTACCTCCGTTTCTGAGACACCACCGTCTATAACAGAGGCCACCCACATCATTATTTTTCAACCTTTATTATTTTTTAAACTGTATATTTTTTATGATGTGAGAATTCATGTGGAATTCATATGCAGACTAGGAATCGGTAGGTTGTGCGGCTGCAGCCGACTTTGATATGAACTATGCCGATATTCATCTGGAGTTCGTGAAGGGAAACTGCAGAAAACCTTCACAAGCATAGCCGGTTACTTCGTTCTTGTCCAAACGCCGACAGTTTAGTCAATAACCGCCCCATTAATTTTTTTTTAATCGACAAACTGCCGATGTTGGGATTCGAACTCATAATCTCCCGGTTCCAAGTAGAGCGCCTTAACAAGCGCGGCCACTTGGCCGATCAATAGAAAATAGAAATATTAATAAAGAGATTGATCAAACAAAATTCCGGTATGACGGACCTTAAAAAAGATATTTAAGAAAAAAACTGAGATTAAGGGTAAATTTTATTTCTGTCGACCCGAAATCTCAGTTTTTTTTCTTAAATATCTTCTTTTTAGGCCTGTCCTTTCGAAAATAATGAATTTTTTCCATTTAACTTACGACAAAAAATAACAAAAGTTTATTGTGAACTTTTATGAATGTACTATATAAGATTTTTAAGAATTTTATAAATGGACTTTATCTAGTACTCGTACATCCTTAAAGTGTGATGGTTACATATAAGTACTCATAAGTATATCCCACGCACGATATTATGTATCCCCACCAGATGCATTGCTCATTCTACCTTAATAAGAAATAAAACCTGTAAAATAAACTAAACGATTAGAGATAACTTGAATTTCTTATGTATCGTATATCACGTACAAAAAACATTTATATATTAAAAGTTGTTTAACCATAAAAAGTGATTATCCTTTTTAAGTAATTTAAAACGTTGAAGGAATTTTTAAACGAGTAGTGATTACGCGCCTCTGGCTAAAAGATCAGCCGAATATCGTACGATCGATTGCCCAGGATAAGGTTTAGGTTAAATCACTTACTTTCATTTTTATCACAGAAAACTTAAAGATATTTAACTGAAAATTTATTAATTCTCTAAAATTCTAGTACAATTTTTGATGTTTCAAATGTTTCCTTGAATAACCTTGTAACTATCAACAAACATATAAATTATTATTGTCTATAAATTTTTATTTTCTTCAGCTTTATTTCTGAAAAGGATATCAGGATATCTTAGTTTGTTACATCATTTTTGGTTTCGATATGATCTAGTGGCTGGTCCGAAACATTTTTCCAAAAATCATATGTATACGGCACAAATCTATTATTAAATTTTGAAAGAAGAAGGCTATTTGTGGCCCATTGTTCAGGTAACATAACCTAATTAAAACTCAATTTACCACGTTTCTGTTGCAATTTTATTCAGGTCCACTCATAAATTTCTTGAACTATGAATTTGGTTTGATTTGTATTTTGAATTAATCCAGTATGTCCGATCTAAATAAAGGTATTTCAACATGTTTGATTACAATGTTTTGTAAATAAATATGTATATAATTATATATATTTATATATATATATATATAGATGTTCAAGTGGAATTAATATGGTAACACTTTCAATTTTGAATGTTTCTTGTTTCACTGCCAGTCATCGTTGATAATTATGTCAATCAAACTATTCTAGGGTTTGCATTTGAAATATTTTGAAATACAAGCGTTAATCAAAATATTATGTTGTAGAAAGATGGGATGTCTAGATTTCATTAACACACATTTTCTAAATGATATACCAAAAGATAAATTTATTCAGCAACTTTGTTTACATTATTTTGATGAGTCAGAACGTAACCTGGATTATTTTTGGATTATATAGGGTGTTGTAAAATTCTGTTCTCAGTCGATTATGAAACCCTTTAAATGAGAAATTTTCATAACGCATGATAATGCTTTATTTTTTATATATTGTTTCAAATCAAAGAAAACCATATTTACTTGTGAACTATTTTACACAAGTTTGTAACAACCTGTATATAATTCAATCTGACCGAAATGAAAAATGTGAGAGGAACCAAGTTTTCGAATGCAAAAGGTATTGATATTGTAGCGGAGTCGCAAATAAATTTCAATATAATTTAGTTTATTTGGCATCTTTTCATTTTCAAGTACATTCTCCCCAAGTTACCACGGTAATTGTTATTGTTTGTTACCTTGGTAACTAACAACAAATACATTCTGACATTCTTTCTAGGAATTGATTTAGTAAAGATCATTTATATCTTTCAACATGTTTTATTTTTTTTTTAAATGTATTATGATTACTAATAATTATTCCATCGATATTCATCTATCATCTTACATTTTCGGCTCTACGGCGGGAAATCGAAATATTTACAAGCATCAAGATTACAATATCCCAGCAAAAACAAAAATGTTCGCCTAAAAAACTAGTGAAATCTATGTAAGGATCAAGTTTTTTTAACAAAAGTGAGAAAATGATTGGTATATATTTACTGTGTAAGTTTCTCAGGTGCAGGGTATTTCATATTTTACTTGGTACTACGACCAACACAAGTTAATGACAGTTTTTAAAATTTTTTATTGATTTGTGCCTTATTAATTTGGTTTTCGAAAAAATGCTTCGAATAAAATTATAAGTATAATAACAAGTTTAATTCGAAAATTTATTCTAAAATCCGAATAAATAAGCTACAAATCAATTAAAAATTTTGACAACTGACATCAAATTTTGGTGGCTAAGTATACGTACCATCAGATGAGTCTCACCCTACGATTTAAATTTGAGCTGCATAGCTTGTTTGGTTCCTGAGGTACAGAGGCCAAAAAATCATCTCTAACTGCTCCTGTAAAACATGACACGGTAGTCTATGCTTAAACTTGGCCCGACGTACTACCATGCCAAGTAATAAGGAAAATTATTTAGTAGTTGATAAATTTTGTTGTAGAGATGAAGGTGATAATATAAGCCCTCAATTTGTTCTTTATTTAATAAAAATCAATTTAAGGGATTTTGTTCAAATTTTATGGTTACATTCAACATTCATGTAAACTGTGTTTAGAATATTAACGTTCTTAAATAACTTTAAATCAATAAATTAATAATTACAAACAAGACATTGTCTGATGCACGCGTGCAGCACCGTACACGTGAAAGAAGTGAAACTTCTTAAATTACTATATTACGCATATATATTACTATGTTACACAAATTTTTTTAATTGTGAAATGTTCTGCTTAGATGGCGCTAACATTAATTCATTTAAAAAATATTTAATTTTAAATTTATTAAAAGGCAAAAAACCCCTTAAACTCGGCCTGTCGCACTGCCGTGGTATAGATAGCCAAAATACAGTGATATATAATGATTTATAGTGTTCAAATATAGTTTATAGTTTTATATGGAAATGACAATCAAAATTGACATTTTAAAATTGAAACAAAATTTTAATAAAATAATTTTATAGTTATTTTTCAGAAGTATAGTTTCTAGTGGAAATGACAATCAACAAAATTTTAATAAAACAAAATATATAGCTCTCGTTCTCTTTCTATCTACTTCATATCTTTCTTCTCTCTCGTGTAACGAAATGTGCCTAAACGTGACGCGTTCTTATAATTTTACTCTCAATCCTGGAAATATTATGTTCTGATATTGTGGACTTTTTTATTACTGAATGAAACATCATTTGTTTAAATGTCATTTAATTGAATAAAGATTTTGAAACAAAATTTACAAGCATTAATCAATTCCAAGCCAGAGATTTCTAATTAGATAGAATTGTCTGATTCCCCTTATATATCAACAACAGTTGGGGCTTATTAATCCCCGATGCAAAAACAGGGATGTTATACGTTTAAAGCGTATGAGTGTCTGTCTGTCTATCTGTGGCATGGTAGCTCTCAAATGCGTGGACCGATTTGAAAACGGGTTTTTTATTAAATAGCTGGTTTGATTGCGGTGGTTCTTAGCTATGTTTGATAAAAATCTGTTCAGTCGTTTGAAGATTATCAACTCTTTTTCAAAATGATGTAGAGGAAAAGTTAGATTTTTTGTTATTACATATAAATTTGGTGGAGGTAATGGGAAGTTCATTTTATGTTTCATATAATTGCGTTGGGGGTTTTTAAAATTTTTCATTTTACTTGTTTTATGAATATTCTCATTGAAAAACATAACTAGTCTACTTTCAAAATTACAATTATCCACATAAAAACAATCTTTAAAACATATCGTATCTCATTCATTAGAGACGGAAGGAAGTACTACGTGGTTACGAATATTATAATTAATTCATAATTGAAACTCATATATATATATATATATATATATATATATATATATTATTACACATGTATATATATATATATATATATATATACATATTACACATGTATATATATATATATATATATATATATATATATATATATATATATATATATATATGAAAATATGTTTCAATTAAGAATTTATATATATACTAGCTGTTTCCCGCGATTTCTTCGTCCGCATTTATATAAAATGCATTCATATAGCTATTCCCCGTAGTTTATATAAAATAAATTAAATTAAATAAAAACAAATTTAAAGAAATAAATAATAAATTATTTAAAAAAAAATTCTCTCTCCAGCCGGATTTGAACCAGCGATCTATGTTTATCTATTGAATATATAAGCGAATTTCCTGAAAGGAAACAGAGCTATTGGTCCCGTACCGAAGTCAAAATTTCGCAAAAATTTCTTCAAATGTCCATCGATCCTACCTAGTAGATATCAAAACTCACCATCTGTAATATATATATATAAATATATGTCTGCAATCACTCTAGCGGTCACAGTTTTCATTTTATCGGAATGAAATTTGGTATTTGAGGCGCTTTTAGTATACAAAATTTCAAGTTCGTTAATGGGTAAAATCTAACAAGGGGTAAGGTGGGCTTAAAGGGAGGGGGAAACACAAAATTTGACATATCTCCCTTAATATTCAAAAAATCGAAAAATTTATAAGAAATAGGTAGGTATAAGTTGTAGGTATTAAGTTTTACTGTAATTTTGTTTCTTCTCATTTTTTCTGTTACCCTAATATTTACAGAAATATTGACGGTTTGAGATTGAAAATTAAATTCCTATCTCTGTGCACATTAGAGTTTGAGCAAAAATGATGAGGTGATGAATTGTAGCAAACATGATTTTCTCCAACTGTATTCCTTACGCATTTTTTGATTGTTCTAATATTAAGAGAGATATTTTATATTTTGTGTTTTCTTCTTTCTTTATGCCCCCATTTCCCCTTGACGTATGTCTTTTATTAATAAAATTGGCCTTGTAAATTCTAAAATCATATACGACATTTCATTTTGATTAGACTAAAATTGTGACGGCTAGAAAGTGATTTATGTAATTTAAGGAAATTCGCCAAGTTGAAGCAGCTCCGGCGTAACGAATTTTTTTTCTTCCGACTTACTTTATAAATATCAATATGTAAGACTAACTAATAATTTTAACGTAATCCTAGATATTACATTATCAAAGATAATTAATGAGGTTTTTGAAATAATATAATACAAAAACTGATCTAGGTATTGGGGCGATTTTGAAATTTTAATTCTAGATAGCTTATAGCCTTCCTCATGAATGTGGCTATCTAACGCAAAAAAAAATTTCAAATCGCACAGGCAGTTCTAGAGATTAGCGCGTTCAAACAAACAAACAAACAAAAAAACCCTTCAGCTTTATTATATTAGTATAGATATTTATATAGTAGGTACTAATAACGTATTAACGCAAGCATCGGTAACGAATATATTACATACACGGATATATTGACTAAAAAATATCTATAGCCTATTATATTACCCACTTTTTGCATACATATGCAAAAATAATTCTATTTAATAATACAAATATTGGCTCATACACTGTTATGTGATTATCGATTTCATTTTTTTTTTTGAAAGTGTTTATTTTTGCCTGATAAGTAGTGATGCCGCGAGAGACAAGAATTAGTCAGCGAGAGTTGAGACGAAAATTAAAATCCTGATTTTCGATAAATATTCGAGAGACATGCGATAGTATACTCGTTCAATCTCTATAGACTTTTAATCTGTAAAAATATACTTAATTAGTTTTTTATATCAATACTAGCTTTTCCTTGCCACGCATTGCTGTGGATAAATGTTAACGAAAAAAACACCACCCCCCCCCCATTTTTCCCCCTTTAAATGTATATTTTCAGAAATCCTTTCTTAGCTAAAAATCCTTTCTGAGCGTTTTTACTATCTATTATTATTATTATTATTATTATTATTATTATTATATTGTCTTTACAACCCCTTTCCACCCCCTTTTATTTGATTTGAGAATTTGAATAAACGAACATTAAACTTTTATTTATATAGATTATTGTTGATTTTGTCATTTCCACAGAAACTATACTTTTAAAAAATAACTATAAAATTATTTCATTGAAATTTTGTTTCAATTTTGAAATGTCAACTTTGATTGTCGTTTCCATAGTAATTTTTATAGCACACTAACACTATGAATCGTTATATAATGCGGACGAAGTTGCGGTGGATAAGGTACAACCCTCTCCACCCTCTTTTAGGGTCTTCTTTGACATCAAATGTTTAATATGAAAAATCATACACTAATATAACCGAAAAGCAACCATACTAACAATGGCAGTTTACAAAAACATGTTAATAGTCAATAATAATAAATTTCAAATTTTGCCCCAATTCCTAGAACAATTATTTGTATTTTATAAATACGTTATTGAGAACAACCACAAAATTGACAGAATTAGATGCATACGAAAGGATCTATATACACAAATTAAGAAAACAGATAATGAATTTATACAATAGCCCAATTTCAAATTCTGATTAAATAAAATTAAACTTTTCAAAAATTTCATTCCTGAATATCAAGGTTAGCTTGGATCAACACCCTCACCTTATTGACAATAACAACACCGCATGGTCAGTACAGGAAACCGCCAATAAATCGGTTGGGCTCTTCACACACTTAATCCCTTAATTGGTCAGCCAACTCAAATAATCCTTCAGGTAGTACCTCAGTCAGATCATATAAAAGACAAAACTTTTTTAATATTATTGTGAGACATGCACCAAATTAGCAACGAGCAACATATCTCTGACTCCATATCCCAGAGATAGTTACGATTAGCTAATCCATACTGATGATGACTACCTTGTAGTCGAAATACGTATTTATAAAATACAAATATTTCAAAAAACCTGATAAAATTTCAAAAAACCTCGAGTTCTCTTTGATTATTTTAATAATCTTTATCGTAAATAATATATTAAGTAGTTTCTTTGTGAAAATTCGCTTAGTCTATGTAGATCCTACATTGTCGAATTTTTTTCGATGTAGTCAAGTATTCTATTTCAACCAGACTTAAATGTTCTATAAAAAAAGCTCGCTATCTCCTAAACTAATATTTAAAATTAATCGAACATTTAAAAGTGAATAAAATTTAATTTTCCTACTAATAAAATTCAATGATACAGTCATTGAAAAAAACACTTTTATTTAGATATACAGAGTGTTAATGTTAATTATTATTTTTATTTCCCAAATGTTAATCCGGAAAATTAAAAAGTCGATAGATCTCACCCAAAAATAAGATGAACAGTTGATAAGAACTTGAATGTTTTCCAGCCTTTCCGAGATACAGGTTGTTAATTAAAAAAAATTTTTTTCAAATGTCTCAATTGTTTTAAGTATGACGTAAGCAGGTTTAGGGGCCGGGGGCGGGGGTGCAATTTTTTCTTACTTTTGCTGACAAAGCGAGTGAGGTGATATCATAAATCTTACGTAAGATATTGAAATTAAAAAATAATGAAAATGTTTTGAAAACAACATTTATAATCTAAATTAATAATACTATTTTTATTATTTTATTATGGTATACCGAATTTCTTTTCATAGAGAATAATTAAAATTACATCCAATTACATCAAACTAAGCCACTTATAGATAGATAGGTTGTAGTGGCTGCACTGGACGGGCAACACTTCGACTATGAGGTCCATTGTGATGCCTAAGGATGTGAGGATGTGAGTGGGGTAGAAGGAATTTGTGTGTAGGCAAGGAATTGGTAGGATATACGGCTGCAGCCGACTCTAATAGGAACTATGCCGATAATCATCTGGAGTTCGTGAAAGAAATTGCGGAAAACCTTCTCAAGCATAGCCGGTTTCTTCGTTCTTGTCCATACGCCGACAGTATTGTCAATTAACCACCCCTTTTTTTCTTTTAATAATTGACAAACTGCCGATGTCGGGATTCGAACCCATAACCTCCCAGTTTCCAAGTAGGCATACTACAAATACATAACGCTTTAGACCGCTCGGCCACTTGGTCTGGTAACTAAGCCACATAGTTTTTGAGACATTTGAATAAAAAAAGTTTTTTTTAATTAACTTTAACAACCTGTATTTCGAAAGCTCCAAATTCATATGAAGTGTTGTTCTTATTTTTTCCCGGTTTAAAATCTGGTACACCCTGTATAAAAACAACTAAACAACAAGGCAAATATGAGTGAAAAATTCAATTTTAATACAAAAATTTTTCTTTCACACACGTTCAATACCTAAATATATTGACAACTACGGTCACGTAATTTGGTAGAGTAATAACACGTATCTATGTGTAAGGATCAGAAGGCCCATAAGTATAGTTTCTTTTATAAGTATTATGTTTATAGTTTCATTTGAAGTATAAAAAAAACTTTCTAAATAAAAAAAGAAAATACGATTAAAGAATGTTTTATTTTTTTATATATATTTTTTTTTTGGGTTATAATATTCATTCAAAATTTTCGGTATCTAACGAGGAATGGTTGGTCATTGACTCGAAAAAAGCAATAAAAATATACTATTAAAAAGACACATGACATCTATATACTTGCTGGAATGTGACGGTTAGAAATTTAATAAAACTTATACGGGGAAATATATTCAAGAACTCATGTGCATTTTAATAATACACATAAATTTCTGGATATTATTTGAAAATTTCAATTATTGTAAATTTGAAGTAGATAATATTATGAAATACATAACCATGTGTATATTGCTATAATAGGGAATATGCATGAAATATTTTGTTCACTTGAATTGAAGCATGTTTACTTGACAAATATCAAGGTAAAATTACTTTTTAAATAACTTTAAAAATAAGCGAGATATGAATGATTGAAATTCCCGATTAGACAAAGAGGGTGATAGCCCTCTTGATATGTTATGTGACGTCATATTGCACTTTCACCATTTAAAATACACGTAAAACTCCGTTTTTAGTATTTTTGCAAGAAAGAGACAGATAATAATCTTTAAAAGCTTATAGCTTCCTTGATATTTGTCGAATTTTAATTTCGTTTTTAAATATTATTACAGTATTAACAGTATTTGCATATTCTGAAAATAAATGTCAAAAAAAATTTTTATGCATATTCCCTATTCGTATAAAAACCCCTGCGGTCTTTGTAATGAAAACAACGCAAAAAACATATATATGTGTGTGCTCAATTCAAAGTATAACCAAGAAGAGAGAAAGAGGCCACATTGGTTCTCCCTTATATAGGCAGACTCAAGTGAAATCCACAACATACCTTCAGATATCACCCACCAGATATCGAAACCTTGACCTCTGGATTTTTTACACAGTTTTGCACAGTGTATCATCGTTACTCCACGGATGATATAGATAGATGAGTTAATTTTTCTATATCATTGACAGTGTTAGTTTGAAGTCAACACCAACTTTTTTAAATTAAATTAAATACTGATATGAAAAAATTAACTCGTCAACCAGGAATCGAACCTCGGGCCTCTGGATATCTAGTCCAGTATGCTTCCGCTACACCAAAGACGATTGTGACGTAATAGCCAACTTTTTCATATTATTCTAATTTTTATTTATTTAGACAGTATTACTTCTGTTGAAGTTATTTATTTATTTAATATTTGTTTATTTGTGTATACTTTCGCGTCAACTTATTATTCTCACATATTATTTGTCTAGTATATAGAGGTAAAAATAAGCAGATACAAATTGTTATTATTTTATAAAAACAAAAAAAAATGATGCTATTAATTTTTCAACAAAATTTTCTGTTGTAACACATTTAAGTGCGTCCAGTTTTAAAATAAACAATTTTTTTTCTTTTAAAAACACAATATCTATTTTTATATTCAGATACAACATTGTTATGTAGTTCAATGTATGTCTAGAATTGTTTTACTTAATTATTTATATCGAATAATTAGTTTTATTTACCCAATTTAATCCTGATTTTATCTGGTTTATTTGAAATTTTATGTTTATTTTAAATGTGATGCCTTTTTTACTGTAATAGCTCTAACAGTTAAATTTGTTCTTATGATCAGTGATTCTCAACCACTGTGCCGCGGCACTTTTGTGTACCGCCAAATTTTAGACATGTATTAATAGTAAAGTATTAACCAACATAGAAACGAAAAAAAGATGGAGACTGTTAAATGTAGAAGACGATATGAGAGTAGCATTGTCATTTTTATGACCAAATATAAATGAAATTATCAAAAAACATCAAGATCAAATTTCTCATTAAAAGTATTCTTATAACTTGTAATTAATCCTTTAATAACTGTATTGTTGTTTTTGTAGTACATATTATTTTATTTTACATTCAAAATTATTATCATAAACTATTTTACACAGTGTATTATAGGTAAGTAAACAACTTTTAAACTTATCTTTTCCTTTGTGTGCCGTCAAATTTTGAAATCGTTAAAAGTGTGCCGCGACAAAAAAAGGTTGAGAATCACTGGTTTAGATTTAAAAAAAAGTAATTAACTTAATTGATAACTTTTGTTGTAATTACACTTTATTACATGTCGTATAATGTTATATGAACCACAAAAGTTAATGTCATTTTTTTAAATTTTATAATTGAATTGTGTCTTATTGATTCGGTTTTCGAAAAAATAGTTCGGATAAAAGTTGTTCATTAGAAATATTAACAACATATAGTCGAAATTTTTTTTCAAAAACCGAATGAATAAGGCACAAATCAACTGTAAAATTTAAAAAAATTACATCAATTTCGAAATGTCAATTTTGGCTTCAATCTTCACACTTTTATAATTGATTTGTGCCTTATTTATTCGGTTTTTGAAAATAAACTTTTGAAAAAGTTGTTGCTATATTTATAATGAACAATTTGTTTCCCAAGCATTTTTTTGAAAACTGAATAAAGAAGGCACAAATCAGTTAGAAGATTTTTTTAATTCGGTATCTAAATTACGTACATCGAAAAAATGAAAATTTTTCTTCTTTTTCAAAGATATCCCCCCCCTTCGTTTCCCGTTGGCTATATAAAGTATATAACATTTTAGTCAAAAAATTATTTAAGATACCTATTTCCAAAAATAAAAAAAATTCGTTACGCAGGAGCTGCTTCAACTTAGCAAATTTCCATAGAATGCATAATGCGTACAGATATATTTAGGAATTTAACTTTCAATTTTAATTCGTAAATATTTCTGTCAATATTAGGGGGGCAGAAAAAATGATAAGAAACAAAATAATAGTAAAATTAATTATCTATAACTTTACTTCTAAGACATTTTTCAATTTTCCTAACATTAATACAGATATACCAAATTTTGTTTCCCCCTCCCTTTAAACTCCTCTTTTCCCTTGTCCGATTTTGCTCATAAACGAACTCGACTGTTCAAATACCAAAAAAACTCATATACCCAATTTTATTCCAATCGGATTAAAACTGTGGCCGCTAGAGCGATAACAGACACACACACATATATATATATATATATATATATATATATATATATATATATATATATATATATATATATATATATATAAATTTTAGAGATGGTGATTTTCGACATCTTCTAGATAGGATCGACGGACATTTGAACAAATTTAATTTTTTGCTAAATTTTGACTTTGGTACGAGACCAATAGCTCTATTTCCTCAGGAAATTCGCTAAGATTTACAAAATTCTACTTTAAATTATTTTAAGATTAATGATGTATTCATTGAATTATTTAAATATTAAATGTAAACAGTTCTCGGACTAAAAAATAAATATATATATATATTTACATTAAGAGTGTTTTCAATTTGATTTCACAAAAAAAATACTCATAGTTTTCAACAGAATCGTTGAAATCAATCGATCTGAATCATTCTAGTTAAATAGACTTTGTTATTTATTAAATGTTTATGCGCTGGACAAAATAACTTCATCGTATTAGTATTATCAACAAGACACAAAGTGCTTTAAGGCATGATTGAACAAATAATAATGGGGTAATTTTCTTCATAAAATCTGTTTATTATTATTTAGAGTATATAAGATGATTGTCAGCTGGCGTTCGGTAAGCAAAGAAGTAAATATCAATCAATCAAAATAAATATCAATCAATATAATTAGCCGATTGTCAGCAGATTTTCTTTCTTAAGAAAATGCAACTACTGGTGGTATCATTCCGGGGGCCAGACCACATTTCGTAGCCGATTGACTTCCAAGGTTGCACTAAAGTTTTTTCTATACTTTTAAATCTGCTGAACACGATCTTTGAAGGTGCTCGGTAGTAAAGTGGACGATAAATTTCTATAGACAATTTTTTTAAACAAATAAGAAATTGAAATGCTTTCGGCAGAAACAATTTTTGGAGGTTACCGTGGTACACAAATTAGATGAGGTGCGAAATCGAGTGTTAACAAAAAGTGAAGTCGTTATGTTGCCCAGCCGTACAACATATTCACACATCTAATACTGAACGCGTTCGTTCTTAAGGAGTAAACTCCATCGCGCATCGATGCTGGCACACATAGTTTTTTTTCTAGTACATTGGCTCATTTTAAATATAACATATATATATTGTCATTTTTCGTTAAACCTATAGTTTTCTAAATTCTTAAAGTGTTTTAAAATAAGATTATTTACAATTTTCGACCGGACATTAAACTTTTATTATTGCATAATCAAAAAATCCAAAGTATTACAAAGCTGTATCTTGCCATCTGTAACATATGGGTGCCAAACATGGGCATTAACTGAAGCCAACGAAAATAAAATATCTATCACCCAAAATAAAATGCAAAGATCCATGTTGAATATACGGAAAGGACAAATATAGATATAACTGGCAAATTGAGAACAAAACGGGTTGAGAAGGTAATAAAGAAGTTAAAGTTCAAATGGGCTGGCCATGTTATAAGAACAGATGAAAGCAAGTGGAGTAAAAAACTTACAGAGTGGACATCCACCCTTAGACAGGAAAAGAAACCGGGGAAGGCAAAAGAAAAGGCGGGCAGACGAAATAAGGAAGATATATGATAGCCTTTGAAGAAGAGATGCAAAGAACAAAACCAAATGGAGAGAAATGGTGGAAAATATCTAGGAATGGAATATTTTATGATATGGGGAAACAAGCCAAAGGAAATCGGGATCAAACTTAGATGATCCTAACCAATATCCCTCTTCAAAGAGGGATGACCCTGCTCTATAAAGAGTGCCACAGGGCTTTATTATTATTATTATTGCTTTTCCAATAGAGAATCAATGTTAAATATTATTTATTACTAGCTGGCCGTGTGGTTACTGTATGAAGTCAGTCAGTACACATGTAATGGTTAAATATGTTCATTGAATTATTAACTTTAGTATGTGCATCACAATATCCCTACTCTTAAATGACAAACAACCATTCGCATACATGTGTATATGTGATGACTCTCATTACATGTGTACTGACTGACTTCATACAGTAACCACACGGCCAGTCAGTAATAAATAATATTTAACATTGCTTGCCAAAACACACTATATATATATATATATATATATATATATATATATATATACATATATATATATATATATATATATATATATACATTATACGTATATACAGAATAATTAGTTAATGTAAGTTCTCTTCTAAGAGAAAGAACGGTCTATTTCTTAAAATCATGGTGTTTGATATAGAAATTTAATTTAAAGTTTAGTGTTTATAAGATAATATAGATTGATAGTTAATAATAAAACAGACAAACTAATATTTTAAGTAAATATTCTGATTTCTGTGAACTCGTCGACATGTCTTGTAAATTGTTTTCCAAGTTAGAAAAGACAATATTAAATATTCCAAGACAATATTAAAAGTTTTCAAATACACGATACATAAATAAGATTATAGTTTATTTTTTATTATACTTATAGTATTCGAAAAAGTATCTTTCTGATATCTTTTTAAATAATACCAAAGAAATTATTTAATAATAGTTAATAATAATCCCGTTAATCCTGATTAGATTGGATCGAGCCCTGTCCGAATCACCGAAACTACGGATTAAACGAAATTTAATAACTCAAAATACATACGTAATATAAGTTTAAGATGGGGTAAAACTATCAATGTGGATAGTTTTACGTAAGTTTTTTACATAACTTTTCCTACAATTTAAATCAATTTTAATACTAGAATATACGTAGGCCTAAGTTAAAATAATAAACTCATGTAGAAAGATCAAAATACATACGTAATACAAGTTTAAGATGAGATAAAACTATCAATGTTGATAGTTTTACATAAGTTTTTTACATAACTTTTCCTACAACTTAAATCAATTTTAATACTAGAATATACGTAGACCTAAGTTAATATAATAAACTCATGTAGAAAGGATTAAGGACGTTTATGAAAGAGGCTTCATAGTAGATAAAAGTTTTTTTTTTTAGTGAATTGAATAGCTTAATTATGTAGTTATCCTCCCCAGTGCCGTAACTAGGGCGGTGCCAACGGTGTCAAGGCACATGGCGCAGATCCTGGAGAGGCGCAGATATGACCAAAGCAGGACCACAAATAATATGATAATATAATATATTCTTCTTACAAGTAATAGAAGTTAATAACATCCTTACATAGTATAAAATAAAGTCCCCCAGCCGCGTCTGTCTGTCTGTCTGTTCCCGATAAACTCAAAAACTACTGCACCGATTTTCATGCTGTTTTCACCAATGGATAGAGTGGTTCTCGAGGAAGGTTTTAGTATATAATTTGTCCAGTTTTTGTATACATTGGTCCTTAGATATTATAAAAATGATTCATGAGGAAGGTATAGTTGTATAATTTATTGATGTATAGTTGTATAATTTATCAGTCCTTGACAGGAGAAAATATTATGTTACTTGGCTATAAGGGCGTTACAAAATTTTTGCGGTCGAAGCTGCGACGGGTAATGCTAGTTAAAAATAAAAATAACGATGAGATCGTTCGTAAATATTGACATTACGAGTTGCGACTGGCGTTCGGACTGCTAGTCTAGTTCACATGTACCATTTTGGTGAATAAAAGTTTGTTCACCTAATTCATAAACGTAATTTATAAATACTTCTTTATTCAAAACTCTACCAAGTACTCATAATTAGGTATACAAAAATGTAGTTTTTAAATGATAGATTTATGTTTATAAATATAATCTATTTTATTGTCAGAACCGGGTAAGATAATTTTGCAAAGGCGCAGTAATAGAAGCTCGCACCGGGTGCATATGAGGCTAGTTACGTTACTGATCCTCCATCAAAAATTTAAAACCTGTTGATCATTTCAAAGAGCAATTATCGATTAAAAATCAAACTTTTAACACAGCGTCTTATGGAGAACATAATTTTTTTGTATTTAAAATTATAATAACAATATTATTAAAGTAGCTACTATAATAAATAATGTTTATAAGTATTCTTTGACATACGCAGTTTATATATTATTGCATTAAAAAATGGTGTTGACGAACGTTTGAATTATTTAATAAAATTATAAACTGTTTTGTTAGGTTTCTTTTTCCTACCATATTTTGAAAACTGGCGACAGCGCACAGTAAAAAAATATACACATACATATACTCATATACACTATGATAACCAGCCAAGTAGCCTGACTTGTTACGACATTGTGTGTACTTGGAACTGGGAGGTTATGGGTTCGAATCCCGACATCATTAGTTTGTCAATTATAAAAATAAAACGGGAGCGGTTAATTGACTAAACTGTCGGCGTATGGACATGAATGAAGTAACCGGCTATGCTTGTGAAGGTTTTCTGCAATTTTCTTCACGAACTCCAGATGAATGCAGAGTTCCTATCAAAGTTGCAGCCGCACAACCTACCAATTCCTAGCCAGCATATGAATTTCATGTCCTCATTATAAAATTGTATCGTTAAAATAATAAATAAAATCCCATTATTAATTAAACCCCAATATTATTAAAAATAATTTGAAAAAAAAATATAAAATTATTTTGTTACATACCTGTATGTAATAATAATGCAGTATTTATAATTTTCTGATTAATCCACAAATTTAATTTGACATCAGGATTCATTTTATTAAACATTGTATTGTCTACACTCCACATGTCATTCAATTCACGAGTCATTTAATCTGAAACCAAACAAATATAAATATAATTATTGAATCATTACCCTTTTTTTTTAAAAAATTAATCAACACAAAATTTCCCACTTTGTTTAAAATGAGCAGCAAGCTTACTTATCTATGAATAGGTATAGATAGGTATTTTCCCAAAACACAATAAATTATTTCCAAAAAAGAAAATATATTACTCAATATATTATGAAAATAAAGCCTGCGATAGTAAACTTCGATCATAATTTTCAAGTAAGGTAAAGAAGGTTTATAACAAACAAGCAACCCTCAATCAAGAAGTATCGAAGGTCTTAATTGAATAATTTTGTAATAAAAGTAATAAAATATTAATTGCAACCAACTACTATGATGGTGTAGGGTTGTCACTATTCGTAATGAACGCCAGGCTGGCTGGCATATTGCTGTGTCGGTAAATTATTAAATTAACTTGTTTTCGTATTAATTTAATTAGATGTTGTAACAATATTCAAAATTTCAAGTCAATATAATATAATTTTGAATATTATATTTGATTAGAGACAACACAGTGGTTCTTACATTATTCATATTATATTGGTGTACCACCGAACTGAACGAACATTCAGCGGAATAGGTTTTGAAGATGTATTTAATCAGTTGTTGACAGCAAGTATAAAAATATTATTAGCCCGTTTTTACACGTGAAAGTTTTCAATCGCAATAAATGTATGTGATATAACTAGACTTACATCTCTTTGTACATGCAGAAATATATCAATCGCATGTTTTGTTAATAGCTTATAACTCCCATCTTGCTAAACATTTCTTTCTTTGTCAACCACTTCAGTCACATGATCATAGTAAACCAATCGCCTTATTCTTACATCTGAAGTTACATATTAAATTGCATCGAAATAGAAGCCAGGTCTATTATGTTATAACTGCATAGTTTCATCAAAAAATACTGCTGTGCATGCTCACCAAGTTATGCGTTATGAATAGTTGCTTCAAAAGTTACATGTGTAAAATAGGATTTAAATATTTTGATGTGAAACATTTATTGCGATGGGTTAGACCATTTTTTACTGTTTGTTACCTGGCAACGGACCGGGGATATTTTCTCATCACGCGTCAAAAGGTTGTTCATAGATGACATTACAGGTAACAAATCAGTTTAAAAAAAATGCAGATAGATGGCAGTACATATACAGGTTCAAAAACTCATTCATTGGTGGCTATGCATATTTTCTATACAAAATAGTTAATAATAATAATAATAGTTTCAGTAACCGATTGAAAGAATTGAGTCAATTTTTAAGAAATTATTTAATTTTTAATTTTTTGGTATTAAATTAATATGTATTTTTTAAATAAAGAATAATTTTTTTCTTTAAAAAAATCTGAATACTTTGTTTTTGATTATGCCATATTAATTTTCTTTCACGTATATTTTCTATACAAATGGGTTCGGTGTTTCATTTCTGCCAGTTTAATTTCAACCCAAACCGTCCATATGGACTCGAGCACCTTGACACCCGCAGGTATATATAAATCTAGATCGCAGAAAAAAATTTTTTGGTATAGGTGTTGTTAAAATGACCTAATTAAAATAAATCCCTACCCACATGTTCGTCCGTCCGTCTATAGACATGATAACTCAAAAACAAAAAGAGATAACAAGCTTAAGTTTTGTGTTTGTTCTAGAGCTAAAAAGTAAGATCAATTTCGTGAATGGCAAAATCTTTGAAACCGTAACGGATAGAACAAAAGTTTAAAGAGAAAGGAACATTTTCCTTTTGTAAAAAATAAACAACTTTTGTTTGAAACTTTTTTTCATAAATTCAGTATATACCGGGTATTTAAGCATTACCTCAGATAGTTGTTATTTTCACTTGTTTCTTTATATAAAAACGTTTAAAATATGACTTTGATAGATCAAAACTATTTTTGTGGATCCTGATGCCCAAATTATAAAAATGTAAAGTCTACCGTAAATGTTTTGAAACCTACTATTTTCTGTACAAGGATTTCAGTTTTGTAAATGGGTTATATTTTGATTAAGACTATGATAGTTAAACAGCATCTTTGTGGATTTTGAAAACGTATAATAGGTTGGTCTCTCTACCTAAGGTACCAAAAAAGTGAAGGACAGCTGATCTATTCTAAGGTATAATAATATTTTTATGAATGCTGTATAATGCAAGATAAAACTATTTAAATTATTGAAATGTACTACCTATATAAAATATATTATTTATAATAAGATAAGCGAAAATACTTGAATGATAACCAAAGTTTGTTTTCCAATTTTGTGAGAATTTTAAAATATAAATACTAGTACATTTTGATTTGAATAAATATTTGAAGAAACTAGGTCAAAAACTTCCGCACCACTTCTATACATTACAGTAAAATTGTTTATCTTCTATAAGAATTAAACTGACGACTTATCCGTTTTGCTACTAAGATGCTGCTATCTTAGTATTGTACTTCTATTGAACATCGTTTGAAATGTGGAAAATTTTATATAATAACTATTTTAACGACATTATTATATAAATATTTTCGATTTATAAAAATACAATTTAAAATGGGACGCATAAACAATGAGAGATAGCAATGTCAGATATTCTTTGCAATATATTTTACAATTCGGTCTCTTTGAACTTTCTTCTAAAGCGTATATATAGGGTGATATATCTCTATCTCCTTTTGTTCTCGATATATCAGATATCGATAACAAAATACCACTCAAAGTTGGATTACAAATTATTAGGTCTAACCCTAATTTGATTAGAATAAATCGAATATTAAATTTTATTTGTTATTTAAGGATTTTCGACAGATTTTGCTCATTTTTTTTCACAGGCTAAAAATAATGTTTTCTAATAAATCCCGAAGTTTCAGAATTTTGATAGTTTAGAACGTTAGATAATTAATAGCAAAGTAATCATTTTCTCTCACCCTCTCTCATTAGAAACAGGTCAAACTTCATATCCGCCCAACTTTTATCTGCTGTATTTAAAAAAATACTCGACAGAATTTATAAAAAAACTAGGATAGTAAAGATAAATATATTTATTAAATAAATTTTTTTTTTTAAATCGCGTTTTACCGTTGTTTTCGAAATATAAAAGTTTAAAATAATTTTTTATTTTAAAATTACATTAATTTGTATATATGAATAGTGAATATATCTATGTGTTGTGTATGTGTGTATATGTATTTGTTCTATAGTAAAAGCAAACCGATTTTTTGTCCTGATAATATAAGACAGTGCCTGGAACTACCTTAAGTTACAAATTTTATGATTTTCACGATATTTTTAAGCACAGTTTTAAGATTGTACTAATTGTACTAACGATTTTAATTATATAAATCTTAATGACAAACCTAGTTACTAAGCAATTTAGCTGGAAAATAATATTTTTTAATTGAATCGAGATACTTATGGAATTTATTTTTTATCATTAGGGGCCCAAATTTGAAAGATTTACATCTAAAGTTTAAATTAATCTGGTTCTGTTTCTAATTTACTATACAATATAATAAATACGAATTCTATTATGCTGAAGAATAATGTTTGTAATAAAACATATTTTCAATTGCGCATTAAAAAATATACTTGGATCATAAGAAATTGATGATGTTCTACTATGGCCATGTGTATTCGACCCTAAAGTGCGGTATTATGACCAAAAAACGTATCATTCGATTATCTTTTAATATTAAATATAGAGAAGATATGCGTAGATACCGAGAAAAAACATGCGTAGACAGCTTTCGTAAAAATAAAATTTTTACTCTTTATGCTATTTATGCTCATGAGCTTCTAGTATTCATGCACTCAAAGAATATGCTAGCAACTGAGACGAAGCATCAACGGACCAATACAATACACGTGCTGAACATAAATACGATTTCTATCATCGAACGACTTTCTATGAGCGCAGTCGCTTGTATTCAAGTCATAAAATATTCTTAAGCCTACCGAAAGATATTCAACGTGAAAAGTCAAACGTACGGTCAAACAAAAAGTGAAACAACACCTCTTGGAAACTGAACCATATGATTTCAATTTACTAATAAACAGGCTTTAAGTTCATAATGTTAAAGTGTCTTGGGCACATTTAGAATATAAATTAGTATATAATATTTGTTTATCTTAGAAATATATTAGTCCACAATACAGCACGGTTTTTTTTAATGATTAGTAACAGGCTAAATTTTTGTGAGTGGCTTCTTTTCGACGAGACGCCCAACTTTTCTCTCGTGAAAATTCTCGATGATAGTGTCTAACGAAGCGCGTAAGAGAGTAACTTTTGTTTGTTTGAGGATAGCAAAAATTTTATCAGTAACATTTAATTTGTTAGTTAAATTGAGAGATAATGTAATAAAGACTTCAAAAAACTTTGTGTCCTACAAAATGGATGGTGTGACAGGCAGGTCCTCCATCCCGAATATATTCAAATAACGGGGTATACATAGTTATTAGTAACAAGCTGATTTTTATGCTGTTAATAATAGTATGTATAATTTGATGGCCACCTTGTCCTACAAATTCAGTGGTTCAATTTCCCAGTCCTACGCTCTGAACTGTTACTCTCTTACGCGCTTCGTTGGTCACTATCATCGAAAACTTTTGCGAGAGAAAACTTGGGTGTCTCGTCGAAAGGAAGCTACTGACAAAAATTTAGCCTGTTACTACTCATTAAAAAAACCGTGCCGTACTATATTGTTATGTCTTTTTGCAAATAAAAAATATTATTTTTATTATTATTAATAATGATAACAATTTTGGATGACAAAGCCCTCATAACTAATTCAATCCATTCTCGTGATAAACTTGTTGAAGATCACTGATTTAAATCATCTTAAATATCACATTACATTCACGTTACATGAGCTGATAAGGAATGAAGGAATATAAATTAAATAATTAAAAGATTAGATTATTGATAGCTTGTGGGAGTGATAAATTAAATTATAAATAAATTATATAAAAAAGTATTAAATTAAAAAATTAATGTAGATAGACAAATTGAAATCAATCGTAAAATATCAGAACTAAAGGGTTCCATACACTTGCAGTTATGCCTGAACTGTTTAGACGCTCTTCAAGATATACGCTTCTCTTCGAGTACATGGATAGTTTCAGGAATAACTGAACAGTATAACTTTGTAATTGTTATGAACAGCAATTGTTCTTAGATAAAAATTTGTTCATTATAAAAATACTAACAGTTTTTATTCAAACATGTCTATCGAAACCGAATAAATTCGGCACATATCCACTGTAAAGTTTTAAAAAAAGAAGTCCACTTTGGCTGCCCATTGTAGTTTAGTTAGTAATATTGCTATTCGACTCAAGTATTAGCGAATTGCCTGAAAGGGAATAGAGCTAGAATAGAGCTATTAAAATTTCTTCAAATGCCCATCGATATATATATATATATATATATATATATATATATATATATATATATATATATATATATATATATATATATATATATATATATATATATATCTATTTATAGATATATGTATGTCTGTAAACACTCTAGCGGTCACAATTTTAATTTTATTGGATTAAAATTGAGTATATGATATACTTTTGGTATTTGAACGGTCGAGTTCGTTAATGGGCAAAATCGGACAAGGAAAAAAGGGGGTTTAAAGAAAGAGGGAAACACAAAATTTGAAATATCTCCCTTAATATTCGAAAAATCTAAAAATTTATAAGGAGTAAAGTAGTAGGTACTTAGTTTTACTATAATTTTGTTCCTTATCATTTTCTTTGTTACACCAATATTTACAGAAATATTTACAGTTTAAGATTGAAAGTTAAATTTCTAAATGTCTCTGTTCACATTAGAGTTTAAGAAAAATGAGCAAGTAATGAATTGTAGCAAACATGATTTCCTATAACTTTACTTCTAATACATTTTTCGATTGTTCTAATAGTAAAAGAGATAATTTATAATTGTGTTTTCTTCTTTCTCTATAACCCTCTTTCCCCTTGACGTTTATTAATAAAATTGAAATACCTTTCAGTGTATGGATTCCTTATTATCGATAAATAAAAAAACTTGTAACGTCAGCGATTCATATTAATTTGTAGGTGTAATTCTTTGTAATGAAAATAAGTTTAATTAAAAATTTGTTTTAATTAATAATTTTCACACGTAGGCAACCTACTTAATGGAAAATCTTTTTGTATACATTAAGTTTTTCCAGTTATACATGCCAGAAGTAGGGCATGACACATTTAGTGGCTCTAATTTCAAATACTAAAAGGAAAGATTAAAAGAGGAAATTAAAATCATTCGATTAATAACATATTGAAGAAAAATTTAATAACAGAATTTTTCTAAAGATTCTTTGTTTAAGAGCCTCTTTAGAAATTCTATTCTAAAACATAAATGTCGTGCTTTTTAAACAGATTTTCATTAATTTTTTACCTCGTTATATACAAAGAACGTCAAAAGTCGAGCTATCATTTCAAAATTTTATAATTGATTTATTCAGATTTCGCAAAAATGTTTCGATTAAAAGTTGTTAGTATAGTTATAACGAACAACTTTTATTCCAAGCATTTTTCCCAAATCCAAATAAATAATGCAAAAATTAATTATAAAATTTTAAAATGATAGCTACAGTTTTGACGTTATTTGCACACTTGGCCACAAAAGTTAATGTCATTGATTTTGGAGTTTAATCCCTAAGAAATTTCTCCCTATTTCATTTAAAATCCCCGGTACGTTGATGGGTAGTAAAATATTGTGTTAACAAACAAAGCGTTATAGTTTTTTAACAAGCTAACACTTTATACGCTATGATATTCAATTTCGATTTATGATGTTTTGCAGTATCTTTTCAGATTGATTTTAGATTAAAGTTTCCTTTGTCGTAGGTAATTAATTTATTTAAAGAAGAAATGTTAGCTTCTAAAAAAAAACTATAAAAATATTTTATTAATAATATAATCTTAAAAACAAGATCAGAGGATACAGGATTTGATTTGAGAAGAGGTGTTAACTTTTTGAAGTATATACTGGTTGTTTAGTTTACATCTTCGCATAACATATCTAGTGCTGAACACCAGAACAAATCATAACAACTGATCTGTTCACTTAAAAAAACCCCACTCTCCAAGCGTCATCTAACTGAATGCGTATCGTACGACACATACTACACACAACAGTTTAACTTTAAGTAAGAAAACAAACCTATAAGACCTCCTTCTCATACACATTGCTTAATGTATACATATGTACTCTATCATACTCGTGGGAGATCTGCTATGCGAAGATGTAAACTAAATAACCGGTATATGGTAACTTGAATAGTGTTTTCAATATAGTAAACAGATATTTGTAAATTTAACAGTTTTCTATCATATCAAATTTCTAATTTCCACGGTGCCTTCCTCCTCTTTCCCTCTTGTTAATAAATCCATTATTAAAGCAAATAATATAATTTTATGAATTTCCAGCTGTAATCAATTTTTTTAATATTCTCGTTTCAATATATAAAAAAAACGTTTGAGTAAATATTAATTTTTTATTTAATTATAAAATGAAGGTATCTTATATAATAATACAAATACAGGTTGTTCCAAAAATTATGTTACATTAATTATAGAAGATGAACTTCTCAACAAATGAAAAATAATTGAACGAAACGGAAATGGAAAATATACGCAAAAAACTGTTTTCGTAATATTAAAATGGATTGAACGAGTAGGTTCAAGAGTATTTATCAAAAAAATCATAATCTTTGACGTTATATTTGGTCTTGGAAAAAATAAATAGTTTTGAAGAGATATAATTAGAATAAGAACTTTAGACATTTCATGCACTTGCTAATTGTTTCCGAGTGTATGTTTGTATGTGTGTATTTCTTTGGCAAGCTCTGTAGCCAAAACGGCCTGATGAATTTAACATATGAGGTGTGGTTACATTCGTGTTAAATGTAGAAGTGACATAGGGTATATTAATTTTGTATAATCATACTATGTAATTTTTTTCTACTTTATAAACATCAAGTGATAATTTTGTTTTCCTCCTTTCAAACTCCCTGGTTCCCTTATCCAAATTTTCCCATTAACGACCTTTTAAATACCAAAAGCACGTCGCATTCCATAAACCACTTTGCAACAAGCATAAAAATATACAATTGGTAGAAGCATGTTTAATAGGTAATGCTTGTCCAATCATTCAAACATTGGATGTATGAGATAACCATATACACTATATAGCTACAGAAATATTGTGTCTCTTTTTGATAAATTTAATCAAGCTGTTTTTGGAATCGATTTAAAAAAAGTTGTGGTTCCGAGCAACCTGCCTGAAACCGGCTTTTTGAACCTCATTTGACTCTAATAATAAAACTGTTTTAACTAATATTAACAAATTAGAATTATTATTTTTGAAAGTATTGATAATAACAAGAGCGATAGTTTAGTGATGAAAAAAAATATTGATATTAAACGTTATATGTGATAGTTTCAAATTCAGTGCGAGTATTAAAACATCAGTCTGTTTATGTCTGTAGTGATTAAGATTGAGGTAATGAGTCGTAAAACACCATTTTGACGACTCATTAAGTAAACGCCTACTTTAAATAACAACACGGTCTCTCCATTACACAGTATATATATATATATATATATATATATATATATATATATATATATATATATATATATATATATATATATATATGTATATATATATATATATATATAACGACTTTGAATAAATACAAAATCACCAATAGTCTATACATTATGTCTTTGAAAACCAACTAAAAATGATTCAATATCAATCAAAATATTAAGAAAAATCGTTTAGAGACGAAATGCAAACACGAAAACTGGGTAGTTATGGTAGAGCTTCGTATTGCTGTTTAAAAAAAGTCGATCTGAATCCTCGCAAACAGACAATTCAACCTTATAACACGTTTACAAATAATGAACCAACAGTATAATGGCAGAAGATTTTGTAGCAGCAATTAAATTTTAATGAACAAAACTTTATACACTCTTTGGATGAGGTTTTCGGATGACTAATTATATAACCTCCAAAACCTATGAAATATTTGCAACACCTTTGTACATGTGGAAACAAGGGGATAAATACGTATATATATTCATTATTTTGTTTTGGTATTTATAAAATTTTAAAATTTTATTAATTATAATTAATTTTTGGTGGTCAATTGATTGGTTTTGATTAAAATTTAATAAATTTAATGAATGAAGTACACATATTTCATAAATATTATGATGCGGGTAATTTACCATGCAGGAATCCGTATCTGAAACCACTATACATTCTTTATGGTCTGAAAATGTGAGTATTCAATATTTATTAAGAACGTTCATGCTGACGACTTGGTATTCGATAGAACTTTTAATCATTGGTATTTGACAAATTTTGTCAAATAATTATATTTCCGCAAAAATTCAAAACCTTTTATCGATCATTTGAAAAAGAAACGATTAAAAATCGAATTTTAAACGTTTATGGAAAAATTAAATTTTTTATACTTAAACTTGTAACAATTATGTTAAAAAATTAGACTGGATAAATATTATTTAAAAATATTCTTTGAATTCTAGAGTTTATTTAATTGAATAATAGTTACGGTTATCGAACATTAGAATTGATTATTAATTATTTTAATCAGCATAACTGATTTATACAAATATAATGACAAAAGCATATTTATTAAAATAATGCATTTTAATTTTAATTCATAAAAAATGATTAATAGTAACGGGGAAGTGGAAGACTGGCAAGTAAGCCTTTCTAGGACTGTTTTACGGACGCCTAAAGGCATGGAAGACAAGGAATCAGTAGGTTGTGCGACTGCAGCCAACATTGATAGGAACTATACTGATATTCATTTGGAATTGTGAAAGGAAACAGTAGAAAACCTTCACAAGCATAACTTACTTTTATTCTTGCCCATACGCCGATAGTTTAATCAATTAACCGCCCTATTAATTAAAAAAAAATTAATTTAATTATCAAACTGCCACTGTTGTGAACCGAACCAGCAACATCCCAGTTTCGAGCAGAGCACTGTTAATAGCTCGACCACTTGGACTGGTTAAAATCAGTTTATAAATGTACAAAATTTTGTAGAAATTTATGAATATACTATATCTAGCCTGTGCACGTATTTCAATTCATAACACAGAGTATTTCCACTACGCAGTTTGAAAATGATATTGCAAAGATCGAAACATGTCACTATTGATTATTGAATGAAGTGGATCTGCAAAATCTAGAGCACGGAAGTGCGTAAGGCCGAGTTTAAGGTAAATATTTTTGAAAAATCCATAGACTGAGAAATGAGGATGATTTTTAAAGTTATTTTTGTATCGTCTCATAAAGATACATAATTTATGGGTATTTTTCTGTTTTTAGGGATTTGTTTAAAAAAATAAACACCTCTCTCCAAATTTTTATATAATAATATCTGACTGGATCAGATGGGATCTATTTTGATGATTGAATGTTTTTAATTAGAAATTCTTGGAAATTTTTCCCCGTGTTGATCAAATTTGCTAATTTATATTTATTAATATTAAATAATATTTATATAAACATGTAATATGCAAATAAAAAAAAAATCAAAGAGAAATTATATTGATAATTATTTACATTATTTCCCAATTTATGCTCACAGCTCCCTTTCCGGGTTCATATAAAACGCAAATGTATATACCAAACAAAAATATTTATTAATAAAAACTTTTTAACAAAAAATAAAACCTTCGAAAAAAAAAAGGAAAAAATAAAAAAGTAATTTTAAGTCTAAGTCCTACACTAATGTTAATACCTAAATAATTTTGAGTCGGCCATAGTGTCATTAGAACAACATA
This sequence comes from Nineta flava, assembly GCA_963920215.1. Lineage (NCBI taxonomy): Eukaryota > Metazoa > Arthropoda > Insecta > Neuroptera > Chrysopidae > Nineta > Nineta flava. The sequence goes on from OY986042.1 coordinate 93,612,932, forward strand.
TGCGTGTCAAGTTTCAATAGAATCGGTTCACAGGTGAAAATTCAGTGGTGAAAAATCAACCATTCCCTATTTTTCTACCCTTTGGAACGAAATTTTTATTCAAATTTCGAAGTATACCCTATCCAATAAAAAAAGAATTATCGAAATCGGACTACTCTGTAAAAAGTTATGCGTGTTCATACCTAAACAAAAATATAGGGGTTGACTTGAGAACCTCCTTCGTTTTTTTCGTCGGTTAAATAAACATTCAAATTGCGCAAAGCTATTGAGTGCTTTCAAATAGTATTTACACACAGAACATATGTATGATATTTTTCTTTAGTGGAAGCGCTGGGAAGTCTTATTTTTTAATTTTTTTGTGACTAAAATTTGAATTTTTTTTCAAATTTAAATGGGACCAACTTTGAAGCATACCCTATCCAACAAAAAAAAGAATTATCAAAATCGGACTACTCTGTAAACAGTTATGCATGATCATACATTAAAAAAAATATATATATATACAGGTTGAATTGAGTACCTCCTTCTTTCGTCGGTAAAAAAATTAGAAAATAATGTTATCAAGGACTCTCATAGTATACTGAATTGACAAAAAATTCATGTGCATAAAAACATTTTCCTAAGAAACGAAAATATTCAAAATAATACTTTGCCCTCTATATTAAAGTTTAATTAATTATTTTTAGTAATAAAATACAAATGTCACAACAAGTTTATTTCTTTCAAATTTACAACCGTCTGCTTTTCTTGAAAAAACCTCGTAAATAATAATAACAAAATATTATTTTTTTAAAAAAACAGAAAGCATTAAAATAATATAAATAATATTTTCTTATTTAATTTTAAGCAGCTTTGTTAACCAAAATATTTCATTTCATACAATTAAACATTACATCATTTGGAAATAAAATTGTCTTATTTCTGTTTCCTTTGATTATTTCGGGGATTAATTGTTATTTAAAAATAAAAAAATAAATTGTTAATTAATTAAGACAGCAAAATTTTTTATAAACTTTGACATTTCTAGTAAATCTTGTTAGTAGACGCGAATATAGAATTAAAGTTTGGGGAGGGGGGGTCACAGACTAAAAAAAAAATTAATTAGAATAAGTAAAAAATCGTATTTACTGTAACAAATTATACATTAAAAAAAATTTTTGATTATGAAATTCGTATTATTTCAATTACTAAAGCACTAGATAAGAGTATTAATCTTGAGAAAAGAATTTTTATTATTATTCCTAAAAAACTTTCAAATTAAGAATTAGAAATAAAGAAAACTAGGTTTTTTAAACTAATTAAATATTTGAATGGTCGATTTTTACAACTGGAAATAAAGTATTATTTAAGTATTATAAAGTAAATAAATATAATTAAAAACTTTTGTTACTACTATTTACTAATAATTTAAGACGTAAAATTTACTAGCGTTCATTTGAAATGTTCATATAAAACTGTTGTTATAATTAATAACATTGTTGATTACAAAGAATTACAACAATAATTAGTCACATTGTGACAAATGTTTTTGTGGCAAAGGTGTTTCTCTTAATACTGTACCAAAAATTCGCCGAGAATCATTAACATCAATCTCTTCATAGACATTAGAAACATGAAAACTAGTACATAATTTTGTACCTTTAGAAATACTTTTTTTTCTAAAAATATTTTAGAAGCACTTCTTGGAAGCTGCTCATCAATTTTTTCACTGGCATTGTATGTAATTATTTCTTTATAGTTAAAATTAAAGTTGTCTTTTTACATGTACATCCGTATATTTTCGAATTTTGACAGAACCATAATTTAAAATAAAAAACACTAGATGGCGCAGAGGTCGCCCGCCAAAATACTTTACTAGTATATAAAGAAAGAAATTACGAATAAAGATTTTGAACGAATTATTTACATAAATGAAGAATTCCAACCAAGTAGATTTTCTTAGATTTTATTCTACATCTAAATTATTTATTTAACGTTAACTCGATACATTTTAAAATCTTTTCAGTACAAATTACTCGAATTAAATCATTTTTCAACGATAATTGCAAATAACCTTTTGATATTTTACAAATAAAAGTCTAGCCTAGCCAGCTGTATAGAAAATAATTTAATTTAAAATAGAAATATAGAATTAAATTTTTCTATTACTTAGAGTGGATTTTGATTTAAACAAAATTTAAAAAATACATCAAAATAAAATTTTTATAGAAAATATTTTACATTACATTTTACAAAATATATAAAAAAAAAAGCACTTTAGTTGTAAAACTGTGAACTTGAACCGAAATGTTTTAAGTGAGTACAAATGTATTAAGATAGTTTTGCTACTACAATTACAGTGAAAACTATTTGAAGCGACCGACATCTTTTTGTAAGGCTCAACGTATGGATAAAACGGTGAATGTAGAAATGCTTTAAAGCAATGGATAATTTTGTGTAATTTCTTGTTTATGAATTCAATGGTATTCGTTTTTTTATCATTATATAATGTAGTCTACTTCATTTCTAATATTTTGAATGAACATTTATTTGCTGGATTGTTTCAGGTATTTCCAAACTATTATTAGGTTGTCAAGAACAATATTAGTAAAATGAATCCTCAGAAATCAGCTGAATTTTCTATTAGCAATGCTCTGCAACACATACGATATATTAAGTTCTAATTAGTGTAATTAATACATACCGTATTTTGTAAACAATAGAGTAAACAATAAAGACAACAAATCCATTGTATTATTTCATTTCACAGTTTATTAATTAATCTAGATTGGTAGCCATAAGTACCTGATGGAGAAAATATATAATTATACCTTAAATACGGAACCAACAGAGATATCCTGTCAATTACATTATTACTTCCATATGCAAATAAAAAATGTGTACAATTGGTTGTAAAAGTTGATGTTATTTTTTTTAAATTTTATAGTTGGTTTGTGCCGTTTCATTCAGGTATCGAATAAAAATTGTTGCTATATTTCTAAGGAACAACTGTTATCCGAAGCATTTTTTCGAAAACCGAATGAATGAGCCATGGTATGAGTCATCACCATGGCGTTTCTGAGAAAATCGTTATGTAAGTTGGAGAAATTTAACATGCATCTTCATAAACATGATGAAATAAAATAAATGTACGATTCCGACAGTTTTAACTTCTGATTTTTCATACTTTCTTTAATTACTTAGAAATATTACAACGATAATATAACGATTAAAATTGCCAAATACCAAAGATTAAAGGCTTCATCTTATATCAAATCTCACGCATGAACATCCTTAATCGGTACATACTTTGTCAAACTAACACATTTCGATTTGACTTTGGATGAAAATTGATTTTCTCGAAGTGCAAATAAATCTACCACCCACATACAAGTTAACTTTATGGAACGAAGTTAAAAATATATTCTGAGTGTATATTGACTGAGTATTGAACAATTTACACTGTAACATCGTTAATATAATTACTTCATACAAATAAAACTTGTATGTATGATGTCAGAATTTGTACTAACTAGTTATACTTCTTCTATATTATACAAAATATATTATTATTATTTTAACAACTCGAATTTTAAAATGTAAATATACATATACAAAATATACATATATATATATATATATATATATATATATATATATATATATATACCGGATGGGCTATTAAGAATATACGTTGAGAAAAACTATAGAGAACTAGACGTCAAATAATAATAATTGGCTCTAAAATCTGTCATCTACATGTTAACGGTTAATAAAATATAAATTTTCATTTGTTTCTATTTAAAAATTGTCAATTTTAATAAGTTGTATTAAGATTCATTTAGACCAGTCCGTGTGGTCGAGTTGTTAAATGCGTTCTGCTTGGAACTGGGAGGTTACTGATTCGCATCCCAAAACTGGCAATTTGTCAATTAAATTAATTTAAAAAAAAAAAAACACAGATGAATATCTGCATAGTTCCTATCAATGTGGGCTGCAGATGCACAACCTACCAATTCCTAGTCTCAATACAAATTCCTTGTCCTTTAGGGGTCGGTAAACAAGGCCTAGAAATGCCTACTTGCCAGGCTTCAACCTACCCCCTTTTACTACTACTACTTACAAATTAAGGGAATTTTTTTTCTCGATACACGTGCAAATGATTTTAAAAAACTAAAAAGTTTACACGTTTTACAATAAAATTTTCTCTTGGGGTCATCCATAAATTACGTAACGCTATTTTATACCATTTTTAACACCCCCCCTCCTTATCTGACATTAGATAACATTTTCATACTAGCCGTTACGTAATTTATGAACGGACCCTAATATTTATTATATATATATATATATATATATATATATATATATATATATATATATATATATATATAAGCTTAGAATGTATGACTGGTTCCTTTTTTATGTACGGGAGTGTATCTTTAAAAGCGTAGGAGATAAGATAGAAGAAATTTTATTTCTAATTTGTTGTAATTTTTAATTACAACAAATATCTCAAATATCTCTTATTGCAAACAACTTTTGTTCGATATATTTTGGTTTGCCCCAATTATAATAACTCAAACATCTGTAACTACTGTAGATTAGAGCAGCATGTGTTTACTACATGTTTAATACTTTAATACTGTAAAAATTAAAAATAAAATCGTGCACATAACATAGCTGTTACGTGTTAAAAAATTAGCACTCAAAATATATTTAAAATAACATTGTTTTACGGATTGTTGTTCTATGGGAATCCAACTTTAACATATTTTACACGTACTGAAATACACCCTATATATATATATATATATATATATATATATATATATATATATATATATATATATATATATATATATATAAATATATACATGTATACACTCATGAAATTTAATTAGTTCCAGCAAACGTTAGAATGATATGTAAATTTTATTTCTAAATTGGTCATATTAAATAGTTTTAGTAAAACACACATATTTATTTAATAATGATGGAGGCATGGTATTGGAGGGAAAGGTATTTATTACATGATATTTATAAAATAATAGTGGTATCTGCATGTTTAAAAGCATCTCAAAGGAGTTATTTTGTAGTAATCCATTTATACATGAGTGAATTTTTTTTTTATAAACAACACTTTCGTAAATTTAGAAAAAAAGCTCTATATTTCTTTTAAATATTAAAAAGATGTAATTATTTCGTATTTTAAAAGGATTTCCTAATCATATTGTTTAAATTCATCATTTTAGTAAAAAATACATTAATACAAGCCGAAGCTTTTTAAAAATCAACAGTAGTACAAGGACATCAGACACATTCATTTAAATATGTATAATAACAGATATGTTTATATATTATACATACCGTACGTTTAGTTTACATCTTCGCATAGCAGATCTCCCATGAGTATGAGAGAGTACATATGTATACATAAAGCAATGCGAATGAGAAGGAGGTCTTATAGGTTAGATAAACAAGCATATTTTTCAAAACAGTGAATAATATTCATAACTGTTCCGAGTGGTTGGTGATTGTCTCATACAACACAACACAACAGTAACAAAATACATACAACACATAAATAGGCACATAGGCACATACAACACAACAGTAATAAAACAAACCTATAAGACCTCCTTCTCATACACATTGCTTAATGTATACATATGTACTCTCTCATACTCGTTATGAATATTATTCACTATTTTGAAAAATATGCTTGTTTATCAAACCTATAAGACCTCCTTCTCATACACATTGGTTAATGTATACATATGTACTCTCTCATACTCGTGGTAGATCTGCTATGCGAAGATGTACACTAATCGTACTGTATATGTATAATAACTTTTATATATACAACTTCTATACTCATGCTGATGTAATGTACTTGATTCTAAATCTTTGGGATATTCAATATTTGGATACCTATGTGTACTACTATGAACCACACAAGTTGATGTCATTTTTTTCAATTTTATAATTGATTTGTGCCTTATTGATTCGGTTTTCGAAGAAATGTTTCGGCTAAAAATTGCTCAGTTGAAATATAGTAACAACTTTTAATCAAAAATTTTTCTCGAAAACGTAACGAATAAGGCACAAATCAACTATAAAGTTTTACAAATTGACTATTGTGGCCAAGTGTACAGTACATGTTTCCCTGAGTTATCTGCTACCTACCAACAAGCTCATATTTGATTCTTAAATATTCAGGCAAAATAAACCATTGGTTCAAATCATTGTCTTTTATTTAATTTTTATAGCGTAGGTTTTAGATCGAATATACCAGGATATCTTGGTATATTCCTCCGTGTCATGGTGTATTCCAGTGCGAGCATAGTGAGGATGACTATAACATAGGGGCGATCGTGGTACGGAAAGTTGGTTGGGAATGCTAATTAATTTCTAATATGGTTGGTTGGGAATGCTAATTAATTTCTAATATGGTTGATTTTAAAAGCAAATTATGATATATATATATATATATATATATATATATATATATATATATATGCTATAGTCATCCTCACTATGCTCGCACTGGAATACACCATGACACGGAGGAATATACCAAGAAATTTTGAAATATTCTGCTTAGATGGCGCTAACATTAATTCATTTATAAAAAATTTAAATTTATTAATAGCCAAAATAAAAATTTGTATATTTCTAACTTATATATAACGATTTATAGTGTGCTAGTATAGTTTATAGTTTCTTTGGAATTGGCAATCAAAATTGACACAAAGTTTTCATAAAGTATAGTTATTTTTTAGAAGTATAGTTTCTGTGGAAATGACAATCAACAAAATTTTAAAATAATTTTATATATTTTTTTTAGAAGCTAACATTTAATAGACAATACAAAACATTATTTAAATTTTAACAAAAAAATTATTTTTATTATTATGTTTCTTAAAATAATTATTGACTTACGAAAAAGGGGAATTTATAATGTAAAATCAATCTGAAAAGATATGTAAAACATAAATTCAAATTGAATAACATAGCGAATAAAGTGCTTGTAAAAAAAACATATAACGCTTTTTTTGACACTTGATTTCACTACCCATCAAATTGTCGTACCGGGGGCTTTAAATTAAAATCGATTCTAAAGGAGTAAAGTCCAAAAAAATATACAATAAAAATAAAAATGTTTTTACGAAATATTTTACAATTATTTGAATTGTAAAAGATTCAATTGAGATTATAATATGCGCTAAATATATGATGCACTTTTGTCTAATTTGGTTTTTGCTGGGATATCCAAATTTCCCAGTCCAAATTTATTCTATGCAATCAGTTAAGCAAGTAGACACCAATCAGAACATAAACTCGGTCCTTATATTTTTTTTCCATAAGATTGTAAAATTATAATATATTTCCATTGTAAAATTATAATATTGTAAAACAAATCACTCTCCAGGTCAAAATATCCGGTTTTCAAACGTTTCTACGTGATTTCAGCCTAGAATATTGATATGAACTTATGCAATACCAATGTAACTCGTTGACTTGACTTAGGAAGTATTATTCAAATCGTTTTACTAAAACATTGGCCCCGCATAGTTTAAAAAAAATAAATATTATTCCACTTTTGATTTTTTAAAGGTTGATTTTACCTTAAAATTTAATATGAAAAATCTACCACTGCGCAAAATTTTAAATTATTAGATTTTACAGTTTTCGACAAAGTTTTGTATACTTGCCGTCAAAAGTCGAGCTATTCTTTCAAAATTTTATAATTGATTTGTACCTTATTTATTCGGTTTTTGAGAAAATGCTTCGGATAAAAATTGTTCATTATAAATTTTTAACAATTTTTAATCGAAAGTTTTTTCCGAAAACCAAATAATTAAGACACAAACTAACCATAAAATTTTGAAATGATAGCTCGACTTTTGACGCCGCATGTACATCGGATATAACACCAAACTTTTGTACACCGAACGTTCAACAAAATTATATAATTATGTTTAAAACATAACAGTGGAGGCGACGGGAAATGTGAGGACTATACAATAATTACACTAGTATACTTAATAACCTGCGCTTCCATATTCTAATAAGATTTAATTAATACTTAAGAAACATAAATTTTTTACATAACAATGCTCTTTAATTTCCTTTCCCACTAAATTAAAAAAAAAAATGTAATTTATTAAGGACGTTGGAATGATTTTATTATGTTTATAAAAAAAAAATAGTATGTAGTAAAAGTTCGTAGTATGTCGTTTTTTTGTGAAGGGGTTGGTTGCATGGATTTAGAAGGTTAAAAAAAGCATATTTTCTCTAATTTTTTTTCTAATATAATAAAGGAAATATTTTATTAAACCTCTACACGTATACAAAAATAAACATTTGACAAATATTTTGTAAAATTTTCTTTCAAAATTTTGAAAACTCAGCCATAGGGACCTCATTTACTGTGACCCCTCAAAATAATGTTCCCTTGGCGTAGTCAGAATAACTCATGATAGATTCATCCAAAATTAAAAAACCAAATTATTTCTACTAGAAGATATAAATAGCTCGAGCTTGGACGAAGAAAAAAAAATGAATTTGAATTTTTGTCAGAGTTGTTAAATATGAATTTTTGTCAGACTTGTGTACAAAATGGTATAATTTGCAAATTAAATTAAATTAAATTTTTGGTACAATTTGCACCATGTATTGCGTTGTAAAATTAGTTGTGATAAAAATATAAATCTTTCGTTAAAGCACTAAGTCTATATTATCTTGAAAAAGCGTGCAAAATTTAAAACTCAGCCATGGTATCTCATTTACTGTGTCCCCTCAAAATAATGTTCCCTTGGCGTAGAATAACTCATGATAGATTCGTCTGAAATTAAAAATCCAAATTATTTCTGCAAGAAGATATAAACAGCTCGTGCATGGACGAAAAAAAAAATTTAAATTTTTGTCACAGTTGTTAAATTTGAATTTTTGTCAGAGTTGTTAAATTTGAATTTTTGTCAGACTTGTGTACAAAATGGTACTATTTTTGGTATAATTTGCACCATGTATTGCGTTGTAAAATTAGTTGTGATAAAAATATAAATCCATCGTTCAAGCACTAGACAATCATATCTTGAAAAAGCGAGCAAAATTTGAACAAGATCGAATCATAATTTTTTGGAAAATCATGTCAACCGACTTCAAAAGACAGACAAACAATAGCTAAACAGCTGCCTCAATATACCTTCCAAGACTCTATTTCTTTACTCTAATTGACGTAAAATTTTGGGTGAATATTCTAAACATATTGTACTATTTAATAAGACAATAAATCCATTTTCTGGAATTTTCAAACCCATGTAAATCCTTAATTTGCGACTACGTTGAATTGTGCCTTACTCATTCGGGTTTCGACAAAATACTTTGGATAAAAGTTTCTAATTACAAGTATACAGTAGGGCAGTGATTCTCAACCACTGTGCCACCAAATTCTAAAAGTGTGCCGCCAAATTTTAGAAATGTATATAGTAAAGTATTAACCAACATAAAAACGAAAAAACGATCGAGACTGTTAACTGTAGAAGGCGATATGAGAGTAGCATTGCCATTTTTACGACCAAATATAAATGAAATTATCAAAAAACATCAAGCTCAAATTTGTCATTAAAAGTATTCTTATTATTAACTTGTAATGAATCCCATAATAAACGTACTGTTGTTTTTGTAGTACATATTATTTTATTTTACATTCAAAATTATTATCATGAACTATTTTACACAGTGTATTATAGGTGAGTCAACAACTTTTAAACTTATCTTTTTCTTTGTGTGCCGTCAAATTTTGAAATCGTTAAATGTGTGCCGCGACAAAAAAAGGTTGAGAATCACTGCAGTAGAGTCTCATTAATCCGGCACTATGAAAACCAAGAGGGTGTCAGATAATTAGAATGTTCGGATTACTGGATTGTATAGAAAAATTCATAGTAAATAAATTAAAATAAATAAATGCGCAGGGTAGGAGTACGGAGCGGTGAAGGAGATGCAGGCGGAGAATGCCGGATTATTGGACGTACCAAACTATTGAAGTGCCGGATTCGTAAGACTCCGGCTGAAGTTGCTACTGTAATAGCGAAATTCTGTAATAGCTTTTATTCGAAACATTTTCCTATAAACCGAATGAATACTTAAATAACTTTTGTGGGGTTCATAGTGCCAAGTATTAAAAAGAAAAATTTAAGTAATGAGTGCCAAGTACACTTCAAAACTAAGTACCAAGTATAAATAATTTGAAGGTACTTATGAAAAACTGGCGTTGGCAAGTCTTCAAAAAATTCTTATACGAAATTTATATTAAATAATTTTTTTTTTTAAAACGTCAATTTTTTTTATTTTAAATTTATTGACAAATAATTTACTTCCAAAATTTGGTTAATACAGGCATTTCTATATAAACTTCTAAAACAATTAAATTTCTAGAACAATTATTTGTTTTTTATAAACACGTATTTCGACTACAAAGTAGTAGTGAGACACACACCAAATTAGCAACGAGTAACATATCTTTGACTCCATATCCCGGAGATAGTTACGATTAATTAATTCATACTGATGATGACTACTTTGTAATCGAAATGCGTATTTATAAAATACAAATAATTTTTCTAGGAATTGGTGCCAAATTTTTTAATTTAATTTCAAAAAACCTAGAGTTATCTTGAAATTATATTAAAAATCTTTATCTTAACATTATTTTGCTATCTCCTACAGTTTTCTACAAACAATTCGGACAAACATTCATACTCAGAACATATTTCCCTTTTATACACTAAGCGATAAAATACAAACACAAAGAATATTTTTTAACATTTTTTGATCCTTTTATGCATTCTACTAGAATACCATCTCAGTTAGTTTAGCGGCAGATCATTGGTCTAGAATGCCGGAGGTGGTGGGTTCGATTCTAGATATATATGAGTTTTCAAATTAAGCATTTGATGTCAAACAAGCAATGTAACAACTAAATGAGTTAATTGTTTGAATACCGAGTATATACTGAGTTGTATATCAATGATTGAATTGCTAACAATTCTGTGTATTCGAATTTTCAACAATTCACTTTCCGAGGAACATTTAATAACAAAATATGAGAAAAATATTGAGTTTTTGAAAAAAATTTTCAAATAAAAGTTGTTTATTCTAAAGAGAAGAAGATTTTTTTGTCATTTAGCTTTTGTTATATCTCTTACGGTTTCAAATAAAGGCAGTTTTGCCACTTTGCCCAAACATGGTCCGATTTTGCCCATTTACGAACTTGACCTACCTTTTTTGCTCTAGAGCACAGAAAAAAATATTCAGTTCGTTATCTCTTTTTATTCTTGAGTTATCGTGTTCACAGACGGACAGACAGAAAGACGGACATGCGTAAATGGGCTAATTAGGTTATTTTATGAACACCTATAACAAAAATTTTTTCTGCGATCAATATTTTCAAGCGTTACAAAGTCGGAACTAAATTTAATATACCTTGTATATTAACAATATACTGGGTATAAAAATGTTACTGTAAGTATTGGGGAGTTATGTTACAAGTACAAATAACTAGTAATACAAAAGTACTTTTTATTAGTACTTTACGTAAAGTACTACTCTCTATACAAGTAACAGATAGTTGTTATATTTTCACTTAATTTTATTACAATATCAAGGATATTCTAAATTTTTTTAATCATTTTTCATAAATTGATCCAACGTCCTTAAATATTAAAAATAATTAACAATGTGGTTTTCATAATTATTTTGTTTTTTTAATAAATATCAGACCATTCCAGTTAAAGCATTTTTAATATATTAAAATTTATAAAGCAGAATAGTAAAAATGTTGAAAAGTTTATGATATAACATAATAAATAATATGTAAAGAAAGTTTATATCCAGAGCGCTGTTTATTGATAATCCATTAGTCTTTACAGTAAGTGTTGGATTGTACAAATTCCAGGTAATGTTTGTTTATGAACTTTCTATGTTTACAACTTTTTATGTTTACACTACCCAAAGTGTTGTTGATTCGAAAGGGATTATTTCTTAAATTAAAAATGTAATTTCCTCAAATTTTAAGTGTTTTTAATATTTTGATTACCATTATACCCGATATGATTAGATAGATAGATAGATTGTAGAGGCTGCCTTGGACGGGCTACACTTAGACCATAAGGTCCATTGTGGTGCCTAAGGATGTGAGTGGAGTGGAAGGAATTTTTATGTGTTGAATAGGAATTGATAGGATTTGCGGCAGGAGCCGCCTCTGATAGGAACTATGCCGATATTCATCTGGAGTTCGTGAAGGAAACTGCAGAAAACCTTCTCAATTTAGTCAATTAACCGCCCCTTTTAGTTTTAAATAATTGATAAACTGCCGATGTCGGGATTCGAACCAGCAACCTCCCAGTTTCCAAGTATGCACACTGCGCAGACGCTTTAGACCGCTCGCCCACTTGGACTCGTCTGGTATGATTAACTCACGTTATGAGAATTTGGTGCTTGAATTGTTAGTGTTCCGTGCCAAAATTGGTAAAACAGAACACTTATGATGGAATCAATCCATCGGTGTTCGTTGATCTGTTTCAGATAAAGTTCTCTAAAACTGTTCGATGTCATGCAAAGTTGAGTTTAATTCTAGGAGTTAATTTTAACTCAGAGGTATATATTGGTATATAGAAAACTTATTTTCAAGGACATCCTAACGGATAATCAAAGCTTATTGATGCAAATATTATTTTCAAAAAGAATGAAAATATATAAATAGTCAAAAACAAAATAATAATACATCGACATCAGGATAGTGAATAATTATATGCAATATTTGCAAATAATCTTACCAATATTCAGACATATAACGTATGTGTCAAAGTAAACGGTTGTCACGTCCTTTAGTATGATATAACTGTGGAAGCAGCTGTACTAACAATAGATGAATAGACGCAAGTTTACAAAAACAATTTAAATAGAAACAAACTTTTCAAAAGCATCGTGTCAGGAAATGAAACATTAATGACGTACGATAGCTTATTACTCCAAATGAAAGCTCTTTGAAGCATATTTTTTTCGAGAAAGAGACTTGAAAATTGCTGCCCCCAATCTTATCGCCAAATGGATTTTGTTTTGTTGCAGTATTTAGTAAAAAGTACAAAATATTTTTCTAAAAAGTTAAAAGCTCCAATAACACGAAAACTACTCATTTTTGAGGGCCAATTTTTTTTGCAAATTAAGTGAGTATATTTAAGGATGTGTGTTGAATAACCAAACACACACACACACGCACGCATATATATATATGTATATATATATATATATATATATATATATATATATATATATATATATATATATATATGTATATATGTTTAAATTATTATTTTTTAAGATACATTATTTCGAATTCATAAGACGTCTTTTAATGTGTGTTTATACAGTTTTTTTCAGATGTCAATAAAATTTATTAAAATTTACATACTTCCTTTTTAACGAATTTCTTGAAATGTCATTGATCTATATATAAAATATATTCGTAAATGGATAAAATACGGCCATGGAAATGTCCGAAAAACACAAGTTTCATACATCTCTCTTAATGTTCAAAAAAATCGAAAAATGTATAAAATGATTATAGAAAATAAATTTTACTATAATTTGGTTTCTTATCATTTTTTCTGCTATTCTAATATTTACCGAAATATTTACAATTTAAGATAAAAGTAGTGAAATCCTAAGTATCTCTGTATTCATTCTAGTGTTAGAATAAATGATCAGGTAATGGATTGTAGCAAATGAGATGTACATTTTCTTCAACTTTACTACTTCAATTTTTCTACAATTAAGAAACATATTCTATATATTGAGTTTTCTTCTTGGACATTTTGATCTGACGAAAATTGCAACCGCTAGAGAAAATACAAACACTTAAAAAATATATTTATTTAAATATACTCGCATGTGCCTAAAGCGGCCACATGTCACCATGAATCATAATAAATTAAAATTATGAGTTTAAAAATACTAAAAAAACATGCTTTTAATGGAATGTGAACTAAAAAATGCAAAATAATTTAAAATAGAAAATAGAATAAAGAGATAGACAACAAAATTAATTTTAGTGTAAACAAAAGCATGGGGTGCTCTCTACTTACTCTTGGAGAAATAGAGCCTTTTGAAGACGTAAGTAAAGAGCACCTCATGCTTTTGTTAACAGTAAAATTAATTTTGTTTTTAATCTCTTTATTTGATTCTATTTTAAATTATTTTGCATTTTTTAATTCATATTCCAATAAAAAAGCATGTATTTTTAGTTTTTTAAACTCTAAATTTTATTTTTTGTTTTTAGTCTTAAAACAAAATTAGTTTTTGTATTGTAGTTTCATTCCCACGAGTGATGGAACGAATCCAATTCTGACCAAAGAAAGTTAATATCGAATACTATAGGAAACAGTATAGGAAATTTATATCAAATAATTATTATACCCAGTATATTTGTGTATATACAAGGTATATTAAGTTTAGTTCCGACTTTGTGACGCTTGAAAATAAAACATTGCAGAAAAAATTTTTTTTGTAGGTGATCAGGTGTTCATAAGATTACCTAATTATTACATTTCCGCCTTTCCGTCCGTCTTTCTGTCTGTCTGTCTGTCCGTGAAGCCGATAACTCAAAAACGAAAAGAGATAACGAGCTGAATATTTTTTTTGTGTGTTCTAGAGCAAAAAAGTAAAGTCAAGTTCGTTTATGGGCAAAATCGGAACGTGTTTCCCCCGCGAAGAGGAAAAATTTATATCTTTGAAACCGTAAAGGATAGAAAAAATTTGTTGACAAAAAATCTTCTACTCTTTCAAATAAACAACTTTTGTTTTAAAATTTTTTTCATAAACTCAATAGTTTTCACATAATTTGTGCTCAAAGTTGAAAATGAGAAATACAATTAGGTGAACGAAGGCATGCATGTATACATGCACATAGCATCCATACATACTATTTTTATACCCAGTATATTTGTAAATATACAAGGTATATTAAGTTTAGTTCTGACTTTGAAACGCTTGAAAATATTGATCGCAGAAAAAAAATCATATCCTATAAACTTTGAATTTTTCAAACATTGATATACAACTCAGTATATACTGGGTATTCAAACAATTAACTCAGTTAGTTGTTACATTACTTGTTTTATTTTATCGTTTGTTAATTTTTTGTATATTATTGTATTGTCATCGGTTCTTAATGCGTCTGCAAAATTTCAGATTATTCAGACGTCCGGAAGTGAGTGAAAACTCACTTATAAAATTACATTACATTCATACACATATACATATAGGTCAAGCTAATAAAAGCATGTTGATAATAAAATTTAATTAAGATCCTTTTTCCAGAAGAGAAGTGATGTATTTATTCTGAGAAAATTTGACGCAGCTCTTGTGTAACGAATATTTTTCATATTCAAGCCTCTAACTGTCTACTATGAATACTCAGGTCGTGTGAAGCTCCCACCAGGTTTTTTGTCCTAAAAATTTTTATATTTATTTTCATTTTTTACATTAAAATGAGAAAAACGTCTTACGAAAGGCTTTATAGTAAAAATAAATAAAAAAATTCACGACATTTTGTATTTCAGCTTGATGTATCGGTTCGTGAATACCACATTTCAATGTCAAACAAGTAAAATATAATACATTATATATATATAATTAGCCTAGCTATAGCGTGTTTCACAAGTCCTGTGTAATAGCCTATATAATAATGTCGTTAATAATTGACGATTTTTTAAATTAAAAACTTTGTTAAATCTATAGTGTATTTATAGATCTTGGACTTCAATATTCAGTCAATATATACAGACCGTTTTCAAAAGCATTTCTAATAGAGCATCAATGTTTAATAAATAAATAAAATATTAACTATAAAACACTATATAGTACACCTATACAATACACATACATATAAACATCTGGATAGTGTATAGGTATACTGTATGCGTATGGTTGTTTGTCATTTAAGAGTGGGGATTTTGTAATGTACATACTAAAGTAAAGAATTCAATGAACATATTTAACCCACTCTCATTACATGTTTACTGACTGACTTCACACAGTAACCACGCGGCCAGCCAGTAATAAATAATATTTAACATTGATTCTCTATTGGAAACGCTTTCCGGTATATGTCCCTAGACTACACTTCGTAGCAACCAACAAACTTGTATATTAATTATTAAATATTTGTGGCCCATATTACAACTATTTTGTATAGTTTTATTTTTCATTTCATAATAGTTAGTCAGCTTTGGACTAAGATGATATGCTAGTGTTTAAAAAAAATTGGTTTATGCTATACTTTCAGTTACAAATATGGAGGAAGTAGTGGATGAAAAGGCGAGAGTATATCTGCTCAGCTGCGCCCAAATCACTGCTGCGCAGGATAACTGGAGAACTTGGTGAGGACGAAGGATATCACCTTGATGTGGGTACCAGGACACTGCGGATTTGAGGTAATGAAAAGGCCGACGAACTCGCCACTAAAGGTGCCGATTTTCCATTTCAAGGAACGGAACCATATCTAAGAAAACTGGAAGGCACGCTACTTTGCTATTAACGAATGGGTGGATAAGTTCATTAACAAGAAATGGAAAGATACAGCAGGACACAAAGAAGCCAAACAAATGATAGCTGGATACAATGCTGCAATGTCAACCTGGCTATTTCCAAAAACGGAAAGACATAAACCTTCTGGTTGGGGGGCTAAACGGGTACTACAGGCTCTAAAGGCATATATCCTTCATGACATTGAAAGACAGAACGATCTCTCGGATTGTACCGAGGCGAATGACACGCCCTCCCACGTTCTAGCAGAATGTCCTTGCAGAGCCATTATGATAATGTTCTCATAATGGTCTAGGGGTACCTAGTAATGGTCTAGGTACTCCTACACTTCGGCTTAACCAAAAGGGGGAATCTGAGATAAAACAACTTAACTGGAGCTCTGTCCTACCATTCGAAGACGGGTAGGTTCGAAATGACCACAGTGCTAAAGGGAACAAACTAGGTATGGTAGAGGGTAGGTAAACGTGCCTCAAACACAAGATTTAATAAAAGGAGCATCAACTAACTTGACATACATCGTTGAGTAGCTTTTAAAAAATAAAAAAATAATCTGTCGCGGCAACGCCAGGCAGATGTGAAAGGGTGGTTTATTAAAGGAAATAATACGGCATAATCAAAAACAAAATATTCAGATTTTTTTTAAAGAAAAAAATTATTCTTTATTTAAAAAATACATATTAATTTAATACCAAAAAATTAAATAATTCCTTAAAAATTGAGACGGCTCAATTCTTTCAATCAGTTACTTAAACTATTATTATTATTATTAACTATTTTGTATAGAAAATATGCATTGCCACCTATGAATGAGTTTTTGAACCTGTATATGTACCATCTATCAGCTTCGTTGTTAATACTGATTTATTATCTGTAATATCACCTATGAACAACGTGTTGATCCGTGGTGAGAAAACGTCTAACCCGCCGCAAAAAATGTTTCACATCAATAATTTTCAATTTAAATAAAAAAAGCCATACAATGAGTTCAAAATGTTTTTAAAAAAATTTCTGGTTAAAGCAGACTTTTAGATTAAAATTTTTCAATGTTTTTAAACAATTTCTTTAAAATATACAGGTTGAATTGAGTACCTCTATCTTTCGTCCGTAAAAAAATGGTTTTACCTTAAAATTTATTTTCACGTTCAATATTTTTGTTCCAGGTTGCCCCTTAATGTACCAAACATCAGATTTAGGCTTCTACTTTGAAAATATTTACCTTGAATACGGTTTTTAAAGTAATCTCACTCGGTTCGGTTCGGCTCCCTCAAAAATAGAAAAAAAGCTTTTTCAAAATTGGTTCTTTCCTTAAAACCAATTTAAAGAGATTTTCATACATATTACATTTGATGTAAGCATAAGCAAGTAATATATATATATATATATATATATATATATATATATATATATATATATATATATATATATATGTGTGTATATATATATATATATACACATATATATATATATATATATGTGTGTATATATATATATATAGAGAGAGAGAGTGAGAGAGTATGAGGGTATTATACAAAAAGTTACCACCATATATGTAATAATACAATGGATGCTTTCAACCGGAAGGAAGGAAGGAAGAACCAACTGTAATACGAAGTTGAATGTATAGAGATTTCATGATTGAAGTTTTAGAGTTCACAGCAATTTTTTTTTCTTTCAAAAATTAACACGTTAAATAATGCTTAGTAATTTAACAGTAATTTTATGCTATGGTTCGATTTAAAAGGGTTTGGGATTATTTCTAGTTTTTTTTTTTATTTTTAGCGAAAATTTGTTGATATATTTGAAAATTTGGTGTGATAAACTAATGGTCAAAATTAATTAATACTTTTTAATTAATCTATTCGTTAATATTTAAAAATATTACAAATACGTAATCAATTATCCCATCAAAAGTGAAAATGTGAAAGGGACAAAGTTTTCGCATACAAAAAGTATTGATATTCCAGCAAAAACATAAATATTCGCCTACAAAAGTGTGAAATCTATGTAAGGACCAAGTTGTTCAGCAAAAGTGAGAAAATAATTGGTATACATTTATAGCGAAAGATTTGTCTTCATATGTGTTTAATGCGAGTAAAGTTATTTATCAAAAATCTGCAAATGATTCGTAAATTTCGTAAATATAATTTGTAAGTTTCTCAGGTGCAAGATATTTTATATTTTACTTGGCAAGTTTTAGCGAATTTCCTGAAAGGAATTTAGCAAAAATTTCTTCAAATGCCCATCAATCCTAGCTAGTAGATGTCAAAAATCACCATCTGTAAATTTATATATATATATATATCTATGGACATATATATATATACATATATATATATATATATCTATGGACATATATATATATACATATATATATATATATACATATACATATATATATATATATATATATATATATATATACAAATATATATATATACCGCTAGAGTGATTACAGACATATATATATATATATATGTCTGTAATCACTCTAGCGGTCAGTTTTCATTTTATCGGAATGAGATTTGGTATTTGAGGCGCTTTAGGTATTCAAAAAGCCAAGTTCTTTAATGGGTAAAATCGGACCAGGGGAAAGGGGGGTTTGAAGGGAGGAAGAACACAAAATTTGACATATCTCCCTTAATATTCGAAAAATCGAAAAATTTATAAGAAGTAAAGTTATAGGTACTAAGTTTTACTGTAATTTTGATTCTTATCATTTTTCTGTTACACTAATATTTACAGAATTATTGACGGTTTAATATTGAAAATTAAATTCCTTAATATCTCTGTACACATTAGAGTTTGAGCAAAAATGATAAGGTGATGAATTGTAGCAAATATAATTTTCTACAACTTTATTTCTTATACTTTTTTCGATTGTCCTAATATTAAGAGAGATATTTTATATTTTGTGTTTTCTTCTTTCTTTATACTCCCCCCTCCATTCCCCTTGACGTATGTCATTTATTAATAAAATTTGACTTGCAAATACTAAAATCATATACGACATTTTATTTTGATCAGACTAAAATTGTGACCGCTAGAGAGTCATTTATGTATTCTAAGGAAATTCGCTAAGTTGAAGCAGCTACTGCGTTACGAATTTTTTTCATTTGACTTTGCTATGGATTGTCTCACTCTTTCGAACACGCCATGCATATCTTTAATCCGGCGAAATCTATTCTCAACTTGCTCTTTCAGCTGTGCAATATTGTTTATAGGTTTGAAATCTAATGTTTATTCCACACCTGTAAACAATTTACCCGGCAGAGAAATCCGATGAAGGATAGATGTCGTAGGATCAGAGTTATATGCTTGGATTGTTCGAGAGGGTTAGGCAGTCCACGTCCACCGGGCGGAACAGTTCATTGTCGTCAATGGCGGTCTTCGAACATGTGTTTTAATGAATTTCAATCTCAGCTGATTAAAATAAACAATTGAATGCTTCCATACAAACCACATCAAGTAATTTTTAAGGATAATTGTAGGAGTAAAATTATTAAATAACTCGATATTTTTGACCGATTTCGATGAGAAGGTATCGTCTAATTGGTAATTCAAAATGCAAAAACATTTTTATCGTAACATTTTTTGTTAAAATTACTGATTTTCTGGATATTTGCTTTTAAATATTTTGATTGGCCGTTATTCTGAAATAAGGAAACTTTTTTGGAAAAATATTTTTGAATAATCATGTGACTTTCAAAAACATATCTTCAATGATTTTTTAAATATTCGTATTGAAAAAAACAAACTGAATATTTTTTGCTTATTTTTGTGAGTAAAATATGCTCCTACACACCAAAGCTATATAATACGTATATGGTTTATTTTGTGTGTGTAGAATATGCTCCTGTATAGCCAGGCCAACACCTTGATACGCAATTCTGCAACAAAGTAGTCATAGTAACAATCTTTTAGTAGAAATAGTAATAACCAGTCCAAGTGGCCGAGCGGTCTAAGGCGTTATGTCTGCGCAGTATGCCTACTTGAAAACTAAGAGGTTATGGGTTCGAATCCCGACACCGGCAGTTTTTCAATTATAAGGAGGAAAAAAGGGCCGCATAATTGACTAAACTGTCGGCGTATGGACAAGCTATGTTTGGCCGGCTATGCTTGAGAAGGTTTTCTACAGTTTCCTTCACGAACTCCAGATGAATATCGGCATAGTTCCTAACATAGTCAGCTGCAGCCGCATATCCTACAAATTTCTAGTCTATACACAAAAATTCCTTCCACTTCACTCACATCCTCACATCCTTAGGCATGACAATGGACCTTATGGTCGAAGTGTTGTGTATTCTACACAAATTCGGGCACTATTTCACTAAATAATTTACCTAGGATAGTTGGCAAATTGAAATTTTTATAGCATTATACAAAATTAATTTATTTACTAAATAATGTTTTGATCCCAGAGGCGAAACCTTGTCGTTAATTAGAAAAACTAGCAAACTGAACCGAAGCAAGTTGCAATAATAGTTGTTCTAGAATACATCATTGGACTCGACGAAAGCATTCGTAATCCATTTAAGTGAAGATATGAAGAAAGAAAGCGTATCATTTTCATGGCGTCATTGAATTTGATATTTCCCGTTCTTGCTGTGTTTTAGTAGATGTTAAAAGATTATTATAATCTGTAATATTAGTTGTACCAGTTCACACTGATATCTTAGAAAGTATATATCTTTAAAATCTCATTAAATTTTATGATAGAAGAATGCAAGCATCTATTAAAATATTCAACGGTTTTTATTAAGATATTCATTATAATGAAAACGACTTTATGGTGCATTAAAAAATTGACTACTGATTATTTTAGAGCAAAGATCGTTTTGTAGCTACTAAAATTGGACAGTTAATGTATATGTTACATATTTTCAATACCGATTTTAAAATATGTCAAAATCATTTCATGACTTTATTAATAGGTCACTGTCGTATAATAAATTTTCACTATTATTACCACCCAAAAAAAAAAACGTTTAAAATTTCATGTAAACAGTGAAGAATGCAAAAGCAAATTTCTTTGACATCAAAAGCTTGACCTCTGGCATTCTAGACCCATACTTTGACTATGAGCTACCTGGGATGATCCTTTCCATCTTGATGTCGTTCTATTATTAATTTGTTTATTTAATATTTACATATTTTTTTATTTTTTTGGAAATTAGTGTTTATTTATCCAATGTTAGTATGGTTATATTATACCAACGGAAATGAATAGCTTACTTAATTTGACCTAGGATGTGAATCGAACCCATGAACTCTGGCATTCTAAAGCAACGCTCTGCCTTTGAGCTCCTAGATAAGCTGCCCTTTCTCCCCTACTGATTTTGCTGATGAACGAACTTAAACTTGAAAATACAACGTATAACAAATTTCATTTCAATCGGACTAAAATTGAACCCTCCAAAGCGCGTACAGACAATCCTCTTGATAAACTGCCCAATGATAAACTGCTCAACAGGATGGTGATTCCCTAAGACCTAAAGTGTTTATTTTGATTTGATTTATTTTCATTTAACATATAACAGCTATACGTCGCTATACAGCTACAGGTCGATTTGACCGTTCATCCAAAGTTTACGAGCATCAAGTTATTTTTAAGTTTAATTGTAAGATAATTAAGTGAAGGACGAGGAAAAATTTTCGTCCTACAAATTCAATGGAATGGACTCCGAGTCTCCCATCCTCAATGTTCAAAACGGCTTCCAGAAAATTTCGATACCGTTTTCCAAAATTTTATAATTAAAATAGTTGGGCGTCTTGTCAAAACGAAGCTACTTACAAAGTACCAGCTTGATGCTCATCATCCTGAAAGAACCCTTTGGACTAACTTCTTCCGGACTAACTATATTCGTGATTCAATATTGCCATCAATCGTGACAAATTGAACAACAAAAATAAGCAACGGTTCGTTATCCACTATGTAGGTTTGGTGGACATTTGAAGAAATTTTTGCGAAATAGCTTCATTGGTAATTGCAATAGCTACATTTTGTTTGAAAATTAGCTAAAAGCATTAATTATAAGTAATTATGAGTTCAATGTTAAAATATTAACTTCACTATTTAAGGCTCATTGAAATCAGGTATAGTTCACGACACACTCTGTATATATTGCCGGGGATAATATTTCCGGGGGAAACCACATGTCAACTTTCATTCAATAATATTCTGAAACGTATTAAAAAAATAATATATTTAATACAATAAAATCATACCCATATAAAATTTCTACGCACTAAATCTACACCTACACGGTTAACTTAGAAACACGCTATTGCCGCCAACTAAATGTTTATACAGGGTGGCCCATACGTAGCCCAGTTTCAAAAGAGGGTAGGTAAAGGGTACGATTTTGGAGCGAAAAGTCCTGAGACATTTTTTTTATTAGACGCACCGTTAATTAATTATTTATTAATTAAGGAACCTACGTTGAAACCAGAGTTGCACAAAGGGCATTTTTTTGATAATTCATTATTGATTTAATCATCAATTTTTGGAACATTATTGCTGAAACTTTTTAAAATTATTAATTCCTTGAAGAGTGCATTAATTAAATTTTTTTATTTTTTGAAAAATGTAATAAATAAATTGTTTTAATAATAAATTTAAAAAAAAAAATGTGCATATAATATCGTTAAATTATAAAGTTTTCTCAAAAGTGCATTAATAAAATTATTTTACTGATTAATTTTTTTAAGAATGCAATTATTAAATTTTTGGAATTATCAATTTTTAGACAATTGCAAGAAATGCACCCCTACAAAACAAAGATTCCACCCCTTAAAATTTACTTTCCTGTTTCTGTGGATACGAGCGACAGATAAACATCATAGTAGCTTTGGGTCACATAGATACTAGCTTTACATAGATACTAGCTATTCTTTGGTTTCAATCTAGTTTCCTTAATTAATTATTAATTAATGAACTAGGTGTGTCTAATAAAAAAATGTCTCAGGATTTCTCGTTCTAAAATCGTACTCTCTACCTACTCTCTTATGGAACTCGACTACTTACGAGACACCCTGTATGAATGTATGCAGTACGATTATTATAATATGTGTGAATTGTAAAAGCTATACAATTGTACAGTATTATTAGGTATTAGGTATTGTAATACCTAAGTTATAAGACAAGCTAAGTTATAAAACAGCTATGTTTGTAACACGCAATAAAACACTTATGAAAACATAACTAATAACCAATAATACGAGAAACATGTAAATTGGTTTTGTGGAACATTAAATTGTTACCCTGCGGTTGGTAAACTTAATATACCTCACTAAAAACTAATGTTTTATTTAATATAGTTGCACACCGAATTTAGTTCAATTTAATTACAAATGTTGACAATAGTCATAATTACAATTATTTTAGTTATAAGGTAATGTTAAGAGCATTTAATATACTTTTCTAATAAACCGGTTTAATTTAAAGGGAAACACTTATAGTAGTAATCTGTTTTTTGAGAATCATTATTTTTATTACGTACATTTATTTAATATAATATAATGTGGAAAACTCATAGAACATCTATATAATAATTCTAAACTGAGGCGGAATTTAGGGTGTATTCGTTTTTGGCGCTTATACGTTTTCAGCGCCATCAAGTGTTGTTAGCGAATTTCCTGAAAGGAAATAGAGCTATTGGTCTCGTACCGAAGTCAAAATTTCGCAAAAATTTCTTCAAATGTCCATCGATCCTACCTAGTAGATGTCGAAAATCACCATCTCTAAAATTTATATGTATATATATATATATATATATATATATATATGTGTGTGTCTGTAATCACTATAGCGGTCACAGTTTTCATTTTATCGGAATGAAATTTGGTATTTGAGGTGCTTTTAATAATCAAAAGGTCAAGTTCGTTAATGGTCAAAATCGAACAAGGGAAAAGGGGGGTGTAGAGGCAGGGGGAAACACAAAATTTGACATATCTCCCTTAATATTCGAAAAATCGAAAAATTTATAAGAAGCAAAGTTGTAGGTATTAAGTTTTACTGTAATTTTGTTTCTTATCATTTTTTCTGTTACACTAATATTTACAGAAATATTGACGGTTTAAGATTGAAAATTAAATTCCTGAATATCTTTGTACACATTAGAGTTTGAGCAAAAATGATAAGAGGATGAATTGTTGCAAACATGATTTTCTACAACTTTATTCCTTACGTATTTTTCGATTGCTCTAATATTAAGAGAGATATTTTATATTTTGTGTTTTCTTCTTTCTTTATGCCCTCCTTTCCCCTTGAAGTATGCTATTTATTAATAAAATTGAATACTTAAATCATATACGAAATTTCATTTTGATCAGACTAAAATAGTAACCGCTAGAAAGTGATTTATGTATTCAAAGGAAATTCGCTAAGTTGAAGCAGCTCCTGCGTTACGAATTTTATTTTACTATTAATCTTGACGCTGTGTATTGTGATAAAGTACGCTAATAGTTGAGTTCCACGATAGACACCATGCTCAAGCCAAATTGTTTTTCCAAAACAAAATGTGTAAGCGTTTGTTTATTTATCTGTCACCGTGCCCCAGGATTTTTTTAGTGTATTCCATTTCATTTTTTATTCTTTTGAATGTTTTAAATCTTTTTTTTTCTGAATAAACAAAATAAACCGACATAACATACACAATCTTATTAGAAAAAAAATCTACCTTACTGACACATACTTTATCAAATTGTCAGTTTAGGGGGTTTTGGTTTGATTTTAGGGGCTTTTGAAGTCACTCAAACAAATATTATATTGTTTGAAAAACCACTAAATCGTCTTCATATGCCATATTGAATTGATGTTAACTGACGCTATCACATACTTAAAATTCCAAACCGAACGGCATTTTCTAGAGTAGAGTAAGCGTGTGTACTTGGAACTGGGAGGTTAGGTGTTCGAATCCCGACAACCACATTTTGTCAATTATTTAAATAAAAAAAAGGGGGCGTGGTTAATTGACTAAATTGTCGGCGTATGGACAAGAACGAAGTAACCGGCTATGCTTGTGAAGGTTTTCTGCAGTTTCCTTCACGAACTCCAAATGAGTATCGGCATAGTTCCTATTAAAGTCGGCTGCAGCCGCACATCCTACCAATTCATAGTCAACACACAAAATTCCTTGTCCTCCACTCACATCCTCAAATCTTCAGGCATCACAATGGACCTTATCATCAATTTATCTAAGCGTTGATAAGCCAACACGAATGCCAATAAAATTCGTTTAAAAGCAAAGCGCTTTAAGTGTACATACCCTTAGACTGTTTATTACAAATATTTGTTGATAACTAATCATGGTAAACACAAACAGACTAAAACCCTAAAATAGAGGTTGTTCATGCCAGATTTACTTTCCCAATAAACTTAAATAGGAACAAATATTTGACGCTCAGGTAGTAAATAGTTGCGCTAGTTGGATTCGATCCCATGGTCTTTGATTGGAAAGAAAAGCGATATATGATTGAAGTTTGATACGTACGTTTTATATCAATATATTTTACATTTGTTTTGTTTAAAAAAATTTGCTATTGAAATTTGCTTTAAAATAACTTTTTACCGTTTAAAATAATTCTGTTTCTTAATAAATGTTAATTAAACTTAAATAATTTAAATATAAATAATTTTTATAATTTAAGTATGATATAAGTAGAACAATTTAGTTCTACTTATAGTAGTAGTAATAAAAGATAGTTATATTGGAAAACAAAAGTTTATTGAGAAATTAACCAATAAATTATTGTAGATAATTAACGTTTTCCTAAACGAAAAGTTTCAAAAAAACCATAAAAGTTAAACTAATTTAAAACAAGTAAAAATAACAACTAACTGAGTTAATTGTTTAAATACCCGGTATATACTGAGTGTATTAAAAAAGTTGTTTATTTTTTAAAAGGGAACATTGTTTGTCTATAATATTTTTAATCCTTTACGGTTTCAAAGATGGATATTTTCCTCTGAGGCGAAGCACGGTCCAATTTTATCCACTGACGATTTAGTTTTTAGCTCTAGCTAAACACATTTCAAGAAGTTATCTCTTTTCGTTTTTGAGTAATCGTAACAGACGGACGGACATGCGGAAACGGACATTATTTTCAACCATTACAAAGTCAAGACAAAATTTAATATACCCTTTTATATATTATATATACCGGGTATAAAATTCTGGTTTAAACTCTATAAACAGAATATAGTCGATACATAATTTGTGTGTGGTTTACATATTTTTAAGGTTAAACTTTAATTTCGTTCAACGTTTTGGTTCAAATTTTAGTATTTGGGCGCTACATATCTCTTCCATGAAATAAGGAGTCACACAGAGTACCAGATAAAATTTAATAATACATTAGGGACGTTTGAAAGAGTCATTTTGCGGGGAAAGACGTAAGAGGTGTATCAAGCGACTGCACATGCTCGCAGCGTTACAGGTTTAATGTATACGTTGAGACTAGATTTTAATCTATGTTTATTTGGTAAATAATAATACTCGTGAGTCGTGAGTCGTAATGTTTCTTTTATTTTAAATCAAAAAGTAAAATCTTGTGTTTTGTTTCTCTAAAATGATAAAATTACTTATATAATTCATTATTACTTTCTAAAATGCATTTGAACATACCTTCATCTTTGGCTCAGATAAATCCTTGTTTATTTAACAATAATTTACATAGTTTTATGAAAACTTCTCTGTATTTTAAACTATGTTTTATTCGATTACAAAAATTAAATTTGTAGTTTCTCCATAAGACCCCATATAAGTATGATTTTCAATATCGACAAAAACGAAAAAATGCATTTGATCAAACATTTTGCAGCACACCAATGAATTCGTATTGACTTTGTTAATTAAATATTTAATTTACAGGAACTACTCTGCATTTTTTTTCTCTTTTGAACGTCTTTGAAAGGTATAAATTATTTAAATAGTTCATAATGCCAAAGAAATATTACTTCTAACGTGCATACTGAGAGGTAGGAGCACACACCAACTTTCTTTAAGTTTTACTTTTCCCCTTTGATAAGTGTTCGTCAATTGACGAAAACGTCAATTTCCTACCTACCGGAATTTTTGATTTATTTTCACTAACAAACTTTCATTACGTTTAAAGTTTATATATATATATATATATATATGTATATATTATATATAAAAGTTTTTAATCAAATTACTATATATGTATAATTAAATTTATCGAATATCGGGTTTTAACTATTAAGACCAAACTATTACACACTCCCCGATTCATGGATAACTTTTCTTGTGATATAACCATTCCGTATATCATATTACATATACAATATATATATACATATATATATATATGTATATATATATATATATATATATATATATATATATATATATATATATATATATATATATATATATATATATATATATATTAAATATATATATTAATATATGTAGTAAAATAAAACTATTATTATTACTCATGATTATAAATGATACTTCCATTATTTTGGCAGGCTTTTATATGTAAATTTCCATTCATTCATTAATTAGTTTAGAATATAATAAATAATACGTTTAGAATATAACTCAATTTTGTTTATTTGAATTGAACGATAATTACTTCCATACATCAACCACTTCTCAAATTGATTTGTTATGTTAAAACTTAAATATCTTTTTATACTCGATATATATTATCAATAGAAGTGTATACTATATAAGTTTAGTGCCGACCTTGTAACGGTTGAAAATATTGATCATAGAAAAAAAAATTGTGTTATAAGTGTTCATAAAATGACCGAATAACTTCATTTCTGCATAGATTTTTATTAGTTGCTGCATTATCACCTAGCACTCTATTTTGATTGCTTTGGTGTTTATCATATCTTTGAACCAATCAAGAGTGGTCCTTGTTTGTTTCGGGGAGATGAACAATTTATCGATTTCTAATGGATATTATTGGGGCATAGGAGGATAGAAAGAAAAGGAGGCGCGAGCTATTATGCGGTTAATTCGATTCACCCTGTATATATATATATATATATATATATATATATATATATATATATATATATATGTATATGTATATCGATATATAACGATTTATAGTGTGCTATAATAGTTTATAGTAACTATGAAAAATCAAAGTTGACATTTCAAAATTGAAACACAATGTTAATAAAATAATTTTATAGTATTTTTTTAGATGAATAGTTTCTGTGGAAATGATAAAATCAACAAAAAATTTTAACTCACTCCAAAAAAAGAAGGAGATTCTATGTTGATTGTATGTATTGTGTTTTAATGTTCACCACCTTCAAGATTATTTTTTGAGGAAAAATAATAATAAATAGCCCATAATGCCCTTCCCCGGGATATAATCTATCTCTCCTTGCCAAATTTCATTACGATCCGCTAAGGCGTTTAGTCGCGAAGAGGTAGCAAACAAACAGAGATACTTTCACATTTATATAGTAGATGGATTTATATATATATATATATATATATATATATATATATATATATATAAATATATATATATATATTTTTATATATATATAAATAGATATATATATATATATATATATATATATATATATATATATATATATATATATATATATCCATATATATATATTCATATGTCTAGGAGTCACTCTAGGAATCACAGTTTTAATTCGTTCGGAATGAAATTTATTCTGTATTTTGTAATTATTCTGAGGAAATTCGCTTAGTTGACGCAGCTCCTGCATAACCAAATATATAGTTATAAAATTTCAAGTTGAATATTATATAGTTATGTAATCTAAATTAACATTTTCTCTTAATTTTCGGAGAATGGTAAATACTTTTTAAACATATTATATTTTCCCAAAATACTATTCTATATTTTCGCATAAGATAGAATGAAATATTTTTGTCACGAGCGTAAATACTGAAATGTTGAAATTGAATTTATTGTTTATTCTCAACAAATTGTGGCACATTATAGTGTCTTATCTACAAAAAGGGGTCTCTGTTTTTCTTTTAATAAACTGCATTATTTATGAGCTACTGCAAGATCAAAGCAAATATTTGTGTTAGAAATCTACACGGTGATTCTTAAATGCATGCTTACTTCAAAAATTGTATAAGAAAAAAATATTAATGGAGCTATTCGTCTTTAAAAAAAAAAGTTTTGAGCCCGAGACACAGGCATTATGTAAAAACATATCCTACTTGCAGAAAAAGCCGACATTGCCCGGGCTTCAAAAGACTATTAGGAGAAATTTATGTCAAATAATTTTTGAAATGTCAATTTTTATACCCAGTATATTTGTAAATATACAATACCCAGTATATATGTAAATATACAAGGTATATTAAGTTTAGTTCCGACTTTGTAACGCTTGAAAATATTTATCGCAGAAAAACATTTTTGTTATAGGTATTCATAAAATTACCTAATTAGTCCATTTCCGCATGTCCCTCCGTCTGACTGTCTGTCCGTGAAGCCGATAACTCAAAAACGAAAAGAGATAACGAGCTGAAAACTTGTTTGTGTGTTCTAAAGCAAAAAAGTTAGGTCAAGATCGTTAATGGACAAACCCGGAACGCGTTTATATCTTTGAAACCGTAAGAGATAGAAAAAAAATTTATGAACAAAAAATCTACTTCTTTTTAAAATAAACAACTTTTGTTTGAAAAAAATTTTCATAAACTCAATAGTTTTCTCATAATTTGTGCTCAAAGTTGAAAATGATAAATACAATTGATAGGTGAACGAAGGCATGCATGTATACATGTACAAAGCATCCATATATATTATTTTTATACCCAGTATATGTATTTGTAAATATACAAGGTATATTATGTTTAGTTTCGACTTTGTAACGTTTGAAAATATTGATCGCAGAAAAACTATTCATATCTTATAAACTTTGAATTTAAAGAATTGTCGAAACATTGATATACAACTCAGTATATACTGGGTATTCAAACAATTAACTCAGTTAGTTGTTACATTACATGTTTTTATTTTAATTTTATTGATAAATAATTTATTTCCAAAATGTTGTTAATGCAGATATTTCTATAGAAACACTAAACTATATTATCTAGCCATTAGAAAACGTTATATTCATATACAATGTTAAATTCCTATTAAAAAAACTAATGCCGATAATTATCGACCGTTACAATCACAAAGCCGAACGTTTCCAAAAACGTCACATTATATATAATCTGAATAATTTCATAACATTTCCCATATAAAATCTTGCTACAGATATTTTCACATCAAAAACTTAAGTTAAGAGTTATGTATGAGAGTTTCTCATATATTTGGAAACATCCTTTATGTATAGAAAATGTAAAAACACTCAATTTTATCACTCACAGCATAGTGGTATCCTGCTTTTATAAATATAATTGAAGAAAATTTTGTTCCATACAACCATATTTAAATTGATTTGTTATGTAAAAAATTTTGGTAAAACCTTTATTTAACATTATGTACACTAGAGATTGAAAAAATTGACCATATCTAAAGTAAAACATATATGATAAGTAACGCTATTTTTGTTTAAAGTTTAATATCCAAATTTCACAACAATATGAATATTTATTTACATAATTTTATGGAACAACGATATATTACAAGCTTTTGTACATAAAAACTATGTTTGTAATGTTTTATAAATGCATTACCATATATCATAGAATACATAATATATATATATATATATATATATATATATATATATATATATATATATATATATATATATATATATATATTCTATTTTATATATATATATATATATTTACTACAAAACACCATCCATAAATCTATGTGTATATTCGATTATATGTGGTTGTATACAGTTTATTCGGGAATGAATAAACTCTTCTAGAAAAGCGTTTTCATAAATGCTTCAGATAAACATAATGTGGTTTTGAGGTGAGAATACAAAAGCTTCATTTGATTGGAATTTTAAGGTCATCATGTTACTTTCAAAATAAAAGTCAGTTTTTCAAATGGGAACCTATATATTTATTTATTTTAAATTACAGAATCATTTTCTACGTAAGATTATATTTCTTTCTGTAACAAGGACAAAAGTTCTCACATATTCTCCGAAAAAACTTGCGGTGTTTATGTTAGAGTCATGCCATTGTAACGTTTTCTTTAGTAGGTATTTAATATTTTCCTTCACAAATTAATGTATTTATTATACAAATATCTGGGAACTTACCAAGTAAAATATTAAATAGCTACTCAAGATCCTTACAATTAATACTTTTTTTCGAGAATATTCAATAAACCTTTGTGTATCATATATATATATATATATATATATATATATATATATATATATATATATATATATATATATATATATATATATATAGGTTTTATATATATATATATATATCTATATATATATTAGATAAGCATAAGGGTATGAAAACCTACATTTCTATTAAATTCCAGCTACTCTGGAAGTGACCTAGAGGTTTTGATGAGCTGTCAGCGTATCCTGTAATTTAGAATACTTCAAGACTAGATGCTCATGAAGGTGCTGTGCTTGGGCCTAGGAGATTTAAAGTTCGATTCCCAATGGTAGCAGTTTGTCAATTAAATAAAGTTAAAAACAAATTTAAAGGGGCGGTTAATTGACTACAATGTCGACGTATGTACAACAACGAATGTTACCGACTATGCTTGAAGATTTATGTAGTTTCTTTTCACGAACTCCAGATGAATAGCGGCAAAGTTCCTATCAGAGTCTGCTGTAGTCACACATCGTACCAATTCCTAGTTTTCATACAAAGCCCTTGTACTCCCGCCCATATCATTAATGTGTAGGTACCACTACGGGGCAGCCATTACAACCTAATCTTACCTAGGTGCTCATCACCACGAATACCATAATATTTAGTGCAAAAAATATAAATTAAAATCAATTTTTCTATTATGTTTATAAGCATGCAGCTCATAAATATAGTTAAATCCAGGACCATTGAAGTAGCATCGTATAAAAATTTGTTTATTCTTATAAGAAAGGTAATAAATAAAATTTTAGA
This sequence comes from Nineta flava, assembly GCA_963920215.1. Classification (NCBI taxonomy): domain Eukaryota; kingdom Metazoa; phylum Arthropoda; class Insecta; order Neuroptera; family Chrysopidae; genus Nineta; species Nineta flava. Next base: position 93,645,571 of record OY986042.1, read on the forward strand.
ACAATGCAAACCATTCACATGAGTAATTTGTAAAAATATTTTCAAAACTTCAAAACAATTTTTAGCTTGTATAATATAATTGTTTGATTTTTATCACTTCTCAACTCAATAACTCGACCTAGAATTTTCCTTGAAAGCTGGGTTGAGAGAGGCTGGTAATACTCATATTTCTACAAAGCACACAAAAAACACCTTTTCTTTTGAATCATTAGGAAATTATGTTAACGTTTTATTCAATATATATATATAATCAAATATTTCTATAATATAATCACTTTTTCAGATAAGAATTATTATCAATATATTATTCATTATAAAATTCCCTACAAAAAAACGTAGAAATTTTATTATTTCTATGTTACGTGACTGTATTTTTCTACACCATTCAGAATATTTACCAGTTGTTTAATAAAAGCTCTCTTCACCATTTATAAGATATTATTTTTGAGAGTTCACTTAAAGGGTCTACAGACGTGCAACTTGTGCAGGAACATTATGAATGTTCTATACCAGAGGTGGGCAGGAGATGACTCGGCCAAGCTCTGAGTGAGAGGTAGGAAAGAGAGATAGAGTTAATACAGGGTAAGCTACCAATTATTAATATTTTCTTTTTTTAATTAAAACATTTTCTGAAAAAAATATAATAATACCAAATCTTTTTTATGGTCACTATTATACAAAGTAAATAATACAAGCAATCATTCAATACATACTCTGGAATTTTGGGCTGGTAATTAGGGTCATAAAATGTACCTTTTTAGTATATATCATATTTATGTATGAATAAAATAAAAATATATAAAAAATATATATAAATCTTTTGAACCTTTAAGTTTACCGCTGGACCATTGTAATAAAAGAGGGAAATTTTTGCAAAGGATAATTTAAATAGAATTAAAGTTTTGGAAATTCCAAATGATTTGTCTAAATATTTTACTATTCTAATCTATATAATCTATATATAATAATATTATAATCTATATATGATCACCATCATGGGTGGTGGTCGCGGTCTATCATGTGCTCGATGTAAAAAAGTTATTGATCGATATTGTGATTCTATAAATTGTGCAAAATGTGATGAAAGTTATCATATTGAATGCGTTAACATTAATCTGGAAGAATTCAGAAGACTTATTGATGCAAAAGAAATTAAAGATTGGGAATGCAATAATTGTAACATAACCCCAAAAGTGAACGTCAAAACAGTTGTTAAAAGTGTCGAATTTGAAATAATTCATATACCGGAAGAAAACAAATATGTGCCTATACAAGTAATCATCAATGAAAACAAATTTGTTAATCAAGAAAATGATTTACTTAAGAGATTAATACAGGAAATGACAGATAAGAATAAAATGTTAGAAGAAAAATTAAAAGCGGCTGAAAATCATATAAGAGCCATACAAGTCAATCAGAATAGAGTTATACAACGTGATATGGGTATGGAAAACGAAAATAACATATCTAAAATGCAAGCTAACATTAAAGAAAATCAAACAAGAAAAATATCAGAAACAACTACTAATGAAGTTGGTGTAAGCAATCGTAGTTACAAAGATGCTGTATGTAATGGCTAAACTAAACAGGGCGATGGAATTTTAAAAAACACTAACGATAGTGACATAGGCAATGATACTAACAAACAATTAAATCATAGTGCCTATACTAAGCATAATATTGAAGTTGCAAAAATTGTTACGGCCGATAAAATAGAATCAGATAAAACAGAATTTAAAACAGTGACATACACGAAAAAAAGGAAAGAAACAATTATTGGGACAGGAAAAACAGATGAAGCTACAGCCTTTCAAGCAGCCGAAACACAAATTTGGGTTTATGTTGGTAGAGTAAAACCAAATGTCACAAAAGAAAATGTTTTTAATTACATAAAAGAAAAAACGGGAGAAGAAAATGTGATCTGCGAGGAGTTAAAGACCTTGGGATCAAATAAAGCTTTTAAGGTGGGCATTAATAACAAGTACAAGGAGAAAATGTATGATCCTACTTTTTGGCCGGCGGGAACAGCTATTAGAAGGTTCAATTTGAATTTATTTCGTTCCAAACCAACCGCAAATTGGCGAATGCAACAATCCGAAACGACAAAAGACATATGAAGTAAACATTATGCATTTTAATATACAAGGTATAACAAACAAAACGCCACTTTTAGAACTATTACTAAGTGAACTACAAATGTCGTTGGATGTTATGTGTATAACTGAACACTGGCTCGTACAAAAACAGTTGTCAATGCTATCTGTCAACAATTTGGTTGTAAAGTCTTCTTTTACCAGAAGTATAAAAAAGAGAGGTGGAAGTTGTATTCTCATAAACCGAAGACTAAAAGTAGAAAACTATAAGGAATTGGAAGCCTTGTCATCTGAAATGGACTTCGAATGCAGCGCTGTAAAAATAGAAGAATTAAACATTGTTGTTATTTGTATATATAGGACCCCATCGGGAAATATTGAAATATTTTTTGCTCAATTGCAAAAGTGCCTAAATTATGTATCTAATAAGAAAATATACAACAAAGTTATCATATGCGGGGACTTCAATATCGATTTACTTCAAAAAGACACCAGTGCTAATACACTTCAAGAAATTCTTCTATCATATAACTTTCAAATACTCATTAATGAGCCAACTCGAATTGCAAATAACAGTGCAACATGCATCGATAATTTTTTCATTAATTTTAACTATCGTAAAGTAAATATACACCATAGTCCTTTGTCAGATCATACACTACAAATTCTCACAACAGATATAACTAAAAATTTAAGCACCAAAGGTTATTATGAAAGAAGAAACTTCTGTCAAACCAACATAAAGTACTTTGAAGCATTATTGAATACGGAAACATGGGAAGAAGTATTATTTAAAACGGATCCAAATATTGCCTTAGACTCATTTTACGAAGCGTTTATGTACTATTTTGATGTAGCATTCCCCTCAAAGATCGTCTTCTACAACTACGAAGAAAAAAATGCGTGGATAACACCTGAAATTATAAATCTATCTCGAAATAAAAATGAATTATGGAGAGAAATTAAATTTCGCAATAAACAAAACCCAGAACAGACTCTCACAGAAAAAAGAAGCCAATATAATAAAATCCGCAATCATCTTAAAACACGGATTAAAGACACAAAAATATCGCACTACTGTAGCAAAATAAATCGATCTGAAAATAAGACAAAAGCTGCCTGGAATCTTGTAAATAGTCTCACTCAACCAGTACCAAACAATAGGAAGGAAATAGAAAGTATAAATAATATTGAAGGTAATAAAATCACCAATATAGAAGAAATTTCAAATACTTTCAACGATTATTTTATTAATATTGCTGAAAATCTTGGGCTAAATCAACCAAATTTTAATACGAAGCTAAGCAACGCAAATAATACACTATATCTACTTCCTTGCAATGAAATAGAATTACTGGAGATAATGCGGAAACAAAAATGCAAAAAATCTTGTGGTTGGGATGAAATCCCTACCGAAATAATAAAACTCAGCGCCACACAATTAATAAAACCTTTGCTGGATATTATTAATAAAATGTTATCTAGTGGTATTTTCCCTGACGCATTTAAAAAGGCTATTGTAACACCCGTATTCAAAAACAACGACTCTATGAACTTAAAAAATTATAGACCGATTTCGATACTGCCTGCTATTTTGAAGATATTTGAGAAAGTATTGTACAACAGATTAATATCGTTTCTGGAAAAATTTCACATTATTTCTCCAGCACAGCATGGATTCACGAGGGAAAGGACCATTGATCAAGCAATTTTCAAAGCTTTTGCTGAAATTTACCAAGCACTGAATAGTAAAGACATAACGATTGCTTGCTTCTTAGATCTAAGCAAGGCCTTCGACTCACTAGATATTGATCTGTTGCTACACAAACTCGGTTTCTACGGAATAAGAGGTAAAGTCCTTGATTTAATATCGTCATATCTGACAAATCGGCAACAGTGTGTAAAACTGAGTTGTAATGTGGGAAATAGACGAAAGCAAACATTTTCGACCTTCAAGCAGGTGCAAAGAGGCGTACCGCAAGGATCACTATTGGGTCCTTTATTGTTCATTTTATATGTAAACGATCTTCCTCTAAGAACTACAAACAAAATGATTCTCTTCGCTGATGATACGACTGTTCTTTTTCGCGGAAAAAACGAAGAAGACGTTATATCAAACATCAATAAAACTTTTGAGAGTTTAAATAAATGGTTTAAAGACCACACATTAAGTCTAAACGTTGACAAAACTAATATCTTATGTATAAGAAATGATATTGAAGAAATAGAAATTGAAAAAATGTCTACAACACTTAAAGCATCACAATATGTAAAGTTTCTCGGATTATACATAGATAGTAACTTGAACCACAGAACACACATAGACTATCTGTCAAAGAAACTGTCGAAGCTAATATATTTGCTATACAGGCTGAGAGACACCGTGTCTCAAGACATTGTCCTACAAGTTTACTACGCCCATATACACTCAAATATAAGATACGGCATACTGTTTTGGGGAAACTCCCCCAACGTACATAAAATACTTAAACTTCAAAAAAGGTGCCTACGTGTAATAGTGAGTGCAAAACCAGACGAACCAGCAAGACCTATTTTCAAGAACCTGGGTATCCTTACAGTGATTGACACGTTTATCTTGGAAGGAGCTTTATTTGTTAAAAACAACCTAAATTTATTTCTAGATCATCAACTGGAACACACATACCATACAAGAAATAAAGATAACTTGGTAGTAATGCAAACCACAAGAACGTATATCGATTCAGCTGTATTAAATACTTGTATTAGAATTTACAATACAATTCCCACAGACATAAAAAATTTAAATTCAAGCTTGTTTAAAAAAGAATTAAAAAAGTCGCTGCTTACAAAAAACCATTATGATTTAAAAGAATTTATAATTTAAAGATATCAAAAAATTTTTGTTTACTGTTATATCTAATATTATGAGAGTTTATTATTAGCTGTTAATACTGTTTATATATTTCTATCAATTCTGTTATATTTGTTATTGTTATTATCTTTACTAGCTTTGTTATTGTTATTTATTAGCTTTGTTATTGTTATCATTTCTCTCAATTTGTTATTGATATCATCTTTCTTAATTTTCTTATTGTTATCATTTTTTGTTAATTTTCTTATTGTTATCACTTCTGTTAATTTTCTTATTGTTATCATTCTTGTAATTGCTACCATTTTTGTTACCTAGGTTTGACGCATTCAATGTACTCTGTACGAAAATTTATGAATAAAGTTTAATTATTATTATTATTATTATTATTATTCATATCCGAGAACTAATAAAGAATTATTTACCTGATTTAATTATTATTTCTTCGTATGGAGTATGCTCAGTATAGTGTCATGGGAATTTGATGAATTAAGTTAAATTTTACATAAAGTGGGAATTTGAGTTCTTCGAGTTAGTCTACTTTGAATTGAAAAAGTGAAAAGTACTATTTGTAGTAGTGGAAATTATTTTTCGCATAATTTGTTTTTCAAAAAAAATAAAAGTAGTGAATTTAATAATGGAAAAGACATCGCAAGCAGTCTTGGATAAGTTCAGATTATTATTATTATTATTGTTATTATTATCATTATTGTTATTATTATTATTATGTTTTTTGGTGTATCTCTCCATACTGTAAAAGATATTATTTAAACAATAAATATTTTATAAAACTATTTCTAAATTGATTGAATAAATTATTGGGCAATAATCGGTAGGCAACCTGTATTGAAACATCGTTCCGTCTTGCTTCAAAACATACCTTCTTTACTTACTCTCACCCAGCTTATGGAGAGCTCGTAAGGCTCAGGCGAGCTGTCTGTGCCCACCTCTGTTCTATACTAGGTTGCAAATGTGTTTAGCTGTTGCTGAACAAAAAACATGTCCTTGAACTGGTTGCACTAAAAATCAAAATTATTTGATATTTTGTAGGAGGAGTTTAATGTTCCTGTACAAATTGGTCGCCTGCAGAGAAATTTGTAACATATATATATATATATATATATATATATATATATATATATATATATATATATATATATATATATATGTTATCTAAAATTTTATGTTTTCCTAATATTTTTTTATGTTTTATTACCTAGATTGGTTACAATTTACAGTATATACTTTATTATTTTTATTATACTTTATTTTTTGTATCAACTTTTATAAAATTTTGTAAAAATTGTTTTACAAAATACATACAACTAGTTACTAGAGATACATACATATAAATAAACTATACAAATTAAATGAGATAGATAGAGATAAGATGACAAGTGATTGAATTTTTAAGATTACCGTCATAAAATAATAAAATAATAATTTTATGTTCCACAATTTTGGTTGCACGTCTGTAGAGGTAATATTTTGTAGGCGGAGTTCAATGTTGCTGCACAATTTTCCGCGTCTGTAGTCTACTTTAGAGATTCAAGCCCTTGGTTTCGTTAAACATACGTATTCATGCATAGAGCTAGCTGCTCATACATAAATGCATTTTATTTTGCTATCGTAGAATATTGATTGAATAAGTTTGCATATTTCTCGTATTTGTAAAAGAGTTAGATTATTTGGAATGTTCAATTGAATTGAAATTAGTTTGAAAATAGTTAGAGTTTCCTGAAATAATTCACGAAAACTAAGGCAAGAGTGTACTAGCACCTCCAAAAATGACCAAAATTGTATAGTTGCCTTGTACCGAATCTTGGATTTCACATAGACGGCTTGGATTCGATTTCCGGTATCGGAACCAAGTTTTGGAATATACTAAGAAATCCTTGTAAATTCAATCCTCTTCTGAAACCTCATCTTAGTTTTTTGGGGGTTAACAAGTGTAATTTGGCGACATTTATGTTGCACTAAGATAGATAGATAGATTGTAGAGGCTGCCCTGAACGGGCTACACTTCGACCAAGGTCCATTGTGATGCCTAAGGATGTGAGGATGTGAGTGGAGTGGAAGGAATTTTTGTGTATAGACTAGTAATCGGTAGGATATGCGGCTGCAGCCGACTATGATAGAAACTATGCCGATATTCATCTGGAGTTCGTGAAGGAAACTGCAGAAAACCTTGTCAAGCATAGCCGGTTACTTCGTTCTAATCCATACGCCGACAATTTAGTCAATTAACCGCTCTTTTTTTTTTCTTAATAATTGACAAACTGCCGATGTCGGGATTCGATCCCATAACCTCCCAGTTTCCAAGTAGGCATACTACGCAGACACAAAGCCTTAGACAGCTCGGCCACTTGAACTGGTTGTGTTGCACTAAGTTGACTAAGATATTGATGAAGAAAATATTAATATCTATTAATATTTTAATATAAAAGATATTGATACCCAATTTTCGAAAAAGTGCGTAGAAAAAAAGGTGTTATTCTTTTTAAAGCGAATTATAGTTTAAAACAACTAAAACAACACGCTTTTATTGTAATATGAACTAAAAAAAAGTTTGTCTGTACGCACATAAGTAGTATAATTCTTCCTAAATAATTTATTAAAATTAATATTTTATAAGATCAAAAATACTATTAAGACATAAAAGTTTAATAAAATGTTATAGTAGTGAAAAACGACAATACAAAAAATATGTTTTATATCTAAAACCAATTATTCTACATTTTATCATGGTAGAAAAAATTCAGTGTCACGTGAAATTGGAATATGAAAGACTGCCATTTAATCGATTATTTACATTAGAATCAGAGTTAGTGAAATTTATCAAGACCAGGCCAGGTTTATCAGCGCATAAAAATGATATTATTGATAATCTGACTCAAAATTCTAATATTCTTCTTTTATCAGAAACATGGAATAATTATGATGAAGACATTCCTGTACCTAATTTCAACTGTATAAAACTCAAATTGAAATGTTCTTATTTAAGAGCTGCGGTGTAGCTATTTACCAAATAATAACGAGCATTCCTCTTTCCTGTTATAATGTATATAATATTGTCTGAAGAGTGGGGTCATTTATGTGACAGACTTACTTGTTGTCTGTTTCGCCAAACATCCGAAAGTGGGTGAAAACTGAATTAAAAAACTCCTTTACATTCATACATACAATCAACAAGTCGAGCTAATATAGGCATGTTAACAAATAGCTTTTATTCCAAATATTCTTTCGAAAACCAAATGGATTATGGATAAACCTGCAGAATAAAGGACGCGTCTTTAGGAATCGATAGTAAATACAATATCTATACGGAATTCCTAGCTTGTATACTAATTTTTGGTATCGAAATAAATTTTCTACAATTATTCAGTCACATTGGTTCAATTTTTGTTAGCATTAACTGTTCATAAATATTTATTTTAAATATCAAAGATTTTGTGTTTGTTTTTATTTTGTTTAAGAAAATTGAAAAAGTTTTTTTTTTGCTATAAGTGATTGATTGAAACAATTGAAGCAATAATAATATACAGGATGTTTCATTAGTAAAATACAGAATGTTTCATTAATAAATACATAATACAATAAATATTATTAAAATAATCAAAGAGAACTCTAGGTTTTTTGAAATTACATTTCAAATTTTTGTCTGGAATTCGAATCAAAGAACATCTGGCTCATGAAAGTATCTACATATACAAATTGAGAAAACAGATAATGAATTTGGACAATGGCCCAATTCCAAACTCCGATTTAATAAAATTAAACCATTTTCGAAATAAAAATAAAAATCTAATACCTGAATGTCAAGTTTAGCGTCGATACCCTCACTTTAGTGACAAAACAAACGCCGCATAGTCACCAAACAATACCGCCAATAAATAGGTTGGGATCTCCACACACCTAATCCGTTAGTCAGTCAACTCAAATAATCCTCAGGTCATATTATACCCTCAGTCAAATCGTATAAAAGGACAGAACTTTTTTAATGTCATTGTGAGACACGCACCAAATTAGCAACAAGCAATGTAATTACATAATACAATACCTATGCTTGGTTTTCTCATAAAGTGTTTTTTTTTTCGTTTCAAATTTCATTTCAATGTATCGTGTCAAATTTTTTAAATAAATTATTTTATTTTCATGAAAGGTGGGTGGCTTTAATGGCACTTGAACCGTGTATATTTTTGTTTTTGTTTGTGTTTTGTAATGTATGAACAGTTTTTTAATTAATTTTAAACTTTTGATGGTGATTTGATGTATCGAATAGTAAACATTTGATATAAATAGCCGCTAGTTTACAAAACAATTAATAAATATGGAAATAGTAAATAACCAAATTAAAAATACATCGACATCAAAGAAAGTGAAAAATAATATGCATTCCACTACCATAACATCTCAGGTAGCTCAGCGGCAGAGCATTGGTCTTGAATTCCAGAGATAGCGGGTTCGATTCTCATTCTAGATGTGTCTGATTTTTCATATCAAGCATTTGATGCCAAAACAATGTTATCAATGTTCAGACATGTTACTTAAATGTCAAATTAAGAGAACGCTAGTCACTTCCGTTGGTATATTATAACCGAAAGGCAACCATACTAACAATAGATATATTTATTAAAAAAACAATTAATATATATCGAATAGTGATTCGTATTAGGTGCACCTAGTATACAAAAGAATACAAGGTTTCTTTTTTATATCACATCTCATAACATAGATAACTAGTGTATTTGTTTTATTTACTCTTCGCAATAATTGTTTGAGGGCAGTCGTAAAAATATTTCTTTTTTGTGTACAAAGGTCGGCCAAACATTTACATTCCTCTTAAATGTTTACAAAATGCCGCGCGTTTGTGTTAATTCTCCTAACTTATTTAAGAGGCGGTATCGGGTAGATGGAAACTATCTATCCTTGTTAATTTCTGTTGCCATCAAAAGGATTAATAAAAAATCGATCGATCAATCAATTTAAAAAATATAAATATTTTAATTAAAAATAAAATTTTAAAACTTTTTTCATTATGCAACCTATTGTAATGATTGATCTGGCGATAAGGTATTTTTTTACTATGAACCTAGTAAAAAAAAATTAAATTTGTTACATAGTGTATGTGTGGCAGATGAATCGTCGAATCCGCTGTTTTACAAAACCGCTAGTTGTTTTACATAACAACTCCATTGTAAAACAACTGAACGACGTTCATCTGGATTGTCATTGCGATACGTTTTACAAAACTGCTACCCACGTTTAGAGGTAATGCAGAATAGCTTATCTGTAGTCAGTCACAAAGAGCGTTTTGATATAAGGAAATATATAGAAGGCCTTTTAGTTTGTGGCCCAAAAACACGCAAAACTCGACCAACTCGGGGTATGACCGATGAAGTGAAAGATTGTGGTACTCGGTTGTAATAGTAACGTTATTTAATTTCAATAATTTTTGACACTAACTCAAATATATAGAACGTCTTTTAGTGCGGCGCCCAAAAACACGCAAACCCGACCAACTCGGGGTATGACCGATGAAGTGAAAGATTGTAGTACTCGGTTGTAATAGTTACCTTATTTAATTTCAATAATTTTTAACACTATCTCAATTATATAGAACTTGTTAGGAAAAAGGACCTAAAGAAATAATTCTAAGCTATGAATTTAAGACTTGAACAGTATAGACTGCTAGGTAATATAAATACTAGTATTAATGATATTAATAATGATATAAACTAAAATCTACAATGTGACGTTTCATTTCACGCTGTTTTACATAACATCTAATCGTTGACCCGCTGCATTGATAAACGCAAAATGTATAAGCAATATTACGTGTTAAAGTTCAATAATTATGTAAAACAGCTAAACGTCCTTCAGTTAATAACAACTCCGTTATGTAAAACAACTAACGGTTTTATAAAATAGCGGATTCGACAATCCATCTGCGACATATATATGGGAAAGAAACCCACAAGCGTGTAGCTAAGTTCTTTACGTTTGTTGTTTTAGTTTTTTTTTTTTTTATATTAAGGTAATACGCGCGTTGAAGCAAAGCAAAGATAACGAGATGAATTTTTTAAATGTTATTAATCAATAGTAATAGTAGTAGCGTAGAGGAGGTTGAAGCCTGGTAAGTAGGTCTTTTAAGGCCTTTTTACCGACCCTTAGAGCATAGGTGGGCAAAGTTTGACTTCACTCAGCTCTGAGTGAGAGGTAGGAAGAGAGATAAAGTAAATACAGGGTATCCTATCAATTATTATTACTTTCCTTTTATAATTAAAACATTTTCTGAAAAAATATAATAATACCAACTCTTTTTTATGGTCAATATTATACAAAGTAAATAATACATACAATACATTGAATACATACTCTGGAATTTTGGGCTGGTAATTTGTACCTTTGGTATAAAATGTACCATTTTAATATATTTGTGTATGAATAAAATATAAATGTTATTTATAATATATAAATATATAATATATAATATAAATATATATTATATAAATTATAAATATAAAATATAAATCTTTTGAACCTTTACGTTTACCGCCGGACCGTTATAATAAAAGAGGGAAATTTTTGCAGAGGATTTGAATAGAATTGAAAACTAGTTTAGAAACTTTAGATAGAATTAGATTTTTGGAAATTCCAAATAATTTGCCTTTGAATAGAATTGACTAGTTTAGAAACTTTAGATAGAATTAGATTTTTGGAAATTCCAAATAATTTGCCTAAACTTTTTACTATTCATATCCGAGAACTAATAAACAATTATTTACCTGATTATTTTTTCTTCGTATGGAGTATAGTGCCATGGGAATTTGATGACACTAGATACAATAAACATGCCAATGATCAGGCTGGGGAGGGGGGATAATTTGTTACTGATTTCCTAATGGTTAAATTTTACATAAAGTGGGAATTTGAGTTTCTAAATTTCTAAATTGATTGAATAAGATATTGGGCAATAATCGGTAGGCAACCTGTCTTACTACAAATCATACCGTTTATACTTACTCTCACACAGTTTATAGAGAGCCGTTCGGCTCCGGAGAGCTGCGCCTACTGCGTATGTAGACTAGAAATTAGTAGGTTATGCGATTACGGCCGACTATGATAGGAACTATGCCGATATTAATATGAAGTTTGTGAATGGAAATTGCAGAAAACCTTCACAAGCATAGCCGGTTACTTTCGTTCTTATCAGTTTAGTCATTTAAGTAAAGTGCTTTTAACAGCTCGACCACTCGGAAAGGTTAATCGATAATAAATTCACATAAATTAATTTTTTGAGACAGATCTGACATCCAGTTTATTAGAAATTAGTTTTCAAAAATTGGAATTTTACACGTAATAGATATGAAATTTCTGGTTAATCCATCATTTAATCCATCATAAAATTGAAGTTTAACTGCTAAAGACAAAAATTTTAAAAGCTTGAAATACAGTAGTTTAACTTTTTTGTTTGTTATTTGCAGCTCTACACCGTGAAATAGTTTTCTTGAATGAATTTCAGAATACGCTGTATATATAAAATCGAGCTACGATTTCAAAATTTTATAATTGATTTGTTCCTTATTTATTCGGTTTACAAAAAATTGATTCGTATAAAAGTTGTTCATAACTATAGTAACAACTTTTATTCGAAACATTTTTCCGAAATTCGAATAAATAAGGCACAAATAAATTGTAAAGTTTTGAAACGATAGCTCAACTTTTCGACACCATTTGTACGTACATACATATATACAGAGGTTGTGTGGCGTCCACATCTGTTTTTTATATGTCTGGTATTTTTTTTGACTGAAGTGTTTTTCATTAACTTGTGGTATTCCATCACATAATTGTTTTGAATATATAAATAATAATTGTTTTTATCTATCTACCTTGCCAAATTCCAATTTATCCAATTTTCTGTGGTTTATTACCACAGTTTTGGTGGTAAAAAACTACACAAAATAACCATTCAATTGTCAAATACAATCACCGTTTAGATCATACAGTCCGAAACTAGTCAACCAACGAAACAAAATTTGTTGTTAATGAAGTTAATTAAGCAAATGAATAATAATAACTGAAATTTTATTTATTTAAGGACAAATTCAAGCGCTAGATATAAAAATTCGTTAAGCAGGAGCTGCTTCAACTTAGCGAATTTCCTTGGAATACATAAATAACTCTCTAGCGGTCACAATGTTAGTCTGATCAAAATAAAATGCCGTATCTGATTTGAGTATTTGCATGGCCAATTTTATTAATAAATGACGTCAAGGGGAAAGGGGGGCATAAAGATAGAAGAAAACACAAAATATAAAATATCTCTTAATATTAGTACTAGATTTATAATATAATAAATTTTAAATTATATTGAAATTGCTCTTGTTAAAATATCCTTCATTCCTTCATTTCAATATATTGTAAATCTAGTATATTTTAATCTAGTTAATTTTCTATTTATTTTTATTTTTGTCTGTTGATCTCGACTTTATATCTATCTCTAATTGTCAAAGAGTAAAGTACGACTAGCTAATTTATACTGATGATGACTACATTGTAGTCGAAATACGAATTTATAATACAAAAAAACTGATCTAGGTAAAGGGGGCGAATTTGAAATTTTATTTCAAAAACCTAGAGTTCTCACTAATTATCATTCGATAATATATTATTTAAATATCAAAGAATTAAAGTTTCATCTAATATCAAGTCTCACGCTTGAACGTCCTTAATGTTTCCCTCACAAAACGTATAACAGAAGTATTTTTAATATTGCATGATTTTAAATAATAAATGTTAACATTAATAATTCACACATTTCTTGTTAAACACAACATTGCAATTTTTTTCTAATTACAATAAGTGGAATTTTTTTTTCTAAACGCACACATAATAAGTGAAAATATTTCTTATGAACTATGATTTATCGCAAACTGTTGTGTTTTCTCTACCAAATAAAATTTACTTTCAAAGAATCCTTTGTGAATTTTATTCAACGAGTGGAATTTGATCAAAAGATATCAAAGGTTCTATGTACCACAACAGTCGATGTCATTTTTTTAAATTTTGTAATTGATTTGTGCTTGGGTTTTCGATAAAATGCTCCGAATAAAAGTTATTCCTTACAAATATAGTAACAACTTTTATTTGAATTTTTTTTTCAAAAACCGAATGATTTAAGCACTAATTATGTATACAATGTTTTTAAATGACATCAACTTTTGTAGTTAAGTGTACAAAGCTGAGATGTGAATAATTTACCAGGCTTTTATAATGGTACTAGCTTTTGTAAGTATACTTTTTGGAGATAACGAAAACTACCGGTCAATTCGTTCCTTAACCAATTTAGTAAACAAAATTTTCAAATATAATGTAACTTAATAGTTTAACCTATAGAAATTGGCCCCAATTACTTTTCCACTTGTGACCGAGCGGTTTAACGCACTCTGCTTGCTTGGAACTGGGAGATAATGGGTTTGAATCCCGACGTTGGAAGTTTGTCAATTAAAATTAATGGGACGGTTAATTGACTAAATAAACTGTGGGCGTATGGAGTAGAAGTAATCAGCTATGCTTGTGTAAGGTTTCTGCAGTTTCTCTTCAAGAATTTCAGATGAATATCGGCATTTTTGATTTCGAAATATGGTAACTTTTAAAAGAAGGGGGATTTTTGAAATTTTATTTTATGATTAAGCAAAATTGTGCGCTACAAGATATGGTTATAGATATCGCACTATTAGATATCGTTATACTAAATACGCAAATACATTTTAGTACCTAAATATGATATATGAGCGATTCGCCCGGATTATGACGGTAAAAATAGTTTCACAAATAACGAATAATTTTTTAATCAATTTTGACAGATAAAAATGGTTACTGTGACATAAATAAACATCCTTAGATGATATACATCGATTTTTCTGTAGACCCACAATTCAGCAGTACATAATTTGATGTATCAGTCTTGCTTAAGGATGTTCCAACATGAAACCACTTTTCAACAGATTTTGCTCTTTTTTTTCACATGCAAAAAATAACTTTTTCTAATAAATCACGAAGTTTCAGAATTTTTGGCCGTTTAGAAGGCAATTCTCTCTCACTCTCTCTCATTAGAAGTATGTAAAACTTCATGTCCGCCCAACTATTACCTGTTGTATTAAAATAAATACTCGACAGAATTTAAAAAAAACTAGAATAGTAAAGATAAATATTTATTATATAAATTTTTTTTAAATTTTGTTTTACCGTTTTGTTTTCGAAATATAAAAGTTTAGAATTATTTTTTATTTCAAAGTTACATTAATTTGTATATATGAATAGTGGAATATATGTTGTGTATGTGTGTATATGTATTTTTTCTACCATTAAAGCAAACCGGTTTTTTGTCCTGATTATATAGCACAGTCTGGAACTACCTTAAGTCAGACGACTTAACTACAAGACATTCTCTACTATCTATGCTAACCAGTTCGTGTGGTCCAATTGTTAAAGTAATACCCTCTGCTCAAAACTGACAGGTTGCTGGTTCAATTACCAATACAGGCAGATTGTCAATACTGTTAGCGTATGGACAAGAACGAAAAAGCTTCTGAAGGCTTTCTGCAGTTTCTTTTTTACGAACTCCAGATGAATATCGGCAAAGTTCCTATCAAAGTCAGCTGCAGTTGCATAACCTACCAATTGCTAGTCTACATACAAATTCCATGCCCATTAGGGATCGGTAAAAAGACCTAGAAAAGCCTACTTGTCAGGCTTCGACCTCCCATCGCTACTACATCTACAACTATCTATGCTTATAATGCTTCTGGAAGAAATTCTCTAAATGATACACAAACAGACAAATATATCGCAATGATCATTTCTCTATTCGACAGAATATGAAAATACTGTTAATACTGTAATAATATTTAAAAACGAAATTAAAATCCGGCAAATATCAAGGAAGCTATAAGCTTTTAAAGATTATTATCTGTCTCTTTCTTGCAAAAATACTAAAAACGGAATTTTCCGTGAATTTTAAATGGTGAAAGTGTTATATGACGTCACATAACATATCAAGAGGGCTATCACCCTCTATTTGTCTAATCGGGAATTTCAATCATTCATATCTCGCTGATTTTTAAAGTTATTTAAAAAGTAATTTTACCTTGATATTTGTCAAGTAAACATGCTTCAATTCAAGTGTTCAATTCAAAAAAAATGTTCATGCATATTCCCTATTACCTTAATTAAATCATATTTTCATCATTATGCGAATACAAAAAAAAAATACCTTTCTTCAAACTCCATACCTAAGAACGAAGACATGTATGATTTTCTCAACTCTACGTAAAAGGAAGAGGAAATATTTTGTTGAAATATAACTAGAATTAAATGAACTAGAATTTATAGATAAAAAGAAAAATATAATGAGCCGTTGTTTATAAACATATTTGTACCGTGTTTATAGATATTATATTGTGGGCACAAAAACACCAGAGTGTCGACATTTCGTTTCACAAAACACAATTTTGTCTAAAACACAAGCGTCAAGAAACAAATATTCAAAAGCATATTACATTCAAACCATTTAAATTCAATTGGGACTTATTTAACGGAAATTAAAAAAATTTTCACATGGTTGAAACTAATAAGGAAAATTAACGCCATACAAAGGAGGTGGATATATACGTTCGAAAATTTTCAACAATGTTCATAAGGCAGGCCTTTTACAAAAAAAAAAATATTTTACACTATAAAGAACCTTTTGTTAATTGTCATTTATTTATACACTAATGTATACCTTTTCAGGGATCCGTACTCAAAAGGTGTCCACGAAAAATTCCTATTTCTGTGATGATCCTCTTTGTTTTCTCTACTTTATATCAGCAAATATGGAAACACAAAACTTTGTTCCAAAAAAGGAAAATCATTGGTGAAATACCCTCACAAGGTCATAGCCCACGTTTTTTAAATTTTATTAAACAGTGTCTTGGGAGAAGCGAATCTCGTCGGACTGAAGTGGAAAGGGGCACACAATGGACGAAGTAAGGTCGAAATAAGGTTGAAGTGCAATACTTTTTAGACTACTTTTTTAGTCTTTATTAATATTATTATTTCTACAGGCTCTAGAATTATAAAATTAAACTTATCATAACAAATCTATTAAAACAAGTAATGTAACAACGAACTTGGTTAATTGTTTGAATACCCAGTATATACTGAGTTGCATATCAATGATTGAATTGTTAACAATGCGTATTCGAATTGTGAACAATTCGCTTTCCGAGGAACATTTAATCACAATTTATCAGAAAACTATTGAGTTTATGAAAAAAAATTTTAAACAAAAGTTGTTTATTTTAAAAGGAAAAGATTTTTTGTAAACAAATTTTTATTCTATCTCTTATGGTATTAAAGGCGTATATTTTCCCCCCTGGCGGGGGGAATCACGTTCCGCTTTTGCCCATTAATGGCTAGTCATGTATATATCGTGGTCCCTTTGTGAAATCTGTCTTCGTGAAAAGTTCACCTTATTTCGACTGATTGTGTCTAACATAATCTACCATAGTTTAAATGATGAAACTTCGTAATGTGCCCAAGGAAAAAAGGAATTTTGTGCTACGTAAAATGTCAAAGAAAAGAAGGCATATTGTATATAAATAAATATTTGTATATAAATGTATATAAATAAATAAAACATAAATTCTTTTGATTTAACAAAAAACTGCCACACCAGTAAATAATCACAAATTAAATATAAATACATATTAAAAAACTGGAGGAATAATATATTTTTATTAATCCGGATATTTTCATGAGAAAAGGTTTGTCAATCGAAAATTCATATATTACGTCGTAATTCCTACACAATGAATGTTAAAATTAGTGAGGAGTTAAAGAATGTAAGTGTTCCAACCGCATACAACAATCTTTCACTTCATCGGTCGTAACCCGGGATGGTTGGGTTTGCGTGTTTTGGTCCCCTGCACTAACAGGTGTTCTACATATTGCAGATATCGTGGCAAAAAGGCTAAAACTATTGAAATAATTAGGATTTGAAACTGGAAAAAATACAATGTGACCTTTAAGGTTTTACTGCATTTATATACAGATTTGGACAAATGAAAATAAGTTATTTTAGCCGAATAAATAAAAATATATTATTCATTCGATTACCGAAGAAATATTACTTTGTCTAATTCACTTTGATGTGCAATAAATAAATCTTTGGCTTCGGCTTCCATAGTAAGAACGTGTAATTTTTTACATGCATAAATACGGCGATTTTTTATGAAATGCCTATAGAATCTTCGTGTAAAAAAGATTTCACTATAAGACTACGATATAAAGTAAGGCAGATTATGTTACACACCATCCTTCGACATATGATGGGCTTTTCACGAAACATTCAGGCAGTAAATGTAACTTTTCATGTTTACATAACACGTCGATGTTTCATGAAATGCGTGAAAAATCATAGTTAATAACAAGACCACGCCATATATACATATACTCAGGGACGTATTTAAAGATTTGGAGGTCCTTGGGCATCGAACAAGTGGAGGCGCATAGAAAGTAGGGACAGCTTTGACAGGCGGTTCTGTGACATCGTAGCTTGAAGTCTATTTTTTATAATTTTCATTTTCGAAGATGAGCGCTCTCCAGTGCAGTTCGACGCCACCAACACCAAGTACATTCTCAACGTTTGGAAATTTAGCTCTGAAATTTTGATTTTCGATTATTTAATAGTAAACAAACTCTTTGGATTGATCTGTTTGCCAATCTTTTTGTAAAAAACGATCAATGATGAACTCATTACTCTAAACGATTAAGAAATCCAAAATAGCGGAAACGTACAGTTTATCTATAAAAATTGAAGGACCTGATAATTCGGGTAACAGAAAAACTGGTATCTATTTTAGTTTAAGAACTGATATTGTGGAGGCCCGCGGCTTCAGGCCCTGTTGTTCTCCACTAAATTCGGCCCTGCGTATACTTCACGATAAATTCATTAAAATTCATTAGAATTGTCAACATGTTCGAGTAATTTTTCAAATTGTCAACTGTCGATCTATTATATAATCCAAATGTGCCATTTTGTATACCAAATACAGAGCCATCGATGCGCCAGCTAAACTCATACTTGAAGCCATATTGTTTTTTTTTTCATATTATTTATACAAACATAAAAACCATTTTATAAATAATCACTTAAAAACAAAAGCTTTGTTTTAATAGGAAAAACACGAACTGTGTGTATATTACACATACAAACGAACATAAGCAGATACACACAAACACACACACACACATACACATACACACACAAACGGTATTTACAAATAAAAAAACGCAACAAGACCAAAACAAGAGCAAAAAAAGCCTACATATATAAAGTATAATAATATAATATATATATATATATATATAATATACATATAAAGTATTCGAGCTTATTTATTATTTTAGTAAAAAAAAAGAACATACAGAGAAACAAAAATGATAAATTATCTGCAAAAAAATCTAAAACATCATTTAATGTGAAAATGTCTTTCGTTTAAAATCGATTGTTGTGCTTTATTTAGAGCCAAATGGGACACTAATTTGTAAAAACGATATCTCTGTTTTGAAACAGGGTGTCAGATCAGACCTATGGGAGATCTTACGGTAGTAGTTTCTGTGTACAACCACATTTCGATAAATATCTTTAAATTATAGACTAAACCCCGAAGTATAAATAATAATAACAACGGTCTCTAACAGACTTCACTCACATCATTATTTTTAAACCTATATTATTTTCTAATTTTACATTTTTTATGTTATGAGTAGAGGACAAGGAATTCATTCAGAATTCAGACTAGGAATTGGTAGGTTGTGCGGCTGCAACCGACCTTGATAGGAACTATGTCGATAATAATCTGGAGTTCGTGAAGGGAAACTGCAGAAAACCTTTACAAGCATAGGCGGTTACTTCGATCTTGTCCATACGCCGAGAGTTAAACAAGTGATCAACGAGTGGGTGAACGTTAAACACCGTTATAGACACTAGCCAAATATACCGCAGCCAAAACTCTGGAAACCTGTTTCGGAATGCATCTAAGAGTTTGTCACTAGATGTACTCAACCTGAACAGGATACAACTTCAGAAGGTTACCGGATTCATCACCAGGCATTATCACCGCCGAAAGCACCTGCACACAATAGGACTCCATAACGGATCCATTATGAGCCGACTGTGCGGCGAGGTGGAGGAAACATCCATTCATATCATCTTTTACTGCGAATCTCTCGGTCACCGCAGATACACCCCGAATATATGAACCATTAGGAAAACCTGATAAGCAAGCTCCTGACTATTACCAAAATATGGGATAAGCGAATCCCGTCAAACTGTAGTAGGCCTGTAGAAGGGGGAGCACAATGGGCCATAAGGTCGGCATGCAATACTTTATATACCCCAAGATATACTCGTATCTATCTATCTAATACAATTTTTGCAAAAGTTGTTTATTTTTAAAAAAGGAACTTAATTTTTAATTTTTATTCTATCTCTTCCGGTTTTGATAGATAGGCAAAGATAGGCAGTTTTGCTCATTTTGCCCAAACATAGTCCGATTTTGCCCATTCATGTACTTAACCTTACTTTTTAACTCTAGAACACACATACAAAATTTTAGTTCGCGTCTCTGTCTTCGTTTTTGAGTTATCGTGATGGCACATTTGCGGAAATGGACTAATTAGGTCATTTGATGAACACCTATATCCAATTTTTTTTTAGAATAAATTGAAGTCGAGTTTTAAACTAATTATGAAAAAAAAAGTCGATTCGGTTTAAAGTTAATTTAAAAACTTATTTTGACGAAAACCATAACAAAGATACCAATATTTATTTGCATGTTAGCATATTCGTAATCTAAGCAAAAAAAATGACACCAAGATGTAACCGCCGAATAATGAAACTCGCACTGATGAGATTATTAGTAAGAATTTCAACTTTATGGTTGGTACCATTGAATGAGAGACAAATGAGTGCCCTCTTATAAAATTATGTCTGATAAAAGAAAGTTAAAAGCAAAAAATCAATCATTGTCAAAAATTTCATATTTCATAAACATAAGGCTAGCTGTCCAACCCAAATGTTGCAATCAATCATTGTGGCAATAGGAAAAAATCAGCTAATACTAATGTGATCCTGACCCTAACAATTTTATGACCTAACAATAATATGTTCACAATAAAAGTCTGCTTTACGATCGGACACTAACAATGATGAAATAGAAAATCCTGCCTGACACCCTCTTCTTATCCTTGTTTATTATTTCGGTGGAAGTGAAGGAATCTCTTTTATATGGACAGAGAGTACATAACAAAGATGCCATAATGTATTCTAATCGAAATGTCTTATTCGATTGAAACTAAGACGGTCTGAGATAATGTCATGCTCTATGCGCTCATAAAGTAAATTTGGAAAGAGCCTAAATTGTGAAGTTAACTGCGTGTGAAAATCTTTTCAAAAAAACATCCCAATGGCAAACGTTCCAATGTATATGTATTGGCGTCAAGATAGTGAGATCATGTGCATTCCACTACCATAACATATCAGGTAGCTCAGAAGCAGAGAGAACATTTCTCTATGCCAGTAGTCGTTGGTTCGATTCCCATCCTAGAAGTGTTTCCACAAAAGATCAAAACCTCTTATCGTTCATTTGAAAAAGTTTTCATCGATTAAAAATCAAAATTTTTAACATACAGTCTTATGGGAATTTTGTTTAAATTACATTTGTCGCAACTTTGCTAATAAATTAGACACTGTAATAAATATTGTTTTAAAATCAAACTATACTGTATATTTGATTAAATTAAAAAGTGTTATCGAACGTCATAATTAATTATTAATGATTTTAATCAGCATAATTGAAACTATTTTGATATCTTTTAAAAACAACAGCGCGCTTAAAAATATACAAATAATAAATTTTGTAGAATTTTAGTAATGTGCCATATCTAGCACATGAACGCGCCCTTGACTTTTAATATTTACTAATTATTATTCCTATAATAATATCTAGCAGGTTTGTTAGTATTAAAACCATCGTCAAATTTATTAACGTTTGCCAATATCTTTAAATATATTTAAACGTAAAACGTTAAATATCTCAAGATATGAAAAAATTAACTTTCAAGAATGACATTCAACAAAACAGTTCATGTTGCCGTGTGACACACTGTATGAAAGCTTCGTTGTTTTTTTTTTTTAAATTACTACATTTAGAATAATATATTACAGTTTAACCTTTTGTGATTTTATAAAGCTCACTGTATTGTAGACTAAAAACGTAAAGTAGATAAATTGTAAGGTGTAAACAATATACATATAGAAAACTTTCCTAACAAAAACATGAATACCAGATAAATTTATTTAATTTTTCTCAACGGATTTAATACAATGAATGACGACTGAAACATATGTAGTATGTTAAACGATTTAGATCATTAATTATCATGTCCATCTATGAAAATATTATTATAATTTATCATTATGATTATTTTGAAATGAGATAGCTAATAAATACAGTGTGGCTTAAAACAAACCCTCCTTTTAAAATTTGTATCTACATAACAAATATACCAATTAAATTAATAACACAATAAAAGACATACATTTGTTTTTAAAGTTTTTATTTAATAAACTAAAAAGTAGAAAATAAATTTTCTACTAGTCACCAATATATGACTATATATAAAGATTGAGGAGCTCAGGTTTCAAGGATGTTTGGGAGTTATTAATATCGAAAATGATGGGATATGGATTCAGAGATATGTTGCTTGTTGCTAATTTGGCCTTGTTGCTAATTTGGTGCCTGTGCCAAATTAACAACAAGCAACATATCTCTGAATTCATATCCCAGAGATAGTTATGATTAGCTAATTCATACTGATGATGACTACATTGTAGTCGAAATACGTATTTATAAAATACAAACAAATGTTCTAGGAATAGGAGCAAAATTTGAAATATAATTTCAAAAAAACCTAGAGTTCTCTCTGATTATTTTAATAATCTTTAACAATGAACATATTTAACTCACTCTCATTACATGTTAATGCAGTACTGAGTACAAAACAGTCCAGCAAGCATACAAAACAGATCCACTATAGAGTACCCCCACTATTTTTATTTCTTTATTAAGCATATCGTGTATAGTTATTATAGTAAATAATATTTAACATTGATTCTCTATTAGCAATGCTTTGCAACACATACGGTATATTAAGTTCTAATTAGTTAAATAAATACATACTGTATTTTGTAAACAATAGAGTTAAGACAACAAATCCATTGTATTATCTCATTTCACAGTTTATTAATTAATCTAGATTGGTAACCATAAGTACCTGATGGAAAAAATATATAATTATACCTCAAATACGGAACCAACTGAGATATCCTATCAATTACATTATTACTTCCATAGGTACATAAAAAATGTGTACAATTGGTTGCAAAAGTTGATGTTATTTTTTTAAATTTTATAATTAATTTGTGCCGTTTCATTCAGGTTTCGAATAAAAATTGTTACTATATTTCTAAGGAACAACTGTTATCCGAAGCATTTTTTCGAAAACCGAATGAATTAGAAACTAATGAATTATAAAATTTAATTTTGTATTGAATCGTGACTTCATGAAAATCCATTATATTTATTAAATAAAACAAATATTTATTTCTAGTTTCGGAACGCAGTTCCTTCTTCAGAAATAAAAAATGAAAGGAATGATAAACTATATTTTGACAAAATGGAAACCCGACTTCAAAAATAAAATATTCTATAACAAAAAATGCACTAAAAAGTAAAAAAATAATTGCATATTCTTGTGCCAATTTTAGTTCACCTAAGCAAAAATTTTTAAATATATATGTACAATTATTGTTATTTTTGGAGGCGGTGTCAGCATAGAGAAATTCACATAATTTTTGGACACCGCCTCCAAAAATAACAATAATTGTACATATATATTTAAAAATTTTTGCTTAGGTGAACTAAAATTGGCACAAGAATATGCAATTATTTTTTTACTTTTTAGTGCATTTTTTGTTATAGAATATTTTATTTTTGAAGTCGGGTTTCCATTTTGTCAAAATATAGTTTATTTCTCGCTTTTTAGTGACTCTAAAGTTCTATAACTAGTTTTATTTATCTAAATATGGGTAGACCTACTTAAACGACTAATTTTTAGTGAATTTTTTTATAACACATTTTTTTTTTTACCCGGTTTTTTTTTTTTTTTAATTTTAAGAGCATTTTTTTATAGCAGATTTTCAATTTTATTTACATGCATTTTGTTTTTTTTTGTAAAAATTTTTTTTTTTGGGGTCGGTTTTTTTTTTGTAAAACTTTTTTTTTTACCCGTTTTTTTTTTTTCTTAATTTTAAGAGCATTTTTTTATAACAGATTTTCACTTTTATTTACATGCATTTTGTTTTTTTTTTGTAAAAATTTTTTTTTTTGGGGTCGGTTTTTTTTTTGTAAAAAAATTTTTTGAAGTCGGTTTTTAAAAAAATTTTCTTATTTTCCCATTATGAATGAGTATACCCTTTCAAAAAAAAAAAAAAATTTCACAAAAATCGGTTATCACATATAAAATGAGGATTTTCCTCGATTTTCCGGGGATCCCCTCATCAGAATGCGATTTGGTGCCAATGGGACCAATGGGAAACCAAACCCTTTAAAACAAAAAAAAAAAATTCAAAATCGGTTCATAAATGTTGGAGTTCTGAGGTGACACACATAAAAAAAAAAAAAAAAAAAAAAAAAAAAAAAAAAAAAATACAGACGAATTGAGAACCATCCTCCTTTTTTGAAGTCGGGTTAAAAATTACAAATATTTGTTTTATTTAATAATAAAATAAATAACATCAACTTCTGCAGCCAATTATACACTATATAAGGCGTATTAAGGTATATCCAAACTATTATTAGGTTGTCAAGAACTTCACGAAATTCACAATATTAGTAAAATGGATCCTCAGAAATCGGCTGAATTTTTTTCAGAATTTATCACAATGGCGTTTTTGAGAAAATCGTTATGTAAGTTGGAGAAATTTAACATGCATCTTCATAAACATGGTGAAATAAAATGCACGATTCCGACTGTTTTTACTTCGAACTCTCTCAATATAGTCACGGTTGTTCTGAAATTCGACACATACTTTCCTTAGAATTCCTTAGAAATATTTTTTGATAAAATATCCGTAAAAAAGGGTATTTTTTTCATGTTCGCAACAGACGGTTATTTTTTATGGTTCAGTTGGCATCATGAGTACCGACGCGCTGTTTGAAAGTCGTTTGAATTTATATACTAGTATATGTATGATGACTAGTATATGTATGATATGTTATGTCACGAATGGGAACACTGACGACAACGGACAGCTGTTTTTAACAACGCGCAAGAGTGCCAACATATATTTTTTACATATATAATTATATAATTCGTTTCGCGCAGGTATCCGATCAGCTGATATGGTTTGGAAATACATGGTGGAAAAAAAAAAGAAAAAAAAGAGGAAAAAAAAAGAGTGGTTTATAAATTATGCAAATAAAAGTTATAGTATTTTTAGAAGTTACTTATAATGATAATATAATGTTTCTAATTTATATGCCTTTGGTACTGTTTTCATAACATACGAAAACCTGATCTGACACTTTTTTGACACTAATTCCCATCTCATAGTTTCTATAGATCCTCTAGCTATAAGGACGTTATTGACATTTATACCTTTTCAGGACAATATACCACTTTACGATATTTTAAATTTAAACAGACAAATTCAGGGTCGGATTAAAGATTTTATGCCTAAGGTTAATTTACTAGATAAGGCCGAATAATAAAATATTTTTTGTTATAACAAATAGATATATGGTATTAAGAATTATACATATTTGTGAAAGTCGAGACGAGTAACGTTTGATTTGATACAAAAAATATTTTAACCACTTATATTTTAAAATCCTGTAATATATATAGCTCTTTGTGTAACTCCCTCACTGACTCACGTTTACAAATTCTAAACCACTTCTAGACATGCTACAAGGATGCGGTTTTTTTCATTCGACGCGGGATTACAGCAAACTTACGAGAAACCCCTCGAAAATGGGAAAAACTTCACAAAAATGCCTTCTCTACTTCTATACATGCAGGAAGGATGCAGTTTTTTGTATTATTTCTAAGACGCGAAGCCAAGACCAAAGGCCACACCGTGATTGACGGGGCGGAGTCCCCTTGTGAGCGAGTTATATTAATGTAATGATTTTAATGACATAAATTTTAGCAGGAATATTTTCTAATAGAATCGAGATATGTTGAAAATTATTTATAATCATTGAGGGCCGAAGGTTATAGCCGTTTTAAGCTTATGGTTAATCCAGTCCTGAATTAAAAAATTGAGCTACGAAACAATTCTTACCATTGCTTGAATGTTCAAGCTACAGTTTCTTTGTTCTGCAGAAATATCACCAATTAGAAAATATAAAATTGGTTTCTAATATTTGTGTCTTGCATTAAGATTTGTTTTACCAGAGTTAGATCAAGAGGGGACCAAAAAAGGGAAATCAGTATCCTTAAAGATGCATCACTAAAACCATCCAGAAATTTATAAAATCCAGTTATTCCAGCTATCCAATATTTTTTTAAAGCAAAAAACTTTTATAATAAACTTGTTAATAAAAAAGGTTTAAAATGATTTTATCTACACAGAGAGAAATTTACAGTAAGATTTACTGTCTCAAAGAAAAAAGTATAGTAACTGTAGTGTAGTAACAGTGCACGAAAAAGAGCAATGGAAATATTACTATGCTATATTGTGAGATTTCCTTTACAAGTTCTAGCTATGTTGTCCAGAGATTATCATAGTAACATTTACTTAAAATGCTTTTTTTTGTGGCTTGGGTACTCAGCGTTGTATTTACGTAAGGGCTAATTGCGCTATAGCCTAAAGCGGCAGATTTTGGGGGCGGCGAAAAATAATTTTTTTATTCTACCAAATTTTATTCTACATTTTTTTATGTTGGTAGTTCTTTAAATTCAGCTTAAATAAAAATCCCGGTTCGAAAACTTCGCCCTAAATTAGATATGACTCCTAAAAATTGGTTGTTACAAATTTCAAATCAATTAATCTGAAGTTGTGTGTATGGAAAAAAAATACAATAAAGTTTATGAGTCACAAAAATTCGCTGATTACCACTTAACGGAAAACCACTGCGGGAATTTGACGCCAAGTTGACTGCAAAGAGTTGATGTATACTTACGATACCAGTTCAAGTGGCTGAGCGGTCTAAGGCGTTATGTCTGCGCAGTATGCAGACATGGAAACTGGGAGGTTATGGGTTCGAATCCAGACTTCCGCAGTTTGTTAATTATTAGGAAAAAAAGAAAAACAAAAGAAAAAAGGGGTGGTTAATTGACTAAACTGTCGGGTTATGGACAAGAACGAAGTAACCGGCTATGCTTGTGAAGGTTTTTTGCAGTTTCCTTCACGAACTCCAGATGAATATCGGCATAGTTCCTATAATAGTCGGCTGCAGCCGCATATCCTACCAATTCCTAGTCTACACACAAATTCCTTCTACTCCACTCACATCCTCACATCCTTAGGCATCACAATGGACTTTATGGTCAAAGTGTAGCCCGCCCACGGCATCCTCTACAATCTATCTATCTATCTATGTATACTTGCGATAGTCAAGGCCAATTTTAACAGCCCGGCGCGGCTTTAAACCAAAATACGCCACTTTGGGTACTATATGGCATAGTAATAGTAACGAGACACTTTCCGGCCAAGTAGCCGCGCTCGTCAAGGCGCTCTACTTGGTACTGAGTGATTATGGGTTTGAATCCCGACATCGTCAGTTTGTCAATTATTAAAAAGAAAAAAAAGGAGTGGTTAATTGACTAAACTGTCGGTGTATGGAAAAAAACGAAGTAACCGGCTATACTTGTGAAGGTTTTTTGCAGTTTCCTTTACGAACTCTAGATAAATATCGGCATAGTTCCTATCAGAGTCGGCTGCAGCCGCACATCCTACCAATTTCTAGTCAACACACAAAAATTCCTTCCACTCCACTCACATCCTCACATCCTTAGGCATCACAATGGACCTTATGGTCGAATGTGTCCCGTCCAGGACAGACGCTATAGTCTATCTATCTACTAGACACTTCTCCCCGTGTACAGTTCAACTAAAAGGATCAATACATGAGCATATTACAGCATTCATTCTTAATCAAAATATACTTGGATCAAGGAAAAGTTACTATATTTTCTGTTTCGTTCTTTTTTTTTATTATTATTGATGGTAGTTTTACATTTTCTTCAGTCAAGATTTTAGATTTTCTTTTACAAATTGTCCACTAAATCCTTTTTGTACATAATATCAGACACATAAGGAAAATAATATAAGAACTATATTTTCTTCTTCTTTCATATTGTGGTTTTTGATGCACCATTTTTTTTTATGTTTAGAAAATACGATGTTATCAATTTTTCTTGTTGGAAAACTTTCTAAAAATATAGTAAAAGTCATGTATTTAGTTTATACAATGGAGTACAACATTCGTTTTTCTCAATTTTTCCTAGATATCTCTTAAAAAGTTTATCACAAAACATAACCGAAATTTAAGTAAATGAAATTTTGGAAAAAGATAACTTATATTTTTTCACAAAGCGGGATTACGGCTATAAATTAACCCCTTATGACAGGGATAATATTATCCCGGTATAATATCATTATATTATACCGAAATTAGTTTCTTTTACAAATTTTCCCGTAGTTAATTTCTGAGATGAAATCAGATATATAATACAAAATTTGGAATCTATTTTTATGGATATTATCCTTCTATAGGTACTGTAGAGAAAAAAAAGAATTTTAAAATACCATTTAAAAAAAAGACAGATTTGTCCGTTAATAGTTAATTGTTTTATATGTATTTATTTATATTAATATACTCGCTCCAAAAAAGAATAACGAATGTCTGGAAAAAATTTTGGTCCCTAAAAGTAATTTTTAAAAGCAAAATAAATATCTCTTTAAAAAGAAAAGCTTGGGATATGTCCTTCCGATCTTAACAAATGGCACTCAAACATCTGCCCTGACTATTTCAAACTATAAAAAATTAAGAACATGCCAGAGAATATGGAACGATTTATGCTTAACTAACTACAAACTTACTGACAGGATTACATCTAACATTATTAGATCAATAACAAAGATTAAAGATGTAACTGTCAGTATTAAAAAATTGAAATGGAAATGGGCTGGACATATTGCCAGACTAAAAGATGATATATGGACGACCAGATGTACTTCATGAGTACATGTCTACCATTAAATTTCAAACGCAAAAAGGGCCGACCACCAACAAGGTGGAGAGATGAGATTGATGGTTTTGCGAATGGTCAGTGGACTAGAAAAGCTATGAATAGCTTTTGGAAGGGAAGTTTGGAATACACTGGTAGAGGCCTTTGCCCAAAAAGGCTAATTCAGGCTATGATGTCCGGGAGCCAAGCTTGGCTTGCTTGGCCCCCGGAGAGGTATTCGGCCTTGGCTCCGCGTGGTTGACAGAATGCATCCTTCTAGCATGAATAGAAGTAAAAAAGGTAATTTTTCTGTTTTTTCTCATTTTCGGAAGGTTGCGTTATGATAATTAAAATTTTCCGATCAGTCAGTCTGTCGATTACACACAAGGCATATATATATATATATATATATATATATATATATATATATATATATATATATATATATATATATATATGTATATATATATATATCTATATCTATATATATATATGTATAGACTCGCTTTGCTCGCACGGGGGCACCACTCCCTTGGCCTTCAGCCTTAGCTCCACGGCCTTGACATAATTTAAAAAACCGCACCCTTCTAGCATGTATAGAAGTAAAGAAGATATTTTTGGATTTTTACCCCATTTTTCGGGGTTGTGTTTGGAAAATTAAAGTTATTCCGCGTCGAATACAAAAAACCGCATAATATATATTCTCCTGTATAATTTACCTTTTTTTGTCACGCCAAAGAAGTCAAATATACACCTTATTCACAAGGACTTTTAGTATAGGTATAACTTGGCCATATGCAATTCCGTGCACTATGAACATAAAATTATTCTCTTTCGTTGCTTTTACTAATGTACCGATTATCGATTTATATAGAAAAGCTTTACCACTGCTGTTTTATAAATTCTATTACAAATATAAATGCACGTAATGTCAAGTACAATGTCTTAGTTAATCATAATGGCCTAATTTGTCCTATCATTTTTCAAATGAGAACTATATTCTAACAGAATTGGATAGATGAAAAAAAAAAACAAAAAAACTGACTGATTATGTCTATTTTGGTTTATAATTAACCATTTTATAGCCATATTAAAAAGTGGATTTTCAAGGATAAGATTACTTTTTTTCAGAAATATGGTCCTTTCGTTTGCTCAATAAATAAGACTCTATCGATTTTTTTTTTTGTTCTAAAAATAATAAACATTATTATAAAGGTAAAAAATGGTTAAACATACAATAAATTATTTTTACAAAAAAACATTTTATTCATGATAAATTTTCTAGAAGGGCCAAATTTTTCACAAAAAAATCAATCTTATCCTTGAAAATTCAGTTTACAAAACGACTGTAAAATGGTTAATTATAAACCAAAACAAACACAATTACTCAGCTTATGTTTATTATGTTTTTTTTCTTCAGCTAGCCGATTCTGTCAAACAAAATATGGATTACCATTTGAAAAACACGTAGAACAAGTAGAACTCCAAATAACCTTGAAGGAGATAATCAATGGTAGCACTAAATGTCTCCCACCGAACAAACTTTTTTTTTAATCGAATCATTTTTTTCTAAAAAGTTTTCCCGGAAGAAACATTCAGCTGTATTATTTAAAACTCGCTGGGAATCAAGTACCCCAGGATGGCCTTTGGTTATGGCTTCGAGTCCTTGACATTATGCAAAAAAATCGCACCCATCTAGCATGAATAATGGTAAAATTGGTAATTTTGAAGGGTTTCTCTCATTTTCGATGGGGGAGGGGGGGGGGTTAAGTTGCGTTGGAAAAATTAAAGTTTTTCAATTTTTCTCGTAAGTTTGAAGTTATCTCGCGTCGATAGCCAAAAAACCGCATCCTTCTAGCATGTTTAGAAATATGTTAGATTAGTATACGTGAGTGAGTGAGTTACACAAACCCAAAGGGATTTATATATATAGAAATAAGACACCCTGTCTGTATAAATAGATCAAAAAGTTATTGTACTTTTTATATTTTTCAATCATATACAGTAAATAGAAATTAACATTAACAATTTATTAATTAGTAATAAAATATTAATTAAAAATATATGTATGTGTGGAGCATATGGTGTTTTTATTAATTAAACAATAAAACTTGTTAATTATTATTAATTACTGTTTCTTCTTTGTTTTTTATACTCTTTCTGAAAATATAAATTCCATGTAAATTCTCTGGAATAATTTATAATATTTTCATTGTGTAATATTACGGGATACATTTTTATAATTTAGAAAAATGAGTGGCATTTCCTGTTTAAAATGACAAACATTAAATATTCATACTCTCTGCGAAGTATTACATTACACCCTCACAATAAAATTGCACGAAAATTGAATAAAACTATAGCGTTTAGTTTCTGGTTGGGGGCTATCCATAAAACACGAAACCGTTTTTTACGGGTGGGTTGGGTATGCATTTATATTATGTAGATGGTAGATGCATCAACTCCGTGTAACGTAATACAGGCGGTTTTCTAAAGGCGTTTTTCCACTAAACGGACAGTTGAGTTTATGTTGTGTTTGTGTTTTCTAGAACCTGAAAAACAAAAACAAAACTGAAACAAACCCAAAACTCTCGTTTCCATCAAGCGGGTTACATTTTGTTCGAGTTTTGTTTTTGTTTTCGGTTCTTTTCCACTGGTTGTCGCGAGGAAGTCAAAGCACAGTTTTTCTTCAATAACCGTTTCCACTAAACAGACTCGAGTTTCAAAACACGTCGAAACCTTTTGATGTAACCGCTTCCAAGCGGGACCCGAAAAACAAAACTCCAATTGTCGCAAAACACCAACTGTCTTCAAAAAGTTTTCGAAAAGTTACAGTTTTGTTTTATTCGACCCGAGTTTGTGTTTTGTCCGTTTACTGGAAAACCACCAAAAGAAAAATTAATTTACAAACGGGCAATAAAACGGGCGTGATTCAAAGCCTGACGAAATGTGATTGATTGTTAAATATTGATTAATAGTGCGTTGATAGGTTATAAAATGTTGAAGAGATGAGGGGGTATCGTGCGCTAGATTGATACGTTGTTTTTCGCAACTCTGCTTCAATTAACGGCTCTGTTAAAAAGACCAGCAGCAACTTATCAATCTAGCGATTAACCAACTTTTCTTCACTCCAGCCTTTTGTCACCCATCAACACGCTATGACGTGCCGGGCCCATTAACACGATAGGCCACGCTAATTGGATTGAAGAAGGTGTCAATATAACAGACTTATCAATTCTCAGCCAATTCCAGTGATTGATTCAATCCATAGTTGGTTAAGCTCCGCGTAGACTAACAAGACCACCCCGAGTGGTCTAGTGACTAGACCAGTCCAAGTGGTCCAGCTGTTTAAGGCACTCAGCTCGGAACTAGGTGGTTGTTGCTTGTTCGACTCCCAATGGTGGCAGTTTGTCAATTCAATTAATTTTTTTTTTAATTATGGGGCCGTTAATAGACTAAACTGTCGGAATATGGACAAGAACGAAAGTAATCGAACGAAAGTGAAGGTTTTGTTGTAGTTTCCTTTCATAAATTCTAGATTTATATCGGCATAGTTCCTTTCAAAGCCGCCGGCAGTAGCACAACCTACCAATTCCTAGTCTACAAGCAAGTTCCTTGTCCTTTAAGGGTCGGTAAAAAAGGTTTATAAAGGCCTACTTGACAGGCTTCTCCCTTCCGCTACTTCTATTAGACTAATAACACAGAAGATTACTAAATAAATGATTAAACGAATTGAATCAATAGAATAACTGCTGTTATTATTTATATTTTATCATTCGGCTATTCTATTGGTTTAAAAAGTTACACAAAATAGGCAGGTGGGGAGGGACGGGTGAACTAAATATATACATAGTGTAAGCTGGTAAGGGAGAGGTTTAAAAAAGTAAAAGAAAAAACGGGTTACGTGGATTAAAAATAAACCCTTGATGGGGAACAAAAATCTTGTTGAAAATTCGATTGACACATTTATCTTGATTTAAACTTTTTGAACTTACGTTGTGAAAAGAGCAAATACTTTGGTCCATATAAATCCCGTGATATACTTTGTATAGTTTGTCGAGGTATACGAGGTATACCTCAAAATATACTTTTTTATGAAAATAAATCACAGCCTTTATTTATGTCACTTTTGACGTAACGTAAATACACAATAGAAAAATAACTTTCTGTGTACAAAAGTATAAAATTTCCGATCAACGAAAACAAACTAAGGGAGAATATATTATTAACGTTCTTCAAAACATTCTTTAACAAGTGAAAACCACAACTAACAAAGTTAATTGCTGTTCCAAATTTTTGCACAGTTATTAAGGGTATTATTATATACACTCACACATAAAATTTAAAATCGATTGACCGTCTCAAACTCGAAAAAGGTATAATTGAAGTTCAAATAATTAACATGGGGAGCACCGAGCAATGAATAGTACCCATTTTAAGCAGTATTTCTACCAGTTTTTTATTTTTAATAACAAATAAACACTTAAAAATATTTTTTTTAAATAGCTATAAATTATTCGATTTGTTCTGCGTATTTAAAAAAAAAAAACAAAAGAATTATTTACCGCCTCATTGTTTAGTTATAACAACGCAAAGTGAAGCATTTTATAAATAAGTATACGTATCGGCATGCTAAACAGATACAACTAGACAACACTACATGTCACTATACGTTGTACTATTCGAGTACATGTATGTACACAAACAGTATATCAACTGACGGAATATAAGCGACGTTGCCGGATTGCATCTTATAAAAATATTAGGTAGTATTTGTGTATACGTATAGACAAGTATCGTATGTGTAACTTGCCTACTGGTAGAGTCTTGGGCTGAAATTTTGGATTATTATGTTGTATGTGATAGGGTCATATGGAAGTAAACCACCCTATCTCAAGAAAGGAATCGTCTGGTATACAGACGGATCCAAACTGAAGAAGGGGCCGGGGCGGGAATCTACGGTGAGAGACCTAAAGCAAACATAAGCCTCAACTTGGGGAAATATGCCACGGTCTTTCAAGCAGAACTCCACGCCATACTGGCTTGCGAGCGTGTGAACCTACGTAGAGGCTACACCAACCAGAACGTATGTATTCTTTCGGACAATCAAGCTGCTTTAAAAGCATTGCCTGGAATTGAGGTCACCTCATGGTTAGTCAAGGATTGTCTGGAGCAACTGCTGGAGCTGGCAAAACGGAACAATGTTAAATTGATCTGGGTTCCGGGTCACAGTGGTTTCGAAGGAAACAAAAAAGCAGATACCCTTCATTGACTCAGACCCTATTTTAGGATTTTCAAGGACTGCATGTAAACAGGTGATCGACGAGTGATCAAATGCTAAACACCGTGATCATTGGGAAAACGTACCGCGGCAGGAGCTCGGGAAGGTACTGCTTTAGAGTGCAACCAACAGGCAATCTCTCGATGCACTGAGACTGAACAGGATGCAACTGCGGAGGGTAACCGGATTCATTACCGCGCATTATCCCCTGCGGAAGGATTTGCACACAATGGGACTCCATAACGGGTCCATTGTGTGCAGATTGTGTGGCGAGAAGGAAGAAACATCTAGCCACATTATCTTCGACTGCAAACCTCTAGGTTACAGGATATTCGGTGCATCTCACCCCGAATATATGAAGCTTCAGGAAGACCTGATAAGCAAGCTTCTGGCTATTGCCAACATATGGGAGAAGTGAATCTCGTCCGACTGAAGTAGAAGGAGGAGCATAGTGGACCATAAGGTCGAAGTGCTATACTTTTTAGACCCCAAGATGTATATATCTATCTATCTATGTTAAACGTTTCTTCAATCCTACTATACGAATACGCTTAACAACTTTTTGCCAATATTGTATTACCTTAACTTTTTATTGTCATTACAGCTTCAAAGATGGATATTTACCCACCTGATGGGTGGATGTACAGTCCAATTTTGCCCATTCACGACCTTGAACACACACATAAACTTTCAGCTAGTTATTTCTTCGTGTTTTTGAGTTATTATTTTATACCGGGTATAAAAATGATTTTATAGAAAGGTTCCATGAAATCCATGTAAACGACAGTTTAATGTCGTTAATGTAGTGTAAATAAATTTTAAAATTATTAACGTGCAACTATCCTTACTGTTATTTTTATACGAAACATGTAAATAGAATGTTTTCCAGTGAATTTCTATGAAAAGATTTCATACACATTGATTAGATTATATCTAACATCCTTCATCAAATTATATTCAAATTAATATTGCTTTCATAACAATTTTCTCAGTAACCATTTTTCTTTCTGTAAACATTATTATTAATTAACACTTACAATTCATCTTTCCCCTGAATTATCTTAGGCATACGTAAAACTAGATGAAATATCCTATTTATAAATATATTTGTTTGTATTTCAAAATACATTATTTATATATATATATTTATATATATATATGTATATATATATATATATATATATATATTTAGAATACATATATATATACATACATATATACATATACATATATATATATATATATATATAATATATATATATATATATATATAAATATATAATATATTTAGAAATTATAGTTATTTATAAATAATGTATTATATATATATATACATATATATATAAATGTTATATATATATATATATATATATATATATATATATATATATATATATATACAAGAGTATATGTTATCGTTAAGATCTATAATTCAGTAAGTTCATGACAAAGACGGTAAAAACACGTGAAAGTAACAACTAAATTGCTTAAATACCCGGTTGCTTAAGGTTATACGAGCGCTGTTGTATAGTCCATTTATAAAAGTCTTCAAAATCTTATATAGTATTTAATTTGATTTAGGCCCGTTATACCGGTCCTAACAAAAAAGATATTTAGGGGAAAAAACTGAGATTTCGGGTAATTAAGCTACTGCCGACAGAAATAGACTTTACCCGAAGTCTCAGTTGTTTTCTTAAATATCGTTTTTTTAGGCCCGTTATACAGGAAATTTATTGGATCAATCTCTTTATTAATATTTCTATTTTCTATTTCGTAGTTTTTCTTTTATTCGTCTTATTTTATTCCAAGTGAAAATTATTAAATTATGTCAAAATATTTGTAAAAATATGGTTTTCTCAATAAGAGCAATGCATTGAAACTCGAACTTTAACATTAATTAATTCAAGACCCCCCCCCCCTACCCCCCCTCTGAAACTTTTATAATTGATTTATATTTACACTTGAACTACACGTAAACAAAAAATCAAGCCTTAATCTTTTTGAAGCTTCAGAGCTCGTACATCCTTAATTACTATGTGTTGTTGTTTATTTTTCAGAACATTTTTGTTTTTCTCACGGTTTCAAAGATGGGTATTTACCTCCAGCCGGGGAATGACACGGTTTGATTTTGCCCATTCACGAACTTGACCGTACTTTTTAGCTCTGGACCATACACACACACAAAATTTCAGCTCGTTATCTCTTTTCGTTTATTAGTTATTGTGTTGACGGACGAGTTGATATGCGGACTAATTAGGTCATTTCATGAACACTTACACAAAAACTTTTTACAAAGTCTGGACTAAACTTAATATAAATGAATTAAATTTCGATTTTGCTCCAATTTCCTAGATAAAAATTTTTGTATTTTATAAATACGTATTTCGACTACAAAGTAGTCATCATCAGTATGAATTAGCAAATCTCAAATTGACAACTCAGCTTGTCTATCTTGTTCGGCGTTTCAAGCACGAGTAAGTAAGTATAGGTATGCCTGCAAGCACGAATGACCATATAAGTATTATCCAAACTTGATCTCCTTACATGGGGCCCCCAAAGCCTTTGTGCCTATGGGCCTTAAATTGCCAAATCCGGCATTGTGTGAAAGTCAGTCCATTGCAAAGTTTTTCATAGTAGCGATTTACTATTACACTTGAAGCGTGCTAACTTATTTTTATAACACGTAAAATATAAACTGCAGAATATTAAATAACTATAGAACTTTCTTCTTTTTACATTTATAA
This sequence comes from Nineta flava, assembly GCA_963920215.1. NCBI lineage: Eukaryota > Metazoa > Arthropoda > Insecta > Neuroptera > Chrysopidae > Nineta > Nineta flava. The sequence continues at coordinate 93,682,894 of OY986042.1, forward strand.
CATTTTATTTAATGACATAAGTTATATATTTTACCAGTAACATATATATATACCATATACACTATATATATATATATATATATATATATATATATATATATATATATATATATATATATATATTTATATATATATAATATATATATATATATATATATATATATATATATATATATATATATATATATATATATATACTATATATACTGTAAGTAATACTTGAATACTTTTGATTTATTATTATTATTGTTTTGCGTTGTTCAACACAAAAACAAAATTAATATAATTCATTAATTAATTAAAGGAGAGTACATATGTTTTGTGTATTCTTCATTCTTTTACTAAATTTATTTCCTTTTAAGATAATCTGGCCGGCCAGGGGCGTCGGCATAGGATGAGTCGGGTGAAAGTAGCCCAGCAAAATAGTACAAAAAAATGAGCTTACCTCTTAAAAAATACAAGTGGAGATTTTCTAACGGAAGTCTATTCTTAAATTGTTTTTTTGTAAAATAGCGTCTATTTATTTCTATTGTTAGATGTGTATGATTTTTCATATCAAGCATTTGATGTCAAAAAACAGTATCAATGTTCAGACATATTACTTAAATGTCAAATAAAGTAAACGCTAGTCGCTTCCGTTGGTATAATATAACCGAAAAGGCAACCATACTAACAATGCAAATAAATAGATGCTAGTTTACAAAAAACAATTTAAAAATATGTTAGTAAAAAAACATAATTAATAATACAATGGCATCAAAAATGATAGTGAAAGATCATATGCATAGCACTACCATAACATCTAAGGTAGCTCAGTTGGTAGAGCATTGGTCTAGAATTCCAGAGGTCGTGGGTTCGATTCCGATCCCTAGATGTCTATGATTTTTCATATCAAGCATTTGATGTCCAAAAATGGAAGTCTATTCGTTCTGGTACTGTGAAAACATAGCTAAAACTCCTTTTTGTTATCTCACTTATCAATAAATTGTAATCTTAACCTGAATCTAAACCTGAACCTATTGGAGGACATAATTTGTTCCTTTTAAAACACAGTTTATCGCATTGTTATGCCAAACTTATTTCAGCCGTATATCTCGAGAGCTATTGGTCCTACGTGAATTTTTAAATGACATTTTTTGTGTAAATTTAGCTAAGAAATAAATTTAAAATCAATAGTTTACGAGATATTTGAGAAAAACTTATTTTCGTGACCTTCGACAATCAATTAATTTTTTTCGCATGATGTCGTTATGCCAATAACTTTCATAGTGCCAAAACTAAGACAGTTCCGTTGGAAAACGAATTTTATAGGAGATAAAAGCCCGCTTGTATTTTTTAAGAGGTAAAAGTACTATTTGACTGGTCAAAATAGAACTTGGAGTTATTAAAATCAGAATTAATAAGTTTCTATTTAAAAAACATTTTTAAAGACAAGCTTTTTATAGTAAAACTAATTTTCTACAACTTTACTTCTTATGTATTTTTCCTTTTTTTTAATATTAAGAGAGATATACCAAACTTTTTCTCCTACCTAACACCCTCCCCCCCCTCTTCCTGATTCTTATCAAGTTTACCATAAAAATGCATTGTCATCGAAACTGAACCATGTAAAAATTCAACTCCGTTGGATAAGAGGAAGTGGTTCTAATGCAGCTTGCAAGATTTTTGACCTGAAGATACACACATACATACATTGCAAATTAAATAAAAGCTTGTAAAAATACTACCAAAAGCTCTTAAAAAATTAATTAAAATTCATTAAATTAATTTAAAAAGTACTGGCCCATCCGAATAAGTAAAGCTCGCGATGCCACTGCAAGCCTTTTTTTCAACAGTGTCAATAAAAATGTTTTTAGTTTTGATAACTATAAAATCTATTATTATTTAGCCGCGTAAATTTTTCCGTAGCTGGACTACCTAAATATGATACCCTATGTATGTATTATATACAAGGGTATACTCTAATTTAAACCTAAATTTGTAAAATTTTAATTTTATATAATTAATAATTTGGCTCGAAGGCTGTGGAGTAACGACCTCTGTATAAAGAGAACTCTAGATTTTTTGAAATTAAATTTAAAATTTTGGTCCAATTCCTAGAACAATTATTTGTATTTTATAAATACGTATTTCGACTACAAGGTAGTCATCATCAGTGTGAATTAGCTAATCATAACTATCTCTGGGATATGGAGTCATGTTGCTCGTTGCTAATTTGGTGCGTGTCTCACAATAATATTAAAAAAGTTTTGAATGAGGTAGTACCTGAAGGATTATTTGAGCGGTATCCTTTTTTGACCATGCTGTGTTGTTATTGTCTATAAGTTGAGGGTTTTGATCGAAACTCACCTTGATATTCAGGTATTAAATTTTGAATATGGTTTAATTTTATTAAATCACAATTTGGAATTGGGCCATTGTCTAAATTCATTATGTGTTTTCTTAATTTGTGTATGTAGATACTTTCGTATGCAACTAATTCTGTGGGGTTTTGGACCGATTTCAGTAGTTTTTGTCAATTTTGCGGTTGTTCTCAATAACAAGCGTAGCTATATACAATTTTTCGGTTCTCCCAAATTTCACATGAGCCAGATGTTCTTTGATCAATCTTGAAAGAACATCTGGCTCATGTGAAATTTGGGACGCTATGCTTGTGTAGGTTTTCTACAGTTTCATTACACAAACACCAGATGGATATCGGCATAGTTCCTATCAAAGTCGACTTCAGTCGCACAAGCCACCAATTTGAATTCTGCATACAAAATTCCTTGTCCTTCGACAACATAATCAGTGCATATTATTAAAATTGAATAAATATTAAAAAATAATGATGTGGGTGGCCTCCGTTATAGACCGTGGAATCTCAAAAACGGTGGTAAAACCCTCATTCATATGTCTACATTGAATTTTTAATGTTTCATTGTATTTTTAACCATCGTAGGCTCAAATGCGAGGAACGTTTTGAATACGGTTTCATTAGTAGATAGTTGGTTTCTAGCGGTAGTAAAATCAGAAGATTATCAGTTTTTATCCAAGATAATGTATAGGAAACGTTTTTTTTATATTACATACAAATTTGGTGGAGGTAACGAGAAGTTCTAATTATGTTTCATAATATAGCGTTGGGGATTTTTTTAATTTAAAATTTTACTTGTCAAACAAAAAATTTATATTAATGATACTGGAAATACGCGCAGTCCATGAAAAATGAATATGATTTCTACAGGTACAAGAACGGATGTATGTTTTATGTGAAAAGGTACACAAACATTTATGCTCATTTTATTTTAAAGCTTTGCCTTTGTATAAGTAACAGGTTTTTTTTTTTCAAACAAAAAGATACTATAATTTTTATCATTATATCTATGTTATGTTTAAATGTATATCTACCCTTATTCGTACAACGTCCCTGTGTTTAATATCATATTTTCTTGTTGTTTATAATTTTTGCTCGTTTGTCATTTAATAAAAACGATTATATAACAGTCATGTTCATAAAAATGCTCACAATATTTTGGCATTTAAAATGTAACTAAAACAAGTGAAAATAAGAACTAACTAAGTTGCTTAAATACCCGGTATATACTGAATTTATGAAAAAAAGTTTCAAACAAAAGTTGTTTATTTTTAAATAAGGAAAATTTTTTGTTTTTTAATTTTTGTTCTATCTCTTACGATTTCCAAGATAATCAGTTTTGTCCATTTTATCCAAACATGGTCTGATTTTGCCCATTCATGAACTTGACCTTACTTTTTAAGCTCTAGCACATATACGAAATTTCAGCTAGCTATCTCTTTTCATTTTTGAGTTGACTTACGGACGCACGAACGGACAACTTTGCGGAAATAGACTAATTCGATCATTTTATACCAAACACCTATACCAAAATTTTTTTTCTACGAGGAATATGTTCAACCGTTACAAAAACGGAACTAAACTTAATATACCCTAGTATATATTATATACCGGGTATAAAAATCGATGAAAGTCACTACAAATTTTACTTTAAATGTCAGTAAGTAAGTTTCAGAAAATGCCCCAATTTCTAGATCAGTTATTCGTATTTTAAACATAAGTATTTCGACTACAAAGTAGTCATCATCAGTATGAATTAGCTAATCGTAATTATATCCGGGAAATGGCATCAGAGATATAATAGTTTGGAATGCGTTTTCATTAAATTGACAATTGATGATGATTATTTTGTAGTCGAAATACGAATTTATAAAATACAAGTAATTGGGAGATATTTTGAAATTTAAAATGAAAAACCTTGATTTCTATTTGATTTTGTTTGATAATGTATTGTATTGACTTGTAAATGTTTTCTATCGTCTCGTCTAGTCTTGTTTTTAAAGTTGAAGATTTTCTTGAAGAATTTTGAAATATCACTTTAAAATCTTTTTTCTGTTCAAAAAAAGTACGTATGTTTAATTTATTTAATTTTTTCTATTTTATGGTAGTATATGTCCGTGACAGTCCAGTCTAAAAAAACATTCTCATATACGTAAAATCATCAGTATGAATTAGCTAATCGTAACTATCTCTGGGATATGGATTCAGAGATATGTTGCTAATTTGGTGCGTGTCTCACAATGACATTAGTAGTAGAATAAGTATATATTAGCATTAATATTTTACATAACTTGTAGTACAACACATCTTAAGTATAGTTCCTAGCCTATGCTTTACCTATAATATATCATCTTATTAAATAATATACATCGAGATTATAGAATCGTTTTAACATCGTTTAGAAATGGGAAAAATTTAATACAAAAACCATTGACATAAAACTTAACCTAAATTGGATGGATAAGCCGTCCCTAAAACTAAACTTAAATAGAAATATGAAAAGAAAATATGTACAATTTAGAAAACAACAGTATTAGTTGTAATCGAGATCATGTGGCATGCGGAATCTTTTCCCGAAGAGCAACGTATTCGGGTCAAATTGACCCAGTACGTCGATTTCCGGGAAATGATTTTCGCGGGAAGATTGGAAAAAGGATTTGGAGGTAGTTTGGATAAATTTACGGATAGTAGGATGTCCAGTTTCAACGTGGAGAGCTTCAGACGGATATCTTAAGGGTTTTTTCGAAATCGTCCGAAGAGAACGATACAATGACATTAAAAAAGTTCTGTCCTTTTACACGATTTGACTGAGGGTATAACTGACCTGAGGATTATTTGAGTTGACTGACTAACGGATTAGGTGTGTGGAGAGCCCCGCCTATTTATTGGCGGTATTCTTTGGTGACTATGCGGCGTTTGTTTTGTCACTCAAGTGAGGGTATCGACGCTAACCTTGACATTCAGGTATTAGATTTTTATTTCGAAAATGGTTTAATTTTATTAAATCGTAGTTTGGAATTGGGCCACTGTCTAATTTCATTATCTGTTTCCTCAATTTTTATATATAGATACTTTCGTATGCATCTAATTCTGTGGAGTTTTATGGGGTTTTGGGGTTTTGTAAGGGGTTATTCTTAACATCTACTAAAAACTTTATTACATTCTGCATAAAAGTGGGTTTACCTTAATTGAAACAATAAAGACTATAAAAATATTAGGTCATTACCACCCAAAATGATTTGCTGTTTTGAGATTAGTATGTTTTTTACAGATTACAAATTTATAGAGATTGAAAGAGAGTACTATCGTCTGTCTGTCGAATATTCAACGAAAATCAGGATTCTATTTTTCGGCCTGTTTCTCGCTGACTTATTCTCATTTCTTTCGTCTCTCGCGGCGTCACTATAATCTTTATACAAAATGTCAGTGATCAAATATCGACAACTATTTTGCTGACACCTAATTTTCAAGAAATTTTACTGAAGATCCGTTTACAAATATTCAAAGACATATGTTGACCCAAGTGATTAGAATGCATTTCTGACCTCCGTGTGCATACCACATTGTAGTCTGTATATAGAGGTAAAAAGTTCCTTGTGTTTTTTTTATTCATGTAGTTGTTAATGTGCTAGTTAACGTGGTGTTATTTATTTATTAATAAAAGTGTTCAACATAAGTTTTATAGAAGTAACGCATAAATTAATTATAATCGATTATAATATAATGAATCTTTTTCAATATTGTTTTACTTATTTTTATTTTAGGGTTCAGTTACATACAGGTTGGTTTTACAAAGGAGTCATGTTTATAGAGTAAGATCTATTTACAAAATTAGAGCAGAAAAGAGTGTAACTGAATAAAATTTATTGAATTCGGAAAAGATTTCGGAAAATTTCATTATATACAGTATGTGCGTGTATAATATATGTAAAAGTATTATAAGTTTAGTCCCGATTTTGTAAAAGTTAAAAATATTAATCGCAGAAAATAATTTTCGTATATTTGGGTAAATCCCGCCCGATAACTCAAAAACGAAAACAGATAACGAGCTGAAATTTTTAAGAGCAAAAAATTGAGCGAATGGGCAAAATCAGTCCTAGGGGGAAAAGTGTATATCTGTAAAGCTGTAAAAGATTAGAAAAATTTAACGACCAAAGGGTCCGAAGATGCTTAGAATGTTTCTCTTGAACTCGATTGTACCTAGTGAATGTAAAAGAGTAGGTATGTGTTTCATCCAACGCAACGTTTTCATTCAACGCAAAGAACTATATTCTCTTAAAGAATAAAATTCTCTATAAATAAAAACATTCTAAACATCTTCGAAGCCTTACAGGTTTTAGCATTTATTTATTTTTAACAGATTTTTACATTTTATACAGTTTGTTTTTTACCTCCATATATACGCAGAATTTATATTTTTTTCGATATTGATAATCGATATTGAGATTTTACGGAATGCCTTACGTTTTGAGATGTCTTGATACCAAAAAAACAACATTTTTTGCAATTGATGGGTCTGTGTGTATGTATGTATGGGTGTAGTAGTAGTAGGGGAGGGGAGATCAAAGCCTGGCAAGTAGGCCCTTCTAGGCCTTTTTTACCAGTCCCTAAAGAACAAGGTATTTGTATGTTGACTAGGAATTGGTAGATTGTGCAAGTTTTGATAGGAACTATGCCGATATTCATTTGGAGTTTGTGAAAGGAAACTGCAGAAAACATTCACAAGCATAGACGATTACTACCGATCTTGTCCATATTCTGACAGTTTAGTCAATTAATCGCCCCAATATTTTTTATTTAACAGCTCGACCATTCGGACTGGTATGAATGAGTGTAAGAACGGAGATAGGTTTTCTGCAGTTTCCTTCACGAACTCCAGATGAATATCGGCACAGTTCTTATCATAGTCGATTGCAGCCGCATATCCTACCAATTCCTAGTCTATACACAAAAATTCCATCCACTCCACTCACATCCTCACATTCTTAGGCATCACAATGGACCTTATGGCCGAAGCGTAGCCTGTCCAGGGCAGCCTCTACAAACTATCTATCTAAGATCGAAGATAGCGAGATGTATGTAACTTCAAACATAAATTTTAATATTGTTGTGTTACGCGGCTGCAATGTTTTGGTAATATCTATACCGGAAATGAAACTTTATTCTTAATAATGGCGAGTTTATTGAGAATTTCTAGAAATTCGATTCCGACAATATTTTTTTAACTTCATTCCTTAATTACACTTTTTAAGATCTTAATTTTCACATACTTATCATTAATGTAATTTTGTTAGAAACAGTCGTTTCTAATTTTAATATTGAGCGAAGTCAAAAAAAATATTGAGCTAGAAGTACCAAATTTTAAACGTAGATATTATACCCTTAGAGAATTCATAGTCCAGATTTTGAAATTGAAATCCACTAGTTTTTGGTAATTTTTTCAAAAACAGTACGTCATAAAGATAAAAATTATATGACAAAGTTATTGACTGGCAAAAATTTTGTATAAAATTTTTTTTTTCAAAACGAAACTAATTAACAACATCTACTTAACCAGAATAATTTACATTCTTTCTGTCAAATTCAATTTTGGTAGTAAAGAAATACCATTAAGTGTGTATATATTCTACACTATGTATATATGGAGATCTTGTGAGCATTTCAAACCAGACTTTTTTTTAATTTGTTTGCATCTGTGTTCGCAATTTAATTAATTGTGTCGGAATCACTATATTCGATGCATTCAGTCTGTTCCATAGAATCTTAATTCGTTATAATGGTTTCATCTATGAATTATATATCCTATGTTTATATCGACAAATTACAATATGCTAAAAAGTTCATTGAATTTTAATTACCCATAATATGTGATGTTATCATCATCCCTATTTGAATATTTTACATAGGTTGTTAATTAAAACTTCCCGCCCCGAAACTGTTTATCGGTAACTTTATTTAATATTTAAAACATTCCTTTTTAATGTGAAATTTATACTAATGGTTTATATGTCGGACAAGATTTTTTTTTTACATAGTTTATAAAATCAATATAGACCATACAGTGGACAGATGCTGAAATATATCGCAATGATAGTAAAAATAAAAAATCGGTAAATTGATAACTGACCATTTTAGTCACGACATCTGGTGGCAAAATCAAGAAAAATAATTTAGTGTGCAGTATTACCTTCTTTATATATAAATAAAATTGTTACGCAGGAACCGTGTCAACTTAGCGAATTTCCTTAGAATACATCAATTACTCTCTAGTGGCCACAATTATAGTCTACTTGTCAAACTAAAATGAAATGTCGTATCTGATAACTAATAAATGACATAGGTCAAGGGGAACGAGGGCATAGAGAAAGAAAAAAACATAAAATATGAAATATTTCTCTTAATATTTGAATAATCGAAAAATGTATTAGGAGTAAAGTTGTAGAAAATCATGTTTGCTACAATTCATTACCTTATCATTTTTCTGAAACTCTAATATGTACAGAGATATTTAGAATTTTAATTTTCAATCTTTAATTGTAAACATTTCTGATAAGATACAAAATTACAGTAAAACTTAGTACCTACAACTTTACTTCTCGTTTTTCACGCCTGGACTTCTATATGTGTATCAAATTCTAATAAACAATGTATTTACATATTTATTACTGTTTCCAATATTTTTTTATACCTCTGTAAGTGATAAAAACGCTCCTGTAATTCTATGAGTGAGAAACATGGTTAAGAGGAAAACCTCCATAAGCGGTCAAAAAGATTCCGATCCCTCGAACGCTCACTCATCCAGGTTTGACTCATGTAAATTCCGAGAATGAATGTAATTATAGAAATGGTAATAGATAACGCAGTAACGCTTTGAGCAACAAACAACATATCTCTGAATCCATATCCCAGAGATAGTTACGACTAGCTAATTCATACTGATTATGACTACATTGTAATCGAAATACGTATTTATAAAATGTTCTTAAAAATTGGGGCAAAATTTGAAATGTAATTTCAAAAAACTTAAGAGTTCTCTTTGATTATTTTAATAATCTTTATTAATTGCCATTGAATTTTAATTAAATATTGATATGAAAAATTTAACTCGTCAACCAGGAATCGAACCTCAGCTTTTTGGATATCTAGTTCAGCGTGCTTACCGCTACACCAAAGACGACTCTGACGTAAGAGCCAACTTTTTATAAATTTTCTTTTTTATATCACAATATATCTAAAAGATTTGTGGAACCATAAGCTAAGCAGAAAATTATCATTTTTCGTTGAAAAACTTAACTATTTAAAAAAAATAAAACCTTTTAGATTTAATTTATAAATTTCTGGTGTTGTATTTTAAAATTTATGTTTTCCATTATGTAAAAATTATGTTAACCTGATCACACGGCCCCACATAAGTAGCGTTCTTTTTTCAAATTTTTATAATTCATTTGTGCCTTATTCATTCGTTTTTAAAAAAAAAAAAAATCGGAAAAAATTTGTTCATTATAAAAATACTAACAATATTTAATCGAAACATTTTCCTCGAAACCGAATGAATAAGGTACAAATCAATTATAAAATTTATGAAAAAAGAACACTACTTTTATGACCTATTGTACTTACAACAGGAAAAACAGAAACACATGTGATATTCATCCCCTCGAGTACTTGACCGGCCGAGAATGTCGTTAACAGATTATTTACAAGTTACAAAAAAAAAATTGAAATTGAGCTTATTATCATAATAATTTGTGTTTAATCTTTTTATGGTTTAACAACTAAAGCTCATTTCACACCAACCTTTCGACAGTCGAATAAACGACTTTGAGGTTCTATAACTGATTTTATTTGTCTAAATATGGGTAGACCTACTAAACGACATACTAATTTTTAGTGCATTTTTTTTAACACATTTTTTTTTACCCGTTTTTTTTTTTTTTTTTTAATTTTTAGTGCATTTTTTTATAACAGATTTTCAGTTTTTTTTACCTGCACTTTGTTTTTTTTTTGTGGTTGGTTTTTTTTTGTAAAAAATTTTTTTGAAGTCGGTTTTTAAAAAAATTTTCTTATTTTCCCATTATGAATGAGTATACCCTTTCAAAAAAAAAAAATTTAGCAGAAATCGGTTATCACATATAAAATGGGGATTTTCCTCGATTTCCCAGGGATCCCCTCATCAGAATGCGATTTGGTGCCAATGGGATCAATCGGAAACCAAACCCTTTAAAACAATAAAACAAATTCAAAATCGGTTCATAAATGACGGAGTTCTGAGGTAACACAAATAAAAAAAATAAAATAAATAAAAAAATACAGACGAAGTGAGAACCATCCTCCTTTTTGAAGTCGGGTTAAAAACAAATAGTTATTTACCATAAGAATTGTTACTACAATAATATGTCATGCCTTTATTGGTTACGTTTACCTAAATTATTATATATAAACAAAGCATAATTATGAATTTCATATAACGATGAAGTTCTTCATACATTTTTCCCGGAATATGTACATATAGGACATCTACAGTGATTTTAATAAAATTAATTGATATTTAATTAACAGTTAATTTATTCTTAATTATAAAAAAATTATTAATTTTTTAAATTCAGAAGAACTTTTTTCAGCGAAGGTAAAAGCGTAGGTAATTTGTGTGGAAAACCCATAATTTTACGGCTATGTGTCGAACAAAACGGTACAACCCTCTGGGAATACTGCTCAAACGAAACGGTAGTCGGCCACTGCACTGGGGGGTTGTCAGGTCCCCTAGCGGCTATCGGATTGTCGGTTAAACGACTATGGCACGATGTCGGCCTAATGTGAAACATCTCATTGGTGTCTCATTGGACCTGGTATCGTTTACACGATTATCAAGTTGGTGTGAAATAAGCCTTACAGGGGGTACCGTCCGTGGCTGGCTCGGCTCGTATATGTATTTTGATCATATTGTATGATAATCTATCTAGGTTATTCAAACAACATTATACCACCAGTTTTAATATTTCATTCATGGTATGTGATAATAATATTATAATTTATGAAATTTTCGAACATTATTTAATTTATTTTCTAATAAGAAAATGGGGAAATTGCCAAATACACACACATATATATATATATATATATATATATATATATATATATATATATATATATATATATATATATATATATATATATATAATTCTGGGATGAAATAAAATAGAAATTTATAATTTATCAAAATAATTTTGATGACATATTAATTTATTTTCATCTTAATTAATATGGTTAGAATGTAATATTAGTTAGAAAATTAAATTAAAGTGTTTTCGTATGTTTTGCAATGGCCCCTGGAGTCATTGAACGAGAGGTCACTAATAATATTGTTATAAAATTTACCAAAATATATTTTCTAAAAAACTTAAACACTTTAGAATTTAGATGAAGAAGTAAAATCGAATAAAACGGTAATAGTATCACGAAAATATCATTTTCGGATCGTACCGACATTCTTGGGGCACAAATTCTCGGGGGCCCTTCCTATTGATAATTGATTTAAAAAAAAAGATGTTTGAATTTACTACGGAGAAAGCCAAAACACCTTGTATTTCTGAGAAAGAACTTTTTATATCCACGTTCATATTTATTAAGAACATATATCATTGTCCACGGTAGTTTAAGGGGCGTTGGCATGTGCACTTTCAACAGACTTTATATTCAACAAAAATTACGTCTAAACTGACCCCCTTTTAACTTTTGAATTATATATTTTACATGTAGTTAACATATAGTTATGTATGCTGTTTTTTCATTGGCTGATACTTAATAGGGAATATGCATGAAAATTTTTTTTCACATTTATTTTCAGAATATGAAAATACTGTTAATACTGTAATAATATTTAAAAACGAAATTAAAATCCGACAAATATCAAGGAAGCTATAAGCTTTTAAAGATTATTATCTGTCTCTTTCTTGCAAAAATACTAAAAACGGAGTTTTACATGTATTTTAAATGGTGAAAGTGTAATATGACGTCACATAACATATTAAGAGGGCTATCACCCTCTTTGTATAATCGGGAATTTCAATCATTCATATCTCACTTATTTTTAAAGTTATTTAAAAAGTAATTTTACTTTGATATTTGTCAAGTAAACATGCTTCAATTCAAGTGAAAAAAAATTTTCATGGATATTCCCTATTGCAATTGGTGGAGTAACATTTCCTAAGTCTATAAATACTATTTCTGTTTTATGTAATAGCCACGTTAGGGGCCTGTTTTCTAGAACGGTACAGGTGGTTTTCTAGATAAGTCCAAAAAAATTAAAAGTTAAATATATGCATTGTGCTGATCCAAGTGGAAATTTGATTATTCTCTACGGAAGAAAGTTTTGAACATATTTTAACCGAGAACACTTAGGACCAAATTAGTACCAAGAACTAGCCTCAATAATAGTTAGATAAAATTAATCAGTATTAATAATTCTGAAAGAAATATTGGTATATGACCTAATCAATATAATTATGTTCAAAAAATAAAGAGTTACATCGAATTATCCGTCAAATCAATTGGATCTTTGTGTTTAATGAGTCCAATTGACCTTATAAACTAGTTTCCATACAAATCAATGTCTAAAACTTTTTTGTTCCCTAATTGGATGAAGTGCATTATATAAGTAAGTTGAGTTTGGTGAGCAGTTTACGAGATATCATCTGAAATCTATAAAATAGGGTATAGATAGTGTACTCGGGCTAGATGTTCGACTATAATATCTAGTCTCCTTTAGTACAAAAGATATAATGCCGGGTTACTCTTCGTAACCACCTGCAAACTTGTATCATTATTAAATATTCAGAGAAAATAAAAGTTTGGTCTTCAAATTGTCTTTGTATTTAATTTGTATACCGAGTATATGTTATACAAGGTATATTAAGTTTAGTCCCGACTTTGTAATGCTTGAAAATATTGATCGTAGACATGAATGTTTTGTAGTTGTGTTCATAAATGGCCTAATTCGGCCATTTCCGCATGTCCGTCCGTCTGTCTGCCCCAAATCCTATATGTATGTTTTATAGCATAAAAGTGAGTTAATTGGCAATTGGAACGTGTCTCCTCCCGCCAGAAGAGAAAATATACATCTTTGAAACCGTAAGAGATAGAAAAAAAATAATAACAAAAAATCTTCTTCTTTTAAAATAAACAACTTTGTTTGAAAAATTTTTTTATAAACTCAATAGTTTTCTCATAATTTGTGCTCAAAGAGCAAATGACATACTATTTATAGTCGAACCAAGGTGGACATATTTAGATACATAACATCTCATATACTATTGGTATACCCAGTAAAGGTATTAACAATTCGGACATTGATATACAACTCAGTATATACTGGGTAATCAAACAATTAACTAAGAAGGTTGTTACATTACTTGTTTTTATTAGAAGAGGTATTAGGTTGAATGTACCAGGATATCTTAAGGTAGAAAATAATAATTATTCTGAAGGCAAAACAGATTACCTTCACACACTGTACGACGAATTGTCTAGCTTGCCCGTCTGTGTACCTCTCACAAACTCATTGCATAGCTAAATAATTGTCCAATTTACTAAAATGTGCATGTTAACTTTATCTCTCTCCATAGAATAATTTATGGATAAATTTAACTCGAGTCACATCTGTGACTAGTAACGTTCTTGTGCAATGACCTTTCAACTATAAACATTTGTCTAAATGAATCTATTATCAATTTGAGTCTGTAGAAAGGTTTTTGTCTACGAAATAGTATCTTCGCATAGGTAAAAACATACTGACAGTGTCACATTAGAACATACAGGATAAAGCACTAATGATTATACAGTAGGGCTCGAATTCTTCGGATTATTTGGAATCGAGTCCGATCCGGATATTCAAATATCCCGAGATAATTGGATGAATCATAATAAATAATAGTTTAAAAAAACTAAAAAAACACGCTTTTATAGAAAATCCAACTAAGAAATAGAAAATAAAATTTAATAAATTTGGATTAAGAAAAGTGTAAATAAGAAACAAATGTATATTAATGGAAAAAAGCGTGGGGTGCATAGTGTCAATAGTTATTCCATTAATATACATTTGTTTCTTACTTACACTTTTCTTAATCCAAATTTATTAAATTTTATTTTCTACTTTTTAGTTGGATTTTCTATAAAAGCGTGTTTTTTTAAACTATTATTTATTTTTCATTTTTTAGATGAAGTTCGCGCACTAGCTCTATCTCTCTTTTACTCTCGTGCAAAGGATGCGGAAAGAAATTGATTAATCCTGTCGAATCTAATCAGGATAATCGAATATTTTAATCGAATTATTGCATTGTCATCGGTCATTGACAGGTGTGCAAAATTTGAATTAAATCTGATCGTTCAAAGTAGGAGAAAATCGAACCCAAAAGGGTCGGTTACATGCATACATACATACAGGTGAAACTAATAAAAAGCGTATAAAAAAGGGTCATTTCTTTAAAAAAACAAGTGAAAATAACAATAAACTGAGTTAATTGCTTAAATACCCGCTACAAAAGTTGTTGATTTATAAAAAAGGAACATTTTTTGTCTTTAAATTTTTATTCTATCTATAAGATAAACAATTTTGCCTATTTTGCCCAAACATAGTCCGATTTTGCCCATTCACGAACTTGACCTTACTTTTTAGCTCTAGAACACGTACACGCAATTTCAGTTCGCTATCTCTTTTCGTTTTTTTGTTATCGTGTTTAAGGGCGGACGGACGGACAACTTTGCGGCAATGGACTAATTAGGTCATTTTATGAAAACCTATAGCAAATTTATTTTGCGATAAATATTTTCAAGCGTTACAAAATCAGAACTAAACTTAATATATCCTGGTATATATTTTATACCGAGTATAAAAAGAAGCTAAATTCGTGTATTCTGTTGAAGAATGAAGATAAACTGTCGATTTAATCGACACTAATAATCGACAAATAATCGACACTAAAAGTGCATATCCCAATGCACTCTGCTGCAAAATCACTTGGATACGGTCTTATTTTTCCACAAAGCGATCCGGTTAATGGAAGTTCTATAGTAGTGATCTTCATAGGAGATGTAGGATCCCCCAAAATATTCAATTCCAACAAAAGCTATAATATGAACGTTTTAGCCATCACTAAATGTACTGAATCGTCATGGGTACACATATATACAATTTGAATATTCTCGGCAGACCATGTTGATGGTTATATGTTACAGAGGTAAAGGTGATAATACGGGCATCCAATTCGGTTTTTACTTTTAAAACCAATCGAAAGGGTTGAATTCGAAATTTGTATAGTCGATCCTACCTAATAGATGTTACAAATGACCATCGTAAAAATATTTATATATGTATATGTATAATATATGTAATGTATATATATATATATATATACATTTCTGTGTCCGTGGACTGTCTAGCGGTCATAATTTTAATCACTTTTGGTATTGGAAAGGTCATGTTCGTTAATGTTCGTTGATTAAATACGTCCTGTAGGTGTCGACGAACAACCGATAAGTTCGTGAGGCTTTACTGTTGACGTCCAGGCTTCACAGGGGTCGCTCGAACACTCTGGCGCGAAGATATAAAAGCAGGTCGGATACTTTTCGGGCAGACCTCATATATATATACATATCAACATTACATATATGTATAATATAATATAATCTAAATTGGTATCTAAAGTTTACGGAGTTGGACTTAATCAACTATCCTGGTGACAGCACTGGAAACAACAGGAATCCCAGCATATATATATGTACATATATGTATGTATATATATACATATATATATATATGCATATATATATATACATATATATATATATATATATATATATATATATATATATATATAGTGTAGTCTTGTTAATCTTCAGAAGCTGTTCCGGTCCATTTAATCATTTAAGATTAATAATCTAAATTGGTAATTGGTATCTAAAGTTTACGGAGTTGGACTTAATCAACTACCCTGGTGACAGCACTATATATATATATATATATATATATATATATATATATATATATATATATATATATATATATATACACTAGTGTATAGTGTTCTAGTGTATAGTGTATATATATATATATATATATATATATATATATATATATATATATATATATATATATATATATATAGTGCTGTCACCAGGGTAGTTGATTAAGTCCAACTCCGTAAACTTTAGATACCAATTACCAATTTAGATTATTAATCTTAAATGATTAAATGGATCGGAACAGCTTCTGAAGATTAACAAGACTACTAGTATAACACTGACTGATACTGAGACTACCAGAATAACCGGGCAGATGATTGTTATTGACTTTAACACTTAAATTACTAAAATAATTACTATTCTTTTAAATATAATTTAAATGACTTTATTTATTACAATAATGAAATTTAAAATATTTAATTGATTTTATTTATTGTAACAATGAGAAAATACAATTTGATTAAAAATGACAATAATTTCGGCGTTCAAGTATTTCAAGAAAAATTCAGAAAGGCAATTCGATTTGTATTGATTGATTTTGAGCATTTATAGGAAGATTCAGGATATTCGTCAGCAATTTTGATCTAGCGCGTGTACGCCATATGGAGAGGTAATCCAGTTTAGTAATAGTTTAGTAATCCAGTGACTCCCAACAATATATATATATATATATATATATATATATATACGTTTATTTGTCTGCGGAGGCTCTGTTGGTATTTGAAAGGTTTAAAGGGAAAGATTAAGGGTAAAATCGGACAAGGGGAAAGGTAAAAATGGTATATAGTATATTAAGCACAATTGGGGGCCCATTTTATAAACCTTTTTTCATCTTTATATATAAAATCGTTGGTGCGTTTGTTAGAAAGCGTGTAACTTCTGAACGACTTGACCGATTGCGGTCATATTAACAGAATTTTTTTTTTGTCGACATGATCGTTCATAGCTATGTTAGGATCCGGAAATGGATGGTACATAGTTAGGTTAGAAAATGTGACATTTGAGTCAAGTTATTAACAAATTATTTAATTTGGTCCTATGTAGCAAAATAACATTAGCGGAAGCGCCGGGAATAGTTAATAAACTTGAATAATTCAGTAGGCAATAGTAGACCATTCAGTAGACCATTTGGTATCGACTTCAAAAGTGGCTTACCAACATTTTGTTCAAACATTATCGCGAAGCGTTACTTAACTCGGAACGTTACTTAACGCGATGCGATACGTAAAGCGGAGCGTTGCTTAAAATCGTATATAAATGAAGCGTTGGTGCATCGCAATGTATGCCGGGCACAAAAAAGGTCCATCGGAGTAATCAGCTAGAGAATTCTATTAAACATAAATATTTACTACTTTCTAAATTGTATTATTGACATATCTATAAAACATCCTACATCCCTGTCCATGAGCAACTCTAAACCAATAGAGAAAACAAAAACACATTTGACAAGAAACTAGTACATTAGTATGTACTTCCTGCTAGATTCTGTGCGCGGTATGAACAGATTTTAAGAAGAATCGTATTACATACACAGCTCATATTATCTATTAACCTCAAAGGGTTACAACAAATCTTATATTAAAGCGATGGATATTCTCATTGATGTTACAAGATTGAATCCATATATACATAATTTTCGATTGTAAATAAACAGCAATCAGGACGCCCTAGGACCTAGATTGGCATGCACCATTGGTTTTAATATTTTGTTGGGCCTTGATTGGCTACCGTTTTCCCGGAAAAGTTATAGAATTGCCATTTGGTATCAACTTCAATTCCCTTTTTAAATTTTCCAAAGTACCAACCGCATATTTGTTTGAATATTTTCTTTCCTGTTAAATAAACAATTTATTGATTTATTCTTTCCCTTTCAGCTGTTAGTAAAACTTTTCTTTTCAAATCTCACCTCTAATTCAATTATCTTTCAGGCCAAGCACATGGGCTTCTTGGTCACCCCAAAATTATTCCACTGTGGGAAGTTGAAGGTTTCAATTTATTGTCAAGTACACCTTCTTTGTGTTTGATTTTTTGATTAAGTTCATCTCCATGTAAGTGTGCTTTCTTACCAGTCCAAGTGGCCGAGCGTTCTAAGGCGTTATGCCTGCGCAGTATGCTTACTTGGAAACTGGGAGGTTATAGCAAACTTGATTTTCTACAACTTTACTTCTTATACATTTATCGATTGTTCTAATAATAAGAGAGATATTTTATATTTTGTGTTTTCCTCTATCTTTATGCCCCCCTTTCGCCTTGACGTAAGCCATTTATTAATAAAATTGGTCTTTAAAATACTAAAATCATATCAGATACGACATTTCATTTTGATCAGACTAAAATTGTGACCGCTAGAGAGTGATTTATGTATTCTAAGTAAATTCGCTAAGTTAAAGTAGCTCCTGCGTAACGAACTTTATTTATTTATTTATTTTTTTAAACCGAGTGGAGTCGGCCTAAATTAACTGTATAATTATGACAAAGGAGCGCCATTTTTGAAGCCGTTAGTAGTACAAAACTCATTTTTAACCCGACTTCAAAAAGGAGTTCTCTATGCTGACACTGCCTCCAAAAATAACAATAATTGTACATATATATTTAAAAATTTTTGCTTAGGTGAACTAAAATTGGCACAAGAATATGCAATTATTTTTTACTTTTTAGTGCATTTTTTGTTATAGAATATTTGATTTTTGATGTCGGGTTTCCATTTTCTCAAAATATGGTTTATATAGACACAATTGTATTCATAAATTAATTGTTTGCATAGTTTCTAGTTGTATATAGATACCTAGTTTTTAATTTCGAGTGATATAATGTTACACCATCATTTTATTTTGAAATATGTATACGCAGGGTGTGACGTTAAAAATGCTGATTGAAGATGAATCGGTCTCTACAACTTTTTATTACGAAGATTATTTCTTTTTTTTTTAAGACGGACGATTCACACACATCAATTCAGTCACCATTTCGAATTAGAACCGTCGCCGTCCAGTCTCAGTCAAAATAATCGATGTATTCACATCTATCAGTCAGGTTCCACTACAATAATCAAAAAATTATATAAACTTTACCAAAAAGTTTAAAGGACGACAGTCAAAAACAAAAAATTGTGCGTGTCAGCTTCGAAGCGCGATTGAGCTTACTCTTGTAAGTTATTTAATCTTGAAATATTCTGCTTAGATTGCACTAACAGAAGAATACATGTGCTGACTTCTATTGTCAGGTACGTATATTACAATGTTACGACAGCTTATTTAATTTTGGAATATTCTGCTTAGATGGGGCGAACATTGATTTATTTATAAAAAATTTAAATTTAAATTTATTAATAGCCTAAATACAAATTTACATATTTCTAACTTATATATAACGATTTATAGTGTGCTAGTATAGTTTATAGTTTCTATGGAAATGTCAATCAACAAAATTTTAAAAAAATAGTTTATAGTTGTTTTTTAGAAGCTACCATTTAATATACTATTTATAAAATATTATTTAAATTTTTATAATAAATTTATTTTAATTTCTTTTTTCTTAAAAAAAATTAACGAAAAAGGAAAATTTAATGTAACATCAATCTGAAAAGATATTGTAAAACATCATCAATTCAAATTGAATATCATAGAGTATAAAGTGTTAGCTTGTAAAAAAACATAACGCTTTTTTTTGTTAACTAGATTTTACTACCCATCAAATTGTCGTACCTGCGGCTTTAAATGAAATCGATTCTAAAGGAGTTAACTACAAAAAATGTCGTTCAGAAGAAATCTAATGTTGACGGTTCAGTAAGAAGTGTTTGGCTGACGGGTCTGATTTCCGCTACGCCAGCTCAGTGTAGACAGCGCCATTTACTTTCTACAAAACATATTTTTTAAGACGGAACCGAGACGTGACGTGACTGATATGTGTGAATCGACCTTAAAACTTCATTTTTGCACGACTATATATTAATTATTATGCATGAATCGTTTTTTTTTTATTGTGATCATAAGTTATTGAGTGATTTTTTTCAAAGTTTCAATGTTCTTACATTATTGCTTATGGTCTAAATAAGAATTATAGACAAATATATTGGGACGGAATAAATTGATCAAGGAGGACGTAGGCGGTGCCTTTTTTTGGTTTTTCACTTATATCTTGAAAACTATTCATTTTTTCATACATGCTGTAGTTACAATGATTTATACTCGTCAACTCTCTAATACCTCTACAAAAATAAAGTTTTGACTCACTTTTTTCATAAGTTTTCATAAAACATTCTTTGCCATTTACGCTGCTAATGGTCAAGTACATTTTACCTTACAAAAATACATTTAATTCTGGATTTTGGATATGTTGTGAAATTTTGGATTGAAATTTAGCACGTCTGTGCGCCAAATCACTTTTTGTATCATTTCTAGCGAATTTTCGAAGAAAATGTAACTACTGGTCTTATGAAGGAAATGAAGGAATTTCGGAACAATATATATATATATATATATATATATATATATATATATATATATAATTTTCTTAAAGGAGGAAAACAAGTTTCACGATTTTATGTTTCCTTCTCTCTCTAAGCCTTCCTTTCCCCTTGGAATTTGGTCGGTGATCGTCATTTTCGATATCTACTAGGTAGGTTCGATAAACATTTGAATAAATTGTTCCGAAATATATATATATACATGTTTACGTTGGTCATTTGTGACATCTACTCAGTATGTTTCATTGAAATTTTTCCGAAATGTCTTCATCGGTACAAATACATGGGTGAATTAAAAACTAAAACCAACGTATTTGGGTTCCCTAAAGTACAAACAATATTGATTACTCATTATTACATTAAAATTCTCGAAAAGGTCTCAATTACCGTATTAGAAATATCTTTCACAATAAATACTTATGTAAAAGACCAACCTGTATATAAATATGAATGCAACTGAACGAAGTAGTCGTAGTATTTCTTCATTTTATGCAACGTTGAACACTATTAAAATTTATTTCATATTCTATATATAGCAGATAATTACTTACTTACTACTACACATATTTTATGAAAATTGTTACGAAACATCAAATGAGAAATTTTAATTGATTCAACAATGTTAGCAAAATTTAATTTATGTGAAAATCAAATAGTGTTGCATTTTAAAGGTCAAACAATTAATAATATATATCAATCACCAATTATTTTAAATAAAAAGCTAATACACACCCACTTGGATATGAATCTTTGAGACGATTTGTTTAAGAATAAATTACGTTTGGCGAATTCCTCAAACTACTATTTTGCAAATCGACAAGGAAAATCAATCGAGCTGTTTTCAAGAATAACCGGAACAAATAAAAAAAATCTGCGGCGTTGGATTACTTTGCCCAAAAGCTAAATATTTTCTGTTCTCGGAATATTTATTACTACTAATATTCATTAGAGAAAGAAGAAAATAATAATCATTTTTAGGACTATGAAATTTTGATACAGTATTTCAAAAGATTGATTTACGTCATTCTTTCCAGAGAATACATTTAAGATTTGAAAAAAAGTAGGTAACCATAGTGATAATTTCATATTCATTTTGGGTATAGTATTTTTTTTTTTAAATATTTCTGTAAATATAAGTTACAGAAAATATAGTCAGAGAATGAATTGTAGTAAAATTTATTTACTACAATTTTTCTTATTGCAAATTTTGCCATTTTATTAATATTAAGAAAGAAATTTCCTTCTTAATATTAACAAAATGGAAAAAATTTCATTTATTTCGATTCAAATTTCATTCTGATTTACCTAAAATTGCGGTCTCCAGAGGGCCATATATATATATATATATATATATATATATATATATAATATATTCGGAACTTTATTCATTAGTACAAAACTAAAAGCTACAATTCTCTAAAAAATTCGTCGTGAAGGATCTACATTGATTAAGCGAATTTTCTCGAAGGGTGGCTAATAGTCAACAAAATTATACTTCAGAATTGGTCTAAATTTTTATAGTGTTTGTATTAAAAATAGCATATAATCAAAAATTATTAATTAACCTTTACCAGCGCTTTACATTGTTAGAGCCTTAGGCCCTACAAATTTTGGCCCCGAATGATGACAAGTAAAATTCAATAGTTCCTCGATTCTATTAAAAAATAATATTTTTACGCTAAACTGCTTAATAACTAATCATTATTTGATCTATGAGCCAGAAAATTAGGGTTATTTTTTCAAAATTTGTTAGTTGATTTGTGTTTTATTCAGTTTTTGGGAAAATATTTCAAATAAAAGTTGTTTGTATATTTATAATAATAATAATAATAATAATAATAATAATAATAATAATAATAATAATAATAATAATAATAATAATAATAATAATAATAATAATAATAATAATAATAATAATAATAATAATAATAATAAATAATAATGGGGTGTTACCTCCGTTTTTTGAGACACGACGGTCTATAACAGAGGCCACCTACATCATTATTTTTCAACTTTTATCAATTTTTACTTTACATTTTTATGATGTGAGTGGAAGATCAGAAATTGGTATGCAGAGAAGGAATTGGTAGGTGTGCTGCTGCAGCCGACTTTGATAGGAACTATGCCGATATTCATCTGGAGTTCGTGAAGAGAAACTGCAGAAAACCTTCACAAGCATAGCCGGTTACTTCTTTCTAGTCCATACTTCGACAGTTTTGTCAATCAACCGCTCCATTAATTTTTTTTTAATTGACAAACTGTCGGTGTCGGGATTCGAATCCATAACCTCCCAGGTCCAAGTAGAAACAACGCCTTAAGAAGCGCGGCTACTTGGCTATATTTATAATAAATAACCTTTATCCGAAGCTTTTTTTCGAAAACCGAATAAATAAGGCACAACTCCATTATAAAATTATGAAAAATGAACCTAATTTTTAGGACCATCTGTACAGTTTACAAAATTTAGATAATTAATATTTTCTTGAAAGTCATAATATTTGTATTTGAAATAACAAACAATATTTTATTATTCGACCTTTTCCAGTAAATTAGCCTTCGGCTTAATAATCTTTAATCCGACTCTGATCTATACTTTTAGCACAGCAACAGCTGTCTTAAGTAAATACATCTTACAGTTTTAACGCAAATATAAAAGATGGATATTAAAAATATGATATCCGTATTCATCCATTATTATGTATGCGAAACAGCCACAATTTAATGACCTAATCATTCCTTCGGGATATTATAATACATAAAATGATTTCATAAATATATATATATATATATATATATATATATATATATAGAAATATATATATATATATATATATATATATATATATATATATATATAGAAATATATATAGAAATATATATATATATATATATATATATAGAAATATATATATATATATATATAAACTTTTTGATTATTTCAGTGAGAATAAGATACATTTCCAGTTGGGATGAAAATGGTAAAATTTAATATAAGTGCCCCTATGTATAGACAGACCCTTTTATAGACAAATTATATTTTATTATAATAAGGAAAGCTTTAATAATATAAATATGGGTATACTGAAAACTTTATACAAATAAAGAATTATGTACGTACACATGTGTAAAAATATTATGTATCCGAAATTTATTAACTTAATAATGTTTTAACTGTTTGAATTATATCATGTATCATGCTACAATAAACTTGGATAATTTGATAATTCCGAATCAATAATTTGAATCTCTGCGAATCTCTTCCTTAATCTCTTCTTGACTCGATCATACAGAAAAGTGCAATAAAATTATTTTTTAAGAAATAGTTGTTCATTTTTATTAGAGGGTATGTCCGACAAAAAGAATGTATCAGACATACTCATACGACATACATGATCGGTATCATTTATCACGTGCAATAAAAATCATTTTAAGATTATTATACTAATGACTAAGTAAGTAAGGGTTTCTTGAATGGGACATCTCTTTCTACATAGCCACTGTTGCAAGATATGGACCCCCTTGTGTTTTACCTGATATGGTATATAAAAAAATGACAAAATGGTGAAGTGAGCCTTTTTCAATATTATTTTACGAGTAGGGGGAAGGGAGAGAGTTTCGAAAAGACGGAGGAATTCAGTTCTGAAAAGTGATCGGTCGAGTGCGGGCCATATCCTGCAATAGCGTATTCATTTCAACAGAACTATAACTGTATTGGTCGCATGGTCGAGATACCAATTGGATTGTTGGTAAATCCTTTTTGGATTATTATAATTAATTTATGTTCATTGATGGAATAACCGTGGTGTGGCGTTTATTAGTATTATTTTTGTTGTATCTGTATTGTGAACTCAAGATAGCTTGCTGCGTCGTGGATTAGGCCAACTATTGTGTTTACTGTTTGTGAAGATGCGGTGTAAGATATATCTTATATAAGATATATAAGATAGATAGATATGAACCAGTCCAAATGGTCGAGCGGTCTAAGGCGTTATGTCTGAGCAGTATGTCTACTTAGAAACTGGGAGGTTATGGGTTCGAATCCCGGCATCGGCAGTTTGTCAATTATTAAAGAAAAGGGGGCAGTTAATTGACTAAACTGTCGTCGTATGGACAAGAAACAAAGTAACCGGCTGTGCTTGAGAACGTTTTCTGCAGTTTCCTTCACTAACTCCAGATGAATATCGGAATAGTTCCTATCATAAGAGGCTGCAGCCGCATATCCTACCAATTCCTAGTCTATACACAAAAATTCCTTCCACTCTACTCACAGCCTCACATCCTTAGGCATCACAATTGACCTTATGGTCGAAGTGTAGCCCGTCTAGGGCAGCCTCTACAATCTATTTATCTATCAAAGTATCAGGATTATACACTTTCAAATGATAATTCTACTTTTATTACCCTAGGTACCCTTTTGATTATCATTTGCCACCCTAGACAGCTGCCTATCTAGCCTACCCGGTGAATTCGCCACTGTAAATAGAGTAAAGTTATATTAGTTTGAATATAACTTTACGTTGCATATATTTGATTGTTGTTGTTCGATTTGTATTTTGCATGCACAACCTTCTTAAAATTTCAATAAATGAATATTTCCTAGAGATTACCGAACAATAAATATTTGATTGCCATTATACTGAAATCCGTTTATTACAAGTCCAGTACCGGGAAGTCTTACATTTCAAACATTTTCAACATTTCCATATAAATATTGATTGGGGCTGGACGAAAACCTTTGGTGGGTAGATAGATATATCTTGGGGTATAAAAAGTATAGCACTATCGACCTTATGGCCCATTGTGCTCATCCTTCTACTTCAGTCTAATGGGATTCGCGTCTCCCATATATTGGCAATGGCCAGAAGCTTGCTTATCAGGTTATCCTGGAGGTTCTTATACTCGGGGTGACCGAATATCTTGTATAACGAAGTTGTATCATGTTAAGGATGAATACATCGAGGGACAGTCTCTTGGATGCATTCGGAAACAGTATTTTCCCAAGTTTTTGCTACGGTATATTTTTCCAGTAATCACGGTGTTTAACATGTATCCACTCGTTGTTCACTTGGGCCTCTGGGCCTATAAAAGGTATTCCGACTCCCTTTTTTGCTAACGTGGAGAAAACCATAGGAGATAGCGAAATAATGATGAGGTAAGATCTTATAGGTAAATTCTCCAGAAAAACTATCAGAAGTTCAAAATTTTAAACCGTTCCAAAGTTATAGCGGTTTTCTGACCGTTCAAAAGTTATAACCAGCCCAGATCTCTAATATAGTTTATAATTTCTATAGAAAAACGTACATTAACAAAATTTTGGAAATAAATTCTTTGTCAATAAATTTAAAATATATAAAAATTGACATTACACACTGTCAAAATATAAAAACACTTATAATAGATTACTCTTGTGGTTGCACACAATAAACAGCCATATTTTTTTCGCCCCGCTCTCAGGTCAGTTCGCAATAGCTTTCATATATTAAAAGACATATTTTTCAAAAATCTGCTAAGTATTAGTTAGATTGGTGTCGGCTAAGTTATATTGGTGGAGATATTGGTGGATTTATAATTTTAACATAAAAAAATTCGTTACGCAGGAGCTGCTTCAACTTAACGGCTTTCCTTACAATACATAAATCACTTTCTAGGGGTCGTAATTTTAGTCTGATCAAAATGAAATGTCGTACATAATTTTAGAATTTGCTAATTCTATTAATAAATGACATACGTCAAGGAGAAATGGGGGCATAAAGAAAGAAGAAAGCACAAAATATAAAATGTCTCTCTTAATATTAGAACAATCAAAAAATGCGTAAGGAATAAAGTTGTAGAAAATCAAATTTTCTACAATTCATCACCTCATCATTTTTGCTCAAACTCTAATCTGTACAGAGATATTAAGGAATTTAATTTTCAATCTTAAACCGTCAATATTTCTGTAAATATTAGTGTAACAGTAAAAATGATAAGAAACAAAATTACAGTAAAAATTAGTACCTACAACTTTACTCCTTATAAATTTTTCGATTTTTCGAATATTAAGGGACATAGGCCAAATTTTGTATTTCCCCCTCTCTCTAAACCCCGCTTTCCCCTTGTTCGATTTTACCCATTAACAAACTTGATCTTTTGAATACCAAAAGCGACTCAAATAACAAGTTTCATTCCAATCGGAATAAAATTGTGACCGCTAGAGCGATTACAGATATATATATATATATATATATATATATATATATATATATATATATATGTCCATAGATATATATATATAAATTTTACAGATGGTGATTTTCGACATCTACTAGGTAGGATCGATGGACATTTGAAGAAATTTTTGAAAAATTTTGAAGTCGGTACGAAACCAATAGCTCTATTTCCTTTCAGGAAATTCGCTAAAAAAATATTACTATATACAAAAAAGAAAATGACTTTGTGCCATTTTATGATAAATTCATCAGTTATATGCACGTTTAAAGTAATACATTAAGCCGTGGGTTAAACCTATAGTATTTATAAGCATTTATATACTGGATGTCTCAGGATTAGTATAGGAAATCTCTAGAAAATGAATAGATGGTTACATAAAAAATATAAAATCTAAAGCTATAGTCATTATAAGCATTTATATACTAGATGTCTCAGGATTAGTATAGGAAATCTCTCTATAATATGAATAGATATGGTCACATGAAAAATCTAAAATATTTTAACAAGATTAAATAGATTTTATCTATTTTACATAGATATTTGCTCTTAAAACTTCAAAGGTCCGAAAGTCGATAATCCACGATGCAATTTTGTATAGTACTATTTGAAAATTTGTCTTATTAAACCCCAACGCAAGTCTGAAGTCTATATGTGTCTGTCTGTCTGTATGTGGTTCTGTCTATGACATCGTAGCTCTCAAACGGGTGGACCGATTTGAATGCGGTGTATTTTTTATCAGATAGCTGGAAAAAGATAGTAGAAATCACTTAAATTTCTACTTACTCTTGTGAAAGCAGAGCCATTATGAAGATATAAGTAGAGAGCACCCCATGCTTTTGTTTACAATAAAGTTAATTCTGTTGTCAATCTCTTTATTCTATTTTAAATTATTTTGTATTTTTTAGTTCATATTGCAATAAAAGCATGTTTTTTAGTTTTTTTATTAATTTATAGTTTATTATATATATATATATATATATATAGTTTATTATATATATATATAGTTTATTATATATATATATATATATATATATATATATATATATATATATATATATATATATAGTTTATTTTTATTAATTTTAGTAATTTTATTTTTTGTTTTTTAGTCTTAAAACATAATTATTTTTTGTGTTGTAGTTTTATTCTTCATTATTATTCCCACGAGTAATGAAATTAATCCAATTCTTACCCAGGAAAGTATATATCAAATGTGGCAAAGGAAGTTTATTTTTTTCAAATTTTAACAATTGGAAATTGTAATTTTTTTATTAAAATTTTGTAGATGACATTTCCTTAGAAACTATAAACTATACCATCACATTATAAATTGTTATTAATAAGCTAGAGATATGCAAATTTGTATTTAGCTATTAATTAATTAAAAAATTGTTTAAAGCTTGCTTTTTTTTAATTGTTATATTATTTATTTTATACTAGCGATCCGCCCCGCACCGGCTTCGCACAGGTAGCACTAATTATCTATAGCCAAATGACTTCTGGTTACCAAACTTCACAGGATCACCCGCTGGGCTAATCAGAAGATTGCCGTCACGAAATGCAGTGCTATATAAGAGTAATTTTAATAAGAGTAAAGTTAACAGGAATAAATGTGAAGAAAAAATTTTAACAAGGGTAATTTCAACATAATTTAAAATTTATTATATTTTAAATCTAGTATACTTTAATTTAGTTAATTTTCTATTCATTTTTATTTTTGTCTATTGATCTCGACTTTCTATCTATTTCTAATTGTCAAAGAGTAAAGTACGACTAGCTAATTTATACTGATGATGACTGCATTGTAGTCGAAATACGTATTTATAATAAAAAAAACTGATCTAGGTAAAGGGGGCGAATTTGAAATTTTATTTCAAAAACCTAGAGTTCTCACTAATTATCATTCGATAATATAATGTTTAATAAAAGTATGTTAAATAAGTTTATATTAAAAAAACATTTTTAAAAACAATCTTTATATAGTAAAACTAATTTTCAACAACTTTACTTCTTATGTGTTTTTCGATTTCCTCAATATTAAGAGAGATATACCAAATTTTTTGTTTCCCGCTTCATCTAAACCCCCTTTTTCCATGTCGATTCTTGTCATGCTTACCATAAAAATGCATTGTCATCGGAACTGAACCAACATGTAAAAATTCAACTCCGTAGGATAAGAGGAAGTGGTTGTAATTCAGCTTGTAAGATTTGACATACATACATACATTGCAAGTTAAATAAAAGATTGTAAAATATAAAAAATGTTTATTTTATAAAGTTTCATTCAATTGCTGTTTGGACTATACTCAAGGCCCGACTACTTCATGAATATCAAATCGAAGCTAATCATAGAGAATCTAAATTTTTGAAATACAATTTCACTTATTTAATGAAAAGTACAAAGTGCATACATATTACATGCACAACCAAAAATTTTAAGTAATTTAGAAATAGGAGAAATTCATAAATGAAAAAAATCCAATATACTTTTCAACGATATAGCTTTCAAAATTCTCCACTTCTAAATCTGTTTTGTATAGATAATTAATTTTCGGCATAATGTAATTCACGGAAATAACTTTGTATGTATCGAACTGACCGCAACTCACATCTAATTGTAAATATTTTCATATATTTTACATTATTAATGGGTATAATTAATTATTACTGCTGGAATTTATAAATTTGCATAAATTCGAATATAATTCAAATTATTATTTTTATTTAATGCGTAAATTCACAAATTGTTATAAATTTGTTTTAATATTAAAATTTTTTGTAATAATAAAGTTTGGTTTTACCAGCCTGCCCGTACTGATGGTCTTGAGGGGCCCGTTGCGAAAATTATTGGGTGCCACTCAAATAAGGTTTCTAAAAAAATATTCGAATTTACTACGGGGAACCAAACAACACATTATATTGTTTGAGGCTATCCACGAATCAACCCAATTTTTGGTATCTTCATATGATGTAAATCGCTGCTCAAACAGACCATGTGCCATCGATCGAAATAAATGATAGTCGGGCGGCGCAATGTCTGGTGAATACGGCGGGTGGGGTAACACTTCCCAATCAAGTGTTTTCAAATAGTTTTTGACCGGAACCGCAACATGCAGGCGAGCATTATCATGTAGGAGAATAATTTTGTCGTGTCTGGAGTAGTAATGAGCGCGTTTTCCTTCAGTGCTCGGCTCAATCTCATCAATTGTGTTCGGTAGAGGGCTCCAGTAATGGTTTCACTCGGATTAAGCAACTCGTAAAATACGACACCCAGCTGATCCCACCACACAGCATGAGTTTTTTTCCGTGAATATGCTGTCTTTGTCTTCTACGCCAAAGTCAACGTCTTTAAACTTTTGAAACCACTCTCGACAAGTTCTCTCACTTAAAGCAACCTTATCATATGCTTCTACAAGCAATCGATGCTCCTCAGCTGCAGATTTTTTTAAATTGAAGAAGTAAGTTAAAATTTCACGCAAATGATGATTATTTGGCACAAATTTAAACATTTTTGGATGAAAAAAATTATATGATGCTGATACGCAGATATATGATGCTGACCAAACTTACGTATGCCGTCTTTCAACTGACAATTTTAACCTAAACCTTGTGCAACACCATCTTTCTTGAAACAGCGGAAACTTATTTGTACTCCTTTGTATTTCTGCAAAGAAGTATTTCTATCCATGCAAATATTTATTACGCAGGTACTATGGGCCACACAAGACCATGTCATTTTTTTAAATTTTATAATTGATTTTTGCCTTATTGATTCAGTTTTCGAAAAAATACTTCGGGTAAAAGTTGTTCATAAATATACTAACAACTTTTATTCGAAATTTTTTTTCGAAAAACGAATTAATAAGGCACAAATCAACTATAAAATTTAAAAAAATGACTTCAGCTTTTGTGGCCCATAGTATATAGACTGATAGATAATTATCTATTCTTTCAGATAGAATAAAATTCAGTTTTCAAATTTAACAGTTTTTGGGCAACTAAAAAAAAATCTTTAGTTTCTATTAAAATTTTGGTAAATCAAAGTACGGAACCCTCGGCTAACGAGTCCGACTCGCACTTGAACGGTCTTGTCTACTGAAATATCAATAAATATCTTAAATTCTTCTTAAAAATCGTGGATAATTTGATCAAGGAGTAATTGATAGATTTGATCGCTATCAACTATTTCCGAACTGTATTTATAATCCTTTATATATTAACGAGCTGAAAAAGCCGGCGTTGTCCGGGCTTCAAAAAATTCTTATAGAAAGTGCATAGCAAATTTTTTTCAAATATGTATTCTTTTATAAATTTTGATAATACATAACGTCAACTTTTTATTTTTGAATAGCATCTAATTTCCAAAATTTTGTTAATGCAGGTATTTCCATAGAAACTATAAACTATATAAGAGATCTAGTCGTCATAAAACGTTATAACTGTAAGAAAACAGCCACAACTTTGGAACGATTTGTAATTTTAAAAATCTGAAAGTTTTTCTGAAAGTCGTAAGGAAAATTTTCCGCATCATTATTTCGCTATCGGTATCCCCAAACAATTCGGACAAATATACATACACACACACAAACACATCATTTTTCCCTTATATATATATATATATATGTATGTATATACATAGAGATTTTTATACATAGAAATATCCAACAATTCTGATACATCCTGTACAATACAATATACAACAAATTTGCTCAGTTAATCTACAATTTAACGTTCGAATTGATATTTATTTAGTCTGCTTATATACTTCTAATAAAAACATAAATATTGAAAAATTAAATTCGTATACAATATACAAAAACCTATAAAAAAAAAACCTCCTTAAAAAGCATTCGTATCTTTTCACAATCTGTTCCGTATCTATACATTTAAACAAAAAATTACATCCCTATTCAAACCCCGACATAATTTTATTTACAGAACAAATCTAGCTAATTTATTTTATATTATGCGAATACAACACTAAATTAGATTTTTAACCCTTCGCGATAGAAAAGTACAAAACGAGGATGTATACATATATATATAAAAACAGAGATATTGCAAAATCAATCCAAAATATTTGGTTTTTGAAAGATATAAATTATGCGAATACAACTCAAAATTAGATAGAATTGATAGAAAAATCAGCTTGTACCAAAAAAAACCGGGTACATCAGTTTCAATCTTCATTTCCTCAGTCCACAAACGAGGATGTATACATATATACAACCGAAAAAAAAAACATATATTGCGAAATCAATCCAAAATATTTTGTTTATAAAAGATATAAATATTTTATTAATTACATTTTTGGCACAAATATCAACAAAAATTAATTTTTGAATACCTTGAATTCAATTCCATTCAGACGATGGAAAAATCTCCGATGAAAATTTCCCACAAACACTTCACACAAAAAAATAACAATTGACAAAAAAAAAACAACAACAACGGACACTACGGATGGATTCTTTTTTTTTTTTGTTTTATTCAGAGCTTTGATATCGATATTTTTATGTCACTGCAGAAATGTGAATGTTTTATTGTTGAGTTGCACAACCAGCGAGAAACAATAATATTATTTTTATTTAAAATAATAATAATAAAAACCATTCATTGATTTAAATAAATTATTTTACAGCATCATTTTTTCGCATGCATGAAGTAGCATCTACAACGCGTAACTTACTGTCGATTTCATCTGGCGTATTATATCTCACATCTCATTCCACTCTATGTGTGACTGGTGATACACTATATGTACGAGTAAATATGTTGTTGGGATTTGGACATGCGCGTGTGTAAAATTTTGTTTTACATTTTCTCCATCTCTCCTATCTCCTATGTTGTTCGTTCAGCTTTGTGTGTGCTCGCATATAGTATATAGTATATGGCTTGCCTATTATTATTTATCCAAGTAGTATATAGGAGTTTTCGCTCGACGATTATACTCCGTATATTTTACCTAAATAGAATTCTTTAAGGAGTTGAAGAGAATTGAATATGACAGACAACATTCTAGTACTATATAGGAGGGAACGAAATTAATTAAAAATTTTTATATGAAAATATATTTTTTGCCTTGGAACACATTCCTTCAGTCTACATGGAAATCTGTTTCTATTGATTTTGAGGCAACACCGATATCGTTTTTTAGATCAAATGCTCGGGATGGCGATCTGAGATCGATTAATTGCAGAATCGTTGAAAATCGATTTCAGGTACTCAAAAATTGAGATTCGATTTTTTTCTGTTTCGATAGGAAAACAACCATAAAATTTTTTACAGTTAGTTGAAGACACCCAGACACATTTAATACCGGTAGTACACTCTCGGCGAAACACTGCGAGACGTAACGAGCATGAAATTGTTCTCGCAGCCATGTCGACTCCACCTCGTCTCGGGGGTGCTCCGTTTGGAGCACCCTGCGAGCGCGGTGAGAACAATCTCATCTAATCTCGCGACAAAACGTGCATTTTAACCGCCATAAAACTGTGAACCGCCATTTAAATTGTGTTTAAATATTGTCAACAATGGCTGATTGGAGCAATGAATAAAAAAACAAAAAATAAAACTGTCTCATCCATTAAATGAACGAGAACTGTATTGCTGGCAGAACACTCTCGGCGAAACACGACGAGAGTGTAGACAGCTCCAGTCGCGGATCCTCGCGTTACGAATGTGGCGTGTTGCTCGCCATACGGACAAGGCAGTTAATTTTTGCTATATAGGATTCAGTTTCAGATGAGGAAGACACCATTGACTATTAATAATACCGCAGATTACGCATGATACTAAGGGAGCATTGTATTCATCCTTACATAAGGGAAAATGTAAATTTTAGGCTGTTCGTAAAAGATCTCTCTGAGATCTCGCTCAGAAAGTTTGAAGCTTTTTACAGAATGTCGCAAGAATCTTACCTGAAATTGATAAGAATGGTTAGCCCTTTCATACAGAAGAGAGACACAAGTATGATGGAATGTGTTCCTGCAGGAGTAAACTTTATTAAATTAATAAATACAGAAAATTAAGTATATTTTACATTTTAAAAAAACATTTAAAATAATGCATTAAAATTAAAATTACTTACTAAATTAATTAAATATATTTAAACTGAAAATAATTTGTTTAATTTTTAGCACTACGGCTCGTGTGTAGTTCTCCAACACTATACTAAATTTGTTTCAAAACAGTTGCACCGTGTGCACATGGCCTTAAAAATAAAAAAAAGTAGATAATTTTAATTTTAATTTTAATTAATTAATTAATTTAAACGTGTTTTTTTTTTTTAATATACATAATTTTATTTATTTATTAATAATTTAAAAGAGTTTTAAGTGTTTATCCTTGTTTTTGATTAACCATTCCAACGTGCGTGATCAAGAACGAAACTTACTTAATTCATCGGAGAAGTGGAGAAAAATTAAGAACTTTACAATTATAAACTTACCGGATACTCAAAGTAATTTATTATGGCATTATATTTAAATGATTATACACATTTGTAGCCAGTGAGTGAGTATAGCTATGAATAATTTTATTCAGTATTCCTCCCTGGTACTGCGATTCTCCAAAGTCAAAGTATTTCTCTAAGTATTGGCAAAATACAAAAAGTTATCAAGTCAAGTTATCTCCTTCTCAAAACCTTTCACTGTAGACTGTGATAGGGCCATGTGGATGGAAGGAGAACCACCCAATCTCATGAAAAGAATCGTCTGGTTTACAGACGGATCCAAAACTAAAGAAAGGACTAGGGTGGGAATCTACGGTGAGAGACGTAAAGCAAATAAGCCTGAACTTGGGGAAATATGCCACGGTCTTTCAAGCAGAAGTCTACGCCATACTGGCTTGTTTTCCATGAGAACCTACGTAGAGGCTACATAAACCAGAACGTATGTATTCTCTCGAACAGACAAGCAGCTTTAAAAGCCTTGTTTGGAACCGAGGTCTCCTCAAGAGTAGTCAAGGATTTTCTGAAGGAACTGCAGGAGCTGGCAACACGAAACAATGTTAAATTGATTTGGGTGCCGGGTCACAGTGGTTTCGAAGGAAACAAAAAAGCAGATACCCTTCATTGTCTCTGACCCTAGGATTTTCAAGGACTCCATGTAAACAGGTGATCAACAAGTGGTCAAATGCTAAACACCGTGATCATTGGAAAAAAGATCCGAGGCAGGAGCTCGGGAAGGTACTGCTTCAGAGTGCAAGAGGCTATCTCTCGATGCACTGAGACTAAACAGGATGCAACTGCAGAGGGTTACCGGATTCATTACCGCGCATTATTCCCTGCGGAAGCATTTTCACACAATGGGACTCCATAACGGGTCCATTATGTGCAGATTGTGTGGCGAGAAGGAACAAACATCCAGCCACATTATCTTTGACTGCGAACCTCTAGGTTGTTACAACAGATACAGGATATTCGGTGCATCCCACCCCGAATGTGCGAACCTTGAGGAAGACCTGATAAGCAAGCTACTAGCTATTGCCGACATATGAGAGAACCGAATCTCATCGGACTGAAGTAGACGAGGGAGCATAATGGACTATAAGGTCGAAGTGCAATACTTTTTAGACCACAAGATTTATTAATTATCTAAGTCAAGTTATCTACTTATTATTTTTCTGTAACTCTAATATTTACAAAAATATTTTAATGTAATATAATCCCACCAAAAACAAACATGTTAAAAGACAAAAATTTTCTCACACAAAAAGTATTGATATCGCAGCAAAAACAAAAATGTTCGCCTGCAAAAGCAGTAAAATCTATGTAAGGGTCAAGTTGTTTAACAAAATTAAGAAAATGATTGGTTTGTATTTATTGTGTAAGTGGTCTTTCACACCGAAGATGCAAGACGCAAGATGCATGCATCCTGTAAATTAATTTTACATACATTTATTTTGTATATTTATTTACTTTCTTGTATATTTGCTTTCTTTTTCCCGAGAAAAACACTTGAAACCAATAAGAAGAACACAAACACGTAAGAAGCGAAACCACAACTGAAATAAAATCCAGAATACATGCATCTTGCGTCTTGCATCTTCGGTGTGAAAGACCCCTAAGTTTCACAGATGCAGGGTATTTCATATTTTACTTGGCAGGCAAAATCTGACAACTTGCCAAATACAATATGAAATACCCTGCACCTGAGAAAATTTCACAATAAATTTAAACCAATCATTTATATACTTTTGATAAAAGCGGACTATTAAAGCTATAATTTGGTAGGTACGTACCGTCAGATGGTGGCTCACGCTTTTAAATTTGAACTTCATAGTTTTTTTGATTCCTAAGATATGCCTATGCTACCGTCCAAGGAGCCAAGCGGTCTAAGTCGTATATCTGAGGCGTCATGTCTACTTGGAACTGAGAGGTTGAGGGTTCAAATCCCGACATCGGCAGTTTAACTATTATTAAGAAAAAAAGGGGCGGTTAATTGAATAAACTGTCGGCGTATGGACAAAAACAAAGGTTTTCTGCAGTTTTCCTTCACGAACTCCAAATGAATATCGGCATAGTTCCTATCTGAGTCGGCTGCAGCCGCACATCCTACCAATTCCTAGTATACACACAAAATTCCTTCCATTCCACTCACATCCTCACATCCTTAGGCATCACAATGGACCTTATGGTCGAAGTGTAGCCCGTAATTTTATATGTTATATAATTTCTTCCTGTAAGAAAATTCAGTTAACGTAGCTCCTACATGTCGTTTTTTTATGTACTATAGGCCACAGAAGTAGTATTCTTTTTTTCAAAATTGCATAGTCATTTCCCCAAAAACCCAATTAATAAAGCAAAAAATGACAATTTTACCAAAAGGACACAATTTTGAAAAGGGACACAATTTCTGTAGTTCATAGTACAAGCGAATTGTCCTATGACAACTACAAAAAAAATAGGTCCATAGATAATTAAAACAACAAAAAATTAATTATATTATTTTCAATTTAGGATAGTCCTGAACTAATAATATTAATTGTCCACCCATCCGCGATTTGTTTGTTTATGTAGTATGTTTAATAAATAATACCTTTCATTTAGAAAAGAGATCGGTGAAGATAGGTCTTAGGTCGGAAGTATATGAGTGACATACTACTAGTGACTATAACAGTATACCTACATATAATTTAATAAAACGATATAACTTTTTGGATGGACTCAGAGGCGGATTAAATGTCCACAGCGCCCTAGGCAGCACCTCATCAGCGCCCCTGTAGTTGCCATCTTACTAATATTATAAACGTGAAAGTTTGTGAGGATGAATGGATGAATATTTGTTACTCTTTCACGCAAAAACTACTTAACGGATTTTGAAGAAATTTGTATGAAGGTAGCTTATACCCTAAATTAACACTTAGGATACTTTTATCCCAGGAAAGTCACATGTCACGTGGGCGAAGCCGCTAGCAGAGCCTAGTATATTATAAATTTTAACTATGTGATGAAAGTGAAGAAAACAAGAAGGATAGAACTTGGAAATTCGTGGTCTCTGTGCCTTTTCTTCCAGGAAATAGATGTGACTATGTATGTTTAGTTATTGTGAATACCATAAACAATTGCCAACCGATTGTTTTTTATCATTAATTAAGTACAAACTTAAGATTTAATATTTTACATATAAAAACAATACGACAATGAATAAAATTGTTTATTGTTTAAAGTTGTTAGGTTGTTACAAAATAATTATTTATCCAATCACAATATGTTAAAAATTTCTTCGTCTACATTTTTGTCTTGCGAAATTGTCAATAACATCATCATAGTTTAAAGATGGCAATAAGTTTGATTCAATGTTAAGTATCGCTAGCGAATTTAATCTGTTATCGGCCATGGTTGAGCGGAGATAATTTTTCACTCTCTTTAGACAAGAAAAACTCTGCTCAGCACTGCAATTGCTGACTGCCGTCGATACGCACATTCTTTAGGCGTATGTTAACGTTTGGGTTAATTGTTTCAAGCTCTTTATTTCTTAGAACCTGTAAAATCGCGTTGGCGGTGACTTACTTTCTGGGAGGACTTTAGTTTTTATATTTTCTTCGTTTAAAAACTTCCACGCGCGTAACCTCGCGCGTGCCTAGCATGCCTTATGGATAGTCCGCCACTGGATGGACTATATATTAATGAACACTGTCGTACCGACCCAACGTTCTTAGAAATAACCCATTAAATAAATATAAAAAAAAAGGTTTGTTAAAAAAACTTTTCGAGGGATAGATTCTGTGTAAAAATAAAATTAACAAATAAAGAGAAGAATAAAAATAAATGAAACAATATTTTTTCAACTAATTAAAAAACAATCTATATTTTCAAATCGAATAAACTTTTTTTTATCCATCTAGCCTGTGGGGAAAGTGTAACTTGGTCTTTCCCTCAATAACCCTTCCTCTAGCCTTACTCTACTGTAATATGTATGTAATAAGTATATCATATTCGTTCTACATCGAATTAAACAATCTACCGATTTTTTCTATACGATAAACGAGTGGGTAGACTTTAAACAACGTGATTACTGGGAAAATATACCACAACAAAAACTCAGGAAAATACTCTTTAGGAATGTATCCAAGACGCTGTCCCTCGATTTATTCAACCTTAACAGGATACAACTGCGAAAGGTTACCAGATTCATCGCCGGGCATTATCATCTACGAAAGCACCGACACACAATAGAACTCCACGATCCGTTATGTGCAGACTGTGCAGCGAAGAGGAAGAAACATTCAGCCGCAACCTTCTTTAACTGCGAATATTTCGGTTACAGCAGATACAATATATTCGCAACATCTCACCCCGAATGCATGAACCTTCAGGCAAGCTTCTGGCAATTGTATAAGGAATAGGAGAAGTGAACCTCGTCTGAATGAAGTAAAAAGGGAACACAATGGGCCATAAGGTCGAAGAGCAATACTTTTTATACACCAAGATTTACCTATCTAACAATCTAAAACGTTTTCATCGACAACCCTGTGAGTGTAAATAATTTTCAAGAAATCCTTTAAAAAAAACCCACTACAGGTTAATTTTTTCAACCACAACGGAGTGTAGAAATTAACAAGATTTCAGTAATAACTTGCCTGGAATGACATGTGGTTTCCAAAGATTTGCGGTCACCATACTTCGGCCCACTAAAGGATTTCGTCCAGCCCCAACCAATATTTTATATGGAAATGTTGAAAATGTTTGAAATGTAAGACTTCCCGGTACTGGACTTGTAATAAACGGATTTCAGTATAATGATTTGAGGCAATCAAATGTTTATTGTTCGGTAATCTCTAGGAAATATTCATTTATTGAAATTCTAAGAAGGTTGTGCATGCAAAATACAAATCGAACAACAAGAATCAAATATATGCAACGTAAAGTTATATTCAAACTAATATAACTTTACTCTATATACAGTGGTGGATTTACCGGGTAGGCTAGATCATGGCTGGGCACAGTTTAATTTCATTCGGCTCTGAGTGAGAGGTAGAAAGAGAAATAGAGTAAATACAGGGTGTGCTACCAATTATTTTTTTCTTTTTTTAATTAAAACATTATCTGAGTATACAATACATACAATACATTGAATAAATACTCTGGAATTCTGGGCTGGGAATTTGGGACATAAAATTTACCTTTTTAATATATTTGTGTATGAATAAAATATAAATGTTATATAAATATTTTGATCCTATACCGCTTGACCGTTATTATAAAAGAGGTAAATTTTTGCTAAGAATTTAAATAGTTTAGACTTTTAGAGATAGCTGTAAATTTTTTTGTTGGTTTAGATTTTAGAAATTCCGAATAATTTTCCTAAACTATTACACATCGGAGAACTAATAAACAATTATTTACCTGATATAATTATTTTTTCTTCATAGGGAGTATAGTGTCATCGGAATTTTATTACACTAGATACAATAAACATGCCAATGATAAGGCGGGGGGGGGGATAATTTTTTACTGATTTCTCAATGGTTAATTTTTACATAAAGTGGGAATTTTATGTTAGCTTACTCAAACTGACTGAGTTTCTTCGCGTTAGTCTACTTTGAATTAAAAAAGTGAAGAGTACTATTCGTGCTAGTGAAAATTATTTTTCGCATAATTTCTTTTTAAAAATAAAATAAAAGTAGTGATTTTAGTAAAACGGTAATTTTACAATTTAATAATCGATTTCAAGATTTCAAAAATTTAAATGTAATGAATGATTTTAATAATGAAGAATACAAGGCAAAACTATTCCTTAATTGATTGAATAAATTATTGGGCAATAATTGGTAAGCACCCTGTATTGAAACATCGTCCCGTTTTACTTCAAAACATACCTCTCTTGCTTACTCTCACTCCGCTTATGGAGTGCACAGTTGCTCTGATGAGCAACCCATGCAAGTCTAATAATTTAAATCACTGAAAATTGGCATACACTCCCCAAGTGTATTATATCATAGTAGAAGCCAATGGTGGTCGATCAGTTGCGATGTCTTGACAAAAATTAATTGAAAAATTTGAGGTAAGATTTCAAGATTTTAAAAAAATATAGAAATTGGGTAGATACTTTAAAAAAGATTTAAGTGCCATACTGTGAAGTGTGATTTAAGCCAGAAAATTTGAAGAATATTTTTGGAAATACGTCAACCGAGAAAAATATCCCAATATCACCAAACGCAGCGAGTATATTTATTCTTGTTTCGGATCTCCCTACCTTTGTGAATCGGCTAATTTTCATACTACAAGTTAACGAAGACTAAACAACGTTCTGTCCTGACTAATTCCCATACTGAAGATTCGTTATTATTATCTTTGTCAGGATATACACCTAATTATGATTCCTTGCTTAGAGTCATGCCAACTCAGTCTTTCCATTAATGTCATGGGAATAAAATAAATTCTAAATCTGCTTTTATCTGTAGCTAATTGTGATTAATTTTGGTCCGTTAAATAATTATGTTGTTTTTTACGTAGGTGGATACACAGGGTGTTTCAGTACGAGGTGCACTCCCACGACCTATTGATTGATTAGCAAAAAAATCTTATATCATTCTTCCATGATATATTTCCTGATCCAAAAAAAAAATCGCAAAAGTGAAATCTTAAAATCAAATTATCAGCCATACTGTGTATTTTTATAACAACTTTTTCGTATGTGCTATCGAATAAATTGTACAAGTCGATCGCGACACATTTTTAAGATAAAAAGTAGATCTTCTACACATTATAAAGTTGACCACCCCTGGTATATTGTATAGTTTACTCCAGATATTGTATATTTCTCAGTGTATTATATATTGTATATTTTACTCGATAAAGATAACTAATAAGTTCTACTGTATACAGACGTTTTCAAAAGCATTTCTAATAGAGCATCAATGTTAAATAAATAAATAAAATATTTACTACAAAACCATACATACACATACATACTGAAACTGAATGTCTGGACTGGAATATTGGGTGACCATATTATAGGATCATTCTTCATTGGCAGATCTACAGATTCTCAAAAATATTTGAGTTTGTTACGAAATAGTATGCCCACTGTTAGAGCCAACTTGGTTGCCAACTGTTAGAGCTCCTTCTAATTTAGACCTGGAATCTGTATGATTCCAACAAGAATCTGTATGGTTGCCCTGCACACAATGCCATGATAGTAAGGCTGTTCCTGGTACAAACTTCCCAGAAACATCTTATGAGTGGTGTTGGAACCTTCAAGTGGCCAGCCAGATCGTCAGATCTATCTCCTAACGACTTTTTTGGGGGGTTTTCTCAAAACACAGAAAGAATTGTTGACAATTGTGCGAATATTTCTCCTCAAGTGCTAGAAAATACCCGGGCAGATTTCTACAATCGACTCGGATATTGTTTAGCAAATAATGGAGGAATATTCGAACCGTTGGTTTAACTTTTTTTATTGTCGGAATTCTATTTTTTTTTCTTTTTGGGGTTTTATTTTTCTTTTAATTTGTGTGGATTGTTGTTTTATGTTATACCGTTAATAGAATACTATCATTTATTTTCAAACATTCCACATACAAATAATAAGAGATATTCAAAAAAGAATTTTCAATTGTTAGAAATAATGCTAAGCTTAAGAAGACAACAATGAACACATTTAACCCACTCTCATTACATATTAATGTAGTACAAAACAGTCCAGCAAGCATACACAACACACACACTACAGAGTGCCCCACTATTTTTATTTCTTTATTAAGCATATTGTGTATAGTTATTATAGTAAATAATACTTAAAATTGATTCTCTATTAGCAATGCTTTCCAACACATACGGTATATTTCTGTTTATTTGCACTAGAAAACCCTAAATTAATAATTAATAAACAGCCATAAGTGTCGTAAATTTCTTTCGAAATAAAATGTGTTACGGATAAAATCGATTGAGTGTTGTTCTTTGGCGTAGTTACCTATAGAGGCTGAGTTAATTAATGATATTACGAATAATATACTCTTAATATACACATTATTCAATCAAAAATTCAGGTGAGTAAAGTTATAGTTTCATGAGAGCGTCAACGGTATGGCATGTATTTTGTATTTCAAATATACAATAGATATAAAGAATATATTCAATAGATATAAAGAATGGCGCATAAGTAACGTTATGATTTATTTAATGAATGAGTATTTGTGCATCATTTCGTTCCAACTCGAGAACCAATTGCATCTTATATGGGAAAAGGTGTAACGTATGTAAAATTCTTTACAAAGACCGCCTAGACAACACCAACTGCTGAGAACGTTGCCTGGCGAAAGTTTCGGAATTTTCCTCAACACTTGCTTGCACCCGAGCAATGTTAACATCATTTCGAATTGCACGAGGTCTTCCAGCACGTGGAAGATCACAAACAGCCCCATGTTGTCGAAATCGCTGAACCAATCGGTAAATTGTCGGAACATGACAGAAATTTCGATATGATCTTTGTGTCTGAATAATCGAATGCTGACATTCAAAATAAAATTGAACAACTTTGGTTCTTTGTTCTGTGCTGAGTCTTTCCATCATAAATTTTCCAAGTTTTTCAAAGTTAATTCTGAAAAAAAAGAAAAAAAAATACGTAAACAAAAAATGTATTCACTAATTAAATCATAACATTACTTATGCGACACCCTATAGATATCCATAGGTCGCTGGTTCAAATCCGGGTGGAAGGAGTTTTTTTTAATAATTTACTTAATTTACTTATTTTTTTTAAATTTGTTTTTATTTAATTTATTTTATTTAATTTATTTTAACAAGACTAGCTGTTATTAGAAGAATAAGCGTGATTATTATTATTATTATGATTTTCAATACATATATATTTAGCTTTCATATAAATGTGGATGAAGTCGCGGGAAACAGCTAGTTTTAAAAAATAATGATAATTTCCTGTTTTGATGCAGTTTGTACATTTAATAGATCTAACAAAATCCAGCTTATTTTTGCTGAATTGTTGTGTGAAGTACATGAATATTAAAGAAGATAATATATATTTGGTGAATTATATTGACAACTTTGATTTGACAAAGTTTTCTAATGAGCCTTATTGAGAGACCCGGTTATAATAAGGTCCACAATCGCGGTTTGTAAAATTATCATTTTTTCATAGAAACATGATAAATTTTGAAGATTTTTCTCAAACATCGCATGCAAAAATAATCAATGTTTACTAAATTTCTATTTATTTTTGTTTATTACGCAATTTTACGTTTTTATAGTCATTTGACCAAAAGTGGACCTTGTTTTGCACCAGTTCTCTTTTTACACAAAATAAAAAATTTGA
Source organism: Nineta flava (assembly GCA_963920215.1). NCBI lineage: Eukaryota > Metazoa > Arthropoda > Insecta > Neuroptera > Chrysopidae > Nineta > Nineta flava. The sequence continues at coordinate 93,726,719 of OY986042.1, forward strand.
ATGAATCTTCGAAGCTTTAAATAATTAAATTACATCAATGCTTTATTAAATGAGCTAGACTTTCGATATTGATTGTTCGTTTGGCAGTTGCTATAGCTGAATATAATTCAATATCTTCTATATTTTATCATAATACACCTATAGAAATATTTCGATCATATTCATGTATATAGCTTTTGATATATAACGTATAGGCACAATTATTAACAGATATAGTATACAAATTGTATAGAAATATAATATATACATATATTATATACATATATCTTGTTGCTCCTTTAATCTATAGCTGTTTTACAATATTATTTTATACGAAATGGAATATTTATTTACAAAAATTTACTAAGAACAGCCACACACAACGTCCATGTGCAAACGTTATTATATTAGGGCACATGTTAGAAACCATCTGTCACATCCGTGCCACAGGCACTGTGAATTTGTGTTTTTTAAGTCCAATTATCCTACTAAAAATTGATTTTGGAAATTTGGATGAAATTCACTATATTAGATAAACTGCAATTTACGATATATCGTCAAAAAACCCACAATACCGGGATGAGAGGGGTGAAAAAAGAGACGATCTAATAAATTCAATTATTTTCAAGATATAAACACTTTCATCAAATTAAAAACATTCATTTATTATGAAATATTTATAGTCTGGAGGTATTTTTATCATTTTGTTTCACCGAAACTATTCTATTTACTTTTCCAAAATTCGATTAAGTTTTTCAAAGTTATCCAGGTCGCTCACTGCTTGGGTAGAACAAATGAGCTTTTACCAGGTTCGTGCGCACTACAAGGGAATTCAAACTACTTTCCCTTCTCAGAGAACATTTTGACCTTTGATACCAGATTTTCATATAGCCTAAGAATTTCAGAGTGAATTTTATTCTATACTTTCTCTATGAACCGGGAAAAACTAGGGACAAAGCAAAAAAACCACTGGTGTATAATACAAAAATTCGTTACGCAGGAGCTGCTTCTTAAAGTAAATCACTTTCTAGCGGTCACAATTTTAGTCTGATCAAAATGAAATGTCGTTTATGACTTTAGTATTTGCATGGCCAATTTTATTAATAAATAACATACGTCAAGGGGAAATGGGGGCATAAGGAAAGAAGAAAACACAAAATAAAAAATATCTCTCTTAATATTAGAACAATCAAAAAATGTGTAAGAATTAAAGTTGTAGAAAATCATGTTTGCTACAATTCATCACCTTATCATTTTTGCTAAAACTCTAATGTGTGCAGAGATATTAAGGAACTTAAATTTCAATCTTAAACCGTCAATATTTCTGTAAATATTAGTGTAACAGAAAAAATGATAAGAAACAAAATTAAAGTAAAACTTACTACCTACAACTTTACTTCTTATAAATTTTTCGATTTTTAGAATATTAGTGGAGATATGTCAAATTTTGTGTTTCCCCCTCCCTTTAAACCCCCCTTTCCCCTTATCCGATTTTACCCATTAACGAACTTGACCTTTTGAATACCAAAAACGCCTCAAATACCAATTTTCATTCCGATAAAATGAAAACTGTGACCACTAGAGTGATTACAGACACATATATATATATATATATATATATATATATATATATATATATATATATGTCCATATATATATATATAAATTTTACAGATGGGGATTTTTGACATCTACTAGGTAGGATCAATGGACATTTGAAGAAATTTTTGCGAAATTTTGACTTCGGTACGGGACCAATAGCTCTATTTCCTTCCAGGAAATTCGCTAAAAACACAGCATTTGCGAGCTCGATTCCCAACGGTGGCAGTTTGTTAATTAAATAAAATAAAATAAATGGGCTGGTTAATTGACTATGCTGTCGACGTATGGACAAAAACGAAAGTAACCGGCTGTGCTTGTGAAAGTTTTTTGCAGTTTCCTTCCACGAGCTCTATAAATGAATATCGGCAGAGTTTCTATCAAAGTCGGCTGAAGCCGCACAACTTATCAAATTCCTAGTCTGCATGCAGGTTCCTTGTCATTTAGGTGTGAAAAAGACCTAGAAAGGCCTACTAGCCAGGCTTCGGCCTCCGCTACTATTACTAAACTCAGCTGTTAAGTGTTATTAGATTGTACAGCAAACACGCTACATTTTCGAGTCCTCGAAAAAATTTCTACTCTTCATTTTTTTCAGTATTTGATTCGAGAAGTGAGAAGAGATTTTTCTGTTTCTCGACGAAAATAGCGAATCGTGAAAATAGTTTTTTCTCTCAACGAACGAGTCGGAACGTGATGGGGATCTGAAAACGTAAAGATACACGTTGAAAACTCAATATTGATATACGATCCCAAACATATGATCTCGGTTTTTAACCCGACTTCAAAAAAGGAGGATGGTTCTCAATTCGTCTGTATTTTTTTTTTTTTATGTGTGTCACCTCAGAACTCCGACATTTATGAACCGATTTTGAATTTTTTTTTTGTTTTAAAGGGTTTGGTTTCCCATTGGTCCCATTGTCACCAAATCCCATTCTGATGAGGGGATCGCCGGAAAATCGAGGAAAATCCTCATTTTATATGTGATAACCGATTTCTGCGAAATTTTTTTTTTTTTTTGAAAGGGTATACTCATTCATAATGGGAAAATAAGAAAATTTTTTTAAAAACCGACTTCAAAAAAATTTTTTACAAAAAAAAACCGACCCCAAAAAAAAAAATATTTACAAAAAAATAAAAAATGCATGTAAACAAACTGAAAATCTGTTATAAAAAAATGCACTAGAAATTTAAAAAAAAAAAAAAAAACGGGTAAAAAAAATGTGTTATAAAAAAATGTACTAAAAATTAGTAGGTCTACCCATATTTAGACAAATAAAATCAGTTATAGAACTTCAAAAAAAGCGAGAAATATACCATATTTTGACAAAATGGAAACCCGTCTTCAAAAATCAAATATTCTATAACAAAAAATGCACTAAAAAGTAAAAAAATAATTTCATATTCTTGTGCCAATTTTAGTTCACCTAAGCAAAATTTTTTAAATATATGTGTACAATTATTGTTATTTTTGGAGGCGGTGTCCAAAAGTTATGTGAATTTCTCTATACTGACACCGCCTCCAAAAATAACAATAATTGTACATATATATTTAAATATTTTTGCTTAGGTGAACTAAAATTTTCACAAGAATATGAAATTATTTTTTTACTTTTTAGTCCATTTTTTGTTATAGAATATTTGATTTTTGAAGTCGGGTTTCCATTTTGTCAAAATATGGTTTATATATACTACGGTATTATATAGGCTGTATATAGAGGTAATATTGAATAATAAGACGAGAATTGTAATTATATACTGTATGTTAATTACAAACCATATCTATCAAGTCTATTTATTTCAAAGCACTAATTGTACACCCTACATATTTGACTAGTTATTTCAGTTCGATAATTGTATTGAATAATTGGAAATATTTTTTATGCTTTTGCAGAAATCTCTAAACACACATCAAAGGATCTGTGTGTTTACGGTTATTCAAAATTTAAATTCCACAATATTCGAAATAAACAAGAAGAAATTTTATTACGCATTGTTCAAAGCTATTTATAAACATGTAGATTATAAACGAAGGTTTAAATTAGGAATTGAAATAGGTAAAAGTAATATAAAATAAAAAACCTGTCTGCGTAAAAAATGATTATTATACCCGGTATATGATGTATAGAAGGGGTATATTAAGTTTAATTCCATTTTTGTGGCGGTTGAAAATATTGTTTTGGTATAGGTGTTCATAAAATGACCTAATTGGTCCATTTATAGGACAAACGCATTTCTGGAAATGTGCCTGTCTGTCCGTCCGATTAAAAACAAGACAAAAAATGTTCCTTTTTTTTTAAATAAACAACTTTTGAAAGAAAGTTTTTTTCATAAATTCAGTATAAACTCGGCCTGTCGCACTACCATGCTCTAGATATATCGGGTATTTAAGCAATAACTCAGTTAGTTGTTATTTTCTAAATTTTGACCTCTCGAATCGTCAATTTTTATATTTTAAATTTGAAATAATTTATTTCTAGATTTATGTTGAATGCATATCTGGACCGGATATAACTTTGGACCCGCCAGAACACGACTATAACTTTGAAACGGTTTGGAATTTTGAACTTCTGATAGTTTTTCTGGAGTCTTAAGGAAAATTTTTTACCTAGGGTCTTCTCTCATCATTATTTCGCTATCTCCTATAGTTTTCTCCAAATAATTAGGCCAAGCCGTGTAGGCTACAGAGCGTGTCCAAGAAATAGACATACATACATACATACATGCATACATACACTCGAAAAATATTGCCCTCTCCTTCAGGGGCCATAAAAACTACAAAACCGAATCGTCAATTATCCGCATCGCTTTCAGGAAAAAAAGGCCGTATTCAAGTAGGGTTTGAAGCTGCGTGCATTGGAAGCCCTCTTTCAGTGCAGATTATTTGCGAAAGAAAAATGTATGAGCCCCATACTTGCTATACGTAATTAATTTTTGAAACACCATTGATTACAGACAAATATCTTATAGTATGTATGTGGGCGTTCAAGTATTACGTAAGCAAACTTTCTATGATTTTAGACTCCCACCCCCACTCCCTTCATAAGCAAAAATAATATTAAAGTTAAAATTTAAAAGACTCAAAACAAAAATATAGTGAACACCGCACGTCACTTTTCACTACATACTATTCACAGTTTAGAAATTAATTATATTTAATCTAGAGCACGGCAGTGCGAGGCCGAGATTTAAGGGAGACATTCGGACTTTTTAATTATTACTTTTAAAATTTCATAATTAAATTTTTATTTAAACTAACAAAATCAAACAGTCGATAGACAATGTCATTAAACAGAGAACAATGAACGTTATATTTATTTTTTCAAACCATCCTAGTACGCCGGGAATTTGAATTGAACATCGGTATATTTAAAAAAAATTATATACTTAGGGTATGTTCCAAAATTTGGTGCGAGCACTGGCAGCGCTTCACCGCGCCTTCCAGAATTCATGACAGCACACTGCAGCAGTACTGTAAAAAAAAATGACGTCATGAATTTTGACGTAATTTCCTGCTGTGACTGCTGCCGCTGAAAAAGTGAAGCAGTGAAAGCAATGAACATGCTGTAAGTGCTGTTAACCGCGTTCCAATTTTCACGGCTGCAGTAGCAGTGGTAGCGCGCTTTCAATTTTGGAACGCTGTTCGCAGCGTGCTTCATGGCGTTAACACTCACAGCGCTGGCAGCAAATTCGGAACATACCCTTAATAGTGTAGAGTAAAGTCAATTCTCGAAAAACTTATTTATTTATTTTTAGTATAATATATGAAAGAAGATATGAAAAAAAATTCGGTATACCATAATAAAATAATAAAAACACTATTATTAAATTAGATTATAAATGTTGTTTTAAAGACATTTTCATTATATTTTAATTTCAATATCTTACGTAAGATTTATGATATCCCCTCACTCGCTTTGTCAGCAAAAGTAAGGAAAAATTGCACCACCCGCCCCTTAAACCTGCTTAGGTAATCGAGATTTCTTGGTCCATGATAGATGAAGATATATTAAAATTTACTCGAACTCGTACCTACAGTTAACAGATCTCGGACCGACATCAATTAGTAATCAGCAATTTTCACGAATCCACTATGTTTGCTCGAAAGTGTTTTATACATAACATAGGCTACGTACATTTATTCACGTTTAGATATTTATCCTGGGATACAAATGGAATGTATAACAGATGGCAATAAATCAATAAGTATATAATATCAAGGTAGATTTGTCGAATCTTCAATTCAATATCCATCAGTCATTTTAAATGACAGATACACGCACAAAAAAAAGATCTTTTATAGGCATCTAAATGATTATTCAATATATGTAGACAGTACACATTCTGTTTACTAATTACATAGTAAAAGTACTGTCGCGATCAAAAGTGGTGTACCATCGTCTGCATAACTGATGTACAAATGGTGACAAGAGCGTGGAGTTATTATCATTTCAAAATCTTATAATTGATTTGTGTGCTTTTTTTATTTGTTTTTCGGAAAAAAGTTTCGAATAGAAGTTGTTAGTATAGTTATAATGAACATATGTTGATTTTTAAGTGTAATTGTAAGATAATCACGTGAAGAATGAGGAGAAATATTCGTCCAACAAATTCAATGGAATAGACTCCGAATCTTCCATCCTCAATGTTTAACGGCTTCCAGAAAATTTCGATACCGTTTTCCAATATTTTATAATTAAAAAAGTTAAGCGTCTGAAAAAAACCCTTTGGTTCCCGGACTAATATATTATATACCGGATATAAAGAGCTAAATTTGTGTGTACTGATGAAGACAAAATGTCGATTTTCCCAGCTAAAAGTTTTGATTTTTCGAAATAGTGGACACTGAATGAGGATGTCCCAATGCTCGCTGCTGTAGAAACCATTTGAATACGGTTTTTTTTTCCTTAAAATGATCCGGGTAGTTGGAGTTCAACTAGTACATAATAGGGAATATGCATGAAAATTTTTTTTCACATTTATTTTCAGAATATGAAAATACTGTTAATACTGTAATAATATTTAGAAACGAAATTAAAATCCGACAAATATCAAGAAAGCTATAAGCTTTTAAATATTATTATCTGTCTCTTTCTTGCAAAAATACTAAAAACGGAGTTTTACGTGTATTTTAACTGGTGAAAGTGTAATATGACGTCACATAACATATCAAGAGGGCTATCACCCTCTTTGTCTAATCGGGAATTTCAATCGTTCATATCTCGCTTATTTTTAAAGTGATTTAAAAAGTAATTTTACCTTGATATTTGTCAAGTAAACATGATTCAATTCAAGTGAAAAAAAATGTTCATGCATATTCCCTATTACTTTTGGCTTTTCAGTACGTTACTTTTACTAATAAAAAAAAACGAATTACTATGTTGATGTTTTTCTAACGAAAAATGTTTATTCGAAACATTTTTGGAAAAACCGATTGGATTCAACATAAATCGATCGTAAAATTTTGAATGATGTCCATCGCTTTCGGCAGAGATAGTACACATGTTGTTCATTATAAATATACTAACAACTTTTATTCGAAACGTTTTCCCGAAAACCGAATGAATAAAGTACAAATCAACCAAAAAATTTTGTAAAAAGAGCGCGACTTTTGTGGCCCATAGTACATACGTAATAGTATGATATTAGTTTTTTAATTTGATAATTTTCAAATGTGACATTTTAATTCCTGATATAACTAATAAGTGGACAGACAGTTTTTACGATAGATAAACAATTTTAACTTATAATTACAGATGCAGTGCCGGATTAAAGAGGGGTAAATAGGGTTGCCACCTCAAAATTATGAAAAGTAGGGAGATCAACATATATTATGTCGATCTTGTCTGGAGATCGAGAGGTCTGCATATTGTTTAGTAAACTGGGCAGTGGAGGATTTACCGAGTAGATAAGGTAGATAGCGGCCTATGGTAGCAAATTATGATCGTTTACACCGCTACTTGGGTGATCAAAAATATAATTTTTCATTTGAAAGCGTATAAGCCTGATACATTCAATATGGGACAAAAATCGCAAATTTACAATAAATCAATTCTAACTAATAACGATTGGCATCAAACGAAGAAGTTGGTATCATTCAACTTCAAACGTTTTCGACGATGGCGTCAAAACTGGTCTAGTGACCAACCACGTGGCCCATTACGTGTCCGACGCCAGCGTCGAGCGTCAACATGTAAATATCTCTTAAAGGGGGCATCAATTTTGCAGCTGCCTAAATGTTAATACTCAAGTTTTAACATTCCACAATAAATTATCTAGACACATATTAAATCTAAAAAAATGTTTTTGTTTAGCAAAATTTTTTTGCTCAGAACTCGGGAAGTCAGGAGATTTACCTTTGAAATCGGGAGTCGGGAGCAGCTGTAGGATTTCGGGAATGTCCCGACGAAATCTGAAAAAGTGAACGTGGTCAATTTCCAAAATGAAATTGGTGAAGATCTGGTGTCTATGGCAATCTACGTCTGGTTATACAGATTCACAATAGATTTTTGTAATTGAATATGAGAAAAAAAAATATAGAAATGATTTGACACTAGTGGGATTCGATCCCATAACCTAATCATTGATATTAAAATTTTATATCAATTGTTTTAACTAACCACTTTGGTTACGACGTCTGGCGGCTAAAAAAAAACAGTTTTAGTGTGCAGTATAAGTTAAAGCCGGTCCAGATCTCTAATATAGTTTATACTTTCTATAGAAATACCTGCATTAAAATAATTTTGGAAATAAATTATCTGTCAATAAATTTAAAATATAAAAATATCGACATTTCAAACTGTTAAAATTTAGAAAAAAATAATTATTTGACATTAAAAATAAATTATTCTTTCGTTGCACACAACAGTCAGCGAAGTTTTTTAAACCTCGCCCTCATGTTAGTTCTCAATAGATGAATGAATTAAATAATGTTATATTATATTACCTTTTCCCTGATTTGTGGAATGAAAATCTGGTCCTGATTGCAGGGTTAGATCTGGGCCTGTAATTCATAATTAATTATTATGTGACACCCACTATAATTAATAAACAATTGGGCTATTATTTTATAATACTTAATCATTTTAAACTTTCGGTTTGTAGACACTAATAAGAAACAAAAAGAGATTAATGTATGCCTGCCCTGAGAGTGTTCATCATTGAGGGCAAAACGCTTTAGAATTATTAGCAGCAACATTATCATATTAACACGTTTTTATTAGCTTCATTTGTAACTAACAATGTAATAAAATCTTTGTAGTACATTTTAACATTTTTCTAATTGTCGTATCGAAATGAAACTTTGTATGTATATGTAGTTCGGATGACAAAACTATAATTTGGTATCTTGGAGCTGGTCTGATGATGGAGCCAGGAGGTAGATAATGGAACTCTTCAGTAGCTTCTAGTAAAATAGATTGGGCTTGGTAACGAGGGTCTGTTTTATAATTTTTAGTGCGTGATAAAAGCGTGTTTTCGTTTTTTTAAACTACATATTATTTTCAATAATTTTTAGGGACTGTACCGGAACTTACGTAACAATTATTGACCTAATTTCATACGAAGACTTTACATAGAAAAACTCTACTCTTCTAAATAAATCATTGAATAAGAAAAGAACCATATAGGAAATTTTAGTAACTTAGGTACTGCCTCTATAAATAACATTATAATCTATTCTACACCACATAATAAAACTTGACACGTTATTTTGTCTATGGTTTTAATTACATTTTATAAAAATAAAATATCAATTTATTTGGTTGATTAAACATCAATTTGACCAATCGATACTATCAACTTTTCAATTAATGATATCGTAAGTCAACTATTTTCTCTTTACTAAAAATGCCCATGTAACGCCATCTGTTATTTTTTAAATAAATTAAACACTAAAGTGACTCAAGGTTACATATTGGTAACTCTAGCATTTGGATATGCTCTTTGGTGGATAAATTAGAAACTGCAGCTAGTAGGTCTATGTTTTCTACAGACCCTATAGTAAATCTCGGATGATTTCTACTCCAACCTACAACTGGTGAACAACTTAGAAACTACTGCAGGTAGGTCGAAATATTTATCTCCGCCCTTGCCAGATTCCAATAATAAGTGAAAATGTAATAAGTTACCGAGTTAACTGTTTAAAAACTCTATATATAACGAGTTCCTTATTAGTGTATGAATTGTTTACCTTTCTTTTTACACACGCCCAGATATGTATAAAGTTTAAAATTTTATAAATTTATTCAACTCGAGGGAAATATCCATACCTTTCATGTGTAAATGTTCTGAAGGTATTGTCTGTAGTTTGTATTTAGTCTCTGGTCAATTGAATGTTGACTAAAAGTACAAAATGTGACCTATACCATTTTATTCACAATAAATAATTACAATATTATTAAGGAAAACAAAAAAAACTGGTGATTAAAATCTAATCATTTAACATTAAAATCTACAAATATTTTCATTAGTTTTAAACACTTCCTTTTTAAATAGAAAATGTTCAAAAATATGTAAAAACATCGTCTTAAAATCTTATATTTTTATAATACTTATTTTTTAATTTACATATTTAGTAAACTTATTTTTGAAACACAAATTTTAAATGCTCAAGAATTAAGATTGTGCCTAAATATTTCAAAAATAAGCTTTTCTGGAAATGTTTACTTATTTGTAAAATCCAATTGGATCTTTATTAAATCCATATTGGATCGTATCTACTAGCGGTTCCCCATTGTTGGTTTGACTTCGACTTGATGTCGAAGATATAAGAGTAAACAAAATTTAAATTTTAAAATAAAATGGAAATGATACGAATATGTTTTAACAGCGAACACAAATCATAATTTGGCTAATCTATGTTTTTAGATAAATTTATACAGATTTTTTTTATATAATATAAAGTAATATACATCTTTGAAGAAAAACATAGTTTATACATTCAATGAACAACGACTATTTACATAAAATTGATGTGCGGAAAATAGGAGAGTGAAAATATATAAACACGCTGCAATCCAACAATTATACGCGCTCTGTAAAAATAATGAAATTATTTACTTCAAAAATTACTCAAGGAACAATTATTGGTCTTGATCTACTTACCTGAGTGTATCGTTTGTCCGCTTCAGCGTAAAATTCGGATATATCAGGGAAAGTTTCTTCAATCCCTAGATCTTCTATTAAGGCTACACTCTTAATATAATAAAACAACCCCATCAACACCTGGAGAAGTTAAAATGTCAAATTTAATGTCTTACACCCATGACATGTTTCTCATTCATTGGGGTTGATCTTAACTTACCAGTTGAATAACACCCCAAATACTGATCAAAAGTCCACATAAAGACAGTTTAGGTCCACAAATTTTCATTTTGATATGATTTTTAAGGTCAGTTTTGGTACACCCAAGTTTTTAATAAAAGGTTGAATCAACCCAACTTAGTCCTATATATCTTGTAGGTATATAATCATATGACTGATATATAAAGGATTCGTTCATGACAGTCTTATCATTTTACAAAATGGGATCGTTCATAACTGATTATAATTCGTAAATTTACTTTTGAATTATTTGTTAATTATTGATATTAAGTTGGATTAATAGTATCAATTATCAAAGTCCGTATTTTATTTTATCCAAGTTCTTTGTCAAATGTTTTGATTTATAATATATAATACAAATTTAAATATTTTTGAAAATAAATTTCAAATTTTGCACCAATGGGAACTTTACCACTTGGATATGCTCACTGGTGGGTAAATTATAAGCAAGAGCTAGTAGGTCGATGTTTCCTGTCCCAACCCCCGTGACATACTTGCCAACAAGTTGCATGGTCGCATTCTGGTGAACATCTTAGGAACTACTATTAGTAGGTTGAAATATTAAGTCCGGCCAGCCAGAGATCCCAATCAATACGTATTTGCCAGGGTTATTTTTTTGAGGTTTACTATAATTTATTAAATTGAAAAAAATTATAAATATTGTATTAAATATTGTATAGAAAAAGCATTATGTAGAGTTTGCGCAAATTTTCCTGGTTTTCTAAATAATTATAATCTTCGCACTTACTAAAAAAAACAACAATAAAATATCATAGTATATTTAAATCATAGACCATAAACATATATAAACATTATATAGCCTCCATGATTTAAATAATGAAATCACCATTTAATCTACGCAACTCTATTATCACAGCAATTTTCTTCCTCTGAAAACGCACCCTTGAGATGAAGATAATGGAGTCAAATTTTGGTCCCAGTTTCGTATCATCATATTCTAAAAATCTAAAATAAATATATCATTTGTTAGACAAATGAATAGAGATAGAGAGTATGCACATAATTGTTAAAATATAGATCGTTTTCGATCTTCTCGATTTATGAAAGAAATTCGTGGTGGATTCCAATTGTACTTACAGAATTCACTCTACATCTGTACTATACATATCTATGAAAAATGATGAATGTGTGTCATCTTTATGGCACTTATTTCAGAGCTCTCTACTGGTTGTCAGTAATCATGATTAAATATACAAGTTAAAACACAAAAGTAATGATGATTAGAAAATGGCAGTATTAGTTTTCAAAGTGCAATTAAGTTTAGATTTTATGCAATGCCGCTTAAGAGGCATTCAGAATGGGTGGTTGCATTGGAATAACTAGAAGTAGAAGTGGAGCAATTGACGATTCGTCTGGTAGTTTATCACGACCAAATTCAGGTACATAATACATTATTTGATGTTTTTTTTTGTTATTTACTAACCTTGGACTTAACAAAATTTTATATAGGTCATCAGTTATTTGTATTGTTTTTAACAAAATTTAATTATATTTTTAGGGAGTACTAGAAAAAATCATCCATTGTGCCATGAAACAATCAGATGGAAGAGTGACGTTCCATTGACAGAAGGTCAATTACGTAGTAAACGTGATGAATTTTGGGATACAGCTCCCGCATTTGATGGTAGAAAAGAAATATGGGATGCATTACGTGCGGCTGCGGTAGCAGCTGAAGCTTTAGATTTTGAATTAGCTCAGGCAATATTAGATGGTGCTAACATCTCTGTACCTAATGGATATTTAACGGAGTGTTATGATGAGCTAGGTACACGGTATCAAGTACCCATTTACTGTTTATCATATCCAATAAATATTGTTAAAGAGGACAATGGCAGAGATTCACCTGCTGAATGTTCAGAACCTGTTGACGGTGGTATTGAGACAATACTCAAACTTAGATTATCACATACATGTGTGGATGTTAAACTACCAGTGTTTTCCACTGATACGATTGGAATGTGCAAAAAGAAATTACAAGTAAGTTTCATTCATTTTTAGGGCCGTGCTATTCGGACTCAGGTGGGTCTCCAGCGTGAGTTAAAATTTAGATTAAACTAACATTTAAATATTGTGGCAAAAACTATTGAAATTAAATAAGGTAACTATTCCAACCGAGTACTTTAGTTTTTGCCGCAATATGCCTCTTAGTGGGGGGGGGGGGTCTAAACCATTTTATGAGTCTCCGTTACTAAACAGTCTATATCTATGGAAATTTAAACCTTTGTAAGTTTTAAAAAATATACTGATCCGTGGTTTTCGGTACACAACAAGCTCTAATATCCTCACCATATATTTTTGTCAACTCAAAGTAATTTCCCCTTTATTTTATATTAACGAAAAAATAAACTTTTGTTCATAAACACAATTGCCTAGCTAAAATTTCAGCTCAAACATCTGTAATTATTCCTGATTGTTAAAGTACATATATATATAGCACTTTTATATACTACTTAATATTTTTATACATTTGTACGTGTGTAAAAGTAAAATAACAGTTCACGCATTGATAATGAAACTCAGTATATCACAATCATGAAAGTTCTATTAAGAAATATTGTTTTCTGATTATTTTAAATATGTCATATATATTTATTTTGTATATAATTTGCTTATAATATATTAGCTGATATTGTCATACAAAATTGGTAAACTTCGTACTCATTGAGAATAAAATGACCAATTGCTGCATCAAAAGAACGTCCAACTCCGTTAATATACTGGTTTTGAAAAATTTAAAATATTTCATGGAATAAAATGTTGCCTCTATTTGAGGATGAATTCATTTTGGGCGCTTACACGCTTTTATCGCCATCAAGCGGTGTTTTTATTGTTCCACTTACACTGTGTATGTTGACAATGCGCGGTAATGGTTAAATTCAATCAATAGACGTTTACGCTCACAGACGCTTTATTTATCGCGGTAGGGCAGCAAAAGCGTGAGAGCCAAAACATACTAACTCCAAAAACGAATACTGTATAAGCGTTTGTATATTTATTTACATGTGCACTGCATAGTGTAGCCAAATTAGGGTGTAGAGTACAAGGGTTTTTCCCCTAAATTTAGTGGGAAATTTGCACCCGGCATTTTTTAGGGGGATAACTTTTGCCCATAGTTGAGGATATTCCATTGCATTTTTTTTCTGAATTGACAAAAAAAAACCACATACCATACAAAATCTTATTAGAAAAAAACTACATTTCCGACATACTTTTTCAAATTGTCAATTTAGGTGATTTTGGTTTGATTTTAGTGGCTTTTTAAGTCACTCAAATAAACATTCTATTGCTTGAGCTAAACTGTTTTCATCCACCATATTGAATATTGATGCAACTAACGCTTACCCGTATTTATAATGCCTAAAATGTATTGCATTTTCAAGAGTAACGTAAGCGTTCATAATCTAATACGAACGCCAATAAATTGTGCTTATAAGAAAAATTTGCGAGCACTAAAAGCGTGTAAGCGCCTAAAACGAATACATCCTAAGATATATGACAAAACCCAATACATTTGGCAGGTTTGTGTCTTTGGAAATTTGACTATTGACTGTTTATAAAGTTTGTTTGTTTTTGTAAACTTAGTATAATCCATCTATTGTTAGTGTAGTTGCGTTACGGTTATGTTATGTTGACGGAGGTGACTAGCGTTTAATGTCTGAACATTTGTAACTTTTTTTGACGTCAAAACTTGATATGAAGGATCATAATATATACTTGGTGGAGATTGATCCTACGATGCCTGGTGTTATAATTGTCAAAATATAATTTTATTTGATTAATTAAGGATGTAAGAGCGCTAATGTATAGTCCATTTATAAAATTCTTCAAAATCTTATATAGTACATTCATAAAAGCCCACAATAATGTTTGTTATTTTTTGTCGTAATTTAAAATTTAAAAAACCTGAGATTTCGGGTAATTAAGCTACCGCAGACAAATAAGATTTACCCAAAATCTCAGTTGTTTTCTTAAATATCCTTTTTTTAGGCCCGTCATACCGGAATTTTATTGGATCAATCTCTTTATCAATATTTCTATTTTATATTGCGTAGTTTATTTTTTATTCGTCTTATTTTATTCCAAGTGAAAATTATCAAAATATGTGTAAAAATATGGCTTTCTTCTCCATAGGATCAATGCATTAAAACTCGAACTTTAACATTAAATAATTAATTCAAGCCCCCGAAACCCCTCCCCCTGAAACTTTTATAATTGATTTATATACACTTCAACTACATGTAAACAAAAAAGCAAGCTTTTTGAAGCTTCAGTGCTCGTGCATCTTTTTGAAGCTTCAGTGCTCGTACATCCTTAATTAAACGTCAATAAGAATATTAAAAACTGTTAAATATTCACCATTTTTTCGTTATTTTTTTTTTCACTCATGTTTAAAATCCGATAATTTATTTATAGATTTCTTTTTGAATGCTTTGTGTTTTCAGAATCAAGAAGGAATTGACGGATCGAGACAGCGATGGTTCTTCGGTGGAAAATTACTTGGTGATAAAATCCATGTTGAGGATGCAAAAATTCAACCTGGATATGTTGTACAAGTTATTGTCAATATGGAATATATACCAAATGCAGAAGGTTCATAAGACTTTTATTACAATATTGTAAAAACGGACTCATTCATTATAATGTTTTTCTTTTTTGTTATTAATTTTTAATGTGTTCATCATTTAATGTCTTTTGCGCGAACATATTTGTTTTATGTGAATATTCTACACCAGTAGGTTGAAAGTTTTTCTTATTTCGTTGTCTACAAACAAAAAATGGCTTACAACGTTTGTCTTTAATAAAAAAAACAATAACAAATTTTTTAAAATAAAAACTAAAAAAACTATAAAAAAAATTGTATACACAAATAATATAAACAAAATGGAATCGTAGTTTAGGCGAAAGAGTATAAAATGGGACATAAAACAATTAGCTAGCCGTACAAGATCGGATTTCTAACAAATTTGGTCCACTGTGTATAAACCCAAACTAAGGGGACATACATAAATCAAACTAATCAACTATAGCTGTGAAAATATGAAGATTAACTCTACTGGGTTAAATAAATATACTTGATTTATCGGATCAAATTCGCCTTATTATGACAATGATTTCTTTCTAACAATAGACTACTTTACTCAGCAATGACCCTGTCGGACTTTTATACTTTTAATTTACGTTGTTAAGTATGATAAACAGCCGTGTTGAACGGAAACCTTTCACTGAATTTGCTCATATATAGCTAGCTAATCTACACTAGATTATAAACTTATCTTAAACAAACACTTCATGTCTTGGTTTAGGTCTTTCAAAATTTTGTATGTATCCATGCATATTATTAAAATTAAATTTTGACACAAAGAGTTTGTGCTGTAAATAATTTTAAATACAATAAAATTCTGAATATGCCTTATTAAATATTTGCTTGTAGATACTTAGCTTTTTTAACTTCGGTTGGTAGAACTTTTAAATGGTTCGATTATTAAACACTTCCATTGACTTAAATTCCATTAGATGTAGCAACAATATACCGATCTCGTCTCCGAATAGTCTATTCAATATTAGTTGAAATCATAACGATTCAATTAATAATAAGAGTCTAGCTTGAGTGATACTTATCTATTTGTTCGCACACATTACTAGGAAGTGAAGAGCTCATGAGTTGTCGGTTTATCCAAGAGGATAGATTTATTACCTTGAACAAGGCGCTAAGACGTCAATGGAAATATATATCTCACTTAAATACTAATATTCCCATTAAAAATAACTTTTACGAGAAGATAAATCTGTTCAATCCATCCTCTCGTATAAGGTGCTGAGAAATCAAGATCTCATGATTTTTTGTTATTATTTTTAATAGAAACAAGTATATGAGTGAGGAAAAAGGAATCTTTCATATTAGACCTTGATGACTGAAACTCCTTTCTCTCCCATCTCAAAGTTTTTAAATTTCACAAACAAAATATTTTCTCACTTTTAGAGTTTTTAGTAATCAGCAAAATATTCTCTTTCGTCTAGAGTATAATCTACTAAACTTTTTCATTTATTCAATCAACATCTAACATATCCATTGCTAAAATATTGATGTCTTTCTCTTTTTAGAACAAGAAAGATTAAGATAACAATATATGCTGTATATATTCGATACATGTTAATTGAATAAACGAAAACATAATAATATTGAGTAAGTGTGTTGTGTTATTAAAAATATAAATTCAACGGTTTTCTTTTTTAAGTAAACAAAAATGAGTGTGAATGACTGTGTTTTGTGGTCCACAATAATCAAACAAAAGAACTCTTAATATATATATATAGAAAAAGAAAACAAATCATCTGGTACCATTTAAAACTGGTTTTTTTTAATCAAATAACAAAATCTATAAATAAATTTAAAAAAAGTAATTTCATAATAATCAGTGCACATTTGTGGATAATAATATTATTAATTAATTATATATTTGTTGTTTTATAATATTTTGATTGTACACATTTTTATTGTTAAAATAAAGTCTCAATTTGTACAAAATATAAGCTTGTTTGAATTTTGTATATTTTTAATCAATTTATGTTATACCAAAGAATACAATATACATAGAAGCGTATAAGTACGATTTTTGTGTCACCTAAAATTTTTAGTATGTATGCTGACCACTAGATGATAATAGCTGTTCGATTTTGGTATTCAGTGCCATTATCAGCACAACCAACTGTACTTTGGCAGAACTTAGTACCAGTTGCCCGGATCGCATCGAAGCGGGGATTACCATAGAGATAATATATACGTAGAGTAGGCAAGCCGAGTCAATAGTTGTACCTCAGATAGCTGCATATAGAGAATAGCTGAGGTATACCTATCTCTTTTTAATGTCTAATATATAGTCATTATATATTAGTCATTTAGAAAGAGATAGCTCTACCTCAGCGATGTCTGACCTCTCTTTCTATTGAGGAGACGTTTTCACTTACACGCGCGCCTATGATTTGCCAACTCTATATATATATTATCTCTATGGGGATTACCCACTACTATATTTTATCTATGGTGGGGATGTATTTCAAATTTATATTAAAAGGGAATCCACCAATATTGATGAAATTTTTAGAATTAATCAGTCAAAATTTTTTTAAACCAGTTTGGTACAAATGTTTGTTCAGTTTCAACAATGGACGAGGATGATGTTGAGTCGAACCAACAACATTTTCCTTTAAACGTTGGATGTATCCCTTTGATTCGGTGCAATAATACTGACATCGCCCGGAATATGACCAAATGCGAACGTTCCACGCTCGTAGGTTTGAACAACGGCCACATGATGTGACTAACCATCAATCGTCCAACGTTGGAAGGTATTCGTAGCGTCATGTAGAACCGGCAGTATTTTTTCACACAAGAAAGTTCGACCGACTATCACTGTAACGAGCAAATAGACGTTTTCAAAAAATTTGAACCAGTTGAATCATTCTTATCTAGAGCACAGCACGGTAGTGCGACAGGCCTAGTTTAAGGGGTTTTTGTCTGTGTTGGTTATTTCTAATTTTAGATAAATATATTCAGTAATATTTACGCTTAGAATGTGACTTACTGTTCCAAAAATATTGCATTTGAGTATAAAATATATTATGCTCCTTAGGAAAAATTACAAAAATCTTTTTGTCATAGATTTGGATAAAACAAATTGTATAAAGTAAATAAAACTTAAAATATATGAAAATCGTACTTATTTGACGAAAGGTTCACGAAATTTCGTCTATAAAATACATATCAAAGTTCTCCGACCATCACTTGCATATTGCAAATCATTTACTGTACTGTCTCCCTAAATGTATTCAATTGTTTTAGGACTTTGATGAAATTGTCATGTTCTAAAATTCATTTATCCTTTTGGTACACTTGGTCTTAAATTACATATCGTATTTCAAAATACGTTAGCGATAAGTATTACTACCGATAATATCTAAAACTACTTAATAAAAGGGGAGTAGCAATTTCATGACACTAAAAGACATTTAGAAGTAAAATAATTTATCGAAACGAAAGATGTAGTAGTAGTACGGAGAGGAGGTCGAAGACTGACAAGTAGGCCTTTTTAAACGTTTTTTTCCGATCCCAAAGGACAAGGAATTGGTATGCAGACTAAGAATTGGTAGATTGTGCGACTGCAGCCGACTTTGATAGGAACGAAATATATTTCGAACTCAAATGCTAAAAAAATAAAAACACGTAATTCAATATAAAACCATTTATTTTTTTATTTGTTAATCAGGACGTATTTAAAAATAAAGTAACAAAAATGTGAAGGATAAATTAAATTGAGATAAAATTACTAATATTTAACAAAATTACTTAGGTACACGCTTCAATTCGTGTGTTAGCCATAAGGCTGTAGACAATAACATTAAGGATCCACTTTGATGGCATGCAGCTAACCAGACAGGTACGTAATATAATAAAGTGGATATTCCCATTGTCACCTGGAAGTATGCCATTGCAGCCATTGCGTTAGCTGCTAAATGCGCTCGAGGTGGTAACTTTTGACGCCTCGACCACCACCATAATCCAGACACTAATGATAATGTTGTAATTCCTAATATTCTATGATCAAATTGTGTTGTTGTCGGATTTTCAGTAAAATTTCGAATCGTTGGTGTAAAAGTTAATAAATCGTCTGGTATCCATTTATCCGCCATTTTTGGGAATGAATTGTATATTAAACCAGCTTCAATTCCAGCCACAAATGCTCCTAAAACAGTTATTGTTAGCTACAATAAGAAGTTATCGTTATAATAAAATTTATAACGTTAAAAATCCATATACAGATGACATTATTAACGCAAAATAGAGTAAAATTAGTTAATATTAATTACCTGAGACCGCCGTAAGAAACACAAAACCTTTGGTCGTGTGTGCCAAAGCTTTAAAACCTCGTGCTACCTTGGCAACACCAGCTTGTGCAGGTAATAATTGTTCTAAAGCCGTTGTAATGAATAACGAATACAATATAAAGGCCATACTAAGATGTGCCGCAAGTCTATATTGTGATACTCTTGGTACATCACTTTCACCCTGAAACCTATCTTCTAATCCCGACTTTACCATATACCATCCCATTAGACCCTGTATTAAACACGAAAGCTTAATTTAGAAAATTCACGTGTACCGCGTTAAAAGTTTTACCTGTAGACCAATTAAACCACCAAAACATAATACTCGAATTTTCATTGCACGATCGAACATACCACGTGCCCAAAATACTGTTGCTGGAATTGCATATACTGCACCTAATACTCGACCCCACGTTCTATGGATGTATTCCATATACCAAATCCATTTGAATTCGGTGAGTGTAATATCACGATTCATACTGAAATGGATCATGAAAGCAGTTTTCAAGGTTATTAAATAATTGAATTTTAGACATACATTTGATATTCTGGAAATTGTTTATATCGGTTAAATTCTTCAATCCATTCGGCTTCGGAACGTGGTAATTTTTCACCAAATAATGTCCACGTTACCATTGACAATCCTGATTTTGTAAGACGTGTAACTCCACCTATTCATTAAGTTATATATAATGTTCGGAAAATGAATTTCCTATTTCTGAGACTTTATTTGAAATTATGTATCTATACTCATAAATTCATCTACAAAGACTTGAAGTATTAGTGGAGAGCCCGAGCTTATTTGCTTAAGCTTATCTAAGGCTTTTTCCTAGCCTCTGACATTCCATTGATTGTTTATCCGCCCTCTTGGAGCATCACAGTGTCATTCCTCACGTAATTTGTTAACTGATTAAGTTGCTCTAATTAATTCCCTCCCCACAATTAAACTTAAACGGTTAATATTTCAAAAACGATATATTCTAATAATCAGCTTTACATTTTATATAGTTTACATTACGTTTTTAATTAATCTAAACTATTTTCCGTTAGTAGAATCCGTTATAGCGGATACAATAATTAAAATAATTTTATAAACAATACCTAATGCTACAGCTCCGAACACCATTCCACCACATATCGTCAACCAATATCCAACTTGTTTCTTTGATTGATTCGATGCATGAGCTACTAAATTTAGGGTCAGTGTTGAACTTCTTTTTTTGAAAAAATTCTGTCGAAACTAAAACAATTTTAAATAAATATTGTTTCTAAAAAATTTTAGTTATAATTTTATATTACATACCTTTGTGGTTAAATTATTCCATCCATTCGAATTATTTGTGAAAAATCTAGTTTTTGGTTCATTTTCAATAATACGTAATGTTTGTCGAGATAATAAGTTAATTTTCGGTAATAAACTTTGGTTACATCTTCCAAATACAGACAACATTATTATTATTTGAATTAAAATTATTGTTTTATTTACTTATATATTAGATTAGATTGGAATTTAAAAAAAAGAAATTACGTAAGCATTCGATTATCACTTTCTAAATGTTTACTAATATTGGGCAATTATTAACCTGTAACAGTGTTGTCAGAATAATTTCTGACAAGTAGCCCCACCTGTATTGAAAAAGAGCCTATTATAGTACTCAAAGCGCCTAATTATTTTCAACCAATAATTAATATTTTATACAGCTTGTAAAAAAAATTTTGACTAATTAATTCTAAAAATTCATAAAAATTTCATTAATATTGGTGGATTCCCTTTTAATATAAATTTGAAGTACACCCCGCTTCGATGTGATCCGTGCAACTGGTATTAAGTTCTGCCAAAGTACAGTTGGTTGTGCTGATAATGGCACTAAATATCGAACTCGAACAGCTATCCCATAGACCCTAAACAAGGACACATAACTCCATGTAAACAAATAATTGGCAAAAATAAGATGTCAGTAGTGTACCTTCGGCACCGGAAACAAAACAGAGAGTATAAGGCGCGAGTTTTAATTGAAAAACATTACGTATTTATAGTATTATAAAAATTATTTCCAGCCAAAGTATTTTTCAAATAAAATATTTTTTTAAATAAATGATAAGTAATTTCAATTTTTCAATAAGGATTTAGTTGAAGTGATAGTTAAAATTCGCAAAATAATTACATAAAAATAAAAAACATCAAATAATTAAATAGTAACCTGTAATGTTGGAATTGTAAAAATGAAAGAAATTATTGAATCAGATATTAAATTAAACTTTTATTTATTAATAATAATGCTGAAAATTAATATTTAATATAATGTCATACAATTTAATTAATTTTGGAATATTTATACTAGCTTTTGGTACTTTAAAAGACCTGGTTTTTTAAACCCAATTGATCCCGTTGCTTATCATGTCACAAGCACTACCACTTTTACAATTGTCTACTGCACATACTTTCCCGTTTTAAATGTTTTTTAAACAGTTTTTTATTTAATAAATTTTTTTTTAACCAAATTGTGTACTTCAAAATGATCACTTTAAAATAAAAATAGTTACTTGGCTTACTTCACTTCTATTTATTATACTATATTCACTTTGGTAAGGATGAGTATCTATCAAAAACTTGCGACCCTAGTGGCATAAAAAGTAAATATAACTTCTCCCATTTCGTTGCCATATTTTGTCAATTTTCCCGTATGACTTATATCTCCTTTATATAGCCTCCATGAGCTATCCGTTCGACATCCCGGATTGAAGAGTTACGTACTCGAGAAATTCCCAAAAAGGGGAAACAATTTTTGTAACCTTACTTGATAAAAATTATTATGAGTAAAAACCGACACATTTCGGTTCTTTAGGAAATAAACTATATTAAAATAAATCACTTTTAAATTCAAATATTCTAAATTTCAAGTAGCTTAGTTCTGTAGTTTACATACTCGTGATAGAGCTACAACTTTTCATAATTCCCATGATGCATTGTAGGACACCTTTAGCTGGTTATTGCAATAGTTACTAAGTTGTTCACCAAACATCGACCCACTAGTTCTAGTTTATAATTTCTTAGCAAAAAATGTGTTCGCACATTATTCTAAATAATCGAAATCTCGAAATAATCGAGAATAACTTTTTGATCCATATAAAAATAAGGTTTCATTAATTTAATATGATATATAATATGGTCCTGTATTATAAAATTAAAATAATTACCTGTCAATCAACTTGATAATTTTCCAATCATTCTTATTATAATAATGATACGTATTATAGCTTCTTACCAGAATGTCTCCAAGAACATAAATTCAATATTGGTTGTTTCAATTCCTACACGAACAAAATGAGTTCTAACTTAGTTCACCTAATGATATTGTTTTTAATTTCAAAAATTGGAGAGGCTACTAATAAAATTCAAACATATCACAGTACAGACGAAAAAATACAAATTATGACCGAGTATTTTCAATGGAAATGTCTACATTTCGGAATTATAATTGTTTTGAAAATTTGGGTACCTTTAGTATAAAATCTTGCTTTAAATATAGTTTTAATTTAAAAAATTTGTGGTTTTTAAGAGGATTATCAATCGATTTTCGGAAAAAATGATTTCAATATTTATCATAGAAGAAAACTTGATATAAGTTTGAAAAATTATACAAATTTGAATCTAAATAGAATGTAGTATTAAGATTTAGGTATGCTTCAAAATGTTAGTTCAAATGCTTTTTTTCGTTTTTATCGATATTGAAAATCTAACTTTTAACATCTTATGGAGAAACTACAAATTTAATCTTTATAATAATAAAACATAGTTTAAAATGCAGAGAAGTTTTTATAAAACTATGTAAACTGTTGTTAAATAAACAACGATTTATTTGAGCCAAAGAAGAAGGTATGTTCAAATGCACTTTTGGAAAGTAATAATGAATTATATAAGTAATTTTATCATTTTAGAGAAGCGAAACACAATATTTTACTTTTTTATTTAAAAAAAAAAGAAACATTACGAGTCACGACTCACGAGTATTATTATTTACCAAATAACCATTGAATATTTAAATCTAGTTTCAACGTATACATTAAATCTGTAACGCTGCGGGCATGCGCAGTAGCTTGATAACCCCCCCCCCCTTACGTCTTTCCCCGCAAAATGCTTTGCCACAATTTAAACTCAAACATCTGGTATTATTCAAGATTACAGAAGCATATGTATATAGTATCTTGGTTTATACACAAGTCATATTTTTATACATCTTGGTATTTCATGGGAGCGTTTTCGACGCCGGCGTCGAGCATTGACGTAGTCATTGATGTCGTTTTTTGGCATCAACGATCTGGCGTCAGAACTTGTTTTAGGCTAAGAGCTAATTTGACAGTGAAATTATTCCATTTTTAAAAATTAATTAATATAATACTGCATGTACTCGAGTTGCAGTTTTTACATGGATGACAATATAGGACGAAAATAGCTAACTTACAGTAGATAACTCGTATTAGTAACTATTTTCAAGCGAAGAAAGTTTCTACGTTGAAACTAGATTTAAATATTCTATGGGTATTTGGTAAATAATAATACTCGTGAGTCGTGCCTCGTAATGTTTCTTTTTTTTTAAATAAAAAAGTAAAATATTGTGTTTTGCTTCTCTAAAATGATAAAATTACTTATATAATTCATTGTTACTTTCCAAAATGCATTTGAACATGCCTTCTTCTTTGGCTCAAATAAATCCTTGTTTATTTAACAACAGTTTACATAGTTTTATAAAAATTTCTCTGCATTTTATGTTTTTTATTCGTTTATAAAGATATGGTTCATTCCAAATTCTACCGTTTTCGACGATTGCGTAAAACTGGCCACGTGACCGATCGCGTGGCCCATACTGAGCTAGGGTATATAAACAATTAACTCAGTTAGTTCTTTCTAGTTTAAATTCAATTTTTGAATTCTACATCTTTTGAAACTTAAAACCCCAAATATTAATGGAGGTTTAATTTTTTGTGTGATTCGATTATAAAGATTTAATTTGATAGAATATAATAATAGACCAAAACGAAATTACTAAAAAATAATTGGGACTCATTTTTGATCCATACAAAATGAGGCCTCATTAATTTAATCGTTCCTGTTTTATAGAATTATAATAATTACCTGTCAATCAACTTTTCTGGTTAAATTTGCAATCATCCTTATTAAAATAATTACGTACTACTAACCATTCTGCCTCGATGTATATAAATTCAAGACTACATATTTGTATTAATTTCTACTCAAGCAAAATGCGGGTTTACTTGAATAATCTACTAATACTATTTTTAATTCCAAAAATTGGAAGTGCTACTCCAACTGAAATCCAAATTTATCAAAATATAGATGCAAAAATACAAATAATGACCGATTTTTTTCAATGGAAAAGTCTTCGTTTTGGAATTATAATTAATTGCTTTGAAAATTTTGGTGAATTTATTGAAAAATCTTGTTTTAAATTTATTTTTAATTTTCAAAATTTTTAGTTTCTAAAACGATTATTCATCGATTTTCGGAAAAAATGATTTCAATATTTATTATAATGGATAAATCGCAAAAGCTTGACGTAAGATTGAAAAATTATGTAAATATGAAAACTAATTTTCATCATATGGGTATTGTACTGGACCTGCAATGTTCTTTAGCAAAATCAGTTCTAAAATATGTAAGAATTTGGATATGTTGATTCATTACCAAAATTCTGTTTTTTTTCAACCTGACAAACCTCCTAATAGTATTTCATTGAAGATTACGGAATTAAATAATGTAAACGCAAAACTGTAGAAAGTAGCTTAATTGCGGATACTCCGAATATTTTTAGAACTTTTTATTAAAAACTTTTTTTGTTTCGCATATTGTGGTGATACCAGAAATTTTCAATTAGGTCTAACAATATGGTGGCTATTTTTCAATTCTAGGAATAATAAGAAAGTATATGACCTATTTAAAAAAAATATTCGGATCTATATTAAAAATATTATTTTACTTGTTCCAAAATATGGATCATAAATTGACATATTTATCATTGACGTGAACTATCCTTATCAGTAAAACTATCATATTATAATAATTTTAGGCTTCTGATAATGAAATGTTCAACAGAGAATATCATTGGTTGATTTTTCGTGGACAAAATTCTTCAACCAATATTTTTAATTATCTAAATATGCCAATCGATTCTGATTTGTTAATGATACAGCATCAGGTTTGGAAACAAATAAATTTTTTTAATATTGTTCAAATTTTAAAATAATTGTTAATTTTAAGTTGTTTACAAACCAATGGATCTTACATGAAATGTATAATCCAGGGATATATCATGGTGGAACATTAAAATACTTATATTATGGGACGTGGTGTTCTGAAAATGGTTTTACAATTCATGTAAATGATAATATATATATTCGTCGTCAAAACACTGGAGGGATAGTTTTACGAGCCGGTATTGTTGTAAGTTTATAATTTAGTCTTTAAGGCATATCCACACTTTCAAAATAAGAAAAAAAACAATGAATTTATGGCGTCACGAAATATTCGGAACATTGATTGATCAATGATCGATTACTATTTTAACCAACTGAGAGTTACTTTTGATCACAATTTGAACAAACCTGATAGGTTAATCTATTAATATTAAAAAATAATAGTTAATCTATGATTTAGTATTTTGAATGTATTCACTTTTATTTGTACAGCCAAAATGTTTTAAGATTGCAGTGGGCAAGACAAGTGGCGCATAATTTAGTCAATTCCTTTTTGACAATTTTAAATTAATATAACTATGATAATGAAATGTTCAACAAAGAATATGAAGGTTCGTTTAGACTACGTCACTAGACACCGTACACTCAGTGTATACATCGAGTGTCTATGTGTGCACACGAGTGTCTCTAGTTGTGACATTATTGCGACACTATAATTAGTGTCGAAGCAGCGGCTGTGTAAACACCTTGTGTCTGAGTATCCAAGTGTTTGTCCATGTTTCAAACAGATTCGACATGTTTTCATACACTTCATACATTACATATACATATTATATTGTAATAAATATAGCGTTTACGTTGCTGTTTAATTACAATATAAGCAGCAATAAGTTCTTTCCGTACATTTGTGTCTGATTAGTGTCCAGACACCAACAATTTGTTAAGTGTGAACAGTATGTATCTGTTAAGTGTGAACAATTTATGTCTGCCATTTATGCCGTAGTCTACTTTAAACATCAAATGAAATTAGCAACAAAAAACACCATAAGCGTATCGCTTATCTGTCATGTCTACCAAACGCTGGTTTATTATACCTTTCTGTTGTAGGTTCGTTGTAAACTTCTAATACCATTATCAGACTTTCTAAATGCAGAGGAGGATTTACAATTTGATTTGTATACGAGATTCCATCATCAAATTGTTTCTAATGTAAAGAATATGTATAATCTAAAATTTAAATATATACGTGCTGACGATTGGGTGCATGGTCTCGTTGGAAATTTAGAGACCCATAAACTTGATATCGGAAATAATGGTGTGTTTATAAATGAACAACGACGAACAATTATTAATTTCAGCCCAATAGGTTTTTTTCCTTTCCGGTATGTGAAATACAGACCGTTTTAAACAGCTCAAAACCATAATAATAAAATAAACGGTTTTTTCACATTATCAGTTAAGTACCGTCGTTGGGGATGACAAAAATACCTTGAAGTGTTTATTATGAAAAGAGAGGAATTTCAGAATATTTGTCGCAACCACTAAAGGAAGCAAAATTACAAAAAGAACGTAAATGATTCAATACATCCCCAACAACGCATCTAAAATTCGTTTGTTCTAGCACTAGGTGTAAGTAAACATAGCTGATATATCTGTTAAAGTATTTCCAGCACTGTGTTATATAATCAGGACAAAAAACCGGTTTGCTTTTATGATAGAACAAATACATATACACAACACAAAGTTATATTCCACTATTCATATATACAAATTAATGTAACTTTGAAATAAAAAATAATTTTAAACTTTTATATTTCGAAAACAAAACGGTAAAACGCGATTTATTAAAAAAAATTATTTAATACATATTAAATAATATATATTATTTAATACATACATCTTTACTATTCTAGTTTTTTTTTTAAATTCCTTAAATGAAGTTTTACATGCTTCTAATGAGAGAAAGTGAGAGAGAATGATTACTTTGTTATTAATTATTTCGCGTTCTAAACAGTCAAAAATCCTGAAACTTCGGGATTTATTAGAAAACGTTATTTTTAGCATGTGAAAAAAAATGAGCAAAATCTGTCGAAATGTGGTTTCATGCTGGAACATCCAAACAGATATTCTTGTTTTTAAAACCACATATTTGTACCTACATTTTTAGTGCTGCGTGCAATATACGGATCTTACATATAACTGAGAATGTGGAACAACAGTAACACGTTGTATTTATGGATTGCTTTAAAATTTTAAACTGTTACAGAATAGTTTTTCTATTTCGACATCCAAAATCGAGTTCTGGTGGTTTAAGTGATACATTTTTACGTCCATTAGCATATTCCGTTTGGGGATTGAGTTTGATTAGTGCATTTTGTATAATTGTATTACTGAAAATTACTGTAACCACTGAAACACGTAAATTAATTAGACAATCAGAATCAGAAAATACTTGGAGTATGGCTACATTCGTTACATTTGGAGCAATATTTCAACAAGGTATGTTTAATACGGGATTTCTAAAATTTGTTAGTGTATTCAATTAAATTGTAATTTTAGGTATAAATAGTACACCTAGGTTATATTCTGGCCGTTTGATTATCTATTCGTTGCTTATATTTTCATTACTATTATACCAATTTTATGGAGCGAGTATTGTATCGTCTTTGTTAATGGAAGCACCAAAAACCATAAAAACACTTAAAGATGTATTACAGAGTTCTTTGGAAGTAGGAATCCTTGACGAACCATATATTACTGTTTGGTATAAAGTAAGTTTTATTGTACGTAATAGATTGTTAAATAACTTGTGGTATTGCAATAACAGATCAAATTAATGTGAAATTTTCTACATCAAGTTAAAATTTATTTGTGTTACGTGACATTTTTTTTTCAAACGTGAGATTTTTTTGCTCTTGGTGGCTAAAGCGTGGGAAAAAAGTAATTAATTTTAATTTTGAGTAACACTAAATTAACCATATATGTAGTACTTCTATATGGTCAGTTGGTATAGGAAAGAATGTCCCAACATTAGGTTGCCGACTGTATTTTTCTCTCTCTCCTCCGAGACACTTCGTCCATACTGTATAATATGCTTGAGAATTCTCTAAAATATCGGTAGTGGGAACATAAACTGGAGGAGATAGATACATAGATATATCTTGGGGTCTAAAAAGTATTTCACTTCGACCGTATGGTTCATTGTGCTCCCCCTTTACTCCAGTCTGACGAGATTCGCTTCTCCCATATGTTGGCAATGGCCAGGAGCTTGCTTTTCAGATCTTCCTGAAGGTTCATATATTCGGGGTTAGATGCGCCGAATATCCTGTATCTGCTCTAACCCAGAGGATCGCAGTCAAAAATAATGTGACTGGATGTTTCTTCCTCCTCGCCACACAATCTGCACACAATGGATCCGTTATGGAGTCCCATTGTGTGCAGATGTTTCCGCAGGGGATAATGCCCGGTAATGAATCTGGTAACCTTACGCAGTTGTATCCTGTTCAGCTTCAGAGCATCGAGATATAGCCACTTGGTTGCACTCTGAAGCAGTATTTTCCCGAACTCCTGCCGCGGTACTTTTTCCCAGTGCTTAGCATTTGACCACTCGTTGATGATCTGTTTACATGCAGTCCTTGGAATTCCTAAAATAGGCTCTGGACCTATGAAGGGTATTCCAACTCCCTTCTATGCTAAGGTATTTGCTTTTTCGTTACCTTCGAAATCACTGTGACCCGGCACCCATATCAATTTAACATTATTCCGTTTTGCCAGCTCCAGCAGTTTCTTCAGACAATCCTTGACTACCCCTGAGGTGACCTCAGTTCCAGGCAAGGCTTTTAGAGCAGCTTGACTGTCCGAGAGAATACATACGTTCTGGTTTATATAGCCTCTACGTAGGTTCTCACGGACGCAAAAAAACCTGGAAGAGAATAATGTTTACAATGACAATATTTCATTGCATAGGTACTCAGAGGACAGAGAACACGAGACACTATCTGTCTCACAATGTTGGAACAGCTTCCACTTATAGAACTGACCATATAGGAGTATTACATATATGAAATTAATAGATTAATTTAAATTTTCACATATCAAAAATAGGATCTCAGGGATCCAACAGAAGTAAAACTATACGAAAAGAAAATAATGCGTGAAAATAAATATCCACCACATATTTATCCATTATTAACTGGTCTCAACAAAGTACATAAAGGTGGATTTGCATATGAATGTATGATAGCAGTTGTTACTGGTTATATAGCTTTGAATCTAGGATGGTCGGAACGTGAAATATGTGATTTAACACAAATTAATATGCGCCCCGAACAACGTTTATTTTTTATTAGTCAAAAAAGATCACCATTCAAGAAATTATTTAATATTGGGTAAGTGTCGAACACTATTATTTTATGTGTAAAAGAAATAATGATTTTCTTTAAAAATTAGACTAATTAAACAAGCAGAACGAGGAATTTCTACAAAAGAAACTAAGAAATGGTTACGAGAGATACCACCGTGTACAATTAATTCGATAAGTTCGTTTACATTTAGTGTTAAATTTGATGACATAGCTAGCGCATTTGTTGTTTTGGGTTTTGGTATAATGGTTAGTGTCGTTGTTTTGTTTGTAGAAGTTTTAATGCATAGCAAAAGAATCAAAATTGCAGCAGCTAGTTTAACAAAAAAAAGATTTTAAAATTTACCATCATTTTATAATTTTTTGTAATTAATGACCAAAAAGAACAGAATAGAGCCGAAAATGTTTTATAATCTGTAGTATTTTCTCCTCTATTATACTTTGATTGAAATTATCCATATTTTAGAATACTTTATGCAAATCTTATTGTATGTTAGTTCAAACACGTACATAGATCTGAGTTCTTTTCAGTTTAAAGTTTTCCAAACGATGTTAAATTGAATCGCTTACGCCTTTGATCAATATGCATTCGCAAAGTAAAGCAAGATAGTATATACCATTTGCCCAGGCGTGAGCGGTTCAGTCCAAATCGTAAGAAATGTAGCAAGGAAAAAAAATATTTCATTGTAATTCAAAAATATACTTCTTGAAAATTTAATTTGGTTCTATTAATTCCAGTGACGTAACAACAAAGTGGAGTCTGAGAATTCATGATGGAAGTCTTCAAAACTTTCTGTACTATAGACTTATGAATTTCATCAATTTTACTGTTACGTCACTGCTTCCTTACTTCATTTTTCCATTTGTATTCACTAGACTTAAAGATGTACGAGCACTGATGTATAGTCCATTTATAAAATTCTTCAAAATCTTATATAGTACATTCATAAAAGTCCACAATAATGTTTATTATTTTTTGTCGTAAGTTAAAATTAAAATTTAATTTAGGTCCGTCATATCGGGCCTAACAAAAAAGATATTTAAGAAAAAAGCCTGAGATTTCGGGTAATTAAGCTACCGCCAACAGAAATAAAATTTACCCGAAATCTTAGTTGTTTTCTTAAATATATTTTTTTTAGGCCCGTCATACCTGAATTTTATTGGATCAATCTCTTTATTAATATTTCTATTTTCTATTACGTAGTTTTTTTTTATTCGTCTTATTTTATTCCAAGTGAAAATTATCAAAATATGTGTAAAAATATTAGTCCGGGAGACCAAAGGGTTTTTTCAGGATGATTAACATCAAGCTGGTACTTTGTAAGTAGCTTCGTTTTAACAAGACGCCCAACTTTTTGAATTATAATATTATGGAAAACGGTATCGAAATTCTCTGGAAGCTGTTGAACATGTCGATTTGACCGTTCATACAAAGTTTAAGAGCATCAAGTTATTTTTAAGTTTAATTGTAAGATAATCAAGTGAAGAACGAGGAAAGATTTTCGTCCTACAAATTCAGTGGAAGGGACTCCGAGTTTCCCATCCTCAATGTGCAACGGCTTCCAGAAAATTTCGATACCGTTTTCCAAAACTTTATAATTAAAAAAGTTGGGCGTCTTGTCAAAACGAAGCTACTTACAAAGTACCAGCTTGATGCTCATCATCCTGAAAAAACCCTTTGGTCTCCCGGATTATATCGGTTTCTCCATAAGAGCAAAGCATTAAAACTCGAAC
The DNA here is from genome assembly GCA_963920215.1 of Nineta flava. Lineage (NCBI taxonomy): Eukaryota > Metazoa > Arthropoda > Insecta > Neuroptera > Chrysopidae > Nineta > Nineta flava. The sequence continues at coordinate 93,758,829 of OY986042.1, forward strand.
TTTAACATTAAATAATTAATTGACCCCCTCCCCCCCCCTGAAACTTTTATAATTGATTTATATGCACTTCAACTACATGTAAACAAAAAATCAAACCTTAATCTTTTTGAAGCTCCAGTGCTCGTACATCCTTAATTGACAAAAAAGAGCATCAAAATTTACTTACATTACAAATTTTTCAATTTAACTTTTTTTTAATTCCGTACCTAAACACAGTCAAATATATTGTAGTCAGACTTCGTTCGCCTGTCTTTCTCGCACAGTCTCATTTTTATAAAGAAAAGCAGCGTTGTTTTTTATTAAGAAAATGTAATCATTAATTCAAGTAAAATACATACGAAAAAAAAAACAGAACAAACATTAGTTTAGAACATTATTCGTAAGTTAGATGAAAAGATCGTTCATGTTCTCGACGATGTGTTTCATAGAGTTTAGCCACTTGATCTAAATGATTACCAATTAATGCTGTATTTTGATCAATCCATTGTAGTGAGTTCATGTGAGCGTTTAATATTCTACCAATTTGAACAATCTAAAACAAAATATTTGACGTTATTTTTTTTTATAATATTTTTTATGGGTCCGGTTACACTACATTTGATTCAAGTTTAACCATTGATTCAACTTCTGCCTAACTTAGCGAATTTCCTTAGAACACATAAATCACTCTCTAGCGGTCATAATTTTAGTGTGATTAAAATGAAATAGCATATCTGATATGATTTTAGTATTTGCAAGGCCAACTTTATTATTAAGGGAGATATACCAAATTTTGTGTTTCCCTCTCCTTCTAAACCCTCCTTTCCCCTTGTCCGATTTTACCCATTAACGAACTTGACCTTTTGAATCCAAAAGCGCCTCAAATACCAAATTTCATTCCAATCAGAATAAAACTTTGACCGCTAGAGAGTCCATATACACATAACGGTATAGATATGTTGATATGTATATATACATATATACAAATTTTAACGATGGTCATTTTTAACATCTAGTAGGTAGAATCGATGGACATTTGAAGAAATTTTTACGAAATTTCAACAATGGTACAAAAACAATAGCTGCATTTCCTTTGGAGGAAATTCGTTAAAAAATGATGCATAATATTTTATTGAAAACATAAATTAGTATGGTGGGGTACACTCGTAACACGGTCGGCGAATGCGATGATGCCCGCCGGCATAGGGTTGAGGAACTCTGGTTTTAAGTAAAAAATTTAACAAAGAGGACAATGCAGTTTTAAGTTACGTCATAACAAGGTATATCCATAATAATATTCCATTTATAATTTCCCTTTTTTAAGGACGAAATAAACAATAACTTTAGAAGCCTGTAATTTCTTTACTTGTTAACCGATTTTAAAACTTTTTTAAATCATCGATGTATTTTTTTACTTATTTTCGAATAAATATAAAATATATTGTTTTCCAAAAGCCAACTACTCTATTGAAATGGTATTTCAATTCGAAAAGTTAATCGAGGTTAAACGTATATTTACCGGATCATTAGCGTCTTCTGCCCGATTTGATTCATTCAAATGTTCAATAATTTCTTTTAAATCTTCAGACATTTGTTTTAATTGACTGTCCATATTTTCAGCTAACTGGTATCTGTAAATAAATTTTTATGAAAATCGAGCATATTTAAAAAAATAATAAAAATTGAAGCCTAAAATGCCTGTTTATATGAGTTTGAAGGAAAGAGTTAACTTTATTCAATGGTTAACTATTAGATTTAGGGCTCTATACTTTCCAACATCATCGTTTTCCATCGTCTTTTAACTCCTAAATATAAATTAGAGTGGAGATAATAAATAAAGAGTTAGTTAAAATTCTATCAAGAGGGTATGATATTCTGAAACTATTCGCCAAATCTTCAAATCAACTTAACTTTGGTTTTTTTTAACCCGACTTCAAAAAAGGAGGATGGTTCTCAATTCGTCTGTATTTTTTTTTTTTTTTTTGTTAGTAATGACCGTCGATGATTTTTTTAGATAGTAAAGACCGTAGAAAATCGAAATACAATTTTTGTTCTCGATTTGAATGAAATTCACTTCATAAAACCAATTGGATGTAAAAAAACCTGTTCGTTGGGTAATTTGGCAAACGATTAACGAAATACCATCTGAAATCGGAAATTATCAGGGTATATCTTATTAACTTAAATTTTTTGGATTCAATTTACATTCTACTATCGACTGTTAAACCAGCCAAGTAATGGAGCGGTATAACGCGCTCTGTCTACTTGGAGATTGGGAGGTTAAGGGTTCGAATCCCGACATCGGCATTTTGTCAATTATTTTATAAAAAAAAGGGCAGTTAATTGATTAAACTGTCGACGTATGGACAAAATACGAAGTAATCGACTATGCTTGTGAAGGTTTTCTACAGTTTCCTTCAAGAACTCCAGTTGAATATCGGCATAGTTCCTATCAAAGTCGGCTACAGCCGCACAATCTACCAATTCTTAGTCTACCCATAAAATTCCTTCCACTCCACTCACATCCTTAGGCATCACAATGGACCTTATGGTCGAAGTGTCTCCCGTCTAGGAAAGCCGCTAAAGTGGCATTCTATTTTCAAATTATTTACAGTCGATGTGTGTTAAAAATTGATATAAAATACTAACAACTTTTTTAACAAAATTTAGCTTAATACATGTAACAGAATTCTTACATATGTTGACGATCTGGATCTGTGGTTGGTATATTTTCCAATTCTTTTTCTAACGGTTTTATTAGTTCCTCAAGTTCTCTCTGTTGGGCTACAACAAAATCCAACTCATGATCTAATTGTTGCTGATCTTGTTTCACTCGTTCCACTTCAGAACTCAATTCAATAACTTTATCTCCATTTTGTATTAATAATCGATCCCATGCATTCAATTGAAGTGCTTGATTCATAAATACTTTTTCTTGTTCTTCTAATTCAAGTGTCCATTTATTAATGGATTCTTCAAGATCAGCAAAACTTTGACTGGAACCAGGTACAGCTGGGGCGGCTGTAGTAGCTGTTGTTGCAATACTCGTCCTAAGAATTGAAAAATAGTTAGAAACAGTGAAATAGAATTTAGAATGAGCCCAAAATACATACGCTGTGGATACAGTTGAGGTTACAGATGTCGATGCAGTAGTTTTAGCTCCAAGTGAAAAGCCAGTAGACGGTGTTGTAGCATTTGTAGCGGTTGATAATGTTCCAAATGATAATGATGCTGCAGGTTTTGTTGTGGTTGCTGCATTTTGTCCAAATGAACTCATAGCTATAAATATAAAATTTCCAAACAAAAGTTGTACGTATTTTTATAATAGTCTAAAGCTACAAGAAGTTGCTGCTATAAGAAACATATATTTTTCTTCTTAAGTTTTCAATAATATACTGAGTTGGATAGAGGACTGAAAATTGAATCTATCAAATCTTGGACTAAGAATACGGCTATAAAATTTGATCATGATATCTCACACCGTTTTGAAGTTATCGTGAGATAAAACGTCCCGATATCATCTAATTAAACATGGGTTGAATTATGTAACATAATTTTTCCAGCCATTATTTCTTTGCGTTAAAAAATGTGAAAATAATATCAAATATAAAGTCAAATTTACTTGTAGTAGTTGTGGAAGTTGTAATTCCCCCAAATGAGAAACCTGTAGAACTTGCAACCGGCGCCGGTGCGCTTATCGGTGCACTTGCAGCAACATTTCCACCCAACGAAAATCCAGTAGAAGGAGTACTGGCTGCGCTACTAGCTGCTGGTGCTGCAAAATTAAAACCACCTCCAGGAGTACTACTAGGCGTGGTTTTCGCAGCGGATCCCAAATTGAAATCTAAAAACGAATATTATTTAAAAAAAGATTTTGAAATGGAACAAAAATAATTTATTATTTATTTTATTACACTTTCTTTGAGTATAGTAAACTATTTGACTTACTTGGTGCTGCAGACGTAATAACTGATCCTCCAAAAGCAAATCCCCCAGATGTGGCAGCTGTTGGTGCTGCACCACCCCCTAAACCAAAACTCGGAGCGGGTGTAGTTGCTGTACCAGCTCCTCCAAAACCGAAACTAGGAGTTGACGTAGCTGTACCACCTAAACCAAACCCAGTTGATGGTTGAGCAGTTTGTCCCCCTAAACCAAAACCGGATTGTGGTGTTTGTTGTGACAAAGTTGATCCAAGTCCAAAGTTTGTAGCGGGTGCAGCTGCAGGCGCAGCACCAAATGTGGAACTACCAAACGTGGATACACCGAAAGCAGGTTTATCACCACCTCCAACATCACCTGCACCTCCTCCACCAAATGAAAAACCCGTTGTACTTGCAGGTGTTTGAAAACTCATTTTTCTGTTATAAATTTAACCTTGAATAAAATATTCAAAATTTACGAATAAAATATTTAAAGTTAATTTATAAAATTATATATCAGATATTATTTTTGATATACTATTTTAACTGTTTTTTTCAAGTTACTTTTAAAAGTGAGGTTATTTATTCAAATTTCAACAAAACAGTGTACGAATTTAGCGACATAAATGACAAGTAGGTTTTTCCTCAATATTTTTGTGTAATTAAAAAAAATAAAAGATAACTATCCGTATTAAATCTTTTTTATAGATATTCATACCGGTACTTACCTTAATAGTAAGAAAATTTTAATAGTTCAAATCGAAAAGTTGAAATTGTTTATTTATTTTTTAGCTAGTTTTGTAAACAACGTATATTTTTAAAGCGTGTAATTTAAAATATAGATGTCAGTGTTGTCTGTCACATATTATTCTAAAGCCTGGTATATATACTCTATTGACAGAAAGCTCTAAGTAACAGTAGCGTCGTCAGCTTTACTTATTCGGGACGGGCCAGTACTGAGCTCGATAAACTTAAGGTGGGTCAACTTCTTTTTTTATAACTGTTGGTTAATTACTTTTTCTAAAGAAATTTTAATTGATACTTACGCAATTTTTGTCTTCTGAGCCTTAAAATCTTCTGATAAAATAATAAGAAATTTGAGCTTTATCGACTTGAATTTTTTGAAAATTTTACATAATTTTGTACATTATTTTCTCATATCAGAATCGATTAATTGGATGTTTGATATAATTTTTGACACTAGATGACATTACTTTAATCCTTATCTGTGAATAATTACATGTTTTTTGTAATTACCAATTTTAGTCTCTTTCTTTTAATCGTGTTAGATGATATTATGCATGTTACTTAAAATACTACAAGCTAGTTTGTGATTTACAAACTTACTGTATTCTTATCTATCCATAGACCTATAATAACATAGATTATAGATTAGGAGTACAGGCAGCGGAGAGTCTCGCTTTTTATTTTTATGTGATATTTGTGGTAAAACTTTACATAAATTTAACTATTCCTACAGGATATAAGAACACACTGAATTATGCTTATGCTTGTGGTTTTAAGATTAAATGCTTCCACATCTTACAAATTTTCTTGGAGAAGGTCTTATGCTTGTAATATTTGTGCTAAAATAAATTCAACTAATTTTGCTAGACATAGAGGAAATTTACTATGGAAAATCCTTGTTTTGATGTTTGTCATAAATTGTTTGCTTAAAATTACAATGTAGTTCAACATGAAAGAATTCTCATGAGGAAAACTTTACTTCTGATAACTTTTTTATGTTGTTTTGATGCCAAAATGACATTCCAAAACAAATAATTCAAAGCGCGTCAACGGGTATTGTATTTGCTAGACAAAGCCAATGTTATAGCAATCTTCTCAAGATATTTGGATCAAGAATCGAAGACGTCATCCAATGAAAAGATTCACGGTTCGAATTTCACTAGCGTTAAATTAATGAGATTTGCATATTAAATTATGCTTGAAAGGAATCTGGGCATGAACATCACACAAACTTTTGTATACACACCAATGTATATAATCTGAAAATATTAAAATTTTACAGGAATTCAGTTCAAAAATTGATGGAGTTGATGGGAGAAAACGGAACAAACAATTAAATTTTCAATACGCATTTAACTTATCTATGTACAAAATTACATTAAAAGTATTACAAAATACAAAAAAGAAAAGATTAAAATTAACTATCCAACTATATTTAAAATTGGTTTTTGTTTTAAATGACACATAAATAAGGACACAACACTTTTTTTTATACCAACTAAGTAATTTATCAAATATATATGTACAAAATTCTTAGTAATATTATGTTTTTAAGTAACGTGCAATTTTTCTTTTATTATTATTATTCTTAATACAGTACATGAATTTTTCATTATAATTTTTAAAGTGCATTTTAGTTTTTTTATTAATATTATGATACGTATATTTTGGAAATAAATTGTGAAATTTTATTACGTAGCTTTAATAATACTGAATTATTGAGTATTGGGTCTGGGTATAAAGCTCACTTCTGTAGATAGGTCTAGACGGAAGTTTACAATCTCATAAACGAGTTTTCGACTAGCCTGCGCATTTGGCAGTTGCTGCCATTAAACTATTAGTTCCACGTGTCTGTTAAATCTGTTTTGTTTGTCTATAATTGAACGTCGACTAAATTTTCTGCGCTAACAAAAATTTCATTAAAATATGCCATGGCCTATATACAGTAGCTCCAAAAACATCTCCACCCCCTAGTTCTAGAGGTAAATCGTGAAAAGTATAAGTCTATCTTCCCTTGTAATTATATTTTCGTTTTTTTTTTGTCTATAGTTTTATCAAAACTGCTGACAAAAATTACTCAAAACAAAAACGAAAATTCAGTTAAAATTGATAACAAGCATATAATTTTCAAGATATAGCCTCCATAATGTCTCCTGACCACCCTTATTCAAGAACTTTGATTTTGGAAACGATTATCTATAAATAATCTATTAAACAATATCTACTTTTGATTTCCAAAAAATAGAAAGATTTTATTTGAGAAAAAATTTTCGTTTTAGTAAATATTTAAAACTTAGAGTACTAAGATCTCAATTCACAAGTAATATCAGTAGCAACTATGCCGTTGCAACTATCTCAATGCCGTTCACACTTGTGACTGAGGACCCGATTTAGTGGATGCGTACCCTTTTAACCTATTTTCAATTGTATGATGATTTGTTTCTCATTTATCTTCCATAGTGAGTTGTCACGAAAATAATTTTGAAAAAGATTCCTCACAAATAAATTGTTGTGTCTATTTTAACAGTACTCAATAAATGAGCGACAATTTACAATTACTGTATATATCTAACATCCGTATCAAAAAATGTATCACTACTTGGAGTAAATATAACAATACATAAAACAGTTAAGACATTTAATACAATTTAAATATTTCAAAAGACTCATTTATTAAGCAATATTTAAAAAGAAGGATCTCTTAAGTTAGTGGACTTAAATCAAATTTTGAGCGATATCTATCTGACAAATGAGACATGTGAGCATGCTCCACTGACCTCTTATATAGAGGTTAGTGGAGCATGCGCATAACATGTGTTTGACATATGAGCATGCGCATAGCAATTTACTTACGTCATACTATTAAGTACGTGTTTTCCGACAACCGTTGGTGTCGATAGCAAAAATTTGAAAACAAACTCAAATATTGAACTGTGACCATCCAAAGGAATGAAGTTGTTCAGTTTTGATACATTAGATGAATCTCTTTTTTGAAAACTTACAATGTTAAACACATTTCTAAATTTGTTTGTGTACAAAGATATAACAAATAGAGATAACAAAGTAATGGACTTCATTTAATAAACGTTATGTTCGGGAAAACGATTAAGCTTCAATGCTGTTTTTATCAGGCAGAACGGATAGTTTAAGCTTAATGAGCATCCGATCGATTCCTATACTTGGATACTTCTATCTGTAAGATTTCTGTGATTTGAAGTCAAACTACTCGAAGAATATAACTCCAAAGTAGAAATTAACTAGGTATGCTATTTTAAGTTTTATTAGAACAAAATAAAAAATGTGTATTCTATCATATGTCAAGAAAGATAACAGATACATACATGTACTAAAAATTAAAATTTGTATCTTGAACTCTTAGAATAATATATTTAGAAGTTAGAAATTTCTACATTGGCACAAGCAAATCGAACAAGCTTTTTGTTTTAAAATATTTTAATAATTTTTATTACATATATAAATATTGTACAGTTTTTGAGATCAGAATAATATTTATTTTATTATGTTTTCATCTAAAAGTAGAAAATGGATTACTTCGATAACGAACAGTGTAGTGAATAGTTATAATTTTATATTTACAAATATAATGAATCGTTTTTAATAGAATCTCATTATTACTCGTTAATTTCTACAGACTGTAACAAAAACTGTGACACTAAAGGAATCGGAATTCAATATTTTGCTAATTCACATTTTTACCCTCTTATTTTGATGTAGTTTTGTTACATCTTATATATTTTTTGGATATATATGAGACCAAAAAACCTTATTTTGTTGAACAGGACGGACGTTAATCGGACTTACAGCGGAGACTAATATTTTCTATGACTATTTGTAAAGCTATGGAATTATGTTCTAACTTTGCTTGTAGAAATTTATTGTGTTATTTGGTTTTGATTGATGGTTATATTTAACGAGCGTTGCATTTTGGGTACTGAAAAACGATTCATCTGTTTGTCGATAGGCGACATTTAACAGAAAAAAAAGTTTATGTTTGCCATTTTGCTTTGCCATCTTCATTGGTTCCAATCAAAACTTGGAACATAATTTTCCGTCATATATTGATCGATATGGGTTCCCAACTTTCAAGGTCAATGGCACAAAATCGATGATGAAGCAAAAACAAGTTGTATGTTTTAGAATAGAATGATTACAACAATATCAAATATTTATTAAACTTGAATTCGATTTTTATTAATTATTATAAATTATTGTGTATTTAGAATCTCACATATTAAGTAGGTATAGAACTCATACAAAAAACTATATTATTTTGCTATGGGTTTTCTCGGACGATTGATTAATATATTTAGATTTTCTTAAAATATATTTTACAACAATACTTTATTAAAAACTCATACTTGATTTTCCCAAAAATGATTTTGCGATTTGAAATTGATTTGATACTAAGGTTTAATCGACCGTGCTACAAGTAATTGAGAGCGAAAGAAATACAATGAAATTGTGATTTTAATGGTTATTGTTTTGATAATCCTTTGCAGTTCCAGCATCTGCGAATAACATCTCATGAAGAAAATTTTTTCTTTTCTCGTAGACCTTACTGAAGAATATTTTGGATTCGAACATCAAATATATCTATCAGTCACTTCGCTTTTATTTGCGAAAAAGTACACGGAGTATGTCGATATTAGATTAGATTCAGGAGCAAGTCTTATAAAGAGCTTTTGTACCACAACCAATTTGATCTATTGCACCTCTTTTCTTCCAAAGGTGTTCCTATGGTCTTGATACACCTCATACCTCATTGATTTTATCTAGCTGGAGATCTGTCCATTCCATATCTGTCTTTTGAGAGACAGACTTTTGCATTCACACAGAATGTGAATTCCGATTTCTCTTCTTCATGACAAAATCTGCACAGATTATTCCCTGTGAGATTGATTTTGTGCATAAGTTTATTGAGTTTTCATTGGCCAGTAAGAAGCTCAGTAAATATCCTCAATTGGTTTTTTCCTTAGTTGTAAACGCTCAGAGGCCTTTTTCTATGAGAAGTTTTTTATAAGAGCCTTTGCATGATCTTGATCGTAGGTATTTACCCAAGAACGATTGGACTCTTGCACTGCCCATTCTTTTATTTTATATTTTATTGTACTTTTCGGCACTCCAAGAAACGGCTCTGGACTGTTTAGTGGAGCACTAGCACCCATTCTGGCTAGTTCGTCGATATTAGAAAGACATTGATTATATTTGGAAGACAAAAACTTAAAATGTATAGATTCTAAAGACTTATTTATTCTCTAGAAAATGGGAATATTGGTAGACTATGTTTGGACTTCTGGAAGTAAATTCCATTCCATGGAAGTAAAGATATTGTCTAAGAACGAGATCAGTTAAAAATATTTGACTCTATAGGATTCTGTCGAACCAGCATCTATTTAGAATTCTCATAATTTTGTTGACGAGTTTTTTCCCAAAGGAATGAATGGATCCCGTGCCGTAGACCCAAACATTTCGTATCTTGATTTTTGTATATATTATCTCTACTTAATGCTAGGGACCCGTTTGCGGTACCCCTCTTTCTAATTATTATTATCTCTAGTTAATCTTAAGGTTTAAAAAAGGAAAACATCAACGAGTAAAAGATTTCAGGTGGTAAAATCACGGCTTGGGTAAAGATAATTAACAATCAGTCATTTTTGGAAAAATTTCGTATGTTAAATAGTTTATATTCAAAATCATTTTGTCTTTTAGTGCTCATTTTCAAAACAAAATGAATTTATGTCGGCAGAGAAGAATCAAATAAATAAATCAAATAAAAAATGACATTTTATTTAAATTAGGATAAAATCCTTAAACCAAATATTGGTACGGTATTCTTTATAATTTACATAAATTATTAATCTTGTATAACTTCAATCTCTTTACCAAACGAGAACTTGAAAAAAAAACCGACGCAATATTAAAATTTGATGTACGAATTTTTGCATTGGAACGAGCTATAAAATTTGAATACAATCGTGGAACTGAAAACGGGCGTGTATGCTCATCCCACTGAGCCTACACGTAAAATAACCTACAAAATTGAAGGATAGTCAACACGTTCTCAACTAGTCAAGGCACTAAAAGCTTTATATGTGTAATGAAAATACATGTGACAGCCACACATACATTAACACAATTACTTATTACACATAAACGCCATACAGAAGCACTGACGGAAAATTTAGTACCTTGGCTAGTTGAAGAGCGCTTCAATTCAGGCTAAGGACGTAAAATGGGATAATCTGTTTACTTATGTTGAGATAAGTGGCTAATTCTGTACCGCCAGAGCATACGACACACAGATCCGTAGGTCGTAAGAAAAGATGACTAATTTATTCACGGCCACGGGATTGTACAGTTAAGTGCCTATAGAATAATGTTAAATTCAGTAAAAAGCACATCACATAATCCCAAAGTGTAACAAAAATATATACACGTAATGGAAGAATTGACAGTTACAGAACATTTGACGGCTTAATGTATTCCAATTGAAGTTTTCGTCGAAATCCACAGATAGATAGTATAATCTCTTTTTTGACAAACCCCAGAGCTTATGATGTTTACTCGGTAGGTAATCATGATTTTCAAACTTAAGAGATTTGCATTTGCGTCGCCTCGATCAATCACTTTCCACCAAATCTAATTTATCTTTCCTGTGTTAATTCTTTTAGTGCACATTATCTTGTTCTACATTGATCCTCGATTTTGATAAAGAGATGAAGTTACTTTGCATAAGTTAAATTATTTGTCAAGTAGACATAAATACTACACATTTCATGATATCATTTAGAAAAATTTGTTTTTCGACAAATTTCAAAAATAATTCGTAAAGTTTTTTTAATTACAAACATGTTCCTCTTTTCGATATTGACACATATCGCAAACTACATTACAACACCATACAAATTTACAATTACATTTCTCTTCCACATCCCGCACGCGTGTTTGATATCCTCGCCCACAGCACAATAATCGGCAACCATCCAGACCCGGACTTGTACGATTACAGATTCGCCCTTTTGTTCCAGGTATACCAAGACTAAACAAAAAAGTATAATAATATTTACGACTGAATTATTTATTGAATTTTTTACTATTGACTTACGTTTCATTTTTCTCACAATAATCAGGGGAATCGTCTAAGTATACCAAATCTGTTTTATTTGGTTTCTTTAAATCTGGAGAAATGGCCCGTAATTTTTTTAATCTACCTCCCCGTCGATGTCCTGCTAATTTTACATGTGATGCTCCTTCATATCTACCAGCTAATGCTTCGCTCACCACCCGGAATGTTGGCATTTTTCGCCAGCAAACACGTAAGCTGCATGATCCAGACATACCATGGCATTTGCAAATGCGTTGCATACGGGAACGGATAGTCTGTAAGGATTTTAAGAAAAATTTATTAGTCTTAATATATGCGTAAAATTTCAAGGAGGATTCCTTTGAAAATTAATTTTTAAGGTAAATGGGAAGTAATTAAATTGATGTAAAACTACCACTTAAAGGTGCGATTTCACGCTGACGCTGATTTCCAGCGTCTAATTTGGTCACGTGGTATAATTTAGACCGAAGCGCCATCTAGATAAAAAACAGTGTCAAGTTTGAACGTGGAATTTCAGCGTCAAGCGACACTGGTGAAATAAGTTAGCGTCAAATAAGTAACAAGAATCGAAGGTCGAATTATCGATCTATTCTATTCCTTAACCCCCTTGGAGCAACAACAACTCATAGTTATTGTAATTGTATATAAAAATTTATATCGATTGTTATAAATGACACCAGCGTTAAAGCTAAAATATTTTTAGTTGTATCGCTGCTTTTTATCCAGATGGCGCTTCGGTCGAAATTATACGACGTGACCAAATTTGACGCTGGAAATCAGCGTTAAGCGTCAGCATGAAATCGCACCTTAAGAGTAGATTTGTTTTTTCGACGGGAATAATTATATGGAAAAATCAGGTAATTTTATAACACCATTTTAATCGCTATTTAAATTTAACCTTCGACTATCGAGAGTTACTTACACGTCTACCAGCTTCATTATTATGCAAATTCATTAAACCTAATGCCGTTTCAGGATCTTCACGTGAATCAGCAAAATCTCGACTGAATCGTTCACCATAATGTATATCCTCTGAACATCCACCCCATTTCCAATTTTTCGGTTGTTTTGAGCGTGGATTATGACGTACTTTATTATCACAACTGCATTCATTTAATTCACCACGTGAACATGCTCTCGTCACTGCAAATGCTAAACTTGCGGCTGATACCGCATAAATGTATGCGGATTCTCGACTTTCTGCAACAAAAAAAAAATTGTTTATATTAGAATTCATTTCGCTTATGAATTTATTTTACAGTCTGCTCGAAATTTTCGTAAACTTACTAACTGAAAGAACACCTCCAAATACATTATCCGTTCCTTCGAATGTAGAACAATTCCATCGACTGTGTCTGAATTGATATTGGCATTCGTCAATGCCTAATTTAGCTGCACTACCCACAATCTGGAAAAAAGTATCATCAATTAAAAAAAGGGAAACGAATTAGAAAGTTTGTACTGATTGAAAAATTACTTACGGCAAGAATTTTATCACTTAATCCACATAATTCTCGTTGCTTCTCAACCAAATATTCTAGGCGATGACAATTATCTTTGTATGCTGTCGGTGTTAATTCTATTGCGCTATGCTGTGAATTTGGCATACCCAGCTGCCTAGCAAATAAAGAAATATATTATCTATTAAGATTTAAATGTCTTAAGGTTTATATTTTTTATATCTACATAAAATGAAAAGATCTATTGAAATTTTAAGAAAGTATATCAATGAGTAACTGTAATTTTTAATAGATAAAAAGAAACTAGTCTTGAAGGACTTCAGGACTAACAAAAAACTTAATCGAACATTCAACAAAGATATGAAGAACATAATCGAATTTGTGTTTGATTCGTTTATTTATCATCTTAAGATAATCTAGAAAATTGAAAACAAAATTTCCACTTTTTCACAGATCCAATTGAAACCGCAAGCGATTTTCTGTATAGCTTAAAACATGTTGATCAAAAGATAAGCAACTTTTTGGGCAAAGTTCCTATTCAGTGAAGTAAAGTGTTATAAATCGATCAAAACCTTAGACCCAAACTCTAGACAACGGCGGCTCGTTGAAATTATGTGACGATCATTAAAAGGGTGTGTAGCAATCAGGAATTATTTTCAAGAAAACCATTACAGGATTTTTGAAGGGTCTTTGAAACAACATGGTAGGAACGTCCAGTCTATTTTACCCTATTTTATCTCGCCCCAATATGAACCTAGTCCTCGGTTACGAAACTATGGGTTAATTTGCTTAGGTTCTCAAAAGTTTTGAATTATCTTTATCATTTTTTTTAAAGGTCCGTGGATTATATTGTTCATATTTGAAAAAAATATTCCGTCGTATTTTTAAAAGGTAATTTTTACCCGCCAATAATACTTGTCTTTCCACCAATAATACTTGTTGTAAATATATATTCTTCCTACCCTTTTCATTAATGAAATAATAATGATAAAGTATGATATTTAATCTCATTGGATGTATAAAGACGTATTCTCCACCTTTTAGAATTCTATTTTGAATAAATCCTTTATTTAAATATTCTCCCTTGTAAAAGATCAAAGGACACTGTATTTACATAAAGATTCATAGTTAATTTGTTGGCGTATGCTTTTGACAATATCTCTATGGCCACTGTTAATACTAAATTTCTATGCATAAACATTCATTTTTATGTAGGTATGTATGGAAATACGAGAGCCATTTAAGTGAATATATAAAACCATTTTTGGCACCCACTTTGTGGTCTAAAAAATTCGTTACGCAGGAGCTGCGTCAACTTAGCGAATTTCCTTACAATACATAAATCACTCTCTAGTGGTCATAATTTAAGTGTGATCAAATGAAATATAATATCTGATATGACTTTAGTATTTGCAAAAATTAAATTTATTAATAGCTAAAATAGAACGATATATAACGATTATAGTTTATAGATACTATGGAAACGACAATCAAAATTTTTTACAATAAAATATATTTCGTGTATTTGTGTCAAACAAACACAAAATATTAAATATATCTCTTAATATTTGATAAATCGAAAAATGTATCAGGAGTAAAGTTGTAGAAAATCAATTTTGCTACAATTCATTACTTGATCATTTTTCTCAAACTCTAATGTGTACAGAGATATTTAGAATTTTAACTTTCAATCTTTAATTGTAAATATTTCTGTAAATATTAGTGTAACAGAAAAATGATAGAAACAAAATTACAGTAAAACTTAATACCTACAACTTAACTCCTGATAAATTTTTCGATTTTTCAAATATTAAGGGAGATAGTCAAATTTTTTGTTTTCATATATACACATATATAAAAATTTTAGCGATAGTGATTTTTAACATCTAATAGGTAGGATCGATGGATATCTGAAGAAATTTTTACGAACATTGGTGCAAAAACACAAAAACAATAGCTGCATTTCCTTTGGAGGAAATTCGCTAAAAAGAGTTTCTTGAATCAAGAAATTAATTTTTGCAATCAGGAACCTGATTTTCAGTTTTCCAAGAAATGATATTCGCTTTAGACTGAATATACAGTAAAGTCTCACTAATCCGGCACTTCAGTAGTTCGTTTACGTCCAATAATCCAACACCCTCCGCCCGCATCTCCGTCACCACTCCCCACTCGCGCTTCGCGGTTATTTTTCAGAAATTAAAGCCCTTGTATAAGTTGCTAATTATAAATTTTTCTACATACAATCCAGTAATCCGAACATTCCAATAACCCGACATCCTCTAGTTTTTAATAGTGCTGGATTAATGAGGATTAGATGTGCCGGATTATATATATATATATATATATATATAAAGCGATTATTGGCCCTGGCCCAACTATTAAAATAATATTCTATATATGTATTTAAAACTATATGAAATTGTGGTGCAAATATTGCCATCAGTATCTTAGGTACTAAACGGAAAAAAAATCGGTTAGTCCACTAGTTCATACTAGTTCACTAGTTCACGTTAGTTCACTATCGGTTAGTTAACACCTTTTAACATGCTTTTATTAGCTTGACTTGTATGCATCTATCTATCTTTGTATGAATGTAATGAAATTTTAATGAGTTTTCATCCACGAAGTGGACATTTAAATAGTAGCATAGACAAAAACAAAATTAATTTGGTCGTTAATTTTTTATCATGTAATCACATAGATGGGTAAATAGACTTAATTGGTACATAATTACGATAGTCCCAACTAAACTCTCAGTTAAGTAAACATAATTATAATTCATCATTATTTATTTATTTATATAAATTCCACAGTGCATTTATGATACCCAATTGCAAATATTGTGTTAAATTGGGGTGATTTGGCTATGTATAACATTACGAATACTAGAATACTAACTATATAATATATATATATATATATATATATATATATATATATATATATATATATATATATACATATTATACTTGTATTTTCGATAATATTCAAGACATATTTTGTAAAGAAATCACCACATCTTTAGAATATTTGTTTTTCATTATGCATATTTTATTCTCTGTTTCTCTCCAGTGACATCATAAATAGATGAAATATTAGATATGAATAGAAAATAGACTTTGTAGTACAATTCATATAAACTGAATTTACTGAAAATCTTCGTATATATAGAAATGAATATTTGTCCGTCTTCTATGCGTTCCTATACCATTCATCCGATTATGAAACTATGGGAAGTTGTTTTGCGGGTGTCCGAGAAGGTTTTAACGCGAAGCTTTACTTAACGCGAAGCATTACTACTTAATTTGTCTACTTTGTATATGTAAATCTCAGAAAACAAAATGGCATTGCAACGCATGCCTGGTACAGCTAGTATACTTATAATAATACTTAATATACTTATAATACTTGGGATTTTACCTCCATTTCTGAGACTTCACAGTCTATAACAGAGGCCACCCATATCATTATTTTCCAACATTTTATTAGTTTTTTAACGGTACATTTTTATGATGTGAGTGGAAGGCATGGGATTTGTATGCAGACTATGAATTGATAGGTTGTGCGACTGCAGCCGACTTTGATAGGAACTATGCTGATATTCATCTGGAGTTCGTGAAGGGAAACTACAAAAAACCTTCAGAAGTATAGCCGATTATTTTATTCTTGCCCATACGGCTACAGTTTAGACAATTAACCGCCCCATTAATTTTAATTGACCAACTGCCATCGGCCGGGATTCGAACCCATAGCCTTCCAGTTCCAGGCAAGCAGAGCGCGCTAGACCGGTCGGCTACTCGGCCTAATATAAACTGAATATACTTTCTTTTTAAAAAATTTAAACAATTGACAAACGAACACTTAATTTTTATTGAAATTGTTGGTCCCTTAATACAGCGGTCACCAAAAAACAATCTTCTGACAGCCAGCCCTTCAAAAATTTTCATTCAACACCCGATATTTATTTAACAATTCTTCTATTGTGCCATTTGGTACAAGACTTCCAGGTAGTAGGATTGTAATTAAGAGAGTTTCAATGTATTGTTTGAGACAATCAGATATATGTTTACTCGTAAATTTACCGATAACTCTCATTTTATTAATTTATTTTAATAGATATTTTCCATTAAATAATCCATTCTAGTCTTGTAACCATAGAGTAAAAATTTAATTGGATTCTTAGAATGTTTGAAATAAAATGGCCTAGAATAATCTAACTTTGATTCTTTATACATTATTTATTAGTAGATTTATTGTTCTATTCATAATAATAAATAACCATTATAATGGTCACCATGGTAACTTGATTTGATAATCATTGTAAATAATGCTGCTTTCTTCTGAGAAAATTCACGGTTCGCCTTATAATAGCACTTATGTGACGAATTTATAAATTACAATGTTCAAACTATAAGAAAGAAACTATTTCAATAAATTTTCTATATCGGATTTTTCTAGTCTCAGGTGTTGGTTTGGTATTAAATCGAGAAAATATTTGAATTTTGATAAATAATAAAATATCATAACACTTCGTATTTGGTTTACGGATATTGTCTAGTTATTTTGCTGATCAAAATGTATAAACATATAATATGTAAATATAATATGTATTCTATTTTGAATACCAATTTATTCAAATATTATTGTACGAAAATGTCTTATTATTTTTTGACAAACCTTTGTTTGTTTTTGAAAATAGATAAAAATAGAAATAAAACTTTAAAACTTATTTAAAGTTCTGTTCTTTAAAGAGTAACGTTTTTATGTTTTGCGGATTCGATAATTATGCTTTAGAATGATCTACTGGGTATATAAGTGAATCGGAGTATATAACTGAGTCAGAACAAGTAGTATTTTTTATGTGGTACGTTAAAGATAATAAGCGATTCAAAGCTGCAATTGTTGTGTTACAAACTTTTTGATAAATGACTATAAAAACGTACCATTGCGTAATAAACAAATATAAATCGAAATTTAGAAATTTATTGTTTGAGAAAAATCATCACAATTTATTATGGTTCCATGAATAAATGATAATTTTAAAAACCTCGATTGTGGGCCTTATTAGGAACCGGGTCTCTCAATAAGGTCCATTAAGAAACTTTGTCAAAAAAAAGATCAAATCAAAATCATCAATATTATTCACTAAAATAAACGCCATTAAAATAAATATTTTCTTATTTAATATTTATGTATTTCGCACAACAATTCAGCTGAAAATAGGCTGAGCCTTGTTAGGTCTATTAAAAATACAAACTGCATTAAAAGCAGAAAAAAATTATCATTAAATTTTAAAATTTTTTCATTTCTCTGTTACTGTTTACTGATTTTTAACTAAATATTAATAAAAAAATTTCGAAATCGGTATTTTATTTTTAATTACAATCCACAATAGGCCTTATTTCGTGTCTTAGGGAAAAAATCTCAAACTTTGGTAACAGAAGGAACTAAATTGGCTAAATGAACTAAGAAACTGTATTTGTTTGCATGGAATATAAAAAGCTTACTTTAATTTATCTGACTTTTAATTTATAAAGATGCTGTTAAACCGAAAATTTATGGAAATTAATTAACAAAACAAGTTAAATTTAATACTCTTAATAAGGCCTGGGTCTTCTTAAAATACAGTCAAGTGGGCCTTATTACGGATAGTTAAAAGCTATGACAAAAATGTCGTTAAAAAACAAATCGCCTTGATAGGCAACAGTACTGTATTTACTAGTGCGTAAACAGATTACGTCCTAAAATTTGACAGTATATTAAAGAGAAATACACACAAAAAATTTTGGCCAAATAGTTTCTGTTAATAATGTACCATCGAATGAATACTCAGCTAGACTGTATCTTCTTAAACATGACTCTAAAATTTATAGATATAAAAAAAAAGACTTAAATATAATATACAAGAATGCAAAAGGTGATAGTGTAAAACTCGTAAATAACTGTTTGTTATTGGGATGATCCGGTTAGATTACATAAAGATTTAATATAATTTGTCGTTTATACGAGACGGTAAACTTACATTTAAGCTTACTAAAGCTTTTTGAGAATACTACTAAATCCCCAGACGATATATCATACATATAACTACGAACTCTAAGTAAATACTATTTATATACATATACCAAAGTATAATTCTATATAGTATATATTTTATGAAAACAATGAAATGATTTTCACTTTTTAGCTAGAGTTTTCTTTCTTTTATAAAAAATTATTCGACATTAATAATTAAAATTATGTGTTTAAGTTTGTGAATCTGTTTGTGGGCAAAGATATACCGATAGAAGCGAAAAAAAATTTAACGAAAATTTGATGTTTTTGATCTATCACTCTCGAAAGTCAAACAATCCATCAAATAACTCAACAGCTATGCAACAGATAAATTGATACATAGTTATACTGCGCCGTGCTTAGGTAACGGGCAGTAAAATGTAAAAAGTAAAAACAGAGAAAACTGAAATCGAAGTTTCTGAATTTTCTAAACTAAATTAATAATATTATTTTCCATAATAATTATTGAACGACTAGTAATATGTTACATGACGTCATGAAAATCGTCATTTAAGTGTGACTTTAGATCACAATAGGGAATATGCATGAAAATTTTTTTTCACTTGAATTGAAGCATGTTTACTTGACAAATATCAAGGTAAAATTACTTTTTAAATAACTTTAAAAATAAGCGAGATATGAATGATTGAAATTCCCGATTAGACAAAGAGGGTGATAGCCCTCTTGATATGTTATGTAACGTCATATTACACTTTCACCATTTAAAATATACGTAAAACTCCGTTTTTAGTATTTTTGCAAGAAAGAGACAGATAATAATCTTTAAAAGCTTATAGCTTCCTTGATATTTGTTGGATTTTAATTTCGTTTTTAAATATTATTACAGTATTAACAGTATTTTCATATTCTGAAAATAAATGTGAAAAAAAATTTTCATGCATATTCCCTATTAACAAAATGCCTAAAATTAGAGATCATCTGTCTTTAATTGTTGTAAATCGAAAAGCAGTAAAATGTGATTTACTATCTTTATAAGTTTATACTCTGTAATACATGAATTACTGCTTTTCGTCGTACTGTTTTTATTATTTATGTATATATTATTTTGTCAAAGATAAAACACAGCAGTAATGAAGAATAAAAATAAGGGAGGTTAGAAATATGTAATAGTTTACATTTCAAGTTTACAAAGTGTACAAACTATGTTCATAAAATGAGATTAATCGTTCAAAATGAACATATAATCATAACAGGGAATAATGAGTAACAAATCAGTACTTATATAGTTTTTTACTTTGAAAAATTTCCTATATTTTTAACGAAAATTCACTAAAAATTGCGAAATATTCTGCTAATCTTTCTGATTTTCCGTAGTAGTAGTAGTAGTAGTAGTGGAGTAGAGTCCGAAGCCTGGCTAGTACGACGGTTTAGGCCTTTTATACCGACCCCTAAGAAACCATCCCCTGAACCTCTTATATCCTCTACCACATTTGGTTCGTTTCCTCTAGCGCTGTGTTCGTTGTCAAACCTACTCTACTTCTTTGCGAATGACAGGGCAGTGCTCCACTTTAGTAGTTTTACCTCAGCTTTCCCCATTTCAGTCGAGCCGAAGGTTAGGTATCTCATTCTGGCTCTGTGAAGACATGCTGCCAGGAGGTGGAAGGACGTATCATCCGCCCCGTTACAGCTCAGGCAGATCACACTGCCCTTCAACCTCATGAAAGATAGATTACTTTTAAGCCTGCAGTGCCCGGTTAGCACCCCCCAACCAGAAGGTTTACCATTTTCCGGTTTTTGCCATTAAGCCAGGTTGACCTTGCGGCTTTATACCCAGCTATCATTTGTTTCGCTTATCTGTCTCCTGTTGTGTCTCCCCATTTCCTGTTCATAGATTACTTATTCATCCATTCTGATTTTCCATACTAGTTAGTCGATTTTAATAAGAAAAACGACAGTTGTAAGCTATGAACAAAAATACAAAACTGTAAAAAGTATTAAAGATTATGTCAGTCGTAAAACGAAGCATATTATTTATACACGTAGGTAGAGGTATGTATGTATGTACACTCCCGTTCAAAAAAAATGAACAGACATGAAATGATTTTCTTACATTTCATAAAACTCCTCACTTTTGTAACTCTCTGTATAATGTATTATTTTATTTATTTATAAACAAAGATAAGTAATATATTTTTTAAGTGTGTAAAGAAGAAATGGAAGTATAAACTGAATTTATATTTTTTTATTTCTATATAATACGGTGTCAGTGACAGAGTGAGAATTTAAAGAATATATATGTAATGTTAATACATGTTAAGTGTTATATCTTACTCTTACGTGTAAAAATAAAATAAAATGTTGTATCTGCTACTACAAGTATAATCAAAATTGTGAGAGACTGATTTGGTTCAGGTCTGTTCATTTTTTTTTGAACGGGAGTGAGTGTATGTATTATACATCGTTAACAATATCAGTTTACGGCCTTGATCTATAAGAAGAGGGTAAAAACCCTACAATAGATGTATGTAATAATATCATATACATAGTTTTTATTTTAGGAAATAAATAAACCATATATATATATATATATATATATATATATATATATATATATATATATATATATATATATATATATATATATATATATATATATATATATATATATATATATATCTACCTAAGAAAATGCAAGATGCGAGAAAATGTTATTAGTTTTTATAAAGTTTCAATATACCCTTCATAATACATACTTTTGTTTTAGACTAAGCTCGAAGCTGCACTCATAATGTTTATTATATATATATATAAATATATATATATATATATATATCAGCTCAGTAATGCAGTAGTGTTTTCTATGGTATTTCCTACTTTTCTATGGTATTTCTTATTCAATTTTCGATCTAAATTTTTCATAGCTGTCAATTTTTTAAAAGTAGTCAGTAGCTAAATAATAATTTACGTTTAAATGAAAATAGATTTTATGGTAATAATCAATACATAGAATATTTTTATTGACAATGGTTATTGACAATTTAACCCAAACAAATAAGGATTTAACCACGGAATGAAAGGTATATAAGCTGAAACTTAACATAGACCGTTCTTTAGACATTCTAAACATTGGCTCTTAAGTCTCATAAAATCACGTGCCCGCGCCTTAAAATATCCAAGGAGAAGGATCGCGAACATCGTTCTGTTGCAAGTATCTCGTTTTCTATGCGCCAAATCATGTTTAAAACTTGTAGAGAATAAAATTTATGTCCTGGTCATTTTTTTTAATCTCTAACCGTTTTTGAGATATCGTGCATATAATGGGTTTTTATTGAAATGCTTATGGAGGCCACGTGACACAACATGTGCGCTTTTAAAGAAAAGATAAACAACAAATTATCGAAATGCTTGAAAAACATCCTGATTTGTACATATATACAGCAAAAGTGGGGTACAATTTTTCAAAATTTTACACCTGATTTATGCCGAACCTATCCGGTTTTCGAAAAATGGTTTAGAATAAATGCTGTTCTAAAAAACCATTAAAGCTGTTCTAAAAACCTCTATTCTAACCATTTTTTCGAAAACCGAATGGATATGGTAATTGGTACTATCAACAGCAATACTGGTGTTGTTTTTTTTCTCAAAAAATTTGATACCTCATTTGTGGTTTTCGAAAAAATGTTTTCGAATAAAATTTGTTCATTATAAAAATACTAACAGCTTTGATTCTAAACAATTTTTCGAAAACCGGATGGATTCGGCACAAATCAAGTGTAGAATTTTGAATTTTTGTCTTTCTTGATTGTACAAATTGGTTATTGACAATGGCTAATCTTGACGATTACAGCCTGTTTATCAGAGTAATAGGTGATCAACTTATGACATGTTGTAGAGTAGTTTTACATATCAAAGGAATTCATTCGTCAAGTAAAACAGTATCGTAATATTTTCGAAAACAACCTCTTCTTCATATTTTAATCCTATTTACTAACTAGCTAGTGAAAAATACAACTTACTGAGTTAATTGCTTAAATACCCGGTATATCCTGAATTTATTTAAAAAAGTTTTTCGTTATAAAAGTAACATTTTTTGTATTTACATTTTTGTTCTATCGCTTACGGTTTCAAAGAGGCGCAGTTTTGCCCACTTTACGCAAACATGGCCCGATTATGATCATTCAGGAACATGACCTTATTTTTCAACTCTAGAACATACACGCAAAATTTCAGCTCGGTATCTCTCTCCGTTTTTGAGTTACCGTATCCACACCAGTCCAAGTGGCCGAGCGGTCTAAGGCGTTATGTCTGCGCAGTATGTCTACTTAGAAACTGGGAGGTTATGGGTTCGAATCCCGACATCAGCAGTTTGTGAATTATTAAAAAAAAAAGGGGGCGGTTAATTAACTAAACTGTCGGCGTATGGACAAGAACGAAGTAACCGGCTATACTTGAGAAGGTTTTCTGCAGTTTCCTTCACGAACTCCAGATGAATATCGGCATAGTTCCTATCATAGGCGGCAGCAGCCGCATATCCTACCAATTCCTAGTCTACACACAAAAATTCCTTCCACTCCACTCACACCCTCACATCCTTAGGCATCATAATGGGCCTTGTGGTCGAAGTGTAGCCCGTCCAGGGCAGCCGCTATAATCTGTCTATCGTCTGTCTCTCAAATATTTTACGTAGATCAGGATTCTAACTTGCGTCTCGTCTCTCGCTGACTGATATGCGCGGATAGCGACTTTGTTTTATAATATTTGAAGATTTTAAATTGTTCCACATTCAATATCGCTCAGTATATACATTATATACAAAATTTAATTATATTTATGCATGCAATCAATTTTTTGTATAATACAATGTACGAAAAGTACATAAAAATTTCAAAATGAAAACTTTTTTTTGAAACTCATCATTATTAGTGACCATTAAAATTTATAACATATATATACTTTCAACAACAACAACAAAAATTGTATACATATAATATCAAATTTATAATATCGACCGGAAGATTTTTTTTATAGGTATAATAATATTATTAATTAATAAATTTTGGAAATTTGAGCTAATAAAAAGTTTATTTATGCGTTTTTGTTGAAATTTTTTTAAAATATTTTTCTTTATTTTATTTGAAAAAGAATTTCTTATTGAAATATACCTAAGATACTGGTGCCTTAATACTCTTATATGGCCTGGGACAAGCAAGTAGGCCTTATTGCGGTCAGTAACAAGCGATGGTAAAAATGTCCTTAAAAAACAAATAATAAAAAAGTTTAATAAAAATTGGCGCAATTGAGAATTTCCTCCCGCTAAACCGAAATAAAAATTTTCAAGGACGAGTAAATAACTGACACCTGGGTGTATTGACCCCTAAAATGTTGCTTCGTACAATAAAAATAAATATAATATTCTCAAATTGTGTGATATAGGGTACCTATTTGATATGTTATTACACTTTTTTTTACTGTTATTACAAATTTTATACCCTATCAGGCAGGCGGATGGCTACTACTGACTGCTATCTATCTATATATATATATGATAGCAACAACATTCATAGACTGACTCCATGTGTTTAATAGACAAAGGGGAAGAAAAAAAAAATATATATATTACGTTTTTATCCAATTTATTGCACTTTAACATCATTTTTTAACATTTTGTCATAAAAATTATATACCATTTACTTCTCAATATTAATAAACATTTTTATGTTTCATTATATATATATTTTTTTGTTGTTGTAATTTATAGATAACGTATTATATTATTTTTACTACCATATACAATACATATAGGTATCTATGAGGAGGTATTACAATGGGAATAACCAATCAGATGAATTTATTAACATTATGTTTAAGGATGGCAATCTGTTTATGGAAAAATGCTACGCAACGGAAGAAAATTTAGTAGAATGTTCGTCACTAAATGCTAAAGCTACCGTGAAAATTTCAAAACGATTTACTAGGCCTTTCAAAAGTTATTGCAATTAAAAAAAAATTTAAGTGTTTATATAGAGATTTGTTTACTCAAGACATTAAAAGCATTTTATTAAAAAAAGGTACGAAGTGTCCCAAGTTTTCAAATTTTATAACTTGAACTCTTTAAAAACAATTATGCACAATTTTATTAACATTCACTATGCGGTTGTTGAGAACAAAATTTTAAAAAGAAATACAAAATCTGTCTTTGTCACTTATACGTATATGGTATAGAATGAAAAGGAATATATGTTCTTGTTGATTTTAATTAAAGGTACATTTACTGCCAAAATTTAGTTAAAATTATAATATTATAATTAAAATTAAAATTATAATATGTATATATATATATATGTGTATATATATATATATATATATATATATATATATATATATATATATATATATTACGGTGGTTCTTAACAAGGATGTTTTCGAATTTCTATGTTTCTAGGAGCTCTAATGCTTCCAAATTGATTAAAATACACCTCCATGAAAATTTGAGCTCTTAATATCAACACTAAGATTCTTTTGTTCTTTAAAATTTTATAAGTTCGTGACGAATAAATCTACTATCATGAGAAATAGATATTTTTGTAGAGAAATTAACGATCTACCCAAAAAGGTTTCTTATGATTTTTCACTACTGGTTTAACAGTTATTCGAGATCAAAATTTATATAAAATTTTCAATATTATCAAGTATATTTTACAAAATAAACAGTTGTATAGTGAAATATATTACGTATTTCTAGTAGGTTATTTAATTTAAGATCAATTCATGAAATTGAGCTCGAATAACCAGTTGAACCAGTAGAGCTTAGTGAAAAATCATAAGAAACCTTTTTGTGTAGAGCGTTAATTTCTCTATAAAAATATCTATTTCTCATGATAGTAGATTTATTTGTCACAAACTTATAAAATTTTAAAGAACAAAAGAAGTTTTTCGAATGTTATTTTCATAAGAAACTTTGGTGAGAAAGCGGACCTGTCTTAGAGTAGAGCTCATGTTTTCATGGAAGATTTTTTTAATCAATTTCGAAGCGTTTAAGCTCCTGGGAGCATTGAAATTCGACAACAACCTTGTACATATAAGACCCACCCTAATATATATATATATACATATATATATATATATATATATATATACAAATTATATATATATATATATATATACAAGATTTATTATATTCTTAACCTGTTGAACCAAATCATATCCTCTAAAACACCCTCAAAACAATGGACTGAATCTCAAATCGTTCTCATTCATTAATCTGGTGATACACAAAATCCGAGAAACTACCGTCCGATTGTCTGTCTGTCTGTCCGTCGATAAGAGATATGGATCTTCATTTACTGCATTTTGAAATCGTTAGAGGTATAAGATTTAATAACAAATAATGTTTCTCTTTTAACAATATACAAATTTTATTTGATAACTTAAATACTTAAATAGTTTTACCACAATTTTAGCTCGAACATCCGTAATTACTATTGCAACTACAAAAGCGTACACTGAGTGTAATCGATAAGAGGAACTTTTTCGCAACTATAATTTAGATTATACAGTTAAGGACGTTTATTTGCTACGCTAAAGTCAAATGAGTACTATCTTTAATAAAATTTATTTAGGATTTTAAAAAAAGTGTAAAGTATGTCAATAATCTTACAACGATTTATAACCTTTTTTATTTGTCCTAAATATTTTAAAAGTATTTATTGGAAAATACCAGGAAATTGTAAATTAGAAATTAATTTGACTTAATGTGACAGATATGACAGTGAACTATGTTTTATATTTGTGTGTATATTATTTTAGTGTATGTGGTCGCCAGTTTTCAAATAATGGTGGCAAAAACAAACCTAACAAAAAAGTTTTAATTTTATTAAATAATTAATTCAAATGTTCGGCAACACCATTTTTTTAATGCAATTATATAAACTGCATATTTTAAAGAATATTTATAAACATTATTTATTATCCTGTCTACTTTAATAATATAGTTTGATTTTTAATCGATAATTACTCTTTGAAATGATCGTCAACAGGTGTTAAATTTTTGAGGGAGGATAACTACTGAATTGAGCTATTCAATTCAATATAAAAAAATTTTTTATCTACTATCAAGCTTCATGGATGAACGTCCTTAAAGACATGTTGTACCAACAACCAAATGAAAAGTACGTATGTATTCTTCGGCAATCTGACTGTATATGTAAGTCACAAGAGTATTTGATATACCAGATTGTTTACGGTATATGTAATGTAATATCGTAATAAAACAATGTTTAATGCATTGCAATATAATAAGCTGAAGAATGAGGTTGTAAAAGATTTGATAATTACATGATATAGTTGAGTACATAATGGCTACAAATAATCATATAACTTCAAAAACAATTTAATGATGAACATTTTTTTATATATTTTATATATGATAAATAAAATTATAGTTCAACACGTGCAGTTGTACGCTCAAATAAAAAATATCGTTTTACATCGTTATAATCATGGACTACATGGATTCGCACTCGGTTTGGATTCGCGAGAATAAGGTATTATTATTTACAGAATGAAACAAACTCAAAGAAAATATTTAATTTATCATACTGCTAAGGATGTTCAAAATTAATTTCCTTCTTTTTTTTTTTTAATAATTTTTTTTCTAAAATGACATGTTTCGTCCATTATGGACATTTTTAAAATGTTAAAACAAAAACACAATTATTTCAAATTAAAAAAAACAAGTGAAAATGACAACTAACTGAGTTAATTGTTTAAATACCTGGTATATCCTGAATTTATGTAAAAAAATTTATAACAATAGTTGTTTATTTTACACAAAGGAACATTTTTTGTCTTTACATATTTGTCCTATCTCTTACGGTTTCAAAAATGGGCAGTTTTGACAATTTTGCCCAAACATGGCCTGATTTTGCCCATTCACGAACTTGACCTTACTTTTTAGCTCTAGAACGCACACACAAAATTTCAGCTCGTTATGTCTTTTCGTTTTTAAGTTATCGTGTTCACAACCGGACGGACATGCGGAAATGGCCAAATTAGGCCATTTTATGAACATCTATTCCAAATACTTATGTCTGTGATAAATATTTTCAAGCGTTACAAAGTCGGGACTAAACTTAATATACCCTGGTATATTTACATATACCGGGTATAAAAACAACAGTGGAATAACAAATTATAAAACTTGTCTCAACTAACTGAGTTAACTGTTTAAATATCTTGTTTATACTGAGATTTTTAATCAATGCGTGTACTGTTTTTACTTTTTACAATTTTACATCCCCACGCGCACAGATGCATAAAAGAAATGCATAAAACATAATTACATATGTTTGAGTAAAAATTGTGACAAAACTACTTAGTTTATGAAAAATACGAACAAAAATTTTCAAATAAGGAACATTTTTTGTTTTTTAACTTTTTTCTATGGTTTACGATTTGGGCCATTCACGAACTTATATCAAATTTGACGTATCTCTTCATTTTGAAAATACAAGATCTTGTAACGAAGAAATGGTGAAAGACATCAAAATAAAAATACCAGAAGAAAATACATCCTCAAAATAATAGTTTTGAGAAAAAAAAATACAATAACATTAGATAAAATTTCTTTAAGATATCCAAAATTAAAAAAAAATTTAATGACGTGATGAATTTTGAGATAGGCACTTTTTAGTTACGAGCTCAAGAAAATTCAGCTCGTTATGTCTTTTTGTTTTTCAATCATTGTGTTGACGGACAGACACATTCGAAAATGAAATAATTAAAATATAAATTGAATCCCGCAAAAAAAAAAGTTAATAATTCAGTAGGACTGGTGAGTCTCAGTTAACGGGGTCGGCACCTTTTACATTGTAAATTTTGTCTCCAGCTCTCTGACTTCAATTATTATTCTGATATTCACAAGAAAGGCTTGGCCAAAATGTATTTTGTTATCTTATTAAAAGTTTGTTGGATATGTAAATATTTTGGCAATTAAAAAATTTTTTGAATAATGAAGTTTTGATTAAATTTTTTCATTATATAATAGATATAAAAGTACTGAGATTAATCAACAATGAATCACAAAAAAATCACTGCTGCTGAAGACTGCTAAAATAATATAATATTCAATTATTGCCTCAATTGATCAATTATTATTTTTTTATAAATACGTATTTCGACTACAAAGTAGTCATCATCAGTATGAATTAGCTAATCTTAACTATCTATGTTACTTGTTGCTAATTTGGTGCGTGTCTATAATGATTTAAAAAAAGTTTTATCTTTTATGTGATCGGACCGGTGGATTAACTAAGTTAACGGACGAATTAACGGATTAAGTGTCTGATGGGCCAATCAGCTACGTCGATTAGCAGTAATCAGTGTGGATCATGTGGTCTTGTTTGGTCCCATAGTAGTAATTTGATATGCACAGATCTATTGAATGTGTAGCGGTATCGCTTCTTCATTAAATTATTATTATAATTTTGTTCATCATTTTTATCTGTTGCATAACAACTATAACTCCCTCTATTATCACGGTTGCTTTGAATGTTAACAACCATGGTAATTTACATATTAAAATAATAACATTTCATAAATCAAATCAATAAAGATCAATTATATCTTTTATACATATTTATTATTAATGCATTGTGCTGTGTGAGCCATTTTTAACGATAATCATTATATTTACGTCTTAAAACTGAATGAAATTAAAGTATATTCGGATGGATGGTAACTTTTAAAGTTCTTAATATCACGAACTTGTTATGTTTTTTTTCGTAATAACGATATGCACATACAATAAGAGATAACGTTTAATAATATTCATTATATTTTGAGATACATACAAAAATTGGTACAAAGTGTAACAGAAATATGAAACTATTAACCAATATAAAACCAATAGCGAATGAATTATTTAATTTTACAACTTAAGCTTCACAAAACCGGTATCAAATATTACCCTTATAGTAAAAACTAAATTATTCATTTCAGCGATCTTGATAACTAAAGATTTAACGATCATTTTCGATTATAGTAACTTGTCACTCCTAACCCACCCACCCCCCAGAAGTGATAGGAGATGTCTTAATGTTACACTAATTTTTGCCTGATTGCATGTAAAAAAAGTCTAACAAGTTTATATCAAATTTTTAATCAGTTTTACGTGAGGTATGCTTAATTCATCAGCATTAAGTGAGGTTTAATTATTATCCAAATGTTAGTAGCGTGGATGTCACTACAAATCGATTTATATGTCAGTATCGTGGAAATTGGAGTCATTACATTTGTTTTGAAATTTTGAAATTTTATTTTGGTTTTCTTTCATACAGTACAGAGTCTTTTATACAGTAGTCGGGCTCAACTGTGATAGTTACTAAAACCGCAATTTTGGAATATGACGTCATGAGTAACTTTACCAATAGTTGTAGTAAAATAATACTGTGTATAAGTGAAGTTAACAACTAACTGAGTTAAATTATAATAAAAGTTGTTTATTTAAAAAAAAAGAACATTTCTTGTCTTTATATTTTTGTTCTCTACAATTTCTACAATTTCAAAGTTGGGAAATTTTGTCCATTTTCCCCAAACATGATCCGATTTTGCCCATTTACGAACTTGATCTTACTTTTTAGCTCTAGAATACACATACAAAATTTCAGCTTTTTATATCGTTTTTGAGTTATCGTTTTTACGGACGGACAACTTTGAGGATATGCACCAATTAGGTCATTTTAAAACCTTTTTTTTTCTGCGATCAATAGTTTCAAATATTATAAAGTCGGGACTAAAGTTAATATACCCTGGTTATTATAACCAAAATTCTTTTAGGTATCTTTTGATTGAATAATTCGATTCAGTTGTTAATCTATACTAAATCCTAAAACCTATACTATAATAAAATGCCGGTTATTGCTGAGACATTCTGTACATTGTTGTTGATATATTATTTACATAGTTGTTGATTCATTAACAATATGATAATATTTTATAAAACATTTTAAAACGTTAATATGATTATTAATGTTGGTAAATATTAAGTTTATAAACAATTTTATGCAAGAAATATTTTATGAATCTCAACTGGTTTCGTTAGTGTGTGTTCTTGTTGATAAAATAGATGCCCTTTTTCTTTTTTTGGTTCATTATACTTGTTAAAAATTATTTATAACAAGTATTCTTGAGATTGGTAGTTATGGTTATTAATTTAAGAAGTTCATAAATTCTTTAAAGAATTTATTAAGTTTAAGAAAACTTATATAAATATATACCAGAAAGTCATTCTTATAGGGTAGCTGATTAGTTTTAGCTGATAGTTTTGTGGTTCGACAATCGATATTTTTAAATGGATTGTAAGAGTTTCAATTATCGAAAAAACCGATTTAATTTATTCAAAACGATTTTTAGAAAATTTCCTTCAATAAAAAATTTAATTAAATCAACGATCATAAAACAAATTTTTTTGATAACATATTATTATAGAAGTTATTTCTAATAATATGTTATCACAAAAAATATATTACAACATTACGGGTCGGCATAAACCTTAACGTATTAAACAACACATTTTATCTCTTTTAAAACTCAGTTTAACAGTTATACGTATTTTTTGCCCAACGGTTCTCTGCATTATATCTCGAACACTATTGATACTACGTGAATTTTGTAAAGGGCCTTTTTTGTGTAGAACAAGGTAAGGAATATATTTAAGAATGACTGACCACTAGTAACGTGAAACTAATAGTTTACGAAATATTTTAGAAAAACTGTTTTTCGCGAACTTTGATCTTCTGCTGATTTTGTTGTTTTCAAAAAGCCAAAACGAGGAGAACTCCGTTGGGAAATCTTCACTCGGATTTTTTAAGGGGTAAAAATACTATTTGATTCGGTCAATGGTATTATTTAAGCAAATTTTCGAAGATGTATTTGTGGGTCAGTGGTAACACTAGCGGTCACATTATCCGATCTGAATGACATTTATTCTGAAGAAATTCGCTTAGTTGACGCAACTCTTACCTAATATTTTTTTTTTTTTGTATAAAAATAATTAAATAAAATTTTACTATATATATATATATATATATATATATATATATATGTATATATATATGTTTAGATTAGTATCCTATATATCTATTTAAATATCTGACATAACAGATATTTAACTCCTATCAGATTTTGCAAGAAATTAAATAGATATACAGGATACAAATCTAAACACCGTAGAATTTAAAATAGAAATAAAATACAAATTAATCACAGATCAAACAAAAATAAATGACATAAATCAAAAACTATTGAAAAAAATTATACATGTCAAAAAACTAAACATAATTAACATTATAATTTTTTTTTTGGTTTGGAAGTATTTAATTTTGAAATAAAAATAAAATAAATACACCTTATCTAAAAAATGTCAATTTATTTATGGTTTTATGATCGCATACATAAGTTTTAATAAAATAAAACATTAATTAATTATATATGAGAGAACATAAAATCAGCTCTTTTTTATTTTGGGAATTTTGTACTCAAAGTTAATTAATTAATTAAATTTTAAATATCAATTGTCATATAGCAAAAATTATCAAGGTATTTTTAATTTATCATTATATTTTTAATATATCATGACTGTTGAGATTTAGTTCCAAGTGTAACGGTTAGATATATTGATCGGAGAAGAAAAATTTGGGTAAAAGTGTTCATATATTAATTTTAATTCCGTTTAACCCTCATTAACTTGTAAACTAAACGAATAGGTTTAGTTTACAAATAAAAAAATTTGTTTCAAAAGTTTTTGAAAAAGAACATTTTTTATCTTTACATATTTGTTCTATCTCTTACGGTTTCAAAGTTGGGCAGTTTTGACCATTTTGCCTAAATATGGTCCGATTATGTCCATGCACAAACTTGACCTTACTTTTTATCATGTTCACGTACAGGCGGATATGTGAAAATGGCCGAATTAGGCCATTTTATGAACACCTATGCCAAACATTTATATCGGCGATCGATATTTTTAGGTGTTAGAATGTCGGGACTAAACTTAATATACCTTGTATATTTACATATATCGGATATAAAAATTTATCTCTTTTAAAAAGAAACAGCTCTTTTTTGAAATTTTGACTGAAAATAATTTTATCACAATTAAATTAAATTTTTAAATAAGCCATTTTGGTTATATTTTTCTTTTTAGTGCGTTACCTACTAATAATAGCTTGTATTTTAGCTTTAGACATATTTAGTAGACCTAATAAATCAATTTAATTGACCAACGCTCCCACTTTTACGAATATCTTCACTATAACTTTTATTTTGGGAATATTTTCGAAATCCATCCAGAATTGGAGAAATATTATTAGAAAAATTAAACATTTAAAATTGATAACGATGTGTAATTTTATGCGATTGGCTCTTGTACTATGGATCACACAAGACGTGTTCTTTTTTCCATATTTTATAGTTGATTTGTGGGTTATTCATTCGGTTTTTGGGAAAATGTTTTCAATAAAAGTTGTTAGTATATTTATAATGAACAACTTTTAGATGAAGCATTTTTTTCGAAAACTAAATAAATAAGGTACAAATCAATAATAAAATTTTGAAAAAACGAACGCTACTTTTGTGGTAGCCATGTGTACAATATAATATAATTTCACCCTTGTATTTTTTTTTGTTTTGAAATCAATAGCTTAATAATAATGTATAATATAATAAACTATACAGAATTTGATTGTTGGAATCCCTGTGCTTATAAATCTTATGGCCGACCGCATACAGCAAAATAAAAAATATATAACAGGCATTCCTTAGGGAAACATAAGTTATAATATCCCTAAAGTATAAAATTAATGCTCCTATGTATATATAATATACAATATATACATTTGCTTTCTATAATTGAGTATAAATATTATATTTATTGATTGCATATTTTTTTCGCATATTTTAAAGTATTTTGTAAATTAAATATTTTTTGTGGAAAAAATTTGTTTGTTAAAATTTTATTTATAAATTTAGGATACTTCCAGCTACTTTTTGTGTTCTGTAGCTCTAAAACTGTTAATTTTAGAAATCATGCAGTGGTTGAGGTTTTATTCAACTTTAAGGGTTGTTGAGCGGATTGGACTTGCAGGGGCCAAGGGGACCGAAGGATATAGGGGCTCTTTTTAAGGATGTTAGATTCGTTTCAAGGATTAAGATTCATTGTTAACATACAAATAATAAATTATAAAAATTGATAGGAACTTTATTCGTTATAGATAAATAGATTGTAGAGGCTGCCCTGGACACTTCGACCATAAGGTCCATTGTGATGCCTAAGGATGTCCGGATGTGAGTGAAGTGGAAGGAATTTTTGTGTATAGACTAGGAATTGGGAGGATTTGCGGCTGCAGCCGACTATGATAGGAATTATGCCGCTATTCATCTGGAGTTCGTGAAGGAAACTGCAGAAAACCTTCTCAAGCATAGCCGGTTACTTCGTTCTTGTCCATACGCCGACAGTTTAGTTAATTAACCGCCCCTTTTTTTCCCTAATAATTGACAAACTGCCGAAGTATGGATTCGAACCCATAACCTCCGAGTTTCCAAGTAGGCATACTGCGCAGAAATAACGCTTTAGACCGCTCGGCCACTTGGACTGGAGCAAAATAACGGAGGCCATCTTGAATTCTGGGAAAAAGTGAGGGGGACAGAGTGTCCACCCAAGTTTTTTTGCTTCTTATACACCCAAGTAACTAGTTCAGAAAGAATTTTCTGTGTACGCAGACTTGAATACAAAAGGGTTTCCAGCCACAGGACTAATAACTCTAAACTAATCAAATCGAAAAATATATTATGCGATTAAGCTTCTTTTAAACTATTTTATTAAATTTATTCTACATTAATATTATCAAGATTTTCTCTTCGGAATTTTGAAATATAAACTAATAATATAAAATATATATTAATTATTTATTTAATTGCTGATTTGACTGCATTCAAAGGTCAGCTGAACTACCTTAAGATACAAAAAAAGATGCTTAATATAAGTCATATAATTAAGTCATTAATATATACAAATAGAAAAAACTATAATTATGTTAATATAATATATTTGTTATATTAAATACGTATATAACAAATTAGCGATGGGAGTTTTTTTAAGCTTGAAGGAATTTATTTTAGGGTCGGTATATATAATTTTATTTATCCAAGAGTGTCCAAAATTGAAATCAGATATTGATGTAGGTACTTTTAATTAAAAGAATATATATTGGGTTTATAGTAATTTGAGTGACTATGACGATTGATAATATTAATTATAAGTATTAAAATTTTTAAATCGTAAATATTTCTGTTAATATAGTAGAGCCTCGGTGACGTCATATTACACTTTCACCATTTAAAATACATGTAAAACTCCGTATTTAATATTTTTGCAAGAAAGAGACAGATAATAATCTTTAAAAGCTTATAGCTTTCTCGATATTTGTTGGATTTTAATTTCGTTTTTAAATAGTATTACAGTATTTTCATATTCTGAAAATAAATGTGAAAAAAAATTTTCATGCATATTCCCTAAACCGTTCAAATTAGACATTCACTGACAAACAACTCAATATACACGGATATGATCTGGGTCACAGATCACTTCTTCTGCTATCGATTTGTCGTGAGTGGTTAATTTTAAAAGCACATTCTGTATATTCTAAAGAACAATTTCTCCATACGGAATTATAGATATGCTCATCAAAATTCAAAATTCAAATAATTATATGATTAAAAAGCCTGTAATGAGTACTAATAAAAACGATATATACAAAGGCTATAAAAAAAATAGTTTGATTGGATCGTCTTGTGTGGTTTTATAAAATTGTTGTGTCCCTATAATGTCGTCATTCACAAAAAAAAAAAAAAAAAAAAACAGAAATATAAACATTGGTTTTTCAACAATTTTAACATCTAATTTAAGTTTTGTACTTATTTTTTCTGAATGAAATAAAAAACAAAATTTTATATTAAAAAAAAAAATATTTTTATATATTAGACCAGGCCCTGAAGGGAAATGAGTGTGAAAAATATGAGAAGCGAGTGATATTTCGATTGATTCGTGATATCTGCCACCTCAAGGAACCCAAAAAGTTCAACACAGTTGCCAACAACTGTGTTGCATCTTTCACCCCCTTTTCGTTCCGCTTTGGATATATACAGGGTGGCGTATAAGTAACGTTATGATTTATTTAAAGAATAACTTTTTTCTTTCTGATTTTATTTAACGTTGGCATTTATTAAAATTTAGATTACACTTTGGAAATATGTTCACATTATGTTTTGAAGATAATATCTTTCAAATGGGGCCCATTGTTTGTTTCGACCTGAGGTGCTCTTTCCAGAGCATTTTCTATAACTTTTCTAAGAATTTCAGGTCCCATCTCGCTAGTGCTACATCATTCGAGTGTTATAGCAGCGATTCATTACATGCTTCATTTCATCTCTTAAGGCGGTTTCAGCACTGTGTTATATAATTAGGACAAAAAACCGGTTTGATTTTATTTTATAGAACAAATACATATAAACACATACACAACACATATTCACTATTCACACCTCATATGTACAAATTATGGTAATTTTGAAATAAAAAATAATTTTAAACTTTTATATTTCGAAAACAAAACGGTAAAATGCGATTTAAAAAAAAAATTATTTAATAAATATTTATCTTTACTATTCTAGTTTTTTTTTAAAATTTTGTCAAGTATATTTTTAATACAACAGATAATAGTTGGCGGGCATGAAGTTTTACATGCTTCTAGTGAGAGAGAGTGAGAGAGAATGATAACTTTGCTACTAATTATCTCGCGTTCTAAACGGTCAAAAATTCTGAAACTTCGGGATTTATTAGAAAACGTTATATTTAGCCTGTGAAAAAATGAGAATAATCTGTCGAAAAGTGGTTTTACGTTGGATCATCCTTAATACATGTGTGACTTTTTGTTTCAAATATATTGCATTAGAGTGTACATGTATAGTTTTATAATCAAGAATCACATATGTACGACCTGAAATTGTGACAAAATCAGCTTATGAAAAAAATTTCAAACCAATGTTGTTTAGTACATATATATGTAATATATCTCTGAAACCGCCATAGAAAGAAAAATTTGAAGACAAAAATTTTTATAAAAAAATAATCAACTTTTGTTTGAAATTATTTTCATAAGCTGATTTTGTCACAATTTCTACTCGTACATATGTGATTCTTGATTATAAAACCATATGCAGCGGGGAAAGAAAAGGAAGGATGCAACACAGTTGTTGGGAATATTTTTTGGTTCTATACGAATCAGTAAAAATATCTTGCTCAACAACCTTCAGCTCCTGCACTATATTATGTGAGTGTGTCGACTCTTCTTTCTAATAAATAATGTGTTTAAATTTCGATTTAAAAGGTTTTTATTTTATTTTTTTAAATGTTGAACAGTTTTATACTTTTTTTTTCGTTTTACATTTATTATTGAGGGCTTGGTTTAATGAGATTACTTGTCAAATATTTTACATATTGTCTATACTATTTTGTATTGTAATATATACCAAGCGTTTTGTTTATATTCCGATTATAAAAGACTGTTTAGTGCAGGGCCGGATTTTAGTTAGACCTCTCTAGGCATATTTCTATATATCGCTGCTAGTTGGACTATTTGAAGAATTTGTAGTTATAAAGTTAGTTTTGGGACTTTTAAAATTTTGTCATCCTAGACCCGTGAGTCACGGGCATATGTCTGAATTCAACACTGATTACTGGAACATAATTAGATACAAGCTTTTATATAACTTTACTTTTAGTAACTTTGTTTGTGAGGGAAAAATCTTGAAATACAAAATTTCGACTAGTTCTAATTAAGTTAGAGCTTTTGAATTTTGTAGACATATATTCGTCACGCGAAAATGTAATGTTATATATCTAATATCGTTCTATGTAAATGGAATTCGAATATAGTCCATGAAATAGAAATTTGGTGGAAGTGTTGATAAATATTGAGAAGAGTGGGAAATTTAATTTAATTTTTTACTCCTAAATTAATAAATTTAAATTAATATCGTCGATCATTTAAAATCTAAACGTCCCAAGTGACTTGGGAAGAAACTTTATTTTCTTCTTTTTAGTTCATTAAATATAATCTTGGTTTAAGAAAAATTTTCATGTCTACAGCTTTGACTTTGCGGTATTATATTTCAAGGTTGCCGCCCTAGACCTAGGCGCCTAGTCGCTTTACTGATATCTGATATATGGAAAATTACTGTAATGTTTTGTGTATACTAATGTATTTTTGGTGAAGGTTACGTATAAATGACATACTTTATATTCATCATAATTTATAAAAAAAAATGATATCATCCTTTAGAGGAAGATGCCCTCTTTCTAAAACGCTATGTTAAAAGTTGGTTTCTTGTAAAATTATGGAGCAAATAATAATAATAATAATAATGCATAAAAGGGGTACCGCAAATGGGTCCCTAGCACCTAGAAAGAGTCCTCTGTGTCATCCTTGAGAACAACCTGTCACCCGAAGACGTCTCGTCTTAAGAGGTGCTATTTTTAGTAGATGAAGCTATAGAAATCTGTCGAGGCCAGTCGCCGCACAGAAAGTCCACATCTTCTCTGCCGGGATTGCTCTCACGATTGATAGATCCAGGGTTTCGGACCCAAACATTCTATACCTGACACTCTACAGGTTCCTGCAGTTGCAATGACATGTATGGAGGTTTCATCGTCCTCCATACAGCCCCTAGAAGTGGGACCAAGTTATGAAGGTGATAGTTCAATTGACATTGTCCTGTCAAGAGTCCCACTACCCTTCTCAACTGTTTTCTAGTGAGTTTCAACCGAGTCTATAGTCAAAACTAGAGGCTGTCGTGTTAACCCATATTATAGCACACACCCTTGGGTTGCAATATCTTTGAAGAATTATCCTGGTACACAAAACATACATGAGTGATTGCCCATCAATTTTAGGACACACTGTATTCGGATATTTGTATATTGTAGGTATATTTGAAATGATAAAATGAAACAAGTTTTGTGAAAGAAAAATATACTGCAGTGGATTATATTCAGATATTGGGGAACAAATAATGATCATGTAAACCTTATTGGGTGGGATTCATATTCTCTATTTGTATTAACAGTAACAACAAATATTATGGTGTTTTAAATAATGTAAAGACAGAAATGAATATTACATTGATTTTGAACAAAAAAATTACATTTAATATATGTAATAAATTTAATTTAATCTTTTTTATTTATTTATTTTTATTTTAAATAAATATAGATATTTTTATTCTCAGTATATTGTTTGTGTGTAATAATAATAATGTCCCGTTTAATCCTAAATAAAATTGTTTGAATGTATTAGAATGCTCAAATAATTTTTGCATACACCATATTGGACTTATTGGACGCAGTCAAGTTCCTTTACCTCTAATGAACTTTAATCGTTAATAAATATTTCTATCAATTAAAAATAAATTCAAATAATTTGAGGACATTTTTACATAAGATTGAATGTAGTGAGGTTACGATTAATGTTTATCTAAGGTCGTGGATTCGGACCCTAAAAGTAAAAACTTGAATGGATAAATGTTTGTTTCTTAATCACGCATTATTGAACCGATTTTTAATCAATTTTCTCACACTTAAATAGTTTATCACAATTTTTTTTTTTTGGATTCCAAATTTGGTTTGGGTCTTAATGAAATGTATCTTTTTGAAGGAACAGCTTCGATCGAACCATAATCGAATATATTATTCACAAATATACGTAGTAGCAATTGCACAATGTAAATATCAACCACTTTTGAAGGCGATATGTACTATGGGCCACAAAATTAGCGCACATTTTGGCGATAGTACAGTGAAAGTACTTTTCACTGATAGAAAGCTACACTTTTCTGGAGTGACATGTGCTATGAAATGTTTGCTTTTCATGAATCTTTTTAAACGATGCGAGATGCAGAAAATGTTTAAATATAAAAAAATATTTATCTAAACAAACAACTTTCGTATGAAACTTTTTTACATACAATTAATAGTTTAGACACAATTTCAGTGCGAAACTTGTGCGTGCAGGTTATAGTTTATATAGGATGGCGCATAAGTAACGTTATGATTTAATTAGTAAAATAATTTTTTGTTTACGTTTTTTTTTTTCAGAATTAACTTTGAATAACTTGGGAAATTTATGATGGAAAGCACAGAATAGAGAACCAAAGTTGTTCAATTTCATTTTGAAAGTCAGCATTCGATTATTCAGACACAAAGATCATATCGAAATTTCTTTCATGTTTCGACAATTTACCGATTGGTTCAGTGTTTTCGGCAACATGGGGCTAGTTTTCTGTGATCTTCCGCGTGCTGGAAGACCTCGTGCAGTTCGAAATGATGTGAACATTGCTCGAATACAAGCAAGTGTTGAGGAAAACCCCGAAACTTCCATCAGGCGACGTTCTCAGCAGTTGGTGATGTCTAGGCGGTCTTTGCAAAGAATTTTAAATACGTTTCACCTTTTCCCATATAAGATTCAATTCACGAGTTAAAACCAAATAATAATGCACAAATACGCATTCATTAAATAAATCATAACGTTACTTATGCGCCTTATATAAGCAGGCATTTATATAAGCAGGCCATTGGGAAAACATAAAATAAAATGCCTATACAAATGTATATACACACATATGTATGTCAATAACGTGCATACAAAAATAATTAAAATGATTTTTCATCTCCAAACTGCCTTTAATTAAGCCTATTTGAAATTTGACCCTTGATTTGTGGTCGAAAAACGAGTTTCCGGACCTGGTGGCTATTGAGACATTTGATTAGCACCTTATAAATTATCGATTTACCGGAGTTAGATTCGATTTCACCGAAAGTGCTTTCCCATAAGGTTTGTACAGGGTCCTTTAGTATTTTTTTCTTTTTAATGCTAATATTAACAATATTTTATTTTATTATTTATTGTTTTTAAACATTTTCTGATGAAGTGACCCAACTACATCCTTGAGAAGAGTATAACTCATATATATTTTATAAAACATATACCGGTTGTTTAGTTTACATCTTCGCATAGCAGATCTCCCACGAGTATGAGAGAGTACATATGTATACATTAAGCAATGTGTATGAGAAGGAGGAGAAGGTTGTTTTCTTACTTAAAGTTAAACTGTTGTGTGCTGAACAACCGAACAAATCATAACAACTGATCTGTTCACTTAAAAAAACCCCACTCTCCAAGCGTCATCTAACTGAATGCGTATCGTACGACACTTACCACACACAACAGTTTAACTTTAAGTAAGAAAACAAATCTATAAGACCTCCTTCTCATACACATTGCTTAATGTATACATATGTACTCTCTCATACTCGTGAGAGATGTACTATGCAAAGATGTAAACTAAACGTACGGTATATTATGAGACTTAAGTCATACTTATATTTGTTGTAACATTTAATAATTGTATATTAGGAATTTCTTGTTTATATAAAATATAATTCTGAATATTCAAATACATTTTTAATAATATAAATAATTGAGTCTATCAATGCAATTGTATGTTAATTTTACAGTGGGTATTTATTATTTATATATAAATGATAATAAAACTTGTTCTAAATTATTATTATTCATTTAAAAAAAAAAACTATTGATACTTACTTGTGTATGTTCACTATTTACATAAATATTAAACTACATGAAACGCGTTGAAATATAAATATATCACCATTTACCACAAAATAATTATGATCCAATATAGTCTTACAACCGTATAGTAATGGCCTTAATGTAATGTACTCGATTCTAAATCTTAGATTTCTTCAATATTTCGATACCTATGAGTGCAGTACATGTTTCCCTAAGTTATTTGGTAACTACCAACAAACTCACATATTCATTATTAAATATTCAGGCAAAATAAATGTTTGGTTCGAAGTCAAAAGCGTTGTTATATCCAGTATATGTAAATATACAAGGTATATTAAGTTTATTATACCCAGTGTATGTAAATATACAAGGTATATTAAGTTTATTATAGCCAGTATATGTAAATATACAAGGTATATTAAGTTTTGTCCCGATTTAGTAACGCTTGAAAATATTAATCCTTGACATAAATGTAAATTTATTTGACAAGTAATTTTATTTGACGATTTGGTGAGCGATTTACGACATATCGTCTGACTTGTTTATAGAAATAGAAATAACTAGCTTATACCTGCGGCTTCGCTCGCATTTTATTGTTATATCCTTACATAGTATAAAACAAAGTCCCCCACCCGCGTCTGTCTGTCTGTTCGCGATAAACTCAAAAACTACTGCACCGATTTTCATGCTGTTTTCACCGATGGATAGAGTGGTTCTCGAGGAAGGTTTTAGTATACATTGGCTAAAATATAATGATATTTGTTGGAGGTGTCGGAAAACATATTATAAAACAAATATGTTAAATATGGTATGAATAGATAGCGATGCATTCAACAAATACGTTTTAAAAATTTGCCTATAGATGGAAGTATATACAACATGAGTACTTCAAAAATGTTTCCAATAGGTGGCAGTGCATACTACAAATGTATTTCAAAAATTAAACGCAATTTATCAGTCCTTGACGGGAGAAAATATTATAAGGGCGTTACAAAATTTTTGCGGGCGAAACCGCGACGGGTAATGCTAGTCTCTAATATTTTCTAGTAACATTTCTCGCAGCAAGATAAAATACATACCAGTTTTTAAGACTAATCATATGCTTCATAAACAGTTTCATTAAAATCGGTCCAGTAGTTTTTGCGTGATGCTCGAACAAACAAATAAACAGACATTCAAAATTTTATAATAGTAGAGATATATATAATAGTAAATTTATATAGAGAGTAAAACTTCCTCCAAGGAAGTATCCAAGGTTTTCTCATGGGACATGGGATGTTTGATTAAATAATATGTTTATATATATATATATATATATATATATATATATATATATATATATATATATATATATATATATATATATATATATATATATATATATATATATATATATGATATTTTTATATTGTTCATATGTGTAATTACAGGGTTATCATTTTGTTTTTTGTATTGATATAAAACATCATTTAACAATAGTACTCTTTGTTCATTTAGTAAAATTTAAATAATAATAATTATTAAATATCGATCAAACGTATTTAATAAATAATAATTGTAGATGATAATTAATTCCTGTTGGGCATGTACACAGTTGTCGGGAGTATAACGGCAATGTGGTAAAAACGCACAATACTTCTGGAGAGATTTATATATACTTCTGCTTTAGTTTGCCCCATAAGATGGATTTTATATCAAAATTGAATAATTATAGTAGTCAGCTTTTAAACATGCGATCAATTGTAGCTGGGACTTAAACCGTTTTAAACGGCTCCTGATGTTATTATACTTGTTTACCACATTTTCGCCAGTCTCGAAAACTTTGTATATTGGGAATTAATGTATTTCTTTAAATTTAGTAATTCTTTTCAATTTAGTAATTTGGCAACATTGTATTCAATATATATAATTAATTCATTCTATGACTAATAAATCATAAATATATTAGATTTTTAGCGAATATTTCTCCAAGGCAATGTAAAAATTTATGTGCATATTTCAGAAATTATGAAAATTGAAAGGTTAATAATTGCCAAAAAAAAGATTTTTTATCAAAAAATGGAATTTTTCAGTTTCTTACAATTTGGGCATCAAAATCACATTTCAAATCTTCTATTAATGAGAAAGAATTGAAGAATACACAAATGATAAAACCTATTTTGACAAAATGGAAACCCGACTTAACAAAAGATGCACTAAAAAGTAAAAAAATAATTGCATATTCTTGTGCCAATTTTAGTTCACCAAAGCAAAAATTTTTAAATATATATGTACAATTATTGTTATTTTTGGAGGCGGTGTCAGCATAGAGAAATTCACATAACTTTTGGACACCGCCTCCAAAAATAACAATAATTGTACATATATATTTAAAAATTTTTGCTTTGGTGAACTAAAATTGGCACAAGAATATGCAATTATTTTTTTACTTTTTAGTGCATCTTTTGTTAAGTCGGGTTTCCATTTTCTCAAAATAGGTTTTATTTCTCGCTTTTTAGTGACTTTGAAGTTCTATAACTG
The DNA here is from genome assembly GCA_963920215.1 of Nineta flava. Classification (NCBI taxonomy): domain Eukaryota; kingdom Metazoa; phylum Arthropoda; class Insecta; order Neuroptera; family Chrysopidae; genus Nineta; species Nineta flava. Next base: position 93,803,299 of record OY986042.1, read on the forward strand.
ATTTTATTTGTCTAATTTTTAGTGAATTTTTTTATAACACTTTTTTTTTACCCGTTTTTTTTTTTTTTTTTATAATTTTTAGTGCATTTTTTTATAACAGATTTTCAGTTTTCTTTACAAGGAATTTGGTTGTTTTTTGTAAAATTTTTTTTTTTTGGGGTCGGTTTTTTTTTTAAGGAAAAATTTTTTTTGAAGTCGGTTTTTAAAAAAATTTTCTTATTTTCCTATTATGAATGAGTATACCCTTTCAAAGAAAAAAAAAAATTTCGCAGAAATCGGTTATCACATATAAAATGAGGGTTTTCCTCGATTTTCCGGAGATCCCCTCATCAGAATGCGATTTGGTGACAATGGGACCAATCGGGAATCAAACCCTTTAAAACAAAAAAAAAAAATTCAAAATCGGTTCATAAATGACGGAGTTCTGAGGTAACAAACATAAAAAAAAAAAAAAAAAAAAAAAAAAAAAAAAATACAGACGAATTGAGAACCATCCTCCTTTTTTGAAGTCGGGTTAAAAATAATAACTAATTGAGTTAATTTCTTAAATATCCAGTATATACTGAGTATATGAAAAAAGTTTCCGGAAAAAGTTGTCTGTTTTTTAAAAAGGCATTTTTTTCTTAAAGATTTGTTTCTATCTCCTACGGTTTCAAAAATGGGCAGTTTTGCCCAATTAGCCCAAACATTTTTACTTTTTAGTTTTAACTCTAGAACACAAACACACACAAAATTTCAGTTCGTATATCTTTCGTTTTTGAGGTACCGTATTGACGGGCAGACGGATGTATGGACGGGCGGATATGCGAAAATGGACTAATTAGGTCATTTTATCACACTTATACCAAAAATGGCTTTCTACGATTAATATTTTCAACTGTTACAAAGTCGGAACTCAACTTAATATCTGTATACTGTATGCTTATACCGCATATACCGAGTATAAAAATCGTCAAAATCTGTAGCGGTTTTTTAAAAGTTATTTTCAAAACTTGATTTGATACCGACTGATTTTGAAGGTCTAATCTATATGTCGTAGCAAAATAAGTATTTTGACATATACACTGATAGAAGGGAATTTCAAAATATTTACTCGGAGAAAGAAATCCTTGTTTTCATTCAATAATGTGTTTACTTGAAGATACTTAAATTACTGATGTCAAGATACGTATTTACTTGTGCAAAAAATACATTATTTTCCGTATATATTGTGAGAGTGTCAGAATTACTTAGCAAATTTCCTTAGAATACATAAATGACTCTCTAGCGGTCACAATTTTAGTCTGATCAAACTGAAATGTCGTATATGATTTTAGTATTTGCAAGGCTAATTTAATTAATAAATGACATACGTCAAGGGGAAATGGGGGCATAAAGAAAGAAGAAATCAGAAAATATAAAATATCTCTCTTAATATTAGAACAATCGAAAAATGCGTAAGGAACAAAGTTGTAGAGAATCAAATTTGCTACAATTCATCACCTTATCATTTTTGCTCAAACTCTAATGTGTACAGAGATATTGAGGAATTTAATTTTCAATCTTAAACCGTCAATATTTCTGTAAATATTAGGGTAACAGCAAAAATGATAAGAAACGAAATTATAGTAAAACTTAGTACCTTATAGTAACTTATAGTAAAATTTATAAGAATTAAAGTTGTATTCTTATAAATTTGTCGATTTTTCGAATATTACGGGAGATATGTCAAATTTTGTGTTTCCCCCTCCTTCTAAACCCCCCTTTCCCCTTGGCCGATTTTACCCATTAACGAACTTGACCTTTTGAATACCAATATATATATATATATATATATATATATATATATATATATAGCCCGAGGTTCGATTACTGGTTGACGAGTTAATTTTTTCATATCAGTATTTAATTTAATTTAAAAAATTAAGATAATAATAATATTTATATATATATATATATATATATATATATATATATAAATATATATATATAATAATATATAAATATTATTATTATCTTAATTTTTTAAATTAAATTAAATACTGATATGAAAAAATTAACTCGTCAACCAGGAATCGAACCTCGGGCCTCTGGATATCTAGTCCAGTATGCTTCCGCTACACCAAAGACGATTGTGACGTAGTAGCCAACTTTTTCATATTATTCTTATTTTTTATTTATTTAGACAGTACTACTTCTGTTGAAGTTATTTATTTAATATTTGTTTATTTGTGTATACTTTCGCGTCAACATAACGATGTTTGCCCAAATTCCTTTCGGTTACGTATGACAAACTTTAGAAGACTTTAGCGTATACTCCGACAAATTTCATTGTCATTGAATTTGTCGGAGTATACGCTAAAGTCTTCTACAGTTTGTCATACGTAACCGAAAGGAATTTGGACAAACATCGTTATGTTGACGCGAAAGTATACACAAATAAACAAATATTATTATCTTAGTGTGATTTTTAATTTGAAAGCTTTACATCTCGATTCATAGATAATAGATAATAAAGAAAAATCATTTTACATTGACATTTGAATTATAAGACTCCGATCAAATGAATTTTGGTATAATTTTGATTAACTTTGTATACCCTGGATATTATATACCATAAATAATTGTATCTGAATATAACAGCAATATTATGCATACGTTTAATTAAATGATATTAATTTATAATAAGCCGCTAAAAATTGTGTTAGCCGTTTGTGCAGATATTTATATAAATATAAACATGGCTATGTTTATATAAGTTTTGATATCAAACTTTAAAATATGCATTTGCATCCGCCAATAAACAGATATGGATACAAAACCTTGCAATACTTCTGAACTGAGAACCTTTTTAAAAGAATGTTTATAAATTAAAAAGAAAATTGTTTCATGCTGAATTAAAGGTAAGGTCATTATTAAAGGTAAGGTTCTTTTTCTAAGCAATTTGTATCCGTAATATATCCGTCAATTAAATTTGTGTGTTTGTTTTTGATTCAATTTACCAGGAGAAGTGTACTAATATGCGGCGATTTAGTGTGCGGTTTTTTTATACAACTGTAAAAAGAGGACTGAATTTCAGAACAGTTGGGTGGGTATGAAGTTTTACATGCTTATAATGAGCAAGAATGATTACTTTGATATTAATTATCTTGCGTTCTAAACGGTTAAAAATTCTGAAACTTCGGGATTTATTAGAAAACGTTATTTTTAGCCTGTAAAACAAAAATGAGCAAAATCTGTCGAAAAATGATTTCATGCTGCCTGCAACTATCTTAATGTCTTTTCAACAAAGCGGACAAAAACCGTTTACTTGGTTTCAAAAAATTCGTCGTTAATTAATGTATCAATAAGGTGTTTTTGAAAAAAATCCACAGAAAAGTTTTTTTAATTTATGATGTAAAATTTGTCACTTTCAGTCAACATTTAACCCATGCAAAAAGTTCCAAATTTAATAGAGAATTACTCTTTTATTAGATGGGCAAAAAAATTCAAAATTAGAATTTCTTAAGGATACGGTTATTCTTAACATCTACTCAAAATCTTGTTACATACTGCAGAAAAGAGGGTTTACAGATATACTACCTTAATATTCTGATGATCAACTCCAAACTAAATTCACACTAATCAACAAAAAAGCATTCCTAAACCTGCGTACTAATTACTATTTTATGATTATTAACATATGTATTATCGATCATAAATAATAAATATATTAATAATAATTAGCAGTATATAAAAATATAGTTTTTTTTAATGATTTTATTAATAAATTATTAATTTTTATATTATTAATGTCTTTATTAATATCTACCGAATTTAATAGTCTGCATAACTGTACAGGTGTTTTAAAAAATTTTTATTATACGATAGAACTTTATAAAAACTAATTAACACCAAAGGAAAAAAAAAACAGCGCGAAGCCTAGTTTTGTATATTATTTTCCTAGTAGGTTTGGTTAACATAATTTATGTTAAATAAAAAAAAGAAATATTTTTATTTATAACTTATGAAAAAAATTTATTCGTGTTGTTGTTGTTGAGTATAATCGAAGTTATGAAATGATAAACAAAGATATCAATTCCATTAATTACGTATATCGAGGATTGTTCATAATTAGAGAAAGGGTTTGTATGCGTTTAATACCTTCAATATGGAATATAAACTTGTAAAACAAACATTTTAATTTAAACGGTTTAATTTAACGATATAGGTAGATAGATAGATATGTCTTGGGGTATGAAAAGTATTGCACTTCGCAGTATGCCTACTTGGAAACTGGGAGGTTATGGGTTCGAATCCCGACATTGGCAGTTTGTCAATTATTAAGAAAAAAATGGGCGATTAATTGACTAAACTGTCGGCGTATGGACAAGCAGTTTCCTTCACGAGCAGTTTCCTTTGTTGCGATATCGTTTCATCGATACAACGCAAAAAGCTTCATTTTCTTCAAGAAAGATAACGCGCTAAAAAGATTTGCATAAAAATAAGTGTTTTGTGTTCGGATGAAATATTAAACAAGATTTTTTAATGAACTTTACTTCTATTTAAAAAGGTTTAACCTGTGAGAACAAATTTTAATAGGAAATAAATAATTATCTACTAAATAGATCTAAACACTTTAATTTTGATCATAAAAATTATAAAATACGCCTACAAATATGCTAAAAAAATTTTTAGATACTACGATTAAAACTAATTGTACAATTATTAATTATAACACGCGTGGGTTTGTAATCATTGTAATTAAAATCTTTTGTAAATTTGATAGAGGAAATCCACAAGAATGAATTTTATAAAGACCCATTTCTCTTTCCATATTTTTTTAGTTATATGTAATTAAGAATATAGCCACAACTGAATATGTTTTTTTACGATTTTTTAATAAGGTATATCTCTGCATTAATTACTTATATAGATCTTCAGATAAGGTTGGTATTTTTACGATTTTTTGTCTTCTGTAAATTGGCACTTCATATATTTTATAGTTTAGAGATTTATATCACAACATGGACATTAAATTCTTAATGTCAATAATTTTATTAAAATTATAAATAACACGGATATTTTTGTTCATTTTACTAATTTACTTTTTGTTTAATCAATTAATTATAAGCTAATTTACTAGTAATAAATATTTTCGAGATTTTATCCTTTTAAAATTGTTTCCTTTTTAAATAAAATAGAATTGTTGAAATTTTATAATATTAAATTTATGTTCTAAAAATCTCGTGTGAACCAGCCACACGAACATTTATATACATACTCTAGTAATGCCGCGAGACGAGAGTAGCATGTCTCTTGTATTGTATTAACTTGTGCAAGTTTTCTATTGTCTCGTCTCGTTTTTACAGTTGAAGATTTTCTTGAACAAATACAATTAAAAAAAACTATTTTTTGTATTGAGTCAAACTAATAATAATTTTTGGACGGTTGGTATGTTTAGTAAGAATTCAAAGTCTAAAAATAGAAGACCCTTCAAAAATTGTGATTAGTATATTTTTACAAATTAAAAATCTATAGAGATTGAAAGATAGAATTATCGTCTGACTCTCGAATATTAATCGAAAATCAGGATGCTCATTTTTTTCTCGTCTCTCGCGGCATAAGTAATATAAACCCCGCCTGTATATAGCTCTATGGTGTAGCAGGTTTATTCCAGTTTTGTTTCACTAGTCACTTTCGTTGGTATAGTATAACAGAAATGCAACCATACTAACAATAGATAGATTGGCGCAATTTACAAATCAATTAAAAAATATGTAAATAGTCAAATTAATAATAATACAACGACATCAAGATTTTGAGAAATCACATCCATTCCACCGCCATAGCATCTCGTAGCTCAGAAGCAGAGCAGTTTTGGTCTAGAATCAGAGATCTTGGGGTCGATTCCCATGCTTGATGTGTATGATTTGTCATATCAAGCATTATCAAGCGAAAATTAATTTTACAACCAACACTGATAGAAGAAATTCTTAAACCAAGAATTCTGATTCTCATACATAGGGAAGATAATATTTTTTTTGTACAAGTAAATGAGTATCCAGGCATCAGTAATTTGAGTATCTTCAAGTAAACAAATTCTTGAATGAAAACAAGGACTTTTTATCAGAGTAAATATTTTGAAGAAAACATATTTATTTGGTTCAAGAAATTCCTTTCTATCAGTGTACAATTTAGTTTCTTATCGATTTTTCTGTTACTGTAATATTTACAGAAATGTTTACGATCAGATACGAAATATCATTTTTATCATACTTAAATTGTAACCGCTGGAGAGCGATACAAAGCCATATATAATATATATTTTTTATCTATTTGTGCTTTTTAATTTTTATATTTTAAAAGCACACTTTTTGTCTATTTGTGTTTTATTGTCTATTTGTACATTTTTGTAATTTTTTCAGAATTTTTTGATATAAAAGTTTAGTTATTTAACGATTTCAAAAAGATAAGTGATGTATTTATTCTGAACAAATTCGCTAAGTTGACGCAGCTCCTGCATAACATTCTGCAATGTAAAAAATGTTGGAAGTGGAATTTCAAATATGAAAAATAATATTTAAATAAATGTTCATTATGGACAGTAATTATTTGTTAAATTAATTTTAATTTTACCTATGTATATGCATTCCACAATAAATTACATTTAGTCTACCAAAACAAAAAGAAAATAGTATAAATTATTTGAATTGAAAACAATTCAAAATATTTATTTAATATGTTTTCATGTATTTATAAACGGTTTTTTATTTATTAATTACGATCAGTTTATTCCATGAATTCAATAAATATCACTTGTAGCAAGAAAATTATTAGTTTCAAGTTTTTATAACGACAGGTGTTGGTAATTGAAAAAAACTTCGATTTTGACGGGAACTTGAAAAATTGTATTTATTTTCAATCTTAAGCAGTTCACGTGAATCTTATCTTTGGGAGGAGCATAATTCAAATTTTGACGCAAACTCCAGATGAATATCGGCATAGTGCCTTCCACTTGCCAGGCTTCGACTTGCCCTTCACATGGAAACCACACAACAAAATGGTCTCCATGTCATGTCTGTTGGATGTTGTTGGATAATGGGAGGATTGTGGAAGAAAGTGGAGGCGTGTGCTATTATGCGGCTGGTTAAATTCACCCTATATATATATATATATATATATATGTGTATATATATATGTATATATATATATATGTATATATATATATATGTATATATATATATCTATATATATATATATATATGTGTATATATATATATATATATATATGTACATATATATATATATATATATATATATATATATATATATATATATATATATATACATAATGATGTGGAATAATATGAATATTATTAAGGATATTATCGCTTGGACAATTCAAGGACAAGTCATAAATTAACATTTTTAAATTATAATTCCCTCGAAATTTTCTCTAGTTTAATTTATTACCTAACTATTTCAATCGTAAAATGAATCAGAATCAAAATCTATAAACCTGAAATACTTTCCAGGTAACACCTTTTTGAACACCGAATGATTTTACTAATAGTTATTTTGTTGAACTTATTACTTATTTTGATCCAATTGTTTCCGGGTTTTTCTGGAAAAACTCGATATATATTACAATTTCTACAAATTTTTCAACCAAAAATTCTGGAAATACTTTTCAGTTTATCGATTAGTCATCTAAGAAGATTGTGTTCAAGCTTCGCGCGAAAAAATCGATATCTCGAAAAAAGTATAGGAAGTTTTTTAGTAGTTAAATGATTGAAAAATTAGTGGTTCTAGTGGAATTAGAAGAAATACTTTTTTCGAAATTGAAAAGATTTCTTTTGAAGTCAATTAAATAATAACTACTGGTGATATTCCAAATTTTCTCAGCAAATTTATTTTTCCGAGCCGTGTTGTCTACGTTTCGCAGACTGTGATAGTTTTGACTACGCAGACTGTGCTCTTTTGACACTTTATTATTCAGAAATCTTAAGTTCAAACGAATTTCCAAAGATAGTTAATTGATTGAAAAATTAGTGGTTATAGTGGAATTAGAAGAAATACTTTTTTCGAAATTGAAAAGACTTCTTTAGAAGTCAATTAAATAATAACTACTGGTGATATTCCAAATTTTCTCAGCAAATTTATTTTTTTGCCGAAGCCCCGAAGTTTTGTCTAACGACTGAATCGCAGAGTGTGATATTTTGACACTCTTATTTGCCACTTGAACACATATTACAGAAATCTTAAGTTTCAAACAATTTCCAAAGAGAGTATTAAAAAAATTATGACTTCTGGTAGGGAATTAAAGATAATCCATTTTTCATTATGCCAAACGTTTAGATTTTATTTATTAATAGTATTTAAAAAAAACACATCGCATTCGTTTAAAACCGCATGTATCCAGCAGTTTCGTTTTTAAATGAAATTAATTTACTTCTGTGATTCGTGTTGTGGTAAATACCGCGCATATCAAGTTGAATGATTTCAGGTATTTAAGGAATTTAATTACTATAATTAAATATTAAATAATATAAAGTTAGAAAAAATAAAATTACAATCATATTTCCTGCGGTCAATTAATTTTTTTTTTATATTAAAAAGAAGAGCTAGATATATATAATTTAATATTTATATAATGCGATCGACGGAAGAACCCGTTGAAAAATCTCTTATATCATTTTTTGTTATTCAAAATAGGGAATATGCATGAACATTTTTTTTCACTTGAATTGAAGCATGTTTACTTGACAAATATCAAGGTAAAATTACTTTTTAAATAATTTTAAAAATAAGCCAGATATGAATGATTGAAATTCCCGATTAGACAAAGAGGTTATAGCCCTCTTGATATGTTATGTGACGTCATATTACACTTTCACGATTTAAAATACACGTAAAACTTCGTTTTTAATGTTTTTGCAAGAAAGAGACAGATAATAATCTTTAAAAGCTTATAGCTTCCTTGATATTTGTCGGATTTTTATTTCGTTTTTAAATATTATTACAGTATTAACAGTATTTGCAGTATTAACAGCTTTTGTCTCATTTGATACTTTTTGTGCTGTTTGTTGAGTGTAACGCGTCATGAAAGATTGATAAAAAAACAGATGATTCTTTAACACATAATATTCTACAATTTGTGCTTTACAACAAATTTCTCTTCCGTTGTGGCTGTTAAAGGTTATAATTTCTGAAATTTAATGAAGAATAACTCCTTTCCTATAAGATATAAATTCAACTAATACTTAAGTTCACGGGCGTAGATTTAGCTTTCACATAGGAGGGGTTCAACAATGCACAAAGGTAAACTAGTTTTTGCTCGTGTCCTACACGTTATAAAAAAGCAGAGCCCTAAACGCCAATAAAATCAGTTGTACTGAAAATTTTTCACCGTATACTATTTTGTGGCATAAATACAAAAGGTGGATATTATGGATATAAGAGGGGGGGGGGGTCCAGAACGCCTAAACCCTTTCCTTATATACTTCCGTGCTTAAGTCTTAAAGTTTTTGATATATAAAAGGGTATCGCATATCACACATCGTATACTCAACGAAATGATGTGTATGATATACCTATATTAAATCAAGTTAAAACAAGTAATTGAGTTAATTGTTTGAATACCCAGTATATACTGAGTTGTATATCAGCGATTGAATTGTTAACAATTCTGTGTATTCGAATTGTTAACAATTCGCTTTCCGAGGAACATCTAATCACAAACTATGAGAAAACTATTGAGTTTATGAAAACATTTTTTTAACAAAAGTTGTTTATTTTAAAAAGAACAAGATTTTTTGTTAACAAATTCTTTTTCTATCTCTTACGGTTTCAAAGATGTATATTTTCCCCCCTGGCGGTTGGAAACACGTTCCGATTTTGCTCGTTAACGAACTTCACCTTGCTTTTTTGCTGTAGAACACCCACAAAAAATTTCAGCTCCTTATCTCTTTTCGTTCTTGAGTTATCGTATCCACGGACAGACAGACGGAAGGACATGTGGAAATGGCTGAATTAGGCCATTTTATACCAAGCATTTATGTCAAGGATTCATATTTTCATGCGTTACCAAGTCGGAACTAAACTTAATATACCTTGTATATATACATATACTGGGTATACAAATTACTTATTAAATATATATTAAAACCAATTTATTCTATAATTAATAATTATTTGTCTCTTTTTAATTGTAATTTAATTTCACTTTTTAGATGTTGTATCAGAGAGATAATTGATGTCAGTTGTCAGTTTCAAGTGAATCGATTATATAGACACGCTATTTAATTTTTATTAAAAACGTTTAGAAAAATACTTTTATAAATTAAATTTAAAATATAATTATCAATATTTTTGTTTTAATTTTCTATTTAGATTTATTCTCAAAATTTTGATCACGATTTTTGTTAGGATGGTCACTCTCATGATATTAATAGACGATAGCCAATGTATTTTATCCTATGGTGATCGATTTATTGGAACACTATTTATTAATCGATAATTAAAAAACTTTAAACAAATGTTTCTTTTTAACCCGACTTCAAAAAGGAGGATGGTTCTCAATTCGTCTGTATTTTTTAAAATTTTTTTTTTATGTGTGTTACCTCAGAACTCCGTCATTTATGAGTTTTTTATAAGCTGACACCGATTCCAAAAATAACAATAATTGTACATATATTATTTAAAATTTTTTGCTTAGGTGAACTAAAATTGGCACAAGAATATGCAATTATTTTTTTTCTTTTTAGTCCATTTTTTGTTGTAGAATATTTGATTTTTGAAGTCGGGTTTCCATTTTGTCAAAATAGGTTTATAATTTTATGAGAAACGAATTTATAACTAAAGGGCAGCATATAAAAACTAAAAATAAAATTTGGCTTACTTCTAAAATTTTTAAAATGCAGTTACTCAAATACGGACTCAAATGAGGTTGAACATTCGAATTTTTGCGTCAGGATTAAGTTTGGACGGTTCAAGTTGGTAATAGAACATTTTTTCAAAGGATAATCAAACCTTAAAACAGGTCCTAGTTTTCAAATACCTAGGGGCAACACTTTGTGGAGATAGAATAATAGATACAGAAATTAACCATCGAATAAATTCAGCTACACGAGTTTTTATTTTACTATGCCGTAGCTTCATCAACAAGGAAGAAATTCGAAAAAAAACGAAGCTCACAGTCTACAAAAACACCTATACACCTACACTTACCTATCAGAAACAATACCATCAGAGACAACTTAGGCATCACCCCCTTGACACAGACAATAGAAGAGACTCATCTCCAGTAGTTCGGCCACCTTCTCAAAATACCTGAAACAAGGTTGAAGACAAGTCGTTCCTTAGGACGCCCACGTTCCAAATGGGAGGACAACATCCCAAATTCCTGATCTCAAAACAAGAGAAATTGCGTGGACAGAAGAAACTAACACAGGACAGGAAAATCTGAAGATCTCTATGCCAAACCACTCTACCTAGGGGTTCAAGAGGACCGATTAGGTAAGTCAGTAAATAAGTTCAAGGACGTGTCAAAAGAAGCCTTATTGATGCATTTTTTTTGTAAAAATACGGTTAAAAATTGCTGCCCCCTATTCTTCTGTATGGAAAAGTATTACTGATATAAATTTGAATAAAATCATGAATGAAAATAACGTGTTGATTGAAGGGAAATTGTCAGAATTGTGAAGTTTTTAGATAAGGTGTTAGTTTTGCGGTAGAAAGGGGAAATAAATAAAAAATTTGTTCATGATTATTGTGTGGGATGTCAATTTAACGTTTTTATGGTGTCAATTGTAATAAACAATTTAATTTAAAAAGGTTAAATGCTATACTAAACATTAATAATTTCTTTATATTTATGTAACACTTATTCCGCAAGCATAGCTGGACTGATTTTTTAAAATATACCTATAAGTTGCGCTTATATATTCTTGCGCTTATTTATTACCTCGAACAAATGAAACGTTTTAATACTCGGTATATATGATATATATACCAGGCTATATTAAGTTTAGTCAGGCCTTTGTAGGTGTGCATAAAATGGCTTAATTAGTTCATTCCTGTATACCTGTCTGCCCACCCGTCAAGACTATAATTCAAAAACGAAAAGAGATAAAGAGCTGAAATTTTGTAGGTGTGTTCTATGTTTGGGCAAAACTGCCTATCTTTGAAACCGTAAGTGATAGAACAAAAATTTAAAGTTAAAAAATGTTCCTTTTTTAAAAATAAACAACTTTTGTTTGAAACTTTTTTCATAAATTGAATATATAGAGGGTATTTAATCAATTAACTCAGTTAGTCGTTATTTTCACTGTCTAACATATATATATATATATAAATATATATATATATATATTATATATATATATATATATATATATATATATATATAGCGCCTATATATCTCCTTATCACCTCGAATATATGAATGATTTTTTTTCGAATTTTTATTTTCATGAACGAATAAAATTTTGACTGATTTTTTTCATGTTATCTATCTTTTCATAATATCAATAATATCTATCTATTCCTTAATTTGAAATAATTTTTATCAATATTGACGAAATAACTTTTTGAATGTATCACCATGTATAACATTTTTTCTCAGTGTTAGGTATTATTTATATTGAACCGCATTATCATAAAAATTATTCATGCTTAATCGAATTTATTTCTATTAAAAATCAACATTGAAATAACATACAAACAAGTAAATAAAAAAATATGAATTAAAAATTTTTTTTTTTTTGGTATGTATTATTTAAGATATCATATTTTTTGATAGACATATTAAAAGAACTCCACAAACCAAATATTAAATATCATATTTTATTAACCAGAAAGAAATGGTTGTTTTTTTTTTCATCTCAATTGTTTGAATTTGAATTTATAAATACGTTATTAGATCAATTGTGTATATATTCAGAGTATTTTTAGTGGTTTTGTTGTATTATTACACATTATTTATGGTTCAAAAAATTAACACAAAAACTATATATAATATTTGTTTAAGTGGGTAGCGAAGAGCTCTCTTAAACTACTGGTTTGTAGTACTGCTGACTGTAGAAAGATGTATACAAATTTGGAATTTTTTTTATTTTTGGTAACTAAATGATATCCGGTTAATATTTTTCATACTAGAAATATAAATAAATAGAATGTAAATCTCCATAAAATTATAAAATGGTGTAAAAGTCGACAGCAAAAGTGGTGTTCCTAGATCCTAGATGTGTATGATTCTTCATATCAAGCATTTGTTATCAATGTTCAGACATATTACTTAAATGTTAAATTAAGTAAACGCTTGTCACTTCCGTTGGTATAATATAATCGAAAGGCAACCATACTAAACCATACTATACAATGAATAGGTTGCTCAGAGGTAGAGCGTTAGTTTAGAATGCCAGAGTTCGTGGTTTCGATTCCCATCCTAGATGTGTACAATTATTTATATCCAACATTTGGTGTAAAAAAAGTATATAGACGTTTTGTGCCTAAGCCCATTCGGTTTAAAAAAAAACTGTTGGTCGAATGTTTGGTCGTAATTTAATAACGAACAAAATCGAGACACTTTTTCGACAACAATATTGGCAGTCGGCATAAATCGACTGCAAAATTTAAAAAAAAGAACTCTATTTTTAGCGAATTTTCTCCAAAAGAAATGCAGCTATTGTTTTTGCACCAATGTTGGAATTTCGTAAAAATTTTCTTCAAATGTCCATCGATCCTACCTATTAGATGTTAAAAATCACTATCGCTAAAATTTGTATATATGTATAATATATACATATATACATATGTACTTTTTTTAAATGTCTGTGGACTCTCTAGCGGTCACAGTTTTATTCCGATTGGAATGAGATTTTGTATTTGAGTAGCTTTTGGTATTCTAAAGGTCAAGTTCGTTAATGGGTAAAATCGGACGAGGGGAAAGGGGGTTTAGAGGGAGGGGAAAACACAAAATTTTACTATCTCCCTTAATATTTGAAAATTCGAAAAATTTATCAGGAGTTAAGTTGTAGGTACTAAGTTTTACTGTAATTTTGTTTCTTATCATTTTTCTGTTACACTTATATTTACAGAAATATTTACAATTATAGATTGAAAGTTAAAATTCTAAATATCTCTGTACACATTAGAGTTTGAGAAAAATGATCATGTAATGAATTGTAGCAAACTTGATTTTCTACAACTTTACTCCTTATACATTTTTCGATTTATCTAATATTAAGAGATATATTTAATATTTTGTGTTTGTTTGACACGAATACACGAAATATATTTTATTGAAAAAAATTTGGATTGTCGTTTCCATAGTAACTATAAACTATAATCGTTATATATCGTTCTAATTTAGCTATTAATAAATTTAATTTTTGCAAATACTAAAGTCATACCAGATATTATATTTCATTTTGATCACACTTAAATTATGACCACTAGAGAGTGATTTATGTATTCTTAGGAAATTCGCTAAGTTGGCGCAGCTCCTGCGTAACGAATTTTTATAGTTATTGTTGGTACCTAAAATAAATTCATTATGAAAATTTAAGTAGTGGTTCCTTGGGTAATTTCTATGCAGATTCTACGTAATGGAGGTACATATTATTGGTGTCGAAGTTTTTTTATGTGAGTTTTGGATGAAGAACAAAATTTTGTAGATATTTTTAGCAAATGATAAGAAATATTCGTTTTTAGGACAACTTGATATTTTTAAAGTGTTTTTTTGTAAACTATCGTGTCTATTTATATCCCGTATGTTAGTATGGTTGCCTTTCGGTTGTACTATTCCAACGGACGTGACTAGCGTTTATTTAATTTGATATTAAACTAATATGTTTGACCATTGATCCCATTCTGTGACATCAAATACTTCATATGAAAAATCATACACATCTAGGAGGGGAATACAACCCACGACCTCTGGCATTCTAATGCTCTGCCTCTGAGCTATTTGAGATGTTATGGTAGTGGAATGAATTTGATCTCTCACTATGTGTTGATGTCGTTGTATTATTATTTATTCGAAACTAGATTCTTGTCTTTGAGTTTCGTTTGCAAGTTTGAATCGTTTTTGAGGAGATATCAGTAAGATAAAAGTACACATTTATTCAACAAAATATCGAAAAGAATAAAAAAGTTGGGTGTCTTTGGTATTTTATAGGAATTATTTTAAGATCCAGCTCTATAAATCTTCTACAAAGGGATTATAAAAAACATTAGCTCTTTTAACCTTTGTAAAACAATCTATTGTATCCCTGCTTAAAATTTGTCATAACTTTTAGGATAAAAGGGAACCTGAAATTTCTTTCAGGTTTCCTTCAAAATTATTCAGTGCGTTTTATCTAAGTTGATTTCTTTCCGTTAAAAAGTTTTATTAATGTTAATTACTCATGTGATCAGAAAGCATTTGCTCAAAAAAAAACCCAAAATAAAAAATTTTATAAATAAATTTAGCACAATATAAAAATTTAAAAAAACTATAACTATAAAATTAAAAATAAATTTATTCATTTATAAATAAAATGGCGTCGATTGTGTCATTTTACATAATGGAGTACCACTGTTTTATTTGAACAATATGGCAGTAATATTGAGGCTCTTTCAATTTATAACAAAGGGCTTAGCTTGTATACCATATATGTATGTATATACACTTATAGAACCATCCATATGTAGAGTAAGCAACAAATACTTACGAGATGAGTGATTGTTAAGAGGAAAGAGGGTTAATATTCCTTTATGCACATATTATGAGAGCCTTAATTAGAACTCTAAATGTTAGATACACGCCCCTAATATTTTACCATCCCTAAAGTATACAGTGATTCAACAACAATTTTTGCTTTTATTAGCAAATTGTTTGATCTAGATTCTGACGAATCCAGAAATTGGCAGAGCATGCTTTACGAACCTTTTCATTACATTTTTATTTTATTTTTTGGCAACATTTCCCCAAATTTGAATTTCGTTCTGAATTTTCAAATATCGGTTTCATTGTTTTTATCTTCGCTCCCACCATAATTTAAAGTAAAGTAAATTCACAATAAAAGAAAAATTACGGTCTGCAAAATGTGTGAAGAAAAATCATCCGCGGTGTAAAGGTTGGCATACTGGGCTAAAGATCCAGAGGTCCAGGGTTTGTTTCCTGGTGAATGAGTTAATTTTTTCATAAAATTTCAAATTCGCCCCCTTTACCTAGATCAGTTTTTTGTATTATAAATACGTATTTCGACTACAATGTAGTCATCATCAGTATAAATTAGCTAGTCGTACTTTACTCTTTGACAATTAGAAATAGATATAAAGTCGAGATCAATAGACAAAAATAAAAATAAATAGAAATTAACTAGATTAAAATATACTAAATTTAAAATATAATAAAATTTAAATTATATTGAAATTACTCTTGTTAAAATTTCCTTCATTCACATTTATTCCTATTAATTTTACTCTTATTAAAATTAAATATCCTGCGACAATATAAGAGTAATTTTAATAAGAGTAAAATTAACAGGAATAAATGTGAATGAAAGAAATTTTAACAAGAGTAATTTCAATATAATTTAAAATTTATTATATTTTAAATCCAGTATATTTTAATTTAGTTAATTTTCTATTTATTTTTATTTTTGTCTATTGATCTCGACTTTATATCTATTTCTAATTGTCAAAGAGTAAAGTACGACTAGCTAATTTATACTGATGATGACTACATTGTAGTCGAAATACGTATTTATAATACAAAAAACTGATCTAGGTAAAGGGGACGAATTTGAAATTTTATTTCAAAAACCTAAAGTTCTCACTAATTATCATTCGATAATATAATTTTTAATTTTTTCATATCAATATTTAATTAAAAATTCAATGACATGTTTATCTTATACACGGTAGTTTTTTCATACTAGGTCCTACGTAACCTAAATGGAAATTGACATTAATATTGTATTGTGACGCCTAAGTATACACAAATACCTAATAATATATGTTATGTGAAATTGCATGAAATCGTATAAAGCGGGGGGTGGGTCATAATCATTCAAATGGTCAAATTGATGAGTAAAAGTTGGATTTTTCTTCTAAATCGTATAAAAAGAGGCAAAAATAGCTAATAATTATTCCTGTTATAGACTGTGACTTTAATTTAGGTTCTGGCTCTTGATAGCTAGAACATCTTCAAAAATTCTACGACATAGTTTAGCTTGTGAGTACCTTGAAAACTGTTCACAATTACTGTTTTGTTTTCTGATTATTTCTTTCCAAAAAGTCACAGGAGTTTAACCAGCCCGTGTAGTCGAAATTGCTGGTGCGATTCCGCCAATATTGGCAGTTTGTCAATTAAATTAATTTAAAATAGTAATAATGGGGAGGTTAATTGACTAAACTGTCGACGTATGGACACGAACCAAAGTCTCCGGCTATGCTTGTGAAGGTTTTTCTGCAGTTTCCTTCCACAAACTCGTAGTTCCAATCAAAGTCGGCTGCAGTCGCACAACCTACCAATTCCTAGCCAACATAAAAATCATACAAATTCTTTGTTCTATCGGGGTCGGTAAAAAAGGACAAGATAGGTCTACTTGCCAGATTTCAATCCCCCCACCGTTACTACTATTACTACTACAGTGAAGTAATCAAGGCAAGGCAGCTTTTCGTTTAGCAATTTAACATGCGATGAGCCTTTGCATTACGGTTTCTATTTTTCCCTTGTTAGTGGTTTGAGGGCGTTTACACAATTCTAGACTAATTAATACACCGCACATTATCCACTAATTAATTATTTAAAAACCTGTTTTTTTTACAACAAACGAGTTTAATGAGATATAAGTATAAAAAAAAACAGTTTGATGGTCACTGGTATATGTAAAAATGTTAACAACCCTCATTATGATAATAATAATAATAATAATCCATATTGTAGTGGTATTTCAACAAACCCTTTGTTTCCTCTGATGATTTCCAAACAACTTGTGCATATCAACATCCTATTCCTATAACATTCATCATTATCATCCCTTCCTTCCGTCCTTCCTACTGTTGTACTCATGTTCTCTCTCTGTGTATGTGTGTATAATATGTTGTTTAATAAATAATATACTCACTCACTCACTCACTCATTCATTCCCGGTTTGCGATACAGCGATGTACTACTTCTTTACTGTTCGCTTGTTAACAAAACCACTCCAGGTTTTTTTTTTGAACCACCAAAGAGCTACACACAACATCAGTATTAACTATAGTATCTATGTATAGTGTACGTAGATAGGTACTCTTCCTCGGTTTTACATATAATATTTGTATCATGATTCGTTCATTTGTATCATTATCAACTCTTATCATCATATCATACTTGAACAGTGCTCTATGTTTAAATAATAATACTCAAAACAACATACATGTTCTAGTACAATCAATAGAGCGAAGTCCGGTACTCTTGTTCGCATTGCACTAAAGTACAGGACTTATTTTTTTTTAAACTTACGTTCAGTATCACGTACTTTATGTAAATGAACAAAATCCTTACAAATTTCGACCCCCGAAGTGCTGCCATTTTGAGAAAAACTGTATCGACCTATATCTCCATTACCGTATACTTTAGGCCAAAAATGGTAATAACCTTTCTTGTAGTTAATTGAATTTCGTATTTTTTTTGTTAATTAATTTTTTTTGTATCACTTACCGTTTACGACTTATTCGACTATTACTATTTATTTATTGACTTTTTAACCGATACCTGCTCTAATATAATTGTTTAGAAAGAAAATTATTTATTGTTAATTATGTCACTATCTTTTTAACATATTGAATTTTCATCATTATAGTATGCATATCTCATTTTATTAACCTTGCACCATTGTAGTGCAACATTGAACGCGTTATAACTTTGAAAATATTAATTTTAGACAAAAAAGTTTTGAGTAAAAGTTGTAGGTAATTTATAGATTTAAAAGTTATTTATTAATATTAATTTATTAATATTAATATTTTTTATTAATATTAATAAGCATTTTATTGTTTAAACAAATATTCGAAGAGATATCGGCCAAAATGTTAATAATTAAATAGTAATAGTCGTATAAGTTGTAAACGGTAAGTGATACAAGAAAAGTTAATAAACAAAAAAAAATAGGAAATCCAATTATCTACAAGAAAGGTTATGGCCATTTTTGGTCTAAAGTGCACGGTAATGGAGATATTGGCCTATATCTACAGTTTTATACAGTTTTTCTCAAAATGGCGGCACTATCGGGTTGAAATTTGTAAGGATTTTGTTCATTTATATTCAGAACGTAATACTGAACCTAAATTTAAAAAAAAATAACTCCTGTAATTTAATGCAGCGCAATTTTTCTCTATTGACTTTACTATTCATTCTAGGTAGATATGAGATTCAACATATCGTATCTACATTAAGGATGTTGGGCCATAAAAACCAGTTTATATGTATATGGATGATGTAGTCGGTATATATGGGTTGATATGTAATCGGTATATGGATGATTCTCTACTAACTACGATTTTTTATGCCCAGTGCTTCATTCATAATTTCATATAAATTTTTCTCATTAATTAGTTGTTAATGTCATATGTAGCACCTGTGCGACCGATTTTTTCTCTGGACAGATGTAAGTGCATCACATGCATGCCATACGAATTGTCTACCTTTAAACAGAGTGCGGAGACCTTCCAGAGAATATTGCGAGTCCATATATATACTCCCCAGTTCCCGGATTGACTCACTAAATTCTAATGCTAATTATGATGCAGCTCCCGTGATCCGATATGGCTGCAGTTTTTTCCATTCGATTGGGAAGATCCACAAACATACGGAAAAAAGTAGTCAAAATGCAAAAACGGGGGCGGATTCAGGTTCAAACAAAAAAATTGGAGTTAACTTTTGAACGGGAATCTCTATATTGTAAGAATGTTCGAACAAAAGTTCGACCAGGAGGACATAAGTCACCTTTTCCATCTGTCCGAATTATTTTTCGTTTTCAAAATATTTGGAAAAAAAATTTTTGTTTTATACCATTGATTTAAAAAAATGTTCATCACTTTTGAGACAGCGAACCAACGCTCTTAATAAAATAATAACTCAAAATATGGGTACAAAGTGTTCGAAGTGCTTAATAACCCCCAGCTTTTAGAAATTAATACATATATATATATGTATATATATATATATATATATATATATATATATATGCATATATATATATATATATATATATATATATATATATATATATATATATATATATATATTTCAAAGAAACACATTTTCGACATCTACTAAGTAGGATCGAGAGATATTTGAAGGAATTTTTGCAAAATTTTGACGTCAGTACAAGATCAACAGCTCTATTTCCTTGAAGAGGAAATTCACTAAAAACATAATCCGTCCTTTGCAGCCGTGGAAAAAATAAAGAACAATTATTCTGAAACATCATGTATATATATTATTATATAATAATATGAAATAACAATACATTTACCTATGTGATCAACTTATAAAATCCTTCAGGTTATCTGACAGAACTGGATTATATCATAGTTGAACTTTTGGTATTTGAAAATAACAATATCATTTTGTATCACTTGAAGTTGTACTCGATTCTAAATCTTAAATTATTTCAATATTTAGACACCTATGAGTACAGTACATGTTTCCCTGAGTTACCTTGTAACTACACACAAATTATTATTAAATATTTAGGCAAAATAAAAGTTTGGTTGAAAGTCCACAAATTGACTTTTTATTTAATTTTTATTAACATTTGGTCCGGGATGTTTCAGGGTAATGAGCATCAAGCTGGTACTTTGTAAGTAGCTTCGTTTTGACAAGACGTCCAACTTTTTTAATTATAAAATTTCGGAAAACGGTATCGAAATTTTCTGGAAGCCGTTTTCAATTTGACCGTTGATCCAAAGTTTACGAGTATCGAATTTTGTTTACGTTTAATTGTAAGATAATCAAGTGAAGAACGAGGAAAAATTTTCGTCCTACAAATTCAATGGAATGGAATCCGAGTCTCCCATCCTCAATGTTCAACGGCTTTCAGTCTTGCTAAAACGAAGCTACTTACAAAGTACCAGTTTGATGCTCATCATCCTGAAAAATCCCTTTGATCCTTTAGGATATTATTATATCTTGGTATATTCCAACAGTGTCAAGAAAAATTCATTTTATAAAGATTTTTGGTTACATCATAAATTTATACGCAAAAAGGAAATATGTTTAAGAGTAGATTTTTTTCATTTATTTACAGAATATCCAAAAACATTTTTACAAATGATATAAAACTAGGATACGGGATAGTTAAATTCTACTGAATACAATACTGGAATACGGTACACTATTATAGCTTTAGATTTTCTTATATTCCGAATAATTATATTTACATTAAACTATATATGAAGATGTTTTTGTAGAAAATAATAATAATGATAAAAACATAAGAACATATTATAGAAGGATAGAGGTATTATAGTAGCTCCAGGGATGAGAATAAGAGTTATTTAGAAAACAGAATGGGTACCTAGATGTATGTGAAGTATACTAGGGTAATCGGAAAGTACACTTTAAAACTCAACAACAACTCTGAGAAGATTTATATATGTACACTTGGCCACAAAAGTTGATGTCATTTTTAAAACTTTATAGTTGATTTGTGCCTTATTGATTCGATTTTCGATAAAATGCTTCGGATAAAAGGTGTTCACTAGAAATATAGTAACAACTTTTATTCGAAATTTTTTTTCGAAAACCGAATGAATAAGGCACAAATTAACTAAAAAATTTTTAAAAATGACATCAGCTATTATGGCCAAGTGTACGTAGCATAAAATTAAATAAACAAAAAGGTCACTTTATAACAATGCTTTAAATAAAATTATATAATTTTTATAATAACATAAAAAATTCTAACTTGGAAACAATTGTTCTGGCAATTGTTTGTTGCTACCCAAGATAAACAAGCAGATCCTTCTTTACCATATGTTCGTATATTTTTCATCCAATTAATTTCATAAATTAAAAAAAAAAATAGAAACACTTTGGTTTCTTAGTCCAACCCATAATACTTAATCAGATGAGCAACTGATTTTCATCGCTCGGTAAAAGACGTATTGAATTTTCGTATCGTCACCATCTAGGAGAAACTTCAATATATAGCAAATTCGCTGCGCTCGCCGGAGGCTCCGGGCCCTTCGAGAATGAAAAATATTTTAGGTTACGAAAAGGGTGTTCTAAAACTTTTGCTTGAACGATTTTTGTTAGAGATCCCCGTTAAAAAGTTATAACCCTCCTTTTTTTAGGGATCACCTCGGCCCGCCCTTGTTTTTGCATTATTGATAATTTTTTCCCGCATGTTTGTGGACCACGGGAAGTGCCCAGTAATTAGCATTGGAATTGAGTCAGGCAGTCAGTCAATCTGGGAACTAGAGAGTATACTATGGAAATTGTTTTGAACTTTATGGAAAGCTTTGATTTGATAGCTGGCAGAATTATGCTTATCCAGCAAACATAGCTGGAAAGTATACTGGTCTTTAGGTAAGAATCAAAGAACAGGATTGGCTATTTTTGTCCTATGTGCTCCACATTCAACATGGTAAGCGTTCAAACGGTTGGTAACATTAGAAGTAGTAGCATATTTTCAACTTGTCCACAAGTTGTTCAATACTTTCTTGGGTATGAAAAATATTGACAGAATATTTAGGTGCAAATAAATTTCAAATTGAAATTATTCTCTAAAATTGGATACTCGGCATGCAATTAAATAAATGTACATTTTGATGTTTTTTCCTCGTTATTTTTCTATGCTTTCTAAAATGGCCCCCCAACTGTGTGCCCTGCATAACTCAAGACGCCCCAGTTAGTAAATAAGTATAAACTTATGAAATCGTGGTAGAAAAACAAAATTACAGGAGATTCTAGTGCCTTTAAGTGTGTGTTTATATTAATCTAATTTATATATTCTACATTG
Source organism: Nineta flava (assembly GCA_963920215.1). Classification (NCBI taxonomy): domain Eukaryota; kingdom Metazoa; phylum Arthropoda; class Insecta; order Neuroptera; family Chrysopidae; genus Nineta; species Nineta flava. The sequence continues at coordinate 93,826,263 of OY986042.1, forward strand.
AAATGTCAAAGTAAACGCTAGTCACTTTCGTTGGTATAATATAACCGAAAGTCAGCCATATTAACAATGGAGATAAATAGACGCTAGTTTACAAAAAGCAAATTTAAAAAATATGCAAATAGTAAATAAACAAAATTTATAATACAACGACATCAAAAAGATAGTAAAAGATCATATGCATTGCACTACCATAACATCTCACGTTGCTCAGTTGGTAGAGCATTGATTTGGAATACCAGAGGGATCGTAGCTTTGATCCCCATCCTAGATGTTTATGAGTTTTCATATCAACCATTTGATGTCTAAGAATGTTAAAAACGATATTATTATTATAATATTCATTGTCGAATATGATACCTGAAAAAAATAAGCCAGACACCCGTAAGGCAAAATGTTTATTGAATATTAAATTTATTAACTAAGTTTTTTAATACATTTTTCACAGCAAATTATCAATCAGATTATTGCATTTAACTTGCGAAGTTGATTTTTTTTACGGTAAATTATAAAATCACTATATTGGGAACAGTTTATTTATTACTTAAAAAAGAATCAAGTGTAAATAAAGCTCATTCAATAAGAAGTTCGTATATAAAACAATATTAAGAAATTTAAACTTATTTTTGATTCAATAACAAGGTTCCACCAAGAATAAAGTCCGTCTTTTGTCTGTATTTCGATTGATTCTGATAATATTAGCATTCGTTTTTTTCTAAATAATTCTCAAATGTTCTCAATTCTCTAAAAGAATGGATTATTTCATCAAATTGTATTTACGAGTATCTACACTAAACTCAAACTAGAGAGTCCATCCATATAAACAGACGAAACGCGTGATCATAGCACATGATGCAATATGATTGGTTCGTTTGATCACTTGGACCTTTAAATACAAGTGTCAGTTCATTCGTATTCGAATTGTTGTTTACTACAATTGAAATGATCTATCGATTGTTTGTTTGATTTTTATAGATATTTATTTTTAGTTTTTATTGTTATATTTGTTATTGTTATTATTTTTATTGTGTTCATTAGTTACATTCATATTTATAGTAATATAAATAAAAAACAAAAACGATGGAACGCAGTTTTGACATATGTTTATGTGTTCAGAGAATGTATTTGTTATTATCAATGAACTGCGAATTTTGAGTTTAGTATAGCCCATATTGCGCAAATCTTTATTACCGGCTATAGAGTCTTTCTGGGCATGCTTACAGCAGACCTCACCTAGATGTATAGTATGTAATAGATACAGGGAGAAATCATTGTATATACTTTCGCAGCTTGTGTATAATTATAGTCTTTTATCTATAAATCCACGAAGTCTTTCTCGGCATTTTTGCAACAATTTCTGCTCAAACCAAGCGTTATTCGTACCGCTTGAGACTGTAACGGTTTGAGACTGTAACACACAGTACCCTAGTTTAGATGTTTAGATGCACACACGCCTCCTTTGTTTATGATAAACTCTTTCTATTATTTCGAGATCTTCTCAGTTAGAATTTTAACAACATAATATGCTTTCAATACTTTTAATTTGTAGTTTTAATCGATCGAAAAGAATAATATTTGTCTCATGTGACGATCCCAGATCACCTTTGATATGCTGCAGGAAACGGAATTCTAAGAAAATATGTGAATGTTTACAGATATAATTTATTATCAGAACATGGCTATATTTATTAAATCAAATGTTGTTATGTACTATATCAATATGCAGACCAAGTTAGTGAGTGCGTCCGTTTGTCAGTCTGTCAATGAGAATCATATGGGTGTAGTTTTTTTAGTAAACTATATAAAAAGATTAATGTCAGATAAAATATAAATAAATGTTATAGGTTAGAAGAGATTTAATACTTAAAACCATTGATTATGTAGTACTGAAATAATATATAATACCAATACCGAGTGTTGAAGGGTATTTAAATTTTATTTTGAAAAAAAAAAAAGAACAGTGTTGTAATCAGAAACGAAATCTATACACATTCGTTTTTTTTAAACGCCAGGTATAAACAATACCGGGTATCTCTTATAAAAGTCACTATAATTACCTGACATTTTTATTTTTATATACTTTATTCTAAGATATGCCCAAAGAAAAAAGGGTAATGATGTCAAGTTACATTATCTTCCCGCAAGACTTTTTGGATGGGATTATCAAAAGGGGAAATATTTTGAAAACAAGCTCTCAATCCTCTCATAGATAGATCGATAGATAAGTCATAGGATATGAAAAGTAATGCAATTTGACCATATGGCTCGACTTTGACAGTGATCATGGTGTTTAAAGTCTATCCACTGGTCAAAAACAAACCTTATTATTATTCGTAACCATACAGAAATATATACATTTACCAAATCCATTTGTACTTTGAAAACTGATCTGACGGCGGGGCCTAAAAACTGTCAGTAACCCATGATTAGACATATTACTTAAATAATAAATAAGGTAAACGCTAGTCACCTACGTTAGTATAACATAACCATAAGGAATCCACACTAACAATGGATTGGTAGACGCCAAATTTTCAAAAACTTATATTATTAAAATATATAAATATACTTATGAAAGAAGAATATATTTAAAAATGGTTATTTTATTAATTTCTAAACAATTGAATTAATTAATTAAACAGTGGGATATTTTCAATTATAGCCACTCAGTAATTTCATATTTATAGATACCACCTATGTGAACATCAAAATATATTAATAAATGATTTACTAAATCTTCAATTAATTACTCTGTAATTAGAAGAAATTTCATCACACGAAAAATTTATCAGATGGATTTTATCAAAATATTATGTTCAGCAGTGTTTTATGAATATTTAAAGATTAAGAAAAAATAAAATAAAATATTGAGAATTATTTTTCTCACAATAAATTTGTAATATTTTTTTGATAAAAAACTTTCATTAAATATATATTTACTGTTAATTTCATTCCAATATATATTTAAATATTTAAAAAGAAAAATATATTAATTAATAATAATCTGTAATGAACATTAATCTTTATAGTATAAATAATTATAGTTTTTTTTTTTTAAATCAGTGAAATGTTGAATATAGCCGTAAGGTTTTTTGAAGATCTTTTTATTATAAAATCTAAAAAATTTGTAATCGTACCGTCATAAAAACATCTAAATTCTTTCTTAAGTGTAAAGAAATTTAAACTCTTTATAAAATTTTTATAAAATTTGATTTTTCAACAATTATATTTTTCGGAAAAAAAAAGGTTATTTTTTTTTCCAAAATTTTTCAAAACTCTACTATAAAAACTATACCGGATTTGAAACGCATAAGATTGACTCGCTCTACGTTAGTAGTGGGGATAGCTCGCTCCCCTCACTTACCTCACCTGCCGCTGCGTTAATTCCTCATCATTTCTTATCCCGTTAACGCGCTTCTACAATTGGTTACTTTATTTAATTAATATCTAATTAACGGTGGGTCAGGTGCAAAAATTTCTAAGGACTTTTGATCTTATAATTTCATCCACTATCCATCCTTTAAAAAAACTCCATGACTTTTGACTCATCCTGTATAAAAAATGGGTTAAACTTTAAAGAAAAGTAGTACCACAATGAACATTTGATCTCACTTAACCTAATTGAAAACCAAGCCATTGCAGGCCATTTTCTTAGTAGGTATTTAATATTTTACTTGACAAGTTTAAATTCAATATTTTATAAAAATATTGGGAAACTTGCCCAATAAAATATTAAATAGTTATTATGGCAACTGGATGTAATCAGTGAGTCAATAAGTGAGTGACCAAAACGTAATTAATATTTTGAAAACTACTAAGCGATAATGTTCAAAATAGAGCTTAATAGCTTTGTTCCTCAGATGTAGAGGCCTAAAAACCCTTCCAAATCCTTCCTGTAAAACCAAGTACGGTTTGTGTCTGGCTTACATATGCATACATATGCATACATATAAGTGGGTTGTGCATATAGTTTAGCTTATACTTGGCCAACCGCACTACAGTGATTTAACTAGTTGCAATTAAAACTTATTAAATTCACATATATCCAACTCCATGTCGATCGAAATAAAATCCAAAAGACAATAAAATGTTTAAAAATACAACAAATTTTTTGTTACTAATTTAGTCAAATGCCCGATAGTTTGATCTAAATTAATATTCCTTCTTGAGAAAAATCGTTTTTCTATTTTGTTCATGGTATCCATTTGGACAACAAACTATGGTCTTATATGGATAAGTTTTGATTAAATTCAACATGGAATAATTTGGGCTTGAAAAATATAACAGTTTAATGATTATTTCATATTTTTGGAGTACGTATAACTACTAACGTACGTATATATGCACGGAAACCCACTTCGTTTAAATAATTGTTTTCACAGTTATTTCCAAAAAAAATGTACACTTCCGTTCATAAAAATTGAACCAGCACGTCAAATTCTAAGCGTATATATATTACTAAATATATGTATAATATTACATACAATAACACTTAGAATGTTTCGACCGGTTCAATTTTTATGAACGGGAGTGTATGTACTCAATTTTTAAACGTTATAAAGCCCGTATTTTTTTGTTAAGTTTTAAATTTCAATTATCTAAAAATACATTTCAAAATCAATAATAGTTTAAACTTTCTTTTCAAGATCTCTTTATGTGAGCTATTAAACCACCCACAACAAATAGTAAAACCGTCTTGATAAAAAGAAAAAGAAACTATTCAGTATACACAAAAAGAAATAAACAAAATGTTTCTAAGTATTCAGCCATCAAGTAATAATAAATAAAATTATTTTAAAATAGTTGCATTACTACTACTGCGTACTATTCATATTTTAAAATATGCGGCTTTTGATGTTTGACGCATACAGAAGACGTATAATTTCATTCATTTTGAAAACTATTAACATAAAACAATTTTTTTTCTTCTGCATAAATTACATTCAATAAAATGATCTTGAAGAGAAACTAATTTGTAATTTATGACAGTTCCATATATTTTCTAGGTCATTTCTAGATTTAAGTTGATATTCAACATATATTAATGAAATGAGAAAAAAAATTAAAGTGTATGTTTAGCCAAAGTACGAAATATCTCATTCGATAAGAAAATCAACCAGATTTAAGCTCAGTTTTAATATTTTATATTTTCATTTTCGTCCAATGAGTGTTTTCTTAGGTAGATAGATAGATGAATCTTGGATTAGGAAAAGTATTGGACTTCGACTTTATGGGCCATTGTGCTCCCCCTTTTTCAGTTTGATGAGGTTCGTTTCTGTCATATCTTGGCAAGAGCCAGGAGCTTGCTTACTAGGTTTTCTTGAAGGTTCATATATTCGAGTTGAGATGTACTGAATATTTTGTATCTGCTGTAACCGAGAGATTCGCAAAGATGATGTGGCTCGATGTTTCTTTCCGTTCAGCAGGCTGCTCGTAATGGATCCATTGAGGAATCATATTGTGTGCAGATGCTTTTGTAGATGTAATGTCCGGTGATGAATCCCGAATATCATAACCTTTCGAAGTTGTATCCTGTTTAGGTTGAGTGCAACGAAGGATAGATAGTCCCCAGTGATTACGGTGTTAAACGTCTATCCACTCGTTGTTGATCTCTTGTTAACATAATGTTTTTGGCATTCCTACAATAGGTTCTGAGCCTATGAAAGGTAATCCGACCCCCTTTTTTGCCAAGGTTTCTACTTTTACATTTCCTTCGAAACAAATGTGACTAGGTATCCGGATCAATTTAGCGTTGTTCCATTTTGCTAACTCCAGTAGTTCCTCTAGAGCCTAGGCAATCCATAACTACACTTTTTTAGAGCAGCTTGATTGCGCACGCATGTTCTCCGGACGCAAGCCAGAATGGCGTAAACTTTTAGGTGGTCTTAACATATACCATACTTCTGAGTATGTAAGAATTTATTAATGTAAGAAAAAGTTTATCGAAACATTCGATGACCACAGTTCATTCGGAAATGCTTTGTTTTCAAAATATAGCTCAGGGGCTGCACTGACAAAAAACCGAAAATGAAATTGAAAATTTTTCATTCTTTGAAAGCTAGTTTCTCACAAAAAAGTATTATTTGATCCTAGTTCATACGAAATTTTGTCAATATTTTGATAAATACTATCGACGTACTTTTATGCACTTTTATTATATGTTCAAATAAATTTTGTTTCCCGCTTTTATCATGTGCCTAGAAACTTATTAAACATACTTTTGGAATAGTATGAATTTAAAATAGTTTCCACTAGATGGGTTTTCCGTCAATTAGAGGCAAAAACAAAATGAAAGTTACTTTAGAAAATAAAATAAGCTGTTATTTTCAATATTTCATAATTACAGATCCCTAGAATTTTGTTCAAAATAGAATTGTTATATTTTATTGTATCTTTACGCATACGACATAAATGAGCAGGATAAATATTTGCATACATTACTTTAGAGTTCGAAGAATTTATTTCATGTAGATTTTCAATAGATTTTTTCTTATTTTCATCGAATTGTAAATGCTGTGAAAATATTCTTACCTGAAACAAAAAGAAACACAATTTTTAGAATAATTTGGAAAAATCAGTTAAAATAATGTTTAGGAAATAATTTTATAAACGTAAGTTGATATTTTAAAGGGGGGGGGGGGGGAAATTATATGTTTGAAGCATTTGTCTGTTGGTGTATCTGTCTGTGGACACATCGTAAACTTGGCGTCAAAAGTTGATGTTCGTTTTTTAAATTTTATAGTTGATTCGTGCCTTATTCATTCGGTTTTTGAACAAAATTTTCGAATAAAAGTTGTTACTATATTTTTCGAAAAACGAATCAATAAGGCACAAATCAATTAAAAAATTTAAAAAACTGACATCAACTTGTGTCAGTCATATTACTTCCCCTATGTTTGATAAATATCTGTTCAGCCGTTTGAAGAACATCATCTTTTTTCCTAGTTGATAAAGACAGCGTTAAGTGGAAGAATTGGGAAGTATTACAATACCATATAAAATTCCTTGCCAATGCTTCCACTTTTCAACCACGTCGGGGAGTAAAACAACAAATATCTCAGAGACATATGATAGTTATGACAAATATCTCTGAGACATTTAGGTTAAGATACTACCATTTTAATAAGCAATTAAATATTTCCGAAGAGTAATTTTTTCATAATGAAAATTCATGTCCCGATTTATACACCACCACGTACACGAAAACATTGAATACACGAATTACAACATAGTATGTATTTAACATATAAAATAAGAATTATGTGGAGGCTTAGAAAAGTTTCTCTCTATAATACAGTAACCAGTAGTGTCAATCAGAGCATCCTGTTTATTTATGGAACCCTGTAATTGAATCATTTTATTATAGGTGTAATGTTGCTTCTATATTGATGATAGTAGAATCAAATTAGCATTTTTCAGGCAGGCTGCTTGGAACCGCAATTTTTTTTTTTTAATGATGGCAAAGTATGCCTTTTATATGTTAAAAATAATGTGCCCAATATTAGCCCTTAAAAAAATTAGGTTCCCGAAAATCTCTTTTTAAATGAAAAGTTTTCAAAATATCTATAAAATAAATAAAAAATTATTTTTTTAACTATATTTTTACCCATTATTTTTCAATTTGTTTATAACGCGGTATAAACAAATTAAAAAAAAAAAAAACAGTTAAAAAATTATTTAAATAAACTTTATTTTCTTTTAACTTATAGATTTTTTATAGACCATTAATTTAAAAAAAAAATATTCCGATACATTAACTTTTTAGAGAGTTATCATATATTTTACCTTTTGCTAATTTACTTATAAACAAATTAATGTTTTTTAAGTTTTACAAGGCTTAATCTAAAGCTTAAATACGTACCTAACAATAAACTCAAAAAAATTTTCCGACCAATATGGGGTATTTCTTAAAGAAAACCAGTTTACAATCTGTCGGTTTTTAATTAGAAAATAATATTTTTATAATTAAAATACAGCTTGATTAAATTGATCAAAAAGAGACACAATATTTTGTAGCTATATAGTTTATATGATTATCTAATACATCCAATGTTTGAATGATTGGACAAGCATAAAAATATACAACTTACTTTTTGAAGCTATATAATACCTATTTTCAATATTTTTTGTATATAAACCTGTATACTATCAGCATGGTTTGAGTCATTTTATTTTTGCTAGGCCACCCTGTTCATTGAATGATTGATCATTTCATGTTAAATTAAAGTAATTGAATCTGATTATTATAGGTGTTGTTATACTAATTGAAATGATTGTTATTAAACTCAATGTGTCTTCCATACATAAACATATCATGTGCTTGCTATGTAGGTAGTAAAAGATTACAAATAGTAAATTTTATTAGTAATAAATTTTGTGAGTCATCTAATTGTTTACCCATTTTTCATGGTATTAAATTTAAATAGAAATAAATAAACAAATCTACCATACGTTTGATACGTAAATTTAATAATATTGAACAATAATTTATTGATTTGTTATCACCTTCGCCATACTAGTTTTAAAAAGTATTTTGAGATGCTTTTATTGAAATATGTACTTTGTGTATAAATATTTTCAGATATTCGAAAAACCAAAAAGATCAGATATTGTAAAGAGTTGCTCATGTAATGGAAAAAAATGTTTTAAATTTTTCAAAACATTAGAAAATCTGGGCAATACGTTATCCATCATTTTAAACGCAAGTAACAAAAATGCGATGTCGATTCTAGATAGTGATGCCGCGAGACGAGAGTAGCATATCTCTTGTATTGTATTGACTTGTAAAAGTTTTCTATCGTTTCGTTTCTGAAAAAATACAATTTAAAAAAAAATATTACTTGAGATATTTTTATACCGGTATATAATATATACCAGGGTATATTAAGTTTAGTTGAAAATATTGATCGCAGAAAAAAAAATTTGGCATAGTTGTTCATAAAATAATCTAATTAGTCCCCTTCCACAAAGTTGCCCGTCCGTCCTCCCGCCCTTAAACAGTAAACACGATAACTCAAAAACGGAAAGACTATGTGTTCCGGTCAAGTTGAATGAGAAAAATCAGTCCATGTTTGGATAAAATGTGTAAAATTGCCTAATAAGGAATGTTATAAAATTAATTAATTAACTTTGCTAAGTATCACCAGATCTGGTGCTACTTCGCAAAGTTATTTTGTTAATTTTTAAACATTCCTTATTATAAATATGTTCCACAAAGTAGAGCTCCCGACAATACAGTTAAAATTGCCTACCTTTGAAACCGTAAGAGATAGAACAAAAGACCAATGTTCCTGTTTTAAAAATAAACAACTTTTGTTTGAAACATTTTTGCATAAATTCAGTATATACTGGGTATTTAAGCAATTAACTCAATTCCTTTAGTTCACTTGTTTCTATTTCAAGTACATATTTTACTAATTAATTAAGTTTTAGCGAAATTCCTCCAAAGGAAATCAGCTATTGTTTTTATACCAATGTTGGAATTTCGTAAAAATTTCTTCAATTGTCCATCGATCCTACCTACTTGATGTCCAAAATCACTATCGTTGAAATTTATATATATATATATATATATATATACATAAGTTTGTGTCTGTGGACTCTCTAGTGGTCACAGTTTTATTCCGATTAGAATGAAATTTTGTATTTGAGGCGCTTTTGGTATTCAAAAGGTCATGTTCGGGTAAAATCGGAGGAGGGGAAAGGAAAATTTGACATATCTCCCTTAATATTCGAAAAATTTATAAGGAGTAAAGTAGTAGGTACTTAGTTTTATTGTAATTTTATATCTTATCATTTTTCTGTTACACTAATATTTACAGAAATATTTACAATTAAAGTTTGAAAGTTAAAATTCTAAATATCTCTGTTCACATTAGAGTTTGGAAAAAATGATCAGGTAATGAATTATAGCAAACTTGATTTTCTACAACTTTACTCGTTATACATTTTTCGATATTAAGCGAGATATTTTATATTTTGTGTTTTCTTCTATCTTTATGCCCCCCTTTCCCCTTGACGTATGCCATTTATTAATAAAATTGGCCTTGAAAATACTAAAATGATGTCAGATGCGACATTTCATTTTGATCAGACTTAAATTGTGACTAGAGAGTGATTTATGTATTCTAAGAAAATTCGCTAAGTTGACGCAGCTCCTGCGTAACGCCTTTTATATATTTTAATTGAAACAGTAAAGCCTAAAGAAAAAATTAAATCATTACCACCCACAATGATTTTCTGTTTTGTGATTGGTACATTTTAACAGATTAAAAATCTATAGAGATTGAAAGAAAGTACTGTGTGCTCTCGAATATTTATCGTTAATCAGGATTCTAATTTCCGTCTCGTCTCTCGCTGATTTATTCGCGTCTCGTCTTGTTTCTCTTGTCTCTTGCGTCATCATTAATTCTAATCATCTTACTATTTTTTTAATTTCCAACCCAAAAAAATAGCATCGACAATTTGGAGTAGTTTTTTCTTTATGTTCGAGGATATTTTATTTATTCGAAAGATTGAAACTACTCAATTACTATAATAAAGTGAATTTTTTATACAAGATATTATGATCAATTCTGTAAAAGTATAGAAATCTGTGGTGCACTATTAGATAATTCCAGGCATTCATGTTATCTAAAATTGAATGAGATAACCAACCCCTATAATAATATCAAAAAAAAAAACTTTATTAAGTTTGGAATGTTGCTACCACACATGGTCATCACCAAATTGACTGTACCATACACTGAATAAAAGGATGCAACTATTATTTACTTGAACCAAAGAATGCAAACTGAATTTATTGAATATAAAAATATTTCTATTAAACATTACCCAAAAAAATTTATTAAATGACAAGCTGGAAATCAAGTTGAAAAATAAAAATTGAATTTCTCTTTTAGTATTAGTAAAATGGAAGAATTTGTAAGGACAAAAGTTGTAGTAAATAAATTTTTGTACAATTCATAATCTGACCATATTTCCTGTAACTCTAATATTTACAGAAATATTTGCAATTTAAAAACAATATCCATAATAATGAATATTACAAATGCAATCACCATGGTTTCTTCATATTTTTAATGCATTTAAATGACTAGCAGCTCAATGTTCAGACATATTACTTAAATGTCAAAGTAAGTAAACGCTAGTCGCTTCCGTTGGTATAATATAACCGAAAGGCAGCCATATTAACAATGGAAATAAATAGACGCTAATTTACAAAAAACAATTTGAAAAATATGTTAAAAAGTAAATAAACAAAATTAATAATACAATGGCATCAAAAATGATAGTGAAATATCATATGCATAGTACTACCATAATATCTAAGGTAGCTCAGTTGGTAGAGTATTGGTCTAGAATGCCAGAGGTCGTGGGTTCGATCCCCATCCCTAGATGTGTATGATTTTTCATATCAAGCATTTTATGTCAAAAAATGTTAGCTCTGTTTCTTTGACTTTTGACAATATAATGTCAATCATTTATATTTAATACTATTTAAAAACATACACAACATAAATAATATTCAACATAAATAAATAATAAAATGTATACACACATACACAATTCTTCTTTCTTCATATTTCTACAAAAAAAAATCCGCTAAACAGCTGTTTTCTGGATATATGTGTACATACACGTACTATGATCCACAAAAGTTGATGTCAGTTTTTAAAATTTCATAATTGATTTGTGCGTTATTGATTCGGTTTTCGAAAAAAAGCTTCGGACAAAAGTTGTTCATTAGAAATGTCGTAACAACTTTTATTCGAAAACCGTTTTAATAAGGCAAAAAACAACTGTAAAATTTAAAAAAAAAGATGGCATTAACTTTTGTGGCCAAGTGTACGTCTGTGTGTTTATTATACATAGGGCGGGATAAAAGTAAAATATAAAAAAAATAAAACTTAATTGTAGCATGTGTGTTAATATAGACAGATTATAAACTTCTATCATCAGAGCAGCACAAAGTAAACCGACCAACATTCTCTTTTTTGTGAAAATACCGAAAATAATAAATAAAACTTTAAATTAAAAACCATAAAATTGGATAAAATAAATATCCAATATGAACGGTGAATGAATATGTTGTGTATGCCATGTGAAATAATGTTTAGCGTATGGCCTCAAATGCATTCATTGAAGAAATCGAGCTGGGTAAAATCTGAATAAAATATAAACCTATTTTGACAAAATGGAAACCCGAATTCAAAAATCAAATATTCTATAACAAAAAATTGCACTAAAAAGTAAAAAAATAATTGCATATTCTTGTGCCAATTTTAGTTCACCTAAGCAAAAATTTTTAAATATATATGTACAATTATTGTTATTTTTGAAGTCGGTGTTAGCATAGAGAAATTCACATAACTTTTGGACACCGCCTCCAAAAATAACAATAATTGTACATATATATTCAAAATTTTTTGCTTAGGTGAACTAAAATTGGCTCAAGAATATGCAATTATTTTTTTACTTTTTAGTGCATTTTTTGTTATAGAATATTATATTTTTGATGTCGGGTGTCCATTTTGTCAAAATAGGTTTTATTTCTCGCTTTTTAGTGACTTTGAAGTTTTTAATAACTTGTTTTATTTAATATGGATAGACCAACTAAACGACCTACTAACTTTTAGTGCGTTTCTTTATAACACTTTTTTTTATCCGTTTTTTTTTTTTTTTTAATTTTGAGTGCATTTTTTCATACCAGATTTCCAGTTTTTTTACATGCATTTTGTTTTTTTTTTTGTAAAAATTTTTTTTTTTGGGGTCGGTTTTTTTTTGTAAAAAAATTTTTTGAAGTCGGTTTTTTAAAACAATTTCTTATTTTCCCATTATGAATGAGTATACCCTTTCAAAAAAAAAAAAAAATTTCGCAGAAATCGGTTATCACATATAAACTGAGGGGTTTCCTCGATTTCCCGGGGATCCCCTCATCAGAATGCGATTTGGTGGCAATGGGACCAATGGGAAATCAAACCCTTTAAAACAAAACAAAAAATTCAAAATCGGAATAAATTAGGCATAATTATAATTTTAAAGAATAACATCAACTTTTGCAGCAAACTGGACATCCAGAACAATTAATTCAGTTATAGCTGTTTTACATTTTTTCGTTGAAGCTTTTAATAAAATAAAGTTTTATACAGAGTCTAAACACGTTAAAAGTACGTGTAGAATAGAAAATTATAGAGCTTATTCAATAAATATTACACGTCATATAAAGTTAACATTATTAAAAATTATAACTGACTACATGACTGAGGGTGAGTTGTGGTTGTTTGATTCTAATTCCTATGTAAGTTCAACATCTTTCTATTGTGATATTGGTAGCGGTCGGCGGTAGTGAGTTAGTTGATAGCTCTGACTCACACACTTTTTTTTAGAAATTTATTATGACGTCATGATACTATACCATATATTGACTAGACGACTTTTTATTAATGTAATCTTTATCACACAGCAGGTGAAAAATCCCATTGTTAATCATCAATTGAAACATTCGTATAGTACATATGGCCATATAGTACATATCGCTCATTTTATACAATTTTATAATTAATTTGTATCTTATTTATTCGGTTTTCGAAATAATGCTTCGGATAAAAGTTGTTCATTATAAATACATTAACAACTTTTATTGGAAACATTTACTCAAAAACTAAATGAATTAGACACAAATCAACTATAAAATTTTGAAAAGAGAACACCACTTTTGTGATCCATAGTACCTAGCTAGTGCTGATGTTCGACAACATTGATTTTAATAGTAAATAAATTTAAAAAAAAAAGTTATCAAAAGTTTCTCTACAAAGTTTTTATAGACAAAGCTTTTATAAGAGATTTAAGATAGGAAAAAGTTTTTACAGTTTTATATGAAAAATGTCATTCATGCTTCAAAAGATTTTATTTTGATTTTGGTATGTATGGGAGCGTAATAGGGAATATGCAAGTGATTAAAATTTACATGATTTTTTTACCCTACCCCCGATACTATGGTCTCGATATTACACCTAAACCAGTATTTTCTCATTTAGTGTGTATTTAATTCCATAAAACTTTAATCAAAAAGTGCAAAATAAGCGAGCGAAATTCAAATTTGCGAAATGCACATCACCATTGGTTGAATCGAAGCATGACGTCACATGACATATTATGAGATTTATCGGCGTCGATATTCATACTGTGCTAGTCGTGTTTGAAAGAATATTTGTTTTTATTTATATTTCTGTAGTGTTAAGCAACCTTGGAATTTTTTTTCGTGTCACGGAAATTTAATATTATATTGGAATATTGAGAAAATGGAAAATTTGAAAAGACTATTATATACGATTTTAATGTAATAAAAATAAATAATAAAATTGTCACTCAAGTTGATTTCATATGTATTTTATTTCCTTCATATTAGCTCTTTTGTGCCATATTTTTTATCCTTAGCCCCTTTGATGTAATAAAAAGGTAATAGATAGGTAGATAGATACATCTTGGGATCTCAATTTGTTAAAAAGTATAGCACTTCGACCTTATGGTCCATTGTACTCAGCTTTATACTTCAGTCCGATGAGATTCGCTTCTCCCATTTATTGGCAAAAGCCAGGAGCTTGTTTATCAGATCTTCCTGAAGGTTCATATATTCGGGGTGAGATGCACCGAATATATTCCTGCTGTAACCTAGAGGTTCGCAGTCAAAGATAATGTAGCTGGATGTTTCTTCCTCCTCGCCACACAATCTGCACATAATGGACCCGTTATGGAGTCCCATTGTGTGCAGATGCTTCCGCAGGAGACAATGCCCTGTAATGAATCCGGTAACCTTCCGCAGTTGCATCCTGTTCAGCCTCAGTGCATCGAGAGATAGCCTCTTGGTTGCACTCTGAAGTAGTACCTTCCCGAGCTTCTGCCGCGGTACTTTTTCCCCGTGATCACGGTGTTTAGCATTTGACCACTCGTTGATCATCTGATTACATGCAGTCCTTGGAGTTCATAAAATAGGCTTTGAACCAATAAAGGGTATTCCGACTGCCTTCTTTGCTAAGGTATCTGTTTTTTCGTTTCCTTCGAAACCACTGAGACTCGACACCCAGATCAATTTAACATTGTTCCGTTTTTCCAGCTCCAGCAGTTCCTCTAGACAATTCTTGACTACCCTTGAGGTGACCTCAGTTCCAGACAAGGCTTTTAAGGATGGAATAAAAAGGTAGTATAATATAAAACTGTATATAAATGCCGTTTCGAGTTTACACAAAATAATCTGATTTTTATTAAAAATACAAACTATATATTAAAATTTGCATATCAAAAATCTTAAATACTTTGGAATAAATTTATCGATTGAACATTTTTTCCACTATGAAATAATATAATCGTGTGCGTAGCTGCAGATATACAAAATAAATAAAAAGCTAATATAAAAATGAATTAACATTATTAAATACATGATGTTTATTCAATGCTTATAAATAGATAGATGGTACTTAAATAGCTTGCTTGCTTCTCTGACTGAATTGTCTAATAAATAAAAAAGATTAAATAATTTTTATATTATTTAATATAGGTACCTAACGTACGGATAGATTGAATGTATATTATTATGAGGGATGATTGTGGGTTAATATTGGTTATTATATGCGTATAGGTAACGATTTATAATGTAAGGATGATTTTTAACTACGTATATATGTAAAATATCTATTAAAAGGGTATTATATAAGTTTGTAGTACTATGTTTGTAATGGTTGTAAACGTTGATCGGAGAAAAACAAATTTTGGTATCAGTGTTCACAAAATATTTTAATGATTACTATTCTTTAAATCACTTGTAATGTTTAGAATAATTGGTAAAACGTTTAAACCATTTTATTTCTAAATAATCAAGTTAAACACTTGAATTTGCAGTGAAATGTTCGATTGGAAAAGTGTTTTTTAATCTTTTTTTGTATTCCGTGCCATTATTGGCAAAATGAAACACTTATCGTCACCCGTCTACCACAGGCGATTTTTTCTAAAACTTATAATTTAAAAGCTGTATTCCTGATCATTAATAATTAATTAATCGCGAAACAGTAATTATGAAATTATGATTGATTACTTTAATCCCTAGGAGGGCATAGGGCCACAATGATCTCCATCTCATTAGGTTCTAGCCCATATGCTTGATTTCGTTCCAGCTCTTTGCTTAGTCTTCTGAACATTAGCTTGCATTTTTTTTGTCGCACTAAAATATAGCTTGCTTGATTTTTTTTTTTGACGAGAAATCATACAAACTGTTTAAAATGTTTATTTAATAAGTAGGTATACTTGGCGTCAAAAGTAGCGCTATCATTTCTAAATTTTAGAATTGATTTGTGCCTTATTTATTCGGTTTTCGAAAAAATGCATCGGATAAAAGTTGTTCATTATAACTATACTAACAACTTTTATTCGAAACATTTTTCCGAAAGACGAATAAATACGGCACAAATCAATTATAACATTTTTAAATGATAGGGTGACTTTTGACACCGTCCTGTACATACATTTATATAATAATCACCAATATATTATTATATAGGGTGTCTCATTTTAACCAACCTATTTGGATATTACTTCAAGAAAGCGTTTTTGGAAAAAATATATTGTGTTCGGAGGAGGCCAACAAAAATAACAGCTTCATTTATTCTTGATTAATTATTCTAAAGACTTTATTTTTCTCAAAAAATGCAATCTTATCTTTAAAATCCATTTTTTAAAACTGCCATAAAATGGTTAATTATTAACCAAAATGGATTTTATTACCGACTTTCTATGGTTTCCTCGTCTATCCGATACTATCAAATTAATAAATGGGTTTCTATTTGAAAAACACAAGTTGACCTTCTAAAAAAGCTTTGAAGTCGAAGTTTACGGTGAAAATTAAGATCAGCTTTTGATGACGCCGTTTCGATCAAAATTTTTAGCCGTGGCATTTTTTCCAAAAAAATGCTTCCATATAGAATGAATAAATGAATTAATGATAATGGGGGGACTTTGGTGCACTGCGACCTATAAGATAATGCAGAATGGTCACGTCTTGGAGCAGTTCATCCAGCCCTGCTTCTTATAGAACAGGATTTAGATTGGGTCTAGGGATGGTAGCTTCCCTGTACGTATCTGATAGACTCCCAGACATTTTATTATTTTGAGTATGAGAATGTCACAGTCTATTAGAAGGTGTTCTTGAGCTTCCTCCATTTCTCCAAAAATCATCCCAATCATTTCCCAAGCTTAGCTTCTTAAAGTGTCCCGTACAGAAACAAGTAAGGGAAAAATAAAACACTCTATATATCTCTAATAGAGAATCAATGTTAAATATTATTTACTATAATAATTACACAATGCTTCATAAAGAAATAAAAATAGGGGGGGGGAGGTACTCTGTAGTCTGTAGTGTGTGTGTGCATACGTAATGAATAATAATATTATAAATTAAGTGGGCATCCCCACTCTTAAATGGCATCAAACAAACATCAATTTACATCATACCACAAGCAGTCAGATGTTTGTAAGTATGTATGGTTTTATAGTAAATATTTTATTTATTTATTTACTATTAGAAATGCTTTTGAAAACAGACTGTATATACATATATATACCTCTCTCCCATTATCTCATTTTATTAATATTGTATTTTATATGTTTGTAGTTAGTATATTACAAATACATTGTTTTCGAGTTAGCCTCCCCTTATTATATCATAAGCTTGTTTTCGAATGTATAATATTATTAGTAGAAGGTATATAACCTATTATTATTATTATTATACGATAATCAAAGTCAGCTGTGTTATGTGTTAGCAATGTTCGTTCTAGTAGTGTGTGGTATTATCAAACCACAAAATAATATAATTTTAGGGATTGTTTTCACAAACATTCATTCTATATAATATGCTATGCTCTAACTAAAACAAGGATGAACGAGAACAGAACAGAACGAGGGTTGTGGAAACATATTTATGGCCAAATTTATTTTAATACATTAGAGTATACAGAGGTACATATATACAGAGTGTTTCACGAGCAATGATACAAATATTTAAAAATGTTGTATATAGTTTTATGGAGTAATGAAAATTACTTTTGTTTTTCTGATTATTCTTTGATGTCGAGAACAATTCAATTCTTTGTGGTCTCCTTATTATAACAAAAAGTTAGTTCTTAATACTATAGTCATAGGCCCGTGTTCATAGTCAAGTTGAGCAAGTGCGTAAGCTTACCTTCATGAAGACCGTCTTATTATGTGATGAACTCATAGACATATATTATGATCATCTTCGGTAAGACGATGGTTACAAGTATGATCTTATTATTGAGTTAGCTTAGATAGATTGTCGAGACTGCCCTGGACGAGCTACACTTCGACCATATGGTCCATTGTGATGCCTATTATCTAAGTCATACTGATGATGACTACTTTGTAGTCGAAATACGTATTTATAAAATAATAAAAATTTGATCCAGGAAATTGGGGCAAAAATCGAAATTTAATTAGTAAGGATAAGGTCTATAATAAGATTGTCCTATTTGACTGTGAATACATCAACAGTTTTCAATCCTTAATATCGTCTTAAGCTATGACTATAAATATTTATCCAACCGCATATATCTTAGCTAACAGCACACACATATCTTAGCTGTCTTAAGATCATGTTTAAGGTGAACTAACCCTTACGACCAGACCATGAATACAGGCCTTAGATAACACTAATTAATAATAATTTCGAGTAATTAAAAATACAGTTTGGTTCTCTCTTGCATTTTCTACTTATCTTGCTTACTTTTCGAGAAATAATAAAATTCAACTTATTTATCGGCGGTATCCTTTTCTGACCATGTGTTGATCGAAGCTAACCTTGATATTTAGGTATGGTTTAATTTTATTAAATCAAGTATTAAATTTCAAAAAATTTAATACCTGAAAATCAAGGTTCACTTCCTGAATATCAAGGTTAAATGGGTTTGTCTTAATGGGCTTAATTGGTCAGTCAACTCAAATAATCTTTCAGGACATCAGTCCGATCATATAAAAGACAAAACTTTTTAAATATTATTGTGAGACATGCACCAAATTAGCAATGAGCAACATATCTCTCTGACTCCACATCCCAGTGATAGTTAAGAAGAGCTCATTCATACTGATGATAACCACATTGTAGTCGAAATACGTATTTATAAAATACAAATAATTGTTCTAGGAATTGGAGCAAAGTTTGAAATTTAATTTCGCAGATAGATATATTTGGCCAATTCCCTAATTTGGTTTTTTTTTAAATGTACAAAAATATACAAATAAAAAAATATTCTTCCTCTCATTTTAAAATGAATTCAATATTATTGAAAGTAGATCGCTCTATTATGAAAAAATTTAATCGGTTTTAAATACATTGTTTAGTTTTTACAAACACTACATTGGAAAAAACATGAATTCTTACATGTGATAATTAATTATTACATGTGCCACTCCAGCGTTGCCAATTTATGTCCGAAACAAATACAATATCCTATTTTCTCTATATTTTATATTTATATTAATCTATAAGAAAGTCCATACTACTATTTTTAAATAATTATCATTTTCCCTGAAACACACTGTATAGCCTTCAATATTGGGTATCGAATAGTAGTCAGTCGGATAGCAAGCAGTAAGCATATTTATCTATAAAGTTTCAAAGTGAATTGAAAATGTATTTAGTAGCTTTAGTTTTAGTTAGGGTACATAAAAAGATTATAAACCATTATTACATTGAAATATTATTATTTATTGGTTATGTATTTTCGACTTTTATTAAATTTTTTTTTTTTTGCACCATAAGCGATAACTGTTGAAGCAAGTGTACGAAAGTTTTTAGAAACAATAAACGATTTTGCATTATTGTAACTACCCGAATCGAATAAGCACAACGAGTTCAGTTAAAATCTTTTTGTTTAGTTCACTCTCAAATTTTATTATTATGTACGATTAGTTCAATTCCCCGGGGTTGCCCGTGGAACTCCAAGATTTGCTCCGGTACTGTTGGTGTCGATAGCGTACTACTGAATTATTCAACTTTATTAATTTTTACCGGCACTTCCGCTATCAGAATTAAAATGTTATTTGGCTTCCCAGAACCTCCACCTTTTTACACCTCGGGTTACATTATTGGAGTTTCCCTAATTTTTTTGAAAATATAAAATAGCCTATGTCACCCGGCGATAGTGTAGCTTCCTAACGGTGAAATAATTTTTTTAATCGGTCCAGTAGTTTCGGAGCCTATTCAATGCAAACAAACAATCAAATCTTTCCTCTTTATAATATTAGTATAGATAATACGATAATTATAATTTCCAAAAAGGTTCCGTGTTTAAATGTTGAGTTTTAAAAACGTAGTTATTAAAATTTTACTCAGTAAGAAAAAATTGTACTCAGTAAATCTTTTTTTTTTCTACCATTGTCAACAAAAAAGTTAACCATAAAATCTGTGATCATTTAACCGTAAATTTATCCGTGGCCGGATTACATTAACAAACTACTTAGAATTGGAAGAAAAAAAACTAAATGGAATTACAGCAAAAGTGATCTTTCAAACTGTGTTTGTTGATGACAGTAATACGATTAATTTGTAATGTAGCATATCGAACATTTTAACTTAATTCTCTATATGTAAGAAAAACATTAATACTTTGTTTTATTCGTATTGTTTTCAATGAATTAACGAACATGCAATTTGTTATTTTAATACGCATATCTCCGTTCAACATTAACAACATAACAAAAAATAAACTTAATAAAAAACACAACGTTGATTATAACGCGTACACAAGAGTTTATTATATCATTCTACACTGATAGTAGTAATTCCTTGCAGTATGAAAAATTTTTTTAAACCAAGAATTTCTGATTCTCATATATAGGGAAGATAATATATATTTGGTATAAGAAAATAAGTATCTTGACATCTATAGTTTAGACTTGAGAAAATTATCTTAACTAAAGATAAACTGATTATTGACTCAAGAATCTCGAAATCCTTAAACTGAAATGATTATTTCTTTGGACCAGGATGCTAAAAATTGCGGATCAAAATTTATATTTGTTTAATCCCAAAAAATGAAACTTTTTAAAGAAGTAATGATAAAGAACTAATGAAGAAGCTGCAGAAAGTTGCTCTTCTTGAGTTTTTTTATTTTTATTTTAATAAGAAAAATACTTTCTTTTACAAGAATTTCATTTTCTTTACTAAAGAATCGCAAGAGCCAAGAACAGTTTCACGTGAAACTGCGTGAAACTGTCACCAAATTAGTAACAAGTATCATATCCTGCGACAATATAAGAGTAATTTTAATAAGGGTAAAATTCACAGGAATAAATGTGAATGAAGGAAATTTTAACAAGAGTAATTTCAATATAATTTAAAATTTATTATATTTTAAATCTAGTATATTTTAATCTAGTTAATTTTCTATTTATTTTTATTTTTGCCTATTGATCTCGACTTTATATCTATTTCTAATTGTCAAAGAGTAAAGTACGACTAGCTAATTTATACTGATGATGACTACTTTGTAGTCGAAATATGTATTTATAATACAAAAAAATTATCTAGATAAAGGGGGCGAATTTGAAATTTTATTTCAAAAACCTAGAGTTCTCACTAATTATCATTCGATAATATAATGTCCGTAAAAAAAGTAAAGACCCATTAAATACAAAACTATTAGAAATAAACTAAAAGTTTAGTTTCATTAAATGTTAATGCTTTCAACAACATTATTAATTAAACCAGTAATGAAAATTAATTAAGTTACACGAAACTGGCACCATTTCAAGTAGCTTTATTTGGTAAAATTCCAGCAAAAAGAGTAGTGGAAAGAAAAAAAATTAGCTGGATGCAGAATTTGAAAGCTTTGACTGGAATGTCATTAGAAGAAATATGCAGAATGCCAGAAAAGCGAAAAATATGAATTAAAGTAGGGCCTCCAACATCGCTTAAAGGGATATGGAACCATACATACAAATACTTAAACGGGGTAATTGATTTTTTCACGTAAGAGATTTTGATGAAATTATCGTTCTAGGAGGATCGGTATCAGTAGCTTGAGATGGATCTTTTGAAATGAAAAACTTGAAAAATTTTTTAGAGAATGAGGTGAACATTTTTTTTTCTGACTTGATTACAATAGTTTATTATTGTTTATTATACATATAAAATTAACTGAAGAAAAAAAACATGTAAACTTGTTTTTTGTTTGTAAATTAGCACGAATTATTCATTAAAATACGATCAGATAACAATTAAAAACTTTAATTTTGTACATACATTCAAGATATCCACAAGTATTGAATACTGATGATTACAATCTCTAACATCAATAGTTGTTACTTGTAACGATTACTTGATTAATGATTATTTCATTATTGTAATACAATTAATTAGGTATAGAGTACATACACACAGTTTTATATGTTACTTCAATATGTGAGAATGTGAGTAATTTATAACTGTTTTAATGGACGATAAATTGCTCGTACCGAAAGGTAGCACGTATACATTTGTGCGTCAAAAAATTGGTCTATCCCAAAATTGATTTAAACAAATGAATGAAATTATGTAATTAATGTAACTTGATAGAAAATTTTAATTAAAATACAACTAACTGAGTTAAATATTTAAGGACGTGCTAGATTAGTACATTCATAAAATTGTACAAAATCCATCCATCTTTTGTCGTAAATTATATTAAAATTCATTATTTTATTAAACATGATTGTTTTCATATCAAATTCGCCCCAATACCTAGATCAGTTTTTCTATTATAAATACGTATTTCGACTACAAAGTAGTCATCATCAGTATAAATTATCTAGTCGTAATTTACTTTTTGACAATTAGAAATAGATAGAAAATAGAGATCAATAGACAAAAATAAAAATAAATAAAAATTAAACAAAATAAATTAAACTATAATAAATTATTGAAATTACTCTTGTTAAAATTGCTTTCATTCGATTTACTCTTGTTACCATCACTCTTATTAAAATTACTGATTTATACTGATGATGACTTTTTTGTAGTCGAAATACGTATTTATAAACAAATATTTCATAATCGAATACATAAGAATTAATTTTTGAGTATTTACAGTCCAGTTTTTGAGTAATTAATTTTCAAAAATTCGATTTTTAACTCGTAGTATTAGTTACCATGAAATTAAATTACAACCGCTAAAGATAAATATTGAAAAAAACTAATCAAAATGGTTAAGTTATTGTAGATTATTCTAAAATTATATACAAAGTATTCTGACATGTAGTTTTACGAAATAAACTATGCAAAAATCGTAAAAATATATATTTAAATATTAGTTTATTTTTTCTATTTTTTATAAAATTTAAAAAACGAAAAAAATTAAATGAAATTACCCGCTTGTAATTATCACTCCATGATCCGCGAAATTGTATTATATATTTTGAATTATTGAGTACTGTCTCAACAACCTTAATTGAATTGTCAAAATTAATTTGATTGCAAGATGAAATAGCACATCTTATAGTATCCCAAGTTACTAAATTAAGAAGTACCTACTTTTTTTTAAATAATCTCTGTTCAACGCAAAACAAATAAATAAATGTTGAAAAACCACTTAAAAACATGTTAAAAATAAATACAAACAAATATATGTATTATTTAAATTCATTTTTGTTATTTTTACATGGAAATTTTCAAAATAGTTACAACATGTTTTGCTAGTTACTAGGTATAGTAGTATCAAATTCAAATAAATATATTCTAATATTAATTCTTATACATGTGTTGATCAAGAATATAATTAGGTTGTAAAATTTTTGATTATTTTACAATTTTTTAATTAATTATATTACAATTTTATTGAAATTCATGTTTATTTTAAATTCACAAACGTGTAAGGTGCATATTTAAAATTGTTTTCACAAAGTATACCAAATAAAATTTCCCATTAATGATAAATTATGTGGCACAAATAATTATTTGAATCTCAACCACTGTGTCGCGGCACTTTTGTGTGCCGCCAAATTTTAGAAATGCATATAGAAAAGTATTAACCAACATAAAAACGAGAAAAAGATCGATACTGTTAAATGTAGAACAGAGGTGGGCAAGAGTTGACTCGGCCAAGCTCTGAGTGAGAGGTAGGGAAGAGAGATAGAGTTAATACAGGGTAACCTACCAATTATTAATATTTTCTTTTTTTAATTAAAACATTTTCTGAAAAAATATAATAATACCAAATCTTTTTTATGGTCACTATTATACAAAGTAAATAATACATACAATCATTCAATACATACTCTGGAATTTTGGGCTGGTAATTTGGGTCATAAAATGTACCTTTTTAGTATATATCATATTTGTGTATGAATAAAATAAAAATATATAAAAAATATATATATAAATCTTTTGAACCTTTAAGTTTACCCCTGGACCATTGTAATAAAAGAGGGAAATTTTTGCAAAGGATAATTTAAATAGAATTATAGTTTTGGAAATTCCAAATAATTTGTCTAAATATTTTACTATTCATATCCGAGAACTAATAAAGAATTATTTACCTAATTTAATTATTTTTTCTTCGTATGGAGTATGCTCAGTATAGTGTCATGGGAATTTGATGAATTAAGTTAAATTTTACATAAAGTGGGAATTTGAGTTCTTCGAGTTAGTCTACTTTGAATTGAAAAACTGAAAAGTACTATTTGTAGTAGTGGAAATTATTTTTCGCATAATTTGTTTTTCAAAAAAAATAAAAGTAATAAATTATTGAATAAATTATTGGGCAATAATCGGTAGGGCCAACCTGTATTGAAACATCGTTCCGTCTTGCTTCAAAACATACCTTCTTTACTTACTCTCACCCAGCTTATGGAGAGCCCGTAAGGCTCAGACGAGCTGTCTGCGCCCACCTCTGATGTAGAAGACGATATGATAGTAGCATTGTCATTTTTACGACCAAATATAAATGAAATAATCAAAATACTACCATAAATATCAAGCTCAAATTTCTCATTAAAAGTATTCTTATTATTAACTTGTAATGAATCCCTTAATAAACGTACTGTTGTTTTTGCAGTACATTTTATTTTATTTTACATTCAAAATTATTATCAACTATTTTACACAGTGTATTATAGGTAAGTAAACAACTTTTAAACTTATTTTTTTCTTTGTATGCCGTCAAATTTTAAAATCGTTAAAAGTGTGCCGCGACAAAAAGGTTGATACCCTCTGGTTCAGTGCATTGTTCCCCTGTTAGACGGAGGTCTGTAGACCTAATGGTTACATTATCTTTTCTCAACATTTTTAATTTATCACATAAATTGATAATCTAAATAATGAACATTTCATTGTTTTAAAAGCTATTCTTAATAATCATATTAGATTTGACTTGTATTTGGCATTCTGACATAGATTTTAAAAACAATTTTTAATTTGTAAAGAACAGTGCAAGGATATAGAAAAATGTGTGAATAAGAAATGTATGTAATCACTAAGTAACTGTGGTGTAATAGCTAGAGCAACGACCCGAAGGTCTATGGCTTGAATCTCATTGGTTACATCATCTTTCATTTACAACATAATATTCATTGTGTAAAAACCATCTAACCTTTCTAGGAATTCCAAGGTTCTGGAAAATTCAGATATATTCAAGCCTCGATCAGTAATAATTAATATTTTTATAATTGACGTTGAACATTTGACATTGAACTTTTTTTTTTAAACAATGGAATTAATTAGAGTTTTCATTTTTGTTTTTTAGCATAATGACGAGACTTGAAATCCTTTGCATAGTCACGAAATATCTTTAAATTCTTTTAATTCCAATTAATGAATTAATCTTCTGTGAAAGATTAAAATTGTGATATAGGTTTTCATTCGGTCCAATTATACTGGTATTAGAGCAAAAACAAGGGACATATCAAAATTAATTGTTTTTTGCAACCAAGACAACCAAAGATACGTAGTTGATCTTCTCCTAGGATACTTGCATCCCAGAAAAATTTTTAACAGACTGGAATTCATCGTAAACAATTAAAACCACATAACATACATAAAAGATAATACTCATTTGAATACAGTCTGGAGTCAATAAGTACAAAACGGACCATATGAGATATTTTATACGTAGTGGTATATTTTCTTTGGAACACATTGTAAATTAAATTTAAGTTGTAATACGTATCCATCAAAAATAGTGTTCTTTGTATATTTTGAAATAAATTTTATTTTGTTTATATATTTTATTGGCCAATGGTCATTAAGAAACGGAACACTTTTATCAATAATAAATGTTACAGATTTCAAAATAAATTTTTGCTAAAAATAACATTTAATTGATTATAAACTGGATATTATAGTAATAGCCTGTAATTTATGATTAAATATTACAATAATTGCATTTATGTTCCAAGGATTTTCATAGATATTATCAAAAATTTTATCTATTTAGTGAGAGAACTGATACAGTAATGTTAATAACAAATGGTGGAATCGGTGGGTAGTGTGAAAAATATTAAATTAGGAACATAAAAACCATTTTCTAATGAGACTCTGAAATTTAAATGGAAAATTGTTGATTTACTAAGAGATAGCTGTATTAATGTAAATAACTAAACATAATTTATAAACTTTCGTTCGATATGGATGAATCATCTGTTAGAAAATACAAAGTTGCAAAATATTGAAAATTATCATTTAATTCGTGTAAATTGCTTTCAACGCTGTTACAAAATTCTGAAATAAATTCATATTTAACAAATTATTTAGTCGAAATCTGAGCGGTCTAAGGCGTTATGTCTACTTGGAATTGGGAGGTTATGGGTTCGAATCCCGACATCGGCAGTTTGTCAATTATTAATGGAAAAAAAGGGCGGTTAATTGACTAACCGGCTATGCTTGAGAAGGTTTTCTGCTGTTTCCTTCACGAACCCCATATGAATATCGGTGTAGTTCCTATCAGGGTCGGCCGCAGTCGCACAACCTACCAATTCCTAGTCTACACACAAATTTCGTACTACTCCACTCACATCCTTAGGCATCACAATGGACCTTATGGCGAAATTGTAGCCCGTCCAGGGCAGCCGCTACAATCTATCTATCTATCTAGTCGAATTCTACAAAATAGACCCCTAGTTCATATATATTGAACTAGGTTTTTATTTGAGCTAAGTTTAAATGAATTGCATTTCTTAATACCGTGAAACAATTTCCCAAAAATTTCTTTAAATGTAAATATATTTAATATAATATAAATATATTTAAATATATTATTTCTGTATGTGTATACAGGATGTACCATCAAGACGTGGAAAAAATTCTAGGAGTAATTCCTTCAGTCACTTTATGAAGATTAGCTCTCCTTGTAATTTTTTCAAATATGGAATATATTTTTATTCTTGTTGAATTCCTGAGTAACATGTATATTTGATATATTATGGTCAAATAACAAGGATTATTGATGCTCTACCAAGGATTGTGTTGGAATTTATATCATGGTTAGATTCGGGCTAAAATCTAATTTATAAAAATGATTGATGAAATATAAATTTGTGAACTTTAAACCAATGTTTATTTTTATCCTCAATCATATTTAATAACCATATACAAGTATGTTGGTGATTACGAGGCGCGTATACTAGGGATATATGTTGCACTATGCATGCGGCTAGATATTGAAGTTCAAGGAGCGAATATACAAGGTGGGTCAAAAGTAATGTCATAATGTGAATGAGCCATTAAGTTTCAAATTTTGCCCCAATTCTTAGAACAATTATTTGTATTGTATAATTACGTATTTCGACTACAGGTAGTCATCACCAGTATGAATTACCTAATCGTCACTATCTCTGGGAAATGGAGTCAGATATATATTGCTTGTTGCTAATTTGGTGCATGTCTCACAATAATATTAAAAAAAGTTTTGTCTTTTATATGATCTGACTGAAGTAGTACCTTTAGGATTATTTGAGTTGACTGACGAATTAAAGGATTCAGTGTGTGAAGAGCCCAACCCATTTATTAGCGGTAACCTTTTTTGACCATACGGTGTTGTTATTGTCAATAAAGGTGCTAATTTGATATTCACGTATGAAATTTTGAATATGGTTTAATTTTATTAAATCAGAATTTGAAATTGGGCCATTGTCTAAATTCATTATCTGTTTTCTTAATTTGTGTATGTAGATATTTTCGTATGCATCTTATTATGTGGGGTTTTGTACCGATTTCAGTAGTTTTTAATTCGATTTGTCAATTTTGTGGTTTTTCTCAATAACATGCGCAGCTATACACGATTTTTCGGTTCTCCCAAATTTGGTACTACTATACAAAAAATTTGTTCAACAATGGGGCACAAAAGTAGCGTTACTTTTTTAAAAATTTTATAGTTGATTAATTCGGTTCGTTTGGGATATATAAGTTGCTAGTATATTTACTTCTGTGGCCATGTGTACAAAAAAGTTCCTCTTGTTACTATAAGCTAGCATTTGCAAACTAGAGATTTTTGAAATTTTTGAATAACAGCAAATAATTTTATCTGATACTAGATAATAACCCAAAATCGAAAATTATTTTCCATAAGCGCTTTAGAACATACCACATAATATTTGATTCACTGTACAATAATTCATTTTAAGTATGTACAACTTTAAGTATTAATGTGAACGATTTTCGTTTGCAGAAAGTCATTGATTTATGTATAGTCATCACGTCCAATGTCCAATTCAGAGTATCTGCTTGCCTACCCTGTTGCAAGAATTTATTATATTCTTTTAGTATGGGTATTGTACAGCAGTCAAGTGCAATGAAATTTGAAATAATTGCTGTATAATTATATATATATATATATATATATATATATATATATATATATATATATATATATATATATATATATATATATATGTGTGTGTGTGTACAGTTTGAACATTTTAGTGTAGGCAAATGTAATACTATATCATGATATACTGATTGTATTTTAAAATACACCCATTCTGCAAACAATGTATAGTGTATCTATCGCTGTCTATATGCAGTGTACTACGATATGGTTTACTTTGTTCTGCATTAAAATCGGGGCCGGTTTGATACGTTCTCATCACAGATATTTGTCATTAGATCAGTCTTTGGTGGGGACGTCTGCCTGAGAGTAGTAGAGTATCATGGTATACTGTGCATAGATAGTGATAGATGCACTATACATTGTTGGCAGATTGAGTGTATTTTAAAATACAAGCTGTATATAGCAATTAATCGATAGATGGTACATTTTGTTTTTGACTAATTCATGAAGTATTTGAGTGCATATCAAGGTAAAATTACTTTTTAAATAACTTTAAAAATAAGCGAGATATGAATGATTGAAATTCCCGATTAAACAAAGAGGCTGATAGCCCTCTTGATATGTTATGTGACGTCATATTACACTTTTACCATTTAAAGTACACGTAAAACTTCGTTTTTAGTATTTTTGCAAGAAAGAGACAGATAATAATCTTTAAAAGCTTATAGCTTCCTTGATATTTGTCGGATTTTAATTTCGTTTGTAAATATTATTACAGTATTAACAGTATTTTCATGTTCTGAAAATAAATGTGAAAAAAAATTTTCATGCATATTCCCTATTGTCTACTGTGAATTCCAGAAGATCACATCATATGGGTTTTCTGCTATTCCGATTTACTAAACGTTTCGTTTTAAAGGATTTTCATCATTTTTGACGAAATGACGTCTTAAAATTATCGTTCACTCATACAAAAAGGAATGCTTTTACGTGAATGAATTACTATTTTATGCTGTTTGTTCTCAGTTGTTAGCACTAAAGGGCCGTGTGGGTACACCAGTCGCACCCAGCCTCTTTTAGATTTTGTAATATACCTACCGTTTAGTTTACATCTTCGCATAGTAGATCTCCCACGAGTATGAGAGAGTACATATGTATACATTAAACAATGTGTATAAGAAGGAGGTCTTATAGGTTTGATAAACAAACATACTTTTCAAACAGTGAATAATATTCATAACTGTTCGAGTGGTTGGTGATTGTCTCATACAACAGAACAAAACACATAGGCACATAAGATCTCCTAATCATACACATTGCTTAATGTATACATATGTACTCTCTCATACTCGTGGGAGATCTACTATGCGAAGATGTAAACTAAACGTACGGTATATCCACTCACTTAGGCAATTAAATATATTGGTCTTAATTGGTCATTCCATAATTGATTTTTTGATTTAATTATGTTTTTTAGATTATGTTTCAGATAATAGTGTATAGAGATTGCTCATATGCACACCTTGACAAATGCATTCTACACTAAGTATAAATACAATCAATTATCAAGCACACTAGTTTGTCACAGAATCTATTACAATAGAAATATCTTATCTCTACTATTATAAAATTGTAAATGTCTGTTTGTTTGTTTGTAAGCAAAGAGCATCACGCAAAAACTGGTGGACCGATTTTGATGAAACTTTTTTTCTTTCAAAATTTGTGATTAGACTTAAAATAAAGCGCTAGTTATAAATAACATAACTACCACTATCCACTTTATAATGTATGACTTGTATATGTTTCTTGTTCTACATTAAATATATAAAATGCAATCATTAAATAAGTATGTACATACTTTTTATTACTTTGTAATAAAATAAATACACAATCATAATAATTTAAACAGAATATGTTTGTGATCTGTTCGGGTTTTTTTTCCTCTTCATCTGTTTTAAATGATCAGATTGGGACATATATAGGTATGTATGCATGCTGTCGACTAACCACGATATAAGGGGAATTTATTTAACGTAGATTTTTACTACGTTATCATCGATTTGTAAAAACCATCGTTACAATTTATATATATATATACAAGTTTTAACGATGGTAATTTTTAACATCTAGTAGGTAGGATCGCTGGACATTTGAAGAAATTTTGACGAAATTCCATCATCGGTACAAAAACAATAGCTGTATTTCCTTTGGAATTCAATGAAATACACTAAAAAAAAAAAACTCAGTGCACATGACAATTAAACAAACGCTTATACAGCGTTCGTTTTGGAAGTTAGTACGATTTGTGGCTGAAGCTTTCGCTACCTACCTGGTATCCATCGTAGAACTAAACTATTAGCACACTTTGTCAGCATACACAGCGTCAATAACACTAAAAGCAACGCTTATGGCGCTGAAAGCGTGCAAGCACCTAAAAAGAATACACCCTTGGTGTGTACAATATGCATTTTTTTTCTGTAGCAATATTGTTGTAATGCGACTTTGACGTTATGACTGTGATATGAACATTTTATATTAGAGGTGGGCGCAGACGGCTCGCCGGAGTCGAACGAACTCTCCATAAGCTGGGTGAGAGTAAGTAATAAAGGTATGTTTTGAAGTAAGACGGAACGATGTTTCAATACAGGTTGTCCTACCGATTATTGCCCAGTAATTTATTCAATCAATTTAGAATTAGGTTTATAAAATATTTATTGTTTAAAAAATATCTTTTACAATATGGAGAGATACACCAAAAAACATAATAATAAAAATAACAATAATAATAATAATAACAATAATGATGATAGCAATAACAATAATTACAACAAAAACTATATGTATTCCCACTTTATGTAAAATTTAACCATTTAGAAATTAGTAACAAATTACCAACCCTCCCCCCCCCCCCCAGCTTTTTAATTGGAATCTTTTTTGTATCCAGTGTCATCAAATTCCTATGATACTATACCCCCTACTAAGAAAAAATAATTAAATCAAGTAAATAATTGTTTATTAGTTCTCCGATATGAAAAGTTTAGGCAAATTATTCGGAATTTCCTGAAATCTGATTCTAAAATCTAAACTAAACCTAAATCATCAAAAAATCTACAAGCGGTAAATCACCAGCCCAAAATTCCAGAGTATGTATTCAATGTATTGTATGTATTGTATACTTTGAATAATAGTGACCATAAAAAATAGTTGGTATTATTATATTTTTTTCAGAAATGTTTTAATTAAAAAAAGAAAATAATAATAATTGGTAGGATACCCTATATTTACTCTATCTCTCTTCCTACCTCTCACTCAGAGCTCACTGCAGTCAAGGTCTGCCCACCTATGTATTATATAACATTTTTGTATTTTTTCTGTACTAATAAAATAATTCTTATTTTTACAAGTGTTATTATTGTTAGTACATATATTATTGTTTACAATCAAAATGTGTGGGCTCAAACGTGTCATTAACTTTTTGTCATTATTTACCTGTGAAAGTTTGTTATATTTCTTGATTAAATAAACAATAACGAAAAATATAAAATTTATTGTATATATAAATTATTTATTTCGTTATTTACAATTGATTTTAAATTAAATTAATATCCATAATTTATAATATTAATATAAAATATTTGTTTTGATTTTTGCTTGATTTATATTGAAATTGATATATTTAAACTACTTTAAAAGTGCTAGTCAAAATTTGGTTTTTTAAATCTGGTGACGTTGCCAAAACCCTAAAAAATGGTTTTTGGCCCTCTCAGGTATATTTTATACGATTTTCAGGGAATTTTTTTTGAAATTCGCTAAATATTAATAAAGGAATTTGGATAGAAAAACCGAGATATTAGTTTTTGAGAAGGTCTATGCATGATTCTTGTATCTCGAAATCGACAAACGCCCTAAAAATAGTAAGTTTAAAAAAAGTTGTATTAAATGCAGACAAATTAACCTGTATTCAGACAAAAATTGATTTTCTAACCATGGTGAAGTCACCGAAATATAAAAAAATATTTTGGTCCATATTAGGCATATTTTAGCCGATTTTGAAGAAAGTTTTTTTACAAATCCACTAAATATTAGAAAAAAAAGACTGGTTCGGGGGACCCAGGACAGAAGTAAATTTTCACTCGCTTTAAATTAAACAAAATTTATATAGATTATAAATATTTATAATTGATTATGTAGAATGGCAATAAATTGTAATAAATGTTAGTGCCATAGTACTAAAAAAAAACAAAAATTTGTGAACGTACGGAGATCAACTTACTACATATTATATTATACGTATATAATACTAGCTGTTTCCCGGGACTTCGTCCGCATTTATATGAAAGCTAAATATATATGTATTGATAATATTAATAATAATAATAATAATCACGTATATGATATATGTACACACTATACTTTATAGTTTCTATGGAAACTACAATCAAAGTTGTCATTTCAAAATTGAAACAAAATTTTAATAATATAATTTTATAGTTATTTTTTAGAAGTATAATATATAAGTTTCTGTGGAAATGACAAAATCAACAACGGCACGCAATTTCGTAACATTCCAAAGTGATGACGTTTTTTTCCTTTTCACTCTCTATATTTATTTTTTGAGCGGTGCGCGTAAAGAACTTTCACTTTAAAAAATTCAATTTTTATAGAAAAACCGTTATATTTTTATTATCTTTTGCGATGGTGTGTTCATGGGTATTGTATATCCATATATATTGTATTTGTATCCGGAAATCGATAAATGTTATAAAATTCTCTATTACAGAAACAGAAAGTACAATCCAATTATAGTTGGTTTCAAAAAAAATTTCATTAAAATCAGAAAAAATATAGATTCCTTCTCAGGCCTATTTTATTCGGTTATGAAGAAACTTTTTTTTAAAATATAGGTTATACTTTATTTAAGGAACTAACTTTTGATAGAAAATTGAATTTCTTGAATCGCGATATCTCTATTAGATTTTGGGATAGTCTGTACAATTTTCTTTGAAGGCGAATGCCTCTAAAAAGTAGACAATAATTTCCCTATATGTTACGACATCTTTTATCGAAAATGACTAATGATTAAATAATACGAGTACTATGCTTGTACAAATTAGATTATTTATACAATTTTGTAGAATATATGAATAAAAGATATATCGAGTATACATGCTAATTGAATGTACCGCTTGTTATCAAGCAACCGTAATTAATGTTTGTACGTACATTAAAAGATTGTTCATTCAAGTTTAAAAATAAAGTAGTTGATAATTACTACAGGATCGGTTTAGAACGTATTTATATGTATAAAATTACATATCCCTGACTAAATGACCGATTCATCACCGCCCAGCCAAAACTATTGAAGTTAGAAACATGAAATTTCGTAGATATGTACCTTAGGCAGCGTAGAGCTGCACCGGAATTAAAGGCTAGAAATAGGCAATTGTTTTAACATTTTAAATTTATTTAAATAATTGATTTCGAAAATTTTGTTAATGCAGACATTTCTATAGAAACTATATATTACACTATAAATCGTTATGTCGCATAAAATGTATGCGCATACAAAAATCTGGAAAGCATGAGGTCATGGGTTTGAACCACATTCAATATGTGTATGATTATATTCGTATCAAATACGTTACCAATGTTTACACATATTACTTAAATGTGAACTTAAGCAAACGCTAGTCACTTCCGTTAGTATAACTTAACCGTCCAAGCAACCATACTAACAACGGATAGACAGACGCTAGCTTACAAAAACAATTAAAAATATATAAATAACTATGTATAAACTGAATTCCCAGGCGTTGCCTGTGGAACGCCACTTTATAACCCCGGCGTTGAAAAAGGAAAGCCACTTTTGGAGGCGATAGTATCTACTGAATTATTTTACTTTTTTAATTCTTCCCGGCACTCCCGCTAATGTTATATTGTTTCCCAGAACCTCCACCAAATTATACATTTTATTAATAACTTGATTGCAGCGACACCTATAGGATCCTAGCCTAGCTATGGATCATCGACAAAACAGATATATTTTGTCAATATGACTTGGTAGCGGTTTCGCTATTAAAATTAAATATACTTTCTTTTAGAAACCTTTGCTACCTACTCCCTACTCCCTCTGTTATTACGGTAATTATTTATGTTCATTACCTTGGTAACTATCAACAAACTCATGATGACATTTTCAACATATTTCATTTAATAAAGATCAATTATATCTTTAACGTGTCTTTTTATTTATTTATTTGATTCATTTATATTCATCCTACAACCTCAGTCGGTTACGTCGTTCAGAATTTACACGCTTTCTAACAAACGCATCAACGATTATAAAGATTGATTTAAAGCCGGTCCTTTACAAAGGTAATTGACTGCAATATCTCGAGTTGTTAGTTGCTTCAATACTTAAGTTAATTACCTCTTTTACAATCACAATCATCAATGTATAGCAATAAAATTTGTATTTAAATTTTTTTTTTTACTATTTATTAATTTTTTTTCCTCTCTAAATATATGTAAATAATATTTTGTTGGCAATCAACACCAATTAGAATCCATTTTTAACCCGACTTCAAAAAAGGAGGATGGTTCTCAATTCGTCTGTATTTTTTTTTTTTTTTTTTTTTTTTTTTTTTTTTTTTTTTTTTTTTTTTTTTTTTTTTTTTTTTTTTATGTTTGTTACCTCAGAACTCCGGCATTTATGAACCGATTTTGAATTTTTTTTTTTTGTTTTAAAGGGTTTGATTCCCGATTGGTCCCATTGTCACCAAATCGCATTCTGATGAGGGGATCTCCGGAAAATCGAGGAAAAACCTCATTTTATATGTGATAACCGATTTCTGCGAAATTTTTTTTTTTTTTTGAAAAAGTATACTCATTCATAATGGGAAAATAAGAAAATTTTTTTAAAAACCGACTTCAAAAAAAATTTTTCCTTAAAAAAAAAACCGACCCCAAAAAAAAAAAATTTTACAAAAAAAAACCAAATTCCTTGTAAAGAAAACTGAAAATCTGTTATAAAAAAATGCATTAAAAATTTAAAAAAAAAAAAAAAACGGGTAAAAAAAAAGTGTTATAAAAAAATTCACTAAAAATTAGTTGGTCGTTTAGTAGGTCTACCCATATTTAGACAAATAAAATCAGTTATAGAACTTCAAAGTCACTAAAAAGCGAGAAATAAAACTTATTTTGACAAAATGGAAACCCGACTTAACAAAAGAAGCACTAAAAAGTAAAAAAATAATTGCATATTCTTGTGCCAATTTTAGTTCACCAAAGCAAAAATTTTTAAATATATATGTACAATTATTGTTATTTTTGGAGGCGGTGTCCAAAAGTTATGTGAATTTATCTATGTTGACACCGCCTCCAAAAATAACAATAATTGTACATATATATTTAAAAATTTTTGCTTTGGTGAACTAAAATTGGCACAAGAATATGCAATTATTTTTTTACTTTTTAGTGCTTCTTTTGTTAAGTCGGGTTTCCATTTTGTCAAAATAAGTTTTATGTTTGTATGGAATAATAATATTTATTTTTATTATTATCATATTCAAATTTTAATATTTTTTTTTATATTTCTTTATCTTTTAAATTCTATACCTACTTAATATTATGACTTAATCTTCTTTTATATCTAAATATTCAGATATATTTGTGTAATAATTATTTTAATACTAATTAGTTTTAATGACTTCAAAAACGAATTACAATTCATATAAATAACGCTTTGCTCAGATGTCGACACAATACGTGTAACGTATTTTATTATTAGAATTTGTTAATAGTTAAATAAAATTTTTTATTGACATATGCAGTGTAATACTATCCAACGATTACATTTCTTAGTGCACTTAAAACAGAATATATTTTTAATAACTTTGATTACAACTTTTATGGTGTTATATCTTCTATTATCTGGAGGCAGATAATTTGAAAATGTAAGATAATTTATGAGAATCTGCAGAAAACTGTTTCAACGATACCAAGAAAAAGACCAGAGACTTTATTTCCAATTGGGCTATCAATCTTCAGCTAATTTTATTCTCGACTTATCGTAATCAAAGACACATACTTACGCTCTGACGGAAGATCAGAACATCAATTTCTTTCCGTATCCTTTGCATGAGAGTAAGAGAGATAGACCTAGTGCGCGAACTTCAACTAAAAAATAAAAAATAAATAATAGTTTAAAAAACTAAAAAAACACGCTTTTATAGAAAATCCAACTAAAAAATAGAAAATAATTAATAAAGTTGGATTAAGAAAAGTGTAAATAAGAAACAAATGTATATTAATGGAATAACTATTGACACTATGCACCCCACGATTTTTTCCATTAATATACATTTGTTTCTTATTTACACTTTTCTTAATCAAAATTTATTAAATTTTATTTTCTATTTTTTAGTTGGATTTTCTATAAAAGCGTGTTTTTATAATTTTTTTAAACTATTATTTATAATGAACAACTTTTATCCGCATTTTTTCGAAAGCCGAATGAATAAGGAACAAATCTTTTAAAAAGTTTCCAAAAAGAATACTACTTTGGTGGGGCTACGTGTACCTACTATTGATAGCAAAAGTAGCATTCTTTTATAAAACATATTTACAGTTAATTTGAGTCGAATCCATTCGGTTTTCAAAAAAAAATCTTTCCAGTTATTAGTAATTTAATAACGACCAACTTTTATTCGAAACATTTTTTCGAAATCCGAATGTATTGGCCACCAATCAATTGTATAAGATTTAAAAAGAACGCCACTTTTGCTGTCAATCAATAGTGCATTTCTGAAATCTTCAGAATATGTGATATTGTTTACAAGGCCAATTGTCATTTGATATTCATGAATTCGATCAATGTTATTAGCATTGTCGAGACTATATATAAGTTGACAAAAATATGTCCTTAGAGAGTCCTTCGTTTTATACTCTAAAAATGTATTTACATAAATTATCTAATACTTGCCAAAAAATATTGACATTTACTTGTAAATGATGTTGGGATTCTTGTGACAACATTTAACTGACAACTTTTTTTATCTAAAACCTTTTTTGATTTAAAAAAATATTTATTTTATCCTAGACTAATAAATAAAACTATTATATTAAATACTGATCAAGCATGATTCTGGCTTACGTAATCAAGGATCCGTACCGTCAACAAGTAATGGTCTTATAAATAAGCACAAAAATATTTGACCAACGTCTATGAGACTGACGTAAAAAGCTACAGTTTTCCTGTCATTTATGAGAGGACAGAACTATGTACTTTTCCATTAAATTAGCCTTTCAAAACCGCATATACACTGATAGAAGTAATTCCTTGCAGTAAGAAAAAAAATTTGTAGACCAAGAATTTCTGACTTTCATATATAGGGAAGATAATATATATTTGGTATAAGAAAAAAAGTATCTTGAAATCAATAGTTTTGACTTGAGAAAATTATCTTAACTAAAGATAAACTGACTCTTGACTCAAGAATCTCGAAACTCTTAAACTGAAATGATGATTTCTTTGGACCAAGATGCTAAAATTTCGGACCAAAATAAACATTTGTTTAATCCAAACAAATAAAACAATTTAAAGAAGTAACGATATACTTCAGTTAAATATATTTCAGTATAATATATATATTTCAGTTAAAGAAGCTGCAAAAACTTTCTCTTTTTAAGTTTTTTTTGTATTTTAAATAAGCAAATACTATTTTTTACAAGAATTTCATTTTTTTGACTAAAGAATCACAAGGGTATTTGGCCAAGAAAGTCTCTCTTAGGCTAAGACTAATGAACTCTACTTAAAAGAATTTTAAACACCGTTCAAGAATTTTAGTTTATGTTTTTGTTTCGACTGCATAGTCTTGAATGAAAACAAGGGTTTCTTTATTGAAGCAAATAATTGAAGAATATATATATTCTTGAGGAAAGAAATTCCTTCTATCAGTGTACTATACAAAATATTTGCCATGTTTTTGAATGGAGCCAATTAACGTCCATTATTTTAAAAAATTTCATAATATTTCACGGTCGAAATATGTAACATCGATTCCAAAATGCGTACTTTTTCATAACTTTACAGCAGAATTGTAATGTATTCATTCGGTTTTCAAAAAAATTCATGGATCAAAAGTTATTCGTATTTTTAGAGCGAACAAGTTTTCTTCGAAACATAGTTTTGCGAAAACCAACTGGATTCGGCAAAAATCATCTTTGAAGGAATGCCACTTACGGAGTTGGTAATAGATGCACCATGTGCCTAAACTATGCAAAATTTCAAATTATCGTCTTGCTTTCGAACGAACAAGTTTATGACAAACAGATGGTCAAAAAATTTGTTGCGCAAAACCTTCGTCAACTTAGCGAATTTCCTCAGAATAAATATATCCCTTCTCTTTTGGAAATAAATCTTAATTAACTTTTATCGTATTAATTCATGGCGAATCTTTTCAATTTCATCAAATTCAGAATTAATTTCGTTTCCCATATACTTTTAGTATTTGAAATGTCAATGAATTAGGTAGAATCATCAGACGGGAATAGTTGAAAAATCGAAACATGTATAAGTAGTAAAGTTATAGAAAATCATCTTTACTACAATTCATTATCATTTTTTCTAAAACTCTAATATATAAAACCATATTTAGAATTTTGATATTCAATCTTAGGTCGAAAATATTTCTATAAACAAAATAATTACAACTGTGATCGCTAGAGTGACTAGAGTGATTTTCGATATCTCTTAGGTAGGAGTTATGGACATTGGAAGAAATTTTTGCCATCATAATGAATGTAGAATAACTACATATTGAATTATTTCCACCTTAAGAAAATGTAGAACTAAATTTTCTTCGAAAATTCGCTACAAATGAACTTCATAAAGGTTCTTGTATTTTCGTTTTGAGGTACGTAACCCTAAAAATATTATCATAGCTTAAAATTCTTCAATAATTGGTATTTATCTATAAAGTATGCATATTTATTACCAAATTTAAATAATTCTGACAAATTTACAACAAAAACGTTAAAAAAAATTAAAATAAACAATTATTTTTATAATAATATATTATATAAAAACTAATTAACATTGTTATTAAAATTTTTTTCAACAATTATAATGAATTAGTAACACGTTAATAGAATACTTACTATATCAACATAAATAAATTACCATATAATTTTATTAAATTAGTTTATAAGTTTTTCTCTTGAATTACTTTAATAAATATCAATTAACGTTTTTTTTTGTTTGTTGATTAAAACGTTATCAAGGTCGGTGAATTTTTTAAATTATTATTCATAAAAACCACTTACATAGGTTCATTATAATTTATCTGCGATGAACAAAATTCTTTCAATATTCAATATTAATCGATATTCACGTTTTGATTTAAAACATTGGTTGAATGACATTTGTTTTTTAATGTTAATAAATTTACGATTTTTGAGAGAGCTAAAATTAATTGATTATTTTTGTAATAAATAATCTTGTTGTGGTTTAAGGAGGTTGTATTCGTACAGTCATATTCATTGCGGTAGTTTCATGCTCTTTTTTGTTAATTTTCTAACGTTGTTTTCAATATATTAATTCTATCACTTACAAATCACAAATACATCCCTTTTTTAACATATTTATAATAGTACATATACATCCACTAATTATACCACTTCGAATAAATGCGACGGTTTTTGTAACGGGCTTTGATTTTATTTTAACGAATACAATACTATTCTTTTAATTAATATGCAAAATTTGTTTCCACATTGAAGCAATTTTGCTTAGCCACTATGCAAAATTTCAGATTTTTGCTGATGTACCAATAAATATTTTAATTCACTCCGTTAGTTTGTTATTTTCGAAGGGACTCAACACCCTTAATTTGTAAAATATTATATTAATAGAAAAAAAATTAACCACCTTTAAAAGCCATTTGATTAATTTTGTTTTAGAATGGAAAATGGCGATATATTATAATATTGGAGATACACAATTTTTTTTTTAATCAAAAATAATAATAATATATATATATATATATATATATATATATATTACAATTTTTTACTAATAAAAATCAATAAAGGAATGTGACGTCATATTGTTAATTAATGAGTTGACAATAGCAGTTAGTGTTTAAACTTAAAATCATGGACTTATAGTTAATTAATGAGTTTATTTTTATGTTTAAATTTAAACTCATCGACTTATAGTTAATTTTTTTTTAATTAATCACCTTTTAAAGTCATTTGATTTATTTTGTTTCGAATGAAAAATGACTTTATATTAAATTACTGGATATAATCAAATTTTTTTTTAAAATCAAGAATAATGTTTTACAATTTTTTACTCATAAAATCAATACAGGAATGTGACGTCATATTGTTAATTAATGAGTTTATTTACAATGACAATTAGTGTTTAAATTTAAAATCATGGACTTAATTAACAACAAACAATCGAAAAATGTCAGTCAAGTTGTAGAAAATTATGTTGGCCACAATTTAATACCTGATCAATTTTTACGAAGTTCTGTCATCGGTACAAAAACATCGGAGAAAAATATCGATGTGTTTAAAAATTATTGAAAATCATTGGCATTTATAGGCAGGATTAAATTCAAATGGCAATCAAATTTGTATCGAAGCTATTTTCGAAAACCACATGTATTCGTCACAAATCGACTAACAAATTTCTAAAAAATAGAACGCCACTTATGTGGTTGATAGTACGATTCAGAAAAAGTGGTTCAACATCTCTAAATATATATATATATATATATATATATATATATTATATATATATATATATATATATATATATATATATATATATATATATATATATATATATATATATATATATATATATAATATATAAACAATAGACACAAGCACATTGACCTGCATCCATAATGCAATGTTTTGATACAAATCTATGTTTCTTGACTAAAATTGTAAAAAAAATTACAATTTTAAATTCCAACTAGAAAGTTTCTTTATACGAGTATTTATACCTCTGCATAAATTTATCAAATATTAATAAAATATACATTTAAAATTTTGTATTTAGTTTTGAAATGATTTAAACTTTATCCATTTAGAAATATGTCAACAAAAAATAATTATTATTAATACTATTTCCTTTGTGTTTATCTTAGAGCTTCGATGTATTTTATAATAATGTATGTATAGCTCGATGAGAATTATATTCGAAAATTATAATGTCAATATTTAAAATCGGAATGAATTTTTTAATGGAAAAAATACCTGGAGGATTTCTCTACTCCCGTGAATGCAATGACAAAATATTAATTATCATTTTCTCGCATAAAGGGACTGCGTTTTCGTAACGTTTATAAAAATTTTGTTTACGAAAATTTCAAATATTTGTTTAGTTTAATAACAAAATATAAAGATTTTGATATCTTTTTAACCCGACTTCAAAAAGGAGGATGGTTCTCAATTCGTCTGTAATTTTTTTTTTTTTTTATTGATCGTTAAACTAAGATACTAATGTAGAAAATCGACGGGTAGATTTTGATCGGCGCTTCCACCAAAATAGGACATATTTGGAAAAAGATAGTACCAAGTCGATGGCTATTTATAGACAGAGCCATCCTTTCCTTACGGCTAGGCTCACCAGTCCGTGTGGTCCAGTTGTTAAATACGCTCTACTCGGAACTGAGTAAACTGTTGGCGTGACAAGAACGAAAGTAACCGGCTATGCTTGTGAAGGATTTCTGTAGTTTCCTTTCACAAACTCCAGATTAATATCGGCATAATTTCTATCAAAGCCAGCTGCAATCGCACAATCTACTAATTCCCAGCCTACATACAAATTCTTTGTCCTATAGGGGTCGGTAAAAAATGTCTAGAAAGGCCTAGAGCCAGGCGTCAACCTCCCTCCCCCCGCAAATACTACTACTACGGCTAGAGTCTAACCACTAGACAACTAGGATAGTCCAATTGGCTTTTAATTTCCAGAACTAAAAAATTAAGAATATTTAATTTATATTTATCCTATTAAAATTCTTTAACAAAAAATCCGTCTAATAAATCATGACCCTGCTTTCCCTTCATTAATATGCATAAAAGCAAATTATTGATTTATTGAATTTATGTTCAGCTAAAACAAATATGGAAAGGCCTTTACATTAATAGGCCATTAAGATAATTTGTTTTATTCAATAATAAATAATTCTTTAGTTTTAGTTTTTCATATCGTCATATATTTTATCCATTTAAGGAGGATTTTCAACATGTATTGTTTATTTATCATGATTTTAGGGAAACGAAAACGAAAAGGAAACAAGTTTTAATTTTTAACGAATCATCAAAAATGAAATATAAACTGTTTATTTTAATATTTTACTCACATAAATATACATAACAAAGCAAAGTAGTGTATAAAGGTGCTATTTACTACATACATGCGTTCTTATATCAGTATAATTACAGATGTTTGAGCTGAAATTATGACTATACTAGTTCAGTTTATGAAAAAAAAGTTTTTAACAAAAGTTGTTTGTTTTATAATAAGGAACATTTTCATTATGTTTTGATTGAAACACAAAAAGAAGCAATAAAAAAATTAAAACACGTATAGAACACAGATAGTGAGAAATTATATACATCCTGCATAGAAACTCGATAGCTCAGTTG
The DNA here is from genome assembly GCA_963920215.1 of Nineta flava. Classification (NCBI taxonomy): domain Eukaryota; kingdom Metazoa; phylum Arthropoda; class Insecta; order Neuroptera; family Chrysopidae; genus Nineta; species Nineta flava. The sequence continues at coordinate 93,869,738 of OY986042.1, forward strand.
GTAAAGCACAGGATCGGAACACCACAGGTCTTGTGCCCACATAATTAACCTCTCTTTATAGCTCTTGAACATATACAACACCAGGTCGTTATCTGTTTTCGAAAATTTTTATCCGTGATCAAATATTTTCAACCGTTACAAAGTCGCGACTAAACTTATGAGAGCCTTGTATTTATATATATATATATATATATATATATATATAAATACAAGGCTCTCATAAGTTTAGTATATATATATATATATATATATATATATACATATATATATATATATATATATATATATATATATATATATATATATATATATATATATATATATATAAGGTAAATATGTTATCTGTGTGTCTGTGTGTGTGTCTGTATAGGAGATAGCGAAATAATGGTGAGAGAAAACCCTAGGTACGACTCCAGAGAAACTATCCGAAGTTCAAAATTCCAAACTGTTCCGTTTTTTGACAGCTAGATCTCTAATATATTTTCGATTTTCTATAGAAATACTTGCAATAACAAAGTTTTAGAAATAAATTATATGCCAATAACTTTAAAATGTAATAAAATTTTGACGTTTTGAACTGTCAAAATTTTTGAAAAGAATAAATTTCACATACACTTTCTATAAGAATTTTTTTAAGCCCGTGCAAAGCCGCCGGCTTTTTATACATATACCGGGTATAAAAATAAACAGTTGAAAGGCGACTTTACTAAAAATTTTCTATCCATAAAAATAATATATTTGATATCAATATGAACAAAAAAAAAATTCCGAACAGATAATAACGTAATGATGTCTAAAAGTTATATAGCTACACAATAAAATACCAAAACTTACCTATACTACTATTACTACCTACTATCATCCACCTGACGTCAGTATAGTATAAAAAACAAAAAAACAAACTCTATGTTATTATTTGGTTGAATTCACTTGAAATTGTACAACATTTATATAAATTGGATTCTTCTTTCTATAATATACGTAGTAATATCTACATAAAAATAGAATATTTGCTAGAGCTATATAGTATAGAAGTATAGTATTGTATTGTCAAATGATGCATGCTGATGTAGTAACTACTAAAAATAAAGACCCTTTTTAACATTGCTTCGTTTCTATGTCTGTATGGTAAAGAGTAAATGTATTATGTACTGAGTGTTGCAAAATGAATTGCATAAATATTTAGAATAGGTGTTCAAAATATGGCCTAATTCGTCCATTTACGCATATCCGTCCGTCTGTTGACACGATAACTCAAAAACAAAAAGAGATAACCAGCTGAAATTCTAAGTGCGTGTTCTAGAGCTAAAAAGTAAGGTCAATGTTTGGGCCGAATTAAATAGGCAAAACTGTCCACCTTTGAAACCGCAAGAGATAAAACAAAAATGTAAAGACACAAATTGATCCTTTTTTAAAAATAAACAACTTTTGTTATAAAATTTTTTACATAAATTCAGGATATATCAGGTGTTTAAGCAACTAACTCAGTTAGTTGTTAGTCACGATTGTTATAATTCAATTAAATAAACTGTATAATTTTAAGAATATTTTAAAACAATATTGTGTCTAATTTATTAACGTAGTTGTTAGAAACAAAAAACACTATTTTCCAATAAGGCTAATATTAAAATTTTGATTTTTAATCGTACGACTTTTTCAAATGATCGATAAGATATTTTGAATTTTTGAGGAAAAAACATAATTAGATTAGTAAACTTGCCAAATAAGCCTCACACATGAACGTCTGTAAATATAAACGATTAATAGGCGATCTCCCAGAAATCAAAAACTATAGCAAGTTTTACTAACCGGAACCACCACCATCGACTGTTCCAGAGAAAATTGTCTAGGTCAGTGTAGGTTGTACGATCACGGTCCCTGCCTATGTCCTTCACAAACATTTAACAGGAATGTTTTAAATATTGCATTGTTCAGTTTTTATTAACCGGAACCTGGTCCCATCGATAGTATCGGATGATATTCTTCGGCAGTTACGTATTATGATCACGGTACCGAATGAGGTACTTCAATTTCGATAGATAATAGATGCTGCGATTCTAAGGATTATGAACCCAGAAATGCTTTATTTTCGAGATATTGTTCCGAGAAAAAATGGTGAAAACAAAATAATATTTATTTTAATATTTTGTATCATTAAATTATTTAAAAAAAGTTCATGTGGGGTAGAATCTTGCGAAATTCTGTACCTTGGAACAATACATTACTGGATCTTATACTCACAAGGACTGTTTATCATATTTTGATGAATACTATTAATTCTGGATGTTTTAAGGTATTTTTATTTCCTCGTATCTAAATTAAAGTCAATTATAATAAAATTAAGACGCGTGTATTAAGAAAGTGAAAAATTATACCGTCTGTTTTGGAAAGCTTTGCTAATAGAGAATCAATGTTAAATATTACTTACTATAGTAACTACACAATGCTTCATAAAGAAATAAAAATAGTGGGGGTACTCTGTAGTCTGTAGTGTGTGTGTGCATACGTAATGAATAATAATATTATAAATTAAGTGGACATCACTAAATCCCCACTCTTAAATCAAACGTCATACCACAAGCAACCAGATGTTTTTGAGTATGTGTATGTATGTATGGTCTTATAGTTAATATTTTATTTATTTATTTAACATTGATTAGAAATGCTCTTGAAAATAGACTGTATACATCTCGCAATATAGAGCCTTCATTACTTAGTTGGTGTAGTGTCGGCCTTGAAAGCCAGAGGTAGTGGGTTCGATCCTCACAAAATTGTGTATGATTTGTTCATATCAGGTATTGATGTTACATAAAATTGATTTCTTAGATTTGTATCTAACTATTATATTTTAAAGCTTTGTACCGAGCTATCCCATTTCTTTTAAAGTATGCTACGAATGATCTGGAACATTCTGTACAGTATCATGTAAGTTAATACTTATAAAAATAAAGAAATTACATACAACATTTTCGTCTAGTACAGTATTTTTCCTTAAATTATTATAAATTTCTTGTGTATGTGGCTTACTTTTTTGCCTTTCTTTGCAATACATAATTTTTTTACCGGACAATTGGATAATAAGTTGGGATATTGTTGGATCGTTAGAAAAAGTACTTGTATAGAAGAATTGTCTAGAATTAGATAATATAAAAATCTGATTTATTTAAAATATAAAATCTCTAAAATAAGTCAAATTTTGATTGGATAATTTCTTACAAATTCTCTATAATTCTCAATAATTCTTTCTCTGTAATTCTTTCGAGAATTGTTTGATGTCTTGCTTTCTGAAACTTTCTGAACCGAAAGACAATTTCTTAACTATTTTAACTATTTTAGTTTTATATGGTAATGAGTTCGAAATATAGTATGTCAAATATAAATTGTTTCAGCTGTTTAAAAAATTTATTGTACCATTTTTTGTTCTTACGATTTCTTTCTTTCTGCCACAATGGTTTTTCTTGATGGAAAATATTCTAACTTGATACCTGGGAAACAAATCTCAGCTCGAAACACACATGTTCAGCTAGACCTTTTTTTAATCCGAACTTTTTATCTCATACTCAGTAAGTAGTTTTTTTTTCGTCGTCGAGTTTATGCAACATCATCACATCAATATCTTACACTTTCTACCTTGAAAAAAGTCTCACGCTATTTCATTTCTTGATAAAAACCGGGAAAAACAATTTTTTCCAAAGATTAAACCTAGCTAAACTCCGGAAACTCCTATTCTTGTAATCTTGATTTATATAATGTATATTTATTATTTTTTCAAATGAAATTTTTTTTACAAACAAATGAAAGTAACAACTAACTGAGTTAATTGCATAATCACCCGACATATACTGAGTTTCTCCAAAAAATTTTTAACAAAAGTTGTTTATTTTAAAAAAAGGAACCTTTTTGTCTAAATTTTATTATATCTCTTACCGTTTTAAAGATGACGCACATGACCTTATTCTTTAGCTCTAAAACAAACATAAAATTTTAGCTCGTTATCTCTTTTCGTTTCGAGTTATTGTGTCTACGGACAGACAGATGATTTTATCCGATAATATTTCCAAACGTTACAAGGTCGGTACTAAACTTATAATACCCTTGTACATATATATTTTTTTAAATTGTTTTTGTAAACTAGCATCTATTTAAATCCATTGTTGGTATGGTTGCCTTTCGGTTCATACAATACCAATGGAAGCGGCTAGCGTTTGCTTATATTGACATTTAAGTAATTACTCTAAATATTGATAACATTCTGTGTCACCAAATGCTTGATATGAAAACTCATACACATCTAGGGATGGGAAGCGAACCCACGACCTTTGGCATTTGGCATTCATGTTATGTAGTTTCACTATCTTTTTGATATCGTTGTATAATTAATATTGTTTATTAACTATTAACATAGCTTTAAAAATGGTTTTTGTAAATTAGCGTCTATTTATATATATATATATATATATATATATATATATATATATATATATATATATATATATATATATATATATGTATATATAATTTATACCGCGTAGAAAAATGATTAAAAATCGCGATAAAACAAAGTTTTTTAAATCTTTAATGAAAATATAATTCAATTGATTGATTGAATCGTTAAAAAATGATGAATGATAAATAATATAAAAAAATAAAATCACTCTTTAATGAATTATTCAATATAAATTCTACCCTACCTTTTATACCCAGTATATGTAAATATACAAGGTATATTAAGAATAGTTGCGAATTTGAAACGCTTGAAAATATTAATCCTTGACATTATTGCTTGGTATAGGTGTTCAAGAAATGGCCTAATTTGGCCATTTTCGCATGTCTGTCCGTCTGTCCGTGAACCCGATAACTCAAGAACGAAAAAAGATAACGTGCTGAAATTTTTGTATGTGTTTTAGAGCAAAAAAGTAAGGTCAAGTTCGTTAATGGGCAAAATCGAAAAGCGATGTACATCTTATGTACATCTTTGAAACCGTAAGAGATAGAAAAAAAAATTGTTTACAAATAATGTTCTTCTTTTTAAAATATACAACTTTTGTTGGAAAATTTTTTTTCATAAACTCATTAGTTTTCTCATAATTTGTGATTAAATGTACCTCAGAAAGCGAACTGTTAACATTTCGAATACACAGAATTGTTAACAATTCAATCATTGATATACAACTCTATACTAGGTATTCAAACAATTAACTCAGTTAGTTGTTACATTACTTGTTTAATTTAAATTACTCCATTTATAAAACATATATTTATTTATTTATATACGAAGCATTTAGTTTACTTCAATTACTGCTTGTATAATAGTATATACCTATATACACAGAATGCAAATTTACTTATAATAATCATAATAATAATATAGTCTTAAGTACTTTATTTATAAAGTAACTTGTTATCAAAATATTATAATGATTAAACTCGTTTAGAATAAATGAACTTATTTTATTCAGATTACTTCATACTTACGAGTTAGTTACTCGTATAGGTAAATACATATGATTTTAATTACAGTTTTATGTATGTACGCTTTATACAGCAGAGTTGAGTTTGATCTATCAGTCACGGAAACCATCATTTAGAGTTTTATAAGAATGAAAATAAGTTTGTTAAGTAATCAACGATACCATGTGGGTAGATTATTCATTAACATGAATAATATCAAAACTATAATTATAGCTAGCGAATAAATACTGCATTCAAACAAACTAGACGAAGAATCTGTATTAGTGTAGTTATGATACTAGATTTTGTACAACAACAACGAGAGAGTTTATCGTGAAGTACCTGCCTTTCGGCTCAACCTCCACTATCCCCCATGGGAGCGGGCTTGGGATACGCCCAATCAGCGCATCCCGTGATCTGAGTATCCTTCAGGACTACCAATTGTTATCTGATGTATGTCAGGCAGCACCTTGGTTTGGCCGGGGACTATCTAAACCCCTATTAGCTCTGCAGGCTAACACCCGAGCTGTATACCGCAACTCACACGTTAGATAAGGGGCTACCAGTGATGACTCTTAACTGTGAAGGAGCTCATCAACACTAGTTGTACTTTCCTCCTAGCCTGCGATGTAGGCTTTTAACACTGCCACTACGCGTCCATCCCAATTGCTTGACGCACACAAGCAATGCAAGCCAATGTGCGGGGCTCGGACCAAGCAACCCGTAGTACGAATTTAACCCTTGTGGGGGCTTTCCCCAAGCGGGCTCCAGAACTTTAGCTCTGGGAACCCTGGGCCAGTTCAGCGTCCTTACAAACGCATACAATACTAGATAGAAAATAAAAAGATAATAGATAATAAATGAAATGATGAAAATGATAAATGATAAATGATAAATAAGGTTAAATCCAATGAAATGAAAAATGTGCGTCCCCCCTCAAAGATAAAAATAATAAAGTAAAATAAAATAAATAAATTTACATACAGAACAACCTCGTTCTCCTCGTTGCTTCTCTTCCCGCTAGGCTTTGTACAGTGGATGCCCTTACATCGTAGGTAACATTGCTTCCAGAATTATCATGATAATAAAAGAGATTGGTAAATAAACCAGAAAGGTGTGGCCATATTTCGAATAAGCAATAATACACTTTACTGGTTTGTTTTGGGAGAAGCGAATCCCGCCAGACTAAACACAATGGGTCATAATGTCGAAGTACAATAGTTTTTATTCCCCGAGATATCTATAGGGTTAATTGCTCTGTGGTCATAAAATTCTCATTCGATTATTATTTGAAATTTGAATATGTACCAACCTCTTTTATTATCATGATAATACAAATTATACCCGCCATCTTACCTACGATTTAAGTGCATCCACTGTATTTTAATATCTAGTCACCGTATTGCAATACATAATATGTCCCTAGGTTACCTGTGCAGTAATCATGAATAATCCACAATTCAATATATTTGCATTGAATTCTGGTGACTTTAGAATAGTCGAAATATTCTTTGTAAATGTTTCCAAAATTCGAAACATTTCTAATAGCTATAACTAAAAATAAAAATGACAATTTATAAAATTTATATATATATATATATATATATATATATATATATATATATATATATATATATATATGTCGCAGTTATTTCGATTTCTAGTAGCTATAATTAAAAATGACAATTTATAAAATTTATATATATATTATATATATGTTGCAGATGGATTGTCGAATCCGCTATTTTACAAAACCGATAGCTGCTTTACATAACAACTCCGTTATGTAAAACAACTGAACGGCGTTGAGCTGTTTTACATAATTACTGAACTTTAACACTTAATATTGCTTAAAAGTTTTGCGTTTATCAGCGAGTGCAGCGGGTCAACGATTAGACGTTATGTAAACCATCGTGAAATGAAAGCTCAAATTATAGATTTTAGTTAGTTACCTAGCAGTTTATATTGTTTAAGTCTTAAATTCATAGCTTAGAATTATTGTAAACGGGCTAATGGAATTCCCATTACTATAGGTCCTTTTTCCTAACAAGTTCTATATATTTGAGTTATAGTTTCAAAAATTATTGAAATTAAATAAGGTAATTATTACAACCGAGTACTACAATCTTTCACTTCATCGGTCATAGCCCGAGTTAGTTGGGTTTGCGTGTATTTGGGCCCCGCAGTAAAAGGCGTTCTATATATTTGCGTTAGTGTCAAAAATTATTGAAATTAATTAAGGTAACTATTACAACCGAGTACTACAATCACTTCATCGGTCATACCCCGAGTTGGTCGGGTTAAAGTGCGTTCTATATATTTCCCGATATCAAAACGCTCTTTTTGACTACAGATAAGCTATTCTGCATTTCGTCTAAACGTTGGTAGCAGTTTTGTAAAACGTATCGCAATGACAATCCAGCTGAACGTCGATCAGTTGTTTTACATAACGGAGTTGTTATGTAAAACAACAAGCGGTTTATATATTATATATTAATTCTTTGTTTTTAGCATGTTATCGAACAGTTTTTCAATATAAGGTATATTTCTATTCTTGGCGTTAGAAAACTGTAGACTAAACACTTCTAATACATGCCACACTATACAATATGCATAAAAAATTCTTATATTAAAATAAAAACAAACTTTAATAAAAAAAAAACATTAAGGGTATATATAATAATGAATATTTGTTTTTATTACCATGTGAACTTTTCTGTTAACGATAAAATATATAAAATATATTGTATATCATATATATAATTTAGTTGATTGTCCAATGTACGATGTCCTTTAGTCATATTTAAAACTTATCTCTAAAACCTGAATAGTGAGAGAAGAAGAATTATTTACGAGGTTGAAATTTTCGTCTTTGTTACATTGAGAGGCATAGGGTAAAAAAAACAACCATTGGTGAATGTAAACAAGCAAATATAACATATTAACTTGTATATATGAATTGTGCATTTTTTATTATAAAACTCGTTTATTTTATTTTATAATGTCTGTAAATTGTTGTGTACCGAGTTGTAAATATTTAAAAAGAATAAATTTGAGATATTAGTTTCCATAAATTTCCAAAATGTTCAGAAAAAGTAAAATTAAAAACCTATTTTGGAGGACGAATATAATATTTTACTAAAATATTTTAACTAACGATAAATATTAAACCAAAAATATAAATATTAAATAAAATAAGATTAATAACTGCTTGAAATTTCAACTGAAAAGTCTAAAAACGTCGTGAACTCGATTATACAGCACGCTAAAATAGTCATAGTTAACTGTGAAGGATTTTTAGTTTTACCACCGCGGCGCTGCGATCTGAACACAAAAACCTAACATTGTTGATATTTCAACAGGTATTCCGTTTTATAGGTATATATATATATTGTTACATTGGATAGCAGAATTATTAATAATAAAAAGATAATGTATATTGAAATCAAATCTGAACATTTTATGATTTATTTTATGAATGTGTTCAGAAGATGATAAAATTATAAGTTAAAACTACCACACGGTGTGTTTATAATAGGTGGTAGTTGTAAGTTGATATCAACTCATAGACTTATAAAATACTACTATAGCTTCTTAATAAGTATAATAAATCCATACGCATCCTAACAAAATAAATAAAATAAAACTTTTTTACAAAAAATAGAACCGACGAAAAAAGAAAGGAAAAAATAAAAAAGTAACTTTTGGCTTTTTTAAAAATAAAAATAAAAAAGTAATGGGCGAAGGGTGAATCTGATTTTCGGTTAAAAGTAAATATTACATTAATTACATTTTGTTTGTTTGGCGCCGACTCAAAATTATTTAGGTATTTACATTAGTGTAGGACTTAGACTAAAAAGTTACTTTTTTATTTTTTCCTTTGTTTTTTCGAAGGTTTCATTTTTGTTACAACGTTATTATTATTTGCTTTTCAGTTAATTTCTTCTTTCGTCGGGTCTATTTTTTGTTAAAAAGTTTTATTTTTTATTTTTTTGTGGCTTATAGTGTTCTTAGAACTACATATGTGTGTCAAGTTTCAACAGAATCGGTTCACAGATGAAAATCCAGTGGTGAACAATCAACCATTCCTTATTTTTCAATCCTTAGGGGCGAAATTTTTTTCTCACATTTATACGGTACCAATTTCGAAGTATACCTTGTCCAATAAAAAAAGAATTATCGAAATCTGACTACTCTGTAAAAAGTTATGCGTGGCCATACATTACAAAAATATAGGGGTTGACTTGAGAATCTCCTTCGTTTTTTTCGTCGATTAAAAAAACATTCAAACTTCAGCAAAGATATTGAGTGTCTACACACAGAACGTTTATTATGATATTTATGATATTTTTCTTTAGTGGGAGCGCTGGGAAGTCTTATATGGGGCCAACTTTGAAGTATCCAACGAAAAACTATCAAAATCGGACTACTCTGTAAAAAGTTATGCGTGATCATACATAAAAAAAAATATATATATACAGGTTGAATTGAGTACCTCCTTGTTTCGTCGGTAAATAAGACGTTGAATTCTGTTTATTTGTTACGGCGCATTCAATTAAAAAATGATTGAACCTATGCACATGAAATTTATAGTTTATAAATAGTAAGTCAGGAACCAATTTAGTTTTTGTTTCATTAGGATATCTCAAATTTGTTCCCAAAATTGGAAGTTTTAGTAATCGGTGTAGTTCAACAAGTTCTTTTTATAATTCAATCATTGAGTTTTTGACAGCTATATATTCATTTGTTAAGGTACTCAATGTTAGATGGCAGATAATATTACGTATTGGTAAGTTATTGGAAGCGGATATACAGTTACTTTTTAGGGTAATTAAAAATTATCATCTACTAAGTAGTAAATATTCAATAAAAATTCGTTATGCAGGAGTAAGATAATATTTTATTATTAATATTTTATTTTAAAATAGTAAATATTTCTATAAATATAAAGAGAAAAGTGTCAGGTGATAAATTGTTGTAAAATTTATTATCTGCAAGTTTACTACTTCTGGTATTTTTTTTCTTTTTACCAATGTTTAAAGATAAATTCATAATTTTGTTTTCTCCATGTTGCTACTCTGGCTAATTTTTCCCATTAATTCAGATTCCAAGTTTCATTGTAATGAAATATTAATTCAGTAGTGGCGGGTCATTTTCGAAATATGGTATGTAAGGTCTGAACATTTGCAATACCAATGTTTTTTATGTGATTTGCCCCATATAATGTTTTCAGGTATTTCCAAACTATATCAGCTGATCGGGTACTCGGGCGAAAAGAACTATGTAAAAAATTAAATGCGAATCAGGGAGATTCCGCAATAAAATATCATACATATACTAGTGTATAATTTCAAACGACTTTCAAACAGCGCGCTGGTACTCAGGATGCCAACTGAACCATAAAAAATAACCTTCTGCAGCGGACATGATAAAAATGCCTTTTTTTACGTATATTTTATTAAAAAACTTAACAACCCGATGTGCATTCTTCGAAAGTTTTAATGAAAAATATTTCTAAGGAATTGAGGAAAGTGTGTGTCGAATTTCAGAACAACCGTGACTATATTGAGAGAGTTCGAAGTAAAAACAGTCGGAATCGTGCATTTTATTTCACCATGTTTATGAAGATGCATGTTAAATTTCCCCAACTTTCGTAACGATTTTCTCAAAAACGCCATGGGGATAAATTTTCAAAAAAATTTAGCTGATTTCTGAGGATTCATTTTACTAATTTCGTGAAGTTCTTGACAACATAATAATAGTTTGGAAATACCTGAATATTAAAATATTTACCTACGCAAAAAAGATTTTAAACGAAATAGATTTCGGTATTTAAATTATAATATAAGGAAAGCATTAGTGGAAATTCTATGAAAATCAATTCAGATGCCGCGACAGTAGACGACACGAGAGAAGCATGTCTCTTGTACAAGTATAAGTTTTCGATCGTCTCGTCTCGTTTTTACAGTTAGAGAATTTCTTGAATAAATACAATTTAATAAAAATTTTTGACCCCGGGACTCAGGCATGATGTGGAAACATGTATATCCTACAAGTTTTTTTTTTTATAAAAGAAAAGCAGATTTTTTTTTATATTTTAAAATTATTTACAAATAATTTATCCAATAATTTGTTATTGCGGATATTTCTATGGTCTAGGCCCTGGAATTATGATTATGTTTGGCCAAGATTTGTGGGCGTTCCCGCTATTTTACGGTTTTTGAACCGAAACAACTGTTTAACCGTTTATTTCTTAACGAAAAGCAAACACTTGTTCTCTTATAATTCCCTAAATAGCTTATATTTGAAAAACCAGCACTGTAGCTCTTTTCGTTCAGAAGATATTTCGGGGTCAAATCTGCTCTGATATTTCCTGTAGTAATAGTACTGTAAGCGCGAAGGCAAAAAACCCTTTAAACCCGGCCTGTCGCACTACCGTGCTCCAGATAGCAATTATAAACTACTTATATTAAAGATCTAGCCATTAGAAAACGTTATTTATAATGTAAAATTCCCATTTAAAACCGAATGCCGATGATTGCCGACTGTCACATAAGCAATTGTTAACAAAAATTGCAATCTTGTATAGTCTTGCTATAGAAGAAATAAACGGTTAAACAGTTGTTTCGGTTCAAAAACCGTAAAATAGCGGGAACGCCCACAAATCTTGGCCAAACATAATCATAATTCCAGGGCCTAGACCATAGAAATATCCGCAACACACATCAAAAAAACATATTTTTGTACTTAAGAAAAATCTTTTTTCTATTCATATTTCCGTGCATATTTTTCGAATTTATTTATTTTTTTATATTATATATTATATTTTTTTATATTATATATTATATATTATATATTATATTTTTTTATATTATATATTATATTTTTTTATATTATATATTATATTTTTTTATATTATATATTATATTTTTATTTTTCTATTCTTTTGAAACAATAAAGACTATAGAAAAAATTAAGTCATTACCACCCAAAATAATTTGCTGTTTTGTTATTAGTACATTTTTACAGATTAAAAAATCTGTAGAGATTGAAAGATAGTACCATCTGTCGTCTCTCGCTGGCATATTCTTGTCTCGTCGCGTTTTTCTCGCCGCATCACTACATCCCTATCCAAACTTTCAAATATAATAATATTATTAGCAAGATGTCTATAGAATTTATATTACTTTTTTTTCAACATACATAACGAAATATTTAAAAAATATAATTGTGATACTTTTGAGACTGAATATTTTTGAAAGGTGGTAATTATCTGACGTTTTTGTAAATAAATGATTTTTTTATTATATATTTCTTTCAAATTCGTTAACGATTATCATCGTTTACCAAACCGTATGTTTAAATGTGGTTTATCGATGATCTTTTGTATTGATAGTGTTATTTTTATTTTATTCAATAAACTCCTCTGTATGCATTTTATATATACAACGTTTTAGTCAAAGAGCTGTGGCGATCATATAGTGAGCGGTTAACGAGATATGGTTTGAAATTTTGTGAAAGGAGGCATAACATATGAAGAGGGCATATTTCGGATACTAAATCAACTGAATTTGTATGTTTTTTTCTTCAAGTTACTTTATAAACAAATTTTCATTAGAAAACTTAGTGGTTTTTTTTATAAAATATCGATTCGGTGAAATTCATATGTATGTTTTTGAAAACAGGAAAATCAACTTCATCTGACAATCTGATCAGCGATTTACGAGATATTATCTAACGATATATCATCAATATATAAGATATTATCTATCGTATAAAAAAGGGTAAAACTAATTATTCTGAAAGCAAAAATGGTGACCTAAAAAATTCAATTATTTTCAAGAAAGTAAGAGATTTACAGTAAATTAACAAAAATTTATGTAAAACATTTAGGTCCTAAAGGTATTTCCATAGTATACTGCCAAGTTAGAGGGGCGTGGTTTGTACTATACTTGCGAAAGTACATAATATACACGAAATATTAGAGCCAAAATCGGGTCCTTTTGAACCAAAAAAGCTACAGTGATGAGTTTTCGAATATGGAAAATTTACGGAATTTTAAGATAAAAACCTCTCTACGCAAATCGTTAAGAAATTAATAGTTTAAAAGATATTTAACTTCAAAAACCCAAAAATTATCGATTTATATAATTCCAGAATTTCAAAACTCCCTGACATTTACAGATTTTTAAGGTTTATCAGGCCAACTATCCGAAACCCTGTAAGTTCTTATAAATTAGTTGCATTATTAATTATCAGGTGATAATAACAATGAGGTAACTATTTAAATACTATATATATATTATGGACTCAATATACAGTGAATGAGCTGTTTATTTTACTTCTACTCATGCGTATAAAGAGATGTATATAAGATGTTTTTTGTCTTTTCTTCAATCTGTTACGGATTAAAGGGTAGCTCTCAATTGGGTGAACCAATTGACCAATTTGCAGGGCCAATGAAAAATTTGAAGTCATTTCTGAGCTCTAGCAATACAACTTAAAATTACACAGATTCATAGACTAATTAGGTAATTTTATGAACACCTACACAAAATTTCTTATTCTCCGATCAATATTTTCATCCAAATGGTCTAAACTTCTAACAACCCTTTTGTACAAATGGAGTCAAAAGTCAAGCTATCAATTAAAAATTTTATAATTGATTTATTCGAATTTTTGCACTATTTATTCGAATTTCGAATAAATGTTTCAAATAAAAGTTGTTAATACAGTTATAATGAATAACTTTTATCCTAACTAGTTTATTATTTATAATTTTTTTAAATAATAGCGCAAATTTGCAGCCGATTGTACAAAAAAAAAAGCTTGTAGAAAATAAAAAAAAAGTATTGTAGGAGAATTCTTGTAGTCGGCTCTCTGACTAAAATGATGACTATACAACATTTCAGTATCTTGCTTCTCAATCTTGTTAATGTTGATATTTGTTATACAACCATTAAATCATGAGCTAATTAATAAGAGGTCCTTGTAAATCTATTTACACATATATTATATTTAAAACAAACGTAACATATCTTTATGTCTGTCTGTAAGCTAATAAATCAAAAATTATTGGATAGCATTTCGATATCGATTATTACCAATGTAAAAGTAAGTTTTCATGGTAGATTATAGGATAGTATAAATATCGTATACCTATATCTTAAAACAACAATACCCCTTAATTTTGTTAACGTAAACAAAACTATAGTTTATAATTAAGGATTTGAATTCTAAAAAATGTATTACATTTTTAGACATTATGCGTTTAATATACAGACTGTGTTGGAATGCTTTTCCAATAGAGAATCAATGTTAAATATTATTTATTACTGGCAGACCGTCTGGTTACTGTTCGGAGTCAGTCAGTACACATGTTATGAGAGTTATCTCATATGCGTATGCTAGTTTGTTGGTCATTTAAGAGTGGTACTGACTCATTGACTGTGTGTACTCATTTAAGAGTGAGTGAGTGTGTACTCATTACATGTGTACTGACTGACTTCGCACAGTAACCAGACGACCTGCCAGTAATAAATAATATTTAACATTGATTCTCTATTGGAAAAGCCTTCTAATTGAATGGTGCATTTTATTACGTCTACCGAAAATATATAAACAAAATTTATTATTTCCGCCTTTAATTTTTATTTCGCATTTTTTGATCGGCATTATAATGTGAACATGAACTTGATAATATTTTACCAGACCGAGATCGGACCGAGAACGAACCATGATCGGCACTATAGTGTGGATCGACCCTTATGATAAAAGCCTTAACTAGATTTACTTTTATTTAACAACATTTAACATAACCAAGTTAAAAGAATTACGTAAAACAGAATAGACTTGCCGTTTGATATTTTTATGATAAAGTTCTAGGTCTAAGGACATTCATGTGCAGTATATAGAACATGCATAAAATTCTACAAGCTTTTCTTTCTTTAATTCTTTAATAAACAAGCTTGTTTCAATGGTTCAATCTATTTGTATATGACTCGATTATATATATTTCTTTTTGCGAAAAAAAAAAAGTTGCAATTATGCAGATTAAAGTAATTTATAATCAATTCTAACGTTTGATAACAGTATTCAATTAAATAAAGTGTATAATTCAAAGAATATTTTATAATTATAAATATGTAAGTGTTAATTAAAGAGATTCTCATATAAGGGTCTATGTTAAAAATTTGATTATGAATCGTTGATAACTTTCTCAAATGGTAATTTTGATCGAGGTTCGATCGAAGTTTTGAATTTTCGAGGAAACGTGATTAAACTTGCCCAATATCAAAGGTTAAATATCTCTGATATTTATTTAATTTTTAAATTGAAACCACAAATTTTATATCAAGTTTCATTATGAAAATTGGACAGTATCGTAAATTACATAATTCGATCGAAGAAACACAAATTTTCATAATCTTTTTTATAAAACTAAAGAATAAACTGAATCCTTATAGAAATCACAATTTCTTCTTTATTTTTTCTCAAATTTTCACAAAAGCAATTGTTTAAAACTTATTTGAACGCACTGAAATTCAAAAAAAATTTATCTATGCTTTATTTACACAGGTTAATTTTACATACAAAAACTTATTTTGAGAACTGCGAAATTGTAAACATTATACGAACCTTAGGCTAAAGTGGCCCAACATTTCCATTCAATCGTACCAAAATGAAAGACGATAAAACATTGATGAACAATTTGATATTCAATAAGGTATTAGAAAGTTTATTCGTCATAAATTACATAAAATGTTTGTTTTTCACGCGAGATGGCCCCACAGGCAATGATGCATTAATAATAAATTAAATTAAATATTAACATTATTACTATTTTCAAAATAAAAAATATAAATTTTGCAAGATATTTGAAATAAATTCCACCCAAGAATATCAACGGGAGATAACAGCTTTGAAAAATATTTTTGATAGTTTGATATAATTGAAATAAAATTTATGTTGCAGGCACTTTGAAAACTCATTATAACAGTAACTTGAAATTAAATCCGTTGTTAATTGTAACAAATTTGTAGTTTATTTAAATTTTATAAAATCGTTTATTTTATTTATTACTAAATTTATCTTAAGCTCTTTATTCAGTACTTACGTAGGGTATTAAATGAATAAAAATTTAATTACACCTTATAATTATTTAGTTGTATGTTATGTATCAATATTTTATAAATATATAATGTAATTATTACATAAGCGATTCAAGCACGCTATGTAAATTTATTCTAGACTTTTATTAAATGAATCATATTTAACATATACGCAGTTTGTAAAACATTGGCGATGGAATTTATAATAATTATATCCACAAACGACAAAAAAAATCTTTTTTGAGTTTTTTTGTTTGTTTGTTTGAACGCGCTAATCTCTGAAACTGCTAGTCCGATTTGAAAAATTCTTTTTGCGTTATATAGCCACATTCATGAAAAAGGCTATAGGCTATCTAGCATTACGTTAAAATTCTTAGTTAGCGATAAATATTGATATATGTAAAGTAAGTCGGGAGAAAAAATCCATTCAATATATATAGATATACATAGGTCACTGGTTCAAATCCGGCTGGAGGGAGAATTTTTTTTTTAATAATTTAATTTTTTAAATTTGTTTTTATTTAATTTATTTTATTTTATTTATTTAATTTATTTACTACGTGGGATAGCTATATAAATGCATTTTATATAAATGCGGACGAAGTCGCGAGAAACAGCTAGTTTAAAAACAAAACTCAATTAGAAGGTTTCATTAATAGCTATCGCACTATTATGTAAAATATATTTAAATAGTATCGAAATTAAACCACCATAGTCATTAAACCAAAAATATTCATTTTCCAAAAATATCCATATTGATAAATTCAACCAATCGCAGAGCGCATAGTGTAAGGAGACCCTCTTACCGTCTGTGAGCCTTTAAAAGGTAAAGCTCTACTGTTGAGGCCGCGCCTTCTTACACTATGTGCTCTGTGTGATTGCTTGAATTTATCAATGTTTAATTGATTATCTTAAAAAATCTTAAAAAATAAGCGTCAAATCGAATAACTTTATGCAACTTTTTTGTTTGTTTTTTGCAGTTCTACACCATGGTATAGTTTTCTTGAATGAATTTCTACACCCTGTGTATATAAATATGTATACACTGAGTGTCAAATGTGTGCGCACGGGTGTCTCTAATTTTGACATTTATTGTTACACCATAACTAGTGCAGAATCAGCGGCTGTGTGAACACTTTGTGTCCAAGTGTCTCTTGTGGTGTCTTAGTTTTCGAACAGGTTCGATTTTTTTCCATAGACTCCATACATTCCATATACAGATTATAAACAAAAAATATTATTATATAGAAATTTTAAAAAAATATTATTGTAAATCTTTTATTCATTTACCTGCAGCTAAACATCTCAATGTTAGTGCTAATCGTTCACCTGGAGTGATCGACAATCTCTATCGCGTATCTTTATTTTTTAATTATAAGGGTAACGTTTTCTAATAAATATTCGAAATTCTCATATTTCATTCGACAGAAGTTTTCGTAAGATGTAGGATTTTCATCGCACAACTCAAAAAGCAATCTATGGTAAACTCCTAGTTCTTGTCTTTTTTGAATTCACTGGTGAACCCAAATACTTCTTATGCGTTTCCGTTGTTGTTTAATTACAATATAAGCAGCAATAGCGGCCGCATGACGCTTATTAATGGTGTCCGAGCTCTAATTGTTTCGTTCTAAGTTCTATTGTTTGTGAACAGCTCGGACACAATTTCCGTACATTTTATATATCCAGACACACCAGTCCAAGTAGCCGAGCGGTCTAAGGCGTTATGTCAGCGCAGTATGCATACTTGGAAACTGGGAGGTTATGGGTTCGAATCCCGACATCGGCAGTTTGTTAATTATTTTAGAAAAAAAGAGGCGGTTAATTGACTAAACTGTCGGCGTATGGACAAGAACGAAGTAATCGGCTATGCTTGAGAAGGTTTTCTGCAGTTTCCTTCACGAATTCCATATGAATATCGGCAGAGTTCCTATCAGAGTCGACTGCAGCCGCATATCCTCCCAATTCCTAGTATACACACAAATTCCTTTCACTCCACTCACATCCTTAGGCATCACAAATGACCTTACGGTCGAAGTGTAGCCCGTCCAGTGCAGCCTCTACAATCTATCTGTCTATCTATCCAGACACACAAAAACTTTTAAAGTGTGAATTTATGTCTGACATTTGTGTTGCAAGTTCTGTCGTAGTCTAAACTAAGCTTTACGAAGTAATTCGACCTTCAATAATTTTAAGGCATTCTGTACATTAAATGTTTAATATAATTCATAACATATTTATAATACTTGACCTCTATTACAAGTATTGTACATTATATAAGTAAAATTGATGTAAATTCTGCACGTTAAATTCCAGTAAGAGTAATATTTATTTTATTTTTTTCAAATTTATGAGTACATTATTTTTGTTTATTGGAATTTTTTCTAATTAAATAAAACGTTGACACGTTTAGAAATAAATACGGTAAAATTAACCAGTGCCTATAATTTAATTTTTAATTTATCGATAACATGTTTTGCAAACATTGCAGTAAAAAAAAGTAAATCATTTTTATTTAAGTGTGGCTTTAAATTAATTCAAAATCTACTAAAACTTATATTAATAAACATAGTAACTGAAATCTACTAAATTTAAGTACTACTTATCAAATTTACTACAAAAACTGACCAATCTTTGATGGATTGTGAGATACAGATCTCATAGACCAGTTAATCGAAACATGGGCATAAGCAATTTTTAAATTGAAAACTCCTAAACCGGAAATAGATAATAAAAAGTCAACTTATTACACCCGGTATAAATAGATAATATATACAAGGGTACATTGGTCGACAAAAACAAATTTGGGTATAGATGTTCATAAAATGACCTAATTAGTCCATTTCCGTTCGCATGTCCATAGAAAATTCGTTCGACTGTCTGTAGAAACAATAACTCCAAAACTCCAAAAGTAAATTTTATGTGTGTATTCTAGAACTTAAAAGTGGGATTAATTTCGTGATTGGGTAAAATCCATCCTCCAACCTAGTGGAAAGAAACCATTTGAAACCGTAAAAGATAGAAGAATAGTTTAAAAACAAAAAATGTTGCTTTTAGAAAAATTTACAACTTTTGTTTGAAACTTTTTTCATAAACTGAATAATTTTACCATAATTTCCACCCAAAAACTACAAAAAAAAACCCACACTTTAACGATGAGTTCAGTATAGGTATACCGTTTATTTAACTCAGATAATTAACTCAGTAAAGAATAAGCTCTGTATTAAAAGTAAACAATCTGTTTTGTCAAGATTTGTCATTAAAACTTGCTTATCTTTGAATTTCGATAACTAGACTTCGTATATATGGATATATACCTGGGAAATATCCATCTGATCTTATTTACATTTTATTTTTATTATTTCTACAAGAGGTTAAAAATTAATTACATCTTGTTGTATTTTTTTAATTGTAGACTTAACTGTTTCAACATTTCAAACTAATTGAAAATCGTTATTTATAATTACCTAAGTAATATTTTTAATAACATACAAATCTCTTCCTTCATAATCTACTGTTCTATACTATGTTTAAATTAGTGTTGGACTATACTAAATTTTATCCAACAAATCCAATCTTTGAACTCTCTTTACATCAAAATGATTCATTCATTCGATTCTTCAGTTTCCTTTTCATTTATTTTTAACACTATATGCATATAGCAGTGATTCTCAACCACTGTGCCACGACACTTTTGTGTGCCGCCAAATTCTTAAAGTGTGCCGCCAAATTTTATAAATGTATATAGTAAAGTATTATCCAACATAAAAACGACAAAAAGATCGAGACTGTTAAATGTAGAAGACGATATGAGAGTAGCATGGTCATTTTTACGACCAAATATAAATGAAATTATCAAAAAATATCAAGCTCAAATTTCTCATTAAAAGTATTCTTATTATTAACTTGTAATTAATCCCTTAATAAACGTACTGTTGTTTTTGTAGTACATATTCTTTTATTTTACATTCAAAATTATTATCATAAACTATTTTACACAGTGTATTATAGGTAAGTTAACAACTTTTAAACTTATCTAAAATCTAAAGATCCGATATAAACTTAATCGAATTTCAAACCCTAACTTAATTTCTACACAATCCCCTTATTCCCAAAGAAAATTTTGGCCTAAGAACGATATGAGCGTGTATCTGCGACCATGGCAACTGAACAATTCACCAAAAAGAATACCTTATCGTGATTATTTCGATTCGAATATTATCATTATACAATCAAAGATCAAAATAAGAGAATGGCTCATCATTCACTACGGAATCACTTTTTTTCAACTCAACACTAATAAAATTAAATAAAAATTTAATTAGCAAACGTATTTTTTTTCTTTATGAAAACGAACTAATTAGGTCTTCCCTCTCATTTACAGAGCTCAAATCAGCGTAGCGCAACAAAACACTAGCCTATTACGTTTTTATGTAATTTGTTTGAAGTTTTTGATTATATATAGAAATATATTAATGGGCGTTACTTCATTAGTTGTAAAGTCGGCTGTTTCAACAAGATTTAAATTTCATTTTATGTGTTTTAATAGTTTTTTTTTCTTTAAATTATATTGTCTCGTAATTAATAATATAAATTTTCATAAAATCCATTTAATTGTAATTATCATTTAGTATAAAACTTGCAAGGTAAAGATAACGAGCTGACTTTTTAATATGTTATTAATTAATAGGAAATATACATAAATTAATATTGAGTGAGATTTGATGTCTTGTTTCTTAGGAATTAGTTTTCAAAAATTGTAATTTAACACGGAGTAGGTAGGGAATATATGTTTCATCAAACATTTATCGGTAGGTTAAACTAAACTGCTAAAAACAAAAATTAAAATAACTTGAAAATCAGTAGTAAAACAATCGTAGATTATGTTAAAAATATAAACAAAATCTACTGACGTGTAGTTTTGAGCATATTTTAATATATATATATATATATATATATATATATATATATATATATATATATATATCCCTATATTATTGAACAATGCTATACTAAGCTATACTAAGCTAAGCTAACCTAAACAAAGCTAAATATTAAGGTAGTTCCAGCATTGTCATGTATAATCAGGACACAAAACCGATTTGCTTTTATTCTAAAACAAATACATATACACATATACTAACTTATATATATTTATATACAAATTAATGTAATTTTGAAAGAAAAAAAAATTTTAATTATTATATTTCGAAAACACAACGATAAAAAGTGATTTTTTTTAAATTTATTTCAGAAATGTTTATCTTTACGATCATAGTTTTTTTTTTTAATTCAGTCGAGTATTTTTTTTAATACATCAGTTAATAGTTGGACGGACATGAAGTTTAACATGCTTGTAATGTGAGAGAATGATTACTTTGTTATTAATTATCTCGCGTTCTAAACGGTCAAAAATTTGGAACTTCGGGAATTATTAGAAAACGTTATTTTTAGCTTGTGATAAAAAATCAAAAAAATAAAATCTGTCGAAAAGTGATTTCATGCTGGAACGTCCTTAAACGTAGAAACAGAATAATAAATCATATTTGTGAGTGTAACTAAGTATAATGTACTGTACATTACATTATATTGATTAAAAATAATAACTATATATGTAAATAGTTATTAATAAATTTGAATACTATAGTAACAACAATACAACAACAAAGATTATATATGTGTAATAAATATCACTATTGTTTTAAATTTTAAAATGTTTATATACATATAACAAAATAAAAAAATATACCGGATGTAACAGAAATCATGGCTGGGTCATTTCAAAGATTCAGAGAGGATTTCAAAAACTATAAAATATTGGTACAAAACAGGGATCTTCCGGTTATTCGCATTAATAATCGCGAAACTACTTGCTTATGTTGTTTAGCATTTCTGAATTTAAAAAAAATTCGTTATACAGGAGCTGCTTCAACTTAGCGAATTTCCTTAGAATACATAAATCACTTTCTAGCGGTCACACTTTTAGTCTGATTAAAATTAAATGTCCTATATGATTTTCGTATTTGCAAGGCCAATTTTATTAATAAATGACATACGTCAAGGGGAAAGGGGGCATAAAGAAAGCAGAAAACACAAAATATAAAATATCTCTCTTAATATTAGAACAATCGAAAAATGCGTGTGGGATAAAGTTGTAGAAAATCATGTTTGCTAAACTTCATCATGTGTACAGAGATATTAAGGAATTTAATTTTCAATCTTAAACCATCAATATTTCTGTAAATATTAGTGTAACAAATAATAAGAAACAAAATTTCAGTAAAACTTTAAACCTACAACTTTACTTCTTATAAATTTTTCTATTTTTCGAACACTGAGGGAGTTTTGTCAAATTTTTTATTTCCCCTTCCCACTAAACCCCCCTTGTATTTCCCCTTGACGATTTTACCCATTAACGAAGTTGATCTTTTGAATACCAAAAGCGTCTCAAATACCAAATTGCATTCCGATCAGATTAAAATTGTGAACACTAGAGCGATTAAAGACACAAAAATATACATATATATATATATATATATATATATATATATATATATATATATATATATATATATATATATATATATATATATAAATTTTACAGATGGTGATTTTCGACATCTACTAGATAGGATCGATGGAAATTTGAAGAAATTTTTGCAAAATTTTGAAATTTTGAAATTTTTCAAAATTTTGAAATTTTGAAATTTTTGCAAAATTTTGATGGAGCTAGAGATTTGAAACTTTAAATATAGCTCAGAACGGCGTGACAATGCAAGGATCTGGCATTAATTTGTTTTAATATTGAAATAAAACTAATTTTAAAAATTTGGTGAAAGTGCCGATAAATATTTGAAGTAGTGGAAGCGGTGTGAAATTACATTGAGCCATAAAATAATTATTTAAATAAAAAATAATTTTTTTATTTACTACTTTTTTTAAACGGACTAAAAAGTATTAAATAATGACTCCTAGGCCCATACACATTCCTGCGTTCTTCGCAATGGGCTCCTACGTTCTTCGCAAACCCAGTACTATGTGATATAGTAACAGTTACTATACTTTTATCTTCATGATAATAAGTTTTAACATACAAATAGCGTCAAAAGACAAACTACCATTTCATAATTGAGCTGTAAATTATTTATTCGAATTTCCGAAAAATGTTTCGAATAAAAGTATGTAGTATAATTATAATGAACTATTATCCGAAGCATTTTTTCGAGATCAAAAAATTCGGCACAAATCCATTATAAAATGTTGAAATGATAGCTCGACTTTTGACGCCATGTTAAAGCACATGTCTCCATATATAAGCTATTTAAATACTGAGCGATCTGTGACATCCGGTAGCAGTAGTAAGTAATACTTGAAACCATTAATACTTGTGTGTTCCTCTTAATGGATTTTATTTGTACATATTTTTCATAAAATTCTATTATAAACATTTTATCGTGGCTTAATTTTTTTTTTCCTTTTTAATCTTTGCTTTTTCAATCGAATTGTATCATATTTTTTAATCTTATAGGTAATTTATAAGTAGAAAAAAATTGTTTACTATTGTTCCATATATTATTCCGTAGAGACTACTAAATGTATACATAGATAATTTCATCTACCTTAAAAAAGGTCAAAGTTTTAATTTTAAAAGTTTAAATCAATCATAGTAATGTACAACTTTTTTTACACACAGTTCGTTAAATATTGAAGTTAAATTATAATTTCAGTAAATGTGATTCAATGCACATTATTAGGATAGTCCGACCGAACTTTCAGTATTGGTGTATCGCCATTATGACGTCATGAGTAACTTATAAACAGAATGAGTAAATAAAACTTTATAAACAGAACATTTTAAACGTCCTAAAAGAAAACTTTGATAATATTAATCATGGAGACTACACAAGAAGAAGATCGAACTTCATGTAAACAAATAATTGGCAAAAATAAGATGTCTGTAGTGTTCTCTTTTCACCGGAGACAGTGGAGAGAGTATGAGGTGCGAATTTTAATTGAAAAACATAGTAAGTAAGCAATAGTTAAAAATACGCAAAATAATAGGGAATATGCATGAAAATTTTTTTTCACTTGAATTGAAGCATGTTTACTTGACAAATATCAAGGTAAAATTACTTTTTAAATAACTTTAAAAATAAGCGAGATATGAATGATTG
The DNA here is from genome assembly GCA_963920215.1 of Nineta flava. Classification (NCBI taxonomy): domain Eukaryota; kingdom Metazoa; phylum Arthropoda; class Insecta; order Neuroptera; family Chrysopidae; genus Nineta; species Nineta flava. Next base: position 93,894,471 of record OY986042.1, read on the forward strand.
AAATTCCCGATTAGACAAAGAGGGTGATAGTCCTCTTGATATGTTATGTGACGTCATATTACACTTTCACTATTTAAAATACACGTAAAACTCCGTTTTTAGTATTTTTGCAAGAAAGAGACAGATAATAATCTTTAAAAGCTTATAGCTTCCTTGATATTTGTTGGATTTTAATTTCGTTTTTAAAAATTATTACAGTATTAACAGTATTTGCATATTCTGAAAATAAATGTGAAAAAAAATTTTCATGCATATTCCCTATTACATAACAATAAAAAACTAAATAATTATAAAACATCGAATGATTAAATAGTAACCTGTAAAGTTAAAATTGTAAAAATGAAAATAAATTAAGTAAAAACAAAGTATATTAAAATTATTAATATCAATTTAAAGATTATTGAATCAAATATTAAATTAAACTTTTATTTATTAATAATAAGTCTAATTTAAGGTGAAGCCTGTAAATTTCTTCAATAAGTTATGAAGATTGAATTGCATCACAAAATGCTCCACGTTTTTACAATTTTTTTATTTTTTGTGCGTTACCCAATAATGAAAGCGTGTATTTTATTTCACACGTTCTTTTATATAGTCATTAAAATTCAGTAATTTATTTTTGTATATATAATCATTAAATATGAATACTTAAATGTGGATGATTCCTTGAATTATGAATCATAAAAATTGAATCATAAAAAATGCCTTGAGTGGGAGACCACCTTAAGATTAAAACTCTAATGAATAGTGCTAAATTCTATTAATTACTATATTTTATTTTTTTTTCCCATTTTTTATTAATCAACATATTTCTATTGTACAAATGTGGAATAATCCAATCAAAGAATAAGCAGTTAAAATCGATAATATCTACCACTGAGGAGGATGGAGGTCATCATACTAATTATATGAGTTTTGCTTGGATCATTATTAAAATAAAGTGGATTTAAAACTCGTAAAAACAAAGATTCTGTACTTCTGTTCTAAACAAATGCATTGTGCCATAATTCATTTCACTATTTGAGTTTAGTGGAAATAAATAAATAAGTACATGTCGAAGAAGATACAGGAATAAATACTAATCGACCTATCTAGGGTGTATTCGTGTGCCCTACCAATGTGAAAGTGTCACGTAGAAACGAATAACATATCCAGAGACAATATAAGAGTAATTTTAATAAGAGTGATGTTAAGAAGAGTAAATCGAATGAAAGCAATTTTAACAAGAATCATTTCATTAAAATTTATTATATTTTAATTTATTTAGTTTAATTTTTATTTATTTTATTTTTGTCTATTGATCTTTATTTTCTATCTATTTCTAATTGTCAAAGAGTAAATTACGACCAGTTAATTTATACTGATGATGACTACTTTGTAGTCGAAATACTTGTTGATAATACAAAAACTGATTTAGGTATTGGGGCGAATTTGAAATTTTAGTAGAGCGCTGAAAGTGTATAAGCGTCCAAAACGAATACGCCCTTAGTCTTCTAGATGTAATTCCAAAATATGAGGGTATTCATGGAGTGTGTCTACTGTTCGAGGTTCAGAGTATTGAATGATTGATATAGAACTGGTCATATGCTAAAAATTCTGAATAGAACAAAACACTTCCGTAGAAGTTGCAATGCAGATGCTATTTAATATTTACTCGATTTTCGTCACGTCTCACAATTTAGTCTTTTCAAAGATACTGAATCCTAACAAAACAATATTGATAATGTCTTTTTAAAATGTGCTTATTTTTTTTTAAATTTACAACATATTTTAATTAATTATAATAAATATGTAATATTTATAGATCAATTACATGAAAACATTTAAAAATAAATTACATTTTAATAATATACTAATTTCCAACATAACAACATACCAAGCGTTGTTTAATTAATATATATATATATATATATATATATATATATATATATATATATATATATACGAAAAAAAATTATTAATTAAATATAAAAAAATAATAATAAAATGTTAATTGAAATAAATTCTCATAGTTATTATTATTATAATGGAGGGATTGTGGGTATAACATGTATAATATTTATGTAATAATATTATTGCAGTTCATTTTTTATATTGGTATAGCATTCTACAGCTATTTTATCTTAATAATAATAATAATTAGCAAGAGGGGTACCGCTTATGGCTCCCTATAGCACCTAGACCAAGGGGTCGTCTGTGCCCTCCTTGAGAACAACCTGTCATCCGAAGGCGAGAAGTCTCCGGGTAAGAGGTGCTATTGTAAGCAGATGAAGCTATAGGATTTTGTTAAGGCCAAACACCACACAGAATGGGAGGGATTGCCCTCAGGATTGATGGATCCAGGATTTCAGATCCAAACATTCTATACCCTGCAGGATGCTGCAAGGTTCAAATAACATGTATGGAGGTTTCGTCGTCCTCCATACAGGCCCTACACTACAAGTGGGATCATCAGAGATCCCCAAGTTATGAAGGTGGTATTTAATATTTGTTTGTTTGTGTATACTTTCGTGTCAACATAACGTTGTTTGTCCAAATTCCTTTCGGTTACGTATGACAAACTGTAGAAGACGTATAGCGTACGAACGACTATAGCGTATACTCCGATAAATTTCATTGTCATTGAATTTATTAATTAAATTAAATACTGAACTAGTTATCCAGAGGCCCGAGGTTCGATTCCTGGTTGACGAGTTAATTTTTTCATATCAGTATTTAATTTAATTAATAAATTCAATGACAATGAAATTTGTCGGAGTATACGCTATAGTCTTCTACAGTTTGTCATACGTAACCGAAAGGAATTTGGACAAACAACGTAATGTTGACACGAAAGTATACACAAACAAACAAATATTAAATAAACAAATCACTTCAAAAAGAAGTAAATACTGTCTAATAAATAAAAAATTAGAATAATATGAAAAAGTTGGCTGTCGCATCACAATCGTCTTTGTTGTAGAGGAAGCATACTGGACTAGTTATCCAGAGGCCCGAGGTTCGATTCCTGGTTGACGAGTTAATTTTTTCATATCAGTATTTAATTGAATTAATGAAGGAGGTAGTTCAATAGACAGTGTTCTGTCAAGAGCCCAACCATCCTTCTCAACTATATTCTATTGAGTTTCAACCGAGCACAGTCGAATGGCCCAAGTTTATCTTAATATATCTAAGAATTTGTAATGAAATTTGACATTTTAGTATAAAGGTATTGCGGGTATTGCATTGCAGGTATTTATGTTTATGTTATAAATAATACTAAAGAAATTAATGAATATAAAATATATACAAGGAAATATTAAACATTATATTATCGAATGATATTTAGTGAGAACTCTAGGTTTTTGAAATAAAATTTCAAATTCGCCCCCTTTACCTAGATCAGTTTTTTGTATTATAAATACGTATTTCGACTACAATGTAGTCATCATCAGTATAAATTAGCTAGTCGTACTTTATTTACTCTTTGACAATTAGAAATAGATATAAAGTCGAAATATTAAGTTTAGTCCCGATTTGTAACGGTTTAGGAAATCGATCGCCGGAAAAAATTGTTGGTATAGATATTCATAAAACGACCTAATCCTAGTTTCAAAAACTGCTAGTTTCGTTGTTTTTCAGCTCAAACATCTGAACAGGGAATTTAAGCAATAGTTGTTATTTTTTCACTTGGTATCATATTTCTATTGGTATCATTCCGATTTTTCTTTTCACCATAGCTCAAGAGTTTGTCATGAAACTTTGATAAATATTTTCGATAATCGCGATGAAATAGAAACGAATCAGATTGGAATGCAATGAATATAAAAATAAAGTCTAAATATTATATCAATAATTGTGTACGTTTTCAAAGTCAATTATTTTATATTAAACTCTACAAAAAAAAAAACCTGTTAGTTGTATACATACAAAAAAAAAATTAAAATTAAAACATCATCGTCAATGCAGAAGAAGAAGAACTTCTTATGTCTTTACGTCTACGTTGGCTGTCTTCTATGAGATGATATTATTATGCAAAAGTTCGTTTAACATCAACATCAACAACTGAGAGAGTATCAACTATCAACATTAAAAACATCTTTATATAAAACAACAAATCTTTGCTATCGTCTAATCAATCACACGTTTTCTTGTAAAACATCATCTGATTAACATAAGTATGTTCGTACAGAGTGATTCATGAAAACTTAACGTATAGACTATTCAAATTTTGCCCCAATTCCTAGAATAATTATTTGTATTTTATAAATACGTATTTCGATTACAAAGTAGTCATCATCAGTATAAATTAGCTAGTCGTACTTTACTCTTTGACAATTAGAAATAGATATAAAGTCGAGATCAACAGACAAAAATAAAAATAAATAGAAAATTAACTAGATAAAATATACTAGATTTAAAATATAATAAATTTTACATTATATTGAAATTGCTCTTGTTAAAATTTCCTTCATTCACATTTATTCCTGTGAATTTTACTCTTATTAAAATTACTCTTCAATTGTCGCAGGATATGTTACTTGTTGCTAATTTGGAGACACACGTCAAAATAGCAACGAGTAACATATCTTTGACTCCATATCTCGGAGATAGTTACGATTAGCTAATGCATACTGATTATTACTACTTTGTCATCATAAAAAATTCGCCGAGAATCATTAACATCAATCTCTTCATAGACATTAGAAACATGAAAACTACTACATAATTTTGTACCTTTAGAAATACTTTTTTTTCTAAAAATATCTAATTGCACTTCTTGGTGGCTGCTCATCAATTTTTTCACTGGCATTGTATGTAATTATTTCGTTATAGTTCAAATTAAAGTTGACTTTTTACATATATATCCGTATGTGTACGAGTTTTGACAGAACCATAATTTAAAGTAAAAAACACGATACGGCGCAGAGGTCGCCCGCCAAAAATACTTTAGTAGCGTATGGGTAAATGTATGTTTGAAAGAAAAATTAAATTTCTTAATTTTAACGATTAATATTCATTTTATGAACATAGTTTGTACAACATTAAAAGTAAACTTTGACATATTTACATATTTCTAACCTCACTTTTTTTTATTCTGCATTACTAGGTTTAATCTTAGACAAAATAATACATTTAATAAAAAATATGAAAAAAGCAGTAATTCATATTTTACAGAGTATAAAGGCAGTAAACACTGCTTTTCGATTTACAACAATTTAAGGCAGATGATCTCGTATTTTAGGCATTTTGATTAATTCTGATCTAAAATCGCACTTAAAGGACTTTTCATGAAGTCATGTAACATTAGTTATTAGTCGTTCAATAGTTACTATGGAAAATAATATTATTAATTTAGTTTAGAAATATTAAAAATTTAGATGTTAGTTTTCTCTATTTCACTTTATACAATTTACTGTGTTTTACCTAAGCACGGCAGTATACGCAAAGGACCCGACTACCTTCAATTAAAATCATTTTATATTTTTATAATTTTTACTTCTATGGAATTATTTTTATTCGCCATCCAATCTCGAAATGTTATTGACAGCTTATAATAAAAATACATACACTCCCGTTCAATAAAATTGAACCGACCTGAATCGAATCAGTCTCTCACAATTTTGATTATTCTTGTAGTAAATGTTTTTGACAGATACAACATTTTATTTAATTTTTATACGTAAAAGTGAGATTTAACACTTAACATGTATTTACATTACATATTCTTACTCTATCACTGACTTGTTTACATAAATAAGCAAATATAAAACTCCCATTTCTTTTTTCACATTTAAAAAATATACTACGTATCTTTCTTTATAAATAAATAATGTACAGAGAGTTACAAAAGTGAGGAGTTTTCTGAAATGTAAGAGAATTAACATTTCTGACTGGTTCAATTCTATTGAACGGGAGTGTACATACACATATAAAAATACGAAATTCCATTTCTATTTGTTTTAATCGTTCGTTACTTATATAGTTCAACGCTGACAAGCTCATAAATCACTTTCAATGCTCAATAATAATATACTTATGGCATAATATTACATACATCATTTTACACACACAAACACAGGTAACAACATACCTTTACAGTTATTGTAAATAATTCTAAACTATAACTAAAAGTAACATTGAACTTGACGCTAGAGAGAGGCTCTGATGTTGTTTTTATTATATGGGAGCGAATTACTCGAAGTCATCATTATTGATGTTGAAAAGTGACTTAGCTATCAAGTGATTAGCTCTTTATGTGTTTTTTTAGAATAAAATTAATTTTAAAAACATATTTGTTCTGTCATTTTTAAGAATTAATGTGCGAAAGCTTTTATTTAATTAAATTTAATAGAAGTATTGAGAAAAACTCTCGAATGGAATGAATACAAACTAGTTAGTGATGCCGAGAATAGCATGTCTCTTCTATTGTATTGACTTGTCAAAGTTTTCTATTGTCTCGTTTTTATATTGAAGATTTTTTTGAAAAAATGCAATAAAAATGAAAATAATAAAAATTCGTTTTAACGTCCGAGGGCGAATAAGCATGTTCTCGAAGCCCAAAAGGGGGGGGGTATTAGTGGGTAGTCTGGCTGGCCAGGAATCTCACACTCTGTGCGTCAAAGCATTTCCCACCTCCCTGCCGCAAAAATAATAATAATAAAATAAGAATTCGAAGTAAAAAAATAGAAGAGACTTAAGATAAGACCCTTCCAAAATTTTGCATATTACATTTTTACGATTGAAAGAGAATACTATCGTTTGTCTCTCGAAAATCTATTGAAAATCAGGATTCTAAATTTCATCGCATCTCTCGCTGACATGTTCTCGCCTCGTTTCTCCCATCTCTAAATCACAGCACCACGAATACTAGTGATCATAGCTTAAACGCTCTTACTCACACTGTCGAAAATGACGCCAATAATGGTAACGTTACTGGACGAAAATCCATTATAGTTATTAAATAAAATAAATATTTAAGATTTTCGTAACAATAATTTTATTTTGACTAGTTTCAAAGCACAGTTCCTTTATCAGAAAATATATAATCATTATCATATATTTTCCGATGAAGAAACTGTGTGTTCCAAAATTTTATTTAATAATTATAATAGATTTTCGTCAAATTAGTATATTTGAGAAAATTCGCTTAGTCTATGTAGCTCCTACGTGTCAAATACAGAAAAATAGTGTTTATAATTCCAAAAAACACAAACAAATCACAATTGAACACTGAGTGTCACAACCCGTTTAAAGAATAAATACATGGAAATATCCACAAGTTTTTATATGGTTCGTATATCCATAAATAAATGTTTGTTTTATATACCTTCAACTATAACGATTGTTATAGACACTTAATGTAAGAAGTATATCAGAGTATTATTGTGTATCGTATCGAGTCGCAATTTGTAGAAATTCATTGTTAAGGAATTAGAAATAAAATTTCTAAATTTTTAAATTTTTTCTTTGCGTTTTTCTACTGTTGTATATTTTATTTTAAATTAAACAATAAAACCTATTTTGACAAAATGGAAACCCGACTTTGGAGTTGGTGTCAGCATAGAGAAATTCACATAACTTTTGGACACCACCTCCAAAAATAACAATAATTGTAAATATATATTTAAAAATTTTTGCTTAGGTGAACTAAAATTGGCACAAGAATATGCAATTATTTTTTTACTTTTTAGTGCATTTCTTGTTATAGAATATTTGAAGTCGGGTTTCCATTTTGTCAAAATAGGTTTTATTTCTCGCTTTTTAGTGACTTTGATGTTCTATAACTGATTTTATTTGTCTAAATATGGGTAGACCTACTAAACGACCAGCTAATTTTTAGTGCATTTTTTATAACACTTTTTTTTTTATAAGTTTTAGTGCATTTTTTTATAACAGATTTTCAGATTTTTTTACAAGCATTTTGTTTTTTTTTTGTAAAAATTTTTTTTTTTGGGGTCGGATTTTTTTTTGGAAAAAATTTTTTTGAAGTCGGTTTTTAAAAAAATTTTCTTATTTTCCCATTATGAATGAGTATACCCTTTCAAAAAATTTCCGCAGAAATCGGTTATCACATATAAAATGAGGATGTTCCTCGATTTCCCGGGGATCCCCTCATCAGAATGCGTGACAATGGGACCAATGGGAACCCAAACCCTTTAAAACAAAAACAAAAATTCAAAATCGGTTCATAAATGAAGAAGTTCTGAGGTGACACACATTAAAAAAAAAAAAAAATACAGACGAATTGAGAACCATCCTCCTTTTTGAAGTCGGGTTAAAAATGAGTATTATTGTTTATTTTAGAAAAATATACAGTGTCTGAAAATATTGAGAAAAAAATAAATTATCCGCTGTATCTGTGCAATTATCATATAATTTTTTCTCGAAATAGCGGCAATATCAATCTCGGTTTACATACAAATTTAATACCGAAAATCAAGGACAAAAGAGGTCAACTTGCTGTGGACACTTGCAGGGTTGAGGGTAATGTTACGGTCGACGATCTCACCCATGAAGGAGCCACACTCCGATGTTAGAGTCCGGAACCATATCTAGGAATAACTAAAAGACAAACTAGCTCTGCCCTATACATCTATGAACAGGAAATGGAAAGATACAACAGGCTGCAGACAATCGAATCAAATATTAGTTGGATACAATGCCGCGAGGCCAACCTGGCTTATTGGCAAAAACAGGAAAGAGATAAAGCTCTTGATTGGGGGTGTTTACCGGTCTCTGCGGGCTCAAGAGGCATCTATCTCTAATGAGGTTAACGGACAGTGCGAAATGTCTGGACTAGGCGGATGATACATCCTTTCAGAAATAGAGATTTAACCGAAATAGAGGAATCTGATGTAAAACAACTAAAGTAAAGCTCTGTCCTGTCACTCGCAAAGTAAATGGGTAGATTTGACAACGAACACAGGGCTAGAGGAAACGAACCAGATGTGGTAGAGGATAGAAGAGATTGAGAGGATGGGTTTCTTAGGGGTCGGCAAAAAAAGGCTTAGAATGGCCTACATGCCAGGCATCGGCATCCCCTCGACTACTACCACTAATACCGAAAATACTGCTTTTGGGAAAAGTGTGTGGTATTGCGACACCTAATTGTTATTCTCTTCAAATACTTTACAGGTGGTTTATATTCCAAACGATTCTCATTTTTTATCTTCGAACCTTTAATTATAATAATAATAATAATAAAAACGGTCTAAATACCTTGATTTTCTCCAAGAACTACGACAACTACACCCTGGCTACTCAGTCAAAATGGTTGTTCTCATTATCAGTTGCCTTGGCGGTATACGCCCCACTTCCGAGTCTAATCTTTCCACCATTCCGGTTTGCAGGTTCCACATCCGTGCGATGCAAGGACGGAGCCTGTACGATCAGAACACTACATGACAGACGAACGTACCTTCTGACTCGGAAGACAGACGTAGCCAAAGAGGTGGGTAGCACTGGGGTGTATATCCTGTATCCACTCTCCCCTTTCAGCTGACATAAATACGTTAATTTTCAATCAAATAATAACAATAATAAAACAATACTCGATTAATTGAATAGATTGGCTATGAAATTAAAAGAAATAACTTTGTAACAACAACTGTTACAAATAAATAAGGCTGCAACATTAATAACTAATTAAAAAAGACAAGAAGTTCTTATAATAAAAGGTATGCAACAACAGTAGGTACATTGTATTGTTTTCAATATAATTATTATGAAACGATTGAAGTCTCACGTACGCATACACTTTAATGTAACACACATGTACACTTGGCCACATAAGTTGATGTCATATATTAAAATTTTTTGGTTAATTTGTGCCTTATTCATTCGATTTTCGAAACATATTTTCGAATAAAAGTTGTTACTATATTTCTAATGAACAACATTTATCCGAAGCATTTTTTCGAAAACCTAATCAATAAAGTACAAATCTATTATAAAGTTTAAAAAAAATAACATCAACTTTTGTGGTCCATAGTACAGAGGATATAAATGCATCCATCCCATATGGTTTGAAATGATTTTGTTTTTTTGTATTCGTTAAAAAATGCTGTAAACATATTTAATCAATTTCTGTTTCTATATTTAAACGCACATACAAATTAATATAAATTGAAAAGACCACCATCATGGATGTGGTTTAGTTGGTATTATCAACCAAAACATGAAAAGAAAGTTTAAATGATGATTAGAACTACTCATATGAAGTAGATTATCAGCGTAATCTTAAGGATGTTCATGCGTGTGACTTGCAATCAGCCCATTTTTACACATGCAAGTTTTAATGAAGGTTGTCAATCGCAATAAATATAACAAAAATTACATGCGCTGTGTACACGATTAAATTCACTTGAAACTTATCAAATGTTAATAAATTAAACTATGTTAATAAATTAGACACTGGGATAAATATTTTTTTTAAATATTTTTTAAGTTATACAGTTTGTTTAATTGAATTAACATAATAATTTTATGGAACATTATAATTTATCATTAATTATTTTTATCAGCATAATTGAAACTATTTTTTAGCGATAAACACTATACACGGTAACATTCTTTGACATCAATGATTGATATGAAATATTAATTAATACTATTATACACATCTAGGATGGAAATCGAACCAATGACCTGTGACATTCTAAATCAACGTTCTGAGCCACTGAGCTACCTGAGATGTTATGCTAGTGGAATGCATATGATATCTCATTATCTGGATGTCAATGTATTATTTATTTAATTACTTTTTTACATCTTTTGTAATTGTTTTTTTTTTTTTGTAAACTAGCGTTATTTATCCCTTGTTGTATGGTGGCCTTTCGGTTATATTATACCCACGGAAGTGACTATACACGGTCATACAAATATACTTAAACAAGCATGTTTATTAAAATAATGTTCATTATTAAGACATTCTCGATGGTCAATTCAAAATAGTTTTTCTGTTGAATAAAACCAATCGAATTTTTTTTTTTTTAATAATGACAATCAATGAAAGCTTGCACCGAAACTAATTTTTCTCAAATATACTCATGGTGTATGACACAGTAGGCGATTACAGATTCACTCAATGTTGACACCACGGGTAACAACTGGTTAAATAAATTTGAATAAATTATTGCTTAATGCGGAATATAATTAACGTATGAACACTTAATATATTTAGCTTCCCCAGTCATCAATAAGTAGTGTTTCTCATTGATCACTGTTCAAGATACAAATTCAATAGAATCAATAAATAAACGATTATTATCAATTTAAATAAAAATTAATGTGAGAATTATCCAGAAACAAAAATGATGTTGCCTTTTACATACGCATATAAGATTTCTCTAGTATTTCTTAAGATTTTATCTTAACACTAGCTGTTTCCCGCGAGTTCGTCCGAATTTATATGAAAACTAAATATATATGTATTGAAAATAATAATAATAATAATAATAATCACGATTATTCTTCTAATAACAGCTAGCCTTGTTAAAATAAATAAAATAAAATAAATAAAATAAAATAAATGAAATAAAAACAAATTTAAAAAAATTAAAATAAATTACTTTAAAAAAAATTGTCCCTCCAGCGGGATTTTAACCAGTGACCTATCTATATCTATATCTAGTGAATATATTTTTTCTTCCGACTGAATTTACAAATATCAATATTTAAGGTTAACTAAGAATTTTAACGTAATGCTAGATAGCCTATAGCCTTCTTCATGAAAGTGGCTATCTAACGCAAAAAGAATTTTTCAAATCGGACTGGCAATTTCAGAGGTTAGCGCGTTCAAACAAACTCTTCAGCTTTATTATATTAGTATAGATATTTATATTTAACTGTTTTTGTAAACTTTTTTGTGTTGATTCATCCATTGTTAATATGGTTGCCTGTTGGTTATTTTATACTAACGGAGGTGACTAGCGTTTAATTAATTTGGCATGTAATATTTGTTACATTATTTGGACATGAATGTTTTGATATGAAGATTCTTACACATCTTCGCTGGAGATTGAACCCAAATTATGGCATTCCAGACCAGAGCTCTGCAACTGAGCTGCCCAGATGCTGATGTGTATAATTTCTCACTATCTGATGTGTTTTTATAACTTGTTCTTTGAGTATTAAAATGTTTTTGTTAAGTTTTTGTGTTTATCCATCTATATTGTTATATTAAAATAAAATGAACCTGGTTAATTGAATTCGTAATGATAAAATTATTAAGCCAGGCACGGGCGTACCTATAGCGTACACATTGGAGTAGTTCAATAATACACATAAGTACACTAGTTTTTGCCCATGACTTCACGCTATAGAAAAGCAGAGTTCTAAACGCCGATAAACTCAATTAATTTGTCTTGAAAATTTTTTACCGTGTGTACTATTTTGTGGCACGGATACAAAAGGTGGATAATCGCCAAAATTACCGTTTTTTCGTAGACTTAGAAAGGGGGTGGAACAGATCCCCTCCACCCCGCCATTATAAACGACCGTGAAGTCAGGTAAACTGTCTTATTGAGCCAATTTATGTTGTTTTTTTTTTTAAATCCTTTCATATGTTCAACTTTGGCAAACGGCCGTAAACATTGGCACAGTTCTCGTATAAGACGGACATACACTTATTTGTAAATAAAAAAGAGACAGGTATATACATATATTGTTACTGTTTCTAAGAATCAGAAATAATATATTTGATGTCTGTTTCTTTTTCTCTTTACAAATGTTTTATACATATATATGCACATATACATATATATATATATATATATATATATATATATATATATATATATATATATATATATATATATATATATATATTTATATATTTATATATATATTTAATATACACATACGTTGCAAATTTCATATATCAATAGCTAATCTTGACAATGACAGCCTGTATAATATCTTGACAGAGAGCCCAGCCTTTTAATTGAAAACATATAACTTTTATTTTTTTAAATATACACACAATTTGTAATGAAATTCTTTCAAGTAAAAATATTTGGTTCAACCTTTTAATTTAGTGCAATTAAGTTTTTTTTGTTTGATAAAAACAAGTTAATAATAATTAAATAATTAAATATAGGTAAAATAACGTGTATATATATATATATATATATATATATATATATATATATATATATATATATATATATATATATATATATATATATATATATATATATATATATGTATATATAAATACACGTATGTATATTTATCCGATAAAATAATATATTTAAATTCTTAATAAATAAATAATTGCCAAGAGTTAAATTACAATTATTTTATTTAATTGCACAATAAAATATAATGAATAGGTTTTAAAATAATAATTATTATTATTATTACCTGTAACTAAGTTATTATTAGTTAACTATTTATAATATATTGGACCCTCAATGTATCAATATATACAGGGTCTCTCAAAAACAATTTTGACATAATAGGGAATATGCATGAAAATTTTTTTTCACATTTATTTTCAGAATATGAAAATACTGTTAATACTGTAATAGTATTTATTATAATATCTTGACAGAGAGCCCAGCCTTTTAATTGAAAACATATAACTTTTATTTTTTTAAATATACACACAATTTGTAATGAAATTCAATATATACAGGGTCCTGTATATATTGATACAATGTATCAATATATACAGGGTCTCTCAAAAACAATTTTGACATAATAGGGAATATGCATGAAAATTTTTTTTCACATTTATTTTCAGAATATGAAAATACTGTTAATACTGTAATAGTATTTAAAAACGAAATTAAAATCCGACAAATATCAAGGAAGCTATAAGCTTTTAAAGATTATTATCTGTCTCTTTCTTGCAAAAATACTAAAAACGGAGTTTTACGTGTATTTTAAATGGTGAAAGTGTAATATGACGTCACATAACATATCAAGAGGGCTATCACCCTCTTTGTCTAATCGGGAATTTCAATCATTAATATCTCGCTTATTTTTAAAGTTATTTAAAAAGTAATTTTACCTTGATATTTGTCAAGTAAACATGCTTCAATTCAAGTGAAAAAAAATTTTCATGCATATTCCCTATTGATATGAAAAAGTTAACTCATTCCACAGGCATCGAACCCTAGACCTCCAATATTCTACCGTTACACCACGGATGCTACTAATGAATGAGTGAATTTTTCCATATCATTGACATAGTAATACTTTGAAATCATCATCAACTTATTATTCCACATATTTTTATTTGTGTATATTCAGGCACCACAATATAATACTAATGTCAATTTCCAATAAATTTAGGAAGACATAGTATGAATGAACTAGCAGCATATACTATATTGATATGCAAAAATTCATCCACTAAGCATTAAATATTGGACTCTTGATTGATAGCCCATTGCGTTTTTAGCTGACATAAATGTTTGGATGGAAAGAGACCTTAAATTTCAACTTATAGAAAAGTCAAACCGTTTCCGATATATTTTTTTGTAGAAGTATTTGCTATCGGTGGTTAGACTATAAGCGAATTTGTTGTGAGATAATATGACTTTTCTGATGGAGCGGCCATACATACCAATCGAATAAAGTGCCCCTTCTAAGTCTCTTGATCACCGCAGACGGGTCCAACAAATCTGCTATCCGTGGATTTTGTTATTTTCAATTGTTACAGAACCAAGAGAATTTGTTATTAAGAAGCCAACGTCTATCTTCTTTTCAATAAGGCACAACTTTTTATTGGGACACACTGCATTTTAGAATCTCACTATTTAATAATAAAAGTGTATATCAATTGTGTGTATATACCGTAGAAACGTGCTTGGAATTCTAATTTGTATATGATATTAATATACATATTATTATTTATATCATATGTAAATTCTAAGGAATTTTGTATATGAATTTATAAGTACTTAAAATTTTTTAGCAATATTTTCAGTTGTAACGACTTATATAAATTAAAATATTATAAAATTTATTTTAATATTAGTTTATTTCGCTAGAAAACTGTCTATTTTTGAACCCGTAAGACATAAAACAAAAGTTTAATGACAAAAAGTGTTCCTTTTATAAAAATAAACAACTTTTGTAAGAAACTTTTTTTCATAAATTCAGTAAATAACGGGTATTTATTGTTTTTGTTTTGAAATTTTCCACTCTACAGTAAAACTTGTCAAAGTGACCTACAGTAAAGCTGTCAGTCAGCTGAAAAAATACGTTCAAAGTTGATGAATACGTAAAAATTCAATATAAGGCAGGAGGCCTAAGGGAACAGAAAAAGTCAGCACGTTTAAAGTTACCAATAATTGGTTTATTTGAAGATATTAATTTTTTAAGAGCAGACAGTGAAAAAAAGAGACTGAGTCGGGGGACCCAGGACAGAAGTGAAACTTCACTCGCTTTATATTGAAACTAAATTTATATAAATTATACATATTTATAATTGATTATGTAGAAGGATAATAAATTGTAATAAATGTTAGTGCCATAGTACTAAAAAAACAAAAATTTGTTAACGTACGGAGATCAACTTACTACATATTATATTATACGTATATAATACTAGCTGTTTCCCACGACTACGTCCTCATTTATATGAAAGCTAAATATATATGTATTGAAAATAATAGTAATAATAATAATCACGCTATATGATATATGTATATAATATACTTTATAGTTACTATGGAAACGATAATCAAAGTTGACATTTCAAAATTGAAACAAAATTTTAATAATATAATTTTATAGTTATTTTTTAGAAGTATAGTTTCTGTGGAAATGACAAAATCAGCAACGGATGGGTGAGAGTGCGCACACAGTAATATATACTGGTGAGTGACTGGACTTCGTTGCATTCCAAAGTGATGACGTCACGTTTTTTTACCAATTCACTCTCTGTATTTAAAATATATATATTCTGTATAAATTAGAGAGTTCCACTTCAAAATCAAAGTCATATCATGATTTTAAACTTTGACTTTTAGACTTAGTAGCCACAAATATTCATTTTAAATGTTATAGATAGATTTATAATCTTATTTAATAGTTTGACACCACAAACACTTTTACTACAATGAGTAAGCGAAATTTATTGCAATTAGAAGCATGCATAAAATGAATGAATATGCAATAATAATACTATATCTATGCCATATATAAATATAATTGAAAATTTAATGCTTGATTAAATATTAAATTATAATTAAGTATAACATATAAAGAATAAAATTATTTGTTTTTATTATTAACCTAAAATTAACTAAGTGTAAAATGTCATTACTGATTATATTGATGCCATTACAAACTATTTACGTTATATAAATATATGAAAATATATATAATTATATTGATTGATTGAATGGATGTCTGAATACATGTCCTATTATACATATGGTATAGTTGAAGTCCGAAATTAATTAATATATGAACATTTCGAATATAAAATAACATCATTTCCGCAATAAATGATGTTATTTTATTCGGAAAGATTTTATTCGAATCAAGTGAAGAACGAGAAAAAATTTTCATCTTACAAATTCAATGGAATGGACTCCGAGGCTTCCATCCTCAATGTCTTGTCAAAACAAAGCTACTTACAAAGTACCAGCTTGATGCTCATCATCCTGAAAAAACCCTTTGGTCTCCCGGACCATTTGACCTTATGACCTATTGTGCTTCCCCTTGTACTTCAATCTGACGAAGTTCGCCTCTACTATATGTTTGCAACTAGTCAGGAGCTTGCTTATCAGATTTTCCTGACGGTTCATATATTCAGAGGGAGATGCACTGAATATATTGTATCTTCTGAAACTGAGAGATTCGCAGTTAAAGTCGATTTGAATGGATGTTTTTACCTCCTCGCCCCACAGTCTGCACATAATAGATCCATTGTGGGGTTCATTTGTTTGTCAGCGTAATTATTCTAAAATTCCAAAACTAGTTTTGACTAAGAATTTCACATAGGTTTGTTGATTTCTGATTTCAACTGTAAGAATATACTTACTGACTTTACTTACAACAATTATTTGTATGAAGTTAATATTAACAATAATAAAAGTTTAATCATAATATTTTATGTTGTGTCATTTTGAACCATTTAATAATTTAACTTAAGATAAATCATTCAAAACTTAATTAAGCAAAAGTATTCACCATGTCTTACACAAATCTTTAATAATAATAATAATAATAATAATAATAACAATAATAATAGCACAAATATAACTATAATATTCTTCTATACGTTCTTATTATTATATAGTTCAATGTTCTTTATGGTTTTTTTTTAGTCAGAAGGATAGAGGTGAAAACCTATTCACCAACTTACGTTGCAATTGAAAGCTTCTGTCGCTAAGAAAGACCCATCATCGTACAATGGGAGTTTGCAAATTGTTTATACTCGGTATATATATATAATATACACAATGTATTAAAAAATAGACCCAATCTAGAAACAATGTATCAGTGATAGAAACAATGTATCTATCATTGTCTATGCACAGTATACCATGATACTCTACTACTCGACAGGCAGACGTCCCCACCAAAGACTGATCTAATGACAAATGTGGTGAGAACGTATCAAACCCGCCTCCGATCTTAATGCAGTTTAAGTGTGACAAAGTAAACCATATAGTACACTGCATATAGACAGAGATAGATACACTATACAATGTTTCCATATTGGGTGTATTTTAAAATATAATCTGTATACAAGGATATATTAGGTTTAATCCCGACCTTGTAATGTTTAAAAATATTGACCGCAGAAAAAAATGTTGGTAAAGAAGGTATTCATAAAATGACCTGATTTTCGCATATTCGTCTGTCCGTCTGTCCGTCTTTCCGTAGACACGATAACTTAAAAACGATTGTGTGTGTATTGTAGAGCTAAAATTTGTTGTCAAGTTCGTGTTTTGATAATATCAGACCGTACCAAAAAATATTGATTTTGTATAACGAAACAACTTTGTTTTGAAACTTTTTTTCATAAACTGCATTTCAGCTCAAAAACTAGAACAAACAATCATAAATAATGAAATCAGTATATACCGAGTATTTACGGTTTTCTTCACTTGTTAAATATAAGGAGTAAAATCAATTATTTTTAAATAACATGAAAGTTAGGTATAAAGTTTACTATTTTCGTATTGAATGGGTCGTTATTTGACGAAAATCCATTATAGATATTAAATAAGTTCCTTCTTCAGAAATAGAAATGTAAAAAAAAAAGATTTTTTTTTCATTTTTGTTCCTGAAGAAGGAACTGTGTCAACCGAAACTAGTCAAATAAAGTTATTTTATGAAAATTTCAAATATATTTTTTATTTAATAATAAATTTTACTTTAAATATTGATAATTAATGAATATTATATTTTGGAAAAAAATGGGTTCCTACATTTCCATATCGAAATTAGTTTCTTTACCTATAATTCTGATAGAAATTAGTCAGATATCAGCGGAATACGCCATGATACGAGATTAAAAAAAGTGTACAAAACCAATTTCGATATAAAGGCCCCCATACACAATCAAACCATTGGCGCAACAACTGTTGATGCAAAAATTGCTTGATCGTGTATGACATGGATTGAGTTGTCGCACAATGGTTTGAATCACTTGTTTCAGAAATCAGTTCGAAAACATCCCCATACACGACCAAGCAATTTTTTTGCAAGAAATCAGTCGGGACAAGCTTTGACCAAGTTAGAATACCCAGACCCTTGTTTCTGTTTCCGTTTTAGTTTCTTCTTCTTCGTCAAAAACCAAAAACATTGGCGATAAAACATGAAATTAATGAAATTAAATTTGCACACTTGTTGGAAGGTATGAACCATTTTTTACGCATCCACAAATGGCTCATGCGCAAGTGGTTTGATTGTGTATGGGAGTCTTAATTTATTAAAATTTACACTTTACACATCCATCTTCATTTCCAATCAAGAGTTTTCAATTAGGGTTGCAGATTGAAATTTACAAATGAAACATTTGTAAACCTTTATTCTTCTGACTGTTTATTTCGTTAATTATTATTAATTTAAGATCATTCATTTTTTGTGCTATGATAGGGTAACAAAGGTTGTTTGCAAATTTGGAGCACTGCTGTAAATCTATTCCAGCGTATTTATTTCTTAGATATACGGGAATCGAAAATGTCGAGATCCAAATTGACTAGAATTTCTCTTAATATTGTTGTTTTATCAACAAAATAAATAATTTATCACTAAGATATTGGAATTTGTGTTAAATGTTAGGGTAATGATTTGTGATTCATTGTGATTACAAAATGATTTTGTAATCTTTTTTTATAATGAATGAGTGAGTAACTCCTCTAAAATTTATTTACTATTGTAATGGTTTAAAAAGCAACAACGCCTCAAAGATTTTTGTATTCACGATTTTAATAATTGTTCAAATTATGATAAATATCATATATAGAATGTAATTACATCAATAAGACGTCACATTAAATCATATTTGATTAAATCAATTTGTTCTGTCCATTTAGAATAAATCACTTGTATTAAATTTAAATAGTGTTAAAAATTGTCAATTGATATTAATAGCTTATCGATTGATTTCTTACACAATAAATATTTGATTTTGATTTTTTTCTAGTGATATATTTTCCAAATTTCGTAATAACTAACACTTTTTGAATATCTACCATAAAGAGAAAACAGGAAACAGAATATATTCGATGTGAAGAATATATTCAAGTCAACGTTATGGGAAAAATATGAAATTTGATACACTTACAGGGTGAAACTGTCACCAAATTAGTAACAAGAAACATATCCTGCGACAATATAAGAGTAATTTTAATAAGAGTAAAATTAACAGGAATAAATGTGAATGAAGGAAATTTTAACAAGAGCAATTTCAATATAATTTAAAATTTATTATATTTTAAATTTAGTATATTTTAATCTAGTTAATTTTCTATTTATTTTAATTTTTGTCTGTTGATCTCGACTTTATATCTATTTCTAATTGTCAAAGAGTAAAGTACGACTAGCTAATTTATACTGATGATGACTACATTGTAGTCGAAATACGTATTTATAATACAAAAAACTGATCTAGGTAAAGGGGGCGAATTTGAAATTTTATTTCAAAAACCTAGAGTTCTCACTAATTATCATTCGATAATATAATGTTTATATCTAATATGGTTCCACATAGATGGAATTCGAAAATATTCCGGCGTTGCGATACATTTCGCCCACCCTGTATAATGTAGATATTGACCTATCTATAATATATAATATGTGTTTTGTAAATTTTTTTTAAGAATCGCATTTTAAGATAAAAAAAGTTTCAATATGGGCCTTCTCTAGCTATTTTAAGCAAACTTGAACTTCTAATGACCACAGTCCAAGGGGGGGAGGGTAATAAGAGTTGAAATTGAAAAACAAAAGTTAGGGCACCTTGACCCCGTGGGGGGGGGCATTCCTCCCAACATATCAATTGGTATCATATAACTCTGGGTTCCTAAAAATAATTGCATCCTCAGATTTGTGACATTCAAACAGATCTAGCTCTTAGATAGATAGATTGTAAAGGCTGCCCTGGACGGGCTACACTTCGACCATAAGGCCCATTGTGATGCCTTAGGATGTGAGGATGTGAGTGGAGTGGAAGGAATTTGTGATTGGACTAGGAATTGGTAGGATATGCGGCTGCAGCCGACTATGATAGGAACTATGCCGATATTCATCTGGAGTTCGTGAAGGAAACTGCAGAAAACCTTCTCAAGCATAGCCGGTTATTTCGTTTTTGTCCATACGCCGACAGTTTAATCAATCAACCACCCCTTTTTTTTTAATAATTGACAAACTGCCGATGTCGGGATTCGAACCCATATATTCCCAGTTTCCAAGTACTGCATACTGCGCAGACATGACGCCTTAGACCGCTCGGCTACTTGGCTGGTGATCTAGCTCTTAAACTAAAGCATTTAGAGATTTGTGCTCATGGTGACTTTTAATCAGGATGCCAAGATCTACTAAATCCTGCAATATAAACAAATTGGACTGAAACCCAATTTCTAAAAAAATATTGGGAAATAGTGGAAGCGGTGGGAAATTCAATAAATATTTAATATAGTAGACCAAAAAGTAGAAAATAATAGGCATACATTTTTTATTTATTAATCATTTATTTAACTAAAAAGTAGAAAATATAAAGTTTTTCCCAAAACGCCAATATGTGACTATAAATAGAAGCTTGGGGTGATCATAAAAGGTTTGGGGTAGATATCTCGGGAAAAAATTTTATTTTTTACTTTTAGTTTGTTAAATTAAAGCTTGTTTTTTTTAAATTTATCAGTATTGCATTCAATACTTTGTTAAATATTTGTTACAAAATGCCTTTTCCAAGAGACTTTTCGAATTATTTAGATACGTGGTAAGTATTTAATATTACATCAGGTGAAAACTATCCTTGCCTACGTTTCTCTATTTTTTCCATAGGAGCACTGAGATAATGAGGAGCACTTAATTATCATAGGAACACTAATAAAATTGGGATTATTTCTTATACAGTCAGCCATAGTTTTTATCTTACCCTTGCTTAATTTGTCCAATCGCATTAGTATGATTTGTTAAAGAAAGGGTTAAAATATATTGTTGAAGAAAGGGTTAAAACAGAATATTATCGTTATTATTATTAAAAAATAATCGCATTCTCACAATCTAAATGTAACACCCAGCATATATAAAGTACGTACTTTAAAATGAGATTTCGATCAAATTAAAAATTGTGTATGTGAAAGGTGTTGAAAGGATAAATTTCACCTTAAACTGTTATTCTTTTAAGATGAAAGATTTGTATTTAAAAAAAGTGTATTAAAAAGTATATTTTTATTTATATCAGTATATATATGTAGAACAGGTTTTTTTGGTAAACATGTTTCAAAAAGGAGATGATGATTGTTGGCTTCAGTCATTTATTTTAAATCTGGATAGAATAGTTTTATATAAGGAGTTTTGAAACATTAATCTAAATATGAAGATTATTAAAATAATCAAATAGATTTTTTTTAATTAAATTACAAATTTTGCCTCAATTCCTAGAACAATACGGTGAGACTCGCACCAAATTAGCAACGAGCAACATATCTCTGAGTCTATATCTCAGAGATAGTTACGATTAGCTAATTCATACTGATGATGACTACCTTGTAGACGAAATACGTATTTATAAAATACAAATAATTGGGGCAAAATTTGAAATTTAATTAATCCAAATGATTATTAAATCATTCCTAAATATTTAATTTTCAAAGCAGGGTAGCGATTTTTATTGTGTTATAAAATTCCCTGACTCTTTTCTGACTATTCTAAGACTACGGGTAAAATTCCCTGACGATATTTGTGGTCACATAATTATGCCAAAAAATTACTACTATGAAAGAAAAATGACGACCTAATGGGCGTATTCACTCTGGCTGACACGACACCGGTGTCGGTGGACGCGTAATCTCATGTAAATAAATGGGAATGCTTTTACACTGACCGATATGTCGGTATCGTGTCGTTATGGGTATATTAAAACGATATTCTGTCAATATCGGTGCTGTGCTGATGTCGTGTCAGTGTCGGTGTCGGTAAATGTGAAAGCGCTCAATCAATTCAATTTATTTTCAAGAAATGAAGACATGAAAATCATATAATGAGGGCTTATCTCGGAAACTATCCATCAATTCTATAACTAACGAAAATTTTATGGAAATTCTAAGGGGTGTACTTTAAAAAATAAAATCGAAAAATAATTTTTGTTTCCCATTTGGATAATTCGTAACTGTTAATTGATCCCAATAGTGACGAAAATCATGTTCATTTGACGATTAAATGTGTTATTTACAATATATTGTCTGAAATCTTATAAAAAAGGGTGTACAAACGTGAAGGTCATATCTTGGAACAAATTGGAACATTAACGTATGAAATTTACATTTTTATATGTATTTATGAGCGCTAACGATTTTGTTCGAGATTTATAAGTATTTTTGCACTTTTACGGATGGTTTGCGCATGCTCAATACCTCTACTGCTCAGATCAAAGTTCAAATAGCGTCAAAAGGCAAGCTGTCATTTAAAAATTTTACAATTGATTTGCCCCTTATTTATTCGTATTTTGGAAAAATGTTTCGACTAAAAGTTGTTAGTATAGTTATAACGAACAAATATTATTCAAAGCATTTAGTGAAAACTGAATAAATAAGGCACAAATCAATTATAGAATTGTATCAACTTTTGTGGTCCATAGTACATAGTATGCGATTAAACTTTTCTAAGGCTATTTTATTCGAATTTATTGTAAATTAAGAATTTATTTCATTCGTATTGTAATGTACGAGCGCTGATGTATAATACATTTATAAAATTCTTCAAAATCATATATAGTACATTCATAAATGTCCACAATAATGTAAGTTAAAATTAAAATTTAATTTAGGCCCGTCATATCGGGCTTAACAAAAAAGATATTTAAGAAAAAAACTTAAATTTCGGGTAATTAAGCTACCGCCGACAGAAATACAATTTACCTAAAATCTCTGTTGTTTTCTTAAATATTTTTTTTTTAAGGACCGTCATACCGGAATTTCATTGAATCAATCTCTTTATTAATATTTCTATTTTCTATTGCGTAGTTTGTTTTTTATTCGTCTTATTTTATTCAAAAATATCGTTTTCTCCATAAGAGCAATGCATTAAAACTCGAATTTGAACATTAAATAATTAATTCAAGACCTCCGTAACCCCACCCCGTATATGCACCTCCGTATATGCACTTCAACTACACGTAAACAAAGATCAACCCTTCAAATTTTTGAAGCTTCAGTGCTCGAACATCCTTAATACTATCAAAATTATATTTTATATAAAATTTTAACTTATATATAATTGCTGATTTGACTAAACTCAAAGGATGGGGGCCGGACTACCTTAATAATATTTTTGTAACAAATATTTTTATGAAATGAAGACAGCTTCAGTTAATAAACAACATATTATGTACCACGCCACCTGTGTCATGAACGAAACTCACTCTAATATACATTAAAGATTTTATCTCAGGTAACTAAAACCATGTATCTCAGTGGTAGGTTTTGTAATTTTAATTTTTTTTTGTTATTTTGTTAAACAAAAGAAATATCTACACTCTTTTCAAAAAAAAAATTCTCTATATCTCTTCTTCAACTACTTGTTTGGTGATGATACACACAAGCGACGAAGACGAAGAATACCTACAATACACACACAACAAACAGACATAGATTATCATTATAACATGTATATATGTTATGGACCAAGTGAGATTAATCAGGGCACTATTTATAATGCCCGGGCAATATGAATAATGACAAGTCCAAACGGGCTACGTAATTAATAAAACTTCATTATTTATCATATTGTCTGGTCATTATGTATATTGCTACGTATATGTTGTGCAATTTGATAATTAAGGTACTTAAGACAGGGCGCGAGGAGCAAGTGACTCTGCCGCTGCTTACTACAGAACGCGATTGTTTAGTTTAGAATTGAAAACTAATAAAGACTTCAATGGAAAATTAATACAAAAGTGCAGTCAAGTGTGTTTAATTAGTAGTTACGTATTTCAACATTGATAAATCAAAACTAATTGACATGAATCGTCGATTTAATGACATTTTAAATTAGTTGATATCGTTGAAAGGTCAGAATATTCAGTTTTTCACCAGCATAAGTTATACAGGGATGATTCAAAAAGTGAAATCTTCTAAGTGTATGGTGTCAAATAAAAAAGCAGAAGATTATCAACGTTTGCGAAGATTTGACGTTATGACCATTGGAGAAACTGGAAAATTGATTTTTCCAGTTAAAGAAGATTGTGTCATTAGGTTTTACGTGCCTCAGGGTGAAATATTTCAGATTTTACATTACACCTATCTAGCAATTGGACATGGCGCAAGGAAAAGAATGAAGAAAGAGCTGAATTTTCGCTATTAAATACATTACGAGAGAAATGATTATGATTTATTTACATTTATGTAACAATCCTTACATAGTATAAAATATAGTCCCCCAGCCGCGTCTGTCTGTCTGCTCGCGATTTACTCAAAAACTACTGCACCGATTTTTATGCTGTTTTCACCAATGGATAGAGTGGTTCTCGAGGAAAGTTTTAGTACAAAATTTGTCAATTTTTTGTATAAATTGATCCTTACATATTATAAATAAAACTTATTTTGACAAAATGGAAACCCGACTTAACAAAAGAAGCACTAAAAAGTAAAAAAATAATTGCATATTCTTGTGCCAATTTTAGTTCACCAAAGCAAAAATTTTTAAATATATATGTACAATTATTGTTATTTTTGGAGGCGGTGTCAACATAGATAAATTCACATAACTTTTGGACACCGCCTCCAAAAATAACAATAATTGTACATATATATTTAAAAATTTTTGCTTTGGTGAACTAAAATTGGCACAAGAATATGCAATTATTTTTTTACTTTTTAGTGCTTCTTTTGTTAAGTCGGGTTTCCATTTTGTCAAAATAAGTTTTATTTCTCGCTTTTTAGTGACTTTGAAGTTCTATAACTGATTTTATTTGTCTAAATATGGGTAGACCTACTAAACGACCAACTAATTTTTAGTGAATTTTTTTTACCCGTTTTTTTTTTTTTTTTTGTAATTTTTAGTGCATTTTTTTATAACAGATTTTCAGTTTTTTTTACAAGCATTTTGTTTTTTTTTTGTAAAAATTTTTTTTTTGGGGTCGTTTTTTTTTTTTGTAAAAAATTTTTTTGAAGTCGGTTTTTAAAAAAAATTTTTTATTTTCCCATTATGAATGAGTATACCCTTTCAAAAAAAAAAAATTTCGCAGAAATCGGTTATCACATATAAAATGAAGATTTTCCTCAATTTCCCGGAGATCCCCTCATCAGAATGCGATTTGGTGACAATGGGACCAATCGGGAATCAAACCCTTTAAAACAAAAAAAAAAAATTCAAAATCGGTTCATAAATGACGGAGTTCTGAGGTAACAAACATAAAAAAAAAAAAAAAAAAAAAAAAAAAAATACAGACGAATTGAGAACCATCCTCCTTTTTTGCAGTCGGGTTAAAAAAGGTATAGTTGTATAATTTATTGATGTATAGGTGTATAATTTATCAGTGCATAGTAACAGATGTTCGTTGCTTAGGTGCTGTGTGTTATACATTGTCTGCCAGGAGTGGGGATGTAGACACTTTGACCGTTATTTATATAAGCATGCAACAGACAACAGTCTGCATAAAGTGATTTATATGTAACAGTGGATCATATATTAATACAGTCCATTGTTCATATACAGACGTATAGGTGTATAATTTATCAGTCCTTGACGGGAGAAAATATTATGTTACTTGGTTATAAGGGCGTTACAAAATTTTTGCGGGCGAAGCCGCGACGGGTAATGCCAGTCTATAATAATTATGTATGCCAACATTAAAATAATTTAATAAATATTTAATAAAACACATCTTTTTAGTACTGTATCCAATAAGCGACGGACATTATTAATAAAGCCCGGTCAATTTAATTATTTCTACTCATATTGAGCATTTTTCAAACTGGCTGGACTTTATGAATAATGCCCTGTTAATTCACTTGGTCTATAACATATATATACAGAAATAAAAAATACAATAACAAACTATTTAAATAGATCTACTTAATCACAGAGAGGTCTACCTACCGGTCCTCTTGTACTTGTATGCAGCTAGTTAGTTAGACCCTAGTCACTGTGAACTGTTGTGGTACACACAAACAATTCGTCACAAAGTGTTAACATCAAACCAAATTATATACTTTAATTTATCTATTAAAAAAGTACAAAAGCATTTGTTATTTGTAAGTTTTTTTTTTATATATGCCAGTATAGTAGGGACATTTTAACTTTGAATAAAATAATTGTCTTTTTTTTTAATCGGCCAATCAATTAACATGAAAATTCATTCAAACATGATTTTATGGTGACGTATGGTCAGAGCAAACTCTAGGTTTTTTGAAAATAAATTTCAAATTTTGACCCAATTCCTAGAACAATTCTTTGTATTTTATAAATACGTATTTCGACTACAAAGTAGTCATCATCAATAAGAATATGCTAATCGTTACTAACTCTGGGATATGGAGTCAAAGATATGTAACTCGTTGCTAAATCTGATGATGACTACTTGTAATCGAAATACGTATTTATAAATTACAAATAATTGTTCTAGGAATTGGGGCAAAATTTAAAATTGAAATGTTATGAAAATTAAGATTTTTAATTTGGTGTAACTTCTTAGTTCTTGAAAAGATAATCTATTTTCCTTATTTCCATTTTCCCCCATTTAGAAGATTTCCAAAGATATCTCGTAAATTGCTAATCAAATCGCCAAGGTAGCACGATTTTCATTTTCGAGTCCATTTTACCTTATTGAGTGAATTTCATTGTTTAATGAAAATTAGGTTATAAAGTAAATTCGTCAAATGAATTTTCTCAGAGAAAGGTATTACAAAGAATATCACATGAAATAACCTTGGTAAAATTAATCGTATCAACAATTATTTAGAATTACAAAATTGCAAATATTTCTGAAAATATTGAAGTTAAAAAAATACAGTCAACTAATAAATTGTAGTAAATTTCTATTTAGCTAATATTCGGAGAGATATTCCGAATATATTTCGACCACATTTTGTGTCTCATACAAAACTTTATTCCGTTCGGAGTAAAATTGCGGCCCCGGATTGTACCAATTATTCTATTATTGAATATTGGAAAAGAATTTATATATATATATATATATATATATATATATATATATATATATATATATATATATAAATTAATTTATATATATAATTTAATTAATTAATATAAAATTTGCAAAAAAAAAAAATATATAAATATTTCATTATTGAAAAAAATTATTCATATGTTAATAATGAAAATTAAAAAAAGTTTAAAATGATTAACCTTTATGATTGACAGCCTCTTCAGTTCCACCCAAAATTCACAATTAATTTTACGAGTTCATCAGATCAATAGTCAATTAAATATATTAAAAAATTTGCAAACATATTCTTAAACAAATGTTTATCTTACTTTTCCTATCATAAAGTAGTCAAACTCTAAATGTATATCTCATAAATTAATTATAGCTGTCAATATTATAAAAACACTTTTGAATTTTGCTTAAAGCTATCAATCCTACTTGAAAATTTATAAAAAATTCAACTCACATACACAGCAAATGTTTATTTCCTCGCCTTTATTAATTATTAATATCTAATATAATTTATATCAAAAAATATATGCTAGATTTTGTTAGATTACCGTCGGCAATCGATGAGATGTTTATTCGTATGTCAATTATTTATTGCTAAGTGTAGAACTGCCCTAATTTCTATAAATTTCTGCAAATATATATCCACGGAGAATAAATATTAAATTGATTTTAGGTTCAATAAATATATTTGGATTAATTTCGCCTCTAATTTAAAGAAATTGTTCAGTTCATATTTTGGGCATCAATTTACTTACCATTATTTATTTACAATAACGGTTGTTGGATGTTATAATAGACATTGAGGTGTAAAGAAAGTTCCGTAAAACTTGAAAGGTCTCTTTAAGCTGTTATTGAATTCTTAAAAAATTCGTTTATATATCTATCAAATCCAAACTTACCTAATCCGATTTCGATGAACTTGGTAAATCATTAGCAATTGACCCACATATTTTTCAAATTTGAGGTATAATTTAGTTCTAATGCATTTTGAGAATACAAAGTCCACAAAGATATCGAAATGACACTGTCAAACATAAAAAATACGATCTCAAAAATGAAGGTTTCAAACAAAATGCGTTAAAATCGGAAAAAATTACGATTCGATATCTTAAAAACTAATCTTAAAACGTCATCAAGTTCTAAAAAAGGTTGATTTTGCTCTATCAAACCTAAATTCTATTCGATTTCAATAAACTTTCTATGTTATTGTACTATACGCGAAACTTATTACGATGGTAGCGCCGTGTGACCATTAAATAAACTATATCTAGAGCCAATGTTTATAAATACAACATGTGCCTTTGTATTTTTTTTTAAATATTTTATTATTTTGTAACGATTTTTTAGTAAATTTTTGTACTTATAATTTTGATATTTAGTTTTGGAGTCAAAAGTATTAAATTGAAACTGTATACAAATTCGACATTTTAGGTTAGTTAGTATTACTACTAGTTACTATTAATAATTTAGTGAATATTACTTTCACAAAATAAATTTTTTTTATACATATTAAATTTACTGAAAGAAAATTTTGATAACATTAATGTAGAATAAATTTAATAAAATTGCTTTTCAATAAGTTCATAATCACATAACACTATACTTTGATTTAATCAGTAGATTTATTTAGTAAGTGCAAAGCACTCACAAAAGCACATAAATAATTAAACCCGAACAAAACGGGAAAACCACAAAAATATAATTCTATATATAAAAATATATTCTTACAAAAATATAAATTTCAATTGTTTATATTCCAAGTTGTGGAGAAATATTGCTAAGTTCACCGTCATATTTCATTACAACCTACGATGAAATATATGTCCCCATTTAATTACGTGATAAATCTTGGGTTTAAAAACATAATTACTTAAATTTAAGAAGTCTTCTTTCCATCATTAAGAATTTATTACCATAAAATCTGTTATCATTTAATCGTAAATTTATCCGTGGTTGGACTACCGTAATAAACTATTCTTATAAAGAATTTCTTTATAAATATTGGACATCTCTTTATACATCTCATTTCTTTATAAATATTGGACAGCGATACAGAATTTTCTCTCTTGAACGAATAACGTCCAAAAGGTCCTATTTTTTCAAAATTTTATACTATTTTATAACAGGAATAAAATGTATCTTTCACAAAATAATTACTTTTTTTACAAATTCATATATTTATAATATTTTTTCTTACATTTAAAAAAAAAAAGCATAAAGTTCAAACATTTTGTAAAATGTTGAAAACCGGTTATTCTTTTTCTTTTTTAAAATAATTTTTTGCATTTGTGTGTGATAATATAGTGGGCTAATCTTTTACAATCAACAACAAACAAGGAGTCAGTCTCGAAGTATTCAATGTGCACTACAACACAACGTTATTGAAATAATTACAATTCATAAAACAAGCTAACAAACAAACAACACTCCTTTAAGAGTTTAGAGCATATAGCCATTTGTAATCTAAGTATTTGTATCATTATTATTATTATTACATGTGACATTTAACAACACAATCATAAAATTTTAACAAATCTGTTAGTAAGTTATAAAGGATTTTAATCTATTTAAATACATTTTTATTACTGCTGATATACGAGGTGTGTACAAAAAGTAAGGATTCGCGGGCTACGTACATTCGATTTTCGATTTTTTTATTTTGTTGTGTTGGTACACTCGTCCCGAACATATGTTCACCGTTTCAACTATATAGCATTCTTTGTTTATTCGTGAGAGGCATAAAGGTTAGAAGTGTTTGGTGTGCTCGGCGATTTTCTGCTGTCGAAAAAAATGGATCAAATAATTTGCCTTTCATGGGTCTCTTCAGTTTTAGGAACAAGATAAAAGTCGTAGGGGGCTAAATCCGGTGAATATGTTGGCTGAGGCAGGATTGTGGTGTTGTTTTTCCGAATTATAAGCTCTGTTTTGTGTAAATTTATTTAAAAATGAGAATACTTTAAGAACTGGATGCACATGAATTAGCCGTTTCTATGCAGGTGGATGCATTTCACTTTTAATATAAATATTAATGACATTTTATTACTTTATTCATCGTAAAAATGTAATAAGATACATCAGAGGAGAACACTTGTTTAAATTGAGTGTAAATTGTTAATGGTTCCAATAAAATATGTGTTTTATATTAAAACATGACGAAAAACACGTTGAAAACTCATCGGTAGCTTCCTGCACTTACATTATGGTAAAAACAAAACAGACATTTTTGTCAACGTGCGTCGATTTTAGAGGATTCACGAGACATTTTTAATTGTTTGTATGATGTCGTTTGAACCGAACGTTAATTATTCTACTTTATGCAAGCTTCTGGATTTAGTTTCAAAAATTCGACTGGTTATTAACTGTTAAATAAGACCGATTATTTTGTACAAGATTTATCGCCGTATACTCCACATTCCATAGACTGATACGGTCTCTAACGAAGAAGTACTCAATAAAGTTAACAAACGGCGAGACGTCTTGTTTGAAGATAAAAAGCGGAAAATAACATACCTCGGGCACGTCTGCCAGCGTGAAAGATATAAACTCCTCTGCATTGGCCGTCGTTCAATCTCTCGGTTACGACATCTTTGACAGTTTTTTGGTGTATCCTCGATTGAACTGTTGCGTTGCTGTATCAAAAGTTCAATTGCTATAATGATCGCCAATCTCCAAGCGCAGACGACAACATAAGAAGAAGATACATAGGCGCACATATGTATCATTTAAAAACTGTTATAATTAATTTGTGCCTTATTTATTCGGCTTTGGGAATAATGTTTCGAATAAAAGTTGTTAGTGTAGTTATAATGAAGAACTGTTATCCGAAACATTTTTTCGAAAACCGAATAAATTGTGCACAAATCAACTATTTGGGTTTGAAATGATAGTGTGACTCTTTACGCTGAAGGTACAGCTTTTTATAATTTAATATACGTGCGTTCTAGCAGTTCGACATCGATAGAAAAACAGCTTCCGTTCTCAACGCTTGTGTGTTCTCGGGCTTAGAAATACAGTTTGGCAGATTTTTCGTATATTTTTAATGGCTGTTTTCCTACAATATATCGTGTTGAAAAATATACATTTGATATAAGATCTACGTCCTGGCAAAGTTAAGTATAGAGAATTGACCATAATATTTTGAGATATTTTTGGGCATCGGACATTCAAGACAATCATATGCATATGTTATAATTCAACTTCATATACAGAAGATTGCATTTTATAATATAATAAAAAAGAATTAATATATTGCTAAATTTTTTATTAATCATAATTGATGTCTTTTGTTAATTAAGTTTTATGATTAGTAATAACATTCAAGGAATCGTTTAGCGTATATCATATGGTCAAGTCTTAACCTTTTAGAGTTAAGGAGTTATAAATTTTACAAATGTTTCGTGTTAAACGCAACCATTGAAGATACATCCTTTTATCATATTAAGGTTGTTGTAAAGAAAATTCAATTTAATGACAGGTTCTTCAAAATTTGACAGCTTATTATTTCAATAATAAAGAATATCCTGTCAATTTGAAGTTGATCCTGTTTTTAGTTTTTTAGTAAAAAAATGATAAAGTTACGACTTTTAAGAGATTTTTACATAGGTTAAATGGACTCGTCGGTAAAAACATGAATACAAAAATCTATATCTCGACAACCAGATATGCCAATGTTATTCAAAACTGTAATAATTATTATCAAAGTCCTATAAATACCTGGACCAAATTTCAAATTAATTCTGTTGTTTGATTCTGAGATAGTTAAATTTGTAGATAGAAAAATGTTCTAAACCTATTTTTATTTTTATTTTTATTTATTTTTATCTAGTTTTGTTTTTAGTTATATGTATTTCTATCTAGTTTTATTTAGTTTTATCACCATGCAACTTTTTTGAAATATATAAAAATATATTTTTAATTATTAAAATTCTTCGAAACAATGAAATTTAGGATTTCAGTTTTAAACAATAAACAATTTTTTTTTTACAAATATATATTTTTTTTTTTAAATTAAATAATTTAAAACGATTTAATTGCAAAATTTTTAATTATTTAGAGTTGGCAATGGATGAGATATCAATACATTTAGTATAGGACAAACTCACCCCTTAACCTTTCCAGTTTCACAACAACCTTAAATAATATACTTATAAAACTAATCAAAAACAAAAAAAGAAGCATTTAACCATCTCTCAAAATTTGAGCGTTTCTATTATAAATGATCAAATTTGTTCAAAAACTAAAATAAAAAGACAAACTTCTCGACTTCTCCATATTTTTTGGTAGTCGAGTATTCTTTCTATCTCTACTATTATAAAATTGTCAACGTATGATTGTTTATTTGTTTGTTTGAGTATGACGCACAAACTACTGGATCGATTTTGATGAAACTTTTTTTATTTAAAAGCATATGCTTAGATTTAAAAATTGGTGTATACTATCTGACTACGAAAGATAGAATTCGAAATTATTCGTTGAAATAGAAATTTGGTGGAAGTGTCGATAATTTCTTGAAGTAGTGGAAGAGGTGGGAAATTTTGAAACATTGAGATTTTTAGTCTAAAAATGGCGGGAGCCTGAGATATAGCAATAAAACGCGAGCGAAGTTTTGGGTATAAGTTTGTCATTGATAAAAACGACTCCATTAATTTGAACGTTATAATTCGATGAATTTTTTAAATTTAGGTTAAAAGCGATAATTTGTATTTCCTAACTAAAATATGTCATTTAAGATTGGGTTAGACGATATAAAAGGCAGCCTTTCTTTATAGGAAATACATATATTTATGCAAAATAAATTAGTTAATTAATTAAAATTAATTAAAATTTTTTTTATTTAAAAAAAAAGATGTAAATTAAGATTGTAACTTTATATACTGTGTCAATTATTTGTGACATAATATGCGTGTGTGTATGCGTGTGTGATATGTGTATATGTGTGTGTGTGTGTGTGTGAGGTATCAAATACCTATACCCAAAAATTTTTTTAAGGCTATAGAAGCGGTAGCATTCATGAATATTCATTAAATTTTATAATTTATATAAAATAAACACGCCATTATTTGAAAATTAAAATTTTAATTAGTTGTAATTAAATAATATAGAATCGTATAAAAATCAGGTGACAAATTCTCACATATCCTCTACATATACTCGTATTAATTCGAAGAATTAAAGAACAGTTATATTACTTTCAGCCGATTACTTTCGTTCTTGTCCAAACGTCGACAGTTTTGTCAATTAGACGCCTCATTTATTTGGCATTTGACCACAGTTATTCTCTGAACATCACTATGAATATATATTAAATACATTAAAATATATTCCGTGTAAGTTGTTTATTTGATAGACAAATAAGGGGCAGAGGGAACAGATGAACATACATACATAAAACATGGTTAAACACATAACCCTCCTTGCTTCGCCATCGTCGGGTAAAAAGAGATGTGTACTGTTAGCGCCAGTTGACGCCATACTGATGACTAATTAAGGTGATCGAGTGTATACGAACCGATATACCTGGCAGAGATGGATCGAACCTAACAGTTAACTCCATCTCACCAGTCCAAGTTGCCGACTTGGAAACTGGGAGGTTATGGGTTCGAATCCCGACATCGGCAGTTTGTCAATTATTAAGAGAAAAAAAGGGGCTGTTAATTGACTAAACTGTCGGCGTATGGACAAGAAACGAAGTAAACGGCTATGCTTGAGAAGGTTTTCTGCAGTTTTCTTCACGAACTCCAGATGAATATCGGCAAAGTTCCTATCATAGTCAGCTGCAGCCGCATATCCTATCAATTCCTAGTATATACACAAATTCCTTCCAATCCACTCACATCCTCACATCCTTAGGCATCACAATGGGCCTTATGGTCGAATCTACAATCTATCTATCTAACTCCATCTCTCTCAAATATTCTTACCATATGAAATATTGGACAGTCCATTCTTTAGGTGTATCAAAATGTCATCATTTGATAACTTTTCACTCTTGAGATATTTTGTTTACAGATCCAATAGAAACAAAAGTTCGTATGTATGGTGTCGGAGGAGTCCAAATCGAAAAGATTGGACAACATTGAAGATATGTTAAACAACGTTATTGTGTATATATATAGAGGTAAAATTTTTGATGATATTTTATAAAATATGATTAAATTTTATTGAAATTTTTTTGCATTAACTAAAAAAAAAATTTGTAGAAATAATAAATATTTTTTTCGCGTTTATTATACTAAATTATTTTATTGAATTTCATATGTAAATATGTTCAACAACATATCATTTCTAATTTTATTTACAAGATTAAAATCAGTTACATTATACTTGTTTTTATTTGTATATATATGAAATGTTTACTGAATTCATAAAATGTTTTCACAAATTTATATATATATATATATATATATATATATATATATATATATATATATATATATATATATATATATATATATATATATATATATATATATATACATGTTTTATCTACAATAAATATTTGTAAGTGCTATAGTTTTGTATGCAATAATATCTTCTGCAACTTCATTGGCTGTACGCGCGTATAATTACACTTAGATTTATTTATTTAACAAAATAATATCATTTATACAATAATTTCACCTTACTTACTTTTATTACTAAACTAGCCGTGTGCCCGATTGGATTTCCCATCGACTACATCTCATGAACAATCCGACTTTTCTTAAATGTAAAAATCCTAAATACCATCTCCAAAAAATGGCGCAATTCCCATATAGACTTTCGTCCCTTAGTTTACCCCGTTAGGGTATGAATTTCCTAAAACGCTGATACAACTGATTTTTATTTATAAACAGAAGTCTAAACACCAACTCTCACGATTCTAACTTTAAAAATGACGAACTTCCCATACAGACTTTTGTCTCTTATTTTACCCCCTTAGAGGATGAGTTTCCAAAATCGCTGACACAACTGACTTTTATTTATAAACAGAAACCTAAACACCATTTTCCATATTTATATCTTAAGAAATTAAGAACTTCCATACAAACTTTCATCGCCTAAATCCTTCCAAAAATACTTTCTTAATGCTCACCTACGTTATATAAGGAACTCTTGTGCAAAATTGCTTGCTTCTAGACACATCGGTTTAGCATGTGCGTTGTCTATCAGTGAGTCAGTAGAGTTTTATTAAGTATAAGATCCCTTATTACAGAAAATTCGATGTCTAGTCCAGCCAATTGAATATGATTTTTCTTTCAACATAGTTTATAGCTTAGCAGGGGCATTTTGTCCAAAATTTCAAAAATATTTATAAGTAGAAAATAGTTTTAAGGTTAATGAAGGTAAAGATTATTAAAATAATCAAAGAGAACTCTAGGTTTTTTGAAATTACATTTCAAATTTTGCCCAAATTTCTAGAACATTTATTTGTATTTTATAAATGTTCTAGTAATTGGGGAAAAATTTGAAATGTAATTTGATAACGGTGTTAATAGTGCATCAGTTAAAAAATTGAAATTACAAGCAGGTGATGCTGTACCAGAAGATATCAGAATGGAATTCCGAATTTTGAACTTTATAATGGTATTTTATGTGATTTCTAGCCTTTTGAAGTGTAAAAAGTGTGATAAAATTCCAGACAGTAAGTAAGAAATTTAATAAATTGCAGTTGTGTTAATTATTAAACTGTAAAATTTAAAACGCATTTTTCTCAAAACTACATTTTCAAAAAGGTTATCACTGTATTTTAAAAATAGTCAGCGGTTTTTTCACATTTTAACGGCATATTCTATGGTTTTTAAAACTAAGGCTAGATCGAACGATTTGAACTTTTTTTATAAACAATTAACGAACGTTTTTCAAAATAATTCGCAGTATACGTTTTCGAACCCAAAGGCATGGAATTAACATTAAATTTGCACTATTTCAGAGAGAGGTCAACAATATAGCCGATGACTTCATAATTAAAGTTTTTATTTGATATTATCGTGAAAGTCATTTTTAAATATACTTTAAACATTATCATGAAAAACACTATACATTAGTCCAAAAAAGATTTCACGCCTCTGAATACAAAAATCCCTTTAATGTTAACTCAACGGACTTGAATAATATACTCATTTCGCAAGAAACAAAAAAATAAAAGATTGAGAAAATCAATTAAAAAAAGAAAAAATATGACTGCTAAACTGATTGAAAAGTATTGATTGATTGATTTAATATCAGGGTAAAAACTATTGCACTTTGACCTTATGGTCCATTGATTTAAAAGTATAAAACTATATTTATTTTGTCATTGATTATGAAAAATTATTTCAGTTTATTTTTTTTAAATTTATTTATTGTATACAAGTTATCGAATAACCTGAATGTTTATTATAATTCATATAATGTTTTTTGAATTATTATTTATATAACATGTAAACACTTCAAAATAATATAATTGTATGGTCTATATATACAGTGTGTATACAATTTTATTTATGTTATGTAAATTATAATATAAATAAATCATACTAAATAATTTATTGGAATAAAATTGTTGAAGTCCTTTAAAATACCATACTTAGAAATGTATAAACATACCTTTGTACACGTATTTACATGTTTTCATATATTACATATGTGTATAATTGAACGTCCGATGTACAAATATATCTATCTATAAGATGTAGAAAATTGTGTTTGAATCTAGATCTTATCTCAATGGGATATTTTCCAAAACGATATATCCTATAAGAATTTAATTAAATACTATTAACTATTAAATTTCAGGAAAAATCAAAATTTTGATAGTCAATATTAAGAGATACATTTTAGAAAAAAGTTATAAAGAATAAAAATTGTAGAAAATATTGTGAAGAATAATTTAATAATTTGAAGGTTTCGTCTACCTGTCATTAGTAAATTATAATTGCCAAAATTTATTTCAGCAAAGTCCACTTATGTGACATGTTTCGGCGAATTAAACTATTTTCAAACTGCGAGGTTTTACAGTTAACGCCGAATTAATACATTCATATTACATACAATTGTAAAATAAAGTGAACTTTGCAAAAATAAATTTTGGAAATTATAAATAACAATGGAATTCCTCAAAATAAAGCTCTCTACAATAAATAATCGCATAAAACAAAAAAAATCGTTTGATATTTAGCGGGATTTAGAGGGAGGGGGAAACACAAAATTTGGAATATCTCTCTAAAAAAGAAAATAAATTTTACTACCTACAATTTATCGTCCAACTATTTTTTCTGTTATTCCAACTATTTACAGAAATATTACGATTTTAATGCTCTAATACTTCCTTCCTCTAAGAAAATTTGCTTAGCCTACGTAGCTCCTACGTGATGATCATTTTTATTTATTTAACCATTTGGAAATTTGATATGTGTAAGGCAATTAAATTTTTTAAATAAAAATACCAGATTTCTTCTTGCATATTAAAGAAAGATTAAAGTTGTTTTTAACCCGACTTCAAATAAAACCTATTTTGACAAAATGGAAACCCGACATCCAAAACCAAATATTCTATAACAAAAGATGCACTAAAAAGTAAAAAAATAATTGCATATTCTTGTGCCAATTTTAGTTCACCAAAGCAAAAATTTTTAAATATATATGTACAATTATTGTTATTTTTGGAGGCGGTGTCCAAAAAATATGTGAATTTCTCTATGCTGACACCGCCTCCAAAAATAACAATAATTGTACATATATATTTAAAAATTTTTGCTTTGGTGAACTAAAATTGGCACAAGAATATGCAATTATTTTTTTACTTTTTAGTGCATGTTTTGTTATAAAATATTTGATTTTAGAAGTCGGGTTTCCATTTTGTCAAAATAGGTTTTATTTTTCATATCAAGCATTTGAGGCCAAAGAATGTTATCAATATTCAGACATATTTAAATAGTTAGATGATAAAATGTCAAATTAAGTAAACGCTAGTCACTTCCGTTGGTATAATATTGCCGAAAGACAGCCATACTTTCAATAGACCCTAGTTTAAAAAATAAAAAAACAACTTAACAATTTTGTAAATAGTAAATAAACAAATTAATGATACATTGACATCAAGATAGGGAGAGATCATATCCATTCTACTACCATAACTTTTCAGGTAGCTCAGAGGCAGAGCGTTGGTCTAAACCAGTGATTCTCAACCTTTTTTTTGTCGTGGCACACTTTTAACGATTTAAAAATTTGACGGCACACAAAGAAAAAGATTTAAAAGTTGTTGAATTACCTTTAATATACTGTGTAAAATAGTTTATGATAATAAATTTGAATGTAAAATAAAATAATATGTACTACAAAAACAACAGTAATGTTTATTAATGAATTAATTACAAGTTAATAATAAGAATACGTTTAATGAGAAATTTGAGCTTGATATTCTTTAATCATTTCATTTATATTTGGTCGTAAAAATGACAATGCTACTCTCATATCGTCTTCTACATTTATCAGTCCCACTTTTTTTTCGTATTTATGTCGGTTAATACTTTACTATACCGGTTGTTTAGTTTACATCTTCGCTTAGTAGATCTCCCACGAGTATGAAAGAGTGCATATGTATACATTAAGCAATGTGTACGAGAAGGAGGTCTTATAGGTTTGTTTTGTTATTATTATTACATGTTATACCATACTGAAGTCTGAACAACAGAACAAATCATAACAACTGATCTGTTCACTTAAAAAAAACCCAAACATCACACAACAGTTTAACTTTAAGTGAGAAAACAAACCTATAAGACCTCCTTCTCATACACATTACTTAATGTATACATATGTACTCTCTCATACTCGTGGGAGATCTACTATGCGAAGATGTAAACTAAACAACCGGTATACATTTCTAAATTAGGCGGCACACAAAAGTGTCGCGGCACAGTGGTTGAGAATCACTGGTCTAGAATGTCAGAGGTCGTGAGTTTGAGTCCCACCCTGTCCCATGTGTATGATTTTTCATATCAAGCATTTGATGTCAAAGAATGTTGAATGATTAAAGGTTTCGTTTCATAACCAAAATTCAGAAAAGTTTGTGATCAAATAAACGGCGGCAGTATGCGTTTGATAGAAGTTAAGTCTTCAACGGGTTGTCTATATCGTAAATAATAATCATTTTCATCTTAGGTATGTATGCACATTGCGCTAATAAAATATTTTAATTTTTATGTAGGTAGTTCTAGTGTCTTTGATTTTTTTTTTTTTTTTTGTAATACTTTGCATAACAGTAGCAAACAAAAATGAATGTAACAGGAGTTTTTTTTTTCAAAATATTAATATATTCTTTTTCTATTTTTTGTGTGGTAGAAATATCTTTAAGACGCCACTTAAAGAATGTCGATAAGTAGGGTGCACACGACCTACGGACAAGAAGGATATGGCAAATATACAGCTTGTTTTTTTAAATACACCCAATCTGGAATACTGTATAGCATAGGTGGGCAGACCCTGACTGCACTCAGCTCAGAGTGAGAGGTAGGAAGATAGATAGAGTAAATATAGGGTATCCTACCAATTATTATTATTTTCTTTTTTTAATTAAAACATTTTCTGAAAAAAATATAATAATACCAACTATTTTTTATGGTCACTATTATTCAAAGTATACAATACAAACAATATATTGAATACATACTCTGGAATTTTGGGCTGGTAATTTGGGGCATAAAATGTACCTTTTTAATATATTTGGGTATGAATAAAATATAAATATTATATAAATTATAAAATTAAATCTTTTGATCTTTTACATTTACCGCTTGTAAATTTTTTGATGATTTAGCTTTAGTTTAGATTTTAGAATTAGATTTTAGGAATTACCGACTAATTTGCCTAAACTATTCATATCGGAGAACTAATAAACAATTATTTACTTGATTTAATTATTTTTTCTTAGTACTTATCACTCTCTAACTACAATCATTTATATATAGTTGTATCTTACTCGTGCATGTATACATCGTCGTTGTTATCCGTCGTCCGTCGTGTGAGTGTAACACCATATCATGACATACTATACATAGACAGTGCTAGATTCACTACACAATGTTGTTATTGGGCCTATTTTAATTTACGTAGTGTATATATATAATTACAATATACGTTTGATTTTTAAGAAATACAATCATTAAAAAAGTCCGGCCGGCCTTTGAGTAAAGTCAAATCAGTAATAATAGTACAACGAAGTTAGAGAATAAATCGGCTGAACTTCGGAGTGAAAGGTAATAAGCAGAAAATTTGCATAGATCTTTCTTTTGATATTCAAAACACTGGCTCAAAAGTATCATATAATCACGTGTCCGCGTCTTAAGATATTCAAAGGGAAAGGTTGCGAAAATCAGTTTTTATTATGAAACTTGTAGAGAGTATAAAATTCTCTACAATTTTTTTCGTGGTCATTTTATTAATCACTTACCGTTTTTGAGATATCATGCACATAATGGAGTTTTATTGAAATGCTTATGGAGGTCACGCCATCATTCGATGTAACACAACATGTGCGCTGTTTAAGAAAAGGTAAACAACAAATTATAGAAATACTTGAAAAACATCCTGACTTGTACTATGGTCCACAGATGAGGTGTCCTTTTTTCAAAATTTTATACCCATTTTAGGCCTTATTCATTCGGTTTTTGGGAAAATGTTTCGAATAACAGTCACCCAGAAGCCGAATGAATAAGACACAAAATGACTATAAAATTTTGAAAAAAGGACCTAACTTCTGTGACCCATATAGATAAATCCCATATAGATATACCCATAAGTACAATAAGCGTCAAAAGTTGATGTTAGTTTTTACAATTTTATAATTGATTTGTGCCATTTTGATTCGGTTTACGAAAAAATGCTTCGAATAAAAGTTGTTAATTATAA
Source organism: Nineta flava (assembly GCA_963920215.1). Lineage (NCBI taxonomy): Eukaryota > Metazoa > Arthropoda > Insecta > Neuroptera > Chrysopidae > Nineta > Nineta flava. The sequence goes on from OY986042.1 coordinate 93,936,139, forward strand.
ATATAGTAACAACTTTTAATCGAAAATTTTTTTCGAAAACCAAACAAATAAGGCACAAATCAACTATAAAATTCTAGAAACTGATATCAACTTTTGTTATCCATAATATAATTAACAGCATTAACAGTATTAAAGTTTTTTTTCAAAATTTTACAGTGAATTTGTGCCAAATCTTTTCGGTTTTCGAAGAATTATTTAGAATAAAATCTGTTAGTATTTTTTATAATGAATAACTTTCATTCTAAGCATTATTTCGTATCTCAGCTGAAAGTTTTAAGGCAACTACTTTAATATCAACAATTTGTCATCGGTATTAAAGAAATTTTATCATTTTTGACAGACACAACATCCTTAATAAAATACGTTTGAACTGTTTAGAATAATTTTTGAGTGACACAACATCCTTAATAAAATACGTTTGAACTGTTTAGAATAATTTTTGAGAGACACAACATCCTTAATAAAATACGTTTGAACTGTTTAGAAAAATTTTCTATGAACAAATTGTTTCGATTAAAAAAAATAAATAATAATAAAAAACAGTAGTTGATATACACAGTATTACGTGTATGGTTTAAATAGGTTTTTGTAGGGTATTAAAAAATACATGTTTTTTATATCGATACGCGCCTATAACATTTATTAAATATAATATAATAGAAAACAAGGTTTAATGTAGTGTAGAATTTATAAAATAATAATAATAATCGTCAAAACCAAACAACTGTTGATGTTTTTTGATTCGTTGATGTTTTAACCCAGTGTTGTAGAATGTAGATGCAAGAAATATATACAGGGAGTAACGTAAATACGATCTTGACGATTCATTTTCGATGTCTACATATACAAGCAAACAAAAAATATTGAATAAATTTATATACCGGGACCAAATTAATAATCCAGATGAAATTATCGCCAAGATAACGTAATCCATAACGTAAGCCTATTGAACTCTCTTGAACTTTTGAAGGCAAGAAAGCACAATATATTGCTTGTATTTTAAAGTAGAACCAATCTGGAAACAATGTCTATGCACACTATATCATGATATAATGTACTTTGTTACACCCAAACTGCACTCTACAAATGTCTGTAACAAAGAACACCATATCATAGTACACTGCATATAGACAGCGATATAGATATACTATACATTGTTTCCAGATTGGGTCGATTTTAAAATACAAACTGTATAAAATTTCTCGTAGTATAAAAGCTATCTAAAACAATCTTTGACATCAAATGTTTGATACGAAAAATCATAAACATCTAGGATGAGAATCGAACTCATGACCTCTGACATTCCAGACCAATGCTCTACCGCTGAGCTACCTGAGATGTTATGTTAGTGGAATGCATATGATCTGTCACTATCTTTTGATGTCGATGTATTTTTAATTTGTTTATTTACTATTTACATATTTATTCATTGTTTTTGAAAACTACCGTCTATTTATATGCATTGTTAATATGGTTGCCATTCGGTTATATCATGCCAACGGAAGTGACTTGCGTTTACTTAATTTGACATTTTTAAATAATATGTCTGAAAATTGATGACAAAGGCTTTGACATCAAAGGCTTAATATGACAAATTTCAAACATATTACTTAAAAATGTTAAATTAAGTTAACGCTAGTCACTTCCCTTGGTATAATATAACCGACAGGCAACCATACTAGCAATGGATATAAATTCAAGCTAGTTTACACAAAAAATAAAATAAACAAGCTGTCTAAAAACTTACTCCTAAATCGTATTTAATCTAATCTATTTTATACCCGGTAAAGTTTACCAGATATCCAATATTTTGTTTTTTCTAGGAAATAATTTATATCTCTAGAACGGTATTGAAACTTTGTACAAGAGTTTGTATTGTAATGACATAATTTGAGAAAAATATCAAAATTGATCAGATGTTCCAACATAACTTATAACAAATGGTAAGATTTTATAACAAATATCTGGATTAATTTTTTGTAGCCCTTTTAATTTCCTATCGAATGACGTTACGTTCAAAATGATCAAATTTGTTTGCACTTTTTGGATGTACTATGGCCACAAAAGAGGCTCTCATTTTTCAAAGTTATTGGAAAATGGCTGTTTGGAACTAAACCTCTCTATTGTGGTCATGTAGAACTAAACATTTATTAAACCTCTTTTACTGTTATCTTTTATGCGATAACTTTGGGAGTCCTACCATGCCATAGTAAATTAAGAGGGCCTCAAAAATTCATACAACAAAATGGCATTACTTAATAAAGTTTTGTGTAAAATTTCTATTCCATCGGTTCATATATAGATTTTAATGGTGGTCAAATTGGACATTTACTAAGTACGATCGATGGACATTTGGGCAGTACTACGGTTTTCGGAGCACTGCGATCTGACGACGGAGTCTTATAGAACTCGTCAAAAATAAGACGAAAAAAAACGAATAAAACTATTCGATATCTCGATTCGTTTTCGAGATATCGATTAACGTAAATATTTAACATTTTCTTGAAAACTAAGTGAGATATCGAAAAATTTTATTCTTTATTTTCGTCTTATTTTGACGATTTTAAGTTCTATAAAAATCCTTGATGAAAAGATCGCGGCACCCCGGAAACCGTAGAGTTTAAATCGCAAAAACTATATCTCCAGAAAAAAAAATTCACTAAAATGTGTCTAATCAAAAAGAACTTTCGAAGATTTAAATAAAAATATTCCACACTTACTGAAAACTTATTTTCAATGGAATAGGGAATATGCATGAAAATTTTTTTTCACTTCAATTGAAGCATGTTTACTTGACAAATATCAAGGTAAAATTACTTTTTAAATAACTTGATATGTTATGTGACGTCATATTACACTTTTACCATTTAAAGTACACGTAAAACTTCGTTTTTAGTATTTTTGCAAGAAAGAGACAGATAATAATCTTTAAAAGCTTATAGCTTCCTTGATATTTGTCGGATTTTAATTTCGTTTTTAAATATTATTACAGTATTAACAGTATTTTCATATTCTGAAAATAAATGTGAAAAAAAATTTTCATGCATATTCCCTATTGGTATACTACGCTACTGATCGTTTATAGATTTATTTCGTCCTATATGATATGTCTTGTTTTTAATGTATGTAGTACTTACGACTTACGTTGAATACAATAAGTAAGCTAAGTAAAAATATTTGCCTTATTTTAATAAATAATATAGACGTCATATTGTGAAGTGTTCTATGAAATTTTATTACTTCTATTCAACATGGGTTAGGTCATTTGCAATATAATATTGTATATGAAATATAGTAATATACTATGTATATCCTCTTATATCGATACAAATGTTTATATATCACAATCTATATTCTATAGATTATATTCTTATATATATATATATATATATATATATATATATATATATATATATATATATATATATATATATATATATATATATATATATATAGTCAGTAGCCTACTCTAGTGTTACAGATTTAATATATAGGAATTGAATTCGGGTGACATTAAAGAAAAATAGTAATCATATTATATTAAGGATGTACGAGCACTGAAGTTTCAAAAATATTAAGGCTTGATGTTTTGTTAATATATAGTTGAAGTGCATTTAAATCAATTATAAAAGTTTCAGGAGGGAGGGATTACGGAGTGTCTTGAATTAATTATTTAATGTTAAATTTCGATTTTTAATGCATTGCTCTTTTCTCACATATTTTGTAGGCGAATAAAAAAAAACTACGCGATAGTAAATAGAAATATTAATAAAGAGATTGATCCAATAAAATTCCGGTATGACGGGCCTAAAAAAAGATATTTAAAAAAACAGCTAAGATTTCGGGTAAAATTTTATTTCTGTCGGCGGTAGCTTAATTACCCGAAATCACATAATTTTTTCTTAAATATCTATTTTGTTAGGCCCGGTATGACGGGCCTAAATTAAATTTTAATTTTAACTTAAAATATTATAAGATTTTTAAGAATTTTATAAATGGACTATACATCAGCACTCGAACATTCTTAAAGATAAATAGCAATCATATTATATTAAACAGAGTTAATAGCTACAGTTTTATGTTATTTCAATCATTGGGAATTTTGCATTGAGATTGTGAAAGTCATAATCTAGGGGAAGTTTGAATTTAAAAAACTTTTTAAGTTTAAAAAATCTAGTTTCTCATAATTCAAAAGATAAATGATGTTGTACTGCATGAAACAAAATTGTTTTTCGAAACAAGGCGGAAACACATTAGTATAAACTGTATGGTTATGTTATACTAACGGAGGTGACTAGCATTTACTTAATTAATATGCATCCCATCTAAATGGATAGACGCTAAGTTTATAAAAACAATGAATAGGTGTAAAGAATATTATAATTGTCAAAGAGTACTCTAGGTTGTTGAAATTAATTTTTTTTTTAATTTGCCTCAATTCCTAGATCAATTATTTGTGTTTTATAAATAAGTATTTCGACTACGAAGTAGACATCGTCAGGATGAATTAGCTAATCGTAACTTTCTGCGGGATATGGAATTGAAGATATGTTACCCTTTATTAATTGGGTACATATCTCACGAGCAAATAGCACAACAAATTAGTAACAATAAACATATCTTCGATTCCATATCCCGGAGATAGCTACAATTTAATAATTTAAGAATTGGACCAAATTTTAAAATTTAATTGAAAGTTTCCTTTTTATACCATGTACTCAAGACGAGGCGAGAGTTGTCTATTTCGCAATGAGAGCGAGACGAAGTGTATCTCTCGGCATTCAAAATGGGAATGAACAATAATCAAGATGGCAACACCACAGGTAAACTATTTAAAAATTATTGCTAAAAATTATGGAAGGCATTTTGTGTACACGATTGAGAAATACTCCTAATACCGTCGACTTAAAATTGTTTTTCCTTTTATCAAATCTAGGCCACGTCGAAAAACCTTAAAAATGTATTTAAAAAAATGTAATCGGTTTAAATAAAGTATTTATTTATATTTTTGGATAGGATAAAATTTAAATCTTTAAGGTGTACAGAACTAAGCTGTGTAAATTTTTGTAAATCACGTTTTATTCTACAATAACAAATTTTGTGACTCTTATTTATCAATTTTTAAAAAAATTGACTTCCAGCTCTTTAAATTAGATCCTCCTATTTATATAGTCAACCAAAATTCAAAAAGTACATCTACGAAATTGATGATGTATGGATTTACATAGAATTGTTTCAAAATACTTTTAAACAATGGTCAAAACTCTAGATTGGCCATAGGACCCAGTCACTTGTTATTAAAAGAATATGGGCATTATCCACGAAAATTATTTTACAATCCTTATTAAATTTTCCATAATTCAAACTTTCAAACTTCCGCTTTATACATTTTTCTTCTATTTAACGGGGGGGCTTTAAGTATAAAAGTATCACACTTCGGTTCTTAAATTACGGCGTAAATTAATTTAATTCAAAGCAATAAATGTAATAAAATTTATAATATAATATATAAAATTATTATAGTCAAAATTAAATCGTTAAATATATTATTTCGAAAAAGAAATTAGGCTCATAAAATATTTATCCCTTTTTTTTTGTTGACTGTGTATATATTAACGATGGAGCACCCTTCAAATTAATATATATTTTTTTACACATGAGTACAGTTAAATATACCACACATATACATAATTCTAAAACATGTATATTAGAGGCTCTATTACATATAATGATTTATGTTAATCTAAATTATAATAAACATGTATATTATAATATATTATAGCCTAGCTGAAACATGTTGAAAATTCATTGGTACACAGAAAAAAATGAATTTGAATAAATTGAAAGTAAACAAAGTTCATTCAACTACACGGCCTTATTATCCTTAAGTTTGGCGTAAATTTGTACATTTGATGATTGAAAATGATTATTACTTGGACACAAAATATATATGATTGAAATTATAAGAAAAAAAATCCATTACAAAAAGTCCATTTATAAAATTCTTCAAAATCTTATATAGTACATTCATAAAAGTCCACAATAATGTTTATTATTTTTGTCGTAAGTTAAAATTTAAATTTAGGCCCGTCAAACCGGGTCTCACAAAAAAGATATTTCAGAAAAAAACCTGAGATTTCGGGTAATTAAGCTACCGCCGACAGAAATGGAATTTACCCGAAATCTCAATTGTTTTCTTAAACATCTTTTTTTTAGTATTAATCTCTTTATTAATATTTCTATTTTCTATTGCGTGGTTTGTTTTTATTCGTCTTAAGTCATTGATTAAGATAATCAAAGAGAATTCTAGGTTTTTTGAAATTAAATTCCAAATTTTGCCCCAATTCCTAGAACAATTTCATAGTATTTTGAAACAATTTATTTATTAAATTTCAAAATTTGCCCCAATTGCTAGAACAATGTATTTTTATAAATACGTATTTCGACTGCATAGTAGTCATCACCAGATTGAATTAGCTAATCATAACTATCTCCGGGATATCGAGTCAAAGATATGTGGCTCGTTGCTAATTTGGTGCATGTCTCACAATGATTTTACAATTCTTAACAATTCTTAGAACAGTTTAATAATAAAAAATGTTCCTTTTTAAAAATAAACTTTTGACATATTTTCTGCTCATCTAGTTGTTATTTTCACTTGTTTTATTCGGGTATATAATATACACCAGGGTATATTAAGTTTAGTCCCGACTTTGTAACGCTTGAAAATATATTGATTGCAGATATAAATGTTTGGTTCCTACAATAAATTTTGTATAAACCATTTTCTACAAAAATTTGCCGCATTATTTGAAAGCTATGAAACAATGGAAGCGCTGTTAAGTTTTTGAGATATTATTGGTCCAACATACATACAACAACAGAACAGGGAACACAAATGATAATTTCATAAATATATATAATATATATTAAAATTTTAAATAATTCATATAGTATGGTTTCTATTTAAAAAACGTTTTATTACATTTTAATTTAAAGTAATAATACGTCTTTTGTTGTAATTTGTTTTCAAATTCAAAAAAAAAAAAAAAAATTAAATAATTTATATTATATTTTTCCGGTTCTCATTATGACATCACTCAAAATGAACACAAAAATTACAATAGTCGTAAAACTCTTAAAGGGCTTTTTAGAAAACGGAAATCTTAAATATTATACGAGTATACCAATAAAATTCAAATAATCAAGTTCAAAATATATATCTTTTGTGTTTGGATTGGTTATGGGTCCAAAACTCCATTTTAGTAGTTTTGTTCTGGAAATATAAAATGTTTTGGAGAGCATAATTTATTTAATTCATTGATTTTTACCAGTCAAAAAAATGTTTTACTGAAATAGCACTCATTTGTCTAGGTTTTTTAATTGACTAGCTAAATTCTTCGGCGTTGCCCGTTCAAAGTCACTCTTTTTCCCCCACGTTGAAAAAGGATGGCCACTTTTAAAGTGAATAGTGCCTAATGAATTATTCAACTTTTTAATTTTGCCCGGCGCTTCCGCTTATATTATTTGCTTCTCAGAACCTCCACCATATTATTTAATTTGTTAATAACTTGACTAAGGTCTGATCTTGACATGCTATGAGCCATCGTATCGATAAAACTAATATATTGTGTCAATATGACCTCAATCGGCACCAACGATTATATATAAAGACTCGGTCTGCTCGCAAGGAGGCTCCGTACCCTTGACGCCCGGGCGGCCTTCGGCCTTGGCTTCGCTCCTTGACATAATATAAAACCGTACCCTTCCAGCATGAATAGAAGTACAATAATTAATTTTGGGGGTTTTCCCATTTCCGGGGGGTTGCGTTGGGAAAATTAAAGTTTTCCGAATTTTCCCCTAAGTGATTTCGGGTCGAATTCAAAAAACCGCATCCTTATAAATATATGTACCGATCACTTACTGACTATCGAATGTTAGGTGATTATTCATAATGCCTCGAAAAAATTAATTCAGAATTGGCAAAACCCAACTTAGAACTCAGAAGTAAAGTAAAATTTAAATACATTTATCCTAGAACTTTCTGTATATATATTCTTTATTTATTCAATTTTATAACAAGATATTCCATTCAGCAAAGATTAAAACAACTATTTTAATTCAATATAATATTTAATCAACTTTTTTACTTGTCTTTTGAAAATAATTTATCAGTATTTTAAAATATTAGACATAATATAATCAGTTTGAAGTAAATTTTTAAGTTTTATTTTTTTTTTACCTACATTATTAAAAATATTTTAAGTAATTGGGGTTTTTAAGGATGTTTATGTATAAAATATAGTATATTCATAAAATTCTACAAAATCCAATATAGTACATTCATAAAATTCTACAAAATCCAATATGGTACAGTTACAAAATTCTGAAAAAATTCACAATAAAGTTTATCATTTTAATAAATATGCTTGTTTTAGTATATTTGTATCAGTGTGTATATTTTTTTAACGGCAAAAAATATAGTTTCAATTATGCTGATTAAAATTATTTATAATAAATTCTAACGTCCGATATAACACTATTTTTTTTTAATTCAATTGAATAAACTGTATAATTCAAAGAATATTTTAATATAATATTTATCATAGTGTCTAATTTATTAACGTAGTTTTTACAAGTTTAAAAATTATATTTTCCTATAAGGCTCCATTTAGAAAATTTAATTTTAAATCGTTCAATACTTTTTCAAAAGATCGATAAGAGGTTTTGAATTTTTGAGGAAACATAATTACGTGATTAAACCTACCAAATTCAAATATTAAATGTTCAAGATCAAGTCTCATGCATGAGCGTCCTTCAAACAATGATTAATTTATTGGAATATTTGTTGCTTCAAGCGCGGATACTGACACTTCATACTGACAAAGAGACGGATTTACTAATAAGTGGAGTGGAGCAAGGCCTAGAAGGGTAGTTTTGAGATACAATACCGCAAAATAGAAAAGATTAAAAATTTTGTGCGTATAACCAGAAGCAGATTTAGTTCTAGGCCTAGACCTGTGCCTAGAAAAGCAAAATGATAAAGATGCTAAAATATACAGACAGGTCAAAATTTTAAACTGATCTAGCTAATTTTCTTATAACAATTTGTTCGAATAGACGATCGATTTAGGGGCGGTAAATCAAAATGAGGTAAAGGCAGCATCTAACTTAAAACCGCCATTGTAAACTTTCATTAAGATGATGGACTTACCAGTCCAAGTGGCCGAGCAATCTAAGGCGTTAAGTCTGCGCAGTATGCCTACTTGGAAACTGGGAGGTTATGGGTTCGAATCCCGGCATCGTCAGTTTGTCAATTATTAAGAAAAAAATAGGGCGGTTAATTGACTAAACTGTCGGCGTACGGACAAGAACGAAGTAACCAGCTATGCTTAAGAAGGTTTTCCAAATGAAAAATAATCGGCATAGTTCCTATCATATAGGCATAGTTCCATTCAGGGAAGCCTCTATCTCTATCTATCTATAAGCAATTTTACCCTACTCTTCCACCAATTATTATGACAAAAATAGGACCTTAGTCTTTAATAAATCTATAAATAATTCAATAAATAATTTCTGCAGCGTTTAAAGATGTCTTTCTTTTGAGTATAAAATAGGCTTAGAGTTATGAAATTATTAATAGGAGTGTTTCAAAAAAAAAAAATTTTTTACTATTAGTTCAATTTTTAAGATTTTTTGTAAGCATTTGGACAATGAGATGATAAATAAATAAAAGCAATCAAACAAAATCATTGGCCAAAAAAAAAACCCATTAATGAAAATAAAATTATTTTAACCTTATAAACTCAAAAATAAACCCCATTATTAATATTACATGAAATTGAGACTTGCAAATATGTTTGAATAAACCGTATAATTTTTGCTTTTGCGTTTTACCTGGCAAAGGAATGTTTTTTTTTTCTGTAACATTAACCTAAATAATTAATTTTACATGATTTCAGGTGCCTTTTTATACCCAAATTACCTTTTTATTTTTTTATTAGGACAAAATAAGTATTTCTTAGAAAACTATATATATTATAAAATCTAGGCCTATTATATTGATACACTAAAAATAGGCTTAAATAATCACTTTTATAAATATACCGTTTGAAAATATATTCCAAAAACATGTTTTATGATGTTTTATGGTGTAAGTAAAGCCGTAAAGGGATCATTCACCATAAAATGATGACCAATAAATTAGATTATTAAAAATAATTTGTTTTTTTTTTTTACTAAACGACGGTCCCATCAAGTCTTCTAAAAAAGCGGCGTTTCTTTTTTTTTAATTTCTGCAGTCGATTTGTGTCAAATTCATTTAGTTTTCGAAATAAAGTTTCGAATAAAAGTTGTTTGTTATAAAATGACTAACAACTTTTGTTCGGAGCTTTTTTTCTGGAAACTCGAAGGGTTCGGTACAATTCAATTGTAAACCTTTAATAAGAAGTACGCTGCTTTTGGTTTCAATAGTATACTGATGATGTGTTTTCTATATTATTTTAACGATATTTACCGTAGTTAAAACAAAATAATTACACGAAAAATCAATTATTTAATAAAAACTATATATAGACTTTATACTTTCCAGCTCTTTAATAAATCATTAAAAAAATTTAAACTAAAAATTTTAAAATTGAAGACAAGAGATTTCGACTGAATTTGACAAATATGTAAAATAATTTGTAGAGAACTTTTTAAAATGGTTCTGATACAAAAATTTTATCAAATTTCAAAATTTAATTAATTTTAAATCATTGATCTATATACGATGATTCCTATATCTCATTATGTCGTAAGGGCTAGCTCCCAAAATTTGCGGAAATGATATCTTTGATGCGCTAAAATCATGAGAGATGTTTTTATTTTTTAATTACTTGCATAGATTATGAATATGGCAAAGCGGAAAATAAAATTGGTAGATTTGTTATGGTTTTCGTCAGAATAAACTCAAAACAGTCAACTTTTCTATGTTTTTTTTTACATCAGGAGCAATTTTTACAAAAAAAAATGTATGACCCAAAACTCATTTAGCTTAAAGTTATTTATATAAATGTTCCTGCTATTTTTATATCTAATGTTAACAAGAATGGCTCTAAAAGAGGCCAAACTTCAAAAAAAAAGAGGTCAAAATGTACGAGTATCAAGAAAAAAGCCACCTTTACGAAATTTGTACTTAAAAAACTCAAGATTATTTGTGTTGCCTAGATATAATGTAAATTAATAAACAATATTTGAATGCACTATCGAATTCAAACGTGGCAACTCTTTTATAAAATTTTACAGTTTATTTGAAATCCATAAGATCCACTTATGGATAAATGTTTAAAGCGAAAGTTGGTAGTACTTTTATAACAAATACAACTTTTAATCATTTTTTCGAAAACCTAAAAAAAAGTAAAGCAAATTACTTTTTTAAGGTCTATTTTGACAAAAACAATAAAAAAGCTAACAGTTTCGATTTCCACATTAATATATTCGTACTCTATGCGAAAACCTTATGACTTTAGATCAGTTACGGCTTTAGCGCAAAAATAAAACCATTTATTCTAGTAGCTGATACGCTTATCTAAATCATCTATAATTAGAAAAAAAATTTATATGATATTTTAATTTAAAAAAATTAATATAAAATTCAGAATAAATTTAAAGATCAGATATAAAACAAATTTGTAAATATTTAATTAAATCGTAGGCGACTAAAATTTAATAGTTTTATTTACATCCGATTGTTTGTAAACAAACAATGAACAAAGTATCAGCGGTAAATTGATATTACCATATTTTAGATTCACTGTTTTTTTCGAGATATAAAATGCAATTTTTAGAACATTAATAAATTTCAAAAATTCGACTTAAGATATCATGTTCCGAAGTTAATGAAATAAAAATTGTCTGACAAAATTTGGGATCCAAAAAATATGTTCGACGACTTAAGAGAAAAAAAAAATTCAAACTTACCACCAATTAGCCACGGTCACATCAATAAACAATAACAAAGCAATTAACACAGCACAAAATGTTATAAATTTCGATTCAGATTTTCGTGCAATTTTTCGTCCACCCGTATCGTCGATACGACGGTGTTGAATAATCGCACGATTATTTTCGAATAAATTTTTTTCATGCAAATTTTTTCGTAACATTTTCAATTACTTATAAAAAAAAACAACAACCCACTGGAAAACAATATAAACGCGGTAAGATTCTTCTTGAGCAGTCAGTGTCTTCTCTGTTGCAAAGATTGTTGTCGTGACAATTGTTTTCGCTAAACTATTCTATTCACAATATTTCGACGTTGTATCATAATAGCGTCGTCACACACCGACGCTGTCATCGACGACGCATCGACAAGGGGCGGTCTTAACGTAATTCTCATTGGTTGCGTTACATCGAATCCGAGTTAAACAATGTTTGGTGTATGTATTTTTTTTTTGTTTGTTTGTTGTAACTTATTATTTTATTTTGTTCTATTTCACTTTAAAATATTCACCGAAAAATGATTGTTACTATATCGAAATTTCGTGTTGTATTTCATTGAAGACTAACTAATTCAGTTAGTGTTACCTTCAAAACTGATTGTGTGTTTGAGTGTTGGTTGCTTCTCTGTCAGAAGAACAGACCTCTAAAACTGAATGCATATTGTGTATTGAATGCTGGTGGCTGCTGTAGTAGTTTAGCTCAGGCACTGTGTTCAGTCCCGTGTGTGTAAATTGTGTATATTATTTCTCGTATAAACATACATACATGCATACATACATGGACACATAATATAACATAAACTATACTAAATGTTTGTAAGGTAGAACATTTATAAGGAGGTTTCTTTTTGCCTTCTCTTAAAAAATATAATTATTTAGTCAATCATTCAGCAGACTTTAATACTTCGTAAATTTAACTTTAGTACCGGGCAAATTGGTGATTTTTTTTAACTACCCTGTATAGGGAAGTTATAAAGGGTAGCGCATAAGTAACGTTATGATTTATTTAATGAATTCGTATTTGTGCATCATTTGGTTTTAACTCGTGAACCAATTGAATCTTATATGGGAAATGGTGTAACGAATTCTTTGCAAAGACCGCCTAGACATCACCAACTGCTGAGAACGTTGCCTGCTGGAATTTTCGGGGTTTTCCTCAACACCTGCTTACACCCGAGCAATGTTCACATCATTTCGAACTGCACGAGGTCTTCCAGCACGCGGAGGATCACAGACAGTCCCATGTTATTTGTTTTTTATACCATGTTTCCGAAAATACTGAACCAATCGTTAAATTGTCGGAACATGAAAGAAATTTCGATATGATCTTTCTGTCTGAATAATCGAATGCTGACTTTCAAAATAAAATTGAACAACTTTGGTTCTTTGTACTGTGCTGTGTGAGTCTTTCCATTATAAATTTCCCAAGTTTATCAAAATTAATTCTGAAAAAAAAAATGTAAACAAAAAATTATTTTACTAATTAAATCATAACGTTACTTATGCGCCACCCTATCTCCGAGTTTTAATCACCTCTTGAGTCTGTAAGCAGCATTTTTGAAAGGATGTGTGTATGTGCGTGCGTCAGAGCGTGTGTGTATACGTTCGTAAGTCGTACACAGTTTTATCGTGCTTGAAATCTCGAGAATCAAAAATGATATGGATTTCGTTGAGATGTCAATCGAATCGTATTAACGTCAAAAAGATCTGAAAGAAAATTTATTTAATTTAGTCAAGAGGAAGGGGTTACTTAGAGGGATGGTTAGCACAAAGCTTGAAATAACTAATTAAATGAAACTAATTGAATACTAGTTATATTAGTATTAAATATTGGTTATAATATTTAATTATTATCCAGAGTAAGTAAATTCGGAGTAAATAGATTTAAAAAAAATTCTCTACCAACTTTTTTTTGTAACTCTAATATTTACAGAAACATTGCATTTTATGTTCTCTAATTTGTAAAAATGAATATTTTGTTGTCGCCATGTTTACCAATAAATATTGCAATTACCAGAAAATCACATTCTAAGTGTATGTGTTACTGAATATACGTATAATATTACATAAATAAACACTTGAATGTTTTTACTGGTTCATTTTTTATGAACGAGAGTGTACTTACAGTTATTGGTGGTATTTCACTGAAACCTAAAAATTTATATCTTATGTAACTCGTGGGTCGCACTTAGAGACAAATTCAACCTACTAGTACAGTTAATAGAGAAACTCGTTAAACTTGTCTGCATTGCATTAAATTACTCTCAATATAGTCACAGTTGTTCTGAAATTCGACACATACTTTCAATTCCTTAGAAATATTATTCGTTAAAACTTTGGGAGAATGCTCATCGGGTTCTTAAGTTTTTTGATAAAATATGCGTAAAAAAGTGCATTTTTTTCATGAACGCAGTAGAAGGTTTTTTTTTTATGGTTCAGTTGCCATCCTGAGTACCGGCGTGGCGCGCTGTTTGAAAGTCGTTTGAAATTATGTACTAGTATATGTATGATGTATATGTATACTAATATATGTATATGTGACGAATGGGAACACTGACGACAACGGGCAGCTGTTTTCATCAACGCGCAGGAGTACCGAGTTCTTTTCGCGCGGGTACCCGATCAGCTGATATATTTTGGAAATACCTTAAACGTATTATGCTGCTAATTTTGAAATTTTCGATAATAAGAAAAAAAATTAGGTTTCAATAGATGAGCGTTTTATCATTAACATTTTGGTGACCATTCTATCCACAAATCAGTCTGAATAATCTGATGAATGTATTTCAAAAGAATAATTAAAAACATTTTATTGAGATGATATACTCGTTGACTTTGTGAAGAAATATATTGTATACAATATACATACATTATATATATATATATATATATATATATATATATATATATATATATATATATATGTATATATATATATATATAATATATATATATATATAATATATATATATTATATATATATATATATATATATATATATATATATATATATATATATATATATATATATATACATATATATATATATATATATATATATATATATATATATCATAAATTTGTATACATCTAGAATTCTATATTTGTTTTATAATACAAAGTTATACACAAATCGAAATTTTTTTCAGGAAAACTATGTCAGTTTATTATATATATACATATTTATTTATTTTCTTTTATTTATACAAAGAGACTAAATGTTTATGAATGTTATAAAGCATATAAAACTACAATTGAACCGATAATACCATCCAACACAATCCTGCTATAACTCTAATGCTGTTCTATTGATTTAACTTTATACCCTTCAAATTTTAAAGTTCAAATATTTGATATATTCCGTTTTTTAGGGTTCCGTAACACTTATAATTTCCGGTCCGTTACACACTTATAGCTCGGCTATGCGGTGGTCTGGAGTGTTTTTATCTTGCCAAAATTTTGCAACTTTTTATTCGATTATTGTAATATATTTCAAGAATAATCTATACAACGTACGTGATAAAAGGAATGACTTAAAATAAAAACTGCAGTAATTAACACAATCAATATTAAATACTATATAATAACATCATGCACGTAATCTGTTACTTAACTTTGAACGGTTATAATGATCATAATTATTCATTACTATATATGTAATGTACTCGAATCTAAATCTTAGTTTTCTTCAATATTTAAATACATAAACGTACTGTTCATATATCCGTGTGTTACCTGGTAACTACCAACATACTCATGCATTCATTGTTAAATATTTAGGCAAAATAAACGTTTGGTTGTAATGCCAAATCATAACCGGGGTTAGATTCCTCTGTATCACGCGTGACAGTTGCAAGAAATATTGGATGCATGAGAAAAAGTTTCAAACGAAAATTGTTTGTTCTTAGTATGAGTTCTTATAAAATATTGTTCTTATAAAAAAATCAACAACGTTTGTTTGAAACTTTTTTTCATGTATTCAATATTTCAATCGTAAATACAAAATTTATGCCACATTTACGCCGTAATTACAGCAAAACTATGTGATGTATAGAAAAAAGTTTCAAACAAAAGTTGTTTGTTTTTATAGGATACTCACTTTTTGTATGTAAATAATTTGCCTAGATACGGATGCATGGAACAAAAATATAATAGTTGTATATATTTCCTCCTTAAAACTAAGTAACTTTTGTTTGAAACACATTTTGTTTTAAATACATATTTAAAAAAATATTTAGGTGGTAACTTTTCAAATGAAAAGGCTGTATATTTCGCAACATATTAATGTCGTTAATAATGTATTTCTCGTCTCTCTAATTTTTAACCCGACTTGAATAAGGAGGATGGTTCTCAATTCGTCTGTATTTTTTTTTTAAATTATGCGATTAAAATACCTGAGATATCCCTTATTATAGATAGTTACGAACACACTTAATTTAGTATATGCTACGGAACCCCTAAGTTGATGCATGTATGACACACACTGGATGGCTATTTTTTTAGTGTTTTAAATAATGCATTTTATTTACTTTTATGTTTTTTTATCTGGTTTTTGTCTGTTTTGTAAGTCAAACACTAAAAGGTATTTCGTTAAATTATTAATTAGTGTTTGACCACATCTTAAAGATCACTAAAATTGAAGTTATCATCAACATAAAGCAAGCAATATTTGTTATCTATTTTAAAGTTCAATTCTTCTATGTATGCGTAATTATATAATGACATTTCTACTATATGACGTCATAAAGACAATAGGGAATACACTGATTTTAAATAAACGATGATTTTTGATATTATTTTTGAAATATCTCAATAATTATCTTAATTTTAGTTTATTTTTGCTCCATCTAAAGAATGGCGCGCATAAGTAACGTTATGATTTATTTAATGAATGCGTATTTGTGCATCATTTGGTTTTAACTCGTGAACCAATTGAATCTTATATGGTAAATGGTGTAACGTATGTAAAATTCTTTGCAAAGACCACCTACACGTCACCAACCCCTGAGAACGTCGCCTGGTGGAAATTTCGGGGTTTTCATCAACACTTGCTTGCACTCGAGCAATGTTCACATCATTTCGAACTGCACGAGGTCTTCCAGCACGCGGAAGATCACTGACAGTCCCATGTTATTTGTTTTTTATACCCGGCAGGTATATAATATATACCAGACCAGGATATATTAAGTTTAGTCCCGACTTTTTAACGGTTGAAAATTTTGATCGCAGAAACAACAAATTTTTCTATAGGTGTTCATAAAATGACCCAATTAATCCATTTCCGCATATCCGTATGTCCGTCCGTCTGTCCGTCAACACGATAACTCAAAATCAAATAGAGATAGCTAGTTGAAATTTTGTTTGTGTGTTCTAGAAATAAAACGTATGGCGAAGTTCGTGAATGAGTAAAACTAACATTCATTTAGCTTCATTTTGACTCGTTATCTCTTTTCTTTTTTTATGTATTAGGTTAATTAGGTCATTTTATGAACACCTATATACTATACGACATATATTATATACAATAACAATGCATTTCCGTACAAAATGTTAAATTCCCATATAAACACGAATATGGAATCCTCATTCCATCTCAAGGAAGTCTAATAGAATATGAGCCTTATTGAAATACCATAATGGTACAGTTAATAGAGATGCCCGTTACTCTTGTCCACATTGCAGTAAATTACAGGAGTTATTTTTTTAAATTAGATTCAGTATGACGTACTTGAAATGATGTAAATAAACAAAATTCTTACAAATTTCGACCCCCGAAGTGCCGCCATTTTGGGAAAAACTGTATCAACTTATATCTCCATTACCGTGTACTTCAGGCCAAAAATGGTAATAACCTTTCTTTTATTACTATTTATTTATTGACTTTTTGATCGATATCTCTTCTAATAATTGTTTAGAAAGACAATTATTTATTGTTAATTATGTCACTATCATTCATATTTCTTAACATTTTTATTGAATTTTCATCATTATATATTCATAACTCGTTTTTATTAACCTTGCACCCGGTAGTGCAACATTAAACGCATTAGAACTTTAAAAATATTAATTTTAGACAAAAAAGTTTTAAGTAAAAGTTGTAAGTAATCTGTCTATTTAAAAGTTAAGTTATTACCATTTTATTGTTTAAACAACTATTAGAAGAAATATCGGTCAAAAAGTCAATAAATAAATAGAAATAGTCGTATAAGTCTTAAACGGTAAGTGATACAAAAAAATTAATAAACAAGAAAAAAGGAAATCTAATTATCTACAAGAAACATTATTACCATTTTTGGCCTAAAGCGCACGGTAATGGAGATATTGGCCTATATCTACAGTTTTATACAGTTTTTTCTCAAAATGGCGGCACTTCTGGGGTCGAAATTTGTAAGGATTTTCTTCATTTACATTCAGTACGTAATACTGAATACCTAATACCTAATTACTGAATACCTAATTAAAAAAAAAAAACTCCTGTAATTTAGTGCAGCACAATATTCTTTCTCTATTGACTGTACTATAAGTTTACCGGCTACTATAGCTCTTAGACTATAACATGTTTATCAAATAAAATCGATCGATGTATCATATCGTATATATGTCGTAGCCAGAATAAATTCATCAATCATATTATATTCACTCTAGTCAGATTACATTCTGGCCGCCACATTGTGAATCAACAGGTTTAAGGACGTTCTTGCATAAGGCTTGATAGTACTAGTAGATAAAAATATTTTATTTAGTGAATTCAATAGTTCAATTCAGTAGTTATCCTCCCTCAAAAATTTAAAACCTATTGATGATCATTTCGAAGAGTAATTATCGATCAAAAATCAAACTTTTAACACACCGTCTTAAGGAAAACAGAATTTTTTTGTACTTAAAATTATAAAAACTATATTATTAAAGTAGCCACCATAATAAATAATGTTTATAAATATTCTTTGAAATATGCAGTATATAAAATTCCATTAAAAAAATAGTGTTGACGAACGTTTGAATTAATTATTTAATAAAATTACAACTGTGTTGTTAGGTTTGTTTTTGCCACCATATTTTGGAAACTGGCAACAGCGCACAGTAAAAAATATACCCATACACACAAATATACAACATAGTTTATTGCCAGATCTGTCACATCAAGTCAAATCAATTTCTAATTTATATTTACTGTTATTTTACAATAAATACTTTTAAAATATTTAGGACAAATAAAAAAATTTATTATTATTTTATTTATTTGTTACTAATAGCCATTATACTCTTTATCTCTTCAAATATAAAGTGGACGTCCCAAAGGAAAAAAAACTTTCACCGTCTTACGTCCAGAGGTTGAATTTTCAAAAACGCTAAAACATGTAGTTCTTTTCTATTATTAATAACCCAAATACCAATTTCCATGCCTCTAACTTTTAAACGGGACGCCAAAACAAACGTTCACCGCCTATTTCATGTCCTCATTACGGTTTGATTTTCCAAAAACGATAAATCATAATATTTTTTATTAACTTTAGATATTAATTATTTAAAACCAAGTGTGGCACGACCCACATAGCCCCTGATTTGGCCCCTAATTTCTACAGTTTATCAATTTTTACGCAGGGACCCGAAATATTTCCGGAATAAAAAGTAGCCTAGATTACTCTATGAAAAGTCCTCTACCAGCCATTGAAATTCCCCTCCAAATTGGTTCTGCCCTTTTTGGATTTGCCATTAGCGTATTTGGGTTTTGGTAACGTGCAAATTACCATTTGGCCATACCAGAAAAAGTCGAATTCACAGGCAGGCAGGCATTATAATCTGACTAGCAAGATTATAATGCGATTGAATTATTCTGGCTACGTCATGTATATTAATCAGTCTATACACGTAATATCTAGTCATCAAATCTCTAACGTTCTATGTGTCATCTAATCAACAAACAACAATCCATACGATATGATTTTAAAACTTAAATTAAAAAGTTCAAATGACAACGTTCAAAAACAAATAAATTGAATTAATTGGCGTTAGCAGAGAGAGAACTTAAGAAGAATTAACTCTTTTGTGTTAGTTAAGTTAAGTTAAATGAATGACGTCTCTAAAAATAAACATTTAGAAACTTTATTTTAATTGAATTGAAATATTTAATTATAATTAAAATGATGTGATTATATTATCCTTATTAGAATAATATTTATTTTAATTAATATTTACGAATTCATAAATTTTATACTGTTAATATATCCATCCAGACACCATTTTTTATTGTGAAAAACTGTTGATGTCAATGTATTATTAATTAGACCTATATCATACACCGGGTATCACGGAATTGTTACAGACTTTCTCGAATGTACAAAATAATATAATGTAAGTGAAAATAACAACTAACTGAGTTAATTGCTTAAATACCCGGTATATCCTTAATTTATGTAAAAACGTTTATTACAAAAGTTGTTTATTTTTTAAAAAGGAATATTTTTTGTCTTTACATTTTTGTTTTAGCTTTTATGGTTTCAAAGATGGGCTGTTTTGCCCATTTTGCCCAAACATGGTTCGATTTGGCCCATTCACGAACTTGACCTTACTTTTTTGCTCTAAAACACACAAACAACACAATTTTAGCTCGTTATCTCTTTTCGTTTTTGAGTTATCGTGTTTACAGACGGACATGTAGAAATTTTGTCTGCGATTAATATTTTCAAGCGATACAAATTCGGGACTAAACTTAATATACCTTGTATATTATATATTTGTTTTTTACATATATCGAGTATAAAAATTCGTTACGCAGGAGCTGCTTCAACTTAGCGAATTTTCTTAGAATACATAAATCACTCTCATAAGTGGTCACAATTTTAGTCTGATCAAAATGAAATGTCATATAGGATTTTACATTTGCAAGTCCAATTTTATTAATAAATGACATACGTCGAGGGGGATAGGGGGAGGTATAAAAAAAGAAGAAAACATAAAATATAAAATATCTCTTTTAATATTAGAACAATCGAAAAATGCGGAAAGAATAAAGTTGTATAAAATCGAATTTGCTACAATTCATCGTCTTATCATTTTTGCGCAAACTCTAATGTGTACAGAGATATTAAGGAATTTAATTTTCAATCTTAAACCGTCAATATTTCTGTAAATATTAGTGTAATAGAAAAAATGATAAGAAACAAAATTGCAGTAAAACTTAGTACCTACAACTTTACTTCTTATAAATTTTTCGATTTTTCAAATATTAAGGGAGATATGTCAAATTTTGTGTTTCCCCCTCCCTTTAAACCCCTTGTCAGATTTTACCCATTAACGAACTTGACCTTTTGAATACCAAAAGCGCCTCATATGCCAAATTTCATGCCGATAAAATGAAAACTGTGACCGCTAGAGTGATTACAGACACACATATATACATATATATATATATATATATATATATATATATATATATATATGTCCATAGATATATATATATAAATTTTACAGATGGTGATTTTTGACATCTACTAGGTAGGATCGATGGACATTTGAAGAAATTTTTGCGAAATTTTGACTTTGGTACGGGACCAATAGCTCTATTTCCTTTCAGGAAATTCGCTAAAAAGTGTGTGTGTACATATGTACGCACGTAAGAAGTTATACTTCTATTTAAATAATTTATTAAAATAATATTAAATAAGGTCAACACATACTAATAAGACTCAAAAGTCGAATAAAATGATAGAGTAGTAAAAAACTACAATAGAAAAGTTATATATATTGCATCTAAAACCAATGATTCTACATTTTATCATGGTAGAACAGAATCAGCGTCACTTTTTCCGTTAAAATTAATTATGTTTAAAAGACTGCCATATTTACATTTAAATTAGAGTTAGTGAAATTTACCAAGATCAGGTCAGAGCTGCCACACTGCCACGTATGCATAAAACAAAAAAATTTATGTAGCCTGTATGTTACCCGACACAGTTCTCTACTATCCGGTGAAATTTATTATTTTTATATTAACAAAAATTTTGTTTTATTTAGAAACTATTTTCTATGTACCTACAGAATTGACCCAGTCTACAGGTTTATTATAAGAATACATTTTACGAATTTTAATTTTAATGTTCATATTTCAAATACAGTTTGATTAGTCACTGCATTAACAAATATATCACCTTGAATGTTTAACGAACTCTCTATTTTATAACGCAGACATTTAGTACAATACAAATTATTTAAATGATATATAAAGTAAATGAATTGTTACGAAGTATATTATTAAACGATTAAGAGATTATTATCTGATTAGAGCAGGCTGTAAGAATGTCTAGAATCATGTTTCTTAATCACAAAGTATCGTCTATCCTTGTTGTTGATAGATGTTTCGTATAATCAAGGGCAAGGCTAAATTAATTTTTCGTATTTCTCAGTAATGTTTCAAATAATTAATTAATAGCGATTCGTAAAGTCAACAAAATTTTCGAAAACAATGTTAATAAGGGTCACAAACTCCTGTAGTTATATTTGAACAGGCGGACTTACGGTTTACTTTATAAAAGTCTTCAAAATCTTATATAGTACATTCATAAAAGTCCACAATAATGTTTATTAAATTTTTTTTAATTTAATTTAGACTCGTCATATCGGGCCTTACAAAAACGATATTAAAAAAAAGTATGAGATTTCGGGTAATTAAACTACCGCCGACAGAAATAATCAGAATTTTATTGGATTAATCTCTTTATTAATATTTCTATTTTCTATTGCGTAGTTTTTTTTTATTCGTCTTATTTATTCCAAGTGAAAATTCACTTCAACTACATGTAAAAACAAAAACTCAAGCCTTAATCTTTTTGAAGCTTCAGTGCTCGTACATCCTTAATAAATAATAAGACATTCTTCAAAAATGCTATCCATTATATATTTGTTTTGTCACACGGTATACAGCAAATCTAATTAGTTATAACCTATATACTCAGTTTCTTGTTTCATATGTTAAATACATGCTATATAGTAATTCATCTTTGGGCGTTTCTTAAGAAATTAGACAAAATCGAATTGTGCTGTCATAACTGTTAGATATAACCAAAGAATACAATATACATAGAAGCTCATAAGTACGATTTTTGTGTCACTAGAAATTGTGAATTGTGAGCGTGACCGCTAGATGACAATAGCTGTTCGATTTCGGTATTTAGTGCCATTAGCAGCACAACCAACTGTATTCTTTGTGTATATTGTATCCGACCAAAAACATAAATGTAAGAAAGAGCCGAGTTTTCGGGAAAATTTAAAATTTTATATAACGCGGCAAGTTATATTTTCTGATGAGTTCAAATATTTTAAATCTTGCCGCGTTATATAAAATTTTAAAAACATACTATGGGAAAACTTACGAAATAAATTTCAACCAAATTTTTTCTTACATTTAATCAATTTACCCCTCATTAATTTTTTTTAGTAAATAGTTTACCGAGCTATTTACTTTGCAAATAGCTCGGCTCTTTAATGGGATATCATCACCTTTTAAGAAGCAACTATTATATGAAGTCTAGAGCTATTTACTTTGTAAATAGCTCGGTCCTTACTCTCATATCATCACTTGTTAAGAAGGAACTATTACATTAAGGATTTTCCCGAATACTTGAACCTTTCTTACATTTATGTTTTTGGTCGAATACAATATACACAAAGAATACAGTTGGTTGTGCTGCTAATGGCACTAAATACCGAAATCGAACAGCTATTGTCATCTAGCGGTCACGCTCACAATTTCTAGTGACACAAAAATCGTACTTATGAGCTTCTATGTATATTGTATTCTTTGATATAACTGAGCACGGACGTATATTAGTTAGGGTTTTGGGGGCCGGACTCCCCTCAGTCTACGCAAAAACGTTAATAGTCACGGAATACCCACCTGCCGTTTGCCCGCAGCTTTACTTGCGTATGATAGGGATGGTAGACTTATGTTATTTTGAATTAATAATCCACTTTTGTTTTAAAAGTAGACATTCGAAAATTGTTAAAAAATGTCTTAGAGTTATTATAAAATACTACGCAAAGGTATAGCCATCGAAGTAATAAATGCTGCCTAAACTTGTAACAAATTATTTTTTTCAAGTAATGAATTTTGTATATAATCATGAGTGTTAAAATTAGGCTGAGCTTTAGTGCATTTAAAATGTATTTATATCGATACATATAAAAATAATATAATTAAAAATATATTCGAATCGTGTTGTTAGAAATACATTAAAATGTTGTTAGTATAAAAATTTACTTTTATTGAAATAAAAAAATTGAATATATTATGGATGTTATTCGATATAGGTATGAAATTCTTGCTTTGGATTTTGGAAAAGGATGCAAAATATTTGAAAATAAGAGAACCTGCATAAAGACTGGTGGCGCCTCTTCCGGTAATTTTTTAAGCTTATATGTGAGTACAAGCTGTTTGTAAACATACATTCTAATATAAATTTGTTCATAATCACATAAGTTTTTATTAATTATTACTTCATAATGTTTATAACATAATAAAAACTAGTCAAGATATACAAAAAAACTATGCCACCAGCATTTATTGTAGACTTATCATAGATTATATGGAAATAAAATTCCAATAACCTCTCGTCCTATACAAAATCATATGTATTCTTCTTACAAATCAGGAATATACCTCCTTCAGGAATGATCTCATTTAAATCCGAGTGCCACTGAGGGAAATCTAGTGATTTTTTGTGACTAAAAATAGAAATTTTTTTAAATTACTAGAGCTAGGGGTTCATATGATAGTGGATAGGTTTTCTTGGTAATAAAATATCTCTAGATGAACTGAATGTAACAATTATAGTTACATTTCTACACGCTGGACATTAGACCGACGAAAAAATAGAAGAAACTTTTTTTTTTTAATTTTTATTTCCATTTAATTATACATCAATGAAAATAGAAACTTTTTATTATTATTAAAATCTTGTAATATATAAAAGAAACATTTATATTTATCATCACTAGCTGACACTTTTATCACGTTCATTACGTCATTCTTAACATTTTTCCATCGCGCATTAACACCAATATAAGCTAAATTAACCCAAGAATAAATTTAATTTATAGTATACAAAATTTCATGGAAAATTTTCTTGAATAATTCATCACTATATTTGTAAAATTGTACGAAATATAAACATGATCACATAAATTTAAACACTTTTGAGCACATGCAGTATCAATTACAGAATTAATTAATTCTCTGATAATCCAATTTGGCTACTTTGGTTGATTTAGCCAATTTTACAGATTTCAGCATATAATTCAACGAACACAAAAAATTTAAATCTAAATTCACAAATTATTATTTTAAACGATTTGATAATCTAAAAATAATATTGTCAACCTAAAAGTTTTAAATACGTTTTGACAGATGACGGTTGTTAATCGGAGACAATAATTTTTTAAATATCACTTTTAGTAATAATACACCAGATATTTGTTTATAAATTTTATGTTTTATGTATAATTTATATTTACTATTAATTATATATATTATATAGCGCCAAGTATAAAGTTTGTATTCTCTCACACAATAAATGCTAATCTTCGTCACCATGAACGCTCGTGTCTAATCATAAAGGTCACGCAGGTTCTCTAAAAATAAACTGTACTAAACATTGAAGTTATGCAAGTGGCATGTGAGAATACGTTTCGATAGTTGCCTAAAACTAAATGCTAATATACAAATAATAATATTATGGAAAAACTTTTACAGGCTGTTACAGTTATACTTCAATAAAATAAACTGTTTAGGTATTTACAGACCATTTTCTAAAAGCTGCCCAAAAACGACGTCATTTTCTTAATATAGAGAGTTTGTCAAAGCAGTTTACCAAAACAAAAATTTGCTTTACTTATGACCAATTTCAAAGTATAAAATAGAAATGTCTCATAAGAAGGGAATTGACTGAATTTATAGCAGGCAGAGAAACCACTTCACAATTATTGTTGAATTCGTTACCAAACCACCCAAAGGATTCTATCAACCCCATCATTCCAGATTCTTATGAAAATCTTATTAACTTTTTATGAAGTTCTTTGTGGTGTGGCTCTTGAAACTTATTTTAAATAAAATCACATAAATAGATCGCATACAAAATTTAATTAATTTAAAAGTACCATACATGGGACAAGAAACACAATTAATTTACATACAAATATTTTATATAAAAATTTATACTATTGTATTTTTGAATTCTTATATGTTAAACTTTCTTTAGCCATTGATAACACACCATCTCGGTCTAAATTTCCACCAATAAATCCATTAGCATGAACAAATATACAATTAGGAATTCCAGACTTTTTGGTTAACAAATCATCTCGTAAACCTTGCCAATCATCGTGTAGGAAAACTCTAAAAATATAAAAATTGTGCCATTAAAATGGTAAGAAATTCCACACAGACTTTCTTTTAGCTTTAAAGTCAGAAAATTTTCGTTACTAGACGCGAATTTTGAGTTGCATTAGTTCAACTTTATAACAAAAAAATAATATATTTTCTTGTTGTTTTTTTTTACACTATACGTGAAATAGGGTTAACTTTAATTTAAGGAGTTTCGATTCCTTTTTCAAAATGTTCAAATTTAACAATTAATATCTCTTGAACGAAACAGTCGAATGATCTGATTTTTTGAAAGATATGCGGTCATGTGTTGAAGATTTGACTGAGTAAATTTCAAATGATCCATAATATTTTAAAAATGCTACCGAACGTCCTTAAACTCGAGTAAAATTAATTTTTTTCATTTTCAAAATGCTATTATAGTGTCGTTTGAAAGTAAAAATAATTACCTGCAGATAAAACCATTAGGTTCTGTTGGTATACCTTGCACACGCCACTGGCCCTTTATATCTTGGAAGATCACAAATTTAATATTATCTTTGATCCCCAATTCTTTTTCTAAACTAAATAAATGTTCTTTCCACGGACATCTGCTTGTTAACTCCATAATTTCACCAGTTTTGTAAACATCGAATCGTTTTTCGATTGCTTCCTTAACCAGCTGCCTTCCAGGTAACCAAACATTCACTGCATATGACAAAGCTTGTTCAAATTCTTTACCAACCAGTTCCATAGCTTTGTAAAATAATTCTTGCACATCAACATCTGCGGGTGAATTCCAGTTTGGGTTTAACGTAGATACTCTGGCACTAACATGAGTATTAATTCGAAACGCTGCTTTTCCTTCCGAATATTGTGGTATTCCATTATCAATACCATCAAGTTCTTCAACGAAATCTTCATACACTCGTAAATATAATAATTTTAATTCATCATCAGTTAAATCCGAATTATTCAGAATAAGTTCGATAATATCTTTACCAAAATGTGCATAAATGATTCCCGCGGAACTTAATCTAGAAAAATAAAAAATTCAAAATTTTTGAGTAGGATGTTTTGGCAATTGCTATACCTTTGGAAATCGAAATCTTGCCGTTTTTTGGAGAATTTATCGATCTAATACCTACCTTATATGTTTATCAGGATACTCCGGACAGATAGAACTTAAAGTATGAATAAATTCTCGTTGGTGATGATCATATCTATGTCGTTCTGGATCATAAACACCACCGACATCAACATTAATCGAACATTTCTCTAAAACTTCAGGGTCTCGAGATCGAATAATTTCTGCATTCTTTAATTTTGGTATTTTTCGTAATAAATAACACGCCAACGCTTCATCGCAATGAAATACACCGTCATGGGTTCCTATTGTTGCTGGTTCATCGAAATTAAGTCCGGACATTGTAGAAAAACTAAAATATTTCAAATTGCTGTATTTGAGAAATTTTTAATATATTTTAATGTACCTTCTTTTCATACTTTCTAATTTAAATGAAAAAACGTTTCCAAGTTGTTGCTTGGAAAGAATTACAGGATTAAAACTGTAATGCAAAGTATGAACTTTAGTAAAATTAAAATGAAGGTTACTTATTGCAGTCCTTAAAAATAACGCTAATCGCATTGCATTATTTATACCACAGATGGTAAGATATTATGTTCGTTTAGGTAATTGGATTTGGAAATGTGACCCAAAAGACGTGGATATTAAGTAAAAACTTTTAGGTTATATGAAAGTATTTTAAGGTTAACATTATTTTGATTTGACTTTACCGCTACATATACCAACTTTATCTTACTACTTTTCCCTATAAATGCGGCGTTTAATGTTTCTTGATGGAAAAACTAGAGGGCAGCACTAACCTGATACAAGATTCTAAATTCTTAATTTTGAAATCTGTTTTTTCCAAACAATTAAGATTATGGTTTTAAGTTTTACAAAAATAGATCTACAAACTAACCCTAACTATTTTGCAATAAATTTTTAACAACAAAATTATACTACGCAGTTCAAGCACTGATCTCTATATATAATAGTTGTATTAAGGTCAGTGATTTCAAGACATTAGATCACGTGGTTTAAATTTAATTGTTGTCTTGAGAATCCAAAATATTCCAAAATATACATTATATGGAAAATCAACCTAAAATTGACGGGTACATATAGGCGAGACCAGAATTTATAATGCAATTTTGCGATTGCTGAAAAATTTTACATTGATAATTTTACTTATTCATTCCAAACAAACTGAATTGGTCGCAGCATAATATAAATCAATACGTCTTTGATTGGAATAAATGGTGCATCTAGAGCATGGAAGTTTTTATTAACGACCAAATTTTTTTTCAAAAAAATGTGAAAATATAAGCATTTCTACATTCCAAAAATCTAAATAAAAATTATGTTGAACCCATCTCAAATTTTATGTCCCCTATGGGGCCGCGAAGCCCGCTATGGTTTAAGTTTTACAAAAGATTTATTCATACTCCGCAAAGTGTACCGGTAACCATTTTGAAAGGATTACGTTTGTTAGTGCTTCACTTCCGTCATATCGAACAATGTAATGATACGAAGCCCTTGATATGCGGAAATCAAACTCGGGCATACTCAGTTTTTTACAGTAAATGGCGTATTTAAAGATGTCCTCTACGATCTTAGGTTGATTGAAATAGTTTCGTGTTATTCAAAATATATAAGTAAATTGACCCTTGTGCGCATAAATAAAGTATGTTGAATTAATTGAAAATTATTTCTGTTTAGCATACATTTCAAAGGTCCTAGTTTAATTAGATCTATTATATTTCTAGGATCTACAGGGAGTCAAACAATTATACCTAAACAAAATGAAATAAAAACAAGTGAAATAAATTGAATACCCGGTATATACTAAATTTATGAAAAAAATTTCAAACAAAAGTTGTTTATTTTAAAAAAGGAACATCTTTTGTCTTTAAATTTTTGTTTGCCTACAGGGAGGCAAACAATTATACATAAACAAAATGAAATAAAAACAAGTGGAATAAATTAAATACCCGATATATACTAAATTTATGAAAAAAATTTCAAACAAAAGTTGTTTATTTTAAAAAAGGAACATTTTTGATCTATAAATTTGTGTTCTATCTCTTGCGGTTTCAAAGATGGACGAGTTTTGCCCATTTTGCCCAAACATGATACAATGTTGCCCATTCACGAACTCGACCATTCTTTTAAATTCTAGAACACACATACAAAATTTCGGATCGCTATTTATATTCGTTTTTAAGTTCTCGTGTTGACGGACGGATGGACGTATATGCGGAAATGGACTAGTTAAGTCATTTTATGAACACCTATACCATAATTTTTTTCTGCGATCAATGTTTTTCTGCGGACCAAGACATGGTCCGATTTTGCCCATTTACGAACTTGACCACACTTTTTTGCTCTAGAACACAAATACAAAATTTCAGCTCGTTATCTCTTTTCATTTAGGAGATATCGTGTTCACAGATGGACGGACAGACGGACATGCGGAAATGGCCGAATTAGGCCATTTTATGAACACCTATGCAAAACATTCATGCCTGCGATCAATATTTTCAAGCGTTACAAAGTCGGGACTAAACCTAATATACCATGTATATTTACATATACCAGGTATAACAAGGAAAGTATTTCATTTTATCAGTTTTAAAATAAATAATTCACAATTATATAATTTAAAAAATGCCTGGCAATGACTGACGAATATTCTGACCAATTTGACCACATTCTTAAAAAATTGCACAAATTGAAAATATAATTTCAAGATTATTTACATTTGCTTATTTTCCACTTCAAATTATAAAATATGCACCATGTTTCGAATTATTCATGTATTTACGAACATTTTAGGAATCCGAAAAATGCCATAAATGTCATAATTTGCAATAAATATTTTTGAAAATATTAAATTATTATGTTCATTGTTTCAATATCTCATTGAATAGATCCTTGAGTGCTTATGATAAACAACAGATACACTCAATGTCGGACTGGCCATAGGACCAGCGTGGCGTTTCCCAACCGGGCCCTAGTCTGTGTCGGCACCCCAATACTAAACCTACTCCCAAAATAGTTCATACACGGAGAAGGAGGATGGAAAAGTACTGGGGGAAATCGGCTAAGATGGTTTAGTTCAAACAGCAAAGAACGTTATTTGTTTGTCTCGCAGAGATTCGGATCTCTGCACAATCTTGTTAATGTAAGGAACTGGCAAGAAGTGATTTTCTGGCTTTCCGGATTTTCCGGCGGGGGTCATGATCCTCCCCCCCCCCAAACTAAATATAATTTCTTTTTTAATTACAATTTTATTGCTTCTTACTCAAATCTTACATTGAAATAATTAAATGGTGGGAATGAAATCTAGAGTGTTACGTAATATATCTCTACTGAAAAAATGATAGATATTGTTTAATCAACCTTTATCAATTCATGAGTAACAAGTATTTTCCAATTGGTTATTGATAATCATGGTTGATTTGATATAAGCTTAATTAATTATTCAAAATAATTTTCAATGATATTTTTTTTTTTTAATTAAGAATAAAAATAACTGTCTGAAGAAAATCAAATCAATTATCAATTGAATAAAATTATCTTTAGCAATTATTAGAATAATTAACAATTGATCTTAAAGTTCTTTATAAACTTTTGTTGTCATTATATTTATTTACTTTTTAAACTCAAATAATACTTTATTTCCAGTTGTAAACATTGACAAATTGACCATTCAAATATTTAATTAGTTTAAAAAACCTAGTTTTCGTCAATTCTAATTCTTAATTTGAAAGGTTTTCAAGAATAATAATAAAAATTCTTTTCCCAAGATTAATACTCTTTTCTAGTGCTTTAGTAATTGAAAAAATACGAATTTCATAATCAAAAATTTTTTAATAGATAATTTATTACAATTTTTAACAAAATACAATTTTTTACTTATTTTAATCAAATTATTTTTTTGTCTTTGACACCGCCCCCCCCCCATAGGTATAAATAAATCTATTTATTATCAATTAATAAATAAGTTTTTAAACGACTACTTAATAAAATGAAGTATCATCATACATAAATTTATATTATAATCATATTAGAGTCAAATTAGCTTCAAAAAGCCGGTTTCAGGCAGGTTGTTCGGAACTGCAATTTTTTTTTAAATCGATTCATCTTGACGTCCTGAATATAACCCTAAATTATTACGATTCGACTCGTGACGAAACAGAGTCAAAATTGAATTTGTTTGTAACAAAAAAGCGTTTTTTCTTAATATCTTTTTAAAACTAAAAATTTTAAAAATGACATAGAATATTATTCAATTCTATATAAAAAAAAGAAAACAAATGAGTCCATAAACATTAAAATCGGTTTATTAGAATTCGAGGAAAAAATTCCCAAAAGTTCGAAAAACGCAAAAATTTTAAATTAAAATAAACAATCGAAAAATTACTTCATTTTCTTTTTAACAATGGCAAAGTATGTCTTTTATATGTTAAAAATAATATGCTCAATTTTAGCCCTTAAAACAAATTAGGTCCTTAATTTGGACAAACATAATATATACAATAGAGAATATGCATGAAAAATTTTTTTCACTTGAATTGAAGCATGTTTACTTGACAAATATCAAGGTAAAATTACTTTTTAAATAACTTTAAAAATAAGCGAGATATGAATGATTGAAATTCCCGATTAGACAAAGAGGGTGATAGCCCTCTTGATATGTTATGTGACGTCATATTACACTTTCACCGTTTAAAATACACGTAAAACTCCGTTTTTAGTATTTTTGCAAGAAAGAGACAGATAATCATCTTTAAAAGCTTATAGCTTCCATGATATTTGTCCGATTTTAATTTCGTTTTTAAATATTATTACAGTATTAACAGTATTTTCATATTCTGAAAATGAATGTGAAAAAAAATGTTCATGCATATTCCCTATTGGTAGAAGCTTATTTAGAAAATTGCGGTTCCAAGCAACCTACCTGAAAAATGCTAATTTGACTCTGTTATCAGTGAATGCTATGACAGAGTCAAATATAATATAAGTATAAGTAGTTAATAATATTATCCAGCCGCTGTATAACAGTGATATTAGTTTGCAGGATATGATAAATAAATGATATATACATTTATAATTTATATATTATTTATTTAGATGATCTGATCCTATATTATATCATTTTAACACTACTTGTTAACATAGTACTGTCATAATATTATATTGTGTTATTTTAATTTATATATATATAAAAATAAATAAAATATATATATAAAATATTAGTTGTGTCTGAATATTTAACAGAAAATCATAATTGAATTCTTGATTTGAATATATTTTGTGTATGAATTTTTTATTAATGTAAGTATCTTATAATTTGCATACTAGTTATTATACCCAGTATATTTGTAAATATACAAGGTAATATTAAGTTTAGTTCCGACTTTGTAACGCTTGAAAATATTGTTCGCAGAAAAAAATTTTTGATATAGTTGTTCATAAAACTACCTAATTAGTCCATTTCCGCATGTCCGTCTGTCTGTCTGTCCGTGAAGCCCATAACTCAAAAACGAAAATAGATAACGAGCTGAAATTTTTTATTTATATCTTTGAAACCGTAAGAGATAGAAAAAAAATTTGTTGACAAAAAATCTTCTCTTTAAAATAAACAACTTTTGTTTGAAAATTTTTTGTCATAAACTCAATAGTTTTCTCATAATTTGTGCTCAAAGTTGAAAATGAGAAATGCAATTGATTGGTGAACGAAGGCATGCATGTATTCATGTACATAGCATCCATACATACTATTTTTATAACCAGTATATTTGTAAATATACAAGGTATATTAAGTTTAGTTCTGACTTTGTAACGCTTGAAAATATTGTTCGCAGAAAAAAAATTAATATCTTATAAACTTTGAATTTGAAGAATTGTTCAAACCTAGATATACCAACTCAGTATATACGGGGTATTCTAACAATTAACTCAGTTAGTTGTTACATTACTTGTTTATAGTTATTTTTTTCACAAAAATTTAGGTCATTTTATGAATACTTAAACCAAAATTATTTTTCTACAATTAATATTTTTAACCGTTACAAAGTCGGGACTAAACTTAATATATCTTGGTATATATTACATACCGGATATAAAAAGGTAAAAATGGATAGTTGAAGGTCCAATGGTTTGAATTCTAGTGATTGGAGTTGTAATAATTATTCTTAAATGGATTTTTCAATTGTTTTTCTCAAAACATTTTCTATTAGTTAGCCGAATTAAAACCGAATGAATTTCTATTAAAACCGAATGACAAAATCTCCATAAAAAATAATTATACAACAATTAAAAATCCATTCATTAGAATTCGACTGACATAAATAAAATCATCCACTTTTATTGGAGTTGGAGTTAAATTTTCTGATAACTATGGGATTCCACTAAATTAACTTTTTTCATATTGGTGTATTCGATTAAACCAGTAACTGGGTTTCAATAAATGACAATAATACGCTAAAGATCTGTTATGTGGAAAAAATTAATAGCTATATTAATATAGCCCAGTACTAAAATCGTGCAAAAGGTCTGATATGCGATTTTTTTATTTCTCTCTATTATTTTTGTGTATATATGCCTAATTGTCACTATACTGTACCACTGTCAATCTGCAGTACGGTTACGAAGACACAAGCATGAAAGAACAAGAACTGAATGGAATTTATTTATTAAAATTACTATGAAAAAATAACTTAAACGCCAGGAATCGAACCTTGGACTTCTGGATATCACGATCCGTGTACTAACCGTTATACCAACCACTGGTGATTAGCTCAATGGGAAAACTTGGTGAAAATCGAAGGAATAACAATGCACATGTTTAATATCGTGATATTAGATAGATAGATTGTAGAGACTGCCCTAGCGGGCTACACTTCGACCACAAGGTCCATTGCGATGCCTAATGATGTGAGGATGTGAGTGGAGTAGAAAGAATTTTTGTGTATAGTCTAGGAATTGGTAGAATATGCGGCTGCAGCCGACTATGATAGGAACTATGCCGATATTCATCTTGAGTTGGTGAAGGAAACTGCAGAAAACCTTCTCAAGCATAGCCGGTTACTTCGTTCTTGTCCATACACCGACAGTTTAGTCAATTAACCATCCCCGTTTTTTTCTTAATAATTGACAAACTGCCGATGTCGGGATTCGAACCCATAACCTCCCAGTTTCCAAGTAGGCATACTGCGCAGACATAACGCCTTAGACCGCTCGACCACTTGGACTGGTCTCGTGATATTAACAACATTTACATTTTAAACAATTTAAATTAATTTATGTTTGTTGATGAAAAATGTAAATAAAAACATTTTTTTAACAAGCTTTATATAATGACTGTATTCAAGACTGACAAAGAGAAATAAAAAAAATCGCATATCAGAAATTTTGCACGATGTTAGTACATGTACTGGGCTATATTAACAGCTATTAATTTTTTCTATTAGTTTGGTAATGAAAAAATTACCATCATATGCTTTAAGAAGAAGGTAATTACCTTATAGCACGGTAATTTATTTACATGAAAATACCTTAAAGCAATTTATATTTTTTATTACATTCTCTAACCATTCTACTGTTTTTTAAGAGTCTGTCCTTTTATTTTATCTGCAATTAAATTTCAAGGCTACTTAACTATACACGCGGCTATCGAGTTTCATTGTTTTTTATTTATAATTATTGTAATAATCCAGATGCAAATATTGTCCACATAATACTATAAATTATAATTGTGATTACATTGTAATTGTACCTAATTACATTCAAATAGTTATTGTTTAGAGACTACAGCCTCTTTGCGTGCCCGCATAATATAGACCTCAATGCTACGTGATTAATAATAAATAAACCATATTTTGACAAAATGGAAACCCGACTTCAAAAATCAAATATTCTATAACAAAAAATGCACTAAAAAGTAAAAAAATAATTGCATATTCTTGTGCCAATTTTAGTTCACCTAAGCAAAAATTTTTAAATATATATGTACAATTATTGTTATTTTTGGAGGCGGTGTCCAAAAGTTATGTGAATTTCTCTATGCTGACACCGCCTCTAAAAATAACAATAGGTGAACTAAAATTGGCACAAGAATATGCAATTATTTTTTTACTTTTTAGTGCATTTTTTGTTATAGAATATTTGATTTTTGAAGTCGGGTTTCGTTTTGTCAAAATAGGTTTAAGTCAATTTTTTTTTAACTCACTGTTGTTGGTGTGTATTTCCATTTCTACAATATAGAATTTATCGATTTCGAGATATAACAACCATGCACAAGCTATCTCAAAAACTAAAAAATATATCATGGTTTTTAAAATGAAACTCCTTGACTAAAACATACTGGATTTATAAGTAAGATACATCAAAATCGGTTAAAATATGCCCAATATAGTTCAAAAACCATTTTTGCCGTCACTAGATTAAAAAAATCACAGGTTTACATTTAGGTGTACAATATAATGCGTACGAACTTTAATTTTGGTTGATATTTTAGTTGGCTAAATTAGATTTTCCATGACCAAATTGCATGACTTTTGTAAGG
This sequence comes from Nineta flava, assembly GCA_963920215.1. NCBI lineage: Eukaryota > Metazoa > Arthropoda > Insecta > Neuroptera > Chrysopidae > Nineta > Nineta flava. The sequence goes on from OY986042.1 coordinate 93,972,114, forward strand.
TTTTCCTGCATGACTAAAATAAATTTTCAGGTTTAAATACTAACTCGGCCTTGCGCACTTCCGTGCTATAGATACTAATTACTAAATATTATACTCATTTAATTTGAGTATTGACTACGTAACCCTACATTGCGCGTGGACGAAACACACTTGATCGATTTTCATAATCTAATATTGTTATATCGGTTGTCCAAAAAGTTTGGACACGGCATAATAAATCGTTTCAGGTGATTCTAACTAAAAATTTTCAAACGGTAACCCCTAGTAATTTTTACCGACGAATCGAATGCGCTAATCAGATTTCGGGTCTGATGGACCCATAAGGGCGAATCAGGGTCTAACTTTGGAATTTTAAATGGAAACCCATATTTTTTTTATTAAATATTCGTATTCTACGGCAAAAAATACGTATCTTTTGTAGGAAAAATTTTTCTTAAAAGTGTTTGTTCTCGCTGGAGAAATTCTACGAATGAATGAAATATAATAGAATTTATTGAATAGTGAATTTCGATTTATAATAAACTTTATTTTATACTTGTTTTCTATTTTATTTTTGTTATTATTATAACAAAATTTATGAGAGTTAGGGGGGGTTTAGAGGGAGGGGGAAACACAAAATTTGGCATATCTCCCTTGATATTCGAAAAATCGAAAAATTTATAAGAAGTAATGTTATAGGTAATTAGTTTTACTATAATTTTGTTTCTTATTTCGCTAAGTTCAAAAGCCGCGGCACCTGTGTAACAAATTTTTTTAAAGTATTTTATTAAATAGGTACTGTAAATTGTTTATTTCATAAAATATGTCAATGTACATAATTTTAAATATTATTCTATTCAATATTAAATAATTGTTAAAAATAGATTGGAAATAGAATTTCAATAAAATATTTTTTTTATAAATAGTATACACACCTCATACTATGACTCCAATACTAATTCATCAGATTCACATATATTACAGATATGAACACATGTTTTAAACTTCGTAATAAATTCTAATTTTAGTTCACAATAATAATGCCATTTGTAAGGCCTAGCACGGTACCATTCCCATCTATATGGCACCATTTTGAACGTGTAAAAGATGATAAAGTACGAAAATTTTTTGTACAAGATGCTACTGAAGATATGCATCCATTTATTATTGATCATATGATTGAAGAATTTTGTAAGAATGAGCCGTTGTGTCAAGATATAGGTAAGAAAGACTTCACTTATTTCATCAAAATTAACAAATTAGCATCATAGACGTATAATACAGGAGGACAGCTCATTCATACACTACAGGTTTTCGACTTTATGAGCAGTCCATCGAAATACGTCTCATGTTGAAAACTATGACAATGACGCAATTTTCAGCCAAATATTATGAAATTGGTCGTGTTTAGAACAACAAAGTCAGTCTAAAACAATTTTACTTCTGAGCATTTAAGTTCAAGGTGTTTCTCTCAGGACACACTTACAAACTTTTCAGCAGTGTTGCCAAATTGGAAGATTTTCTCTAAATTTAGTGGATTAAATGTTTCTATTAAAATTCGTTTTATTCAACTTGAATACAAAAATTTAAAAATACGACAATCCTAAGAACAAATCACCTAAATTTTCTATCAGGTTTTAATAAATCCACTAAATTTAGGCGAAAATCCACCAATCTGATAGCACTTACTATGCAAAATGGTGTCACAATCTATGTTGTGTAGCATCTGTGAAGTTCCTGACATAAAACTAAGTTAGGTATACTTGGTAGCTTAGGTACTTACTTTATACTAAGGACTTAATTGTTCTGAACACCACCATTGACATAATTAAAATCATAAAAACAGAGCAATCATATGTGCGTTGTCCTTAAAGCCCATTACACAATGAAAAAAATAAGCTATAAGATATAAGAAATAAGATATAAGGAATAGTGGAATCCAGCAGATAGCAGAACCGTTGATCAATTCACAATTCAAAAATAAGGAATAAGATATAGCAACAGAATTTCCGTCGCGTTGGATATCTATTCCTTATTTCTTATTCCCAGCCAATCACAATATTATGCGCAGTCGACTCTCCGACTTATGTTTTTGACATTTGTGCACACACCAGCAGTTGGCATTCAACCGCTGTGATTGGTTGAATATTGTATCTTATCGCCCATTGTGTTTTGGTCGCTCTGCTATTTCTTATATCTTATTCTTATACCTTATTTTTTTCATTGTGTAATGGCCTTAACTCTTGCATGATAAAATGAATGAAGTATCAGAGAAATACGTTTTACAAATAGTTAGTTCAGTTTTTTATCACGGTAGCGCATTGAGAAATTTTTTTTCTAGATATTAATAGTGAACCGGAATCTGTAGAAGGGATGGAAATAATGTGGCGAGAAATTTTAAAAGCGAATATGGTTCTTGTATGTTTTGAAGAGGATCCTGAGAATCCAGGGAAACCAATACGATTTGTTGGATGTAATATAACATATGTGGGTGAAAAGGATGATCCATCTATGGTAAAAATTTTATTTAACTAAATACCTACTTCCTACAATTAGGAACGTTTACCAAAACATATCTATACTTTGTTGACTTCGAGAAAGCCTTTGATAAAGTCAACAGACATCTATTGTGGAATAAACTTTTGCGCATCGGTTTACCGGCACAACTATGAACTAATAGATATTTTTAAATCTATATACAAATCGACTTCTTGCTGTATTCGGCCGGATAGGGGTGGCGTTAGTACGAGCATCAAAACATACCAAGGTCTAAGACAGGGATGTCACCTATCAGCGCTCCTTTTCTTGGTGTATATTAATGATATGTATGAATCGATGGAGAACATAAGTTCTATGTCTCCTTGCATGGGTGTAAAGGGTACTGAGATTAAGATCTTGTTTTTTGCAGATAACATGGTACTTCAAAAACATTTTGATAATTTAATAATAAATTATCAAAATAGTATTTGTTACATATAAAGTGTTGAATATATAATACGTGTCGTGTCATAGTTAGTTAAAGTCTAACTAAGTTCTACACTAAAGTAAATACCTAAATAATTTTGAGTCGGCGCAAAAAATCTCCATCGAAATGAAGGGTGAATCTGATTTTCGGTTAAAAGTAAATATTACAAAATATTACATTTTGTTTGTTTGGCGCCGACTCAAAAATATTTAGGTATTTACATTAGTGTAGGACTTAGACTAAAAAGTTACTTTTTTATTTTTTCCTTTCTTTTTTCGAAGGTTTAATTTTTGTTAAAAAGTTTTATTTTTTATTTTTTTTGTGGCTTATAGTGTCATTAGAACTACATATGTGTGTCAAGTTTCAACAGAATCGGTTCACAGATGAAAATTCAGTGGTGAACAATCAACCATTCCCTATTTTTCAACCCTTAGGGGCGACATTTTTTTTTTCCAATTTACATGGTACCAATTTCGAAGTTTTCCTATCCAATAAAAAAATAATTATCGAAATCGGACTACTCTGTAAAAAGTTATGCGTGGTACTACAAAAAAAAACTATAGCTGACTTGAGAACCTCCTTCGTTTTTTTCGTGGGTTATTGAATTTTCGTGTTAAAGATATTGAATGTATTCAAATAGTTTTCTACACACATAACGTATATTTATATTTATGATATTTTTCTTTAGTGGAAGCGCTGAGAGGTCTTATTTTTTATTTTTTTGTGGCTAAAATTTGAAATTTGTTTTTAAAATATATATGGGACCAACTTTAAAGCATTCCCTATCCAACAAAAAAAGAATTATCAAAATCGGACTACTCTGTAAAAAGTTAGGCGTGATAATAATATAATAATAATAATATATACAGGTAATAAAAAAAATATACAGGTTGAATTGAGTTCCTCCTTCTTTCGTCGATAAAAAATTGTTGTATCAAGTCTAATTATTTGATTAATCATAAAATTTATTGTATAATATATTTTTTTGCAAAAACATAAAATGAAATAAACAATCATTGATTATAATTGATTATATTCAATTAATCTACAAACAAAATGAAAAAATATGTTAGAAGCGATTGACGTAATTATCTAAGATTTAAAATTCGATGACGTCATTGAAATAAAAAATAAATTTTAATAGTAAACAACTTGTTACCCTGTATATGTAAATATACAAGGTATATTAAGTTTGATCACGACTTTGTAACCCTTGAAAATATATTGATGGTAGGCATGAATGTTTGGCATATGTGTTCATAAAATGGCCTAATTCGGCCATTTCCGCATGTCCGTCTGCCTATGAACACAACTCAAGAACGAAAAGAGATAACTAGCTGGAATTGTATGTTCTAGAGGAAAAAAGTAAGGTCAAGTTCGTTAATGGGCAAAATCGGGCCATGTGTGGGAAAAATGGGCGAAACTGTCTATCTTTGAAACCGTAAGAGATATAACAAAAATTTAATAACAGAAATCTTCCTCTTTTTAAAGTAAACAACTTTTGTTTGAAAAATTTTTTCATACACTCAATACTTTTCTAAAGTTTCCGGGAAAGCGAAAAATATGCCCATCTTTAAAACCATAAGATGTTTTTTTTTTTAAAGTGTGGGACAATTCAAAAATTGTTAGCAATTCAAACATTGATATACAAACTCAGTATATACTGGGTATTCAAACAATTAACTCAATTAGTTGTTACATTACTTGTTTTTAAATAAAATTTTCAAATACATAGCATGTTTCTAAATAGAGATAAAAAATTTCTCAAAGTTTTTTTTTCTTCTTTTTATTTTTTTGTAAACTAGCGTCTATTTATCCATTATTAGTATGGTTGCCTTTTCGGTTATATTATACTAACGGAAGTGACTAGCGTTTTCTTAATTTGACATTTTCAGTAATATGTCTGAACATAGATAACAATCTTTGACATCAAATGTTATGGTAGTGGAATGCATATGATCTCTCACTAATATTAATTATTATCCTACGGCTAATAATTATTATCCTACGTGATAATAAGGTCTTTCTCTATCTGAGAACAGCACCACTATTGAAAAACTTTATTTTGTATTTATTTTATACTGTCTAAGACAGAAACTCACTGTCTATGAAATGGGCTCACATAACTAGTGTGTTCAAAAAGTAAGGTGACTTTATATTTTTATCAAAAACTTTTTATTTATTCATCAATATTCATGTTGTCCCCTTCAAAGTAATTGCCCTCAGATATAATACACTTGTGTCCATGCGTTTTCCAATCCTCGAAGGACTTCTGATAAGCACTTTTTGGTATAGCCTTGAGCTCTTCCAGCGATGCAGTTTTTATCTCCTCAATTATTGCAAATCTCCGTCCTTTCATGGGACTCTTTAGTTTTGGGAACCGGAAAAAGTCGCAGGGGGCTAAATCCGGTGAATATGGTGGCTGAGGCATGACTGTGGTTTTGTTTATCGAAAAAAACAGTGAGCAAAACCTTAACATTTAATCGATCGTTATTGCCATCTTCTCGGCCTTCTTGGGAGAGCTTGTACCACTTATAAACATTTTCTTTACTCAGAGTAGACTCACTGTATGCAACTGTCAACATTTCGAGTGTTTTCGAGCACTTAATTCCATCTTTTACACAAAATTTGATGCAAATTCGTTGATTCATTTTTTTCGACAGCAGAAAATCGCTGAGCACACTAAACACTTTTAACCTTTATGCCTCTCACAAACAAAGGATGGGTTTATTCCGTAATGGTAACATCAATAAATTGTAAGTTGGCATCACTTAAAAAGGAGGGGTAGGGAAGGATGGAGCTGTGTTCCACCATCATAAACATCATCAAAAGTCGTATGACGTATGCTATTGTAATGATAGAGGATTCATTTTTATTATTAATTTATAAATTATACTTAGTTAATCTTATCTAGAGCACGGTAGTGCGCAAGGCCGAGTCTGTTATTAAACAAAATAACATATAATTTTTTGTTTTTATTCAATTTTATTTAATTTTTTGTTTCTCAGTCATTGCATGATTCTGACAGCAGAAGATTTATGATTGATGATGTTTATGATGGTGGAACACAGATCCATCCATCCCTACCCCTCCTTTTTAAGTGATGCCAACTTATAATTTATTGATGTTACCATTACGGAATAAGCCCTATATATTTGAAACTATGAACATACGTTTTGGACGAGTGTACCAACACAACAAAATAAAAAATATCGAAAATCGAATGCACGTAGCCCACGAAATTTGAAAGCCCAACTTACTTTTTGAACATACCTCGTATACTTAATTTGGTTCATAAAAATGAAAAAAATAAACATTTGCCTATATTTTCCAAAGAAAATGTCTGTTAACCTACAATAATCTACACATTTCTCTAAGTTAATTTAAATATTGTTATTTTTAGGTGCCAATTGGTGACAAATGGAAAATCGTATTCGATGTTGTGGACTATTGTATGCAAGAGGGTAGCAAAGTAATGAAACCTGAGAGGTATTTGGGTGCTATGGGTTTATCTGTTCTTCAACGATTTCAAGGAATGTCAATTGGAAAAGAAATACTAGATGCACGGTAATTATTCATAAAATTAGTTTAGTGTTTAGAAAATAATGATATTTTATTTGTTTGTTTTTTTGTACAGAATACCACTTTGCAAAGCCTTCAATATACCAGTGACTATTACATGTTTTACAAATATAGCATCACAAAAATTAGCTGTAAAATGTAAATTCGAAGATTTATTTGAAATAGAATATGATGAATTACCAAAAATCGATCCTAGATTTAAATTCAATATAAAATCAACTAAAACAATACGACACATGTATCGAAATATTGAATAATATCAAATAAAATATTTAATTTTAACTTAATGTTATTTGAAAATTAAATTATTTCTTTCTATATAAATTCATTAACTACTTAATAAATTCAAAATGTTTTACCACAAGATGTTTCTGCGAAGCAAACTGAAATAGCGTTGCGCTGCTCATATAATCACTGGCCTCTATATAACTGGACATCTTATGGGTCTAAACGTGAAATAACTTCTTCAACTTAATGATAGTCAGCGCCGCCTCAACTAGCCAAGCACTAAAACATTATGTGTGGAGTGGATATACATTGACAGACCATATATTTAGGTAGTATTAAATATATGTGACAGACACACAAATTCTTATCACATACATGCCGCGCAGGAGCGCTGAACAAAACTTACTTCTTTGGCTAGTTGAGGTGCGGTTCAATTATGGTTAATACCTGTTTGAGCACCTGTTTCATGTTTATTGTCGATTTTCTGTCTTGTGGGGAAAATTGTGTCTAATCACGTCGTGCCAACTGCGAGTAAAAAAAGTAACTTATGTACACTCACACTTTAGTAACGTATGTACACTCCCGTTCAAAAAAAAATGAACAGACCTGAAATGTTAATTTGCTTACATTTCATAAAACTACTCACTTTTGCAACTCTCTGTATATTATTTATTTATAAACAAAGATAAGTATTATATATTTTAAAAGTGAAAAAAGAAATGGAAGTTTTATATTTTTTATTTATTTAAACAATTTATGTAAACAAATCATTTACTACAAGAATAATCTAAATTCAGACTGATTCGGTTCAGATTCGTTCAATTTTATTGAACGGGAGTGTATATAAGAAAATGTTTATATTTTAAACCGAAGTTCTCCAATCTATGGGAGCAATATCCACAGGGCAAAATTTTAAAGCACTGGTGAACCAATTCTTTAACTACTCCAAAAAATTGAGTTAATATACTTCCAGGTTGGTTTTCTCGAAAAGTATCCATAAAAAAATAAAGGTTAAGAAAACTTCAGCCCATAACAAAAAAAAACACATTTAATAATTATAATAAATTAAGTACAACAAAAATATACAACAAATTTTTACGCATATTAGTAACCAACACCGAATACAATATATTCTTAATCTTTTAAAATACTTAATTGTTTTAAATGTTGACTTTCATATAAAGGTACACGGTTCATTAAAGATCACACAATTAAAACTTTTGTACTGAATCATTTGTGAAAATTGCTATTTTTTCGCTCGATTTTTGATTGATTGTTAAACGCTAAAACTCCAAAACATCAGCTCTAATTCTTTACAATCGAGAGTTTGGCATCAAAGTGTACAACAGTTCAGTCGAATTTGGTGAGATAGTGTGTAAAGCAGATCAAACAGATCCTTCGGAATTTAACTTTTAAGTGCAAAACACATACTTACCATCCAAAATCAGCAATCTTTTTTGACAATGAAAAAATGTTATTAAGATGATTCGCTGTCACTGATTAGTAATTGTTGAGCTTCACGATTCTTTCGTTGCTTTAATGCTACCATCGCCATGTCTAAGTCATTTGTGTAACGTTTTTCACCTCTTGTAATAGTTTCACTTTCTTTTTTGCCTTTCATTAGGCAAAGCATTGCGTAGCCAACACATCCCAAACATATGATTGTTAAAATAGCACCTCCAACTATAAGTTTAAAAATAAATGAGCGTTAAAATTTCAGTATTTTGAATGGAAGTTTGTGACGTATTTAAAAGATTGACTGCACCACAGATTTACAGGGTTTCCAAAAAGTGTGCATTTCGCGCAATATCCGTAAAAGTTTATTTTTTGCGGTTACAGCGCCATCTATCGCAAATCGGAAAAAATGTTTCGAATAAAACTAATTTATTTTTGTATGGAAAATCTAAAAGTTGACCCCCACCCCACCTAGACTTGGTATTGTACTCACTCCCAAATCTCAATTTACTTTCATATTTAGATACTTTGCTTACACACTTTATATTCGCTGAGTTACCACGGTAACTACTAACAAACTATTATTCATTCATTATTTATTAGGCGAAATAAACGGTTTATTACGGACCTGACCCACACATTAATTAGTCACCTAAATTTAATAAGAACGCCTGTGAGTAGACGGTAATGTTCTTTTTTTTAAATATAAATAAAATAGTTTTCTTACCAAAAACAATAAGCAATGACAAAATATTATTTTCATCTTCATCTACGGGTAACACTAGTGTTGATTCAATATTATGGAATGATCCATTATTTTTTGCTGGAGATAGTTGTAAAATGGCACAAAACAAATGATATAAATCAATATTTTTAAATGGTGGTACTCTATAATTTTTCTTAAATCCCGGACCACGTGCCATAAAAAATCCGGCCATATTTAATTCTGTATTTTCATAACCATGAGTACCAAATTCACTTGATGGTTTCACTATCAAAATAGAAAATTAATATTGTGCTATCGATATTACTTTAAAAATTATCTAAAACTTACATGTTATATTCTTAGTATTTGTATTTATAATATCCAGAGCGTCTTGAAATGCATATCCTGGATCAGCCATAGCAATTATTGGTGGACATCGATTTGTTTGTTTCAAATGCCAACTATCAGGCAATTTATTCCTTTTCCAAATTTGAAAATTTTTATAAGTTTGAGATAAATTCTTTAAATTTTCGTATATTTCAACTTCGTTATCTGAAACATACATTGCAATTCGATAAATGAAGATTAGCTCCTTTAATGTGTGTTTAGAATATTCCATCCCATGAGAAATACAGGATAAAGGTTTCTATTCAAATCCATCCAGATTAATTGTTTATTTATTGTATAATATAAAAAAGTGTTTTTAATTAATTTCGGTTTTGTCAATAGTAAAGTCCCTTTTTTGTTAAAATGTAAAAGGAGCTGTCCATAAAATACAACCATGGGGAAGGGAGCATACAACCTAGAGTTACAATTTGTGTTTGACGGTCACGAAGGGAAGATTTTTACGGTGTTAAGTAGCAACATTTTGGAAGACAGAATTAGAGATTTCGAGATGTAATTATAGGCAAGGTGTTTACACAACTATAACGAACTATGACAAAAAATAAGATCGAAAATTCCTTTATTTAATGTGGTTTAGCTTTATATTTGAAAAAAATATACCTTTAGTAGGAATTATATGCAAAAATGGCGATGATCCAGCTAATTTATACGCATTTGGATCCAAATTTTGAGTAATATTTATTATATTTTCATATTTGAAATTAGTCATTCCATGATCACTCAAATGAATAACATTTACTTGATCAAATATTCCATGAACTCTAAGTTGATCATCAAAATATTTAGTAAAATTATCAATATCTTCCAATGTCTTATTAAATCGATCCGAATAAACACCATTTATATGGCCAATTTCATCCAGCTTTTCGTAATATAAAAATATTAGATTCGCTGGAGTTTCTGGATGATTAATCCAATTCATTACCTGAAAAAAATCAAAAATACCATAAAATTTTTTAATAAGAATTGTTCAAAGGTATTTACTGTGTCAATTCGTTCCGTCATTGGTACTGACATATTCCATGGTTTTTTAAAAGTTGGATTAATATTTTGATATGGAAATTCACTTCCAGGCCACATCATCACACCAGAATGACGATCAAATTCAGCTTTTTCATTTCGAATCTACAATTTAGAAAAGTTCATAGTAATTACTATGATAGTACTAAGAAAATTAGGGGAACATACCCAAATCGGTTCAACATTTTTATTATAGTGATACATTTCATAACTGTTTGTAATTGTTTTCTTCAGTTCGGGATCATAAATTTTATTCCCCACAACACCATGAACATCCGCATATAACCCGGTGACAATTGAAAAATGATTTGGGAATGTTTTCGTTGGCATTATACTTGAAATATGATGAGTTGAAACTCCTTGTTTTAAAAATTCACGAATGTATGGTGTATGATTTGAGTTAATAAAATCGTAACGGAATGCATCATAGGAAATTACAACTAAAATCGGGTGTCTTGATAAAGTATTTACATGCGATAACACTAGAAATATTGATATGTATTTAAGGATCATTTTTTTAATTTTTTACAACTTCATATTAATCATTCTGGTAGAGAAAGTGAACTATTTAACATTTTAGAAAAACCGTACAAATTGTGAAACATATTGTGATAAAAACAAAACTTGGAATTTTATTACATGAAATTTCAAGGCCATGCTAAGGTTTTAAAATTCACTGCCGATAATTTAATTATTTACAAAATTACTAGAGACAGGTATGTCAATTATTATTCGTTTTTTCATAAACAGGTGAATTGTGAACAGTGAATCACAATTTGTGATAAGTGTGATTGTCAAAATCGAACATTCAACGACTTGTCATATCTGATAATTTTAAAAATTCCCGCGTTAAAATTATTCTATTTTTAAACATTAAATTCATATAAACAAAATCGTAACATTTTTCATTTGTTTCATTCTTCTTTTGTTTTTAATATTTTAATCTCAGACATATCGTTGTGAAAATGATAAACAAAAGAATATCGATAACCTTTAATTTAAATAAATGAATAATCAAAGGACGATTGAATCACGTAAATCAGCCTTTAGAAATGTCAAATTTTTATTTTTGTATAAATATATTGTTTGTTATTGCCAAAAACTAAGTAGTTTTTTCGCTAATTAAAAAATAAATGTTTAAAATTGAATATTTCCAAATGTAAGAGTACTAATTAATTTTTATTTTTTGAAAAATTATAATTTTTTAAAATTTCATTAAATATTTTTTAGTGTTATTTTCTAAACTGTAATTATATTCGTGTCTTGGAAATTAAAATATGAAATACAAAACAAAATAAGTGTAAAATTTCTTAATTTGAAACAGTAATTTCTATACAAAACATTTTGTTCCATTCGCAATTACTACTAATATATCGAAGTTAAAAGCCTTAATAAAGCTATTTTTGCGGTTATTTTACAAAAAAATCTAGTTAATGTACTTTTTAACAAAATTGCTACTTTTTTAATTCGTTTATTTTATGTAGATGACAACGTGAAGATAATACTAATGGTGGTACGTGAAGAAGAAAAATTTGGAAGTGCGGTGCTATGGGTACATGCCTTGGACGATGTTTGCACCGTAGTAATTCTGGTAATATGCGCCATCGTTGCGGCAGTAATCGCACTTTCCGACACGACGATAGCATTGAATTTTTTCATTTGGTTGATGCTGGTGAAGTAAGTGTTTAATTTTTAGTTTGATTAAAAATTAAGGCAGGCCAAAAATTAATCTGTCTTTAAACTTCTTTTAATAAATTTTAGGAGCGTTCCCAGGCCCCTAAAATGCCAACCAAGTAAGTTATTCATACAGTTTTTAATGTAAGTCATTGTATTATTAAATTTTAATTTTTACACGCTGCTTTTGACGATAGTATTGTGTCGAAATTTTTTGCTAAAATGGATAAACGAAAATGCAAAACAAAGGTAACAAACAAATATTTAATTTTATTAAATTTCGTTTCTTCCCAATTCTGTTAAATGATCTATTTTTACGTGTGACTAATTCTTTTTGGCATCTATCATAGAAAAAACCTGTTTTGGAATTGGCTGAGGACTTATGGTGTCCCTTGGGAGATCCCCATTATTCAAGACTTCATAAATCTTCTTCTGTACAATCGCGACCATCGCAATCGACTAGGTATTTTATAATTGCATTATTATTTTCAAACTTAATCAATATCATTACGATTTTTTAGTGCGGGAGACATATCTTTACAATACCTGGACGCGCGCTCATTACTTACCAGCGGAGTTGCACGAGAGCAGTCTGTTTTATCATCTTCAACGCCACCATCTTCTATTGATTTAGAATGGGAACATGAAGGGTATCCTTCACCGGCTCCATGGTAAAATGTTTGTCCATATACAGGGTCACACAATTTGGTTAACAGAGTCACCTCCTTAACTGTTTGTTAATCAAACAATGACTTGAGGTATTAAAGGAAATATTGCCTGTTAACTAAATTCTGGTGAACCCTGTACATTTCCAAACATGTTTATCAAAATTGATAATTTTTTAGGAAGGTGTTACCAGAAGAGGATGATTTTTTACATTTCGATTCATCTAGTCAAAATAGCCAAGTAACAACCGCAACACCAGCTCAGCTAAAGAAATATCCAAATGAAATAACACATTTGTCAGGTTGGTCTCAAATATCCACACCGGATTCACTTGAATGGGATCCTGTGCAAACACAGTTACAAGATTCTAGTGAGTTACCTGTAAGTGATTTAGATGCTGAGACTGAGCAATTATTATGCGAGATAGAAAGACTGACCAAAAAAGCTCTAAAAGAAACAGGTCGAGATTTAGATAGATGATCGTTGTTATGAAAAATCCCAGTTTTGGACAACATTTTACAGATTTTTATTTAAAAACTTGTACATCAATTCGTACTGCGTTTATTTTGGGATGCTCTACAATTCCAGAGCCGATAAGTATCCGAATGCTTATATGCACGCGAATATATTAAATAAACGTTGAAAAACATCGGGCGAACGTTTAATTCATTAACATTTATTTCATTGTTTTTCTAGTTTTAAACAAAACCAAAGATTTCTAAAATATAAAAATGTTGTTTGAGACTATTTTGAGAATTTCTATTACACATTGGATTTGATACATAATAATTATGCTTGCTTTCAAGAGATTTATTAAATGCAAGAGAGCTTTGTTTTTAAAAATAAACATTGATTTTAGGTTATGCCTACTATTTTGAATTATACCTACCTCACTGACCTCTATATAATTGGACAGAATATCTCATGTTACGTCATTAGGTAGAATTGAAGGTCAGCACTATTACGTCATCAGCGCTGCTTTAACTACTCAAGGTACTAAATTTTGCTTCAGTGTGCCTGCGCGGCGTTTATGTGTAATAAATGTATGGTTATCACATGTATTTCTACTATATATAGTTTTTAATCATGCATAAATCATGCATACGTTATTTCACGTTTAGACCCACAAAGATACTCTGCCCAATTATATAGACGTCAGTGATCTAACCACTACGAGAAAGAGAAGAATTATTTTAATAGTTAACCGTCAAATTAATGTTTTGTAAATTAGGGATCATTTTCTATGGAATGATACAACACTCAATTACTTTATTTGTTCATGAGTATTTCATTAAAATCAATGTTTGATAAAAAGACTAAATTCTGCATTGTTAAATATTTAATTTTATTAAAATACTTATTATTATTGATCATAATAATCTTAACAAATTATAAAAAAAAATATACAAATTTTCATTCCAATTAAATATTTTCCAAATGTGACTTTAGGAAGTTGTTGACAATTTTACTAAAGCTACTTTTTGTAAAATCAAATATGATTTAATTCAAACGTTATGACAGCTTTAACGTGAATAGTCTTGAAAATTTTTTATATAAATAGTTGGTAAAAATATATTTTATAATTATAAATCGATAAGTGATATGCCTAATTATGAGATATTGAGATTAAGTATATAGAAATAAATTGTGTTATTTTTTTTAAAATTATAAACACGATCTTATACACAGGTGGGAAACTTTATTATAGTAAAAATGGGTCGTCTTTTGAAGTCAATTTGAGTACGTGAATTGCAGAATTGTTATCATTGAAGGTAACAATATAACATGAGTATATGGTTAGGGCGTAGTGGCTGCCCCGGACGGGACACACTTAGAACATAAGGTGAAACTGCAGAGAAGATTCGCAAGCATAACCGGTTACTTTCGTTCTTGTCCATACGTCAAAAGTTTAGTTAATTAACCGCCCCATTAATTAATTTATTTTATTTAATTGGCAAACTGCCACTGTTGGGAATTGAAACCGCAATTTCCTAGTTCCAAGCAAGCCTTTGGCCGCACGGTCACGTAGGCTGGTATATACACTTCCCTACAGCAGCTGTGTTATTGAGTGTGATGAGCAACCTGGAAAACATTGAAATTTCTGGGAATTTTAAGATTTTAGAAAAGTTTTAGTCTCAGTGAGGGAAAATGATACAAATACCTTCAGAATCTAAATGTTTCTATAAATATTTTTAATTTGAAAATAATTGAATTGATTAGATTATCTCTTTTCCTTCAGAATAATTATTAAGTATTTTTGTCCCATGTTAGACAAGATATCGTCTATTTCAGATGATATCTTGTAAATCACTCTCCAAATCGTCAAATGTACATAATTTTAATTTTTTTTTGGCCCCAGTTTACCTCATATAGTGAATTTCATACTAATCGATAGTAAAAAATTATTTTTCTATTTTCAGTGATTTTTTCACATCTCTTCGAAAAATCACAACAAATTTTTAGTTGCCGACGATCCAAAAAAAAAACAAAAATATAAAAATCTATTTAATTTGACGAATAGTTTCCGAGATGTGCCCTCTATACGATTTTGTGTACTCTTTTAAACAACATCAGAAGAATTATATATCATCGTTCCGATTGCCACCCTGATCTTTGCTAAAAGTTTCTAGACCTGTACATACGAGCGTGACTGTAAGAATCATGATAAATGGGCTTTACTATGTTATTTAAAGAAAATAATATATTTATTTGTAAATTAAAAATCTAAATATGTTTGATCTTCATAAAGAAGATTCAGTTGCAATATATAAAGATAATTAATAATTCATAAAGAATGATGGACACCGATCATTTTTTTTGGAATTTCGTTAAAATTTAAAAAAATATCTATTCAAACGGTAATTGAAATCAGGGTAAAATTATATAAGATTTCAAATGATAAAGTTTATAAATGTGATGATTGAACATAGGAAATATGTATTGTATTAAAGAGTTGGGCTAGCCAAGATTTGAATTCAATGAAAATGGTCGTTTCAGAACAAATAAGTCTTTAGTAAACTATGTAAGTTGCTAAGTACATCTAACTTAGTTTTTTGCCAGGACACCTTACAGATACTAAGCAACCTAGATTGTGAACCTATTTTGTTTAATAAGTGCTGCCAAATTGGGGGATTTTTTCCGAAATTTAGTGAATATTTCCCCGAAGTTAGTAAGCGTGTCCTGAGAGAACACGCTGAAATTAGATGCTCAGATGTAAATTTTTTTAGATTGACTCACTTAGTGTACTAAAGACTTTAATGTTTTGGACACGACCATGTTAAACTAAATCTGGTGAAGTTAAGATTAAATAAAATACGATTCATATTTTTTGTATATCACAGATGAGTCTTATTTTATTTTTTTGGGATCGTAGGAAAAATCGAAACAAATTATATTTTGTAAACATAATTTCTAATTTCCAAACTTCATTTATTAAAGTTTAGATTAGATTCTAATTTATAGATTTTATTACATGGAAAAAGAAACAAATTTATAATAGTTGTAATTTTTATGCAACTATTAAGATGGCGATATATAAATGTAAATATTAGAAGTTGACTGTTAATTATAGAAGTTGACTGTCAATGAAAATTTTTTCTGTTTCTTCCATTTATTTGCTTGAGTATGCATATGTTCCTGATCATAGTATTACGCTTTTATCCGTCCATTAATAAGCTTAATTTGGATATTTTTGGGAAGAATATTCTTGACGAGAAGAGAACAATTATTTTTTTAAATTCTTAATTTGGCTTTCATAGCAATGGATTTGTTTAGCCGATGCAAGCGGCTATTGACTATTGAATTTTAGTTAACAAAATGGGGGATGGAGAAAGCGCTGTCTGAAACTTTCAGTCGTGCCTTGGCTGATAATTCAATCAGCCCTAGGAAGCGCTTTCAATAGCTGTCAGCCGCTTGCATCCGTTGACATACCTAATGATTTGTCTATAGTAACCTCTTCTCACTCTTCTAAAGAGTCTAATAAAACTGTTTAAAAAAGGGGAGAGCGTGCTAATTGTATGGTAACTTGTTTTAAAAATAACATTTGAGCCAATCTAATTTTCATTATAGCTAAGATACATATTTCTTCGATTTGCTCAATTCTTTAAGATATCCATTTCTATTTCACGTTTCCAGAAAAAAATACTTTATGACAGTCAAGTTAAATATATTAACACAAAATCTTTTAAATAAACCATTGTTATATGACTCTAAAAAGATTTGAACAAATCAATTTGAGAACTAGTAACTAGTTAAAACAATTAATTTGAGAATTGTTTTCAATTAATTTAAATTGTCTGCTTAGACACATATTATTCAATTTTTAATATGTATATAAAAATTTTATAGAAAACAAATATTTATTAAAAACTGAATGCTCCAGAATAGATTTAAAAATTATTTCTTAGACTACATAGAATATTTGTTATTCTACAAGAACGATATATTTTATAGATTGTAATAATATAAAATTAGACTGAATGTTTTAAAATTTGTAAATGTTAAGAAACAGGATTTTTTTCTGTGAATGGCATACAAATAATATGAATGTTTTAATCCCAAAAAATTTGGGGACCAAGAATGTAATACGAGTTTTTAAACGTAAATGATGATAGACATATATGTAGATAAGTGGCCTTCAATTGTAAGAATTCACTAATAATAAAATATAAAGGTTGTAAATTTATTAAAATGAATACTGGAATTGATCACTTTTTAGATTCAAGTAACTAAATCAGGTAGAGGCGATTATATACAACATATATTGACAGAAGGAGAAAATATGTATTGAGTTTTTTAATTACATAATACAATATTACAAACCATAAAAATAGCTTGAAAAAATTAAGTATGTTTCTCTTGTTCAAGATTCCATTGTTAGTTCATCTCATTTCCTGAATTCTTTAGCTGGTAAACTATATGAACTCATTTGTTTATCAGCATTTGTAGGGTTTTACTTCGATATAGAGTACGTGTTCGAAATCCAAATCTCAAATGCGTTAAGTGTTTCCTGATCTTTTTCTGTGAGAGCGGGTTTTACTTATGTAAACTTCGCAACATGCAAGATTCTTTGAATGAGACTTCTCTTTATCTACCTTTATCTTCTTTATTGTTATATGTTTGCATTTATTTGTCTCCATGCTCTACTACCAATCAAATGTGCCAGTTTTAAACAAATAAATACCGAATAAAATTAAAAAATGTAATGAATTCATTCTGGATAAATTTTTCATAAACTTTCCTCATGAAGTCAAAGCAGATATTGCATAAACGTATAGTTTAAATTGCTAAGTTTACAACTACCCTTCCAGTAACAATCATGTTAATGTTTTGTAACTCATTACAAGTTTTGTACGAAAACTCAATATTGTGGCACTGTCTGTATTTAATTAGCCTTCAATTTGGGACAATGGCGTCTAATAGATACTCTATCCAGATAGATCACTGTAATTAATCGCTAACACGTTGTGTATTCTTTCGATTGTTTTAATATATCAAAATGTTTTAAAATAAATTTACAACTAATAAGAATAGGATTTTTTAAAAGTAAATTTATGGTCTAAATATCTAAATAATTATTAAAAATTATCAAGAAATGTAAGAAAAAAAAATTCCATGTATTAAATTATAAAATATAATTTATGATAATTTCAAACATATCAATTTCAAAAAATATTTTTTTTTCTGTAAATAACATTGTAAAAAATAAAAATGTAATAAGTCTTATGAAACCCATTTATTTGGCTATCCTTTCTAACTGATCTTGAGACTATTAAGTTTCTTATTGTGGGCCACCACGGAGCTTAATAATAAAAGAAACCGAATAGCCTTATTGAGGCAGATTATTTTTCGCTCCTCCAACCATAATTTAATATAAAAATAATAGATACTTTTATATTAAATATGGGGAAATAAAAGGATCATATAACAAAAATAAAACGGTGTTTTTAAAAAAATATATGTATTTTACTGTTTCTAGTAGAAATGAATAAAATTTATGACCGTGTTTATGAAGTATATATGTAGGTCGTACAGTTATCAATGCTGTTAATATTATACTTTTGAGAATTCTTAAGGGAATATTCGGTAAAAACCATAAGATCATAAAATCATTCTGTATATGAGTAACTCCATATAAGTCACCAATCCCCTTAATACTGTGTTAATTAATGAACGACTGAGCTATGCTGAACGCTACCTTTTTCTGTCAAAATAAGTTTACCGATGTTAAGCACATGTTGTAGAATAATGATCAACGAGTATAATCACAGTTGACAGGAATTGCTTTTAAAAAATGGTAAAATATAAAATTTCTACCCTCTAAAATTGTGATTTATAAAACTGTGATTCAAACTTACAAGTTCATTCTCAAATGATATACAGAGACATTGAGGTCGTTAAGAAAAATTTAGTAGATTAAAAAAATAATCATGGGAGATATATCAGACGATGACGATGTTCCAACATTATCTGCGGATACTTTAAAAGCTCTACAAGAGTTTTACAAAGAACAAGAAGAAAAGGAAAGTGAATTGAATCAAATAAACGAAAATGGTGTAGCAAAAACTAACGAAATAGTTTTTAATGAAGACTGGGTAACTAAAATTCAGTTTTCAATAAGAATTTTAATCGTAACTTATTGTACTTTTTAGCAACTTAGTCAATTTTGGTATGACTCTAAAACTGTGGAAACTTTAGTTAGTGGTATTGTAAAATCAGTTAATTCGAATGGACGAATAGCTTTAATTTCTTGCCCAACTTTATATAAAAAGCTTAAAGAAGAGGCAAATAACTGCGAAAGTATGATTTAAATAAAAATTATCTATTCAAAATAATCAAATCAACATTATTGTGTTTTAGTAAAATTGTTTGAGTACGATCAAAGATTTGCTGTATTTGGTAACGATTTTCATTTATACGATTACAAAACACCTTTGGATATAGATAAATCATTATCGAGTTATTTTGATTTAGTAGTAGCTGATCCACCATTTTTATCTGAAGAATGTTTAACTAAAACCGCAATTACTATGAAATATTTAACGAAAAATAAAGTGGTTTTATGTACAGGTTAAATTTTATTTAAATAAATGTGTGTGAACTTATTAGATAATTGTTTACACTTGTTTTGTAGGAGCTGTAATGGCTGAACTAGCTCAGCGACTATTACATTTAAAAAAATGTAAATTTGAACCAAAACATCAGAATAATTTAGCTAATGAATTTTGGTGTTTTTCGAACTATGATTTTGATGAGATGTTGAAAGATGATTAAGTTGAAAATTGTAATATATTTTTCAAAGCGATTGTGATTAAGAACACGGAACATAAAAGGATACGAATTTATACTTGAAATAATGTACTAATAAAATAAATTGTTTATTAATTTTGTTTATAAAAAGAATCTATTTCGTATCAATATTTTTTTGTTAAATAAAAGTTTTTATTTTACATTGAACTTTTGGAATTGAAACAAGACAATTTACTCCGCTCAAAATTTAGGCTCCAATAATACTAAGGATGGAATATACTGGAATACTCTTGTTAGTTCATCCGATCGAGTATTGCATTAATTTATTGCTTTATGCGCAATACACATATTTTCAATACAAGTATTCAGTTAATTAAACAAAAAATAGGCAATTTGAAGTTAGAACAAACATTAATTATGCATGAACAATCATGAATGGATATTTATAGTTCAATAATGACGAAAATATATTAAAAATTGCAATGGGGAGGGTGGGGGAGCAATTTTAGGGTATATTTTTAATTAATTTTTTTAAATAAGCAAATTAAGAACAAACAATTGTTTATAGCGAACAATTAAGAACAAAACGAACTAACGATATATCAAAATAAAAATTCAAAAATTAAAAAAAAAATTATGGGGGCGCAATTTGGTGACCCGAAACGACGGATATATATATATATATATATAATATATATATATATATATACATATATATATATCCGTTTAGTCAAATTTAAAAAAATTGACTTAAAGTAGTCTCGTGAATATTCGATCGATCGGAAATAATTTGTGAATACCAAATATGTATATAAAAACGTTTGTAACTCCGCATTTTGCGATAAAAATTAAAAATTCTATTTAATTCTACGTTTGTTTTTTGCGGTCAATAGATGGCGCAATCATTTTAGTACAAAGTTCCTTATTACAACACTAGAGGCCATTAAAAAGCATACACTAGTGGCCGTCTAGTGACCACCTAAACAACCAAAAATAGAATCAAATTTTCAATTTTTCTCGAAAAATACGGAGTCACAAACGTTTTTATTAATATATCTGGAATTCACAAACACTTTCCGTTCGGCTGGAAAAAATGTTGGCTAAACGGATGCCTTTTTTTAAAAACTAAATTTACTTAACTACTATTGTGCCACAAACAAAATCGAAAATGTCACAAACGATTGGAAACAAAAAAAATATAAAAAATCATGGTGGCCAAATTCGTGTTGGCTATTCGGACGAGGGTACAAAAATTTGATATTCTATCAAGTTTATAAAAAGAGTGCATGGTTTATGTTCCTTGGTTTATGAAACTTCAAATTTCCGCCAAGTTAAATCGAAAATGGAAATGGTAGCTTTGTAAAAATCAAGGTCAGGTAATAACAATTATTAAATAAGTTTTAAATGACACTAATCTAGGACTTCACACACAAAATAAAGTTTTACATAAAACAAATTTTTTATTCAATCAAATTAATTAAGAAAATCTTTGGTATATTATCTTAAAATACAATTTATAAGTACACTCTCAAAATTGAATCAGTTAAAACATTTTAAGTGTAAGTGCATGTAATATTGTAATACATATATTTAATAATATATATATATATATATATATATATATATATATATATATTATTAAATATATATATATATATATATACGCTTAGAATGTGACTTACTGGTTCAATTGTACATGCTTATATTTTTTAATACAATTTTTATCAATATTATTTTGATCTTCCCGATAATATATAATTCTAAATACAAAGTCTAATTGTAATGATTTATTTTACTGACTAGAAAAATATAAATAGATATAAAAATATTTTATTCAAATTGCTTTGTTAGTTTATAATTTTTTTTTTTACTATTCGTACAAAATGTTGTAAATAATATTTTAAGAAATGTAGTCTTGAAATAAATGAAAAATGAAAATTAAGTAAAAAATAATAATATTTTAAACTATAAAATTACTGATTATTAATATTTGATAATAATTACTCTTCTCTAAAAGATTGACCCTGTTAATATATGTTGTAGAATAATGGAAAAGTAGAATTTTTCGCGATATATTACAAAAATTTTATAATAAATTATAAAATAAACAATTTTTTTTTGCGAAGTTTGAAGAAATCCTTTTTCCTCATGCTTTGTGAATACTTTGAAATTTTGATCGCTTGCAATATGTATTTTTAAAGAGCATAATTCATGTTTTTTACTTTCTATATTTTCGTAACAGTTTTATCCCCGAGTATTATTATTAAAGAGAAGATTAGGCTTTTCAATTGCATTATTCTATTATAGTCTTTTCGTCGATATGTTCCTATGTAGTAATAGGTTTAGTAAAAACCTCCATGGTTTTTAGTAAAAAGAATACAGAGACAATGATTGTGGTTTGGATTTAGTTTGATGTAAACGCAATAGATGGTGATATCAAACAAAAAACAAGTGAAAATAACAACTGAGTTAATTGTTTAAATACCCGGTATATACTGAATTTATGAAAAAAAATTTCAAATAAAAGTTGCTTATTATTAAATAAGGAGCTTTTTTTTTTAAATTTTTGTTCTATGTCTTACGGTTTTAAAGGTAAACAGTTTTGCCCATTTTGCTCAAGCATGGTCAAATTTTGACCTAATTTTATAGCTCTAGAACACACATACAAAGTTTGTTATCTTTTTTCATTTTTGAGTTTTCGTGTTCACAGACAAACGGACGGATATTAGGAAATGGCCGAATTAGGCCATTTTATGAACACCTATGCCAAAAATTTATACCTGCGATCAATATTTTCAAGTGTTACAAAGTCGGAACCGAACTTAATATACCATGTATATTTACATATACCGGGTATAACAACTAAGTCCTTGTAAATCAAGACAGCCAGTTCAAAGGAAATTACTTCTGAACATCTCAGAGTTAGCGTGGTTCTCTCAGGACACACATACTAACATGCCTGCAGTGTTGCCAAATTGGAGAATTTTCCCCTAATTTAGTGGATTTAATAATATGAAATAATGAATGCCATCATGCATCGAATATAAATAAATATTTTGTATTCCGATTCGTTTTATTCAACTTGAATACAAAAATTTAAAAATACGATGATAACCCTAGAATAAATCACATAAATTTCAACTAGACTTTATTAAATGCAATTTTAAACTAAGTTTTAAAATTATCCAATCTAGCAGCACTTACTAAACAGAATGGCGTCACAATCTAAATTACTTAGTATCTGTCAAGTGTCCTGGCAAAATCCTTGTGTCAATTAAATATACTTATTAGCTCACTTAGTTTACTGAGGACTTAGTTGTTCCGACCAAGACCCTTATAATAGAATGCATTTTATAAGTGTTCTACATTGAGGTGTTTAGCCAATTGGCCGCGCTGTTACTGGCGTTTACGCGCTGAGTAATACTCGTATTACATCGACCATTTACGAAATTTGGTAAATTACGTTTGGAATTTTATGTTTCAAATCTTGCCAATTTCAAAGTTTCCTCGTATTTAAGAAAATTAAATTTACATAAATGGCATAAATTTGTTAGCGTTTTTTTCTTAGAAAATTTTATAATTTAATAATGGTTCGATCTTGTTCAGTGCCTTTGTGTTTATCCGACAAAAGAAGAAAACCATTTCGTTTCATTATATTCCAAGCTGGGTCAAGAAAAATATTATTTGAAAATTTGTTGAGGTGTAAATCTCTAAAAGAATGCACAAAACGTGGAAATTGAAATTAAAAATTGATCAATCCATTCGCAAACAGATGAAAGTAATATTTACTAAATTAATATTCCACTAACTAACATAAAATGTCGAATTTGTTGTAATTTAATAATTTTTGGCCGCATAACTAAATATAAAAATTATTGACAGTATCAAGTACAAAAATTTACTAAAATCGCCACAAAATAATAAAATCTAAAAAAAAACACAAAGGCACAATATTTTCAATTTATAACTATAGGCTCTAGATTCAGTATGTTTATTGGCCACGCGGCGCTGCCATTTTAAAAAGTTTCACGTATACCGCACCAACGCCGAACGTATGTGTGCATTATATATGGACTGTGTTGGAATGCTTTTCCAATAGAGAATCAATGTTAAATATTATTTATTACTGGCAGGCCGTGTGGTTACTGTGCGGATTGAGTCAGTACACATGTAATGAGAGTCATCTCATATGCGTATGGTAGTTTGTTTGTCATTTAAGAGTGTGTACTGACTCATTGACTGTGTGTACTGTGTGTACTGATTCATTTAACAGTGTGCACTCATTACAAGTGTACTGACTGACTCCTCACAGTAACCACACGGCCTGCCAGTAATAAATAATATTTAATATTGATTCTCTATTGGAAAAGCATTCCAACACAGTCTGTATATGAAATTAATGTATCTCACAATTGTGAAACGCCGTTCGTCGTACATTAAGAAACCGTGTGGTGGCGTAAATTAAAAACCCGATGCAAATACTAATTATTTTGACAGCTGTCAAAATATTTGTAAAAAGATTGGCTAGTAAAATTTATTGCCCTTTTGCTGTTCTTAATGCTTTAATGTCATCATGTGAATTCGACTCTAAATGGATAGCATTCCATTCATTTTTATCCTTTTTTATCGATAACATTCGAATTTTCTTTTGTAATTTTCTAACGACCGAAAATTATGGTTAAAATTTCAACATTTAAACAACATCCATGTAAATGTACTATCGCGGTGACCGTCAGAGTATTCGAGCTGTTAAATGCGCTCTGCTTGGAATTGGGAGGTTCTGGTTCGATTCCCAACAGTTTTTAAATTAAATTAATTAAAAAAAAATGAATGGGGCGGTTAATTGACTAAACTATCGACGTATGGAAAAGAACGAAAGTAACCGGCTATACTTTTGAAGGTTTTCTGCAGTTTCCTTTCACAAAATCCAGATGAATATCGGCATAATTCCTATCAAAGTCGGCTGCAGTCGTACAACCTACCAATTCTAGCCTACATACAAATTCCTTGTCCTTTAGGGGGTCGGTAAAAAAGGTCTACTTGCCAAGCATCGACCCCCTCCGCTACTACTACTATAGGAATGTTATCCATATGAGCGAACCAACCATATGAAATAAGTTTCGTAAGCAATTCTACTAGGAAATAAAAATTTTCCATTTTCCAAATTTCATAATCGATTCGTTTTCTCCCGTTCTAATAAATCATATAACGCCGCAATATAAGTCTGTGCCATTTGTAACGTTTCAAATTTACTTAACTTATGGTCACTACCCAAACATGGTATCACTTCACGCAACCGATCGAATGCTTCATTTAAACCGTTCATACGACGTCGTTCGCGAGCGTTCGCTGCTAAACGGCGTTTTTTTAACACTGTCGGCGACGGTGGTTTATCACCACGTAATTCACTATTCTTCTTACGACCCCGATTCGATTTACGTTTTTCTGATGGTTGTTTCACTGATGGTTGCACTTCTTGATGATGATCGCTTGAATATATAATCGGTGCTTCCATAAAATAATTCGTTTTACGACCATTTTTCGTCGTAAATTTTGTATCGGATTCATTGTAATCATTTTGATAAACGTTATTATTTGTGGATAAAAAATTGTTAACCGAATGATCCGTTAACGATTTGGCTTGTAATTGATGATAGTAAATATTGTCCGAACTTTTAATCGGTGTTGTAATTTCATTTTTGATATAATTTGAACGAATCGGTGAAAATAATCCACTATCTGAACTGGCCGGTGAAGATGCACTTAATGAGTAATTATTATTTGTAATTGTTGAGTAATTGTGATTAAATATAAAATCGTTGTGATTCAAGGAATTCGTTGGTAAAATTGAATCGTCATTATTGTTGCCGAGTAATAAATACGATCCATGATAATTTGAATCAGAACCGCTTCTAATCATTTCCATATTGTTAACATTGTTATTAAAAATACAGACGAAATTTTGTACCAACAATTAAAACAATTTTTGTTCGATTGTTGTGTTGGTATTTTTTTTTTGGATCTTGTTGATGTTTTTCAACCCTCGTTTCGATCGATCCAATATAAGACTGACCTCAGTTAACACATGGATAATAAAAAATAAAAAGAAGAGTTCGCGTGCCACACGTGGCTTTATGGCCAGCCCTCTGCGTTTTACAGAGGGGGTTCATCTTTGTATTACCACCTGTAGGTACATCTCATTTGACTGTCATTACACTTAAAAAAATATAAAAACAATATATATATATATATATATATATATATATATATATATATATATATATATATATATATATATATATATATATATATATAATATATAAAAGACCCACCATATACAGAAAAAGACAGCTGATGAATATTTTAATTGATTTATAATTTTTTAGAAAATTTTTTTTTCGATGGGTCTTCATAGATAAAAGGTTTTTATTTGATTTTGATTGTTAAATATCTTCTTTTTTTTGGAATCTATATATTTTTTCGATTCTTCCTGATAGAATGAGAGACCAAGACACCAAATCGTGCCTCATAGAATAAATGAGATTTTACATATTAAAATGAATGGCCATGGATGTAAATCGGATGTTGCCGCATTGTTCTTCATGTGAGACAAGACGAGAATGTCGTGGGTAACTTTTACTTTACAAAAACTCGAGAGTATTAGGATTTTAGCCAATTTTTTCAAGAAAATACAGCTATTGGTTTAAATAGATTGTAGAGGCTGGCCTGGACGGGCTACACTTTGACCATAAGGTCGATTGTGATGCCTAAGGATGTAAAGTGGAGTGGAAGGAATTTGTGGGTAGACTAGGAATTGGTAGGATATGCGGCTGCAGCCGACTCTAATAGGAACTATGCCGATATTCATCTGGAGTTCGTGAAGGAAATTGCAGAAAGCCTTCTCAAGCATAGCCGGATACTTCGTTCTTGTCCATACGCCGACAGTTTAGTCAATTAACCGCCTTTTTTTTTAAAATAATTGACACACTGCCGATGTCGGGATTCGAACCCATAACTTCCCAGTTTCCAAGTAGGCATAGTGTGCAGACATAACGCCTTAGACCGCTCGACTACTTGGACTGGTGCTATTGGTTTAAATGCCCATCTTTAAACGTTCATCGAATCTACCTAAATCTACCTATCTGTTTCAAATATCAAGTTCGTCAATAGGCAAAATCTCAAGCACCGGTCAAGGGGAAGAGGCGCTTAGAGAGAGGGAGAAACACAAAATGTGAATTATCTCCCCTTATATTATTTAACTCCTAAACATGAAATTCAGAAAAATGTAATTTGGAAAATATGTTTCTTAGAGAGTGTATAGAAGAGTGTAGAATGTAAGGAATGATTTTTCGAAAATCAACCCCTAAGTGACTGAAATAGGCGGTGAAAGTTTGAATTGGGGTCCTACTTTTATTGAAGTTAGAAACATCACAATTAGTATGTAGGGTATTAATAATAAATAAAGAAATATATGTTTTAGTGTTTCGACTCTCGACATGTGGACTCTTGTCAATGCGTTTCTCGTCTCTTATCGACATTGGCCGAGATCAAAATTTTCACTTGTCTCGAAATTATCGTTTCTTGCGGCAAATTTAATTGGGCTATTAGGTTAATAACTATAAAAGATGCAAAAATTATCATTTTTGTCAATATTCTGTAGTGTACCACTATAGTGCGTTTGCCATTGGTCTCTATCGTCAAATTTCGTAATTTTGTGAGTGTTCGTAATCTTGGGATTGTTTATTATTCTTGTTATTTATCTTGTTTCATCTCTAAATTTCGAAATACCGAAAAAGTTATAAGAGACAAAATTATCTCTCGACACTAGATATGTGTTTCTTGTCTTGTCTGAATTTTAGCCGAGAAAAATATTATTAACACCAGATTTTCTTATGACACCCGGTATCTTGGTCTAATGAATATTTCACCTACGGACCCTAATTAAAATGATAATAATTCCACAAGACACTGTTTCGAATAATAAAAATATTTATTATTTATTTATATTATATTATTTTATCAAATCTTAATATCTAATCACTCACTGTATAAGTCATAGTGTAAAAGTGACAAAGACAAACCAATATTTATAAAATATTGTTAGAAAGAGATGAAGTAATGAAAATATGAATATAACAGGTAATATTAAGGAGACTCTAAAGGATTTAACTATATCTAAGAGATTGAACTATACCTTGAAAATATATATAATAAGCTTTTATGGATGTTCCAGCATGAAACCACTTTTCGATAGATTTTGTTCATTTTTTTTCACAGGCTAAAAATAATGTTTTCTAATAAATCCCAAAGTTTCAGAATTTTTGACCGTTTAGAACGCGAGATAATTAATAGCAAAGTAATCATTCTTTCTCACTCTCTCTCATTAAAAGCAGGTAAAGCTTCATGTCCGCCCAAATTATATCTACCGTTTTGTTTTCGAAATATAAAAGTTTAAAATTATTATTATTTTCAAAATAACATAATTTTGTATATATGAATAGTCAATTTGTCTATGTGTTGCGTATTTATGTATATGTATTTGTTCTATAATAAAATCAAACCGGTTTTTTGTCCTAATTATATAACACAGTGCTGCGACGTCCTAAAAATTCCTAAAAAGTTTCATAAAAATCGTTCCAGTAGTTTTATATATGTACATCATGCAAATACTACAGGACCGATTTTTATGAAACTTTTTTGTTTAAAATATTATTATTAGACTTAAAAACTGGTAATTTTATCTTCCTACAAGCTATAGAATTCGAAAAAATGGATTAATTAGATCATTTTATGAACACCTATACTAAATTTTTTTTCTCCGATCGTTATTTTTAACCGTTACAAAGTCTAGATTAACCATATAATACCCTTAATAATTTTTTTTATAGCCTATAACATTACTCAATAAACGGTTTTTTAACGCAAAAAGAAGTTTGCAAATGGAACTGATACAAAGTCTGAACTAGCCTTATAATACCTTTAATAATTTCTTTTGCCCTATAACATTCTTCAATAAACGGGCCATTTAACTCAAAAAGAATTTTGCCAATCGAACTAGTACAAAAATCTGGACTAGCAAAAAAATCCTTAATAATTTTTTTACATAGCCTATAACAGTGATTCTCAACCTTTTTTTTGTCGCGGCACATTTTTAACGATTTCAAAATTTGACTGCACACAAAGAAAAAGATACTTTTAAAACTTGTTTACTTACCTACAATACACTGTGTAAAATAGTTTATGATAATAATTTTGAATGTAAAATAAAATAATATGTACTACAAAAACAACAGTACATTTATTAAGGGATTCATTACAAGTTAATAATAAGAATATTTTTAATGAGAAATTTGAGCTTGATGTTTTTTAATAATTTCATTTATATTTGGTCGTAAAAATGACAATGCTTCTCTCAAAATCATCTTCTACATTTAACAGTCTCGATATTTTTTTCGTTTTTATGTTGGTTAATACTTTACAATATACATTTATAAAATTTGGCGGCACACTTTCAGAATTTGGCGGCACACAAAAGTGCCGCAGCACAGTGGTTGAGAATCACTGGCCTATAACATTCCTCAATGGGTTATTAAACGCAAAAAGGATTTGTCAAATCGAACCGATAGTTCGAAACTCCTCATCTTTATAATATTAGTATAAATATACAGAGTATCAAAATGATAGGATATGGATTCGGAGATATGTTGCTTGTAGCTAATTTGGTGCGTGTCTCACAATGACATTAGAAATTTCTGTCCTTTTATACGATTTGACTGAGGGTATAATCTGACTTGAGGATTATTTGATTTGCCTGACTACTAGATTAGGTGTGTGAAAATCCCCACCTATTTATTGGTAGTATTCTTGGCGACTATGCGTCGTTTGTTTTGTCACTAAAATGAGTGTATCTACGTTAACCTTGACATTCAGGTATTGGATTTTTATTTTTATTTTACCCTCAGTCAAATTGTATAAAATGACAGAACTTTTTTAATGTCATTGTGAGACACGCACCAAATGTTGCAACAAGCAACATATCTCTGAATCCATATCCTAGAGATAGTTACGATTAGCTAATTCATACTGATGATGACTACATTGTAGTCGAAATACGTATTTATAAAATACAAACAAATGTTCTAGGAATAGGGGCAAAATTTGAAATGTAATTTCAAAAAAGCTAGAGTTCTCTTTGATTATTTTAATAATCTTTATACATTGTTTTATGCACATGCTTGTATTTGAATGAAAATGACAGTAACACTGTAGTATATAGTATAGACTATAGTCTCCTTAATAATTATGATGGTGTTGTCGTACACTTAGGTGATGCATCTGTTGTTTATCGGCATCAGACAGAAGGAACTTGTATTTATAATCGTATGTGGAACGTATTTTATTTATAAATATTCATTCATCTGAATACAGGATGTTTCAAAAGAGTTATATTATGAGATTATGAGAATTAGGATACATTTACACACAGCGGCCGGTGCCGACATCGGCATTTTTGTCTCGTGCTATATAATCGGAGCCAAGCCTGAGTTTAATAGGGCCTACAAACGAGGAACATTGTGCAGCAACATTATGTAGCAACCTATTATGTTGCAAATGTGTATAGTGGTTGCAGCAACAAAAAACATGTCTTTGAACGGTTGCTGTAAAAATCAAAATTATTTGATATTTTGTAGGAGGAGTTAAATGTTCCTGTAAAAATTGGTCATATTGGTCTAATATTTTATGTTTTCCTAATATTTTATTATGTTTTATTACCTAGATTGGTTACAATTTACACTATATATTCTATTATTTGTAATAATAATACATAGATATTATTCAACACTAGTTTTATACATATAAACTATACAAATTAAATGAGATAGATAGAGACAAGATGAGAAATGATTGAATTTTTATGACTAGCGTCATAAAATAATAAAATAATAATTTTATGTTCCATAATTTTGGTTGCACGTCTGTACAGAAAATATTTTGTAGCCGGATTTCAATGTTGCTGCAACAATGTTCTGCGTCTGTTCCATACTCAATGGACGCAGTCATCAGCAGTATGAATTAGCTAATCGTAATTATTCTCTTGAAAGAATTATTTCTACTTGCTAACTTGATGATTGCGTCACTGAGACTAATGCATACTGATGATGACTACTTTGCAGTCAGAATGTGTACTTGTACAATTCAAATAAATGATATTGGGGTTGGAATTGGGTCAAATTTTGAAATTTAATTTCAATAACCTTTCTGATTATGCATTTGGTAAACTATCTAGAGCACGGTAGTGCGCAATTCCCAGTTTATATCTTAAATATAGAAAATAGCGGAACTCATCTCTTATGCATTCCTGTTCTAGAGACGAACGGAAGTAACTAGCATTTACCTAATTTGACATTTCAGTCACATGTCAGAATATTGATAGCATTTTTTGACATCAAATGCTTGATATATAAAATAGTGCTATTATAGTTTATAGTTACTATGGAAACGATAATCAAAGTTGACATTTCAAAATTGAAACAAAATTTTAATAAAATAATTTTATAGTTATTTTTTAGAAGTATAGTTTCTGTGGAAATGGTAAAATCAACAAAAATTTTAACCGACTCCAAAAAAGGAGGAGATTCTATGTTCGACTGTATGTATTTTTTTTAATGTTCATCCCCTTCAAGATTATTTTTTGAGACAAAAGATAGCCTATGTCCTTCCCCAGGATATAATCTATCCCCTTGCCAAATTTCATTGCGATCCGTTTAGCCGTTTAGTCGTGAAGAAGTAGCAAACAAACAGAGTTACTTTCACATTTATATAGTAGTATCGATACACTATTATATAATAATAAACAATAGGGAATATGCATGAAATTTTTTTTCACATTTATTTTCAGAATATGAAAATACTGTTAATACTGTAATAATATTTAAAAACGAAATTAAAATCCGACAAATATCAAGGATGCTATAAGCTTTTAAAGATTATTATCTGTCTCTTTCTTGCAAAAATACTAAAAACGGAGTTTTACGTGTATTTTAAATGGTGAAAGTGTAATATGACGTCACATAACATATCAAGAGGGATATCACCCTCTTTGTCTAATCGGGAATTTCATTCATATCTCGCTTATTTTTAAAGTTATTTAAAAAGTAATTTTACCTTGTAATTTGTCAAGTAAACATGCTTCAATTCAAGTGAAAAAAAATGTTCATGCATATTCCCTATTATATATAATGCAAATTATTAAAAAATTAAACTAATAAACATTTTTTAAATTTTAATTTAATAAAAATTAGATTTAACAAGAAATATTCCCATTTGTTTTCTGCAACGCAACTGTAACCATGGAAAACGGTTGCATACAACCGATTTGAAACTGATTACCAAGCTAGTCCTATTTCGATTGACTCGTGTGCGGATTACCAGTAGGTACTATACTATGTTACAAGCACAAAATGGTTGCAAGCGCGACTGGTTTTCGAACCAAATTACAAAACGGTTGCATCGTGTGTACTGGGCCTAAATGTACAATCAATTTCTAGGAACGCTCATTTACACTAGTGCAATGTTTCTCAGTTTATTATTATAGCAAGAATGTTTGTGTGGCAGACGTTACAATTTATTATTCTTCAAATAATTTAGACTTAGATGGTTATATTATTGTCTTATGAGATCTTTGTAATTCTAATGACGATTATATGATTTATCATACATCAAAATCTAAGACCTCTTATATATGTGATAATTATTACTAGACACAGATAATAATTTTTTGTTCACCTGTTCATTTAACACCTGTATAGTCGGAACTATCGTATTGTGACTACAGAGAATTTTCATTAAAGTCGTTCACTTGTAAACCCACTTTTCTTAGGAATTTTAATGAAATTGAAATATGATTTTAATCTAATTGTTTTGTAAATTAAAAAAGATGCAGGAGCTGTGTCAACTTAGCGAATTTCCTTAGAATACATAAATCACTCTGTAGCGGTCATAATTTTAGTGTGATCAAAATGAAATATAATATCTGATATGACTTTAGTATTTGCAAAAATTAAATTTATTCATAGCCAAAATAGAACGATGTATAACGATTATAGTTTATAGTTACTATGGAAATGACAATCAAAATTTTTTACAATAAAATATATTTTATGCATTCGTGTCAAACAAACACAAAATATTAAATATCTCTTTTTATATTAGAATAATCGAAAAATGTATAAGGAGTAAAGTTGTAGAAAATCAAGTTTGCTACAATTTATTACTTTTCAAATATTAAGGGAGATAGTCAAATTTTGTGTTTCCCCCTTCTTCCAAACCCCCTTTTCCCTCGTCCGATTTTACCCATTAACGAACTTGACCTTTAGAATACCAAAAGCAACTCAAATACCAAATTTCATTCTGGTCAATGGAAGTGACCAGTATTTACATAATTTGACATTTAAGTAATATGTCTGCACATTGATGACATGTTTTGACATCAAAGGAACTATAGGAACTATGCCGATATTAATCTGAAATTCGTGAAGGAAACTGCAGAAAACCTTCTCAAGCATATCCGGATACTTCATTCATGTCCATACGCCGACAGTTTAGTTTTTACGCCCCTTTTTTTGTTAATAATTTGCAAACTGTCGATGTCGAGATTCGAACCCATAACCTCCCAGTTTCCAAGTATGCATACTGCGCATACATAACGCCTTAGCCCGCTCGGCCACTTGGACTCGTTGGTAGCTCGTTGGTCGAGCGTTGAATGTCAGAGGTCGTGGGTTTGATTTCCATCCTAAATGTGTATGATTTTTCATATCAAGTCTCACGCATTAACGTCCTTAACTTTTTTAGATAAAACAAAGACAACGTTAATAACACAGATTGACAAAGAAGTATACTGCGTACATATTTATTATTATTATGCGGAAATAAATATTTATATGTCAAAATAAAAACAACCAAAAAAAACCTTATAATATTAAATAATAATACCAACGTTATAAAAATATAATAATAAATATTAAAAACATGTTATGCATCAATAATTGAAACAATCAAAAGTCATAATTTTTTTTTGTAATACAATACATATCCAGAGCCAAGCGAGCAAGGGGGGAATTGATCTCTCTCGTAATCCCCCTTCTTATATTTATTACAAAAAGGTGGTGTATCAATATAGAGATAGAGTCTACCTGTAACCAATGCACCAGATGATACTTTTATTAGCCTATTCATTCAAAAATTGATATAATGATGACAACTGACTTGTGTTGTTGTTTGTTCTATATATAACTTTGACATATGGTAAAATTAGCTTATGGTTGCATCCATCTATTCTATCTACATGTGTGCTAGACAATAGTTTCACAATTAGATTAAACAATTGTGTCTGCATTTTATCCACGTGATGTTAGATCAAGGTTATAACCATATGGTTAACTAAGGATTCTCGAAAACGTACAGACAATTTTCTTGGTATATCCTCGTCAATCAAAAGTGTTTGGATATTAAAATTACTCTATAATAAGTGAAAATAACAACTAGATAGATAGATTGTAGTGGATGTCCTGATCGGGCTACACTTCGACCATAAGGTCCATTGTGATGCCTAAGGATGTGAGGATGTGAGTGGAGTGGAAGAAATTTTTGTGTATATACTAGGAATTGGTAGGATATGCGGCTGCAGCCGATTATGATAGGAACTATGCCGATATTCATCTGGAGTTTGTGAAGGAAACTGCAGAATACCTTCTCAAGCATAGCCAGTTACTTCGTTCTTGTCCATACGCCGGCGTGAAACTGTCCCCAAATTAGTAACAAGTAACATATCCTGCGACAATATAAGAGTAATTTTAATAAGAGTAAAATTAACAGGAACAAATGTGAATGAAGGAAATTTTAACAAGAGCAATTTCAATATAATTTAAAATTTATTATATTTTAAATCTAGTATATTTTAATCTAGTTAATTTTCTATTTATTTTTATTTTTGTCTGTTGATCTCGACTTTATATCTATCTCTAATAGGGAATATGCATGAAAATTTTTTTTCACTTGAATTGAAGCATGTTTACTTGACAAATATCAAGGTAAAATTACTTTTTAAATAACTTTAAAAATAAGCGAGATATGAATGATTGAAATTCCCGATTAGACAAAGAGGGTGATAGCCCTCTTGATATGTTATGTGACGTCATATTACACTTTCACCATTTAAAATACACATAAAACTCCGTTTTTAGTATTTTTGCAAGAAAGAGACAGATAATAGTCTTTAAAAGCGTATAGCTTCCTTGATATTTGTCGGATTTTAATTTCGTTTTTAAATATTATTACAGTATTAACAGTATTTTCATATTTTGAAAATAAATGTGAAAAAAAATTTCCATGCATATTCCATATTGTCAAAGAGTAAAGTACGACTAGCTAATTTATACTGATGATGACTACATTGTAGTCGAAATACGTATTTATAATACAAAAAACTGATCTAGGTAAAGGGGGCGAATTTGAAATTTCATACGCCGACAGTTTAGTCAATTAAGAGCACTTTTTTCTTTCTATCAATTGACAAACTGCCGATGTCGGGATTCGAACCCATAACCTCCTAGTTTCCAAGTAGGCATACTGCGCAGACATAACGCCTTAGACTGCTTGGCCACTTGGATTGGTAAGCTCTAGCTAAATTAGAACTAGTCGATATTTGAATGGAAAGATTTGACCTAAACATACACTCCAGTTCATAAATATTGAACCAGTTGAAACACTTTAAGGGTTACTGTATGTAATATTATACATATATTTAGTAATATATACGCTTAATAATTCAATTTTTATGAACGGGAGTGTACATACTCTAACTAACAAGGCAAGTTAAATAAACGTTTTGTAAAAAAAAGTTGAGGTAAGAATCATTAATATCGATGAACATTATATACCGAAATCGAGTATACAGGTAATAATTAAACGCAACGAAAGCCGTGGGGCACGGCTAGAATTTTAATATAAATTTTAAAATGAAGATGTTGAAATTTTAAACTAATCATTATTGCTCTATCATTAAATAATAAGTTTAATATATTTATCTGGTATTGAATTTATTTATGTATCTTATTCATATCACAACATAAGTAATAACAATAAATTACTAATAATAATTGCATTTATAAAGCATCAGGCAATGGTTTATGTAATCAGGTTCATCATTAAAAGTTCGCACTAGTCAATTTACTAGATATAGATAGACTTTTGTACTATGCGCCACAAAAGTAGCTCTCATTTTTTAACATGCTTTTATTAGCTTGACTTGTATCTATCTATATATGAATGCAATGGAATTTGGTGAGTGAGTTTTCACCCAATTTCGGACGTCTGAACAATCTGAAATTTTGCAGACTTATTAAGAACTGAAATAAAATTTCAAATTCGCCCCAATACCTAAATCCGTTTTTGTATTATAAATACGTATTTTGACTACAAAGTAGTCATCATCAGTATAAATTACATAGTCGTAATTTACTCTTTGACAATTAGAAATCGATAGAAAATAGAAATAAATAGACAAAAGTAAAAATAAATAAAAATGAAACAAAAGAAAATAAAATAAAATAAATTTTATTGAAATTACTCTTGTTAACATTACTTTCATTAAATTTACTTTTGTTAAAATCACTCTTATTAAAATTACTCTTATATTGTCTCGGGATATGTTATTCGTTGCTAACCTGCGTAAAATACAACATAATTATTTAACGGGTCAAAATTAATTCAAATCAGCTCCAGATAAAGAAGGATTTAGAATTTATTTTATTGCCTTAACATTAATGGGTAGATTGAGACTTGCATGTCTCTAACCAAGGAATCCTAATTAAGTGTATATCCTGACAAAGATAATAATAATGAGTATTCAGTATGGAATTTAGGCAGGACAGAACGTTGTTTAGTCTTCGTTTACTTTCAGTATGAAAATGCCGATACGCACAGGTATGTAAATTCGAAGCAACAATACTAACATTTCGTGATATTGGTGAAATAGGGATATTTTTCTCGTTTGACGTATTTCCAAAAATACAATTTTGATAAATAGGCACTTTTGTGGTCGTGTGTACGTATGGGCGAATATAAACTAGTCGACATTTTCCTCGTCCTCCCAAAGGCTCTCAACAAACTCGCTTACCATCCTTCTCCCTATAGTCCTATGTCTATGGTACTTATACACATTTAATTTATTTATTAATCAGTAAACACTATATATACATTTCTTCAAGTATATACCGTTTCCAAAAGCATTTCTAATAGAGAATCAATGTTAAATAAATAAATAAAATATTTACTATAAAACCATACATATACATACATACTCAAACTGAATGTCTGGCCTGATATATTGGGTGACCATATTATAGGACCATTCTTCATTGACGGATCTTTAGATTCTCAAAAATATTTGAGTTTGTTACGAAATAATATTTTGCCAACTGTTACAGATCTTCCTAATTTAGACCTGGAATGTGTATGGTTCCAACAAGATGGTTGCCCTGCACACAATGCCATGATAGTAAGGCTGTTCCTGGAACAAACTTTCCAGGAACGTCTTATGAGTGGTTTTGGAACCTTCAAGTGGCCAGCCAGATCGCCAGATCTATCTCCTAACGACTTTTTTTGTGGGGTTTTCTCAAAACACAGATCTATTCGCAGAATAGGCCTGATAATTTGCAACAATTAAGGCAAAGAATTGTTGACAATTGTGCGAATATTTCTCCTTAAGTGCTAGAAAATACCCGGGTAGATTTCTACAATCGACTCGGAGATTGTTTAGCAAATAATAGAGGAATATTCGAACCGTTGGTTAAATTTTTTTTTTGTCGGAATTATATATTTTTTTCTTTTTACGGTTTTATTTTTCTTTTAATTTGGGTGGATTGTTGTTTTATGTTATACCGTTAATAGAATACTATCATTTATTTTCAAACATTCCACATACAAATAATAAGGGATATTAAAAAAAGAACTTTCAACTGTTAGAAGTAATGCTAAGCTTAAGAACACAACAATGAACATATTTAACCACTCTCATTACATGTTAATGCAGTACAAAACAGTCCAGTAAGCACAACAGTTTAGTGCACAACAGACTCACTAAACAGTATCCCCACTATTTTTATTTCTTTATTAAGTATAATTTTATTAAGTATATTCTGTATAGTTATTATAGTAAATAATATTTAACATTGATTCTTTATTAGCAATGCTTTCCAACACGTACGGTAACTATATAAAATACAAAAATGTATCTAATTTATTATATACAATAAAATTATAAGGTCTTGTTTGAACTGTTCAACACATAACCTTTATAGAAAAAGGTGAACACATATATAGACTTAAATTACAGCACACAGCACACCACAACATTATAAGTAGTCATACACTTGTTATTACAGCGATTAAAAGAAGAAAAAGACACAAAAAAACGCTACTTTATAGTGTGTGCATCATCATTATCATTACCTTCCGACCAGATTTATTTTGTACGAATTTAGTAGAAATATAAATGAAATTTATGATTATAAATTATTAGTATCTAGTTATAATTACAAAGCACAATTGTAGTTGGTAAATTTTTTCCAGAAAAAAGATGTTCTAATTCAAAGTTTCCTAGATGAGTGTATTAAATTTTCGACATGACCACCCACCCCCTTTAGACTTTTAAACACTTTAGTTTAAAAATAGTTTAATTTATTCTTTAAGAGCGATTTTGCATGTAGAAATGTTTTAACGTAACAAACTAGCCACTTTAGGTTATCATAATATTCCGATAATAATAATAATAATAATCATGGGGTTTTACCACTGTTTCTGAGACTCCATTGCTATAACAGAGGCCACCACATCATGCTTTTTTAACCTTTATTAATTTTTAACGTTACATTTTTATACTGTAAGTAGAGGACAAGGAATTTGTATGCAGGCTAGGAATTGGTAGATTGTGCGGCTGCAGCCGACTTTGATAGGAACTTTGTCGATATTCTTCTGGAGTTCGTATGGGGAAACTGCAGAAAACCTTCACAAGCCCAGCCGACTACTTCGATCCTGTCCATACGTCGACAGTTTTGTCAATTAATCATCTCATTAATTTTAATTGACAAACTGCAACCGTTTAATCAATTAACCGTCCCGTTAATTTTAATTGACAAACTGCAACCGCCGGAATTCGAACCCATAACCTCCCAGTTCTAAGTAGACAGGGCGCGTTTGGTAGCTCGGCTACTTGGGCTGGTGATTATTCCGATTATAGAAAGCAAGGTAAAGATATGTTCAAAATTTCCAGAGATATTAAGTATGTTGGATAAAAAGTTAATTCAGGTAAAATTATATACAGTGCATACATCCGAAAAGTATATGGTTCAAATTTTCTTTTTACACGACTTGGAGGGTCTTTAGCGCAGTCTATGTTTGCCTGGATGCAGATTGCAGCATCTGTTCCAGTGTAGCTCCTTAGTTACTTATCATATTTTGGCAAATGAGTCAAACACAAATGTATCAAGTTTGGTAGCAAATGATTCACGGATGTTTAATCTTAATATATATAATTATTCTGTCCGTATATGTGACTGGACTCCTCCTAAAGGGCTGGACCGATTTTGATGAAATTTTGTGTGTGTGTTCCAGTGGATTCGAAAATGGTTTAGATTCACAATTCAATAATAAAAAAAAATTTAAAATTTTCAAAAAAAGTTTCAAATTCCAAAATTTAAGACGTGTGTACAGGAAAACGTCTGTCGGGACCGCTAGTATTATACTAAAAAGTCTAAAATAAATAAGTTTAAAAAAATAAAACTCGACTACGAAAAAAGTATGAGCTAGTTTGAGCAGCCTTGTAAATATTTCTCGTAGTCGAAGGCCGGCAAATTTTTGCTTTGATTCCTACACAAAGTATGCAATAATTATACACGCATTGATTTTATATGAACCGTTTTTTATCATAACACGTTGATAAATCTTGAAATCGAAATATTGAAATCGAAGCTGAGCAAAATTGATTTGAAATAATATAGTTAAAGACTATAAAACGCATATGTTTAAATTATTTGGTTGTTTGTATTCGTTTAATTATGTTCTAATTATGTTCTAATTAAACAACTGTAATAAAAGTCAACATTTGCCCTTATTTATTAAAAAACAACAAATAATTTACCAGTCTAGCACCAATCTACACAGTCAAATCGTACAATATTTATAAAGTTTAGATAGCTTCTAAATTGTGGATTGTTTGAAACAAACATATGGCGTTAATTCAAACTAGAATTCGAATAAATATATTTATATGCCAAAAAAGAAAAAAAAAAACATATTAAAAAAAACTCATACTGTATTTGTAATAAATTTAATACGGGACATTTAAAATGTTTGGGGAGAAATCCCTTTGCGTACTAACTAACATAAATGAGTAGTGTTTAAGTCTATTAAAAGACAGTTAGCATACGTCTATTTATAATTAGAGGATCCGATAACATACTTTGATAAAATGATATCATTAAGAAGTCTAATGGAACGGTATTGCGATAGGCCAGGTTTAACTAAACCTAATTATGCGTATGGAAAGGACGAAATGTTCTGGATATCAATATTATCACCTTATTAGTTTTTAAGTAGGAAGTACACTCTAAATGTCCTAAAAACTTGAAATCTTATAGAAATGCTAGGATCTTTTCAGAAATTGTATATCTTTGGGTACAACTGAAGAAAAACATTTGAAAACCTGAAATTACTATCAGCTCAATTTACTTATGTCCGAAAATATTCCTCGAAATAATAATTTTGTGGAGCCGTTCAGTAAAAAATGAATGAAATAGAAGAGCCCCCTATGAGATTAGGCGTACAAATTGCTGAACTTTCGTAAGAAAATTCACTAAAGTTGTAAATCATCAAAAATTTTTGTTGAGTATCAAAAAGTGAAACGCTCACCAAAACAAAAATCGGTCCACACTTTACTAACATTTTCTTTATGAAAAACTACCTTATACATGCAGCTTCGCTCGCGTTTTATTGTTATATCTCCGGTTCCCGTCATTTTAAATTAAAAAACCTCAATGTAATTTCCCACCGATTCCACTACTTCAAATATTTATCGTTCCTACCGCTACCAGAACTTCAAATATTTATTGCCACTTACACCAAAATTTTATCACAGCGAATATTTTCAAATTCTATCTCTCGTAGATAGAGATAAAATAAACTAGTTTTTAAGTCTAATCATAAGGTTTAAAAAAAAGTTTCATTAAAATCGGTCCCGTAGTTTTTGAGTGATGCTCAAACAAATAAACAGACAATATTACAATTATCATGTACAATTTCTTTAATAGTAGAGATTAACTTTTCAAAATTGTATTTATTCTTGGGTAATATACAAAACTCATATATTCCCATCATGGTTCCTCAAAAAAAAAAGTATTTCGTAAATTCCATAATTATAATAACCAAAATCTCATATAGAATACCGACCATAAATTTGTGGTCTCATTAATTGTTTATCTACTCAAAACAAATTATTAAAATGTCATTTAATTATTTTATTTAAAACCACAAACCGAAAACATTACCTTACCTTTGTGCGTACCTGTAAACAACACGTGTGGTATAACTTGAGATGTTAAAATTGTAATCATATAATTGGATGGTTTGAATATACCATGATAATTATTAATCAATAATATACCATACGACAGACATCCCGTCTTACAATTATGGGAATATTTTGCAACATCCGGGGTGCAAATATTTTTTGTATTTACAAAAAATATATATATATATATACTCTTCTCTATACCAAAGCAAATTGATTTTGTATTATTAAAATCACATTTAGAATTTGTGCAATGTTAATGTCCTGTCTGTTTTTTTTTTTTTTAATCGAGACAGGAAGTTGAACAAAAACAATATTTATCTCTCTGCTAATTTACTAAACACATTAGATATTAGTTTTAATAAATGTTTTCACTATTGTTTAACTTTAATATGTTTTGGAACATTTCAATTATGATTTGATACCGCTTTGGTATTAAACCTGAAATTTTTGAAAATATAATTCATTTGGCACGTTTTGAGAATCCGATTGGAGTGTTATTCGATCGGCTGATGTGGCACTCTCTCGATTGATGTAAAACTGATTTCAATCCTGTTCAATTGCACCGTGTTTGGGAAATATGCAGTAACAAATGTGTTTCATACAGTATATAGACAAAATTTATATATACATACATTATATGCTTACGCGAAATAGATAGAAGTCTGCCTGTCACATAAGCAGCGTGACTACACTCTGCAGTGGACAATAATTTTGTTTGTGTAGAATAATCGTTATTATTTTGGTAAATAGCTACACCACCAGCTCTTACATTAGAACATTTCAATTTGGCTATACAGTTGAAATTAGGTACATGAATGTCTTCGCATCATTATTACTCAATGTTTCTGATATTTTTAATTTTTCACTACTTTATCATTTTATTGAACTTTTGTGTCTTAATAGTACTGTTGACCTGATTTAATATTATTTGAATATATTATTTTAAAAGAAGTATAAAATCTTACTTGCGTACATAAATACACGCACACTCTTTTTGTTTGTTTTCATGTTTACATTTTGGATCGAATATATTTTATTTGGAACATGACATATTATGGATGGGAATTTTTCTATTTTTGTCTATAAATCATATTTTGTTGATATTCTCAACTTAATAACAAGTGAAAGTTTTTGTTTGTTTGAAATCATAAATGGGAACCCTAATTTTATATTGCAGATTCAGAATCTTTATACAAAAGTTATTAAGTTAGTTTTATTGGAAACATAATGTAGCGTTTGAAACTGGAATTTTTACATACGTTTTATCAATATATTTGACTTTTAGAAAAGTATCAAATATATCATTGTGGAAAAATAATTCAGTTCAATTTTAATCTATCTAGCTAGATTATAATGTAACCATCGCATTGTCCCTACTCCTGTAATGTGCCTGAATTTGAACTATCTGGTTAGTAGAATTGCAATACAGAGGACGTTACTTTCTGAATGCCTGATAAATAAATATTTTTATGAACAGTGAACCGTGAAGTAAGATATAAAAGCGTTTTATATCATGGTGTAGATAATAGATATTACGTGATGATCACCGCATCTGATTGGAAAAAATATAAGTATTGTAACGATCTTCATGTAATTACAGTTATTAGTAATTCCAGACACAATTTATTTCTTGTACTTTATCTTATATACATAAATAATTTCCCTGCAAATAAACTTAACTCGGCGTTAGATTTGGATCAATTAAATCCAATCTTATAGACAAGGGGTTGAAATGGTTTGTTTAAAAGGGACCGGACAATCAAATATTCGTATAGTTGGATAAATCACTGAAAAATGTCATTTTTTTAAAATAAAAGTTAAATTTGTGTATATTGATGTAGACAAATAGTCGATTTTCTGGGCTAGAAAATTGCTTTTTCGCTAATAAATGGCACTGT
Source organism: Nineta flava (assembly GCA_963920215.1). Taxonomy (NCBI): domain Eukaryota; kingdom Metazoa; phylum Arthropoda; class Insecta; order Neuroptera; family Chrysopidae; genus Nineta; species Nineta flava. Next base: position 94,015,568 of record OY986042.1, read on the forward strand.
AAAAGGATTTCCCAATACTCACTCTCTGCTGCAAAAACCACTTGAATACGTTTTATTTTCTCAAAGCGATCCGAATAATTGGAGTTCTACTGTAATTATATTTACTTAGTACTTAAGGATGTTCCAGCATGAAACCACTTTTCGACAGATTTTGCTCATTTTTATTTCATAGGCTAAAAATAACGTTTTCTAATAAATCCCGAAGTTTCAGAATTTTTGACTGTTTAGGACGCGATATAATTAATAGCAAAGTAATCAATCTCTCTCACTCTCTCTCATTGGAAGCAGGTAAAACTTCATACCCGCCTAACTATTATCTGTTGTATAAAAAAAAAACTCGATAGAATTTAAAAAAAACTAGAATAGTTTTGTTTTCGAAATATAAAAGTTTAAAATTAAATTTTATTTCAAAATTGCATTAATTTGTATATATATGAATAGTGAATGTATCCATGTGTTATGAATGTGTGTATATGTGTTTGTTCTATAATAAAAGCAAACCGGTTTTTTGTCCTGATTTTATAAGACAGTGCTGGATCTCCCTTAATATATATAGTATTGACTTTAATCATAAATACGAGACCTGATAAATAACTAGGGAATAATTTAGGATTTTAATAAATAAATTTTGATCTCCACCTTCATGGATAACTTAACGATTTTAGTTTATTTAGCTAGCCTTCTCAAACTTAGATTATATTTTCAATCTATAAAAAACGGAAATCTTAATTACTAATCTGATTAAAACCTCACTAAAATAATTCATATGTTTATTTTTTATTTAAAACTTAATATAAAGGTTCTTATTAAAATGTAATAAAGATTATATCTATTTCAAATATATAGATATATTTTTTGTTTGAAAGACATCGCGGCAAATTGAATTAACAGGTAAAGGTTTGATCCTTATGTTTGATTGTAAAACATCGATACAAAGATTATAGGTACAAATGTGTGTGTGTTTTTTTTATATATATACGAATTTTATAATAATAAAAATTGATACGAACTTTAAATTCAAATCAAACAAAAATTTTTTTTTTAATACTGAGAAAAACTGATGGCAACCGTTGCCATATGACATGGTTTTGTATCGAGAGTAGAGTGCTATCCAGAAATGGTACAAAGTTATCGGACACGAGCATCACAAAACAATTAGGTGTACCTTTTGTGAACTGCAAGCTGTGCTTGGAAGAAACCATATCTTGGAAGCAAGGCTAACATAAGGTGGCAGGAGGAATGTACTTGTGGTACTATCAGGCAGATCTGACCAGAACTCAACTCAAGGAGTTCGGAATATATTATCTGGCTACGAACTTCATCTGTAGGCAACGATATAGCAGCAAACGTTGGGATAGCCAGCGTGTCACGACTATTGACGAAACTGTAATTTCTCTTCATATAGGAACTTTCTCCTCCTCGGGACAAGGAGAAAGAGACGATGAATCACCTATTTAGTCACTTCCCAACCTCTTATGATGAAGAGACTTACTTTTTGAAGTCAACGATTTTTTGACGACCCTTCTGAGCTAAAATTTACGGGCATCAAAGTTAAATAGATGCATTGGTACAGCTCTGAATGGTTTAAGGAGTAGGAACTGCTTCAAAGACAAGAAGAAAGAGACGATGAATCACCTATTTAGTCACTTCCCAACCTCTTATGATGAAGAGACTTACTTTTTGAAGTCAACGATTTTTTGACGATCCTTCTGAGCTAAAATTTACGGGCATCAAAGCTAAATAGATGTATTGGTACAGCTCCAAATAGTTTAAGGAGTAGTAATAAGTGTGTCCCATCTAATCTACAACCTTATCTAACCTAAATTACATTGAAATCATTTAGTGCAGGGGTCAGCGACCAATGACCCGTTTGTCACCAAGTCACCCATTAGATAATTTCAAGTGACCCACAGACGATTAACTAGAAGCCAGACTTCACTTAATTAACGTATTAAAAATACTGAACCGAAAAGTCGTCTTATTACTCACATTTAGGTTGATTTTAATCCGCAGTCAAAAAAATTGCCGACTCCTGATTTAGAGAAACACCCTATATCGAGGTAATGAAATTGGGCTTGTTATTATTGCGTTACACACACCTAACCTGAATAAATTACTTCGAAAAGTATAAATAAATACCATTTCTAATAAAAGATGTATCGGACCCCTTAGAGCATAAGGTCTAACATGTCTATTCGAAAAGATTTGAACCAGTATAATTTAAAATTGATATGAATTTCCAATGAAAAATACAAACAAATAAATAAATAATTGGATTTACAAATACAATATTTGTTTTACTAAAAAGATCAACCCCCTTATATAAACTACCACAATGAGTACCTATTATTTGAATGTCAATTATTTGTTATTGATAATACAATGAATACAAAAGGGATGATGTTTGAGGGCTATTGTTGTAGGCGCCTAACTCATAAGTAAGAGTTACAAAAATATAACTGGTCAAGTGTATATCGAGCACGCGTCAATTTAGGGTTTCGTAGCATTTACTGAATTTATATATTTGTTGCTAGCTGAAAATTTCGAATATCTATAAAATTTGTAAATATGTCTTTACAAGATATTTCTCTACAAGATATATGTCTTTATAAGATGAAACAATTTCGCAAAAATTTCTTAATGATGTCCATTGATTTAGTAGATGTCGAAAATGATCATTATTAATTTCGTATGCAACGCGTGTTGTGTATTTGAAAGCCCAAATTTTTCGATTGGTAAAATTGACTAAGGTGAATAGATAGGGTGGGGGGGGGGGTAGGTTTGTTGGATATTTGGAAATCAATTTTACTTCAAATTATCAATAGACCATTTTTTCTTTGACTTTAATATTCACAAATATCAAAAGTGTCACCAAAACAACTTAATTTCATATTTATTATAATTCTTTTCTCTGAGAAAATTCGCTTAGTCTATGAAGCTCCTACGTGTTGATGTTTTTTAATCGCACAGTTGGAAGTAAGATGAAATGGTTCACATTGTTAATGACTAATAAAGAGCTCCTATTTTTGAAAACTTGTTCAATAATACCCCACAATAAACAGTTATAAGGTGCCTCTTCTGAAGATATCTGACAGGAATTTTCTCATAACCGAAGGAATGATGACGAAGCTATAAGTTTCGGCATACATACCAAAATGACATTGTTCGTTTTCTTTACGAACGTTAAGTACTTTCGTTACGGCACCCTAAAAACCCTTCACTTACCTAGATGGATAAAATTATTGTTTGTTTTTGTGAAATATGTGAAGGCGTGATCTATATATATAAAGTTATTTTTTTGTGGTTATAAAGTATACAATATGGATATTGGAAACTTTAAAACCAAAAGGCGTTGTTAATTACCTTACTGTTTTTATTAGAATTTATTTTTTGGTACTTTAAAATACATTTATCGGTGTTTTTTTTCTTCTGAAAACCATATTGAAAATGACTTTTGCTAATTTAATTCTTGCAGCTTGCTTCACCAAATGAACATTGAAGCTGAACAAAAATAATGAAAATAATTTGTAAGGATCATTTAAAATATATTAAATAAATTTTTTTTACATTATATTGGATCATATCAATTTTTAAAATTTCGGGCTTGTATGGGCTTTTGTCAATATCAAAAATAACTGTAGTTTTTGTCGAGATTTGGCAATAAAAAATTAGAGTTATCCACCGTTAAAAAAAATACAAAATTTGATAATAATTTGTGTTAGTTTCTAATTTAATCGAATAAATTCACTAGCCAATCGAAAAAATCACCCCAAAATCATCCCAAAACGATTCGTGAATGTGTACGTTACCATTCTGAAGTAACATCTAAACAGTTCTGTTTACTAACGTTAAAGATTTACTTTGACGAAAATTTCAAACTTTTGTTTAATTAAATTTATTCTTTTAGTCTAAAATAACTCCAACGCCTCGGATTTAGTTAGATGATTTGATTGGATGATTTAGTTAGACTTGTTTGATTGAAAAGCCACCAGAACTGAACATTCGTCTTAATGTTGACATAAGTCTAATAAATATATAATGAGTTTTTCGAATCCAAAATATGTCTGTATTAAAGATTATTAAAACAAGCAAAGAGAACTCTAGATTTTTTGAAATTACATTTCAAATTTTGCCCCAATTCCTAGAACATTTATTTGTATTTTCAGATATATGTTGCTTGTTGCTAATTTTTTTTGAAAATGTTTTAATTTTATTAAATCATAATTTGGAATTGGACCATTGTCTAAATTCATATTTGTTTTCTTAATTTGTGTATGTAGATACTTTCGTATGCATCTAATTCTGTGGGGTTTTGATGATGACTACATTGTAGTCGAAATACTTATTTATAAAATACAAATAAATGTTCTAGGAATTGGGGAAAAATTTGAAATGTTATGTCTGTCTTGTCCGTTCCAATTTGCTTAGAAAAAAAAAACAAAATTTTCGAATTACCATATAGATATTTACTGTTATCAAAGATCAAATACAGAAAATATAAGGCATAAAAAATAATATCTTAGATAACAGAATAATTTTATTGAAAAAAAACCTTTTCTTTTTTGCTTTTTAAAATGAAGAGTTATTTTATTGCCTAGATTTATTCATATACGAGGAACAAAATTCCAATAAATTGTCTTAAATCTTCATAATCTTACTACTAAAATATTAAATAATTATTTTTAATATTGTATTGGTAATTTAATTTAAATATTATAACATAATAAAGCTATTTTATTAACGTCAGATAAAAGATAACATTTTTGATAATTATTTGAACTTATTAAGTATTATGAATCTATTAGATCCGTAAAGTTAGTTCTAACTTCAAAGAGTATGCTTCCAAAGTGATTCTTCATAAGTAGGTCAATAGGGAATATGCATGAAAATTTTTTTTCATATTTATTTTCAGAATATGATAATACTGTTAATACTGTAATAATATTTAAAAACGAAATTAAAATCCGACAAATATCAAGGGAGCTATAAGCTTTTAAAGATTATTATCTGTCTCTTTCTTACAAAAATACTAAAAACGGAGTTTTACGTGTATTTTAAATGGTGAAAGTGTAATATGACGTCACATAACATATCAAGAGGGCTATCAGCCTCTTTGTTTAATCGGGATTTTCAATCATTCATATCTCGCTTATTTTTAAAGTTATTTAAAAAGTAATTTTACCTTGATATTTGTCAAGTAAACATGCTTCAATTCATTTGAAAAAAATTTTCATGCATATTCCCTATTGGGTTAATGATGAAGTTCGAAGCGTAAAGCAAGAATAAGACAAATAAAATAATTTTAAATTTAACGCTATAATACAACCAACATTTATAAATTGTAATTAATTTATAAATGTAATTGGTGGACGACTCATGGTGGTAACTCGAAAAACCTTAAAAATACCGTTAATTTTAGTTTCGTTAAAGGGAAAATAATTAAATTACTAAAGTTGTTAGAATATACTTGGTATATTCAAGGTTAAAACTCATGTTAAAAGGTATTAAATAAAAGAGAATTTATAAACGATAGGGGATGTTAAGAGTGATACAATCGGAAGCAAAAGAACTGAAAATTAGAAATTCGTGAATATCTATCTTTTAAGCTATTTTTTGTAACATAATAATTAGTGTAATAATACTAAAACAAATAAATTTTACTAGTAATGATGGATTAAATAAGAAATAACAAATACTATGATAAAATTTGACAGTAAATGCCTCTTTAATTTAAATCAACAAAAAATCCATTTTCTTTCTATACCATATATACGTATAACTGACAAAGACAGATTTTTTTTTAAATTTCTATTTATAATTTTGTTCTCAACAATCGTTTAGTGAATGTTAATAAAATTATGCGAAATTGTTTCTATAGAGTTCAAGTTATATAATTCAAAAATTTGCGACGTTTAAAGGTAATTAAAATGAATTTAATCCATTGAGTGAATAAATCTCTATAAGAACTCATGTAAAATTATAGGTTTTGTAACATTGCAATTACTTTTAAATGGGTTAGTAAATCATTTTAAAATGCATTAGCATTAAGTGAGAAACATTATACTAAATTTTTGTTTGTTACGTAGCATTTTGAAGTACCTCGACCCAAAAATTCTTAAATCAATACTTATTGTAATTTCGTCTGTTCTAAAACTAAATATGAATCTTTGGCGACATAGATATTGCAATAAAGATGACTGGACTATAAAAGAGACAATGTTTTTTTGGGAAATTATACCCCTCCATGTACGATATTAGTTGATACTTCTTAAATTGCTCACCAAAATATCAAACGTTTTTTTTGTATGGTGAATTTCATCTAAACTGGTCTTAAAAGTTATTATTTTTGATTTTATATATCAATATATATTTTTTATATGAATTGCTGGATATTGTAATATGCGGCTTAATAGACATTAAAATATTTTATCTCATTTACAAAAAGTAGTTTAAAAACAAATAAATCATGATTAAATGCAAAAAAAAACTGTTGTGAATGTGCAATACTATTAAAAAAACGATTTTAATATATCTATATAAAATTATATGAATTGCTGAATATTGTAATATACGCGGCTTAATAGATATTAAAATATTTTAATTAATTCACAAAAAGTAGTTTAGAAAAAAAAAGGAAAAAATGATAAAAAGAAACTATTTAATGTGCAATATTAATTTAAAAAAAAGTTATTAACAGTTATTAGATGCCTGCATATTATTTTGGCAATTCTATCTATGTTCATCGTTTCAAAAAAAAAAATTGTACAGTTATTTTCGTGTACTAAACTCAATCGGAGGTAACATTAATTAATTAATGTGTTATCTAACAGACAAATTTTAACTAATTGGCGATTTTTTTTACAATACTACCACAATCAAAGAGTTAGAATTTCTTGAAAAAAAAAAGTACTAATTTTTAACTTAGAACAATTAACAAAATTAATTGAAAAAAAAAACAAGTGAAAATAACATCTAACTGAGTTAATTGCTTAAATATTTCTCCATCAATATTTTCAAGCGTTACAAAGACGGGACTAAACTTAATATATCCTTGTGTATTTACATATACCGGATATAATATTTTTTGTTTGTACTTTCAGGACTAAAATGACAACTTTACTCCCTCCAAATAGGCACTAAAGTAGTACTTTTTCTCCCATAGATTTTTGTAGGATACGTATTAAATTTACTTTTTCTCCCATGGGAAAAAAATTTACTTTTTCTTCCACACGGGAGAAAAGTACTACTTTAGTACCTAGAGAGGTTGTTCCTTCGGGTGGAGCCCTCAGGAACAAACTCCACTCGCGGGATTAAAAGAAGTACTTTAGTTCCATGGTTAATATATACTATAACTAGCAAAAACAAAAAAAAACTAATTATTCTCTTTCTCCTTATACAAATTAGATAGCCAGGTATTGTAATAATTTAACTAAGCAGAACTAACCAATAGGGATGTACCCGGACGGTAAATATACGCTTTATAAACAGTAACCAATAATTCGTTATGGTGTTCCATAACACAAAAGCGGTATGTCCAAATAGTTACTTAATTTGTTCATAATACTTATTGACCTTTTTACTTTAACTACCCCTAAACAAAAAAAAAACAAAACTAATTCAGTAAAAAGTCAACAAGCCGAAAAAACAATGACGAAGTCACTTTTTGTTTAAACATACACCTAAGTTGTTTTTTTTTTGGTGTGTCTTAAATTTGAAATTGAAGAGTAATAAATTTATTGCCCATAAGTGTTAAATTAAGGTAGTTCCATTAAAACTATAAAATTTTAGACGCCACATAAATTAGTTTCTTCTCATCAGTAATGTTTTCCATTCAGGTAACCATCTATATTTAAGCAATTACATAATTTATAAATGACGGATGTTTTCTAAATAATTTCTTGGATATTAACTCAAATAAAAATGTATTGAAACCGACCATATGCAGAAATTTTGCAAAATTAATGAAAGGTGTGTTTTAATTTACTCTGAAACCTTATGGTTATTTATTTTTATTGTTTTTAAGATTATCTATACGGGAATATTTGAAATATTATCATGTTTTTATATAATGAAATTGCATTTTTTGGATAAAAATGGCACAAAATATACCTTTAGAATACTAGCGACAGGGCACGCTTATATAAATTTCATTATTATCTCGATTCGATTAAAAAATACTATATGTTACTGCTAAACTATCTAATAACTCAGATTCATATGTTATTGAAATCATTCCATTAATACAATTATAAAATTTAGGTGAATAAAATTTCTGTCATGAAATTTGCGAACTAAGGAAACAAAAAATATATTAGCTTGCGACGGGGCCCGATTATAAGTTATATGGGTGATCAACAAAACTTTTATCAAAGTGGATAGTCTCAGGTCCGGATTAACAATAAGGCAGAAAAGGGTATAGATTTTGGCCCTTCAAATTTTGAGCCTCAATGACGACAAATAAATTTCGTTAAATTTCTATTAAAAAATATTATGTTCCTACTAAATTACCTAATTACCTAGATTTATGAAATAGAAATCGTTCCATTAATACAATTACGTAATTATAAAATTTAGATGAAAGTGGAAGTCTTAAATTTTGTAAATTAAATAACAAAAAATATTTGGTTATACGGCCGTCTTGTAATTTTTCACGACGCTTCCACCAAAATTTCTAATTTCTGTTTCATGACTTATATTCGAATTCCATCATATGATCACCTGGATGGTACCAATATTTCTAACGACGATAAAATTTGGGTGCAAAGTTTTAGTAGAATCCGTTGGGTAGAAGTAGGTGAAAAAACGGTTTTGCAAGATTGGAAGCCAACAAATATACGGAAGTGAATGCTTAATAAAAACTCGCTGGAAAAAGTATTTTAATTGTAGCTTTGTACACATGGCCATTAAAAAACGTTCTTTTTTCAATATATTATAATGGATTTGTACCTTTTACATTATACGAAACAACTTTTATAAGAAACATTTTATACGAAACATTTTCCCAAAAACCGCATAAATAAAGCACAAATTAATGATAAAATTTAAAAAAAAGATCGTTACTCTTATGACCCATCGTACTAGAGTTAGCGACAAACTGACCATTCATATTTTTTCGGGACATATAATTTGTCTGTAAATGAGACATAAAAATCAATTTCGTAAGTGATAAATGTAACGCCAATCTTTGTCTCCTCATAAATTCTAAAAAAAAGCAACTTCTTCAGTAGTATGTTGCTCTAATATTTATGAACTGTTGATAGAAATGATTACATTTTAACTTTCTCAATAAATTAAATAAAAAAAAAAGTAGAAATTTAGAAATAAAAAATTGTTCCTAGAATATGACAAACATCAACACACACGTTAAGTAAACAATTATGTACCGTATTAGGTAAATATATATTAGCATTAGGTTTATATATACAGGATGAGTCAAGAGGAACGGACGAAACTCCAGGAGTGTTTTATACACGCGAGAAGAATGCAATAAAACTCAAATTTTCTAATGTGATTTGCATTTATTTTTCATAAACGTTAAATAAGCGGCACAGCATATTAACACCCAGTACATAGAATACTGATAACACGTTTTAAATCACCAATTTTGAATAATATAGAACACAAGATAACGTTCTTTATTTACGCTATAACTGGCGAAAATAATTGAACATCGGAGAAAACATATGAGGTTTTTTTGCATTAATTTCACGTTTAGAATACACTCCTCGAGCTTGGTCCGTTACTTCCGACTCATCCTGTACATGTATATATATATGTATACTTTTTTAATAGCCTAATAAATTTTTATTTAACATGTTACAAATTAATTGGTAACAATTACATGTGAAACTAATTCATCTAATAATTATCTATTTATGTAATTATTAATATTTATTATTCCTTTTTTTTCTGGTGTACTTTTTGTAGTATAAGTTATAAGATGATGGCTTTTTGTTGTTGTTGTATTTCTTTTTACATAAAATATAATAAAATAAATTTATTGACACCTATCCGTTTGAAAACTCATAAACATATCATTTTAAATATCTCTCACTTCAACTATGTATATACTATATATCTATATAATATATATAACATAATGTAAAAGATTACCTTTTGGTTTAGAATATATTGTGTAGTGAGTTGATTTACAAACGTATATGACAGTTTATTATAAAAATCTTCCTTGTTGCCCCAACATATATATAATGTTTGTTTTAGAGTAGACAGTTTAGTTTTTGGACAATTTTCCAATAGTACAATTAAATATGACAAAAAATCGGTTGAAACTCGCAATGAAAGTTAATAAATTGAAAATTTGCATAGACCTTTCTTTTGACATTCTTAACACTAGCTAAAAAGTTTCATAAAATCACGTGTCCGCGTCTTTAAATATTCAAGAAGAAACGTTGTGAAACTCGTTTTTTTTTTACTATATCTCATTTGCTATGCGTCAAATCGTGTTTGAAGTTATTAGAAAATAGAGTATAAAATTCTCTATAATTTATGATTTGATAATTTTTTATATCATCAACTGTTTTTGAGATATTGTGCAGAAAATAACAATTAATTGAAATGCTTATGGAGGTCACGCCATCATTGGACGTGACACAACATCTGTGCTGTTTAAAAAAGGTAAACTACAAATTCAGCTGTAAAAACAACAACAAATGCTTGAAAAACAAATCGACCAGTGACAGAAAACAAAAAAACAGTGGACAAAAAAAATTGCGTTCTTTTATCTATCTATCTACAAGTAAACTTTATGTAGAAGCAATGCAATCGTTCATCCGTGAGACTTGATTAAAACTTTCAAAACCTCTTATCGCTCATTTGAAAAAGTTATCAAATATTAAAAGCCAAATTTTCAACATAGAGATTTATTGGAAATTATAATTTTTATATTTGAACTTGTAACAACTATGTTAATAAATTAAACACTGTGATATATATTGTTTTAAATATTCTATGATTTATACAGCTAATTTAATTGGATTTAAAAAATAGTGTTATTTTGGAATTGTTTTGAAAACATGGAATTTAATTTAAAGGATATGTGAATTTCTTTTAAGACAACATCTTTTAAAAATTTAACCATCTGACAAAAGAAATAAATCACGACAGAAAATTTACGTAGAGATATATAGGAAGTAGAAAACTAAATAGTAAAGCTATTATATAATTTAAGAAATCAGACCACAAAAGGCAAATATAATCGAAAGACAAATTATAGTTGAAACAAATCAATTACTATTACCCATATATATAAAATGGCAATTGAAAAATCAACCAATGAAATCAATTAATCTAGAAAACAAAAGAATCACATAAATTTATTTGTCAAAACTGATTTTAGTTAATAACTCCTGTTTTAGATACTAAATTGTATAGTTTGATCGTTTGAATGAGGCATTTTGCTGTTTTTTTTAAAAATATTGTTTGAAAAGAAAAGACAAAAAAAAAACTGATTATGATCAACCATTTCTTTAAACGGTTGTTTGGTAACTATTACTACAACTACTGTTCGTTCGTGATGGATAGAACAAAACGGACAATCCTTCAAAGCAAACTCTATCTATACTCTCAAGTCAATGTGTGTTTGCGTTTGCCTTCCTATATTAGACAGGCAGCTGATACAAACAATTTATGTTAATGTTTTTTACATACAACCAGTCCGAGTGACGTAGTGGTCTAAACTCTAAGCTAAGATATTCTGCTCGAAACTGGAAAGTTCCTTGTTCAATTCCCAACGGCGGCAGTATGTCCATTAAATTAATTTAAAAAGAAAATTAATAAGCTGGTTAATTGATTAAACTGTCGGCGTATTGATAAGAAGGAAACTACTCGTGAAGGTTTTCTGCAGTGTTTTTTCACAAACTCCAGATTAATATCGGCATAGTTCTTATCAATTTTGGCTGCAGTCGCACAACTTATCAATTTCCTAGTCTACATAAAATTTCCGCGTCCTTTAGAGGTCGGTAAAAAAGGCCTAGAAAGACCTACTTGCTAGGAATCGATTTCCTCTCAGTTACTACTACTACTAGAATTGATTCGTGCCAAATGTGATTTTTCCATCCTTTAGGAGGTTAGGGTGAGATAATGATGAGGTACTTTAAATAAGAAATAACAAATAATATGAGAAAATTTTGGCAGTGAATGTACCTTTAATTTAAATCAACAAAAACATATATTCGTTTTATTTTTGTAGCATATATATGTATAAGTGACAAGGATGAAGTTATTTTTATTTCTATTTATAAGTATTTTCGCAACAAACGTTTAGTGAATATTAATTACGTGCCAAATTGTTTTAATAGAATTTAAGTTATACCGGGTGGCCCTAAAAGGTCTTTAAAACGCTTTACCTCATATACAATGGTTTAAAACAAGATGATTGAGCTAAATTTGCCCCAGTAAAAGTTGTGCCGTTTGGGCGCTGTACGCTCTTGAAGTTCCAGTTTTTAAATCGTTTTTTTGTTTTTAAATTAGAACGGATTGCGCGATTTTGATATAATTGGGCATGGTGATATTGTTTTATCTACAAAACATGACGTATATACAATTCATGGGCGTAGAACGTGGGGATTTTGATAATTTAACCCCTCCCCTCAATTTCTACGCTCATGGAAATAAAGGATTTTAAGTACGAAATTTAGATGAAGTACTGTTTTTGAAATTTAAATTAGTTGTTTACTACAGAAATGGTACTATTTATAAACGTCGATTACTCTTACGGATTATTGAAAAATTTTGAATTTTAATCTATGGCAGCAGCAATTTCAACACAAAGATTAAATTACGAAAAAATTATTTATAATATGTTCCAGGTATTTTTATACTCGGTATATGGAAATATACAAGGTATATTAAGTTTAGTCCTGACTTTGTTACGCTTGAAAATATTAATCGCGGGCATGAATGTTTGGCTTAGGTGTTCAAAAAATGGCCTAATTCGGTCGTTTCCGCATGTCCGTCTGTCCGCCCGTCTATGAACGCGATAACTCCATAACGAAAAGAGATAACGAACTGAAATTTTGTACTAGTGTTCTAGAGCAAAAAAGTAAGGTCAAGTTTGTGAATGGGCAAAATCGGACCATGTCTGGGCAAAATGGGAAAAACTGCGCATCTTTGAAACCATAAAAAATAGAACAATAATGTAAAGACAAAAAATGTCCCTTTTTTAACAATAAACAACTTTTGTCATAAACTTTTTTACATAAATTCAGAATATACCGGGTATTTAAGCAATTAACTCAGTTACATGTTATTTTTACTTGTTTTAGATAACCTAACCTAACGGTGATAAAATTCGGATTTTGATTTTGCTGTGCGCGATGCTGCTTGTGCAATGTCTTTGTAATGCGTACACTTTACGTTAAATTCGTGAAGTTAAATGCGTTAGCTGCCGGCCTAATAAAGTGTTTGTCCATTGAACCATCTTTAGTATATAGAAGAGCGACCATCATCTATTCACTTGTTGACAGATTGTTAAAGATGTCAGTCTATTTTTAAACTCGTGCCATCGACGAAAGAAGTTACAATATGTATATATATATATATGTATATATATATATATATATATATATATATATATATATATATATATATATATATATATATATATATATATATATTTGTACTTACGATAGATCGATCGATTGACAATCAAAGAGGATCAAATAGTTTACTACGTCTTTTTCTAAAGAATATATATGATGTTGAATTGACACTTCTACGTATTATTTAACCATTTTAACCACTTTATTCTTTATTCACAGTATGACTTTAAACAATCAGTTCATTTAGAATATTATTTCTTAAAAAAAGTTTAATTATAAAATAGAAATTGCCCTGTCTATCATCGCCAAAAGATTATCAAATAATATACTTATATACTTATAAGATTATCAAATAATAATTAATGTTAACTCTAGGTTTTTGAAATAAAATTTCAAATTCATTTCAAGTTCATTTTAACACATTTTTCGACTACAAACTAGTCATCATCAGTATGAATTAGCTTATCGTGACTATCTTCGGGATATGGAATCGAATATATATTACTTCTTGCTAATATAGTCCGTGACACCAAGGCCTAGGATATGGATTTATAGTGAGACCATAGTGTTAAATTGTAAATAAAAAAAAAGACAGAGAATTTCGTCTTATATGTCTCGCAAATATATTCAGAATTATAGAAAACGCATATCAGAAAATTGAAAGGAATTTAACGAGCCTAAAAAGTCACGTTCCGAACGAATACGAGAGCCACGACAGAGGCAAAAAGGAAATGAAAATTATAACATATTATTAAAGATTTCGTCTCATATAACTTCTAAATATGCTCGGAATTATAGAAAAACTCATATAAGAAGAAAGCTCGTGCCAAATGGTATTCAACTAGCCTAAAAACTCCAGTAATTTCTTTTTTTACTTTTATGTATTCGATGCAAAGGAATTCACGGAAACTTTCAAGAATTGTAAATGAATATACGATTATATATATATATATATATATATATATATATATATATATATATATATATATATATATATATATATATATATATATATATATGTATATATATATATATATATATATATATAGCTTGTATTTTAAAATACACCCTACCCTATATAGTTATTGTAGAGGTATCGCTTCTTCATTATTAAATTATTATTTTAATATTGTTTATCATTTTTATCTGTTGATTATCATACTATAATTATATGTTATACAAAACTGATTTTAATGCAGTTTAAAGGTAATAAAGACACCATATCATAGTAAACTGCATATAGACAGCGATAGATACACTGTACATTGTTTGCAGATTGGGTATATTTTAAAATACAATCTGTGTATACATCTATGCATCAGACGATGAAACTGTATAGATAAGTTAATTTATATTCTTCCGTTTGTAAATAGCTAAAAGATTTTGATCGTAAATTCTCTACTAAACAGGTCAAAATTTTAATATATTCGTTACAAGTTTTAAAAATGAATAAAATTAAATTAGAAAAAAAAAAAAAACTAAACTTAAATATTTACACTCTTTATTATTTGTAAATTTTATGTGAAGTGTTGAGACTCTCCAGTTTAAGTATTTAACTAAAAATTTTGGATGACAATAAATAAAATCCAATAATAATTTACAACTTTTTGAAAGGTCACCACAGTATTTAACACAGTAGTAAACGTCTACTGAATCTAACGTGTTTATTTTAATTTCAAATTTTTATGTTGTTCGAGTATGTAAAATCATTTAATTTTTAGGATGGCGCGTGTTTGATTTTTTTTACCCGGTATATAAAATATTCCAGGGTATATTAAGTTTAGTTCCGACATTATAACGGTTGAAAATATTGATCGTAGAAAAAAATTTTTGTTATTGGTTTTCAAAAAAGACCTAATTAGTTTATTTGTTTATTTCCGTCCGTCCGTCTGTGCGCACGAAATTTTGTGTGTGTGTTCTAGAGCTAAAAAAATCAAGTTCGTGAATGGAAAAAATCGGACAAAACTGTTCTTTTGAAACCGTAAGAGATAGAATAAAAATTTAAAGACAGTTTCTTTTTTAAAAATTTTACAAAGAACTTTTGTTTGAATTTTTTTTCATAAATTCGGTATATACCGGGTATTTAAGTAATTAGATAAATAGAGGCTGTCCTGGATGGGTCACACTTCGACCATAAAGTCCATTGTGATGCCTAAGGATGTGCGGATGTGAGTGGACGGACAAGGAATTTTGTGTGTAGACTAGGAATTGGTAGGATGTGCGGCTGCAGCCGACTTTGATAGGACCTATGCCGATACTCATCTGGAGTCGTGAAGGAAACTGCAGAAAACTTCACAAGCATAGCCGGTTGCTTCGTTCTTCTCCAAACGCCAACATTTTAGTCAATTAACGGCTCCCCCTTTTTTTTTTAAAATAATTGACGAACTGCCGATGTCGGGATTCGAACCTATAACCTCCCAGTTCCAAGTACACACAACGTCTTTACAAGGGCAGCTAGTTGGCTGCTGTTTAAGCAATTAACTCTGTTATTTTCACTTGTTATAAAAATATTCTTTAATATAAGAAATACAAGATGTAGAAACGATTTCAAAAGAAGAAAAGTTATGTAGACTATCGGATTTCATCCTCATTAATATCAAATCAAGTTACCAAGCGATATTAGTAATAACAAATATTTTAAGTATTAGCTAATCGGGCCTCGACTTTGTACAAGTGCTTTCAAATAGGTGATCTAATTGTGACCGACATTTTTGCCATTTTAACCCTTAAATGACACACGTATCTGAAATGACGTATATGCCACATGGTGGCAATATTTCAAGAGTTTTCAAACTTTCTCTTTGAAAAAATTTTAGAACTAAATTTTCACCTTTACAAAGATGCTTCAACCTTTACCATACCGGATTTATGGAATTTTCATTTAAAAAATAATCAGGAATAAAAACATGAAAAAATTTGTTTCCAATCAATCGTGGGCCATTTTGTTAATTTTCAATATTATTAAGAAAAAGTTTAGGATTTTATTCCAAAGATATACCACTTCAAGAAAGTCCTGAGTGTAAAAAATGTATTCTGAGGAATGAATGTTGATTATTTTAAGGAAAAATTGACACGGGGTGAGATAGGAAGATCTTCATGTTTGTGATAAAACTTGATGATCATTAGAGAATAATATTTGAAATATGGTGGATAAGGAACATCAAACGGTTTAAGTTTGCAAGGAATTATATTAATTACACACATAAACATTATACGAGGGGTACTCTATCCATTGATAGAAACATGAAAACAATCCGTTCAACACTTTTTGCGATTAACGCTAACAATGAAAATAATTTTCCTAGTAGTAGTATGTAATAGTAATGAATCGTTATTGACTACTATTTCGAAACCGACTACTATTTCGACTACAAATTAGTCATCATCATAATGAATTAGCTAATCTTAATTAATCGCCGGGATATGGGATCGAAGATATGTTACTCGTTGCCAATTTGGTACATGTCTCACAACTTTTCGGGGTGTAGGGCTATAAAATATATCAATATATCCTCGTATATTCGATCTAAACTCTACGCTATAAAAATTAAATAAAGGACAATGAATTTTGGATTTCATTCAAACGTTTATTTTGCTTGAATATTTCATAATCAATAATGCGTTTGTTGGTAGTTACCAGGTAACATAGGGAAACATGTACTGTACTTATAGGTATCCAAGTATTGAACAAACCTAAAGATTTAGAATCGAGTACATTACATATACTTGACAGATTTGCAAGTAAACATTCATAAACGAAATATAATTAGGCGAATTTAGAACTTTCCTTCGATTGTCAATATTATTTTAGGAGTTAATTAACCAATAAGAACAATATTTTATTCCTTCTAAATAAATAAAATCATATTTTAATTAATACCTATAACATTCTTTGACAACAAATGCTTGATATTAAAAATCATATACATCAAAGGATGGGGATTGAACCCACACCTTCAGGCATTATGGACCAATGCTCTACCAACTGAACTACCTTATGGTAGTGCAATGCATATGATCTTTCACTATCTTTTTGATGTCGTTTTATTATTAATTTTGTTTATTTACTATTAACATATTGTTTTGAATTGTTTTTGTAAACTAGCGCCTATTTATATGCATTGCACTACCATAACATCTAAGGTATCTCAGTTGGTAGAGCATTGGTTAGAATGCCAGAGGTCGTGGGTTCGATTCCCATCCCTAGATGTGTATGATTTCCAATGTTCAAAAATTACTTAAATGTCAAATTAAGTAAACGCTAGTCGCTTCCGTTGGTATAACATAACGGAAAGGCAACCATAAAACAATATATATGAATATATTGCTATATGAAGACGCTAGTTTACAAAAACAATTTAAAAAAATTATACCTATAATTTTTATTCTTCCTCCGATTTTCAATAATATTTTACAAATTAATTAACCCATAAGAAATATATTTTATCCCTTCTGAATAAATAAAATCATATTTAAAATTATACCTATAATTTTTTTTTTTGTGTTTTCGTAAATTGAGATAATAAATTTAATAATTTTTGACAAAATGTAATTATCATAAAATAATAATTCAAATATACACAATGATGTCAGTCACTCAAACAGAGGATTTCGTTAAAACATTAAAAAATACTTTAAAAAATTTTTAATATATCTATATTAAATTTTAATTATGATCCATTTAACTCGCGCGAAATGTTTTATAATATAATAATTATTGTTATTCAGTGGCTGGGCTGCCACTGACATAAAAAGTAGGGTAGCAATATTTGTTTTAAAATTTATTTAATTTTGCACAAAATAATATAAACACCTGTCTGTCTGTTTTTTTTTTAAAATTATATTTATTATTGACAAACTACCTTTTCACCATTAAAAAACATAATTCAATTAATTAATGATGAGCACACTCAATGGCTACCGGTGTTTGCTTTTGATCAGTGTTTGTTGATAAGTTTGAAGTTTGAAGAATTTTTGTACTGGTCAATAACTGTTTTGTTTCTTAAATACAAAACTTGAGAAAATATCTCTATTAATAAAGTGGAACACATTGATCTTGAGTATGTTAGTAGTTACCGAAGTAACTCAGGGAAATAAATGCTTCCCGCAAAGGTATCTAAATATTGAAGAAAAGGTACCGGTTGTTATATGCCTATTGGGAATATACCAAGATATATTCAAAGTTAAAACCTATGATTTAAAGTATTAAATACAAGCATATAGTTTATGACCTTTAAATCAATATTTATTATATAATTTTCCTGTTCTAAATGTGAATATACAAAATGTGTTAGAGAATCTTGGGTTATGAAAAGTACTGAACTTCGACCTTATGGCCCATTGTACTCCTCCTTCTACTTCGCTGCTTCCATATCTTGGCAACAGCCAGGAGCTTACTTATCAGGTTTTTCTGAAGGTTCATATATTCGGAGTGAGATGCACCGAATATGTAACCAAGAGATTCGCCGTTAAAGATGATGTGACTGGATGTTTCTTCCTCGTCGTCGAACATAATGAGTCTATTATGAAGTCCTATTGTGTGTAAGTGCTTTGGTAGGTGATAATGTCCGGCTATGAATCCGACAACCTTTTGAAGCTGTATTCTGTTCAGGTTGAGTACATCGCGGTACAGCCTCTTGGATGTACTATGAAACCGTATTTTGAAAACCGTACTATGAAACCGCAATGGAGTTTCTGTTGCGGTATATTTTCCCAGTGATAAAATTGAGAAGGCTCTAGATAAATTTTTCTTACGACTCCAGAAAAACTACCAGAAGTTGAAACTGTCCTGAAGTTATAACCGTTTTCTGACCGTTCCAAAGTTATAGCCAGTCCAGATCTGTAATATAGTTTATGATTTTTATAGAAATACCTGCAATAACAGAAATTTTGGAAATAAATTATTGTAAATTTAAAAATTAAAAAAATGTTTCGAAAAAATTTAGAAAAAAATTAATATTTTTTACGTAGTCGGGTTCTTTTATTGTATATTACTTTTACTTGTTATTTAAAAACTTATAACATAGGTTTTAGCTTGGATTGTACTAAAATTTGCACGAATTCGTCAACTTTTAAATCGATACGACAATTAGAAGTGAGTGAGAAATGATTTGCATGATTTGCTTACATAGTTGTTACAGCACAAGCTGCTAATAAAAGCGTGATAGTAAACTATTAAAAGATATTTATTAAAAATACACATAATACTATAGATTGATTACAACATACACATATATTATTCTATTGATTAATCCCAGCAAAGCGATTATGGTCACGCTTGGTGCTGCAATTTTAAAGCATTTAATCTATAATATATGGTATAATTTTGTACACAGATGATAGAACTCTTAAGTATGTATTTAAAAACGATATACAATTATTAAATTTTTCCAGCAACAAGTAGAAAAAAACATTTTTTCTAATGATTTTAATTAAAATAATATGTTTGCTGTTTAAGTAGATAAAAACATTAAACTTAATTAAATAAAGTCATTGATATTTTAAGAACAACAGTTAAGTTAATAATAAGTTTTTAAATAATACAACATATTTTAATAAAATAATATTACTTAAATGGTTTTTATGAGGTACTTAAGAGATAAGTATTAGATATCATATTACCTTATTATAATGTATTGAACTTAGTATTAATTCAGGACAAATTATTATTGCTTCTATTAAAATTAGATAATTTCTGCATAGAACTTGATAAAACTATTCTGTGGATATTAAGTTTAAAAAATTTTAAAAACAAAAATAAAAAATTAAGATACTTTTTAAAAACTTTTTAAAAATTCGACACGCAGAAGCAACGAACACTGTGCAAATTTTCTTAGAGAAATGAATTATAATAGATATCAAATTAAGTTCGTAAGATGGTAAATTTAAAATTATAAATTATTACATTTTAATATAATATTTATGTGAATATTAGAGTTTCGATGAATTTGATGACCAAATATTTGGAACATTATTTCACGAAAACTGTTTCTAAAAAGCAGTTATTTAAAGAAAAGAAAGACCAATGGATAATTCTAGAATATTCTAAATTTTTGCATACTTATTAAAGGTATTATACACAAAAAATTTGAAAAAATCGAGTGACGAGTCTCTTCAATTTCGAAAAAAGTATTCTTTCTAATTCCACAAGAACCACTACTTTTTCAATCATTTAACTACTAACAAACTTCCTATACTTTTTTCTTTTTTTACTTTTTTGTAGAAAAGCTTGTAGAAATTTTAATATATTTCGAGTAATTTATCCAGAAAAACCCGGAAACAATTGAATCAAAATAAGTAATAAGTTCATCAAAATACTAAAATAAACTATTAGTACAATCATTTGATGCTCAAAAAGGGTTACCTGGAATGTTTTCCAGGACATTTTAAAATTGAAATTTTTATAGCTTTTGACGTGCAGCTTTCGAGTTTTCACTTTTTAGACCGCAAGATGTATCTATCTATCTATCTATCTATAAATATATATATATATATACATATATATATATATTTATATATATATATATATATATATATATATATATATATATATATATATATATATATATATATATATATATATATAATATATATATATATATATATATATATATATATATATATATATATATAATTTATAATATTTTATATATAAATACTTAATTAAAATTATAATCATACGTAGAATAAATATTGCCTACTTATAAAAATATCATCCCATCAACTTTCTTAGTACAGCAAATAATAAACTTAAATATCCATGATTATTAGGTGCATATTAACGGTTAATTTACCCAAATTACCTATAAATTCGACTTCGTGTAAGGTTGTAAATTTTATGACATTTTATTTAATTATATTTCTACAGAGTGACCCAGATTTATTAAGCGAATCTTTGGGTACTGGTAATTTCCCAATGAAACAAAATTCATGGTGTATCGTAAAATGCAGTTACTGATTTTGAAAATGGTTCATTTATCGCTGATATTGCTTGGGGATACATTTATAAATTTCATGTTGCATATTTAAAATATTTTATTTTTGCAAAATAATCTTATGGGTTCGTTAAGGACGTTCCAGCACTGTGTTATATAATCAGGACAAAAAACCGGTTTGATGTTATTCTATAACACATACATAAATACACATATACAACACATAGACAAATTCACTGTTCATATTACAAAATAATGTAATTTTGAAAAAAAAAAAATTATTATAAACTTTTATATTTCGAAAACAAAACGGTAACAAAAGATTTTTTTAAATTTGATATAATAAATATTAATCTTTACTCCCCTAGTTTTTTTTTAAATTCTGTCGAGTATTTTTACTAACACAACTGATATTAGTTGGGCGGGCATGAAGTTTTACATGCTTCTAATGGGAGAGAGTGAGCGAGAATGATAACTTTGATATAAATTATGTCGCATTCTAAACAGTCAAAAATGCTTTAGGATTTGTTAGAAAATGTTATTTTTAGCCTGTGAAAAAAAATGAGCAAAATCTATCACAAAGTGGTGATATGGTGGAACATCCTTAATACGACCACTTTTCTGTAAAAACAATGAAGAAAAAACTGGTTTAATGTTATTATGTTCCATAAAAAAGGAAGAATGCAAAAACAAATTTACGTTATTAAATGATTTTATACATAGGTTAAAGGATTAAACAAATTTTTCGCTTTTTATAGAAATTTGATGACTCAAAAATATGATGCATCTAATAATTTTCACCCCTCGAAAGTCTAATATTTGCATATCCTTAATTTATCAAAATTTTATTAAACCAACTAAATCTGTAAGAGAAATTACTTTTGAAGCTTTGACGAGGAAAAGAAAATTTTAGATATTTAATTGTACCAGGTGTTACAATTCTGGAACACCTGGTATACAAAAATAGAAGTTTTTTTTTATATTTCATAAAAATATTATTTAATAGTTAAGGCATATTAATGAAAATTATATAAGTATACAGTCGCGGACAAAGAAACTTTTTTAATAGTTAAAAAAAACAACGACAAAGTTATTAAGGTAGATTGTTGTCATACAATATTGTCAAAAAGTTGTGGAGCGTATAGGATGAGTGAAGGAACGTATAGCATAATAAGCCATATTTTTAGTAAAAGACTGTACCGATAGACCCGTTACCCACACGATACTTGTCTATACATACAACGTCGCTTATATTCCACCAGTTGATATACTGTTTACACATAGTATTATGTATAGTGATACTATACAATGTCGAGTGACGTACAGTCTTGTCAAGTTGTATTTATTCAGCATGCTGACACGTATTTATAAAATGATTCACTTTACGTTGTTATAACTAAACAATGAGACGGTTAATAATTCTTTTCGTTTTTTTTTCTGTTCGTAGAATGTAACCAATAATTATAGGTATTTTTTTAAAAGATTCTTAAGTGTCGTTTTTTTATTAAAAATAAAAAACTGGTAGAAATACTGCTTAAAATGGGTCGTCTCAATTGACCGTCTCCGAGACGGTCAATTGATTGCAAATTTTAAGTGTGAGTGTATAATAATATCCTTAATAAGTGTGCAAAAATTTGGGACATTCTATAATTATACCCATTAGCACGAGAACTACCTTAATTTTTATAATTCGTTCTTCCAATTCAGCTACACTCGAAAATCTTTGTAGAAATAATTTTTTTTGTCAGATTCAGATATGGATTTCAAAATAAAAACTTTACTTATGCTTTAAGCTTTTCCATTTTATTAACATTGGGAAAGATATGCCTCATTTTACGTTTCCCCCTTACATGACTGTATCGATCCAACTGGTCTTTAGATATCCTGAAAATCTGAAGTACATTTTTTTGGTGACCTGGTTTGTTTGTCCGAGAGTGTATTTATTTTGAACGAAATCGTAAAAACTTTTATTGATTAATTATTAACGTTTTTTTTTTTTAATTGAGATGATATTTTTAAGGTCAAATAATATTTTTAAATTAAAAAAAATTAATAAATATATTTGTTAAATTTTTTAAAGAATTCAAAACAAATTTTGTCAATTTAATTGGCCATAAAAAATAAATAAAATTTTGGATCTTAGTAAAAACTATTTAAGTTACAACCCACATTCTTTAAAAAAATGAAATGTTATTGATAAACAAGAAATTCAACTCATCTGCGTCAATTATTTAAATATCTCGAATAAACTCAGTTCTTTATCAGTGCGTGTACTATTTATTTTACTTAAATACCTGCATGGATGAATAAAAACTTGACTTGTGTTTTATATACCAAGGTACTGTAAATGCACGCATATTTATACGCGTGTTTCTGAAATGAATACGTAGATTGTTAAACCAAAAGAAACATTTTTTGAATATGAAATTTTTTTTTTCTTGATATGTTAGTTTTTTGTGGAGAGATGGTTGCACCGATTTTGTTCATATACGAACTCAAACTTTTAACTCTAAAATTTACTCGAGAAATTTTATGGCGGCATATCTTTACATTTTGGATTAATCGAGTTGATATAGTACCTACATAGGCAGACAAATAAATTATGGAACAGAATTTCGTAACATTCTCTACATCAGGGGTGGGCAACTCTTGTGTTCATCTACTTTTTATCTTAAAAATGTGTCGTGATCGACTTGTAGGTACTATTTTTTCCTACATATGAAAAACTTGTTATACAAATGCATAGTATTTTTGCTGGATACTTTGATTTTAAGAAATCACTTTCCAGATTCTTTTTGGGGTCAGGAAAATTTATCATGGAAGAATGATATAAGATTTTTAGACTTGTTTCTTGCGAATATGTACTGAAACAATCTGAATATCAACCTACGTAAAAAAACAACATAATTATTTAACGGGTTAATAATAAAAATAATTAGAAAGAGGTGTAGGTACCGCAAATGGGTTCTTAGCACCTAGACCAAGGGGTTCTTTCTGTGCCCTCCTTGAGAAGAACTTGTCACCCGAAGGCCAGACGTCTCCGGGTAAGAGGTGCTATTTTAAACAGATGTAGCTATAGGATACTGTTGAGGCCAGACGCCAAACAGAAGGCTCACAACTTTTCCGCCAGGATTGTTCCCAGGATTGATGGATCCAAGGTTTCGTACTGAAACATTCTATATCTGACAGCCTGCAGGTTACTGCTGGTGCAAATAATATGTATGTAATATGAGGTTTCATAATCCTCCATACAGGCCCTACAAGTGGGATTGTAAGGTAGATGTTTGTTATATTAAATAATTATTATTTAAATAAATAATAAATATATGTAAAAGATATAATTGATCTTTATTAATTAAAATTGATCTTTTTAATTTGATTTATGAAATGTTATTATTTTTATGTGTAAATTATCAAGGTTGTTAACATTCATAGCAACCGTGATAATAGAGGGAAGTTATAGTTGAAATGCAACAGATAAAAATGAAGAACAAAATTATAATAATAATTTAATGATGAAGCGACACCGCTACAGGATCATCAGAGATTCCCAAGTTATGAAGGTGGTAGTTTATTCGACAGTGTCCTGTCAAGAGCCCCACCATCCTTCTCAATTGGATCCTATTGAGTTTCAACCGAGCACAGTCGAATAGCCTAGTTTGTGCTTATGCACAACTTGGCCTATCGCATGCCCTGCGCAAAATTAATTCATATTAGCTACTGGTATAGACAAATTTAGAATTTATTTTATTATCTTAAAATTTAATTGGAAGGTGATTATTAGGTGATGTATATCTTGACAAAGATAATAATAATGAGTCTTCAGTATGGGAATGAGTTAGGACAGAACGTTGTTTAGTCTTCGTTAACTTCTAGTATGAAAATGCCGATTCACTTAGGTATGTAGATCCGAAAGAAGAATAAATATATTCGCAACATTTGGTAATATTGGAATATTTTTATCGGTTGATATTTTTATTTTTATCTTCAAAAATCTTCTTCAAATTTTCTGGCCTGTAAGATTAAATCAGTTTGTAAAATTATAATTTCATTTTTAAATGCTTTTTGGTCCGTATGAAATATATTTGCAATTTTTTTGGCCAATGCGTTTCACACTTACCTAAATCGTTTTTAAAAGGAAAAGATATAAATTCCACAATTTCTGTATTTTTTCAAAATCTTGAAATCTTAGCTCAAATTCTTCAAATACATTTTGTCAAGACATCGCGGTCGATCGCTTGTTGGCTACTTCTGCTTGACATGATACATTTCTTTCGGTTTTGTTGATTTTCTAAATTACCTGATACACGAGACAACCGAGGAGGCAACCGAAACTTTTACCGCACAACTGTAGAAACCAACTAAAAGCTATGGTGTCTCAAAAGTAGTACATTCAGGGTTGTATTTATCATTGAAATAGTCTTCTAATACCACACACACACACACACTGGTAGTGATTCTATAACTGAAACCTGGTGAAAATACTAAATGTGAGCACTTCTCTCGATTCCGTAACTTTCACCATAGTGAAAATGTGAGACATCTCACGTGAGTTTGTTCGACAAGGAATTTCATAACGTATAAGTGAATTCCAAGAGAGAAAGGAAAGAAGTTGAGAGAGAGAGAAATAATCGATGGCTTAAAACAACGAATGGTAACGTTCATGAAGAATAGATAAATATTCTTCATGGTAATGTCAAAGAATGTATATATGTATTCATTGGTTATCTATCTATCTCGTCCAAAGTCGGGGTCGGCGCGCATAAAATTTAAAATTATTTGCTTTTATTTATCAGTCAAATTTATGTTGAAAAAGTGAAATATTGAAAAATTAAACAATCAAAGCAAAGCTGTTTATTTTTACATGGATGCCAATGTCAAACACTACTATATTCATAGAGATAACTACTATATATTATCTATGATCCAAATCATCTCACTCAGTAATTCGTATTTTCACTACAACCTTACAGAATCAGGCGAGTAAACTCACGTGAGATGAAAATGCGAGAAGTGAGAAATCTCACTTAAAATACAGAATCGGGTACACTGTTTAAGTCTAACAGTCTAAAACAAGTTGGTATAAATATGGACGCAAATCCGGCTATTTCTCTGTGTATAAAATGAAATATAATCACAAAGCGTGTAGGTTTTTATGTAAACGAATGAGAAGTTACTCTTTAGTCAACACTAACAGTCTATATATATATATATATATATATATATATATATATATATATATATATATATATATATTATAGTAACTTTAAATATAAAAGGTATAATACCTAAGCGGTAGTATCAGTTGGCAGGTGCAACAGGCATGTAATATCCCGCGCGTGGCATCGACATGCTTCTAAATATAATTAAATACATTAACATTACTACAAAAATATTAACTGCGTTTGCACATTTTAAAACAAAAAGTATTTTTATTTTTTGAAATTATTAAAATAAAAAAATCTAGGATACCTTCATATCAATCACACCTTTAATTTATATTAAAGGTTAATTATGAATTATATTTATATCATCCTGAAAAAACCCTTTGGTCTCCCGGACTAATCTTATCTCAATGTATAACATCTACCATAACGCTCAGAGGTAGAACGTTGGTCCAGAATTCCATCGTAGAATGTGTCAAAACAAAACCATTGTTTAAAAAAAAATTACTATTATTTAAATTTATTTTTATAAACACACTAATAATAATTCAATCGAATTAAATATAATTATTTTCAACATAATATTAAATTAAATACCAAGTAATCAACCCACAATTCATAAATACCGAAATGAACATATTTAACATTTTATATGTTTTTGGATTTTTATTTTTTAATAATTCAAATTAAAAAAAAAAACTCCAATTTTATAAGTATAGATTATTAAACTTTATTATTAACAAAATTTATTATATTTATGCTAATTTTTCTATAGAAATTCTTTTATGGATTATATATAAAAATATAATTTACACGTTTATCGTAAAAACGAAAAAGAACAACAAAAAACGAAAATGGTTCATCAAATATCCAAATTTATTTAAATATATTCCATACAAAGACTAAACTTAAATTTATATCCCTATATAATAAAGATCCTTATTATAAGATATAAATATAGGATATAATTATAAAAAATAATATAATAAATTGTAAAATAGGACACGTGCTCTCCTAATTAATATAATGTGTACAAATATATTCCATGCCCATACGACACAAATAATTGACCTAAAATTTATTAAACTTCGAATCAAAATGGAAAACTTATTGGTCAACAATAAGGACACATCGAGAAAGTCCACAAATCGGGAGTTTGCAGACTGTCATGTGGAGACTGTTCTGGAGTTTATATAGGACATACAGGATGTTTTGATACACGAAGAAGAGCGCTTGAGTTCCTTTGGATTGAAGAGGACAGACTCAACATGTGCGAACCATCTCTTGACAATGAAATATACACCAAAAATATGGAAGTATTTCACCTTATGAGAATAGGATATGAAAATAGGATAATATATTTTGGAAAAATACAAGAACCACAGTATCTCTTAACTGACTAAAAAGAATTTGATAATCCCAAATTATTTAAAATTCTCCAATCCTTATCTAATAATCTATTTTTTATTTGATTTTAAGGTAGTAAGTCCGTAAACCCACTTTTTTGCAGAATATAATAATATTTTGAGTAGATGTTAAGAATAATCGTCCCCTTGAGAATTGCTAAATTAAAAATTTTTTGCCCATCTAATAAAAGAGACTGTCAAAGTTGGAACTTTTTGCATTGATTAAATGTACCAGTTGACTAAAAGTGACACATTTTACATCATAAATTAAAAACTTTTCTGTAGATATTTTTCAAAAACAACTTATTGATACATGAATTTATGACGAATTTTTTGAAATCAAGAAAACGGTTTTTGCCCAATTTGTTGAAAAGATAAACATTAATAAAATATGGAATATTATAGTTATGTATTCGCTCCGAATGCAACTGTTCTCAGCGCCATGCGTGGTCAAAAAAACAACTTCATGACCAATGACAGTGTTTATATGGATTTGTATACACTGACATTGGTCATGAAGTTGTTTTTTTGACCACGCATGGCGCTGAGTACGGTTGCGTTCGGAGCGAATGCAAAGTCTCATTATTCAGTACAGTATTTACGAAAATAATGCATCACATCAGTACTGATGTCACACATATTTTCATAGAGATAATATATATACAGTAGGCAAGTGATAGGCGCGTGTGTAGGTGGAAACGTCCCGTCAATAGAAAGAGAGAGAACATCGATGAGGTATACTTGCCTCTTTCTAAATGACTAATATATAATGATTATATATTAGTCATTAAAAGGAGATAGTGATTCTTCATAGAGTCTCTTTTTATCTGCAGGACAACTTTTGACTCGGCTTGCCTACTCTATGTATATATTATCTCTATGAATATTTTACGTATATATGAGAATGTTTCTTTAGACTGGACTGTCGCGGACATACTACTTTAAAGTAGTATAGTAGTATTTTTAAAATATTTTTTAAACAAATGATATTATTTGCATAATATTACTTATTTATCGATTTTACAGAATTACTAGATGGTCATTATTTTTGTTTATAACTTATTTATTGATTATTAGCGAATTTCCTCCAAATTAAATGCAGCTATTGTTTTTGCATCAATGTTGGAATTTCGTAAAAATCTCTTCAAATGTCCATAGATCCTACCTACTAGATGTTAAAAATCACTATAGCTAAAATTTGTATATATATATATATATATATATATATACATACAGATATACATATATATATCTGTACTTTTTTAAAATGTCTGTGGACTCTCTAGCGGTCACAGTTTTATTCCGATTGGAATGAAATTGGGTATTTGGGTATATTTCATTTTGATCACACTAAAATTATGATCGCTATAGGGTGATTTATGTATTCTAAGGAAGTTGACGCAGCTCCTGCGTAACGAATTTTAAAAAAAATTGATTTTAAATGTATTACTTTAATTGATCGTCTTTGACAACAAATTATATCCGATG
The DNA here is from genome assembly GCA_963920215.1 of Nineta flava. Lineage (NCBI taxonomy): Eukaryota > Metazoa > Arthropoda > Insecta > Neuroptera > Chrysopidae > Nineta > Nineta flava. The sequence goes on from OY986042.1 coordinate 94,045,120, forward strand.
TTTTTCAAATATTTTGAATTTTAGACATATTTTTATATTTTATTTTTGTGACTTAATTTTTTTTCTTAAATGTATTACTTGCATAATTTTCTTAGAATTGCATATAAATAGCCAGTTAATTAGTTACTTTCAGTCAACTGGTAAATTTAACCCATGCAAAAAGTTCCAACTTTGACAGTGAATAAATATTAAATGTGTCCAGCATTCTACGGTACATCTCACAGTTTGATATTGCATGAAAAATGTGAAACGTGTCACAAAAAAAGGATTTTTTTATACAAAAAAAGAAAAGTTTAAAAAAAAAAATATATAAAGAAGAAAAAAGCAAAAAGAATTAAGAAATACGAAATTTTATTTCACAAACCTTAATAATGAATTTCTAAAAATTGAGGCTTGATACATATAATTTACACATTTATCGTAAAAGAACAAAACACAAAAGTGGTTCAGCAAATATCCAAATTTATTTAAATATATTCCATAAAAAAAACTAAACTTAAATTTATATCCCTACATATTAAAGATCCTTATTATAAGATTATAGGATACAATTATAAAGAATAAAATAATATATTTTAAAATAGGACACGTGCTCTCCTAATTAATATGTGTAGGTACCAACAAATATATTCAATGCCCATACAGACACAAATAGTAATGACCCAAAATTTATTGTAATATATGATATTCAGTTTTTAGTATGTTTTGTTATTTTACTGATAAGAGATTCAACTGATATTATTCCTCCGACAAGAACATTATTTTGTTTGCATTTCCGGTAGATATAAGTACAAAAATAAAAAAAATTGTTGGACATTGTATTACATTACTATACCGGAAATGGTCGCGTGGATAAAACACCTCAATTTTTATGTGTATATATAATTGTATTATTGCTAAAAGGGTGAAGGGTAAGTCATTATAGACTATAGAGTAGACGAATTATAAGTCGCATCATAGTTTTAAAAACCATTAAATAAAATTTTATCCCTACTTCAGCTAATTTTCGAATTTCGATTGCATTCAGATGGTACCTAATTTTTGTGTTCAACAAAAGGGGTTTTACTCCTGTTTCTGATACACACAGTTTATAACAGAGGCCACCCACATCATTATCCTTTTTATTATAACCTTTGCTATACAAAATAACAATAGGTGGAATAATAATGACTATACTAAGTAATACTATCAATGATATGAAAAGATTTATTCATCAGAATCGTCCATGGTCCAGGGTTAGGTACCTGGTGAATTTTTTCATATCAATATTTAATTAAACTTAAAAGTATATAGGCTACTTCTTTCATAGATAGATAGATAGATTGTAGAGGCTGCCCTGGACTGGTTACATTTCGACCATAAGGTCCATTGTGATGCCTAAGGATGTAAGGATGTGAGTGGAGTAGAAGGAATTTTTGTGTATCGACAGCTTACTGCATAAGTAATCATCCCATTAATTATAATTGACAAACTGCCACCGCTACTATCGAGAATCTTTCTGGGAGATGAGTTAACAAATCTCAGCTACTACGCGCTAGCTGAATGAGAAAAACTTTGGAAACCTCAAAAAATCTAGAAATTTTAGCCTAAGTAAAGGAAAATGATAAAAGTACGTTTATTAACGCATACATGTAACGATTTAAATTATTCACTTTAATTTTATGTATTCAAGAAAATAATTGAAATAATTGGAACATCTGTCTCTAGAATAATTGTTAATTACTTTGGCCCCTTTTTATACAATTTTAGACGATATCTTGTAAACCGTTCACTAAATTATCTAAATTTTTAAGGCACCCTTAGAAAAAATTACAAAAAAACTTTGATCTGAGTTAATTGCTTAAATACCCGGTATATATTGAATTTATGAAAAAATATTTTTAAACAAAAGTTGTTTATTTTTAAAAAAGGAACATTTTTTGTTTATAAATTTTGGTTCTATCTCTTACGGTTTCAAAGATAGGTAGTTTTGCCCATTTTACCCAAACATGGCCCGTTTTTTGCTCATTTTTGACCTTATTATATAGCTCTAGAACCCAGATATAAAATTTTAACTCGATATCTCTTTTTCGTTTTTGAGTGATCGTGTTTACGGGACTGTATCAACATTTTTTTCTGCGATCAATATTTTCAACCGTTACAAAGTCGAAACTAAACTTAATATATCCTGGTTTATATTATATATCAGGTATGATTAGTGTAATAGGCAAATAGGACCCAAAAATCCAGTTGATTTGACAATCCGATGGATAGTTTTGCAGATATCTTTTCTATATACGAGGTATGTTTAAAAAGTAAGGTGTGTTCAAAAAGATTCATGGGCTACGTACATTCGATTTTCAACTATGTAGCATTCAACTATATAGTTGAACTGACAGTTTCAACTATATAGCATTCTTTGTTTGTTTGTGAGAGGCATAAAGGTTAGAAGTGTTTGGTGTGCTCGACGATTATCTCCTGTCGAAAAAAATGATTAAAGAATTTGCATCAAATTTTTTGTAAAAAATGGAATTAAGTCCTCCAAAACACTCGAAATGTTGACAGTGGCATACGGTGAGTCTACTCTGAGTAAAAAATATGTTTGTAAGTGGTACAAGCTCTTCCAAGAAGGCCAAGAAGATGCCAATGACGAATTTCGCTCTGGACGCCCCACCACATCAACAACTGATGAAAACGTTAAAGAAGTGAACACCACAAGGCCGTACGGTGAATAAGGAGTACTACCTTAAAGTTATGCGCCGTTTGCGAGAAGCGATACGAAAAAAACGTCCGGAATTGTGGAAAAACAATTCATGACTTTTGCATCACGATAATGCACCTGTTCACTCATCGTTGCTTGTGCGTGATTTTTTGGGCAAAAACAACACCACAATCATGCTTGAGCCACCATATTCACTGGATTTAGCCCCCTGCGACATTCCCGAAACTGAAGAGACCCATGAAAGGACGGAGATTTGCAACGATTGAGGGGATAAAAACTGCATCGCTGGAAGAGCTAAAGGCTATACCAAAAAGTGTTTATCAGAAGTGCTTCGAGGATTCGAAAAAGCGTTGGCACAAGTGTATTATATCAGAGGGAGATTACTTTGAAGGGGACAACATGAATATTGATGAATAAATAAAAAAATTTTGATAAAATTATAAAGTCACCTTACTTGTTGAACACACCTCGTACGATTTCATAAATACGAGTCAAGTACTCTACTATAGTGTATGTTTTTAAGATTTGATTATAAATGGTGATTTCTTTGGAAATTTAAGAGCAAATGATTGATTGGCCAATGATGATCATCAATAAAATAATAGATATAATACCAACCAACTCTTTTATATAAACTAGTACAGACTTTATATGGTGGTAAATTTATTTATTTACTTAACGATAGTAGAGCTATATTTTACATTTTTTTTCTTCTGTTCAACATATCAGAATAAAAGATGTTTGATATAAACATTAGGGACCTACTTTTTATCTTATATACTATAGGTAGCCCCCGTATAGCACTATAACAAAAACAATAAAAGTTCGGTTTCAAAAAATAAAAAAGGACCTTGTAGTTCATATACTCGTATTTTAGCTGGTCCTAATAACTAACATTATCCTAACGATTTTCGACTGTAGCCGACTCTGCTGGTCCTAATAACTAACATTATCCTAACGATTTTCGACTGTAGCCGACTCTGTTAGGAACTATGCCGATATTCATCTGGAGTTCGGGAAGGAAACTGCAGAAAAGCTTCACAAGCAGAGCCGGTTACTTCGTTTTTGTCCATACGCCGACAGTTTAGTCAATTAACCGCCCCTTTTTTGTTCTTAATAATTGACAAACTGCCGATGCCGGGATTCGAACCCATAAACCTATGTACAATACCTACGTACAGAGCTTCTAAAAAATTATTGTAGCAAATTCAATTTTGCAACAATAAAGTAATTCGGAAAATAGAAATTACCCGATTTGGTGGAAGCGTTAGTAAAATATGAGAAATTAAATTATTATTATTTTTTTTTGAAATAAGACGAAAATAAAAGCTGTTACTATATTTATAATGAACAACTTTTATCGGAACCATTTTTTCGAAAACCGAACCAATGAGGCACAAATCGATTATAAATTTTTATAAAATTAGTTCAAATTTTGTGATGCATATCATTTCAAAAACGAATGCAGTTACCGCGGTTTTTCTATTCAAATTGAATTATTTAATACCATGTTTTTGGCTTTTTGTGCGTTAACCTACTTATAAAAGGATGCAATTTATATTTTTGAATAATAAATTTTAGTATAAGCTTGTCTTTACAAAGAAAATTAATGCCATTTTAAATATCGTCTAGCCAAAGGGTGTTGTAGTGTTCTTAAATTTCTATTATTCACAAAACACTTCATGAGTTCATTTTTGATGGGATAATTTTAAGAATGGTTTTACTTTTAATCAATTTCATAATGATAGTGCAATCTTAAACAAATATTCAGGCGTTATAAAAAAAAAAAACGAAAACTGTTTACCCAATTTATTTATTAACATTTCTATTGGACTTAATGAGCAGTAGCTATCCAGGCCTCCATAACCACCCCAAAAAAAATTATGATTTTAATATTTTCATACCCTTATGCAACAGAGGGAATCTTTATTTCTCATAATTAATAAAAAAAAAAAAGAAAAAAAAGTTAAAATAGGTATATTTTCGACACACACAAAAAAATATTGTGAACTTTTTTTTACCTGTTTTTATATAGTTTTTGTTATCACAAAAGGGTTAAAATCATTAATAGAATAGCGAGCGATGTGCTGTATTTATTAAACAATTTGGCTACCGTGTGATAATCAAATCTTCTTTGGTGGGCCATCTTTATATATTTTTAATAAACCCTCATAATATTTAATTGAATTTTAACTTAATATCTCAAAATTTTTGAATTTTGTCTCCGTAGGTAAAAAATTAGTAGTTCTTTCTTCGTTTTAACTTGTATTGTTAGTACAAATGGTGTCCAAAAGTCGAGCTATTATTTCAAAATTTTCTTATAAATTTTTTCCTTATTTATTCGAATTTCGGAAAAATGTTTCGAATAAAAGTTGTTTTTTCGAAAATGGAATTAATAAGGTAAAAAGGTAAAATAATAATTAATAAGGTAAAATTAATAATAAGAAAAAATTCAACTTTTCCTATACATCATCTTGGAAAAGAAGTGATAGTTTTCAAACGACTTAATAGATTTTCATCAAACATAGCTAAGAACAACCGCAAGGAAATCAGCTATCTAATTAAAAAAACAAATAAAAATCGGTTCACGCGTTTGAGAGCTACGATGTCTCACACAGACCTTCAGGCAGAGAGTCAGACACACATAGACTTCAAACTTTTAACACCCCTCTTGCTGCGTCGGGGTTAAGAATTTTAAAATAACCCAACGCAATAATATAAAACATAATCAGAACTTCCCGTCACCTCCACCAAATTTATATGTAAATAATTATAAAAAAATACTTTTTCTGCACATTTTCTTGGAAAAGAGCTAATAATCTTCATACAACTGAACATATGTTTATCAGATTTTCATTTATTTTCTATTTTTTTCTAAGAACCAATGCAATGAAATCAGTTATCTAATAAAAAAACCGCATTCAAAGCGGTTCATGAGCTACAATATCACACAGATAAAGACTGACATTCAGACAGACAGCTTTAAGTATATAGCACCCCTCTATGTGCGTCGGGGGTTAAAACACCGCATACATACGTACACATGATCACATTAATTAAAAAACAACAAGCCGGTGATCGGACTAGAATCCAAGTTGTCGAGTCGACTAGAGGATTGATTGTTGTTTTATGCTGGGCAGGATTAGTGTGAAATGACTTATTGTATTCACCGATGATGTCAAATCTGGCTCTGGATTTGCAGAATTGTATGAAAGCGTATCGACTCAGAATCCTATAAATTGTGATACTTGTTCATGCTTAACAAAATTAATAATAAAATTTTTTTTTCAAACATCATTAACACATCACAGATTCTAGTTAACTTATTGTTTACGTTCCTTATAAAATATATTACAAGTGTAATTTATTTTAAATTGAGGTCTATCGCTGGTAATACTCTGGTTCTAATGATACAAAATGTTACACCCTTTAACGGTTTTAGTATAACTAGATATATAATTAACTAACTGCATTGAACTAATAATATATACAGTAATTATTGATTTAAAAAATATTGTATGGAGCATTAGGTACATGTGTGACGTAACGATTATATTGAAAAAATATATGAATTAATAAATTGATAGAAAATACGGTAAGAAATTCTAAACAGGAATTAATATAGGAATATCCACAAATACCTAACAAAAGAGCATTAGTGAAAACAGGTCCCGAATGATATCAGATAAAATATATAAAAATTAGCCGGGTTGGGCATTATTTAAAATAAAATTCCGAGTCATAAACAACTCTGACTCTACTAAAATTTCCAATGTGAAGGTTTTCTGCAATTTCCTTTCACAAACTTCAGATGAATATCGGCATAGTTCTTATCAAAGTCGGCTGCAGTCGCGTAACCTACCAATTCCTTGTCGTCCGTTAGGGGTTGGTAAAAAAGGACCATACTGACACTACTTGTCAGGTTTCGACCTCTCCCCTCCTCTTTTTTGCTTATTAATTTTTTCAATTAATCGTCTATAAAAACAAACGAAAAATTATCTCCTGAATAAATAATTTGAAATAAAGTTTTTGTGTTTTTTCCTATGTTGGCATATTTTTCTGATATAAATTTGGTTCGTCCTATAAATCAAACTTATTGGCGAATCAAAAATTGTTTGATGAAGATAATTTTATGTAGAAAATAGGGTATATGTTTTTAGCGATTTGCTTACGGACGTTAATGTGCTAGACTATATACGAAAGCAAACTTCCTCAAAAGTACAAAATCTATCATCGATCATTATAAAACAGTTCAAAAATAAAATTTTTAACAGAACTTTTTGGAAAATATTTTTATATATATTTAAGCTTGTAACAATTATGTCATTTAATTAAACACTGTAATAAATATTGTTTTAAAATATTCTTTGAATTGTAGAGTTTATTGAATTAAAAAAAATAGTCTTATCGAACATTAGAATTAATTATTAATTATTTTAATCAGCATATTTGAAACTATTTTTTTCTAACTAAAATGTATACACAGGTATACAAAGATGTTGAAACAAGGATGTTTTTTTATAATTATAAATTTTAATTTACGACAGAAACTGATCAACTTTATTGTGGATTTTGTAGAATTTTATGAATGTACACTTCCGTTCATAAAAATTGAACCAGGAAAGTCACATTCTAAGCGTATATATTACTAAATATATGTTTAAGATCCCTTAAAAAGCTCAAACTTATTTTTGATGTGAAAATATCTATAGCGAGATTATATAAGATTTACATATAAAAGTATGATTTAATATGGGGAGTGAGGACACAGAGGACCTCTTGGTCTAGGTGCTAGGTACCCGTATGCGGTACCCCTCTTTCTAATTAATATGGGGAGTGAATTGAAATTTCAGATTATTCAATGTGACGTTTTTTTGTAACGATCGGCTATGTAACAGTCGGCAATCGTCGGTATTGTTAAGATAAGAGATATTGCTCATAATAAATACGACATTAATGGTGAGACACGCACCAAATTAGCAACGAGTAACATATCTTTGACTCCATATCCCAAAGATATTTACGATTAGCTAATTTATACTGATGATGACTACCTTGTAGTCGAATTACGTATTTATAAAATATAAATAATTGTTCTAGAAATTGGGGCAAAATTTGAAATTTAATTCTAGACCTATTTTGACTAATGCCTTTCTGTTAAAAATTTGTGCAATGTTTTCTCGTTTTTGCGATTCTTTGCGTGACCTACACGAACATTCTCAAATTATTCTGTGACTGAATTGATATAAAGTTTTAAAACTCTCACAAAATGAAATTATCTTTGTTTGTTGCAAGTTTAAAAAAATGCACTTTCTTTATAAGAATATATGAATTTTTGATTATCTATTAAAATAAAAAACTATGAATAATAAAAAAATTTTTCTATGGATTATTTTTATTAAAAATATTCAAAAAAAAGCCTGATTAGATAGCTTTCACAAAAAAAAAGCCAAATCAACAAATGCCAATTAGTTTAAATATATTTTATATGCATAAAGTATGTTAGTATAGCAAGCAATAAGAGATATAAGTCATAAAGAAAAAGATTTATATAAATTATAAAATTAAAAAATATTTCTTACCTCTATGCACAGGCCACAGAATACAACTTGAGCAGTGAAAGCGATAATGGGTGTGTTCAGAAATATATAAATCAGTATACTGGCCAGTGCTATTGACGTCACGAATCGACGCCACACTGCTGAATCGTTCAAAAATACACTGGCCAGTGCGTGACGTCATAAACTAAATCTTTAGTCATAAACTAAACCTTTAGTTTCTTCAGATGCCATTATTTATAATAATAGTGAATTATTTTATATAAAACTATAAAAATTTTGCAAAAATTTTGTAACGCCATTATAACCAAGTAACATAATATTTTCTCCCGTCGAGGACTGATAAATTGCGTTTAATTTTTTAAATACATTTGTTGTATGCACTGCCACCTATTGGCAAAATTTTTGTAGTACTCATGTTGTGTATACTGCCATCTATAGGCAAATTTTTAAAACGTATTTGTTGTATGCATCGCTAGCTATGCATAGCATATTTAACATATAGTATATTTATAATATGTTTTCCGACACCTCCAACAAATATCATTATATTTTAGCCAATGTATACTTGACAAATTATATACTAAAACCTTTCTCGAGAACCACTCTATCCATTGGTGAAAACAGCATGAAAATCGGTGCAGTAGTTTTTGAGATTATCGCGAACAGGCAGACAGACACGGCTGGGGGACTTTGTTTTATACTATGTAAGGAAGAAGTGCTAAACAGTCTGATGCACACACCCGGAAAAGTAATCATGCGTCACAGTATACTGGGCAGTATACTGATTTATATTTCTGAATACACCCTATATGTTAATAATACAGAACACATAGATTGGTATACAGTTATATGACTTTATAAGGAACTATCCCAGTTAACTTTAGGGCTCCTTTTGGGAAACCATAGAAAGCCATATATAGGATGGCGCAAAAATACCTTCACGATTTTTAAATTCAATAATACTTTCTGGAATTGATATTTATTGAGTTTCTCATTTTTAGATTATAGTAAATACTAAGGAGTATCGATATAGAGTGCAACTAGCCTCTAAAACGGAAGAAGCTTTATTTCTACTCAGAGAAACTATCGACGGTTTTTTAATGTCAGATATGCTCCTTCTAACCATACGATATTACTGATTATTTTCTTTGGGGTTATCTGAAAGAAAGGGTTTATGTAAACAAGCCACAATGCTTGGAACAACTTAGAATATTAGGGGAGAGATTTTGGGGATATTTACGAAAGGTAAGATATGCTGAAAAGAGCTCATAGTTTTCAGTGCGAAAGTGGATATCATTTGTTAAACATCATTTTTCCTAAAGAAACACACTTTATATTATGAGTTGCAAAATATTAATTTTCTTAACTTCTAATATACTTTTTTAAATTTAAAATCGTGAAGATACTTTTGCGCCACCTTGTATACAGGGGAAATCGGGAACCTAATATCGGATACTTACTGAATGCCTAATTGTTTCGGTATTGGATAGGAATTATATAAAAATATAAAATAATTATGTCAAGTACTATCGATCACAAAAGTTGATGCCATTTTTTTAAATATTATAGTTGATTTGTTCCTTATTGATTCGTTTTTCGAATAAAAATCGATGAGTTTTCACAGGTTTTAGTGTTCCCAGACTGTTCACCTTCTTCCACTTCAGATTCTCATGAAATTTTACCTACGTAATTGATTCTCATGAAAATAGAAAAATATGGTACCATAGAGATGATCTAATGATCGAATTCAAAAATATAGCATGAAACATGACTATAAGCGCTTCCTCCAATTTAGAAATTTTGGCGACGTGAAAAATTATATGAAGCTTTTAGTCTAATAAAAAAAAATTATGTAAAAATACTTTAAACGGTTTTATTGTACATATGGTGTCAAAAGCCGCGCTATCATATCAAAATTTATTATTGATTTGTCCCTTATTTATTTGGTTTTCGAAAAAATGCTTCGGATAAAAGTTGTTCATTATAACTATACTAAAAAGTTTTATTCAAAACCTTTTTTCCGAAAGCCGAATAAATAAGGCGCAAATCAATTATAAAATTTTGATATGATTTCGATGTGACTTTTGACACCATAGTATAATCGATGATTAAAAGCTAGAAAATCATATTATGGATCAATTTGGGACTTTGAGCTGAGTCAAATAAAACAATAGTTTCTGTAAAATGACCTAAATCCCATATGCAAGCTATAGTCTGTATATAGAGGTTGTTTAGGTTTATATCATATTTTTTATGTTAAGAGTTATATTAATGTTAATTTTACAAAGTGTACCAAAAGAAAATGTATTACATATCTATTAAAAATAAAATTTATCTTATACTTTATTAAATAAGTGAGCTAAGATAAATTATTTTTTTATTAGTAAGTTATTTTTAAAAACGTTCTCTCAAACGTTTCTACAGATCACTAGCGGAAAACCCTATGTACACCCCCGTTCATAAAAATTGAACCAGTTGAAACATTCTAAGTGTTGCTGTATATAATATTATACATGCGTTTAGTAACGTATACGCTTAGAATGTGACTTACTGGTTCAACTTTTATGAGCGGGAGTGTACATGAAACAACTTAATTAGTATATGATGTTAAATATAGAGTATACTGGAATGTACTAGATTATAAATGTTAAATTTCTTCAATATTTAGATACCTATGAGTACAGTTCATGTTCCCCTGAGTTACCTGGTAACTATCAACAAACTCACTATTGATTATGAAATATTCAGACAAAATAAACTTTTGGATAAAATTCCAAACGATTGTCTATAATTTACTATTATGACGTAGGTTATAGATTGAATATATCACGATATCTTGGTATATAGTCCGGGAGACCAAAGGATTTTTGCAGGATGATGAGCATCAAGCTGGTACTTTATAAGTAGTTTCGTTTTGACAAGACGCCCAACTTTTTTAATTATAAAATTTTGAAACCTGTATCGAAATTTTCTGGAAGCCGTTGAACATTGAGGAGATTCGGAGTCCAATCCATTGAATTTATAGGACGGAAATTTTTCCTCGTTCTTCACTTGATTATCTTACAATTAAACTTAAAAATCACTGAACGGTCAAATCGACATGTTCATCTAGAAAAAATTTATCAAGAGTAAAAACTTTATTGGTGGTTATAATAAATAGGGATACATAATATATCTCTACAGTGTACTCTCTGTATATGGACAAAATATAAAATCTAATAAATAAATAAATATTTTATTCTACATATTACACATTCATATTTTATTGAGATTAATAATTTACAACTATAACCGATTTTAGTTCCTCTTTTAAAACATATCCATATTTTTTATTTTTATGAATATTATTAAATTATGTAGACAAGTTATATATACAATTTACATGCATACAAACCTGATTTGTCACTCACATAATATCTACATGTATTCTATCTATATTCATTGACTTGTTGCGTTGACTAATTCAATATCTTGTTTACTCATTTTTAACACTGTAAACAGTATACACAGTTTACACATTGAATTGAACTAATATTCATGTTTTTGTAATTATTTATTGTTTGTATGTCTAAACAAAATACATGTACTATCATAGTTTATGGAGAGGCTTAGGTGTTCTTGTCGCCAGCTTCTACCGAAACTGATCATAAATTATATTCAGTTATGATTAATTTTTTCATAACATATAAAATTTTTCATGTCATATAAAATCTTTCTTTTGCCTACGCTAATAACTTTCCAAATAGAATGTAATTCTGAAAAACGATGATGATTATTATTATTTCTATTAATCAATAATTTCCCATACTAAATAAGAAAAAAATTTGTATACGTATAGACACGAAAACTAAAATCTGTCGAAGTCAAATCATTCTTTCTTTTCGTGGAGAGCTATACATGGTTTAAGGAATAGTGGCTCCCTGTGAGATGTTCCTCTTAACCATATAGACACGAAAATGCTTTGTTTTTGAAATACAGAACCAGAAAATAGTAAATAATGAATAATAAATAATGGGGTTTTACAAAAATTTGAAAAAATCGTTCAAATTCAATGACGAATATTTTTCTAAGGTAATTTGGACCCAAGGACAACAAAAATTTAGTCAGATTTAATGTTAGACTCTTTTAAGTTATAGCATGTAACTCACTTGCCAATTCCATCATTTTGCAGGATTCAAATCCGTATATTGCTAATTATTTTGAAAACCATATAACTAATCAAATTTATATACAATTTGTAAACGTAAGCATTTCAGAAACCTTTTTCGTTAGAGTGACTTTATCGATACCAGCAGAAATTTAGATAATTTGAAACTTTCATCGAAAATAGACTGCAAAATTGTGTTGAAGAAAAGACTTAAATGATGAATTATATTTAGCTATTGAAACAGTGCTAGGTAAAGAACAATTGAATATCAAATTCTGCGCCCAATTCCTAGAACAATGATTTGTATATTATAAATACATATTTCAACTACAAAGTAGTCATCGTCAGTATGAATCGCTGAATCATCACAACGTGAGACATAGTACAGTCAATAGAGAATATTGAGCTGTAATAAATTACAGGAGTTATTTTTAAAAAAAAATTAGGTTCTGTATCACATACTTGTAAATGAACAAAATTTTTACAAATTTCGACCACGGAAGTGCCGCTATTTTGAGAAAAAATGTATAAGACTGTCGATATAGGCCAATATCTCCATTACCGCACACTTTAGGTCAAAAATGGTCATAACCCTTCATGTAGATAAATAAATTTTCTATTTTTTTGTTTTTTTTTTTAATTTTTTTTTTGTACCGCTTACCGTTTACGACTTATTCGACTATTACTATTTATTTATAGACTTTTTGACCGATATCTCTTGTAATAATTGTTTATACAATAAAATGCTAATAACTTTCAAATATACAAATTACCTATAACGCGTTTAATGTTGCACTACCGGGTGCAAGGTAAATAAAAACGAGGTATGCACAGTATAATGATGAAAATTCAATAAATATGTTAAGAAATATGAATAATTGTGACATAATTAACAATAAATAATTTTCTTTCTAAGTCGTATAATGGCCCAAATAGACGCAGAACATGTTTGCAGCAACATTGAACAGCAACTAGCTTGTTGCTCTGTGTGTGGAGTGGTTGCAGCAACAAAAAGTTCGTTTTTTTTGCTGCAACAAAATTCTTACAAATTTCGACTCCGGAAGTGCCAGCATTTTGAGAAAAAGTGCATCGGTCTATATCTCCATTACCGTGCACTTTATACAAAAAAAGGTCATTACCTTTCTTGTAGATAATTAAATTTCCTATTTTGTTGTTACTTAATTTTTTTTTTGTATCACTTACCGTTTACAACTTAAGGCCCAAATAGACGCAGAACATGGTTGCAGCAACTAGCTTGTTGCTCTGTGTGTGGGGTGGTTGCAGCAACAAAAAACGAACTTTTTGTTAAAAAAAATTAAGTAACAACAAAATAGGAAATTTAATTATCTACGAAAAAGGTAATGACCTTTTTTTGTAGAAAGTGCACGGTAATGGAGATATAGACCGATGCACTTTTTCTCAAAATGCTGGCACTTCCGGAGTCGAAATTTGTAAGAATTTTGTTTATTTACATTCAGTACGTGATACTGAAACTAATTTTTAAAAAAATAACTCCTGTTATTTAGTGCAATGCGGACAAAAGTAACGGGCTTCTCTATTGATTGTACTAACACGCACCAAATTAGCAACGTGTAACATATCCCGGAGATACGTCACGATTAGAATTATTCATACTGATGATGACTGCTTTGTAGTCGAATTACGTATTTGTAAAATACATATAATTGATCTAGAAAGTGGGGCAAAATTTGAAATTTTATTTCAAAAAACCTAGAGTTCTCTTTGTTTATCTTAATAATCTTTATAGCAAAAAACAATATTAATATGTAAGAAATTTTATCCTTCAGCCCCTTAAATGATTTTGATTATGTGAACAGGTAGTTGCAGGATTTTTGTATTGATCGTAATCATATAACCAAGAAAAAAAAGTTTGCATTGTTTATGATTAAAGGAATATCATACTAAATAATTACATGTTACCGTACAACTAATGAACCTATAAAAATGTAAATTAAATTTAGCAGGTGTACCAACCGATATTATTTAAGTTTATTATGTACCTAGACTTTTTTTTCCGGAGTAATTTATTCAAAAATTGTAACTACTTATATTTGTTCAAGTCCATTATTATTATTTTTTTGTTTTTTAGATTTTTATCATATAATATATTATACATTTTTTTTCTCTCTAAAATAACGCTTCTTAAAATACTTTTGCAAAGTTGGTAGGGAACTAAAATGTTTAAAAATTGAATTTTTTTGGTAGCCATAACTTGAAGACAAACAAACATTTTAAAATAATGTTTAGGAAGTTCAATTTTGTGTTTAGAATGACCCCCCATTTTATGTTTAGTATCGATAATGTATTCAACTTGTGCTGAAATGGTTTTCGAAAAACTGTGTTCTCAAAAATAAGCACTTATTTGTATAACAAACAATTTTGCAACTTATAGTTGGCTTTATCTCTTACCATTTCTGAAATACTATTTAGGAATACAAGAAGGGGTTAGGTATGCAGGATAAGTTAAAATTACCGGAACATCTTAATAATTCTCCAATTGTAAAAAATTTCAACAAGTTTTTGAAACGAAAGTTTCTTAGATGTAAACAAGCTATCGTTTAAATATATGTTTAATATACAGGATCTTCATTGTATAATGAAAATTTGGAAATATATCTTTTTTACAAATAGAACATCCTGTGTATTTTTACCGACGAAAGAAGGAGGTACTCAATTCAACCTGTATATATATATATATTTTTTTTTTATAATACAAGCTAAATTCTAAGTATTTTTGTACGAATGATCATTTTTTTATAAAATGCGTCATTTTTGAGTTATAAGCAATTATTTCTAATAAATGACGCATTTTATATAAAAAAATACTTAATTCGGAATTAATCCTAGAATTTTACTTAAGTTTCTTTCGTACTATGTTTCCTTTTAATCCCGGTGTATATAATATATACAAGGGTATATTAGGTTTTGTCCCGACTTGAAAATATTGATTACAGAAAAAAATGTGTATTCACAAAATGGCCTGATTAGTCTATTCTACCTGTCCGGCTGTTCGTCAACACGAATACTCAAAGACGGAAAAAGGGAATGACTTGAAATTTTGGATACGTTTTCTAGATTTAAGTAATTTCAAGTTCGTGAATGAGCAAAATCGGACCGTACATCCCCATAAGATCGAATAAGTCTATTTCCTCATGTCCATCCTTCTGCCTGTCTGTTCATCTGACGAACTGAAACAAACTGAAATTTTTTGTGCGAATTCTATATCGAAAAAGTAAAGTTTAGTTTGTGAATTAGCAAAATCAGACTATGAATTCTCTAGGGGGTCGGGAATTGTCTTTGAAACCGTTGGAGAAAATATAAAGACAAAAAAATTTCCATTTAAAAAAAATAAACAACTTTTGTTTGAAACTTTTTTCATAAACTCAGAACACACCGGGTATTTAAGCAATTAAGTCAGTTGGTCGTTATGTTCAATCGTTTATGTAATGAATTTAATTATGTCTTTCAGCTTTCATCATGGATTCATTTTTTTTTCCTGGAACTAATTACTTCATCCAAAACTTCTAACTTCGGTTTTTTCATAGCAGTTCAGTACCTAAATCCCCTGTTCCATAATACCTATGTTACTTACTTTCAGAATAATTTTAACTTATAGGTGACCTACTTTTGTGTGCATAAGATCTACTTTTTACCTTAAAAATATACTATTTGTTCGAAGGTACATATGAAAAAGTTGTTATAAAAAAACAGTATGGCTGATAATTTAATTTTAAGATTTAACTTTCCCGTTTTTTTTTCCGGTCAGGAAAATTTATCATAGAACAATGATATAAGATTTTTAGACATGTATTTCGCTAATCTATCAAAAGCTCGCGAGGGTGCATCTCGTACTGAAACACTCTGGGTACCTACGTAGAAAACAACATAATTATTTAACGGGTAAAAATTAATTCAAATTAGCTACAGAGAAAGACAAATTTAAAATTTATTTTATTGCCTTAACATTAATGGAAAGACCTGTGTTTGCATGGCTCTAACCAAGGAATCATAATTAGGTGGTATATCCTGACAAAGATAATAAAAATGAATCTTCAGTATGGGAATTAGTCAGGACAGAACGTTGTTTAGTCTTCGTTAGCTTTAAATATGAAAATGCCGATTACACACAGGTATGCAGATCCGAAAGAAGAATAATAATTTTCGCTATATGTGGTGACATTGGGATATTTTTCTCGGTTCACGTATTTCCAAAGATCTTCTTCAAATTTCCAGGCTGGTAAGATTAAATCAGTTTGTAAAATTATAACTTCATTTTTTAATACCTTTTGCTCCATATGAAATATGTTTGTAATTTTTTTTGGCTAAAGCGTTTTACACTTTCTTTTCTTAAAGGAAAATATATAAATTCGACAATTTCTTTATTTTTTCAAAATCTTGAAATCTTGCCTCAAATTCTTCAATTGATTTTTGTTAAGACATCTCTAGAGATCGACCAAAACGGGCTCCGTGATCGATCGATTGATCGCGATCAACTGGTTGGCCAACCCTGTTATAGATGAATTATTTAACACGTATTATCTCAGTATTATAATAATATTACATTTACAAGTTAAATAATAACGGAATAATCCTTTTTCCGCGATTCAATGATTTATTTTAATTTTAACATATACTACAATTGACTTACTCATATACCGTATGTGTTGGAAAGCATTGCTAATAGAGAATCAATGTTAAATATTATTTACTATAATAACTATACAAAATATGCTTAATAAAGAAATAAAAATAGTGGGGGTACTCTGGAGTGTGTGTGTGTTTTGTATACTTGCTGGTTTTGTACTGCATCATCATGTTATGAGAGAGGGTTAAATATGTTCATTGTTGTCTTCTTAAGCTTAGCATTACTTCTAACCATTGAAAATTCTTTTTTGAATATCCCTCATTATTTGTATCTGGAATGTTTGAAAGTAAATGATAGTATTCTATTAACGGTATAACATAAAACAACAATCCACACAAATTAAAAGATAAATAAAACCCCAAAAAGAAAAAAATAGAATTCCGACAAAAAAAGCTAAACCAACGGTTCGAATATTCGTACATTATTTGTTAAACACTATCCAAGTTGATTGTATACATCTACTTGGGTATTTTCTAGCACTTGAGGAGAAATATTCGCACAATTGTCAAGAAATTTTCTTTGCCTTAATTGTTGCAAATTTTCACACTCATAAGACGTTCCTGGAAAGGTTACTATTCAGATTCCAGGTTTGAATTAGGAAGAGCTCTAACAGTTGGCAAAATATTATTTCGTAACAAACTAAAATATTTTTGAGAATCTAAAGATCCGTCAATGACGAATGGTGCTATAATTTGGTTACCCAATATTCCAGTTCAAACATTCAGTTTCAGTATGTATGTGTATATATGGTTTTACAGTAAATATTTTATTTATTTATTTAACATTGATTCTGTATTAGAAACGCTTTTGAAAACGATATGTATACAATTACTATTTGAATGACTTTAGAGTATTTTATATAATTGTAAATTCATATTATACATAAAGTTAATGAAATGGAAAAAAAAAATTTCCTACTTACTTTTTACTTTTTACTATTTTTGATTTTTTTCTCTAAAGTGAATGCTTATGATGAATTTCTATAAATATGATTACTTAGATAATGATTTACCATTGTATATAGGTACTGTGTTGCATTCTATATGCATGCGGTAGTAACGTTGTTAAATATGATAATAATATTATACATGAAATATAATAATTATATTCATGACTGACACAAATTAACTTAAATTGTTGTGATATGGACAATCAAACCTATTCATTCGTATACTAGAGCCAAAGATAGAATCAAATGTATGAATCTTATATGCGCGAAGAAGGAAATATTGCAAAGTAGAAGGGCAACTTATTTTAATCATATTTTAAAAATGTCCCTTACTTAGAGGATAAATTTTATAGATATTTCATGTATTAAATGACAAATAGTTTTATTATCGTGTAATTACAAAGTCCTGTCTTATTTTCCATTTGAAATTTGTATATGTTGTTTATATTGCTTTTGTATATATTGCTACGCCTACTATAATAAAAATAATTAACGAAGACCAACACTTATATTTTAAGATCAACAGAAAAAGAAAGATAAATAACTATATAAACTTATAACAAAACTATTTTCGTGGCAATTAAAAAAAGTAAAAATAATATTTAGGTATAGATTAAGAGCATATATTCATCTTTATTTATTAATATTAAGTAGTTCGTAATACATAAATGAAAATTTACAATATATTAACAATAGTAAATTGAGATCAGTGGCACTAAACAACTGGTTGCAAATTCAAGTTGACGTATAACTGTATATAACACCACTATACACTTGTTGATTATCACTGATTATATTTCATACCTCTAAATAAAATGACAAATGGACTTAAAGTGGGAGAAACATTCTTGTGTTTCATTCTCTTTATTTTGAAAATTGACTGATCAACTAAATAACTGTGACAAAATTCGAGGTTTCAATAAAAATGAACACAGTTCTAGTAACATTATGCTGAAATCAAAGTTTGATACGCAAAATCATACACATCGAATACGAGGCCTCTGGCTTTCCGAGTCAGTGCTCTACTAACTGAGCTATCCAGATGATATAATGGAATGCATATAATTTTTCACTACCTAATCTACTTTTACCCACAATTCGTGATCTCTTTTCATAATTTAATAATTAATTTGAGCCCCATCCATTACGTTCTTGGGAAAATGTTTCGAACAACAGTTGTTAATATATTTATAATGAACGAATATACTTATTAATTTTTTAATATTTACAAAATTTTGCGATGTTAAATAAGCACCTATCAGGTCCTATATGGTCATTTCGGAGTATACCCAAAATAATTTTTGACCCCCAACCCCCTCATTGCGAGTAAAGTTTTCCACAAGCTACTCATTTAAAAAAATACATGTGTTTGATTTGAGGATCAACTTATGTTTTTAATGTCGGAATCAATATTTTTTTTGACAGAATCGAAATAGCTGAGAATAAAAACATAAAAACTTAGTAATACAGTCTATTTAGGTTAAGAATTAACCATTTTATAGCCGTTAAAAATGGATTTTGAAAGATAAGATGGCACTATTTGAGAAAAATAAGGTTCTTGAAAAACGATTATAAAAATAAATAAATAGGAATTCTATAAATAAGTATAGGATCGATTTTTGTTTGTTTTAACTTTATTAATTTTATTAAAATGTTTATTGTTAAACAAAAAAATAAAAACTTTGTATTCTTATTAAACTTCTTATCTTTGGAAATCCATATAAAATGCTTAAGTATTCGACTTTATAGACTTTATTACTCACTTTGTATATTTATTTTTCCTTAGCGATCCGATTCTATTAAAAAAATGGGTTCCCATTTGTAAAACATCAATTTACCTTCAAATTGAAGAGAAATAATGGATCTCGAAACATTGAAGAGCAAGGTCATCTGAGACACAAATAAGGCACCCTGTGTAAAAACATTTTATTATATGATTTCATTAGAGTGGTTTTACTGTAATCACATCAATATATTAAATTGCATAAAATTAACAATCTCATAACAGTAATTTATGATAATATATATGTTTGTTTAATTTTTTTTTTTCGAAATCAAGTAAAATATTAAATATTTATATACATTTAAAATAACCTATTGAATGAAGAGGAGCTGAGCTATACGAAGAAATGAAATATATAAATATTATTATCATCTATTATTCAACATACAATATTCAATCTATAATATATTGTTCATTTTGTAAATTGATTATTATAATACTATTTTATTTATAATTGTACAAAAAAATCCGTATTAAAATTCAATGCGTTTACTGGAAGCCTTTTTTGAAAATGGTAGCTTATTATTCAATTTTATGGAATAAATTGAAGATATTGAAAACATTTTTTTTGACATCAAATGCTTGATATGAAAAATCATACACATCTAGGGGTGGGGATATTGAGTAAAATAATTAAACAGTTTTATTTTCAACACAATTTACGAAATTATTGTATGTATGAAAATTAATGTTGTAGTACACTTGGTCACAAAAGTTGATGCCATTCTTCCAAAACTTTATAGTTGATTTGTGCCTTATTCAGTCGGTTTTCGGGAAAAAAATTTCGAATAAAAGTTGTTACTATAATGAACTACTTTTATCCGAAGCATTTTTTCGAAAAGCGAATCAATAAGGCACAAGAAAAACGAGATCAACTTTAGTGGTCCATAGAACCAGGCTGCTTGTCTTCACTTTCAAGGCAAAGTCCCCAAGTGTATTAGTCTATATCTTACTAATTCTAATAATAAAGTGCCATATCCCTCTATGGGATGTTGGAGACCTTTTTTTTCCACGATGCTTTATTTTCTGAAGCTCTGGTGATTTATCTCAAGTCCATTGCTGTTCTACTTTTAAATTGTCCAACAATTCAGTCTGCCCACATCTGTCCAAAATAGCTCAGTTGTTGCTTTTTGATTGTTTTGCTAAGCTCAGTCACTTGCCCGAATATTTTTAGTACCCGACTATTGAACGTGTAGGTGTCTCATACGATTCGTAGCATTCAACGATAGCACTACATTTCGAATGCCTCAATTGTTTTAATGTGTCGAAGGGGAATGAACAATATATATATTTCAAGTTTAGTTCCGACTTTGTAACGGTTGAAAATATTGATCGCATAAAAAATTTTTTTGAATAGGTGTTCATAAAATAACTAAATTCATCCTTTTCAGCAAAATTGTTCGTCTGCCCGCCCGTAAACACGATAACTCAAAACGAACAGAGAGAGCGTGCTAATTTTGTATGTGTGTTCCAGGGCTAAAAAATAAAATCAAGTTCGTGAATAGGCAAAATCGGACCATGTTTGGGAAAAATGAGCAAAACAGTCTATTTATGAAATTGTAAAAGAACAAAAATTATAAAGCCAAAAATTTTCCTTTTTTAAAATAAACAACTTTTTTGTAAGAAACTTTTGGATATTTAAGCAATTAACTCAATTAGTTGACATTTTCACTTGTTTTATATAAATTATTGTAAATTACTGAAAATGTAAACTTTTTTTCTGATTTTATTAAAACTTTTTATACTTTTTTGAACACAATTAATGTCATTTTTAGCTATCACCCAAAACTAATGTCATTATTGTTAATTTTTTATTGATGAATTATTTGAATTAATTGAGAAATGTTTTGAATTTGATATTTTCTAGACGAAAGTGAGAATTGCTAGCACATATTCGGTTTTATGATGTTGAGGTTCTGTTGAGATGTGAATCCACCTTAACAGTTCAACTTTTATAATCAACATAAAAATATATATAGAATAATTCCATTCGTTAAAATATATAAACAAGTTTTAAATAAATAAAACAAATGCATATATAAAACAAACATTTATACATTTCATTATACAATCCATATTATACCTATCTATGTATGTATTACATACATACATGAAGGAAGAGTCTACGCCACGCGACCACTTCCTGCATTTAAATAGACATCAGTTAATATCGGAAATGCAGATTAAAAGAATAATTTATATAACCATGTAACAAATTGTATGTAAAACCTTCTTGTTTGTTATTTTATTTGTGAAACATTTATTAGTTATTAATTTTATATTTTTATATGAAATTTTATTTATGTTTTACTTACGACAGCACACACACTCGCCAATAAATAGGTGGTGCTCTTCACACACCTAATCCGTTAGTCAGTCAACTCAAATAATCCTCAGGTCAGATCATACCCTCCGTCAAATCGTATAAAAGACAGAACTGTTTTAATATCATTGTGAGACACGCACCAAATTAACAACAAGCAACATATCTCTGAATCCATATCCCAGAGATAGTTACGATTAGCTAATATATACTGATGATACTACATTGTAGTTGAAATACGTATTTATAAAATTCAAACAAATGTTCTAGGAGTAGGGGCAAAATTTGAAATGTAATTTTAAAAAAGCTAGAGGTCTCTTTGATTATTTTAATAATCTTTATTAATAATCAGTTTATGAAAAAAGTGTCAAACAGACGTTGTTTGACACCTGATTTGAAGGTAGAGATTTTCCCTTTAAAGGTAAAAGACGTGGAACAATTTTGTCCATTCACAAACATGAAGTCATTTTGAAGCTCAAGATACTAGCTCAAGATACGGATACTGCTTGTTTGTGTAGCATTTCTGATTATAAATAAATCACAACGTATTTAGACGTATTATTGTAGGGATGTTTTTTTATTATTTATTTCAACAATTTACATTATTGTTTGAATGTTTCGTCTTGAAGAATCTATGTGACAAGTGAATCAATAGTTCCACCACTAAACTAAATGAGCTTGTCCGAGATAAATATGCAATAAAACATACCCATGCGAGTGGCCGTACAACCACGTCTTTGAGCATTATCTAAAACCGCTGCACCCCGATCAGTTTAGCCTGTTTAAAATACGACTATTTTATTAAATTTTATTTTTTAAAAAAGGAAGGAAATCGCAACCAAAATAAGGTTGAGCCAGCCCTGTTACATGATTTGTTTTCAAATAACATACCTAAAAAGATTTTTGTCGTAATTATCTTTGAAAGTATTTAACGGTGTTAAATTTAATGTTTTATTTTTATTTTTATTTTTTTTAAACATAAATTTACATAACATAAATGTATGCAGTTGTCATAAAATGTTATTTAACAATTTATAAAGGCTATTATCATTTGACTCAACAGGCTTTGTGGGTATATTTTCTGCGTATATATATTTATAATAGTTCATTAAGTACAATAATTTGTATAGGAACAATATCTATATTTATAATTTATTTGATTTTAATTAGCTATTATAATACATTTTATATACTCCTTGAAAAATCAACGTACAATCACAACCTAGTTGAATACATTTTAAACGGTTTTATTTAGTTTCCCATTTCGTATATATTTTCTACGAAATTTTCAATCGAAATTTTTATATATTTCTTACTCATCACGTCATGTTCTGAAATGGCGACTTTAGTGTGTCTCAGTAACAAACTAATATTTTTTTAAACCGTAACCCTAGTAACCCAGTTGAGCGATACACAGTTGTGATATTTAACTATCACAGTTGAGCCCGACTACTCTGTATCTTATTATTGCAATTAAATGTCATAGTCCTAAAGAACAAACATCAGTACTTAATCAATACTGATGAAATTTTGCATACGTATTAAATCACCATGGCAATACTATAGGGTCGGCACGAAACATTGAGGGGACGTATTCACGAAATTCGGCACGAAACAGAAATTAGAATTAAAAGGCAGACTTATAGACACTTTTAAGTAATACAACGTTTTTAAACAAAACGGTTTTATAGGTGCTCTATGATGTATTAAAACCTAATAAATAAGGTTATGGATCGTTGGTTTTGGAACTTTAAACAAACTGATTAAAATTGTCCGTATAAAAAAAAATCATCGAGACACCCTTCGGCACTACAGCCTATGAAATGTGCCTTGGTATGTGTCACAATTCCAATCCACGTTGCACAGATCAAACCGTTTGATTTTCAAATACTCATTCCAACACTTACGTTCCATCTTTTCCCTGGTCGCCCCCATCAACACCTGCCCAAGGTTGATCTTCAAAAGTTTTCGTACATATTGAATCACTTTCCATTCTTGTAACGTAGCCCGATCAACGTAGTTTGATCCGATGGTGTCGTTGTCACAGACTGGACCAAAAATGATCCGGAGAAGTTTCCTCGAGCATAGAAATCTGACTTGTATTGATATTAACGTCCAAGTACCGGAGAGTAGGAAATTTAGAGTCATCTAACGTGAGGCAAAATAGCATCTATTATTCATGCTAATTAACATCGAGTATTCTTAATCTCTGTTATTGTTGTGCCAATAAGGTACTTGAAATGTCTCACTCTCTCGAACTCCCGCCGCTCCACGACCTTAACTTAATAGGGAATATGCATGAAAATTTTTCTCTCACTTGAATTGAAGCATGTTTACTTGATAAATATCTATATTTTATTTGATTTAATCATGAATTTGCCGTTATAGGCTAATGATATATTAGCATATAAAATTAAATTAAAAACTTATTTTCACAATACAAAACATTTTGTGAATGATGAATTAAAGATGACGTTAATTAAATATAAAAGGTAAGTAATAAATGTTTGTAATAAGTTTTATTGAAATGTTAGACAAAAGCCAAAACGACTATTTTTTTTATTTCAGAAGCGAGTATATTAGAGACCATCTTGGGTTCATTCACGTATCAAAAATATTTATCATTTATTATCGCTTTTTAAGAACGGTATAGCAAAATTGTGTAATATGACTTCAATAGGTGATAGATAACATTTAAAGAGTGATGATTCCAAGAAATCCTAAAACGTACTAAATAATTAAAACACAGTTTTTTGGGATTTAAACCAAAGGTTTATTTTGGCTAATAAATAATGAATATCAATTTGTTAGTAGTAACCGTGGTAACTCAAGAAAATGTGCAATGCACGCAAAGAAAAATTAAACGCATCGAAATGATAAAAAAAACGTTCATGAGAACATTAGTCACTTTTTTTATCCAATTCGCTAACAAAAATATCCAGCCCAATCCAACCTAACTCGCTAACGAACATCTTCAACTTAATCGTCTAACACTTAAATTTTTTGATCAACTCTCGAATCGATGTTTTCAAAGCAACTCTGTAATTTGACAGTATAAGCCATCTCCCCGACGCAACCTCTTTAACTAACAGTAAAACTCTACTCTATAACCCAAAACTCCATCCCAACTCTCTAATATCCAACTTTCTTACTTTGTAACCCGAATCTGTTAAAACTGCAAGTTCAAAAATGAAATATTGTTTTATCGGTATTTGAATGAGACGAAATTTTTTGGCCTGTTTATCGGCCAGATTGAGAAAACATTTTTCTTTTCGACATTTGATGCGAGACGAGAAGTCAAGATAAAATTTGAAGACGAGACTAACCGGTAAAAAATATCAATAAGAGAAAGTATATACTCGTTGTTGTCATTTAAAACAATACATCACAATCAATATAATAAATCTAATACTTCTTTCTTTAATACATGAACATATACTATATTTTAATGTATGCAAGTTAATCAGCGAAATAAATGCCGTAGTTAGTACAAAAAATCAGTCATTCAGTTTACTGACGACATTAATGAATATAGTCATTAGGCAGATTGCCAGTCAATAAGAAGCATGAATGATATCAACGTTCAAAACATTGGTCATTTTGATGTTTTCATATCCGGTATTTATGATACAAGGGTATTTTAAGTTTAGTTCCGACTTTGTAACCTCTGTCTGTCTGTCTGTCAACACGATAACTCAAAAATAAAAAGGGATTGCGAGCAGAAATTTCATATGTGTATTCTAGAGCTAAAAAGTAAGGTCAAGTTCGAATGGGCAAAATCGAATGGTCAAGTTCGAATGGGTATGTTTGTTCAAAATGGCAAAGCTGCCTATCTTTGAAACCGTAAGAGTTAGAAGAATAATTTATAAACATTAAATGTTTCTTTTTTAAAAATAAACAACGTTTGTTAGAAACTTTTTTTCTTAAATTCAGTATACAGCTTGTATTTTAAAATATATCCAATCTGCAAACAATGTATAGTTAATCTATCACTTTCTATGCACAGTATACCATGATATTTTACTATTCTATAAGCAAATGTCCCCACCAAACACTGATCTAATGACAAATGTCTGTGGTGAGAACGTTTCAAACCCGCCTCCGATTTTAATACAGAACAAAGTAAACCACATCATAGTAAACTACATATCGACAGCGATGGGTATACTATACATTGTTTGCTGATTGGTGTATTTTAAAATACAATCAGTATACAGGGTATGTAAGCAAGTAACTCAGTTAGTTGTTATTTTTTCTTGTTTATATCCTAGTTAGCTATTAGATTTGTTCTCGAACTTTGATACGTTCACTAATTTGAGCCATACCAGTTACAAAAAATGAGTTGCGCAGAAGCTGCATCAATTTAGCAAATTTCCTCAGAATAAATACAGACTACATAATAAACTTCATTACGATAGAATAAACTTCTGAAAGTTAGAATGACTACAGGCACATATATAAATCTCTAGCGGCCACAATTTTAGTGCGATCAAAGTAAAATTTCGTATCCGGTATGCTTTTGGCATTTGAAAGGACAAGTTCTTTAATGAGTAGAATGGGTCAAGGGGAAAGGGGTGTTTAAAGGAAGAAAAAAAACACAAAATATAGAATATCTCTCTTAATAGTAAAATCGAAAAAAGTGTGAATACTAAAGTTGTAGTAAATCAACTTTACTACAATCCACGACCTGATCTCTAATACAAACCAAAGGTGTTTAAAAAGGAACCTTTCATAAAGGCCAATAAATAAATTAAATGATTTGCTTAAAGTACTGTAAGCATTTAGTTTTAATTCTCCTAATATAGAGAATACTCAATCACTGAGGAGTATTCTTCTAATACTCCTCAGTGATTGTTAGTTCGCCTAATGACTGCATTTAATTCTCCTAATATAGAGAATACTCAATCACTGAGAAGTGTTCTCCTAATACTCCTCAGTGATTGTTAGTTCGCCTAATGACTGCATTTTTGTCGTCATTTAACTGAATGACCGATTATTATACTTATTGACTTCGGAATAAATAAATGATTTGATTATTGGAAATACACATATATATATATATATATATATATATATATATATATATATATATATATATATATATATATATATATATATATATATATTGATTGATCTTTAACATGAATTTAAATTTAATTTAAAATAATCTTTACAATTTAATCTTTTTTATAATACACCTACAAATGTTATATTTATACTAAGAGTTCCAAAAGATTATCGGCTTATCGAGATTCTAAGATAGATCTGTTTACGAAAGCATCGTGAAACCATTAACCAGCTTTCCCTAACTCGAAGATTTTTAATGGTTTGTTTAAGAGTTTCA
Source organism: Nineta flava (assembly GCA_963920215.1). Lineage (NCBI taxonomy): Eukaryota > Metazoa > Arthropoda > Insecta > Neuroptera > Chrysopidae > Nineta > Nineta flava. Next base: position 94,072,594 of record OY986042.1, read on the forward strand.
AGAAGATTTTACTATATTCATGTTATATGTATTTATAATAATCTGCCTTCAACAAATTAGCTCTAAAATGTTTAGGCAGAAGAAACTAAACCAATTCCTTACGAAAAAACGCCAATTAAGCGTGTGAATCATATAACTCTCTAAGGGTGGGCTTGTATTTAAAATTCAGACATAATAAGTTCAGACCCAAAAACATTAAATAATTTATAAATAACAGTGCGAGGAGATTACCGCATAAATAAAAAAATTAAGCCGACGTCTGGCGAAACTATTTTGTATAGAAAATATGCATGGAAGGATGGTTTATTAAAAGGAATAAATATGACATAATCAAAAACAAAATATTCATATTTTTTTAATGAAAAAAATTACTCTTCATTAAAAAAATAATTAATTTAATACCAAAAAATTAAAAATTAAAAAATTTATTAAAAATTGAGACGGCTTAATTCTTCAATCAGTTACTTAAACTATTATTACTATTATTAACTATTTTGTACAGAAAATATGCATTGCTACCTATGAATGAGTTTTCTAACTTCTACATCTATGAACATCTTTTTAAAACTGATTTGTTATATGTAATGTTGTCCTATGAACAACTTGTTAAGCGCGTGGCGAGAAAACGTAACCAGGCCGTTACCCGGTAACAGACGGTCTAACCCGCCGCATTAAATGTTTCACATCAAAACACTTGCACGTGAATAAGGAAATCTAATGCACATACTAAGGGCCAACGCACACCAATAGAGCAAAACTGCTATAAACAGTGTTAGTCAGCCTAACACTGTTTTGTTAAAATAGAACATAGAAAATTACATTGCATACGCACACTGATAAAAAACGTTTTGTTTTGACTAATGTAATTTCCTATGTTATATTTTTAACAAAACAGTGTTAGGCTGATTTACACTGTTTAAAGCAGTTTTGCTCTTCTGGTGTGCGTTGGCACTAAGTATAGGTTTAGTATAGCGTAATCGATTGGAGCATCTCCCCGAATAAACCGAAGTCTATGTTTCGAATAATATAATGAATTGCATTACACATTTTTTATTTCAAACATAAATTGATGAAGATATTGTGGTTTACAAAACGAAAAATTAACTTCATTTTCATACATATTTTTACTATCTATCAATATTTGCCAATGCTTGGTTTTCGTTTATTGTATCAAACTCAGTTTTATTACAATTTTATCAAATCTCAATCATTCTGGAATACTTTGTACATATTTATTGAATACAAAAATTGCAATAAAATGAACACCAACTTTTATTAACATGATAGTGATTTGATTACTTATGGATTGTATTATAAATTTATTAACGGTACATTTAAGAAGAAAAAAAAAATTAAACATATCACTTTTATCACAAAACGTAATGAAATAAAATATGTTAAATCATATATTTAATTTAATATATGTATATACAGGCTGTCATTGTTAAAAGAAGATATGGACCTATGAAATTTGCAACAGTGTATAAGAGAGAAGACAGATATACATTTTGTTTGTAAAGAAAAAAAAACAGACTAATAAATAAATTATATTTCTGCTTTTTGGAACGAGTCACAATATATATGTATACCTCTCTGTTTTTCTTTACTAATAAATGTATGTCTGTCATATGCTCATATATACGCTGCTTTAAATTTTATATCTGAATGGGTAGTCATGACGAGTACAGCCTGTATCACAGCCTGTATATAATATAATTGATGAATAACAGTCATTTATTAAATTATATGATTGTTTTACAATCATACACTTAAAATGTCTTGACATAAGGTTAATGCATATGAAATTCGGAACAATCATATGCCAATTATTTTTATGGTACAAGTTATTATTTTGTTGTTATTTAATTTTTTGAGAACACCGGTAATCGATTTATCTGAATGGTGCTCAAGATAGGAACTATTGAGATTACCACAAATGCCTATGATAAAGGCAATAGTTATATATGAAATTTTTATACATTACATACACAAGTGTTATTAGAAGTTTATTCCGACTTTTTTCGGTTGAAAATATAGTGATCGTAAAAGCAAATTTTTGCTGTATATTTGTCCGTCTGCCCGCTTAAATTTTGTGTATATGTTAGAAATAAAAAATTACTTCGAGTTCACTAATACGCAAAATTGACTCGATTATCACCCAGCTAGAGAAGAAAATTTTAATCTTTGAAACAGATTCTTGAAATCATTCTGGATATTTTTACCTACTGCGTGAGAAGGAGGGTAATATATTTTGAGTGTATGTATGGTATGTCTATTTCTTTGACACGCTCTATAGTCTAAACGACTTGATGGGTTGTCGTAGATTCATCTTAATTGTGAGAGTGACAAAGTATTTGTCCGAATTGTTTGACGAAATCTATAGGAGATAGGAAAGAGAAGACCCAGGTAAACTTCCCTTACAAGTTACAACCCCAGAAAAGCTCACAGAAGTTCAAAATTTCAAACCGTTCCAAAGTTTTAGCTATTATCTGACCATTCTAAAGTTATAGCCGGCTCAGATATATTATATAGTTTACAGTTTCTATAGAAATACCTGCATTGACAAAATTTAATTTTTGACGCCGTCTGTTTTTTTTATTTTTTTTATTTCTTTTACTTGTTTTATAACAAATTCTTATCAAATATTTAAATTTTGTAAATTTTTATTCATTAATCAAAAAGGTTATTATTAATTTTATATGCGTAAGTAAATTCAATATGTAAAAATATTATTAAAAAAAACACATCCCTTTATCAAGACAAAAAGGTCTGTATTCAAAAAATTAGGTCTAATATTAATCATTTTGTTCCGTGTGTATGTGTGTGTTGTGTTGTGGTGGGTATTTAATATAAGGGGGTGTAAATTTATTTCTTTAACTAAATATAGTATGTGCAGGTGCTAAAGAAAGAAATTATACTAATTTTTTTTTGTATTGTTTTGTTTCGTCTCTTGGTTGTTTTATAAATAAATCAACTTTAGTACTTCCCGCAAGCACATATACTTCCACCTTACGAAGACGATATGTTACGATCTTAAACTATTGATATGGGATTTACATAAAACTTAATTTATTATTCTTTTTTTTCTACGGCAGTGTGATCACGATACGTACTAACAAATTTAGGTTTGATTTCTTCATAGAATGCAACCAATGTTATTTATCTAAAAATCGATTCTGCAAATTTTAAAGTAGTGCATTTTTTTAAATATTTATGTTTAGAGATTGTATTTCATTACGATTACTCTTGTGGAGAATCATATTAACAAAAATTAACAAAAACAAGTGAAAATAACAACTAACTGAGTTAATTGCTTAAATATCAGGTGTATATACTAAGTTCATCATTAATTCATTAATTGTTTAGTGTAATTTTTACACACGCACAAATGTGTAAATATACAGGATGGCGTATAAATAACGTTATGATTTCATGAATAACTTTTTTCTTTCTGATTTTATTTATCGTTGGCATTTCTTAAAATTTAGATTACAGTTTGGAAATATGTTCACATTATGTTTTGAAGATAATATCTTTCAAATGGTAATATCTTTCAAATAATATCTTTCCAGAGCATTTTCTGAAAAAAAAAACGTAAACAAAAAATTTCTTCACTAATTAAATCATAATGTTACTTATGAGCCACCCTATACAAAGTAGTGTGCATAAGGATGCTTGCTGTCCATATTATATGGTCTTGTAATCAAGAATAATGTATGAGTTAAAATTATGGCAAAACTATTTAGTTTATTAAATATTGATAAGAAAAAATTAACTCGTCAACCAGGAATCGAACCCCGGACCTCTGGATATCTAGTCCAGCGTGCTTAGTCCAGCGTGCTTACCGCTTCACCAAAGACGTTTCTGAAGTAAGACCCACTTTTTCATATCATTGACAGTATTACTTTTGTTTTCAAATATCAACATTATTATTCATATATGATTATTTGTGTATACCTAAAGTATGGAATAGACGCAGAACATTGTTGCAGCAGCATTGAACTCCGCCTACAAAATATTTTCTTTACAGACGTGCAACCAAAATTATGGAACATAATATTATTATTTTATGATGCTAGTCATAAAAATTCAATCATTTCTCATCTTGTCTCTATCTATCTCATTTAATTTCTATAGTTTAATTATATGTATGTATCTAGTAAAAAACTAGTGTTGGATAACATCTTTATATTATTATTACAAATGACCAATTTTTACAGAAACATTTAACTCCACCTACAAAATATCAAATAATTTTGATTTTTACAGCAACCGTTCAAGGACATGTCTTTTGTTACTGCAACCACTATACACATGTGCAACATAATAGGTTGCTGCATAATGTTGCTGTTCAATGTTCCTCGTTTGTAGACCCTATAAGTGTGACAATACAATACTTGTCAAATTCCATTTAGATTACGTACGACAAATATGAGAGAATTGACGTATACTATATAGACAAATGTCATTTAATTTTTAATTAAATATTGATCAAAGAAAAATCTATATAGTTTATGAAGATAAATTTCAAACAAGTATTTGTAAAAAAGGAATATTTTTTTCCTTTAATCTTTTCTTCAATCTCTTTCAAAGATGGATAGCTATAACAGTTTCAAAGATGGATATTTTTCCCACCTGGCGAGTCATTTTATATACACCCATATTCAAAATTTGGGTTTATCTTGTAAAGCAAATTGTAGTAAAAAGTGGGAAAAAAATTTTTTTTTCAATGATTATAAGCAGATCCAAATAATTTTTCACAATTGTGAAAAGAAAACCATTGAGCGCTCACAAAATATTACTATTGCTGTAATTTTACTAAATATAAGCACTCAACGGTTTTATTTTTACAAATGTTGAAAATTATTTTGATCAGTTTTACTCACTGAAAAAAATTATTTTCTACTTTTAAGTGCAGTTTAATTTTCAAACAAAATCATAAAATCATTGTTTGAAAAAAATGTTTTAACTTTATTAATTTTAATATAAAGATTAGAAAATCAATTTAATTTTCCAACGACTCTACTATTTCCAAATATTTATCAACGTTTCTACCAAATATCTATTTCAGGAATCTGCTTCAGGAAATATCTTCGAGTTTCATCATAAGTTGATCTAGACAAAAACGGTAACAGTCGTTTGCATAACATAGTCAATTTTTTTGTCGGTATTGTGATCGTACTACCTTAAATGTTTATAAATAATTTCGGAATTGTATCCTTTTTATATCTACGGTAGTTGTATAAAATTATTAACAAAAAAGGAGGTGCTACAGTGCTTTTAATATTTGTCAATTTTTTGGATATGCTAAGAGAGCTCTTACCTACGTATCTTTGATTTGGGCATACGTGTCTTTTATATACCTGATGTTTGAAAATTATTTGTTTAAATACAGACATGCATTCTTGTTTTGAGTTACGAGTATATGCATCCAGGATTTATTTTACTTGCTTAAAATCCAAGTACAACCACGCACGTCTTAATAAATGAATCTTGATGAAAAAAAAAACAAAAAACTAAACGAATGGAAACTAATACTTTTCGATTCACAGTGAAAAACTAATTACTTTTGGACGTACGCATTCGACTTTAATCGACTGTAAGTATTTTTCAACCTTTTAAATTTAATAACACTAGTAAAACTAGCTATCTAATAAAATAATCGCATTCAAATCGGTCCACGCGTTTGAGAGCTACGATGCCACAGACAGACAGATGCTTCAGACATATAACACGCCTCTGTTTGCATCGGGGGTTAAGAACTGATCCTTCAAACACATTGAAAATTTTCGATTTAGAAAACAATAACCTCATCATAGGGATAAAAATTGAAACCAGGGATAAAAATACTTCATGTAATCACTTTGTAGTTTCATGTTAGTAAAGTTACAGGAAAATTTATTCCAAAGTCTTTCGTTCTCATTCCAGCTTTAATCCACTGAAGAATAGCATTTAAAATTGATAGCATCGCAACTTGACTCTTATTTCAATAGAAATAAATACCTGATCAATAAAATTATAGATAATTTATTTGATTAATCGGTTTACAAATTTATTTTTATTTTTTTAACATCAACAAAATATGAATATTAATCGGTTTCACAGTGGTGGTTAACTTTTTTTTTTACATAAATATGCAAAACAACACAGCAAGTGGTCATTATATGTATAGATAGATTAAAACAACTATATTTTAATATGCATTGTAAACGGATTATTTGATAATGTGTATATTTGGCTGTTATTATAATTTTGTTTTGCATATTAATTTCGAATATTTGCAGTTAATGATGTTGTGCGATAATTTTGCTAAAAAAAATAACCTAAGTAAATATAAAAAAATTTCTTTGTACTTCCAGCGTTATTACTTGGCAAAAATCTATTAATTTAGAAATATGAAAAATTTCGTAAATAATTATATTTTATTAAATATGATTGAAGAGCGGATTTTATGCGTTAAAAATTATTTTTTAAATAGGCAAGAAAAATATACCAAATGTACCTATTTTATTGTTAATTTTCCACTTTACCGAAAATCATTAAACAAAAATTAATAAGCCTGTGTGCACGCCATAGAATGTTTGCTCTATGGTTTTGCCGTTAATTTGAACTATTCACTTGTTTTAAATATTTGGCTGGTTGAACCCGAAAAGCAGAATTAGAAATGGGTCATACGATATTCTCATATATTCCTCTAAAAGACTAAACTATTTCATATACTTAAGAAAATGACTTAATTCATTTTTTTCATGATTTTGAAGAATGCGTTTTTAGGTAAAAAGATCACGGAAACACTAAAATTGTATCCCTATACAGGGTGGCTTATTTTAAACAATACACTTGAATATCTTCTAGAAAGCGGTTTTGGAAAAAATTACCCGAATAAAATTTTCGGAGGGGAATATCGTCATCTAAATTTTCATTCTGACTATGGCCTTCAAGGTTATTTGAAGATCAATTAGCGTTTTTCAAATAGAAACACACATGGATTTTTAAGGTTAAATTTCAAACAAAATGAATTTTCTAAGGTTAAATTGCATTTTTTGAGAAAAATACGGTCTTTAGGAAAAAACTTATTCAGAATAAAATGTTTTAATTTTTGTTCATTGGATAGCGACCACATCATTGGATTTGTGTAAAAATACAAAATTTTTAATTATTTAAAAAAAGAAGATCGATTCCTATTTATTGATCACCAATAGACTTGATTAACAAGTTTTAGTGTTCTTTGTCATCAGGATTACGTTTATGTCAACAATAAATGTGTTCCCATTTGAAAAACACTCGTTGATCTTCAAATAATCTTGAAGTTTGTGGATAAGGTGAAAGATAAGATCACCATACGATCTCCTCTCCGAACAAAATAACTTTTGTTCAGGTCATTTTTTCCAAAAACGATTCCTTGAAGAAGTATTCAAATATATTGTTTAAAAGGAGGACACCCTGTTATATAACATACACACAAGGTTATTCGTTTTTGTAGTCACAAGTTTGTAACGATTGGAAATATTGATTGTAGAAAAAAAGCTTTCGTACTGGTACTCATTTTTCCATTTCCTAATAGTAGTCTGCAAGTCTGCGAATAATTTGATACAAAATCGAAATGAGATAACGATTTATTCAACATATTCTGCAATATTCAACTATAGGCATTTCTCTTAGAATCCCTTACGATTTGAGTTCTCAGACATAAAAATTTGATATAAATTTTATTATATTTATCGATGCATAAATCCATGAAATAAAAAATAGATAATCGTAGACTGCACACGATTATTAAACGAACATTTCTATTAGAAATGTCAAAATAAATTTAAATTGATGAAATAATTTAATACATTATAAACGATATAATTGCTTGCGTTTTTAATTTATTAATTAATTTGTTGTTTTATAAGTTTGTCAGTATAATGAACCTATAATTAAAATTTAAATAACACAATTTTCAAAAAAATTAAAAATAAAGATTGGTATTCCAATATTGATAACGTATTTATTAATAAATAATCCAAAATGTTTACAATTTATTTTTTATCAAAAATAAATATTTTCACGTATTTTATTTTTTTAAGTGCAAAAATTATAACTTGTTATTATTAAACATATTTTGTATTTTATTGAAATCAACATGAAAAAAATATCAGAATTAAAATAAGTTTATAATTTGGAATGTTAAAATTAATTACCGTTGCATTTATCAAAATCAGTCCATCAGTCCAGTTTAGTTAATGGAACTCGTTTACTTACATATTATTAAAGGAGTACAATAACGGTAGCTAGAAGGTTCAATTTTTTTTCATAAAGTGTTGATTCAATTTTGTATGTAGTTGAAATTTTCCGCAAATTTTGCTTATATAGATAGGACGGCGCATAAGTAATGTTTTGATTTAAAACTTTGAAAAACTTATGATGGCACAGAACAAAGAACCATAGTTGTTCAATTTTATTTTGAAAGTCAGCATTCGATTATTCCAGACACAAAGATCATATCGAAATTTCTTTCATGTTTCGACAATTTACCGATTGGTTCATCGTTTTCGGCAACATGGGACTGGCTGTGATCTTCCGCGTGCTGGAAGCGTGCTCGTGCATTTTGAAATGATGTGAACATTGCTCGGGTCAAGCAAGTGTTGAGGAAAACCTCGAAACTTCCACCAGGTGACGTTCTCAGCAGTTGGTGATGTCTAGGTGGTGTTTGCAAAGAATTTTAGATACGTTACACCTTCACCTTTTCCCATATAAGAATCAATTGGATCACGAGTTGAAACCAAATGATGCACAAATACGCATTCATTAAATATCATAACGTTACTTATGCGCCATCATATTATTTTGAATTTTAATACATTGTCCCTTTAATTTATGAAGAATGAGAATATAATTGACACATTTTTGTTATATTCCTTTAAAAAATAAAAGCGTTAATAATGATATTCATTAACATAATCAAATAAGGATTCAACCTCGGAAAGAAAGATAATAACCTACAAATTTGCATAAACTTTTTTTTGACATTCTAAACACCGACTCAAAAGTATCATGTAGTCATCACGTGTCCGCGGCATACTAGGGTACACGTTGCGAAAATCGTTTTTTTTGGTATAATAAAACTTGTAGAGCATAACATTCACTATAATTTATATTCTGATCATTTTTTCGGTTTAAGAACAGTTTTTGAGATATCGTGCGTAGAATAGGGATTTATTCAATGCTTTTTGAGATCAAACCGTCATTGAATATGACACAACATCTGTGCCGCTAAAGAAAAGGTAATCTACAAATTATTGCAATGCTTGAAAAACAATCTGACTTGTACAAAGAACAACAAAAGTAGCTTTCTTATTTCCAAAATTTTACAGTTGATGTATACCAAAAATCCATTCGGTTTTCGAAAAAAGCTTAAAATAAAAGCTGTTAGTAGTTTTATAATGAACCACTTTCATTCCAAGCAATTTTTCAAATCCGACTGGATAATCAACAAATCAACTGTAAAATTTTGAAAAAAGAACCCTACTTTTGCTGTTCATCGAAAAGGTCAATTTGTTTTTCAAGCACTTCTATAATTTGTAGATTGCCTTTTTTTAAACTGCGCAGTTGTTGTGTCACAAGTATAGACAAGTATCGTATGTGTAACGTGCCTGCCGGTACAGTCTTGGACAAAAATTATGGCTTATTATGGTATACATTTCTTCACTCTTACCATACGCATACGCTCCACAACTTTTTGAAAAGATTGTATCACGACAACTACCTTAACAACTTATATATTAAGTTAAAACACCCTAAAGTTTTTATTAAATTCAAATTAAATTTATGTCAACTCATAGAATGATTAATACACAAAAATATACTCCCGTTCAATAAAATTCTGAACCAAATCAGTCTCTCACAATTTTGATTATTGTTGTAGTAAATGTTGTTTACTATACTTCTATTTCTTTTTTCACACTTAAAATATATACTAGTTATTTTTGTTTTATAAATGAATAATTATACAGAGACTTACAAAATTGAGGAGTTTTATAAAATGTAAGAAAATTAACATTTCAAGTCTGTTCAATTTTATTGAACGGGAGTGTACCTACGTATTCATTAACAAAAATTTTGTGTTATATATTGGAGAAGATACGAAGGAGATACTTACTTTTTTAAAAAAAAAAGTAGATCTAGTTCAGAATCAAACAGAACATACACAGACACAAAGCCTAAATAATAATAATAATGATAATAATAATTAACCGACTCACCATCTGCTATATGTATATGTATGTATGTATTTTTATTTAAAATGGTGTGTATGTGATGTTTTTAAATTCGCCGTTACAAGAAATTGTATTTAGTATGGTTTTAACATAATATATATCATCTGAACATATCCTGCAATAAAAAATAATGCATATTTATATAGAAACTTTTGTAAACATTATTTACACAGTTAATGCAAAAAAAAGAGAAAATAATCTGTGATGTAAGGAGTCAAACAACCTCTGCGTTTACAGATTGTAATCTTTATATAGACGTGTTTGAATGTTAGAAGTGATATAATTTTGGATTATATATATCCGGATTTACAGTAGCAACAAAAGAATCAAAAGATTTTTTTGGTGTATTAATGAAAATAAGTTTCTTTTAAAAAAAATACATTTTTAAAAACAAGCTTTTTATAGTATAACTAATTTTTTACAACTTTACTTCTTATGTGTTTTTCAATTTTCTCAATATTAAGAGAGATATACCAAATTTTGTGTTTCCCCCTCCCTCTGACCCGAAGATCTGACCCGAACATACATACATACATACATACATTGCAAGTTAAATAAAAGCTTGTAAAATAGTTTTGAACCCGGGGCATGATGTGAAAACATATATCCTATATACTATAGCAATCCATATACAATGTTAAATTTCCATTTAAAACACGAATGCCGATGATTGCCGACTGTTACATATCCGATCGTTACATAAAAAACGTGACAGTCGAATTTGAATTTTATTTCACAAAAAGTCATACTTGTATAGTCTCACTATAGATATTTTCACATCAAAGAGGAGAAATAAACCAGGTGTGAAGAGTCCCACAAACTCTGTTTACAAATTTAAATCTGTATCCTTCCACTCCACTCAATTCTCACATTCTTAGGCATCACTATGGACCTTACGGTCGAAGTGTGTTCCGTCCAGGACAGCCGCTAAAATCTATCTATCTAAGTGTGCATATGAACGAATTCTTTAATTGAAGATTGTAACAGAAAATGGTATGCTTTTATAAACTGTTAGACAAAGCTCAAGCTTTAATACCAATCTGATTCATTTATTTCATGAATAATTTTTGTTTAATTAATTTCCCATTCATTTAATGGTGGAGGCGACGGGTAAACACAGGTATTATTAAATACATTCCGTTTTTGCTAAGTTTCTTTCATAAGAAAATTTAGCTTTTGTAGTACCGTTAAAACGGTTTTACAAAAATTTATTTAAATATCCATCGATCCTACCTAGTAGAAGGTCAAGAAGAATTATAATATTGTAATTATAGTGTAATATTTACATAAAAATGATCTAAAACCCTGACGAACTAAAATCCTATGGTAACTAGATATTCATTATGACTCGTGCCTCCAGAAAAATTCAGTTAAGCTCACTAGTGCCTACGCGACAAGTTTTTAAATTTGTAATCATTTGTATGATAAAATATTTCTTAATCACTCACAAATCACAAATACATTCCTTTATAACATGTGTACAATTATGCAAAATTTCACTAGAATATCATAATTTCTTAATTAATCATCCCTGGTGTAACTGATGCGAAACACTGGGTGCGAAATTTGACGTCCAGAGTACGGTACCTAGTGATGATTTACTGTTTTTCTAATAATACTAATTAATAAAATTTAATGATTCAATGACATGTTAGTCTATATAGAAACATTGATATATAGTATTATGATATTTAAGGATGTTCCAGCATTGAACCACTTTTCGACAGATTTTGTTCATTTTTTTCACAGGCTAAAAATAACGTTTTCTAATAAATCCCGAAGCTTCAGAATTTTTGACCGTTTAGAACGCGAGATAATTAATAGTAAAGTTATCATTCTCTCTCACTCTCTTTGATTAGAAGTATGTAAAACTTCATGCACCCGTCCAACTATTATCTGTTGTATTAAAAAAATACTCGACATAATTTAAAAAAAAAAGCTAGAATAGTAAAGATAAATATTTATTAAACAAATTTTGTTTTTAAATCGCATTTTACTGTTTTGCTTTCGAAATATAAAAGTTAAAAATTTTTTTTCTTTCAAAATAACATTATTTTGTACATGTGAAGCGTGAATTTGTCTATGAGAATGCAAATGTGTGTATATATACTTGTTCTATAATAAAATCAAACCGATTTTTTGTCATTATATAACACAATGCTGGAACTTCCTTAAGTATACACAAATAATAATATGTCATTACGAGTATTTCTTACCTGAAATATCACTAAATAGTTAATAATTTCTATCAGATCACGTATACTTTGATAATGCAGTTGACATTATTTTTTCTTACTAATCCATTGCTTAATCATTATGAAAATTTAACTGATTATGTTTTGGATTTAAGGAATATTTATCATTTTTGACACTTCTTCACGACCATAATGCGAGATGATATTAGATAGAACAAAAGGGGTAGATCGAAATCGAAAAAAAAGGGTTCAGTTTAAAAAGACACGGACCTTAAAAACTATTTTAATAAAATATAATGATACAATTTTGACACTGAATAATTGTAATTTCTATTATTTTCTATTTTATTTCTGTAAATATAGTTGAATTAATTCAAAATAAAAATAAAAATAAATTGTAATACAGTTATGACTTGTTTAAACATTAAAATATTTTTATTTGCGTTAGCATTTATTTATTTACATTTCAAATTTTGTTATTCTTATTATTATTATGATTCTTCTATAAATTATAAAGGTTGAGTAAGATTTATTATTACGTTGAACATAATTTTTAATAACTACGCGAGATTGATGCGAGGCTTGGAGAAAATATCGTTAATATCGTGAATATAATTGTTTATATTAACGATATTAAATTTATTGCTAAAAATTTAATATTACTTTTATACAACTAATTGCGTATTGAAGACAATGTAGCAAAAATTTATTGTGGAATTCTTGTTGGAGCCCGTAAGGTCAATCATGTGTTACTTCTGTTTAAAGTGGATCAAACATTTACCATCCTATTCATAAATTCAACAATGACTGTGCAAGTGCATCTGGACAAAAGGCTTACTTGGCGAAACAGCTCATATGGGCCAAGTATTAAGTTTACATATTAAGTTTAGTAAATATCTTTGGCTGCTAAATCGCCATTCTAAATTATCTCTCGATAACAAACTATTAGTGTAGTGTAAAAGTATTTTAAAGCCTATGTGGAATTATGGAATACAATTGTGGGGTACGGCTAGTGTTAGTATCATTGAGATCCTACAGCGTTTTCAATCTAAAGTGTTACGTACGATAAGTGATTCACTGTGGTATGTGCGGAACTATGATATACATCGTAGCTTAAATGTATCTACAGTGCGTGAAAAAATAGTGCGATTTAGTGAAAACTTATGTCTACCGACTAGAAATGCATCCAAATGTGTATGTGCTCAATCCTCTTGTTTAAACAGTGATAGTTTAAACAGACTTGATAAACTTAATATTTTAGAACATAAATATAGATTTTTATGACATTTTAGTTATTAGTTTACTTAATTATATTAGTATATAGTTCCACTTTGTGCCTACCATTGGGTTGTCACAATTCATGAGTTTCTCTGGTTATCACTCTATTTATAGTTCTGTTAGAACTGGTCATAGAAAAACTAAAGGATAATAAAAAAAAAATTTGAAAATAAGCGTAAGGCTAAAAAAAATTATAATGAACAGATTTCAACGCGACAAACAAAGACAATGTTTTCTATAAAGTTCAATTCATACTTTACTGACCGTCAACTTCAAATTATTATTTAAGGTAATATACATGATGACGTTCACGTAAATCGACAACGTTAGGGAACGTACACGTACTTATCGTGGAAAGGATAATTATTTTTGTCACGTTCCATTTCGGTCTATTTTTTTGTGTAAAATATCATTTTTAGCCTACTGATTTTATTCGCAATGATTTACTCAAAGAAGATACAGAAATTTAAATAAGCAAGAAATTTTTGGCTTTCATTCAAAATGAATACTAGTAATTTTGCGTGACATTATTGTTCCGTAAAGGTGAAAGAGCCTATTAAAATAATGATCTGAGTCCTATATATTCATGCCATGACGAGACAAGATTGCCCGAGAGGATGATTAAGATTTTTGATCTCAACACATTGTCGAGAGTCGAAAAACACACGCCGAGAGTCAAAAATACAAAAAACAATACTGATTTTTAATCTTTAAACACTATTGAAGAAAGTTGGCATCCACGTCTTTTGATGCGGTTTTCCCCTTCATTTCGACAGCTTTTTGCAAATGGCTAGACTAGAATTTATCCAAATTGAAGAAATTAAACTATGGGAAAATATTATAGATAAAAATCTCGTTTCTTAATCTTTATAGAATCTTTCTTGTGTCAAGTGTGTACACAACTTTCTGATTAAAAAAAAAAACAACATAATTGAATAATGATTCTCCATTATTATAACAAGTAAAGGACCCCTGAAGTATATCTACAACAATATATTAATATAATACCAGAGATCGTCTTCTCTATTGAATTCAAACCGGTACTTTATTTTACAATTTAGTTTTTTTGTATTTTTTTAATATTATTATTTTATTTATATAAAAAAAATAGTAGTCTTTCAAAATTAAATGTGATTGTGGCGGTATTTTTAATTTATTTCAGCCATGCACATTATTATTTACAAACAACTAATTTTTCTCTCTCTCTAATGTTTTGTTTTGTTAAATAGATTCATATAAAATTTAAAAATAATTATTTAAAAAATTAAATTTGTTCAAAGTTATTTAGTTCACAATTTTATTTTTACTTTTGTTAAAATGAATTATTATATTTAATTGTTTGCCAAAATTTTTGATTAAAATAACTTAGCTTCTTTAGATCGGGATTTAACTATCGGATATTTTGAAATTGTAAGGCTCATTGTTTGTAAGAGGTTGGGGTTCGATCCTGGGCATATGCTAGATTTCCTCACTTCATGTCTTCTAAAACTGACTGGACATACTCAAATAAAGATAAATTGACTGTACAGCAAATATGTATCGAATGATATTCTGACTAAATATATACACAAAAACCAAAGTGGTTTAATTTCTCTAGCTGACGTTTATTATCTTAAGAGAGTCGATTATAAGATTCTTTATAGAGCCATTAACTTTGATAACACTATGTTTGACACCGGCAATAGATAAAAATTATCCAAGTCCTAATTGCAATGTTAGATAAAATTAATTTAGGATTATGTTTAGGGAAAAAGAGACACATAATCAATTTAATTATTTTATCGTAGCTCTTGTCATTTTAAGACTAGAACCTCAATGTAATTTCCCACCACTTCGCTCTAAATATTTATCGACACTTCCACCAAATTTAATTTCAGTGAATATTTTCGAATTCTATCTCTTGTAGCGAGATAAACAAACCAGTTTTAAATTCTGATAATAAGCTTATAAACAAAAAAATTTCATCAAAATAGGCCCAGTAATTTTTGCGTGATGCTCGAACAAACAAACAAATAAACAGACATTGGAATCGCATATTATCGAACTGCTACCACAAATTTGGATGAAATTCCCTATATAAGGTTATCTGGACAAGAAAAAAACACGAAAGTCTTTAATATAACGATTTGGAGAGCGGTTTAAGAGATATCGCCTGAAACCGTATAAAAGGAAGCAAAATAAATTATTAGTTAGCCTGGAGGAAAACGAGATAACCAATAATCAATTCACTTGTTCAAAAAATATAACTTTTTTAATCGTTTTTGTAAGCATCTACATCTATCCACTCATCTAAAATGAGACTAATCTCTCATTGGGACTAATATTACTTGAATATTTCCCAACTTTTTTTTCAAAGTTTTTCTCGAAGATGATTGAGCTGAAACTTTGCTAAAACTATTGAGCTTGTAAAAAAAAACTTTCAAACAAAAGTTACTTGTTTTTACAAAAAGCTTTTATTTAATTTAAATATTCTCACGTAAATACACGATTTGGTAGAAGATAAAATTTTCTAGAAAAATGTATCTTAATTTGTTTTGGAGTTATTTTCTGGAATATCAAATTCACTTTTTCAGGTTTTTCAGGTTGCTTGCCACTCTGTGAATTACTAAACCAAACTATATAATAATATATATTTATTCTTTCTGGTGACAATTTTAAGTCTGTCATAAATTTATGATAAATAAAACAACTTGTTAATAATATTTATGTAAAATATTTGAAATACTTGAATACTATACGAAGCCATCGCTCACATTTATAATAAACATAACGGACCCTGACTCTTGAAACAATTAAAAAACATAAAAGGAATTTTTGGACGATACATAATATATAATATAATTCATAATAATTTTTGTCATAACTGTACCTCTTGTATGTATAAGAAGACATCAGATATAATGGTACATATTTTAGAACTCAATAAATAAAATGTTCACCAATTATACAATAAGAACAAACCGAAAAAAAAATAAAACCTATTTTGACAAAATGGAAACCCGACTTCAAAAATCAAATATTCTATAACAAAAAATGCACTAAAAAGTAAAAAAAATAATTGCATATTCTTGTGCCAATTTTAGTTCACCTAAGCAAAAATTTTTAAATATATATGTACAATTATTGTTATTTTTGGAGGCGGTGTCCAAAAGTTATGTGAATTTCTCTATGCTGACACCGATTTCAAAAAAATTTTTTTATTTTCCCATTATGAATGAGTATACCCTTTCAAAAAAAAAAAAATTCGCAAAAATCGGTTATCACATATAAAATGAGGATTTTCCTTGATTTCCAAAGGATCCCCTCACCAGAATGCGATTTGGTGTCAATGGGACCTACCTGAAATCAAACCCTTTAAAACAATAAAACAAAAATTCAAAATCGGTTCATAAATGACGGAGTTCTGAGGTGACAAACATTAAAAAAAAAATTAAAAAAATACAGACGAATTGAGAACCTTCCTCCTTTTTGAAGTCGGGTTAACAACAAGCAACGAAAAAAAAAATTGGTATAATTAAGCCATTATTACAGAGAGATGGATATTGTTTTAAATTGAATTTTGTTGATAACTTCATTATAAAATACAAGCGTTTTTAATCAGTTCTGATTATAATTGAATTGAATTATTTGGCGACAAAAAGAAATAAAGTTATTAGTAAACAAACACACAGATCCAATTTTAGGTTCGAGAGACGACAAAAGTCTAAAACAAAAAGAGAAAAAACGATTTCTCTGATTTGTTCACTGGATAATTTTACAATACATCTAAGATCTCCAAAATATAAATTGATTATTAAACAATTTTTTTATCAACACTAATAATAATCCAATAGGAGTTCCATTCTCAGAATTGTGTATCATTTACAAAATTTTACCATTAGTACACTAGACTTAAAAAATATTGACACCATCTAGAATGGTATGAGAACAACAGATTAAATTTGTTTTTCTCAATGAGTGTATGAAAGGCTTAACTAAAATATATGATAGTACTATCGTCTTTCGAATAAAATATGTTTTTAGCGAATTTCCTGAAAGGAAATAGAGCTACTAGTCCCGTACCAAAGTCAAAATTTCGCAAAAATTTCTTCAAATGTCCATCGATCGTACCTAGTAGATGTCAAAAATCATCATCTGTAAAATTTATATATATATATATATATCTATGGACATATATATATATATATATATATATATATATATATATATATATATATATATATATATATAATAATAATAATAAAATTAAAACTGTTTTGTTAGGTTTGCGACAGCGCACAATAAAAAAATATACACATGCATATACACATACATTGTCAAATCGAGATATGCCAAATCAAGTCAAATCAATTTCTAGTTAACATTTACTGATATTTTACAATGACTACTTTAAAACTTTTTTCAAATCCTAAATAAATTTTATTAAAGATAGTACACATTTGACTCTAGCATAGCACATGAACGTCCTTAAATAATGGTCTATTCTAAAATTGATATCGTTATGTTAATTTGGCAACATTGCATTTAATTATATATTATTGATCTCGCTCATATTATCCCAGAATATGAAATAACTAGCTGGATAGATAAATACTTTTCTTTTCGTAAACTTTTTGTACCTATACATCAATTGATAGCATCCTAACATAGCATCTAGATAGTTCACTTGGAAGAGCACTGGTCTGGAATACCAGAGGTCTTGGGCTCAATCTCCAGCCAAGACGTGTGAAGGTTTATCGTATCAAAACAGTGATGTCAAAATAATGTTATAAATACTCGTGCACTTATATATAATTGCTTGCGGTACAATGAAATCGAAACTTTTTTGTTGCCTAATATATCTCCTTCTCAAAGTGAAAATTTGCTAAGATTATCCACTATGCAAAATTTTACTTAATGAATCTGCAATATTACTTTTCAATCATTTTCCTAGCCGTTATGAAAATTTTACTGATTTTTATAATGTTAATATCAACAATAATTTCATTAGTTTTAAAGAATTTTTAATGTTTTTGTCGAAGTGACCCAGCAACGTTCATAAGCGTTAATTACTAATTAATCAAAGATATTGTGAATGTCTTATCCAACCATTACTCATAGATTTCACTGCCTTTTAAGTAGTGACATCTTTTGTGGAATTATTCTAATTCAAGTCTATATACCTCAATCTAAAAATCAATATAGCAATAATTCTAGATAATATTTTTGGATCGGGAGTGTACACCCTAAAAAAACATATAAAACATCCAATTGTAAATAATCGTAAAAAAATATATTATGACATAATTTATTTTATATTGACAATCGAAAATATATTGAACGGATAATATATAAAGCCTATTTTACATATATACAGTTTTGAAAATAGTCGCGTAAATGATAGAAAACTGAATTTTTTATGGTTTATTTTACTATGATAAAACATGTTTTACGGGGAACGGGGAAGCGAGATTAAAAACTATTGAAAATAGTGGAAAAACATATAACACTTTATTTATCCATAATTTTATCTTCTACAACTTTTATCTGAAACTATTTTCTGTTCGTTGTGTTATTTTTTCAATTATGAACGAAAATTATGATTGAAACTTGTTTATCAACCTTCCCTTGGGCCACCAACCCTTCATACTTTACAATATAGTAAAATACACATTCTATCAAAAATTTAATTCTCTACTATTTGATCGACTTTTTTCCAACGGCGGAAGGTACAGGATATCTGAGAGCTACGTTTTATTTAAATGTGCATTGCCTGCAAAGGTGTTTCAGGTTTTGGGTCTTGAATACATAAATGCATATGACATAATGTTATAAACTTTATATTCAGCAAATTAAACTTTATTATACAGCAATTAGCCTTTTTCCTCTGAAGATTTTTTAAAAATCCACCAGAGGCAGCACTAGTGGAGGGTACACATGTTTTGATTATTTCATTGGCAGCAATGTTAAACAACGTGATAACTCGGCAAAAAATTAATTTTTTTAAATTGCTCAAAAAGTATCTTTTTTGGCTTGCTTTAGGCTTCATTTATGTGGATTATTAGACATTTTTATGAAAAACTCGAATTTGTGAAGCAAATTTGTGAAAAATGATGAAGTGTAAATCAGACTTCATACGAAAAAAGAGAAGCTACTAATTTTTTCTTTCAATATCATTTAGTTTAAAACATTCATATTATTATGTTAGTCACATATAAATTATCTATACTGAATTAATTTATCATTTTAAATGAGGATTCTTAATTTCGAAATCAATCCATTTATGCAATTATTTAATTTTTATACCCAATGTATATTTATAAAATTCCAGAATATTAACCTAAGTATCTAAAGGCTCTGTGAAATATTCCATCTAGCAACTCTTCTAGTCATGGTCTGTATATGGGATTCATCGAGAATCAATGAGACTATCCATCACTTTAGAATAAGTTTTGCTCCAAAAATTACATTGGAAATATTTGTAAACTAAGAATCTGATCCCCAGAAATACGCTTATATATAAAGAATATTTATATAATGAAAATGAGATGAATAGCCCGTTGAAAAATCAACGGTTTATTTGATATAAAGTATATGATCTTTCATTGTGGGAAAAGCAAACCATTAATATTTTTAATTCAAACTTGTAACAACTATGTTAATAAATTAGACACGTGATAAATATATGTTTTAAAATTTTCTTTGATTTATTCAGTTTAATTTAAATGAATTGGAAAATAGTATTATCGAACATTAACCATTAATTATTTTAATTAGCATAAATGAAATGTTTTTGTGATCGTTAAAAAAATACATACAGTTATACAAATATTTTGTAGAATTTTGCGAATGTACTATATTGGATTTTGTAAAATTTTGAATTATATCTAGAACTCGAACGTCCTTAACGTAGTTTACAACGTTTAACGCGTAATAAATAAGAGGAAAAGTAACTAGGGAAAATAACATCTGTAGAATACATCTTGCCAAAATACATCCAATGCACTCCTCAAAATAACATAGATCTGCAATAAACTCAAACCAGAGAGTCCATCCATATAAACAGACTAAACGCGTGATCAGAGTATTTGATGCAATATGATTGGTTCATTTGATAACTGGGACCTTTAAATTTGAATTAATTCAAGTCTCTTTAATATTTATCTCTTTTTTAATATTTATTTTTAATTGTCATTGTTATATTTGCTCTTGTTATTATTTTTATTGTTTCTATCCATATTCATAAGAAAACAAGTGAACATAACAACTAACTTGAAGTTAATTGCTTACATACCCGGTATGTAATTTATGTAAAAAAGTTTATAACAAAAGTTATTTACTTTCAAAAAAAGAACATATTTTATCTATAAATTTTTGTTCTACCTCAACCTAAACAAGGTCCGATTTTGCCCCTTCACGAACTTGATCTTACTTTTTAGCTTTAGAACACAAAATTTCGGTTGTTTACCTCTTTTCGTTTTTTAGTTATCGTGTCAACAGACGGACGGACATACGGAAATGACCGAATTAGGCCATTCTATGGACAGCTATTTCAAACATTTATGTCTGCGATCAATATTTTCAAGCGTTGCAAAGTCGGGACTAAACTTAATATACCTATGTATTTTTACATATACCGGGTATAATGATATGAATAATAAACGAAAATGATATGTTCAGTGAATTTATTTGTTATTGTCGACGGACTGTGAAGCTTGAGTTTGTTAATACACATAAAATTTATAATTTTAAATAGTTTTTAAAATATGAAAGGACATTGCACATGGGCCAAACAACAAAATAATATCTATATGATGAAAATGACAAACGAATTGAAATGGTATATGATACGGTTATAAACATAAAATATGTCATGATTCGTTCAAAAGTATATATTCAATTTGAAATACAGAAATTATGTTACAAGCAACCCAAAAAATAAATAATAATAATATATAACTTCATTTAGTTTAGTTATTGCATAATTTAATAATATAAAATATATTGGACATTTTTTATTATTTGCTGGAATTGAAATTGATAGTTTTACAAATGTCGATACATTTGGGAAAAAAAACACTTCACTGTTTTTTTTTTTGTTTATGTACCCGACAAAAGATATTTTATTGCAAAATAAAAACAATAATATAATGATATTAACATATTATACATTTGTATAATTTTTGGACGTTTTAATAAGGACGTTGCGTCAAAAATAATGAAAATGCTTTAAAGTCAATGCTTTATAGTAATGTTTCTGTAAAAAATTATGATTTGGAAAAACCTTAAACTATCAGTATTTTGAAAAATTATACAAATTTAACATATAGGTATACAATTGTTGGTTTCATTTTTTATTTTTGAGGAAGAAACTGTGTTCCGAAACTAGTCAAATAAAGTGATTTTACGAAAATTTCAAAGATTTGTTTTATTTAATAACTATAATGGATTTCCGTCAAGTAACGGCCAAAAAAGTAATTCAATACAAAAAATTTATGCTTCTAAACCCATTGCTTTAGAAAAAGCTGCGATGTCTGTCAGTCAGTAAATAGTTTTTATGAGAGTTAATTCGCCAATTTTTCGAAAAAATTAACATTTCAAACTATCAAAATGTAGAAAAAAATTACTTGATTTAAATAAAAACACACATAATGGATTGATTACTGTTTCGATTGCACAAAATAAACAGTCATGTTTTTTATCTCGGCCCTCAGGTCAGTTCTCAAAATCCCAGAATAAAGTTATTTTTTATACACGGTCTGGACGTTAGAAAAATTTGAAAAAATGAATTTGAAAACCAGAATAACAGTACAAGGAGATATCCGTAAACAATAAAATATATGTGTGAATAATAAATATAATGTAATGACTAAGTAGCTGTAGTGTAATGGTTAGCACAACTGGTAGCGGTTAGACGGAGGTCTATGGTTCGAGCCCTAGTGATTAAATTTTGGGCATCTCCTTGTTTCAAATACAACTCTCAATATAACAGATTTGACTTGTATTAGTTTTCAGATATAATGCACTAAAAAGGAAAAAAAACAATTAAATAGCTATTAATAAAGCTTGCGACGCTTTGTATTAAAAATTTCTTCAAGAAGAGTGGTTTAATTACAGAATAAAGCACCTCAAACTTTTATATTTAACTATTTAAATATTTTTTTGTTTTGTTTTCAATGCGTTATTTGCTAATAAAAGCTTGTTTTTTTTCAATTAAAATTTTTTTTTAATGTTTACTAAAATACAAAAGAACTAATTAAATAAAAATAATGTAAATCAATTAATCTTTAAGAGATAATTGGGGGAATTTATTGATTGAACAAAACTCAAAAACCCAAACATAAATAATTAACAATGATCTTTGTTAGGAACATTGAGTTTTTGAACCAGTATGTGTCTTTTGTCTAACAAATAGGTTAGGTATGGATGGGCACCTATAAAAATGTACCAGTTGGTCAACATATTCATACTGCACAGAGCAAAAAAGTGAATACCTAGGAAAAATTGGTGTTCCACTTGACCAGTCATGCGTAAATTATCCAACTTTTGAAATGAAACAACATGAAATACATTTATAAATATTTTGACGATGAACTCTCTACTGTATAGACAAATTTTAATCTCCTATTCCATCAAATATAAAAAAACGGTTGAACAACAAAGAGAATAAATTTATAATAATGATATGGACGTGATGTTAGCGCGTGCCATACTATTTACTGAGAAAAAAAAACAGTAAAGTATCTTCTCCCATATTGTTATACGTGTGTATAGGTATTTTAAATATATAAAACAATATGGTTTAGAAGTATGTTCCACTACGAATAATATTAGAGAGTTACATGTACTTCGAATTTTCAAAATGTGCAATTTATTTTTGTGTATTTTCTTTAAGAACAATATTTCAAAAATAGTTTAAGAAATTTTCAAGTTAATCCAAATGAAGTAATAGAGGTGTTAATAGTATCGAAATTACAAGCTGTCGATGCTGTACCGGAAGATAGCAATATGGAATTCTGAATTTTGAATAAGTAATAAGTAATTTAATAATAAATTGTTTTTGGATTCAGTATTTTCGTGTAAATATTTAAATTTCTTTTTCTCCAAACTACATTTATAAAACGGTGACCACTGTTTTCCAGAAAAAAATCCAGTCGATTTGACCAATATATTCCCTCATTATACGATTTTAATTTGTATCCCTTGTTCTTTAGCATTTAATTATTTTTTGAGATCAACTCTTCGAGTTTTTTTTCCTAAGAAGTTATAAGGTCCATTGTGATGCCTAAGGATGTGAGGATGTGAGTGGAACTATGCTGATATTCATCTGGAGTTTTTTTTTTCTTAATAATTGACAAACTGCCGATGCCGGGATTCGAACCCATAACCTCCCAGTTTCTAAGTAGGCATACTGCGCAGACATAACGCTTTAGACCGCTTGGCCACTTGGACTGGTATCCTAAAGCTAAGTTAGATTTGCTTTTAAATTTGTCTATTTATTTGGGTGGCATTTATTGTGAACCATTTTGTACATTTAAAATTTGTCTTTTATAACGTACTAAGTAAATTGTATTCGAAAATTTATGGTTACCTATATATAACATTTTAACGATGCAACAAACACAAAAACAATATGTATATTGAATGAATACTTGTTTTAAAAATTTTTTTTTATTTAGCTGTATATAGCTTTATAGTTGCAAAGTCGTTATTACAATGTTTATTAAAGCATATCTAAAGAGAATATTATAATATTATGTAAACTGACTCCACTGATCAATATCACCCTAATCTATTTATAATATCATTATCATATATATAATTAGATACTAATATTGTTAACTCTATATACCGGTAAATCATTTTTTTTTTTTTAGTAAACATATGTCGTTGTTATTTATTGTAGGCTGTCGAGTTTTCCATCGTATAAACTAAAGTATAAACATGCCAATATTTATATCATAACGATGACATTTTAAATATTATGTTAAATGAATTATTATTTAGGTTGTAACCCCTTTTTATGACGGCTACCGTTCACAAACACACGTATGAAGTACGCTCATATAATTGTTGTTAATTTATGCTTTTTTTTTATAGAATTTTATTTTATTTTTGTTGCTGTGTTGATCAAGTTGTTTTAGCACCAGTTGTGTTTCTTGAAAAGAGTAACGATGTTCCAGCATACCACAACTTTTCGACAGATTTTGCTCATTTTTTGTTCACAGGCTAAAAATAACGTTTTTTAATAAATCCCGAAGTTTCCCGAAAGTGATCATTCTCTCTCACTCTCTCTGATTTGAAGCATGTGAAACTTTATGCCCGCCCAACTAGTATCTGTTGTATTAGAAAAAATACTCGACAGAATTTAAAAAAAAAAACTAGGAGAGTAAATCTAAATATTTATTATATGAATTTTAAAAAAAATTGTGTGTTACCGTTTTGTTTTCGAAATATAAAAGTTTAAAATTATTCCTTTTCTTCAACATAACATTATTTTGTATATGTGAACAGTGTTTTTGTCTATGTGTTGTATATGTGTGTTTATGTATTGGTGCCATATTAAAATCAAACCGGTTTGTTGTACTGATTGCATAACACAGTGCTGGAACGTCGTTAAGTATATGACATCGTGAAAAAACACATTTCCAGGGCAATGATATTAGGGTATTTTTGTAAGCTCAGTTAAGCTTCCATAACTGAGAGTTTAAAAGAATAGATTTCGATTAAATGATGATGGCGTTCAATTTTCATACCAACAGTATAATTTATATGATAAAGTTTCATAAAGATGGGGTATGTTTTAGAATCTATGATTCATTTTATGAAAATCACTATCTTTAACAGTAATTATTCAAATTATATTCGTGTAGGGACATTAGAGCGCCATAAATGAGTCACTGTTTTGGATAGTTACTAATATAAATTTCCCTTTTTAATCGTGTATTGAAGGGGTCGTGTTACTTGACGAAAATCCATTATAAATGTTAAATAAAACAAATATTTGAAAATCACTTTATTTGACTTTATTTCGGAACACAGTTCCTTCCTCAGAAAAAAAAATGAAATGAATTTCATTCGATACAAAAAAAAATTCTATGCTTTTAGACCCACTGCTTAGGGCAAAGCTGCGATATCTGTCGGTCAAATAATTTTTATGAAGTAGATAAGTAACTGAGTAAAAAATAACTATTTTTTTCTAAATTTTGACAGCTTGAATTTTTTAAATATTAAATTTAAAATAATTTATTTTCAAAATTTTGCTAATGTAGGTATTTCTATAGAAATTATAAACTATATTAGAGATCTGACCCGGCTATAACTTTCTAACGGCCAGAAAACGGTTATAACTACGGAACGATTTGGAACTTTGAGCGTTTGATAGCTTTCTGGAGTTGTAAGGAAAATTTTACTATTATCGCCTATAATTTTCTCCAAACAATTTGAAAAAATACGCACAACTCTTATCCCTCTGTTTTTTGAATCGCAGACGCCATATTTAAATATTATACTCAACGACGAGATTAAACGACACCTCATATACCAACGACCTTACCGTCTTTAGATCATGCCAAAAAAATAAACATGTGCTGGGGGAAGAAAAAGCATGAGAAGCATTGTCTTTCTTCCTGAAAAGGACGATGCAGAAGAAAATACAGGTGGAGACGGAACAGAGGATTATATCCAAGGCCTAGTAAACACGAACTTAGGTACAGAAGAAACCAAGAAACCACGTAGTGAGTAGGATATAGCCTCAAAATGCCTTCCCGAATCAGGCAACAACACATCACACCGTACAAATGCGAAAGCGGGCCCAGAGTGATGTGTGGAGAGGGTGGAAGGGTTTTAGTCGGTAAGAATTCGACACTACCCATAACATCTGGGTGCCTATAGAAGATTTCCCCTCCTCTCAAAAAAAAAAACAACAATAAAACATACATACATACATATACCGTGTGTGTTGGAAAGCTTTTCCAATAGAGAATCAATGTTAAATATTATTTATTACTGGCTGGCCGTGTGGTTACTGTATGGTGTCAGTCAGTACACATGTAATGATAGCCATCTCATTCATACAAACATCTGGATAGTCTATAGGTACACTGTAAACTTTCATACGCATACGCGTTTGGTTGTTTGTTTGTCATTTAAGAGTGGGGATTTTGTGATGCACATGCTAAAGTTAAGAATTCAATGAACATATTTTACCCACTCTCATTACATGTGTACTGACTGACTACATACAGTAACCACACGGACAGCCAGTAATAAATAATATTTAACATTGATTCTCTATTGGAAAAGTTCTCCAACACACACGGTATACATACACTCGAAAAGCCCTTCCCTCATTCTGGGGCAGTCGGACCAAAAGTTTTTTTTTAAATTTATTAAAAAAATTAAATAATTAACTTCTTCGCATCAACACTTCCACCAAATTTGTATTTCAGGGAATATATTCGAATAATGCCTCCATGACTTCATCGTGTTGGTAGCCATATTTTGAATTGCCATCAAAATTCTATACATTTGCAAACCTTCAAATCGAAACTATTAGAAGTGAAATTTCAATTACTATTTTTGACCCATACAAACATGATATCGAACAAAGTCCGAAAATTTCTACTTAGTGGACCAACAGAGTTATTACCATACAAGGATAATTATGTAAAAACTTGTTATTACAAAATTGTGTGTTGTAGTACTGAGTGTGTAAGGTCTTTAAATATTTCAATATTTCGCAAAAGAAACACGCAAAAGAAACCCAACAAATAAACTAGGTAAATAAAATAGTTTGTCATATATTCAGCGAAAATGGAAATAACCTTACAAGTACCGTTTAAAAATCTTCCACATAAAAATATTCAATAATTTTTTTCTAAAAACTTTTGTCTAGCACAATTTTTATAATACTGTAAACAGTTAAACTATAAAAAAAATTCCATTTTCGTATAAATTTGCAATCAATTTCTTCTCTAGCATATTCAAAACGATGCGGATTCAAGAAGAAAGAGCTATTTATAAGAAATAAATTTTAATTTTTCCTAAATGGTACGATGTGAGTATCATCTATCTGTACATGTGTATATATCGGCATTGATCAAAGTAAACGATATATTATATATAAAAGTTACATAAAAGTCTTCGGTATAAATCGTCAGAGTTTTATCGACGGTAGTTACACAATACACATTAACCGATAACGCAACAACAACAACAACAACAACAAAAAATACAATTTTATGAAGATAAAATACTCACTAATAGAAGCGACTACTCAGACGCAAGGAATAACAAATTAAATTCTTTACAATAAATTACTGTTAAAATATTTTAATTTGTATTCGAAAACTTTATCATATCTCCTCCGTTTTATATATTGAATTCATCTTTAGTAAAAATACTTTTCAAAATGATAAAATTCTGATTTCGTTTTATACCCTGTAAATATATACAAGGGTTGAGCACGCATCTCTGGTATTTCTATCCCAGTGTGCTAACCGTTGCACCAATGATGACTCTGACGGATGAATCCATTTGTATACCCTGTATATGTAAATATACAAGGTATATTAAGTTTAGTCCCGACTTTGTAACGCTTGAAAATATTAATCCTTCACAAAAATGCTTCATAAAAGTATTCATAAAATAGCCTAGTTCGGCCATTTACGCATGTCCGTCCATCTGTCCATGAAGCCGATAACTCAAAAACGAAAAAAGATAACGAGCTGAAATTTTGTGTGTGTGTTCTATTCACTCAAGATCTTTGTCACAATTTTGCTAAAAAAAATGCAATTACTTGTAGAGATCACAAGCATATGTATGTAATATATACCGTCTGTTTTGGAAAGCTTTGCTAAAAGAGAATCAATGTTAAATATTATTTACTATAATAACTATACAATGCTTCATAAAGAAATAAAAATAGTGGGTTACTCTGTAATCAGTAGTGTGTGCGTGCATTCGTAATGAATAATAATATTATAAATTAAGTGGGCATCACCAAATCCCCACTCTTAAATGACATCATACCACAAGCAACCAGATGGTTGTAAGTATGTGTATGTATATGTGGTTTTATAGTAAATATTTTTTTAATTTTATTTAACATTGATTCCCTATTAGAAATGCTTCTGAAAACAGACTGTATACATATACAGTACATTGGTATATAAGTCATTTTTATCCCATTGGACATGTAGAATTAAAACCAAAAATATACGCATTGATAAAGAAATCACATTTTTTAACCATATATACTGGGTCTTTAAGCAATTTATTCAGATTTAACATACTGCTATAAAACTTTAAAATCACCTGTATGTGTAAAAAAAAAAATTACGTACCTAAATTATTTTACAAAGGAAAATAATTTACTCCGATGATTCCGAGTAAATGTCTTTTTTGAGAGTGAAATATTCTTTTAATTGCCAAAATTAGTTTAAAATGTTTTTACAAACAAATTAAATACTTTGTAAATTTAATACTAATTTTTTCATCAATTAATTTGTCTCTTTTAATCGGCGATTAAATAAACTACAAATTTGAAATAAAATCAACTTCAAATATTTTCATAAAAAATTGACGACAACAGTACGCGACATTATTTGATTTGTTACAACTCTCGTCTCTCGTAACAGGTGACTGTTTTTATTGAGACTTCTGGAGTCCAAGAGCATTTTTATTATTGTTTCAAAGATTATGTGTGCCAAATATGATCTAAATCGGTGCTGTGCAAAAGTTTGGTATATGACAATTGAACCAGATAATTGAATGTATCTAAACTTCTTTTACTAGTTTTTATTGTATTTGGTTTGTCCCAATGTCTGCTATCAAACTTGATATGTTGACACCACTTCTAATATTCTTACTCAGTCATACAGTCATCCGGCCTTCGTGAGATCATCGAATGATCCTATGATAAAAATTATTTATAAATTTTTCTTATCGTTTTGGTAAACAAAAGCTTAAATAATTTTTTTAAGTTTTTTTAAATTCTTAAGACTTGTTTTGCATTCTGATGTAACGTTATCGTTACGAAACGGTATCTGATAATCAATGTATGTGTGTATGAGTGAGATGACACATAACAAATAACTAAGGTATTGGTATGAAAGTAACTAATGTATTGAAATGTGTAAAGTAGATGTTTGTTATATTAAATAATTATTAGTTAAATAAATAATAAATATATATGATGATGATGATGAGAGTGTCATGCCTGAGAACAGGCGTTGACTACCACGGCTTTCCACGCACTCCTGTCATATGCCAAGCGTACAAGTTCATGACAGTTTTTAAAAGTGAAACTTTTAATTGTTTGAAGAAAATTATTTCTTCTGCGACCCCTTTTTCTTCTTTCCTCCATGCTTCCAGTTAACACTACACTTTCAAATATATATATTTTATATATAAATATATATAAAAGATATAATTGTTCTTTATTAATTTGTTTTATGAAAATTTTATTACTTTTATATGTAAATTACCAAGGTTGTTAACATTCACAGCAACCGTGATAATAGAGGGAAGTTATAGTTGAAATGCAACCAATAAAAAATGAAGAACAAAATTATAATAATAATTTAATGATGAAGCGACACCGCTACAAATGCTAAACATTTTCTCATAAACCCGTATATTTAATGATCATATTTTAATACAACTTATTGCCATGGCGTCACCGTCTATGTGGCACAGCGGTCTAAGGCGTATGTCTGAGGCGTTATGTCTAATTGGAACTGGGAGGTTATGGGTTCGAATCCCGACATCGGCAGTTTGTCAATTATTGGAAAAAAAGGGGCGGTTAAATGATTAAACTGTCGGCGTATGGAAAAGAACGAAGTAACCGGCTATGTTTGTGAATGTTTTCTGCTGTTTCCTTCATGAACTCCAGATGAATATCAGCATAGTTCAATTCCTAGTCTACAACAACAATTCCATCCACTCTACTTACATCCTCAAATCCTTAGGTATCACAATGGACCTTATGGTCGAAGTGTAGCCCGTCCAGGGCAGCCGCTACAATCTATCTATCATAGCGTCTCATAGCTCCGAGACAGAGCGTTGGTCTAGAATGCCAGATATCTTTGGCTCGTATCCTAGATGTGTATGAGTTTTCATATCAAGCATTTAATGTCAAAGAATGTTTACAAAGTTCAGTTAAATGTCAAATTTAAGTAAACGCTAGCCACTTCCATTGGTATAATATAACCGAAAGGCAACCATACTAATAATAGATAGATTGCCGTAAGTTTACAAAACAATTAAATAATATGTAAATAGTAAATAAACTAAAATTAATAATTCAACGATATTAAGATTGTGAGAAATCATATGCATTCCACCATCATAGAATTTCGCAGCTCAGAGACTGAACGTTTGTCTAGAATTCCAGAGTTCGTGGATTCGATTCCCATTTTAGATGTGTATGATTTTTCATATCAAGCATTTGATGTCATAAAGAACATAACAACTTATTAATTTTTAGTTTAATCGCATTTGTCCCTACGCGTCAGAAGTTTTACTTTAACCGCGCGTTAAGCTTACACGAACTGAATTTTTTTTATATTGTAATTTTTCTTAAAATGTGTTATAGATAATTATTCACAAAGAAGCAATTACACAAACATTAAATGTGTGTAATTGCTTCATCAATACTTAATTATAAAGTGAACTTGAAAAGAATCTATATGGAGGCTGTTTAATATCAGTTAAGAAGTTTATATGTTACGAACCAAGCCCGATTTTGAACCGATAGGGATTTGTACGGATAATTTTGTACCAAGTCCGGTCTGTAATTTTTTTTAAATAAAACTGAAATAGTGTTTAGAAATGTGAAATTTAATGAATATTTTATGCATTATTATTAATGCATTATTATGCATTATTATTATTATTATTATTAATGCGCTTAACGCATTTTCACATTTGGAAACACTATTTCGGATTTATTTAAAAAAATTACCTGTACAAATCGGACTCTCGGTACAAAATTGTCTGTACAAATCCCGATCTGTACAATATCGGGCTTGGTACGTAACATATACACTATAATTATTAATAATAATGAAT
The DNA here is from genome assembly GCA_963920215.1 of Nineta flava. Taxonomy (NCBI): domain Eukaryota; kingdom Metazoa; phylum Arthropoda; class Insecta; order Neuroptera; family Chrysopidae; genus Nineta; species Nineta flava. Next base: position 94,104,383 of record OY986042.1, read on the forward strand.
CTTTACATTATGTATATGTATTGGAAAATAACTGAACGGTGTTATCATATGATTTTATCATTTTTGTAAAGAATAGTTATTGTTCGTTTAAAAGAGTAACTTTTAATTTTGTATACGCATCACATATTTGTCAATAACATTTAAAAAAGATTCAGTAGTTCAGATAAAAAAATATAAATGTTTCTGATACATATATATTTTTACTGTTTTACAATTGGAGAATGTAATAAACATTATCGGTTTATGAAGTTGGTTTTTAGTGAATTTTCGACGCAATTGGTTTTGTATCGAACCTACTCAGAATATGTCGAAAATAGTGGGTTTCATAACAAATTTCTGGCATGTTTAACCGATTTTGATGAAATTTGTTTTTTCAAATCCTGCACTAAAGTTTAGTCACGGTCTGTAATTTTCATAGGAAAATCCAGATATCTTTTTGAGATCATTTGAACATGATCGATGCGAAGTAATAATAATAATAATAATGGGGTTTTACCTCCGTTTCTGAGACACCACGGTCTATAACAGAGGCCACCCACATCATTATTTTTCAACCTTTATTAATTTTTTAAACTGTACATTTTTTATGATGTGAGTGGAGGACAAGGAATTCATATGCAGACTAGGAATCGGTAGGTTGTGCGGCTGCAGCCGACTTTGATAGGAACTATGCCGATATGCATCTGGAGTTCGTGAAGGAAAACTGCAGAAAACCTTCACAAGCATAGCCGGTTACTTCGTTCTCGTCCATACGCCGACAGTTTAGTCAATTTACCGCCCCATTAACTTTTTTTTAAATTGACAAACTGCCGATGTTGGGTTTCAAACTCATAACCTCCCGGTTCCAAGTAGAGCGCCTTAACAAGCGCGGCTACTTGGCCGGTGCGAAGTGCTAGGGTGCGAATACCAGAGGTCGTGGGTTCGTTTCCCTTCCTAAATGTGTATGATTTTCCACATCAAGAATTTGTATGTCAAAGAATGTTATCAATGTTTAGACTACTTAAATGTCAGATTTAGTAAACGCTAGTCACTTCCGTTGGTATAATATAACCGAAAGGCAACCATATTAACAATGTATTTAAATAGACGCAAGTTTACAAAAAAAATTAATAAACGCTTTACAATTTTATGGTGCAAAATAGAAAAGTAAACCCTAAAATTAGTGAGTGTCCAAAAAAATGTCATAAAAATAGATCAGAATTTAGCTTTGCTAATCAAAAAATTAATATTATAAACCAGGTGATGCCACCAAAATCTAAAAACTGGTACATTTCGTCCATTTCAGACACATTTTATTGTTCAAACACCTTCATAACTTGGGGATCTCTGACGATCCCACTTGTAGGAAGAGGACTCCTTATTATTATTATTATTATCCAATTTTGTTGAAATTTTTTCCAAGTCACTACATTTTAGTCCAGGAACTCAATTCTGATAGAAAAACCGTGATATCTCTATTAATTTTTGAGATTGTCTGTGCATGGGTTTTGTATCTCAAAACCAATAAACTCTATACAATATGGTTAATAATACAGAAATAGAAAGTACATTCCAAAGCAACATCCCAATAATAGTGATTTTCAAAAATTAATTGCATTAAAATCGGACAAAAATCTGTTTTTCTTTGAGAAAAACCGATCTTGAATGTCTATTGTATGCAAATTAAATTTATCTCGAAATAATTACGATCATTTGAATAAGATCTAACAGAAGAGGGTATATTTTAGCTTTTTTTTTTTCTTTAGTTGTTGAACAGTTAAAAAGAAGATTGTTGTTTTTCATTCTGAATACAAACTAAAAATACTATACATATGTCAATAAATACCACAAATAATAAATGAGATTTTTGATTGAAATATAAACATTCAAAATAAAAAAGGTGATAAAATCACTGTTATAAAAGCTAACACTATTGATTCGATTCAATCCAAAATACTTCAAAATACCAGTCAAAAGGCCTATATACTTATTCATGGTGTGTGGTATTCATTGTTGAATGTTTGATGAAATACAAGAAGAATTATATAATGGCAACATTTGTAACTTAATTTATTAGCAAATTAACCAAATGATTTGATCTCTTTTAAGTTTTAAAATGATATGTTTTCTCATAGTCCGGTCATTTTAGACATTTGAAATAAAGAAAATTCCGACAGAGCTAAATCTTCGTAGAGACCTTAGGTTTACCACAAGGAATAAAGTGTCAAAAGTCCCCATCAGTCCCATGTGAGCTTAGGGACTTATTCGGGGCCCAAGGTCAAAATTTTAGATTTTTTGGATTTTTCTCGAAAACGGTAAGTTTTATCGAAAAAGTACCTCAGAGCAAAGTTGTAGATCTTAAAATTCTCTATAAAAATGATTCCCATGATTTTTTCTCTAAGACCCACTATTTCCCAGATATTGCGCTTGTAAGAATCATGTTCTACATAGTATGCACACATATGCCACGTATATACATATTTAGGTACTCAAGCAAGCAAAAATGCCTACTCGTGCCTCTTCTATGTATACATTATACTATTCTAAGAAAATTTACTCTAAAACGACCGCCGGTCCCTTTCCGAATCCCCTCTACTTGAATAACATCTGGCCTTGAAAAACATCTGCCTATTCTTTTGTCCATGTGGTGTCGTTCACGTATACCTGCTTCTTTTAGTGTTGAACGAGCAGTTCGAGTGACTATACGTATTTATTACAAGCGTCTACTATTGAAATTAGTGCTGATTAATATTTAACAAAAAATGTCACAATTTTGCTTTATTTGTAATAAACTTTTGACTGAAGATGAAACTGTTGTGGTCAGTCGTGGAATGCCAACTTTAATCGATGCAAGCGTCGCGAGAAGTGATGAGTTTGCTGATTATTTAAGAAGCCAAAAATCCGTTACAATTCACGTGGATTGCAGAAAATCATACACCCGGAAAACTTCAATCTCTGCATCAAAAAGACAACGTGAGGAAGAACAGGCCAGTACTTCAAAAGTAAGTCCACCTCATACTAGAGCGCGAATAAGTGAATCCAGCTTTTGTTTTAAAAACCACTGCTTATTTTACGCGAGGGCAGTTCGAGCTCACACGTTACTTCAGCTCACTTTAGCATTAACAATATTAAAAGAACTAGCTATTGATGATTTTATGGATGCAGATCTTATAATTACAGTGGAAAATATCCTCGATAAAACTCTTTTATATTATGACATTGAAAATGATAAGGAAATATCTGAACTTTTACTTGATTTATTTAATAAAAAGTTAATGGAATATCAGAAACGAGGACCAACTGCACAATTATGGGTACAGTATTTTCGGATGGTGTCCATTGCAAAAGAATTTATAAGAGCTGAACGTATGGGAGATTGGCAAGCTCATTTGAACTGCGTTAAAGAAATGCTTCCTTATTTCCATGCATCGGGGCATTTACCTTACGCTAAGTCTGCGCACTTATACTTGCAGGATATGCTTCAATTAGAGGAGGTAATTGATCCTAGTGTTTATCGAAGGTTTACTGAAGGATTTTTCACTGTTCGACGTTCTGATAAACTCAGTTGTGGAACTTCAACAGATATGATTATCGAACAATCAATGATGAAATCCATGAAAACAGATGGTGGTATTTCTCGAGGACGAAGTACAAAAGAAAGTGTAATAAGCAAATGGGTTTACGGAATGCATGCAATGAACACAGTGTGTGACGAGTTGGAAGTTCTTGCTAATGTTCGAATGGACACGACAGATCAACATGTAGATGCGAGCGATTCGAGAGTTAAGAAAGATGCTAAAGATATTAAAAAACTTCTTGACTGGTTTTCATCACATGATCCTTTTCCCGAAATTAACAAAATCTTATCTATTGCTTCAGGAGTCGTTGGTGACGATAAGATTAATTGTCATAAAGCTCGTGAAGTTGGGATTGCCTCGATGTCTAAAATGACTGGTCAAACTTTCAATCATATAAAATTGAAACGCACAGATAAAGTACTTCCTCTTTTAGCTGTGAGTAGCACTGTGAAAGTTCACGACGAAGAAGTACCAATAGACCCAGTATTATTATTTCAACGTATGAGTGTCACTAAGACTTTTGAGGATGAAATTGAAACATTTTTCGCATATGATTTAGCTCCTTACCCGTTGTCACTCTTCGATGCAGCTGGAATGCGTAAAACAATGAAGTCGGCTCTTTACGATTGCTTTCAATCAGTCAATGCTGAGGTTGATTGTACAAACGCTGCTTACGTTATTGATGGAGGATATCTACTACATCACGTTGTGTGGGATCGAGAAGAAACCTTTAACGTAATTTTTGAAAAATATGTTCAGTATTTACGTAGACATTATGGTCATACAGTTACGGTAGTATTTGATGGCTACAGTGACACAACAAAGAACATAAAAGCTGCAGAACAACGTCGTCGTGCTACAAAAACATCCTCAGGTACCGACATAATGTTTGACGAATTTATGACAGTTCCAGTTAATCAACAACATTTTTTTGCAAACATTAATAATAAATCTCGTTTTATTTCTATGTTGAGTAACAAATTAACAGCTGAAAATATTGCCGTGAAACAAGCTCCTAATGACGCCGATGTCCTCATAATTGAAACAGCAATAGAACAATTTAATGCAAGAAATACAGCTATTGTAGTGGGTGAAGATGTTGATTTATTAGTACTACTCACTGCAAGGACTCCATCTGATAAAATTATTTACTTTTTAAAACCTGGGAAGGCGCAGCAACGGACAGAAATATATTCTTCAAAAAGTTTATCAGCTTATCCGAAATGCCAAAACTTTATTTTATTTTTACATGCGATAACCGGATGCGATACTACGTCAGCAATGTTTAGAAGGGGCAAAAATTCAGTATTAAAATTATTTGAAAAAAATGATTTGATTGACTGCGCAAAAGTATTTACAGAAATTAATTCTTCACCTCAAATACTAATTACTAAAGGAATTCGGTTTCTTCTTGCGGTTTATGGAGCTCCAAAAAAAATTGATTGCATAGATACGTACAGATATTTAACATTCGTAAAAAATACACGAAACAAAAAGCAAGTACAGCTATCTTGTCTTCCTCCAACATCGGCATCTGCTACTCAACATTTGTTTCGAGTATACTATCAAGTTCAGACATGGCAAGGCAATGAACTGAACCCTGAAGACTGGGGTTGGAAATTGATAAATAATACTTTTGAACCGATTCGAACTTTACTGCCCCCTGCTCCAGAAAAACTTCTTAACACTATTTTTTGCAATTGCAAGAAAGGTTGTAGTGCCAAATGTGGCTGTAAAAAAGTAGGATTGCAGTGTTCTCCAGCGTGTACCAATTGCCAAGGTGTCTCTTGCTCAAATGTTCAATTAAATACAAGAGAGGAAGATTCATGTGATTTTGATGAAGAGACAACTGATTCATCTTCATTTGAACAATTTCTAAGCGTTCATCAACAGGAAGGAGAAGAAGAAGAAGAACAAGAAGAAATTGAAGAAAACATGATTGTTGAAGTTGAATATGAAGAGTATGAGTCAGATTAAAGTAATAAAAAAAAGTTAGAACGACAGTTAAACTCAGTAACCCATATCAATAATCTTCATACTATTAAATAATTATTGTTCCTGAAAATAACGTCATAAAGGTTCGTGGAATAGGCCTACCGGGGATACCACGTTAAAAAAAACGCGCCGAGTACACTACCTCACAGGTGGTGTGGAAATGTGTGCATATTATGTAGAACTTGATTCTTACAAGCGCAATATCTGGGAAATAGTGGGTCTTAGAGAAAAAATCATGGGAACCATTTTTATAGAGAATTTTAAGATCTACAACTTTGCTCCGAGGTACTTTTTCGATAAAATTTACCGTTTTCGAGAAAAATCCAAAAAACCTAAAATTTTGACCTTGGGCCCCGAATAAGTCCCTAAGCTCACATGGGACTGATGGGGACTTTTGACACTTTATTCCTTGTGGTAAACCTAAGGTCTCTACAAAGATTTGGCTCTGTCGGAATTTTCTTTATTTGATCACTATTTTTATGTCTAAAATGACCGGACTATCATACGAAACATTTATTTTAAAATAAATTGGTTTTAGAAGAATTTTTATTCACTGCCACAATGTTTTGAAATTGAATTTGACAAATATTGGTTTGTTTAATCTTGTTTAAGAGATAATTAAATTTTTGATATATCTATTGGGTTGAAGAGAGACTTTAAACTCACATATAAAAATAGTTAATGATCTAAAGAAAAAAAAGGTTATCTAATCGATTTAACAAATTTACAAGAAACAGAGTTGCGCTCTAAACGCGTTATCGTCTGAAATCGAATAAAACTTCGAAATGGGTCTATTAATTCTAATTCGTAACTAGATTTGCTGTCATGGTTGGCGGATCCTTATATAAATTGCTAACTAGATTTTTGTTTTTGTGTCGAATTAACAGTCTAAATTAGCAAAACTATTTTGTGATTTTTCCGGTATTTTCTAAGGATACCTTAATTGAATAGTTATTTTTATTGCCGATTTGGAAGAATCATATAACACGGTAGAGCGTCTGACCAAGTTTAAGCATAGGCGGATTAGAGACGATTTTTAGGCCTCTGTATCTGAGGAACCAAAAAAAGCTATGAACCTCATATTAAAATATTATTCAGTATACTCATGAGAAACTTCCTCAACAAATATATACCGAATGCGAACATTTTTGTTTATGCTAGGATATCAATACTTTTTGTGAAAACTTGGTCCCTCTTATATTTATGTTTTTTGTCGGATATCACTATATAAGGTAAATTATATACAGGGAACGAGATTGCGATTTGACGAGCGGTTTATGATATATCATCGGAAATTGTTTAAAAGAGTGCAGAAATAACTATTAACTATTCTGACAGAAAAAGTGATGACGTAATCAATTCAATTGTTTTCAAGAAATAAAGACTTACATCAGATTAAAAACATAAACTCATTTTACAGAGACATTTTGATTTCTAATGTATTTTTATTATTTTTTCTGACAGATACCAAAATTCCCTGACTAAATTTATAGAGTGATTGTTCCAGAATTCTAAAACTGCCTGACATTTTCAAGTTTTCTAGACCCCACGCCATCCCACTACAAAAAAAGAAGGAAGAGAAACATACAATTTTGGGTAAAATCCATAGTCTTAAAACGAATGAGAAAATTTGTATGATACAGCAAAATTTGAGTATATTACATGTAACCAACTAATAGTAATTGTTATATAACGAATATAACTAATATTATATAACTAGCAAATGAAAATAACAACTTACTACGTTAATTGCTTCAATACCCGGTAAATACTGAGTTTTTGAAGAAAAGTTTCAAGCAAAAGTTGTTTATTTAAAAAAAAAAGAAACATCTTCTGTTTTTAAATTTTCTTTCTATCTCTTACCATTTCAAAGATGGATATCAAACCACCCGTGACGAGGGTTAGCAAGTTCCGATTTTGCCCATTCACTAACTTGACCTTATACATACACAAAATTTTTGCTCTTTGCCCCTTTTCGTTTTTTATTGATTGTGTTCACGGCCAGGCTGACGGACATGCGGAAATGGACCAATTTAACTCCTAGACCCAAAAGTTTTTTTCTCCGATAAAAATATTTTCAACCGTAAAAAGTCAGGACTAAACTTAATATACCCTTGTATTTACTATATATACCGGGTATAAAAATACTTAGGATATATATTGATACGTGTAACATTTATTTGAAACTCTGAGATCATATAAAAACATTCTTCATTGCAAAGCCGAACAAACCGCACGAAACTGTATTGCATTTCAATCTCTTTAGTAGCAAGTAAAGCATTTATTTTACACAAAGATAAAATACTACCGACAATTTTTATAAATTAAATGAAATTAAAAAATAATTATAAATAAAAGATTGTTAATAATAATAATAATATGATTATTATTATTATTATTTCTATAATTATAATTATTTATTTATTAATTATTATTATTTGCTGTAAATGTAATACATTTTTGTTACTGTTATTGTAGAGCTGCTATAATAGGCGCTTATTAATAAATTACTTTATAATACTGGATCAAATAAATAATATAATTATTAAAAATCATTTAAAATATTTGTTAAACGAAATTACTTATTCGAATACTTTTAAAATTGATCTTACCAAAATTGTTTCAATTTAATATTTGGAAGATATTTGTATTTTCCTGATTAAGGATGTACGAGCACTGAAGCTTCAAAAAGATTAAGGCTTGATATTTTTTTTACATGTGTTTGAAGTGCATATGAATCAAGTTTCAGGGGGGGGGGATTACGGGGTTCTGAATTAATTATTTAATGTTCAAGTTCAAGTTTTAATGCATTGCTCTTTGAAGAAACCTATATTTTTACACATATTTTGATAATTTTCACTTAATAATAAAATAAGACGAATAAAAAAAAACGCAATAGAAAATAGAAATATTAATAAAGAGATTCATGCAATAAAATTCCGGTATGATGGGCCTAAAAAAAGATAGGTATTTAAGAAAACAACTGAGATTTTCGGTAAATTTTGTTTCTGTCGGCGGTAGCTTAATTACCCGAAATCTCAGTTTTTTTTCTTAAATATATTTTCTGTATAAATTAAATTTTAATTTTAACTTACGACAAAAAATAATAAACATTATTGTGAACTTTTATGAATGTACTATATTGTACTATATTGTACTATGTACTATATGTACTATATGTACTATATAAGATTTTGAAGAATTTTTGAATGGTCTATATGAATGGACTATATATCGCGGTCGTACATCCTTAAACAAGTTATCAGATAAAAACATTTAAAAAAATAGTTTAAAACAAGAAATTAAACAAATTAAACAAGTAATGATTGTTTAAATATCCCGTATGTATTGAGTTCTGAATCACTATGTGTACCTATATTATTGTACTATTGTCCACAAAAGTAGCGTTCTTTTTTCGAAATTAATTCGGTTTTTTGAGAATGTTTCGAATAAAAGTAGCTAGTATATTTATGATGTGGATAAAAAAACGTTTATCCGAAGTATTTTTTCGAGAACTGAATGAATAAGGAATGTGTACAATTGCCTGCAAAGTTTGATGTTTTTTTTTTTTAATTTTATAATTGATTTGTGTGTGTTATTGATTCGGTTTTCGAAAAAATGCTTCGAATAAAAGTTGTCTATTAGAAATATAGTAACAACTTTTATTCAAATTTTATTTTCGAAAACTGAATGAATAAGGCACAAATCGACTGTAAAATTAAATAAAAAAAACATCAAATTTTGACCTAATGATGTACTAAAAGCTAGAAAACCATATCTAACTCAATTTAAGTCAGTTCTTAAATTCAGTCCGAAAGGAACAGTAGTACGGTTTGAAGTTACCATTGTTGAATTAATCATTGTTTAAATTAGTATTGTTTGAATATAAATAAAAAAATATTGTTGATGAAAATTAAACATTTTGTTTTTTTTTTGTTTCGAGTATTCGAATCTGTATAGATTCGACAGTGCTCCTTTTTTTTAAAGTTAAAAAGAGAGCCAAGATACCGTGACACGTTCAAAAACATATACTTTTGTGCTTTTCTATTTATCCGCAAAACATTTGGCTTAAGCAGTTTTTGTCCAATCTCTAACGGATTTTTCCTTAAAAGGTACACAATATAAATCAATAAACCTATCACTATTATAACGCATATATTTCAATATCAATTCTGTTCCAATTTCAATCTAATGCAATAAAAAGACATCTTTGTTAAATATTATTATTATATTATAAAAACACTGACTGCTTTGTAGTCTTATTTATGTGACCACGGATTGTTTAATAAGATTCCATCTTTCATCATCATTATATTGTTAATGTTAGTTAGTCAGCCACGTTTTTAACACACAAGTTTTTTTATACTCAAAACAGACAGACTGTATCGAACACGATTGCACCAAGTATGTAGTATCGTATATGAACACGGTATAATACTTACTTACACATGCGGCATCTTCTTTTTATTTATTGATTATTGATTACTTAGCACACTTCTTTGAGTTGTACAACATCATGCCTTTCTTTCGACTTGTAAATGAATTGGAAATAATAATAATATTAATATTATGTTGGTATTCTCTGACTTGGTACGCAGACGGAGAGTCCGTGTATACAACAGCGTTGTTATGATTTTATGTTCAATAAATTTTATGCACTTCCTATAAAATACATTTTATGTTGTACCTATACCTACCTATATGTTCAATAATCATTCTTGGTCACCAACCTGATGTAGTTGTATATTATGTTGGAAGTATATTGGAAAACTCAGATACTTACAACTTGACTAAACGCAAGGAGAACCAATCTATCTCAAGAAAGAATTCGTTGGGCTTACTCAAAAACGGGGAAGGTCAAAACGACTCAAAAACTGAGGAAGGGACCAGAGCGGCAATCACCAGTCCAAGTGACCGAGCGGTCTAAGGCATTATGCCTGCGCAGTTTGTCTACGTGGAAACTGGGAGGTCACGGGTTCGAATCCCGATACCGGCAGTTTGTCAATTATTAAGAAAAAAAAGGTTCGGTTAATTGACTAAATTGTCGGCGTATGGACAAGAACGAAGTAACCGGCTATGCTTGAGAAGGTTTTCTGCAGTTTCCTTGACGAACTCCAGATGAATATCGGTATAGTTCCTTGTACTGTGAATCTCTCGGTTACAGCAGATACAAGATAGAGTGTATTTCACCCTGAATATATGAACCTTCAGGAAAACCTGATAAGAAAACTCCTGGCTATTTCCAAAATATGGGAGAAGCGTATCTTGCCAATTATAAACTCACAACATCTGTAATTACTGTATGTTAAGCATGCGCGTGTTCACTATATGTGTATATTATATTACTTTGGTATATGACTGGTGTATATGTGATGAACTCAGTATATACAGGCTATTTAAACATTTAACTCATTTTATTGTTGTGTTTTACTTCACGAATTTAGTTTTAAATTATGTTTTAGAATAAATTTAACAGGATTTTATAATAGTTTAAATACTCTAGTCAATTTATTCTAGAATATGCTTAGGCATTTTATAAAATTAATAATTTACGGAGATTCCTGCCACATATGCATTAATTTTATGTTTTATAAAGTTGTATTACTTGATGAAAAATTACAATGATTTTATTATTCATAATATTGTTAATATAATTTTGCAATGCAAAATAAAAAAATGTATGACGAATACATTAAAAAGGTCAAAAAAGTTGTAATTAATTAATGTAACGGATTCATTTAGCGATTTATAAAACACGTTTCGATAATATTACGAATGAGTAGGCGGTGTTCATGTATTTCATTTTTCAATTTTTAATCCTAAGAAAAATTATTTATATAATTTTAAATATTATTCAACAATAGAATAAACAAGTGATAATTACAACTAACTGAGTAAATTGCTTAAATACCCGATATATTCTGAATTTATGTACAAAAGTTTATGACAAAAGTTGTTTATTTTTAGAAAAGGGACATGTTTTATCTTTACATTTTTGTTCTATCTCTTAAGGTTTCAAATATGGACAATTTTGACCATTTTGGCCAAACATGGTCCGATTTTGCCCATTCATGAACTTGACCTTATTTTTTAGCTCTATTTCAGCTTGTTACCTCTTTTCGTTCCTAGTTATCGTGTCAACAGACGAACGGACATGTGGCCGAATTAGGCAATTTTATGAACACCTATTCCAAACATTTATGTCTGCGATCAATATTTTGAAGCGTTACAAAATCGGGATTAAACTCTTGTACATATACCCTTGTACATTTACATATACCGGGTATAAAAATATATCAAGACAAATGTGACTACTGAGTTAATGGTTTAAATACTTTTGATATACTTGTTGCCGATTGGTTTGTTTGATACTGTAGGCAAGGGTAGACAGAAAAATCACTTGGCATTTAGTTTTCGGTTTTTAAGGGTTATTATTACAACATATTTAAAAAAATAACATTAGTTTCTGTCCTGTGTCACGCCTTAGGTTATTAAAAATATATTAACTCTTTGAAGTAACCCGATTAGAGTAACCATTCACAGCTCATAGACTATATTTATAGTTACCGAACTACCGAACTAAACATTAGATGTGGATAATTTCGAAATCAATTGGTGAGAGATCATCTCGCCTAGCTAAATTATTAGTTAACTGTCTATATGTGACATAATTTGATAAAAATGCAATATAATTGATATATATATATATATATATATATATATATATATATATATATATATATATATATATATATATATATATATATATATATATATATGTATTTATTTATATACAAGGTGGCTCGTAAGTAGTTGAGTTCCATAAGAGGGTAGGTAGAGAGTACGATTGTGGAACGAAAAGTGCTGAGACATTTTTTTATTAGACGCACCGTTAATTAATTATTAATTAATTAAGAAAACTAGATTGAAACCCAAGAATAGTTAGTATCTATGTACAGCTAGTATCTATATGTCCCAAAGCTACTATGAATTTTATTTGTCGCTCGTATCCACAGAAACAGGAAAGTAAAATTTAAGGGGTAGGGTCTTTGTTTTATGGGGGTGCATGTTTTGCGATTTTCTAAAGATTGATAATTCCAAAAATTGAATTATCAATAAAATAATTTTATTAATGCACTTTTAAGAAAACTTTATAATTTAACGAATTTAAATTGTGCATTTTTTTTTTAAATTTATTATTAAAACAATTTATTTATTACATTTTTCAAAAAATAACAAAATTTAATTTAATGCACTTTTCAAGGAATTAATAATTTGAAAAATTTAAGCAATATTGTTCCAAAAATTGATAATTAAATCAAAAATGAATTATCAAAAAAAAGCACTTTTTGAAACTCTGGTTTCAACCTAGTTTTCTTAATAGGGAATATGCATGAAAATTTTTTTTCACTTAAATTGAAGCATGTTTACTCGACACATATCAAGGTAAAATTACTTTTTAAATAACTTTAAAAATAAACGAGATATGAATGATTGAAATTCCCGATTAGACAGAGAGGGTGATAGCCCTCTTGATATGTTATGTGACGTCATATTACACTTTCACCATTTAAAATACACGTAAAACTCCGTTTATAGTATTTTTGCAAGAAAGAGACAGTTAATAATCTTTAAAAGCTTATAGCTTCCTTGATATTTGTCGGATTTTAATTTCGTTTTTAAATATTATTACAGTATTAACAGTATTTTCATAATCTGAAAATAAATGTGAAAAAAAATTTTCATGCTTATTCCCTATTATTTAATAATTAATTAATGGTGCGTCTAATAAAAAAATGACTCAGGACTTTTCGTTCCAAAATCGTACTCTCTACCTGCCCTCTTATGGAACTCGATGACTTATGAGACATTCTGTATAAAAAATGGTGAGAAGTGTTTATTGTTGAAGGAGATTATTTATCACTTTGGCTAGTGTAAGGAGTAATGATTAGTGGTTATTAGACAAATATATGTGAAATTTTTTACGCCTAACTAACCATATACTGATGATAAATAACAATTTCAAATCTGACATACTCAAAATGATGATAAAATAATTTGTTTTAGCATACACAGTAAAAAATGGGGTTAATTGAAAGTAACCGTAGTTGATTCAACTATACGCGGCAGGTATAATTATGGCGAGCCGAATGAATCAGTTCTCTGAATTATGCCGCGAATTTGATAGAACTACGTGGTGTAGTTGAAAGAATTATACCTTAGTTTGACGTTAATTTATAAATTTGTTGATTGAAAATGATTGTCATTTGAACACAAAACATACATTATTGAAATTAAAAGAAACAAGTGAACATAACAACTAATTGAGTTAATAGGGAATATGCATGACAATTTTTTTTCGCTTGAATTGAAGCATGTTTACTTGACAAATATCAAGGTAAAATTACTTTTAAAATAACTCTAAAAATAACCGAGATATGAATGATTGAAATTCCCGATTAGACAAAGAGGGTGATAGCCCTCTTGATATGTTATGTGACGTCATATTACACTTTCACCATTTAAACGTATACACGTAAAACTCCGTTTTTAGTATTTTTGCAAGAAAGAGACAGATAATAATCTTTAAAAGCTTATAGCTTCCTTGATATTTGACGGATTTTAATTTCGTTTTTAAATATTATGACAATATTAACAGTATTTTCATATTCTGAAAATAAATATGAAAAAAAATTTTCATGCATATTCCCTATTGCTTAAATACCCGGTATAAAAAAAAATTATTATAAAAAAAAAATCTGAGATTTCGGTAAATTTTATTTCTGTCGGCGGTAGCTTAATTACCCAAAATCTCAGGTTTTTTTCTTAAATATATTTGTTGTTAGGTCCTAAATTAAATTTTAATTTTAACTTACGACAATAAATAATCAGTTTTATTGTGGACTTTTATGAATGTACTATATAAAATTTTGAAGAATTTTATAAATGGACTATATCTGGTGTTCGTACATCCTTAAGTGCTAATCATTTGCTTATACAGTGATTTAGTAATTTCCTTGGAAATTATTTTATTTACTCTGTCATCTATCCAAAATTTTTATCCAAAAATTGGTTTACTTACGAATATAATATACTCTACGGTTTTTAATTATTCGAGTAAAAACCAAATTATCTTAATTAATATCAAATTTATAGCCGTAAGTATTCATTTTAACGGTAAACTACAAAAAATTAGTGTTACAAAATAACTTAATTAGATAGATCTAGTGAATATTATACAGAAAGTTTGTAAAATATTCGAGTAGAAATTTTGTAAAATGAACTCAACGCAATAATTTTCAGGGTTGATAACATTCTTTTACATCAAATGCTACTAGGATGGGAATCGAAGACCAACGCTCTTAGTCTGACTTACCAGAGGTTATGGTGCTGGTTATTTATTTTTGTTTATTTCCTATTTACATAATTTTAATGGATTTTTGTAAATATATTTCAACTTTTATTAGTAGTACCTAGTAATAATTCTCGCTTGAATATTTCACGAACTTCCGTTATATGATACTGATAAATTCGATTAATAATTTGATACTTTCAACACTCATCTTAATTCATTCAATCAATAACTCATTAATAAAATAATAACAGACATTTTGTTGTGGGTTTTTTTTTCAAAAGTTTGTACTTGATTACTTTTTTCCCTAAAACAATAGATTATGGACATTAAAAGAAAGAGAATTTTAACTGTTCTAAATTATATTTTTACTATAAGGTAAATTTTTAGTTTATTTTATTTTATATAAATAAAAAATAAACTTATGCGATCGAGTCAGAATAAAAAAACATTCCCTCTCCTCAAATTTTTGTAAATATTTTATAGACAGTGCGTTGGAAGTTTATGCCTGATAATAATTTTTTTGTTAATTTTGACAGTTCAAAATGTCAATTTTTTTATATTTTAAATTGATTGACAAATAATGTCCAAAACTTGGTTAATGCAGGTATTTCTATAGAAACTATGTGCTTGAAGTGCTTGTTCAATAAATAATGAATAATCAAATATACAAAACTTTTTATACCCAGTATATATGTAAATATACAAGGTATATTATGTTTAGCTCCGACTTTGTAACGCTTGAAAATTTTGGACGCAGAAAAAAATTTTTGTTAAAGGTGTTCATAAAATTACCTAATTAGTCCATTTCCGCATGTCCGTCCGTCTGTCTGTCTGTCCGTGAAGCCGATAACTTAAAAACAAAAAGGGATAACGAGCTGAAATATTTATTGTGTGTTTTAGAGCAAAAAAGTAAGGTCAGGTTTGTTAATGGGCAAAATTGGAACGTATTTCTCCCCACCAGGGGGGGGGGAATATAAATCTTTGAAACCGTAAGAGATACGAAAAAAATAAAAAATCAATATTCAATATCAACGCAATATTTTTCTTATAATTTGTGAATAAAAGTTTTGTGAACAACTCGAATACGCAGAATTGTTAACAATTCAATTATTGATATACAACTCAGTATATACTGGGTATTCAAACAAGTAACTCAGTTTGTTGTTATATTACTTATTATTTAACGATATACGATCACTAAAGCTAAATCTCTACTCCCACTAAATAAAAGGTTTTTTCGTACTAATCTGGCGACATATGTATTCTTTTCTCCAGTTCTTGCAAGTCTTGTAGATAAATTTGTGAGAATTTGGTATATGGGAAATGTCCCGCCACATGAAATAATGGAATCATCAGTTCAATCGAAGTTAAATGTAATTTTCAATTTCCCATTCGCTTTGGGGCAATGAAATCTCTTAAAATTGATATCATCCGAAAATATCTTACCCACAATTTTTAGGTCTTGATTTTAGTTTCTAGTTCTATTAACTAATAGACCAGAGGCCGATAAACCAGAGGCCTACGGTAGGCATTTGGTCTACAGGCCGTCTCTTTCTACACCCAAATATTTTCAGGATGAGTTCCACTCAATCCTATAATTCGAAAAATGACGTTTTTCCATCAGTAATAATAATAATTGTTAACAATTAATAAATTAAATAAATAAACGAATAATGTCAATTTTTGATCTATAAAGGTTGTAATACTTAATAAATTTCAGACATTTAAAAAAAAAAAAAAAAACATGACCGGTTTCGAGGTAAAAGCGTAGCGCTCCTCCACTATATTGCAAGACGAGTAAATATTAAAGTTCAGGACCTAGTTCAAGTACACTACAAGATCATACAGATTACAAGATTACAGGCGTTATACCTAAGCAGTGTAGAAAAATTCATTCAATTCGGACTCGAAGCTTCCGATAAAAGTGGACAATCTTCGCACCTTTGGAATTTGTTGGTCTTTTGATTCTAAACTGTTAAATATAATGAGTTGAAAATTCGCAGGAAACTTAAGGATAGGACATAAATATAAATATTTCTTGGCGAGTTGATCGGAATTTATTAACGAAGTACAATTGGGGTGTGATAAATTGGGTACCTCTGTAAAATATTAGAATAAGGTTTCGAGAAATTCGTAATTAGGTTATGAGTTTGACATATCAAATAAACTCTTGTGTAACTCATTTGCAGCATTTTTTTTATTGTACAACATTCAAAGTCTTGTTTACAGATAGAGATTATATATGTGTTAAGTAGTAATGTGTTAAAGCCTTTAGGTGCAAATACAAGAATGAGTATCGTTAAAATGTATACGGAATACCGTTAGTTCGCTATCATAATTCTCTTTTTTTGTCTAAAAAAAAAACTTTTACAAATAATTATTAAAATAACATAAAATATTGTATAGATATTAATTTCTATCATTTCATGTTTTTAAAACGTTGGGTCATTCTGTCAAAAATGCAAAAATTCTTTCAAATCAATGAAATATTCTTGATATTAAACATTGGAAAAAATTATTAAAATTTTCATAAGGTTTAGGAAGTGTTATTTCTGTGTAAAATTTTTGCTATTTCTGTGAAAATTATATAAATTTCACTGATATCTCGAAATTTTGCGTAGTTTCCATTAAGTATAATTGCTACAAATTGGACAAAAATTTTAACATTGATTAGGAAATGCATTCGTAAAAAAAATTTTACCAAATTTCGATTCTAACATTTAAGTAGTTATAAAATAAATATATTGAGAAACGAGACGAAAATTTGAAGAGCCAGACGATAGTACTCTCTTTCAGTCTGTATAGATTTTTAATCTGTAATAGAATGATATATTTTAAAACGATGACTTTTTTTAAATTTTATTTTTAAGGAAAACTTTCAACTGTAAAAACGAAACGAGACGAGATGATATACAGCTATTACAAGTCAGTACAATATATCACTATCATTTATCTACCCAGCCATTTTTGTCACAAAAAATTCTGGTATAAATGAGAGATATCCATATATAATTAAATACGACGTTGTAAAATTAACAAAATAATATAATTTTTTGGACCATTTTTTATTGAACATAACCGCACCGATCCAACGTCCTTAACTAAAGTTGTATCAATTTTCAATCCATCTGAAAGGGTGCAAGGCTTTGTTAAAATAATATCCTGCGGTGGTTTAGTTTCTTTTAAGTCTTACGAAATACTTTTATTTAAGAACGATAACATGCGAAAATTTGCTTTTCTAAGAATTCAACCAAAATGGGATCTAATTTCAAATAACTGTTATTTTTATTCTTATTCTTGGAATTTGTGGATTATCTTGTTCATGAAACGATTATGAAAAACAACATAATTTTTAATAATTTTCTTCATTATATATGGATCGAATATTGGCCGGTTTTCAATACACAATATCACTTCGTTAAAAATGAAAAAAATTATTTCAAAATTAGTTAAATTTCATAAAGTTTAGAAAGTTGGATTGAGAAGAAATCTTATGGAGAATACAAAATATTGAGTAGTATTTCAGTAAAAAACTCAGAAAAAATTTTGGAAAGTCTATAAATTTAAAAAAAAATATATTTATATATATATATATATATATATATATATATATATATATATATATATATAGGTGGTTTTTGAACTTATAGTGGAGTGATTGATACTGATTTCATTGAAGATGAAATTGTCTAAACTCTAATCCGACCGAATGGATGCAGAAACGTGTTGGAAAATGGCGCAAAAGGAAGTATTTCGAGGAAGTATTTAAATATACGAGGTGTGTTCAAAAAGTAGGTGACTTTTCAAATTTCGCGGCTTACGGACATTCGATTTTTTATTTTGTTGTGCTAGTACACTCGTCACGAATATATGTTCACGGTTTCAACTATATAGCATTCTTTGTTTGTTCGTGAGAGGAATAAAGGTTAGAAGTGTTTGTGGTGTGCTCGGTGATTTTTTTTTCAAAGAATTTGCATCATATTTCGTATAAAAAATTGAATTAAGTGCTCCAAAGCACTCGAAATGTTGACAAATGTTGCGGTACAAGCTCTTCCGAAAGATGCCAATGACAAACCTCGCTTTGTCAAGGTTTTGCTCACTGTTATCTTCTATTACCGTGGCGTAGTGAATCAAGAGTTCTTACTACAAGGTGCGAGAAGCGATACGAAAAAAAACTTTCGGAATTGTAAAAAAACAATTCATGGCTTTTGCATGACGATAATGCACCTGCTCACTCATCGTTGCTGCTTGATTTTTTGGCCAAAAACCACACCACAATCATGCCTCAACAATCATAACACCGGATTTAGCCCCCTGCGACTTTTTCCTGTTCCCAAAACTGAAGAGACCCATGAAAGGACTGAGATTTGCAAACGATTGAGGAGACAAAAACTACATCGCTAGAAGAGCTCAATCGAGGCTACACCAAAAAGTGCTTATCAGAAGTACTTCGAGGATTGGAAATAGCGTTGGTACAAGTGTATTATATCTGAGGGACATTACTTTGAAGGGGACAACATGAATATAGATAAATAAATAAAAAGTTTTTGATAAAAATATAAAGTCAATTTAATTTTTTGAAAATATCTCGTACAAGATTTTATGTTCCGCTTTCGGACCGTATTTTATTTCGATAAAAATTTTGTAACATTTACAGTACTTTTTACGTCTTATGCAAGTGAATGTGTTTGTTGATGATTGATTGGTTAGTAATAGAATGAATATGTATATGTTTGTATTAAAATGATTTAAAAAAGGAATGTATTGGTGATTTGGCAATGATAGAATGAATAATCTATATAAATATAATACTATAACTGAATCGTAATAAACATGACTTATGGCACATACAACATCCTTAAATAAGCATTCCATATTTAAATTATAATCAAGTTTCTCAATGAAAATTTTTTCAATCGTAATACTTTCTTTAAAATGTTTTTAAAACCACATGCAACTTCGTGTACGAGGTCACCCATAGAATAAATACATACATTACATCGGCTGTAGTATGTATATCTGACAATACATATATTTAATAATTACAGATATTTACGAAATATGATAGCACTTTGCTCTATTGTCTGGTAAAAAAATTATAATTTACGAAAAAATTATTAGGTTTACAAAAAACATAATATTATTATCGGTTTCAATAATATTTTTACTTTTTTTCTTTTGTTGTAAACACAAAATATATATACACAACTGCATGGCATGGTGTAGAAGATACTGTTGGGGCTATTCTGTCTGCCTGGCATTGTGGTTTTCTTCGTTTCATTGTTTCTCCTTTTTTTCTTTCTTTCTTTTTGTTATAAATAAAATTAAAAAATATAAATTGTTAACAACAATATTATATCTGAATAAATAAATAATAGTATAACTATAACAGTTTTAATAATATGGTTATATATATATATATATATATATATATATATATATATATATATATATATATATATATATATATATATATATATATATATATTACTATATATATATATATATATATATATATATAGTAGCATCTTTTCTTTTCAGTAAAAAAATAATGTATTTCTATTATATTTATCATCCATATATTTATCAGCTTATATGAATTATTGTAATAAATATCACGCAATGTATCTTTTTGGTTTAGCATTCTGTAGCAAAAAATTGAATAAACAAGTAATAAGTAACAACTAACTGAGTTAATTGTTTGAATACCCAGTATATACTGAGTTGTATATCAATGATTGAATTTTTAACAATACGCTTTCCAAGGAACATTTAATCGCAATTTATGAGAAAAATATTGAGTTTATGAAAAAAAATTTTTATTTTAAAAAGAAGAAGAGTAAGTAGTTTTTGTTAACACACTTTTTTTCTATCTCTTACGGTTGTAAAGATGTATATTTTACCCGCTGGCTGAAAAGTAACATATTCAATAAAATGTTATAAGTAATTAAATGAACATATTCAGGGAGAATGGGGCATCAAACATTAACCAACTAGCTCTAGTTTATAATTTATCCAACAGCGAGCTTTTTTGCAATGTTGCAAAAATTTCGAAGGAAAGGTAAATACTACCTTAAGCCAAATTTACTTTCATCTTTACGCTTACATAAATATCTGAATCCATTTTTATGGCCTGGCTATTTAACATATGTTGAAGTAACAAGCTTTTTTTTGAAAATTTTTTACCATTTTATGTAAAAAATTTTTAAGATTAAACGCACTAATTTGCAAATATTTCATAGGGAAGGACTTTTAACGTAAATACAACATTAAACCAAATGTAGGTTCAGGTTCACACCTACATAAATACCTTAGAGATAGAAAGATTGTAGAGGCTGCTCTGGACGAGCTACACTTCGACCATAAGGTCCATTGTGATGCCTGAGGATGTGAGGATATGAGTGGAGTGTAAGGAATTTTTGTGTAAAGCCGACTCTGATAGGAACTATGCCGATATTCATCTGGAGTTCGTGAAGGAAACTGCAGAAAACCTTCTCAAGCATACCCGGTTGCTTCATTCTTGTGCATACGCCGACAGTTTAGTCAATTAACCGCCCCTTTTTTTTTTCTTAATAATTCACAAACTGCCGATGTCGGGATTCGAACCCATAACCTCCCAGTTTCCAAGTAGGCATACTGCGCCAACAAGACGCCTTAGACCGCTCGGCCACTTGGGCTGAATCTTTTTAACTAATTTTATTACCAGATAAACTAATGCAAAATAAAAATGTACTTAATACAAAAACTACTTGTACTATTGAAACAAAATACTAAACTCTTCGACGATTGATTCATACTTGATCGAATAATATTTTTTCTTCTTCCTGAAGGTACATCTCGTTTGTATATTATTTCACAATAATTTGTTCTGTTTTGTTCATATTATAATAAACACTTTTCACTGATGAGATAAATTTCAGAGTAGAGGGTACATATATTAATAAATATATGCTTTCATTCAGAAGAATTAAACGGGATGTTTAAAAATTATATTTCGAAATCGATATTTTTATTGAAATATATATTATATGTTGTACACATCATTGTGTCAGTGTTAATTGTATTGTTTGTTTAAAAAATCGAAGTCGTGACAGTAGCCGTGAAGATAATAGAGCAACAACAACAACAACAAAAACAATAATTTTAAGCTAAAAAAGTCATTATATTGGTAAATATCACTTAGTTGTTAAATAATCGCAATACAATGTATAATGGTACAGGAAATCGAACAGACTGTCTCGTTTTTCAATACAAAGGAATGAACTGAACAAATAGTATCTACTGATGAGAAATTTGTAAAAATATATAAAACTAATCGATATCTTTATGTAAAAACTTGTCTTAATTTTTTGAAGTTTGATAAACTAAGAAAACAAAGACCACCGTGCCGAAGACATAATATATTGTATGGCAATCGTTTTCAAGTCATATTGATGACTAGCGTGTCAGAGGAGTTCAAATATACAGACGAAACTTTTTAAAGTAGGCTACAAACGTGGAACATTGTGCAGCAACATTGAACTCCGCCTAAAAAATGTTTTTCCTACAGACGGGCAACCAAAATTGGGTACATTACTTTATTACTCTATCTTAAAAATTCAATCACTTGTCATCTTGTCTCTATCTATCTCATTTAATTTGTAGTTTATTTATCTACTAGTTTATTTGTATGTATCTCTACAGTTTTTTCAAGTCTGTTGTTATCAATACAAAAATTAAAGTATAAAAATAATAAAGTATATAATAAAGTAATCAATCTATGTAATAAAACATAAAAAAATATTAGGAAAACATAAAATTTTATATAATATGTGACAAATATCGTTACAATTATCCTTATTAAATTTTTTTCTATCTCTTACGGTTTTAAAGATGTATATTTTCCCCCCTGGTGGGAAGAAACACGTACCGATTTTGCCCATTTACGACCTTACTTTTTTACTCTAAAATACATAAAAAAATTTCAGCTCATTATCTTTATTCGTTCTTGAGTTATCGTGTTCACGGATAGATAGACGGGTGGACATGCGGAAATGGCCGAAATAGGCCATTTTATGAACGCATATGCTGAACATGCATGCCTACGATCAATATTTTCAAGTGTTACAAAGTCGGGACTAAACTTAATATACCATGTATATTTACATCTACTGGGTATAAAAATATCAAATGAAATCAAGATTGTTTTTTTTTTTTTAGATTTAAAACAAAATTATTGCTTTATAAAATTATTTTCACTCTATAATCAAATATTATATGATTAATATAAACAGTAAAAATTTATATCACACTTAAATAGAAGGTATTGACATAGAAGTATGCATATAATTTTTAATATCAATTGATCAGTATCAATACCAATTGCATTTATAAACAAAATTCAAATAAATTATATTCCAGAAACAAATCATAATGATTTCGTAAAAATTATTATTTTTTAGAAATTATTTTCAAATATTTTTCATTGTATACTCCAGAACGACTAGCTTATAAAATACGAACGATTTTTGATTTGTGAAAACATCTATGCGAGAGTATTCAAGTACGATTTTATATGGAGAATGAAATGAAATTTCAGATTAGACCTTCACGTTTCCATAGTAACGATCGGTTACGTAACAGTGAGCAATCATCGGCATTCGTATTTTAAATGGGAATTTAACATTGTATATGAATATTGATTACTATTGTATATAGCAGGGGTGACCAACAAGTCGATCGCGAAGTCAATTTTGATCGATCGCTTGCGATTAAGAATTCAAGATTGTGGAATTTAAATATTTTCCTTTAAAAAAAGATGTGTGAAGCATTCGGCAAAAAATTGCAAACACATTTCATATTTAGCAAAAGATATAAAAAAATGAAATTATAATTTTACAAACTGATCTATTCTTACAAACCAGAAAAATTGAAGAAGATTTTTGACCAAATGTAGAGCATATATTTATTGTAGTTTCGAATCTACATACCTGTGTGAATGGGAATTTTCATACTTAAAGTTAACGAACACTAAACAACGTTCTGTCCTGACTAATTCCCATACTGAAGACTTATTATTATTATCTTTGTCAGGATATACACTTAATTAGGATTCCTTGGTTAGAGACATGCAAGTCTCAGTCTTCTCATTAATGTTAAGGCAATAAAATAAATTCTAAATCTGTCTTTATCTGAAGCTAATATTTGAATCAATTTTGACCCGTTGAATAATTATGTTGTTTTTTACATAGGTCGATAGATAGAGCGTTTCAAGGGGCACTTCCGTGAGCTATTGATAGATTAGCAAAAAACAAATCTAAAAATCGTATATCACTCTTCCATGATAAATTTTCCTGACACAAAAAAAAATCGTATTTGCATTTATCATACTGTACATTTTTATAGCTATTATTTCATATGCACCTTCGAACAAATAGTAAAAGTCGATCGCGACAAATTTTTAAGATAAAAAGTAGATCTTATACACACAAAAATTTGCTATCCCTGATATAACTATAGGATATGTTTTCACATCATTGCAGAGTTCTGGACTCAAAACTTTTTTTTATTTTGATGACTGATATCATGGATTATTTTATAAAAATTATCATAATAAATATTATTCCGAATTTTCCATCTTTTAGGAGATGCAATAAGGCCACAAATGTTTTTCCAATATAATTTATTACAATTTATATTATTTTATTAATAATTCCTTACCTTTAGCACTTTGTAAAAATTGTCAAATCTGCTTTAGTTTTAATATAATTTAAAAATTATTATTAATTAAATTAATAATAATTTAACTTCATTATTTTTGAAATATTTTTTTACTTTCTCTAATACATATCCAAACTTTCGTTTTTGTATTTATTCAGGACTTACAGTTGAAATATTTTCTCGTAATAATACATTCAAATTGGCTTACAAATTCAAGTATAGAATTGCAATCTGCTAATTCAGGAATTTTTAAAAATAGGTTAATCTTCTCATTTATTTCATATTAATTCATATTAAATAAAGATTTAAACATTTCATAATAAAATAATTATTTATGAATCAATAAAGCTATCGGAAATTCTTTCTTTAATCCTTGAATATATATGCAACATCTCTATTTTGATTTATCGTAAGCCCTGGTAATGCCCGCAAATTAAATAGTGGCTATCAATTAAATGTTTGACGCTGAATAAAATTAACTTAAACAAACTGTCTTATAATCTTTATTAGTAATTAAATAAATGCGAAAAAATTTTTTTTATTACAAAAATATTTTATGTAATATAAAAAAGATTTTTTTTGCAAAATGCCACACTTAGTTAGACAAGGAGTAACCGTCATTTTTTGCCATTGGAATACGAAATTCGCAACAGTGTATACAGGAGTATAGGTGAACAAAGACACATTTATTTCTAAACAGAAAGCAAATAAGACATACAAAAGTAGAGCATTGGTAAAGCATTGGTCTAGAATATCAGAGGTCGTGGGTTCGATCCCCATCCCTAGATGTGTATGATTTTTCATATCAAGAATCTTTAGAAATAAATCTCATTAATCCAACGATAAACAAATCGCAAAAAAAAACAAATATCCAAAACTTTCCTTACTTGGTCTATGAAATGAAGGAATCCACTCACCGATGTCTGCCAACTCAATACCAATACTAATATTCGCACATATTTAAAAAGATTCTTTCTATATAATAAATAAATTTTACAATGATCCGATCACAAGAGATTTTAACCAACAACCTCCTATATAAAACGGACATCACATTGTCAGTTCACAGTCCCTACATTCTCAATCTTTTACGTTAATATAGATTGCCAATACGTTCTTCGTATAGTATATTAATCTTGTTAACATCTTGTTTAATGTTGTTAAGTTAAATTTTTTTAAATTCTTTCCTTTTTTTTTTTGTTTTATTTTTTTTAATATTTCAACGTAACTGTCATAAGTAAATATTACTTATATATGATAATATAATTATTATTGTTTACAAACTCAATAAAAGGAATATATTAAATCATATATAAAAACGAACGCTAACGAATTGTGTAAGCCAGCCTACTTACTTGTAGTAAGTAAAAAATATTGGATAAAAAAAAACTGATGCTAGTATGTATTTATTAAGTACCAATTGCTTTTAGCAAATAATATAATCTTATCGATATTATTATTTATAATACAGTATGTTCAAGACTATTTATTCATTTAATGGGTTTAATTTATATGGTAACCATAGATCATAGATATAGATAGGTAGCTGTAATACCCATTCGTCTAAGATTGAGTGATTCTCAACCACTGTGCCGCGGCACTTTTTTGTGCCGCCAAATTTTATAAATGTATATAGTAAAGTAGTAACCAACATAAAAACGAAAAAAAAGATCGACACTGATAAATGTAGAAGACGATATGAGAGTAGCATTGTCATTTTTACAACCAAATATAAATGAAATTAACAAAAAACATCAAGCTCAAATTTCTCATTAAAAGTATTCTTATTATTAACTTGTAATGAATCCCTTAATAAACGTACTGTTGTTTTTGTAGTACATATTATTTTATTTTACTTTTCAAAATTATTATCATAAACTATTTTACACAGTGTATTGTAGGTAAGTAAACAACTTTTAAACATATCTTTTTCTTTGTGTGCCGTCAAATTTTGAAATCGTTAAAAGTGTGTCGCGACAAAAATAAAGGTTGAAAACCACTGACTCTAAGTTATAGATTTAGTTTTTAACTCATGTTGCCGCATGGCGCGTTACTTAGCTCACCAAATTTTTTTTAAATAATCAATTTAAAAAATAATATCTTCAAAATAAATGAATTTAAATTTTTAATTATGTTAAGCTTTTCTAAGCCTAAGCTAAGTTATGTTAGATATTTCTAGGCCTTTTTCACCGCTCCCTAAAGGATCAGAAATTTGTATGTAGACTAGGAACTGGTAGGTACTGTAGCCAAATTTTTAAGAGGAACTATGCCGATATTCATCTGGAGTTTGTGAAAGGAAACTGAAGAAAACATTCACAAGCATAGCCAGTTACTTTCGTTCTTATCCATACGCCGACAGTTTAGTCAATTAACCGCCCCATTAAATTTTTTTTAAACTAATTTAATTGACAAACTGCTAGGGTAGGGAATCAAACCAGCAACCTCCCAGTTTCGAACAACTAAGTTAATTGTTTGAATACCCGTTGAATATTGAGTTTATGTTCGAGTTTATATTAGAACATTAATATCGTTCTATAGAAATTTCGGTCTTGAAACGAAAGTTAGTAAAGAAATCAGTGTGGAGGAATTAAAAAGATATGTCAATAAATATTTTTAAAGAAGCAGAGCCAAGAAAAAATTATTTACAATAATATTATTGTAAAGCATTCTGTAAATCTGTAAGACGCTTTTTATTTATTAAATTCTTAAATATTACTTTAACATTAAAGAGTTGGCGGTTGTTGTATATGATAATTTTTAGAACACCTACAATTATATTTAAGATAAATCTATTTTCATGATGTTACCATATATATATATATATATGGTACCATATATATATATATATATATATATATATATATTTATCATAAAACTCTTATAAGAAGTCTTAACTATAATAGGTATACAAAACGAATTAATTTTGTAAATATATTATTAATCTTAATTTGAACTGAAACAATATACTTTAACTTCAATAAAAATTTTATAGTTGAATTTTCATCAGTCTAAATATTAGAAATTTATTTGTCTTAAAAAATTGGTTAGGATATTAAGGTTTAAAAAAATTTAAAATATTGATCGCAGGAATAAAATTGAATATAGGAATTATATAAACTGACCTTATTATAAAAATTGACTTCAAGTTCAACAATGGGCAAAATTGGTTCGGGAATCTTTGATATCGTAAAATATGAACGAAAAAACACACAAAAATAGGTTCCTTTTTAATAAAATAAACAATTTATGTTTGAAAATTTTTTTCATAGACTGTGACTGCTAGAGAGTTTAATTTGAAGAAATTTGCATTTCCTCAGGAGAAAATTTTCTTAAAAGTGTCGAAATTTAGATTGTATTACGATTACGATTAAAATGAGAGTTACATACAAATTGTATTACATAAAAGTTAATGAACTCTTCCTTTTATCGAAGAAATATGAAGTAAGATATATAAGTTGAATGAAAATAAATTTATGGTAATAATAGATAAACAAATATCAAAATAAAATGGTTTTTTTTTTAATAAAGTTTTTGCATTGAAGAAATAATGTAAATATAAAAACTACCTTTTACATATACACTATACACTATTTGTGAAGGTCACTTGAAAAACAAAATCAACACATACACACACACACCACAGGTATTACCAATCAACAGGTAGGTAATACTACTGGTGTTATGTTGGAACTTCTCTATATGTGTATTTGTGGGTATTTGACAGTTTTTACACATTAATATCAAAATAAACAACTTAAGTTTGTTTACTTTTGTAGTAGCTGAAGACGATGAAAAGAAAAAAAAACGAGTATATATATATATATATATATATATATATAAACACATTTAAAAGTAAATATTGATTTAAATTTATTACAATTTTGTTTTTGTGAATAAGTACCTAAAAGTATTACAGTGTAACTTCTGTATGTTCGTTATATATATATAGCATAGTTTATATAGGTTTTACTATGTTCAAATATAATATCTTGTCTTAATTTTTACTTATGACTACTAATTTTTACTACTTTACTACTAAAAACAGTGTTTAAGGATGTACAAGCACTGAAGCTTCAAAAAGATTAAGGCATGATTTTTTGTTTACATGTAGTTGAAGTCGTGCACCAATTATAAAAGTTTCAGGGGAGGGGGGGGGGGTACGGGGGTCTTGAATTAAATATTTAATGTTAAAGTTTGAGTTTGAGTTTTAATACAGTGCTCTTATAAACTCATACTTTTACACATATTTTGGCATATTTTGATAATCTTCACTTGGAATAAAATAAGAAGAATTAAAAAAAAAAAACAACACAATAGAAAATAGAAATATTAATAAAGAGATTGATCCAATAAAATTCCGGTATGACGGATCTAAAAAAAATAATATTTAAGAAAACAACTGAGATTTCGGGTATATTTTATTTCTGTCGGCGGTAGCTTAATTACCCGAAATCTCAGGGTTTTTTCTTAAATATCTTTTTTGTTTGGTCGGTATGACGGGCCTAAATAAATTTTAATTTAAACATACGACAAAAAATAATAAACATTATTGTGGACTTTTATGGATGTCCATGGACGACTTTTATGGATTTATTATAGGCGATTTTGAAAAATTTTATAAATGGACTATATATCAAGGCTCGTACATCCTTAAGAGTGGTTTTTACTTGATAATTTTTTTCTTTAAAACAGCTTTACTATCTATCTACATTTATCGAGAACTATTCTTTACAAAGGTGACCAGCGCTTCCACCAAATTGTTTCCTAATATTTGAAATTTGAAATCAATGAAATTTGAAGTGGATTACTGTAAGAGATTTTATTGCCAGAGCTAGATCTTTAGTCAAAGTAACATCTTTTACTAACTATATTAGAATTTTATTGGACAATAAAGTCAAAAAAATTGAACTAAATAAAATTATTTATAATGCAAATTCCAAATTATTTGCAATATTTGCAGCTTTATCGACCTAATATCCAATATACTCATACATAGGACAAGGTCGCTTTAAGCGTATTAAAAGCTGAATTTTCCTGATATTTAACAGCTAAAATAGTTCATAAAAGTAGCGCTTATGTTTCAAAATTTTATAGTTGATTTGTGCCTTATTCATTCGTTTTTTGGGAATACAAAAAACGAATTGCGATCGAAAGCAACTTTTGCGTTCTTGAGATAGAATGTGGCATCAACAAAGCTGTTCTTGCGAAAGGAGCGTGAACTAATGTTTATGGTTATTTGTAGTTGATCCAAAGTTAGTATAAAAGGTGGATCAAGTAATTGGGGGCCACTTTTTCACGATTTAAAAAAATATGTCAGAAAATCTGAATCTAAACTGAGAAGTGAGAGGTTTTGATCATTGATCAAGGAAGCAGCTAAAAAATTTGCGATATATGACGTGGAATATCTTGATAACTACTATATACTGTTAATTTTAATTACTTTATGGCTCATCGCCCCAAAGTTTGAAAATCAGACTGTCAATAATTGCAACAATGTCCGTAATTCATCTTGAAACTTTCAAAAATGCAGGAAGATTTTTGAATTCGGTTATAGTCTCGTCGATTACAGTAGTAATACGTTTATTCAGGCATCACGCGGAAACTACTGGACCGATTTATGTTTAAAAGCTTATGATTTGACCTAAAAACTGGTATATATTTTATCTCGCGAGCAAAGCTGAGGGTGTAAGCTAGTCTATAGTAATATTATAAAGCTGGAAAGTTTATATATTTGATCTCAAGAACGACTAACGCTAATCTCAGGAACATTGAAAAATTATTTGTGCATTAGATAGCAGTAACGCTAAAAATCTAACTTTTAGACGGTGCGAGATAAAGAAAGTCTTAAATATATCTTACATATTGTCTTAAGGATCTTCCAGCTTGAAACCACTTTTCGACAGTTTAGACCTGTCACTCTCTCTCATTAGAAGCATGTAAAACTTCATGCCCGCCCAACTATTATCTGAAGTAAGAAAAATACTCGACAGAATTTGAAAAAAAACTAGAATAGTAATGATAAATATTTATTAAATAAATTTCAAAAAAATCGCGTTTTACCGTTTTGTTTTCGAAATATAAAACTTTAAAATTATTTTTTATTTCAAAATTACATTCATTTGTATATATGAATAGTGAATAATATCTATGTGTTGTGTATGTGTATATATGTATTTGTTCTATCATAAAAGCAAACCGGTTTCTTGTCCTGATTATATAACACAGTGATGGAATTACCTTAACTAATAGAGATATTCGATTAAAGACAAATTTCTTGGTCGACAGAGTACACGATAATATATTTATTAATAATAATGAAAGCATAAAGATTATCCATCATAATATTATAATAATATGTACTTTGAATACAATACTTACCACATAGGTAACAGGTAGATATATACTAGTATATAACTATATACCTACAACATAGCTCGCTAGGTACAAGATTATTTTATCTGAACATACTGAATGGAGGATAAAAAGATTGAGGTTCTTGACTTGTGCTTCTGCAAGTTGAAGTTTATACTTTATACGACGTTTTTACTGTTATATTCATTATTATTATTTTATATGGATATAGTCTCACTTATTATTATTATTCATATATATGATAAATTATATTATTTTATTTTTTATTTTTAGTTTAGCATATCACTGCTGAAGGTCATTTATTACCAATTAGATATTTGCATATCATATTTGTGGTTTTATACATTTTAACAACAGAAGAGGAAAAAAAAAAGGTGCATTTTTGATTTTATATTTTATTATTATTAAATGTAGTTATGCTGAGTTATTCCGTTTTATTATTATTACAATTTTATTTAATAATAGTTTATTGATTGTATATTATACAGGATGGACCACACAAAAAGTTAAAAATTCAAAAATTTTAATATACTAAAATATGCTTTGAATAGCAAGGAGACGTATCGGCTATCAAGTAGCGGATCGAAAAAGTTGTTTGGACTATTTTTGATACAAACATATGTATATATAATTTCTTGTATAAATATATATATATATATATATATATATATATATATCTTGTATATATATCTTGAATCTATAAATGTTCATCGAACTTACCTAGTAGATAACGAAAATCACCATCATTAAAATGTATATATATATATATATATATATATATATATATATAACTGAATATATATATATATATATAAATATTTATATATATATAAATATTTATATATATATATATATATATATATATATATATATATATATTTATATATATATATATATATATATATATTTATATATATATATATATATATATATATATACATATATATATATATACATATATATATATATATATATATATATATATATATATATATATATATATATATATATATATATATATATATAATATTTATTTATATGTATTAATGCAATTTTAAAACAATACCCATAATAATGAATATAAATGCATCGCCATAGTTACTTGATAATTTTAATGCATTTAACTCCTTGCCCTCCTTACCGATTCTATTCACAAACTTGGTCTTTTAAATACCAGCAGTATATCAGATACTAAAACATCTTTATTTATATATATGTCTGTAACCATTCTAGTGGTCACGGAGCGCCCTGAACATTAATTAGATAAAACTTAATTAAAATCTATTTCCAGAAGTGATATATTTATTCTGAGATTATTCGTTGCAGCTCCTGCGTAACGAATTTTTTTTCTTTTTTAATATTTAGTATTAATATTGAATATTAATAATTAATATTATTTAATATTTAATAAGTAAAAATTTTTGATATTTTTTGATTTGGTTTTGTTTATTTTTTAATATTTCTTGTATAAAAATTGTTATATTTTGTTTTTAGGCCATCTATTTTGAAATTTATTCTTGTAAAATGGCTCAATTCTGCCTAATTTCCAAATTTTATTGAAAGTCTAAGAAGAGAAAGATCCAAGAAATTTCAAACCTACTCTACAAATAATTATTAATCAATATTTTGGATTTTAATCCAAACGATTATTTTGTTTTATAAACAATGAATGTCAGTTTGTTAGTGGTTACCGTGGTAACTCAGGCAAACATACAAAAACATACAAAGGTATCTAAATATGAAACAAAATTAAGATTTAGATTCGACTACATTACCAATGCATTGAAAAGGGACCAATTTTACCCCATTCTCAAAATTGTAAGAGAGAAATTTCGTGCCAATTTGTGATTCTTTCATTTTTAGGAAATCATATATATGGGTGAATCACTGTAATTAAGGTTATACACGCGTTAAAGTAAAGATAACAGGCTGAATTTTTAATATGTTATTATTCAATAGTAACCAGTCCAAGTAACCGAGCGGTTTAAGACGTTATGCCTGAGGCTTTATGCCAACTTGGAACTGGGAGATTATGGGTTCGAATCCCGACATCGGCAGTTTGTCAATTATTAAGGAAAAAAAAGGGGCAGTTAATTGACTAAACTGTCGGCGTATGGGCAAGAATGAAGCAAACGGCTATGCTTGAGATGGTTTTCTGCAGAGTCCTTCACGAACTCCAAATGAATATCGGCATAGTTCCTATCACACCACTCACATCCTAAGCATCACAGTGGCCCTTATGGTCAATGTGTAGCCCGTCCAGGGCAGCCTCTACAATCAATCTATCTATCTATCTATCTAATTAATAGTAAATATACATAAATTAATTATGAGACAGATCTAACGGCCAGTTTTTTAGGAATTAGTATTCAAAAATTGAAATTTTACACATAATAATTAGAAATATCTATTTAATCGGACTTTTGAATTCGCACATCATGAAATTGAACTATAAAGTGCTAAAAACAAAAAAATTTGTGAATATTTTTACAGTTTTTAAAAATTTCTTAAAACAACCCAATAAATCAACAAATTGATCGGTGAAGAAGTTGTAGAACCTGAAATTTTGGGTAAAATCAGCAAAAATGTGTTATATTTGATCTAAAAATAAAAAAGAGAAAGGCAAAATGATTGATACAACATTTGTTTAACTTATTCAAAAAAGTTTAAAAGTTTTTCATATCGACTAGAGTTTAACTTATGGATGTTTTCCTTGTTTTTATCACATCCCCTCCTATACAGATCCTTATACATTTCTAATTTTTGTTTTATCTCCTCGAAACCTAGTCATTTAATTTAATCTACTCATTTAATGATTTAATTTAAAAAATGAAAAGTTGGATCCTTTATCTAAAAGGCATAAATCGGATTGGATTTTTTATAGCACCTTCAAAAAGAGAATATATCGCCTAGTTTCTATGAAAAAATTTGAATCATTTTCGGTGGACTTCTTGTATATGCATATAGTTATTTTATCTACAAGAATATACAGGGTGAGTCGGAAGAAACGGACCATGGAGACTCCAGGAGAAATTAATGGAAAAAGCTCATATGTTCTTATCCGATTTTCATTTGTTTTCAAGTTATAGCGTTATTAAAAAATGTTATCTTGTGCTCTACAGTATTGAAAATTGGTGATTTAAAACGTGCAATCAGTATGCTATGTTTGAAACTTACAAAACAATTGATAACTTTGTTGTTCTGATAATGTGTCAATATGCTGTGACAGTTATTTAATGGAAAAAAAACTGAAAATCGCATAAGAACTTATGAGTTTTTTTGCATTATTTTCACGTGGATACACTCCTGAAGTTTGGTCCGTTCCTCCCGACAAACCCTGTAAATAGTTCATTATTCACCAGTGTTCGGAATTGTGAATGATTGATTTTCGAAAATATGTATTTCATATTTGTGTTAATTTTTGTGTAAAAATCTTACAAAACAGGGTTACACAAATCTCTGTTCTAAAATCTTCTAAAAAAATTCAACTTATAAAAAAGTATCTAAAATCTAAAAATAATGTTGGAGTCATTCTTGTCGAAATTTTTTGTATTTGGACTCCCATGTAACAATTTTCTGTTTGGCATCGAACTCTAAAGATAACTCTATTTTTCAGTTAGTGGATATTTATATTCCAAAATAGCCATCTTTGTCTTTCGTAGAAAATTACATAATTCACTTTTGTTTTAATTAGGAGGGGGGGGGGGACTCTAAGTATAACTAAACAATGTTAAGATGAAATACACATTTTTAGGTGTTTAGTTCCCAATTGGTAGAGGCTGGAGAAGATAAAACGCGGACAAATAACACTTTCTAATAAAAGTTAGTTATGAACATTATTCTTAACTATATTTTTTCATTGCCTTGTATCTATGACTCCACTAGTATTATCCAGTCTCCAAAGAGCTCTTATTTATAATCACATATTGATGACGGGAAAAAACTTTATTTTCTACTTTTTAGTCCATTAAATAAAAGCTTTTTTAAAAAAGAAGAAGTTTTTTTGTGTATTTTTTGTGGTTTTAATCTTCAATAATCTTTATTAATCGTAAATCCCTTATAAATTATTTGACTAATACATTTTTAATAACTAATTTTATTCGAGTATAAATATATTGTCATCTAAAAGCAGTGTTTAAGGATGTAAGAGCACTGAAGCTTCAAAAAGATTAAGGCTTGATTTTTTGTTTACATGTAGTTGAAATGCATATAAATCAATTATAAAAGTGTCAGGGGGGATACGGGGGTCTTGAATTAATTATTTATTAATTATTTAATGTTAGAGGTCAAGTTTCGATACATTGCTCTTATGGAGAAACCCATATTTTTACACATATTTTGACATATTTTCACTTGGATTAAAATAAGACGAATAATAAAAAAAACTACGCAATAGAAAATAGAAATATTAATAAAGAGATTGATTTAATAAAATTCCGGTATGATGGGCCTAAAAAAAACGTATTTAAGAAAACAACTAAGATTTCGGGTAAATTTTATTTCTTTCGGCGGTAGCTCAATTACCCAAAATCTCAGGGTTTTTTCTTAAATATGACTTTATTTTAGTTTAAACTTACGGCGTAAAATAATAAACATTATTGTGGACATTTATGAATGTACTCGGATATCTTTAAATAATATTTTTTCTATCTTATAAACAAAATTGATAACAATAAAGAAATAAATTATTCTTTTTTGAATAAATTCTTAATAAATTTCTATCTAAATACTGATAAAATAATCTGCACGTATATACGAGTATATATATACTTTATAGTTATACAATGTATTTAAATATAATTAACGATATCTTTTTCCACGATCCTATCACAGAATATATTTATTAAATGTCATAATTTTAATATTATAAAATATGTTAAATTCTTCATTTTAAGAATTCCGTTCCTAACGGCAAAAAAAAAAACGTAAATTTTCTTATATAAATTAAAAGTGTGTACATGTCAAAGTAATAAAATTAATTTAAAAAAACCCGAAATAATTTTTTTTCTTTTAAATTTTGACTGTTCCAAACGTTATATTTTTTCTAATTTTTAAATTTAAAATAATTTATTTTCAAATTTTTGTGAATTTAGTTATTTCTATAGAAACTGTAAACTGTATTGGAAATCTGGGCCGGCTAAAACTTTGGAACGGTTTGAAATATTCAACTTTTGACAGTTTTTCTGGAGTTGAACTTAGAGTCTTGTCGCATCATTATTTTACCTGTAGTTATCTCCAAACAATTCGGACAAATACACCAACACACACACACACTCTTTTCCCTATTTTATACCCTGTGGTGGGTAAAAAGATAATGGAGGTTTATAGTCGGGTAAAAAGATAATGATTGCAAGTACTAGGATTCGAACCGTAGACCTCCGTATAATTATATCTGAAACAACCAAATTTCACTAGATTAATCAATTAGTATTATAAAGTAAACTGTAATGCGACTGCTAAGATTCGAACCATAGACCTACGCCTACCCAGTTACTTATTGTGATTAGATTTCTTTATTCAGATACATTCCAATTAACATTTACATTATTAACCTTGCAATTAACTTTGCAATTAATTACATTGCAATTAACCTTGTACCTCCCGAAGTATGTTATTTGAATAAATCTGCAAAAAACCAAAATAGTTACACTTTCTAAACACGTTTAATGAAAATTTTCAGATTTCAGTTTCCAACATAGTTTAATACCTGCTACGAAACCCTAATTTAATGCGTGTACGATACACACTTGACCGGTTTTGTGTTAATGAATAGCTTGTTTTATACAATTATTTACGTGTATAAATAGGTGTTTTACTAGTAAATAAGTTATTTATCATTTTTTTGTTGAAGTATTTTTTACATTTAATTTTTATTTATTTGCAAAACAATTTATTTCAATCATCATAAAAGTTGTCATTAAAATTTTATAGCAAAGTTTTTTTATCAATGAAAACACAACAGATATTTCCAGATGCAATAATACGGTGTCTAGTCATTGTTGGACAAACTCTTGGATGCTGATAGATTTATGAAAATTAATAACACAAATTTATTAAATAAGTTTTTTGTCCAAGTTAGTAGTAGCAGTAGTAGAGGGGAGACCAAAACCTAAAAGTAGGCCTTTTTAGGAAACCCATAAGAAACCCATACATTTATACTCTTCCATCCTATATCACATATGGTTCGTTTCCTCTAGTCCTGCATTCGTTGTCGAACCTAACTATCCTGTT
Source organism: Nineta flava (assembly GCA_963920215.1). Taxonomy (NCBI): domain Eukaryota; kingdom Metazoa; phylum Arthropoda; class Insecta; order Neuroptera; family Chrysopidae; genus Nineta; species Nineta flava. The sequence continues at coordinate 94,141,592 of OY986042.1, forward strand.
TGCGAATGACAGGACAGACTTCCACTTTAGTTGACTTACCTCAGTTGGATTCCCCGATGGCTGAATACCTCACTCTGGCTCTGAAAGGACAATCTGTCAGAAGGGGGAAGGATCCATAATCCACCTCGTCATACTGTCGTCATAGATGCCTTTTGAGCCTACAGTGACCGATAAGCTCCCCAACTAGAAGGAAAATCTCTTTCAGGTTTTTGCCAATCCGCCAGGTTGACCTCACGACATTGCACCCAGCAATCATTTGTTTGGCTCGTCTACAGTCTACTGTATCTTTTCGTTTCCTGCCCATACGCTTATCCACATATTCACTTAGGGCAGAGCTATTGAGTCTCCAAGTTATTCCTAGATATGGTTCTGTTCCCTGACATGGGAGTGCGGCTCTTTAACCTCAAGTTTCATTGACCTCAACCTCGCAGTGTCCTGGTACCCACATCAAAGTGACCTATTTTGTTTTTGACAAGATCTCGAGTGATTCTGCGCATTCGAGATCCAGAGACGATGTTATTTTAGCGGATCAGATTCCAGACCAGGCTAAATACGATAAATATTTGCTCTTTTGCAATAGTTTTAAACTATTTTAATATACTTTCTCTTCAGATTTCATGTCTATTATAACAGCAAAAATAACGATACAAGGAATATTTTACTAATTTAGACTGTTTCGTTGAATATTTCGTGTTACACGTATAAAAATTTATTAAAATGGTCGTAGATACCGATCGAAGTTTTTATTGATACAAATATTTATGAGTTTATAATTAGGTAATTTAAAAAAAATGATTTATATTCTGAAATTGAACGTAAAAAATATTGATTTTTATTTTGATAAAACATCTTTGATAAATAAATCATTAAATATTTTAAGTAGTATATAGTATATACACATACCTTATTTTGGTCACAAAAGATGCACACTACATGTAATATGTATAATGCACTGACCTCCATATAAACTGGACAGATTATTCTTATGGGTCTAAAAGTAAAATAACGGCTCCAGCCCCGGATCTACGATTTTTGCGTTCCGGGGCAGAAACTTGATAGTGGCGCCCCCTCTCTTCAGCGTTTGAGATAAATTGTTTAAAAAAAACTTACAAATATATAAAATGGGTAGCATTTTTTGTGACAGGGAGAATACGAACCCTTTGTACTCTTTATATAAATTTGCACTCTTTATTATCTATTAACTAATAACTTTTTCATTTGTGTAAAATAAAATTAAGTATAGGAAACATATTTACATATAACCAGAAATATAAGAAGTAGGGTTTTTTTACTTTCACATTGCACTCCATTTTTTCTCTGAAATTATCCTTATGAATCTGTTAATTACCAATCCGTTATCGAATTTATATAATTTTGAACTTATCAATAGTTATTAAGAGGTGGTGTTATTGTTAAGGAACATCTGTAAATAAATGTATGACAATTGTAATTTTACAAATCTGGCAATAAATTTTTATCTTATCTTATCTTATAACCAGTAAAGACGACAGACAATCAAGACATTTCTTCAATCTTTAGGTCTCACCTTTCTTCTCTCTCTAATCTTGCTACAGCTTTACATGGCGTGCTTTTTTTTCTGCGAAAGAATCTATTATCTCATCAAAGTCCGCCTCAAAGGCAGTTTTATTTTCAATGGCTAGGATCGCAAGCCCAGATAGACGTTCCTGACTCATTGTTGAACGCAGATAACTTTTTATTATTTTCAGTTTGCTGATGCTTCGCTCACCGCTTGCAGATGTCGTAGGTAATGTGCAGTATATTCTTAAAGGTATATTTACATTAGGAAACGCTTCTTGCAAGTCATACTTGCACATATGTTGTAACATGTCGAATGCACTCGAATGCACGGGAATTTGAATATAAATAATTTATTGATTTTATTAATAATTAAAGTTTTAAAATCAAATGAATAATCATATAACAACGTGCGCTGGATTTTAGTCTCTTTGTGAAACAAGTTTTTTTTTCAAACATTATATTACGATTTTGGAGCCCCCTGAAAGTGTCAACCGGGGCCGGTGCCCTCCTAGATCCGGGGCTGAACGGCTCCAACTTCATGATAGTCAGTTTATGTGTGCAGTGGAAATACATGTGACAGCCACTCATACACTTACACACATTCTTGTCACACATACATCATACGCATGTCTGTACTTAGAGACCCAGGGCCCCTAGGCACTTGGCAATTGGGACCCCCTCATCTCGAAGCTATTTTGGAATTTTAGCTAATAAAATTCTGATGTTTATTTATAATCATTAAAGTCGATTAAAAAAGATTGATTGACAATTGATTTTTTTGTCTGCGAGCGTTGTCAACCATTACGAACTAAAATCGCAAAGGATTAACCTTTTGGTCGCTCAAATCAAATATTTTCATACGTTTCATACATTTTAAACTTTAACGTGTCATGTCGCTAAATTGACTTTACGAAATCCCACAAATTATGATTTTATATAGAGTTTGTACTAAGCCGGCTGCAAGCCAGGTAATAGCCCGCGCTTGCTAGCGTGATGAAAAACCGTATCTCAACTCTTTCTTTTGGCAGAACGGTCGGCCTGCATTCAGGTAGGTGACCCATTTCTGTTTTAAATTTTGGTTGACAAGTGCAAAAGTAAGACTGTCAGCTTTTAAATAGCTCGACTAATATCGTTTCAAGACTTTTAAGTTAATATTTTCTATAAAGCTTATTGTTAAGGCAAGCCAGGCTTTTGAGCTTATATGAAGGTTCGGCCACTGAGGCCCCTTGTCCGGGACCGTGTAGGCCTAGGCGGAAATCCGGCGTTGATCCTACGGCACAACTAGCCGGCTGCAAGCCAGGTAATAGCTAATCTAAATCTTGAAAGGCGGCGCTGAAGCAAAAGTTAGTTCCTTGGCTAATTGAGAAGTGCTTCAATTTGGATTAATGGCATAACATAGGATAATTTGTCCAGTTTATATAGAGGTCAGTGGTAGAATGTGAACCTATGTGAAACTGAACATATTATTGCATACAGAATCTATACACAGCGGTACCAAAAAAAGTTGTATTGAACTAATTAAAGTGATAATATAATTTAATAGTTTACTGCAGTCAAATTACAAAGTTTCTTTTTTCACAAAAATAACTTACCGCGATGACGGAACTTGTTTTTAAACGATTAACAAACCAAAAAATGTTGTAGAATTTTTATTTATTATTTCAACTGATGTGAAATTAAAGCAATGTTTTTAGCGCCATGTTTGCTCACAAGCTAGCGTTATAAGTAGGTTGTATGCTACTCTGACGCTGAAGTGAGGTTGAATCTACCGCTGAACGTACGATAATTTAATTCGTAAGTACTGTTCGATAAAGTTGCTCTTTACGATAGCGTTGCTCACTTTAGTTTATCGTGGTCTATTTGAACGTCATTAATAATTCCTTAAAAATATGTGTCTATTTTTAATGAATTATTAATGACGTTCAACTAATTCTAACAACAGTATTTTTTTTAAATAAAATTATATAAATGGTAAGATTAATGGAATATTTTCAAAACAATATTTATCACATTGTCGAATTTATTAACATAGTTATTACTAGCTAAAAAAATTCATTTTCCCATTTCAGACTCTATGTTAAAAATTTGATTTTCAATCTTTGATTTAACTTTTTTAAATAATCGAAAAGAGATTTTAAATTTTTGAGAATAGCGTGACTAAATTTGCCTAATTACAAAGAAAGTTTTATCTAACATCAAGTCTCACGCATGATTCCATCAACGTCCTTAAACGAAAAATCTATAAACTGAGCGCACTTTAACTATGAAAAGAACTAACCTATAAATTTATTTGTAAAAAAAACAAGCCTGTTATTTTAAGTGGCCATAGAAATGCAAAATGATTTTTTATAATTCAAAGTTCATTTATTCAAAATCCATTCCTTTAACAGTTATTTTCCTGTAAATTAAAGAGGCAATACCTAAATTCTTGCAGGATATATGATATTAAAATTTTATCAAGCAGCCCTTGGAGAATCTGCCTTGAGATATTTCGACTTTCTAGATCTTACAGTCTTTAAGATATTTTTAACCGTAGAAAAACAGAAAATTGACATGACTCAATTTTGAAATGCCAATTTTATATATTTAGAAAAAAATTCTTTATTCAGTCGACAAATAGAATCCAGGTAAATCGAAACGATACACGAATCTACCAGTGCAGCGAAGCTTCACATTATTGTACTTTTTTAGGTATTGCGTTAAGGATGTACGAGCACTAAAGCTTCAAAAAGAGTAAGGCTTGATTTTTTGTTTAAATGTAGTTGAAGTACATTTAAATCAATTATAAAAGTTTCAGAGGGGTTACTGGGGTCTTGACTTAATTATTTCATGTTAAACTTCGAGTTTTAATGCTTTGCTCTTATGGAGAAAACCGTATTTTTACACATAATTTTCACTTGGAATAAAATAAGACGAATAAAAAAAAAACTGCGCAATGGAAATATTAATAAAGAGATTGATCCAATAAAATTCCGGTATGACGGGCCTAAAGAACAGATATTTAAGAAAACAACTGAGATTTCTGATAAATTTTATTTCTGTCGGCGGTAGCTTAATTACCCGAAATCTCAGGTTTTTTTCTTAAATATCTTTTTTGTTAGGCCCGGTATGACGGGCCTAAATTAAATTTTAATTGCAACTCACGACAAAAAATAATAAACATTATTGTAGACTTTTATGAATGTACTATATAAGATTTTGAAGAATTTTTTAAATGGACTATTACATCAGTGTTCGTACATTCTTAAAATAAGATAGCATGTGAATTAGAAATATTATCACCCTACTGTGTGAATACAACTGGGTCATTTTACTAGATAAAATATTTTGTTTTACGATAATTTTTTTAAAATAAATATTACACACCCCTTCTTTTTCTAGAAATTTTGGAAATAATAATAATAATTGCATGCAAATTTGAAACCTTTTGGCTTTTGCAAAACAAATCATAGAGTACCTACTAATTATTGGAACAATATTGGTTCAAATATAATATCTTTGGTTATTCCATTAAATTGTTATTATCAAAGGATAGTAATTTAAACTTTGCATTTTATAACTGTGTTTTTGTTTTAATGGGTTACTGTAATATTATGTTTTTGATTTTTTAATTATGCCCAAGAGGCATATTTAATGAACCAACCATTGCATGAAGTGAATGACTTATCTGCCAAAATAAAAACCAAAATATGATACATCTATCTTTGTTTTAACATTTATAGATCAATTTTATCCGTGTGCTACCATCTACTAAAACGTTTCTACATAGACAATTTGAAGAACTTATTGAGATTGTACTCAGAATCTTGTTTTGGAAAATGAAAATAGACTAGAAAATGGTAGCTATCTAAAGTCATGTTAGATGACTTTGAAATTAGGACAAATTTTAATTTCAACAAGTGAAAATAACAACTAACTGGGTTAATTGCTTAAATACTGAATTTATAAAAAAAAGTTTCAAACAAAAGTTGTTCGTTTTAAATAAAACGGACATTTTTTGTCTTTAAATTTTTTTCTATCTCTTACGGTTTCAAAGATAGGCAGTTTTGCCCATTTTGCCCAAACGTGGTCCGATTTTGCACATTCACGAACTTGATATTACTTCTTAGCTATAAAACACAAAATTTTAGTTCGCTATCTCTTTTCATCTTTAAGTTATCGTGTTGACAGACGGACAGCCGTCGGTTGACAAATTCGGAACTGAACTTCATATAGTATACCCTGGTATATATTATAAGTTCTCTTTGACAATCTTTATTTTTTATTTTAATATTTTGATCTATTTTAGCCAACAAATTTTAATAATAAATAAGTGAAAATAGCAATTAACTGAGTTATTTCTTAAATACCCCGTATATACTAAATTTATGAAAAAAAAGATTTTTATTTTCATAAATTTGCAAAAGTTGTTTATTTTTCAAAAAGAAACATTTTTTATATATAAATTTTTTGTTCTTACGGTTTCTAATAGAAGCAGTTTTGCCCATTTTGCCCAAACACGATCCGATTTTGCCGATTCACGAGCTTGACCTTACATTTAGCTCTTTTTGGTTTTTCAGTTATCGTGTGGACGGACTGACGAACGGACATTCACATTTGCGGAAATGGACTAATTAGGTAGTTTTATGAACACCTATACCAAAACTTTTTTTCTGCGATCAATATTTTCAACAGTTGCAAATACGGAACTAAACTTAACATAACGTGGTATATATTATACTAGCTGTTTTCCGCACCTTCGTCCGAATTTATATGAAAGCTATGTATTAGCTATCCCCCGCGGTTTCACCCGGGGTTAAATTTAAATTAAATAAAAACAAATTTAAAAAAATAAAAATAAATTATTTTAAAAAAAAGTCTCCATCCAGTCGGATTTGAACCAGCGACCTATGGATATCTATATTGAATATATTTTTTCTTCCGATTTACTTTACAAATATCAATATTAAAGGTTAACTTAGAATTGTAGGGTAATGCTAGATAGTCTATAGCCTTTCTCATGAATGTGGCTATCATACACAAAAAGAAATTTTCAAATCGGACTTCAGCAGTTCCAGAGATTAGCGCGTTCAAACAAACAAAAAAACTCTTCATCTTTATTATATTAGTATAGATACCGGGTATAAAAATTATATTATGAGCTACTTGGACATTATGTAGCTATTTTAAGCATAAAATTATTAAATGTTTTAACATAAAACATTATTACTTTGTCTTTGTAGTTTTTATAATACAAAGTAACATAAACAAGTTTTAGAGAAAGTTTTGAATAGAAATTTTTGAAATGAAATTGCGTCAATATGAAAATAAAATTGTCGAAAGAAAGCATTAATTTATCATAATTTCTGGTTTTGAAAAACATTTATTAAAATCATTGGCAAGGATTTGTAGGTGTTTGAATATTTCGTTCTGCTTACCTATATTATTAAAATTGATTTATTAATAGTCATCTATAAATTTTTATTGAGTGTCCTCTATCCGATAACCGATGTCCTTTCTTTTCTCAAAATCTTTTAGCATAGAAATTTTGCATAGAGATGCACATTGCCACGAAAAAAAACGTTCTTTTTTCTAAAATTTTACAATTAGCTTGTGCCTTATTTATTCGGTGTTCGAAAAAATGCTTTGGATAAAAGTTGTTCATTATAAATATACTAAGAAATTTTATTCAAAATATTTTCTCAAAAACTGAATGAAAATGGCACAAATCGACGATAAAATTTTCGAAAAAAAAATGCTATCCTTAGGGCTCATAATACATGTTGTGTAAGTAGTATTGTTATGAAGGGAGCATATATCTCAGAAACCATCCGTTGAATTGCCAAATTACCTGAATTTTATAGTTCAATTTAACCTACAACAAGCTTCTTTTCAAACAAATTGTTATCGATTGTTATCGATTAACAAAACATTGTGATGTTTTCTATTGTGGAATAGATGTTAAAAAATTTCATAAAGTCAAAATTAAGAACAAAATAAATTTACTTCCTGATTTGGATGAAATTCACGAGGTAAATTGAATCCCAAAAACACGAAAGTTATATGGCATTTTTCTATTTTTCATTTCTGTTTTACTTGTCAACGAAATATTAAAAAATATTATTTTATTTTATTCATAAGTTTTTATATTTACTAAACATTGTGCACTGGCTAGTGATGTTACGAGACAAGACGAGACGTAAGTCGCATGTCTCTTGTATTGTATTGAAGTTTTCTATCGTTACGTTCGTTAAGACTACGACACTAGTCACCGTACACTCAGTGTATCATAGGGTTTCACCGAGGCCACGAAGTAACCTCGCCCGCCTCGGTCCTCGGTTACGAGGCACGAGGCGAGGTTCAAAATTTTAATCCTCGTTACTAACCGAGGCGAGGCGAGGTATATCATCACAAAAACCTCGCTCGGCCGAGGCAAATTTATAAAATAATTTTATATTTATATATGCAGCAGTGTCAGTGACAGTGTAAGCATTTAAAAAATATATGTCATGTTAAAACATGTTAAGTGTTATATCTTCCCCTTACGTATAAAAATAAAATAAAATGTTGTATCTATAAAAAACATTTACTACAAGAATAATCAAAATTTTGAGGGTCTGTTCATTTTATATGTAGTACTGTAATACTATATTACATAACGTATGTTTTCATTATTGTTATTTCAATGAATAAATATATAATTAAATTAATAAATTTAAAAGAATTGAAAATAGTTTAATTTCCTTTATACTACAGTAACTTGTATATGGGTTTCGCATTGGAAATCGTGGAAGCATTTTGAAAAACCTCTTATATAGTTATTTATATTTTTTGGGCCAAATTTTTTTGAATTTACTGTTTTCATTCGAGGACTCATAAAAATTTAGAAACTTATAAAAACTTATATTCCGTGTTTTAAAGACATTTATTTTCTAACAAGTTTTTTAACTATATTGTTGTAATGAAAATTATTGAGATTAATTTTTTTGATCCAACACACATTTTAATAGAAAAATATTAAGTAAAATATTATGCAAAATATTTAACAAAACAATATTTTTCTCCTTGCAAAAAGAAGGAGTTTTTTTTTGAAAGTACAAAAAGAAAATAATATAGCTCGATTTATTTTTTTTCTTAAACTAAGTTTTTTTTTAAGTCGAAAAATGATAATAAGATGCTTTTGATTTAAAGTTTTCTATTTTTGAAAAAAATCAAAAATTGAAAAAAAAAAAAAATTATTACATATAATTTAATTTAAAAAAAAAAATTCAAAATCATACAAATTGAATGTTTTTAAAAAAAAACATAAATAGATCACAAATAAATAATGTTGTAAAAACAAGATAATTCAAGTAAACAGAAGTAAGCTAGCTTACAGTAATGTATCATAAAATTTGTGTATAGATTTTGAATTGACACTGGCCATGTGCATTATGTCTCTAGTTGAATATCGACATATAATTTAATTTTAAAAAAAAAATTCAAAATCATACAAATTGAATGTTTTTAAAAAAAAACATAAATAGATCACAAATAAATAATGTTGTAAAAACAAGATAATTCAAGTAAACAGAAGTAAGCTAGCTTACAGTAATGTATCATAAAATTTGTGTATAGATTTTGAATTGACACTGGCCATGTGCATTATGTCTCTAGTTGAATATCGACCAAGCGGGACAATGGGTCAAACCCAAGGAGAGGTATAATTTTTAATTAATTTTATAAATAGTCTGAACACTCCGACTACGTCCATGGGTGTTGATATACTAAAATATTCTAGAAGCCTCCATGCAAAAATATATTGTCAAAAACAAAATATTTATTCAAAAAAGCAATCATATTCTAGAACGACCCATGGCGGGTATATAAACCGTGACCAGTGTCGATTCAAATCAGTTTTTAAATCGTGTCTGATCAGTTTAATATCGACTATTGTCCGCTAGTATCAAAGTATATAATTGTTGTTCAAACCAGATCAAAGTATAAGTTGGAATTTGTACAAGTAATTTGGTCAAGTAATTCAAAGTTTAACATTGTGTGAAAAAGAATTAAAATAATTGTTGAAAAAGAAATTGGATAATCATTTTTTATTTAAAGCAATAAAATCAGGTTTTTTTTTTTGTTTCGTAAAAACTTGTGTTTAATTTAATTTTTTTTTTCTTTTCTTTAAACAAAAACGTGCGTGTTGTTCCAATTACAAAATATTTAGTAATATCGTTTACTAATATATTTTTTTTTGTTTTGTCGAGTATCGGAATCATTGCAGGTTCGGGCAGCGCTCCTTTGAGGATAAAGAGAGCCAAGATACCGCGACAAGTGGCGACCGTGACGGGACCAGGAGACGCACGGAAGAAGAAAGGAATTACAATGACAAGCCGCAGCATTCCCATGCCACGTCTGCGTGAGATGATGGAGGCCGAAGGGCTGGACAGCACTGGCACTAGAGAGGTCTTACAGGCAAGATGGGAGGAGCACCAATCTAGGCAACAAGGAACACCAACTTCAAGGACTCAAGCAACAGCCAACCCCACATCAGAACTACGTAGAAGTGTGGTTTCCGATCCAGAGGAGCCAGCTGCAACAAGCATGGAGAAGATGCTCGCAGCATTGATGACAAAGCTCAATAACATGGACAAGACAATGGCCGACCAACTTCAAGGATCTGAAGCAAGAATGGATGAACGAATTGGAAATCGACTCCAAGAGTCCGAAGAGAGGATGAGCAACAGACTTCAAGGATCGAATGAGCAAATGGGCAACCAATTGGAAGAAAGAATACAAACCATACAATACGAGGTGGGGGGAGCGAATGGTGGATCTGAGAGACGCGTGCATACAGCGGATCGACCAAATAACCACGGATGTCGAGACCGTGAAAACCGACATCGTTAACATTAAAACCGATGTCATTGAGAATCGCACGCAAATCAAAAGCTTGAAGGAGAAGATGAACGATCAATACAACAAAGTCGTGGATGATATTATACGGATCGAAGAGCGTCAGACACAACAACTGCGTGACATGCGTATAGCCCCTGAAGAGCTGACTACAGTCATTCGATCCGCCGCATTAGACACAACGACGCTTCTGTCCATCATGCCGGAGTTCAGTGGTAGACCGGCCGAAGATCCAGTAGTTTTTTTGAACAGAGCAACGGCATTACTACGACAAACGCATCTGCCCGTAGATTGTTGGATTGAGATGGTCACAAAAAAATTAACAGGACCAGCCAGAGATTGGGCATTGATGAATCGTGGGTTGGGCTACACCTTCGATGAGTGGAAATGGCAACTGGAGAGTTTCTTCAACAGTATAGGAAGGAAAGCCAAAGCCGAACTGGAATTGATGACCGTTTCTCAACTCACAGGATTGAAGACAGAAGCGTTCGTCAACATGAAGGTGCAGCTATTCAGAAGAGTGCACGCCGATAGGAACATTGATGACGTGGTGCCCATAATATTAAATTTACTACGCGACAACATACGTCCACTAGTAAAAATTTCGAATCCAAGATCGGTGGACGAGTTACGCACCACGGTTCGAACACTGGACGAAGAGCCAGGATCAATAATGGAGGAGATTGGTTCTGAAGAAAATATTAACCTCCACAAAACCACACACCATCGGCGTGAACACCAACAATTACCGGTTCATTTGACAACAATGGAGACCAAGAACTCACACCAGAATGGGCCAATTGTGGAAGTTGATGTGCGTGGAAGATCAATATTGGCACTGATCGATAGTCAAGCATCACACAATTTCATAAGTGAAGAATTGGCAAGAAGTATTGGTAAATGGCACCCTGTCAGAGATAGTACAGGGAGTGGAGCCACATGCAATAATACTTTCAGAATTCTTGGGAAAATGTGCATGGATGTGATGATATCAAGAATGAAGTTCAATGTTGAAGTAATGGTTGTACCTGGCCTACGGAACCATTTGATACTTGGTCATGAATTTTTAACAAAACATGGTGTGAGCATCGATTACCGGAGTGGTATAATTTACTTGGGGTGTGATAAGAGAGTCCGCATTGCATGGAGAAAACCAGATGGAGCCCATAGAGAAATGGCAGCAATTAACGATGCATTGGGCGAGTTACAAATTAAACTCCTTGAGAACCAAGAGCAGTTAAAAGATGTCATTCAGCGACATCCCAGCGTTTTCGGCAAAGTTGGAAGGACAAAAACGATCACACATAAGATTGAGATTACGAAGAATTCCCCCATTAAATTACGACCATACCCGTACAACAATGAGAAGCAACGGGTATTAGAAGAGATGATTGAAGAGATGGAAGGCGATGGCATTATAGAACCATCCACATCGCCTTGGACCGCACCCGTCGTATTGCCGAAGAATAAAGATGGTACTTTTCGATTGTGCGTCGATTACAGAAAATTGAACGATATCACAAAGAGCAATGCATTTCCGATTCCAGATCTGCAAGAGATGTTGAGAAAAGTCAATGGAGCAAAAATATTTTCTACATTGGATCTTCAGACTGGTTATTGGCAAATTGAGATGGAGCCACAATCGAAAGAGTACACAGCATTTACCACCCCAAGAGGTCTCTATCAATTTCGCGTCATGCCGTTTGGATTGAAGAATGCGCCAGCTACGTTCCAGAGTTTAATGAACGAAGTACTATCTGGATACATCGAAGATTTCTGCCAAGTTTACCTGGATGACATATTAATCTGCAGTCGATCAGTTAAGGAACATTTACACCACCTGGATCTTGTACTTGAAAGACTAGAACAACATGGATTAACTTGTAAACCAAGCAAATGTGTCATTGACAGCAACAAAGTCAAATACCTGGGACACATTTTGAGCGAAGACGGCATTGACAGAGAGGAAGAGAAGAATGAAGCTATCAGTAATCACCCTGTACCAAGAACACGAAGACAATTACGACAATTTTTGGGATTATGTGGTTGGTACAGGAGCTTCGTGAAGAACTACGAAGATATAGCTGCACCTCTAAGCGAAATGCTCAAGAAGAACATAAAGTGGCGCTGGCTAACATTGCATCAGAAGGCGTTCGAAAATCTGAAATCATCGATTGTGAATGCACCGAAACTAGCACATCCAGATTTTAAGAAGACGTTTTGTTTAAACACGGATGCTAGTGACGTCGGATTGGGTGCAATATTATTTCAAATGGAAGATGATGGCAAGACAAGGAGAATAATAAATTACGCCAGCAAGAAGCTTGGACCCACAGAAAAAAAGTACGCCACTACAGAAAAGGAATGTCTTTCGATAATCTGGGCATTGAGGAAGTTTCGAGGATATCTTGAAGGAAGACATTTTAAATTATACATAGATCATGCAGCGCTCCAATGGCTGAACAAAACTAAAGATAGTCGAGCCAAATTGACAAGATGGGCATTAGCATTGGGAGCCTATGATTATGAAATAATTCACGTCCCCGGAAAAGATAATCAAGCCGCCGACTCCTTGTCCAGACAACCACAGGGCAAGGCTGAAGACGAAGAAGTGGAGGACATTCCAGAGTGGGTGATTGAAAAGAGGGCAAAAACACCGATAACCCTCAACGTCATCGAAGTAGAAACACCCACACTTGATGATATTCGACGATGGCAGGATGAAGATCGTGATGTGACTGCCATCAGAAGATACATCGTAGATAGTAATAGTCCACTGAGAAGCAATCTACGTCGACGAGTGGACAGAACAAGAGCTAACTACACCGTAGCTGACGGGATCCTCTGGTACCATAGTCAACAGATGGTACAAGAAGTGCCAGTGGTTCCCGAAGAACGCCGACTTGGTTTTCTAAGAAGATATCACGATAGTGATGAAGCAGCACACCCCGGATGGAGAGAAACGTATCGTCAAATCTGTAACCGTGTGTATTGGTATGGGATGCAAGATGACATACGCAGATATGTAAAAGGGTGTGATACGTGTGCTAGAGTGAAGCCACTGAATAAGAAACCAAGTTCAGCAATGAGAAGTCGAAGACCTACTTCACCATGGGAGGTAGTCAGCATCGACTTGATGGGTCCATACCCACGCACATCACGTGGAAAAACAAATATATTGGTTGTGACTGATCTTTTCACTAGATGGATCGAAGCATTTCCATTGGGGGCCACGTCGACCTCGAAGATAGCCCAAGTACTGAAAGACGAAGTATTTAGTCGTTATGGATATATATAGAGCAGTACTAAGTGATAATGGTCCCCAGTTCAGATCAAAAGAATGGAAAGCAGTGAACAGAGATTGGAACACAGAGATATGGACTACACCAATATACCATCCACGAGCCAACCCCACGGAAAGACAAAACCAAGAATTGAAGAAGTTGTTGCGTCTGCATTTACTGGATCAAGAACATAAAAACTGGGATCAACAACTGCACAAATCATTATTTGCAATACGTAATAGAGCAAATCGTACAACTGGTTTTTCGCCTGCCCAATTGTTACTGGGGGCAGAAATGAAGAAGCCTGGGGATTGGCAAATTCAAGTTGAAGAAGAGCCTCAAGATATTGAAGAATGGGTTAACGAAAGAATCCAAGAACGCAAGGAAAATGTTGAAAGAGCTCGGCAAACAATATTGGCCAATGCCGAAGAGAACGACCAAGTGGAAACGGGACTCAGTTATCAACCAGGAGAGTCCGTCTGGATGCGCAATCAAGTGCTCAGCAGTAAGGTGGAGGGTGTCCATAGTGGTTTGGCACCAAAATGGAAAGGGCCTTACAGAGTGCTGAGGAGTTTACCAGCTGGAATATATGTTGTGGATACAGTGCCTCCCACGAAGATACATGGAGGTCTCTTGAAGCCGGCCAGTGCAAGGACCGCCGCCAATGGGAATCTGGGAAGATTGAGTGTGGGGAACGAGGTGTTCGGCCAACTACTTCCAGATCGATTGGGGGGGTCAAAGGCATGGAGGTGATGGAAGACGACGGGATGTACCAAGTGTGGACGAGCCAGAGGCCAGAGCATTAAGGCCAGGGTACAACTTGCGGCCCAGACGACCGGCAATCAACAACAGGCGCCGTTGATACAAAGTGAGAAGAACTAATGTGTACGTACACTTGTAAGTTATGCTAGCTAACTAAATGTACTAGTACAGTTCAAATAGTTCTTAAGTTAGAAATTGGTCGACCAAATATAATAAGCAAATTAGAAAATGTGTGTTGGAATCTAGAGGGGGAGATTTTGTTGTAATGAAAATTATTGAGATTAATTTTTTTGATCCAACACACATTTTAATAGAAAAATATTAAGTAAAATATTATGCAAAATATTTAACAAAACAATATTTTTCTCCTTGCAAAAAGAAGGAGTTTTTTTTTGAAAGTACAAAAAGAAAATAATATAGCTCGATTTATTTTTTTTCTTAAACTAAGTTTTTTTTTTAAGTCGAAAAATGATAATAAGATGCTTTTGATTTAAAGTTTTCTATTTTTGAAAAAAATCAAAAATTGAAAAAAAAAAAAATTATTACATATAATTTAATTTTAAAAAAAAAATTCAAAATCATACAAATTGAATGTTTTTAAAAAAAAACATAAATAGATCACAAATAAATAATGTTGTAAAAACAAGATAATTCAAGTAAACAGAAGTAAGCTAGCTTACAGTAATGTATCATAAAATTTGTGTATAGATTTTGAATTGACACTGGCCGTGTGCATTATGTCTCTAGTTGAATATCGACCAAGCGGGGTGTGACAATGGGTCAAACCCAAGGAGAGGTATAATTTTTAATTAATTTTATAAATAGTCTGAACACTCCGACTACGTCCATGGGTGTTGATATACTAAAATATTCTAGAAGCCTCCATGCAAAAATATATTGTCAAAAACAAAATATTTATTCAAAAAAGCAATCATATTCTAGAACGACCCATGGCGGGTATATAAACCGTGACCAGTGTCGATTCAAATCAGTTTTTAAATCGTGTCTGATCAGTTTAATATCGACTATTGTCCGCTAGTATCAAAGTATATAATTGTTGTTCAAACCAGATCAAAGTATAAGTTGGAATTTGTACAAGTAATTTGGTCAAGTAATTCAAAGTTTAACATTGTGTGAAAAAGAATTAAAATAATTGTTGAAAAAGAAATTGGATAATCATTTTTTTTTTAAAGCAATAAAATCAGGTTTTTTTTTTTTGTTTCGTAAAAACTTGTGTTTAATTTAATTTTTTTTTTCTTTTCTTTAAACAAAAACGTGCGTGTTGTTCCAATTACAAAATATTGAGTAATATCGTTTACTAATATATTTTTTTTTGTTTTGTCGAGTATCGGAATCATTGCAGGTTCGGGCAGCGCTCCTTTGAGGATAAAGAGAGCCAAGATACCGCGACAATATTATGTACATTCATGCAAAATAAGTCAAATTTAGTAAAAATTTTTCCTCGGGCGAGGCGAGGATGATAGCTAACCCAACCGAGGCGAGGCGAGGCTGGTCAACATTCTACCGAGGCCGATCCGAGGCGAGGCGAGGTTATGGGTTCGAATTCCGACATCGGCAGTTTGTCAATTATTAAGAGAGAAAAAAAGAGGCTGTAAATTAACTAAACTGTCGGCGTATGGACAAGAACGAAGTAACCGACTATGCTTGTGAAGATTTTCTGCAATTTCCTTCACGAACTCTAGATGAATATCGGCATAGTTCCTATCAGAGTTGGCTGCAGCCGCACATCCTACGGATTCCTAGTCTACACACAAAAATATCTTCCACTCCACTCACATCTCACATCCTTAGGCATCACAATGGGCCTTATGGTCGAAGCGTAGCCAGTCCAGGGGAGCCGTTGCAACCTATCTAACATCTACTAAATCGTTTCCTGTCTCTCGAATATTTATCGAATATTAGGATTAGAATTATCGTTTCATCTCGTTTCTCTCATCTCTCGTGGCATCAATAGTACTGGCTATAGGCCCATTAAGTTCACACTAACCAATTTAAAAATAATCATCTTCATATAGGTATATTATCTGAGGTGGCAATTACAAATACTCATGTATAATTCATGATAAATAAATTTCAAATAAAAATAAGATAATAATAAAACTGATCATTCATTCCTGCTGAGATTTCATGCTAAAGAAATGCTGTTGAACTTTAGAAAAATTTGAAGACAGTAGCACATCACACTGAGACGTGAGTGATTCGGTGTACAACAATATTATTATCATGATAATTATAATACTTTTAAAAACATAGTATATGAGAACACATTAAGGTTGATCGGACACATGTAAAATCGGCAACATATAGATAAAAATATGAATTTATGATATGTTCTTAATTGCTAACTCATACGTATAAAATAATTTATTGGAGAAAAATCTGACAAAGGATTTTCATGTAATTAATCATTAAAAATTGGGATTTTAACATGTTATGAATAGTAAATGTTAAATGAACGCTCACATTTTCGATAATGTTGCTCCACCTTCTATAGATTAAAAAGTAAATAACTTTTATAAATTAAATCTCGTACATTACGTTAAAATTAGAAGAAAAAAAGTCTGACGATGAGTTTTGTAAATATCTGAATTAAAAAGATAAAAAATTCATGAAAGTTTTCGTCAAATCATCAAAATAATTGTCAAAAAATATCTAGAAAATCAAAAACTAAAATCCACTTTAAAATTTAATTGCATTTAAGATTTTCTATACTATATTATCAATGTTCAGACATATTACTTAAATGTCAAATAAAGTAATTCAGTGTTGTGTTCCAAATCTGCAGCCGTAAAGATTTTCCAAATTGTATATAAAAAATTTTCAAAACTATATTACTTTTCTAAAATCGTTTTAATATCGTCTATAAATGCAACACAAAATAAATAAAAGATATATCGCAAATAATTGTAAAATGAATCGAACCAGATATAAACGTAACGAAACCTGTTACATTTATTATTATTCAACACTTACTAGTACAGAATATTAAAATGTATTAATTATAAAATTATCTATGTAATCACTAATTAATAAATAAACGTTATTTTAATACAATTTTATGTTATTAATTATTTCATTTATTATCATTTTCATATAAATTAAATGATATTTATGTATATTTATATATTTTAATGATTATTACAAGATTTACCAATCAACATCATTATATTTTTATTATTTTTTATGTTCTCTATTATATATAGGTGGTATCATCTTAAGTGTACGTTTATTTCTATAGTGTAAATCATGTATGTGGAATAAGATCAATCAGGTCAGACGTAGTATAGATATCAGAATGTCACTAAATTATGCGATTGTCAAAGATGGTTTTAAATATTCTTTGAAATGATCTATGCCATAGGTGGGCAAACTTTGACTGCACTCAGCTCTGAGTGAGAGGTAGGAAGAGAGATAGAGTAAATACAGGGTTCCTACCAATTATTATTATTTTCTTTTTTTAATTAAAACATTTTCTGAAAAAAATATAATAATACCAACTCTATTTTATGGTCACTATTATTCAAAGTATACAATACATACAATACATTGAATACATGCTCTGGAATTTTGGGCTAGTAATTTGGGACATAAATGACATTTCTATAGAAACTGTAAGCTATATTTCACACTATAAATCGTTATATATCAGTTAGAGATATGCAAATTTCTATTTTGGTCATTAATAAACATAAAGTTTTATACATTATATTATCGAATGATAATTAGTGAGAACTCTAGGTTTTTGATTTGCCCCCTTTACCTAGATCAGTTTTTTGTATTATAAATACGTCTTTCAACCACAATGTAGCCATCATCAGTATAAATTAGATAGTCGTAATTTACTCTTTGACAATTAGAAATAGATAGAAAGTCGAGATCAATAGACAAAAATAATCAATGGTGACCATTTCAATTTGGTGAAATGGTCACCAAATTAGCAACGAGTAACATATCCTGAGACAATATAAGAGTAATTTTAATAAGAGTAAAGTTAACAGGAATAAATGTGAAGAAAAAATTTTAACAAGAGTAATTTCAACATAATTTAAAATTTATTATATTTTAAATCTAGTATATTTTAATTGAGTTAATTTTCTATTCATTTTTATTTTTGTCAATTGATCTCGACTTTCTATCTATTTCTAACTGTCAAAGAGTAAATTACGACTAGCTAATTTATATTGATGATGGCTACATTGTGGTTGAAAGACGTATTTATAATACAAAAAACTGATCTAGATAAAGGGGACGAATTTGAAATTTTATATTAAAGTTTTATTTTTATTTTTATTTTTTATTTATTTTATTTTTATTTTTTATATTATCGTATTATTATCCGTTCTTAATACATTAGCAAAATTTCAAATTATTCAGAATCCCGGAAGTTGTTGAAAACTCAAAAAACAAATCTCATTACATTCATACATACATAGATACATGCAAGTCAAGCTAATAAAAGCATGTTAAAAAGCCACATATTGATTCATATTATCAACGCTACAACTCGGAACTGAGTACAATATGTCACTACAAAGAGATTTCACTATATATTCATACTACCTGTAATGTGTAACAAGTAACATGTAATGTCTAAAGTAATTATTTTACTATGAAACAGACAATTTAAGTGTACATATGTACACATTATACATTAAGCTCTGCGATTGGTAAAAAGAGATCCGATATATGCATTTATGCTACTACTGCACTGAAATAAATAAATATTTGTTTTAATGAAATAAAAATTAAGTAATTAGAAGGTTTTATTATACATGAAATATTTGAAATACATTAAATATGCATTATACTACGCGTTAATGCATTATGTTGTGAGATTTAATTTAATTCAGTTTAAATGCAAATTATTGTCGTTATGTGACTTTGGGATATACCGCGTAAATAAAGATGATTTTTTTTGGTTTTTGTTAGTATATTTTTTTAATTAGATTCTATTTTAATGTAATGTGTATGATCCTAAGTAAAAGTTCTGCATAATTGTTGTTGGGAAATCTTATAAAACTGTAGAATATAATCAAACTGTAGAATAATGAATCAATAATTTCGTTTTTGCTTCAAAATATTCCTTTGAAGTCGTCCTTAAACTCAATGTTAAGTTTTGAAGGTTTGTCTTAATAGCCTTTTTTCACTATCATATTTGGAGGCATACTTTATGGTTAATATACGAAGCATCATTGGCAAAAATTGTAATGGGAGGAAATTAAATGCTGTCTACAGATTTTCTCAAATACGCCATTACATAACGAATAAACATCTTTGTATGAGAAAAATCACTTAGCTTGAATTGCTCCTACATGATGAATTTATGCTAATTAGGAACAAGATTTCAATTAAACCATTATAAAAATTGCGTTATCGATAGACATTATTTTAGTATTGTAATTACTTATTTCAGAAAGTTTCACTACAAATTTTCTTGTGTTGATTGAGATTGATATCTATAATGCAGCGTATGTCTGAAAAGTAGAAAAATCTCAAATTAAGTTTACCATATCGAATAAAATGTATAAATTTATAAATTAAATAGATAGAGGATTGTTTATTGTATATAAGTTAAATAATATAGTTAATTTAGTTAATCGAAAGTAAGTCTGTTTCCTGAAAGGAAATAGACTTGCTCTATTAGTCTCGTACGGACTTTCTTCAAATGTCCATCGATCCTACCTAGTAGATCTCGAAAATTACCTTCTGTAAAATTTATATAAATATATATAAATTTTACATATATATTCATTTATATATATATAAATATATATATATATAAATGAATATATACATATATATATATATATATATATATATATATATATATATATATATATATATATATATATACAATTTCATAATTTTAATCTGATTGGAATGAAATTAGGTATATGAAGAGCTTTTGGTATCCAAGTTCCAAGTAGACATAACGCCTTAGACCGCTCGGCTACTTGGACGGTTCAACACTAACACTAGTACCTCGGATTGTCAAAAATCCAACACTGACTGACGTTCCGTTTTGAATAAATCCATTCCTCTGAATGCTTTCCCCTTCTTCTTTCCTTTTCTCTTAGCGAATGAGGGAAATAACGCGATCGATGAAATTTATATGCAGAAGTAAATACGTGTGAAGTCGATAAATTAGTGCTTTACTGAAACCAATATTTAAATGCTGTTTTATTTTCAAGAGATCATTTTCATACTGGAGATACGATTTAATTGTCATATATTCGATTTAATAACACCTCTGTCACTCCATGAAATAATGTAAACTAAAAGTATTCGATGTTGACAAAACATCCCTAGTAATGAATCGATGTATCGAAAATATCGATATATAGTTTCGATGTATTACATCAAATGAAAATATCGATATATTTTCTAAATGGCCACCTCTACATACAGCAATCTTCTCAAAGTTTACTCAGAGTTGTAAATAGTATAAATATTATTAATTGTATAGATTTCAACAAATTAATTAGTTTAACTATTAACATATTAATTTAATAGTATCATCATTAAAAATACTATGTATACGAAATGTGTTCAAAAAGTAAGGTGACTTTATATTTTTATCAAAAACTTTATTCATCGTTATTTATTCATCAATATTCATGTTGTCCCCTTCAAAGTAATCCCCCTCAAATATAATACACTTGTACCAACGCTTTTTCGTATCCTTGAAGCACTTCTGATAAGGAGTTTTTGGTATTGCCTTGAGCTCTCCCAGCGATGCAGTTTTTACATCCTCAATCGTTGCAAATCTCCGTCCTTTCATGGGTCTCTTCAGTTTTGGGAACAGAAGTCGCAGGGGGCTAAATCCAGTGAATATGGTGGCTGAGGCATACTTGTGGTGTTGTTTTTGGACAAAAAATCACGCACAACGATGAGTGATCAGGTGCATTATCGTGATGCAAAAGCCATGAATTGTTTTTCCACAATTCCGGACGTTTTTATCGTATCGCTTCTCGCAAACGGCGCATAACTTCGCATACTCCTTGTTGACTACGCCACGGTAATCGAAGAAAACAGTAAGCAAAATCTTGACATTTGATTCAACTTGCCCTTGATCTTCTCGGCCTTCTTGGAAGAGCTTGTACCACTTACAAACATAGTTTTTACTCAGAGTAGACTCACCGTATGTCACTGTCAATATTTCGAGTGTTTTGGAGCACTTAATTCCATTTTTTACACAAAATTTGATGCAAATTCTTTTACCCATTTTTTTTCGACAGCAGAAAATCGCCGAGCACACCAAACTTTTCTAACCTTTATGCATCTCACAAACAAACAAAGAATGCTATACAGTTGAGACTGTGAACATATGTTCGAGACGAGTGTACCAACACAACAAAATATTATAAAATCGAAAATCGAAGTACGTAGCCCGCGAAATTTG
Organism: Nineta flava; assembly: GCA_963920215.1. Taxonomy (NCBI): domain Eukaryota; kingdom Metazoa; phylum Arthropoda; class Insecta; order Neuroptera; family Chrysopidae; genus Nineta; species Nineta flava. Next base: position 94,163,477 of record OY986042.1, read on the forward strand.
TTCGGAGCACCTTACTGTTTAAACACACAAGATAATATAAACATAATTTGGAAATAAAATCTTCATTTGACTTGTAATTCTGGTTTTTATTGATTAGAAGTATACAGTAATTAGTCTTAAAGGTCATAAGTAATATATAATTATCTGATATCTTTCCCATTACAAAAACTGGTAGCTCTGCCTTCTAAGCAAGTGCAGTTGATGGAAATACCTACTACATGTTGTAAATACTAGTCAAGTTCAGAGGTTCATCACAGTCATTGATAAAAAAATTATATATTTTTTTCTTGCCGAAGAAACTAAATTGTACACAAACAAGTATAAAATATTAAAATAATTTCTCAAGCTTAAAATGATAAAATTTTTCAAAATAAAAAACGAAAGGTTATTGGTAATGACATAAAATACATTCATTTTGAAACTTTTTAAATGCACCCATAGTTACCAATTGTAAAAAAATGTTGACGGTCCTTTAATAATTTGGCAACACAGTGTATGTGATGGCTTAGATCCTATCTTGGAACTTCCATCCTCGGTAAATCCATGTAGACGTGTTAAATTTAAAAAAAACTTTGGAATAGGAAATAGAACTATTAGCGTCTATGATCTTCTATTTGACCTTCAAATGACCCTTAGCCATCAAAACTCTTAGATCATCTACATGGATCTTTGTAAAATTTTGTTTAGAGTTAGAAATGGGAATTTTGCATGGAAATGGAAATGTCACCAGTAAGTGACATTTAGCACTCATTTTTCAAAATTTTATAAATGATTAGAGCATTATTCGTGCGATTTTCGAAAAATCTTGTTCAAATAATATAGGGTGGCGCATAAGTAACGTTATGATTTAATCAGTGAATAAATTTTTTGTTTACGTTTTTTCAGAATTAACTTTGAAAAACTTGGAAAATTTATAATGGAAAGACTCAGCATAAAACAAAGAAGCAAAATTGTTCAATTTTATTTTGAAAGTCAGCATTCGATTATTCAGACACGAAGAATTTACCGATTGGTTCAGCGTTTTCGGCAACATGCGGCTGTCTGTATTCTTCCGCGTGCTGGAAGACCTCGTGCAGTTCAAAATGATGTGAAGATTGCTCGAGTGCAAGTAAGTGTTGAGAAAAACCCCGAAACTTCCACCAGGCGACGTTCTCAGCTGTTGGTGATGTCTAGGCGGTCTTTGCAAAGAATTTTACATACGTTAGACCTTTTCCCATATAAGATTAAATTGATGAAAAATGATGCACTAAAACGCATTCATTAAATAGATCGTAAAGATAGCTACTTTAGTGGCCTATAGTATAAAATTTAAACAAAATCGTCGCAATAATTTTGGAGTTATTAAACATAAGTTTGAAGATTCATATCTCATTGCTGTCTTCTTTCTTGAAATATCTTTATCAAAGGCCCATCAAAAATGTGTTTTTGGTAACAGAGGATCTCAAAACATAATCTCTAAAGCGATTTTCCGCATCGAAAACAATATTTCTATATTTCAAGTATTCGCGACACTTGCTCAGCGTTACGCCTCTGGTGGTCATTTGATATCAATTGACATGGCGTTTTTTTTAGCAAATTTTATAATTTAATAATATCTCGATTTTGTTCATTGCTAGTTCGTTTCATTATTTTCCAAAGCTAGGTAAAGAAAAAATATTAATTGAAAATAAGTTGGGGCGTAAATCTCGTGGAAATTGAAAATTGATAAACCCATTCGCAAACATATGCAAGTAATATTTACTAAATTATTAATAAAATTTCAAATTCGCCCCCTTTATCAAGATCAGTTTTTTGTATTATAAATACGTATTTCACTACAATGTAGGCATCATCAGTATAAATTAGCTAGTCGCACTTTACTCTTTGACAATTAGAAATAGATATAAATTCGAGATCAACAGACAAAAATAAAAATAAATAGAAAATTAACTAGATTAAAATATACTAGTTAAACTGTCACCAAATTTGCAATAAGTAACATATCCTGCGACAATATAAGAGTAATTTTAATAAGAGTAAAATTAAAAGGAGTTAGTTAGCTAATTTATACTGATGATGACTACATTGTAGTCGAAATACGTATGTATAATACAAAAAACTGATCTAGGTAAAGGGGGTAAATTTGAAATTTTATTTCAAAAACCTAGAGTTCTCACTAATTATCATTCGATAATATAATGTTTAAATTATCAATATTTACAGATTAATACTTTTGGCCATGAAACTAAATATCAAAATTATTGATGTATAGACCACAAAAATCGATAATCGCTGCAAAATAATTAAATATTTGTAAGAAAAACACAAAGGCACAATATTGATTGATCACGCGGTGCTATCTTTTTAAAAAATTTTGCGTCTATAGAAGTAAAAAACATACAGGGTGGTCCGTAAGTGGCGGACACAACTGAAGGTGCGGATAGAAAATTGAAGTTCTGAGATGAAAAGCCCTCTATGATTTTTTCAGACGTACACCTAATTAGTTATTAATTAAAATAAGTAACCAATCAGAGACGTGCACTGGGTTACGACAGACACGCGTACATGAATTCCCCAATAACATACTTACAAAAACTTACTCACACACTCTATTGGGCGCCTCTGATTGGTTACATATTTTAATTAATAACTAATTACACGTACGTCTAATTTAAAAATGGTAAAGAACTTTTCGTCTCAGAATTCAGTTTTCTATCCATACATTCAGTTCTTCAGTGTTTCTATCCATGTCCGTGACTTACGAGGCCACCCTGTATAATTATAAAGTTATTTATTTATTGAGTAAGTAATTAAAAATTTCAAACTAAATTATGATCAAGAAATCAACAAGTTTTTTGTTTTTTAAATTTATATAACAAATTAATAATTTTTATAATTTTAACATAAGAGAAAATTTTGTTTAATATTTACATAAATTATAACGTATATATACTCGTTCGTATACGCATAAAGATTATTAAATTTAGAAATAAAATTATTGGGTACGATTTTTAAGAAGACGACATACCAGATCATTTAATTTTAAATAATAATAATGAATTTAAACATCTTCATAAGATAATAATAAACGTTAGATATTTTTATAATAATTTAATTAAAATTAGGATAGCTTTTAAAACTGTAAAATGTTGTATAAATAAGAAGTGCACACACATGGCCACCCAAATGTTTTATTTAATTGTTACCTCTATATACGTCATTACCAGTCCAAGGGGCCGAGTGGTCTAAGGCGTTATGACTGATCCGTATGCCTACTTGGAAACTGGAAGGTTATGGGTTCGAATCCCGACATCGGCAGTTTGTCAATTATTAAGAAAGAAAAAAAGGGACGGTTAATAGGAAATATGCATGAAAATTTTTTTTCACTTGAATTGAAGCATGTTTACTTGACAAATATCAAGGTAAAATTACTTTTTAAATAACTTTAAAAATAAGCGAGATATGAATGAAATTCCCGATTAGACAAAGAGGGTGATAGCCCTCTTGATATGTTATGTGACGTCATATTACACTTTCACCATTTAAAATACACGTAAAACTCCGTTTTTAGTATTTTTGCAAGAAAGAGACAGATCATAATCTTTAAAAGCTTATAGCTTCCTTGATATTTGTCGGATTTTAATTTCGTTTTTAAATATTATTACAGTATTAACAGTATTTTCATATTCTAAATATAAATGTGAAAAAAAAATTTCGTGCATATTCCCTATTGACTAAACTGTCAGCGTATGGACAAGAACGAAGTAACCGGAGAAGGTTTTCTGCAGTTTCCTTCACGAACTCCAGATGAATATCGGCGTAGCTCTTATCATAGTCGGCTGCAGTTGCATATTCTACCAATTCCTAGTCTATACACAAAAATTCCTTCCACTCCACTCACATCCTTACATCCTTAGACATAACAATGGACCTTATGGTCGAAGTGTAGCCCGTCCAGGGCAGCCTCTACAATCTATATACGTCAAATATAAAGATATTGCTGAAAATCGATATTCAGATTTCATCGAATCTATACGAATTTCCTCCAAAGGAAATGCAGCTATTGTTTTTGTACCAATGTTGGAATTTCGTAAAAATGTCTTCAAATGTCCATCAATCCTACCTACTAGACGTTAAAAATCACTATCGGTAAAATTTTTATATATGTATATACATATATCAGCATATATATGTATAAGTTTATGTGCTGTGGACTCTCTAGTGGTCGCAGTTTTATTCTGATTGGAATGAAATTGGGTATTTGAGTCGCTTTTGGTATTCAAAAGGTCAAGTTCGATAATGGGTGAAATCGAACAAGGGGAAAGAGAGGTTTAGAGGGAGGAGGTAACACAACACTTGGCATATCTTCCTTAATATTCGAAAAATCGAAAAACTTATAAGAAGTAAAGTTGTAGGTACTAAATTTTACTGTAATTTTGTTTCTTATCATTTTTCTGTTACACTAATATTCCCAAAAATATTTACAATTTAAGATTAAAAGTTAAAATTTTAAATATCTCTGTATACATTAGAGTTTAGAAAAATTGATAAGGTTATGAATTGTAGCAAACTTGATTTTCTACAACTTTACTTATTATACATTTCTCGATTGTTCTAATATTAAGAGAGATATTTTATATTTTGTGTTTTCTTCTATCATTATGCCCCCCATTCCCCTTGACATATGCCATTTATTAATAAAATTAGTTTTGATAATACTAAAATTGTGACCGCTAGAGAGTGTGATATATCTATTCTAAAGAAATTCGCTAAGTTGAAGCAACTCCTGCGTAACGAATATTTTAATATTTTATAGTTGATTTGTGTCATATTCATTCCGAACTTCAGAATAGAAATTTTTTTCGAGAGTTGTATGATTAAGACACAAACCAACTATACAATATTCAAAAAATTGCATCAACTTTTGCAGCTAATTGTCCTACTATCTCCCGACAAAATTCAATCTGTTATTTAATGAATAACTTCAAATAAAATTGTGAGTTATGCTTAGCGGGAATATTCAATTAAACTAAAGCAAAATATGTACCTACCTACCATAAATTACAATTTCAGTGCTACTACCGGTAAATCAAATGATATTCTTGACAATAAAAAAGAAGATCACTGTAATGATCAGTACCATATTTATAAAATACATGCGTATGGTAATAAGTACCACTAAAATTAAAAACCAAAAATTATAATTTATAACTATAATTAAATATTAAACTGAAATATAACGGAGATATTGTGTGTGTATATTGTTTCTTATTAATTCTAAAACAGAATTAATAAGTAGTATTACTACTATATATATATTTGTAGAAAATATGAATATAATCTGTGTATATAATTAAATTATCAATCTCAATTCACGTATATGAATATTAATGATATTTAATATATAATATTTAATATTATATTTGAAGTCAGCACGTATTTAATTAGTTACTTTTAAAAAAAACGTATATATATATATATGTATATTTATATATATATATATGTATTTTACATGCAATTCTATATTAGAAAATATATTTACTTTTATACCCGTGATGTAAAAGAAGTTCAAAAAATATTGAAGGTACAACTATTCTTAGTTTTTTCACCAGTCCAAGTGGCTGAGCGGTCTAAGACGTTATATCTGCGCCGTATGCCTACTTGGAAACTGGGAAGTTATGGGTTCGAATCCCAACATCGGCAGTTTGTAAATTATTAAGAAAAAAAAAATGGGGCGGTTAATTGACTAAAGTGTCGGCGTATGGACAAGAACGAAGTAACCGGCTATGCTTGGGAAGGTTTTCTGCAGTTTCCATCACGAACTTCAGATGAATATCGGCATAGTTCCTATCAGAGTCGGCTGTACACTAGGCTAGTCTATACACAAAAATTCCTTCCACTCAACTCTCATCGTCACATCCTTAGGCATCACAATGGACCTTATGGTTGAAGTGTAGCCTGTCTAGAGCTGCCTCAACAATCTATCTATCTATTCTTAGTTTTTATACGACTGCATAGAACGGTTTATTGTTTTTTGCTCGTATATATTGTATGCATTTGAGATTTTTTCTAATTCCCTCATAACATTCAAACCATATGAATAAATTTGGAATCAATGAGGTGCCATTGGAGTCGTTTGAATCACGAGGGTGGAAAAATCAATACAATAGCCTTCCTTTTAATGGATTTTCGATATTTTAATAAAATATCGAAATATCAGCCCGGGGTGGGCCTTGACTTCCCTCAACACACTTGTTCACATGCTTCTGTTTGGGGTTTGCAACTTCATTCACGTACAAAGGTCCATAAATAGAACGCTCATTTTCAAATTTTATTGTATTTGTGCCTTATTTATGCGGTTTCATATCTTATTCATGCGAGAAAATACTTAAATATACTTAATATTAATAATTACTTAATATTTTATTCAAATGTTTTCCAAAAAACAGAATGAATAAAAGTACAAATCAAATATAAGATTTTGAAAAATGAGCGCTACTTTTGTGGCCTATAATTCGTTCTTTGCTTTTAGATCACATTCCAAGTCACAGAACTATCTATTGTACCATAAAAGTTTAATAAAACAAACCATAAAGTTAAACAAGGAACGTGACCGTCAAAATAAAAACTTAAAAATCGGAAACAAGTTTGAATTGAAAATCTTTAAACAATCACAGAAAAGCTTCCATGGTGACATCAGAACTTTTCTTTAATCGGTCTCAAAGTACGTCGCAAAATAAAATAGTATTTTAATTCTTTGGGTAAACATAGTGTATATTCATCCATTGTTATTGTGGTAACCTTACGGCTCTATGTGATACTTGCGGAGGTGACTAGCGTTTACTTAACTTTCCAAAAATAATTAAAATATATAAATAGTAAAAAAAAAACGAATAATACATGTAAAAAGTGAAAAACTACTATGAAAGCACTGATCTGGAATGCTAAAGGTCTAGAGTTCGATCACCATTAAGGTGTGTTTAATTTTTCATATAAAAGTGCTGATGTCAAAATGTTTACTACAACTTTACTTTAAATAAATTTGCCGATTTTACTAGTATTAAGAGAATTATGTTTCCTCCTCCCTCAAAATCTCACTCTTCTCTGGATATTTAGTGTACAAAATGTTTACGCTGCTTCAGAACACACACTTATTTGATCGATTGCCATAAATTCCTTATACAGGGAAGTTAAAACAATGAAATCACTGTAAATCACTTTCAACATTTAACGAACACTTGTTATAAAACATGAATATAATAATGTATTGTGTATCTTGAAGTGATCGTGTGAAAACTAATTTATTAATATATTCTGTCAATATATTTTTATCAAATCAATGCAATATGTACGGATGGATACGCATATGTGTTTTAAAATTATTACTTTTGAATTATCTGAAAACGTTTAGGAAATTAATTAAAATGGATAGAGGATTCATTTACATGCATTAAACAACTTTTCGAAATTGTTGTTTTGTTTATTATTATCGAAATATAATGTAATAATATAGATCCGTATCTTGAAAAATATATAATATATTCAGCTTTCACGTATAAAGTTGTTAATTAATAAGTTTTCGTAGCATTTATATAAATGCTACGAATGAGTGTGATATATATAGAAAATAATACCTCTGGGAAGAATGTTTCCTTACAAAGTTGACCGTCCGATCTTGGAGTGGTCAAATATGCAATTAAATAAAATTTCATAAAATAAACATTGTTTATATTGTTGTAATGAAAATTAGTGAAATAATTTTTCTGGCCTCAACACACAATTCTAATTACATAAAGTCAGTTCATAAATTCAGTCTGAGAGGAACAGTATTGCGGTTTGAAGTTACCATTGTTGAATTAAAATAGTCGGTTGTGAATAAAAATTATTATTGTTGGAATATAACTAAGTTATAAAAAAAAAAAATTGTTGAAGAAAATTAAATATTTTGGTTTGATTTTATTTCGAGTATCGGAATCTGTAGTAAATTCGACATTGCTCCTTTTTAAAGGTTAAAAAGAGAGCCAAGATACCGCGACAATATTTTAAAAATCCTAAAAGAAATCTTCGATAATATTAATGGACAAAAAGTTTAATAAATAAAATAGTTTTAAAAACTTGTTTAATAATGGGTGATTTATTTGGAGGTACTTTTTTCAAAACTAAAAAAAATAAAAAATTAACAAATTTATCGGGTTATCTTTATTATCATAGAAAAGAACTATTTTTTTACGTTTATTTTTTAAAGATTATTACATTCAAATGTTGTCCGTAACTGCGGTTAACATGGTCCATTCTGCAGTTCCAATTTTCGATGACGCGTCCGAGCATTTCGAGTGGTATTAGGCTAATAACGCGAGTTATGTTGGCTTCCAGTTGCTCAATCGTACGCGGCTTATCCATATAGACTTTGTACTACATAGCCCCAAAGAAAAAAGGCTAGTGGTGTGATGTCACAGGATCTAGATGGCCAACTCACTGGTCCTAACCGCGAAATTAACTGGTCACCAAATTGTTCTAGCAATAAAGCCATGGTTTCACGTGCTGTGTGGCAAGTGCCCGACTATATTATCTGGTTTGGTCTAATTAGAGTTCGAGTATAAGCTAAATTCAAAGTTGCTAAGTATTTTTTTAAGTATTCTACGTATGAGGTAAATAGCTTTATAAATAAGCATAACCAAATCCCACACTAATTGATGGTTATATTGAAAACTATCAGAAATTGATTAATGGGATTGTTTAATGAACACACAGCAACCAACGGTGTACGTTGAAATAAAACCAGTTTTTGCAAGCAAAATTAATAATCATATCTTGACCTTGACATTATTTTGATTGTAGCCACAAAATAAAAACCAAATATCTATTAGTTTTGCATAAATTTGCAAAATGTATTCACACAAGAACGATATTTATTATTATAAATCAAATATAAAAATATATATATATATACATATATACATATATACATATAAAACCTACAAATTGTGATATTAAACTAAGACACGTTTAAGCTACACATTTTAGAAAACCTTGTGTTTTAATATTTTACCATTTGATTTGGACCATGTGATTGTCCATTACTTTCGTCAATTTTTGATAATTTTGCCACGATTAACCTAAAATAACGGACATTGTCAAACGGCGTGATTCAAAGTTTGAGTCCGATAGCCTCAATTACAATTCGGGCTCTGGACGATATTCACCTTAAGTTGTAATGTCCAGAACCCCATTTGTTAATAGAGACTACCTTTTATAACTGATGGAGGAAACCAAGGTTAAGATTTTTGATTGGAGTATTTTCTAAAGAATTCTTTTCACTTTTCTTTACTTTTGTTTAGCTTGACGTTTAGACTGATTCTCTTCTCCCTATTTTATTGATTAATTAATGATTAAATAGGTACATACAATTCGCTCAAATTGAAACTAAACAAAAGTTAATAATTCAGATGCTTTTGAAATCTTTAGTATCGTGTCCAGACACTAATAGTAGCTTTTCAAAATGAAAACAATTGCTTAAACGTTTGTTTTGTTATCAAAACAAAAAGCTTATGGCATTTTAAAGGAGCATTTTTTAAAGAATATAGTTATTTTTCAAAAAAACTGAATAATTGTTAATTTATTCAATAAATTTTCTTTTCAAATCAAAAAAATCTTTTATTCAATAAATTCACACAAAAAATTACCAGAATATTGATTTACATTAATTTAAATATTAAAAACTTTTCGAAAGAAACATTTAAAAATTTCAATCGACTTCAAAAATGAATTCAAATCAATACTTATTCTTTATTTTACTCATTATCAATACTTGAAGTATTTATTTAGTTATTGAGCTGAAATTGTGGAAAAACTATTCAGTTTATGAAAAAAAGTTCCATGCAAAAGTTGTCTATTTTATAAAAAGGTATTTTTTGTTCTTGAACTTATTTTCTTTCTCTAAGGATATCAAAGATGCATATTTTCATCGCTAGTGGAGAGTTGCATGGTCGGAATTTGTCCTTTCACGAACTTGTTCCCCCAGTTTTTAGCAGAATACACACGCAAAATTTCAGTTCGTTTCATTTTTGGTTATCGGGTCTACAGCAGATGGACGAATGGACGGACAGACAGACAGATGTACGTAAATGGACTAGATCATTTTATGAACACAAGGTCACCCGTTACAAGGTCAAGTCTAAACTCAATATAAGCTTGCATGTATTATATAATATATATATTGGGTACAACAATTATGCTAGTATATAAATCCTACTCGGTAATTCCATTTTTTGGCGAAAACAGGCTTACATATTAAACCCTGAGTTTTTCAAGAATACAATTTTTGAACCCATCATCATTTTTACTTATTTAGAGCGTAATCGATGTTTGTATACAAATCAGACATCTCCAGAACTAATTTTAAGGAAATTTTTTATAAAAATCTTAAAATTTGTTCGCAATATTTTTGTCAACTGAAGTTCTCTTTAACAAGTAATGTAACAACTAACTGAGTTAATTGTTTGAATACCCAGTATATACTGAGTTTATGGAAAAAAATTTTCAAACAAAAGTTGTTTATTTTAAAGAGAAGAACATTTTTTGTTTTATAAGCTTTTGTTATATCTCTTTCGGTTTCAAAGATAGGCAGTTTTGCCCATTTTGCCCAAACATGGTTATGCTATAGAACACACATACAAATTTTCAGCTCGTTATGTCTTTTCGTTTTTTAGTTGAACATGATCAAGAACAGACAGACAGACGGACGGACATGCAAAAATGGCCGAATTAGGCCATTTTATGGAAAAATATGCCACAAATCCATGCCTACGATCAATATTTAATCGTTACAAAGTCGGGACAAAAGCAACCCTTGTTACAATACGTGTTTTAACTTCAAACAATATGAGAATGTGTCATTGGAATTAATGTTTAGCAGAAATCATATAATTAAAAATTTGTTGAGAGTGTGGTCGAAGAACGAATAAGATAAGTACTAACGAGCTGAAACCTCCTTCTAGTCTTGAAGTCGGTTGAAATAATCAACCAAAATGCAAAAAAAAAACTATTCTATTATATTTGAATACCAAATTTATAAAATTGATCAAATTTTGTTTATTTCACTTAAAAATATATTCCACTTAATTTTTTGTTTTGTTATGAATCTTTGACGTTGATCAATTTCGGTGAACAATATTCCATTGCATGATTGCTCAAAGCGCAACACACGCTAATAATAATATTGTTTTGAAATAATCGTTTTTTGTCTGTGTTTTTTCAAATTCACTTTTTAAGTACAAAAGAAGAGGATAATAATAATTCTACTTTTATTGTATTTAACAATATTTACCTGAGTAAGTAGCACGGGCTATATTTAATTCTTTTTTTTTCTGTTAAATATCCGGCGGGTAGCGTTGGTGTGCATGTTTTTTGTATATTTTATAGACCACTGGCTTACATAGTGACGTCTAGATCAGTGATGGATCATAACTACTTGGTTTTTGTATAATATATAAAGTTCAAAATTTCAATAGTTCAAAAGTTATAGCTGTTTTTTTATCGTTCCAAAGTTAAAACCGGCGGCCAGATCTCTAATATAGTTTATATTTTCTATTGAAATACCAACAAAATTTTGGAAATAAATTAATAGGGAATATGCATGAAAATTTTTTTTCATATTTATTTTCAGAATGTGAAAATACTGTTAATACTGTAATAATATTTAAAAACGAAATTAAAATCCGACAAATATCAAGAAAGCTATAAACTTTTAAAGATTATTATCTGTCTCTTTCATGCAAAAATAATAAAACCGGAGTTTTACGTGTATTTTAAATGGTGAAAGTGTAATATGACATCATATAACATATCAAGAGGGCTATCACCGTCTTTGTCAAATCGGGAATTTCAATCATTCATATCTCGCTTATTTTTAAAGTTATTTAAAAAGTAATTTTTCCTTGATATTTGTCAAGTAAACATGCTTCAACTCAAGTGAAAAAAATTTTCATGCATATTCCCTATTGTCAATAAATTTAAAATATAAAAAAAAAAAACCGTTACGCAGGAGCTGCGTCAACTTCCATAGAATTTCCATAGAATACATAAATCTGATCAAATTGAAATATCGTATCTGATATCATTTTAGTATTTTCAAAGCCAATTTAATTAATAAATGGCATACGTCAAGGGGAAAGGGGGCATAAAATAGAAGAAAACACAAAATATAAAACATCTCTCTTAATATTGGAACAATCGACAGTGTATAAAGAGTAAAGTTGTAGAAAATCAAGTTTGCTATTATTCAATACCTTACCACTTGTTCCAAACTCTAATGTGTACAGAGATATTTAGAATTTTAACTTTCAATCTTTAATTATAAATATTTCTGAAATATTAGTGTAACAGAAAAATGATAAGAAACAAAATTACAGTAAAACTTAGTAGCTACAACTTAAAACCTGATAAATTTTTCGATTTTTCAAATATTAAGGGAGATATATCAAATTTTGTGTTTCTCCCTCCCTTTAAACCTCCCTTTCCCATTGGCCGCTTTTACCCATTAACTTGACCTTTTGAATACCAAAAGCGTCTCAAATACCAAATTTCATTCCAATCAGAACAAAACTGTGACCACTAGAGAGTCCACAGACACATAAACTTATTTGTACATATACTCGTACCTATATGTTGATATATATATATATATATATATATATATATATATATATATATATATAAATTTTAACGATAGTGATTTTTGACATCTAGTAGGTAGGATCGATGGACATTTGAAGAAATTTTTACGAAATTCCAACATTGATACAAAACAATAGCTGATTTCCTTTGGAGGAAATTCGCTAAAAATTGACATTTCAAACTAGTAAAATTTAGAAAAAAATAATTACTTGGCATAAATAAAAACACACATAATGGATTACTCTTTCGATTGCACTCAATAAACAGTCACTTTAAGCCCCACCCCTCAGGTCAATTCTCAATAGGTTGAATTTGGATGACAATAGATTTATAGTGTGTTTGCAAATGAAATGGGTGCTGGGTTGATGTCTTGAGTCAGAGAGTTGGATTCGAGAGTTCATTTAGCGAGTAACTCCTGAATTAAATAGATGCATTATTTAACTCCTGATTTAAAGAGCGCTATGGAGTCTTGAGAAGCCATAAGGAGTCAAAATTCAACACCGAGGCTAAAGACGTGTTGTAACGCCTTTTAATTCACTAGTATCCACAGAAGAATCATGTTTGATGTTCGATTTGACAAGAGATGGGATTCATAGTTTTTGTTATATTGTTGGCCGAATAGAGGAAATCAGACAAAAAGCAGAAGATGAGGGATATTAAAAAAGATTATTGGATATTCCATATTAAGTCCAATTTGTAGTTTTAGCAATTTGAATTCAACAATTTAAAATTAATTGAACTTGATTCGATAATCATAAGTATTTTAGATAGATATATAGATTGTAGAAGCTGCCCTGGACGGGATACACTTCGACCATAAGGTCCATTGCGATGCCTAAGGATGTGAGGATGTGAGTGGAGTTGAAGGAATTTTTGTGTATAGACTAGGAATCAGTAGGATATGCGGCTGCAGCCGACTATGATAGGAACTATGCCGATATTCATCTGGAGTTCGTGAAGGAAACTGCAGAAAACCTTCCCAAGCATAGCCGGTTACTTCGTTCTTGTCCATACGCCGACAGTTTAGTCAATTAACCGTCCCTTTTTTTCTTTCTTAATAATTGACAAACTGCTGATGTCGGGATTCGAACTCAAAACCTCCCAGTTTCCAAGTAGGCATACTGAGTAGTCATAACGCCTTAGACCGCTAAGCTACCTGGACTGGTTATAAGTATTTTATGATACATCTATGTTGGAACATTTGCATGGATACAATTTGTTCGAACATATTATTTGCAACTTTTTTTGAAAACACGCTATATAAACCAATTCAACGATGTGGAACCAATTAACTAAGACCGAAACTGGCGACAGTCGTGTGTTCCAGTATTTTTTTTTTTGAAATTGTATGAAAACAGTGTTAAAATTCCCGTTAAAATGAAACATACACATTAATTAAATTTGTGTTAGTATTTTATTTATATGCGCAAAGTATTGACCTCCATATATATGGACTGACTAATTAAGAAATGATCCTACTCTGTATACACTAGCGCCGTAAGTGGACAATTTGTATAATCGTTGTTTTTTTTTTGGCTACTTTCATTATAAATTGATGATATAAACTAACAAGTGGAAAAAATAATTAACTGAGTTAATTGCCTAAATATCTGACGGTTTCTAGTATTCAAGATATTCTATTTATTTCTTATTTCTAGTATTTTTTACTGGTGGGGAGGAATTACGGTCCGATTTTGCCCATTCACGATCTTACTTTTTAGTTCTGGAACTTACTTTTGAGTTATTAAATCTACAGACAAACAGATAGAAGGTGGACGGACATGTGAAAATGAATTAATTTGTTTTTATGAACGCCTGTACTAAAAATTTTTTTATGCCCGCAATATTTTTCACCGTTACAAAATTGGGACTAAACTTGTATATATTACATATACCGGATATAAAAAGTATCAAGAGACAAATTTTAACGAAAAAAATATTATATTTGATGGAATATACTAAGATTCTGGTATATTCTCTCCTAAAACCTATGATATGATATATTAAATAGAAAGATAATTTATGAACTTTAAATCAATCTTTATTTTCGTGATCTATATAAGAAAATACAAAGTTTGTTGATGGATACGACAAGTATTTTGGTGACGGATCTAATGCATTGATACAACTAGATATTAAAGTCCTAGAAGATCTTTTGAATTTTTTTTCTATTGTTAATTTTAGTGCTTTTGATAATCGAAAATAATTGTAAATATTATATAAAAAATATTATAAACATTATACACAAGTAAAATTAAAATTTTAATAAAACCCCAACGCAACAATATAAACATAATAAGAACTTCCCGTTACCTCCACCAACTTTTTATGTAAAATGGTAATGTTAATAATATTCCTATACATCATCTTGGAAAAGAGCTGATATTCTTCAAACAACCGAACATATTTTTATCAAACATAGCTAAGGACCACCGTAAGGAAACCAGCTATCTAATAAAATCCGCATTCAAATCGGCCCATGCGTTTGAGAGCTACGATGCCATAGACAAATCCACACACAGGAAAGACAGACACACAGAGATTTCAAACTTATAAGACGCCTCTTTTAGCGTTGGGGTTTGAAAATGATTTTTAATTGATTCAATTAATAAAATCCCAGATTTGTCAAAGCGACCCATATGGACACCATCATCATGACCATTGACATAATTCTTGTCACTGTAGGTGACTCATCGTATGCATCAATTTGGATCACTTGTTTTTTTTTTGTCATAAGCAGCGCACATCCATATACATATAGAGGTCAGTAATATAAAGTTTACATTTTTCTGCAATATTATGCATATGTATTGGTTTGCTGGTAACGCCTTTAGTTTAAAACCTATGGTGCATTCAAATCGTATTCAAGTGTATATATATATGGGATGAGTAAAAAGTCATGGAGTTTTTTTGAAAGGGTGGATAGGAAATGAAATTCTAAGATGAAAAGTCCTTGGACATTTTTGCACCTTTACTTTGTATTTAAATTTAAGATGTACATCAACTATTAAAGTTTTTTCCGCGTGAACAAGGTTGTTTTATGTTACAACCTGTTTCTAGTCGTTTTTCTTTATTAGTTGATGGGGGGGAAGTATGTAGCGGAATCGCTTCTTCATTAAATTATTATTATAATTTTGTTCATCATTTTTAACTGTTGCATAACAACTATAACTTCCCTCTATTATCACGGTTGCTTTGAATGTTAACAACCATGGTAATTTACATATTAAAAATAATAACATTTCATAAATCAAATCAATAAAGATCAATTATATCTTTTATATATATTTATTATTTATTTAAATAATAATTATTTAATATAACAATCATTTACCTTTACAAAATAAAGCAACCAATTAGAGAAGCGCGTAAACGGAATCAGAAATGGTGGTGAATGAACACAGCGGCAGCAGAGGTACTTGAGTGCGAGCTATCCCCATCACTATCAAAGAGCGTAGTTGAAATCGTAAGATATCTAATAAAATTGAATAATTCAGTTAATTAGATTTTTCGGAAAAAAAAGATAAATTTTTTTCCAAAATTTTTCAAAATTCTGCTATAAAAACTGTACCGGATTTGAAACACAAACGATTGACTCGCTCTACAATAGTGGTGGGGAGAGCTCGCTCCCCTCATCTCTGCCGTTGAGTTCATTCCGCACCATTTCTTATTCCGTTAACACGCTTTTCTAATAGGTTGCTTTATTTAATAAATATCTAATTAACGGTGCAAAAATGTCCAAGCACTTTTCATCTTAGAATTTCATTCCCTATCCACCCTTTCAAAAAAAACTCCATGACTTTTGACTCATCCTGTATATACCTACAATATACCTACAGCATCTAGTTATGCGCTAGAAATTATATGATATTTCATTTTTTCTCCATTCTACTCAATAATAATAAAATTTACCGCAATTGAATCTTAAAGTCGTAAATATTTACTTTAATATGATTTTATAGTGAGACTGCCTAAGAGAACGCACTTTTTATATCATTTTGTAATATTTATTTAAAACTATAATCCAGATTAGGTTAGCGAGAACTAGCTTAAGGATGTTCATGCGTGAGACTTCATATTAGATAAAACTTTTAATCTTTGATATTTGGCAAGTATCAAAATACGTAATTATTTTTCTTAAAAAAATCAAAACTTTTTATCTGATCAAATGAAACCGTCACGAAAGATTCAAATACATTTTTTTAACATAGGAAGAACTTATTGAAAAATTACATTTATGAAGTTATACTTCTTTTGACGCATTATAAGAATCCGATTGGAATGTATTTTCAGCGTGAAATGGAAGTTGCGCATGTCGATCGTTGTAACATAGTTTTCTATCCTGATATATTTCACACCAATAGAAAATATTTTATTTTAGGAGAACATGTTATGGTGTAATTGTGATTGCCTATATCATTTTATTAAACTTTTGTGTCTTAATAGTATTGTTGACCTTACTTAAAAAGAAGTATAACTTTATACGTGCGTACTTCTTACGTGTGTGTGTACACACACACACACACACACACTTTTTTTAATATTTAAACTTACTATGTTAATAAAAAAGTTTATACAGTTATACAATTATAGTGATATAAATCTACAAGCGTTTTTATTAAAATAATAAATTTTAATTTTAATTTACGTCAAAAAATGATTAACTTTATTGTGGATTTTTGTAGAATTTTATAGACGTACTATATTCACTTTTGTAGAATTTTATGAATATAGTATATCTAACGCATATGAACGTCCTTAAGATCATTAAGCTGGTGAAACCATATTAAAATATTAGTAAATAATAGGCTAACTTTTTTTAAATTATGCAAATGCGTACTGTTAGAAAAAATGCTCCCTACACGAAGAGAAAAGAGCATAAAAACATGTTTATATCTGTATCTGGTTCCCTTTACAAATAAATTTAGGTCTCCACTAACCCTTTCTATATCATAACGTATACAGTATTGCAATTTTTAAATACCAATGGTCAATCTTCATGATTACATCCTGTATAGTTAATAAAACTAGCACTAGTAGAGTAGTTTTTTACTGTAACATATTTAAGTGATAAAAATTCGTGCGATAAACTAGTTTTTAATAAATTTTTATTATTATTATTATTGTTATCAATAACAATATCATGTTTAAATTTAAATTAAGTTGTAATGTTTAACAATTTCTTATATTATTTGATATAAAAAATACTCTATACCTACCTACTTCAGCTACTTTATATACTAGATAGATATAATATAAATAATATTAAATACACACGGTGTACAGTAGTCATAAAAATATTATTTGCATATTTTTAAATTGTTGTTTTTTTTATGTAAACTAGCGTCTATTTATCTATTGTTTGTATTGTTGCCTTTCGGTTATATTATACTAACGGAAGTTACTGGCGTTTACTTAATTTGACATTTAAGTAATACCTAATTTGATCATTATATTATCGAATGATAATTAGTGAGAACTCTAGGTTTTTGAAATAAAATTTCAAATTTGCCCCCTTTACCTAGATCAGTTTTTTGTATTACAAATACGTATTTCGACTACAATGTAGTCATCATCAGTATAAATTAGCTAGTCGTACTTTACTCTTTGACAATTAGAAATAGATATAAAGTCGAGATCAATAGACAAAAATAAAAATAAATAGAAAATTAACTAAAATAAATTAAAATATAATAAATTTTAAATTATATTGAAATTGCTCTTGTTAAAATTTCCTTCATTCACATTTATTCCTGTTAATTTTACTCTTATTAAAATTACTCTTATATTGTCGCAGGATATGTTACTTTTTACTAATTTGGTGAAACTGTCACCAAATTAGTAACAAGTAACATATCCTGCGATTGTTTTGTACAATCGATGAAATCCCATCAGGCACACGCAAGGGCGGACTGGTCATATGGAAGTTTGTCACCGGGAACTCATAAAACACCTTTTATGAGTTCCCGGTGGGCCGTTCCTACCGTTCCTGCCAGTCCACCCCCTGGACACACGACTTGGTTATTATAAAAAGTTGATATATACTTGATATGTAATAATATTTTTATGACTATTGTATATCTTTATATCTCGTATATTATGTTTTAACATGGAGACTCCAATACATGGTAATGATATAAACCTATTATCATATATTATATTATATACATATATAATGTAAATACAAACTAACACTAATATATTATAAATATAAATTTGTAAGAAGGTCGTGTGTCTAAGCGCTAAGCAAAACTCTTTTTTTTTTTAACTTATTATAAAGTGGAAAGTTGGTTGTTTTTATTTATTTACTTTGATTATTGTTAGAATGCCGTAGCAACAGAAAACGAATATAAAATCTTCTTTTTTTTCTTCAAAAAATAAAAAAAAATTCAAAGTTGTTTATTTTAAAAAAGGAATATTTTTTGTCTTTTTTTTCTATAACTTACGGTTTCAAAGATGGATATATTCTGCATGCTCCGATTTTTACCATTCAAGAACTTGGTCTTACTTTTTAACTCTAGAAAACACAAAGTTTCAGGTTCGTATCTCTTTCATTTTTTAATTATCAACGGACGGACGGGCGAACGAACGGACGGACAATTAACAACAATGTTTTCTAAGATCAACCGTTACAAAGTCGGGATTAAAATTATTACATATATGGGGTATAGAAATATTTTTTCAAGTTAAACAATTTTAACGATCAATGATGAATTAAAAGCTAAAAAATCATAATTTAGATGAATCTGAGACTTTGATCAGGCTCAAATAAAATGGTGGGACGGATTGGATTATGAGCTTATCGTACATCATCGATTGTACTAAAAGTTAAGGATGGACTGATGTATAGTCCATTTATAAAATTCATCAAAATCTTATATAGTACATTCATAAAAGTCCACAATAATGTTTATTATGTTTTGTCGTCAATTAAAATTAAAATTTAATTTAGGCCCGTTAAACCGGGCCTAACAAAAAAGATATTTAAGAAAAAAACCTGTGATTTCGGGTAATTAAGCTACCACCGACAGAAATAAAATTTACCCGAAATCTCAGTTGTTTTCTTAAATATCTTTTTTTAGGCCCGTCATACCGGAATTTTATTGAATCAATCTCTTTATTAATAATATTTATATTTTCCAGATCTAAAGTGTCATAATTGATAAAATATGCTCATATTTATCGCCCAAAATTTCACGAAATTTGTCTAAACAATAACAAAATCGTATTGAGAACTGAACTGAGGGCGACTCTTAAAAAGCACGGCTGATTATTGTGTGCACCCGAAAAAGTAATCCATTATGTATGTTTTTATTTATGCCAAAAAAAATTTTTTTTCTAAATCATGACAGTTTTTCAATTTTTTGTATTTTAAATTTATTGGCAAATAATTTATTTTCAAAATTTCATTAATGTAGGTATTTCTACAGAAACTATAAACTTTATTAGAGATCTGTGCCGGCTATAACTTTGATACAGTCAGAAAACAGCTATAACTTTATAATGGTTTGGAATTTTGAACTTCTGATAGTTTTTCTGGAAAATTTACCAAAGGTCTTCTCTCATCATTATTTCGCTAACTCCAAGCAATTCAGACATTTTCTCTTTTATATGTAAAGAAGAGAATATTCCACACTAAATTTGGTTACTTTTATTGCCACCAGAAGTCGTGATCAAAATTATCAGTATTTATCAATAGTTAAAAACCTTTGATGATTTTAACAAACAATCGCTAGGAGATAGACTTCCGAGCAATCATACATCAATACGAAAACAATACGAATGGTATAATATCATCCAACCAGTATCTTCTGCACACTGCAGCTTCTGAAGAAATAGACATCTATAAAAATAGTGGTAGGGGATCTTAATCATCATCGTCACTACCAGAAGCATCACTAAGACCAAACAACAAGCACATTAGCACGGATTTGTTTGTGACTTTGAGTAGTGAGTCTGGTATGGTATAGTAATAGTGGAATCAGCTGAGAAACAGCACAAATAGTTTAGTTTAGTATCGCACTCGTGATGGTACACCACATCAGTTCCAACTTCAAGATCAAGGTCACTACGCAGCAGATCATCACTACACTACTTGTAGTATTGTTGACGTCCGATTCATACCGATAATCAATTGTTTTGTCCAAGTGTCAAAAAAACGTACATAGTGTTGTTGTTTTTTTTTTTTAATATGTTCTTAACACCCTAACAGTGTGAAATGATTTAATCGCGTACCTTTTTATTATTTTTAAATCTTTTTTTCAACGAAAAGACTGAATTGTTGCAATATTAGTTATAAGTTTTAAAGACTGAATTTTCGCATTAATAATAATAATAATAATGGAAGGGAAATATTTACAACAATATGATTATCCAGTAATACCATCTTTTACGGATGGATCATCAGATGGATACCATTCACCGGGTCCTGTTTCCAGTCCCGAATCATTGTACTCTTTTCCATCACCAACTCCACGGCGCATACCAACCTCATACAATACTATGCAAGATATTAATTATTATACACCTCACAATCCTGGAAATGGGATGAATGATTATACTTCCAATGAACTTTGTGGGAATAACAACAATACTGCCATAGCTTATAATACAAATACCGAATTTAATCAAATATGGAATTATAATGAATATCAACCGAAGTATGAGGAATTACAAACACCAAATTATCCGAAAAAAATACGCCAAAATGTTAAACATAAGAATGAATTTTGGAAGAATACATCAACAACAACAACAACAGTGCCTAAAGAGTATACGGTGTTGGAAACGAATCGAAAAAATTGTGATATAATATTAAAAAAACAGAATTTAGATGACGTACAACAATCGTTACCAAGTCATCCGCATCATGAACAACAGACGCAACCGCAACCGGGTGCAGAAGTTATCAAAAAACGACGTTTAGCAGCGAACGCACGCGAACGTCGACGTATGAATAGTTTAAATGATGCCTTTGATCGGCTGCGAGATGTGGTACCATCGTTAGGAAATGATCGAAAATTATCGAAATTTGAGACGTTACAAATGGCTCAAACGTATATAGCGGCGTTACATGAATTGTTACAACGTGAGTAGAGAATATTTTGTAAAAATTTTATGTGTAAAAAAATTATTTATTATTATCCGATTTCTTCAACTTCAGTTAACTCCAGAAAAAAGATTGCGAATAACTTCCGGTATAACGGTTAACTGACGTTGAAGAAATCTGGCATAAACAATCTAAAATATTTGGTAAATGTTCGAGAAGAAAAATCTTACACACCGCCAATTCGGAAAATTTACAAATATTTAAGATTTCGATTTTGAAAAAAGAATATTTTTTTATGAAAATTACATAGAGTTTTCCATTAACTTTTTATTTTAAATTTCCATAGCAGATATAATAGAAGTTTATGAGATATTTTAAAAACACTTATCATAAAACCACTTATCATAAACACTTTTCTAGATATTGAAAATGTATGAGAAAATGCATAAAAATTGACTACGCATACAGAAAATTCAAAGCTTTAAAACGTAAGAATTTTACAAATTTTCGTTGCTTTTATTTTGAAAAACATTACAAAAAGTTGTAAAGCTTTTTTGGGCAGAAAAATATATTTGTTAAAGATCGACTTGTTGAAAACTATGATAAGATATTTACATCATTAATTTTTATCAAAAATATTTCCGTTAAAGAACTTTTAACGACTAAATCTAGGGAAAGAATCAAACCTCAATTAAAAACAATTGAAAATAACAATTAACTGAGTTAATTGCTTAAATACCTGGTATATTCAGAGTTCATTATCAATGATCTGATTATTTTACTTTTTACTCACGCAGTAATGTATAAATATACAAAGTAGTGTAGAAAGGTGCTATAAATATATGGTTTTATAGTCAAAAGTAAATTACAGATGTTTGAGTTGAAATTGTTGCGAAATTATTCAGATTAGGAAAAAATTGTTTTAACAAATGTTGTTTATTTTAACACAAAAAACATGTTTTAAAAGGAACATTTTTTGTTTGTAAATTTATCTCCTATCTCTTACGATTTCAAACGTTTTCCACCCTGGCGGGGAATGCATGAACCATTTTTGCCGATTTTTGTATTCACGAATTGGAAGGTAATTTTTAGCTAATAACACACACACAATTTCAACTCATTATTTTTTTTCTCTTTTGATTTATCGTGTTTACGAACGGACGCCGGAAATGACTAATTAAATCATTTTATGAACACCTGTACCAAATTTTTCATTCTGTGATCAATTTTTCCAACTGTTACAAAGTCATGACTTAACTTATAATATATATATATACACTCCCGTTCATAAAAATTGAACCAATTGAAACATTCTTACTGTTATTGTATGTAATTAATATACAAACAATTAATAATATATTCGCTTAGAATGTGACTTACGTGGTTCAATTTTTATGAACGGGAGTGTACATATATTTATCAGATCATATATATACATAAACCAATAAAATATCATTGACCAAATTTAAATATGTATGCAAAAACTTATTCTTCAGAGAATATTTTCAATAGTGAAAAAAATTTGCAAAATATTGATATGAATTTATTTTATTTTTTTCGAATTGCAGTTTGATTTAAAATTATGCAAAACTGCCATAATCTGTATTAACATAAAATATTCTCTAAAGAATAATTTTTGCATACAAATTTAAATTTGGTCAATATTAATTTATTAGTTATTGTAAAAAAAGAAAAAAAAAACCAGAAAAAGAGGTTTTTTGAATTTGTTTTAAAACGGAGTCAAATCAACGGTTATCTTATGCGATATAAATTGAAATTTATTATAATTTCTCTAGGCAGTGGCCAAAAAATAAGTAATTAAGGTAAATGTTTATTCATATTGCATTGCAAACTATGGTAAAGAAACCACTAGTGTTAAACGTCTGTTTGACGCTTATTGAAAACTAATTAATTAAGAAGAAAGTTGAAAGTTGAAACTAACTGGGGAATAAAATTGATTTTGATTATTTGAAAAAATTAATTTGGAAATTCGCATTACATTTTAATGTAAGGTTACATAACACATTTGTGATTTTACTTCCTGAAAGAAACCATTTGTTTCCCTGGAAAGAAATAAGTTTATAGAATTTTCTTAAAAAGTGGTCAGATAAGTGTCCAGATCAAAATAATACAAGAAACTTTAATGGATCGATATGACTCAAATTATAATTTTTTTCGAGAGATTTCTAAAATCAGATTTTAGATACAAATACAAATTTTTTTGTGACCAGACATATCTAGAATGTTCGTGACCATGTTTTTAAAAGCTATTCTTTCTTTCACTATAATCTCAATGTTTTAACGAAGGTGTACGACATATTTTTCAAACTTCTAGGCAAAACAGGCCTTAAAAAATCCTATAAATGAGTTCTTCGTAAGATATAGATTAGTTTTAGCGTCGACTCTTATACAGAAGATCTCTTCATGCAGAAGAAATTTTTTAAAGAAGTGTTTCTTTAAACATTATTTTGTAGTACTTTTTTCTTTATGGAAATTTTGTGCTTTTTATCAGAAGTAAACTATTCATGAGACTCATTCGTAAAAATGGACTTTATATTCTAAACTTGACAAGTACGTATACGTCAAGGGAGGTATTGGTGCACCCCATCACATTAATCTTTCATTGGCTGTGTTATGATGATTAGAAAGTATAAAAAAGACTTAAAAACTTTGGAAATTAGATCCGGTTTTAAATAAAGAAAAACAGTATACAATTTTCTTCTATATAAAAAAGGAACTATTCTATTGAAATTATTGTGGCCTTCTCTTAATATTGCGTATTATAGGTTAAACCTATCATTTCAATGCTCTCTTTTATAGCTTTTAAGAATTTTTAAATTTACCTATAAATTTATCAAACTCTATTTCTTAAGAATATTCAACTATACTCGTGTTGTACCGATGAAACGATTTCACAAAAATTTGGCTCAAAGATACATCGATCCTATATGTAGTAGATATCGAAATATATATAATTTAATCCGAATGAAATTTTATTTAAGGAGAAAGAAAGAAATTTAATTTAGGAAAAACGTAGGCTTAGAGGGAAAGGAAAATACTAATTTTTGACTTTCACTCATGAATAAAGTTGCAAAGATTAAAAATTTTAATCTTCTAATAATTATAATTAAATTTTTTTCACTGGCATCGAAGTATGTAATAATGAGACCTCACCGCCGGCTCATTTAAGGTTTTATTTACAAAATAGCCATATTACATCAAGTTTCATAATGAAAAGTGTTTGAATTATTAATAAATACACTAAATTAGTGACGGAAATTTAGTAATTTCCTCTTGTAGTCAATTCCTACTTTAACCTTTTGGCACCAACAGAAATCTTCAAATAAAGCCAATTCCCAAAGACTCTGATAATATCTCTCAAATAAATCAGAAGAATAAACTCTAACGCGCGGATTTTGTATATTTAAGAGTAATATAAATGTTTTGACGTTCTCTATAAACAGAAATTATAATATTTTTATGGCTACTCTCAAACAAGTGTTGCGAAGAGGAAATAAAACAAAACACTAGTTATGAGATGTGATACAAAAATAAAAACATTTTTACTTTTGTATACAAGCTGTACCTAATACGAATCACTATTCCATATATCGGTGAAGTTTTTAGTGTTAAATTTATTAATATTACTGCCATCTTGGTAACTTAATTTCATATTCATTATGAATGTTATCTTTCGAAAAAATTCGCTACCTTGCTCCAACATGACCGAGTATTTTTAGAATTTCCTCATGTACAATAGGCTTTAAAAGTTGATGTTTGTTGTTTAAACTTTATAATTGATGTGTGCCTTATTGATTCGGTTTTCGAAAAAATGCTTCAGATAAAAGTTGCTCATTATAAATATAGTAACAACTTTTATTCGAAAATTTTTTTCGAAAACCGAATGAGTAAGGCACAAATCAATTATAAAATTTTAAAAACTAAAATCCACTTTTGACGCTTATTGTACTATTCTTAAACACACTATATAAAATGCATTTCATTCATAACTGTCAACAGAGTTTATTATTCCGAATCTCAAGTAAATATTTGTTTAAATACTAATGTTTAAGGATGTACGAGCACTGAAGCTTCAAAAAGATTAAGGCTTAATTTTTTGTTTACATGTAGTTGTAGTGCATATAAATCAATTATAAAAGTTTCAGGGGGGAGGGGGGTTACGGGGTCTTGAATTAATTATTTAATGTTAAAGTTCGAGTTTAAATGCATTGCTCTTATGGAGAAATCCATATTTTTACACATATTTTGACATATTTTAATAATTTTCACTTCGAATAAAATAAGACGAATAAAGAACAACTCCGCAATAGAAAATAGAAATATTAATAAAGATATTGATCCAATAAAATTCCGGTTGACGGGCCTAAAAAAGAGATATTTAAGAAAACAACTGAGATTTCGGGATAATTTCATTTTTGCCGACGGTAGCTTAATAACCCGAAATCTCAGTTTTTTTTTTAAGTATCTTTTTTTAGACCCGGTATGACAGGCCTAAATTAAATTTTAATTTAATCTTACAACAAAAAATAATAAACATTATTGTGGACTTTTATGAATGTACTATATAAGATTTTGAAGAATTTTATAAATGGACTATACATGAGTGCCCGTACATCCTTAATATGAATTATTGCGTTACTGTTCTTTTATCGTTTTAATTTAAATGTATATCAACAACGTATTTTTTTCTCTAAATATTTACTTACCATAAATGTTAAACTCTTTATCAATATTTGTATACTTTTATATAACGTTAAATGTACAGATTTATTGATGTTTATTGATATAATTTTATGATAATAGAAATTTTGCAAAATATTATTGATTTAAAAAATATGACTCTTTTTTTTTATTATTTGCAAATAATAAGAGTTTCTCGATTCGATTTTATAGTCTAAGAGTTTATTTTTTTCTTATTTTATTCTGGCAAACATTATTTACCTCAATAATTGATATTAAAAATCATACCAATATTGATGGGGATCGAATTCTATACCAACTTAGCCACAAGAAACCTGCAGGGTGTCAGGTATATAATGTTTGGGTCCGAAACCATGGATCCATCAATCCTGGAAGCAATCCCGACGGTGGGCCTTCTGTGTGGCGTCTGGCCTCAACAGAATCCTATAGCGTCATCTGCTTAAAATAGCACGTCTTACCCGAAGACGTCTCGCCTTGGGGTGACCGGTTGTTCTCAAGGAGGGCACAGAAGACCCTTTGGTCTAGGTGCTAGAGATCCATTTGCCGTACCCCTCTTTCTAATTATTATTATGTAGCCACAAGAATGTTATGAGGGATGTTATTTGATAATTTGTCATTTTTAAAACGCAATATCTTGACAGCATAACAGCAAAAAACGTATCGATTTTGTTGTCGAATGAGGTCGAGGGGATATTGCTTCTGTATTCTGTGTACAAAATTAATTTAAAACGATTGGACACTTTACACTAATGAACAGTAATCTTTATTTTCAGTCATACCGTATTTTAAAGTGTTGCTTTTCAACATCCTAAATCTCTTAAATTATTTGGATTCAAAATTTTTACATAAATATTTCGTGATTTATTTACAAACAAAAAGTTTTTTCTTAAAAAAATACAAACACACATATGCACACACACAGACTTTTATAAATAAATAAATGGCGCCTGCTTAAAATTTTTTATTCTAAAAGATTTATAAATAAATTAAAAAAATGTATTAAATTAAAATTTGTGCGCAACTATATATATATATATATATATATATATATATATATATATATATATATATATATATATATATATATATATATATATATATATTTGTGGCAATAAAATCACCTTCTTTGCTCAATAACGCTTTTGTTTAAACACAAAACATATTTAGACATAAAACTCACATTGTCATGCTGTGATTTGTTATTATTTTTAATATATTAAATAAGTAAATAAAAAAAAATTATGGTGTGAGTAAATCCTATCGACCTCTATCTATAGAATATCATTCACTTATACAAAATATACAATCAGACATCCAGATTTGAACATGAAACAGAGTCATCAATGCTCTTGACACGCACATCCTTAATAAAAGTAATTAGGAAAGTCAATTAACATATTGGACAGTTAATTAGCTTATAGTATAAAGGGATTGCCCATACACTGCAACGTTACAACATATAGTAAATAATACACATTCGAATAGACGCTTTTATTTTATTCACATGTAACTATATGTAATCTTTAAACTGTAAATTGGGGGAAAAAGTGGTTCCTCTAGAGAATATTTTGAGACTACTAGATAATATATAAATAATTAGCGTACTCCGGTTGTTGCTTGAAAATAAAAAATTCGTTACGCAGGAGCTGCTTCAACTTAGCGAATTTCCTTAAAATATATTAATCACTTTCTAGCAGTTATAATTTTAGTCTGATCAAAATGAAATGTCGTATATGATTTTACTATTTGCAAGGGTAATTTTATTCATAAATGGCATACGTCAAGGGGAAATGGGTGCGTAAAGAAAGAAGAAAACACAAAATATCTCTCTTAATATTACAACAATCAAAAAATGCGTAAGGAATAAAGTTGTAGAAAATCATGTTTGCTACAATTCATTACCTTATCATTTTTGCTCAAACTCGAATGTGTACAGAGATAGTGAGGATTTTAATTTTCAATCTTAAACCGTCAATATTTCTGTAAATATTAGGGTAACAGAAAAAATGATAAGAAATAAAATTACAGTAAAATTTAGTACCTACAACTTTACTTTTTATAAATTTTTCGATTTTTCGAATATTAAGGGAGATATGTCAAATTTTGTGTTTCCCCCTCCCTCTAAACCCCCCTTACCCCTTGTTCGATTTTACCCATTAAAGAACTTGACCTTTTAAATACCAAAAGCGCCTCCAATACCAAATTTCATTTCGATAATTAGATGTTTTAAATTTTGATAAACCGGCTTTTTTGCGAATTTCCTGACAGGAAATAGAGCTATTGGTCCCGTACCGAAGTCAAAATTTCGCAAAAATTTCTTCAAATGTCCATCGATCCTACCTAGTAGATGTCAAAAATCACCATCTGTAAAATTTATATGTATATATCTATGGACATATATATATATCTATATATGGTCAAAAATCACCATCTGTAAAATTTATATGTATATATCTATGGACATATATATATATATATATATATCTATATATATATATATATGTCCAAAGCGTAAAGATCCGGCGAAAGTTCAACATCGTATTTTATAACCAGTGTATGGAGGTAAAAATTTATAATTTTGAGACGACTTATAGACGATATATGAACTCCACATCGCTTACTACTTACTGACTACACATCGATCATATTTTGTGAAGTTAAAAAAGAAATTAATTAAAATTGTTTCAATATAGTGTTAAAAACAAGAGCAATTTATTTGTACAGTTAGTTATTGAAATACCAGTATATAACACTTGAAAATATGATCCATATTTCATATCGCCAGTGGTCCGGTGCTTACAATTAAATCAAACCATAAAAATTAAAATTATTGATTTAAGAATATCGAATTTTTACTTTGTACGACATTTTTATTTTCATGATATTCAAGTTTTCTTGTCGTTCTATTTGAAGAGAACCTTGTTGGCACATTACCACTCGGACAGTGTTGTCGCTAGCTATTTTCGCTTTTGTATTTGATAAAAGTGGTTTCAAATAAAATATCAAATTTGCCTCAATACCAAGATCAGTTTTTGTATTGAAAATACGTATTTCGACTATAAAGTAGTCATTATCAGTATAAATTAGCTAGACGTAATTTGCTCTTTGACAATTAGAAATAGATAGAAAATAGAGATCCTTAGACAAAAATAGTTTCACTGAAACTGTCACCGAATTAACAAATAATAATATATCCTGAGACAATATAAGAGTAATTTTAATAGGAGTAAATCGAATGAAAGCAATTTTAACAAGAGTATTTTCAATAAAATTTATTATATTTTAATTTATTTTGTTAAATTTTTTTTATCTATTGATCGTTCTTTTCTATCTATTTCTAATTGTCAAAAAGTAAATTACGACTAACTAATTTATACTGATGATGACTACTTTGTAGTAGAAATACGTATTTATAATACGAAAACTGATCTAGGTATTGAGGCGAATTTGAAATTTTATTTAAAAAATCTAGAGTTCTCATTAATTATCATTTGATAAACTACCATTTAAAAGTGGTTTTATTTCGAATCGAATTATCTTCTAAATATAGAGATGGTACTAAATTATAGAGAATATTTTAAAAGCTCTGTGTATATTTTTAAGGTTGACATTACATTGCTGTTTATCTATATTTTACTGATATTAGAAAGATATAGTGTTGAATTACATACTAGATATAAAATATTAAAGGCTTGCTTTGGCAATTATATTGTTAATATCCTCAAACATGCCAAAAATACCTAAAATGTACCTTAACAAATAATCATCTTTTTATAAATTTTGATTAAAGACCCATATTAATCACCATTGTTGATATTTGGATACGAGTTTTCAACGTATACATGTCGGCAAAGTTTTTAAATAGTCTCACGTTTAGTATGAATTTCCAAACTTTTAGTATAAATTAATTTAAGCTAAATTAGTGTTTAATTTTCTGAAATCAAGTCTAACAGTTACATACATTACTTTTTGCACCCATTTCAGTGATTCTTCGCTTAAAGTCTGGTAAATAGATATATATGTATACAGCGACGAATTTACCTAATTCAACTTTCTTTTTAATTATTCGAATTAAAATCTGAAAACTAATTTTTAAATATAATTTATCCATACGCGAAAAAAGAACTAATCGGACCAATATTGGAAAAACCGTACTTTAAAACATAAATATGAATATAAATTAAGAGGTCTTACTTAATACTTAATATAATAGGGAATATGCATGAAATTTTTTTTTCACTTTTATTTTCAGAATATGAAAATACTGTTAATACTGTAATAATATTTAAAAACGAAATTAAAATCCGACAAATATCAAGGAAGCTATAAGCTTTTAAAGATTATTATCTGTCTCTTTCTTGCAAAAATACTAAAAACGGAGTTTTACGAGTATTTTAAATGGTGAAAGTGTAATATGACGTCACATAACATAGCAAGAGGGCTATCACCCTCTTTGTCTAATCGGGAATTTCAATCATTCATATCTCGCTTATTTTTAAAGTTATTTAAAAAGTAATTTTACCTTAATATTTGTCAAGTAAACATACTTCAATTCAAGTGAAAAAAAATTTTCATGCATATTCCCTATTACCGTGACTATTCAGAGACGTAGACGCTTTGTAGCCTTGTAGTTGTTTGAACCGCGTAATTGGAAAATCTATTTATATTTTCTCTCATTCAACTTTCTTTTTAATTATGCATGTTTAATTTTAATACTAACTTTTATTATATTTTTATTTCAAATTTAATTTATCGATTCCTGGTAAGAAAAAAAAGAAATTACTTGACCAAAATTGGAACAACCGTATGAAAAAAAAAGTATAGGCAATTACTTAAAATTTATTAGGGTCTTATTGAATTTATATAAAATAAAAAGTAATGCAATTAATCAACTTGTAAAGAACAGGTCAAACGTCTTCATTTAATTTTTTTTTAAACATTTTTATTTAATATAAACATGCAAAAATAATTATAAATAAATTATTATCATATAGGTTTTTTGTATATACAAAAAAATTTAATCAAAAATAATATATTTATCATTTGTCTATTTTCAAAACTATGGGACTGATTTAATTATACTTCGAAATAAATTCTTCGTTAACTTCGTTAAATATTTGATTTTTATTAATAGTTTTCAACAAACAATTTAATGAATAGTTTTCAACAAATATTTTAAAGAGTACTTTTCAACAAATAATTTAAAAAATACTTTTCAACAAATAATTTTTAAGAATACTTTTCAACAAATAATTTAAAACAAAAAACGTTTTAGCACATATTACTTGAATATGATGAAAATTCAATCGGACCTTTTGGGATCGTAAGAGGGTAATCATCAACTGCAAAAACCACTTTGGGACAGCCCCCAAATTTTTCTTACAGGCGTAAGAATCATTGTTTACTTGATATCACCCCAACCGTTCAGTTTATTGAAAAACTTATCCAGAGAAATATTGTAGGAAATAAAAATCCTCATATTTTTTTTTTGAAAATTGTTTTTGCAGAGTCAATAGTTTAGACAGAAATAGTGAAAAATATAGAAACGAATAGGGCACCACAAAAAATAATTGATGTTGTGGTACCCTACTCATTTTATTTTTCAGGCTAAACTACCGACGCTACAAACAAATTGATTCAAACAAAAAATGTGAGGATTTTTTTTTCCTAAAAAACTGCTACCAACAACTGTTTTAATAATCTTGACCGGTTGGGGAGACATTAAGGAAAAAAAGTTGTTACGCATGTGAAAAAATGCGAGAAGAAGCGGTTGTTCCAAAGTGATTTTCGCAGTTGAGAATTAACTTTAGATCCAAAAAGGTCCGATCGATGTTAAAATTATTTTAAAATTATTTTATCCTGAAGAATTTGTAATTCACATGTAGTTTTAAATTAACGAATTAATTATTCCCGGTATATAATATATAACAGGGTATAATAAGTTTAGTTCCGACTTTGTAACGGTTAGAAAATATCTATTGTAGAAAAAAAAATTTGGTATAGGTGTTCATAAAATGGCCTAATAAGTCCATTACCGTATGTTCCGTTTGTAAACACGATAACTAAAAAAACGAAAAGAGATAGCGAGCTAAAATTTCGTATGTGTGTTTTAGAGCTAAAAATTAAGGTCAAGTTTGTGAAATTGGACCATGTTTGGGTAAAATATGCAAAACTGCCTATCACTGACCGTAAGAGCTAAACAAAAATATAAAGACAAGAATTATCGTAACTGTTTTTCATAAATTCAGTATTTACCGGGGGTATTTAAGCAATTAACTCAGTTAGTTGTTATTTTCTTTTGTTTTGATATAAAATTAATATGAATATCTGTATGTTTTCTTCCAATTTTTATGCATTTTTCAATTATATAGAATATAAATAATTGAAATAATAAATACCATGTTTGTCTTGAATTCATAGAAATGTAAGTCTTTTAATTTAAAAAATTGTTTTCTTTATAATTCCTATTAAAATATTGTATAATTTTTAATTAAGTACCTGTTTTTTTTTTAATAATTTTATTTATTTTCTAAATAAATAAAATGAAAACATTTATTGACAAAAGACTTACACACTTACATGATGGCAATATATCTATAGTTGATTTATTGATAATCGATGACAATAAATTAATATAAAAAAAAACGTGCAAACATTAAATAAATAAAATCAATGAAATTTTAGTAATAACATTCAGGCTGTTACAGAGAACTACTTGTAATTTTCATAATATAAAATGTTCTAAGAAACTTCTTTTGTACCTAAAATTAAATATACTGTGAATTAAAAAAATATTAATAAACAGTATTTTAATTTAATTATATATAATTATAATTTATTTATGTAATTTTTAGTAAGTCTGCTTTTATTTATTTGTACATTTAATAATTAATTTTAAACAGGGTTATTTTTAGTAAGATTTTTGTGTAAATATTTGTAAAGAAAAATTTGGTAAGCGCCGCTTCAATTGAATTACTATTTAATATTTAAATGTGTAAAATGAGTGAAGAATTCCACATATTATTATTTGTGTGTATACGTTATAATCCAAAACTAATGACAATTACCATTAAGGTTACGAAAGACATAGTATGAAAGAACTATTCATGTCATTGAATATTTTAATTAAATATTGATATGAATAAATTTATTCGATATGTAGTCAGACAAAATTAATAATAAATTTACTAGTATGTTTCTATTATGCGTATACCCTATTAAGATAGTTCCAGAAAGTAATCACTTTCCGACATATTTTGCTCTTTGCTTTTTTCGTAGGCTAAAAATAACGTTCTCTAATAAATCCTGAAGTTACAGAATTTTTGATCGATAATAACGCGAGGTAATTAATAACAAAGTAATCATTCTCTCTCATTAGAAGCTATATAAAACTTCATGCCCGCCCAACTATTATCTGTTGTATCAAAAAAAATACTCGACAGAATTTCAAAAAAGAAAACTACGAGAGTAAAGATAAATATTTCTTCAATAAATATGTTTTTAAATCGCGTTTTTACTGTTTTGTTTTCGAAATATAACAGTTTTAAAATTTTTGCTTCTTTCAAAATTACATTAATTTGTATATAAATTGTATATATATTTGTATATGTATGTGAATGTTTATGTGTATATGTATTTGTTCTATAATAAAAAAAGCCGGTTTTTTGTCCTGATTATACAATTCTGGAACTAGCTTAACTATAAAATTATAACTTTTTTAGAAACAAGTTAATTCATAAAGTCACTATGACTATTGGGTAATCGAAATACGTATTTATGTAACAACTTAATACTATAGTAATTTTTAAAACTGGTATAATTGATTAAGAGATTTGAGAAGGTATTCTTTCTGTCACATCAATTTTCATTAAATTGATTACATTATTCTATACGGTAGAATGTCAAATTCAAATATAGTACGGATAGACAAAAATACTAAAAATTATTCTATCATATACAGTATTGATAAAAAAAAATGCATCATATCTAAATAAAAACTAGATTAAAAAAGACTCTTAATTTTGTTTATACCATTTTTACTCAAATTTCAATAAAATATCCATACTTTGAGTTTGAAATAGTAAAAGTCTGTTTTGATTATCTTTCAAAGATTTTTTACAGTTTAAACTCAAGCAAAAAAAGACTAAAATCCCAATTTGTTTAAAATTCCGAACACTATATTTTTCGAACGATAAAAGTTAATGTGTTCAAGCAAGATAGAAATAAACCTAGATAGACTAGCATTTAACGGGATACGTGTATATGATATCGCAGATGGATTTCGAATCCGCTATTTTACAAAATCGCTGAACAACTCCGTTATGTAAAACAACTGAACGACGTTATACATAATTGGGATGTTGAATGAAAATTTTTTTTCACTTCAATTGAACCATGTTTACTTGACATATATCAAGGTAAAATTACTTTTTAAATAACTTTAAAAATAAGCGAGATATGAATGATTGAAATTTCCGATTAGACAAAGAGGATGATAGCCCTCTTGATAGACATTATGACGTCATAATGTGCTATCACCATTTAAAATACACGTAAAACTCCGTTTTTAGTATTTTTGCAAGAAAGAGACAGATAATAATCTTTTAAAGCTTATAGCTTCCTTGATATTTGTCCGATTTTAATTTCGTTTTTAAATATTATTACAGTATTAATAGTATTTTCATATTCTGAAAATAAATGTGAAAAAAAATTTGCATTCATATTCCCTATTACTGAACTTTAACACGTCATATTGCTTAAACGTTTTGCGTTTATCAATGCAGCGGGTCAACGATTGGACGTTATGTAAAACAGCGTAAAATCAAACGTCAGATTGTAGATTTTATTTTATATCATTATTATTATTATTAATCCTAGTTTTTTATTACCTAGCAGTCTAGATTGTTTAAGTCTTAAATTCATAGCTTAGAATTATTGTAAACGGGCTAATGTAATTCCCATTACTAAAGATCCTTTTTCCTGACAAGTTCTATATATTTTAGATATAGTGTCAAAAATTATTGACACGCACGATTCATTGTTTTTTATTTTATTTTATTAAGGCATTGGATATAATATCATCAGCCTATCGCCCTCAATAGACCGTGAAAATGTGACGTCACAAGTCTATTAGGATT
The DNA here is from genome assembly GCA_963920215.1 of Nineta flava. Classification (NCBI taxonomy): domain Eukaryota; kingdom Metazoa; phylum Arthropoda; class Insecta; order Neuroptera; family Chrysopidae; genus Nineta; species Nineta flava. The sequence goes on from OY986042.1 coordinate 94,199,039, forward strand.
GTGGGCATCCGCATGCCCATCATGCCCACAACGGTGGATCCGCGCTTGTGATCACATCTTCTCACATAAAGTTGACTAAATAAATTTGTATTATTTTAATAATTAAGACCCAGCTTCTTGTCATAAATCTTCTTGTAATAAATCATTCTTATACAAACAAAATGGTTCAATTCTGTATGAATTGTTGTATACAACATTCTTTAAACACTATTTAAGAGATGTGTAAATAAATTTTTCTAAAAGTGTGAACAATTTATTTATTATTTAGATTATATCAATAATAATAAGTAATAATAAATATATTTCCATAATAATCTAAAAAAATATCATAACGGAATCAGAGTATTTGCATGAAATTAAACTAACGGACAGGTTTTATATTATATTTAATACTTATTATTATTGTAATATAATATATGAATACTATATTATACTGTTTAGAGTATATATATATATATAATATAGTATCACTATATAGTATTCGTATATACTTATTAGGTAGTATTATAATACTTTTTATATATACTTTTGAAATGATAATAAAACGATTTTAAAAAGATAAATGACAATACACAAATAATATTACAAATAATTCTTTCTATGCTTCAACTTGCTTCAATATAAAACTTTCATACAACTTTAGTATATTATTATTTGTGCATTTTTTTTAAACAGTTCATTGGTAAAGTGTTATATTGCAATATACAGCGTGTATCATATAAAACTCGTCAAGTATTTGTCGTATTAAGTTCTGTACGTACAGAACTAGTAGACTCTTCTTCGATATAGGTTCTACGATTGTTAGATTTTGCAAATATTCGAAATAGCGATTTAGATGATAATGGAGACTGTAAAATTATTACTGTAAAGCTCAATTATCCATAAACAGATGCCTGTTTCGAAAAAGTTGTCATCACAATATTTTTTAAAGACCTATTCAACGATACCCGGTGGCGTATTCAAGTGAATATTAAGTTGGAGTCACTTTAAAAAAAGGGAGAGGTATTGACTCTGGACTCATTTGTTCAGAATGACTAGGGGCACAACGTATCGAATATTACCCAATTCTACTAAAACCACTTTTGTATTTTCCTCGTACCAGGTATTTTTCTTAAATAAATGTAAGAAGAAGAAATTGCCGATCTTTCTTAATAAAAAGCTGTTATGCCTTCTCGAAATTTCTTTTAAACATGCATGTGTATACACCTAGGAAGTAAGCCCCATCGGGGGCAGTTCAGCTTCGTGCATTAGATTTTTCGTGCAAACTTTCTTAACATGATCCGTAGACGTTTGTACTATCGCTGGCGACTATATGCTCGATGGGCCAGCTTCGTAATCGCTTTACGCCTATTTTTCCATTTTGTTTTCGATGCTGTCGAAACTCTCGCATTTGTTCGACACTGGACTTTAAGGGCTCATATTTTTTCGTAATTTTAAATTGAATACCGATTTTTAGTTATATTCCGGCGAATATCTTTACTAGCAGTACTCCGGAAGAACTTCACACATGGCCCCAGAAACAATGTCCTATCTACACGAGTTTCCACACTGCACCAATTTATAAATTTACACAAAGCTAATTCGTGACCATTCACACGCATGTCCCTACACTGGGACGATAACGTCACAGGCAAACCAAATACACCGAGCCAGGTACGTAAAGAAATTATCTGTCAGTTGAGGGCTCAACCGTTGTAAACGCATTATTAGTCACGCAGCTATTAGCGATTAAAATCTGACGGAATTTTGTAAGACCGAAAAATGTACGACCGACCACCAGTGTAACAAAAGAATAGACATTTTTACGTCAATAAACCATCAATGGCCATATAATATGATCACTATCTCCATACAATGCGGATATTATCTGGTAGATGGATAGATAGATTTTAGAGGCTGTCCTTTTTTGTGTAGACCAGGAATTGGTAGGATGTGCGGCTGCAGTCGACTTCGATAGGAACTATGCCGATACTCATCTGGAGTTCGTGAAGGAAACTGCAGAAAACCTTTACAAGCATAGCCGGTTTCTTCGTTCTTGTCCATACGCCGACAGTTTAGCCAATTAACCGCCCCCTCCTTTTTTTTAATAATTACCGATGCTCGAATTCGAACCCATAACCTTCCAGTTCCAAGTACACACAACGCCTTTACAAGCACGGTTACTTGGCTGGTTATTATCTGGTAAACAGCTCCATATAGTCTGTTGTGACATGCATTTGACATATAAAACAAATATTTGAAATATAATTGAAATTAGTCCACTTGCTCAATTCAAAATTGAAATAAAAACAAAATCACAGATTTGCAAACACACAAACAAAAGTTTATAGTAAAAATATTTATATATACTGCAGTAAAAAGATTTTACAAATAGGTAGCTTTTTATCAATATTTATACCTACTTTCTCTTCTGAATGGAATATCTTATTGTAATTAATATTTGAAAAAAAAAACAACAAATTCTACATACTCAAAACTTTTATACACTTGACATCAAATACAAAAATTTATCTAGCAATAATAAATTTCATTACAATGTACAAAAATCAAATCATATAAAATGGTCTGTGCGCGCTGCTCGCTTCGCTGCTGATACATTAAAAGTAGTTTAATTTAGTAACGAGTCAATGATGATGATGACGATGATGATTCTTGTTTACACAAAAGAATTCAAACATTGCAGCGCATCGTTGTATTCAAAAATTAAATAAATAAACAATAAATTAAAATTGAGGCTGTGTAAGATATTAAAAAAATAATATGTTAAAATGTAATAAAATAAACCAGAAATTAAATTAACAGTTCATATTATTATTATACACAATATACACACTTAACAATATACAGAGTGTCTCAAAAAATATGTGTCCATAGAAAAAAAAAACACATTCTTATTAGCATAAAAAGAATAGACATTTTCCGGCATTTTTATTGCACCGGATTTAAAATTAGTGTGTTAATTTGAAAAAGAAAAGTTACCACCTAATTGTTTTTTTTCAAATATGGATTGAAGAAACAAAAATGTTTTAAACAAAAGTGGTTTTATTTTGCACAGATGGAAGCGCAGATGGATGGAACCAAAAATATAATTATTGCATTCTGGTTCCTGCATAAAACTGTGCAAATTTTTTGTGAAATATTTTTTTATAAAATGCATATTTTAAAAAATATTTAGATGTAATTTTTCAAATGAACTTTTGAAGTTTTTTATGACTGCAAAGTAATCATCGTCAGTAACTAAACCACCGTATAACACATTAAATGGACATGTAGTGACAAGGGATTCCTTAGCAAAATTTTGACGTTGATATTTACTTCAATCGTGATATCAGCAGACCTATTTAAGTGTTATTTTGTTTGTTGTACTATGAGCCACAAGAGTCGTGCCCTGTTCTCAAATTGTATAGTCATTTTTTGCCTTATTCACTCGGTTTTTGGGAAAATGTTTCGAATAAATGTTGTTAATATATTTATAGTGAACAACTTTTATCTGAAACGTTTTCCCAATAACCGAATGACCATGGCTCGTAAATGTAGCGCTCATTTTTTTAAATTTTTTAGTTGATTTGTACACTCCCATTCATAAAAAATGAACCACTTGGAACATTCTAAGTGATACATTTCAAATATTGTCCCAATTCCTATAACATTTATTTGTATTTTATAAATACGTATTTCGACTACAATGTAATCATCATCAGTATGAATTAGCTAATCGTAAAAATCTCCGGGATAGAGAATCAGAGATATGTTGCTCGTTGCTCATTTGGTGCGTGTCTCACCAGATTAGCAACCTCATTTTTTCAAATTTTTTAGTTTTTTGTACACTCCCGTTCATAAAAAATGGAACATTCTAAGTGTTATTGTATGTAATATACATATATTTAGCTATATATACGCTTAGAATGGAACACGAATTACTGGTGGTTCAATTTTTATGAACGGGAGTGTACCTGAGCATTCAATTTTTGGAAAATCTTTCGAATAAAAGTTGAATGAACAACTTTTATCAGAACCATTTTTTCGAAATCCGAATGAATAAGACACAAATCTATTATAAAATTTTGAAAACAAAAATTACCGAATTAAAAAACCGACATAATAGAATCGATTACTTTTTAATATACGCTCTCAACATCCTTAAGTGTACAGTTTCCATACTTAAAAGTTATTGAAACCCTCTGTATATGTTATTTGCGTATATTAAAATGTTTTTATAAATAAATATTAATAATAATAATATACCTCTCTATCTTTTTACTGACTTTATTCAATGGTTCTACTTTCTTTAGTAAGTTTATTTTTAAAAGAAAGTCATTTTAATATGTACCTAAATAACAAATATTATCTTCGCTATCATATACAAACATATACATATACACACAAACATATACACACATTCAATAATGTATATTTTATAATATTTATATTATACACATTTTTCATATCAAATCAATTTAATAAAAAATATATAAAATCATTAACTATTAATTCAATTGAAGCGGTGTAAATTTCTTCTATATAGAAGTATTTATAATTATATACATTGTATACAAATGCAGTTTATAGTTTGTAAATAACTGAAGGACTTGATCATATTTTTATCTTTTTAATGATATGATCAGTGTTTTTTTACTATATATTTTCAAAAAGAAAACAAATTCTTAATAATAAAACGAAATAACGATAAAATATTAAATTACAGTTAGAAAGAATATTAAAACAGCAAATTTATCTAAGGAAAAATAATATTAAAATAAATATCAGAAAGAATTGTTGAATTTTATTGGAAAAACAATATTTATAGGTTTTTAGCACAACTAATATGTGAAATTTGTATAGTCAGTCTCTATTGTAACCCGGAGAAATCAGCAACCATTCGGTGAGAACTGCATCAAAATCGGTTCATTTTTAACGTGATGTGATAAAAATCAAACAGACAAAATAATTTTATACCTGGTTTTTGGTATCTTTTATTGTGATATTATTCATATGAATATTTTCCGTGTAAAAACCTAGTGAAGAAATATTGAGATCACTTCCGGGTTGCAAATAACATCAGTTCAGCTGTTTTAGTTCACATGTGAGAAATGGCTTTGGATATTCTAGGATGTTTTGTGACGTCAGTAAAGTATCTTTCCCCATTTTGATGTTTTCATATTCCACAATAAATCTTCAAATTATATACTTGAGCCTATTTTGATGTTTGGATAAAAAACACACAAAATGTGGCTATAAGCTTTTGCCCATATATTATTTGGGCTGCAATAATATCAATATGGTGGATAATCTCACTGACGTGATGATAAGCCATTTTCTAGATAGATCACAAATTCAGAATTTTCAACCGATGGACGTTATAACGACTTTTCCATAGACTATCCAAAACTATTTTTGACACGCAATAATTTGTTTTTCCAAATCAATAAACAATTTGCCATCGTAGAGTTATTAAACCCAAAAAGTGATTTAAAGTATTAATAATAAATAATTTTTTAAACAAATTTTTGCTCAATTTGACTACATTATATTTTTTGCCATCTATTAAAATTAGTGCCTTTACTGTGTACCTAATATTTTTTTTAAATAATTCTTGATATAAATTCATAAAAAAAGGAAACAGTTTGAGAATGCGTGAATAACGCGAAACATATCAGTTTTGTTTAATTTAACATAAAAACTATAACAGTAGAAACACGCAAAAAAGAATTTAAAAAGAAATTTTATTTCACAATCCTTAACAATGAATTTTTACAAATTGAGATGCGATACACAAAAAAGTAAATACGTAATTTGATATGGCATTATTTTAGACAAATACCACACTAAGCCACAAGAATTTTCAATGTGGTTTTTGAACAAACCTGATGGTTAGTAATATTAGAAATATTTCAAACAAAAATTCATTCATTCAACGACCGTAAAACATGTGAGAAAAAAAAACAGCAATTAATTAGAATTAAGTATATTTTTTAGAATTTGACAAAGTTACTGTAAAAACATTTATTTGTCAAATATAATTAAATGGACATTTAAGGTATTTTCAAACTATTATTAGGTTGTCAAGAACTAGAATATAGTCACGGTTGTTCTGAAATTCGACACATACTTTCCTCAATTTCTTAGAAATATGTTTCCTTAAAACTTCGGGAGAATGACCATCGGGTTGTTAAGTTTTTTGATAAAATATGCGTAAAAAAGTGCATTTTTTCATGTCCGCAGCAGAAGGTTATTTTTTTAAGGTTCAGTTGGCATCATGAGAACCGGCGCGCTGTTTGGAAATCGTTTGAAATTATATACTAGTATATGTATGATGACTAGTATATGTATGATATGTTATGTGACGAATGGGAACACTGACGCAAACGAACAGCTTTTTTCAACAATGTTTTTTTTTACACATATAATTTTTTATATAGTTCTTTTCGCGCGGATACCCGATCAGCTGATATAGTTTGGAAATACCTTAAGTACTTAAAAAAAAACCCAGTGAGAAACAAAATTATAGCTGTGACGTCATCATTCAGTAAAAATTACTGATTCATCATTTAATTTTTTTTTTTTTAATATTCATACATATATTTATTTTTCACAATTTTTCTCAAAAGTGATTCTCATCAAATCAAATAATACCTAATTTGGAAAAATGATTAATATTTTTTTTTTAAATAATTAATTTTTAATTATTCGATATTTTTTTGTTTGTTTATTTTGTATTATGTAAATAGTATTTTAAAAATATTTGATACTTCAAGTACCTTTTTGTATAAAAGAATATCTAAAGAAAAGAGTTTTTAGATGTTCTGTTATATTTTTTTATATCTTGTAATTATTATAAATACTTAACATATATGTAAACAATATTAGATATTAATTATTAATCATTTGTACTGTATATATATATATACATATATTATGCTCTATAATGATCACAAATGTTTCTATGCAAAATCTAGATGGCTAACTTGGGTTACTAAACTTTACTCACTACACAAGCTAAATCGTCCAATAAAAATCGAATACACCAGCTAAATTGGATTAATCGTCCAATAATAAATAGTGATATTAATAGTCTTTATTTAAAATCTCAAAAAGATATTTTTTATTTGAAATATTTTGGCGCATATTTTTGCTAGTAGCGACAAAACGACGAAAATTTGAAATAAATCGGGGAAAGTGTGTTTATCAAACGCATATATGGTTTATTAACAACAGAAAAGTTGCATTAATTTTTTATCGCTACAAATTTATAAATGAAAGACTAATTCATTTGAAGTATGTTTTGATAATTTAAAAATATTTTTTTATTAATTATTAATAAAAAATAAATAAATTTTTGTGTAAAAAAAACTACTGTGACGTCATTATATCTGTTCAGGCTGAGAGCCAATTAGAGTAATACTATACACTTGTACAGATCATCATGTGTCATAACAATAGAGTTTGTCCGTATGATATATAAACATTTTACCGAATTATCAACTTCTCAACTTCTTACTCGTTGTTAGCGATCTAATTTTGATATAGACATCTGTGTTGTGTTATAATAATTAATTCTTTTTTTCGATTATTATTTAAAATATTATTATTTATTATTTTTTTCGTTTATTTTTATTTTTTTTTAAATGTATATCAGTATTTTCGTTTCTTTATTATAAATAACGGTAAGTTTAGTTCCTTGAAAATGATATAAATATAAAAAAATATATATTTTTTATTATGATGTACTTACCAAAACAGTTTAAAAAAATATTGTTTATGCAAATAATTAATTAATATGTAAATTTGTTCTGTAGAATCAAACAAATATTTCAAAATTGATTTTTGTTTACCAATAAAAATACAATTTTTTTTTTATTAATATTTTTTTAAATAATTTTCTTCTGTAATAATCTTGTAGATAGTTACCCCACCCTGTCTCTTGCTCTATTTAATATAATATTTTTGTAAGACTTTTTTTTTGTTAAAAAAAAAACAACTGATCATATGTATCTCAGAAATGTGCAATGTTAATTTATAGTTTATTTTTATTAATTCTATTTTTGTATGTGTTTTTTATTTTTTTATAAATAAATAAGGTTAAAAAATAAATTTTCTTTCTGTGTTTTATTTGAAAATTTCATTTTTCAGAGTATTATTTTTGTGTTGGTATTTAAGAGCTCATGGTAAGTAACTTTCTCAGCGTCGAACTGGTCTTAAAGAACCCGGATGGCCTTATGGCTCTTTAAAGCCCAATGTCTGCAAAACCAAATGATTATAATAATCAAATAGCCAAGAGTTTAGGAAGTTCTTATTTTCAAAGTCGTACATTTCTCTGTAAAAAGTTGTATTAGTTATAACTGTGTGTGTAGATGCGGACATCAAAAGCAACAAATAAAATATAAAAACTTTTTAACAAAAAATAGAACCGACGAAATAAGAAAGTAACTGAACGCAAATAATAAAAAATAAAGACTTTTTAACAAAAAATTAAACTTTCAAAAAAAGAAAGGAACTGATAAGCAAAAAATAAAATAAAAACCTTTTTAGCCTGACTAAGTCCTACACAAATGTAAATACCTAAATAATTTTTCCATTCTGATGGAGATTTTTTAGCGCCGACTCAAAATTATTTAGGTATTTACATTAGTGTAGGACTTAGTTAGGCTAAAAAGGTTTTTTTTTATTTTTTGCTTTTCAGTTCCTTTATTTTTTCGAAGATTTAATTTTTTGTTAAAAAGTCTTTATTTTTTGCTTTTCAGTAACTTTCATCTTTCGTCGGTTCTATTTTTTGTTAAAAAGTTATTATTTTTCACTTTTCAGTTCCTTTCTTTTTCGTGCATGTTATTGTGTCATTGGAACTACAGAAGTGTGTCAAGTTTTAACAGAATCGGTTCGTAGATGAAAATTGGCTGAACAATTTTTCCCTATTTTTCTACCCTTTTTCTACTAAAAATATGTATATATATATAGGTTGACTTAAGAACCTCCTCCGTTTTTTGGTCGGTTAAAAAAAACATTCAAATTGCGCTACGATATTGAGTGCTTTTAAAGTGTTTGTTTACACACAGAATACAATCCATTATGATATTTGTAATGGAAGCGCATTTTATTTTTTTGTGGCTAAAATTTGGTACCAGCTTTGAAAAATTAAAAAAAATTATCTAAATCGAACTACTCTGTAAAAAGTTATGCGTGATCATACAGAAAATATATATATATACAAGTTGAATTGAGCACCTCCTTCTGTCGCCGGAAAAAATATAAATAAGATTAATAGCAAAATACAGAAAGAATTCTGATGGATACTAGAGATTAAATATCCGCTTTTGGTAAACAATTTAGATAATCCTAAATGTCTATGTATCAAAAATTAAACCTTGCTGACAAAGCGTTTCGCGCTGGATATCCACAATATCCAGATAATCCTCGAACAAATTTTCATCACGCTTTCATTTCTGTAAAATTTTTATAGAAAATTTCACTTATACTCATATATACGGTGTTGCAAATTTTATATCACAATGACGATTGTCAACCTGTTTATCAATTTTAGTATTTCTATAATGTGGCTAGACGAAATTATTACGGATCTCTTAACAAGGTCTTGATCTATAATGTTGCATATTATTAATTTTTTTTATATATAATCACTAACTGTGGATTGTAACAGTGCTTCAAGAATTTCATTTAATCAAAACAAATATTTATTAAAATTTAAAAAAAAAAGTAAAAAATTTGCAAAAATGCGTGAATATTTTATAAATACCGTTAACAGAAGGAGATTTTTTACAATATTGATTAGTAATCTTTTGTGTTTACCTCTATATACTGGCTACAACTTATCTAGAGGTTCTGTAGTCGAGGTCCAAAATTGATATTGCTCTAAAATATTAGATTTTATTTTTTTTTTAATTCGCAAAAAAATTTCTTAAATATATATTTTATTTTAAATTATTTTTTAATTAGGTGTTTCCTCATAACACAAAACCTGTAACCAAATGATTCTCAAACAAAGGTGATAAAAATATTTATGGTATCAGTATCAGCCAAAAACCAGCCAAGAAGCCGTGCTTGTAAAGGCGTTGTGTGTACTTGGAACCGGGAGTTTATGGGTTCGAATCCCAACATCGGCAGTTTGTCAATTATTTAAAAAATAGGAGAGGCGGTTAATTGACTAACTGTTGGCGTATGGACAAGAACGAAGTAACGGCTATGCTTGTGGAGGTGTGCTGCAGTTTCCATCACGTACTCCAGATGAGTTTCGGCATAGTTCCTATCAAAGTCGGCTGGAGACGCACATCCTACCAATTCCTAGTCTACACACAAAATTTCTTGTCCTCCACTCACATCCTTTCATCCTTAGGCATCACAATGGACCTTATGATCGAAGTTTGCCCGTCCAGGACAGCTTCTGCAATCTATCTATCAGCCTATAAGATTGCATCATACATAGCTATATGTATTACCATGTTAAATTCATCAAATTTCGGAATAGAAATGTTGCGTTTTCAAGATTTTCCTACTAGTTTGGGCAGTATACATAACTCTATGCCAAATATCAATTTTGTAGGATATCGAGAATTACCACTTTGACTTTTTTTCCTGTCTTTTAGTTTTTTTGGGACGTGGTAGCGTTTTAAAATATCTTTAAAATTATTTATTCCTTAATCGATGAGATTGAAAACGGTATGTTAAAATGTCGTAATCTTTCTATATTCGAAAACTTAACTCATTTGCTTTTTTTAAATGGAGCCCTGAGCCGAGCCAAAAGAGTACTCTTTCAATTCTCTTGGCAAATTTTTAATTTGACCTCTTAAGTATGGCATTGTAGTTTGTATATAGAGGGTAAACGAGCCTCAACTTGGGGAAATATGCCACAGTCTTTCAAGCAGAAGTCTACACCACACCGGCTTAAGAACCTACGTAGAGGCTACATAAACCAGACGTATGTATTCTCTCGGACAGTTAAGCTGCTCTAAAAACCTTGTCTAGAACTGAGGTCACATCAGGGGTATTCAAGAATTTTCTAAACGAACTGGTGGGGCTGACAAAACGTAACAATGTTAGATTGATCTGGGTGCCGGGTTACAGTGGTTGCGAAGGAAACGAGTACCCTTCAAAGACCCAGAGCCTATTTTTTGAATGCCAAGGACTGCATGTAAACAGGTGATCAATGAGTGGATTAATACTAAACATGATCACTGGAAAAATGAACCGCAGCAAAAGCTCGGGAAAATACTGCTTCGGAAAGCAACCAAGAGACTATCTCTCGATGCACTGAAGCTAAACAGGATGCAACTCCGGAAGGTTACCGTATTCATTATCGAGCATTATCCCCTGCGGAAGAATCTATACACAATGGGACTCCGTAATGGGTCCATTATGTGCAGATTGTGTGGCGAGGAGGAAGAAACATCCAGCCATATTATCTTTGACTGCGAACCTCTGGGTTACAGCAGATACAGGATATTCGGTGCATCTCACCCCGAATATATGAACGTTTAGGAAGACCTGATAAGCAAGCTCCTGGCCATTGCCAACATATGGGAGAAGCGAAACTCGTCAGACTGTACTTTTTAGACCCCAAGATATACCTTATAATCTATCTATGTATGGCACTGTAGTTTGTATATGGAGGTTGAACGAATCAATTCCCACAAGGTTTTTTTTAATGTAGAATGCGCAGTGCGGTGTTAACTCTTTATGTTAACATATTGACAAATGTTTTCAACACAATTTATGACATTGAACGTAAATAACCAATATAATCATATGCGATATATCAATTAATTTTTACTTTCTTGAATACCATATTGGATCCGCAGTAATATCTTTTCAATATTTTAAAATCTCACAATAAATTTCGTGCAATTTTGAGAGTTTGTAGCGGTGTCGCTTCATCATTAAATTATTATTATAATTTTGTTCATTATTTTTATCTGTTGCATTTCAACTATAACTTCCCTCTATTATCACGGTTGCTGTGAATGTTAACAACCTTGGTAATTTACACATAAAAATAATAACAATTCATAAATGAAATTAAAAATATCAATTTTAATTAATAAAGATCAATTATATCTTTTACATGTATTTATTATTTATTTAAATAATAATTTTTTAATATAACAAACATTTACTTTACAAGTTCAATACCAGTAAAATGTTTCACCAAAAATGTATATACGATCACGATCTCATTGGAAGCCATCGCCATTTTTTTTTCAAAATATTTCAAGAATTAATATAGAAGTCTAACCGATAAAATCAAAGTTTTAACTTTTATACCAAAGGAGAATGCAACATCAAACTTTCGATCGCAGTACTCAAACCGTTCGAGTCGTTTTTAGAAATTTACTAATTTATTTATTGTTTTTTGTAAACTAGCGTCTATTTATATCCATTGTTAGTATGGTTGCCTTTCGGTTATATTATACCAACGTAAGTGATTAGCGTTTAGTTAATTTGACACTTAAGTAATATGCTTGAACATTGATAACATTCTTTGGCATTAAAATTAATATGAGAGTTTAAATGATTAATATGAGAGTTTATTTTCAGAATTTAACGAATCGCTGATATAACACTCGACTGATGTGGCATTCACTCGATCGATGTAACACTCATTTCTATCCTACTCTATTACGCAGTTTTTGGAAGACATCCAGTAAAAAATGTGTGTCTTAAAGTATATAGACAAAATTTATGTATACAGACATTATATGCTTAATCGAAACAGGCAGAAGTTTGTCTACCATATACGCAGTGTAACTACACTCTGCAGTGGAGTATTTCAATTTGACTATACAGTTGAAGTTAGGAAATATGTAGATACGAAAGCATCTACATACACAAATTAAGAAAACAGATAATGAATGACTTTATTCAAAATTTAATACATGAATATTAAGGTTAGCATCGATCAACACCCTCACCTTATTGACAAAAACAACACCGCATGGTGAGCAAAGAATACCGTCAATAAATGGGTTGGGTTAATTACACACTTAATCCCTTAATTGGTCAGTCAACTCAAATAATCCTTCAGGTACTACCTCAATCAGATTATATAAAAGACAAAACTTTTTTAATATTATTGTGAGACATGCAGCAAATTGGCAACGAACATTATATCTCTGACTTCATATCCCAGAGATAGTTACGATTAGCTAATTCATACTGATGATGACTACCTTGTAGTCGAAATACGTATTTAAAAAATACAAATAATTGTTCTAGGAGTTGGGGCAAAATTTTAAATTTAATTTAGATACAATATATAATTTTCCATTTGTAGTTTTTCACTAATATATAATTTTACTAAACTTTTGTGTCTTAACAGTAGGGTAGACCTTATTTAATATTATTTTAATAAATTATATAAAAAGTAGTATAACTTCTTACGTGCGTACATAAGTACACACATTTTTTATGTTTTATCTAATTATCCGGATATTGAAATATTTGGATTGAATCCGGTTCTATTTAATCCGGATAATTGCAGGTCTACCGTATATCGTTTTTGGTGTAATATTGTATTTTTGGAAATCAGATCTTCAAAAATCGAAATTTCAAAAATATTAATTTTAAAAAGAATTGTGGTAAATAAAAAAAATTCCAGGTTAAATTTTAACATTCTTAAATCAAACTTTACATTTCTGTGTTAAACAAATGACTATTTGAAATATTCCCTTAAAGCCGTAAATATTTTTGTAAATATTCTTTTATTAAAATCAAATTTATTTTTCAGCGTTTTGTATACGCATTCCACAGAAATTAAAAGGAATATTATAATATCAAAATAATAATTCCAGAAGTATATTCAAAGAATTCACAATTGCATGTAATATTTTATTAAGTTCATGGCGCGAGGCATACTAAGTGGCGCACAAGTTGCCTGAAGCACATTTTTATACTTGAATTGTATTTCGTTTTGTTTAGATTTTTTCGTTTTTGTTTGCTAATGCATATTTATATAGCCTTTTGGGGATAGTGAATACCTACTTTGTTAAACTTCCACCACAAAGTAGACAAGAAATTTGACCAATTTTTTTACAATTAAATAAATTTTTAACAAAACGTCATCGGTTTAGAATTCTTAATATTTTTTTTTAATTGCGTTTATTTATCTATCGTTAGTATGATTGCCTTTCGGTTATATTATACCAAGGGAAGTGACTAGCGTTTAAATAATTTGACATTTAAGTTATTTGTCTTTGAGAACAGTTTTTGATATCAAATACTTGATGAGATAAATCAGACACATCCAGGATGGGAATCGAACCTACGACCTCTGGCATTGTACAACACCGCTCTTCTTCTGAACTACCTAAGATGTTATGGTAGTGGATTGTTTCACTATCTTGATATCAATGTATTATTAATTTGTTTATTTACTATTTACACATTTTTCTATCCATTGTTAGTATGGTTGCCTTTCGGTTATATTATACCAACGGAAGTGACTAGCGTTTACTTAATTTGACGTGTAACTTATATATCTGAACATTGATAACATTCTTTTTTGAAATCAAATGTTTGATATGAAAAATCATACACATCTCTAGAATGGGAACCGATCACACTTCGGAGTTCGTACTTTATTTTCGTATCCACAAAAACTTTCATCAAAAAGTTTACTCAAAGTAGACATCATCACTACAAATTAGCAAGTCTTAATTATTATCCGGGAAGATTATATTATTCGTTGCATTCGGCTGAGGTATGACATGTAGAGTTATCTATCCTGAATAGTATTGGACAATAATTACGAGTAGCTTCATGCTGATAATGATTACTTTGTAATCGAAATACTTTTATATATAATAGTAATACACATAATTTATCTAGGAGGGTGATAAAAAGTACTTGAATTTAGAAAATTTATTTATTGATGTATATTTTTTATGAGACCTTCTCTGGAGTCACTCGGAATATGTATGTGGCACAGGAAACAAGGATAATAACTTCCATAACTGTGTAACAGCGGACATTAATTTAAAATAATAATAATAATGGAGTTCTACCTCCTTCTTTGAGACTCCATGGTCTATAACAGTAGAGACTCCATGGTCTATAACAGAGTTCACCCACGTCATTATTTTTCAACCTTTATTAATTTTTAACGATACATTTTTATGCTGTGAGTGGAGGGCAAGGAATTTGTATGCAGATTAGGAATTGTAGGTTTTGCGGCTGCAACCGACTTTGATGCCAATATTCATCTGGAATTCGTGAAGACAAACTGCAGAGAATCTTCACAACCATAGCCGGTTTCTTCGCCATACGCTGACAGTTTAGTGAATTAATCGCTCCATTAATTTTAATTTACAAACTACCGGGATTCAAACTAGTAACATCTCAGTTCCAAGCAGACAGAACGCATTAGACCGCTCGGCTTCTTAGGCTGGTTAACATGAATTTGACGATTTATAAAAGAATTCAATAGAATTGTATATTTTAAACGTCTAGACTGATTCAACATTACATAATTGCATTTGTAGAAAAACACAAAAAACAAAATGTTGGCAAGAATCAAACAGAGAAATATATTTGTAAATGCTTTCAGGCATTTACAAAATTATTTTGAAACTTGCTGTAGAAATTAAATTAAAACGAAGGTATTCCAATTATTTTTAAAAGAAACACCAAACACGTGATAGCAATAAAATGCAAATATAGATATAAATTCATAGTTTGGACAAGAAATAGCTAACTGAGTTAATTGTTTAAATACCCCAAATATACACAATGGTTTACTATGGTGTACTTGTTCCCACCATGCGCTTGTATATATGTATACGATTTATGGTGTATCAGTAATTACAGATAGAAATTTTCGTCCTGGATCACGAGGAAAAGAAAATATGACCTCAAAATTATAGTTTCCATGGAAAAACTTTAAAAAAATTTGGCACACTACCATCGGAATATATATATAAAAATTTAATTAATTGTGAAGGTGCTATGCCATCGATTTGAGAGCCATCTATTAAAAAAAGTATTAACTTTAAAATTAAAAAGTAATTAGTGATAATAATATATTTTATATTTTAGCCCTAATAAAGCTCAGTTATGTAAAATGGATATTGTAATCAATAGACAAAAATGCAACAATACTTTTAGTCAAATAATAAATCGAATATTTGTTTTTACACCTTTAGCGCCCTATGCCATAACCGTAAATCATTCGTAGTAGTAGTAGTAGCAGCGGGGGGAGGTCGAAGCCTAGCCAGTAGGCTTTTCTAGGCCTTTTTTACCGACCTCTAAGGAACAAGGAATTGGTAGGTTGTGCGATTGCAGTCGACTTTGATAGAAAACCTTCTCAAACATAACCGGTTATTTTCATTTTTGTCCATACGCCGACAGTTTAGTAAATTAACCGCCTCATTTTTATTTTTTTTAATTAATTTAATTGATAGTGTTGGGAATCGAACCAGCTACCTCCAGTTCCGAGTAGGATGCCTTTAACAACTGGACCACACGAACTAGTACATCATTCGTAACAAATTTCCCTCGCCTTTTTAAGTTATACCCTGTATATTTTGTAAGAAGTGAACACTTAAGATTGTTTATTTTTGTAAATTAATTGCATATCCTTGTAAGATTTGACGGAAACAAATGTTATACACTTACTGACAAACAGTTTTACTTTTTCTCCATAATGAAAACAATATGATCTTTCTTGACAACTTTCCCCAATAACTACAAAATTATTAAAATTAATTATAATTAACAGATGCTGAATACATAAACGTGATTTGTTTTATAAAGTTATTTTAAAAAATAATTGATTGTTGTGTTATCAAGATGAAGTTTAATATATATACATCCATCCTTCGATTTACACGGTATAGATACGTTCCTGGAAAAATTATGCCAACCGAAATCGTGTAAAGCAAAACACAGAATTCATACAAATTTGAAAGATACAATGTTTTTTAACACGCTTTTATTAGCTTCATTTGTAACTATCAATGTAATAAAATTTTTGAAATGAATTTTAACCTACTTCTAATTGTCGTATCGAAATGAAACTTTGTATGTATATGTAGTTCGGATGGCAATGCATTTTTATGGTAGGCAGGAATCGACAAGGAAGAAAGGGGGTTTAAAGGATGAAACACAAAATTTGGTATACCTCTCTTAATATTGGAACAATCGAAAAGCACATAATAAATATAGTTGTAGAAAATTTGTTTCACTATAATTAAGTTTCTTATCATTTTTTCTGTTTCTCTAATAATTACAATGATATTGACGGTTTAAGATTGAATATCTCTGTACACATGCGAATTGTAGAAAAAAATATTAAAATAAGAGTATGTAGTTTAAAAAAACTAAAAAACACGCTTTTATCACGCACTAAAAATTATAAAATAATTAAATTGACTTATATTAAATACGATATAAGTACCCGAATATATATATATATATATATATATATATATATATATATATATATATATATATATATATATATATATATATATATATATATATATATGTATATATTTGATTATTGCGGTATAAGTTTGATTATAAGGTATAAATTGGTCCAAAATACATTAAACATTTTAAAACTGGTTAATTTTATTGGTATTCAAAAATTTCCTTACAAATTTCGACGTTTTAAATTATCAATATTTTGCAGTCGCGATATATCAATATTGAATTTATCTTAAAAATAGAATCGAAAATAATTTTTTTCATTAAAAAACCTTGTAATTTAGGTACCCTGCAAATCGAGGCACAGATTTATAATATTTTGGTTAGAAATCATTCCGAAATTTTCTACTCTTTTTATGGATTTTTTTCGATTTTAATGATCCATGAAAGTGAACTGCAAATAAATGAATTTTATAGGGTTCGCGGGTCATTTTTATACACCAGTAGGTAACACAAAATAGTAAGTGACAAAACTGATATCAAATGCCCTCTGAATTATCCGTAATTCTGTGATCTAACAATTCTATACCCCTAAAATTTGATATGTATAAACTTTTTCTTCATTTTGTAGAGGGTAAGATATGTACTCGAATAAATTAAAAACTAGAAAAAACCTTTCGTATATTCCGGTTTAAAAGTATTTGTTAGTGTATCTAAAACGACTATAATATTCAAATTATTTGCAATCATTACCAATCTATAAAAAGTATTGCAAATTTACAGTTCCTTTTCTATATATATATATATATATATATATATATATATATATATATATATATATATATAGTACAAACAGTCATTAATACATATGCGGAATAAAATATATTAAATTAAGTATATTAAACACATTAATAAATCATATTTATATTTGTAAAATATTAAATATTAAGGTAGAACGATCACGGATGAAAATAAAAAACCAACGAACTTTTTTTATTCATTTTCATCGAATGATTTTTTTAAGAAACACATTGAAAATGATGTTTAATGGATGTAGGATGCAAACTAACTTAATCCGTCACAATTTCCACATACATGCGTATCTCGCATACAGGTATCTCACTTATGCAATAAAAATAACCAAGTGGCCGAGCGGTCTAAGGCATTATGCCTGCGCTGTATGCCTATTTGGAAACTGGAAGGTTATGAGTTCGAATCCCGACATCGGCAGTTTGTCAATTATTAAGGAAAAAAAAGGGGGCGGTTAATTGACTAAACTGTCAGCGTATGGACAAGAACGAAGTAACCGGCTATGCTTGAGAAGGTTTACTGCAGTTTCCTTCACGAACTCCAGATGAATATCGGCATAGTTCCTATGATGGTCGGCTGCAGCCGCATATCGTTAGAACGTTAGTTAATTATTTTCAGCATATTATCAGCATAGTTGAAATTATTTTTTAATTAATTTTTTCGCACTAAAAAAATGAGTACAGTTTTACCAATTTAATAAAAGAAGCATGCTTTTTAAAATTATGAATTTTAATATTAATTTACGAGAAAAAGTGATAATCATTATTGTAGATTTTGTTCATTTTTGTAGCATTTTGTAGCAGAATTTCTTCACTTAAGCCATAGTTATGCATAACGCAATGTTATTATTGTTATTATTATTGTTATTATTTAACACAATCGAGGCCATTTAATTTATTTATTGAGAATCTTAAAAATATAAATACTTATCTCACTTATTAATTGGTTTATGTATATAATTGTTAATAATTTATGTTAAATTAAATTAATATAAATTGCGAAGTGGTGAAGTGGATTATTTCATATATTTTATATTATTACACGAGTCTAACTCGTGGTTGTTTCACAAAGTAGAAAAAAGTTAACACGAGTTGGACTCGTGATTGTTTTACAAAGTAAAAATAAGTTTACACGAGTCAGACTCGTGATTGTTTCACAAAGTAAAAAAAAATTTACACAAGCCAGCCTCGTGATTCACGCACAAGGGGTTAAATTACATTTATAATTTTTCTAGGGTGTATTCTTATAATGAAATCTTCCATCCTCGTAGATAACGTACTCTTTCCGCCTTATGAAACTAAATAAAGCAGTACCAAGTATAATAATATGTGTATATATGTTTAAATAAAGTAAGTACTATAAATTATAAGGTACATATTTTCAGTACCTATCAAAATCATGTACCGTTTTATTAAAAACAAATTATTATACGTATTTAATTAATATAACATGATGCATATATATATACATAAATGTTTTGTATAAATAGTAAATCATTTATGATGTTGTTTAGAGAACTTTTTTATAAATATTATTATATGTATTTTTATCTCATTTTCTCATGTCAGCAGCTATATATATATATAGTAAAGTACGTATAACACCACACATATAGATACTTATTATACCTTCAGTCATGTACTTTTTGCGGCGTATAAAAGTCTGCTAAGGTTTTATCTTATAAATTATTCAAATATTTCACATTCTATAAAATTCCAATTGAAATAGATTTTCTAAGTTTATAGTAGTTATTTCTTTAGTTGAGACAAATCAATAGAAACAAAATACAAAAAATTGTACATCAATATTAATTAAATTAAATAAATTATTTTTTCAGACTTTTTCAGAGATTTTCAGAAAATAAGACTTTCAAAACTTTTATTCAGAGTTTAAAAAAAATTATTCTTAATTATTCTCAGTTTGTGAAGATAATTATTTCCACCAGGGCAGCTCTATATTAACTGCTGAATTGGGCGTGGATTTTGGAACGCATAAATTTATTTAAAGAAATTGTGCATTACAACATTCACAATTTTTAATTAGTCGTTGTATTTTCCATATGTTCCATATGTTAAGATTGGTAATACCAAGGCGTTACACATTTTCACAATCACGTTTACAGGAAAACTCTCGTACTTATACACATATCGTCTTACACTCATCAAAACTCTTTTGACCAAGCGCGAACTCTTTCCACCGTTGTGAGCACGCTGGGCATGCCCACAACCCTAATAGGCTTGTGACGTCACATTATATCCATGATGATATTATATCCAATGGCTTAATAAAGTTTTTTTTTTAATGAATCGTGCGTGATTTGGAATGCAGCCAACTACTTTGTCATCATAGACGATATACTGACACGTTAAGTCACATTTTTGACAACATATTATCTGTTTCTTTTTAGCACATGAATACTTGTATTGGAAAAAAGAGATGTCAATTCGCTAGGTGCGCATAGTCATCTACTATTAAAAAGTACATAGTCGTCAACTAGTTTAAAAGTAAGCGTGTGTTGTATGCACATATACATTGCCGCCTTTATTTTTGGTGACGTGACATGCGACCAAGATTTGTACCCTAACATAAAAATTTTCTTACAAATACTGGCAACTGTTCCGGTCAGCGTAGCTACCGCAGAGAAATCGTTTTCTACTCTTCGCAGAGTAAAATCTTGGTTGCGTGCCTCAATGGCACAGGAAACATTATCCGGGCTAGCTCTCGTAAATATACACAAATATGTAAACCTGGATATCGATGAATTATCAACGTTTTCGCGAAAAAGACACGTAAGCTTGAATTTGTAATTTATGTAAGCATCTAAATAAAATTATTTAATGTAAAATGTATACTAGCGTTAAATTTAATTTGATATCCTTTGAAGTTGTAAAAATTTCATCAAAATCGGTTCAGTAGTTTAGAGTCTAAATGTGACCCTGTGATGTGCAAACAAACACACATTTACTTTTGTAATTTTCGTGAGCGAACAAACTAACATTTTACAGGTTTATTAATTTACTAGTCCCCATAGCTTTGCCCACGTAGAACTATACACTGTAGAAAATCTTGGTCAGGGCGTCATATATTTTGTAAACATGTCCTTTGTAGAAATGCACTATATCGATCATGAGCGAGTTCATACTCTGACTCGCACTTGACCGATTTTCGGGTGGCTTTGACCAAAACCTTTTTTGAGGGCTGGATCCACGCCTGTTTATCACCCATACGTTCTACATGCCATTCCAAACTCCCTTTACATGACAACATCGTCACACCGAAATACTCGAAGTTCTTCACATTTTCTTTATAAAAGTAATCAAAATGATATTGTTCAAATTGATTTATTTTTTTTAAACTGATTTCAAAACAAAAAAATATTCGAACCGTGGGAGTTACGTAATTTTAAACTTTTATTTTCGGTATTTACTGGGTGTGGTTCGTATTTTTAATCACTTAATCTAAAAAATAATATGAAAGTAAGAAAAAAACAGTGGTGTACTCAAATTGTTTTTGAAATATCTAGTTAGGATGCCTCAACGCTGCCCCTGGAATAATTAAATTAAATCTAATTAGATTCAAGTTCAGCCACTTACTTATTATCATAAACGTGCTAAGTGTATTCGAAATCAGTCAAGTAGTTTTTGAGATATTTGAATATTTGAATAAATAGTTTTTTTTTATTAACTTTAACAAACTGTATCTCGAAAACGAAGCTTGAAAACATGGAGACTACAGAAAGAGACCGAACTCAAATGGGAGAATTGACAAAATATGGCAACGTAATGGTAGAAGTTATATTAACTTTTTGTGCCACTAGCGTCACTCGGTTGTCCATCCGTACCGAGGTGAATATAGTATCATAAATAGGAGTGAAGTATATATTTGTCATTTTGTTAGACTTATTATTAATAAATAAAAGTTTAATTTAATATCTGATTCAATAATTTTCTCAATTGATGTTAATAATTTTAATATAATTTATTTCTACTTAATACATTTGCATTTTTACAATTCCAAATTTGCAGATTACTATTTAATTAATTAATATGTTTTGTAATTATTTTGTTTTTTATTGTTATGTAATTATTTTGCGAATTTTTAACTGTCACTTACTTCAACTAATTACTTTATTTCATCTATTAAAAAAAGTATTTTATTGGAAAAATACTTTGGCTGCAAATAATTTTTATAATACTACATAATAAATGCGTCATATTTTTCAATTTAAACTCGCGTCTTATACTCTCTCCACTGTTTCCGGTGTAGAAGGAACACTATTGACATTTTATTTTTGTCAATTATTTGTTTACATGGAGTTCGATCTCCTTGTGTAGTCTCCATGCTTGAAAAGATCCAAGTTCATATGACGTTTTATTATTATTTTTGGGAGATCTATTGCCTATTCTATTTTGTGGATTAAAATCATTAAACACTCTGTAGAGAGTGAATTCGTTTGTATGAAAACGAATTATTTAGTAAAATTTTTACTGTGTATCCGAAATTCATGTCAATAATTAAATTTGTAATATACATATTAGCGAATTTCCTGAAAGGAAATAGAGCTATTGATCCCGTATCGAAGTCAAAATTTCGCAAAAATTTCTTCAAATGTCTATCAATCCTACCTAGTAGATGTCAAAAATCACCATCTGTAAAATTTATATATATATATATATATATATATATATATATATATATATACATAATATATACATATATACATACATATATATATATATATATATATATAATACATACATATATATATATATACATATATATGTGTCTGTAATCACGTTTATGTGCCTGTGGACTCTCTAGCGGTCACAGATTTCATTTTATCGGAATGAAATTTGGTATTTGAGGCGCCTAGGTTTTCAAAAGGTCAAGTTCGTTAATGCGTAAAATCGGACAAGGGGAAAGGGGGGGGGGGGTTAAAGCGAGGGGGAAACACAAAATTTGACATTTCTCCCATAATATTTGAAAAATCGAAAAATTTATAAGAGGTAAAGTTGTAGGTACTAAGTTTTACTGTAATTTTGTTTCTTATCATTTTTTCAGTTACACTAATATTTACAGAAATATTGACGGTTTAAGATTGAAAATTAAATTCCTCAATATCTCTGTACACATTAGAGTTTGAGCAAAAATGATAAGGTGATGAATTGTAGCAAATTTGATTTTCTACAACTTTATATCTTACGCATTTTTCGATTATTCTAATATTAAGTGAGATATTTCATATTTTGTGTTTTCTTCTTTCTTTATACCCCCCCCCCCCCATTCTCCCCGACGTATGTCATTTATTAATAAAATTGGACTTGCAAATACTAAAATCATATACTACATTTCATTTTGATCAGACTAAAATTATGACCGCTAGAGAATTATTTATGTATTCTAAGGAAATTCGCTAAGTTAAAGCAGCTCCTGCGTACCGAATTTTTTTGTTTTATTGAACATATTTTAGTATTATCGTCATATCGGCAGGCATTAAAGACTTACATATAAAACTATAGCACGTGCCGTTGTAACTTAAAACCCAACGAACATGGTGTTGTATAATCATTTAGAAAAAGGTAGAAGTAGTTAACTGACTACTCTCTATAGTCTATAGTGAGACTTCACTACTATATATAATATATATATATGATATCGTCGCAAGTTTTAGTGTTTCATAAATAATATAATAATGAAACAGAGAAAGATATTTATTATTATTGGCAATAGCAGCAGGTAGATCACCAAGAAATCACAAATGATTTCTTTTATTTGATACCTACCGACATATCTACAGTGTATTCATCAAAAACTGATATAGAATATCATTAAAAACTTCTTCCTTTTTTTTTTGGTAATCTTATAAACAAACCTTTTATATTATAATTTGAAATTCGCCTCAATACCTAGATCAGTTTTTGTATTATAAATACGTATTTCGACGACAAAGTAGTCATCATCAGGATAAATTAGGTAGTCGTAATTTACTCTTTGACAATTAGAAATAGATAGAAAATCGAAATCAATAGACAAAAATAAAAATAAACCAAATAAATTAAAATATAATAAATTTTATTGAAATTACTCTTGTTAAAATTACTTTCATTCAATTTACTCTTGTTAACATCACTCTTATTAACATTACGATTATATTGTCTCAGGATATGTTAGCAACGTATTGATCTAGGTATTGGGGCGAATTTGAAATTTTATTTTAAAGACCTCATCAACTTTTAAGTTCTCATTAATTATCATTTGATAATCAAATATTTAAACCATTTATTTATGATTTCTTATAAATTTGTAATTTACGCCTCTTTCAAAATATTTAATTTACAAAAACAATATGTGTGTAATGAATGCATTTGGACTGATTTTGATTTTATGTTGTGTAAACTATGATGTTTATTTGTACCCAATTTCTTTAATTCGAGAAAATATCAAATAGAAAATGCATTCCACTATCAAATCATATCAGATAGCTCAGAGGCAGTGGTACATTGGTCAAGAATGCCAAAGATCGTGGGTTCAATACCCATCCTAGATGTGTTTGGTTTTTCATATCAAGCATTTGGTGTCAATGAATGTTATAAAATAGAAAAACTATTAGAGCAGTGATTCTCAACCTTTTTTTTGTCGCGGCAAACTTTTAAAGATTTCAAAATTTGACGGCACACAAAGAAAAAGATAAGTTTAAAAGTTGTTTACTTACCTATAATTCACTGAGTAAAATTGTTTATGGTAATTATTTTGAATGTAAAATAAAATAATATGTACTACAAAAACAACAGTACGTTTATTAAGGGATTAATTACAAGTTAATAATAAGCATACTTTTAATGAGAAATTTGAGGTTGATGTTTTTTGATAATTTCATTTTTATTTGGTCGTAAAAATGACAATGCTACTCTCATATCGTCTTCTACATTTAACAGTCTCGATCTTTTTTTCGTGCTTATGTTGGTTAATACTTTACTATATAGATTTCTAAAATTTGGCGGCATACAAAAGTGCCACCAAAAATTAAATTCCTTAATATCTGTGTACACATTAGAGTTTGAGCAAAAACGATAAGGTGATGAATTGAAGTAAACATGATTTCCTACAACTTTATTCCTTACGCATTTTTCGATTGTTCTAATATTAAGAGAGATATTTTGTGTTTTTTTCTTTCTTTATGGCCCCCTTTTCCCTTGACGTATGTTATTTATTAATAAAATTGGCAAATACTAAAATCATATACGACATTTAATTTTGATCAAACTAAAATTGTGACCGCTAGAAAGTGATTTATGTATTCTAAAAAATTCGCTAAGTTAAAGCAGCTCCTGCGTAACGAATTCTTTTATAATTTTAATCCCTTTCCCTAAAATAATTCGCTTAATCTACGTGAAATTTCTACTATATTTTCGAGTTGGTGAAGTAAATGCTATAGTCTTAGAGACAAGGCAAGATTTCGAGACGATATGATAAAAGACATGCACATTCAAAAACTTACCTACGCAGGTCGTTTGAGGATATCAATTGGTATTTTTTTTCCCAAATTTGAATTAGAAACGAAATAAACCATCCATAAGTAGAAGATTATAAAAAAAAAAGAGGCAAGGAGATATTAATATTAAACCACGCTTATAAAGTTTAAGGGTTTGCCAATAATTATATTTAGTTTATAGGCTGCTATACAAAAATATAATAGATCACTATTCTAAAAGGGAAAAAAATAAATAATAGATTTATTTATGAACTGATAATTATTAAGTTTTTGCCAAAAGAATAAAATTGAAATTCTGTGTGGCCTACAAATAATATTTATAATGCTATATATATATATATATATATATATATATATATATATATATATATATTTTATATACATAAATTTTTTTGGGTGTTTATTATTATCTAATGACGGTCAGTTAATAAATAGTTTCTGACTAATTATAGTTATTAAGAAATAAAATACTACTGTTAATGTTTATAAAGCTATATTTTTTGCTATAAATTTTTCGTATCTATTCTTTAAATAATTCCAATAAATTAATTTTAAGTCTTGGTAGAAATGCTTTTAAAAAGATTCAGATTATTAAAATAAATGACAGTTAATAAATTGTTCAAAATTTTGTGTATACATATTTTGATTGTAAAATTATAGATTGGATGTCTTAAATTACTAATGAAACTGAATTTCATCGAAAAACACTAATAGGGAATATGCATGAAAATTTTTTTTCACTTGAATTGAAGCATGTTTACTTGACAAATATCAAGGTAAAATTACTTTTTAAATAATTTTAAAAATCAGCGAGATATGAATGATTGAAATTCCCGATTAGACAAAGAGAGTGATAGCCCTCTTGATATGTTATGTGACGTCATATTACACTTTCACCATTTAAAATACACGTAAAACTCCGTTTTTAGTATTTTTGCAAGAAAGAGTTAATAATCTTTAAAAGCTTATAGCTTCCTTGATATTTGTCGGATTTTAATTTCGTTTTTAAATATTATTACAGTATTAACAGTATTTTCATATTCTGAAAATAAATGTGAAAAAAAATTTTCATGCATATTCCCTATTACTTTTAACAACAGTTACCAAATTCGAATATTTTCCCTAAAATAGTTATTTGGTGGAAGAGTTGAGAAGTTAATTTTACCAAAATTTTTGAAGAAGAGTGGGTAGCACACCGATAAAACGATTTCTCAAAAATTTGTTAAACTTAAAATCAAAATAAATATGTTTTTTTTAGAGTTACACAACTTTAAATTAAAATAAAACAAAGAAAATATTTTAAATATCAATTAAACTGGCTTTATTGGATAGATAATATTATTATA
Source organism: Nineta flava (assembly GCA_963920215.1). Taxonomy (NCBI): domain Eukaryota; kingdom Metazoa; phylum Arthropoda; class Insecta; order Neuroptera; family Chrysopidae; genus Nineta; species Nineta flava. Next base: position 94,226,057 of record OY986042.1, read on the forward strand.
CCATTAATGTTTAAATATGGTTTCGGCCATGTGGCCGCCACAATTTTCACACACTTTTCGCATCATTTGCGGCCGTATTTCGCCAATAACTGGTCGAATGTTGATTTCCAGGTGTTCAATTGTCTTTGGTTTATCGGCGTAGACAAGTGACTTTACATAACCCCAAAGAAAAGAATCCAATGAGGTTAATTCACACGATCTTGGTGACCAATCAACAGGACCATTACGTGAAATTATGGAAAATTTCAACAATTTGTAATTATGAATTTATGAAAATTATGAAAATTTCTACAATTTGCAAGCGTTGTTCTGGTGTAAGTCTATCCATGATGAAATGGCAAACCAAAGTAAACAAAAAGCAACTATCAGCTGTTAAATTGGTTGTCAAATAAAGCAGTGTTACCAACTCAAAGTTGTGAACCTCTAAAAAAACACCCTTATTAGTTGTTTTTTTGTAAACTAGCGTCTATTTATATTCATTGTTAGTATTAGTCTTTCGGTTATATAATACCTACGGAAGTGATTAGTGTTTACTTAATTTGACTTTTTTTATTAATATGACTGAACATTGATAACATTCTTTGACATCAATTGCTTGATATGAAAAATCATACACATTTAGGATTGGAATCGAACCCACGACGAACCCCCGTATTCTATATTCTTAGATCAATTATTTGTATTTTATAAATATATATTCCGACTAAAAAGTAGTCATCATCAGTATGAATTAGCTAATCGTAATTAATCTCCGGGATATGGATTCAAAGATATGTACTGTTAATCGTTGCTAATTTGATGCGTGTCTTAGCAAACTTACAAATCGATAGGACAATTAGAGGTGAATCTAATTTCAATCACTAAAATCAATTTAAAACGAATCTTTGTTGAACAATTTTCTAGATACACCCATTTTAATTTGATTATTTTGAAATTGAAACATCATATACGAACCGGCAAAAAGGAGATATACTGCAGGGCAAATAATAAATTGAAAAGATGGTGTATTTTTGGTACACACAACTAACAACATTAATTTTTAATGCGTTAAATTTTGGCATATCAATCGTAAGTAATTCATGAAATACTATTTTTTCATGTAAGGCTGTTTAGGTAATCCGGCCACAGCTAAATTTACGATTAAATAATAAAAGATTTTATGATAATCAATACTTTGAATATTTTTATTAGCAATGATAGAAAAAACGTCTTCTTACTAAGTTAAATTTTAAATAATTATGTTTTTAAAACTCTACATTTAACACGTAACCTTATAGGAACATACATTTTATCGTAACAACAAATCACTCTCTAGCGGTCACAATTTTAGTCTGATCAAAATGAAATGTCGTATTTGATATGATTTTAATATTTTCAAGACCAATTTTATCAATAAATGGTATACGACAAGGGGAAAGGGGGGTATATAGATAGAAGAAAACACAAAATATAAAATATCTCTTTTAATATTGGAACAATCGAAAAATGTATATCGAATAAAGTTGTAGAAAATCAAATTTGCTATAATTCATTACTTTATCATTTTTTCCAAACTTTATTGTGTACAGAGATATTTAGAATTTTAACTTTCAATCTTTAATTATAAATATTTCTGTAAATATTAGTGTAACAGAAAAAATAATAACAAACAAAATTACAATAAAACTAAGTACCTACAACTTAACTTCTGATAAATTTTTCGATTTTTCAAATATTAAAAGAGATATGTCAAATTCTGTGTTTCCCCCTCCCTTTAAACCCCCATTTTTCCTCTTCGGATTTTACCAATTAACGAACTTGGCCTTTTCAATACCAAAAACGTCTCAAATACCAAATTTCATTTTAATCGAAATAAAACTGTGACCACTAGAGAGTCCACAGACACATAAGTTTATGTGTACATATACACATATGTTGATATATATTTATATAAAAATTTTAACGATAGTGAATTTTGACATCTAGTAGATAGGATCGATGGACATTTGAAGAAATTTTTACGAAATTTCAACAATAGTACAAAAACAATAGCGGCATTTCCTTTGGACTAAATTCGCTAAAAATGTGAATTTTATACAGTTTTATGTAATTGCTAATTTGACTATACTCAAAGGACAGGGCCGGACTACTTTAATGTAGAAACAATATCACTGTCATATTTCTTTGCCTACAGCGATCAACGATTCACAAACCTACCTACAGCAGATTTTGCTCACGGCGATTTATCCTACGAATGTGCCTAAAATTAGGGTAAATGATTTATCTCGTTTTTTAAAACTTTCTTGAAGCTTGTTAGCGAATTTCCACCAAAGAAAATGCAGCTATTGTTTTTTTTATTTCATAGCGAGATTAAAAATTAGTAATATCATTTTAATATTCGAAACTGCCTCAGTTGAATGACACAGATGTTGATTGATTTTGTAACAGGAAGATGCGACATTATTAGATAAAATTAGGGATTAATATTTAGAAAGACCTAGAAGAGACACAAACAGTACCTACCTATGTGACTTTTGACTATTTTCTATGATCAATGGCTATTAATTAACTAACCTATAGAGTTCACATACGAAAAATTAACTAAAAAAAAAAAGAAGTGTACCTTTAAAATGACTTTGCATCTTTTTATATTTTGGTATATTATCTCCAGAGACAATACATTTTTTATTTATTATCCAATAACTTTGTTACTTTATTGTAAATTCTAAATTAATTATATGTTATTATTCACAATTGAAAAGAAAACCATTTTCACGCTTTTCATGAATTCCATACACAATTAAAATTGAATTTTAATCTTTTGACATCTATTGATCTCAAAATAAATTGAAATGTTATCCTGTGTGTATACCCACGCAGGATAACATTTCAATAGAATATAACGGAGAATTAAAAACACAGACACTGATAGAATAAGTTAGTTTTGGAACGATTTGGCGGAAGTCTTACTAATGTTTGTCTATTTACAGAAAGTATAAAAAAAAACCAGACATATAGGCCCGTATTCATAGTCCGGTCTGAAGTGTAAGTTCACCTTAAGCATGATCTTAAGGGAGTCTTTAGATTCATAGACGCAATCTTGAGGCAAGCTTGAAAGTTTGATCTCAACTCAGATATGTGTGGTTGGATAAATATGCATAGTCAGGCGCGGTCATAGCCAGCCCTCAGAAACGGTCACAGCCACCCGAAAATCGGCCATGTGCGAGTCGGAGTATGAACTCGCTCATGATCGATATAGTGCATTCCTACAAAGGAGATGTTTACAAAATATATGACGCCCTGACCAAGATTTTGTACAGTGTATAGTCTCACGTGGGCAAAGCCATGGGGCGAACACAAGTAAATTAATAAATCTGTAAAATGTTAGTTTGTTCGCTAACGAAAATTACAAAAGTAAATGTGTGTTTGTTTGCACATCACAGTGTCACATTTAGACTTTAAACTACTGATTTTGATGAAATTTTTACAACTTCAAAGGATATCAAATTAAATCAAACGCTAGTATACATTTTATATTATATAATTTTATTTAGGTGCTTACTTAAATTACAAATTCAAGCTTACGTTTCTTTTTCGCGAAAACGTTACTCCACCAAAAAGGAAGGCGGCTCGGAAGTTTTGGCGACAATGTGTATATGTGCATACAACACACGCTTACTTTTATATTAGTTGACGACTATGTGCCCCCAGCGAATAGTCATCGCTTTTTTCCAATACAAGTATTCATGTGCCAAAAAGAAACAGATAATATGTTGTCAAAAATGTGTCATGACGTATCAGCATATCGTCTATGATAACTAAGTACTTCGCGGCGTTCCGAATCACGCACGATTCATTTTTTTTTTTTTTTTTTTATTAAGGCATTGGAAATAATATCATTAGCCTATCAACCTCAATAGACCGTGAAAGTGTGACGTCACAAGTCTATTAGGGTTGTGGGCATGTTCATCGTGCCACACAACGGTGGATCCGCGCTTGTATAGTCATAGCTTAAGACGATATTAAGGATTGAAAACTATTGATATATTCACAGTCAAATAAGACAATCTTATTATTGACCATATGCTTACTTTTTATTAAAAAAACAGCATTTTCTTTAAGTCTGCATTTTAGTTGATATAAGACAATCTTAAAAAATTTGCAATGAAGAAAGTAGTGAAGAATGATTTTTTGGGTTTACATAATATAAATATTCATGATAATCTTGATATCGATTTTGATTCTGACGATGAAGACTTAATTATATGTATTCCTAAACGCTACATTCGATATATACAAGATTCTTTTGATTTTTGTCCAAACATCGAATTAAAATAAAAATTTAGATTCCACAAAATCAGTATTAAATTTGGAATATTACCACTAATAGAACAGAATTTGGCTAAAGTAAATCGTCGCGGATTACCTATTTAACCAGTGTTTCTATTATTAAAATGTTTGCGATTTATGCATTTTCTAGTTTTAAGGTAACTATAAATTATTATCACATGAGAGTATTGCTTTGAAGTTTGAAGAAAATACTTTTTTTCTACAGAAGCGTACTTTTTAATTTTACCTTTGCCAGTCATATTTTGCTTTTGTTTTCAAAACCATTTTTTTTAGTTCGCTATTTTTGAATAGAGAATTTTTGTAGAACTTCTCAGCAAATCAGATCATCAGATAAATGAGAATTATTATGCCGGCACACACGGCGAGACAAAGTAACATATAACCAATGCGAGACGAAAGCACGGTGGACACTCTCGTCTACAATCGATTCAACGTTCAACCGCTTTAATTGTACATATGTATCTTAATAGTAGAACACGAAAATAAATAAAAACTGTATAAATTTATGAATAATTTTTTAATTCTTTTAGTGCTCTTCATTATTCATTTAAATAATTATTATTATTAATAGTTTAATCAAAAAATTACTACTCCGTAATTTTTAATTTAATGTCATTTTTCAGGTATACCAACGTAATTTTATTGACTAATTGACGAGAACTGTATTGCCGGCCGAACACTCGGCGAGAGTGTGCACAGCTCCACTTGTGGCTCCTCGCCTTATGAATGTCACGCCGAGACATTCGCCGAGTGCATTAGAGGAATTGACGAACACAAATTAAGATGATCTCAAGGTTCGCCTCACTAAAGCTATAATCTTTAATCGAATAAGATCATACTTAGATCTTAATGTGTATCTATGAATGCATCATGTCTTAAAACCAATAAGACGGTCTTCAGAAAGGTAAACTTAAGTACTCGTTCAAGACTGGACTATGAGTACGGGCTTAAGTTTTGGTAAAATAAATCATAAAAAATTAATTGAAGATTTAAATAAAGTATTGTCTTTAAATGGACAGCAAACGTGTTTTACAAACGCTAATAGCTATAGCTTATGGGTGTTTTGTAATTAATAATTGTCTATAAGACAAATATACATAAGATGTATGTTAATGGTACAGTGTCGTTCATAAATAGTAGGTGTTATATATCAGAGGTGCATTGATTTTAATATTCTGTTATGTGACATTATATTATTTGCGAATTTTGGGAGATACATTAGATGGATGTTACAAACTTAGTTTACAGTCCATGGCATCAGTCGGACATCATTCTATCTTATAAAAAATTAAATAAAAAATTTAGTTGTGATTTTTGGATTTATCAGTTTTGGCATAGCATTGACTCATGACTCAAAAACTTTAAACCAGGTCGAAAAAAGTAGTTTGCATCGAAAATTCTCTTTTCGACCTGGTTCATATAAAATCTCGAGTTCTACATAATCCCAATTGCTTTCAAATTTTGTATGAACCTTTAATGGACGTTTTTCTTTAAAAAATTAAAAACTTCCACAATAAAATGCTAAGAAAATTGAATTGATTTTTCAGGTAGTCGCCATTTAACGATTTTTTTCTCTTTGGTATCAACTATAATGATATTATTTGTATTCAAGAAACCATGTCTCATTTTTATATATGAAAAGAAGACTAATTTTTTTTTTAAATTTTTTTTAATTCTTTTTTTAATTATGTACATTTCGTCTAGAAAAAACCCGAAATTCACACTTATAGAGTTGAATACTCCCTTAAAAAAATAGCAAAGGTATATTAAGTTTAGTGCCGACTTTGTAAAGGTGGAATATGGTGATCGAAAAAAAAATTGTTTGGTAGGTATAAGTGTTCATAAACTGACCTAATTAATTCATTTCCGCATGTCCGCCTGCCCGTCTGTAGACACGATAACACTAAAACGAAAAAAGAAAACGATCAGAAATTTTGTGTGTGTGCTCTAGAGCTACAAGTAAAGGTCAAGTGCTCCCCCTCCCCGAAAGGGGAAAATTACCAATCTTTGTTTTTTTTTAAAAATGGACAACTTTTGATTGAAATTTTTTTTATAAACTCAGTACATACCGGATATTTAAGCAATTAACTCGGGTAGTTATTATTTTCACTTGTTATATTTCATAAGTGTACACCATCTATGATAGTTTACATAGAAAGTTCAGATTGTTTTGGTTCATATCTAGACTAACTATTTTTTATCACAAATGCCAGACGCACTCTGTCTACATATGTAGAACTAGAAATTAGTAGTTGAAAATTGAATTCAATTTTTGGTTGTTTCGGTAGCCACTAGATGTCGCTAGCATTGCTTTATAAGTCCATCTAGTGTTATAATAGGTAACACGCGAATCAGCCCCATTTAATGTCCGCAGAAACATCCAACAGATAAAACGACATTTTAATAAAGTTAAAACTTTTTTGTTAGGTTTGTTATTTCCACCATATTTTGAAAATTTGCGTCAGCGCAAAATAAAAATATATACACATAATGGCGTGTTCGGCTGAACTGAGTCCTTAGTAAACTCATAGAGATAATATATACGTAGAGTAGGCAAGCCGAGTCAAAAGTTGTTCCTCAGATAGCTGCAGATATGGAATCGCTGAGGTAGAGCTATCTCTTTTTAATGACAAATATATAATCATTATATATTAGTCATTTAGAAAGAGATAGCTCTACCTCAGCGATGTCTAACCTATCTTTCTATTAAGGAGACGTTTCCACTTACACGCGCGCCTATAACTTGCCTACTTTTCTTATGCCGCCATTTTACTTAGTATGTCACGGGCAGTGTTGCCAGATCTCCCGTTTAATGGTAGATATCCCGTTTTTTTAGTATTTCTTCCGTTCTACCGTTTTTTTTCTTAATCGATCTATTTTTTTGAGTAAATAAAAAAATTTTTGACTTTGTGTCATTTTTTTCAATTTTTTTATAATAATTATTAATTTAAAACTCCCCGTCGTACCAGGTCGTACAAATACAAAAATAGTCATTACAGACCATATTCCATTATTTGAAATAATGGAATATGGTTCTGTAATTACTTTAAGGTATTATTTTACAATGGGATTTTAAACAGTAAGTAATGCAATATATGATAAATACAAAGAATTAATATTTGAAGAAAAAAAATTCTATAATATATTAAATACTAATGTAATATAATTTTAATTATTCTGAATAAAAGTATTTATTTCAAACTATTTAAATTGGAATTTTCACTTTTTGAATCTACCGCTTTATTTTGGTGGATCTACCGCTTTTTAAGAAATCGGGTCTGGCAACACTGGTTATGATTCTATTAAGTAGCAAAAGATAGTGTGTCCAGCCCGAACTCACTGCGCTCAGATGCTCAGAACAAAATTTTAATTTACTCTGACCATATATTTCTCTGAATAACTTAGTTTACTAAGGACTTAGTTCGGCCGACCACACCATTAACATATACTGCAAATGTCATAACAAAACATAGTTTATTGTCATGGTCAGATCTTTGGAGACTACACCAAAGTAGTTTTTATAAACATTCACAAACGATTTTCAATTGATTGAATTCCCACAAGCCTATATAAGAGCAACTTTTTTAAAATGTATGCTAAACGGATGCCCTTTATTAAAAATTAAATTTACTCGGTAACTATTGAGTCACAAACTACTTTCTAGATTAGCTCGATTTGTTTTTTAGAACAAAGCTATCTCACCCAAATCTAAGCTTTGGATCCCTTTTAATTAACCAAAAAATGTTTATCGAAAAAACGGATCAAATGCGCCAAATATATACATACAAATTTTGCAGTCACTGGGAGTGTGAATATTTGCATAACTACCTTTTAATTTCTGTCAGTAAACTTCAATTTTCAACTTATTATAATTTCATAATAAATAATCAATTAAAAGCTCATAAGATTAATTTTTTTTCTTATATCAAAATGAATTATTTTTAAACATTAAAAATTAAATATATAAATATATATATATATATATATATATATATTTAAATATATATTTAAATATATATTTCAACATTGTTTTTTAAACACTATCTCCATGAAAACACAAATAATTTATGCTTATAAATATTGCTTGCATTGCCTTGTTTACTTCAGATAAGTGTATTAATAGTTCATATCTAAATATAAAAAATATTTTAAAACACTTTTAACCCAGAAATCAAAATATAAATATGATTTTATAATTTTTTTAAATAATCGCTGCAAGTGTTTGTAAATTGAAAATACAAATTTCACTTTACATTTGATTTTTTAGTTTTTACGATACGATTTTTATACCCGCGGTATATGTAAATATACAAGGGTGTACTAAGTTTAGTCCCAACTTTGTAGCGCTTGAAAATATTGATCGTAGACATAAATGTTTGGAATAGGTGTTCATCAAATGGCCTAATTCGGCAATTTCCGCATGTCCGCCCGTCTGTGAGCACGATAACTCAAAAACGAAAAGAGATAACGAGCTGAAATTTTGTGTGTCTTTGTGTGTTCTAGAGCTAAAAAGTAACGTCAATATCGTGAATGGGCCAAAACGGACCATATATGGGCAAAATGGGTAAAACTGCCCATCTTTGAAACCGTGGGAACCGTTTGAAACAGATGAAACAAAAATGTAAAGACAAAAAATGTTTCTTTTTTAAAAATAAACAACTTTTGTTTTAAACTTTTTTACATAAATTCGGGATATACCGGGTATTTAAGCAATTAACTCAGTTAGTTGTTATTTTCACTTGTTTATTTGCATTTATCTCAATTTTTGTAATCTCAATCGTTTAAGATATTGTAAGATTAACAATATATTACCCAAATTAATTTATTGCTCATATTTACGGGTTTCATATGAGATAAAAACATTTGTTACCTCCATATACAGACTGCAACAAGTACCTATGAACATAAAAGTAATGTATTTGACCTCGAAAATCACGATGTTGAGTTTTCACCTTTCGAAATCGCATGAGGCCTATAATATCTTTGTTGATCCATTTTACTTTCATAATTAAAATTTTGTATCACTGAATTTTGAAATTATCACTTGAAATTAAGCTTTAAGACAAAATAGCGTATGATAGCCCCGTCGAAAGTGGGGTCACTCGAAAAATTTATCAGTTATTCCGATTTTTCTCAATATCCGCTCCACCTATTTAAAAAATTATATATGGATTCTTTACAAGAAAAACGTGTTTATAGTGTATAAAAATTTGGTTTGTATATATAAGAAGGTGTATAGCTGAGTGACAAATGCGGATCCAGAGCGTGGGGTGTTGGAGATCATGATGATAATGACCTCCCCAGAACTAAACAAATTCTAAACATCCATTCATTTTTTGTATAGACTGAATGAAATTCTAGACTGATGGCCGTATGATGTAACTAACAAAAAACCAAACAAAGAAATAAATTTACAGAACATATATATAAATTTCATTCTGTAAACTTTAATTTTTTTAGCAAATTTTATAGTTTAATAATGTCTCGATCTCGTTCAGTGCTTTTATGTACATCCAATAAAACAAGAAATCCAGATAATTCGTTTCATTATTTTCCAAAGCTAGATAAAGAAAAAATATTAATTGAAAATAAGTTGGGGTATAAATCTCTAAAAGATAGGCAAAAATCAAAATTGATTAACCGTGGAAATTAAAAATTGATAAACCCATTCGCAAACATATGAAAGTAATATTTAATAACTAACTTAAAATGTCGATTTTGTATACAGTTGCAATTTAATATTTTTGGACACAAATCTAAATATCAGAATTATCGAAAGTATCAAGTACTAAAACTTACTAAAATCGCAAAAAATAAAATATTAAAAAAAACACCAAGGCCCATTTTATATTTATAAACATTGGTTCTAGATTTAGTTTGTATATTGGCCACGCTACGCTACCATCTTAAAATTACCCATCTTGTGTGTACATAGAGGTGGTATGGCGTTCATAAAGATTTTTTCAACAAAAAGTTTTGTTAAGTCTATGGTAGGTAACTAGTAATTTCAAACTACATGTCATGCACTAATATGTTGATTGTAGTGTACTAATACAGCCGGGGATCTGAAGCTGTGTTCAAGGCACACCCCGATGCGATCACCGAATCGTAGCGTCTGTGTTGTCATACCGGCCTCTGCTTTTACATTGCTATAACATTATTTCCAGCTATTATTATTATTAAATTCAATAAAAAAATTAACATCTAATATAAATGTATAAATATTTAAACTATTATCTTTAAAAAAATCAAGTGATTTTATTAAAATGATATCCGTTCGTCAAACACGTAATTTGTTTTTACGAGGCATTTGTGTTGTGTACTTATTCTCATTTTTATCATTTTACATACAAATTCCAGGTAAACAAATTATCTTTACATTTGTGTAAACTTTAGTCTGATGTAAACATATCAGACATGAAACAAATTTTCAAAAATTTTATTTTAAAAATTAGTTTGTTTTCAAAAATTTAAATTTTAGTTGAAATTGTTTTTTTTTTGTTTTCCCAATTTTATTGCTGACTGAGATCATTTCCAAAAATAATAAATTAGTTGAAATCAATATATGCAAATTTTCAACTAATTTATATTGTTTTCAATTGAATCCGTTTTTTAATATTTTTACTCAAGTGGGATTTAGTAGTTCTTTTGTTAATGTAAATTATTTTAAATTTAAATATCTTTTGGAATAATATTTTTTTTAAATTTGTTAAGGTGAACCTAAACTAATTAGAAACTAAAGAATTCTAAGCAATTTACGACTAATCTAAACGGAATATAGATTTCAATGATGCATTACAAAATTTACTATGCTTATGGTTAATAAATCAAATTACTTAATAATACTTTATAATTTATTTAATTCTATTTTGTGTACATATAATATGGCCTTCTAAAATGTCGTTATTTCTTTTTTTTTAAATTCATATTGTTCAACGCATATTGAATTTCAATATGAAATTGAATATAGCACGGCAGACGGACATGTGTCTATATAATTTCCGTTATAAGACCTCCTAGACTGTAATTAGAATTTTATTACTTTCAAACACTTGTGATAATTTTTAAGGTATCTAGTGATGTAGTATTTCGCCAAATAAATTTTGTTCTTTACTTCCATAATAATAAGTGTCCAAAATATCAATACAATATATCTATTGTCTAGTCTTTTAACCTTTTAACACACTTGTTACATCAACAATGTTAATTTATGCTATAAAAGAGAAAGAGAGGCAATATGTACTGAGTGTAGCAATAAAAACGATACAAATTATCTTTTCCAAACGATTTTAAGCATTAAGATATGGAGTCATGATATTGTTTTCAGCGACAAATTTCTTGATACCGCCTTATAAATTATATCACGGAATCAAAAATTACATTACACCAAATTTTATTTATTACGATTTTTTTTTCTTATATGTATTTGAGAAGTATATTTTACATTATTATTTTGAGTTTTCCACAATTTTAATCATTTTGTTAACTTGTATTATTAATACCAAAGGAGGTTTAGGGTCAAGCGGTCTATTTATCGTTGTATCAACTTTCGTTATTAATATTTCTGTTGTTTATCGCTTCGACTTGTCGCTAAATTTTTGCATGTTGTTAGAAATTTAAAATTATACCACTTAATTTATTTAATTAATTTGTCGCTAAAAACGTGCGACATCATGAGGTTATGCCTATACGGATAGCGAAATAACGATAAGTAAATTTGGTCTAAAACTAACCAAATTGAAACAGAAGCTATTTTAACGTATTTTTAACCCGACTGCAAAAAAGGAGGATGGTTCTCAATTCGTCTGTATTTTTTTTTTTTTTTTTTTTTTTTATGTTTGTTACCTCAGAACTCCGTCATTTTGAACCGATTTTGAATTTTTTTTTTTTGTTTTAAAGGGTTTGATTCCCGATTGGTCCCATTGTCACCAAATCGCATTCTGATGAGGGGATCTCCGGGAAATTGAGGAAAATCTTCATTTTATATGTGATAACCGATTTCTGCGAAATTTTTTTTTTTTTTTTGAAAGGGTATACTCATTCATAATGGGAAAATAAAAAAAATTTTTTAAAAACCGACTTCAAAAAAATTTTTTACAAAAAAAAAACCGACCCCAAAAAAAAAAATTTTTACAAAAAAAAAACAAAATGCTTGTAAAAAAAACTGAAAATCTGTTATAAAAAAATGCACTAAAAATTACAAAAAAAAAACGGGTAAAAAAAATATGTTATAAAAAAATTCACTAAAAATTAGTTGGTCGTTTAGTAGGTCTACCCATATTTAGACAAATAAAATCAGTTATAGAACTTCAAAGTCACTAAAAAGCGAGAAATAAAACTTATTTTGACAAAATGGAAACCCGACTTAACAAAAGAAGCACTAAAAAGTAAAAAAATAATTGCATATTCTTGTGCCAATTTTAGTTCACCAAAGCAAAATTTTTTAAATATATATGTACAATTATTGTTATTTTTGGAGGCGGTGTCCAAAAATTATGTGAATTTATCTATGTTGACACCGCCTCCAAAAATAACAATAATTGTACATATATATTTAAAAATTTTTGCTTTGGTGAACTAAAATTGGCACAAGAATATGCAATTATTTTTTTACTTTTTAGTGCTTCTTTTGTTAAGTCGGGTTTCCATTTTGTCAAAATAAGTTTTATATTTTTAAATCACGCACTGTTGGAACTCTAGCACTTGACTATGCTCTCTGGTGGGTAAATTATAAACTGGAGCCAATAAGTCGATTTTTCCTGCCCCAGCTCCCGTGACATACTCTTCGGCCATCAAGTTTCATGGTCGCAATCTGGTGAACAACTTCGTAAATATCTTCTTTCGAAATATTTGAGCGTATTTATGGGATTAAATTAATTTCAAATTTGTTAATGAACAGCTCTTTCCATATTTGATATTTTGAAATAAATCTATCATGCGTTTATTAACAAGTACGTTGTAAATCCTAGCTTGCACAAAAATTCAGCTTTGTGTACTTTGAAAATTTTAAATTTTGTATTGATTGTCCATGATATGGGGAATAAATCATCTATGGTTTACCAAAGTCGGTCAGCAGTTTAGGAATTGTGTTTAAAAAATGTTATTCATAAGTCGTCACATTCTAAATTCGATGGCTCAGTATCGAATTTTACGTTTCCTATATGATACGTTTATTTAAGTCATTGAGTTTTTTTTATAAACTTGTTAATTCCACGCATTAAATTTTAAAAAAATATGGCTTCAATTATAATTAATTATCAATACATTCTAAGAAACACGTGTTAAAATTATGAAATCTGATAAGTATGTGTTTAAAAATTTCTTGTATGATGATATATGCCCTTGACTCCCCTTGGATTAATTCTCAAGATTATATGTTTGTTTAATATGATTTTATTTTGCAGGCTTGTATGGTAACAATGGCATTTTACCAGTTAAATTATTTTTGGATAATATTCGAGGTAAAACATTACTGGCAAAAATCCAAACAAAACCAACGCTTCTATGGTTTGCTTCGAATATTGGATTAGATCCTGAATATATGATGGATGCTATAGCATTACTTGGAATCATTTTTTCATTTCTTGGGTAATAATTTAAAAGTTGTTTTTTTAATGTGGTTTTCATAATGATTTTTTTTTCCAGATTTATATCCCAGAAATTGTGTGTGAAAGTAATTTATGCAATACTATGGGTATTATATTTCTCGTTGTATCAAGTGGGACAAGGTTTTAATCAATATTTAACGTAGGTTTATTACATAAGTTCCAAAAAATCTTTCGAAACCAAAGAAGATTGATTACTATATGTTGTATGAACAAATATTTACCATATTTTATAAGCGCTAAATTTTTCCAATTTGGGTGAAATTTATATATAATAATAACAATGGGGTTTTTACCTCCGTTTCTCAGATCCTACGGTCTATAACAGAGGTCACTCACATCATTATTTTTTAACCTTTATATATACAGTATATAATGAACCCAAGACGCACAAAAATCGTATTTGTTTGATGATTTGACGAGCTATTTACGAAATATCGTCTGAAATCTTACACAAAATGTTCAATTTTCAATGGTTTAAAAATAACTTTAAATAAAAAAAAGAAGCAAATTTCTGTTTTCGACATTCATTAAAATTGTAATCTGATCTTTCTAAAATTTTTAATATCAGTTTAACCAAAATGACTTTAATCGGTAGAATGTGGGTTTCTTTATCCTAGAAATTTTACCTGAAATCCTGGAATTCCATAATTAAATTTGTACAAACCCCGAAAAGTGTTCTTTGGTTTTGGATATATTTATTCCTTGCCTGGATTAAAGAACAATTTCATTTTTAGGGATGATATTCTATTAGAAGCCGGTTCATTAGCAATAATTGTTGCCCCATTATTCTCTCAAACTAAGCCAAAACGGTATTCCACAACGAAATCAGACATTATAACATTATGGCTAGTGCGTTGGCTGCTGTTTCGTGTATTATTTTCAACAGCTGTTTCAAAATTACTAAGTGGCACACCTAAGTGGTGGGATTTAACTGGTAAGTGTTCAATCAAATGGAATTACCATCAAGAGCTTGATAATATAAAACTTTGTTTTTTTTTCTAGCGTTTAGTATTCATTTCGAATCAATTGCATTACCAACCCCATTAGCATGGTACTGCCATCATTTTCCAAAATGGTGGCTACGATTGGTTACTATTTACTCACAAGTGTCAGAAGGAGCACTGCCATTTTTATTCTTTGTACCAATACGTGGTGTTAGAATTGTAGGATTTTTAAATCAGGTAAAGTTGACTTTGTGATCTGACACGGTCATCAACAAGTCCTGAAGGAATACTAGCTAATATCTCATTTGTTTTGTAGTTATTTTTACAATTGTGTATAATCATATCGGGTAATTTTAATACATACAATATACTAATGATTACATTAATGGTGTCGTTATTGGATGATCAAGTATTTTACAAACGTATCAAGAAACAACGTACATCAAAATGGAGTCGTTTATTTACATTATTTTTGAATTTATTCATACATTTTGCAATTTTATATGGTATTTATGTATTATATGATATAACATTCGATGGCAATAAATTAGATGGAAAAATTAGTAAGTTAAACAAAATTTTAAGTTAGTAGAACATAATTTATTTTATAGTTTAGTTCAACATTACGTAAATGCTTTTGAGCGATCAATCATCTAAAAATCTCGTTGAAGCATAAATTAAATCTTTAGGTGGTTATTTCGTCTTTAGGTTTTATCGTTTGAAGCCCAACTGTTAGATTAGATTCGAGTCAGGAGCAAGTTTTATCAAGAGCTTTTGTACCGCGACAAATTTGATCGATTGTACTTCCTTTCCTTCAAAGGTGTTGCAAGAGTCCTATGGTCTTGATAAACGTTAGGGTATTGCTCGGTGACACCTCATTGATTTCATCTGGCTGGACATCCATCCATCCTATATGATAGTGTCTTTTGAGAGAGAGACTTTTGCATTCACACAGAATGTGAATTCCGGTTTCCTCCTCTTCATGACAAAATCTACAGAGATCATTCCCTGTGAGATTGATTTTGTGCATATGTTTATTGAGTTTGGAGTAGCCAGTAAGAAATCCAGTAAGTATCCTCAAGCCCAAATGTTAACTGAGGTTGAAACCAAAAACAAAACTATCACATTGTTTTGATTGTATTTTCGGTTAAATTATCAAAGTTTTATAAATCAATGGATGTTTCTGATAGAAAACCAGAACACAGGCATAAAATGTGACTAATATAACGGTTTTATTGAATAAATGACGAAACAATCAGGAATCAATAGTAGCTATTTAACCGCTTAACTGCTACAAACTCGTAATTTGTTTGATCTTGGCAGCTCTCACAGTACTACAACCACATTAATATGTTTGACACAGCCGTGTCTCTCATACAAACATAATGGCGATGGCCCGAGAATAGGGGTGATCATAAGGGTTAAATTCAATACCAGAGTATTTAGATTAACAGTTTGTTTAAGGGTGTTATAATAATACTTCCTCGCCAATCTTGCATAGAAATGTATTAAAATACAAACTGATTGAGGCATAGTACACACAAAATATGACTTTGATAGAAAACTTTTCAGTAGCTAATGTTCGACTTCTTGAAAGTGGGATTTGACTAACAGATTTGAAATTAGCTGTTTCAAACCTAACTAAGTAAAACCCCCGTTTGCTTTTGCTATGACTATCATAAAATAACCAAATACAGAGAACGTTTTTAAACTTATTAAACTTCATTTTTCTCAACTGAAATAATAAACGCCTTATGCCTCTAAAAGTCTGTGATATCAAACTATAGAATTGTTTGTTTTTATTTCAGCATTTACAAAATCACAATTTGATGAAATAGCCATAAAAGCAATAACAGGGTCTGCATTTGTTGGATTAATATCATTAGCATTAACAATATGCGGTGTATTAACTGATTTGGGTCGTGAAGTGACACAAGGAAAACGTCCATTACGCACTTTATTCATACCAATATTTTGTTCTTTAACAGCAATCTCTTGGTTCGTTATGAGCACTGTAAGTTTACTATTTCTTAAGGTTAGAAATTTTTCATATTTGAAAATTAATGTATCCTTCTTTTAGATTCCAGTCTTTACGATTGATTCACGTACAAATATCACTAAAAATGCTGATGTATATAATATTTATAAAAAAATTGAACCATACAAACTATTTAATAATTATAATTATAAATTATACAAAAGTTTAAATTCAATTAATGGTCGACCCGAAATTATACTTGAAGGTGCCAATAATATTGAAGGACCATGGAATGAATATAATTTTTTGTATAAACCGGGAAATGTGAATAATTCGTTACCGTTTGTTGGTAAGTACCAAAAAATTTTCTTTTAATCAGAGATTATATTACATCTAGAATTGAAAAATTATAAATTGTTTCTCTATTAATAAAATTCGAAGTAACAAAATAATATAATGTAATTCTATATTTTATTTCAGCACCGTATGCTCCACGTATAGATTGGCAAATGTGGACTGCATCATCTAGTTCGTACAATGAAAATCCATGGGTATTAGCACTCGCATATCGAATTTTAACTGGCCAACCGGAAGTGTTACAATTAATTGACAAAGCACACTCACCATTTCAAAATCAACCACCCAAATATTTACGAGCTTTATTGTACAACTATCATTACACATTATGGGATCAAAGGTATGTTGCCAAATTCAATTTTTCTAGGATTTACGAAATAGGGTAGAATAATTCAGAACCAAGATCCAATGAAATATATTTAAAAAAAAAATGACAATTGAATCATCAAATGATGTAGCTAATGGTAGTCAATTATCCTTTTACTCGTTTTATACACAATTTTAATTACTTTCCTTAGGTGGCATCCAAGTTGGTGGACACGACAAAAAGTTGGTGAATATTTCCCCGTGTTTACCAAGGATACAGTTTCATTACAAGATTATTTACAATCACAAAAACTTCTTCCAGCCAATATAAAACAAGTACAATCCACAGTAAATCCAATAATAAAAATTATTTTAGATAATTTAAGGCATTTCGCTGCACAAGTTGAAGGTAGTTTCTTTTTATGGTCAGTATTTTCAGCTGGATGTGTGATTATACTTACTACCAGCAAAAAATAGGTTAACAAGCAAAATAAATAAAACACTGAAGATTTATGAGAAATATATATTATATATATCAATGAATAGCGTTTAATAATAATTTTTAAGAAATATATTTTTTTTAAATGTTCAATATTTATTAACTACAACACAGTAAAGATTTTTAATAATTAATTAATAAATAATTAAATATGGTCTATTTTAAAATATTTAGTTTATGCGAAACGTAAATTTCTTGTTAAGACATTTCTTCAACAACATTTATCTTATTTGGAGTAACAGGCTAACGTTTCTCTTATATTTAACATCTTTTACAATTCAATCCTGTTAATTGATGCAGTTTGATCCATTCATTCAGCAATAGGGCACTGCACGTGCGTGTACAATAGACAGTACGAGTTCAATCAATCAATGTTAATTAAAAAAGTAACGAATATCAAAGACAATTTTTTATAGACCTTTTCATAGGGCTTTATGCGTAGGCGATTTTCGTACTGTCTACAATAAGATGAAAAAAGACGTGAAGTATTGCTAAATGAATAAGCACATTGCTTCACATTGATTTTTTTGACATCTGTCCGAAACAAAAACAAATGATTTGTAATGAAAAGATCTATATAACAAAAATATTGTGACATTGAGCAATCCAATTCCAAATCGTTAATGTTCTAAAAATTTAGTTAAACTTTTCATTGTCATTGAATAATTGATTACTACACACCAACATTCAACGCGATGAGTCAGTTCCACAGTGCTTAGTTACTACGAATACGTGCAATTAAATCTTGATCTTAGAACATACAGTACTAGAAAAAGGCAAGAAAAATATGGTTGGTTCGCATTGAACAATTTAGGGTAGGGTTTGTGCTAGTGTAGAAAAATGAACGTTAATAATCACAGTTGTACATATCAGGTCTGAGTCCAATATATCTCCTTTGAAACCTTATCGATACAATTTTTTATACAACAATAGGAACATAAATGCTTGAATGAGGGACTTCTAGTAATATTTCTTCTAAGATTTAAGATTATTCTTAGGTTATAATCGTTTTTAAATTGCCAATTGTCAGAATATTTTGCAATTTTTAATTGTCGATTAAATTATTATTTCGACAATCTTGCAAAAATAATACTAACCTTAAGTTACTTTAGAATTGTAAGTAAATAGATATTTGAATTGTCTTAACAACAGTTTAAGTCTCGTGTAAGTAACGTAAAAAGTGTGTTAAAGATGTTTTTGTGTTTTAAGTTAAAATCGTTCACAAAATATATAAATTGTTTTCAATGGCTGTGTTTACAATTGCGAAGCGTTATAATTTGCTTAATCGATTTATGTAACTAAAATATGTGGCCTAGTATAAAAAGGGCAACTGTTATCGGAACCTAAACGCTCTCTGGTTGTAAACGCAAGTAATTAGCATACAATTTGTGAGGTTATGCATTTATCATTGTTTCTACTTAGAATTATTTTTTCGATAGTGTTTATAATTTTTGTAATGCTTCATACTCTTTTGTAAAACTTTTTTTGCACTGTTTTCTTTTTGTAATTGAAATCATGACTTAAATATTGTATCTCAAACTTGTAAAAACCATTGTGATATTGCTAATATACTTCTTAATATTTTTTTTATAAAAATTTTTATGTTATGTTTTAATTCTAATAAATTATTATTTAAATACGTCTTTCAAACTAAATTTCATATTTTATAATCACCTTCCATTCATATTAAGTCCTTATTAAATTAAGTTACTAAGTATCTAACTTAATTTTTGCTAGCACTTTAACAGATACGAAGCTACTTATATTGTAACTCTATTTTGCTTAGTAAGTACAAGCAGGATGGGTGATTTCCTCCTAAATTTAGTGGATATTCGATATATGTATGATGCATGCACCCATTATTTCATATTATTAAATCCTCGAAATCAGGATAAATCCCCTAATTTGGCAACACTGTTGACAAGTTAATAAGTATGTACTAAGGGAAATACGCTACTCAGAAGTAAATTTTTTTAGACTGAGTGACTTTGTAACTAGGTTTACTAAGGACATATTTATTTTTTCATGACCAATATTTTCTAGGGTCGTAATTCCATAGTAATTAATGGTCATGACATCTATAGGTAGTTTCTGAAAAACTATAGGTTGTTTATACCCGAGACACAAAGTCAGAGGTGTTGCAAAAGCATGAAGCCTTTGTCTACGAATTCATATCATGCCGTGGTAGTTCCAAAACGGATGTGCCTAATTTGATTGCATTATTTTCTTGATAATTGCCAACCATGCTTAATTAAAATTATCCTCTTCTATACCCACTGTTAGAGATAAAAGTAAAATTTAAGAAATTGTTCTTCGTGAAAAAAGATAAACTTTTGTTCTGATATTTTTTTCGTATTTTTACTGGATCAATTTTATTGGTTTTTTTTTAAAGATTGTTTTTAAATAAAAACGAGTGTTTCTAGATACAGTAAAAATAAAAGACACACCTACAAATAGAAGAACATAGTGAGATAAATACAAAAAGCACAAATAGTTTTACAGATTTTGAGAGTTTACTCTCAGCCATGAAGAATAGATATATTAGGAGATTGAACGACATAGGCAATTCGTCTGTTTTTGTGTCCTCAAAAACGTGTAGAGATCATAGTTATTATTTTCGCCACTAGCGGCAGTGCGAATCTGCCCGTACGGAATTATTATTATTATTACATATTAAAATCAACGGTTATCACATCTTACAAATAAAAATTGTAAATATAACAATTGTTTAATTTTATAAATGTGAAAAAATGGGACGATGTTGTACAGGGAAAGCATAGATATACTGTTATATATCTATGAGTGGAAGGTTGTTTAAGGTTAGGAATGCGTGTCTGCATTTACGAAAGGAATATGGTCTGTAATTACCGGTTGTCATCTTCTTTCTTTATCTAATACATGTTAGTATTGTAAACATATATTTGTAATTATTAATTGCAATTATCACTATGATTCTTCATCCTTTAATTTATTGCAGATTATTAAGAATTCTCTATTATTAATATTTATTTAATTATTACTTGATAATCGAAAACAATTTTTTATTATCTATAAAACTAAGACTTCTTATTAACTGAATGAAAGTGATTTCTTGGCGCCTACATTTAAATATTTAAATTCCGTACGGCACTGAGACCAGTGACCCCTACTGATAAAAGATAGTTACACCAATTCTTGACCGTTTTTTTAGCATTACGTTCGCTCTCCTAATATATCTATTCTTCATGCTCTCAGCTATAAAAAGTTTCAATTCAAAAAATCAATATGACAGATCGCATCAGCTCACAAAATCCGTTTTGGCAATGATATCACCTATACAACAGGAATTTAAAATTTATGCTCATAATAAATATTCTTGCATTTAAACAATAACACACTTAGAGTACGTTCACCTAGAGGACATCCTCACACTTGACTCTATCTATGCCCGTTGTACGGTTGAGTATAGATAGTTTTTAATAATAGACAAAGCAAACTATACAAATGATGATTATCTTTTAAAGATTGTATTTGACACAAGAGGGTATTTTTACTGCATGATAGCAAAATAATTTTTAAAATACAGTCAATATGTATATGTTATACTGCGACCACAAATATGCGACACAATATCTTCGGCCATTACCCTGGTGTATGAATATTTCTCTTTGTGAGTCATCTAAGAATGTAGAAGCTATTATTTACTCCTTTTTCAACTCGAGAAATTCACGAAAGGTATAAATTCACAAATTCTCTTTAAGTTTGATCATATTTTCATGATTCTGGTATCAAATTGTTATAAATTTAGAATCAAGGAATTCAAATTTCATCTAATTTAAGTTAGGCGTTAGTCTGTGTAATTTCTATATTTGAAATCAAAATTGAAATATTAGACGGTTCACATATCGACTATGCGAAAATAGTAATTTTTTTTGGAAATAAGCTTTCCAGGCTTATTACAATTAAGTAAATTCTCGCGTTTTACATAAAATAATACTAGTTAGATGGTGAGAAGTTCTATTTAGTGTTATTTTTTAATTCGGTCAACAAACATGCAAAATATGAAGACATATTTGAACATCAATCCGATTTTTATTAAAAACAATTGAATTTATTAAATCTATATACTGTTATCATATTCTATATGTGCACTTTAAAAGATGGAATCAATAAACTACATACAAACCATTCATGTATACCACCAGCTGCTGTGTCAAAGGTGTTCATGTAATAAATTTCGAAGAGGAGACATATAATTTGCATTAAATATTAAGTATGTGCTCTATTTTTAGAGGCATAATTTTGGCAATAATTTTCTCGTTTTTTCTAGTTCTAGTGAATTTTCTAGTTTAAGCGAAGATTTCTTAATTTCATATATATTATAATTTCTATCTCAGAAAATTCGCATAGTCTACGTAGCTCCTACATGTCGAATTTTTTAATTAGAACTTTAAACATACCAGAAAGTTTTTATACCCGGTATATAATATATACCACGGTATATTAAGTTTAGTTCCGTTTTTGTAACAGTTAAAAATATTGATCGCAGAAATAAACTTTGGTATAGGTAATAATTCAAAACCGAAGAGGTAGCGAGTTGAAATTTTGTATGTGTGTTTCAGAGCTAACAAGTAAGTGCCAACGCACACCAAAAGAGCAAAACTGCTTTAAACAGTGTTAATCAGCCTAACACTGTTTTGTTAAAAATATAACATAGGAAATTACATTAGTCAAAACAAAACGTTTTTTATCTGTGTGCGTATGCAATGTAATTTCCTATGTTCTATTTTAACAAAACAGTGTTAGGCTGACTAACACTGTTGAAAGCAGTTTTGCTCTTTTGGTGTGCGTTGGCCCTAAGGCCAAGTTCGTGAATGAAGGCAATATAGGCGAAAATCCGTATCTTTGAAACCGTAAGAGATAGAACAAAAATTTAAAGACAAAAATGTTTCATTTTAAAAAAATAAACAACTTTTGCTAGAAACTTTTTTTCATAAATTCTGTATATACCGGGTATTTAAGCAAATAACTCAGTTAGTTGGTATTTTCACTTGTTTATTATAAATTTTTCAAATAAAAGAAATTCAAATTTTCTAAAATAGAAACTAGCAAGTTATTTTTTCATCGATAATATTCCAAATATCTAATTTTAAAAAAAAAGGCGTATTAATTATATGGTACAATCGTCAATCGAGTTCGATTTTTTTTAAATTCATATAATTAATTCGGAGTACATTGCCAAAGTGGTAATTTGGCAAGAATCTAATATAATTCACCTCAAAAAAGTTAGTAGAGAGAAATCATTGAACTAGAAAGTACTAAATAATTTTTTTTTAAAATACTATTAATAATTTTTTTTTAAATGAACAATACTCTTTTAAAATCAGTGTCAAGAAGTAAGGCTTCAAATTCCGTTTAATGTTACGGCTGTCATCAGCTTCAAAAGATAACTGTTTATAAAGGATTCATTGATAGGAGTGTTCCAGAGTAACCAATCCATGCGGTTCAGTTGTTAAAGACACTCTACTCGGAACTGGGAGGTTCCTAGTTCGATTCCCAACACTAGTAGTTTGTCAATTAAATTAATTTAAATAATAATAACAATGAGGTGGTTAATAGGGAATATGCATGAAAATTTTTATTCACATTTATTTTCAGAATATGAAAATACTGTTAATACTGTAATAATATTTAAAAACGAAATTAAAATCCGACAAATATCAAGGAAGCTATAAGCTTTTAAAGATTATTATCTGTCTCTTTCTTGCAAAAATACTAAAAACGGAGTTTTACGTGTATTTTAAATGGTAAAAGTGTAATATGACGTCACATAACATATCAAGAGGGCTATCACCCTCTTTGTCTAATCGGGAATTTCAATCATTCATATCTCGCTTATTTTTAAAGTTATTTAAAAAGTAATTTTACCTTGATATTTGTCAAGTAAACATGCTTCAATTCAAGTGAAAAAAAATTTTCATGCATATTCCCTATTGACTAAACTGTTGGCATATGGACAAGAACGAAAGTAACCGGCTATGCTTGTGAAGGTTTTCTACATTTTTTACAAACTTAAGACTTTTATCAAAGTCGGGTGCATTCGCACAACCTACCAATTCCTAGCCTGCATACAAATTCCTTGACGTTTGAGGTCGGTAAAAAACCTCCCCTCCGCTACTACTACGACTTCCAGAATAAGATATAAGTTTTTTAAAGCCGGTTCTATTTTTTTTTTTTCAAAATAGGTTTTTATATATTTTACGGAGACAGGTTTTTTATTTTATTTTACGGCGGGATTTTTGATTTTAATACAAAAAGGAAGGAAAAATCATTGAAATTGATACAAAAAAATAAAAATGTGACGTCACACGTTTTTGATTTTCAACATTGTTTTGGTATGATTCAAATAGGTGTGAGGGGTATATAAATATATCACATCGAGTGACTGAATGGGCTAGGTATATATGTTTATGTGGGGATGGTAAACATGTCCGCTCGTTCCTTATACTATTTCATTCAAGTTAGCTGGTGACGTCAAACAGAAAATATACACTATGTATATACATATATATACATTCGCATAATTTAAAATATATTCGATGTATCATTTCTATGTGATACGAAATTAAGGATGTTTCAGCTGAATTTCAGATGATACACATAGAAATTTATTAAATAGTGCTTTGAGACCTAAAATATTCGTTGTTCTACTACCATCTAGCGTCTATTGAAGAGCTTTAGCCTAGAGAACTCATACAGTCACGATTTTTTCGTAGGATGTAAACTATAAAGGAACTAGAGTTTAGTGATGGTATTTTTATTCCTTGCGTTTTCCTGTATAGTCGGCGTACTCCAAAAGAAGAGCTGTCTGAAAGTACCCTACGAATTAAAATGCCCATTGTATTTCCACCAACAGATGCCTACTGAGAAGTTTCGCAGTACAATCACACTTCCTTTGAAATGCAAAGAAACTGGATTTGGACTTAAGATGTCCGATGTCTTTCGAGTGGTATACTCACAAGCTTCGGGCCAGTGTTGTCACGGATATTCACAGCCGCATCTGCAATCGCGAATTACGGAGCTTTTGCGAATGCGGATGTTGATTGTGAATTGGTCTTTATTTTAAACTAGATGAGCATATCAGAGATAAATCTCAATGTAAAATATGCAATAAAACATACCCTTCAATACACCCGAAGCAGTTTTGCCTGTTTAGCGTGGATCTAATCTATGAATCTTTGCGAAACAGGTTGGAACCTGAAAAGGCACCGACATTGCTCTTTATTACATATAATGTACCAATTTTTAAATTTTTATACTAAAACTTTTATTATAATATAAAAATTATTACCATCTATTTTGTTTATTCATGAGCACCTAAATTAAGTATCTGTTAAAAAAAAACTTGACATCTAAATCCGCATCCGCGGATGTGAAAAATTTCGCATCCACAACATCCCTGCTTCGAACTATCATCTGTATGAAGACGACACATTGTATGAGAAAAGTTTTCTGAAGTGTTTGGTTAGTTTACAAAGTCTTATGAGAAATTTTCTCAGGAGCATTAATCTGTTTTGGTTCAGGCTAAGTCTACTACTGAGAAGATTCTTTGCTTTAGTAAGCTTTAATTGCTTTGCAGCATTGCTAGTTTCGCA
The DNA here is from genome assembly GCA_963920215.1 of Nineta flava. NCBI lineage: Eukaryota > Metazoa > Arthropoda > Insecta > Neuroptera > Chrysopidae > Nineta > Nineta flava. Next base: position 94,251,712 of record OY986042.1, read on the forward strand.
ACTTCTTTTTGCAGTAAAAGTTATTTCCTGAGGAGATCTTGTCCAAAAAAGCGTAACTTTAGTTTTCTGCTTCAATTGTTGAGAATATCTGTACATCATGAGATTTTGTTATCAAATCAGAAAACCCATTTGCAATACTACCATTAACCAAAATTTGGCCACAGATTTAAAGCATCCAATAAAAGCAGTACATAGATGATCGTTAAAATTTTTCGTTAGTCAAGAATACATCCGAAGAATCCGTTATAACTCGGTGGTAACGGTGTTTGGTAATGTATACAATATATACTGATATACAAAAAATATTATTGTACATTTTAGATAATAATAATAATAATAATAATGGGGTTTTACCTCCGTTTCTGAGACACCACGGTCTATAACAGAGACCACCCACATCATTATTTTTCAATCTTTATTAATTTTTAACTGTAAATTTTTTTATATTGTGAGTGGAGGACAAGGAATTCATACGTAGACTAGGAATCGGTAGGCTGTGCGGCTGCAGCCGGCTTTTTTTAGGAACTATGCTGATATTCATTTGGAGTTCGTGAAGGGAAACTGCAGAAAACCTTCACAAGCATAGCCGGTTACTTCGCCCTTGTCCATATGCCGACAGTTTAATCAATTAACCGCCCCATTAATTTTTTAATTGACATACTGCCGATGTTGGGATTCGAACCCGTAACCAGCCACTTCCAAGTAGAGCGCCTTAACAAGCGCGGCTACTTGGCTGGTCTTACGTTTTAGATAACAAACTAAAACAAAACTTAAAGATTGGATGAGAACTCAACATCCATTTTGAATGTTGAAATCATCACTACTATACTACATACTAAATTATCATAGTTTATATGTGGAGCTCATATATAAGAATAAATAAATAATAGTTTAAAAAAACTAAAAAACGCTTTTATAGAAAATCCAACTAAAAAATAGAAAATAAAATTTAATAAATTTGGAAGAAAAGTGTAAATAAGAAACAAATGTATATTAATGGAAAAAAGCGTGGGGTGCATAGTGTCAATAATTCCATTAATGTACATTTGTTTCTTATTTACACTTTTCTTCCAAATTTATTAAATTTTATTTCCTATTTTTTAGTTGTATTTTCTATAAAAGCGTGTTTTTTTAGTTTTTTTAAACTATTATTTATTTTTCATTTTTTAGTTGAAGTTCGCGCACTAGCTCTATGTTTCTTACTCTCATGCAAAGGATGCAGGAAGAAATTGATGAATCCTGGCGAATCTAATCAGGATAATCGGATATTTTAATCGAATTATTGCATTGTCATCGGTCTTTGACCGGTGTGCAAAATTTGAATTAAATCTGATCGTTCAAAGTAGGAGAAAATCGAGCCCAAAAAGGTCGGTTACATACATACAGGTGAAACTAATAAAAAGCGTATAAAAAGAACATTATTAGTACTTGGGGTAGTGGTTCCAATTATTCAATAGAGTACGGTATAATAAGAGTCAAAGTGCATGGAAATAAGATCTACCTCACCAATACACAAATATTGGATTTTTGAATTACTGACCTGAACTACTGATTTTTGAATTACTGATTTTTGAATTACAGGAACTACTGACGGGTTCCCTTACGGGGCATCGCAAACTCTCAAGCATCTCTCGAAGTAGGGATTAGAAACTGGCTACAGGCAAGTTCTGTGGGGAGCCAAGGAAAACTCCAAAATACTTGCTAGTGAATAGCGGTGTCTTGATTGATACACAAGGGAATCAGATTCCTGAATCCCTACCAAATGTTTTTAGGTAACATAAAATCCATTGATTCACTTCAGATTTTACACTTTTTAAAGGACACATGAAAAGGGTGGTCTGATCACAGTATGGTATGATCCCTAATTTCTCCATTCATATGTTATTAACTCAAATGTTTTTAATTTTACGAGATTCTGATTGTCCAGGTTTTCGAGATCTTTTTTAGAAAGTGCTTTAAACGATTCAAAGCTCTTAAGCTATCTTATGAGAGATAATTCCAGTCTGATTAACCCACTGGATGGTACAAGCGGAAATCAAAAATCCTACATAAAATGGTCACCTAGTATGGTTTTATTTTTTGGGTGGTCTAAAGACCAATGAGTTGATAGTAAGATGTGGACATTTATCAAATAATATTAATAATATATTTTATTATTTTTATCATTTAAAAGTAATAAACTGCGAAGTCTGCGTGGCACTCAAAGGACTATAACAAAAGTAAGCGATACAATAATATTTTTACTTCACTAGAATATACGCCGTTGTGAATTGAAGTTTGTATATGGAGATAGGTCAACACAATATAATGATGGTGCGTTGTAAAGTGCGCTACAAAACTACATCCCTATTGGTTGATCATATTACAGTTCGCCCACACATACACTCATATGATGACGACATTACTCTAACGATCGTCATAAAAATTTCTGGTTTTATTTTATATATTTTTCATAAGTAATATATATTATGTGATGATGATGATATATGAAACTTTTCCACCGATTTTTCTCATTAATCAACTTTGTTTTATATCCGCTCACTCGTAAGTAAGTAAATTATACTTTTGAGTCCCAAATTTATAACGATTAGAAAAAATGGCTACTGAAATAAATCATATTAAAATTCATTGATTGAGATATATAAGACCTTAATATATAATAATAATAATAATGGGGTTTTGCCTCCGTTTCTGAATCTCCACAATCTATGACAAAGGCAACCCACGGGTAAAATCGGCAACGAACACAGGGCTAGAACTCGGTGAGTTAGAGGATAGAAGAGGTTGAGGGGATGGGTTCCATATGAGTCGGTATAAAAAGCCTAGGAAGGCCTACTTTCCAGGCTTTGACCTCCCTCCACTACTACTACTACTTCTCTCGGCTTCTAATTAAGTAGTTATAGAGAAGGGGCAGCTGAAGTTAAGCAAGTAAGACTAGGAAGGAAAGGAGGAGTTCATTTTAAAAAAAGGACCTTTTTTTGTATTCGAACCTTTTTACTATCGCTTATGGTTTAGATCATAGATTTTTGTAGAGGGAACTCGCTCAAGAAATTTCAGCTTTTATCTCTTCGTTTTTCAGTTATCTTGTTGATGGATTGTAACTAGAACATTTTATGAACTTGTGTGACAATTTTTTTCTATCATCAATATTTCCAGCCGTTACAAACTTCGAACTAACCTCTTAATATCCATACATAAATACAGATTATAAAAGAATCAATTCGTCTAACATAATCATTCATTTCAAAAGTTGGCTCTTGCGTCAGAGTCGTCTTTGGTGTAGCGGTAAGCACGCTGGACTAGATACCCAGTGGGTCGAGCTTCGATTCCTGATTGACGAGTTAATTTTTTCTTATCAATATTTATTTAAAAGTTCAAGACATTTGTCTATAAAGTATACGTATTGAATTGTGACGCTTAAGTATACACAAAATAATAAATATATATTAGATTCAATCAATATTTTATATAAATATTTTTATTAATTATTTATCAATAATTACGTAGATAAAATTTATTTTTAAATTTAATAGTCTTCTACCTACAACTTTTACGATGTCAACTAAAACTGATGATGATGTCATTCATATTGGTAATTTATTTAATCACAAATCATATATTTCCAATATTCTTAACATGTTGGAAAAACACATTTTTATACCCGGTATATAATATATACCAGGGTATATTCAGTTTAGTTCCGACTTTATAACGGCTATCTATTTGATGTGTGTCTGTTCTAAAGCTAAAATGTAAGGTCAAGTTCGTAAATGGGCAAAATTGGACCATATAGGTGTTTTGATAATAGACAGCCGATACAAAGTCGGATCAAAACTTAGTATGCTGTGGTATATATTATATACTGGGTATAAATAGTCTTGAATTTCCCATATTTTTACCGCCAAAATTCTAATTTCTATTTTGTGGCATATTTTTCAATTGCATCATAAAATTAAATACGGCCAACAAACTAGCGGTATTTCGCTGTATTTAGACGGAATTTTCCATCGGCAATATCTCAGGGACCATCCGACTTTTTTTATGTTAGAGTTTTTGAGTCTCTGGCCATGCCCTCTTTTTAACCCTTTGGTCCATGGTTCTAACTTAAAAAATGACTTTCCACACAAACTTTCGTCCCTTATTTTACCCCCCGTCCCTTAATTTGGGGGTGAATTTCCAAAAACGCTAAACTTATTTTATTAATAAACAGAAGCCTAAACACCAAGTTCCATATTTCTAACTTCAAAAATGACGAACTTCCATAAAAATTGGTATGATAAAGTATATTTATAACTTTCAAATCGATAAAATTAGAAGTGGCTGAAAATCGACTTACAAGATTTGTTTACATAGTTACTGGTCAAGCTAATAAAAAGTGTTTTAAGTCAAATATTATTAGTCAGCGCTTCCACCACAGAAAGTATTGTATCGATCTAAATATTTTGATGTGTGATGTGAAACTTAAATTAAATTAAGGATATAAATTTTAATAGGAGTGTAGGATTTTAATAGTAAAATAGGATTATAAGAGAGAAGTAAAAGAAGGTTGTATGTGGGAGATATCCTTAGCTTAGTAAAAAAACATGCGGAGGTGTTTTAATAAATGTATTTACTAGAGAAAAAAACTAACAGGAAAATGATATCTGCTGATGACAAAAGTAAACAAAGTGTAAATTTATTGTATCTTTATCTTTAAGTAGTGTAAGAAAGAAATTCTTACACACTGAATTCTTAGAAACATTGAATTGAAATTAATTTCGAACAAAATTGATAAATATTTTATGAACCAGCTGATTTAATATTTATATTCTTAAAATAAACCTTTGTAATTGAAAGAATGATCCCAAAAAATTTTTAATTTCAAAATACATTATGCTTTCAAAAAAGCATTTTGAAATCAGTTTTGTTTTCAACAATCTTTTAGGGTAATTCCGAAATGTATAATAAAACTGTAGACAGGGTAAACTCTGTACATAAGTACCTTACTTACATGATAAGTCAAAATCCTCTATAACCCTGGTTTCTTCCCCTTCATGCCATAAAACTTCCATTACTCGAAATATAAGCCGTCTAAAGTCGGAAGAGTCAATATTTCCCTACAAGGTATTTCAGTACATTTTTTGCTCGTATAAGTCGAAAAAATTTTATTTAATCTCTGTGCGAAGAAATCTATATTTGGTTTTACCTACTCATTATCTCGAAACCCATACCCTCAATCGCTTATATCCTCTACCACATTTCCTCTCGTTACAGTCCGGATAGATCGCACTATCCTCCAACCTCATGCGAGATATATCCCTTTGAAGCCTGCAATGTCCGGTTAGCATTCCAACCAGATAGTTTATCTCTTTCCAGTTTTTGCCAATATGCCAGATTGACCTTGCGACTACAGCTATCATTTGTTTGGTCTGTCTGCAGCATGCTGTGTCTCACCATTTCATGTTCATAGACTTAGTTACCCATTTGTTAAGGGCGGAGGTAGTCTGTCTCCTTGTTATTCCTAGATAGGGTTCCGGTCCTTGGTATGGGTGTGCGGCACCTTTACAGACTAGTTCGTCGACCATTTTGTTTCCCTCAACTTCGTAGTGTCTTGGTACCCACATCAAGGTGACGTCTTTTGTCCTTGCCAATCTCTCCAGTGATTCTGCACATTCGAGAAGCAGAGGAGTTATTTTAGCAGAGCAGATTGCTTTGAGCGCGGCTTGGCTATCCTCCATATTTGCCACTGTCTTGGCTCTAACGTCTCTGTTTTTCACGTATACTTCAGCGCCCCCAACTGACCCTCTTCTAGCATCGAATTATTAGTTAGTTTTCACTTGTTTTTAATAAAATTGAAAGATTTATAAAAAAAAACAAACTAATAATCACATTTAACGTGAAATATCATGGCCATAAAATAGTTTTAATATCTGAAGTAAACATTTTTTCACCATATTGCGATGATAGTTTCAAATATTTTATACACTGTACAGCAAAAAAAGTGGCACACTTCAAAAATTCATTAAAATTATTTTCTTTGGATTTTCTTTGCATATCTAGGGCTATTTTCTTTCTTGCTCTAGGGCTACGGCTGGCTTTCAGAGTCATACGCTTATTTCAACAAGCCTTTTTCTAACAGTTTCTGTACTAGAAGCAACATTAGGATCCATACGGAGCATGTGGGCAGTCTCAGAAGCAATAGAAAAAAGACTCCAAAGTGTGTACCTTAAAATAAAACGATCGAAATAGCCACAACGTATCTCAGAGTGAAATTAATAGAACATATCTGGAATGATGTTGTCCGACATATAAGAAGATGAATTAACCATCCCGATAGCTCACAGCAGCCCATAATAGCTTTAGTCCAGGAATGGAAGGTAATCATCCAAAATGTTGTAGCGAACTTAATTAAAAGTATGCCTAGAAGGATTGGGGCAGTCTTGGAGCAAGAGGAGATAATATTCACTGTTAAAAGTTTATTTCCTTCTAAATTTATGCAAAAACAAGTACAAATTTATAAAAATGTAGTAAAAAATTCCAAAGAAAATAATTTAAATGAATTTTTCTAAGTGCGCCACTTTTTTTGCTATGCAGTGTATAAGAATTTTCTTCATATTTTTGTCTGGTAGCTGGACACCAACAACAACAAAAAAACAATCATAATAAAAATGTTTAGTACCACATGGCTTTAAAATATTTGTCATGATAAAACATTTAAGAGTTGTTTGTACTCTCAGTCGAAAAAGGTTAAATAACTTTTGATACGGACGAAATTGTCGTCGACCCGCAGTCATTAACCGAAACAACAATAAATTGTTTTGTTTGTAGAAAACTTTTTAATCGTAATTTGTGTTTGTGTTGCTGTCTAAGATTAGAGGTATTTGACTGGAAAAATGATATATATCATAAAAATTCAAAAATAGATAGTTGATATAATAATTCGATATGTAGGAGCTACGTAGACTAAATGAAATTTCAGAAGAAGAAATTTAAATACATATGAAATTAAAATACCTTGGTGACAATTTTAATATTAATGTTTATTACAATAAAATTGTAAGTATTAGAGTTTCAAATAATAATGGTTAAAAAATAACATATTGAGGTAAAATTAATTTCCTACAACTTTACCAACATCCTTCCTCATGGCATATTTTCCATATAAAATTTCATTCTGATGGGATTATAAATTGTGACCTGTAGAGTAATACCTTTTACTTACGCGAAAGGTGGGATACAATTAATTTTTTTATGTATTGCAAAAACATAAACCGGAGTTATTTTGACGTAGAAGGTTTCTTAAAACCTAGCAAAATCGTCTGATAAAAATTTCCTCGTGGCACGCTAATAATTTTATTCCTTATCTTGTAACAGAAATGTGCTCATGTTGGAGTCTATGTTTTTCAAAATCGAATCAAGAGTTGCGCCCACCATCACGACGCTCATGTTTTCAAAATCGGTTCATCGGTACAACTTCAATAGCAACCATTGTCTTCGACAATTTGCAATAAACATAAACGAAAATTCTTTCTTTTCTAAACACTTCTAATTTCAATCCCTTCATCTTCCAGATTAATATCAAAATCATTTCGAAAAACAAACTATGACGTCATATAATTATCATCTTTTAAAAAATTCTTCTATTTTGGCAATTTGGTGAGCGGATTTCGAGATATCTACAAATGTACGAAAAAGATCATCCGATTATATCAAAAATTGTAAAAGAGGGAATATTTTGGAAACTATTCGTCAAATTGTCAAACTAACTGAATTTTTGTGTTTTTTTGGGGTCCAATTTACTATATAAACTAATAATTTTTTCGATCTTATCTAAAGGGTGTACCTCGACAAAATCATTAAAAATCGAAATAAAATTTGTATACCCAATTTGGATGAAAGTCACTAAATAAGTAAGCTAACATGGACTCAAAACACACCAAAATTGTGCTAATATGACGATTTGAGCGGTTTACGAAATATCATCTCAAATCTAATAAAAGGGAAAATAAAATTGTATAAAGAGTTGATACTATATTTCTGTACTTTTTAGGTCCAATTTAAATTAAAAACTAATTCAAATCGATGGCTAAACAATATGTGTGACTTTTTCTTAGGGATGCATCTAAAAAGTCCCTGACATTTCCAGGTATGCAAGATTTTCCAAGTCATTGGCTACTTTAGTCAACGTCGGACTGGGCCTATGAGATCCAGGTGGCATATGGCTGTAAGAACCCGCCGCTCGCTAAACCAAATAATAATAATAATCAAATTGACAAGAGTTTTTTGCAACTTTTTATTTACAAAGACCTACATTTGTATGTAAAAAGTTTATACATTAGTTACTAATGGTAGCCTCTTAACATTTTTTTTTAATTAGAAGAGAAATTTCAGATAGATTGCCAATAAATCGTTCGTAAAAGCTGCTACACTCGATATCCTTGATAAGATCCGATTCTATTCTTAGGATAATCAACGAGTCCAGCAGTTCATGCCCCAGTAGAGAATAAAGCATCATCTTAACGCGTTTCAGCACGGAATATCGTCTCCCGCAAGTTACTTGTGTGTAAACAATACTAAGGTGCTTGTTACTTTGGGATAAAAGTTTCCCATATGGTATGGATCTTTGGCAGGCATCCGAATCTCTTCGAGACAAACAAATAGCGTTCTTTGTTGTTTGATCAAAACCAGCTACGCCAATTTCTTACTGCTCTTCAGCTTTCCTGGTGATCAACAAGTGGTCAAATGCTAAACACCGTGAATGCTAAACACTGGAAAAAGTATCGCGGCAAGAGCTCGGGAAGGTACTGCTTCAGAGTGCAACAAAGAGGCTATCTCTCGATGCACTGGAACTGAACAAGATGCAACTGCGGAGGGTTGACGGATATTATCCCCTGCGGAAGCATCTACACACAATGGGACTCCATAACGGATCCATTGTGTGCAGATTGTGTGGCGAGGAGGAAGAAACATCCATCCACATTATCTTTGACTGCGAACCTCTAGGTTACAGAAGATACAGGATATTCGGTGCATCTCACCCCGAATATATGAACCTTCAGGAAGACCTGATAAGCAAGCTCCTGGCTAATGCCAACAAATGGGAGAAGCGAATCTCGTCGGACTGAAGTAGAAAGGGGAGTACAATGGACCATATGTTCGAAGTGCAATAGTTCTTAGGTCCCAAGATAAATTAACCAATCAATTAGCTTTTCTTCTTCTCCGTGTATAACGTATTTTGCATCTATGTAGTATGCTTGAGGTGCCCACGTAGGCTAACGCCCGGGTGGCAGACACCACCCCGACTCTGGTTACAATTGGGATCAAAGAAAATTGTATATAATTTCAAATCATATTATATAGATTAGATTAGATTCGAGTCAGGAGCAAGTCTTATAAAGAGCTTTTGTACCGCGACCAATTTGATATATTGCATTTTCGTTTCATCAAAGGTATTCCAGGAGTCCTATGGTCTTAAAAATCGTAAGAATATTTCTCGGCGACACTCATTGATTTCATCTGGCTAGAGATCTGAGAGAGAGGTTCTTTTGAGAGAGAGAGACTTTAGCATTTACACAGAATATGAATTCCGGTCTCATCATCCCCCTGCAGAAAATCATACTATATAATAAAAATGAATAATATCAAAATATATAATCACTTTTATATATATTTATATTTTATTTATACCTATATAATGCAATAAGAACCAAAAACGGTTCATGTTTACGACACACAGTTCGTACATAAACCGTGTATACACACACACACACACATACATATATACGGATTCTACTCGGTGTGTTCAATGGTATAAATTTCTGACACTTGCGCACAAAAACACAGTATGGATAAAATACTGTGGAGCTTTTCTTGATGACGGAGTAAATCACTCTAAAAATACATAATAAAATTTTGTCATTATAATCACTGTTGAAACAAAACTACTAAAAAATAACAAAAAAAATATAATACTGAAACTAATTGAAAAAAATATTAGTACACAACTGAAAATCATCATGAAAACACGAAGAAAATGAAAATATATTAAATATTTTTTTCAAATAAATAAATTAAAAAAAAAAATATAAAAAAAAAAAACAACAATAAATCGAAATTTATTAAAATATATTTTGTGTTATATAATGGCATATTTAAAATTAAAATGTTAAAAATATTTATTAAAAAAATAATGGTGGTTTGATTAATAATATTAAAAAAAAAAAAAAACACAGGAAAAGTGCTAAATTATGAAAATTATTATAGTAAAATTTATGCAATTTTTATGTGACAGTTGTTTTTTGGAATTTTTATTTTTCTAAGTGAAAATTTCGGTTTACAGAAAAGTATTTTTTCTGAAATGATATGATGATGGGTGAAATTTTAACATTTTTATATTTTTTTACAACATAAACTTGTGATAATTTTGGTTTGAGTTTTTTTTTTTTGTTTTTGTTTGAAAAATGTAAATTTTTTGTGGTAATATTTTCATTGACAGAAGAAAAAAAAGAGTAAATTTCGGTAAGAAAAAAAGAAAAATAAATTAATTTCATAATAATATGTAAAACAAGGATAGGCGGTTTAATTTAATAACTTTCAAATATAGGTCAAACATCAATGAATGAACATTTCAGGGCCTCTGTTATATGGCGTGTGTTCATAGCACACTAGCAAGGCTCTAGCTTACTTACCTACCCGGGTTTACACACACACACATATATATATATATATATATATATATATATATATATATATATATATATATATATATATATATATAGTTTATATATAACTTAGGATATTACCTCGAAATATTGCAGTATAAATTTTATAATTGTTCAAAATTGATTAAACAATTTTGTGCCTTCGTTATATTAATTAAAATATATTCCTTAACAGATTCCTTATTTATTATCATATAAATTATGGTATATAGAATATATACGCCGTAATATATTTATTGAAAAGCATATTATTCGATGTGTATAATAGTTAAATATATATATATATATAGAATTTTCGAATGACGTCAACAGACGATATAAATAATAAAGAGTATGTTTTCTAAATGACTGCGGCATACCAGTTTGTCAAATCAATCGTTATATATCTATATATATATATATATATATATATATATATATATATATATATATATATATATATATATATATATATATATAAATTATATATACGCTTTTTTACAATACTTTTTTCAGTAAAGTAATTATATATATATATATATATATATATATATATATATATATTATCCTTAAGTTCCTGGTTGCCTTAGAAAAAACCTATGTTGATACCCAGTTATTAAGATTGATACAGTTTTAGACGTATCGATCTTTGGTTTAAGATTACCTAGGATAAAATCATACATGTTTCCGTTTATTTTGTCCTTAACTTTCAGGTTATTTATCCTAAAATTTCAGGTTGGTCTAGAATGCCTGAGGTCGTGGATTCGGTTCCCATCCTAGATTTTTTCATAAAATGCATTAGACGTAAAAGAATGTTATCAATATTCAGACATACCTATTAATTGCATAGCAAATGAAGTAAACGTTAGTCACTTCCGACAGTATAATATAACCAAAAGGCAACCATACTAACAATGGATATAAATAGACGCAAGTTTACCAAAAAATTAAAAAAATTAAAATAGTTTGTTTTAATTTTGTAAAAAAGAATTTTCGAGAACGATAATTTTTTACACATTTCAGAAAATTTAAGTTACATTTTATTGAAAACTACATAATTGTTTAGAAATATTCAGAATAAATTGAGGAAATACTTTTATCGCTCTCGAAAAAGGTGCTTTTCATCACATCTCAGTGATGAAATCTATATTCATGTCAATGCAGCGAGTTTGATTTGTCAACTTAAGATGTTGAAGTAATAGTTTTGATAAACATATATTTTCGTAGATTTAACGGAAGATTTTCAGGTAGGATATGAAAGTCGTTATAAATTTTATATTCTATATATAAAATTACTGACAAATTAATAATCCGAATATTCAAGAGTTTTCCTGAAAATTCTAGATTAAATAGCTTTTAAATAAGTATTTATTATTTAAAATAAATAATTTCCATTTTAGAGAAACTTCCGGTATATAAATATATATATATATATATATATATATATATGTCCGGTTTATATATAATATATACAAGGATATGTTAAGTTTAGTCCCGAATTTGTAACGGTTAAAAATATTGATCGCAGAAAAAACCTTTGGTATAGGTGTTCATAAAACTAAGAAATTAAAAAACGACAAGAGATAACTAGCTGAAATGTGAAAGCCAAGCTGAAAACTGTAAAAGAGATTAAAAATTTTCAAAGACAAAAAAATATTCCTTTTTTTAAAATAAACAACTTTTGTTTGAAACTTTTTTTCACAAACTGTTCAGTTTCGCCGCAATTTTGGATCAAAAATTTGTAAATATTATTACCTGATATTTAAGCAGTTAAATCAGTTACATGTTATTTTCACTTGTTTAATTTGCAAAAATATAATTTTGATCGTAACTAGTAATGGCGAAAATTATATTCTTACAAGTATCAAAGTGGAAATTGCAAATTATTTATTTAAATATATATATATGTATATATATATATATATATATATATATATATATATATATATATATATATGAATATATATATATATATATATATATTTTTTTATATATATTTATATATTTATGTTTATATATATATATATATATATATATATATATATATATATATATTATATATTTATAATATATATATATATATATATATATTTATATATATTTATATATATTATATATTTATATATATATAACTATATATCGAGTATAAAATATGAATACCAAGTTTGAAATAACTAAAACCCTAAAAACCCTAGACCTGACCAATTCTAGGTTTGAATTTTGAATGACAACTTAAAATAATTGTTTTCAAAAAAATTAAAACCATATGTTCCTAATTTTTCAAAACAATATATATAAATTTTTTCACTCGTTAATTTTTGTTCCGGTTATTTTCACTAATTCACTACCAAAAATAAATATTGCTGTTTATTTGAATAGTGGAAGCGCCGGGAAATGAATTTAGCTTATGATTAGTATACACCTAAAAAATTAAAACCATATTTTCCTAATTTTTCAAAACAATATATATACATTTTTTCACTCGTTAATTTTTGTTCCGGTTATTTTCACTAATTCACTACCAAAAATAAATATTGCTGTTTATTTGAATAGTTGAACGCCGGGAAATGAATTTAGCTTATGATTAGTATACACCTAAAAAATTAAAACCATATTTTCCTAATTTTTCAAAACAATATACATAAATTTTTTCACTCGTTAATTTTTGTTCCGGTTATTTTCACTAATTCACTACTAAAAATAAATATTGCTGTTTATTTGAATAGTGGAAGCGCCGGGAAATGAATTTAGCTTATGATTAGTATACAGCTCAAAAATCAGTGTATTCAAAAATATTATCGACGCTTCCATCAGCGCAGAATATGTTAACGAAGTACTGTAGTATTAAAGCTCAGTAGCGTGTGAATTTACTGTGCATCAAACCCATAGTGGCGATTTTCTAATGTTCTACTGATGCATATTAAGACCAGTAATAAATGACCAAATTCTCCAATGCAAACGATCTCGACTATAATTTCTGAAGTATAAAAATCACCAATTTTTATTTCAAACTGTTTTCAAAATGTTTGGACTTTCGTTGTTTTCTATTTCAATTTTAAAGGAGGACTATTGAAATTTTCTGTAAACTGAATAACAAGCACACTGCAATGCCAGGAAAACAAGAAATTTTTGCTATTTTTATGCCCGATATATGTAAATATACAAGGTATATTAAGTTTAGTCTCGACTTTGTAACGCTTGAAAATATTGATCGCAGACATAAATGTGTGTAATAGGTGTTCATAAAATGGCCTAATTCGGCGATTTCCGCATGTCCTACCGTCTGTGGACTCGATAACTCAAAAGCGAAAAGAGATGACGAGCATTTCGTATGTGTGTTCTAGAGCTAAAAAGTAAGGTGAAGTTCGTGAATGGGCAAAATCGGACCATGTTTGGGCAAAATGGGCAAAACTACCCATTTTTGAAACCGTAAGAGATATAACAAAAAAGCAATGACAAAAAATGTTCCTTTTTAAAAAATAAACAACTTTTATTATAACTTTTGTTACATTAATTCAGGATATATCGAGTAGTTAAGGAATTAACTCAGATAGTTGCTATTTGTGTTTCTTTTTCCGGCAAGCAATTTCTGTTGTTTAGACTTTCGACGATAATATTTCTTGCATTTTTGTTTTTCTATTTTCATTAATTTTGCTCCAAAAGTTGTCTTTAACTTTTCATGTTTCATGAGATTAAAAACGATTGTAAACTGGTTACACATAAATTATCGACTGTATAAAGTTTGGTATTTTTTCGTCCAGTTCACAATTTATTTAAAAATGATTAAGGTTGTTCGAGATAGACATAACGAATAAAGATAAAATGATTTTACATATAAAGAGAAAAAACGAAATAAATATTTTTCGTTGTTTATACAAAATATCTTCAAAATTGTTTATATTTTTAACATAATCTACGGGATAAATTAATTAATTTGAAGTTTTTATAATTTTTATCTTTAGCCTTTATAGTTTCATTGTCATGATAAATGTGCGATTAACCAGTAATTCCCTGCCTACAACCAAAGTTAAATTTCAATATTTCAAAACTATTTTCTAAGAAACTAGACGTCAGATTTCTCGCAAAAAATTAATTTATGTGTATTTACTATTGATTAGTAACATATTAAAAATCCAGCTCGTTATCTTTACTTTGCTTTAATGCACGTATAACCTTAACATAATTGAAACGTATAATAATTATATTTAACAAATTATTATCAATGGAAATTTATTAAAACTATTTACACAAAATACAGATAAATATACTTATGCAAATACTTCATGATATCCTCCTCATGAATTTTCACGAAAGCGATATCAGTTTATTTTGCATATACATACAGACACACACAAATCCATTTACGCATCGATACAGAGTGGACAAAGGTAACCTGCTACGACTTCTAAAGAGAAATTATCTCAATAGTAAAAAATATATAACGACTCATTTTTCGAAATTAAAAAGATACACTTCTAATTTTTTTATCAATTTGTGTGGAAATAATGCACTATACCTGAAAAATGTGAGCCCCCACCGCCACCCACCCACATAAAACTCACATTATTAGGCAGAATCGGTTTTTTGCAAGGGTTGAGACAACATCAATAAAGGTTGTCTGACCTACCCTTGATAAGTCAAATCAGCAATTAAATTATACTTTTAAAAACAAACATTTTTTACTCGACTGCCCCAGAAACAGAGGAATTTTTCGAGTTTATGTACACACCCATTCATAAAAATTGAACCGTAAGTTACATTCTAAGCGTATATATTACTAAATATATGTATAATATTATATACCGTAACACTTAGAATGTTTCAACTGATTCAATTTTTATGAATTGGAGTGTATGTACACTCCCATTATAGGAATCAGTTGAAACATTCTAAATGTTCGTTATACATATATTTAGTAACGCTTAGAATTACTGTTTCAAATATATTGACTTTGAGTGTATGTATGACTATTTCTTTGGCACGCTTCGTAACCTAAACGGCTTGATGGATTTTAATGTACGAGGTATCGTTAGATTTACCTTAATTGTGGGAGTGACATAGGCAGATTGTAGAGGCTGTCTTGGACGGGATACTCTTCGACCATAAGGTCCAGTGTGATGCCTAAGGATGTGAGGATGTAAGGAATTTTGTGTGTAGGCTAGGAATCAGTAGGATGTGCGGCTGCAGCCGACTTTGATAGGAACTATGCCGATACTCATCTGAAGTTCGTGAAGCAAACTGCAGAAAACCTTCACAAGCATAACCGGTTACTTCGTTCTTGTCCATACGCCGACAGTTAAGTCAATTACCCGCCCTTTTTTTTTCTTTTTTTTTATAATTGACAAACTGGTGATGTCGGGATTCGAACCCATAACCTCCCAGTTCTCAAGTACACACAACGCCTTTACAAGCACGGCTACTTGGCTGGTTGGGAGTGACATAGTCTATAATATTTAAATGTGGGCTCTGCAAATCAAAAAAGAAAACGGGGAAGAGTGTTCGTGCATTTGTCCGAATTGTTTGAAGAAGACTATATAGGAGCGAGCGAAATAATGATAAGCGAAGACCCTAAGTAAATTTTCCTTACGACTTCAGAAAAACTATGATTTCATAAATGTTAAATATTGAGTTCATTGAAGTCTTTTCTCTCACCATTTTCAATAAAAACGCTCTAAATATTGGTTACCATAAAATCTTTTATCATTTATCCGTAAACTATTATTTGACCGGCCTATTATAATAGGTCGCTTAACGATTCTTTATTAAACCGGCTGCTAACACGTTAAAAATTGTATTTATTTTCCCCATTCCTCCGATTCAAATAATTTCCATTATCCAAGAAACTAGAGACCAGAAATCGAACCAAAAATTAGCATATTTCGTTGAGTTTTTATCAGTCTTAGTGGCCGTGTTGTCAAAGGCGCTCTGCTTGGAACTGGGAAGTTACGAATTTGATTTTCAACGGTAGCAGTTTGTCAATTAAATTAAATGAGATAGTTAATTGACTAAAATTTCTGCGTATGGAGAAGAACAAAAGTAATCGGCTATGTTTATGAAAGTTTTCTGCAATTTCTTTTCACAAACTTCAGAGATGAATATAAGCATAGTTTCTATCAAAGTCAACTACAGTCGCACAACCTTCCAAATTCTCAGTCTGCATACAAATTCCTTGTCCTTCAAGGGGCGGTAAAATAGGGTTAGAAACGCTTACATCATCTGTCGTTACAATCTATGGTTAATATTTCATTAAAAAACTTTTTTCATCAAAATCGTAGATAGAAATTTACGATTTTTTACGATTTTCAATTTCATGAAAATCACAAATAATTTTTAACCAGGGATTTGATTAAAAATCAGTTCATAAGATTGAAATTGGATCTAAAAAACACCAAAATCGTGCTTTTTTAACGATTGGCTTGCACTTTATTTTTAACCCGACTTCAAAATGGAGGATGGTTCTCAAATCGTCTGTATTTTTTTTTTTTTTTTAATGTTTGTTACCTTAGAACTCCGTCATTTATTAACCGATTTTGAATTTTTTTTTGTTTGTTTTAAAGAGTTTGATTCCCGATTGGTCCCATTGTCACCAAATCGCATTCTGATGAAGGGATCCCCTGGAAATCGAGGAAAACCCTCATTTTATGTGTGATAACCGATTTCTGCGAAATTTTTTTTTTTTTTTTGAAAGGATATACTCATTCATAATGGGAAAATAAGAAATTTTTTTAAAAACCGACTTTTTTTACAAAAAAAAACCGACCCCAAAAAAAAAAATTTTTACAAAAAAAAAACAAAATGCTTGTAAAAAAAATTGAAAATCTGTTATAAAAAAATGCACTAAAAATTAAAAAAAAAAAACGGATAAAAAAATGCACTAAACATTATTTGGTCGTTTAGTAGGTCTACCCATATTTAGACAAATAAAATCAGTTATAGAACTTTAAAGTCACTAAAAAGCGAGAAATAAAACCTATTTTGACAAAATGGAAACCCGACTACAAAAATCTAAAAAATGCACTAAAAAGTAAAAAAATAATTGCATATTCTTGTGCCAATTTTAGTTCACCTAAGCAAAAATGTTTAAATATATATGGACAATTATTGTTATTTTTGGAGGCGGTGTCAGCATAGAGAAATTTACATAACTTTTGGACACCGCCTCCAAAAATAACAATAATTGTCCATATATATTTAAAAATTTTTGCTTAGGTGAACTAAAATTAGCACACGAATATGCAATTATTTTTTTACTTTTTAGTGCATTTTTTGTTATAGAATATTTGATTTTTGATGTCGGGTTTCCATTTTGTCAAAATAGGTTTTTATCAATAGTTTTTAAATTTTTATAAACGAATAACAAACATGTTAATGGGTTTTTTTTTCCTGGAACACATAGTATAAATATACATTTTCCATATAAACAAAACTTACTTGGTATATATAGTATGGTATAGTGGCGTATGTTGGCAGGTGGGTTAGTTGCGCGGTCTACTGGATCAATACATCGCAAACTCCTCTGTTAGAACATCATATAGCAATAAACATTACATAACTGTCATATTAGTTGCTTCTTCGTTTAAAACCATTATTAAGTATCATTAAAATATTATCATTTTTAATGCAATTTTAAAAAATATATATATATAATAATAACTAGCATTTTATTTACAAACGAACATGAAATGAATATATACTTTGAAATTATGAAAACATTCCGTGTTTTTAATTTTCTTGCAAACTTTTATTAATCGCTATATCGAAGTACCTTTGTTCACGTTAAATTCAGGGCCGGATTAACCATAAGGCTTAAAACGCTATAGCATTATGTCCTCAATGATGACAAATAAATTTTATTAATATCTCGATTCTATAAAAAAAAACAAGTGAAAATACAACTGAGTTAATTTCTTAAATACCAGGTATTTACGAAATTTAGGAAAAAAAGTTTCTAACAAAAGTTGTGTATTTTTAAAAAAGGAACATTTTTTTTGCTTTAAACTTTTCTTCTATCTCTTACGGTTTCACAGATAGACAGTTTTGCCCATTTTGCCCAAACATGGTCCGATTTTGCCCATTTACGAACCTGACCTGATTTTTCAGTTTCAATTTCAGCTCGCTATTTCATTCGATTTTTGGGATATCGTTTTGACGGACGGGCAGACGAACAGACATATTTGCGGAAATGGACTAATTAGGTTATTTTATGAACCACCTATACAAAAATTTTTTTTCTTCGATCAATATTTTCAAACGTTACAAAAACAGATCTAAACTTAATATACCCTGGTATATATTATATACCGGGTATAAAAACGGAACTAAAATTAATATATCCTGGTATATATTAAATACCGGGTATAAAAACTGACCTATAAATTAAGAAATCCGTAAGAACAATGCTAGGTCTGCTTACGCTATTTAAAGGCGTATGTATTGAAGCGTTGTGCGACAGTGACCGATGGATTCGAAGCTGAACAGGGCTTTTAGAGATATTAGATATTTGGTTTGAAGTCGTGATTTTTTGTTTGTAGTTAGTTAGAGTTACTGTGATAGGTACTTTCTAAAATAATAAATTTATTCACGGTTTCTTATTTTGTGACTGAAATTAAAAACTTAACGTAATATCCCGGAATAGTGTTCATTAATTAAAACTCTTATATATATATATATATATATATATATATATATATATATATATAAAGTCATGGAGTTTTTTGAAGGGGTAGATAGGAAATTCTAAGATGAAAAATCCTTGCATCTGACCCACCATTAATTAGATATTAATTAAATAAAGTAACCAATAGGGAATATGCATGAAAATTTTTTTTCACTTGAATTGAAGCATGTTTACTTGACAAATATCAAGGTAAAATTACTTTTTAAATAACTTTAAAAATAAGCGAGATATGAACGATTGAAATTCCCGATTAGACAAAGAGGTTGATAGCCCTCTTGATATGTTATGTGACGTCATATTACACTTTCACCATTTAAAATACACGTAAAACTCCGTTTGTAGTATTTTTGCAAGAAAGAGACAGATAATAATCTTTAAAAGCTTATAGCTTCCTTGATATTTGTCGGATTTTAATTTCGTTTTTAAATATTATTACAGTATTAACAGTATTTTCATATTCTGAAAATAAATGTGAAAAAAAAGACAAGCACGTTAACGGAATGAGAAATAGTAGAGAATAAACGCAGCGGCAGCAGAGATACTTTAGGGAAGCGGGCACTCCTCACCACTACCATAGAGAAAAGTTAATAAACCAAAAATTGATAAACATTTATTTAATGAAATTTCATCGTAAGAAATCTAATAAAAATTGAATAATTCAGTTAATTCGATTTTTAGGGAAAAATCCAAAATATTTCAAAACTGTGCTATAAAAACACTTACGAGATTTGAAACATAAATTTAACTCGCTTTACGGTAGTGGTGGGGAGAGCTCGTTCCCCTCATGTATCTCTGGTGCTGCTGCGTTCATTTCCCACCATTTCTTATTCCGTTAACGCGCTTCTCTAATTGATTACTATATTTAATTAATAATATATAATTAACGGTGGATCAGTAATAATATATAATTAACCTTGGTCTTCAAAAATGACCAAGGACTTTTCATCTTAGAAATTCATTCCCTATCCACCCTTTCAAAAAACTCCATGGCTTTTGACTCAACCTGTACATATATACTTTTTACAAATGCCGAGTTCAAAAGAGTACAATATTTTAATAATCAAGCGACTTTTAACCCATCATTAGTAATTTTAGTCTGAGATTAATAAAAATGTTGATGAAAGTTTGTTTTTTTACGTCAAACATTTTCAATGAACAGGAAGGAAGATGACACATCGTTTCGTTCAGACAGAGTTTTATTAATTGCCAATTCAGGTGTTAATTAGTTTATTTATTGTTCATTCAAGTGTTAATTTTTATATAAAATCGATTGAATAATATAAAATGTCATTCTCTTTTTAAAAACAGGAATTTATTTTGAAAAGTTATAAATATTTAAGAGTAGGGTAGGTAATATGACATCACAAGTTTATTAAGTTTTAAATAATATTTAAAACTCATCGATTAAACTTGTTTTTAGTTGTTCCAAAGTTTTTATTTTCATTAAGAAAATGTGAAAATTATTTAAAAACTCAGTGTTTGTTATATTCATTTTTATATACTACAAGAAATATAAACTTTTCCAGAAGACAGTTTATGAAAATTTGAGAATGTCAACATTATAGAGATTATGCAGTGTCGGACTGAGGTTAAAGAGCCTGTGTGGCTATGGCTAAAAGGATCCGCCATCCCAAATGATAATAATAATAATAAAATATTTTTGAAATTATTTATTTCAACTAGTTAACTTTTGAAATTTCAACTAGATTATCTATAAGTCGATCGTTATCTATAAGCTGTTATCCTCGTTATCCTTGATATGATTCGATTCGCTGTTTAGGGTAATCAACTAGCAGTTCTTGATCCTGTAAAGAAGAAAGCCTCGGCTTAGTGCGCTTCAGCGCGGAAAATCGTCCCTTCCAACAAGATTGTGCTTGTTAAATTGGGGTGGCAAAAATTTACTTGCACATGGTATGCAACTTTGGCAGACATCCGAATCTTTTCGAGACAAATAAATAGCGTTCTTTGCTGTTTGGTCTAAATCATCTTCGTCGATTTGTTCCTGCTCCTCTTCCTTCTTTTTTCTCCATGTGTGAACGATTTTCAGTGTAGGTAGGCTAGGGCCCGGGTTGCAAACGCCTCCCTGACTCAATGGCCAGTCCGACACTGAGATTATGGAAAGTAAGTCGCAATCAATGAACGAGTATCGTCGTAGACTCAGATTTTGTCGGTGTTCGTGAAAGCGTAGTATAACACCATGTCAAAAACTTTACTTCAGACAAAAATCTGGACAAACTTAATTTCATAATAATATTATTATACCCGGGATATGTGAATATACCAGGGTATATTAAGTTTAGTTCCGATTTTGTAATGGTTGAAAATATTGATCGCAGAAAAAAATTTTGGTATAGGTATTCATAAAATGGTCAAATAAGTCCATTTCCGCAAAGTTGTCCGTCCGTCCGTCCGTAAACACGATAACTCAAAATCGAAAAGTCGATAACTCAAATTTCTATGTGTATTCTAGAGCTAAAAAGTAACGTCAAGTTCGTAAATGGGCAAAATCCGGCCATGTTTGAACAAAATGGGTAAAATTGTCCATTTTTGAAACCGTAACAAATGGAACAAAAATGCAAAGACAAAAAATGATTCTTTTTTTTTAAATAAACAACTTTTATTTAAAACTTTTTTCACAAATTCAGTATATACCGGATATTTAAGCAATTAACTCAGTTAGTTATTTTCACTTGTTTTTATTTAAATTTCAAGAAAGTTTAAATATTACTTATTACATATAATTTATATTCTGATAAAAAATCTTAGATGTAGTAAAGATATTATTTGTATGGATGAATTATATTTTATAGTGCGACTTTTTTTTTTAATGAAAGTGAATTAGAACTGCTTATATAGAGTACTTATTCACACGCAATTTTCACGTTCACGTATATTGTAACCGACCCCGCTGAAGAAGGAGTGTTTTTTTTTCATATTTTTAATGAATGAACACCATTGTTAACCTTAACAAATTGATACATGTTAAGTATATTGTAGTTTTTTTGTTTACTAATGTTTACACATATGTTCAAAACTAACATATAAAAAATTATGTAGATGTAATGATTTCGTTTTTATAAATAGTATCCCAAGTTGAATCTTAAATTATTTAAACTCGTTATTATTATGAATTTCTTAGCCATTGTTACATAATTAAAACATTGGCATTTATGAAAATGCCGCATTACAGGAACGAAACACGTTTTTGAATAGTGAGTAATCTAATCAAAATGATTTAATTGCCCGAAAACATCGCGGCTGTAAATATCAGAGTTGCAATCAAAAACTTGTATGTGGCATCCCTTCCAGGTATCAAATCAAAACTCTAAGAAACAAATCGCATGTCTTTTCCAGGTTTTTCACTTCCAACTCTTTTCAATGTCGTGGAAATTCAAATAGGAATTTATAAGATATCTGAATAGACGTAATATATTTCGTCCGCATTATAATTTTAGTCGATTCCACGATTTCCAGATTTTTGTACCTTGCTATTCACACCCATAATTCGAATTCTGTAACATGTTCACTGTTTAGCTTAATTTGTTCTCCTCGGCATTTTATAGTCTAATAAAGAATTATGATGATGATGTCATCACACCATGATAAAATCATAGACATAGGAATATAGTGACGTAGTAAAAGCGAGTAGGGTAGCTGCTGTTGAGGAGAAAGCGTTATGGAAACATATGACCACATTCTATTGGTCACTTCAGCAGTTTCGTTGTATTAGATCCCAGATAGCAGTATGAACTCTTGATGAATACCTAAAGAGTTCTTATTTATGATTTGGACGTCAGATAAGAACGCAAGTCCTTAAGAATTCGAATACGCCACTCAAAGAGCACAAGTCACTATTAGACTTCTGTAAGAAGTCTTTCAAAAGACTTCGTGTAGAAGTCTTTCTGATTTGGATGCTGTCTGAGATGGGTGGTTGCTGTTGAGGGGCAAGCGGTGATTACGCAAGTGTCCACATTATATTGGTCACTTCAACATGCACCCACCCTTGGAGCGCTTAGTAGTAGTATTGGAGGGGAGGTCGAAGCCTGGCAAGTAGGCCTCTCTAGGCCTTTTATACCGACCCCTAAAATTATTGTATGTAGACTAGGAATTGGTAGGTTGTGCGACTGCAGCCGACTTTGATAGGAACTATGCCAATATTCATCTGGAGTTCATGAAAGGAAACTGCAGAAAACCTTCACAAGCATCGCCGGTTACTTTTTTTCTTGTCCATACGCCGATAGTTTAGTCAACCGCCCCATTATTTTTGTTTTAATTAAATTGACAAACTGCCGCCGTTGAGAATCGAACCGGCAAACTCCCAATTCCAATCAGAACAAGCGCTTTTAACAGCTCGATCACTTAGTCGGTTCCCCTGGAGCGCTTACCCCCTTCGTGAAAAGAGGTATGTTCCTAAATTCCTATACCTGTGGTTAAAATACCTGATCACTTAATAAGATGTTGAATGCCTTTGATTTTATAGATTTAAAATTTAATTTGTTTTGTTTTAGAAATGAATGTTCGAAAGAATTCATCAACTTAAAAGTTCCAACCATTAAAATAAAAACAAAAAATAAAATAAAATGATTAATACATCGACCAATAATAATACAGCAACAACAAACGCACAGCATACAACAACAACAACAACAGCAAAATGTGGAAATACAGAGACATCGTCAGGTGATGAACATGTTGCTCGATGTGTAGCATTAGAAAAAGCTTATGTACATGAAGTGTATGAACAATTTAATGAAACACCATGTGCTCGTCCATGGCCGAAAATTCAACAATTCTTACAAGATTTAGAACCAGGATCATTGGTTTGCGATGTTGGTATGTGTAAATTACTTAGATCACTTCTAGATTAATGCTCAGTTTTTGACACTGGTGCTTGTATCACGAGATTTTGGCCATATTGCCTAAATCTACGCTACGATTTTATAAATAGATCTTATCACTACGATTAATTAATATTTAGCCAGATAATCCAAAATATATATTGGCCTTTGTGTCATAGTTTTATATTTTTTCGTGCCATACGGTGGGTTAGCTACTGACGATGATACATTGCAATCGAAATATCAATATCTAGATGTAAGTTTTTTAATAATATTATTAGAATAACTTCAATAAGTGTGTTGTCTTTACTCTAGAAAAGTAAGAAGATCTATTTACATCTCTAGGGTCTGCACCGATACATCCGAATAAGTGAAAACTTGAATTTTGTTTATATTAACTATCTTGTGTTCTTTTAGGATGCGGTAGCGGTAAATATTTAAATGTGAATCAATCAATATTTAAAATCGGTGCTGATCGATGTAGTCGATTAACAGAAGTAGCAAGAGAAAAGGAAAATGAGGTTTGTATAGAAGAATTTTTATTCATTTCTCTGCAGTTACAAAAAAATGTATTATCAGTAATCACTAAAAGAGTCTAAGTGTATTGCGTGTTTGAAAAGTACTAACTTCCGATATTTCTTAAACCACCGACCTTTAGTTGAATTAAAGTACAATATTTTCTTATAGGTTTTATTATGTGATAATTTATCACTTCCATTTCGGGATGAAAGTTTTGATGCAGTATTATCAGTAGCTGTAATACATCATTTTGCAACAACCGAACGTCGTGTTGGAGCCTTAAAAGAATTGGCAAGATTATTACGTATTGGTGGGAAATTAATAATATCAGTATGGGCAATGGAACAAAGGCATCGAAAATTTGAATCACAAGATGTTTTAGTTCCATGGCATCGACCACAACATTTAAGTACACCATCATTGGAGCTCACGTCGACGACGAATACGTCTGAAGAAGATATGTTACCACCATATCATGCTTATACGCAAACATCGGATAGTGATTCTAATAGATCATTAAGGTAAGCCATTTTCTTTCACTTTCATCTAGAAACCATCAGTAAGACCGAATTTCAGGCCAAATTTTAGACAGAAACTATATGAAAATTTCCTTGAAAAATTTTACAGACATGCTGTGAATGGTTTTCGTAAACGTGGACGAACTAAACATAAAGGACGTTCAATAGATCCAAATTGTAGCTCCTCACCAAGTAGTTCCAGTTTATCAAGTCCAAATGAAACATGTTACAGTTTTGTTCGTAGAGCTCTCCAGAAATTAGCCGGTGGTAGACGTAGTGCCACTCGACACCGACCATGGTTTTTAGAATCATGGAATTATTGTTCCAAAGAACCAACACATCCACCCTATGATCTAGCATGCGATGATAACGAAGATATTCATGACTTGCCTATAGAATTACGGCGAATTGAAGAAGGTGAATTATTAAATTGTAGTAAACAAAATAGTTTAGACTTATATAAGAGTGGACAAAAATCGAAAAGCTTAGGTGATATACAAACGGTAAAACAAGATAATATTATTCGATCCGCATCGAATACATCAAATTTAAAAATATCAAACTTAGAAGAATTAAATAATAAGAACGAAATCGAAAATAATTCCGCAGATAAATCGAACGCCCCAAATGTAGTACCAACTACTAAATCAGTAATACCCCCGTCAAGACCAAAACTAGTAAAACAAAAACAATCATTAAATGAGGAGGACGGTGAAGACTTAGATAAACCATTAAATCAACGTGATGTAGTCGAAGCTTTGCCTGATTTTCGATTAATTCATAGCCATTATGGCCGGCAACGCAGCGGTGTATTCAAACAAAGTTCCATGAATGAAGAACTATTAAGCACGGAACGTTTACGAGAAAAAGAACGTGTTAAAAAGAATATCCAAAAGCAAGCATCCTTAAACGATGACCTAATATACCGACGGTATCGAACATTAGACTCGTTACGCGATTCATTCCTTTCAGTATCCACATCCAAAAGGTTTCAGCTAATTAAAAATGGTTTTACTAATAAATTAAAAACTTCCACAACAAGTATTGAAAAAGTGACAGGTACTTCGCTTAAAAATGGATTTGTACGTATTTTACAAGGATGGAAAACTGAAACAGTAGACGAAAGTGCGGAAGACACATTACAAACACCAAAAGCACAACATATAACAACAGTAACCGAAGAAACGCAAGCTGAATTACCAAATGAACGCCGACATTCACGTGAAGATGGCTCCGATTCATCGAAGGATAGTAGTTTACAAAGTGATACAAGTGTAGATAGTGAGGATAGCTTTGCATCTGTGATATTTGTACCAAAACAAGATTCACAAGAAATAACATCACCGACACCATTATCGCCAGCGAATCAACCAACATCACCACGTTTTAAATCATCTTCTGGTCCAACATCACCACGTATCAAACAATCATCATGTCCAACATCACCAAGACTAAAACAAATGCCACTATCTGTTTATCCATTATTAAAACAACCGACATCACCAAAGACCGCACAATTAAAGCAAGTACCATCTGGAGGTAAAGTTCTAATATATTCCCAAAGCACACCTTGTACTAAGCCACCACAAGTGAACAGTAATTCCTCCACGAATGGTGTTAAAACGAACAGTACTGTTATTGAAGAGCCCGACAATCCAGTATCACATCCTAGTACAACACAATCAGCACAAATACCACCTACTTCCAATAGTGTAAATACTGAACCAATAGTTGAACCAAAAGTAATTGAATCATCACCACCAAAAGACCTAAACCCATTATCAAGTCCAATAAACTCCACTGAATGTAGTACAAAAGAACAAATAATACCAGTGATACCAATAACCAAACTATCTGACCTTTCAGAACAAAAAACAATCAGTGCTTTAGAAAAGTATAAATCATTAGCTGAAAAATATAAATTACAACAGATACCTGCATTTCGTTCATTTTCAAAGCCATTTACAAACGATAAAACACGTTCAGATCGCTTACAGCAAATACGTGATTTATTAAATCAACGGCCTAATTTTGGTAAACGTGCACTGACAACACACGCACAACGTACTTCCTCCACGCCCTCATCAGCATTTCCGATGGTGCGGCGGAGTTCTGTACAAATATCTGGTAAAACTGAACCGGTTGCTAGATCTTTACCACGTTTACTATCATTGGAATTATTTAATCCAGAAACTGATGATATGGATAGTGATTCCAGTGGAATGTCATCACCAGACTCAGTGGATAGCGTTATTAGTGTATCAGGTAAGAAAACTTTAAATTTGGGTACTTGGGTTATTTTATAAAAATGGTCAGGCCTAAGACGGCATGATTGTTCCAAAAACAATTGTTGTCCTGTTAATATTAATATGAAAAAACTAATCCATCCACCAGGTATCGAACCCTGGACCTCTGGATTTCTTGTCCAGTGAAAAAAAAAGTGTTCGTTCATCAATATATGCATTCGTGCTTTTTACCATCAAAACGATTTTTGAATTTTTTCGATATTAGATTTATTTTTTTTGCCTTGTTAATTTGAGTTTAGTACTTTTTTCTTAATTCTACTTGAAGCAATACCCTAAAAAACATCAAACAGAATCATTCCATACATTTTCTACAAATTTTCAAGATTCTCACTATAATACTCTTTCATTGTGTTTCATAGAATCGCAATCAAAAACTCAAGAAAATAATCGATCCAAAGACGATGAAAAAAAATCCACGGAACCATCACCAGAGAAGCGTTTTGAAAAGTCTTCAGTCTCAACAATAATTGAAGAAGTGATAAATTCAGAGAGTGACCAAGAAACCACAAAATCAGACGACGGTGTAGAAGCATTACCAAAATTAATGAGTTTATTTGAAGCTGCAGCCAATGTTGCCAATTCGTTAGATGATGCTGTTGGTGCTGTTATACAATCAAGCCCACGATCCAAGCATAAAGAATACGAAAAAATTGAACAATCAAAAATATTAGAAGTTGTCACATTAGATAAAGAATTCGATAATGACTTCTTTGGTGATAATTTCAATAATATAATGTTAAAACACAACGATAGATCTGGTGAAGACGATGTTGGCGCAGAAAACAAGACTGAAAGTACACGATTTCCTTTTGATAATATACAAATTGTAGATGACATAGCAAAAGACAGTTCCACGTACAATAATTGGAGTAATAACTGTTTACAGCATCTAGCTGAATTTGCTGAGAAAATTAGCGAAGGTGTTTTGAAACAAATTGATGAATACCAAGAAGAGAATAAAAAGCATCAACATAAAAATCTTGAAACAACATCAACGGCAGATATTGAAACAAAATTGGATGCTTTCAACGATCCATATATTCATAAATTAAATGAAGAGATTAAAGACTTAACCAAACTTTCTGCTGAGCTAACAAAAGAACGTAACATGTATTTAACAAAATTAAATAATGATAATTACCAAATTAGTGATAATTTCAATAACTTATGTGATAGTAGTGACAGTGATTTAACCAAACAATTAGACAAAGATCAAATAAAAGTAGATGTAAATAGTAGTATTATCATACCTGAACAGGGTTTACAAGAACAGCAACAAATAATCAATAAAAATAATAATAATTCAAGTGATAGTTTATCATTAGGTAATACAAAAATAGCTCAATTATTAACTGGCTTATCACAAGAATCAAGTGACACGGGTGATATATCTGAACGTACTGGCAGTTCAGAATGGAGTTATAGTCGAGCAGAAACAAATTCAGTTGGTATTACAACAACATGTTCAGTGGGTGGTAGTACTGCAAGTTTAAATTCATGTAAAGATTGGACAAAATCACATCGTCGTTTAACTGATCGCCGATCAACATCTGAAGACATACCTGAAGTCAAACGTGCACCATTAGTACGTCAACATGCATCGTTCCAAGAACCTATGAATTTAGAAACAAATAATACCCAACCGGAATCGTTAAATATCTCGTTAAGTGATACATCACAGGAATCATTACCATCAGATTCCGCTGGTGGTGCAATTACTTATCATAGATATTATCATGTGTTTCGCGAGGGTGAATTAGATCAATTGATTGAACGTTATGTAGAAAATTTACATATTATATCATCGTATTATGATCATGCTAGTTGGTGTGTTGTAGCTGAAAAAGTACAAGTTTGGACCATCTGACCACTTGGATATCAAAATCTCATTATTGTTATTGTAAATACATTTATTCCGTTTGCGGGGCCACAATATTATATTAAACATAAATTGTATCATTCGTGTGGTTCTAGTTTTGTTTATTTTTAAATATTGTAATTTATATAATATACTAATTGTGTAAATTCCTAAATATAAAGAGAGTTCTTACAGTATTGACCTTAGATTTATCTCTAATTTAAGAAGCTGGAGATATTTAATTATTTAGATTGGATAAATTGATTTAACCATAGACATAGTATAATACTAGACTGCGCATTCGATGAAATTCATGTTCCAATATTAGAAAGAGATACAAACACGGTTACAGTAGAGCTATCTTTGTCATTCATAGAAACACTGCAGATCAGAGGCTGTCTGCTTCTAAAGTTGGTACAACTTTTCAATACAGACAGTATATGAATTGCGCAGTCTAGTAATACTATGTCTATGGATTTAACCAAGCTCTTATAAAAAGATATAACCTTTATTTATGCCAATTTAAATTGTCTTTATGGGAATTGAATTCGAGAAATATTTCTCGGTTGCGATCCGAAGTATTGAGTATCAAAATCAGTTTTGATAAAGTATCCCATGACAAATAAACACAATATTTCAAATACCTAGACCTGTTTTAAGGTTGTGTTTTTATTTTAGAATAAATTTCCTCATTAATTCACTGCACTAGCTATTGTGCTCATATGTGCTCGTGCTCACAATTGCGTTTTTTACAATGCTCACAAATGCGTTTAATTCGGATGTAAACGCTTACCATAGATAATACAATTGAGATGTATTACAATTGATGACGACACTATGGCGTATTAAATGTATTTGTAAGCACTTACAGAGCCAAATGAAACTATGTTTGTAATGCTTATGAGCGCTTAAAGCGTGTAAGAGTCCAAATGGAACGCAGCCATAGTAAATGTTGAATATGGCTCTTAAAAACCCCTTAGAATAAGTCACGAGACTGAACTCACAAGCAAACACGACGTGAACACTATTGGAGAGCCCCTGTGCCCATGTCTTGAGAGGCATAGGCAGTGGTTTCAAACTAAATATTTTACCCAAGTCGTGCACCTCTCACCCGGAGGCGTCTCGCCTTCGGGTGACAGGTTGTTCTCAAGGAGGGCACAGAGGACCCCTTGGTCTAGGTGCAGGGACCCGTATGCGGTACCTCTCTTTCTTATTATTATTACCCAAGTCGTGGATTTTAATAATTTTAAAGAGATGAAATCTACTTACACTTGTATAAATTATTTTTTCTTGAAAAATAAAATTCTTTGACAATAAATAAAAATATTTAACAAAAATCCGAAAACAAACGACAACAAATATTATAGCCAACTTAAATTATTAAAAATCAGGAAACTCTCAAAATTAGAGATTAAATTCAATTTTCAATATTTAACGTATAATCTTTCTTTATTTTGTGGCTGCTCAATTTTTATTATATATTTTGATGTAAACGTTTGATGGTGATTATATTAATTAATTAAATATATTATTGGTCACGACATATTAAGTTGTACGAAAAAAAAAGTATTATTACTTTAAACATTTTTTTTATGTTGAAAGAATAATTAAAATGTATACCATGCATATTATCAAAGCTTTATCACATTTGTAAATAAAACGATTTTTAGTGAATAATTAATTCATCATATTTAAATAAGTTAATCATTTTCGTTTCGAAATATAATTGAAGTGAAATGGTTCTTATTTTTTTGGGTGATGTAATGTTACAAAGTTATAATAGCTTTTGTAATAATTCTTAAATTAAATAGTTCAACGAACAAAAAATTTTAAAAAAAAGTTTACATGTTCCGTCTAAACTAAAAGAATTGATTGATTTGACTCACGCGTGATTAAGAATTATTAAAAATTGTATTTTATTTAAATTTTGAAAAATATTATTCACAGAAAATGTGTGTTGGACTTAAAATGAATTATTGCATAAACTTTTCAAAAATTTAAAATATCTAGCTAACTATGAAATCGGTATGACGTATTAAAACATTAAAAGTAACCTGCAAATATTTTTATCTTTTTTTGATCTGGTAATGTCAATCGTCCATTAAATAAAAAGACTTTACTAAATCAAATAAACTTTTCAAGATGTTTCTGGAAAAATTACGAAGAAAGAATTTATGTATTTTGAATATGGTTCATCTATAAATTAAAATAATTTGATTAAACATAACCTAAACATTTTGGCAGTTTAGACATGACGTCACAACGCTGAATATTACAAAATTGATTTTCGTCTTTAGTATAGTAAATAGATGATCCTTTGGAAGGATTTACATTTGACAATGCAAGTTTAAAACATATTTGTTTTAAATATTTACTTCCAAAAAATAGTTATAATAAAAAAAAAATATTTTCTAACGAATAATTTTTCCAATTTCGAGTTTATATCTTGTCTCATTCCACAATCTATTTAATCTAATGCTTATTCTATTATAATCGTATCATAAAATATTTTAAAAGGAATTGAATAATTTCAAACAAAAAGACAAAATATAAATTCATAAAAAAATATATTTTGATTATTATTATTTAAAATATTTATAATGAAAAAAAAATTTGGCAGTAATATATTTTTATATGTTATCTGTAAATAAAATAATTAAACCTTATATATATACCTAAAAAAAGTCTGCCAAAACAAAAAATATAAGTATTAATTTTTAAAAGAGCATACGAAATAAAACTTTTGAAATAATTTATCATAAATATATACATAAATTAATATAATATATAACTTAGAAATTGTCCAAATATTATATTATTGTTTGCATACACTGTGTTTCAAGATAAATTTTATATTCAAATCAGGTTATTAATGTTTATCACCTCCAGAAGATTCGATTCATGTTACTATCAAAACCAATCTAAATCATGACATTGAGCAATTTCGGTTCAAAGTCGGACAGACTTCCCTTAAAAGACTAAAATGTGGAAAATTACCTGATTGTTTGGTATATACTAATGGGTTTTTCGTGAAGGATATGTATACATGATTACATTACACTCAGGTCAATATGAAATGCGACACGCCGACACAGATCCAATTTTAATTTAAGTACTAATGATAAAAATATTCATTAGTACACACAAATTTAATATTTAACTAATTTGGCACGTGTCAGGTGCCTCTATTAAGGTTTGAAATGGATGGTAACTTCTACATAATCAAAACTATCATAGAATGCACTTTTCGAGGTTATATTTCAGTGTCAGTTTTTTGACGTTTGTGTCTTTAGAATGAGCTACATTCCCTTGAAACACTATGTACACAGAGTTATACACATCGAACTTGATAAAAACAAAAATAATTTAGAATATTCTTTTTTAATTTTTTCAATTCTGTGAATTGTGTTGACGACTTATTTCGTATTGAAAACATGTAAATACAAAATATTAAAATGGACAACAAGTTGTTATGGGGAAAAAAACCATAAAATTTTTTATTTTAACATTTTTTTACATAAATATAAAATATTTCCAAAAAAATTTAGACATTTACTGAAGTATTCTCAACTAATAAGTATAGGATTTAGCATTTTAGAGGTGTCGTGTCATTCCGAACATTCTAGTTCTTTTCAACGGGGTTTAGCTAGTAGACACATAGGTCTATCGCTCAATATACTTAGTGATTTATAAATTAGTGATGGGTGGAATTTGTACAAATGAGTAGATTATGACGTGTTTATTCACAGATTCCCCATTCAACTTTGAATTGTTTTTAAAAAGGCCTTACCAAAACACAACTCTTTTTTTTTAAAACAACTTTTTCCATTTCGTCTGTAGATGTTTTAGCTACAATAAATACAAAATATATATTTAAGTGTTCGAATAATTTTTGTACAACTGAAACTCTAGTTTGAAATGGGATTGTTACTAAAGAAACAAAAACCTGTTACTACAATGTCCGTTTCCGTAATTATTATTTTTCAGTCGAAGAAATTACAAATGTATCTAGTTTGTAGGTAACAATTTTGACAATCCTAAAAATTTATAATGTACACATTTCAATGTGTTAAATTCTTTTAGTAGTTTAAAGTTATCAGTTTATTTAGATTAAGTTCCAACTACCAATACGAGTACTAGACTACGAAAAGTGTCTATTTGTAGTACGTCAACATGCCTTTATAGACAGTCAATAGAATATAAATGGTGTTACAATAGCGTATCCAAGTACTACTATAGCTTATTTATTGTGAGTGTTAAAACATTCACGATACGCTCTGGAAGCAAAGCTATCGGTCTATCGAAGTTTGCTATGATATTTAGAGCTATTCTAGAAATAATTCGGATAACGAGTGTGTATTTTTACGTAATGTTACCACAAAAAACGGTAAATTTGAAACAAGATGCGATTATATTCACGAGATTTACGATTTTTGGTCTCAACCCTCGATAGTCGATAGATATAATATTTTAATAATATAATAGAAAATTCTACTTTTATAATTTTCTTGTTTGACATGGGACGAGACGCATGTTTCTCGACGAGAGCGAGAATAATTTATTCTGCCCGCATACGACACGAGGCGATAAATGGAAAACCTCGTCCCGTTTTGTCTCGCAACAACAGTATTTCCACTATGTTATAGGTATATTCTATATACTACATCATGTAGGTAAAACAGCACTGTTGACATATAAAAATACATTTGAGTTATTAAACAAAACATAATTACAGCAAACACAAGATGCAGTAATACTCGAAACGAGTATCGTAACACACTAAGGGTGTATTCGTTATAGGCGCTTTCAGCGATATTAAGCGTTGTTTTTAGTGTTCGTCTTGACACTTTGTATCACTGACCTACTATGGAGGTCAGTGCTGTGTATGCTGACAAAACGCGCGAATGGTTGAGTACATACAAAATCTTATTAGAAAAAAACCTCTACATTTATATTCAAATTGTTAGTTTAGGGTAGTTTGATTTGATTTTAAGGGGCTTTAAAGTCACTCAAACAAACATTCTAATGCTTGAAAAACAGCTGAACTGTTTTCATCCGCCATATTGAATATTGATGGAAATTGACGCTTACACGTACTTATAATTCCTAAACGAATGGCATTTTCAAAGTAGAGTAAGCGTTCATAATCCAAAATGAACCTCAATAAATTGTGAAACCGTGTAAGCGCCCAAAACGAATACACCCTTAATATAACATTGTGACGTCATATTTCTTACAAACATAACCTGAAAACTTTCTTGGTGGATTAATATTATTCATAGTAGCAATTAATTCATAAGCGGTTGAAATGACTTTTTGTACGAAATGTATACATTTCTATAATTTATTTAATTTAAAATAAACGAATAAAAACAATAATTACGGAAACCACTAGATAAATTCTGTTAATATGAAATTACACAATTGTAAATGCTATTTATAAATATATTTAAAGAGAAAAACGATTGTATTCTATGAAAAAAACAAACAAACAAAATGATCGTCGCAGAAAATATACACTTAATTAACACTGTGCTAAATTCACGATAAACGATATGTGGTATATTTTGTATTTGAAACCGTCAAAATACAAAATATACAATCGTCTATATTAAAAAATAATACCTCAGGATTGTTAAGTTTGTACTATCTGTAGCGAATTAGATAAACAAACAAAAAATATCATAGTCAAAAAATATTTACAATCTTACCTGCAATACTATGATACTGTAAAAAAAAGTATTTTTCAGAGACACTGGTGAAATTTAAGCTTATTATATTGAAGAAAAAATACGTAATATATATTAAATGCCCAATTAGATTTTTTATACAATAATATTATGTACTATAACGATTTTGTCATTATTATTATTATCTATTATTTAATCAAAACAGACGGTTGTGCTTATAAAATTTCATATCATTATTAAAAAAACAAACAATGTAAATATATATATATATATATATATATATATATATATATATATATATATATATATATATATATATATATATATATATACATATATATATATATATATATATATATATATATATGGGTGGATCCATCATTTTTCGACAAAATCGTCCGTACTTGGTTCAACGATTTGGCTGCCAAAATTTTTTTATCGCAAGTAGGGTAAAATAAAGAAGAGTGAAGGAACGTATAGCATAATAAGCCATAATAATTTAGTCCAAGACTGTACCGGTAGAAACGTTACACATACGATACTACATCATGTACGATACTTATATACGTATATATAAATACTACCTAACATTTTTATAAGATGCAATCCGACTACGTCACTTATATTCAGTGATGGATTTAAGCCTAGGCCCGTGAGGCCCGGGCCTAGGGCGGCATGATTTTAGGGGCGGCATAATTTTCGGGATGACAAAATTTTATAGACGAAAAAATATAATAGCAGTTCAAATTTAAAAATTGATTTGGTATAAATTTGCCTTGAATGTATACAAAATTTCTAGTAAAATGTATTAAATATTCTAATTATCGAATTTACTTTTTAATTTGTCAGTGCAATGATAATTTTTCAATAGACAATTATAGCCATTATCAAATAATGTTATATATTTATTTAACAAAAAAAAAAAAAGAAATAATCAAATTGAAAAGCTTCTCAAAAAATTTTTTTCAACACATTTATGTTTCGAAAACTTTTTTAATTTTTGTATTCTTAATAAGATCAATCTCACTATATACAGAGCACCCTGAAACGACTTCTAAATTTGTTTTCAGTCTTAAGTAGGAATAAAGTAAATTAATATAAATTAAACATCTTTTTAGTATTCGTTAAAAAGTCCGAGCTTTTTT
Source organism: Nineta flava (assembly GCA_963920215.1). NCBI lineage: Eukaryota > Metazoa > Arthropoda > Insecta > Neuroptera > Chrysopidae > Nineta > Nineta flava. The sequence continues at coordinate 94,287,942 of OY986042.1, forward strand.
TGTTTATAAAAGCAATTTTTCATTAAAAATTTTAAATTATATATTTTTTTACATCCAATTCGTTGTATCATCAAAATAATTTCAAAAAAATAAATCAAAATCCTTATCCAAAAACGGCATCATATCAAACGATGCCATCAAAAGGGCGGCAAATCAGACAGGGCCTAGGGCGGCAGCAAATCAAAATCCGCCACTGCTTATATTCCGCCAATTGATATACTGTTTGTTTACTCGAATAGTACAACATATAGTGTTGTCAAGTTGTATCTGTTCACGTATATTTATTTATAAAAATGCTTCACTTTACGTTGTTATGACTAAACAATGAGACGGTCAATAATTCTCGTTTTCTTTTATAATACACAGAACAAATTCAATAACTTATAGCTATTTTTTTAAAAGAATCTTAAGTGTCGTTTATTAAAAATAAAAAACTGGTAGAAATACTGCTTAAAATGAGTACTCTCCATTGCTTCCCATGTTAAATATTTGAAATTCCATTAAGTTTTTGAAAGAGTTGGTGTGAGTGTATAATAATCCCCTAAAAGAGTGTGCAAATGCATAAAACTCAAATTTTAAGCTCTTCTGTTTAACATTACTTTCAGAATAAAAAATTCCCAATTCAAAGAACCAATGGTTGTGTCGAAAAGTAATAGATCTGCATATATATATACATATACATATATATACTATATATTATAAAAATAACGAAAACTAAATTTTACCAGTTCACAATTTTTAACAAAAAAAAAATTTAAATGAAGCTTTACTTAGATGTCAGTGAAAAAAAAAGATAATATTAATTACCTATATTATATTATCACAACTTTGTCAAAAATAATTAATAATAAAAAAGTTTTAAATATTTTTAATTAAATATTATTAAAAAAAAATTAATATAAGAAAATATTACTGTTGGCTGCATCTTCATATTTTTTTAATTCAATTTCAATCATTTTAAGCTTACTTTTTTAAATATATTTTCGATATCAAATATAGTTCGCACACATTATTCAGAATAAATCTTTCGTGGATACACTTTGTTTAACATCGAAAGAAAACCATACAAATTTGAGGTTACATGCGTACAGTAAACCATATCGATGTCGGTCGTGTAATTGCGAGCTATAGGCACGAACACCAAGTTAATATCGTTTAGATTGGAAAAACGTCAAAGGTGTGTAGTTAATGGTCTAAAAGTTGTCAGGCTAAAAACCTAAGTCATTTTCACAAGGTTGGAAATTTGTCCACATATCCTATAAAGCTAACTAAATTGTCAAAATTTTCTACTACCTACATTTCATCAACCAATAGTGTAAATTGTCTTTCGGAAACGTTAAGAAATGATAATAAAAAATAAACAGGTTGGACATGCAAGAATCGTGGGTACATCAATCTGCACAGATTCCGTTTTTGAAATGTGCATAGATGTACTTCTCAAAACCTTTCACTGTGGAGCCATGTGGACGGAAGGAAAACTATCCGATCTTAGGAAAGGAAATGTTTGGTATACTGACGGGTCCCAAAACGTCACAGACTTGCGTCCGTGAGTACCTACGTCGGGGCTACATAAACCAGAACGTATATATTCTCTCGAACATTCAAGCTGCTCTAATAGCCTTGTCTGCAACTGAAGTCACCTCAGTGGTAGTCAGAGATTGTCTAGAGGAATTATTGATGAATTTTTGACAATTTAGTTAGCTTTGTAGATATGGGATACTGGGGCTGGTAAAACGGAACAATTTTAAATTAATCTGGATACCAGGTCACAACTGTTTCGAAGGAAACGAAGAAGCAGATACCTTAACTAAGAAGGAAGTCGGAATACCTTTTCGAAAATGACGAAAGTTTTTGGCCTGACGACCAATAATAATTCATTTGTACGAAATTTACATATAACGTTTCTCGATTGTAACGACATATTAGATTTCAATTACAGACTTGTCTTAAATCGATATAAACGACCGTTCTAACTACAAATAAAAAGAAAACCTGTATCAAATGTAGACTTTTTAAACTATTCCTCTTTTCTAAGTTTATTTAGGAATTGTAAGGTATAAAATACTTTTTAAAAGTCACTTTTATGGATAAAAAAATAATTTTATTTACGACAATCAGGAATATAAAAATGAAAAATCATATCTTCAGTAAAAATTTTATAAAAAAAAAATTATTTTATTTACAAATTAAAAAAAAAAAAAATATATACATATAAATATAAAATATAGTTTTGTAATAACATCTAGGACATTTGAGACATAATTTGTACTTTTACAAATAAGTTTCGTGGAAGATGGAAAAATATTTCCTCTAAAACACTAGTGTTGAAATATAGTAAAAGTGTCTCGCTAAATTTGAAACACTATTAGAAATCAGAAAAGATGTTAGTAAATTTAAAAATACTTTAATTATTTGTTGGCATAATTTTTTGCCTTTCTGGAAATTTAGTTTTACAAGCTGGATATAGTGTTATGCAAATATGCAAATTAAATGCATTTAATAAGTTTAGTTCTAAAAATCATAATTTGATATGTGTTCAATTTATTTATAATTCGATAACTTTAACTAGAATATAAAATATATCTTTGCTTCTATCATTGACGAACGACAAAATAAAATAATCCGGTCCAAAATGAAAACCTAAAAAAACCTGAGCTATGTTCTTAACGTTTTAAAGTGATCCAAACGGTGTTAAACTGAACTACTTACTCCTGCGCAAATGGAATTTAATATTCGTGTATGCGCATTAAGCGCATGCGTAAGCGATTCAGTTCAACACCGTTTGGATCACTTCAAACCATATAGAACGGACCTCTGTTTAATTTAATCTAGAGGTACAAAAACATAGTCGAAAATTTTTTTCTTGTAGAAACATTTATCCCAACCCCAAAATGTTAAATTCAAAAAAAGGTATATTTTAAACGCGCCCGAAAACCATGCCATGTTTTGCGACATAATTAACTAGTATGTTGCCAGTTAATGCTAAAATAAACAAGTGTCAACGATATACTAAAGCGATAAACATGGAAAACGCAAGAATAAAAAGCTATAAAATATTTATTAATTGTTTTCCCGTTAACTGGCGTCTATTTATCCATTGTTGGTATGGTTGCCTTTCAATTATATTATACCAACGGGGGTTACTAGCGTTTACTTAATTTGATATTTAAGAAGTATCATATAGAACCAACGACCTCTGGAATTCTAGACCAACACTCTGCCTCTGAGGTACCTGAGATGTTATGATAGTGGAATGCATATGATCTCTCACTACCTTCATGTCAATCTATTATTCATATATTATATGTAACAATATATTACATTGACATTAAGATAGTGAGAGAGATCAATTCAACCACCATAACATATCAGGCACCTCAGAGGCAGAGCGTTAGTTTAGAATGCCAGAGATCGTGGATTCGATTCCCATCCTAGATGTATATGATTTTTCATATCAAGCATTTAATGCCAAAGCTATAAAAACTTGTATTGAGATTGATTATAGAATTGTATGTAGGGTAGGAAACATCGACCTACCAGCTCAAGTTTATAATTTATTCACCAGAGAGCACATCCAAGTGCTAGAGTTCCCAATACAAACAATATTAACAAAATAAATTTATTATCTATGATATTGATATCTGACAGCACCATGGCTAATTACGTCACATATCCTATCATGTCACGATTGAAATGCAAGCTAATTTTTACAATTTTAAATAATGAATAATTTAGAATTGAGCAACAACAACAAAATTGTTCAATAATTTTTTGTCTATCTTCTAAATAAGTCGAAAAAAAAGTGATGCCAAATATTTCCGGATTACTCCATTACTGACTTATGATTTGAATAAAGTTATCAGGAGTCGGACATATTATGTTCTCAAAGAAACTAGAGTTTATCTGAGAAATTCACAAGGAAATCTGTAAAAAGTACTTTTGAAATGACCTTAGTATTTTGACATCTTTGTTCTTTTATTATTATTGCAAATAATTGATCACGTTGATAATCGAATTAAAAATATTAAATGCATTTGAAAATCATTGTTTTCAAAAAACCCTCTTTTTTGTGTAAGAATATAAAAAAATTCATTTGTGTAAGAATGCAGTCAATAATGTTACAGACAAATAATTAAATATAAAAAAATACAATTTTTAGTACATATAGTGAAAAAAAATGAGTTTTTATTTAATATCTACTTCAGAAGAAAAATAACTAAATAAATAATAATAATAATTGATTTGAAAATAAAGAAAATGGTATTCATAGTTTTTTTATTTGAAACTGTCATTCAAACACAACTTTGTGCCTCTCTTGATTCGGTAACTCAAGACCTTTTTGATATATATAATAATAAAAAAATAAATAAATAAAAATAATTTTATTATAAATAAAATTAACTCACTGGAAATATAAAAATATTTATTAAAAGACAAGTTATAATTTTAAAAATTAGACGAATTTAAAGTAATTGAAAAAATCAATGTCGGATAATTTTATATTTAATAAAAATGTTCATGAAATAATTTTAAAAAATTAGCAAAATTTAAAAAAAAAATTACTGTAATTAAATTTTCGTTATAATTTCATCAATGTAAGAACTAGATTATGTTCAAATTTTTATTCACCTCTAGATTCTAAATTAATCCTGGTAAAATTGCAGTTTAGCGACTTTTGGCAATTTCAACCGGGGGAAGAGCGATATTTTCAATTGTAAAAAAAGGCAAAAAAAGGTCGATATTATTTTTTATATTACGATATTATGTTCGATGGCTATTTCAACCGAGTACTACAATCTTTCACTTCATCGGTCCTACCCCGAGTAGGTCAGGTTTGCGTGTTTTTGGGCTTCGACACTAAAAGGCGTTCTATATATTTCAGATATCGTGGCAAAAACTATAATACTTGGTAGGAATAGTTACCTTATTGAATTTCAATAGTTTTTGCCACAATATGTGAAATATATATAAAAACCTTTTAGTGTGGCGTCCCAAAAACACACAGACACGACCAACTCAGGGTACGACCAATGAACTGAAAGATTATAGTACTCCGGTTGGAATAGTCATCAAACATAATATAATAATAATATCGACCATTTTTGCACAGTTTTTCATATTTTTTTATAAATAAACAATTGAAAATGTCGCTCTCCCCCAGTTTTTATTGATTCAGAGGCCCAAATATACCCCTTTTCGAATCCTAATATTTTTGCCGTTACACTGCAATTTTATCTTAATCCCAAATGTAAACTAAGGAGTTCATCTTGTCAGCTTTAACTAACATAAGCCGGTTATTTTTCTCCAAAAGTTAGTTTAAAAGTTAGACCTTGGAAAAATTAAGATCACCGCAACGCTAGAGAAAGAAAAATTTGGGAAACCATGCCATCTTACTAATTTTTAGTTTTCGTTTTAAAGTTTTTATCTTATAATATTTGACGCTTTAATAACAAGGATTGTTTTACAGATGTTATAATTTATTTTAATATTTAACAATTTTACAGATTTAATAATTTTATGGTTATTTGATGTAAACAGGCAATACATGGGTTCCCAACATATAGTTCAAAACTGAATCACCGTAGATTATCGCTTAATTAACATCGACATAAAGTATGGACTAGTAATAAAGACAACCTCTGTCTTTATACTCTTCGTCAGACGCATTTAATGCAACGAGCGCATGCAGATGGCTCAGTCCATTAGTCTTGGGCATAGTCGTTCGCCATTAAGAGCGCTCAATTTAGTTCGCCGTCCTATGGCGAACTAGTTCGCTCTTTCAGTTCGCTAGTTCTTGCATTAAAAAATGTTTCGGTACCAATAAATATTTAATCGTATTGAAAAAGAAAACAACTATGAACATAAATATTTTTTGGCGGTCGCCAGAAAAGCAAATATATAAAGAACTAAGAGCGCGATCATCGATGAACTAGTTTGCATAGCTTACCTGAAAGAGCGTTCTTCCAATCTAGGTCTTTCGCGAACTACCCAAGTCTAAAGTCCATCCTTTATGTGGATAGTAACCGACCTTTTCGTTTTAAATTAAGATTCGTTTTTGTTTCCGACAGAATGTCAAAAACTCAATGTGAAGAAATGAGTTAGAAACATATAGCTTACTCATCTCTTCACATTATGTTTTTAACATTCAGCCTAAATAACAGAGGGAGCAATACTATCTGTTTATTTACATAAATAATTTACATTGACCAATTTCAAATATGGCGTTTTGAAAATGCATGACATTTGTATTAAATATAAGATAATCGTCTTCCTAATTCGAAACATAATTATGAGATTTTAAAAAGAGTATAAAAATTAAAAAATGTTGTGTTCAGCATATATAAATATATTATATATATTTACAATAAAAAAATTGATGTTTGTTTAATTTATAACAAAATTATTATTTATTAATAATGTTGCCAAAAAAAAAAAGTTAAATATAAAATTATTTTAAGATTTAAAAAACATGTATTATTAAAATTGAGAATAATTTCGAAGTAAAATAAAAAAGTGCATAGAATTATCAAAATAATCTATTAATTTATTGAATATAGCCTGTCATTCTCATTCGATTCATTTTTATTAGTACCACTCTATATAACTGGACAGTTACCATGTTACGCCATTAGCTACACACATAAAGTTTTTAGTCACGCAAGCGCACTGAAGCAAATTTAGTACCTTGGCTAGTTGAGGCGACTAGACAGCGCTTCAATTGTATACGTTATTTCCTGTTTAGGCCCATAAGGATACTCTGTCCAGTTATATAGAGCGTAATGATTAGTACACTTACTAAATTCGTATTTTTGGAAGTACGAATAAAGAATACAAATAATCATATGGTTCATTTAGTTTGGGATCTACAGGGACGGATCTAAATATTTCAATCTACTTGCAGTAGTTTCTAAGTTGTTCACCAGAGTGCGAACACGAAACATATTGGCCGAAGGGTATGGCACGGTTAGTTTCTAAGTTGTTTACTATAAAGCATACCTAAGTGCTAGATATCTTTTAATTTCAAATCAGGATTTGCTTTTGTTCCGGACAGATGTCAAGAAAATGAATGTGGAAAAAAGAATAAGCAATACTTCACATCTTGTTTTATCTTATTGTAAATAGTACGAAAAACGCATGCGCCTAAAACCCTATGAAAAAGTCTGGATTTGTTTTACATCATTTACTTCTATTGTCTTTTACATCATAATTCGAATTTTTGCTCTAACGGAACAAAAAAAATTTAATTTCGTGGTTAATTGAATCTGATTATTGTTTATTTCATTCTTCTTAAGAATTACTAAGGACTTTTGCACTCTATTTGTATGGGCTACACAAAATCACCGGCAGATGGCTACTAATGCAATATGTATTATATACTGTTTATGAATATTAGGGAAACTCCTATAAATAAAGAGCAATGACAAGGCTCCTTGCTCAAGCAATGATAACATCCCAAGTCCCAGATACCCACAACTAACGAATAATACAGATACAAAAAAATATTCACTTGAGTTAATCCAAATTGTGGCGTAAGGGTGAGTAAGTTCACCAAAGCAGAAAGACACTTGATGAGGCTATAGAGTACAAGGAAAGAACATTGGATAAATTCGGAAGATTATAATTAAACGAATAAACTGTAGAAACTTTGGTTAATGTAAAAAATGCAAAATTTGAGTCAAGTTTATTTTCTTATAAAAAATAAATTAATACGTATACAAATATCATTTAAGCAATTAATTCAACATAATTTTTACCCGACTACGTCGAAAGAATTCTAGAATATAGGCGGCGTTTTTACATCATGCTAATAGCCATAAATTCCATTCGTCTTTTATAATATCGTCGTTCTAATTGCTCTTGTAATTTATGAAATTCTGCTTCATGTTCTAAACGTTTTTTTGTAATCATATTTTCTAACTTCATTTTATGTTGGTGAAATTCAATATCTAATTTTGATTTAGTTTCTAAACGTTCTAAATTTGCTTCTAATAAACGTTTTTTTAATATTAATATTTCATTTTCTAATGATGTTTTTGTTTTATCTACTGAGCCCAACATATCTGTTGGATTTATTAAGTCATCGATTATTCGTTGAGGTTGTTGTACTATTGGTTCTTGAATTATTTTATGTAATGGTGGTAATTTCATTGAAAAATTTAATTCATCCGGTAACATGTCACTGTGAATAAAATTTGAATAATTAAAACACTAATTTTAAAATATATAGTAGGTTTATACTAATATACTAATTTTAAAATTTAACGGGAAACAGGTTTAAAACAGTAAGTCGTATAAAAGGAATATAGCACGATTAGCCTAATATTATAAATTCAAATTCATGTAGGCAGTGTCAGAATGGCAGGGTGGCGTTTTCCACCCCGACCCTAGCCTGTGTAGCCCCCCATGCTTATTACCTAAACGAAGAAATTCGAATGCCTACATTAGCTGGATACCATCCAACTTAAACGTCGCTTATTGTGTAATCCACACAATCTTGTTTACGCATGTAAGTAGCGAGAGACGATTTTCCGCGCGGAAGCGGATTAAGACAAGACTTCGTTCTCTACTGGAGGACAAGAGCTGCTGGGCTCGTTGATTATCCTAAACATAGAATAGGATTTTATCAAGGGTACGGACGATAGCAGCTTTTACGAAGGATTTATTGACAATCTTGCTGAAATTTCTCCTGTTTAAAAAAATGTTGCTTGGTTAGCTCTAGCCTCAGGTAGTGGTTGGCCGGTCCTTAGTCATAATGCCACCCGTGCCCCTTTGGCACAGTACGACGCTGATTGTAGGTACCGACACCAATATGTAATTATTAATTATATTTTAGTTGCTAAAGAAGTTGCAATAGAGCAACGAAATGTACAAATTATTCAATTGTGGTTATAGTTTTTATGAAGTACTTTTGGTATCGAATAAGCTTTCCTCTATCTTACTTAGGATCAAAAGAAAGTATTCGTGACAGAATTAAATTACTAACATTTATTTCAAGTTGGTAGAAAATAAAATATCGTTTTTTTCTGATTATCTCGAAAACTATCAGGTTTTATTATATGTTATACCGAAATTAGTTTTTTTCACACGTTTATTTTTGAGTAAAAATTGTTTTAGTAAAATGTAGATTCGAATTGAATAATTAATCTGCTATTGTAAAAAAATCTGATATTAGGTAATATACTAACTTCGTGATTTCGGAATCTGTTTCATCATTCAACGTTTCATGCATATGTTGTGATTCATCTTCAGGTACATCAATATGGTCAAAATGTCTAAAAAAAGGCAAAATTTATTAAGATTTCTTGGCGTACCGCAAACGGGTAAAAAATAACTCACTCTGATTCCGCATCCATATCTTCTTGTGGGTCGGCTTCTATTACTTCTTCCTTAATTCTAGAACTACTTTCTTGAGGGATACTAAAAAAAATTGAATATACATGTATTAAATAGAACGCGATTCTATCTGGGATCATTTTTTACCTTGATTCCGTTTTAGTAATGTTTAACACATTCGTGAATAAGTTAATAGTTGGAAATTGTTTATTAATAATTTGAGCTTCTGTATTAATATTTGTGGGAGGTAAGCTAGTTTCAAGTTGTGTCCAACTAGAATCTGATTCACAATCAGAATCATTTTGTCTTTTTCGTTTCTAAAAGTTTAAAGATTATATTACACTTCGTTACTTGATCGGAATTAATTAAAATTTTCAATATATACCGGTGCGGTATTATCTTACAAACTACTGTTTTAATTACTTTTTTAACCAAATGTTTATTTTTCTTTGGTCGAAATTAGATTAAAAAATGTTTATTATCATTTATTTTGATACAATTCATTTTTTTATCTAAATCGGTTAGAGTTTTTATCAAAATCAAGAGATAAAAAATATGCTTACTGAAACAAAAAGTTCGAATTCAACTTTTTGTTTCAGTAAAAATATTAATTTAGTCTCAACAAAAAGAACATCCGAATACTGAGTATTCAATACTCCAAGCACTAGAACTCTATTTGCAATTTTATAGGGTTTATAAAATTTATAATAACATAATTGCATCAATTCGTATTCTTTAAAAAGCAAAGAAATCACAACTATAGGCAATATAATTTATATAAGAAGGCCGAAGAATCGTAAAAAAAGGAATATGAACCTTATTAGGATGTAAACTAGAATTAGAATCCGATAAATTATTATCATCCTCATTAAATTCATGCGGTATTAATTCCCATATCTCATAATCCATAACACTCGGTTCTTGTATTGAAGCCGGATCTCCAGAATTTTCAATTTGAGTCCTATATTTCATAATATTACGTTTTGCATACGCTTTTAATCGTCGCCACTGTTCTTTAATACGTGCTGCACTTCTTGAGTAACCATTTTTACGTAATTTATCTTCAATCATTTGCCATATCACTTTCTTCTTTTTATTTGTATCAGTATCGGGTCGTACATTTTCTAAAATTGCAATATGTTTTTTCACATAATCAACTAATAATCGTTTTTCATTTTCATCCCAATTCACGGATCGGGTACGTTTATCACCAATGAAACTATAAATAATAATTTTTTTTTAAATTTTAATTTAAATATTAATTAATTTCATTTTATACTTACTTCATTGATAAATATATAAAATAAATTGTCACTTGATTTGATTGTGTTAATCAGAGTTGATTATCGTTGTTACTATACCTCGGTATTTGAAATACGGTACACACATCATCCTAATTACTAGTTTTTTGAACGATCCTATTGTATGTATTTAATACAATGATGCCAAATTGCTTTTTTATATTACACAATGTGCATTACATTTAAAAGGTCGTTATACGCTGTGTTTCGTATCAAAAGTTCAGGGTCTAATAAATAGTACAATAATGTGCAATTAATAGAACATAACAATTAATAAATTGTTATATTTATATCGATAGTAATTGAATTTATTTTAATCAATCTGACAACTGTGTACTATTTAATGTTTTAGGTTAACAACATTATATAGCTGGGAAATGTACGCAAGTTAGGTACTTTTGTTATAAGGACTGCCTTTTTTTTTTATAATATGAAGGTATTTTTATGAGAAAATATATTTGGGAATATCGGGCATCTAAAAATATCGAATTTTATTGATATTTTTGTTGAAAAAAATCTTCCGTCAAAACTCATAAGTGGATTAATAATTTTATTTGTGAAATGAATCCAAAAAATCTATATTCTAACCAAGCTTTGTATACAAGCCTTATATATTTTTGAATTTTGATGGATGCTTTCCTAAATAATTCCATATTTATATAAAAAATTGTTGATTAATTAAATAAATGACAAAAATTAACTGTCATAAATTGATACTTAAGATAATCAATAATATTGAAAGAGATATATTTTGAAATTTTTTTCGCAATTTTGAAAAGATTTTTAAGAAATTTTTATATATTTGTGCCCTTTTTATATTAAATATGACACACATAAAATGTCGTAATAGTATATACTTATTCAGTACTATAGCACGGCTTACCGTCCTCGATGATTTAGTATCATGGGATCGGCAATGGATAAACTACAATCCACCTAGTTATACATCTGAAGCAGTTTTCAATAAACCTTGGGCTGATCCTGATATAACCGATTTAACTTTTAAACCTAAATGGAATAAACAAGATGGCCCGGTAAATCGTGTCAGTTATACATCTTGTTATAAAATTGAAAATGGTTATCCATTAAATCCAATCGGTAGAACTGGGTTACGTGGACGTGGTGTATTAGGTAAATGGGGGCCTAATCATGCAGCCGATCCAATTGTAACTCGATGGAAACGTAATTTTAAAAACGAAATTGTAATCGATCGGAATACATCGAAGTAATTATCTTTTATTCGAATCATTACCCTTAAATGTAATGACTAAATTTTCTTATAATTTAGACCAATTTTAGAATTTTGTGCAATTCAGCGGCGTGATACAAAAGAATGGGCTATTCCAGGTGGAATGGTCGATAGTAATGAAAAAGTTAGTGAAACATTACGAAGAGAATTCCAAGAAGAGGCACTAAATAGTTTAGAAGCAACTAATGGTAATAGAAATGAATTTCTTATCGATAGGGGTGAAAGTAATGAAAATTATTTTTAGAGGAAAAAGTCAAATTAAATGAAATGATAGCAGATTTTTTCAAAAATGGACAACAAATTTATGAAGGATATGTTGACGATCCAAGAAATACTGATAATGCGTGGATGGAAACAGTTGCATATAATTTTCATGATGATACCGGTAAATCTGTTGGGAAATTTACGTTGCAAGCAGGTGATGATGCAAGAAAAGTTCAATGGATGAATATAAGTGGGAATTTAAATTTGTATGCGAGTCATTTGGATTTTATTAAAATGGTTTGTGAGAAACATTCTGCTCATTGGTGAATGTACGTTTAATATTAATTCAAATGTTTTAAATTGAAACGCTACTTTTCTATAACTAGAAACAACAATCATTTGTTGATTCATGATTAGCTTTAATTAATCTCAAAAACGCATTTGTATCTATTTTTTGTAAAATCAATATTTTGTTGATAGAAACTATGAAATCAATCTCATATTCATTTTCAATAATTATTTATGGTAAATTTTTATAAATAGAAAATTGTCCAAAGACCATTAGATCTCCATTAAATATTCAGACTATTTCGTAAATATGTTCTAAAAAACATACTGACTAAGAATTTAGACTTTTTTCACTGTCGAATGCAACGAGCTGAAGCATAACGCCCTTAGACCAATAACGCGGAGCCATTATCATTTGCAGCGGTATTTTTGTAGTTTAGAATTCAACATATAACAATCAATTTTTTTTTTTGGAACTAGCGTCTATTTATATCCATTGCTAGTATATGGTTGCCTTTCGGCTTTATTATACCAACGGAAGTGGCTAGTGTTCTCTTAATTTGATATTTAAGTAATATCTCTGAACATTGATTACATTCTTTGACATCAAATGCTTCTATGAAAAATCATCTCTCGATAACTGAAGCTGAACAGGATGCAACTACGGTGATTTACCGGATTCATTACCGGGCATTATCCCCTGCGGAAGCATCTGCAAATAATGGGACTCCATAACGGGTCCATTGTGTGTAGATTATGTAGCGAGGATAAAGAAACATCCAGCCACATTATCTTTGACTGCGAACCTCTAGGTTCCAGCAGGTATAGAATATTCGGTGCATCTCACTCCGAATATATGAACCTTCAGGAAGACCTGATAAGCAAGCTCCTGGCTATTGCCAACATATGGGGGAAGCGAATCTCGTCGGACTGAAGTAGAGGGGGAAGCACAATGGACCATAAGGTCGAAGTGCAATACTTTTTAGACCCCAAGATGTATCTATCTATCTATGAAAAATCATACACATCAAGGATGGGAAACGAACCCACGACTTCTGGCAATTTAGACCAACGCTCTGCCGCTGAAATGTAATAGTAGTGAAATACATATGATCTCTCACCATCTTGATGTCAATGTTTTATTAATTTGTTTATTTACATTTTTTTCAATTTTTTTGTAAACTAGCGTCTATTTATTTATTGTTAGTATGGTTGCCTTTTAAGCGGTTGGTTATATTATACCAACGGAATGACTAAGTAATTAAACTATTTAAGTAATATATCTGAACATTGTTCATTTTAGCAATTTTACAAATTTCCAAAAGTCGTACTAGTTATAATAAAAAGAAAACATTAAATTTTATACATTGGTAGCAACTGAATTATTTATTTTTAGTATTTAAAAAATAATTATGTTATAAAAAAAAAATAAATTAGTACAGTTATAACAAAATTAAATCACAATTCTATTGAATTAATTAAATTAGGTTTTTTTAAATTTGTATTTATACAAAATATGCTGCTAATTGAGCCATTTTATCTTTTGGCTGTTTTGGTCGACTACGTCTAGCACCTTTACCACCACGACCTCCTCGTCCACGATTAGGTGCTGAAAATGGTCGAGATGCAATTGCCTTATGCTTGTCAACCAAGTTAGAAAATTCTGTTGCACAAAATACACATCCTTTCATTTCTGTTGCTTCCTTCGGTAATTTTGATTTTTCTGGACGATATTCAACATTCACTAATTGTGCTCCACAATCACATTGGTCTTCTTCAATTGTTACTTTTGTAGCATCTTCAAATAAGTGGATAATAACGTCACATCTAAGAAAAGAACAAAAATGATTACTATGCTCATATTTAGGAAGTTTACGAAAAAGTAAGTCTCGCTATACGAATGGTATAATAAAACATATTTACCTATTACATGTAAGTTTCCATTTTGGCCCAGAAGAAGGATCCAACGCAAGATCTCCAACTTCACATTCTCCACAATGAGCCACTCCAGTACTAAGCAACGATTGTGGACATGTTGGATGATTACAGCTATTACAACCGCTACCCTTTTTCATATCTTTAAACGGTGGATAATTGTAACAATATGGGCAAAATGTAAAACTTTTCCCTTTGTTACCCATAGTCCATGATAATAATTCAAAATCATCTAACGGACATTTTAATTCTTTATAAATTCGTATATTACCACTTTGTGGTAAATTATAAGTTTCATCACAATGTGAACAATGTAATCGTTGTGGTTTTGCTTGAATATATTTCATATATCGTCGACATTTTCCACATCGCGAATGAGCTTTCCCTGATGCAGAGAGTGGTGAAAATGATACTTCAAATAATTGATCCATACCAGTAATATTTTTTACAAAATATAAAAATTTTTGTCGGAATACCTCAATTGTATGTTGTAAAATAGCGTCGAAATTAGCTTTACCATGAGCAATTAAATTTAATTGTTCTTCAACTGATGAACGCATTGTTGGTAATACTAAATCTGGATCAATCTATTTGGAAAGTAAAAAATGAATTTTTTGTTAAATAAATGGAGACAATTTTTTTAAACTCATAGATATGAATTTTGAACTGGATTGTTCCAGCACCATGGGCGTAGGTTCATTAATTTGATAATTTAAAGTGACCTACTTGAGTTTCGAAACGCAAATGTTTTTACACATTAAATTTATTTTAAGTAAGCAGCTAAGTCTTTTAACGGAAGCAGCTAACTCCCGATAATTATGATGCTTGTATTCATCTTAAAAGGCTACTATAACCAAGGTTTTACAAAATTGAAGTATTAAGAAGACTAAAACGTCTTCGTAATACTCAAATTTGCGTTGATTTTGACCTGCAGTCAAAAAAGTTTGCCGATGCCTGATTTGTAGCATACTAAAAACCTATTTAAGAATCAGCCCGTATATCGTCGAAAATATTTCATGTGGGTTTTTTAAAATAATTACGTACCTTTTGATAACCATGGACTAAAACAATTCCTAAAGTTGTAGGTACAAGTTTACGACCAGTAGTAACAGTTACATAACTTCGCTGGCATATATTGTTTATATGAACGGGAATAGAAGCATCGGTTCCAATACCATGCTTTTCCATTAATGTAATTAATTCAGATTCCGTTAGATAATCCGGTGGAGATGTTTGTAATTCAACTAATTTATCATCTTGAACAGCAACAATTTCACCCTCGGTAAATGGCGGAATAATCTCATTTTTTCCTAATGCCTGCCAATGCATGACTTTTGTAAATCCTGGATCAATTAAACTTTTCCCGTTACTTGTAAATGATTCACCACCAATTTCTAAAGTAGCTGTAATACTTAAATATCGACAATCTTTCGCTAAAGTTCCTATAAAGTGTCTAGTAATGTAATCGTATAATTTCCATGCATCCCCATCTAATGTTTCTCTGTTCGCTGACTTCATTGGTGTGATTGGAGGATGGTCACCTACGTCCTTACCGCGTAAAGGTTTCCAAACACCACTATTTAATATTTCAGATACTTCAGTGCCCCATTCGCTGCTATGTTGTTGTTGATGTAAAACACTTCTACAAAAAATAAAAAAGTATGTATGGTTTTAAGACGGTGGTAAGCGAATTACGGAGAAAGCGTTCAAAAAGACTTAAGAAAACCGAAAATTTAGTTAAGTGATGATTTTGAAGTTATGAATAAACTGATTTTTTCCGAGAATGATTTTTAATCATTATAGCACCAAAAACAAAATGTAAAAAGATGTATTACTTACTTTAAATCAAAATTTTCTGGATAAGATGTAGTTTCTGTTCGAGGATAACTTATGTATCCTTGAACATAAAGTCTTTCTGCTACTTGCATAGCATGATGTGGTCCCATTCCTAGCCCAGAACTAGCAACACGCATTAGTTCAACAGTATTTAAGGCTAATGGACGTGCTTTTATTTTTTCTTTTTTAGAAACACTTAAAACTCTAAAATAACAATAAAATGATTCTTAAAATGAGATTGTAGTCTTTGATTATATTCATAAAAAGGGTTCAAAGAGGTTTATTTTAATATTTGAAAAAATAAGGCTGAAAAGTGTAAGTCGAACTTTGGAAATAATGTTATTACTCACTTTGCTTCTTTGTGTCCTTTGACCAAAGACAAAAACATTAAAGCAACATCTTTATCAAAACATCGAACACGATGCCAATCCAAATGAATGTCCCTCTCATCTTTAGATTTTACAGTTAATTGTAGAACCCAATACGGCTCAGGTTTAAAAGTTTGTATTGCATCATGCCTTTGTACACAAAATCCTAAAGTTGGCGTTTGACATGGTCCATACGATATTAACGACGCGTCTAAATCTCCGTATCGTCCTTGAAAGAATTTTGTTTGAAAACGTGTAAATGCACAACCAATTCTCAAATCTAATTCTTGTCTAGCATCTACACTTCGAGCTTCATTTTTATTTGGATACCCTAAATTATTCATTGCCGCTTTAATATCTTTTTCCGTAATAGCTGAAAAATGTGCACGGTATGTGACCGTATTGCTATACACATTACTTCGCATACTATTTTCCACGGCACTCATTACTTCGAAACAAATATTTTCACCTTCTTTATCACAATCCAACCATAAAACTAAATAATCACAATTCTTAGCTTCCTGCGCTAGAAAATACGTCATTTTTAATTTAGGTGCAGCTTCTTTTTTCTCTGTAGGGCATGAAAATAGTTCTACAGGATCAACTTTATCCCAATTATTAAATTTTCCGGGGAAATCTAAACTCATTACATGTCCGCATACTGATGTCATTTTGTAAAGGGCTGGAATATTCATAAAATTTCCAGTCCATTCGTGAATAAAACATGCCGAATTTAAACCTAGTAAAAAATATGTTATAATTTTTAGGAAATAAATGGGAAATAATTACATTTTTATGGCTAACCTTTTCTTGTAGAATTTTTCCCATTACTTAATATGGTAGCTAAGGAAGCTGCAAGGGATGGTTTTTCTGCAACCATTAACACAGTTTTCATTTTGAAAGATGAATTTTATCGTTTTTTTATTAAATTTTTATATATTTCATTCTAAAATTTAAAAAAATTTGAAATTGACAAGCGGCAGTTCAATAAAATCTATACTTAAGTGAAAATTAGTGTTTGAGACCGGCCAAAATGACAGTTATTATCATATAGAGAACAGATTTATATGACAATTGATAAACTCCTGTAACAAGAACTAGACGCCAAAAGAGCTCAGTAATATATTTATTACCATATTTCCATTTAAAATGTATAATAATAATATTATCATTAGAAAATAATTTTAATTTTATTGTTAATAAATTCAATTAAAAGTAGTTGTCTAAAATAGGTTAAACATATAATTTCCATGTGTATTTTTTTTAAATATTTGCAAGTGAAAATAAACAATAGTCTATATCCGATCACCTGTGGCAAGTTTTGAATTAACTTCGATAATCGATAGTAAATAAACGGAATAAAAGTGCCCCCACTGCTTCATGACCACTTCGTATTTTTCAAGAATTTTTTTCGGTTTTAATTTTTTAGTTTTTCTCGGTCTTTATGTGAGAACAAATAATAAAACCACGGAGCAATTAGAAGAAATTTTTCAATGTTTTGCTTGTTTTAGAGGTCACTAGATGGCGCTGGTGCTAGTTTTTCTCTCTAGTGTTGTAATAAGTAACTAGGTATTAAAATGGTATTAATAAGTTGATTCAAACGATTTTTTGATAATCTTGTTTTTTCTTTGAATATTATTATAAAAAAATAACAAAAAAGGAATATTATTAGCAATAAGAATTCCCAACAATTCTTCTTATACCGTTGTCATTTTTACTTTATAACTACTTATGGTAACACTAGAGGGCAATGAAATTCCAGCATCATTGCCATCTAGTGCCCTCCAAAATCAAGCACAATATTGGATCAAATTTTTAATTTTTCTCGAAAAATATGTTGTCACAAACGTTTTTATAAACATATTTGGAATTCATAAACGATTTCCAATCGAAAGAGTACTCACAAGAATATGTTGCTATTTTTAAAATATGTTGGTTAAACGAATATCCTTTATTAAAAATTATAAATTTATTCAGTAACTATTGAGTTACAAACGGAATAGAAAGTGTCACAAGCCGTCTCAAACGAAAAACAAAATTAAAAAAGTCATGCTGGCCAAAATCAACGCTTCAATCAAGTCACAACCGCTTACCCACTACTATATTTTATCTATGCAACCGCTTCAGTGATTAGTGTGATGTCAAAAGGAGGTATCTTTGTTACGGATATTATTTATTATTTTATAATTCCTCTTATGTCTATGATATGCTAGTTATGTCTATGATATGATAGTAAGTCACATCTAAACTTATATATTACTAAATACAAAGAGTATAAGATAGAGGGGAAGGTCGCGTATACTGTTACGAGGGCCATCTGATGTTTATGATGCAGTACTAAAGTACTGTCATGGCGGTTTAAAGTAATGCGTCATACTGAAAATACTACAGTAGCTTGTAACGGTCAACAACACTTCATTCTTATTTTAATAAAAAAATTTCTTTAAAATTAATTAAAAAAAATATGGTTCGGTGCAATGTGAAAGGATGTCTAAGAAAACGAAGAAAAGATAAAGAGCATTCTTTTTTTTTATGGCCAAAGAATAAACAAATGTAAGTATTATAGACCTTAAATTTATAGCGTCTCAAAAGTAAGTAATTGATTATCGATCAGTTTTTTTTACTTGTAAACATTTATATTCTGTAAATTTAATTTTGTTAAATTGTTTTATTTAAATTTGATTCCATAATTTTAATAATTTTGTTCGATAAAATTAGTGCTTTGAATTGATTTATAAATTTAATTTTGTAGACGCCAAAAATGGAAGGACTTTTGTCAGTATATAGGGTCTTCAAACAGTTTACGAATTTGTAACGATCATTTTGAAAAACGTTTCATCAAGAAAAGTACACCACCTAAACGACTATTGGTCCGGGATGCTGTTCCTACTTTACTACCGCCTGATAGTATTTTGAAAATGCCCAAGAATATGCCAAAACCTCCTTTGCCAAATTCGACTGAATCTCCTTTGAGAAATTCATTTGTAAACATCAACAATGACGAAGTAATATTTGAACGTCCAGCGTTGAAAGGTATTTTTTTTAAAATAATTTTAAAGACAACTGAGGATTGTTGCAGTAGTATAATATAAAAATATCACTAATATAATGTTATTACAGATGAATGCTCGCATAATGACAGAGGCATTAATTTTGAAGTACGTAAGGCTACTGATAATGAACCAGCTATAATTAATATTCAAACAAATAGCTTTGTGAAAATTTCATTAAGAGGTAAGAAGTGCTACTGCTTGCATAAGCTATGACTTCAAAGCAGACAAAAAAAACCAATTAATTGTATTTAATACTAGTTCACAATTTTTTGCGTTTGTGTCGAGTAAAAGAAGCTGGTGAGACGATAGAAAATGAAATAAATCCAAAAATGAGGAGATTAAATGTAGAAAATATAATTCAAAAAAAATTCAGTGATGTTCAATTGAGAGATAACTTTTTGAAAATTATGACTATTGTAACAAGTTGCCTTACAATTTTTCCAAAGTTTTATTATTTTAATACCAAAGAAAATGTGATATTTTGTTGTTAATAATTGTAAATAATTAATAATTAAAGTAACTATTGTTCAAAACATTTCCGAATCTAAATTGGAAATACTATTTTGAAGAATTTCTGTTACTATTGTTTCAAAAATTTCAAAATCTAAACTGTAAATATCATTTTTAGAATTTTTGTTACTATTGTTTCAAAAATGTCTGAATCCAAATTGTAAATATTTTTGTAGAATTTCCGTTTAATTATCTTATATGAAATTAAATACAAATTTGAAATTATTACTAAAAAGTGAAGAATAATTTGAACATTTCAAATTAACATTTTCTTTTCTTAGAGATGATAAAATAGGAAAATTGTAAATAACTTAACATTATTCGCATAGCATTGTAATCAATCCCCGAATACGTTATGATAGACATTCCAAATTGACCATAGCAACAGTGAACAGTATACAATGATTGCAATTTATTCTAGCTTAATATGCATAAATACCAGTGTAAAATTTGATAAAAACTTCAAAATAAAACTCGACGAAATTTACAATTAAAAATTTTTGATTGTAAAACCAATCCTTATCCTACTAAGTTTAATTTTTTTCTGTCACCACTTTTTCTACTAATCACAAACACAATAAGTTCATAAATGTTACAAAATACCTTCTATTACTTCATTACTATTTTTTTTCTTTTTTTTTTTCATTTTAAGACGAACCACAAACTGATAAATCAACGGGACCACGAAATCCAGACGCACTAATACAATTGATGGATAGTGAAGAACCTACTTTCAAAGCATCAGAAATGCTGTCAAACACTGTGGAGACAGCCTTACAAAATGACAGTGATATGCCCATATCGCTTACTAATTCTGAAGAACCAATATCTAATGCAGGATTAGAAGTGTTGCCATTTAATAACTGCGTGGGAACGTTTAACTTGAATATTTCGCCTGAGACTCCTGCGCAATGTAGTACACCTAAAAAGAATAATGAGTTTATACGAAAGCTTAAACTTTTTTCAAACAAACCGCTGTGTCAAGTTAATGGATCACCTAAGAATACAATATATTCTAAAGTAAAAAAAATTCAAATGTTAACACCTAAATCTTTAAGGCTGTACAAAGGAGCTAAAACAATAGGTCGCTTGCGAAGCCAAATTAACAGAATGGGAAAAAAATTTTCTGTAAAAAAAAAAATGAAGCAAGACGTTGAATCAATAATAAATGCGTCGTCAAACTACTTGGGTAAAAAAGCTTTAGTATTATTCGCAACTCAATTACGCTTATCTGCGACGAACAAATATGCAAAACGTTACAGTAATGAAGTGAAAGATATTGCATTGTCTATAAAATATCACTCTCCCAGAACTTATAAGCTTTTAGCGAAATTTCTACATATACCAACTATAAGGACTTTGAATGAATACCAAAAAGATTTTCCTACCACTCCAGGTTTAAATTTTGCGGTTTTAAATCAACTGAAAGATTCGTTTGCCAAAAGCATTCCTGAAGATCGTCTTGTTAGTGTTTTATTCGACGAAATAAGTTTAGCCACTGAAGTTCACTACGATGCAGCTAAAGACATGTTCCACGGTTATGCTGATGATGGGGAAGAACGTAAGAATGAAATAGCGCATTGTGCATTAGTAGCAATGATAACTTGGATTAATAAACCAATGAAGCAAACAATTGGATACTGGTTTTTAGGCAAAAAAGGCAATTCATCGAAAACTCACAAAATAATGGTTAATACTATTAAATGCTTAAATGATACGGGTCTTATCGTCAAATGCTTAATTTGTGATCAAGGAACCAGAAATACTGGGCTGATAAAGAAGTACAAAATAACGAAAGATAAACCTTTCTTCGAGTTTGAAGTTGGTGACGAAAAACGCAAAATTTATATAATTTTTGATCCTCCTCATTTAATTAAATCTTTTCGCAACAATCTATTCAACAAAAGATTCAAATACCGAGGTGGATACGTAGATTGGAAGCTTATTTACAAAGTTTATTTGTTGAGTAACCAAATGAACATTAATTTTATTCCAAAAATCAATGACCGTCATTTTGGAATGCAACAAAATGCAGCAAAAATGACTGTTTCACTGGCTACTCAAATTTTTTCCAACTCTATGTATTTAGCTTATCAAGCTTACAGGATGATAAAACCAAACGAATTTCCCGACAATGATACAACGGCAGAGTTTTTATTGGACATGGATAAATTATTTGATTCTCTTAACTCAAATCTTCTTCAACCAACAGTAAATTCAAAATTAAATTTTGCTATAACCGAGACATCTGGACACATTGAATTTTTAAATGAAATGCTGCTACAATTTGCTAATAGTAAATTTGAAAAAGGAAATGATAAACAAAAGGCTATTCCACCGTGCATCACAGGAATGATCCTAACTATTAACAGTGTCTTAAAATTATCTGAAGAACTGAGAAAAGAGTATAATATGCCAGCATTGAAAACTAGGCGTCTGAATCAAGACCCTCTTGAAAATTTATTTGCCGTTATTCGTCAACAAAATGGATGTTCAGTTAATCCTTCGACTAGATCATTTGAAACAGCTATTAAACAAAATTATATCACGCAATTAACGAAAGTTACAGAATCGGCTAACTGTCAAGATGACGAAAACATGATTTTTGCAAAATTGAGCAAGCTTAGTGCTGCAATCGCCAAGCCACAAAAAACTCAACAATCCTTACGAGAAGTTTTAATAGAAGCTTCAAATCCAGTCAAACAACTGGAGAAAGATATGTCACTGACAGAAACAGCTTCATTTACCCATGAAAATGCAATTTATTATATTTGTGGGTATTTAACCCGCAAATTTTTAAAGATTCACAAAAACTGTCAAAAATGTGTAGATTTTCTAATACTACCTAAATCGGATAATAATTATCAAGAATACAAACTATTTACAATCATGAAAGATTATGCTGATAAGAATGGGCTTCAATATTCTACGGAAATGGTATTTACAGCTGTTCAAAAATGGAATACCAAGTTTGAGGAAATTATCCGTAGTTGTATTCACGAAAAAAATGTATCGGCTCTTCTATACTCAAAACTGAATTCAGAATTACCAGCGTTTCAATTATGTTCCTTGGATGCTACAACATTATTTTTGAATATATTTATAAAAACTAGATGCTTCTGGGAAGCGCGATTCATCAGACGTGACCTCAAAAAGACTGATACCGTAACTTCTAAAAAAATCAACAAAAGGAAAATGTCTAAATTTGCAAAATCTGCTGCTGAAGAAATACCAATAAAAAAATCAAAGCAAAGCGACGACCAAAAAGGAGAAATAGAGGATAGCGTGCTATTAAAAAATACAATATCACTATTGTTAAAATAACAGTTTACCATTTTAGAATTGTCATTAATCAATTTTTTATTACTATGTATTTGCAGATTATTATGACTTACTAATAAATTTCAATAATTCTTAATTATTTCGTTATAAATTATTTTTTTCACATTTTATCTTTAAAAATTAAATTTGAACTGAACTGAATATCCCGCGCGTTTTATGTTTTTACGATGCATCACATTCACTAGAGGCGCTGAAACTCGTGTACGCTTTTTAACATTACAACTAATAGGAGCCTTCCCCTCTATCTTATACTCTTTGACTAAATATATGTATAATATTACATACAGTAACACTTAGAATGTTTGAAATAGTTCAATTTTTATGAATGGGTGTGTACATGAAGTACAAGAAAATAATATAGATCCAATGCTTTCCTTGTCTTTACAGCTTTTGGGAAGTTAAACACTAGGATATTCACTCTAGTGGATAAATTAGAAACTAAAGCTAGTAGATCTACGTTTCCTACCCCAACCCTCATGACAATCCCTTCGGACGACAAGTTTAGTGTTCGCAGTTTTGCACTCTGGTTAACAACTTAGAAACTACTGCATGTAGGTTGAACTATTAAGATCCGCCTCTGCCAGAGATCCCAATACTGCTTTCGTTATTATATAGATAAAAGCAGAGCAACGGAGCGTTTCAGCCATTGACCTCTATATAACTGGACAGAGTATGCTTATGGGTCTAAACGTGAAATTACGGCTCCAACTTAATGGTAGTCAGCGCCGTCTCAACTATCCAAGGTACTAAATTTGATGTGTGAGGAAATACATGTGACAGCCACACAAACACTAACATACATTCTTATCACACATACATGTCACGAAGGCGCGCTGAAACAAAACAGTTCTTTTGCTAGTTGAGGAGCGCTTCAATGTAGTTAATGGTGTAACATAGGATAATCTGTCCAGTTATTTAGAGGTCAGTGGTTTCAACTTAACATGAATCAGGCCGATGTATTCACAACACTTATCGATCTACATTATTTTTATGCGATCGCTTAGAATGGAATAACCACATATGCTTGTAGTGTTTATTCCATTCTTGTATCTCCTCATGAAGTCACATCATACGGCTATGACACTTCTGGTTTTCTTGGAGCCAAAAGTTACTTCAATTTTATCTTTCGATCGAAAATCCACAAACAAAAGTTATATCATATTTTCTGATGAAAAGTGAAATTTTCCATTTTATAATCAATTTTTTCTCGCCAATATGGCCTCGCTCTTTTGTGATACGAGACATGTCAGTCAGAATACGTAAGCGATCCAATGCCTTTGTTTATTTCAACAAGCAATTCTAATACTGAGAAAATGATTAATAACATGTAAATATAAATGGAAGATTTTGTTAAATTTCGTTTCCGTATAGAATGCGGATCCGTCATGCAAAGCACATGCGCCTACGTGCGGTTCCGTCAGCCGCGTTACTAACGAACAATATTTTTATACCCGGTATATAATATATACCAGGATGTATTAAGTTTAGTTCCGACTTTGCAATGGTTGAAAATTTTGATCGCAGAAAATAAATTTTGGTATAGGTGTTCATTAAATGACCTAATTTGTCCATTTCCGCAAATGTGCCTGTCCGCCCGTCCGTTCGTCCGTCAACACGATAACTCAAAAACGAAAAGAGATAGAGAGCTGAAATTTTACGTGTGTGTTCTAGAGCTAAAAATTAAGGTCAAGATCGTGAATGGGTAAAATCGGACTATGTTTGGGTAAAATGGGAAAAACTACCTATCTTTGAAACCGTAAGAGATAGAACAAAACTTTAAAATTTAAAAAATATTTCTTTTTTAAAATTAAACTTTTGTAGCTTTTGTTTGGAATTTTTTTTTCATAAATTCAGTATATAACTCAGTTGTTATTTTCACTTGTTTTTTAATTAATTACCCAATTAAGGATGTTCCAGCATGAAACTACTTTTCGACAGATTTTGCTCATATTTTTTACACACGCTAAAAATAACGTTTTCTAATAAATCCCGAAGTTTCAGAATTTTTTACCGTTTAGAACGTGAGATAATTAATAGCAAAGTAATCATTCACTTTCACTCTCTCTCATTAGAAGCATGTAAAACTTCATGCGCGCCCAACTATTATCTGTTGTATTAAAAAAAATACTCGACTGAATTTAAAAAATAACTAGGAAAGAAAAGATAAATATTTATTAATTAAATTCGCGTTTAATAAATAAATTAAAAAAATCGCATTTGCCGTTTTGTTTTCGAAATTCAAAAGTTTAAAATTATTTAATTACATTTATTTGTATATATGAATAGTGAATATATCTATGTGTTGTGTGTGTGTATACATGTATTTGTTCCATAATAAAAGCAAACCGATTTTTTGTCCTTTCTATTTAAGACAGTGCTGGAACCTTCTTAAGTAAAATGAATTAACATTTTTTATTTAATAAAAACAATAGTATCGGTACTTATTGAAAATAGTTGCGTTTATTGAATATAATTTCAAAATGTTCTAGTTATAAAGAATAGTATATAAATATTAAAAAAAAAAAAAAACTATTTTAAGAATTATATTAAATATTCATATAATTTAAATTCCAATTTTGTAAAATTGTCATAATAATTGCAAACAAATATAAGAAATAGTTTGTAATACATAAACATATCAGTACACGGAGAATTTTGTATTCGAAGATCACAACGCCAGCAGAACTAAAGTTTGGTAAGCCATGTGTGTTCTTATGTCAACAACAATATTATGTTGGTGTAGTCAGTAGTGTACTCGCTTCTAAATCTCAATTTACTTTCATACCTTTGCGTACACACTATATATTCCCTTTGTTACTACTGTAACTATCAACAAACTATTGATTGATTTTATATTTCAAATTTTTTTTTTTGCCCCTATTCCTAGAACATTGGTGCGTGTCTCACAATGACATTAAAGGTGAGACACGCACCAAATTAGCAACAAGCAACATATCTCTGAATCCATATCCCAGAGATAGTTACGATTAGCTAATTCATACTGATGATGACTACATTGTAGTCGAAATACGTATTTATAAAATATAAACAAATGTTCTAGGAATAGGGGCAAAAATTTGAAATATAATTTCAAAAAAACCTAGAGTTTTCTTTGATTATTTTAACAATCTTTATTATTGATTGACTATTTATCAGGCAAAATAAACGTTTGGTTTCAATTCCATAAATTGCATTTTAATTTAATCTTGATTAGAGTAGGCAGTACGGTTTAGGATTACTTGAAACCTTCTTTTCTACACCAAAATTTGGTACCCGAGTAGGGCGCCAATTTTTTTTTCTTTCAATAATTAATAAACAGCTCTCACGTATTGATAGTATTATACACAATTTAAGCCATTTTTTTAATAAATTTTCGGTTCGATTTAGTTACACATTTTGTCGTATAATATTTTAACACTTTCATTTAACTTTTTACAGATTTTATTATATCTAACATTTCGTTTACAGATTCATAATAATTTTTATGGTTGTATTTGAAGTACCCGAACAATACATGCCAGGTTTCCATAAACAATTCAAAAATAGACTAATAGATTAATTATCTTCCTTTATTTATAATTGCTAATATACCGTCTGTTTTGGAAAACTTTGCTAATAGAGAATCAATGTTAAATATTATTTACTATAATAACTACACAATGCTTCATAAAGAAATAAAAATAGTGGGGGTACTCTGTAGTGTGTAGTATGTGTGTGCATACGTAATGAATAATAATATTATAAATTAAGTGGGCATCACTCAATCCCCCACTCTTAAATGACATCAATCAAACATCATACCACAAGCAGCCAAATGTTTGTAAGTATGTGTATGTATGTATGGTTTTATAGTAAATATTTTATTTATTTATTTAACATTGATTTCCTATTAGAAATGCTTTTGAAAACAGACTGTATATAATATATATATATATATATTATATTTATACTGTCTGTTATTAAATTCAAAAAGCCAAGTATCAAGAACTATAATACGCTCAGGCTAGAGAGTCCATCGTTGCCAACAAATACATGCACTGAACACGTGAACATATGTCAAAACTGTTCAGCTTCGTTCTATAATTTTCGTTTTTTATTCATATTATTTTGTTATAAATATGAATATAACGAATGGAAGCAATACAAATAATAACAAGAACAAATATAACAATAAAAAATAAAAATAAATATAAAAAAAAAAATTAAACAATCAAAATCATGGATCACAAAAATGATAGCAGTAAGAACAATTCGCAAACGAATGAACTGAGACTTGTATTAATATCATATTACACCATGTGCTATGATCAGACGATTTCGTCTTTTTATATGGATGGACGCTCTAGCTTGAATTTACTATTGCGTGTACTAGCTGATACACTCAATAGAAATAATAACAAGAACAAATATAACAATAAAAACTAAAAATAAATATTAAAAAAAAAATCAAACAATCAAAATTATGGATCACAAAAATGATAGCAGTAAACAATAGTTCGCATACGAATGAACTGAGACTTGTATTAATATCATATTACACCATGTGCTATGATTTCGTCTTTTTATATGGATGAACTCTCTAGCTTGAATGTACTATTGAGTGTACTAGCTGAAGTAACTAATAGGGAATATGCATGAAAATTTTTTTTCACATTTATTTTCAGAATATGTAAATACTGTTAATACAGTAATAATATTTACAAACGAAATTAAAATCCGACAAATATCAAGGAAGCTATAAGTTTTTAAAGATTATTATCTGTCTCTTTCTTGCAAAAATACTAAAAACGGAGTTTTACGTGTATTTTAAATGGTGAAAGTGTAATATGACGTCACATAACATATCAAGAGGGCTATCACCCTCTTTGTCTAATTAGGAATTTCAATGATTCATATCTCGCTTATTTTTAAAGTTATTTAAAAAGTAATTTTACCTTGATATTTGTCAAGTAAACATGCTTCAATTCAAGTGAAAAAAAATTTTCATGCATATTCCCTATTGTGGCTTGTTTAGCGTAACTTTTTTCATCAGACTATGAATTGACTATAGTGCTGTATATCAATTTGGCATAATTTTGTTAATAGTCCCATTGATTTGAAACTAGAAAAATTTCTCCGTGTAGATATATGTATAAATATATGAATGTAACATGGGATAAAGGCGCCGGACCATCAGCGTCTGGGAGGGAAATCTCATTTACTAGTTTCAGTTTGTTATATCAGCATCCTCCATTGGATCATATCATCGTTGATGATCATCATATCATCTCGGTGCATCATCATATACACATACATATACATAGTGGGGGTGGCAGGCACATAACAGTTCATTTGTGTCTGTACTTCTGTATCTGTGTTCTAGGGCAATGTACGAGAACGCACGAACTTTAATAATATAACGGACGAACGGATGGACATATATACACACATACATTAATACATGCATACTCTACATACAACACACTAGACTGGGAACCATTGATGACGTCACTAAAATTTTAGAGTTGCGTCGTTTTCAAATGTATGTATTTGAGGATATGTTTATGTGTTAAAATATACAAACACATGAATGTACGTATTATGTATATCGTAAGCATAATTTAATTTGGGAACGTAATCATCTGACTAGCCATATGGTACATTTATTGTATTTTTCGTTAGAACTTGTCCGTAGGGTGGACTTATCTCTGAATATTACATTTCTAAGTCTGACCCACACAATCAACTTTTTGCGAAATTATTTTCGTTGAAAATATGGATCGTAGAAATAGAATTTTGGCATAGGTGTTGATCAAAGGACAAAATTAATCCATTTCCATATATCCGTCCGTTCGTCTGCCTGCCCGCCTGTCCTTCAACACGATAACTGAAAGAAACGAAAAGAGATAACGAGCTGAAATTTTGTGTTTGTGTGTGTTAAAAGTAAGCTCAAGCACGTGTATGGGCAAAATTGGACTAACTGTTTCTCCGCCAGGTTGGTGGATATCCAGCTTTGAATACGTAAAAGATAGAACAAAATCTTAAAGACAAAACATTCCCTTAAAGGCAAAAAATCAGCTCGTTTGAAACTTTTTTTCATAAACTCAAAATATACTCGGTATTTAAGCAATTAACTCAGTTAGTTGTTATTTTCACTTGCTCTTTGTTTCGTTTTCCTGTTTACTATCAATTCTAAAAAGAACTAAGAATATATCTAATGGCTAGAATGTTAAGATGAATGTCAAGATAAATGGTAATAACGCAATTCGATTATAAGGTGCACAGAAACTAAAGCCGATAGAGCTTTATGTTTGGAGAACGGTTAGCAAATGGAAAAGAATTAAACCATATGTAATTAATTGATTAGTCCAGTCAGTTGTGGATTTAGGTGTAGACCGTTGAGATTGGTGCCGCCTAGGGTTGCAAATTTAAAAAAGAATCAACAGAAATAGTAATCAAAAGAAACACAAAATATGGAATATTTCCCTTCATATTGGTAAAACGGAAAAACTTAGTCTGAGTAAAGTTGTATGCCATTTAATTTTACCGCAATTTATCTCCTGATCATTTTTTCTCGAACTCAATTATTTATAAAAATATTTACGATTTTAATGTAATAATAATGAATTTTAAAATCGCTCTCAGATCTACGTCATTTTAGCAAAGGTGCAGTTTCGAGAATAAATAGTCGAACATGCAGTTAAGAACGTATGCGCACTTGCTAGCTTGAATGCGGACCCTTTTACAGGTAACAGGTAGTCAACGTACAAATAAAAGTTAATCATTATAATTATATTAACAACTTTTATTCGAAATATTTTCCCGAAATCCGAATAAATAAAGCACAAATCAATTATAAAATTTTTAAATTTTAGCTATGCTTTTGTCGTTGTATGTATACTCCCGTTCAATAAAATTGAACAGATCTGAACATAATCAGTCTCTCACAATTATTCTTGATTATTCTTGTAGTAAATGTTTTTGTTTACATAAATTGTTTACATAAATAAAAAATATAAAACTTCCATTTATTTTTACACATTTAAAAAATATACTACTTATCTTTGTTTATAAATAAATAACATACAGAGAGTTACAAAAGTGAAGAGTTTTATGAAATGTAAGAAAATTAACATTTCAGGTCTGTTTATTTTTTTTGAACGGGAGTGTACATAAAAACCTTATTAATCTACGTTAAAGTAAGAAAACTCACTTTGTCTACTTAGTCTATTTTTATAAATTTCAAACTTTGATATCTCCAAACAGATTCAGTTTATTCCACGCAAGTGATACAATTATGTCGATTAGCATGTGCCTAGACAAATGATTGGTCTGAATTTGTTTATACCGACATGTATATGATAATATTTAGTACATAGAACTGCTGTGTAAAGTTAGTTCTCTGAGAGCGCGTGGTTTAATTTTATTGAAGTTGGAGTAAGTAAACCGTATACGTAAATTTATATTGATCAGAAAGAGAAAGGATATTTTATAATATAACAACACTACAAATTTATATATATATATATATATATATTGGAGAAAGGAAAATGTGTGTATTAAGACTGATTTAGATTACACTAATGAGTGGTCTAAAAAATAAAATTTATTTTGTCATTCAAAAATTAAACCAAATATTGATACAAGTATGATGTTATATGGGGGAGTGAAATGAAAGTTTATATTAGACTGACACGTATTTTTGTAACAATTGGCTATGTAACAGACGGCATTGATCGGCATTCGTGTTTTAAATGGGAATTCAATATGGTATATGAATGTTCATTGCTATTGTATATCGGCAATGATATATACTTATAAGTATAAGTATATTTTATAAGTATATTGTACCCCTTAAACTCGGCCTTACGCACTTCCGTGCTCTAGATATAGGATATGTTTTCACATCATGCCTGAGTTCCTTTTTGTTTTAAACTTGTGAATACTTTCTTCAAATTTTAAAGTTTCTCTTGTGTGATCCACACAACACTTACAAATCTCGGTATCAGCCCAAAATTTAATTTTTATCAGCCCGTTTTATCAGCCAGTATCTTCGAAACTCAAATTTTCGAACAAATCGTTTATGAGGAGGAGACAATTGGATCTCTGTATCTCTGAAACTGTTCATGGTGTATTATAAAGTTCAACATACAAGATTTTTGACATGAATTTTACCAAGAATTTGACCAAAAACCAAATTATGCCATTATATATTGTTTTAAATAGCATTTCGATGGCTTAGTTGGATGAGCGCTAGTCCATTCAGAGGGTGAGCACTGATAGATTTTTTACCTGTGTACCATATGTTAGTTATTTATCTTAAATTCATCTCAAATTCAATGAGCTCCAGCGAAAATCATTTTCCATAAGGTTACCACTGCATTGCTCAAAGTGTAATGAAAAGCTTATCGAGTGATTTAAGTCAATGTTTAAAACAAATCGGATTTTTTAGACATTATTCATACACATGTTATATCTCAAAGTATTTATTATACTCAAAGTATTTCCAATATTCTGCGATATCATCTACGCTTTCACTATTATTTTAGTGTATGCAGTATTCTGATTCTGTGTATATTAATTAATTTCCTTAGAGTAGTATGCGTATATGCCGCATATACGAATATATGTGCAAGCAATAGTATACCCATTCGAAAAGTCGGAACTTTGCTTGGTAGTTCCGTTTTTTCGCCTAAATTATGTATACTGTAGGACCGCGATTGTTTCGACAAATGTGAAAATATTCTCTTTTGCTAATAGAAAACGAAACATCATATTATAACCCGATCTCAGGGTGGAAAAATGGGTACTAGCCAGGTCACCAACACTCAAATTTTTTCCCTTCTAAAAGTGACTTCAAAAACCCCTAAAATCAAACCGAATCCCCCTAAACTGTCAATTTGAAAAGGTATATCGGAAATGTAGGTATTTTTGAAAAAAATTTTGTATTTTATGAGCTTTTCATAAGATTTTATATGTTTTGTATGTTTACACAATCACGAGCAAAGGTTACGCCTCTAATAAAAACCCTATACATCTCTCCCCCCTAAATTTTGGGGGAAAACCCCTAAGCTGGCTACACTGGTACTAGTTGATAGTTTAACATTGTACAATTCGTTCGTTCGTATACCGTTCAACACTCGGCCGACTCACAAACCGTTATCGGTGCGGTAATGTATATTTAGGCCGTTATAGTTGAAATTATTGTCATTAAAATACTACAAACTTTATGGTGGCCAAATAAAAATCTTGTCCTATAATATTTTAATGAAAATTCTCGTTAAAAAGTTCGATGTTACATAATTTATGAAAAGTTCATAAATTATTTTCATGCAAAGCGATATTAACTTTAGTTTTCTTTCAAGATATACAAAATTGCATTCTTTGACGATGGGGATCGATACACTGATCTCTGGCATTCTAGACCAATGCTCATATGCATATCCTCATATGAAAGATCATATGCATTGCACTACCATAACATCTAAGGTAGCACAGTTGGCTAGATGTGTATGATTTTTCATATCAAGCATTTTATTTTTATCAATGTCCATACATATTACTTAAATGTCAAAGTAAGTAAACGCAAGTCACTTCCGTTGGTATAATATGACCGAAAGGCAACCATTCTAATAATGAATATAAATAGACGCTAATATAAATAATTAAAAATATGTTGATATACAAAATTACCCCAGTAATATAATTTAAAAAAAAGTTAACCTTAAATTATTTAATTAAAAAATGATCATATTAAAACGAGACTAATATGAATAAGCCTTTATAGATTTTGTACAGCAGGTTTATGTAGAATTGTTATGTGCTAGTTGATGTTGTGTATGTATATATATATATATATATATATATATATGAAAGTGGTGCGCGTTCTGGTGCGATGTAGGACTCTGCGGAGAAGAAGGCTTGGTTGGTGTTTTTAGTCAAGTCAGTCAGCAGTAGTAGTGAAATCATCAAACTGGAGTGAGAGTGGCATACCGCACACTAATAGAGCGTTCACAATTTAGTGATCCGCGAAGCACCTTCGCGAGGTGCGCTGTCCAAAAGGACAGCATGAGATTATTATTATCAACGTTGTCACATCAGTGTTGTTGTATAGCATCTGTTATCTTCATCCTTTTATATTATTGTGTTACCATGGTAATCACAGTTACCTTGACAACAATATCATCATCAGTATCATCTGCAGCATCGTCAACATCTCCAGCATCCGTTGTTGTATTACCAACAACATTAATTACATCGTCAAATCATATAAATAATAATAATCATAATAATAATAATAACAATGATGATTATTTACATTGTATTGTAACGACAATACAATGTAAATGTAGCACCGATTTATTGGAAGTTACATGTCGTGATGGTGGTCTAACGTCAATTCCAACGTCTTTACCTCCAACATTACTCAAATTGTGAGTTTTACAAAAACACAAAAATAATACTCAAAACTACTTAGTTAAGATTTTTACTTACTTTATTTACTTTATAATCCGCTTTGTTTTCTTGTTGTTGTTGTTTTTTTAAATTTTATTATTTTTGTTAATCACATCTTGAATATAATAATATCTCCTCTCGCGTAGGTACACTCTCGAGACTGCAACTACAATGACCGGTGTTCAATTATTACATTCATAAAAATAACTAGTTTTTATATGACAATATTTTTATTTATAAAATGCATGTGGTTTTTCAGAATCAGTAAACATGTCTGTTTAAACAACAAATCTTTACTATACTCATTCGTATACACAAACAACAAAACTCCCAACAAAACGATTTTCAATTGTTTATTTCCAATATGATTTTGTAATTCTATAAAATTTTGTTTGTTCTCCACAAACAATCAATCATAAGATTTTATTTTGTATATATTTAGGTCAAAACATCACGTTTTTCATTTGTTTATCAAATCAAAAACAAACATACAAATTTTAATTCGATATTTGTAATTCTATACCTACAAATCAATTTGCTAAGATTTTTAATTTTATAATCAGGTCAATAATTTATAATTCAAAACATTCGATTTGAATTTGTTTATTATATTAAATAATTCAAAATATGGATTTCTTAATTTCTTCAATTCGAATTATTTCGAATTACATTTGTTTTTTTTTAAATTCTAAAGTAATTTTGTATCATAGAAAATATTAACAATTTAAAATTTATCGCTTTTCGATTGTTTTGAATGTTTTACACCAATAAAAAGTCTATTTTTGAATTCTTTAATTCTGTATAATGATTTGTATAAAAAAATTACAAAAAATATTATTTCTTAATTCCGATTTCTTTTATTTATTTGGCACTAACAAAACACTATTTCTTAATTCTATAATTCGATGCTATTTTCGATTGTTTTGAAAACTAAACGTGTTTCAATTAATATAAAAAAAAAACGAAACTGATTTCTTAATTCTATATTACAAATTATTTAAAATAAAAATCATAAACAATTTTAAGATTTGACTTTTAATTCAGGTCAATTTACAAA
Organism: Nineta flava; assembly: GCA_963920215.1. Taxonomy (NCBI): domain Eukaryota; kingdom Metazoa; phylum Arthropoda; class Insecta; order Neuroptera; family Chrysopidae; genus Nineta; species Nineta flava. The sequence continues at coordinate 94,322,852 of OY986042.1, forward strand.
ACATTTCTCTGTAAAGCAAAAAGAACAAAATAGCCTGAATATATAAATATTTTTTTATATTTATATAATATGTAGGTAGAGATCTATTAACAGAAACAAATATTAACATACAATAGATTTTTTAATATTAATCAAATAATTTACAAACGAATTAACAAATTTTTATTTAATTTATTTCACTGGCCATCTATTATATTTGATTGATTGATTAATTACTTTTTTTTATTAATTTTCTACAACGCTAAGAATGTAAATGTTAAAACTCGATACACGCACTAGTGAGATTCAAATTAGAAATTTAATTTGATCGTAATTATTAATTCACAATACTCATAACATTTTAAGGATAAGATTATTAATTAATAAATAATTTAAATTACTAAATTGGTCTAGTCATTTATTAAACATAGGCCGGATGGGTATCGTAGTCAGTACTATTTTAATTTGAACGCGGACACAACGATTATTATGTTCTAGGTTTTATTAGTTTGAAATAAAAGTTTTAAAATTGAAAATTAATTATAATTTTTTTTTAAATAGAGAATAAACAAGTAAAAATAACAACTAACTGAGTTAATTGCTTAAATACCCGGTATATAATGAGTTTATGCAAAAAAGTTTCGAACAATAGTTGTTTATTTTAAAACAAGGAATATTTTTTGTCTTTAAATTTTTGTTCTATCTCTTACGGTTTCAAAGATGGTTAGTTTTGCCCATACGAAAATGTACGAATTAGGCTATTTTATAAAGACCTATACAAATCATTTATTTCTGCGATCAATATTTTTAAGCGTTACAAAGTCGGGACTAAACTTAATATACCTTTATATATATCGCTGTCTTTCTTATTTATCAAGATAATGATACCAAAATTTACCACAAAATTCGACTAACAGTTGGATAAATATAAATTGGATAAACTCACAGTTGGATAAATATAAACGCCGATAAATATTAAATCCGATGAATATATATTTAGGCTGCAGCGACGTTAAGCAGTTCATATGGTCAAGTAAGGACGAAAAACCTTTTTTTTTTGACACGATTATTTGATTTTTAATAGGTTTTGTCATCAATAAAATGTTATTAAATTTTTTTTAAATATTACATTATTCATGAAGTAAAAATGGCGTCAAAAGTCGAACTATCATTTCAAATTTTTATAATTAATTTGTGCCATATTTATTTGGTTTTCGAAAAAATGCATCAGATAAATTTCGTTCATTATAACTATACTAACAACTTTTTTTCGAAACTTTTTCCCGAAATCCGTATAAATAAAGCACAAATCAATTATTAAATTTTGAAATGATAGCTCGACTTTTGACACCATTTGTACACTTGGCCACAAAAGTTGATACCATTTTTTAAAATTTTACAATTTCTCAATTATTCGGTTATTGAAAAAAATTATCGAATAAAAGTTGTTACTATATTACTAATGAACAACTTTTATCCGAAGCATTTTTTCGAAAATCAATACGGGCATAAATCAATTATAAAATTTTAAACTATAACATCAACTTTTGTGGTCCATATAGTACATGAATCAAATTCTAAAATAAAATAAAAAATGTGCGTGAATCCAATTGTTTACAAATATTGTTAAATTCATGTTCATACAATCCAGTGTTGTGTATTTCTTTGTTGTATTTTTCTTATTAAATACCCCCGACGGAAAAGTCATATTCTCTGTTGCTGGAATATAAGAGAGAAATCGATACGTTGTTTTCGAAACTGTTTTTGTTGTATATACTACATACCATAAGTGTATTATGTTTGGAATTTTATTCGGATGTTTTCTATCGAAATTATTGAGTTTGTGCGTAAAGATATACTCAAAGAATTAAGAATATTTAGATAAAATTTGAAAGAAGTTTGTGAAAAAAAAATTTAATACAAAAAAAAAGTGGTTCAAAATCATTCAGGTGAACTAAACACCTTCAGGCGTTTTAATAAAAGCATATTCATAATCTAAGTTTATGAATAATAAATATAACGCGAATTTTTATACTCTGTATATGTAAATATACAAGGTATATTAAGTTTAGTCCCGACTTTGCAATGCTTGAAAATATTAATCCTTGACAAAAATGCTTCACAAAGGTATTCATAAAATGGCCTTATTCAGCCATTCCCGCATGTCCGTCCGTCTGTCCGTGAAGCCGATAACTCAAAAACGAAAAGAGATAACGAGCTGAAAACGCCAAGTTCGTTAATGGGCAAAATCGGAATTGTTTCCTCCCGCTAGGAAAGGGGAAATATACGTCTTCGAAACCGTAAGATATAGAAAAAAAATTTGTGAACAAAAAATCTTCTTCTCTTTAAAATAAACAACTTTTGTTTGAAAATTTATTTCATAAACTCAATAGTTTTCCCATAATTTGTGCTCAAAGTTCCTCGGAAAGCAAAAAATGTGCCCATTTTTAAAGTCATGAGATATTTAAAAAAAATTACAACACACAACAAACATTTACCAATAATTTATATTTTATAATTATTGAATAGGCAGAAATATTAAAAATTCAAACATTGATATACAACTCAGTATATACCGGGTATTCAAACAATTAACTCAGTTAGTTGTTACATTACTAAATAATATATAGTAATCTAGAGCACGGTAGTGCGCAAGGCCGAGTTTAAGGGATATATATTATATAGGGAATATATATTGTGTAGGAAAAGGTATCTAAATATGAAAGTCAATTGAGATTCAGTTTAGCTACATTCAGTATAGCTACATGGTTTTGGCACAAATAAATTTTAAAAGCATAGCAATTATCAAGCAACACTATAGTTTGGAAGCCTAGTATGTAATCTACTCTGGCGGTCACAGTTTTCATTTGATCGGAATGCAATTTGGTATGTGAAAGGCCTTCTTGTATTTGAAAGGCCTGGTTCGTTAATGGTCAAAATCAAACAAGGATAAATGGTGGTTTAGAGAGAGGGCGAAACACAAAGTTGGGTATATCTGTCTGAATATTGAAAAAATCGATAAACGTATCAGAAGTTATAGATAATTAATTTTACTACAATTTGATTTCATTTTTTGTGTTACTCTAATATTTACAGAAATATTTACAGTTTAACATTGAAAGTGAATATCCGAAATATCACATTAGAGTTTTAGAAAAACTGATCAGGTAATGAATTGCAGTAAAGTTGATTTTCTACAACTTTACTACTTACACATGTTTCGTTTTTTCTAATATTAAGAGAGATATTCTCTATTTTGTGTTTTCTTCTTCCTCTAATCCCCTTTTTCCGGTCTATGATTCTACCCATTAATTGGCATTTCAAATACCAAAAGTATATGAAGATATCTTATTCTGAATTTGATGATAGTGAACAAATGGCCATGAACATTAATTAATACGACCAATGTTAATTAAGATCTATTAACAAAAGAGAAGACATTTATTCTGAGGAAATTAGCTATGTTGGCGCCGCTCCTGCATAAAAAATATTCTTTAATTTGAAAATCGGCTCCCTAAAAATATTTAGTTATATATTATGTCGTTTGATCTTCTTCAATACAGACGCCCGAAGAGTAAACATTTGAGAGCTATTAAATTGGTACTCTTGACTACTTTATTGTTTTAACGAATAAAAGCTCTCTACATAAGACAATTTGTAGAGAATATCTATATAGCAATAATAACAATAATAACCAATATATAGTGACCAATAATCTTTGATTATTGTGATTTCTAACAAATTATTTTGATTGTGCACTTAATAATATCAAAATGTTATATAATAGTACAACAAATAAGACGTACTATATAAGATGTCCATTAAGCTAGCAGAGCAACCTGAGCAGAACACAATTATATTGTCTCATAATTAGACGCTAATTAAATGTCCTAATTAAAAATTAAATGTTCTTTGTTATATTGTGTTACCGCATGCTCTGCTAGCTTAATGTTAAGCTAGCAGAGCATTGTTTACAAAATTAATTTATTATATTGTATTTAATATCAAAATATTAAGCCAATTAAATGCTAATTAAATGCTCTAATAAAAAATTTAATGCTCTTTGTTGCACTGTGTAACCGCATGCTCTGCTAGCTTAACCAGCAGAGAAATATTTAAAAAGTCAATTATATTGTATTTAATATCAAATTAATAAGCTAATTAAATGCCCTAATTAAAAATTAACTGCTCTTTGTTGTATCGTGTAACCGCATGCTCTGGTAGCATAATATTGTTGTGCAATATTTAAAAAATCAATTAATTATATTGTATATCAAATTGTTAAGCTAATTAAATGCTCTAATTAAAAATTGACTGCTCTTTGCTGTGCCGTGTAATGTATAGCTTAATAATTAGATACAATATAATTAATTGATATTTTAAATATTGCAAGCAGAGCATGCGATTACACAGTAAAACAAAGAGCATGTAATTTTTAAATAGAGCATTTAATTAGTTTAATAATTTGATATTAAATACAATAGAATTAATTGCTTTTTTAAATATTGCTCCGCTAGGTTAACATTAAGCTATTTGAGCATGCGCTAGCACAATACAACAAAGAGCATTTCTTTTTTAATTAAGGCATTTAATTAGCATTAAATTAGCGTCTAATTATGAGTCAATTATAATTGTGTTCTGCTCAGGTTGCGCTGATAGCTTAATGGGCATCTATATAAGAATGAAAACAATAGTCATAAAATTTTATTAAGATTAAAATAATACGTTTCAATAATATTATTTTATTGTATATTGGATTGTTTTTCAAGTGAGAGAATTTTACACGTCTGAGTAAAAATGAACAACCTTAATAAATAAATTACTGAAATCAAATTATTCAGTGCCGTAACCAGTTCATTTTGTACATTTGGCGTCAAAAGTCGGTGGCCAGAACATAGTTGATTCTTAATTAAAACTGAAATTAGTAAACTAAGGAGAATTTTATTGCTCTCATAGCAGTTAAATTAAGGTGACGTACCTACCCTTTAAAATATATGAAGGTATACGGATATTATTATGAAGATATATTATTTGAATGTCGATTATTGGAAATATGACCTAAATTTTATGACTTTGAGGGCTATAAAACTATCATTCGTTCGTAATTCTCATTAATATTTTAAGTTTGAATTTAAAATCAGGCCTATTCTAGCCGCCATATACATGACGAATTCATGTATATGACTGTATAGGGTGGTGTAAATTGGAGAGTTTCTTCATACGTCAGTTTACAAAAATCTGAGATATTTTTGTCGAGATTGTTTCTCTTTGCATAAGGAATCTGGGTCACGGATCTATTAAATATACTGGTTCATTTTGTTCACGGTGATGTAATTTGGGATACTTCCGTTTTACGCCACGCCACGTACGCTCAAAAAATCTTTTCCGCTATTGTTACCATAACAAATCCTAGTCTTCCGACGGGTACGAATTTCAATTTATCTTTGAAATCGTAAGAGATAGAGGAAAAATTTAAACACAAAAATGCTGCTTTTTCAAAAATCAATAACTTTTATTTGAAACTTGTTTTCGTCAAAGCTTTGCCACAATTTCAACTTGAAAAATAAAATGAACAGTTTGCCGTTTTCTATCTATTACTTGGCAAAAACACATTTTTTGTGAAAAAACTGTATATAAGCCTATAAAAATAAAAAACCCCAAAAAGTTAAGTCCCTATTTTCGGTTTGTGAATTTCAATTAAAATCTAAATTTGGCATCCTCTAATATCTGTAATATTTTGGTTTAAAATTTGTTTACTCCGTTTCCCAGTGACAAGTAAACAAGTGACATGTAAAAAGTATAATCACGCACTGATAGAAATAATTCCTTGCAGTAAGAAACATTTTTTTAAACCAAGAATTTCAGGGAAGATAATATATATAAGGTATAAGAAATAATGGTATAAGTATCATGACATCTATAGTTTTGACTTGAGAAAATTATCCTAAATAAAGATAAACTGACTCTTGACTCAAGAATCTCGAAATTCTTAAACAGAAATGATGATTTCTTTGGACCAAAATGCTAAAATTTCGGACCAAAATAAAAATTTGTTTAATTCAAACAAATGAAACTTTTTAAAGAAGTAATGATATACTTCAGTTAAATATATTTCAGTTCAATGTATATACTTCAGTTAAAGAAGCTACATAAACTTTCTCTTCTTGAGTTTTTTTTTAATAAGAATTTAATTTTCTTGACTAAAGAATCAAAACAGTATTTTGCCAAGAAAGGCTCTCTTAGGCCAAGACTACCGAACTCGCCTTAAAAAAATTTTAAACTCCGTTCAAGAATTTTAGTTTCTTCGCTCAATTAAACACATGTTTTTGTTTCGACTGCGTAGTCTTGAATGAAAACAAGGGTTGAAGCAAATATTTTGAAGAAATTATATATTCCTTCTATCAGTCCGGTACAAAGTTTAAATATGAATATTAATCTTAAAGTTTTATGCCTCTCGCTATTGATTTTCAGCATCGAAAACAATACATCTGTATAGTCTACGCACATAGGGAGTTAAAATCTGGACCAGAAATTTCTCTCAAAAAACTAATTATTGTGTATTTATCTTTTTCTTAGTATTATTGTTTCAACTCCCTTAATATTTTGTTTGAAATCAAAAACATTTATAAAGAAGAAAGAAAATTAAAAAAAAATATGTACAAAACTTTTCCTCTTGAAAAAAAAAAGATAAATAAACTTTTTTTCTTGGAGTATAACGTTATTAAATCCATTATTAGTACTTGAGACTGAACGAACTATATTGATGTTTGAAAGAAAATAACACCCAGAAAAGAGGTAGCAACATCTCCGCCTTAGATACGACCTAGGCTGTACTTTCAGTAAACAAATTACAGTAATAAAGATGTTTAAAAGAAGTAAATACTACTAAACAATTAATTTTTACAAGTAAAAAATGTTCATAATAATTTTTCAGTACATCATTCATCATTTATCATTTTATAATTTTTATTTTCTGAAAAATAAAAGCGTTCAATTTCTCTGTCATAACAATTCATTTTTATAAAATTTTAAATTAATTTGACAAGACAAATATGAGATATGATGAAATAAACAAAGGATGTTAATAATAATATTCTGCAATAAGAATTTGTAAAATAATTGAAATTGTTACATGATAGCTTCTTTTATTTTTATATATTAAGACGTGAAGAGGTCTGAATAATAACAATTTTATTAAAAATAATTACTTCGAGCTAATAATTCAATTTAAAAATATTCTCGTGTTACGTTTCTCTTTAAAATACAGAATATACTCTCTGCTGCAAAAAAATTTGAACCAGTCTAAACATTCTAAGCGTGGCTGTGTATACTAGTATATCTATATCCAGTTATATTTACACTAGAATGTGATTTAAGAAATTCGTCTTGTATGCTTTGAGCGATCACGCTTATAAGCACAAATTATTGGTGTTCATGTGGGCTTACGAACGCTTAGAATCGATCAGAAAATATCGTTCGTTTTGGACGTTGTGAGCGTTAGTTTGTATCAATATGGCGACGTTCTATTTCGCCGGAAATCTGAATCATTTAAATCGATCGAAAATAATCTGGGTAAATAGTCATTTTTACTGATTTGTCAACGATTTTAATTTTAAGTACTTTAATAAATATGACAAAAGTTTGGTTAGCTTATGCTCACGTAGCATTCGTTTTGATAAATAATAAGATTTGACGCTCACCTACCTCATGAACTCAGCCGCAAGCGTCATTTTTTGACACTCACAGTGCCAAATCGAACGCTGAAAACGACGATTGAGCGCGCTGAAAGCGTAATAGCGTCCAAGATGAATGCACCCTTACTGTTTCAAATCCAGTAATATTTACACTAGAATGTGACTTATTGTTTCAAATATATTTGAGTGGTACATTCTAAATTTAGGTGAACTTGGCGGGAGCGCTGTGAATTTACAAAATGGTTCTGTTCATCAGTATGAATTAGCTAATCGTAACTATCTCTGGGATATGGATTCAGAGATATGTTGCTTGTTGCTAATTTGTTGCGTGCCTCACAATGACATTAAAAAAGTTCTGTCTTTTATACGATTTGACTGAGAGTATAATCTGGGCTGAGGATTATTTGAGTTGACTGACTAACGGATTAGGTGTTTGAAGACCCCCACCTATTTATTGACGGTAACCTTTGGTGACTATGCGGTGTTTGTTTTGTCACTAAAGTGAGGGTTTCGAAGCTAACCTTGATATTCAGGTTTTAGATTTTGAAAATGGTTAAATTTTATCAAATCAGAATTTGGAATTGGGCCATTGTCTAAATTCATTATCTGTTTTCTCAATTTGTATATGTAGATACTGTCGTATGCATCTAATTCTGTGGGGTCTTGTTCCAATTTCAGTATTTTTAGATTCGATTTGTCAATTTTGTGGTTACAACAACTTTGAACTTTTTTAATGTCATTGTGAGACAAGCACCAAATTAGCAACAAGCAACATATCTCTGAAACCATATCCCAGAGATAGTTACGATTAGCTAATTCATACTGATGATGACTACATTGTAGTCGAAATACGTATTTTTAAAATACAAACAAATGTTCTAGGAATTGGGGCAAAATTTGAAATGTAATTTCATACTGATGATGATTATCTTCTAGTCGAAATACTGCAATAATACATACAACTGATTTAAGGAAATGAAGCAATTTTTGTGAAATTTAATTAAAAAAACGAGTTTTGTTTGGTTATCTTTGATAATCTTTACATTCGTTTTTATATAATAAAACATACATTCTAAAACTGTTTCTACATTTATTCACGGTCTAGACTAGAATCTTCCCTTAATATATACAAAAATACAAAAACAACTAAAAAAAAAAACAACAATTCTATTAATAAGATACAAGAAGATAATAATTGAAGAGGCTCATCACTTCAGAATAACACTTCTATTTGATTTCATTTGGATAATCCTCCGACGCAGACAGAAAAGAAAAACACAACAGGATATAGAAACACACAATAGATAAAGGACGTAAAAAGAAATAATAAGTTTCTTTGAAAATAAATTTTATATCGAGACAAAAAAAACAGAAAGTTTTCGATGAGCTGACATAAAAAATATATTATACAGTAGAGCCTCGATAAGTAGAAATCCTCTATAACACGAACAAAATTCGCGCCTCTTCTCATCAAGCCCCAAGCCTCTTATCAAATTACCATTATCCGAAATGGAAGCCTTTGTAATGCACGCGATTCTAAATCTTAAATTTCTTCAGTATTTGGAATACAGTATATGTTTCCTTGAGTTACCTGATAACCACCAACAAACTCGTATATTTATTATTACATATTCAAGCAAAATAAACGTTTGGTTGAAAGTTCAAATTTTCTTTTAATAACTTTTATAACGTATATTTCAGGCCGAATATACCAATATATCTTGGTATATGGATAGCCTCTTGACTGTATTCCGAAACAGTATTTTCACGAGTATTTGTTGCGGTATATTTTGTCAGTGATCATAATGTTTAAAGTCTATCTCATCGTTGATGACTTATTTACATGCTGTTTTTTGGAATTCCTAAAATAGGTTCTGGGCCTATAAAAGGTTATGTGACTCCCTTGTTTGCTAAGGTATCTGCTTTTTCGTTTCCAAATATGTTAGTTGTTTTAGTCATCTAATTTACACCAAAATTGACCTATTATCATTTAAATGAATATCTTAGAATATGTTAAATCTAAATGACGCCACTTAAGTAGATTGAATCCGTGCGATGCCGTGGCTTGTTGCTACTTTTTATAATATTCATTCTTTCACATCTGTAACTCAAAATCAGATGGCCTAAAATTTATAAACCTTTACGAGTCTAACAAAAAAACCTCGCTAGTTCAAAACCCTTCATAAATAGAAACCTCTGTATCTCCAACCTTCTTGCATCTCCCTTGAAGTTCGACTTATAGAGGTTCTACTGTAACATCACACATGTATATATATTCAGTTGAATAAAAATTTTTGTTTGTCAAACTGATATTTATGTAGATTTTGTTGTTTTGTGTGAAGTGTTAGTTAGAATCATTTGATTCTTTTTTCTTTTTGCTGCAAAACTTTTTAATAGAATTAACGATTGTGTTTTTTTATGTTGCGGTTCATACATAAAAAAGTTTGGTTTGAGTGTAAGTGTTCAAAGTTTTTTGATTTACAATTATTAGATTTTATAGAATGGTAAATTTTAAATTATTAATTTAGTAGTTCAACAAAATTAAAAATAAAATGTCTATGCAAATATAAAAATAGACGCTTTTATTAGTCGGTCACGCACTAAAAAGAAAAAAATTAAATAATTCAATTGTAAAAGGATGGAGCTTAGTTTTGCATTGCAAGTAAAAGTTTTTATTTTATGCTTTATAGTGCGTTACCCTCTAATTTAAGAGTGTTTTTTTTTGAAATTCATTTGATTTTACTTTAACCAACGCTTTCACCAAAATTGTACTAAAAAAATTAATTTCTCAACTTTTATTGACGCTTTCTGCAATTGGTTATTTTATGACATATTTTTGAATTTCACCATGAATTTATATCGATCAGGAGTTTGTTTCCCCTGAAAATAAGGAACGTTACTTTTATCCCTAGTGTGTGTTACTTTCGCCCTGATTAGATCCATTATGTGCAGACTGTACGGCAAGGAGGAAGTATCATCCCGCCACCTTGTCTTTGACTGCTAATCTCTCGGTTAGAGCAGATACAAGATATGCGGTGAATCTCACCCCGAATATATGAATCTTCGGGAAAATCTGATAAGTCACCTCCTGGCTATTGCCAAGACCAAGGTATGGGAGAAGGGAATCTCATCAGTCTGAAGTAAAGTCTGAAGTGCAAATCTTACCCCAAGATATATCTGTCTATCTATCTTACTTCCTCCTGATTACCCAGGACAAAAGTGACTATCAAAAAGTTTTTGGAAAAAGCCTTACAGATCCTAAACATCCTGGGAGATATTCGGAATCATACTACGTATTATGGTAATGAACTTTCCTCGTTCGTTTTCGTCACGTTTCAGATTCAATATACATGTATGAGCGAAAATATAAATATGTTACTTTTGTTCCCGGGCTACCTTACGTTTTATTGACTAATGTTTAACGATTCCAGGCAGTGCTTTAGAAAAATCAAAATAAAGTAAATAAATAATAAAAATTAATTATTATTCAGAATGCGTACAAAATTTTTTAAAAATATTTACGTATCTACATATTTTTTTTATAAATAAAACATCAAAATATTACATATCTCGAAAATGAATCGTTTTATTCGAATCGTTTTTAATAATGCCGTTTGGAATTTATTCTTTTGTATTAATGAAAATTAAAATCGTTTAGCTTTAGTTTTATACATTGAAGTTATATTAATTGCCTATACTAATTAAAAATTTCTAAAGATTATTGATTGATTATTTTTTCGATAAAATAATTAAAAATAGTGTTCATATAGTTAATTGAATTTAAAAAAAGGCAAGGAAGACTTTTCCAATAAGCAAATGCTTAAAGAATTGCATAAAATACAGTAGAAGTTTCATAAATAATTCAAGGATATCAGGGATCGAAAACATTTCACAAATGCGAATTTTCCAATGGACTCTTTGATTAAAATCATAATAAAGAGAAGGTTTGCATAATTAAAGGAAAACTGGAATAAATGGAAAACTCTGTATTAAATATTTTTAATAAACAAATTGTAGAAATTTTTAATCAAAAATCTCTTTAAAAGAACAAGTTTTTGATTTATTGCTTTTTTAAAGACACACTTCTTAGAAAATATCAAAAATATATGTTTAATAATCCATTTTTAATAGAAAATTCGTTTATCAAGTAATTGGAACGTATAAAATCCAAAAATCCAGTTCCTTTGAGATTTCAATTTTGTACATAATTTCTGCCAATCGTCATATGATCGTTACGCCTTTCTTATTTTTAAACCCCGAGGCAAGAAAGGGATGTTTTAAGCCTATGTCGTTCTGTCTGTCTGTGACATCGTAGCTCTTAAACGTGTGGTCTCCTTGCGGTGGTTCTTATCTATGTTTGATAATCTGTTCAGTCATTTGAAGATTATCAGCTATTTGCCAAGATGATGATATATAGGAAAAGTTAATTTTTAATTTACATATTAATTTGGTGGAGGTAACGGGAAGTTCTTATTATGTTTTAAATTATTTCGTTGGGAGTTTTTGAAATCTTTAATTTTACTTGTTTAGGTATAATTTATCTTGCGCAGTGAGTTTTATCTAAATCAATGAGCAAAATCTGTGTGATTTTTTCCTGTACCTTGTAAATTTGATCCAAAAAACACGAATTTAATCATTTGATGATGATTTGACGAGCGTTTTACGAAATATCGTCACATTTGAAGACGACATATCTTGAAAACTGTTAATCTTTGCACAGTAAGCACGAAATCGATAAAATTTGTTTTCTTTTTCCCGATTTTTTCCAAAGAATACCTGTTTGTAAAAAATTCGTTGTACAGGGATAAATTAATCTCAAAACCACGAAAATCGTGTTCGTGTGATGATTTGGAGAGCGATTTACAAAATATTTATATATTTTTTGGAATAATAAAGTATTCTCAATTAATGTTCCAGTCAAAGTTATATTAGGTTTAGTCCCGATCTTGTAACAGTTGCAAATATTGATTGCAGAATAAAACTTTTTGTATAGATGTTCATAAAATGACCAAATTAGTCTATTTATATCCGTCTGTCTCGCCGTAGACACGATAACTCAAAACCGGGTGTGTGTTCTAGAGCTAAAAAGTGGGAATTAATTTTGTGGACAAAATTGGGAATTGCGTCTCCCCACCAAATGGAGAATATTCATCATTGAAACTGTAAAAAATTATCCACAAAAGATGTTCCTTTTTAAAAAATAAATAACTTTTGTTTAAAATGTTTTTTCATAAACCTAATAGCTTTGTCACAATTTCAACAATTTCAAAAGCTAAAATAAACAGTTCACGCATTGGTAATGAACTCAGTATATACCGAGTATTATAACAATTAACTCAGATAGTTGCTATTTTCACTTGTTGAAAGTATAAAGGTTCTATCCATTGAACTGTTCATTCAATAATATTTAAGAAAATTATTAAAATTTTTATACCAAAAAAATTTGATTGGGCTCGTGCCAATTCAGTTTAGTGAGTAGGTAGTTGCATTCAAAATTTTATAAAAATAAATACATTTTGAGTTGACTAATATGGAATTTTAATTAAATTTATTGATTTTTATTATAGTAATTATGTGTATTAAACGTTAATATTTAATTATAAACTAATAATTATGATATAAATTATGATTTATACGCTTTACAAAAAAGAAAATACACTGTTTATTTTTATTTTTAATAAATAAAATGTCTTTATACTCTCTTATTAAGTTGGTGTGCAGACTTAGGTAGGTTATTAGTTATTTTATGAATAGATGATATTTAGTCCAGGAGCCCTTTACGAAATACTATTCTATGTATAGAAAGGTACAGGTATTAAAGCATAAGAAATGATTGAGTACGTATTTAGCATAAATTTTTATACTCATGATCACAAAAGTAGCGTTTTTTTTTCTCAAAATTTTATAATCGATTTGTGTCTTATTCGTTTGGTTTTCAAAAAAGTGCTTCAGATAAAAATTGTTCTTTCGGATCAATTATCCAGGAAAATTTGGTAATATTCCAAATTTAATACTGATTTTGTCGAATCTAATTTTTTTTTTAAAATACGATGTCTGAATAAAAATCTAAATCAATATTGATTGATATTATGGAAACCCAAAAAAATCATTATCTTCACTACTTTTTTCACTGCAACGTTATTAAGGTTGTTTTACATCTACTAAAATATTGACTTAAAGAAAATCCTCATTTTTTAATAAAAAGTAAGGGTAAGGTGACCTTTAATAAGATTGTCTTTTTTGACTGTGAATACATCAACAGTTTTCAATTCTTAATATCGTCTTAAACTATGACTAAGAATATTTATCCAACCAGACATATCTTAGCTAAGATCAAACTTTCAAGCTTAGTTTAAGATTGCGTCTATAAATCTAAACGCTGCCTTAAGATCATGCTTAAGGTTTCTTACGCTTAAAACCGGACTATGAATCCGGCCCTTTACTTATCTTATGTTGATCAAAGATACATGATATTCTCGGCGAATATATTCGCGACTCTTGAACTATGTTTACCAAATGACGACAATAATAATTATAAACACAAAATTCCATTCAAAAGTTTTAATACTAAACAATAATAAATCATTAAATTTTATATAATATAAATTAATATTATAATACATGTAGTATTAAATATACATACAACCCGAAAATTTAATAATTAATTCTGTGTGACACAAGTTTTGCACGATCATGCGTTTTAATTTAATGTAATTATTAATTTTATTTAATTAAATTTGATATATAGGTAGTTTAAATTAAAGTGTTTATTTTAGGAATTATTTGTTTTGTATAATAATACCATACAAAATGGTTTTGTATATTCACAATAAAAACAAATCATTTTAATTAGTATCGAAATAAATAAAAAAATGTTTTTTAAGTCCTGGACTCCAGGCATGATGTGAAAATCTATCCTGCTAGATGAATAGCCAGCGTTGCTCGGGTTTCAAAAATTTATTATAGAAAATTTATGTCAAATAATTATTTATTTCTAAAATTTTGACATTTTAAAACGTCAATTTTCTTATATTTTAAATTTATTGACAAATAATGGATTTTCAAAATTTTGTTAATGCAGATATTTCTATAGAAATTATAAAGTATATTAAAGATCTAGCCGTTAGAAAACGTTATATTCATATACACTCCCGTTCAATAAAATTGAACAGACCTGAAATGTTAATCTTCTTACATTTCATAAAACTCTTCACTTTTGTAACTCTCTGTATAATGATTTATTTATAAACAAAGATAAGTAGTATATATTTTAAGTGTGAAAGCCATTTAAAACACGAATGCCGATGAATGACGACTGTCGCATAACGGATCGTTAACAAAAATCGTCACATTGTGTAATATGAAATTTCATTTCACTCCCAATATGAAATCATACTTGTATAGTCTCGCTATCGATGTTTTCACATCAAAAATTTTATTATCGAACGAAAAAAAAACTAAAATATACGCTTATATTAGTAGGTAGCGCATAAAAAGGAGAAAGATTGCAAAAAGTGTGGGACACTTTGTGTTGAAAATTTCTTGAGAATAATATGGTGATGTCATCAAATTAAAAAATCCATTTTTTGACTAGCACAGCTAAATTTTGTCCGATTGAATCCACTATTTTTGGGGTGAACCAGTGCCGGATTAAGGCAGCGCGGGGCCCGTAGCAAATTCCAATAAGGGGCCCTTGCTTTACCTTAGGTTTTTGAATTTAGGGTGATTAATAAAACAAAATGTTACAAATCAACTTTTCTGGATTTAATGTGGGCAAATTTAGAGATAACATTATTGATACCAATTTCTCTGAACAAATCAGTTTCAATATTCATCAAGCTGAAGTGATTTAGACGTTCTTAGCCTATCGTGTTTCTTAACTCATTTTTTATACGCTTTAACGTTGAAAAAGAACGTTCGCCACTGCAGTTGGTGATCATGTGAGACAAGTAAATGCTCAAGGCAATTTCTACATTTGGGAAACACGATTCTAATGGATTATTCATTAAAAGATTATAGAATCGCAGTACCAGAGCCTCGTCCTCCTTGCGGTCAATAGCAGAAGCCACATCTGTTTTGAGCAGCTCAGCGAACTGCACTAATTCGTCGCTCCTAGGCTGTCCTCCAAATCATGTGCGTAAGCACTGACGATAATTGAAGACAATTTGTGGTGTGGCCAGCGCTCACTTTTAGAAATGTGTTAATTTAAAAATATTTAGTGATTTCCATCAAAAAAAATATAACATCAATGACTTGTATTTTTCTTAAATAATTTTTTTTTTACGCTCAGGCAGGCGTGGGTGCGCGGAGCCTCCCAATGCGCGGGGCCTGTAGCATTTGCTACTCTTGCTACGTAGCTAGTCCGGCACTGGGTGTACCTATCAGTTTTCTACTAAAGACTTCCAATTGTTCATTATAATATTGTATAGAAATTATCTATTTTGAGTTACAAGAATCGTGTATAGAAAAAAAACGAATGGAATATTGAATTCCATCGAAATCGGATAAAATTTGCCTGAAATGGACCCAAAACTAGTTTTTAGATTTTTGCGGAGTCACCAGATTGAAAAAATCAAGTTTTTGACAAAAACAGCTAAATTTTGTGCGATTTGAATACATTTTTTTTCATACATTTTTATACTATTTTGGGTGTAGCGATTATCAATTTGGTTGTACAAGACCCATGTCTCAAATTCTAGTTAGGAATTCTCAGTTTTTCTGTCAAAATTGTAATTCCTTGACTAAAATTTAGTTGATAAGAAAAAAATCTCATCCAAATCCGATAAAATTGGCATAATCATAATTTTTTCTGAGGAAGAGACTGTGTTTCTGAAACAATTGTCAAAAATAAAAATATTTTTTACGATAAGTTTCAAATATTTGTTTAATTAAATAATTATAATGGATTATCGTCAAATAACAGACCGGCCCATTGAATACAAGCATAAAACTAATTTGTTTAGGAATGTTTGAATATATAGTTTTTACGAAATACATACAATTGATATTCCAATATTGGAAATAACAAAAAACAATTTGCATACATAACTTTTAAAACAATGTAAATATTTTTTACTTCTAATACTATTTCGAAGAATATATAACAATGTTCGGAAATATCGAAACAAAAGTTAAATTTAGTTTGTTGCAAATAAAAGTTTAAACAGAGTTATATATAAAAATGTTTTTGTGAATTTTAGTTTTATAGTAATATATATATATATTGCATATATATGAAGTATGTTATACGTTTAGGCCGACCTTGTAGAAACTCATGTTTACGACCTCGGCTAGAAATATGGATCCTAATTTTAGTATAAATGATCATAAACTGTTCTAATTACTCCAATTACTTCATTACTTTAAATTCACAGTTTAGTCGCTATCGCTCAAAAACCTCTTTTTTTCCGTTTCACAAACTTTGAACGCGTAACAAAAAAATAAGTGTTGAATTGGTGGTTGGAAAATGATAGCCCAGGTCTTCATCTGGGCTATCGGCCCTACAAGAATATGCAATATGCAAATATTACGGAGAAGTTCTCTTTTTGAACTCATTTTTTGTACTAAATGTATATTTAGGAGATATTTAGGATCTAAAATCGTTATTTAGTACCTAAAAAAATAAATATCTTTTGTAAATATTATATAACAGAAAAATTGATAAGTAATTAAATTTTCTATAATTTTACTTCTTCTACATTTTTGGATTTTTCAGGTAATAAGATAGATGTACCAAATTTTGTGTTTACACCTTCTCCTAAACTCACCCAACCAACCGAACTTGGTCGTTCAAATACCAAGTTTCATCCCCATCAGATTAAATTTAACCGCTAGAGTTGCTATATATATATATATATATATATATATATATATATATATATATATATATATATATATATATATATATATATATATATATAAATATATGTCGGAGTTTCATAATTGGGAGTACAATCGTTTGAACCAGTATATATGTTGTCAGGCATTGTTGTTTTTATAAAATACAAACACTTACCAATTTCCAATAGCACACTGAAAACTGCATTTTCACAAACACTCACTAATCTCCAATAATACCCGGTGTCCCGCACTTTCACAATCAGTAATTACAAATAGTTGGTTCAATCTACGACACAGTAAGTTGGCTCCAGTTAACAATACAGATACAACACGAATAATACTAACTAATGCCATACCACGGTTATCTCATCAATAAACATAATTAATTATACTAGTCCAAAAGGGCTACCAACAATCCAAACGCTATCTCCATGTGACCTTTCAGCAGAGTTCAGTTGATACTAATACGCAAC
The DNA here is from genome assembly GCA_963920215.1 of Nineta flava. NCBI lineage: Eukaryota > Metazoa > Arthropoda > Insecta > Neuroptera > Chrysopidae > Nineta > Nineta flava. The sequence goes on from OY986042.1 coordinate 94,340,838, forward strand.
TGCACGATACGGTCTGTACTGGGGTGCTGTCCTCTCAGAACTGATCTTTCTTGATCTCCGTAAAAGTTATTGATAAAACGATCATTCTACTACTACCCCTACGTTATAGTATAACATCAAAAAAGGTCTCTTTTCATTCGTACCGTACAATTTGCGTCTAAGTAGAGACCGCATGTGTCCCGTCCAACCGAACCCTTACTTACTGTGTTAATTGATAATCTTAAAGGAATTATTCTTTATTGCACTTATAATAGACAATTTATTTTATTCTAAGAATATATAAGTATCGATAATATCTAATTTCCGGGCCTCTATGTCTGGCGGATCCTTTTATGTTGGACATACTGTAATAAATAAACCCTTTTCTTAAAAAATAGTTTTATAGCACTTATAAATGTAAGTGTTTAAAATCTCCAAATGTGAATTTGTCCTTTGCACAAATTCAACCTCGAGATATATATGTCTAATATCGAATATATCTAATACATTTGGAGAAATTTTTGCAAAATCGTTTAATCTGTACTATCTAAATAGTTAAATTTTATTCTCTAAAAATTCGCTAAAAGCAACGCCCCAGAGTCCATAATACACTTTATTTTGAAGATACTAAAAAATATAATTAATTTGTGAAGTATTCCAACCATATGAATATTATACAAACCCTCTTTATACAATGTGAATAAAATAATAAATAAATTATAAAATAAAATAAAAACTTTCTATTTTAATAGTGTATTACGAACGATGAAATTTAAATTATACATTTTATTAATCATAACTACAATATTTTACCTGAAGGTTTCAATGATCTTTTTTTTTTCATTATAATTTTATTTATTTAATTTTTTTTTCATACTTTTTATTATAACATATAATTAAAAAATTCTGTGTTACAGTAAAAAAAAACAACAACAAAAAATTATTAAAAAAACATTACTCTTACGACCTTTGTATGCCAATTCATGCAAATGATTAATGGTGATGAAAAAATGGACTCTTTTAAATTAAATCGCATACACAAATAAAAATGATGTTTTTTTTTTAATTTAAGGCAGTTCCAGCATTGTCTTGTATTATCGGGACAAATAACCGGTTTGCTTTTATTATAAAAACAAATACATATACATATATATACTAACATACGTATGTATTTATATTCATACGTATATAAATATACATACGTATGTATTATATATTAATGTAATTTTGAAAGAACAAAACTATTATATTTCGATAATAACACGGTAAAACGCAATTTAAAAAAAAAATTTATCTTTACTCTCTTAGTAAAAATTCTGTCGAGTATTTTTTTTAAATACAAAAGATAAAGTTTGGGCGGGCATGAAGGTTTACATGCTTCCAATGAGAGAGAATGATTACTTTGTTATTAATTATCTCGCGTTCTAACGGTCACAAATTCTGAAAGTTCGGGTTTTATTAGAAAAACGTTGTTTTTAGCCTGTGAAAAAAATAAACAAATTCTGTCGAAAAGTGATTTCAGTCTGAAACTACCTTAACAGGAGTAACTCATTTCATCATATGTATTCAGGTGATTTTGTTTGGGATGATAAAGTGACTATTTTATTAAATAAAGTACAATTTTTTTTAAACCTGACCTCAATTTAATTTGAGCCCTGAGTATTTTGAGGTTTAAGAGACAGAATAGGTTACACTAAATCGCAATCAATTTTTAACTAAAATCCTGATGAGTTAGAGACTTAAAACTTGAAACATAGCTCATAACTGGATGACAATGCAAGGATTTGGTGTTCATTTGTTTTAATTTTGAAATAAAAATCATATAAAATTAATTTTCGAAATTTGGTGGACGTGTCGATAAATATTTGAAGTAGTGGAAGCGGTTGGAAACTACATTTATCACCATACAGATTGCCTGAAAATTTGTGTTTATGCATTTTTAATACCTATAAAAATACATGTAAGATTTAAAATGAAGGGCGCATGCGTTTGGTCATAATTATTAAACGATTCGACAGCAACCAACTATTGGATGATAACGGATTCAACGGAAACAATGAAAATCGGACATGTCACTCAACCTTTGTAGAACTTGATTAAAAATCTATTTGCCATATTAATATTTGTGTAGACTTGAAACGATTTGTGTAGACTACAATACTAATGTCAATTTCCATTAAGGTTACGTACGACATAGTATGAAAGAACTATCGTATACTATATAGACAAACATGTCATTAAATTTTTCATTAATATTTATATGCAAATATTTGTTCTGATGTTTTGTATCTCTGGTTCTGAGCTTTAGAGTTATAAAATAGTTTATGTCCATCCATTAGCGCTATTTATTTGATAATAACTTACAAAGTTTTATCTAATTGAAAAATATCATTAAAGGCTCGTTTAAAATCTGTTTTTAATGATGGGCGCGTAGCTATTTATTACATTCATGTAGGTACATAAAGAAAACAAACATTTTTCTATATATACTTACAAATATATTTATAAATTACATTACACACGATAATCGCATATTAAAATTATTACTTAAGTGTATGTAGTTTATACCTATAAGTGGTTTAAGTAATAAAATCAAAAGTATACAGCTTGTATTTTAAAATACACCCAATCTGCAAACAATATATAGTGCATCTATCACTTTCTATGCACAGTATACCATGATACTCTACTACTCTACAGGTAAACGTCCCCACCAAAGACTGATCTAATAACAAATGTCTGTGGTAAGAACGTATCAAACCCGCTTCCGATTTTCGTGCAGAACAAAGTAAACCATATCATAGTACACTACATATAGAAAGCGGTAGATACATTATTCATTGTTTGCAGATTGATTGTATTTTAAAATACAGTCAGTATAAGCAAAATGTTTTTTTTTTTTTTAAATTTTTAGGTAGTATCTAATATAATGGTTTACCTTTAATGTGTGAACATTAAAGTTAATAATTTATTTCTAAATTAATATTTTCTTAGTAAAAATTCTTTAATATATTATTAACGGTAAATATAGTTTTTAATTTTTACCAAATGAGTTAAACAATATTATTAAATCAATTTTTTTGATTAAATGTCGGAAATTATAAACTTTAATATAAAGATTATTAATATAATCAAAGAGAACTCTAGATTTTTGAAATTAAATTTCAAATTTTGTCCCAATTCCTAGATCAATTATTTGTACGTATTTCGACTACAAAGTATTCATCACCAGTATGAATTAGCTAATTGTAACTATTTCTGGGATATTATCATTGTGAGACACGCACCAAAAAAGCAACGAGTAACATATCTTCGATTCCATATCCCGATGATAGTTTCGATTAGCTAATTCATACTGATGATGACTACTTTGTAGTCGAAATACATATTTATAAAAAATGCAAATAATTGATCTAAGAATTGGAACAAAATTTGAAATTTAATTTATAAAAATATTTTGAAGTTCACACAAAAACGGGTATCATACTCCATACATGTGGTGGTTTACTCACATGATCGTGAAACAACGACAGTATTCTGTTCGAAGTGACGAAGTCGTAACTACGTCAAGAGTTAGAACATTATATAACCAACAGTTGATAAGGTAGATTTTGATGGTTAAAATGGGATGTAGTTACCTAAGAATGTAGTGAATACCAATAACACATTTGTTTGATATCCTGTATATATAAAATACATATAAGCTATTCTAAGGTTAGTCTTTGTGACGGTTGAAAATATTGATTGTAGAAAAAAATTTATCGTAAAATGACCTAATTTGCCCATTTCTGTATATCTGTCTGTCCGTCCGCCCGACTGTCTGTCCGTAGACACAATAACTCAAAAATGAAACGAGATAACGAGCGTCAGATTTTAACGTTAGAGTTAAAAAGTAACTTCAAGTTCGTGAATGGGCCAAATCCAAATGGTCTAGCCTCTCCCTAAAGTATCTAAAAACAAAAATGTCCCCTTTTTAAAAGTAAACAACTTTTGTGTGAAACTTTTTCATAAACTGAATTATTTTATGCTAAAATTTCATCTCAAACACCTGTTATTATATAAGTAATATTTTAATAGTAAATTTCAAGCCATTTGGTGGTTTATTTGCAAAGTTTCTGAAAACGGTCTTTTCTATTTTCACTTTATTAAAAATACTTTCTAATATTTTAAGTAATGTGGTGACATGTTTCGACTAATATAGCCATCCTCGAACTGTGAAGCTTACTTAACAGCTGTGGGTTTATATACAACAAATTCTTGTGACGTAGTTTAAACGTTCTGAAATCATTTAAAGTTTACAATAATTTCGAGACTTTATTTAAAAATTACCTAAAAATAAGTTTGGGATACGAAATATGCAATATATCAAATTCGGAGAGAATTTTACTCCACAAGTTTTATTAAAATTTCTAATCACATATTATAGCAAAGCAGGATAATTATCAAAAACTGACTTTTGTGACCTTGTGACTTCTAATATCTTAACACGAGATTGTATGCGACTTTGTTGCCAGTCCTTAGAAGCATAAACAAAGGTTGAATCCTCATTTCATTGGGTCATTCTCTAAGTAAAATGATTCCATTTTTCAGTTAACTTGTAAAACACCTACGGACCATGGTATAATAACAAGAATAGTATATATATATTTTTTTAATAGACAATAATAAATCTTCATTTAAAGCCATTTCGTTGTTTTCACCATAGTTTAGGGGGTCGGTAATATGTTGGTTTTTTAAATGGTGATAAACACGCGTTTAAGGTAAATATTAGAAAATATAGTTGTTTTCCATCTAAATTTATAACATTAAATAAATATAAATAAACATTTAGAACGGGAAAATGAAATACAAATAATTAGAAATTTGTCATTATTTTTAATTTAACAAAAAATAATTAAAAAAATTATATTCGTTAAAATACGATTTTTTCTAAAACGTTCAAATTTAAAAACTATTTAAAATTGATACAAACCAAAGTTGCAAACGCTACGTAGCTAATGTTTGCTCTTATTGGGAACTCTAGCACTTGTTATGCTCTCCGGTGGCTAAATTATAAGCTAGAGCTAGTACGTTGATGTTTCTTGCCCCAACGCCCGTAACATAGATGACAGATTGAATCGGCTACCCTGATCGGGCTACACTTCGACCATAAGGTCCATTGTAATGCCTAAGGATGTGTGAATGTGAGTGGAGTGGAAGGAATTTTTGTGTGTAGACTAGGAATTGGTAGGATGTGCAGCTGCAGCTGACTCTGATAGAAACTATGCCGATATTCATCTGGAGTTCGTGACGGAAACTGTAGGAAACCTACATAAGCATAGTCGTTTACTTCGTTTTTGCCCATACGCCGACAGTTTAGTCAATTAACCGCCTCTTTTTTTCTTCTTCTTAATAATTGATAATCTGCCGATGTCGGCATTCGAACCCATAACCTCCCAATTCCAAGTAAACATAACACCTCAGACATACGCTTTAGACCGCTTGGCCACTTGGACGGTCCCTCGTAACACACCCAGCGGCCTTCAAGTTTCATGCTCGTACTCTGGTGAACAACTTAGTAACTACAGTTAGTAAGTTGAAATATTAAGCACCCCCTGTCAGAATCCCAATATTTTTTTGACACTTAATACAAGTAGATCAAGCCTACTTCTCACATATTTTACTGGAAGTAGCATAGTACGCTTTTGGACATCTTTCTCCTATTTCTGCACTGAAATTTAACATAAACTTTCTGTCTAAAGATATTTTCTGTCCAAAGAATCCAACTATTCAAACGAAACTTCCAAATTCCACGTTCCTATGTTTTCTAATTCCAAAAATAATTCAAATTAAACTTTCGCATGTTTCGGATATGCATTTTCTGTAATTTGGAAGTTAGCATATCGGTGTTGTTTCGATTTCAACTAGTTTATTGATTAAGGTGAAATTGGCAAAGTAGAATTTAGTAAGTTTGTTTATTTATAAACTTGATCCGGTGATCCGGTACAGAATTCGTTTTATATAAATGTGAAATGCATGTAATGAAATGCATGAAATTCCACATCTTTTTACATCTAAAAAGATGTGGAATTTACGATCCATTTGATGGAACCTAGTTCGATGTCAACAGTCCATTTACAGGACATTTTAATTCACAGGAGGCCTAGGCAAATCATATTTCATTAAAATTTAACACCTAACATTATTTCCACTACACTCTGTAACGCTTAATTTTTTTCTATCTTGTAAGACACTATAAACTTTTTAATATACAGGAAGAAAACTTTTACGCTTTGAAAAAAGACGTTAAAGTTTAAAGAAAAACCGTAGTAATATAAAAGTTGTCATAAAAATTTATGTTGATGGCCTTTATAAGAGAAAAATTCTTCACAAACATGTAAATAAATTTATATATATATATATATATATATATATATATATATATATATATATATATATATATATATATATATATATATATATATATACTTATTTGAATTACCTAAGAAATAATAATTAATTATAATTAGAGAATCTAAGATATTTATCCACATAATAAATATTAACTTATTAATATCAACGATATATTTTTACATTAAATGTTGTTAATTAAATTAAATAAACAAAAAAAAAAAATCAAATTATTTTATATAATAATTATAATACATATTTTTTTCTAATTAATACATCTAGCACGTTTAATGAATAAATTTTGAAATTTTTTAATTAAATATATAATAATAATAAAAAAATGTAACCAAGTGCGTGTTGCACCATTCGCAGTATAGGGTTCCGTAATCAGTAGGGATTTATTCATACGTAGTAGTTTTTTTAATACCGGGTTTCTATGAATCTTTTTCAGACCTAACGACATGCCTACTATTACTCGTAAACCAGAAGAGCTTATTAAGATAGTCTGGCCCACCTTTGAGAGTTGTCAAATGAGCAATTAAATAAAACTTTATAAAACAGACATTTTTTATATGTTAAAATTCCTTCAAGAAAACTATGATAATATGAACAATGAATATAATCCGACCAAAAACATAAATGCTATTACAAAGTAAATAGCTCTAGACTTCATATAATAGTTGCTTCTTAAAAAGTGATGATATGGAAGAAAGGACCGAGCTATTTACAAAGTAAATAGCTCTAGACTTTATATAATACTTTATATAATAAGGACCGAGCTATTTACAAAGTAAATAGCTCTAGACGTCAGATAATAGTTGCTCTTTGAAAAGTGATGATATCCCATTAAAGAGCTCGGTAAACTATTAACTAAAAAAAATAATGAGGGGTAAATTGATTAAATGTAAGAAAAAATTTGGTTTAAAATTATTTCATAAGTTTTCCCTTAGTATGTTTTTAAAATTTTATAACGCGGCAAGTTTTAAAATATTGGAAATCAGAAAAAATAACTTGCCGCGCTATATAAAATTTTAAAAACATACTAAGGGAAAACTTATGAAATAATTTTAAACCAAATTTTTTCTTACATTTAATCAATTTACCCCTCATTATTTTTTTTAGTTAATAGTTTACCGAGCTATTTACTTTGTAAATAGCTCGGCTCTTTAATGGGATATCATCACTTTTCAAAGAGCAACTATTATCTGACGTCTAGAGCTATTTACTTTGTAAATAGCTCGGTCCTTATTATATAAAGTATTATATAAAGTCTAGAGCTATTTACTTTGTAAATAGCTCGGTCCTTTCTTCCATATCATGACTTTTTAAGACGCAACTATTATATGAAGTCTAGAGCTATTTACTTTGTAAATAGCTCGGTCATTACTCTCATATCATCACTTTTTAAGAAGGAACTATTACATTAAGGATTTTCCCGAAAACTCGGCCCTTTCTTACATTTATGTTTTTGGTCGGATATCAATAATTTTTGAAAGGCTTAAATATACGAAGCCAAAGGCTTCGCACAAAACGCGTAGCGTTTTGTTACTCTTCGCATATGCTTCGCGTATGCTATGCGTTCCTTTCGCTTCGCGATACTTTACTCTTTTTAGCGAATTTCCTGAAAAGAAATAGAGCTATTGGTCCCGTACCGAAGTCAAAATTTCGCAAAAATTTCTTCAAATGTCCATCGATCCTACCTAGTAGATGTCAAAAATCACCATCTGAAAAATTTATATATATATATATATCTATGGACATATATATATATATATTCATATATATATATATATATGTGTCTGTCATCACTCTAGCGGTCACAGTTTTCATTTTATCGGGATGAGATTTGGTATTTGAGGCGCTTTTGATATTCAAAAGGTCAAGTTCGTTAATGGGTAAAATCGGACCAGGGGAAAGGGGGGTTTAGAGGGAGGGGGAAACATAAAATTTGAGATATCTCCCTTAAAATTTGAAAAATCGAAAAAGTTTTACTGTAATTTTGTTTCTTATCATTTTTTCTGTAACAATAATATTTACAGAAATATTGACGGTTTAATATTGAAAATTAAATTCCTTAATATCTCTGTACACATAAGAGTTTGAGCAAAAATGATAAAGTGATGAATTGTAGCAAATTTGATTTTATACAACTTTATTCCTTACGCATTTTTCGATTGTTCTAATATTAAGAGAGATATTTTATATTTTGTGTTTTCTTCTTTTTTGATACCTCCCCCCATTCGCCTCGACGTATGTCATTTATTGAGAAAATTGGACTTGCAAATGCTAAAATCATATATGACATTTCATTTTGATCAGACTAAAATTGTGATCACTAGAGAGTGATTTATTCTAAGGAAATTCGCTAAGTTGAAGCAGCTCCTGCGTAACGAATTTTTATTAATAAAACAATTAAATGTGTAACACTTGTATGTGTAACACTTGTATACCTTACATATATGAGATTCTGTACAATATTCTGTACAGTATGTTTTTATTAAAATTTTATAACGCGGCAAGTTAATTTTTCTGATGATTTCAAATATTTTTAAACATGCCGCGTTATAAAATTTTAAAAATTCGTTACGCAGGAGCTGCTTCAACTTAGCGAATTTCCTTGGAATAAATAAATTACTCTCTAGCGGTCACAATGTTAGTCTGATCAAAATGAAATGTCGTATCTGATTTTAGTATTTGCATGGCCAATTTTATTAATAAATGACATACGTCAATAGAAAAGGGGTGCATAAAGATAGAAGAAAACACAAAATCTAAAATATCTCTCTTAATATTTGAACAATCGAAAAATGCGTAAGAAACAAAGTTGTAGAAAATCATGTTTGTTACAGTTCATCACCTTATCATTTTTGCTCAAACTCTAATGCGTACAGAGATATTGAGGAATTTAATTTTCAATCTTAAACCATCAATATTTTTGTAAATATTAGGGTTACAGAAAAAATGATAAGAAACAAAATTACAGTAAAACTTAATGCCTACAACTTTACTTCTTATAAAATTTTCGATTTTTTTAATATTAAGGGAGATATGTCAAATTTTGTGTTTCCCCCTCCCTCTAAAACCCCCTTTCCCCTGGTCCGATTTTACCCATTAACGAACTTGACCTTTTGAATACTAAAAGCGCTTCAAATACCAAATCTCATTCCGATAAAATGAAAACTGTGACCGCTATAGTGATGACAGACACATATATATATATGTATATATATATATATATATATATATATATATATATATATGTCCATAGATATATATATATAAATTTTACAGATGGTGATTTTTGACATCTACTTGGTAGGATCGATGGACATTTGAAAAAATTTTTGCGAAATTTTGACTTCGGTACGGGACCAATAGCTCTATTTCCTTTCAGGAAATTCGCTAAAAACATACTAAGGGAAAACTTACGACATAAATTTCAACCAAATTTTTTCTTATACTTAATTAATTTACCCCTCATTTATTTTTTTAATAAATAGTTTACCGAGCTGGTTAGCTTGTAAATAGCTCGAAACTTTATGGGATATCATCACTTTTTAAGGAGCAACTATTATATGAAGTCTGGATCTATTTACTTTGTAAATAGCTCGGTCCTTTATCCCATATCATCACTTATTAAGAAGCAAATATTTTATTAAGATTTTCTCGAAAACTTACCTTTCTTACAAACGGAAAATTTAACAACTTTAATTGTAATTAAAATAACATATGAAGCATATATCGATCTGATTTGTTGACAAGGTTACCGCCTCCTTTTTGATTAGATAGACATTTAGTATTTAAATAAAAATTTTCTAGTTTAATATATCAGTATGTTTTAATACTCCAAATAGAAAACATTGATTGTTTTATTGTATTGTTACAATGTATTTTTTTAAGTAAACAAGTTTAAAAATAAACAAGTTTATTTTCAATTAGCAATTCGTAATGATGAAAAGAATTAAATAAATTGTTATAATTTGTAAGAATTGCTCAAGGCGGTATATTACCAAATATTCAAGTAGTGTTATTGCCAAAGAAAACTGAAAAGAAAGCATAAATTTTATACATTGGATTATTGATAATAATATTCATCGATCATATATCATAGGCCTTTTATTAAAACGCCACAAATTAATGTGAAATAAGAGTGATATATTTTTTATTAAAATAACTATATAAAATTTAGTATATATAAGATGTTATTTGATTTGTTTCGATTATGACTTCTAAACTAATCGTTTATTACAGATAATTGATTATCAACGTTATAGTCTTTGAAGAAATGACTTGACCCGTTGGCTCCACTTCACAAAAAAAAATTCGTTACGCAGGAGCTGCGTCAACTTAGCGAATTTCCTTAGAATACATAAATCACTCTCTAGCGGTCATATTTTTAGTCTGATCAAAATGCCTTAAGGCAGTTTAAGGGGTGTTTTTCCCATTTTCGGAGGTTTGCGTTATAAGTAAGGAAAGAGTTCTGTTAACTTGACTTTATTTCGGGTCGATTGGTGAAAATTCCATCATTTCATCATATATAGAAATGAAAAACGTAATTTTGGGGGGTGTTTTTTCGATTTTTCGGGAGTTTGAAAAAATATATTAAGTTTTTCGAAATAACTTCCTAATTTGTAGCTATTAAGCGTCGATTGCAAAAAACTGCATCTTGTTGTATGTATAGAACAAAAAGGTTGGTTTTGGGGGTGTTTTTACCAAGTTCGAAGGGTTGTGATGGAAAAAAACCGATCTTTCTATCATGAATAGAAGTAAAGAGGTAAGTTTTAGGGATGTTTTTCCCATTTTCGGTGTGGTTGCGATGTAGGTAATGAAATTTTTCAAAATATTCTATTAATTTTGACGTTATTTCGGGTCGATTAGTGAAAATTCAAACTTTATAGCATTTATAGAACAGAAAAACATAATTTTGGAGGATGTTTTTCCAATTTTCCGAGGCTTCCGTTGCATAACTTTTAAAATCAACCGACGGGAAAATTGCGAAAACTGGAAATTTGTATCGGAAAAGTGGAAAATTTAACATTTTTTGTTTTAAGACTAGTTTAACGCAAACTACCATGTAGAGAACGATATATCATATATACCTATTAATTTTTATACCATATAGAAATAGACATTGCAATTTGAATACAGCAGTATAAAAATTAATAGGTATATATGATATATCGTTCTCTACATGGTAGTTTGCGTTAAACTAGTCTTAAAACAAAAAATGTTAAATTTTCCACTTTTCCGATACAAATTTCCAGTTTTCGCAATTTTCCCGTCGGTTTGGGTACTACAGCTATCTACATGCCCAATATCAACTTTACAGCATATCTGGAAGTAGCTAAACATTTTGATCTATTAGTTACCAAGAATTGTGGGCGTTCCCACGAATTTTGCGTTTTTGAAGTGAAATAACTTTTTAACGGTTAATTCGTTAACATTGATTGAAAACATTGGTTCTTATAATTCCGTAAAGTATCTATATTCGAAATATCAACCCTGTAGCTCTTTCCGTTCAAAAGATACAGCACCCAAAAAATGAGCCTAAATTAAGGTGTAGTAATAACACTGTAGTGAAAAGTCCGAATGTCTCCCTTAAAACTCGGCCACGCACTACCGTGCTCTTGATAAAACGTGACATGTTTCGGCGTATGCAACCACTTTCAAACTGATTAGTTTGAGATTGGTGGAAACGTCACATAAGATTGTAAAAAGTGAACTATTGAAGTGCAAAACTAAAAGTGAACGAAAAGTGAAAAATTTAAAGTTTGGAAATTATAAATAACAATGGAGTTTCAATGATACCCAATACGATGGGGTATGCGATTTAAAAAATTCATCCCCAGCTGTCACATACAGGCGGACAATCGGACATAATGAAACTATAAAGGTTCTTACATTTGACTACGGAACTTTAAAAATATAATTCATTTTTATCGCTTTTTACAAATTCTTTTTAATTAATTTCTTTGTAAATTTTATTGTATTATGAAGTAATTTTTATAGTTTCTTTAACCTTATTTGCTTTTCATGGCATTTGATATAATCAGGATAGCGATCGACCGGGAAAATCTTGAGGTTTGGAAATATTAGGAAATTTTTTAGACTTTTTAAACGTTTCGGTATTATTGCTTTGATGATACAAATGATAAAAATACATTCAGAACATTAAATGTTTTTATACAAATTAATGTTTTTGATTTAACTCTTTATTTCTTGAAAACGATTGAATGTGTCTTTTTTTTTTATTTTCAGAATAATATTAATATTATTCTTGCTCCTTTTTATATGATTCTAAGACGATATCTCGTAAACCGCTCACCTAATCGTTAAATAAACATGATTTTCGTATTTTTGAGTCTTATTTTACTTTATACAGTACAATTCATACCAAATCCCGAAAAAATATAATTTTTCGATTAATGCGATTTTAATAATCGATTTGTATTAAAATGATTTTATAAGGTAAATTGGACTCGAAAATCCAATTAGTTTGAAAGTATGCCATTTAATTTCTTGAAAATAATTGAATTTTGATCCACTTGAGCTTTTTTTTTTAGATATTGTCATAAAATATTTAAAAATAAATTTTTCTTTGCTAAGAATAAGCGCTTTATATTTTTTCAATGAAGCTCGTGTTATGGTTCATAAACAAAACTCTAGTGCATGCAAATATTGCGTGTTGTCAATTCTAATATTTTTATACATACTTATTGGAAACTGTTTGAAACCAATTAGAGAAGATTAAATCCTTTACTGTATTTGGTGTTTAATTTAAATTGAAGACTGACTAGTTTGGAATTTTACAAAGATGTGTTAATTATTTTACTAAATAATAATAATAATAAAAGTAATATTTGCTATTTATTTAACTATTTATTTATTTATTATTATTATGTTAATAGTTTAAACAATATTTTAAATCATAAATATTTATTCATGGACTGTTTTTTTTTATAAATTAATTAATTTATTCATTTTTTAAAGGGAGTTACCTAATCAGAAATAAATGAAATCCATTATATTTTTAACCCGACTTCAAAAACGAGGATGGTTATCAATTCGTCTTTATTTACTTTTTTAATGTGTGTCACCTGAGAACTCCGTCATTTATGAACCGATTTTGATTTTTTTTTGTTTTAAAGGGTTTGGTTTCCCATTGTTTCCCATTGTCCAAAAGTTATGTGAATTTCTCTATGCTGACACCGACTCCAAAAATAACAATAATTGTACATATATATTTAAAAATTTTGCTTAGGTGAACTAAAATTGTCAGAAGAATATGCAATTATTTTTTTACTTTTTAGTGCATTTTTTGTTATAGAATATTATATTTTTGAAGTCGGGTTTCCATTTTGTCAAAATAGGTTTTATTCTTAAATACTATTGTGTTAATTTGTGAAATATTGCCAAAATAAAAATATTATAATTTGTGAAAAATTTACAACAATTTTTGAAAGTTTTATAAATTCTTTGGTTAGTCAAAGTCAAAATAATTTTAAAAAATTCGTTGCGCGTGAAATGCGTACATAAGTAGAGACGAAAGAGAATACAAAAACATTAATCATATAATTCGTCACAAAAACGTTTTTTATAATTATTATAAAATCAGGTTGTTTAAATTCTAATAATGATCACTATTCGAATAAGTATTAGAACCGTAAATATTTCTGTTAATCATAGAGCTGTTTGAAAAATGGTAAAAATTATGGTAAAATTTATTTTGTATAACTTGACTTATGATGAATATTTACTATTGTACTTTTATAAAGCAGAATAACTCCCTCGAACCTTATAATGATGTTTGAACCTTAAATGAGTTTTGTTTTGGATTAACTATTTCTTTCTACATTTCTTCTTGTGGGAGATTGCATGGATGGATTTGGCCCATTCACGAACTTGAGCTTCGTGAAAGAACGCACTTCTCATACAAACTTTCGTTCTTTATTTTACCCCCTTAGGAGGCGAATTGCCAAAGACGCTGATTCCACTGATTTTTATTTATGAGTAGAAGCCTTAACACCAATTTCCATATTTCTAACGCTGAAACAACTGACATTTAGTTATAAACAGAACCCTAATACATATTGGCGTATTTCTAACTTCAAAAATGACGAACTTCCATATAAACTTTCATCCCCTTATTTAATCCCCTTAGGAGATGAATTCTCAAAAATGCTTACCTGCGTTATATAAGGAACTCCTGTGCATGCTTCCAGCAATTTATGCTTCCAGACCGACCGGTTTAGGCTGAGCGTTGTCTGTAAGTCAGTCAGTAGATTTTTATACAGAGCTTGTATTTTAAAATAGACCCAATCTAGAAACATTGTATAGTATATCTATCGCTATCTATATGCAGTGTACTATGATATGGTGCTCTTTGTTACACTTAAACTCACAAACATTTGTAGAGTGCAGTTTGGGTGGAACAAAATACATTATATCATGGTATACTGTGCATAGGCAATGATAGATGCACTATACATTGTTTCCAGATTGGATCTATTTTAAAATACAAGTATACAAGCTGTATATACCCTCCCGTTCATAAAAATTGAACCATTTAAAACATTCTAAGTGTTACTTATGTATGTAAAATTATACATTTATTTAATGATATATACGCTTAGAATGTGCCTTACTGGTTCAATTTTTATGAACGGGAATGTTCATACTAGGTATAAAAGTATTTGAAAAATACAGTGAACATTTGGTCACAAAAGTTGATGTACATTTTAAAAAAAATTGAATAGTTGATTTGTGCCATATTCATTCGGTTTTCGAATAAAAGTTATACGATACTTCTAATGAACAATTTTTATCCGAAGCATTTTTTCGAAAACCGAATCAATAAGGCACAAATCAATTATAAAATTACAAAAAAAGACATCAACTGTTGTGATTCATAATAGTACTTATCTCGTAGACATAAAAACAATAATTTAATAATTTAAATTAAATTGTGGAGAACCGCATTATTGTTATTATTATAATATTGTGGTAATTTTAAACTACTAAAAAAAAAAAGAAGAGATTATACATATTTAAATATATTTTTTAATCATAACTTCGACAGAAGTAATACTGTCTAAATAAAAAAATAAGAATGATATGAAAAGTTGGCTGTTACGTCAGAGTCGTCTTTGGTGTAGCGGTTAGCACGCTGGACTAGATATCCAGAGGCCCGAAGTTCGATTCCTTGTTGACGAATTACTTTTTTCATATCAATATTTAATTAAAAATCCAATGACATTTGTCTATAAAGTATACACTAGTCTTCTACAATTTGTCTTACGTAACCTTAATGGAATTTGGACAAAGATTGTATTGTTGACGCTTAAGTATACACAAATAAATATATATGATTATTGTTATTATTATAATATTGTGGTAATTTTAAACTACAAAAAAAAAAAAGAAAAGAAAAGAAGAGATTATACATATTTAAATATATTTTTTACAGTGGTTTATATAGTTTTAATTCAACACTCATTTAATTAAGGTTTATACTCTCATAATAATATTATATATATTATCTTCCTTCATACATAATATATGAGTATTATTAAAATAAATATATTCAAAACAGTTTAATTAATTGATTCATCCTGAATGTATGTATGTGTGCTGCTCCAATAATACTAACATATACACATTATTATTATATTATGATTATTACAACTTTGAATTACGCAAACCTATCAGACAAATATTTATGATTACATGTAAGGATGGTTGGGCCATTGCGTTAAAACTAATGAAAATGTTTTAAAACCAATGAAATATTAAAATGTCAAATTTGCCCCAATACCTAGATCAGTTTTTTGTATTATAAATACGTATTTCGATTACAAAGTAGTCACCATCAGTATAAATTAGCTAGTCGTAATTTACTCTTTGACAATTAGAAATAGATAGAAAATAGTGATCAATAGACAAAAATTACTTTCACCAAATTAAAGTGTCACCAAATTAGCAACGAATAACATATCCTGAGACAATATAAGAGTAATTTTAATAAGAGTAATTTCAATAAAATTTATTATAAATTAATTTATTTTGTTTAGTTTTTATTTGTTTTATTTTTGTATATTGATCTCTATTTTGTATCTATTTCTAGGAATTAAAATGATCTACGTATTGGGGCGAATTTGAAATTTTATTTCAAAAACCTAGAGCTCTCTTTAATTATCATTTGATAATGAAATATTGTTGATTTTAAAAATAGTGAAAAAAGGTGCATTCCACTTTACTACAATTTATTACCCAATTATTTTTTCTAAAACTTTAATATATACAGAGATATTTAGAATTTTAATTTTTATATAATTATATATAAAATTGTCATTTGCCTGCCTAGTTGATTGTCCCGCAAAGGATTCATATAAGTGACATCTACATTCTACAGTATAAAATTGAATATTATGATGGCCATTAACAAAATGATAAAACATTTGGGTAAGACTATTTTTTAACGAATATACTTGTACCGACCCAACGTCCTATATAAACCTACATTATAAATTTATAGTTTAATGCATGATTTTATTTTAAAATACATTTTATATTATTTATCTACTGGAAAATTTTAGATTATGAAAATAAATACGCGGTTAAAAATTAAAAATATTAATAGAATCGACCATGAAAAATAAAGTATAATACCAAAAAAAAAAAACAAAAAAATCTGACCGATATGCTTTATTAAAGGGTAACGAACTAAAAAACCAAAAACTAGTTTAGAAAAAAAATTAATTGTTAATGTGTTGACCTTCTGCAGAGTATAATTATTTAATTGTACTTCAAAGCGCTCCAGAATCATGTAGTTTATTAGTATGACTTTAGACCCCCACCCCCTGTATAAGCAAAAATAAGAAAATTGCAAACTACCCCCTCTTCCAAATGATAAGACGTAATAATTTTTTCAAAACTTTTATTAAATATTAAAGTTAAAATTCAAAAGACTCAATTATTTTTAAAATTAAAATATTAGTGTTTTAATATAATTAGAAAATTAAGAATCATTTATTGCCCACGGGCTCCGTATGCGTATCGGTAAAAACAAAACAGTCGATAGACAATGTCATAACAGAGAACAATGAACGGTATATTTATTTGTTTCAAGCCATCCGAGTACTCCGGCAATTCCCCGAATTGAACATCGGTATATTTAAAAAAAAAAAAACTCTATACTAGTAGTGTAGAGTAATGTCAATTTTCGAAAAACTCATTTATTTATTTTTAGTAAGAAATATGAAAAGAAATTCGGTATACCATAATAAACTAATAAAAATAGTATTATTAATATAGATTATAAATATTGTTTTAAAAATATTTCTATTGTTTTTTAACTTTTTTTATCTTACGTAAGATTTATTTTATCCCCCCCTCCTATTTTTGTCAGAAAAAGTAGTAAATAATTGCATCCTAAACTTACTTACGTAATACTTGAACGCCCCCTTTCGAAATATTAGCTCTGTTTTATTAAAGTTCTAGTAAAATAATATTACAGGCTTATGGTAGTATATCCGTACCAGTCTAGTCTAAAAAAACATTCTTATATATACGTAAAATGTCTGACATCAGTAGTGATGTGTTTCGTAATTATTGTAGATACTGTACTTAATACTCAGATATTGCATGTATACTGGTGTACCACTTGCCGAGAATAGAAGAAAATTCCATATTTCTAATGTTTATCTATTTCAACAACTAGGGAAAAACCATTTTCTTAGTTTCAAAAAATTCGTCATAAATTAATGAATCAATAAGTTGTTTTTGAAAAAAATCTACAGGAAAGTTTCTAATTTATGATGTTAAATGTGTCACTTTCAGTCAACTGGTACATTTAACCCATGCAAAAAGTTCCAACTTTGATAGTGAGTATCTCTTTTATTAGATGAGCAAAAAATTTCAAATTGAGCAATTCTCAAAGGGACGGTTGTTAACATTTTTCCTCAAAATTTTATTACAGTCTAAAGAAAAGTGGGTTTACGGACATACTACGTTTGATAGATAGATAGATACATCTTGGGGTCTAAAAAGTATTGCACTTCGACTTTATGGTCAATTATGTTGGCAATAGCCAGGTGCTTGCTTATCAGGTCTTTCTGCAGGTTCATATATTCAGGGTGAGATATACTACCTTAATACTGTGTATAATTTAAATGTTTGTATATTAGATAATTTGATGTGTCTCTTACTGTACTTGACATGGTATGTTAGGGAATTTATATACAATTTTGTGTTTATATATTGATTTGATTTATCTGACATAACATATCTGTGGATGTCATTATATCATTTTATATTAACGTACACACACGATACATATCGAACATTTTATTATTAATAATATATTCCATACAAATACTATATTGTGTAAATTACCATATTATATACAATTGTCTTCAATATCCGATGACCGATGTCCATAATCATTAAATTTAGAAGTGTTTTCGATATTTTGCATAATATATCCTACAATAAAATAGCTATAAAATATGTACATTGTAAACAAAAGTAATAATATATGTACACTCCTGTTCATAAAAATCGAACCCGTTGAAACATTCTAAGTGTTATTGTATGTAATGTACATATAGTTAGTAATATATAAGCTTGAATGTGACTTACTGGTGGCTTAATTTTTATGAACGGGAGTGTAAAATCGTCGGAAATCTAAAAAAAATTATGGTTATCGATTTGACTGAAGTTCACTATATAAAGTATTTTGAATCAAAATACAACGAAAATCGTGTTTATTTGACGATTTGGTGAGCGGTTTATGACATATCGCTTGAAAGTTTCTAAGAAGGGTAACATTGTTCCAAAGAGCATATCTCGGAATTTTTGGGTCCTATTTACCCTATAAATTAATTTTCCTTCAAATCGATAACAAAAAATATTATGTGGTTTTTTTCAATTTTTTCTCAGTGGATATTTAGAAAAAATCGTCGAAAATCTAAAAACAAATTTTGGTGATCGATTTGACTGAAATTCACTATATAAAGTATTTTGAACCAAAATACTACGAATATCGTTTTTATATGACGATTTGGTGAGCGGTTTACGAGACATCGCTTGAAAGCTTCTGAGAAGGGTCAACAATGTTCCAAAAGAGCATATCTCGGGATTTTTGTGAACTTTTGGGCCCTATTTACCCTATAAACTATTGAAATTCAAACTATTATTGTAATGTTTTGGAGATACATTGACATAAATAAATTTAATTTAGATTAAAGAAGTCTTGTCTTGTCGGGTCTAAGGTCCAACAAGTTTAGATAAAAAATAAGGACCGTAGAATTTTCAACGAGTTTTCCATTTTGTGATGAATGTTTGTATTATACAGAATCGTGATTTTATGATGGATACTGCTAAATTTCAAAGACAATTGTTTTTATGGTATTTTTACCAAGATCAGTAAAAATTTGTTTCTTGTCCGTTGCGTTTCTCAGTTGCTTCTGAACCGAATTGGATGGAAATTTTCATTTGTTTAAGTCTGAACTGATGCCACACTGAGCATGTAACACCTGTCTACGTCGTATATATGTGCCTTTAAGCTTTCCATTTTAGTTTCGTAATAGTTCAATCAATCTTATGGTCTCCGTATTTAGTTGAGGCATCCAACAAAATAAGAACCTTTAAAAATTAATATGGTTCATTTAAATAACAATTCATACAAATATTTATTTATAATATCTGGAGGGCAATGTTATTAAAAATTAAATTATTCACTTCTGAATATATTAAAAACAGATTATAATCTGTTTATGTTGATCAATAATATAAGTATAGGTAAATATTTAGTCATAACTAATGAGTTTCTTATTGATTTTTTGTTGGTTTTTTTTTTTTTGTTCAAATGTTTTGTCCTCGCATTTATTTAATAAGAAAACAACAACTGATTTTATCAACACTTCACAAAATGTGAATCGAAAAAAAAAAATTGTTGCTTAATATTTTGATTTATATTTAAGATAAGGTGTTTTTGTTTATTGTCAGAGCTACAAGTATATGTCAATCATTTGAATGTTCGGATAATCGTAGTGTGTGCGGCGACTAATAATTATGGACCTATAAATATAGTTAAAGCAATGGCACGTCAAATTTGGACGGGAGGCAACCGGATTGCGAGTGGTAATCTGGATCTTGAAGTGATACTGAACCTCCCCGTACGTAAAATTTTTTGACAAGGCAACCGGATAAAAATGTGGTTGCTTTGAAGTTTATACCCTATTTAGATTACCCTACTCGCGAATTTAGATTCAAGAAAGTTATGATGCAACCGCTCCAAAATTGGTGAGCTTATTTATTGGTACCACTATATGTTGTAAAAAAAATTCCATCCGATCTTGATGGGCAGTTTCTGAGAAACAGCCCTTCACAGTCGCCCAAAAAAACCCTTTTTTCGAATTTTATAAACAAAAATTGAAATAGTTAAAATTGTTTAAATCGGATGCCATTTGAAATTTAAACTCTAATAAGTGCAAGGAATTGTGTCCTCATTTTCGCTTAGTCATCGGTTAGGATTTTCAAGAATTACATGCTACGTATAACATTATTTCAATTATAACGATGTTTGGGGATGGCAAAAATGATGGTGAATTTTATAAAAACCGGATATCATTGATACCAAAGAATACAATATACATAGAAGCCCATAAGTCCGATTTTTGTGTCACTCGAAATTGTGAATTGTGAGCACCACCGCTAGATGACAATAACTGTTCGATTTCGGTATTTAGTGCCATTAGCAGCACAACCAACTGTATTCTTTGTGTATATTGTATCCGACCAGAAACATAAATGTAAGAAAGGGCCAAGTATTCGGGAAAATCCTTAATGTAATAGTTCCTTCTTAAAAAGTGATGATATGAGAGTTATGTTGGATGACACCTTGAATTTAAATCGGAATTATTTTGATAAATCTAACTGGAAAATAGCATGTAAAGCATGTATGAGCCTAAGAAAATTTTTCTTCGGACTGTTCCCATAATCTACCATAAAAATATCTATTCTAGAAAGCTTCAAAAGTATTGCATTTTTATACATTCCATCGTTTTAATGTGAATTTCGGTTAAATAAATAATCTATAAAAAAAAACCCAACAAACTCTAGAAATCAATGTTTTTGTTTGCTATTTGTGAGCGAGGTTGACGAACTATTCATCGACAATAATCGACATTTTATAAGAATATGTCTGTCTGGTATCTCTGGTATATATGAAAAGTGAAAATGCCATTTTCTTATATATTTTATATTAATCTAGAAAATACTTTAGATCGTTTGCATATTTTTATTTGATGGTTAAATTTACAGTACATTTTACAATTTACATGTAGATTATAGATGTGAGATAAAACAGACGTTTTTTTGTTTGTTTTGTACTGTGGAAAAAGCACTATATGAAAGTTTCTCAGACTGTTCTATTAAATTGTTTCATACTCGTATATATAGTTATTCATTTTTTAAGATATACATCTTTAAAACTTCAAAAACTTGTATAAACTATATAATGTGCGCGAGATATGACTGACTATATATTTTCTGGAGGAAATTTTATTATAAAAAAGTTCTTAGTTTGTTTTAATTGATGGAAATAAGAGAATCTTGTACCTAGGAAAAGCGGCCGTCATTTTCTAAGAGTGAAAAATTTAATATGTATAAAATAATAAACCGTTAATTTCTTAAAACTCACAAAGAACTGATTATACCCGGTATATATAATATAAACCAGGGTATATTACATTTAATCCCAACTTCGTAACGATTGAAAATATTGACAGAGGTGTTCATAAACTGAACAAATAAGTTTATTTCCGCATGTCCGTCTGATAACTCACGATAACGTAAAAACGAAAAGAAATAATGGGCTGAAATTTTGTGTGTGTGTTCTAGATCTAAAAAGTGAGGTAAAGATTGGAAGAATGGACAAAATCGAGCCGTGCTTCTTAGCGCCAGAGATGAAAATGTCAATCTTTGAAAGAAAAATAATTAAAAACAAAAAATGTCCCTTTTTTAAAAATTAACAACTTATACCGGGTATTTAACTAATTAACTTAGTTGCTATTTTCACTTGTTAATTGTTAAGATCTGTACAAATTTTGAGTATTCATTATTTTCTAATGAAAATATCATATTTTTGTGCCACATTAACCACATTTAACTCAGTAATTGAATTACAAATAAATGGCCTTGCCGCTCAAAATTTAGAATTTTTCATTGTTTTCTACTTTTTTTATGTTGGGACAAGTAGCAAAAAACTAATCCAAAAGACCTCTGTTAAATTTTTTCTTAAAAACTGCAAAGATTTTTTTATAAATATTGAAACAAAATTGGAACAACAAGCGCTTTGCAGAAAAATGGCTCATTTTTTCCAAATTAGCGAAAATTATATTAATAATAAAAAAAATTAATTAATTACGTTCAAAAAATGTGACAGGGAATACAGCAAATATGTCCAATTTTGATAGCACTATGGGGAACTTGTTGTTAGACTTAAAGAAAAAAATTTTAGAATAAAATTTTGTTGCCATGAAAATTAATAATAACGATCAAAACAACCAATGTCGGAATATTAAAAAACAAAAAAAGCCGAAAAGTTTGATGGTTTTTCTGGCCACAGAAAATTTGGTCAAGGTCTTTCGAATTGGAAATATATACATATATAAGTAGCGAAAAATTGGATACCCAACTTTATGAACGGAAAAAGTATATAGCTACGGACATAAATATATTTTTCATTTTATCTTATTTACTATCGGTGTAGCATGCTTCAATTTTATTGATTGAAAGTGTACACACATAGACGCAATTTGTAAATATGTAAAATTATTTCGCAATAACACATATGAACAACATATTTATGATATTAAATATTTGAGAATGAGAAATCATTTATAGTATTTTGTAATTGTGTTTAGAAAATAGTATACCTAAACATTTTATTAATTTTTTATTGCATTACGAAATTTTAATATTATTTGCATATATTGGTTATTAATTTTTATTAATTCTTTAATATAAATCAAACAGATTATCAAATAGTCTTAAGGTAGTATGTCCGTAAACCCACATTTCTGCAGAATCTAATAAAATTTTGAGAAAAGATGTTAAGAATAACCGTCCTCTTGAGAATTGCTAAATTTGAAATTTTTTGCTTATCTAATAAAGGAGATACTCACTATTGAAGTTGGAACTTTTTGCATGGGTTAAATATAACAGTTGACTGAAAGTATCACATTTTTAACCCGACTTCAAAAAGGAGGATGGTTCTCAATTCGTCTGTATTTTTTTATTTATTTTTTTTAATGTGTGTCACTTCAGAACTCCGTCATTTATGAACCGATTTTGAATTTTTTTGTTTTTGTTTTAAAGGGTTTGGTTTCCCATTGGTCCCATTGGCACCAAATCGCATTCTGATGAGGGTATCCCCGGGAAATCGAGGAAAATCCTCATTTTATATGTGATAACCGATTTCTGCGAAATTTTTTTTTTGAAAGGGTATACTCATTCATAATGAAAAAATAAGAAAATTTTTTTAAAAACCGACTTCAAAAAAATTTTTTTCAAAAAAAAACCGACCCCAAAAAAAAATTTTTACAAAAAAAAAAACAAAATGCATGTAAAAAAAACTGAAAATCTGTTATAAAAATGCACTAAAAATTAGTAGGACGTTTAGAAAGTCTACCCATATTTAGACAAATAAAATCGGTTATAGAACTTCAAAGTCACTAAAAAGCGAGAAATAAACCGTATTTTGACAAAATGGAAACTCGACTTCAAAAATCAAATATTCTATAAGAAAAAATGCACTAAAAAGTAAAAAAATAATTGCATATTCTTGTGCCAATTATAGTTCACCTAAGCAAAAATTTTTAAATATATATGTACAATTATTGTTATTTTTGGAGGCGGTGTCCAAAAGTTATGTGAATTTCTCTATGCTGACTCCGCCTCCAAAAATAACAATAATTATACATATATATTTAAAAATTTTTGCTTAGGTGAACTAAAATTGGTACAAGAATATGCAATTATTTTTTTACTTTTTAGTGCATTTTTTGTTATAGAATATTTGATTTTTGAAGTCGGGTTTCCATTTTGTCAAAATACGGTTTATACATCATAAATTAGAAACTTTTCTGTAGATTTTTTTCAAAAACAACTTATTGATACATTAATTTATGACGAATTTTTTTAAACCAAAAAAACGGTTTTTCCCTATTTGTTGAAAAGATAAACATTAATAAAATATGGAATTTTTAGCTATCCTCGGCAATTGGTAAATATATGTATACATGCAATGTTTCAATAATAAGTACTGTATCTACGAAAATTATGGAACACATCACTAATGATATCGCAGACAGTTTACGTATATATGAGAATGTTTTTTTAGACTGGACTGTCCCGGACATACTACCTTTAGTCATTAACTTACATATTATATTTAACTTCCAAATGAGTACGATATCAAGGTTGATTTATCTAAATTACGCATCAGTGATTTAAATATTCCCACATGACGTATTAAATTAATTGGTATTTGCATATGGAACGATTTGCTATATTTGTAAGCAATGATGGATTAGCATTTCAAAAAGTAAATTCGTTTTATTTAGAAAGGTTCGAAGGAGATAATCTAAATTCGATTCGATGTAAATGAATGAATTTATAAAAAGTGTAACTAAGAAACAATGATAAGGTATTTTGACTTTTTACAATATTAGTATTAATAATCATAAATACCCGGTATATACTGAGGTAATGACTAAAGTTTCAAACAAAAATTGTTTATTTTTGACAAAAGAACATTTTTGTCTTTAAATTTTGTTTCTATATTTATTACGGTTCCAAGATGGATATTTTCCTGATTGCGGGGGGAAGCACGGTCAGATTTTACTCCTTCACTAACTTGAAGTTATTTTTTAGCTCTAGACGAAGGACCGACGAACGGACATGCAGAAATAGACCAATTAGGTTATTTTATGAATACCTATACCAAAAAGTTTTTTTAGCGATTAATATTTTCAACCGTTATAAAACTGGGACTAAACTTAATATACCCTTGTATAAATTCTATATACCGGATATAAATAAACATTTTTTATATTTTAAAATTTTTAAAAGAAAACTTAAATAATATTAATGTACACAATAAATTTAATAAAATAGTTTGAAATCAAGTGCAATCGCTTGATGTATACTTGAATTTGGACGGTAGAGTTATTGAGTATGGGCAAAGCACTCGTTAAATCACAAAAATATTTATAAGATCTGAACAAAACCAGCAAAGTACAAAAACGGTTCTTTGAAAAATATCAATTTCACCCGTAAATATTCCAATTGGTTTAGTAAAATTGTTAAGTTAACCGGCAAATTTCCTTCTTATCTACGATGAAATATACGTTCCCATAATATTACTCGTTAAATGTTTTAAAATATACTTATTCAAATTTTAATTCAGTAGGAAGCCTTTTTCCATTATTGTCAATAGAAATATATTGATTACCATAAAATCTTTTATTATTTATCTAAAAATTTACCCACGGTTAAATATCGCGGTTATTTACTAGCATAAAAACAAGGGAAAATATTTTTCGAAAGTGTTTGTTCTTTAAAAAAATTCACCAAAGATCCCTGCATACTCATTTTGAGAAAATGGTTTGCCTTAAAATTTTGATTTTTTGACTTAATAAATAAACAAGTTTCGACGAGCACTAAGCCATGACCTCAATAGTTTCTGAGTTAAAGCATAAAGAATTTTGGATTTTTGAATGCCTTTGAAACTGCTATTCATGATACTAAAATTATTCTTAATTTCTCTCAACAAGTATGGATGGAATTGAGGAGGACTTCTCGAAAAATATATCCGAATATTTCCCCTTATTTATACATTGATAAGGGTGCAATACATCTCATTAAAATATTTTTCATTGTAGAATTCAAGTCTGTAAAGAAAATTGGATGTTTACATTCAAAATTTCTTTGTTTGTGATATAGAATTCGAATCTGTAAAGAAAATTGGATGTTTATTGGAAATTTCTTTTTTTCTTCCATTAGTCAGATATGTTATATGAAAACTGTTGAAGCTTGAGGTTCACCAAGACTTTGTATCAGAAAAGCGAAAAGAATAATATATATATATATATATATATATATTGAAAAATGTGAATAAAAAATAAAAAAAAAAGGTTTGCCATAAGAAGCTTGTGAAATTATTTTTTTGAAACCATAAACATGACAATTATTTTGATGTTTTAATTAAATTAATAAATTATATTTCGGTAAAAAATTTCACCGAACAGCAGCATGCTGGGTTTTTTACGATCAAATATTGTAAATTACATGATTAAATTCACAATTATATATAGTTCAAAAAATAATTATAATTAAAAAAGCTTAATATAAAAACAGCAAGAACAATGAACCATCATATTCAAATTTTTACTGTTTCCATAGCATTTAAATTTTTCATCATCTATATGAGTGGGGGATATTTTTTGGCTATCACGTTTTTTAATTCAGTCAATTCTTTGAATGACTACACAAATTGTCTACAAAAGAGTGGCAAAAGCTATTGAAAGATTATTCAAACTTCTTCCCAAAATGAATTTGAAGATATGTGAATGTACTCGCTAAGTCGATGAAGAACATTTTTGAAAGCCAGACTTTTGTCATGGCGGTCAGTAGTGTTTTATTTTATTACATTCATGTCATATCTTGCCGAGACTTGACTCCATTCTTAACACACTCTTATTAGGTTGACTTGTATGTTTGTAAACATACAATCTAGGAAATCTGTTTTTACCAATTTTGAATTATTGTATCGATGGAAACCTTGCAATTGTATCCAATTCTGATGACAATACATGTCATAAGTCAAAATTATAATAAATAGGCCAAAATTTTACGTTCGAAAACGAAATTTTGGGGCAGTTAAACACACATGGTTCTATTAATAACGTACTGAAAAGAAACGAATGAAATATCGAATTGTAAAAGTCCCTGGAACTTCGTGTTGAAGACTCATTTGAGAAGATCATTTATTATCGAAACAAAATTGTATATGAGAAAAATTTTATTAAAAAATATACATAAAAATTGTATCTAGATTTTGGTATTTCGATTTCCACTACGGGCTTGTTCAGCAACCATTGCTATATTCAAACTTTAATCTTATTTCTTTAATGTGCTACATAGATATTTGGCTACTGACGATCGAAATACCGATATTCAGATGTAAGACTTCTCTACTATTATAAAATTGTAAATGTTTGTTTTATTTGTTAATTTGTTTGAACATACGCAAAAACTACTGGGTCGATTTTGAAGTAACTTTTTTTTTGTTGAAAACCTTATTAGACTTAGAAGACTTGGTATATATTTTATCTCGATGCGAGACATAGAATTCGGAAATATTCGCTAAAATAGAAGTGTCGATAAATATTTGAAGTAGTGGAAGCGGTGGTAAATTACATAGAGGTTATTAGTTTTAAACATGCTGATGACTGGAGATATACGCGATATAACAATATTTATTTTGCACCAAATTTTGTACTGTTTTATATACAAATAACAAGTTTCGTACCCATTCGGTCATTTTCAAACACAGTGTGTGATAGTTTTTAAATTTTTAAAATGTTTCACAAAATAAAGCTTCAAACCATACAAAATTTTAATGTTTTAGTTTTTTAAATAAATTTTTCTACAGTACAGTTTTGTTCCGAGTATTACGTGAGTTTCGAGTGTTATTATTAAATCAGGTAGAAATTCTATCAGTTAACAGGTGAAGATAACAACTAACTGAGTTAATTACTAAAAATACTCGGTATATATTGAATTTATGAAAATTTTTTATTCTATATCTTTTTTTTTTATTCTATGTTTGCGGTTTCAAAGATAGACAGTTTTGCTCCTTATGCCCAAACATGATCCGATTTTGCCCATTGTCTTGTTACAAAGTCGAAACTAAACTTATTATACCCAGTGCCTGATTTACTTTTCTAAGGCCCATGGGCGGAGTTTTTGTGGGGGCCTATTTGAAATGAAATTTTTTGATAGAAACGGAAAAATAACCACATTGTTGAAATTTTTTTTATTTACTAATAAATGAAATGATCGACACTTACGATTGCATTCTCAAAGGTCTGATTGTCACTATTTTATATTTTTCAATTTTTTTCATTTTGTGGAGGCCCCTATTTTGTGGGGGCCCCTAGGCCGCCTAGTCCGCCTATATGGTAAATCCGGCACTGATTATACCCTTGTATAAATATATATACCGGGTATAAAAAGTCAATACTGACTAAATATTTAAGAGATTGTCGGATTTCATTCTATACTACCAACATAAAAATTGTATCTAAAAATATATTTCCATATTTAATTATATTTTTACACATTTAAACATAACATCTATCCACCCCTACCCATATCGTTTAAAAGCGTCGCATATTATCGTAAAAAGTTTTTCTGTTAAAAATGATTTTATATTTAGTTGAAATGTTTCAAAATGTCATATGCACACTTTATGTTATAATTTTATAATATAAAACACAAAAACCATTATGTGTGTGTGTGTGTTAAATTTCAAAATGCATTTGCCGTTAATAATATTATTCTTGGGGTCACTAAATGCATAAATTTGAATTAATATATGCTTCAAGTGTTATATAAAATATATTTTATATTTTCTTATTTGGTTTTTCAACTTATAGTAAAGGGTGTCGCATAAGTAACGTTACGATATATTTAATGAATGCGTATTTGTGCATAATTTGGTTTTGTGAACTCGTGAACCAAGTGAATCGTATATGATAAAAGGTGTAACGTACGTAAAATTCTTTGCAAAGACCGCCTAGACATCACCAACTGTTGAGAACGTCGCCTGGTGGAAGTTTCGGGGTTTGCCTCAACACTTGCTTGCACTCGAGCAATGTTCACATCATTTCGAACCACACGAGGTCTTCCATCACGCGGAAGATCACAGACAGCCCCATGTTGCCGAAAACACTGAACCAATCGGTAAATTGTCGGAACATGAAAGAAATTTCGATATGATCTTTGTGTCTGAATAATCGAATGCTGACTTTCAAAATAAAATTGAACAACTTTGGTTCTTTGTTCTGTGCTGAGTCTTTCCATCATAAATTTCTCAGTTTTTCAAAGTTAATTCTGAAAAAAAAGAAAAAAAAAACGTAAACAAAAAATTTATTCACTAATTAAATCATAACGTTACTATGCGCCACCCTGTAGTTATAGAGATAACAATTTCAAGACTATTGTCGAATATTGCCGAAACGAGTAACACATTGTCGAGAATCGAGAAACATTGTTTTTCATCAAAAGTTTCATATGAAATATCAAACACATTTAGGATGGGAATGGAGCCCACGATCTCTGGAATTCTAGACCAGTGCTCTATGTTTAAGCCACCAGA
The DNA here is from genome assembly GCA_963920215.1 of Nineta flava. Taxonomy (NCBI): domain Eukaryota; kingdom Metazoa; phylum Arthropoda; class Insecta; order Neuroptera; family Chrysopidae; genus Nineta; species Nineta flava. The sequence goes on from OY986042.1 coordinate 94,370,656, forward strand.
TGTTATATTGGTCGAATGCACACAATTTTTCACTATCTTGATGTCGATGTATACTTACTTTTGTTTTTTTGACTATTCTCATGTTTTTTTTTTTTTCGTAAACTATCCGTCTTTTGTAAGTATGGTTACCTTTCTGTTTTTAACCGGTTAGTAATCTAAAGACAACTATACTATAACAATGCCTGCATGGATAGACGCTAGTTTTCATTAAAAAACACAAAATCCTCAATTTATGTTTATGTGGTAATAATAATTAGACAGAGGGGTACCGCAATTAGGTCCCTAGCACCTTGGCCAAGGGGTCCTCTATACCCTCCTTGAGAACAACCTGTCACCATACCAGTTTATGTGGTATACGGGACATTTATCTAGACTTTTTTAATTGTTTTGTTGTAAACTAGCATCAATATATATACATTGTTTGTATGGTTGCCTTTCGATATTATACCAACGTAAGTGACCCCAGCGTTTACTTAATTTGACATGTAAGTAATATGTCTGAACATTGAACATCTCTGGCAATTTTCCTTTGAGCTAGATGTAGAAGATTGTAAAGGCTGCCCTGGGCGGGCTACACTTCGACCATAAGGTCCATTGTGATGCCTTAGGATGTGAGGATGTGAGTGGAGTTGAAAAAATTTGTGAGTAGACTAGGAATTGGTAGGATATGCGGCTGCAGCCGACTATGATAGAAACCATGCCGATATTTATCTGGAGTTCGTGAAGGAAACTGCAGAAAACCTCCTAAGCATAGCCGGTTACTTCGTTCTTGTCCATAAGCCAACAGTTTAGTCAATTAACCGACCCTTTTTTTTAATAATTGACAAACTGCTGATGTCGGGATTCGAACCCATAACTTCCCAGTTTCCTAGTACTGCATACTGCGCAGACATGACGCCTTAGACCGCTCGACTACTTGGCTGGTTCTTTTGAGCTACCTGTTAGATGTTATCATATGCATTCTACTACCATAACATCTCAGGTAGCTCAGAGTCAGAGCGTTGGTCTAGAATGCTCGATTCTCACGAGTATTTGATTTTAAAGAATATTCATCTAGACTTTTTTGTAAATTATGTCCGTGTTACAATAGCTTATATTTTACAAGATTACATCACACACTTGACCGATGCAATTTTTTTATAGAATTTTTGTAGAACTGTTTATGTAGTTTATGTTATATAATCTATTACTAGCTTGCAAGCACCACTACCATACATCATAAATATTATTTATTATATGTATGTATAAACGTTATATAACACTTTTTTTATATTTTGATGCACGGTGGTTATAAACATTTCACAAGAGGGTTTACAAATGTTTAAGACGAGAAGAAAAACAGACTTTTCATATCAAAGATAATTATCATACACGTTTATAATATTTTAGTTTAATTAAAAATTATATTCTTTATATATTCTTCGGACTAACTAATTAGATTTTCTAATTATTATAAAACCTTGGTAAAAACTTTTTGGTAAAGTCATATAAATCTTAAGGTGGAGACGTTTGTCTTAAAATTATTTGTTTTTTGTGTGGCTTTTTATTAAAGTTTTTATACGTTGTACAAAATCTGTCGTGGTCTCTTTGTGAAATCTGTTTTTCACGAAAATCCCGGACATTGCATGAAACGTGGGCGTATTGTGTAGACATAAAAAGTCACATGTAGTGCCTGGATGCGTAGGAACTTCGTGAAAAGCCCATATTATTTCGACAAATTTTGTCTGGCATAATCTTCCGTAGTTTCGTAGTTTTTTAAATGATGAAACTTCGTAAAGTGCCCAAAGGAAAAAGGCATTTTTTGTTACGTGGAAAAGACGGTATATTAGTTTGAAATAAAAATTTTATAAAAAATTAAATTAAAAACAACTCAATACATGTTTTTTGCATAAGAAAATTTTTGCCAACCTAAAATTTGTATATTGGGTTGTAATATCTAAGGCATTTCTAAACATTGAAGATTATACCTTCTGAAGAATTAAATAAGGTAACTATTTCAATCAAGTACTACAATCCTTCACTTCATCGGTCTTGCCTGGTCGTTCAATATATTTCAGATATCGAGGCTAGATTGAAATTATTCGATTTTGAAACTGAAAAAAAAGTTACCTTTGAGGGTATACTGCATTTATACAAAGTTGGATAAATGAAAATATAGTTACCGAAGGAATAATATTTGGGCTAATTTCATAATATTTTTTATATTGGAAACAATACGCTGATTTTTCAGGTGCCTAAGATCATCGCGAAAAATAGATTTCAAAATGAGGCTATGATATAAAGTAAGAAAGATTATGTTAGATTAGGTTATCTGTGGAAGTATCATGGGCTTCTCATTTTAACACAATATGCCGATCAATTTTATAAGTTTACTAGCTTATAACCGCGGCTTCAATCTCGTTTTATTGTTATGTCTCCGGCTAGCGTTTAATCAAAATCAGTTTAGTAGTTTTTGTGTGATGCTCGAACAAACAATATTACCATTTTATAATAGCAGAAATGGATGCTCAAAAATTACACTGTAGTGGTCACAGTTTTAACCTGATTGGAACAAAATTTAGGAAAACCGCTGATTGAAGTTGACACAGCTCCCGCGTATAAGTTGTTTTTCATACATCTGTTCGTGTGTAGAAGTAACATAAAAAGTTCTCGCATTTTTAAAGAAAGAACTCAAAGAACTTATAAGAGTATTTGACTAAAATCCAAAAAAAAAAAACCGCTTTGAACGCTGTTACTGAACTTAACGGTATATTTTTCTACTACTAAATTACTTTACTTTTGGTTTTACCTGTATGGTTACCGATCTGTACTAATTTTTGAAGGCGGTAAAATAATCAATGATATCTTAATTTTTTATATTTATTCAATTATATCAATTTCTATTTATTAAATGATCAATTTCTCACAACTATAATTGATTAATGGATGCGTTATTGTGAAATAGTCTATGATTTGATTCGCAAATGACAAACTTTTTTTTTCTTTCTGCAAATTAGTCAATTAAGAAGTTTTGAAATTCCCACGCTTAATATAAAAAGGTAATTGCTTTGACAATTTTTCCACAACATACCTACACAAGTAAGTCGATAGAAAGAAATATATATTGGTTTGGATGTTGTGTTTATGTTTTAAAGATATTTCTCGATTTTAAACCTCACGTCTTAAGTATAAAATTCCTTTGTAAGTGGAGTGAATTATTGTGAGGTCATTTATACTATAAGAATCACAATTGTAATTATAGAAACACTTTGGTACGTAGGTAAGTATGTATTTTATTAGTACCTAGTGTTGTTACAGATCTCTGTCGATAATTGGTAGAATTATATTCATTTATCATATTTTATAGCGGTCGTATCTAAACAATTTTTATTCCATTTGAAATTAAATTTCAAATTTTTGGCTTAATTCCTAGAACAATTATTTGTATTTTATAAATACGTATTTCGACTACAAAGTAATCATTATCAGGATGAATTAGCTAATCGTAACTATCTTCAGGATATGGAGTCAAAGATATGCAACTCGTTGCTAGTTTGGTGCGTGTTTCACGTTGCTAATTTGGTGCGTGAGTATTTATAAAATACAAATAATTGTTCTTGGAACTGGGGCAAAAATTTGAAATTTAATTTCAAAAAACCTAGAGATCTCTTTGATTATCTTAAGGTATTTCTATCGGAATGAGAGAGAACGCTATAATATTTCCAGGAATATATTATATGCAATTTAAAAACAATACGCATAATAATGAATATTCCAAATGCATCACCATGGATACTTGATATTTTTAATTAATTTAAATGAATTTTTCTAATGTTAAGAGAGAAAAAAAAAGCAAATATCTAAATGCAAAGAAAAGAGTCGGAATACCCTTCACTGGCTCGGAGCCTATCTTAAGAATTCCAAGGACTACATGTAAAAAGGTGATCATCGAGTGGTCAAATGCTAAACACCGTGATCACTGGGAAAAAGTACCGCGGCAAGAGCTCGGTAAGGTACTGCTTCAGAGTGCAACAAAGAGGGCCTCTCTCACTGCACTGCACTGCAGCATTACCGGACTTTATCCTCTACGGAAGCATCTACACACAATGGGACTCCATAACGGGTCCATTGTGTGCAGATTGTATAGCGAGGAGGAAGAATCATCCAGGCACATTATCTTTGACTGCGAACCTCTAGGTTACAGCAGATCAGGATATTCAGGAAGACCTGATAACCTTCAGAAAGACCTGATAAGTAAGCTCCTGGCTATTGCCCACATATGGAAGAAGCAAATCTCGTCGGACTGATGGGGGAGCACAATAGACCATATGGTCGAAGTGCAATGGGTTTTAAACTCCAAGATAAATCAATCAATCAATCAATGCTAAGAGGGATATTCCATATTTTGAGTTTTCTTCTTTCTCTAAACGCCCGTTACCCTTGATCGATTCTGTGGATTAACGAACTTAACCCTTGGAATTCCAAAAGCACGAAAACATATTTATTTATACATGTGTTTGTAGCCACTTTAGCCGTCTCGGATCGCCATGAACATTAATAAGATAAAAGTAAACTTAAGATTTATTTCCAAAAGAGAATTGATATTTTTATTCTGAGAAAATTCGCTAGAAGTTGAACGAATTTTTTATATTGTATCTAACGTTATTCATACATATTTATCTATATAGGATTTTCGCTCCGACACTATTTTCCAACAGTATCCCACTGACAGACGGATCCAGTTTGGATTTAATGAAGTTGTGTTGTATAATTATATTATTTGTTTTTATTGTTTTACAACAGAACAGATAATAATCTGTATATAAAATAATAAAAATAAAATTGAATTTTATTTTATATATATATATATATTTATATATATATATATATATATATATATATAAATATATATATATATATATATATATATATATATATATATATATATATATATATAAATAATTGTTTGTGTGTTTGTCTTATTACTTATATATTTTTTTTTGCTTGTGCTAATAATTATTATTTAAAACCGGTGACACAAGCTTCAATGTGTCATAATGATAATTTATACCTCGTTTGGTTGCATTTTACATTGTCACCACACAATAATCATATGAATAGAATCAAATGAAAATATTTTTATATACTATATGCAGGGCCGTCCCCGGACGTTCTTGAGGGCTCCGGTGCAAAAAATTATCGTGGGCCCCTCCATTACAAAATTGACTTCTTAGAAAAAAAAAACAATGTTTGACTTTACTCTGTACCCCTATGTGCAAATTGCGTGAAAAGTTGAGCTATGTAATGAAAATTTTATAATTGATTTGTGTCTTATTTATTTGGAGTTCGGAAAAATGTTTCGAATTAAAGTTGTTAGTATAGTTGTAATGAACAACTTTTAATAGAAGCATTTGTACTATGGACCATAAAAGTCATTTTTGAAATTTTATAATGATTTGTGCATGAATGACTCGGTTTTCGAAAAAAAATGAATAAGGCTCAAGTTAACAATAGAACTTTAAAAAATGACATCAAGTTTTGTGGCCAAGAGTACATATTTATTAAGTACATATATACCTACTTTTTATAGCCAATAATTTTTATTACTCGTATATAAAATGTCTTGAAGTTTTATAATTAGAAACCAAAATCATGATATCTTGAACTTAAATAATTTATATCTCAAAATATACTGAATTTATAGCAGAAACTCAAGAGATATTTTATATTTATGTTAAACAGACCAATATGAAGAAAAAAAGGTGTCCCGCTCAAAAGTATATTTATTTGTTGTAATTGGTTTACAAATTTCGTTTATGAATGTATTAGACTAAACTATAAATAAAAATAATAAATGAATTTTTTGTTGTTGTGGTAGACCCTAGATCCCTAGCATCTTGTAAAACGTCCAACTATTAAGGTTCGTTTAGACTACGACACTATATACCGTACATTCAGTGTATACACCGAGTGTCTATGTGTGCACACGGGTGTCTCTAATTGTGACATTTATTGCGACACTATAATTCGAGTCGAATCAGCCGCTGTGTACACACCTTGTGTCCAAGTGTCTCTTCAGGTTTTCAAACAGGTTCGACAACTACCTATACAATTGTATAGGTATATTTTCCCCATGACGGGGGCGTTTCAGTAGCCCAAAATCGCAACTCTGTTTAAACATAAGCTTTAAAAAACTATACATATACATATAATTTTTATCTCGAAATAGTAGCTTCATTTTAAAGTGAAGCTTTTTGGTCTTGAGCCCTTGGGGCCCAAAGTACCGAAGGCCCTGATGTACCGCAACGTCTGCACCCTAAAGACGGGCCTGACTATATGATACGTTCGTTAGTTATACCGATAGTATTTATTAAATATATTCATTAGTCTCACTATCTAATCAGTAAATATAATTAACACTTTATTGAAATTATGCGATTAATGATGCGAATAATTATTACTTTTATATTTATCTTACAAATATAAATACTATTATATTAAATTAAATTACTATGGAATGTATTTATATATTTGTTTACAATTTATTGAAGTGAGCTCCTGACATTGTGAGAATCGGGTAGTTCTTTTGAGCGATTACAGAATTCAGAAAGTATTCTAAAATTTTCTTAAAGTATTCTAATTCTTCTGCAGTTACTTGTAAAATTATCCGAGTTATAATTATTTCTATCATTCAAACTCGAAGCTGTTAGCTGATAATAAAGCACACTCCTGTGGTATACGCCAGTAAAGTATTTTTGGCGGGCGACCTCTGCGCCGTCTCGTGTTTTTAATTTAAATTATGGGTCTGTCAAAACTAGTAAACATACGGATAGATATGTAAAATGTCAACTTTAATTTTAACGATAACGGAATAATTATATACAGTGTCGGTAAAACAATTTATGAGCGGCTTTCAAGAAGTACAATAAGATATTTTTAGAAAAAAAAAGTATTTCTAAGGGTACAAAATCAAGTACTAGTTTTCACGTTTCTAATGTGTATGAAGAGATTGATGTCAATGATTCTCGGCGAATTTTTGGTACAGTTTTAAGAGAAACATCAGGCCAAAATAGCTAAAAAAATAATACTAATTGCTGCAATCTTGTAATTGAGGTAAGTTAAAAACAAATATCAACTACAAGAAATAAACAAATATCAACTACTTCTTATCAAGATACTTTTTTGATTGCTTACATAAAAAGTTGGTGTATTTTCACAATCAACAACACAACACTTTCGATTTGATAGTTTTTTTCCTCATTTTATTCAATAACTAACTATTAAAATAAAATAACTAATAAAATATTATATTTATTATTATATTTATTTTTATTTAAACGCATTTGTAATATATGACACTAAGGGATTGACAGCACCAAAATTTAAAATAAAAACACGAGAGGTCGCCCACCAAAAATAGTTTACTAGCGTATATAATAAAACCAATAAATTGTGTAATTTTGCAATATAATTATTTTCATAACTCAAAACTAGTCGATTTCCAGAATTTTTTAAATTTCAAAAATTTATAATTGAAAAACTATGTATTTTACAAAAATATTCGTAAAGTTGATAAAATTGGCTCATGAATATAAGAAAATTCTTTTGGTACGGTTTTTACTAATGGGTAAACTTAATATTAAAAATCATTAAAAAAAAAATTATAAAACAAAAAAATTTGGGAAAAATTCAATTGTAAGCGGTTGTGCAATTTTTATCCAGTTCATATTTAGAATTCAATCGATTAATAGAAAATTTATTTTCATGAGAACCTCAGCATTAAGAATTGCATTTTGATTTAAATAAAACATGAAGTAAACAAAACAAATTTTGTGTTCCAATTTAAACATATGGCAATTATATGTAGTGATTTCAACGTATACATAGTCTATTATTTTATTTTGCAAAAAATATAATTTTATGAAGTACATAATTTGACATCAATTACGGATGTGTTAATAAAATACACCAGATGAGAATCATATATTTATATTTAAATCGGAGATACTTGTTTAGAATATTAATGATTAAAGAAATACAAATTTGGATCATATATTGTAACGGTTCACGCACTACGGTGAGTAGCCCCCTCTTAAAATGCTATTACTTTTCATTCATATGGATGTATGCCCCTTTTTACACGTGTAAATTTTGTTCAAACGATGGAATTTACATGCAAGTTATCCATCGCATGGTTTTTGAAAGCTCCTTTCAATAAACAGGAAAATTCCTTTCCTGTTTAATATTTTTGTCTTTGTGAATTGAACTTAATGTAAATTTTACACTGAAAAACAAATACATGTAAAATTGATGTATCGTGTAACCGCATGATCTGCTAACTTAATGTTAAGCTAGCAGAGCAATATTTAAAAATCAATTAATTATATTGTATTTAATATCAAATTATTAAGCTAATTAAATGCTAATTAAATGCCCTAATTAAAAATTAACTGTTCTTTTTGTTGTATCGTGTAACCGCATGTTCTGTTAGCTTAATATTAAGTTAGCAGAGCAATATTAAAAAAAATAATTATATTGTATTTAATATAAAATTATTAAGCTAATTAAATGCTAATTAAATGCCCTAATTAAAAATTAACTGTTCTTTGTTGTATCGTGTAACCGCTATTACTTTTCATTCATATGGATGTATGCCCCTTTTTACACGTGTAAATTTTGTTCAAACGATGGAATTTACATGCAAGTTATCCATCGCATGGTTTTTGAAAGCTCCTTTCAATAAACAGGAAAATTCCTTTCCTGTTTAATATTTTTGTTTTTGTGAATTGAACTTAATGTAAATTTTACACTGAAAAACAAATACAGGTAAAATTGATGTATCGTGTAACCGCATGATCTGCTAGCTTAATGTTAAGCTAGCAGAGCAATATTTAAAAAATCAATTAATTATACTGTATTTAATATCAAATTATTAAGCTAATTAAATGTTCTAATTAAAAATTAAATGCTCTTTGTTACACTGTGTAATCTCATCTGCAAGCTTAACCAGCAGAGCAATAAGTAAGAAAATCAATTATATTGTTTATAATATCAAATTATTAAGTTAATTAAATGCTAATTAAGTAAGCTTGCTCAGTAAAACAATCGATTGAAGACTTTCATCAAAACTTATACCCGTGTAGGCTCTTTTAAGCTATGATAGATAGATACATAGATAAATCTTCGGGTATGAAAAATGTTGCACTTCGACCTTAAGGCCCATTGCCCTCCCCTTCTACTTCAGTCTGACAAGGTTTGCTACTTCCATATATTGGCAATAGCTAAGAGCTTGCTTATCAGGTTTTTTCATATATTCAGGATGAGATGCACCGAATATCTATTATCTGCTGTTACCGAGAGATGCACAGCTTAAGATGATGTGGCCGGATGTGTTTTCCTCCTCGACACACAGTCTGCACATAATGGATCTATTGTGGAGTCCTATTGTGTTATGGTACTTTCGTAGGTGATAATGTCCGGTGATGAATCCGGACATTCTGTTGGAAGTTGTATCCTGTTAAGGTTGAATGCATCGAGGGACAGCTTTTTGGATGCATTCTGCAACAGTATTTTCCTGAGTTTTTGTTGAGGTATATTTTCTCAGTGATCACGGTGTTTAAAGAGTATCCACTCTAAGCTATGAACAATATTTAAAAATTAAATTTGGAAAGTCGAATGTCATTTTTGACAATTACCAAATAAGTTTTTTTTGTTGGATAGTTAAATCTTGTACGCTATAATTATAAATCATTAATTTAAAAAAAAAATATTTTCCGAATAAAATGTACCTTGAAGCTGAATAAAATACATAAATGGACGGACACATCAATTAATTTTAATCAATTTTTTGCGTACATAATAAGTCAAAAGTGGATGTGTAATTTGTAAAAGACATAAAATCATGTTGCCTGCGTATTGAAAAGAACAGATCATAAAATTATGCTGCGTATTAAAAAGAACAGATCTAAAAATTTATCGAATGTTTAAATCAATTTCAAGTGATATTATCGCGATACATTTAAAACAAATCACAAATTATCTGCTCATATATGTAAATAATTTTGATGAATATCCGATGCCTAAAAATATCTTCAAAAAAACAATTTTTTACGCAGCAGCAACTTATTTCGAACTATGATCTCTAGAATGACTTTGTGTATTCTCTAGCAGTCACAATTTTAGTCCGATCAAAATTAAATTTCGTATCCGATATTTAATATTTGAAAGGTCAAATTCGTTAATAAATAGAATCGGTCAAAGGAAAAGCGGGTTAAAAGATAGTTAAAAAACCCAATATATAGAATATCTCTCTTAATATTAGAAAAGTGAAAAAATGAATAAGATGTAAAGTTGTAGACAATCAATTTTACCACAATTATTAACTTAATCATTTTTTCTAATATACACAGAGATATATTCAGGTTTTCAATTTTAAATCATAAATGTTTCTGTAAATATTAGAGTAACTGAGAAAAAGATAAGGACTTGAATTGTAGTAAATTAAATTTTCTACAACTTTACTTTATATACATTTTTAAACATTAAGGGGTCTTTCACACCGAAGATGCAAGACGCAAGATGCATTCATCCTGGATTTTATTTCAGTTGTGGTTTCGCTTCTTACGTGTTTGTGTTCTTCTTATTGGGTTCAAGTGTTTTTCTCAGGAAAAAGAAAGCAAATATACAAGATAGAAAATAATTATACAAAATAAATGTGTGTAAATATGTAAAATTAATTTACAGGATGCATGCCATCTTGCGTCTTGCATCTTCGGTGTGAAAGACCCCTAGGAGGGAAATTCAATAGCTGAATTTTCTTTAGACAATTCGCACTTTTTATATGGATACATATAAAAATAATATGATTGGAGTTTTCAATGGTTTTATGTAGCTTCGCGTAGTATATTTATTTATTAATTTACTTACCGACTCTCATTAAAATTTGTTCGCGTATTTAATCTTTATGATTGTCGAAATGACCTAATGGGTGTTTTAATACGTGAAAGTTTTGATGCAAGTTTTTACTGAAACTTTGACTAGGATCTAATTAAACTGTAGGCGGGGGGAAGTGGTATAATAAACAATTTGATTATAAATGTTAGGGTAAACAAGAATTCAATAGCCAGATATGTTTCCAATAAAATATTCTAAAAGATGAACCTCCACCAAATTTTTAGTTTCTAATTGCCCTATTTTCGAATTCCGTTATTAGATACATAATTCAATAAAAAAACCGTTTACTTTAATCTTTATTTGTATGTTTCCCTGTTTTATTTTGATTGTTATTTCTCAACGGGTAATTTTATTTGCTTTATGAATATTTTTTACATTTTATATAATTTAAAAATTCATAAATTTATCATAAAAAATTGATCATATCACAAAAATGGTGATTAAAATTTACAAGATGTATAAATAATTTTTCTTCAAGCTATTATTATTTAAAATAAATAAGTCATTATTTAAAATTATTACAATTAGTTTTTTTTTGTGTGTGTAATATTTTTTATTAAAATTTTATGCATGTTTATAAAAATATGGTTGAATGGGGTTCTAATCAGAAAATTTTAATCAAAAAGAAAAATTTCAAAATGCTTTGTTTTGTTTCATGTTTTTTATAATCAGATTAATTTTTCTTGAATAAATTGAAAATTATATTTTATTTTTAGATATATCAACAAATTTATATTCAAGGCGGTGTTGTTTTACTTAAAACAAGTGAAAATAACGACTAACTAATTTCATTATCAGTGCACGAACTGTATATTTTACTTTGGAACGCATACACACAGATGTGTAGATGTACAATCTACAGTAATTGCAGATGTTTGAGCTGAAGTTGTGGCAAAACTTTTCAGTTTATCACAGAAAGTTTTAATTGTTTATTACAAAAAAAAAAACGGACATGTTTTGTCTTCAAATTTTCCTTCTATCTCTCTCTTAAGGCAACGCAAAATTGAGGTCTCTTTTTAACTCTAAAACAGCCACAAAATTTGAGCTTGTTGTCTTATTTCACTTTAATTATCGTGTTTTATAAACACCCATACCAAAAACGAAACCGTTACAAAGTCGGGGTTAAATTTAGCATTATCCGTTGTAGATAAACATTTTCACATTTTCGCATTGTTTAAAAGTTGGGTTTTTACCATGCCAGGTGGACACGGATGCATTTTAGAATCGGTTAAGGAGTTCCAGAGATTACCCCTCAATTATAAGTACTCTCTGATCAACACAGGCTTCATAAAACAAAAACTTCTTATAGTCTATGTTACTCGGGAATAGAGTACCATTCTATCAGTACAAAACTTTTTACAATCGGTTCAGTAGTTCCAGAGATTACCCCCTACATACAAACAAACAAATTTTACCTTATACATTAGTATAGATAAAAAGATATAAATTATATTAAAAGATACAATTATTGATAGAAATTGTAATTATTACAGAAGTACGCAGAAATAGAAAATTGCAATTTATTTTTCAATATTTCAACAAGTTATGAATAAAATTGAAAAAAAAATGCAAAAAATACATCAAAGAAATGTACAGATTTAATATCGTTTAATAAAACACACACTTTTATGACATTCATTTAACTAAAACGGTAGCCGTTTGTTATAATCCAGACTAGACTATTAGAAACGCATCAATGAACAACATAAAAATCAATTACCTACACTTTCAATTTATGATGAAAATTAAAGGATATAATGTAGCGTTAAAAACCTATTCAGGTATATCTTGTATAAATGTGTATTATGTTTATATATGTATAGTCACAGAAACAAAATATTTTTCAATATATGTCAATTTTTATTTAAGAGATTGTAATGTACTCGATGCTTTTGTCGAGCTAGACAACGTAGTACAGTATATGTGTCCCTAAGTAACTACCAACAAACTTATTAATTAATATTAAATATTCAGGTAAAAATAAACATTCGTTTGAAGTTCACAAATTATCATCTATTTAATTTTTATTAACATAGGTTTTAAATCATAAACCAGAATATCTTCGTATATACTAGAGATGTTGCAGAAATTCGCATCTGCATCCGGAACAGCGTAACTTCCGCATTCATTTTAGCATCCGCAATAATCAATGCTCTTTGCGGATGCTGCTTGTTTTTTTAAGCATAGCCACATTTTTTTGTTTAGCGACATTGCTCTTTATTACATAAAATGCACCAAATATTAAATGATCATACTAAAAATTTGATATAAAACAAAGATTATTAAACATTATTACCATCTTTATCCTTTATTCATGTATCGAAATTAACCATATCTTAAAAAAAAACTTGACATATTAATCCGCATCCGAAGCGAATGTCATAAATTTTGCATCCGCAACATCCCTGAATATACTAATATTTTTGGCCTCTGGCGGGAAATCGAACACCCCGGATATGTTCTATCTAGATCTATATATTTTTACAAGATCATAATCTGAAAGTATCGGATTTTTGTTTATTATCGATTATTATTTCTCATACAAATATTAAAAAATTTTTTTTCGATGATAAGTTATACTGATAAATGTAATGGGCGTGTTACTTATAAAACATAAACTTAAAACGCACTCACTTCGAAACTTAAAACGCACTTTTCTCAAAACTACTTTTTAGATTGCTGTCGCCATGAAAATTCAAACAATTTTTAATAAATTTTCTTTTAAAAGTTTCGTTTTATCTATCGCGGATGGACCGATTAACTAAATTTTTTTAATAAATGATTAAGGATGTTCATGATACTTGGCATTAGATAAAACTTTTAATCTTAACAAGGAGAAATATAATTTTTTAATTTTAAATTTCTAAATTTTTGCACAAAAAACTTAATTACATTCAAATTGCCATAAAATTTAAAAAACTGGTCAATACGCTTTAAAGATGACCTTACTTTACAATGATCTTTTTGAATTTTTCGGATCAGGGAAATGTAACCTCTTATTGAGGGCAGAATTCGTTAATTAATGAGGGGTGGTATCAGACTCCGATCATAGCAACTTCAAACTTTGACAGGATATTCTTTATTATTGAAAGTAAGATGTCAAATTTTGAAGAACCTGCCATTAAATTGAATTTTTTTCGTAGCAGCCTTAAACTTTATAACTGTGGACCTTGTGTATAAATAGAAAAAAAAACGTGTTTTTTATAAATGATGTGGGTGTATACTGTTTTACACAGTATTTATTATGTAGGTGTTTATAGGAATAAATATTATATATATTACGCGTTATATTCGTCATATATAATTATATGTAAACGCTTGTTAAAAAAAAGTTGAACCATATTTTGGGAATATAATATTAAATGTTTCAACTTTCGTTTGGCATTCAATTTGACAAGGATTGTGAAAATTATAGTTCTGTCACATAAGCTGTGTGACTATACTCTGCATTGAACATTAATTTTTTGTGTGTATGATATAACTTTTTGAATGTAGATATTGAAAGACGTTATATCTTATAGAAAATTGAATAATCGTTTTATTTTAGTAAATAGCTATTCCGCCAGCTCTTACATTAGAACATTTCAATTTGACTATACAGTTGAAATTAGGAACATGAATGTCTTCATAATTATTACTCCATGTTTCTAATAAAAGAAGAATATTGGATTTACGAGCCACATATCATTTTTATGGACGCGTCAAGTTTGTTTATAAAATGTATATATTGATAAACCTGGCCTGGTCTTGATAAATTTCATTTACTCTGATTCTAATGTAAATAATGGATTTAATGGAAGAATAGGCGCTAGTTCTATTCTACCATCATAATTTTGAATCATTGATTTTAGATATACAATATATAATTATTCTTTTGTAGTTTTTCATTACTTTACATTTTATTAAACGTTTGTGTTTTAATAGCAGTGTTGACCTTATTTATTATTATTTTTATAAATTATTTAAAAAGATGTATAACTTCTTTCGTGCGTACATAAGTACATAGACACTTTTTTGCTTCATATCATTGACTTTTCATATTACTTTGAAGTTAAAGATTAACTTATTATTCTAACATATTATTTGTGTATACTTCAGGTCACAAATATATATATATATATATATATATATATATATATATATATATATAGACCTATGTCAATTTCCAGTATGATTAAGAAGACACATACATCAAAGGATAAGCGTATAATATACGGACCCACACGTCTTTAAATTTGTTAGTTAATTTTAATTGTAAACATTAAATCATTCGCCAGGGGTCGAAATCTGGATCTTTGAATATTGCGCTCAGTGGGCTAAACCTTACTTACTATTCTAACTTATTATTTGAAAATACTAGTAATCGAATTTGAAGTAAGTTGTACCTAAGTTGTGTATTTAAGGATGTATGAGCGCTGATGTATTTATAAAATTCTTCATAATCTTATATAGTACATTCATAAAAGTCCACAATAATGTTTATTATTTTTTGTTAAAAATAATAAACTAAAATTTAAATTCAATTCAGGCCCGTCATACCGGGCCTAACAAAACAGATATTTAAGAAAAAACCCTGAGATTTCGGGAAATTAAGCTACCGCCGACAAAAATAAAATTTACCCGAAATCTCAGTTGTTTTCTTAAATATCTTTTTTTAAGGCCCGTCATGCCGGAATTTTATTGGATCAATATATTTATTAATATTTCTGTTTTCTATTGCGTAGTTTTTTTTTATTCCTCTTATTTAATTCCAAGGGAAAATTATCAAAATATGTGTAAAAATATGGGTTTCTCCGTAAGAGCAATGCATTAAAACTCGAACTTTAACATTAAATAATTAATTCAAGAAACTTATATAATTGATTTATATGTACTTCAATTACGTGTAAACAAAAAATCAAGCCTTAATCTTTTTGAAGCTTTAGTGCTCGTACATCCTGAATAGTTCACGGGTATATCAAATTTGTTTTTGAAGAAAGTTAGAAACTCGTATTCTTGAATCATTTTAAATTGGTTCAATGTTTTTTACATTCCAGTGTACACTAAATAGTCTTACAATATTATAAGCACCTGTGTCTCTGTTGTTTAGATTTTAATTTGTATGTTTTTTATAAATAATATTCGTAGCCAAAATTCACACATGTTTTTTCATTATGTTTCATATGTATCAAAAAAAAAACAAGTAATGTGATAACTAACTGAGTTAATTGTTTGAATACCCAGTATATACTGAGTTTGTATATCAATGTTTGAACAATTCTTCAAATTCAAAGCATTTTTTTCTGCGATCAATATTTTCAAGCGTTACAAAGTCGGAACTAAAATTAATATACCCTGGTATATTTACAAATATACTGGGTATAAAAATAATATGTATGGATGATATGTACATGTATACATGCGTGCCGTCATTCACCTATCAATTGTATTTCTCATTTTTAACTTTGACCACAAATTATGAGAAAACTATTGAGTTTATGAAAACAATTTTTAAACAAAAGTTGTTTATTTTAGAGAGAAGAATATTTTTTTCAACAAATTTTTTTTCTATCTCTTATGGTTTCAAAGATATAAATTTTCATAGTCCAATTTTGCTCATTAACGAACTTGACCTTACTTTTTTGCTTTAGAACACACACAAAAATTTTCAGCTCGTTATCTCTTTACGTTTTTGAGTTGTCGGCTTCACGGACAGACAGACAGACGGACGGACATACGGAAATGGACTAATTAGGTAATTTTATGAACATCTATAACAAAAATTTTTTTCTTCGATCAATATTTTCAAACGTTACAATGTCGGAACTAAATTTAATATACCATGTATATTTACAAATATACTGGGTATAAAAACTAACTAAAAGGCGACACAAAAAGATTAACGATGGTTGATACTAGTGAATTATTTTCGTTAGTGCGTAAAACGTTGATATATTATCATTTACGCGATACGACAGAAAGAAATTATAAAAGAATTTTTTTTGTTTCGTTTAAAATACATGACAAAAAGAATATATATAGTGTTTTTTATTTTATATAAAATAATTAATTTTGTTTTATTTTATATATACAAGTTTCTTTTTTTTTTTTTATTTTACATGAAAATTTTTTGACATTTTGAAAAATATTTTATGTTGTCTAAGCAGAGGCAGAGGATGTAACGACATGTAATTTGTTTGTATGTAATTCATCATTCAGATAAATTTCATAAAATTGGACTTTTTATCTGTAACATTAGTTTTTTATTTTTTCAGTCGACGGAAATGTAAAATAATAAAATTTTGATAAAAATCTCATATATAAACTCAAAGAGTCGATGACCGTTTTTCGTTTTTACAAACAACCTTGACGAAATTTTCAAGTATGAGAGACTTTTTTTTCAGTCACGAATAGCGGCAAATACAAAATAAAAACATATTCTTTTATTGAATGGGTGCAATTTTTTTGAGACAATATAAGAGTAATTTTTTATAAGAGTAAATTGAATGAAAGTAATTTTAACAAGAGTAATTTCAATAAAACTTATAATATTTTAATGTATTTTGTTTAAATTTTATTTTATTTTTATTTTTGTCTATTGATTTCAATTTTCTATCTATTTCTAATTGTCAAAGAGTAAATTACGACCGGCTAATTTATACTGATGATGACTACTTTGTAGTCGAAATATGTATTTATAATACAAAAACTGATCTAGGTATTGGAGCAAATATGAAATTTTATTTAAAAAATATTAATAACGAAAATAACATGCGTTCTTATGGTGAATGGCTGATATTTCAAATTGTAAATCGAAATTAACAAATAATTTTGGCTCAGATTTTCTCGGAAAACTATGCATCGATACTTTGATAATCTATGAACATTTTTATTGAAAAGAAAATTTCCAATAGCTAGCCACAAATAATGAAAATATCTGTTTTATGAACCCGTGAATATACTCGGTTTGAACCCGTTTATTTATACACCTTTATAGACGCACCGACGCACGCACACGAGGGCATGCTTCTTAACAGAAAGAATAAAAAGAGAAGAACATTTTTTTCCCTTTTTAATTTAAGGACTACCTTAATTTTTTAAGACAGTCGATGAAGATTACTTAATAATTTTTATTTATAATCTTTTACGTAAATCTTTTACGTGAATTTTAGCAAAATTCATCCTTGTTGAAGGATAAGGCTAAGTCTCGTTGAAAACTACAAAGTATATAACTTTTGATGTTGTTCATATGCGTATTTAGGTTTCACATAAAGCTAAACAGATATTAGGTACTTAACAAATTGAATTATTGCTGACGGCTCTGAGTAGTCTTCAAAATAGATTAAACTGCTCATAAAAATTGCTTCAGGGCTTAACATTAAAAAAAAATCCAATTTAACAAGAATTGCAGGTTGGACATTAACAGAACACGATTTTTGAAAAGTAATAATATTATCTGTCGCCAATTGGCGTAAATTATGGATTAAATTATAGTTATTTTGAAATCATTATAAAAAATATTACTTGTAGCTCTTATATATTTTTGCCAATCCACGTCGTCCACTAATTATATTGCTTATTATTATAATTTAAAAAAAAAATCGCCATAAATTATTGTAATTAAATTCCATTATTATGTATAATAGTTATTAAATAATTTAAAAAGATCTTTTAAATCAACTGAAATTATGAAACAAAAATTATGAAAATGAGAATCAAGTTTGTGCGAATTCAGGTCATAGACCTTTACTTAAAAAAACAAAATCAATGACATTTGATTTATTAGTAGACCAGGTGCCAAATACTTTGCAGTAGAAATAATTCAAACTAAATTAAGCTATGCAAGGTGTCCTTATTAAGTTATAAGTCATCCAAATTAAGGAGGAAAATGGTGCAAAAATCAGTTTCTTGGCGATTTATCGATGTTTTCAATTTAAGGTTATAAAAACTTTTACAAAAGTTTTTTTACATATTTTTTAGAAATGTGTACACTCTTTAACATCTAGATTAAATTAAGTTTAAATTTAAAATGAAGCATTCATTTTACTCCCTCAATGTGCTTCAAATACAAAACAGGGTTGTTGGTTTCTGATATTGAAATTAGACAAAAGGCTATCTGATACTGAAGCATTATTAAAATAATAACTATCTAGTTTTTCACTATCTTCTATCCCGTTGGAATGAGGTGTGTCTAACTCGTTGAAGGGGGGAAAACTTTAGAACTTGGCACCTATAAGGTTGTTGTGAACCTGGTGAGGGAAAGTAGAGGTGGTGAGTTTGTCCTATACTAAATGCATTGATATCTCATCCATTGCCAACTCTAAATAATTAAAAATTTTGCAATTAAATCGTTTCAAATAATTTAATTTTTGTAAAAAACATATATATTTGTAAAAAAAAAACATATTGTTTAAAATTTAAATCCTAAATTTCATATTTTCGAAGAGTTTTAATAATTAAAAATATGTTTTTATGTATTTCAAAAAAGTTGCATGGTGATAAAACTAAATAAAACTAGATAAAAATAAGTATAACTAAAAATAAAACTAGACAAAAATAAATATAACTAAAGATAAAACTAGATTTAGAACATTTTTCGATCTACAAATTTAATTATCTCAGAAACAAAAAACAAGATTAATTTCAAATTTGATCCAGGTATAAGACTTTGATAAATATTATGACAGTTTTTCATAACATTGGCATATCTGGTTGTCGAGATATAGACTTTTGTATTCATGTTTTTACCGACGAGTCCATTTAACCTATGTAAAAATCTCTTAAAAATCGTAACTTAGACATTTTTTTACTTAAAAACTAAAAACAGGATCAACTTCAAATTTTGACAGGATATTCTTTATTATTGAACGATTAAGCTGTTCAATTTTGAAGAACCTGTCATTAAATTTAATTTTCTTCACAACAACCTTAATTTTAGCCTTTAGAAATTATTTCCAAATTTCTCAATGTATATCAATTTGGTGACTTGTGTATTTATATAAGCAATAAAAAATTTATGAATGGTTTTATATTTTGATTGATCTTGAAACACTTAAAATTCTAATAAATTTATTATGAATCATTTTTTATAATTAAAAGTGTTTGGAAATTAATTTTGTAAACAAGTTAGAGGTCTTAAATTATTTTATACCCTGTGTTATTTTCAGTATTATCTATTAGTAGAGTATTGAATCTCACAATATACTTACGGTTATTATTCAGCGGGAATGGATAATAAATGAGTAAGAGAGAAAATATGTTTAGTAGTTAGTAAAATAATGTTTTAGTAGTAAATTACTCAGAATTGGTCTATAAACATGATAGAGATTTTTTTTGGGACTCTATATTTTGAAAAGTTTCAATAAAATTTAAAAAAAAAACTTTATAACAGACCGTTTTTAAATAGAACGTGTTTTGAAAGCCGGAAACATTTTGTGTTTTGATGGTTTGCGCCAGTGAACAGACGTTTGCGCCTTAAGAAAATTACCATTACTCATTTACGCAGTTACTCATTTTCATTAAAGTTTGAGGTCAAGGAATGTTATCAATAGTTTTTTTTATTACAAAAAAAAGTCAAATTAAGTAAATGCTAGTCACTTCCGTTGGTATAATATAAACGAATGGCAACCATACTAACAATGGATAAATGGACGATAGTTTACAAAAAACAATTAAAGAAATATATAAATAGTAAATAAACAAATTAATAATACATTGGTATCAAGATAGTGACAAATCAAATACATTTCACTACCATAACATCTCAGGCAGTTCAGAGTCAGAGCGTTGGCCTAGAATGCCACAAGTCGTGGGTCCGATTCCCATTCTAGATGTGTATGATTTTTCATATCAAGCATTTGATGTCAAAGATTGTAATCTGAATTTGCTTTTTTCAATTATTTCAAAATTAACAGCATTCAAAATTGAATAAAAGTATAATAATATGTTACTGTATGTATTTTCGGTCAGGTACACCCCCGTTCATAAATATTGAACCAGTTTGTCATATTGTAAGCGTTTATATTACTAAATACATATTTAAATACAGAAACACTTAGAATGTTTCAACTGATTAAATTTTTGTGAACGGGAGTGTACAATCAAAATTTATAATCATTATATAATTGACAGATTCAACTTTATTTATGTACATTACATATACACATGGTATAAAATAGCCTTTAACTTACAATAACTTTCAATATTTCTTTATTTTTACGTAGACCATATAATTATGTATTATATTCTTGGCATACGTATACATAACTATTTATTTATACATACATAAATGTTAAATTAAATTAATTATATTTAATTAACATAGATCGTGTATTTTAATTTATTCAATAGAATGAAATTAAATGAGTTATTAGCTATTTTATATACAGCGATGATTTAAATATTATTATGATTTAAATATTATATATAGAGTCAATTAGTCAATTCATTAATTGATAGAGATCGGATTATTTTAATAAATATATTTTATTTTTTTATTGTCATAAATGATCACCGATGAAAAACAAAAACCGATTTTTATAAACTTTTATTTTACTTAGTATTTATGTAAGTTAGGCTTATTTCACACCAACCCGGCAATCGTGTAAACAACACCAGGTACACGACATAAGGATTTTAAAAGTAATGAGTCGTTTAACCGACAAACGACAGTCGGATAGCCGCCAGGGGGCCCAACAACTCCCAGTCCTGTGGCCGACTGTTGTGTCGTTTGAGTCTAGTCGGACAAGTGTAGTGGAGGTTTAAACAAATGGGGCGCTCCACATCTTCCCGACGCCGGTACGTTCGTACCCTTGCCTACACTTTTCCTTGTCCAGCGGAATATATGTTTAGGCGGGATACAATCCACGAATAATGTATTCTGATGCTGAATAGTGTTTCCAATCCGTGCGAGAAGGCCATCGTAACTAAAAATTTTCTCAACTCTTCAAAAAGAACATTAAAGTTCCCAACTCATCTCTTTTCATTAACTTTCGTTGATCTAAGTTTAGTGCCGAGGTCGGCTATATGTCATTAATACTTCTATCGGGTTGGTGTAAAATATGTCTTAGTAGATTAGATTAGGTCTCTACGTGTCCTCTATGAACAGCTTTGCCTCTCTTTGCCCTGAGATTTTATTTCAGAAGTGGGTCATTCAATTGTCCATTCAAAGTAGGACTTGGGCACACTCAAGAAGAGCTCGAGTGCAAACAGTTACACTGTAACCCTTTTAGCTTAACCATCAGCCATTTCGTTTGCCTCGAAGTGCTTCAAGTTTTTACAATTAAAATTGATTTTTGTTATGTTTTTTGATCTATTGCTATAAAATTTCACGCCAAATCTTGTTGATCAATCGTATCTCGTATCAGATCACGTACGAACCTTATATTGGATTTTTTACAGTGTTAAAACACTAGTTATGTACAATATTAATTAACTTCAATGGAAAATTCATCGCCTGAAATATAAATTTATCAAAAATATTTAATATCTCATATAAGGACATTTTATACATTTTTTAATATTTCAAGTTTTATATTTTTATACAGAGAGTTTGTAAAATGTAGAAGATGGAGATACCTCTAATCCTAAGCTAACGTTTGTTAATGCTTCAAGATTGTTTAACATGATATGTCTTGTTAGATTTGACTTTTTATAACTTCTAAATTTCTCATTTTACCTACTTGAAATTAAATATGGTTCATGGCAATTAAGACAAATCTTGTATCTAATCAAATCTCTTAAACACAAAATTTCAACTCGTTTTCTCTTTTCATCTTTGAGTTATCGTGTTGACGGACAGACAAAATCTATATCAAAATTTTTTTTCTACGATCGATATTTTTTTCCGTTACAAAGTTGGTAAAAAAGATACATCTCGGTATTTCAATTAAACTCATCGTAAGTCAGCTAAATCATCATGGCAATGGAAAAAAAAGTATTGTGTCATTGAATAATACTAAGAGTTTAAAGATACTTCCATTTTCAATATTTGCCAGCCCAAGAAGTCGAGTGGTCTACCGAGCTCTGTCTGCTTGGAACTAGGAGCTTTTTGGTTCAAATCCCAACACCGGAAGTCTGTTAATTAAATAATAATGGGGCGGTTAATTGACTAAAGAGTTGGCGTATGGACAAGATCGAAGTAAACGGCTATACTTGTGAAGGTTTTGTGCAGTTTTCCTTCACCAACTGTAGAAGAATACCGGCACAGTTCTTATCAAAGTCGGCTTCAGTCGCACAACGTATCAATTCCTAGTTTGTATACAAATTCCTTGTCCTCCACTCACACCATAAAAATGTATATTTAAAAATTAATAATGGTTAAAAAATAATTATGTGGGTGGCCTCTTCTGTTATCGTATAGTCTTAGAAAAATTATTATTATTATTACTTTCAATATTTGCCAAACTTTGCGTTTATAACGAATACGACTATAAAACGATAAGACACTATAATTTGTGTAACCTAATATTACATACCTACCTGCCGTATACTATCTACCTACATAGGTAAAGTAGGTAGCATGTTTAACGTCTATGTTTTTATATCTATCTACATATATATAATATATGATATACATACAAGTGGTTTGTGTTATACACGCGATATTTTCTAGTATCATCCTTCATGTGTCAGTTAACTTTAACTGATTATATATACCAACATATACATATATATATAGGAGTACTACTATACTCTACCTAATAGTAAGGTTTGATAGTACTTACAAACCTCTACACCTTCATACACTACCTCTAAATGTGTTGTAGGTTTTATATTTACAGGTGTATAAATTATTTATTTAGGTATAAGTGATATTTTATCATATCTACTATAAATTATATGTCATGTTATAAAATATAAATTATCACTTCATATTTGAAGTATATATTTGTTTTTGTTTGAGATTTGTTGTATTTTTAACCAGTCTGCCCCAGAAGGATGATAATGAAGGACGAGTGTATGTGTGTCTATTTATTTAGCACGCTTTGTAGTTACAACGGCTTGATGGATCTAAATATATCAGGTGTCGACTGTCGTTAGATTCATCTTGACTGTGGGAGTGACAAAGGGAAGAGGTGGCCAAAAAGTCGATCGCCATCGATCAGTCGATCGCGTAAACAATTTTTCGCGATGTCTTGACACAAAGTAATTGACGAATTTGAGGTAAGATTTCAATCTTTGGAAAAAATAAAGAAATTGTGGAATTTATATCTTTTTAAAATATATTTAATTTAAACTTTATTAAACTTGATAGTGGCGCCCCTTCTCTCCAGCGTTTAAGATAAATTGTTTAAAAAAAACTCACAAAGGTATAATGGGTAGCATTTTTTGTGACAGCGAGAATACGAACCCTTTGTAGTCTTTATATAAATTTGCACTCTTTATTATCTATTAACTAATAACTTTTTCATTTGTGTAACTTAAAATTAAATATAGGAAACTTATTTACATATAACCAGGAAAGACGACAGACAATCAAAACTTTTTTTCAACCTTTAGGTCTCACCATTCTTTTCTAATCTTGCTACAACTTTACACGGCGTGCTTTCTTTTCTGCGAAAGAATCTATTATCTCATCAAAGTCCGCCTCAAAGGCAGTTTTATTTTCAATGGCTAGGATCGCGAGGCCAGATAGACGTTCCTGACTCATTATTGAACGCAGATAACTTTTAATTATTTTCAGTTTGCTCACAGCTTGCAGATATCGTAGGTAATGTGCAGTATATTCTTAAAGATATACTTACATTAGGAAACGCTTCTGGAAAGTCATACTTGCACAGATGTTGTAACATGTCGAATGCACTCGAATGCACGGGAATATGAATTTAAATAATTTATTAATTTTATTAATAATTAAAGTTTTAAAAAAAACTGATTTAATCTTACAAGCCAGATAATTTGAAGAAGCTTTTTGGAAATACGTCAACCGAAAAGAATATCCGTATATCACCAAATGTAGCGAATATATTTATTCTTTTTTCAGATCTACATACATTTCATTTATATATATATATATATATATATATATATATATATAATTTTCTAAACCGATCTGTTTATGTAAAATAGGAACACTTAACTTACTAATACGTAGATATAATGTGTTTATTATATTATGCATACAGTTTGTAGTTCTAAAAAGTTTAATTTACAAATTATGTAACGATAAGTTACTATATATTTCCTGCTTATGTAAAAGTATAACAAACATTATGTACAGAGAGTTTTTTAAATATTGGAATTGTAATAATACTTTTGTGAAATGTAATACCTAGATCTGTGATTTTCAACCTTTTTTTTTGTCCCGACACTTTTAACGATTTCAAAATTTGACAGCATACAAAGAAAAAGATAAGTTTAAAAGTTGTTTACTTACCTATAATACACAGTGTAAAATAGTTAATGATAATAATTTTGAATGTAAAATAAAATAATATATACTACAAAAACAACAGTACGTTTATTAAGGGATTAATTACAAGTTAATAATAAGAATAATATTAATGAGAAATTTGAGCTTGATAAAAATGACAATGTCTCCTGTACTCTCATATCGTCTTCTACATTTAACAGTCTCGATCTTTTTTTCGTTTTTATGTTGGTTAATACTTTACTATATACATTTCTAAAGTTTGGCGACACAATTTAATAATTTGGCGGCGCACAAAAGTGCCGTGGCACAGTGGTTGAGAATCATTGACCTAGATGATAAAATACTATTATAATATATAATACTACCTAGTAACCGTCGGGAGGAATGCACCAAATATAATGACTATTATTCACTTAAATTAAAAATTAGCTTAATAAATCCAAAAGTTGTGGCAATTTGATTGCCTGCCCACTAGTTATTTTATAATCTAACCACTCTGCCACTTTCTCTCGTATTTAGCCAAAATGATTGGGTATATGAGAAAATGTTTAGAGAATGTTTTTTAAATACGTATTTTACTACAAAATAGTCATCATCAGTATAAATTACCTAATCGTAATCTTTGACAATTAAAAAATAAATAGAAAATAACAATTAATAGACAAAACAAAGAATTAAAAAATAAAATAAAATTACTTGCAAAAAATTTATCCTTGCTACCATTACTCTTATTAAAATTACTCTTATATTGTCTCTGGATAGGTTACTCGTCGGTAATTTAGTGGCATTGTGAAACTGTAATTTTACTAGTAATTTTAATAAGAGTAATTGTAGCAAGCAAATTTAATGGAAGTAATTAGTTTACAAGAGTAATTTTAATAAAATTTATTTTATTTTATTTTTGTTTAATTTTTTATTTTTTTCTATTTATTTTTCAATTGTCAAAAAGTAAATTACGATTATTGGGGCGAATTTGAAGTTTATTTCAAAAACCAATTATCTTTTGATAATCAAATATGAATACCAATGCCAAAATTTTTTTCTTCGTTCAATATTTCCAACAGTCACAAACTTGGGGCTAAACGGCATAGTAATACCCTTATTTCTTTACCTATGTGCAAAACATATATATCTACAATATTTCACGAACTCTTTTTCATGTACACATGGATGAAAAAAGAGGTTAAGCTATCCTAGATAAAATGTACTACTATAGTGTACTATGGTAGCTAAAAAGTTATAAACAGAAATTTTCAAAAGGATATTTCAGATATATATCTATATGTACACTTCATATATTATTTATAATACATATATAATTAAGTTACAGTTAATTTTCTTATATATAGTTCTATTAAATACTTACTTCATTTATTCGTGTGTATGTATGGGTATATTCGTTTTAATATAATTCGGAAGTTAATGTTATTTTTTATTTTTAAAAGAAAAAAAAATGTAATTAACAATGATAAATCCAATAGATATATTATTGTGAAATCGGAAACATTCGATTATAGTCACGTACAAACACGAATATATGATGTCATCTATTTGTAATCGATCAGAAAAACAAAAATTATATTTACGTTTCTTCATTTTGTAAAATTAACTTATAACCTCTCTTATTAAGGAAACATTTTCGATGATTTTTTTAAAAATTTGATACACTTTCTAATTTTTATCATATTATCCTTACATATTATAAAATAATTTTCTATTGAAAAAACATTTTTAAAAACAAGCTTTTTGTAGTAAAACTATTTTTCTACAACTTTACTTCTTATGTGTTTTTCGATTTTTTTATATTAAGAGAGATATACCAAACTTTTCCTCCTCCCTCTAAACACCCCTTTCCTCTTGTTGATTCTTGTCATGCTTACCATAAAAATGCACTGTCATCGGAACTGAACCAACATGTAAAAATTCAATTCCGTAGGATAAGAGGAAGTTAAATAAAAGCTTGTAATAAAGTCCCACAGCCGCGTCTGTCTGTCTGTATGCGGTAAACTCAAAAACTACCGAACGGATTTTCGTACGATTTCCACCAATAGACGGAGTGATTCATGAGGAAGGTTTAGGTGTATAAATATAGTTCATTAAGATTTTCTGTAAATTGGCTGAAATATGACGATGATAGTTGAAGAAGTCGGAAAAAATAATGCCGACTGGGAGCTTTACTGGCGTGCCCCGGCCTACTGTATCTAAGCACTGTACCCGGCGCATCTTCTAAGCCGGGGTGGAATGCTAGTATAAATATATTTGCGCTATATTGGAAATATGAATGAAGATTAACCCCTTACAAAGATTTTGAGAGACATCGAAAAAATTGATAATTTGGACATGATGTCGTCCTCATTGAAATCTACAAAACATTATTTTACTCCCGAGTTTGGTACTATGGGCCACAGAAGTCCAGGTCATTTTTCAAAATTTTATAATTGATTTATATTGATTCTATATTGATTCGATTTTGGAAAAGAACCTTCGGTTAAAAGTTGTTCATTATACATATAGTAACAAATTTAATCGAATATTTTGTTCGAAAACCGAATGCGTAAAGCACAAATCAATTATAAAATTTGCAGTTGTAGACTATATTACATATTAAAAAGACATGTATATACTACATACGTATATAGTTAGTACCTTGGCATATCAAACAGTTCTCTAGCCCTCCTAATGAACTCAATATGTATAGGATACTCAAACAATTAATTCAGTTACTGGAAATGGAAATTGACCTGGGGATAGCATTGTGACGTTTCAGTATAGAAAAAAAATATTTTTTTTCAAACTTTTATACTGCAATATGTCTCTTCATGGACATTCAGCTATATGTTTATTAATTGTAATAATCGTTTGTGGTCCAGATCCAGTGACTGGGACCCTTCAACGAAGTAGACGGTTATAGTAGACACATGTCCTTGCTTCTTCTGCTGTGGCATCGTTATAAGTCTAAAGGCAGTTTTCTTTTCAGTCTTGAGAATATGACTCTCGATTTCATCAACTCGACTACAAGCTCGTTCACATGATTTAAAATACGATCTCTGTACTTGGGCATAGTTTTCTTTATTTCCTCTTTTATTGTGGGAATTCCTAAAGATAACAGGTGGGCAAGTCTCTTTCCTCAGTGTGTAGGTGACACGAACTGACTTAGTTTCGTTGCCTCTAATACGCCATCTTTTAAGCCAAGAGGAGATGTTATCCAGGCTTATTTGAAGCAGATCAGATGCTTTAGAAGCCACTTAAACAAAAAAATAAAATGTTAGAATAATAAGTTAATGTTGTCCTCATAGTTATACTGTCATTAATAACAAAAAATCGACCTATCAGGCCAATAATCCTTTGAGTAATTGTCGCTGATAATTTTTTCATATTAATATTAATTAATAAAATTCAATGAGGTGTTAATCTATATAGTATACGCTTGTCCTTTCATATTTGTGGCTTCTTAACCGTAATGGAAATAGACATTGGTAGAGTAAGTATTGTGATGTTTAAATATACACACCGAAAATAATACTCTTCTGTTCGGAACTTGTAAAAATGTTTCCGTTTTTTCACTCTTCATTTCTTGATCTATGTGGTACAATATCCTTACTTAAAACTTGCAAAAAATAATTGCAAATATCAGAAAAATGATTGCATGTACAATGTATGTTGTTTGTGTGTGGTTTGCCTTCACCGTTTGACAGTTTTTTTTTTTACTATTTTGAATAAATTACACGATAATTGTATATTATTTTGTATATATCTCAAAACTTGATCAATTCCTATCAGTATCAGCATAATTTAATTTAATCTATATATGCTGTATGGTTATACACAGTCGAGAGCTTTGTGTAACAATATAATAGATGCTAGCTGAAACCCTTTGAAAAATCAATGGTATATTCTGTATTTTATTCATTTTTCAATGGTTTTCTAATATTCGATATCATCTGTTTGTTTGTGTCAAATTTAATGATTGGAATTTGACGAATTTTTAATTGTCGTTCGATCTGAAAGTTTGCAAGTGAATGAAATTCTGATGACAATACAATGTAGAAATTAGGTGGAAGCGATGATAAAAATTGGAAAGTAGTGGAAGCGGTGGGAAACTTTTTAAATACAATGATTTTCTAAGTTCTTCAAAGAATAAAACTTATACCATAATACTCGAAACAAAAACTGTATTATTTGAATAACGATACATCAACTCGAAGTCAACAAAAATTCATTTTATAATAATTTTCTTTTTAAATCAAATTGCACTAAAAGATAGAAAATAATTTTATTAGAGGGAAGAATAATTTTTCCTTGAATAATTCATTATCTATTATCCTGGAGAAAAAATAGTTTTGTTTTTGTATAATCCTGTTTCTATCAATTTTAGAGAAAAATGTTCCGAAACATAAAACATTGTAATTTCAATTTCTGACTTCCAAAGACCTATGAAAATGGAAATAGAAATAATATCGCTGTTTTTTTTTATCTTTATTTGTAGAACGACAGGAGAACGCGTTCTGAACTTATAAAAATATAAAAGATAGAGGAAAAGTTTTAACTAGAAAAATTATTACTTATAGTTCTAGAATTTTTTTCCAAAGATTCGAAACAAATCTAAGGTTTTTTTTCAGTAAAACTAATTTTTTCTCACTAGAAAAGGGTGAATTTGAAAAAAATGCATGTATCCACATTTGCATTGCATATATGGTCGTATGGACCACAAAAGTAGTGTTCTTTTATCATAATTTATAGTTGATTTGTGCCTTATTCATTTGGTTTTTGGGAAAATGTTTCGAATAAAAGTATATGCATATTGAACAACTGGTATTTGAAGCAGTTGTTCGAAAATCGAATAAATAAAGTACATATCTTAAGTTTCATTTTTCCTTCCGAAAGAAAAGCGTATTTCTAACGAAAAAATGTATTTCTAACGAAACAAGTCTTAGTGATAATCTAAAGTGGCACAGGACTATCGATTTTCTATGAATAAGCTATCGGTCAATGTAAAACTCATTTGGGTGCCGGGCCATAGGAACTTCTAGTTTGGTGAAGACTAAAATAGGGTCAGCCATTCTTTGGCGATCTAAACTAAAATCGGTCGATGTCAATTTGCTTTGGCTGTTATTGAATAGCTCCAAACTGTTTAAGAAGTAGTGGAGCTCTGTGAAACGGTTCCCCTTCTTCAAATATCACAATGAGCCCCATGGCCTAAGTGAGTCTCATCCGGACAGCCACTGCAACCTAGTCCAACCTAATGACAATCGATCAGCTCAAACAGACCAAACAGAGATCATTAGACAGCGGACATAGATTGTATGACATGAATGGTCATTTTATATATGATATACATTGATTTTACCTTATATGTTGTCAATTATGTATGAATCTATCTATAACAAGTTTTTCTGTTAATTCTAAAACAAGTCATGTGATCACAATTTTTATTTGAACATATTTATCATGTCTTAAGGTGGTTTTTGATTTTTATCTATAAGTTATAGATAGATATAAATGCCAATTTCAATCACAAAATTAATCTTTATTATTGTAAATTTCTTGCTTGAATAAGTTTCAGACTAGTTCTCGCTCAAATTTGAATTACATACAATTGAGATGATACGTGCGATGAATTTTATAAAAGAGCAGAGCAATATTGTGTGTGTGTGTGTGTATTTGGTTTTGGTTTGTTTTTTTAGGCAACACATGATTTACATTAAATTTTAGCTCTTTGGTGTGTTTCTGGTTACAAATGTCTCTTTAGTGCTCAGTCATCCGCTGCCATACATATTCAATGTTGGAATGGAACCAGATGTTGATTATTTTGAAGGTCTTGATGTCTAAAAGACGATTTTTTTTGAAACATTGGATTCTGTAATTTGTGCGACTTGTTTGTGTGAACATAATTTTTCGGCTCCAGTTTGACATACGTTCAATTTGGAATTGGCTATGTAATCTAATTTAATCTAATTTAAAATCTATGTATTCTAATTTAATTAATTCTTTTAATTAATTAAAAGATTTTACTGAAGATTTTGATATTTTCTATTTAATTTTAACAGAGTAAAATATCTTACAACTATATATTATTAATTAAATTAAATACTGATATGAAAAAATTAACTCGTCAACCAGGAATTGAACCTCGGGCCTCTGGATATCTAGTCCAGTTCGATTCCTGGTTGACGAGTAAATTTTTTCATATCAGTATTTAATTTAATTAAAAATTCAATGACAATGAAATTTGTCGGAGTATACGGTAAAGTCTTCTACAGTTTGTCATACGTAACCGAAAGGAAGAATTTGGACAAACATCGTTATGTTGACGCGAAAGTATACACAAATAATCAAATATTAAATAAACTATATATTAGTTTTAAGTATAGGTTCACAGGGACACCATTTTTGATCTATTGGTTCATTGCCAACTTCATATAACTATTGAAGCAAAATCTGGCCTACATGCTCTAATTTATAATGTAAGAGCTTTATTGTAAAGCTACAAGAACCACTAAAACTACAAATGTTTTTAAGCTAGTTGAAATTCGTTGAGAATTCACCGGTAGATAGATAGATAGATACATCTTGGGGTCTAAAATAGTATTCCACTTCGACCTTATGGTCCATTGTGCTCCCCCATCTTCCTCAGTCCGACGAGATTCGCTTCTCCCATATGTTGTCAATAGCTTGGACCTTGCTTATCAGGTTCTACCGAAGGTTCATATATTCGGGATGAGATGCACCGAATATCCTGTATCTGATGTAACCTTGAGGTTCTCAGTCAAAGATAATGTGGCTGGATGTTTCTTCCTCCTCGCCACACAATCTGCACACAATGGACCCTTTATGGAGTCCCATTGTGTGCAGATGCTGCCACAGGGGATAATGCCCAGTAATGAATCCGTTAACCCCCTGCAGTTAAATCCAGAATATGCAATATTACAAATATTCTCGAGATACAAGTTGTTAAAAGTTGATATTTATTGAAATCATATACTCATTAGGAAAATATCTTCCTAGATCATTTTATATGGCATTTCTTCAAGACAATAGGGAATATGCATGAAAATTGTTTTTCACATTTATTTTTAGAACATGAAAATACTGATAATACTGTAATAATATTTAAAAACGAAATTAAAATCCGACAAATATCAAGGAAGCTATAAGCTTTTAAAGATTATTATCTGTCTCTTTCTTGCAAAAATACTAAAAACGGAGTTTTACGTGTATTTTAAATGGTGAAAGTGTAATATGACGTCACATAACATATCAAGAGGGCTATCACCCTCTTTGTCTAATCGGGAATTTCAATCATTCATATCTCGCTTATTTTTAAAGTTATTTAAAAAGTAGATTTACCTTGATATTTGTCAAGTAAACATGCTTCAATTCAAGTGAAAAAAAATTTTCATGCATATTCCCTATTTTATATATGATCATCGTTTCATACCAAGTATATGCGTTTTTTATGTATTAAAAGGGAATCAATGAAACCTCCTTAATTAATAGGTTTTTTTCCTATTATTTATTTAATTTTTAATTTCGAATTGAAAATGTTCAATTTAAATAACAAGTACGACTAACAATTGTTTTTGTCAACTGTTATTTATATACCCGGCGTATATTTCCATAATATAGATAAGTTTCTACTTTTTAATATACATAAGATTCCGTACCTACAATAAAATAATCCTTATGGATGTTCTATGTCTGGCTGTCTGTGGATCTAATACCTTTTCTCGCAACTTGATACTGTCGACAGAAACATATAGTTTGGCTAATTCAATCTGTAAATTATTGTTTTTTGCGAACTTACTTATTGTTTGAATACTAAGAACTTGTTAAATCTAATGCGATTAAAAATGGGAAAAAGATTATGCAACTATCCTTATTCCTTAAAAACCTTGAATGCATTTACTACATCAGTCCATCTCTTAGCGATGTTTTTCTCCACCAATTGCGTTAGTTCAATGTGCGAAGATCTTAAAAGATGTCAGCCACTTCCACATTTTGCGTGGTCAATCTTGAGAGCGACATTCACATCGTGCGTTCTTGGGTACCTTGAAATTTTCCATTCTGTGATCGTGGTCTAACCATCGCAGTCTACCTACCTTGATGTCGTTGATGATGGAAGGTTGACGTTATAGATCTTCCACCCCATTGTTCGTTCTTATTTTCCATACCTTAACGTCATGGACAGCCCTAAAGATCTTATGAGGGATCTTCCTTTCCAAGATTCTGAGTATGCTATCATTCTTCTTCGTAAGGGTTCATTTTTCTGAGCCATGCGTAATTATTGACTTTATCACTAATTTATAAGTAGTACTTTGACGCAGCGCCGGATTTAGGCACTGGGAAATATGGGACCGGGTCCATAGGCCTCCACAAAAGAGCCTCCACAAAATTTCTAAAACTTCTGCGGAAATCAGCAATAACTCAAGGTCAAAAAATATTCAAAAAACAATTTCGTAAAAATTTTGTACATCCCTTTTCTGAAAATGTGTAGACGAAGTTTTCGAAAATTTTCTGTGCATATATAGGCCTGCACAAAATTTTTGCCAACATACCTCCACATCGATAAATCCGGCCCAGGCTTGAGGTATTCCCAAACAAAATAAAATATATGTGAATAAAGAACTGTAATGTATACACCAAGTAACGGCAGCTGAATTATTTCGTTCACCGTCCCGGGGGTCCATGGATCGAAGCCAAATGGTTGTATTATCTTTTTCACTGTTTTAATTTAAAATCTATATATTTTGCCAAATATATGCTGGTGGAGATACTCTCTTCTTCAATTAAGGGGATATTTATTATATTAAGGGGATTTTTGTTATATTAGGGGAATCTGTGTTTTATTAAGTGGATCCTTGTTATATTACGGGGATTCTCTACTTTTTACCGTCATGTGTATTAAACATTGTTAATTTACGAAACATTATTGATTTCTCCTTAAGTATAATTATTTAAATGGATCACCTTAAGTCAATTCTTGTGAGTGCTACGGATCCAATACATAATTGGACTAATCACTTAATAACTAAAATACTATACACTTAGTTTGTGTATGTAAACGCTAGACTAAAGATAAGAAATAATCGGGTAAAAGCCATGCAGTCAGTCAGCTATAAAAATATTATAAATATTATAAACACAATTTGCATAATAAAATCATTTAAATGAAAGTCAATGCATACCTACTCTAGAACAAACAGTACAGGTGTTAACGTTACCACAATGACGTCATAATGTTATTAAAACATAGTTTTATTATATATAATATAGGGTGTGCTGTGAACATTAAGAAAATTTGTAGAAAATAATTTTACGAACTTAATATTAATTTAAAAAAGCATGTTTAAACTGAAATTGAACAAAATTCATTCCTTGTACGAAAAAGATTGTTATAAAAATACTTTTATGTAAAATATTTTTTCGAAAACCAAATAGATTCAACCCAAATTAATAGAAAAATTTGGATAAAAGAACTCCAATCTTGTGGTCCATAGTGATACCTATGCATAATGATATGTATTCGAGACTAGCAATAATTTGTATTATACAGGCTGGCGCATAAGTAACGTTATGATTTATTTAATGAATGCGTATTTGTGCATCATTTGGTTTTAACTCTTGAAAGAATTGAATCTTATATGGGAAAAGGTGGAGCTAATGTAAAATTCTTTGTAAAGACCGCCTAGATATCATCAACTGCTGAGAACGTTGCCTGGTGGAAGTTTCGGGGTTTTCCTCAACACTTGCTTGCACCCGAACAATGTTCACATCATTTCGAACTGCACGAGGCATTCCAGCACGCCGAAGATCACAGGCAGCCTCATGTGGCTGAAAACGCTGAACCAATCGGTAAATTGTCGGAACATGAAAGAAATTTCGATATGATCTTTGTGTCTGAATAATCGAATGCCGACTTTCAAAATAAAATAGAACAACTTTGGTTCTTTCGTAAGTTGGTTCCATCATAAGTTTCCTAAGTTTTTCAAAGTTAATTCTGAAAAAAAGAAGAAAAAAAAACGTAAACAAAAAATTTTATTCAGTAATTAAATCATAACGTTACTTATACGCCACCCTATATGACTACTTTCAAACGTTTCAGGCAGAGTTTTTTGACTGAATTAATTTATCACAGCTTTTGACATCTTTTTTTTTTTTTACAAAAACTTGTGGAATTAGGGTGTATTCTTTTTGGGTACTGGGTACACATGACAGATAAATAAACAAACGCTTATACTGTATTTGTTTTGGAAGTTAGTAGGATTTCGCCCTCACGCTTTTGACGCCCTAACTCAATAGAGAAAGCGTCTGTGAACGTGGTGTCTATCGTAGAACTCAACGATTAGCGCACTTTGTCACTCAAGACACTACAAACAACACTTGATGGTGCTGAAAGCGTGTAAGCGTCCAAATCGAATACACCCTTACAAAAACAATGGCCACATTTTGTTACACACCCCGTATAATATTATGGATAACTGTATCTGATATACAGTCTTCTATGTCTGTATATGACAAGTCCAACCACACACTAATACTGTAATACGACTACAAACCAAACTGTGGTTCACTTCAAACACAAGTGCAATAATGTATAGAATGATTGTAACCACAATAGTAATAATGATTATAATAATGTGATTGTTGCCATATATAATTATCCATAATACAAATATTATCTATTATTACATTATAATCTGTAAACTGTATGATCAAATCTCTACTACTTATGTATCAACATGTTTCTATTATATGGCGGTGTGCGGTCATTGATGTTATTGGTTGAAGATACTAATCAGGAATTTTAATTTAGAAATAATTGTGGTTGACAGGTTTACACAAGTTGACAGTTTAGTCGATACTAATCAGGAATTTTAATTTAGAAATAATAGGGAATATGCAAAATTTTTTTTCTCTTGAATTGAAGCATGTTTACTTGACAAATATCACGGTAAAATTACTTTTTAAATAACTTTAAAAATAAGCGAGATATGAATGATTGAAATTCCCGATTAGAAAAAGACGGTGATAGCCCTCTTGATATGTTATGTGACGTCATATTACACTTTCACCATTTACCATACACGTAAAACTCCATTTTTAGTATTTTTGCAAGAAAGAGACAGATAGTAATCTTTAAAAGCTTATAGCTTCCTTGATATTTGTCGGATTTTAATTTCGTTTTTAAATATTATTACAGTATTAACAGTATTTTCATATTCTGAAAATAAATGTGAAAAAAAATTTTCATGCATATTCCCTATTGTGGTTGACAGGTTTACATAAGTTGACAGTTTAGTCTTGCTGGCTAGGTCTACAAGACATCTATGCTTGTAGTCTTTGTACCTTACAAAACAACATATACCTAATTAACTTTTGATTGAAATTTACGAAAAAAATGTTTCAAACAAAAGTTACAATTTTTTATTCGCAGATTACGAATTTGTAATAAATAACATGTATTTTAAAAAAAACTAAAAAACACGCTTTTCCATCATCAGATCAGCTCCAACATACAAAATTATAAAATTTTAAATTCGCCCCCTTTACCTAGATCAGTTTTTTGTATTATAAATACGTATTTCGACTACAATGTAGTCATCATCAGTATAAATTAGCTTGTTGTACTTTACTCTTTGACAATTAGAAATAGATATAAAGTCGAGATCAATAGACAAAAATAAAAATAAATAGAAAATTAACTAGATTAAAGTATATTAGATTTAAAATATAATAAATTTTAAATTATATTGAAATTACTCTTGTTAAAATTTCCTTCATTCACATTTATTCCTGTTAATTTTACTCTTATTAAAATTACTCTTATATTGTCGCAGGATATGTTACATGTTACTAATTTGGTACACAAAAGTTGATTATTTTAAAAAAAGAAACATTTTTTGACATTAAATTTTTCTTGTAGCTTTTACAGTTTCAAAGATGGATATTTTCCGTGCATCCACGCCCGATTTTGTCTATTCACGAACTTGAAGTTACTTTTTATTTCTTGAACACAAATTTCAGCTGGCTATCTCTTTATGTTTTTGACTTATCGTATCTTGACTTATCGCAGACGGATGGATATACCTAAATGTATGCCAAAAATTTTGTTCTGCGATTAATATTTTCAACTGTTGCAATTCCGGGACTAAACTTACTATGTATACAAATCTTGTTCCTGGAAGTTGTCTCACCTTTCTATAACCACACTAAATAGAATATAAAGTGTACCCGCGCAACTTGTCTGTGATCGAATTGTAGATTTTCTTTTAAATTTTCAATTTTTTTAAGAACTTGATGATACTGAAAAAAATATCTATTAATAAGATATAAGTTACCTAAGATCAATTTCAAAAAAAGTAATAATGTATTTCAACTGAGGAAATTCACTGAGGAAGTTGACGCAACTCCTCTTAAAAATAGAATACAATATATAGAATCCTTATAAAATCCTACGATAAATAAATGTAAATGTATTTTATTTATAAATATAATTTTCTATTATAATATTTGTGTCAATTTATTTTTAAACTTTCGTTCGTAAATACAAATAAAATATGAATGACATCAATATTAATTATATTTGTATATACATATATATATATATATATATATATATATATATATATATATATATATATATATATATATATATACACGCTATGTTATGCATGTTTTTTTCATATTTCCATAAAATAAATTGTGAAGGCGTTAAATTATACACTATATTCTGTTCATATTCAGTGGCGTACGCTACGCTTAACAATAACACTGTGTAACAAATTAAGTAATTTTTTTTCGCTGGATTCACAATATACAGAGTGCTCAGATTGTATAATCAGGAAAATTGAATAGGCGATTGATCTCCCACGAATAAGAAGAAAAATACATAATGTACTTGGATGTTTTCTAACTTCGTTTTAGAGATACAGATTATTAAAGTGAATAAAAAAAACCTGTTTTCAAATATCTCAAAAACTACTTGGCTGATTTAAATTACATTCAACATGCTTGTAGTAATAGATAAGTGGCTTATTTTGATGGAATTGGATTTAATATAATTATTCCAAGCGTGGCGCTGGGGCATCCTAACTACGCCACTGCCTGTTTCTATCATTTCATATTATTTTTAGATTGAGTAATTAAAAATACAATTTTTTATTCTTTTGAATTTTCTGTCTATCTTGCTTACATTTCGATAAACAAATACAATTTCGAATACTTGCCTAATGATTTAAATTAACATAATTCCGATCTCTTATTTTATTGGCTCTATTTTGTCTATTATTTTTTCGTTACGAAATCCAAAATCTCTAAATTGCTGGTGAGTATTAATAAATACTCGAATACATCGTTTCTATTGGTATGTCACGAAAACCTGTATCTTGAAAATAAAGCTTAAAAACATCAAAGTTTATATGAACTTTTATTTTTATTTTTGGGAGATCTATCGCCTATTTAATTTTCCGAATTAAAATCTGAGACACTCTGTATAATTATGATTCCTGACCGACAGTTCAATTAAGGTTAATAAATAAAATAGTCACATCACATCAGGTTTTCATAATGAAAAGCGTTTGATTAATAAAAAAATACATTAAATTGGTTACTCAAAATTATATTTTTCATCAGAAAACTTGCGTTCCTTTTGTAATCACAGTCCTCATCCCTTCGAAGTCACGAACAGAAGTCTGCAAGCATGACTAATCGTTCCCATCGTTTAAATTTGTTAGTTATCTTATTGCTTTGTTACTCACATGTGCCAATTTTATCAATCCCAAGTCAGGTATAGGACCTATATCCCAGCTAAGGGTTTTATTGCGAGCATTATGGATAAAAATGCTTTCGTATACATCAAGGCTATTGTGAAATTTACCTGATTTTATTAACTTCTACAGGTGTTCTCTGCTTTACATAATAATAATAAATACATATTCAAGTTTTTTATGTGACAATGGTAGTTCGATTCGATCGAGATGAATATCTACCAGATTTTCTTTTTCTCAAACTAAAACTTGTCGTTGAGTCCGCCTGAGGTATACATATTATCATAATCTGAAAAATAAATCTGATCGAGACCAGATTTATGAAAATCCGGGATTGGATCCTTGATCACAAAGTAATCAAAATAAAGGATGGCGCATAAGTAACGTTTTGATTTATTTAATGAATGCGTATTTGTGCATCATTTGGTTTTAACTTGTGAATCAATTGAACCTTATATGAGAAAACATTTAACGTATGTGAAATTCTTTGAGAACGTCGCTTGGTGGAAGTTTCAGGGTTTTCCTCAACACTTGCTTGCACCCGAGTAATGTTCACATCATTTCGAATCGCACGAGGTCTTCCAGCATGCGAAAGATCACACACAGTACCATGTTGCCGAACGCTGAACCAATCGGTAAATTATCGGAACATGAAAGAAATTTCGATATGATCTTTGTATCTGAATAATCGAATGATGAATTTCAAAATAAAATTGAACAACTTTGGTTCATTGTTCTGTGCTGAGTCTTTCCATCATAAATTTCCCAAGTTTTTCAAAGTTAATTCTGAAAAAAAAAAATGTAAAAAAATACGTAAACAAAAAATTTATTCACTAATTAAATCATAACGTTACTTATACGCCACCCTATAGTTTTAGCTGTATGGTACACTTGGCCACAAAAATTGATGTCATTTTATAGTAGATTTGTGTCTTATTCATTCGGTTTTCGAAAAAAATTTTCGAATAAAAGTTGTTACTATATTGATAGTGAACAATTTTTATCCGAAGCATTTTTTCGAAAACCGAATCAATAAAGCACAAATCAATTAAAAAATTTAAAAAAATGACATAAACTTTTGTGGTCCATTTAGATAATAGAGTGCCATTTAGATGGCTGTAAAAAAATGGGAGTGTAACTTAAAAAAGCTAATAATTTAACGAATGATTTTTGTGCTCACTTAAACTTCAAAGTAATCATGTCAATGATATGAAAAAATTGACTCAACAAAGGTGTAACCATCAGTGGTGTAATAGTTATCGCATTGGGTGCGATATCCAGTGGTCCCGGGTTCGAATCCTGGCAGATGAGTTGACTTTTACACAATAATATTAATAGATAGATACATCTTGGGGTCGAAAAAGTATTGCACTTCGACATTATGGTCCATTGTGCTCCTCCTTCAACTTCACTCCAACGGGATACGCGTCTCCCATATGTTGGCAATAGCCACGAGCTTGCTTATCGGGTCTTCCTGAAGACTCATATATTCAAGGTGAGATGCACCGAATATCCTGTATCTGCAGTAACCTAGAGGTTCGCAGTCAAAAATAATGTAGCTGGATGTTTCTTTCTCCTCGCCACACAATCTGCACACACTGGACCCGTTATGGAGTCCCATTGTGTGCAGATGCTTCCACAGGGGATAATGCCCGGTAATGAATCCGGTAACCTTTCGCAGTTGCATTCTGTTCGGCTTCAATATATCGAGAAATAGCCTCTTGAAATATTAATATTAATAAGACTTATATTTTAGTTTTTCTAAAATATATATTTTTGATGTGAAAACACCTATAGCGAGACTATATACAAGTATGATTTTATATGGGGAGTGGAATGAAATTTCTGATTAGACTGTCACGGTTTTTATGAAACGATCGGCTATATAACAGTCGGAATCATCGGCATTCGTATTTTAAATGGGAATTTAACATTGTGTATGAATATTCTTTGGTATGTCATATAGGATATGTTTACCAGTCAAGTAGCCGAGCGGTAAGGCGTCATGTCTGCACAGTATGCAGTACTTGGAAACTGGGAGGTTATGGGTTCGAATCCCGACATCGGCAGTTATTATAAAAAAAAAGGGGGTGGTTGATTGACTAAACTGTCGGCGTATATACAAGAACGAAGTAACCGGCTATGCTTGAGAAGGTTTTCTGCAGTTTCCTTCACGAACTCCAGATGAATATCGGCATAGTTCCTATCATAGTCGGCTGTAGCCGCATATCCTACCAATTCCTAGTCTACTCACAAATTCCTTCCACTCCACTCACATCCTCACATCCGAAGGCATCACAATGGACCTTATGGTCGGAGTGTAGCCCGTCCAGGGCAGCCTTTACAATCTACCTCTAGGATTTGTTTTCACATCATGCCTTAGTCCCGGGACTCAAAACTCTTTTTTTTTTTATTAACATAAAAAACTTGTCACTCGAAGAAGTCGATTATATTTTCCTCTATTTTGAGAATACAACCTGTAGCTAAATAGCCAAGTATAATTATTACATAATTTATATTTTTAATTAATGTATTTTAATATAGCACGTTTTAGTGTCGTAAACTCTCTTCCATATTATTATTTTTAACACGTAAAATGTGTGTGTGTGTGTTTTTTTTTTAAATTTATTTTTATTAACCTGATTGTTTTTGATAATTATTTAAGGTCTACTGACAATTATGTGTGAATTGAGCGAGTGTGTGATGTGCGCATCACATAATTGTGATTCACATTTTAAACATTTTCTTTTTATATGGTCCGTTGTAAACTTTATTTCACTAAACTTCAACATAAATTTTATTTCCAAAATAAGTTCAGGATTTTTACTATGCTACAACCGTATAATATGTAGTGTTTTACTCAAGAATTTTAGGGCTTATATTTAACATACTGGAACTAGAGATTGGCTGTTTATAGTTCAGAATTTTTACTGCTATAAACAGGCTACAACCATATAATATGTAGTGTTTTACTCAAGACTTTTAGGGCTTATATTTAACATACGGGAACTAGAGATTGGCTGTTTATAGTTCAGGATTTTTACTGCTATAAACAGGCTACAACCATATAATATGTAGTGTTTTATTCAAGACTTTTAGTGCTTATATTTAACATACGGGAACTAGAGATTGGCTGTTTTTAGTTCTTGATTTTTACTGCTATAAACAGGCTACAGCCATATAATATGTAGTGTTTTACTCAAGTCTTTTAAGGCTTATATTTAACATACGGGAACTAGAGATTGGCTGTTTATAGTTCAGGATTTTTACTGCTATTAACAGGCTACAACCATATAATATGTAGTGATTTACTCAAGACTTTTAGGGCTTATATTTAACATACGGGAACTAGAGATTGGCTGTTTATAGTTCAGGATTTTTACTGCTATAAACAGGCTACAACCATATAATATGTAGTGTTTTACTCAAGACTTTTAGGGCTTATATTTAACTTACGGCACCTTGAGATTGGCTGTTTATAGTTCAGGATTTTTACTGCTATAAACAGGCTACAGCCATATAATATGTAGTGTATTACTCAAGACTTTTAGGGCTTATATTTAACATACGGCACCTTGAGATTGGCTGTTTATAGTTCAGGATTTTTACTGCTATAAACAGGCTACAGCCATATAATATATTGTGTTTTACTCAAGTCTTTTAAGGCTTATATTTAACATACGGGAACTAGAGATTGGCTGTTTATAGTTCAAGATTTTTACTGCTATAAACAGGCTACAACCATATAATATGTAGTGTTTTATTCAAGACTTTTAGGGCATATATTTAACATACGGGAACTAGAGATTGGCTGTTTATAGTTCAAGATTTTTACTGCTATAAACAGGCTACAACCATATAATATGTAGTGTTTTACTCAAGACTTTTAGGGCTTATATTTAACATACGGGAACTAGAGATTGGCTGTTTATAGAGATGAAATTATATGGTCTAAAAAACATTTGTACCGAATTTATATATACCTTCTCGTTTTGTAAATGTAAGCCCAGAGAGTCTAAATTTAGACACTTTCTCGTTTTGTAAATGTAAGCCCAGAGAGTCTAAATTGAGATACTCTTGACATCGGGGTAAAGAATATCCCAAACTATGTTTTGCGGAATTCCATTGTTCCGCTAATAAAAGTGAATAATAAAAATAATAAATGTCGAAAAAAAGCATTTTTTCGACATTTAGAGTGCTCGCATACAGTAAACTCTTTATCGACCGAACGTTTAGTCAGTATCGGGTTATAATGTATTGTCTATAGTAACACCTATTGTTATATAAATAGATAAATTGTAGAGGCTGCCCTGAACGGGCTACAACTTCGACCATAAGGTCCATTGTGATGCCTATGGATGTGAGTGGAGTGGAAGGAATTTTTGGGTATAGACTAGGAATCGGTAGGATATGCGGCTGCAGCCGACTATGATAAGAACTATGCCGATATTCATCTGGAGTTCGTGAAGGAAACTGCAGAAAACCTACTCAAGCATAGCCGCTGATGGCGCCATAAAACGTCACGTACGGTTAATTACCAATAACATAATGTGTTACCTCCCCTTCAAAATAAACACAATATTCCGTTTAATTCCATGATTCTCAAAGTTCTCCATCAGATAAAATGTTTGAGAACGCCTGCTGTATATTAACACAATTCACAATCTACTTAAGAGGTGACCAGATTAAAATGTTTAGAGCTCTTGATGCCAAAATAGGTATTTTTTGTAAAATCAGCGGGAATGAAAATATTCACAAGCCTTTGCTTGTGAATACTTTTCTTATCTATCATTTTCTTCTCAAATTTTATCTTCATTTCGGTGGTATAAAACCATAAAGGTTTTTTGTATAAGTCGTATATGAAGGACGATAAGTAATCAGAAGCCTCGGAGTAAAGAACCAAAGTTCTTACTGCATCGAAACCTATTAGCTTCTAGCCGTTGTTTATAGTTTAGCTCTTTGGTTTTGTGCCATACTTAAAATGTGTTAATTTTTTAGTGTTGTACTATACGCCACATCAAGTGCTTGATCTTGATGGTCACTTGATCGATGTTTACTGTTTATTTTATGGATTTCACAGGTGTTAATAACTATTTGAAAATGAATTGACTTTTAGGAAATATATGACCAAATTAAAATTACGATGGTTTTTTTAATTACTTTTTGTTTTGTTTTGTTTCCACTTGAAAAGTAAAAGCTGTATAGGTAAAAACACCTTGATAATTGTAATTGAGGTTATTTATAATTTTTGTTATTGGGAAATACAAAATTTCCCAATATCGTTACTTTGTTCTGCAAAAAATAATCGTATCATTTAAAATGATCGTTTAATAATA
Organism: Nineta flava; assembly: GCA_963920215.1. NCBI lineage: Eukaryota > Metazoa > Arthropoda > Insecta > Neuroptera > Chrysopidae > Nineta > Nineta flava. The sequence goes on from OY986042.1 coordinate 94,415,043, forward strand.
GAATCAGTAAACTCATAGTTGACAATTTACTGAATGACAAAGTTTCAAAAACCGAGATGAAAATACCATTCATTGTAAATTCTATGCATTCTTTTAAATTTACAAATCGGCATTGATGTGTTTACTCAAATTTAGATTGCTTGTATTTGTTTTCATTTTATTCAAGAAATATCTTGAGTCAAGAAACATTTTTCGTGTAAAAACGTATTTCGACTACAAAGTAGTCATCATCAATGTAAATTAGCTAGTCGTAATTTACTCTTTGACAATTTGAAATAGATAGAAAATTGGTGACAGTTTCATACTTGAAACTGTCACCAAATTAGCAACGAATAACATATCCTGAGACAATATAAGAGTAATTTTAATAGAAGTGATGTTAACAAGAGTAAATTGAATGAAAGTAATTTTAACAAGAGTAATTTCAATAAAATTTATTATATTTTAATTTATTTTGTTTAATTTATAGTTTATTTTTATTTTTGTCTATTAATCTCTATTTTCTATCAATTTCTAATTGTCAAAGAGTAAATTACGACTAGCTAATTTATACTGATGATGACTACTTTGTAGTCGAAATACGTATTTATAATACAAAAACTGATCTAGGTATTGGGATGAATTTGAAATTTTATTCATCATTAATTATCATCAATTACTCATTAATTATCATTTGATAATCTAATATTTAATTCAAGTTAGTTAGCTACCTAAACATATTTCACAGATCTGTGTAGACAATGTTATGTCTAAAACTTAAAAATGGTTGTCAAAAATAAATGATTTATGTCAAATATTCGTGTGTAGAAAAATTTATAACTGGTGAATAATGCCTTTGAGTGAAAGAATTATTGGAATGTTGAAAAATAGTTAAAAGTAAAGAATTTAGAAAATTATCTTTACACGAAAAAAACTCTTTCATAATAATACATTTAGCTAAGAAAAACAATAGAATAGGAATTATTTCTCTGTCAAACATAATAATCTTTAAAATAGTTTAAGTATTACGTAACAGGAAGTTGCAACAAATCTTGTGGATGGCATTAAAATATTAAGGAATTTTAATTTTAAGTAAATAAATCCCATGAAATATCCACAATACAGTTCGCTTATGTGTATTTTATTTATTTTAATTCAAGTTTACACATCTTAAAACAGGAAGAACGGTGCAATGGGATCCGGGAAGTGCCACACAATGTAAAAATATAAGTGCTATATGGATTCCAAAAGTATCGTTCCTTTTTTAAATTTTTCAGATGAATTGTGCCGAATTCATTTACTTTTGGGAAAAATATTCGAATAAAATGTTGTCCGTTTAAAAAAAATTTTTTTTTTCGTAAATCGAACGTTATCAACAAATTTGGTGATAAAATATGAGAAATGAATTAAAATTTTTCAGTTTTTATCGATAACGCACTAAAAAGCAGAAAATAATTCAGTAGCTAATTATAAATTGTCATTTACGATTCAGTGCTCCACTAAATATATGCCGTATTTAAGTTTTATACCCGGTATATAATATATACCAGGGTATATTAAGATTAGTCCCGACTTTGTAACGGTTGAATATATTGATTGCAGGAAAAAAATATTGGTATAGGTGTTGATTAAATGACCTAATTAGTTCATTTCCGTAAAATTGTCCGTGCCTCCGTCTGTAAACACGATAACTCAAAAACGAAAAGAGATAGCAAGATGAAATTCTAGAGCTAAAAAGTAAGGTCCAGTTCCGGCAAAATCAGGCCATGTTTTGCCCAAAACCGTTTATCTTTGAAACCGTAAGAGATAGAAAAAAAATGTATTGACTAAAAATGTTCTTTTTTTAAAAATAAATAACTTTTGTTTGAAACTTTTTATCATAAATTCAGTATATACCGGGTATTTAAGCAATTAAATTATTATTAATTTTTTTATATTTTAATTGAAACCATAAAGACTAAAAATCATTACCACCCCTGAAAATGATTCGCTGTTTTGTGATTAGTACATTTTTACAGATATTTTTCGAAAATCAGGATTACAATTTTCGTCTCGGTTCTCACTGACTTGTCCTCGTCTCGTTTCATTTCTCTTGTCTCTTGCGGCATCACTAGTTAATTGTTATAAATTAAACAACCACAAATTTAATGCTCACCATTTTAAGTTTACAACAACTATTATCATTTTAATTTAATAATATTATTATGTTTTATCCTTGAAAGAAAATTGTCTAATTGTATGTGTATTCCTTTTCACAAAACACAACATCCCTAACAATCGTAAACAATCGTTGTAGTTCAGTTGTAGTAGTGTATATTGTATAGTTTAGTTTGAATAATAACCACCATATGCGGTTGTATTATGTGTGTCGGTATTATTATTATTGTTGAAAATAAAACACTTTATTCTCATAACAATTCATAACAACAACAATATGATTATTCTACTGAGATGATTTATTATCTCATTTGCATATTTTATTATCATTGTTTATATTATAGTAAATAAAAGGTGTCCCAACAAGGAACATTTAATTTTAAATTAATTAGAACGAGAAATGTAACAGTTAACTGTGTTTATAGTAGAAGAGTCATGTCGGTTCTATCGCAGGCTTCTAAATTTGCCCACCGGAGGCATTGGTAGCGCTGCGGTCGGCGTGTCAGTGGTTCAGAACTTTGCTAAGCTTTGCTTAACGCGGAGGCAAGGAGAGGGGCGCTGAAAGGTTCATATCTTGGCTAAGTTATCTCAGATGACTTCCTGGAGTGGGTGTTTCCGTGTTGTTATCTGGGAAGACGTCATTCGTCGTCTTATCACAGGAAGTCGTTAGATAAACTTGGACATGTTAGAACTAGTTATTTGTGCGTGGCCGTTTCCGTGTTGTTATCTGGGAAGACGTCATCCGGTGTCTTATCACAGGAAGTCGTTAGGTAACCTTGGATATGTTAGAACTTGTTATATTGAAATTAACTAGAGCGTCCGGGTTGTTATCGCAGGAAGACGTTATCCGGCCTCTTATCACAGGAAGTCGTTAGATATTAACCAGCAAGTGGCGCGTGGGCGTTTCCGGTATCAAATGTTTGCTAATTTTTAAGAATATACAGCATATTATTTCTGTTTCAAATAATATGCTGTATATTCTGATTTTTTTTTATCAGTACTCTTCACAACATGTGAAGTGCTTTTGAGCAGTGCTTTTCACTACAGCACAAAACTATATAAATATGGCCAAGGTACTAAATATTGAATTAGTACCTCATATTTATACACACTATAACTCGCGGTTAGATCTTCGACTTGGACCAATATCTAGAGGCCTTTAGTACAATATATATGTACGTACACTTGGCCACTATAAAGTTTATATTATTTTTTTAAATTTTATAGTTGATTTGTGCTTTTTAGATTCGGTTTTCGAAAAGAAATTTCGAATACAAGTTGTTACTATATTTCTAATGAACAAAATTTTATCCGAAGCATTTTTTCGAAAACCGAATCAATAAGGCACAAATCAATTATATAATTTAAAAAAAATAACATGAACTTATGTGGTTCATAGTACCTTGGTTACACTAGGTAACCACCAACAAACTTGAATATTAATTATTAAATATTGAGGCAAAATATAAACATTTGTTTAAAGTCCACAAATTTGTTTTTAATAATTATTATTATTAGTTTAGATTTCAGCTCGAATATCCAGGATTCTTGGATGTCCTGTAATTTACAATAGTTTCAGATGCTTGAACTGAAATTATCACAAAACCACTCATTTCATAAAAAAAATAGTTTTTTCTTAAACAAGGAACATTTTTTGTGCTAAAAATTTTCTTCTTTCTCTTACGATTTAAGATATGTATTTTAGTATTTTCTCCGAGCACCTGTATAATCAATAAAACAAATCAATCTACATTTTGTGGTGGTAGAACAGAATCAGCGTCCCTTCTTTCGTCAAAATTAAAGTATCAATTGAAAATTGAAGTTCGACTCGTAATTCTAATATTCTTCTTTTATCAGAAACATGGAGTAATAATGATAAAGACATTCATGTACCTAATTTCAGCCAAATTTAAAAGTTCCAATGTAAGAATAATAACGATCATCTATCTTTCTATAATGTATATTATTGTCTTGTATTTCAATATGCAAAATTCAAAGCATACACAAAATTATTGTACATTAAAGAGTGGGGTCACTTATGTGACAGACTTATTTGTTGTCTGTTTCGCTCAGCATCTGACGTATGTAAATATAAATTGTGTCTTTCTACTTTATGTCACAGATTTTTTACTAATTCGCCCCAAGCACTGTGTAATAGAGCAGGATAGAAAACTGTGTAACATCGATCGAGCAAGTGCTACATCAGTCGAGTGTTATATCAGCGATTCGTTACATGCTGAATATACACTCTGATCGGATTCATATAACGCGCCAAAAGAAGTATAACTATAAAAATTCAATCAAATATATAAATTATTTTTGGAGATCGATACTATATGTAAAAAAATCATACATATTTTTTATTCTAATTTATTTAAAAATAAAGTTGTTGTTGGGTGAGAGACACCCTATATAAGTAAAGTACACTTATCTATACTACTTAGAAAGACACACTTATTTGTTGTGTCAAATTTAATTACATCCATTTAATCTAGATAATAACATCATGTAATTCACAAAGATATCTACTTTACCGAGAATAGAGTGCTCTCTTCAGACAAAACGTTGTTTTTTTGTTTTTTGTTCTTAAAGGGAAACATCTCGAAACTGTGTATACAAATAATAATAATAATAACACCTTTTGAATGTTAAAAGATATTCTGAAATGTGATACAATTATTTAAAACAAAATTCTATTTGAATGCCTTTGATTCAAAGGGAAATGATGCTTTGATTTGTACAAGATTGATTCATTGGAGCATTTCAATTTTATTTCATAGTTTTAATATGCATATGGTTTTACTTTCCTTTAGCTGTTCCTTTGTATTACTCTACAGTGGCGTATATATCGAGGGTGTTACAGTTAGCAATTACCGGGGGCCCCTACCTCAAGGGACCCGAAATTCCCGGGTCCACAATTGTAACAGCTTGTATCGATGTCACATAATGATTTATGCAAAAGTTCTAATAAGCTGGTCAAACGTTATGATGAAGACAAATTTCATGAACAATTGTTTTCTCTCCGTGCTTGTCTCGAAAGTCGTGTAAAAAACACGTCTCGAAAGTCATTTTGTGAAACAGCTCGCACAATTGTTGTTGATCGAACATAGTCCACAGTACAGCACGGGTTTTTTTTAATGATTAGTAACTGGCTAAATTTTTGTCACTAGCATCCTTTCGATGAGACCCCCATCTTTTTTCCCGCGGAAATTATCGATGATAGTAATGAAGCGCGTAAGAGAGTAACTTGTTTGTTTGATGATAACAAAAATTTTATCAGTAACAGTTAATTTGTTAGTTAAATTGAGAGATAATGTAATAAAGACTTCAAAAAAACTTATGTCCTACAAAATGGATGGTGTGACAGGCAGGTCCCCCACCCCAACATATTCAAATAACGGGGTATACATAGTTATTTTAACAATTCCCGTCACTGTTGTGTCAGTTGAACGTTCATTAAAAAAGTTATGTTTAAAATAAGTTCAAAATAATTAAAAATTTTTTACAAAGAAGGTAATTGTCCACAGAACACTAAAATGCTGATGCTTTAAGACATGATCATAATGTAGTCATTAAAATGTTTGCTGAAGCAAAACTCCGGCTTATGATATTTCAAAGTTTATTTTCCACAATCGTCATTTTGTTTACTTAAATAAAAACAAATTTATATTGATTTCTTCAGCGCTGTTGTATTGTGAATGTTTGTAATAAGTAATAAATTTTTTCGATAGGCTCTATATTGTTCCTGTCAATGGTTATATGTAAGGGGAAGGGCACAAAAATAGTTTCCACCTGGGCCCTGTAAGGTGAATCTACGCTATTGTCGTAATTGTCTCATCACCGAAGTATTGATTTGTGGTTATGTTCATTGTGACATCACATTAAATGCAAGATTTTGTATTGACTGGATCGTTACTTGACGAAAATCCATTATAATTATTAAATAAAACAAATAATTGAAATTTTCGTATAATTACTTTATTTGACTAGTTTCGGAACACCGTTCCTTCTTCAAAAATAAAAAGGAAATGAAATCTATTTCATTTTTATTTCTGAAGAAGGAAATTTCAAATATTTGTCTTATTTAATAATTAAATGCAAAATGTTCGTTATGAAAATTGTACGAACCAAAAAAATAAGTAAATTTAAGTTGATATAAATTTAGGTATGGACCAATTGTCTATTGAGTCTTGGGGAGTGGATAATTAAAATTAGATATTTATATCTTTCGGTATCGAATGATATAAACGAATGTATTCAAAATACTCCAAAATTGTAGTTTTTTACCTCCAGAAAATATTTTCCCAAGATTTTCAATCCATAATAAACTTATTTTGGATTTTACTCAATTCTTATGTTATACTTATTCAAATTTTAATATAAATTATTTAAATTTATTTTAATTGCTTTCGAAATTTAATGTATTTTAATATTGTGTTTTATTTTTGTTTCAGGTAAGAATATTTCTACATTTTTTACTTTCAATTCAGTAGAAACATAGAAAAATCTACATGAATTATGTCCTTAAATTGTAAAGTAATGTATGCACATATTTTTATTATGTATAATTAAGAATAATATTTCATTGTTATTAAATAAAACAAAAAATTTGAAACTTTTATAAAATCACTTTTTTAACTAGTTTCGGAACACAGATCCTTCACAGTTTTCAGAACTGTGTTCCGAAACTAGTCAAATAAAGTTATTTTCAGAAAATTTCAAATGTTTGTTTTATTGGAATAAAGACTTGTTCTTTTGTTAAGTTTTGAGAGTTACAATTTTACAATATATTAAATACTTCTTTTCAAGAGTTTTCAAATACTCCGTACGTCCTAGTTTTAATGTCGGTAGATAAAATTTCATTTTAAAATATTATACTTTTCCCGAACAAAGAACTTAATTCATATACAAAACAGAATACAAACTTCATATTATATTATATCAAAATATAAAATAAAAACTCAACTGCAAATAATTAAAATCTGGTACAAATCCAAATGTGATATGTTACTAATTTTTTTTTTGTATCTTTAAATATTTATTTTGAAAAACATGTAAATATAGAAACATTCATATGAAGATTAATTAGAATAGAACGTTGATGTTTATAATCATCAGACAACTTCCTCAAACAAATTATGATATTAACGAAATATTAATATTGAAATGACTCAACAAATATTAACAAACACATCTGATGAAAATCTAAATTTATTTTAATTTAATATAATAATACACAAATTAACACACAAATATTGTAAATGATTGTATCAATTTTGGGCTATTTCATCACTTAAGTCTGTTAATTAAAAAAAATTTTCTAAATAAATTTAATTTGAGTTATAATTTTATTTATATAAATTTATTATTTAGTTTTTGATGTGAAAACGTCTATAGTGAGACTATATACAAGTATGATTTTATATGGAAAGTGAAATGAAATTTCAGATTAGACTGTCCGGGTTTTTTGTGACGATCGGCTATGTGAAAATCTATGTCAGAATATGTTTTGAACTTCATGCCTGAGTCTCGGGCTCAAAACTTTTTTTTACGAATATGATAAATCTCATCTTCATTAAATAAATCATTCTGATTTATTTAATGAATGCGTATTTGTACATCAATTGGTTTTAACTTGTGAACCAATTGAATCTTATATGGGAAAAAGTGTAACGTATGTAAAATTCTTTGTAAAGACCGCCTAGATATCACCAACTGCTGAGAACGTCACCTGGTAGATGTTTCGGGGGTTTTCCTCAACACTTGCTTGTACCCGAGTAATATTCACATCATTTCGAACTGCACGAGGTCTTCCAGCACGCGAAGATCACAGACAGCCCCATGTTACCGAAAACACTGAACCAATCGGTAAATTGTCGGAACATACAAAGAAATTTCGATATGATCTTTGTGTCTGAATAATTGAATGCTGACTTTCAAAATAAAATTGAACAAGTTTGGTTCTTTGTTCTGTGCTGACTCTTTCCATCTTAAATTTCCCAAATTTTTCAAAGTTAAGTATGAAAAAAAACAGAGAAAAAAAAACGTAAATAAAAAATTTATTCACTAATTAAATCATAATGTTACTTATGCATCACCCTATACAAGCGATTTCTAAGATTAATTCCCAATTTCCAAATAAAGAAGTGAGTTAATTACCAGTGCGTGAACTGTTTACTTTACATTTTTAAATAGAAAGTAGTGATTAAAAGTAGTGAGTAAAGGATTGATCGGAAATTTTATTTCAAAAAGTTTATGAAAAAAAATGTTCAAATAGAAGTTTTTAAAAAAGAAATATTTATGAATATTTTTACCAGTCCAAGTAGCCGAGCGGTCTAAGGCGTTATGTCTGCGCAGTATGCCAACTTGAAAACTGGGAGGTTATGGGTTCGAAGCCTGACTTCGGCAGTTTGTCAATTATTAAGAAAAAAAAAGGACAAGAACGAAGTAGCCGGCTATGCTTGAGATGGTTTTCTGCAGTTTCCTTCACGAACTCCAGATGAATATCGGCATAGTTCCTATCATAGTCGGCTGTAGCCGCATATCCTACCAATTTTATACACAAAAATTCCTTCCACTCCACTCACATCCTCACATCCTTAGGCAACACAATGGACCTTATGGTCGAAGTTTAGCCCGTTCAGGGCAGTCTCTACAATCTATCTATCTATCTACATGAAACTTCTGAGCCATTGGCTTTTAAAGAAAAGTTTTAGAAACGAGAATTCTCAGGATGTAAGGAAAAATTTTTGTTCGTTCACGTTTTTCAAATACTTTTTTATATAGAACACCTATTGTTCAAGTACAGCTTGCGTTCGACTGATTTTTTTGTGTATTTTATTTTTTTAAATAGATATTATTTATGTTATTTGACTATTTACAAAAACTAGATATTCAATATTTATTTAATGACTTTTAAACTATTATTTTTCTCATATTACATACATATATGAGTGTATATGTGTAAAACATAACATGTTTATGTTATACAAAACCACTTATGGATTGTGTCAACCATGGTGGGATGTCATTTAATTAATGTTTGTCAAACATGCACACAGCTACTATATTCACCAACATGTCGTAAAATTAATTCATAAAAAAAATAGAATGCCTGTTTGAATGATTGTTTTACATGAAATCGTTTGATACAAATATTTGTTAAAATTTATGTTAAAGATTATTAATTTTGCTGTGTTTACTACGTTTACCACGTTTGTTGTTTTGTCATGTTTGCTACGATCAACGTACCTCACAATCTGTTAAATCTGACCTCGTTAATTACGTCTTACGAGCTGATAAGCGTTCAAATGTACTTTTTAGACCAAATATTTAGTCATTGTACACATATTTTTATGGGGAATTCAAAGTGTTGTGGAACGTAGCATGCTCGGGTTTTTTGGGTCAGTGTTGGTTTTCTCATAAAACCAAAAGTGACCCCAAAGGTCCTCGACAAATATGCACTTTTGCTATTAATATTCTTGAAAGCATCCGAGAATATTAAAAACCGCGCTGAACAAAATCTTGTTTGTATAAAAATGGCTGCAACCTGGTATGCAATTTTGAAATTTTCATATAAAAGTTTTCAAATTCAATATATATATAAATATATATATTTATATATATATATATATATTTATATATTTATATATTTATATATTTATATATATATATATATATATATATATATATATATATATATATATATATATATATATATATATATAATATATATATATAATATATATAATAGTAGCTCATAGCTGATAAAACTAAGAAATTTTAGGGTACAAAAAAAATTAAATTTATTCTAGTAATTCAAAATTAAGTCGTTAGAAAAATTGAAAACAATTTCCAGTCATTAATAAAAAAATTTTATTTTCAATTGATTGATAATTAGTCAATTGATCCCAGAAAAATTACCAATAGCGTTAGCGATTAGCGAAAATTTACGTTAGCGATTAACGATTTGATGTATAGTTTTTAAGGTATGTCCCTTTTTTACGAGTTTGATGTAACTTTTTATAATGGATCTTTTCTCGCAGCCCGGCACGCCAGCCTTGAATTTTGACGATATAAATACTTAGAACTTGCAGGTTATTTTAAAAGAAAAAAAAGTAATAGGCAGAGTTCTGGAAAGAGGACAAAATTTATTATGATTTCAATTCGTTTTTGTAAAATAGTTCGTTGGCCTAACCATTTGTATGTATGAGGACGCACTATAGGCCACAATTCTTGACCCATTTTATTGATTTTTTTAGCGAATTTCCTCCAAAGGAAATGCAGCTATTGTTTTTGCACCAATGTTGAAATTTCGTAAAAATTTCTTCAAATGTTCATCGACCCTACCTATTAGATGTTAAAAATCACTATCGCTAAAATTGATATATATATATATATATATATATATATACATATATATATATACATATATATATACATATATATATACATATATATATACATATATATATATATATATATATACTTTTTTTTAAATGTCTGTGGACTCTCTAGCGGTCACAGTTTTATTCTGATTGGAACTCCAGATAAATATCGGCATAGTTTCTATCATAGTCGGCTGTAGCCGCATATCCTACCAATTACTAGTCTATACACAAAAATTCCTTCCACTCCACTCACATCCTCACATCCTTAGGCACCACAATGGACCTTATGGTCGAAGTGTAGCCCGTCCAAACAGCCTCTGCAATATATCTATCTATCCACCCACATCATCTTTAACTGCGAATCTCTCGATTACAGCCGACACAAAATATAGTCGATGCATCTCACCCCGAATACATGAACCTTCAAGAAAACTTGATAAGCAAGCTCCTGACTATTACCAAGATATGGGAGAAGCAGACTGAAGTAGAAGGGAGGGGACACAATAGTTCGTAAGGTCGATGTGCAACACTATCTATACCTCAAGAATTATCTGTCTATCTCATACTACCAATGGATGGATAGACGCTACGTTTACAAAAACTCAAGGAGTAGTAACACACGTATATCTCATAGTGAAAAGTATATCTCATAGCTATAAGCTTAGTGAAAAATTATACACATTCCATTGAGCATATTTGTGGCGTAGTTTGTCTAGCACTAGGTCACAATACCAGTGATGTTGCGACACAGTGATTTTATTGATGTAAAAAATTTATAGTCATATAGTCACGTTTACTTCAAAAACATGGATATAAAATAACTGTTCCAACTCTGGTTATAGTAAATTTTCCTAATATTTATTACAATAATAATGAATAATGATATTCAATTTTCTTATAATATTTTCTCATCTTAACACACACACTCACACAAAATAGTATAAATATTTTTATGAAATAAATTTTCATCTCTTTTAATAATATAATGTTGTTCATGTTCCATTGGGTTCCATATTTTTCTTTCTGTATAAACAACCAGCAGTGCAACTAACATTTATACCTATACATATTATATATGAATGAATGAAATCTCTTCTCCTATTATACTCACAATTTGTTTAAATATTAGTGTCACGTTTTTGATATGATATTTGTGTGCCCGTACGCTTGTAAAAATTTACCAGATTACACTTCTCTCTCAGTTTTAATCTATCATATGATACAGAAACAAAAATCATTTTTTCTTGCTTATCTCACTAGAGCACGGTAGTGCGCAAGGCCGAGTTTAAGGTATTATTTTACGAGTATTATATTATTACTATAGTAAACTCAAACTAGGGAGTACATCCATATACACCAGTCAAGTAGTCGAGCGGTCTAAGGCGTCATGTCTGCGCAGTATGCAGTACTTGGAAACTGGGAGGTTATGGGTTCGAATCCCGACATCGGCAGTTTGTCAATTATAAAAAAAAAAAAAGGGGCGGTTGATTGACTAAACTGTCGGCGTGTGGACAAGAACGAAGTAACCGGCTATGCTTGAGAAGGTTTTCTGCAGTTTCCTTCACGAACTCCAGATGAATATCGGCATAGTTCCTACCATAGTCGGCTTCAGCCGCATATCCTATCAATTCCTAGTCTACTCACGAATTCCTTCCACTCCACTCACATCCTCACATCCTAAGGCATCACAATGGACCTTATGGTCGAAGTGTAGCCCGTCCAGGGCAGCCTTTACAATCTACCTCTACATCCATATACAGATAAAACGCCTGATCAGAGCACATGGTGCAATTTGATTGGTTCAATTGATAACTTGGAACTTTGAGTGTAAATTAATACAAGTCTCAGATCATTCGTATGCGAAGTTTTAATAGATAGATAAATAGATAACAGCTTGTGGAAAAATCAATGCTTTATGACAAATTTTTAATAGTCACAGTAACTGAGTTCGAATAAATGGTATAGTCCACTGTACAGCACGGTATATTTTTAATGAATAGTAACTGGCAAAATTTTTGTCAGTAGCTTCCTTTCGACGAGATAGTGACTAACGAAGCGCGTAAGAGAGTAACTTGTTTGTTTGACGTTAGCAAAAATTTTATCAATAACAGTTAATTTGTTAGTTAAATTGAGAGATAATGTAATAAAGACCTCAGAAAAATTTTGTCTACAAAATAGATGGTGTGACAGGCAGGTCTCCCACCCCCAACATGTTCAAATAACGGAGTATACATAGTTATACCCCGTTTTTACGAAAGAAAAGTTGGGCGTCTCGTCGAATGGAAGCTACTGACAAAAATTTAGCCTGTTACTAATCATTAAAACATAACCGTGCTGTATTGTGAACTAATTACTTTCATTGTCTTTAAAATTGAGTATCGGATCAACTTGAAAATTTCACAGAATAGTCTTCAAATATTAAAATTTAAGAAAATGAAGAAAAAAACGTTTTTTTTTGAAAGGTTCTAAGTGTACGCCATCCCTTAAGAGTTAATCTATATAGAAACATACGCATTTTAAGATCCACTGAAGAATATAAATAAGAAATACAATAATGTCTTTTTGCACTGATGTAGAGTACTAAAAATTTCTTTGTCCGTGTTTCTACCTGCTTCGTAATAAAAAGAATACATATCTGAAGTTTCAAGTGAATTGATGGGATGTTTACGGAACTGCAACACTTTTTTTTTGCATTTTTTATATTTATATTTGTGTAAAAAATTAATAGACAAAATTTCCACTAGACTGTTTCATACGCCATTAAATTTTTTTTTCAGCGAGTTAATACGTGTTAATGTATTCATATTTCAAAAACTGTCATGTTAAAAATTTAATTTAAACTGTTGATGTTTGAAATGTGAAAGATAAATTGTTATTATACGCATATTATACGATGTAAAAATCATCCTACAAGCGAGGAATTTAAAATAATATTTAAAAATAAAATTTAACATTCAAAAAAAATTTATATGTTCGCATATATATTACATACATTCATAAAGGTTCTTCTTTGTTTATATAAATTGAATTTTAATGTATCGTGCACGCATTATCATTGCGTTGAAAACATGCACTATGGATTAATTCTAACAAAAACAAAACCTTCTTTCACGAGCATCCTTAATGTTGTACGTCCGACCATTTGAATCTATTCAAATCAGTAATTAAATAAAACTTTATAAAATAAACATTTTTTTTGTGTTTTTAAATTCCTATAAAAATACTGTGATAAAATTAATGTACAATAAATTTATTAAAATAGTCTGTTTGATCGAGTAATAATATACTTTGATTTGATCAGTAGAGCTATTGAACATGCGCAAAGCACCCGCTAAACCACAAAAATACTTATAAAACCCGAACAGCCTAAACCGGTTGGTCTAGAAGCATGAAATTTTACACAAGAGTTTCCTTATAAAATGTTGGTGTCATTAAGAAAGGATTCTTAAAACTAACACCTCCTAAAGGCGTTAAATAGGGGATGAAACTTTGTATGGAAGTTCGTCATTTTTGAAGTTAGAAACGTGGAAGTTGGTGTTTAGGCGTCCGTTTATAAATAAAAGTCATTTGTATCCACATTTAAGGAAATGCATACCCTTATTAAGAAACTTTACAAACTTATTAAGAATATATTTAAGTAGCTGAATATTTTGAATTAATGCTAATTTCAATTCAACACATTTTTAATTTCCTTTTTGTTTTGTTTGATATTAAGAAAACTAAATTAAAGTATGATGCTCTGTTGCTTTATTTTATTTTCATTTTCCCAATAACGATTTGTTCTTTTAAATACCGATCACAAGGAAATTCGTTACACACTTGGACCTTAAAAGACGAGATCAACAAAACAATTACATTTTTTAATGTATATTAGTAAAATGATGGTCATAATCGACATCTATTAAGTTTAATCGATGGAAATTCCATTGGAACAAACAGAACAGCTAAATTTTCTTAAGAAAGAAAACAGATTATAGAGTTTCGATTTAAATAGGTTTTACTACACTTATTGTTAAACATTTTTGAACAGTTCTATCTAAATCTACAAAATTTCATATTCTCGAATATCATTCAATAAGAAGTAACAAGGAAAATATTTTAAGTAAATATTTTTATTTAAGTGCTCTTTGCTGCTGCTATTAACGAATTGTTATCGAAGTATAAAAATTTATTTGACATTTTATTTATTTAAAATAGAATAAAAATTGTTGGTTATACTTTTAAAATGGATTCAAGCATATTTATATATATATATATATATTTTTACTCTGTATAAAAGTATAAATATAATTCACTTTTAATAATCTGTTAAAGAGATCATTTTTCAAGATTATAAAATTATTTTATGAACCTTTATATAAATAAGGTTTTTCTTTTTATTATATAATAAAAAAAAAACCAACATTAATGTTTATATAAACTTTTTTTATGAAACAATGTAATAATAATTAATTTATTTAACGCTGACACATGTTGGTTTAATGTTTTTGGTGTACGATTAAGTGTTTCGTGCAAGGAAACGCAACAGATTTTCTGATATTATTTTAATATCAAACCTTATATATACTTATTATTATTAATTTATTAGAACGCATGAAAAATTGATGTCAACGTCCATTATTTCTAATCTAATAAGGCCATTATTTTGGAGTTTTCAGTTCGTATTCAAATATCCATGACACCTTAAAACATACTGTCCAAAAATTTCTCCCTATTGATCAACTGACCATTTTGGTAACGATGTCTGGTGGCCAAAAAAAACCAAGCTTAGTGTGCGGTATAATCTTTTAATATGCAATAGGGAAATATGTTGTGTGTTTGTCCAAACTGCTTGGAGAAAATTATAGGGGATAGCGAAGTAATGATGAGAGAACGTAAATTTTTCTAATGACTCCAGAAGTTCAAAATTCCCAACGGTTACAATGTTATAGCTGCTAAACCTACCGTTCTAAAGTTATAGCCTATCCAGATCTCTAATATAGTTTATAGTTTTTATAGAAATACCTGCGTTAGCAAAATTTTGAAAATATATTATTTGCCCGTAAATTTAAAATATATAAAAAAGTTTGTGTCAAAATTTTTGCAAAAAAGGTTATTATTTGACATAAATTAGTTAAAATAAATATTGATTACTGAATGTAAACAAATGTATTACTCTTTCGTTGCACACAATAGTCAGCCATGTCTCTATAGATCTGTCCTCAGGTCAGTTCTCAAATGATTAGTAACAAGAATAAAAATATATTAAAAAATTAGTAACCTTTTCGGTATCTCAATTTATCATATTTTCCTTAGGAAAAGATCGCACACTAAATATATCAAAACTGAATGGTGTTCGAAATGGTTTAATGAAATTTCCTGCCTTTTCCATAATTATTTACATTATTTTTATTCCCAGAGGCAAATATCTCGGAAGCTATGAGTGAAATCGTCAAACCAACTGGATTTTTTTTTAGATCCAATTTACCTACTAACTAAAATTTCCACTCTACTTGATGGTTAACCTTGAAAAAATCGCGTAAAAACTCCCGAATGGAATAACTTTCAGCACCACTTATGAACAGAATCAATAATCACGCCTCTCGTAAATCCCTCAATATAAATATTTTGGTTCTGAAGGTATATTTTTATCATTTACCCGGGTGAGACTAAAATTTTCTATCATTTCTACATTTTCAAGGTTTTTCAGATCCCCCTGAAAAAGAATAAACGACACCCTAAAAAAAATAAATGGTTATTTTTAGATCACCCAAAATTTTACCGTGGTCTTTCAAGTTGGAAAAATTATGTTTTTGCCCTTTTTTTGTGGTAAGCCCATTTATTGTAAGGCAGTAACTACTAGTCTTAACTGAGCTATAATTTTGATTATATTTGTATTCCAAAAATTATTATTCTTAAAGCACAACATAAAATATTGATTTTTTAACATTCATAAAAAGCTTTTAAATTGTAAATATTAGCATATATATTTTTGAATATAGATATAAATATATTCCACATAAAGTCACATTTTAAAATAGAGTTCATAATATGTATTTTATGGCCAAAAAAATAAAAGTAAAAATTATTCATTTTTGTTATTTTATCTAATTTATGTGTACACAAAAAACGATCGTTAATATAATATATTCTTGCATACATAAACAAAATTTAAATCTAAGATTCATTCATAATATTATCTTCTGTAGTCTATATATCTTGTTTTATATTATAAATTAATTTCTTATTCAGCAAGCTTTATAACAAGCTATCCTCACCTCATGCTATTATATGTTTTACGAATATTTTATTATTGTTCATATCCGATTTCTTCAGGCGCAGATACAGTATTTTGCTCGGAAGGGGGGGGGGGGAAATTACTGTTCGATTTTACTTTCCAGAAAATTTGTTCTAAAAAAGAAAATATTTCAGTTCATTATTCATGTTTATACATTCAATATTTGCTTTTGAGTGCTCAACTATTTATCTGTCTTGAAAAAAATTATTTGCAAAATATATATTAAGTTTAACAAAGACTCATACATTGATACAATAATTATAATAATAATAGCCATGTGTCAGCCCACTAATTGGGCAAAGGACTACCGTAATAGCTTCCAGTCTTTTTTGTTCGCGGCCTTACTCATCCATTTTCTACCTGCAAATTTGATTATTTCGTCTCTCCAACGCTGATGTTCAACATGCATTTTTCTAGCGCTCGCTGACGTTAACACAGTTTCACGTAGCTGTTTTGGGTGAGCGCGGGTACCTGGGAAGCGTATGTTTGAACTGGCAGTACACAAGCATGCCTACTCTGCTTTTGAGACTGATAGGGAAGTCACTCTTGAATATACAGTTTTAAGACCAGAACTTTCTCCATGCGTTTGCCATTCTAGATTTTATTTCAGCTGAAACTTATTATCCTTCCAAGATATTTGTACTGATCTACATACTCCAGAGCGACTCCATTCAGGCGTTTGATGTGCGTTTTACATTACCTTCGTTTTGGTAAGGTTGAAACATTGATACAATTATTTGTAAAGAAAGTAAGGGCCAACGCACAAAATATAATATTTGTTCTTTTATATTATTCCTAGATCTGTTCAACAAAATGGAAATTAAGAAATTTCCCCCTCCAAACCAGTTTTTGTTTTAACTATTTCAATCTTGTAAACTGTTGTAAACAGGTTGTTTTGTGTTTATGATAATTTCAAAATATGAAAATTGCATGGTCAAAATAAATTACTTTGGTTCTGGTCAGGGGGTGGTAAATTACAATCATCCCCTTTCTGTATCCACACCTGGATTTCTCATCTCATAATAGTTATAAAATTAATATTAACAAGTGAAAATGAAACAGCTTGCTGAGTTTATTATTATTATCAGTGCGTGCAGTGTTTATTTAATTTTTACATACGCACAAATGTAGAAATTATGAATATAAAATAAAGATGGATATAAGAAGTATGAGCCAGTAGTTACAAACTAATTTTTCCAATCGCAAGATGCAAAAAAAGGTTCCTTTTTTAATGTCCAAAAATTACCAAATTTTGTTCTTTATCTTTTTATATATCACGATATTGGTTTTACAGCTTTGGTAGTTTTTATCAATTTTAAAACGGATATTTTTTCTTGTAACCGAACAATAAACGCGTAAAGTTGGTAAAAGCCGCAAGCCGCAATGTGAGTTCAGAGACAAATTTTAAGTAAAATAAAGTAATTTTCTTTATCCACGGCAGAATGTACGTACTTTCTGCCTCGATTACGAGGCAGAAAGTCTAACATTTATTCATCGGTAGTAGTATACACTACACGGGCAGAAAGTTTGAGATTCCTGCACTGCGCGCCATTCCTGAATATGACGCGCAGTGCAAGAATCTCTAACTTTCTGCCCGTGTAGTGTATACTACTACCTAAGCATAAATGTTAGACTTTCAGTCTCGTAATCGAGGCAACAAATACGTACTTTCGGCCGTGGATAAAGAAAAATAGTATACACTACTCGGGCAGAAAGTTTGAGAGCCCTGCTCTGCGCGCCATTCCTATAATATGGCGCGCAGTGCAGGAGTGTGAAACTTTCTGCCCTTGTGGTGTAATATACTATTAAAGTCCTATAAATTTTGTTCGCTTAAAATTGATAGATCCACCAAAGCTGTAAAATCAACCAATACCCGAAATATTTAAAAAAGAATAGAAACAGGTAAAGAAAATTGATCGAAATCTTTCGAATTGACTTTTTTTTTTGTATTAATCCCATCATATAGAGGTAGTAAAAAGTCGGATTCCCAACTCTTTGCCTGCAAATTGTACATAGAGATCAGCCAAAAACTAGACTGTCAGCCTGAACAAAACTAGACTACGGCTATTGAACAGTTCCCACACCGGGAATTGTAAATTCAAAGAATACATCTAAAGGCTTGGTTTAGAAACTGATTTGGTAGCTGCAAGTTCTGTAGTAAGCAGGGAGAAACTTCAGAAACACTTTCAGCGTTCCAGATGGCCGAATGCCTACTAGATTTCTATAGAGACTTGGCAAGCGTTAAATCCACTCCAGACTCTGTAGTCTGACAAGGAAACAGGTCTGAAAGAGGTGCACTAGCCAAAAATCCCCTCTGCCAATGAATCTTTCATTTTGTAGTATGATATCATCCCTCATTCATTTATATATTAATGTAGGTAATACCATTTTTTGCTTGACACTTTTGTTGAAAACGAACACTTTTGTATTGTCAGAAGTGACATAAATACAGTTGTTCTCCTTGGTCGTGCGTGAACAAGAAAATACACTTCTTAGAATTTGTTCTATATTCGTGGTGTACATTTTTAACACTTTTTTTTAAATTGAATTGTTTTATTGTACACATCAAATGTCAAGAGAAATAGTTGATAGTAAAATCCTTTTTAAGAATACACCATGACAAGAAATTGCCCCAATTAATAAGATTGTGTAAATTTAATGAATAGAAGTATATAAAACAATCACAAAACATTTTAAAATAAAAATTTTATTCCAGAACAATATAGAATTATAGGGTTTATACACATTATAAAGTGCATTGCCCTCAAGGGATTTTATTTTATAATATTCGGTGTATATATACATTATATTAGTCATTTATATTATATTATAGTGTGACATTGGCAAAAACTAATTTTAGGCAACTAGTCATTTTACTAGGCATATACTTAGCACTACCAAAATGAACAACATTTGGCACCTTGTCAGATCTGAATTTTGGATGGAAATTCCAGTCCGTATAATTTTAAATTTCTCCAATATGTTTTTTTAAACTATAAAATTGAATTTTCCCAGACTGATTCCTATTTCCAAGTCTTTCATTATTTGTCTAGTCAAATGAATATTCACTGAAACTTATTTATGCTTCCTGTAGCTATCATGGAGTTGATAGATGAAAATACATTCATATAACCGAACAAATAAAATGAAGAATCAAACAACAAATATTATAACAAAAATAAACTGTGCTCTGGAATTAAAACTAAACCTCCATCAGGAATGAAACAATATAAACACAAATAGCTTTTTAGTGAATACTTAACTTCCTATAGTGTAGGCAATAATATTTATATACAGGTTGTTCATTTAAAAATGTCAAATAAGTTGAAATGTCATTGCCTTTAGCTGGTGCCTTAAAAACATTGTTTTTCAATAAATTTAACTGGCATCGACTAAGAAAATGGAAAGAAAAGAAAAATATAAAGTTTGCCAAATCGAAAGATTTTAATGCTTTGAATTGTATACTTTCAAAAAACTTTCCACTTTGAAAGGTGGATTTTTTGCATGTAATTACATAACCATTTTTTTTAGATTTCACTGTAGTTGCTCTTGAATTGGTTATAGTATGTTTTAATGATCGCTTTAATACCACCATGATAATGTCGATAAAGTGACGAAACAAGTAATAAATTTTGATTTTTGCGCCAATTTCCTAGATCAAAATTTTTTGTATTTCATAAATACGTATTTTGACTACAAAGTAGTCATCATCAGTATGAATTAGCTAATTGTAATTATTCTCCGAGGAGATGTTCCTTGTTGCTAATTTGGTGACGGTCTGCACGGTCTGCAGTGCATCTAGGAAATTGGGGCCAAAAATCGAAATTTATTTCAAAAAATCCTACAGTTCTCTTTCGAAAAATCCAATGAGCACCATACTTTACGGGGAGTTAGACAGTTTTGTCGATTCAGAAGATTCTCTGTTTTTGAAACCATTATGAGTTTTGAGTGACTCATACAGTAGAAACACTAAATTTATATCTACATACATTATATGCTTAGCGAAACAGACAACAAGTAAGTCTATCACATAGATGACCCCACTCTTCAGTGGACAATCATTTATTATGTGCTATGGTTTTTGCATATTGAAATAAAAAATGATACTATAAATTATAGAACGAAAGATGAATGTTCATTATAAACACTTGAAATTAGGTCCATGAAAATTTTCATCATTATTGCTCCATGATTCTGATAAAAGAAGAATATTAGATTTACGAACCACTTTATCAATGATATCATTTTTATGGGCTCGTAAACTTTGTGTATTAAATGTATGTATTGATAAATGTATATATTCCCACCGCTTCCATTACATCCTAATTTTATCAACACTTCCACCAATTTTATATATTAGGGAATATATTCGCAATATATTCAGGGAATATATAGGAAACTCCCTCTATACAGAACAATATTCGATGTACTACGTTGCATTGTCACGCGTGACTTATTCACGTGTTCAAAATTTCAAAGCTCTTACTCAATTACAAAAAGTTGGACTCTTAAAAAAATTTTCTCTTAAAAAAACAAAGATTATGAAGTTAAAAATAAAAGATCACAAAAATGTTTGTACAAAAACAATTTAAATTCTTTTTATACCCGGTACCTGTTATATAACAGGATATATTAAGTTTAGTCCCGACTTTGTAACGCTTGAAAATATTGATTGCAGATAATGTTTGGAATAGCTTTTCATAAAATGGCCTAATTCAGTCATTTCTGCATGTCCGACCGTCTATAGACACGATAACTCGACGAGCTGAAATCCAGGATATATCGGGTATTTAGGCAATTAACTCAGTTAGTTGTTATTTTCACTGGGTTTTTATTTAAAAGGAACAAATTGGGGGACCGTATTACCACCTTTACTTCTACATGTTAAATGAGCTTTACTAATTCTTAAATTGATGCTTAATCATACATCATTTGGTTATGGATAACATATACATAATTTTCTATCTTTAAGGGTCGAGAATCACACTATAGTGCCGATCTAATCGGTCTAATCATGTTCACATTATAATGCCGATCACGGTTCGTTCTCGGTCCCATCTCGATCTGATAATATTAACAATCTCAGTTCACGATTCTTAAACCGTCTTAAACCGTCAATAATCGTAGTCGGATGTATTTGGCTCGTAATAAATAATAAAATTATAAAACCTTATAAAACGTTATAAAAGTATGTAATTGCTTGTAATATTTGCGGCCGAAAAATGTCATCAAACTTTTCGATTGAAGAATTGGCTATTATATCTCTTATTCTTGATGAAGAAGATAATATTATCAACACAAGAAGAAAACATGAAGCAAGGAGAAAAATGTGGGTGTATCCAAGTTTATTGCAACGAAAAATGGAAGGAGAATATTACACTCTCTATCGCCATTTAATTATTGATGAAGAAAAATTTTTACAACACCGTCGAATGGATTGGAGTACGTTTGAAATGATATTAAAGAAAATCACTCCAAAAATAGTAAAAAAAAACTTAGGATTATCTTCAATTAACTTCGGATTATCTTAAATAATAAATGTTTTCAATTATTAAATAAGAATTTAATATTTTTCAAATTGTTTTTTGTAAACTAGCGTCTATTTATTTCTATTGTTAGTATGGTTGCCTTTCGGTTATATTATACCAACGGAAGCGACTAGCGTTTACTTACTTTGACATTTAAGTAATATGTCTGAACATTGATAACATTTTTTGACATCAAATGCTAGATATGAAAAATCATACACATCTAGGGATGGGGAACGAACCCACGATCTCTGGCATTCTAGACCAATGCTCTCCCCATCCCTAGATGTGTATGATTTTTCATATCTAGCATTTGATGTCAAAAAATGTTAAGAATTTAATAACTTGTCGCTTCAGTGGGTAATAGCTGACTGAACCGGAAGCAGAGAGCATTAACACTATCATTCACATGCCGTTACAGGTTCGATCTGGCTCAAAAATATTCTTCGAGACTGATCGTGACTAGAGTGGGATTAGACCGGAACTTGACTGTTCCGATAGTATGAATGCAAACATTGTTTCTTACTTGACATTTTACTAGACCGAGAACGAACCGTGATCGGCACTATAGAGTGGATAGAGCCTAATAAATATCAATCAGGCGCCGCTTAGATAGTCATATCAAAGGATTTCCAAAACCATTTTGATACCCACTGTTTTATGAGACTCTGGTCTATAAGTAGCAAGAAAACTCCCCAACGATACACTCTGTATATCCGTATAATATACGCAACGAACTAATTATTTCAACATTATAAATGAGAAAGGGTAGGGTTGTCCAAAATGAGAAAAAATATATATTAAGGGTGTCCAGCATGAAACCACTTTTCAACATATTTGGCTCTTTTTTTTTCACAGACTAAAAATAACGTTTTCTAATAAATCCCGAAGTTTCAGAATTTTTAAACGTTTAGAACGCGAGATAATTAAAAGCAAAGCGCCCAACTATTATCTGTTGTATTAAAATAATACTCGACAAAATTTAAAAAAAAACTAGAATAGTAGAGATAAATATTTATTAAATAAATTTAAAAAAAATAATCGCATTGTACCGTTTTGTTTTCGAAATATAAAAGTTTAAAATTTTTTTTTTCAAAATAACATTATTTTGTATATATGAACAGTGGAATGTGTTGCGTATGTGTGTACATGTATTTGTTCTATAATAAAATCAAATCGGTTTTTTGTCCTGATTATATAACACAGTGCTGGAACGTCCTTAAGTATGATGATGTAAATTGTCTGTGAGTATGTTTTTTTTTTTTTGCTATTTAAAAAGAGTGATACATTTCAACAACCATACTCTTCGTATCGTGTGGGTTTTTTTGAAAAGACGAAAGTGTTTAAAAAGGCGTTATCGATTTTTGTTTGTTTGTATGTTTGTGTATCATAAGTATGTATAGTGGTAAGATTGTCGGTTGGCGTCTAAGACGCCATCCTTATAATAAAAATCATTTTTGTATTTGTTGTGTGTGTGTATGTTCGTTTACTAACGTTACACGGATAAAATGTATGATATTATTCTTGGAAGTTTTATTTATGAAATCATATTTTAATATAATTTTTTTGGAGACAAGCAAAATTTACATAAAGGTCGTTTCAGAAGTAAAAAAAAAATACTTCTTCAAAAATTATGAAAAATGATTCTTTGTCGTTTTACTCTGAATTATATATCGCGTTCAGTCTGGCGACAGTTCATCCCGTGACTGAAGTCAGACTGATCGTGTAATACATTGATCGAAGAACTGGTGGACTTGACGGGCGGATTTTATCAGTTATGGTATGATTAATGTCAGATTGATCATGTAACTGTATTTCATCAATCTATATAAATTATTGTAAATTAGTTTTATAAAATTTTTTAAGTGAGAAACTTTCTATGGGTTCTTTTTATACCCGGTACATAATATATACCTAGGGTGTATTAAATTTAGTCCCAAGTTTGTAACGGATGAAAATATTGATTTCAGAAAAAACAAGTTGATATAGGTGTTTATAAAATCAACAAATTAGGATAGGAGAAATTTTGGATGTGAAATTTTGGATGTGGATAGGCAAAATCGAACCATGTTTGGGTAAATGGGCAAAACTGCCCATCTTTGAAACTGTAAGACATAGAACAAAAATGTAAAGACAAAAAATGTTCCTTTTTTAAAAATAAACAACTTTTGTTATTAACTTAAAGGCAGTTTATACCGGGTATTTAAAGAATTAACTCTGTTAGTTGTTATTTTCACTTGTTTATTTAAAAGTAACACAACGTGTTACTGTATAGTATTTCATTTACAGAGTATTCAGGTTTTCGTACGTGAATCAGTTTAGTCTGATTGTGTAAATTATATTTTGTATTTTGTACGAAAATCCATTTAAATTATTAAATAAAACAAACATTTCAGATTTTCCTAACAATAATTTTATTTTGACTCGGATCGGAACACCGTTCCTTCATCAATAAATATATGATAATTTATCATATATTTTCTCATGAAGGAACGGTGTTCCGAAACTAGTCAAAATTTTATTTAATAAGTGTAAATTATACCCTGAGTTCATGTGTTTTACCTTCTTGATCAAAACTTATCTTAAACAGGAATCTCAGTTTCGATTGGTTTGATGGAATGCCATAATACGATGCATCCAATTTTTGAGTCGAACTTTTGATACATCACAGTTAAGACAATGCTTTGTTTTCACAATCTATTTCGACAATATTATTAACTGTACAATGTACTAAACTATGGCGTGTAAATTAAAGTTTTATAGACGCCTCGTGAAGCAGAAACCAACAGATAAATTTATATTTATATTTATATTTAGTGAATAGATTTGATATTTGTTCGACATTCCTGGCAATACAAAGCTCTTAGCGGAATAAAATTTGTAAATAAAGTAATAAAAAAAATGAATTTTAAGTTATTCTACTTTTCGATGTATGAAATAAAAGTTTAAGAAAATGATTGTGACTTACATTTATTTGTCGTTTTGAACAATATTTTGTCCTGTAATATACAACATCTATCTGTATTTTCAAAAGCTTTTCACTGGAATTTTGGCATCGAACGACCGTTCATGAAATATTGAATTATAAATATTGATATACTCATTTTATAATGAATTAAGGTATTAAAAAAAATTGTGGATATAGAAACTTACATTGTGGATAGTATTTTTTTACGAAATTTATATGAAAGATATTCGATTTTCAACAAAGTATTTTAGAAAAGAATTGTTTGTTTGTATATTATTATAAAAATAAACTAATAAATATAAATGTCTGTAATACAGACGAAATGGATGGATTTGGCTCATTAACGATCTTGAAACGACATTTTTTTGTTAGTTATCGGATGAATTTAACAATAATATTACCCCCCACCTCCACCGTGTATTCATTCAACAAATAAGAGTACAATAAATAGGAAAACTTTACTATTGATCATTTTTAAAGAAGTTTGTCTGTATAATATATTATATACACATATATATGTTTTAATAGTCGTACAGATATAAATTTTTATTACATTATATATTACACCAAAAAACTCTTCACAATATACCTCTGAAAGTTAGTAAGAAAATAACTTTGTTTATACATTGAATTCATACATGTAATATTACCATTGACCTCCATGTGTCCGGACTGACTAGCGCCGTCTATGTACCAGAAGTGTGTAACTCTTGTGATCACTTTTTTAATGGGTTAGTTGTACTCTGAGACAAGTCCAAGTGGCCGAGCGGTCTAAGGCGTTATAGTATCCCTACTTGGAAACTGGGGGGTTATGGGTTCGAATCCCGACAACGGCAGTTTAGCAATTATTAAGAAGAAAAAAGGGGCGGTTAATTGACTAAACTGTCGGCGTATGGACAAGAACGAAGTAACCGGCTATGCTTGAGAAGGTTTTCTGCAGTTTCCTTCACGAACTCCAGATGAATATCGGCATCGTTCCTATCATAATTCCTAGTCTATACACAAAAATTCCGTCCACTGCACTCACATCCTCTCCACTCCACTCTACTCCACTATTCATATCCTTATGGCCGAAGTGTAGCCCCTCCAGGGCAGCCTGTACAGTCTATCTATCTGTACTCAGAGACGTGGAAAAATAGTAAGTTTTTAACCGTTATTTGAAGTAATTTTCACGAAAATTACAAATAAAAATTTTCATTCTATATCAAGTTATCAGCTCATTTAATGACCCCTCTCTTACAAGTAGTGCCTCACGGTATAGTTACGGATTTCGAGGGGAAAAGTCGCTCGTCAATTGTTTATAAAATAATAAAACTTTGAAAAAAACAAGATATCTAATTTTTTTTTAAATCCCTTGAAGGGTTTTTAAAATACACTCGTTTTGAATAAGTAGTTCAAAGTAGTAAAACTCTTTTAGGGTTTTATTCTTATAATAATAATAAATACAAATAAATTTTATTAAATTACTTACAATGTCATCACCTTCATTAACTTGAAAATTATTCATCTGATCAACTTGAAAATTTCACAGAATATTTGGGAAATACTGTATTTAAAAAAACCCAATATTTTTGGAAACTTTTATGTAAACGCATCGGCTTAGATTTACTTGCATTATAAGTTCAATAAAATAAGTGAAAAATGTCAAGAGAAATTTTAACAAAGAGTAATGTTCAGACAAAAGTATTACTGAAATTACAAATTAAACAAACGCAAGTCACTTCCGTTTGCATAATAGAACCGAAAGACAACGATATTAACAATGGGTCAATAGACGCTTACAAAAAAAAAGTCAATAATACAATGGCATCAAGATAATGAGAGATCATATGTATTCCACTACCAT
This sequence comes from Nineta flava, assembly GCA_963920215.1. Lineage (NCBI taxonomy): Eukaryota > Metazoa > Arthropoda > Insecta > Neuroptera > Chrysopidae > Nineta > Nineta flava. Next base: position 94,442,188 of record OY986042.1, read on the forward strand.
AATATCTCAGGTAACTTAGAGGCAAAGCGTTGATCTAGTTTTTCATATCAAGCATTTGATGCCAAAGAACTTTATCAATGTTCTACAATACAACTTAATTGTCAATTACAACGATACAATGATAGTCACTTCCGTTGGTATGCAATAGACGCTAGTTTAAAAAAATTAATTGATAGTATATTGTACAAGTGCGGTAAGTTGTCGATTGCCCACGAGAGCGATATTGTTCACTCATTCGCAGGGGTGGGCAATCGACAACACGGCACGAGTTGTAGATATTATTTTTTGTAGATATTATTTTTGGCTAAGTTAACTTGCGCACGCAAATAAATATTTGCAATACATCTAAGTCGTGTGGTAAGAATCGAATAGGCAAACAGCCATTTACCGCAGGAAAAAGCGAGCACCAAGATAGTACTTTTCCACATTAGTAAGAAAAAGCATTATATTAAATTTGGTTTGTCATTTTTTATTTTTTTATTGATGATTCATCAGTCTTGTATATCAATCATAGAAATTGTCAGTCAAAAGTGTATATGGCCGACTTTATTTAGTTCTGATCACTAAAGGTGGCTCTAGTTTATGTATGATGCTATTTGGATCACTTGTTCTATCTCTCTTCTTTTACGCAATACGGAACCACTGTACGTATATATAGAGGTTTGTTAATATTACACATACTCTGCTACTACAATACAACGTTTCTGTTATTGTATTCAATAGATAGATATTTATTTACATTATATTAAATTTTAAGATTATTATTGTGACTGAGAATAGTATGTTTTTTGCTACACTACATAAGACAATGAATGTCATTGTCATTATTTTTACCGAGAGCTTCAAAAGAATTGAAGATGGCATTATCACTTAGTGAATAGAGCACATGTTTTACCATTTGGTGGAATAGTCCACAATACAGCATCTCTTTTCATTAATGATTACTCACAGGCTGAATCTTCGTGAGTAGCTTCGTTTTGACGGACGCCCAACTGTTCTTTCTACTAAAATTCTCGATACTGGTACCAAATAAAGTGCGCAAACGTAAAACATGCCGACTGGGTGATTGTTCAAATTTTATTTATGACAGTTAGTTGTTTAGTAGAATCTTGAGAAAAATTCGAAAAAATGTTTGTCCGATGCGTCCTCCAATCCCAACATGTCCAAATGACGAGGTCATAAAAAGTGATTACTAACCAACTGGTTATTTTTAACACTGATGCTTAGTGAATATTTTTAAAATTAAATGGCTAAAATTCTTCATTAATTTACGAACTTCTTTTACCACATAAAATTGTTTGTCTTTAATTATGTTTATTTTTATATGATATATGTAATTTAATTATTTAAAATTTAATAATATATTTTATACATTGTTTTGTGGTTTTCATTTCTGGTACAATTAAAATACTTTGATGTTAACATTTTATATACAAACATTGCCTGCCACATCTATACACAAGACTAAAACGTTTGTTGTATGAAATAATAACAGAAAATAAATTGCACGTTACGTCGCTTATTGTGACATCATCAGCAAAACTGTAATTATATATAAACCAAATTCACAAAAATATACAATTAAAAAGATTTTGGTATAAACATTGATCATATAAACATTGTTGATATAAACATTGTTCAAACATTGATAATTTTCTACATTATTCTGAATACAATGGTCTAAAACATATAATTATTTTAACCTTTAAATTGGCCAATAGTTATGTGGAATACCATGGTATTAATTTCGGTATAACAAATCGTTCAGATTTGAAGAGATTTCACCGGTAAAGAGATAAAAATATTTTTCTACACATCTGATTTTCAACTGAACATGATTTTCTTAGCGTTTATGTCAACACCAAGAAATGAGCTTCATTAAAATCGAAAATAAAACTGCATATTCTTCATGGCATCACTTATTTTGCGTATTATCGAAGAGATTTTAGAATTTTGTCCAGAATTTTACCATTTCCAATGATTAAACAATGAATTTCCAATGATACAAATGAATATGCCTATTTTTCTTATTACATCCTGTATATAAGTATATATAAATTATATATAAGGTTTTATAAGTTTAATCCCGACTTTGTAATGGTTGATGGTATACAAATCGTAGTATACAAATTTTTAGTACAAAATTTAAAGACAAGAAATGTTTCTATTTTTTTAAATAAATAACTTTAGTTTGAAACTTTTTTTCATAAACTGATTAGTTTTGCCACAATATCAGCTCAAACGTCTGTAATTACTCTTAAGTACAAAAGTACCTATTATTAAGTTTGCTACCGATTTTGTGACGGTTGAAAATATTGATTACAGAAAATGATATTAATGTTCAAAATAATTGATAGTATAAAGTTTGTTTTCGAGTTAAAAAATATATAGACAGTTATTTAATAAGTTTTAATTTAATCAAACGGTTAAAACGACTGATCCGACTTTGATGCGATTTTCACATAACGGTCCAGAATTTAGCATATGCTATAATAGTAACATATGCTATAAAACTTTTTTGTACCATGCATCCGTGCTGCGAAGCTATTTATTGTGCGAAGCAAGATACGAAAAATCTTTAAAAACACATAATATTTGTCTCATAAAAACAAACAACTTTTTCATTATCATTCATTATCCTCTAATTCATTATCCTCTAATATCTTATCGTGGTTAACTACACATAACCACAAAAATAGTGCAAATTTTTTTAAAAATTTTATTTGTGCATTATTCATTGCACCAACAACTTTTATTCGAAACTTTTGTGGCCCATATTACTATAGAAAACTAAAATAGCGTCATTTTTCAAAAATTAATAGATTGTAAGGTCAAACCTAAAATGCGGTCTTAATTCGTGTTATAACAAATGTATTCTATAAAACCGAGTATTTTGTTTTCTCTGTTATTGATTTCCAGATTTTGGTCTCTTAAAAGGTTTTATTCCCCCATGTAAAAACTCTCAAATCACAAAAGGTTAATTTTTCATTTTTCATTCTGGGAATACCTACATAAAAATAAATAGAAACAAATTCACATAGTAGATATTTTAAGGAATTTGTCAACTCCCAAAATGCTTATACCAATTATATACCTATTCAAAATTTATAACTTCCCGTTTTGTTTTTATCCTTGTTTTTCACCAATTCAATGAATTACTCTTACGACGTTCGAACTAAATAAAATACAGCCAAGTAAAAAAAAAAAACAAAAACAAAAAAATGTTTTGTTCATTTACAAATAGAACGAGAAATGTAAACAAAATGCCATAAAGAATAGAGAGAAAAAAAGTCTATTTCCTGTCCAAAAAACACCCCCAATTCTAACGAAAATGTGTATGTGGTGGTGGTGAAATAGCAGACGACATGTGGAAAATAAAATTAGAAATCAGTAGTAACCAGTTATTCGTCTGACTGACCGCCTCTAATGTGTAAGTGGTTTATCACGAACAGATGATGCTATTTGTTGTACAAAGAATTTGAAAAAACCTGAAGGTGAACTTATATTTCAAGAGGTTATAATTAATATATTTGAGAGATTATCATTATATCAAATTTGCTTACCGGCATTTAGATGTTCTTAGAGTTCTTCCATTTAGAAACAGGCCATGTAGAAAATAACAGACTTTAAAGTTAATCGTTTAAAAAAGTTAATGTGCTAGATATAGTACATTTATAACCAGTTAAAGTGGCCGAGCGGTCTAAGGCGTTATGTCTGCGCAGTATGCCTAATTGGAAACTAGGAGGTTTGGGATCGAATCCCGACATCGGCAGTTTGTCAATTATTAAGAAGAAAAAAAGCGGGTGGTTAATTGGCTAAACTGTCGGCGTATGGACAAGAACGAAGTAACCGGCTATGCTATGCTTGAGGTTTTCTGCAGTTTCCTTAACGAACTCTAGATGAATATCGACATAGTTCCTATCATATTCGGCTGCAGCCGCATATCCCACCAATTCCTAGTTTATACACAAAAATTCCTTCCACTCCACTCACATCCTCACATCTTTAACCATCACCATGGTCCTTATGTGTAGCCCGTCCAGGGCAGCCTCTACAATCTATCTATCTAACTAGTACATTTATAAAATTATCAAAAATCCAATAGAGGACATTCATAAAATTCATCGAAATCCACAATCACGGCAGTCAGTAAAGGATCTAAACAGGGGGTATGTGGAAAATGGTGGTAGAGTACTTATTATTTTTTTAACTTGTATACAAATGTACTCGTAGTAAACGGGCGACCGCGGAACAACTATTGGCAGAAAAAAACCCGCGTTTATTTTGTTTTCCGCCTACAACTCCTAGATGGTGCATCCTAACGAAAAATTCATTGTATATCCAATTTAAGAACAATTAAATTTCTGCGTCGAATGAGTACCACAACTTGATAATTTGGTCAAGCAACATGGTCGAAAACCACAGGCCAAAAACGACGATGGTACCTTTTCAAATCATCACACATATAAATTTTTTGTTCCATGCATCCCTGTTATGACATATCTTACAAATAGTGTTAGTTAGAGGAAATTTTTAAAGGAACAAAATATTTATATCATAAAAACAAACAACTTTTGTTTGAAACTTTTTTCCATATAGGATAAATATGTGGCTTATATTTAGTATTTACGGCAGAAATATTGGATGCATGAAAAAAAAGTTTCAAACAAAAGTTGTTTGTTTTTATGAGACAAATATTATGTGTTTTTAAAGATTTTCCGTATCTTGCTTCGCACAATAGATAGCTTCGCAGCACGGATGCATGGAACAAAGAAGTTTTATAGCATATGTTACTCTCATAGCATATGCTAAATTCTGGACCGTTTGGTGAAAATCGCATCAATGTCGGTTCAGCCGTTTTAACCGTTTGATAAAATTAAAACTTATTAAATAACTGTCTTATGTTTTTTAACTCGAAAACAAACTGTATCAATTAATGGCGAAAAAAATTAATAATTAATTCCAACGTTAGATAACACCATTTTTTTAAATTCAATTAAATAAACTGTAAAATTCAAATAATAGTTTTAAACGATATTTTTCACAATGTCTAATTTATTTACATAGCTGTTAAAAGTTTAAATAGAAATCAATCCAGTCTCCCATAAGATTCTCTTTTCCCATAAATTTTTGTATTTTTGAATTTATGAGGAAATATAATTACGATAATCTAAGATAACTCTAGGTTTTTTGAAATTAAATTTCAAATTTTGCCCCAATTCCTAGAACAATTATTTGTTTTTTATAAATACGTATTTCGACTACAAGGTAGTTATCATCAGTATGAATTCAACTAATCGTAACTATCTCTGGGATATGGAGTCAGAGATATGTTGCTCTTTGCTAGTTTGGTGCGTGTCTCAGAAATTGTGAGACTGATGATGAGTACCTTGTAGTCGAAATATGTATTTATAAAATACAAATAATTTTTCTAGGAGTTGGGGCAAAATTTGAAATTTAAATACAAAATAAATAAAACTATTGCAGCTGATCGAAATCAATCATAAGTGTTTGTTATCTTCAATATTTTCAAAACTTTCTGTACATTAAAACATGGATTGGCTTGTAGAAACATTTTACCAATGAGAGAAAATCTTTACAAGTTTCATTGAAAATAATTACATTTTTTTGTGTGTATTTTCTATGTTACTTTCAATTTTTACTGGAAATTACTCTACTCCAAAAGCTTACAATTCATTTTATTCTCAATTGGCATTCCGTATTTCATTGATAAAAGAAAAATCATTTGATTTTTTTCTTCTACTTTTAGTTATTTTTCTAAGAGAATTTCATTTAATCAATTGAAAAGGATATCCCGACATGCTGAAGAACTAATTTTTGGAACATATTTTTGAAATAAAAAGATTCCTTTGGCGTTTTTGAATAGTTTTCTTTTCCTTAAGGTTGATCGAACACATGTATAGGTAAAATCGGCAATGTATAGATAAAAATCTGAATTTTTGATATGTTATTAATTGCAAACTCATACGTATAAAATAATTTTTGAAAAAATCTGACGAAGGGTTTTCACGTAATTAATCATTAAAAATTCGAATTTTAACATCTTGTGTATAGCAAATGTTGAATGAACGCGTATATTTTCGATAATGTTGCTCCACCTTCTATGGATTTAAAAGTAAAAAACTTCTACTTTTATAAATTAAATCTCGTACATTATGTTAAAATTAAAATAAAAAAAAGTCTGACGAACACGTTTGTAAATATCTTAATTAAAAAGATAAAAAATTCACGAAAATTTTCGTCCGCCATACTTACATATAGTCAAAAGAAGACTATTTATTATTTTTAGTTATTAAATAATTACCTAAATCCGATTACTAGTGATGGTTGGATGCTATCTAAATTTAAATAATTAATTTACAGTTTAGAATTTTTAATTTCTGTTAAAAAGAGTGTTTCTGTTTATTATGGTTTGTAACCGGTCAACCTAATTCTAGTTTTGGACAAAGTAATTCAATAAGGGATAGTAAATTTATTAACATTTGGTATTCGGCAACGGTTTATGAGATACACTTTCCTTATACGATTTTATGCTCTCCTTTTATGCCACTGAATTGTTTTCTTTTCCTTAAATGAGATTGTTTTGGACAAACTAATTCAGTAAGGGATAGTAAAATTATTATCATTTGGTATTCGGTAACAGTTTCTGCGATATACTTTCCTTATATGATTTTATGCTCTCCTTTTATGCACCTTCAATGATATCTCGTAAACTGCACGCCAAATGATTATATTAGCACGGTTTTCCAAACAAATCGTTAAATAAGTCGGAGTGAATTTAATCCAAAGTATGGCTTCTGGTCTATTTCAACCGCCACCCAGGGTAATACCAGACGATTTTTTATGCAGACCGTCACCAAATTAGCAACAAGTAACATCTCCTCGGAGAATAATTACAATTAGCTAATTCATACTGATGATGACAACTTTGTAGTCGAAATACGTATTTATAAAATACAAAAAATTTTGATGTAGGAAATTGGGGCAAAAAATCGAAAGTTATTTCGAAAAATCCTAAAGTTCTCTTTAATATTATTTATACTTAAATTTCGAAGTTACTCTCATCAGAAAGTCGATAAGGGGGATTCAATTGTTTGACTATAATATTTATCCACTTTACTCATCCAATTAAAAAAAATTCCATTTTTATTAAAAGGTTAGCAAATAAAAAGTTAATATATTCGTAGTTCTAGCATTAAATCACTTTTCGACAGATTTTGCTTTTTTCTCACAGACTAAAAATAACGTTTTCTAATAAATCCCAAAGTTTCAGAATTTTTGACCGTTTAGAACGCGAGATATATAATAACAAAGCAATCATTCTCTCTCATTAGAAGCATGTAAAACTTCATGACCGCCCATCTATTAACTGTTTGTAAAACTAGGAGAGTAAAGATAAATATTTCGTAAAAAAATTTTTTTTTTAAATCGCGTTTTACCGTTTTGTTTCCGAAATATAATTGTTTAAATTTTTTTTTTTTCAAAATTATATTAATTTGTATTTGTATGTGTTCTATAATAAAAACAACAACAAAATTTATTTCATGTTTTTGGTCCTGATTATGCAAGACAATGCTGGAACTACCTTAAAAAAATTAAGGTAGTTCCACATTAAAAAAATTCTTTTTAGCGAATAATTGAAACAAAAACAACAAAATCATACAGTCATTTTAACATGTTAATATTTTAATACATACACACGATACACAATGTATATTTACATAATTTTTAGAATTGAAAAAAAAGTAATATTTACTATTTATGTAAATTTTTGCAAACAAAACAAAAAAGCGTCCTGAAGCGTTATCATATTGTACACAGAAAGGAGAAAATATTTAACAACACAACAAAATGAAAAAAATGTGGATAATATTTTTATTTTAATGTCTATATTATGATGAAAAATGTCATTTATGTCGATCTGATGTCTTAAATTTTTTTTTCGTTTCAATAAAGCTACTAGAGATTTGGAATTTTACAAATGTTTTCGTATATTTAAAGGTTCATAATGTACGCGAAAAACTTGTAAATTTTTTTTAGTTAATTTAGTCTCATGAAAGTTTCCCCACGTATTTAATCCTGATAATCTACATATAATATATAGCCCTGAGTGAAGATGACTAACTCACTCATGTATACAAATTCTAAGGCACTTCTAAACATGCTAGAAAGATATGGTTTTATGCATTTGATGCGAAATTGCTTAAAACTGACGGAAAAAATCGGAAAACTTCAATTTTTTCATTGCAACCCTCCGGAAAATGCAATGTTATTTTCTGTGACGTAGAGCCAAGGCCAAAGGTCGTGTCGGGGGTCAAAAACTGTCTCGGGGACCATCTTGCGAGCAGAGCGAGTAATACAATATGATACTAGAATACTGTGATCCAAAAAAGTGGCGTTCTTTTTTCAAAATTTTTTAGTTGATGTACGCCTTACTCATTCGGTTTTTGGGAAAATGTTTCAAATTAAAGTTGGAAGTCTATTCACTGTAACTTAATTTATTGGTGTTTGTTCCTTAGGTCTACGACATCTGGTGGCAAGAATAAGAAACAAAGTAATCAGACTCAACTGTGATAGAGTTAAATAATTATATATGCGTTACTACGATTACGTTAACAAAATAAACAAAAATCATCATTTTTAATGAAAAATTGTTGGAATGTAGCCTGACTAGAGCCGCCATTTTGGAATATGACGTCATGAGTAATTTTACCAAAACACTCTTTCTCTAAAGAAACGAGCTTAGCCTTAGTCTACGTAGCTCTTACATATCGAAGTTTTTTTTTCATTGTTACTGGTCTTCTGAAAAGATGCCCCCATCTATTAATAACAAAAGAGATAGACAAGAGGAAGTATGAGACGGAGGTTAAAGCGTAAAGAAGATTCATTGTATTTGAAATTTAGTATACATATAGAGAGATAGCTAGCTAGCTAGCTAGCTAAATAAAACAATAAAAATAAACTAATTTATTTAGTACAATATAAATATAAACTAAACTATGTATTTTATGTAGTGTAGTTTGTTATTTGTTGTGTTGTGTGTTTTGTAGGTGGGTTATTTTATTTCGAAATAAGAGACGAAAGATACTGTCGTACATTAACAAAATGGTACAATAATAAATTGTATATTTTCTAAATCATTTTTCAAATGAAACACTAACCACCACAAGCTGAAAACAAATATTAAGTTTGTGTTTTGGCCAGTGTTCCGTATCTTAAAGGTTCATGTTCATTTTCGACGCTCGGCGCTCGATTAGATTGACAAATCACGCCAGACGTAGTCACGTGGCTAGATTATGACGCTGCATTTTAATAGTGAAAAGAGGAGTCCAATATTCGAGTGTCAATAGTCGTTAAAAGTAAGGTTATACATCCTATATAATTTGGAAATCGATATCGGAGTTGTTAAGTCTTCACTCATGCTTGACGATTGACACTGGATCATAGAAGCAAATGACGTCAGGCGTAACCACGTGACTATATTTTGATACTGCGTTTTTAGCGCTGAAAATAGGCGTCAAATATTCGTGCATCAATAGTATTGGAGTCGTTCAAAGTAAGGTTATGCATCCTGTATAATTTGAAAATCGAAAATTTTAAAATTATCCTACAGCTTTTTAAGCACGTGCCGTGAGTGCTTTGTAGTAATCTGTGTATACAAATATCAGGGCGTGGATGTATGAATGTCAAAAATGCGAAAATTAATCAAAATTTTAGCTATCATCAATGAATATATGAAATTCAATAAAAATAAGACATTTGTAAAAAAAATAACGCGGAAAAGTTGAATAAAGCAATGCAATGTTGAATTCTCTAGACCTGACGACCTAACGACAACTATGTGACAATATGGCGACATTTGCTTTGCTTATCGGGGGTCGAGTGTCAACAAAGAAATATATATATTGTTTTCTTTTACTGTTAACATCGGACGGGCATCTTTTCAGAATCCTCTGGTATTATTTCTATTTCATCTCAAAATTTATCTTATTATAGGTAGCTTTTAATATCAATCTTTGGCTACAGAAATTCATTCAAAGAAAAATGTTCGGGAATAGAATAGTGTGATTCATGACAATTCATGACTTATCAATTTAACCCAAAGCAGCAGAAAATAATTTAATTTATTAGGTATTCTCTGTTTTGTTCAATATCATTATTTATTTTTGCCTGCTTGTATATACTATTTCGGAGAACACCTCGTAAACCACTCAACAAATCGTAAAAAAAATAGGTTTTTGTATTTTTTGGGTCCAATGTACTTTATATAATGAATTTATTTCAAATTAGGTACAAAAATCGAAAGAACTATTTAGAAAAACTTTCTTAAAAGAAGCGATTTACCGAAAAAATCACAAAAGTCATAAATTAAAGTTGATTAGACGATTTGACAAATAATTTCCAAGATGTTCGTCTTCTTTAAACGATTTCGATGTAACTTTTTGAGTTACTATTGAAAAATGTTTTGTTATTTTACCATAATTACGAGAGCTAAAAACTAGTCGGTAGAGAATTTTTCCATTTAATAGTCCCAGGGAATAGTATGAGAGTTTAATTATACTATTTCGGTAGCCAGCCAGATGAAACTTTAAAGACAAGGAGCTCCAAATTCATTTTGTTTGACTTGATTTCAAGATTTTATTAATTGAAAAATTTAATAAATAAAATTAGCCATTTGGTGGTGTGGTCCATTGCACACTTGACCGACTATACTAGAATTTTTTATTATTTTATTTTGTAAATTGAATCATGTCTGTTCAGCTATATAGTGTTACAATTCATTATTACAATTTATTTTACAATGATTGCTGATGTAACTAAATATCTTCTTTTCTTTAAGTACTTACATCACATTTTTCTTGACAGTTTTACAAAGAACTTTTGACATATAACAAACATAAAATATGTACCGTATGCGAAGATACTTAAAATTTAATAGATGAAGTTCTTAATTAACACATTTCCGAACATTTGGCTTTTCTCATAAAATATGTACAGTGACATTATTTTTATTTATTTAGTGGCATCTATCGATTTCACTAGATTGGGAATATTAGATAATTGGAAGAGACAATTGCGTCCACAACCTGAAGTTAAAAAAAAAAAACGAACAAAAAAACAAATATCTGAGGTTGTTATTTAAATGCCGTGTACATATTGCGTACTAATATTAGGGAAAAAATCGTTTGCGTTATACATTTAGATAGAAAATTTAATTCTCTACAAAAAAATTCTCTTGTTAATATTTCCTATTTTGCGTTTATTTTTTATAGTTATTTTGAAAAAAACTAAATTTATGATTTCCTATTTATAATTTTATTAGTTTTAAATGCAGACTTGACGAGAGGTTGGCATAAGGTTTCCCACTCGTTTTTCAGTAATTTTACAAGTTAAAAGTATTTTAAAAAATTAAAGCAAATTTGATCTTTAATTCATAGAGTTCGTAAAATTTATACAGATATTTCTTAATGACTAACTAGCTGAATTCTCCCTAGCTGAGTTGCCCATGAATTTAGTTTTTCCCATGAGTTAGCTATTCAAATGTTATTTTACTACCCATAACCGCCACCAAAGTATAGAATTTGTTAATAACTTGATTACAGCGCGACCTATCGGATCCTAGCTAAAAACCATCGCCTCGATAAAGCAAATATATTGTGTGAATATGAGCTCAATTGGCGTTCAGAATTTACACCACCACTAACAGACGCACCAACTATTATATATAATGGTTATATGGGATGGGGGGGTGATTTTAGCCAGAACTCCTAACCCCGATTTTCAGTTTTTAACTGTGATGTTAATATACAAAAAACTTCACGTTTTTTCGTTTTCCAATTATAGTCTACATCTTCACCAACAGTTTAATGTTTAAATCACCTGTAGAAAGCTGATTCTTGAATATGTTTTACTTCTAATTATCCTGAACAAATATATTAGTTTTCATGAGATTCTGTCAACTCTCAATCTGGTTATTTGTCCAGAACCATGAGAGCTTTAACATCATATCCAATCTGCCTCGAATTAATTTTCTATTGTCCTTTAGCATGCCTTAGTATATATTGACTTGTAAACGTTTTCTATCGTCTCGTCTCGTCTCGTTTTTACAATCAAAAAATCATTTTTTGTACTTTAAAAATCTATAAAGATTGAAAGAGAGTACTATCGTCTGTCTTTCGAATATTTATCGAACATCAGGATTTTAATTTTCATCTCGTCTCCTGCCTGGCGGCATCACTAGTTTTATGAGAAGATTGTTTTTGATACAGATAGTTATTTGCATATAATAGAAAGTAACCTATACTTTTACTACATTTAACAAAGAAATATCTCACCATCAATAAAAAAATAATGTTTCCATTAAAATTTGTTTATTTTTCACTTTCATATATTTTTCCAATAATAAAAAGATTTAATCTTCAAGTGGGAAGTGTTTTTTTTATAAAGGACATTATGAAATACTCGTACAAATATTTTTCTTTAAAAAACTGTTTATTTATATTGGTGTGAGAATAAAAAATGGAAAAGAAAAAGGCGTTAAATGAATTTTTAAGTTTTGTTTTGTAACAAAACAACCCATCTTATAAAAATTCTCATATAAAATAATACTCTTAATAATACCATTTTTCCTATTAACGTCTATATTCCAATGGTATGGGAGAAATTGTTTTAAATTAGAAAACAATATCATAGAACCTAAACAATGTTACGAAGTTTAATATGAAATTATTGACATTTTCTTATGAATAAAAAACTGTATCGTCAAGAAAAATATCTAGAGTTTTTTTTTTCAATTCCCATGTTTTGAAATACAATACGATTCTAAATTAAGTATACCATGCGGAGAGAAACTTGTTCAGTTGTTTTCATGAACAATGTCAGTTTTCCACAAGCTATAGAAGTTAAATACTTGGGGTTGCATCTAGATAGAAGACTTACATGGCGAAAACAAATCTGGACCAAAAGAAAACAACTAAACATAAATCTCTTAAAATATGATTGGCTTTAGGACAAAAATCAATGCTATCATTAGACAATAAAATGTTAGTGTATAAAACTAGTGTATAAAACCTGCGTGGACCAATGGGATTCAACTATGGGGAACTGTGAGCAACAGTAACATCGAAATACTTCAACGTTTTCAATCGAAAGTGTTACGAACAATTAGTGATTCTCCGTGGTATGTGTGTAATGATGGCATTCATCGTAGTCTCAAAGTGCCCACAGTGCGTGAAGAAATTTCGCGATTCAGTGACAGATATATGACCCGCATTGAACGGCATCCAAATACTGAAGTGATAAATCTTTTAGACGACAGTGACAGTTTGAACAAACTGAATAGACAAAATGTGTTAGACCTAAGATTTAGAATTACGTAAAATAGTATATAGCTTACTATATAGTTTTTTTTTAAGTGACTACCAATGGGTAGATCAATGTTCAAGCCATTTTTAGCCAGTAGACCTTTTTATAGTTCTTTTTAGAACTGATAATAGAAAAATAGGAAACAAAAAAAATTAAGTGTTGAATTTATTTGGTTTTCTGAAAAATGTTTCAAACAGACCTCGTTTTCGAAATAAAATTTAGGGTTATGGTTTACTAACTAATTTGAAACTATTATAATACAAGAATATCACTGTATACATTTTAAATTCGATTATTTGCTTCGTTCTAAAAATAAGCCATGCGAATAATCCGTTTTCGATATAGTATAATAAAATTTACCTCCCAGTATTTCCGAAACTATTGATTTTGGCGAAAATAAACCATTTAGCGAATTTTCTCTCATAAATGACTTGTACATTTCAGAAATATTTTAAAGAATTTTGATTAAAATGTGATTTTCAAATACAATAAATTTTGATCAAGGAATTTAAGGCACAGGATCGTAACTAGAACGAAGCGAGTTTGGCTTTAGACCAGAAGCCAAATGAGTTGACCAGTTCTGCTACCTGGTGAGCATCATTACCACAGGCGGAGGAAGATATAAGGGGTCCAATAAATAAATCCAAAGTCGCGTACCCGTGCTTCAGTTAACAAATGTTAAAAATTGTTCTCCTCTATGGATGAGAGACGTGGAATACAACCAAGAAACTTATAAGTAGCGTTAAGTCGTTTATTAACAGGTGTCTGAAGTGCATTGCTTGGGATATGGTGGCCACAGGTTATTTCTAACGAGAAGTTGTGGAGGAGAACAAACAAAATACCCGTTGACAGAGAATTTCGCCATATAAAGTGGGATTTGGTTGGACATATCCTGCGCAAAGCGAAAACAACATTGCCCACAAGGCGCTGGATTGAAACCCGCAGGGCTCTAGACGCAGAGGCCGACCAAAGAACACCTGAAGAAGAATCTTCGAGGAAACGAGAAATAAGAAAGTCAGAGAGAGCTGGACACAGATCCTGGCTAAGAACCAAGTTCGATGTCGACTGGTCGTTTATGCCCTATGCTCCATTTTGACGTTTGAGGGCCTATTATAATACATAGGATTCTAATTTTCGTCTCTCGCTGACTTAATCTTGTCTTGTCTTGTTTATCACGTCTCTCGCGGTATCACTAATAGGAATACACGGACTTATTTATCTATGATTAATAGAATGATATTTTTGTAAAATTATAAAGCTTTAAGTTTGCATGTTTAATAAGCATTTCCGCCAAAAAAATAAAAAATCCTAAATAATTTTCTTTGTTAATTTTTTTTAAAGACCTAATTTCCCCGAATATATAAGATAATAATAATATTTATGATAAGAAAACATACAATAATTTGTTATCCCAAAAAAAATAAAATAAAAACAAGAATACAAAACTGACTGAAGTACGGGTACTAATGGCTAATGGTTAAATATATTTTTAATAATTTATGTGTTACTAAATATGTTATTTTATTTTTTATGATATGAATCGTTCGTTGTAATAAAAAAATATATATTATAATATATTTACTGTTGTTTAAAGGTAATGTTTGTTTTAACGACAGTAAATATTAGAAAACTGTGTGCGCGCCTGCCATAAACATTTGTTGTCTAGCAAAAACAAAATATATACCTATAGTTCCGTTTCGCTCAATATATGTACCGAATGATTGTAGTACATTGAATGACAATTGAATGATATTTTACAAAAATCAAATGGATTTGGCGTAACTAAGTGCAACAACAAATCTGTAAAACATTATATTATGTAGAATACATTCGGACAATTATTTTCTAATTACGCCGTGAATTGGTTTGGATCATCGAATGATTTGAATAAATGTATAAGGTATAGATTATTGAATAACTCGGCTCTAGAACTCTTGACAGGGACAAATCATGCGGATTGTTTTCGAGTAAAATAATTCCCAGCAAATGGGGGTACCAAAAGATACCATGAAAATCATACTAGGGCTGACTCCTCCGAACCATGAAATAATATGTAAAGCGAGGTTCAGCGAATATATTGGACAGTCAAACTGCTCTAAAAGCCTTTGTCTTCCACTGAAATCACCTCAGGGGTAGTCAGGAATTGCCTAGAGAAACTAATGGAGTGGGATACCTTTCATAGGCCCAGAACCTATTTTAGCAATTCCAAAAACAGCATGCAAACTAGTGATCATCGCGTGGATAGACTTTAAGCTCGAACCTACACATAATAGAACGTCACAATAGATCTATTATGTGCAGACTGTGCCTCGAGGAGGAAGAAACATCCAGCCACATCATCTTTAACTGCGATTATTTCGAATACAGCAGATACAATATATTCGGTGCGTCTCACCCCGATTATATGAACTTTCAAGAAAACCTGATAAGCAAGCTTCCGGCTATTGCCAAGATATGGGAGAAGCGAATCTCGACATACTGTAGAAAGTAGAAAGGGTTATCAGGTACACAATGGGATATCAGGTATATTACTAAGGGAAACCAACGGAATTTTTTACTCGATTTTTGAGTTCTTGGAGAAAAAAGTTGATAGTATTCTAACAACTTATAACAAAAAATTGAAAAACACTTATGAAGTAAATAGTACATGTCTACTTATTATCCAATGTTATTCTAAAACTTCTGGAACAATTTACTCTAAACTTGGTACACATTTGACTTGCTATCATGAAAACAAATCTATACTAATGCCGTTTAACTTATATATTGTTGTTGTGTATTTAGAATCACCCTGTATCCATAGTATAATAAACAAAAATTGTTTTTTATATCAAATTATATTCACATACATTGAAGTAACTGTTGTTTTTGTAATAGATTTCAACTACACTCATGTGTGTATGAAAAACTCGATGGAAATTTTCTTGTTTCTTTTTATAATATTTACGTAAAGATTTGTTTAATATTTTTAAATAAAGGAAACATTACGTTCCATTTTGAAGTAAAACTATAATAATAATATAACGCTTTTAAATGTTTATATTTATTTGCGTATGAATGTTACTACTGTTTTCGACAATTCGTTCTTATTATACCTAATAAAACTGAAAAATAAATATTTGTCACATTTTATTCTCGTCACAAAAGTAACGTTTATTATCGGTTGGTTGTCGTTCTATCGTTCTAAATTATAATACAAATCATAAATAAATTAAATATATAAATTAAAGAAGTTGAAAATATCATTTTTAAATCTTATTAAAAGTCCCGTCTTTAATCTTAATTCTTTGGAAAACTTGGAAATTTCAAAATTATACTTTTTAGCGTCGCTATTGGTTCAAGAATAGGGTGACTTTTGAAAAAAAAATTCTAGCAACTATTACTATGTCGTATTATATAATGGTATAAGTAATTTTTTTAGTTCAGAGGTTAGTTTTGGAATGGGAATTTAAAAAAAAAACACACAGAAAGATTAATGTATGGGGCGCTTCAAACCTGAAGCAACATTTCAAAAATGTATAATTCATTTTCTTTGTTTTAAATGTCTTTTAACATTTTTCTGAATAACACGAAATTTCGAAACAAAAATTTTATTTGTATTTACTATTGATTAATAATATTAAAAGTTCGGCTCGTTATTTTGCCGTAATTGTACGTACAACATTAACATATTATTCTTAAAGTTCTCTAGAGCAGTTCTAAAATTAATAAACTTTTTCAATAAATTAATAAATTTCTAAGTCCAATAAGATCATATCAATTACACTTACACTACCCCTAATAGCAATAAACATTTTATAAGAGCATTTTTGCATTAAAAATTTTCTAGAATTTATTCGACTAACTTTTGTACCTACTTGTAATAAAAAAATAAATAAATAGTAAATATATTTACAAACAAAAAATAAATAATGCATAACAATATCATTTGTTTTATTTTTATGACATAATATATTATTTTGTAGCAATATCAACCAACTCTTATAACTTTTTGTAATTTACATATTAAATATACATATTATTATATGTATCTATCTATTCCAGCGTTTTTTTATTGTTTATTAGAAAGTTCACAGGATGATTATACATGTAGATCTAGTTGGATCAAGCTTGATGACCATTTTATGTATCTCAAAATAATGTGGTTAAAAGAAGTTTTTTTTAAGTCTGTTTTTAACACATTTTTAAATTTTTTTGTTTAAATTAAACTTATTACGTTTAGATCAAAAAAAATTATCTAATAGAGAATATGCATGAAAATTTTTTTTCACTTGAATTGAAGCATGTTTACTTGGCAAATATCAAGGTAAAATTACTTTTTAAATAACTATAAAAATAAGCGAGATATGAATGATTGAAATTCCCGATTAGACAAAGAGGGTGATACCCCTCTTGATATATTATGTGACGTCATATTACACTTTCACCATTTAAAATACACGTAAAACTCCGTTTTTAGTATTTTTGCAAGAAAGAGACAGATAATAATCTTTAAAAGCTTACAGCTTCCTTGATATTTGTCGGATTTTAATTTCGTTTTTAAATATTATTACAGTATTTTCATATTCTAAAAATAAATGTGAAAAAAAATTTTCATGCATATTCCCTATTTTCCTTATGCTGCAACCTACTTTTTATTTACTCTTTTATAGCTTATTTTTGAATTCCATCATCTTGATAGCTTAGACACGTCCAAAGTTTCAAGTCGATGCTAAAATTAGATACATGCCACAATACTCGGAACAAAATTGTATATCGTATGTAAAAAAATTTATTTAAAAAAATATAATGAAAAAACATAAATATGACTTGAAACCTAGATACCGGTATTTTGATTGCAACCAAATCATCGTCAGTAGGAAAATTTCGTATAGACACATTATAGAATTGAAATTAAGCCTTGCGAGATTCAAATGTTTAAATGCACCAAATGAACTTCCAACAAGCTCAACGAATAAACCATTTAGTTGGAATAGAATGAAAAAAAAATAGATTCCTGAAGTTTGTTGACATTACTTATGTGTTAGTAAATGACTTGAAAAAAATCTATTGGAAATACAAACAATTTTAGTATTGGTATTTAGATCTATGACTAACATCTGGTGGCAATAATTAGAAACAGAGTAGTCAGGCTCAACTGTCATAGTTACATATTCGTTACCAGGATTACGTTAATAAAATAAACAAAAAATTATTATTTTGTTAATTAAATTGTTTCAACATAGCATCATTAATGCCGCCATTTTGTATACCAATAGTAAACTAGCCTATCGAGTGTCAATTATCTATATTACGTTAAAATTTATTATTATTATATTTTCGCCTGTCCATAAATATGAGAATCGCTCTATATATTATAATATAGACAAATACTATACACATAATATAGAATGAGACATTTTTTAGGTGATTTTTATGGTTCAATATTTTATTGCATAACTTATAAATATATGGAATAAATAAAAAAATATAAAAAAATTGTTGAAAAATATAATAAAAAAATTTTATACATATAAATATGAACAAATCGTATTGAGTTTCACATTAAATTTGAATATAAAATGTCTTTTTTTTTTCTACAATATGGATTTGAAATAATAATTTTTTATCATAAAATATGATGAAAATTCGCAGTATGCGATGTTAAAAGTATTAAATAGATACCTCCAAATTTTAAGTGATATTCACATTAGTTTGTCAATCAATTATATTTTATGTAAACCGCTCTGCTCGCAAGGAGTGGGGGCTCGCTCCTCGTTCTTGACATTATGCAATAAAAAACACGATTCTGAATAGACGTAAAAAAGATAATTTTTGGGGGTTTTTTCCCATTTTCGGGGGGTTGCGTTGGGAAAATTAATGTTTTCCGGGTTTTCTCATAAGTTTGAAGTATTTTCGCGTCGAAAGCAAAAAAACGCATTCTTTTAGCATGTCTAGGGTGGGTGGGTTAGAATGTGTATATGTCAGTCAGTTATTGAGTTACACAAAGGGCTGAGATTTTATGATAGTAGAATGCAATGATCTCTCACTATCTTGATCTCAATGTATTATTAAATTGGTTTATTTACTATTTACATAATTTTTTAATTTTTTTTTTAAACTACCGTCTATTTATTCATTGTTAGAATGCTATCTTTCGGTTATAATATACCAACAGAAGTGACTAACGTTTACTTAATTTTACATTTCAAATCCTACCACGTTGTCAAATCATTTATGTAATGTAATCATTTATGTAATTATTAATTAAAACTATTAAATAATTAAAATTTCAAATTCGCCCTCTTTACGTAGATCAGTTTTTTGTATCATAAATACGTATTTCGACTACAATGTAGTCATCATCAGTATAAATTAGCTAGTCGTACTTTACCCTTTGACAATTAGAAATAGATATAATGTCGAGATCCGTGAAACTGTCACCAAATTAGTAACAAGTAACATATCCTGCGACAATATAAGAGTAATTTTAATAAGAGTAAAATTAACAGGAGTCAATGTGAATGAAGGAAATTTTAACAAGAGTAATTTCAATATAATTTAAAATTTATTATATTTTAAATCTAGTATATTTTAATCTAGTTAATTTTCTATTTATTTTTATTTTTGTCTATTTATCTCGACTTTATATCTATTTCTAATTGTCAAAGAGTAAAGTACGACTAGCTAATTTATACTGATGATGACTACATTGTAGTCGAAATACGTATTTATAATACAAAAAACTGATCTAGGTAAAGGGGGCAAATTTGAAATTTTCTTTCAAAAACCTAGAGTTCTCACTAATTATCATTCGATAATATAATGTTTAATAATTAACAAATAAAAAATACATATGATCAAACAATTATCAATAAGGATCGAACAGATGTAAATTGATTAAAATTCATCGTTTTTGGGGTTAAAAAGTAAATATTTTTAATAGGAGGGATAACCTGAGGATGATAATTTGTTAATTTATAAATAAATAAAAAACGAACAAACAATTTTGAAGGTCGAACAAGAAAGAACAAACGAAGAACAATTAATTTAAAAAAAATAAAAATTCAAAAATAAATAAATTTATGGGAGCTAAATTAACTGAGCTCTAAAATTACAATTTAACATCAATATCATTTTATGAATGCAAGAATAATAACAGATTTTTGTTGCTTAATACATGTTGCCTAGTACTTCACACCCTATATTTGTTGTCCATCGGTGCTCTGGTTCCCGGATTTAATTATTTATGCGCACATTGGTTTGATTGCTTTGGTATTTACCATACCTTTGAGCCAATCACGCGTGGCCTTCGTTTTGTGTCAATTTATCCATTTCTATTGGATGTTGTTGAGGAATGCGAGGATTGTGAAAGAAAGTAGAGGCGTGTGCTAATATGTGGTAGGTTCGATTCACCCTGTATAATAGAACAAAAGTATATTTCTATTTTAAAGCACGATACCAGTACGAATCATTAAAAAATCATTATTCAAGCGTAAGCACAAATCAATTTAAATAAAATATATGAATTTAAATATATTAATAATGAAACTATTATTAATATATGAGTAGATCGCATGTGTATGATTTAGTTTCATTTATTATTTCTCAAATGACATATTATTTTACATAATCTTCGTAAACACACGTGCATACACGTAGAACAACCCCATATAGCTAAACTAAAAAGTCTACTTAGATTTATATACCAAAACGTAATTTTCTTGAATGTACTCTCTGTTCTCGGTTCGATCGGTTCGGCTTACAAATTTTGCATGTAGGGTAGTTCCTATCTCAAAGATGTACACGCGATTTAATTCAAAATCATATATTCCACATGCAGAGATACACAGCTATCTCCTAGGATATTTCAAGAATAATGATCACTTAGAAAATCAACAGTGAATGAAATAAATGTTGGAGTGGACATAATTATGTAAAAATAATATTCCACCAAAAACAGACATGTGAGAGGCTGAAAGTTTTCGCATGCCAAACGCAATGATTTCCCAACAAAAACAATAAAGTTCGCCTTCGGCAGTTTTTTTAGCAAAATTGATATATATTTAATGTGTAAATTTCTCAGTAGCAGGGTATTTCATATTTTACTTTCAAATGAATTTTAAATTTGAGGTTCATAGCTCTTGTGGTCCCTGAGGCCAAAAAAACCGCCTCTAATCCTTTCTGTAAAACATAGTACGATAGGCGTCTATGCTTAAACTTGGGCTGTCGCACTACCGTGCCTGACAAATATATTTTAGGGGCAATGGAACTTACACAGTAAAATCGTAAAAAACCCTAGAAAGACTGATTGAATAATTTAGTTAATCATAAGTAAGCTTATTCGATGTTTATCTCTGCAAGGATGATGACTACTTTATAGCCGAAATATGTATTTATACAATACAAATAATTCATCTAGGAAATTTTAAACCTATAATTTACAAATCAAGAACTCTCTTTGATTAACTAACATTCAATTAACTTATTAAACATACAATTTGCAAATATGTCCAATGACACGAGGAAGAAGGGCATGAAAGAACAACATTTCGATCTAGGAAGTTTCTAGGAATGCCCAGGCTTTTACTGCTGGTAGATTTAGTCTATGCTGATAAAGTGATCCAAGATTTGTTTTTAAATTCTGAATATCATCACACTTATTGAAGATGATGTTGCACATATTGTTTGTTCTGACGATTTTTTAACACGTTTCGTTAATAATTATATTATTGAAAAACCAACTACTGATTTTAATTTACCGATAGTAAAATTCATTATAAATAATCTAGAATATATATTAACATAATTTAGTTAACAGGTAATATTTTCCACAACATTTTTTTTTCTTTATCAAAGGAAAGGTAATTAAATATACTATCAACAAATGTTTGCATGTTACATAATATATTTTAAATTATCATATTGGAAAAAAATTTAACAACATTTTATAAATAATTAACTGACAATTTGTGTATTCTGTCTTACGATATTGTTTTAAGGAAGTTCCAGCATGAAATCACTTTTCGACAGATTTTGCTCTTTTTTTTCACAGGCTAAAAATAACGTTTTCTAATAAATGCCGAAGTGTCAGAATTTTTGACCATTTTGAACGCGAGATAATTAATAACAAAGTAATCATTCTCTCTCATTAGAAGCATGTAAAACTTCATGCCTGTTCAACTATTATCTGTTGTACCGTTTTCGCGTTTTACCGTTTTGTTTTCGAAATATAATAATTAAAAAATTTTCTTATTTCAAAATTACATTAATTTGATAAGTGATGATATGTATTTTTCAGGTATTTAATACAACGATGGTTGCAATTTTATTACATTTTTACTGATAACTACAACTTTTACTGATAAATTTTTACTGTTTCTCCTTTTAACAACTTTTAATGGTTTTAAAAAAAATATTCATTGGTTAAGTGTATTAAAAAAATTCGACCAAAAATAAATTTTTTTCTCTCTTTATAAATTATATTACAAAAAATTCAAACATAGTCGGTTTAATTTAATCATATGGGGATCGTTTTTCTTTTAAACCAAATTAATTAATGTGTCAACCTACATTACTAAATTAAATTAATTTTCTTTTTATTAAACATATTTTATTCAAACATTTTTTCATAACATAATAAATTTCATTTATGACAAAATTCTTATACCTACCATATTTTTTCTTTAAAAATGTTGGTTCACTTTTTCACAAAGGATAGAAATTCTTTCAAACCATTTACATATTGGCGATATTAAAAACAAATCAGTTAAATTTTTATGACAAAAATGGTTTCGTAGAGAAAATGTATTTTCCTGCATAAATTTGCACGTGATCTAATGGAGAATATCTAATGGAGAATATATTTAATTATATTTCTCCTCGTTGTATGAAATTTTTCGTGAAACTTTTCATGGCGGATAAAGATAATTGCTAAAATATGCAAATATTCACGTTGGTTAGGAAATTTATAGGCATTATGATTTGTTAGTGATAGAATTAATCACGGGCGTAGCTATAAGGGGTCCACAAAGGTAAACTAGTTTTTGTCCGTGACTTCACGCCATAAAAAAGTAGAACTCTAAACGCCAATAAAATCAATCAGTTGAAAATTATACAAAAATATCAACCATATCACACGCAAGTAAAACTGCGAGCAAACGATAGGTGAATATTCGGCAAATATTAGCGTTTTTGCGTATATTAAGAGGAGTTGTGGAATGAATAAGCCATCAGTCATTAGCGCATTGCTGTTTTATATAGTCAACTTTTTAATTATCAGGAAAAATGTACAACACTACAAAAAATTTCATCTTTCATCGTAAATGACATTATTTAAGTTTTTGGGGTTATTCTAAAATATAAAACACATTAGTAAATTAATTAAGAAGGGATCTTCTATCAATGATAGTATTTTTACATTTTTCTTTCTTTCTTTTTTTTTGTAATAAATGTAAATTGAAAAGTATATAGGTACATGGTTTACACAGCGTGGTAAGTGTTTAATTTAAATATAAAACTGTACATGCACACTTTATAATTTCAAGTGAAAAGCTTTATCAGTCGTTTATTTTACTAGGGTTGCCATTTTTTTGTAAATAATAATACTAACTCTAGATTCAATATTTCCACGATTGAACTATATATTGGTATAGGATATGGCGCGTCAAAAATCCATGAAACCTAACTTTCTGCCGTGTGGTAAATAAGCTCCTGAGTCGACGGGAAGCATTCTCTCATACCATATATATATATATATATGGCAGAGGGGCCATTTTCGAGATAGAGGGGGGAGTGGAAAAGTGGATCCTAATTATCTGGAAGCAACGGTAAGTCAAAGTATCCATTTTTTATACACCGGAAAAAATAGTGGCAGAAAAAATTTTATGGTTGTTTCGGAGGGGGGTGGAGTATCTATCTCGAAAATGGCCGCTCTGCCATATACATATGGTATGCGAGAAAATGCTCCCCATTGACTCAAGAGCTTACTTACCACACGGAAGAAAGTTAGGGTTCATGGATTTTTTGACGCGCCATATCCTAGACTATATTTAAGCAAGAATTTAATAATTACTGTCGTATATCTCTAAGAGAATACTGACAGATCAAGACGTGTTACAATCGCATATTAAATTTACAGTTGATCCTAATATTTATGAATTTTGAATTTGACCAACGAAAACTCATTTCTGTTCGAATCTTTGTTCTACCATTTTAAGTAAACAAAGATTTTATGAATTCGCAGATAACAGCCTTTTGTCTGATTCAGTATTAGATACCAATCTCTCTAACTCTTCTTCTAAATGAAGGGTGTATTTAAATTAAATCGACGACGTTAAACGTATTCTTTCGTAAATTTGATAGAAATCAATTGTTAGAAACAAAAAAGATATACTAACTATTACTCAAAAAAAATATTAATCTGGCCAAAATATAAAACTTGTGTGTATAGATTATTAAAATAATCAAAAGAACTTTAGGTTTTTGAAATTAAATTTTATATTTAGCTCCAATTCCTAGATCAATTACTTGTATTTTATAAATACGTATTTCGACTACAAAGTAGTCAGCATCCGTATGAATTAACAAATCTTCGATTCCATATCGCGGAGGTAGTTGTATGATTGGCTAATGCATATTGATGATGAATACTTTGTTGTTAAAAGAAGTATTTATAAAATACAAATAATTGATCTAGGCATTGAGGAGAAATTTGAAGTGTAATTAAATTTTTATTAATTTATGGAGAGGGGTTTATTAATTTTAGTCTAAATTATTTCTAAAATATTTAATGACTGGTTTATATATAATTGATATTTTCAGAGAAATATGACAATCCTATCATTTATATAAAGTATGAAGGTATTATACACTATAGAAAATACATTATATAAAAGCAGAAAATTGTGGAAACATTATAAATGTTTTTATATACATAAAATGAATGAAACTTGCATGTTTGCATAGCTTGCTTGGCTTGTGCTATTTGTGTTTAAAGATGGCTTGGTTGTAGTTAGTTGTATTATATACATAAATATAGTTTACACTATAGCTGTTAGAGGTTATATGTTTATATCTCAAGAGATATTATTTTCATTGTATAAATGTAACTTTAAATATAATTTTATATATATATATATATATATATATATATATATATATATATATATATATATATATATATATACAAAGTGCTCGGGAAAACAGTAGGTACACTAAACATTATATATTATCGAATGATAATTAGTGAGAACTTTAGGTTTTTGAAATAAAATTTCAAATTCGCCCCCTTTACCTAGATCAGTTTTTTGTATTATAAATACGTATTTCGACTACAATGTAGGTACACTACTTTGTTACAGATATTATAAGGTTAATCAAATTGAAAAAAAAAGTTCTTAATTGCGTACCTTTTTAGTTGATAGAATATTTTTTTCGTTTTTGTTACGCAATTTTATAGTAGTAATCACTGCGAGATAAAACTCACTTTGACTTCATTTTCGTTTCATATGCGGGAAGGAAAAATTTTGTTATCGTCGAGACACAGACAAAAACCGTCTCACGATGAATACCGAAAGAAAAACTATTTGAAGGTGGCAAATGAGATAATATTTTAAAATAGTTTTTCAACTTTAGTTCAAAAACTATGTTAGTATTTTCTCCAAACTATCTTTAAAATATTATTTATTATACTTCTGGATTTCTCGTCATGTGTTTTCTTATCTCGAAGAAGAATCTTAACTTCTCGTAAATTCCGTGAACACTATTTTGCTCGAAATACAATTTTTCATTAGTAAGAAAAAGGATTACAAAAATGGTAGGAAATTAAATAACGACTTCAAAGACCTGTGAAGTTTGGTAGCGATCGGGAAAAAAATTTATTTTTTGACAATAGATAATTATTGCTACCTGTGCGATGCTGGGACAGGCAGCTAGTATTTAATAATAGTGAAAAACGAAAAGCGTTCAATTTATATTACTCGTTTAGCCATGGCCGAGTACCAATATATATAATTATATATATTTTCTTAATTCATGTGAGGAGACGTTTTCTTTGATATCCATATTGTAGATAAATAATAATTTCTTTCAGCTTTGACTACATGACACCTACCATATTGTTTCTTTTTTGAGACGTCACGTATCGGATGTTACCCAAACTGTTACCAGGACTACATCGATACATCATTTGTCAAAATAAGTTTTGGCAGAATCATACACAGTACGTGGCCATGCCAAAAATGCCAAAACAACACAATTAAACCACCAACAACTTATTGAAAGTGGCGACTTTTCATGGCAACATGAATGGTCGACTATAAAATGGGCGTTCTTTTTTCAAAACACCATAGTTTATCTGGCCCGAATGAGTTTGGTTTTCGAAAAATTGTTTAGAATAAAACTTGTTTGTATTTCAATGACAAACAACTTTTATTTGAGAAAAACAAATGAATTCGGCACGAAACGAATGCAAAATTTAAGGAAAACTGCTTGTTAGTAGTAGCTTGTGTTTGAAATGAATTAAACCAATTGTCTTTGTGACCTATAAGTTTTTTGCTCCACTTTCTCACACACCCTATATATATATATATATATATATATATATATATATATATATATATATATATATATATATATATATATATATATATACATAGTTGATATTCATATTATAAATAAAATATGAGTGAAATATGATTTACATGAAAATTGATACTATTCCAATGTTTATTTGATTTAAAAATATTTTATTTAAATGACCTGTAAACAACACTTTCGAACGATAAATTCCTTTGAATGAAAAATCATATTAATCTTTTTGTATTTAATCTTATAAGAGATGAATTATAGGATTATATATAAAATATGCATACATATCTTTTTTATTTTATAAATGCTTTTTATTATAAGGTTATCCTGACATGATATTTAGTTTTACAATTGTTGGTAATATCGAATGCTATGCTGAAACATTGATTGCTTTTTGAAAATATTGCACAACTGTATCAAATAATTTCAAAATACAAATTTTTCAATTGTTAATATATACACCGTAACGGTGAAACTGAGTTTTTATTTAAAGCAGGCGTTTACTCAAGCTCAATGAATTTTTTGTAAACTTATTGTAATATTATTGTATTTTAAAATTATATTATATTTATTCTTTTAATTTAAATTAAATGCTTTTTTTAAATTAAATAATAGATTTTTAATTTAGAATACTTTTTAGCGAATTTTCTGAAGGGAAATAGAGCTTTTGGTCTCGTACCGACTTCAAAATTTTGCAAAAATTTTTGCAAATGTCCATCGATCCTACCTGGTAGATGTCGAAAATCACCATCTGTAAAATTTATATATATATATCTATGGACATATATATATATATATATATATATATATATATATATATATATATATATATATATGTCTGTAATCACTATAGCGGTCACAATTTTGATCTGATTGGAATGACATTTGGTATTTGAGGCGCTTTTAGTATTCAAAAGGTCAAGTTCGTTAATGGGTAAAATCGACCAAGAGGAAAAGGGGGTTTAGAGAGTGGGGGAAACACTAAATTTTTACATATCTCCCTTAATATTCGAAAAATCGAAAAATTTATAAGAAGTAAAGTTGTAGGTACTAAGTTTTACTGTAATTTTGTTTCTCATCATTTTTTCTGTTACCCTAATATTTACAGAAATATTGACGGTTTAAGGTTGAAAATTAAATTCCTCAATATCTCTGTACACATTAGAGTTTGAGCAAAAATGATAAGGTGATGAATTGTAGCAAACATGATTTTCTACAACTTTATTTCTTACGCATTTTTCGATTGTTCTAATATTAAGAGAGATATTTTGTATTTTGTTTTCTTCTTTCCTTATGCCCCTATTTACCCTTGACGTATGTCATTTATTAATAAAATTGGCCATGTAAATTCTAAAGTCATAAACGACATTTCATTTTGATCAGACTAAAATTGTGACCGCTAGAAAGTGTTTTATGTATTTAAAGGAAATTCGCTAAGTTGAAGCAGCTCCTGCATAACGAATTTTTTTAATGTAACATAACGCTCTTATTAACTAATATTAACAAATTATTCAACAATATAAACAATAAATTATATTAAATATTAATATAATAATATAATAATAATTCTAATTTGTTAATATTATTTAAGAGAGTTTTATGTTTCATTAAAAAAAAAGTATTCGAAATTAAAAATCTATTATTTAATTATAAAAAAGCATTTTATTTAAATTAAAAGTATATATATAATATAATTTAAAAATTTTGAGAATTCATTCGTCATCGGATGAATTACGTCGTCATATTAATGTTTTATTGGTGTCTTTTTTGTTTTTAATTCCAAAATAAAAAAAATGCTCATATCTCGATAAGCTCCAATGTATTTTCATTCAACTTCCATTTTTGTCATAGGATTATTCCATTTTCGTCATGCGATTGTAAAACACCTCTTAGAGAATTTGTATACAAATTTTTATAAACTTTTCTTCATTCAATCTTCGTACAACCTTAACATACCATTTATATAATATAAACCAAAATGTTTATAATTCCCAGAGCCTCCACCATTAAATTACAAGTCATGGAAACGTTGCGAAATACAAATAATTTATTGAGTTTTAAATCCTTTATAAAAATAAAATTTATACGTACATTTAATTTATAGTTTTCCATGCCCCATGCATAGCCATGATATATTGAATAATGAAATAAAAATAATTGTGAAAATCGATCATCGAGACAACATATTATGAATGTTTCTATAAAAGAATGCTCTTTCAACATGCAACACCGTTTAAATATCAAATGTCCTATAAAATAATATATTACATAAAAAAACAAAAAGAATAGCCAATAATTTTAAATAAATTGTTATTTAATATTTTATTTGTTTTTTAAATTACAAGCTTTGCTCAATAATTTGTGATGTTATATTCTAATAGACATTAAATATAGGAAAACTTCTCTTTATAATAGGCAAACCGGCTTCTAGTTTTTAACTGCATATCAAATTAAATTATGCATCGTTATTACAATATGATCTTATTGGTAGAGCATTGTTCTAGAATTCCAGAGGTCGTGGGTACGATCCCCAATCTAGATATGTATGATTTTTCTTATCAAACATTTGATGTCAAAGAATGTTATCAATGTTCAGACATATTACTTTAATGTCAAAGTAAGTAAACGCTAGTCACGTCCATGGGTATAATATAATAGAAACACAGCCATATTACCCATGGATATGAAACGACGCTAGTTTACAAAAAACAATTTTAAAAAAAAAAACAAGTAATGTAACAACTAACTGAGTAAATTGTTTGAATACCCAATGTATACAGAGTTTATGGACAAAAATTTTGTTATATCTTTTTCGGTTTCAAAGATAGGCAGTTTTGCTTATTTGCCCAAACATGGTCCGATTTTGCTCATGAACAAACTTTACCTTACTTTTTGGCTCTAAAACCCACACGAAAAATTTCAGCTCGTTATCTTTTTTCGTTCTTAAGTTATCCCGTCCACAGACAGACGGACGGACATACGGACATTAGTTATTTTGTTGATAACTTAATTCTTATTTTAAAATTATTAGAAATTTTTTAATTATAATAAACCAGTGAACTTTACATCGCTATAGAACGAACTCTCCATATTTAAAAATGATTTTCTACTTTTTAGTTCGGCTAGCTGTAAAGCGTGCTTTTAGTTTTTTTAAACAATTATTTATATTTACTTGTTTCCTCTATTTTCAATAGTTTAGACAAAAAATTATTGTAAAATTCAACAAATTAAAAGTATATGGTTTTATTTTGGTAAAATAGAGCGTCCAACAAAAATTCAGTTCTCTACTATTCAATCGACTTTTTTCCTCGACTAATTTATTTAAATAAAAAGCATAATGATTTTTCTAATTATAATAATTGTCCCATATAATATAAGTATCATTTTCTAGATAACTTAATGAAAATTACTAAAACTATTTGGCAAAGATTTTGTAACATATTCTAAAGATCTACAATAAATATATGTTGAACATCTTCTACTACAATAAGATATACAATATATTCTATCATACGATTGCCAAATAGCCTTATAATTTAAATTAAATTGTTACAATATTATTTTTATGTGTCCATACCAAAAAACTTTTATCCGATAGTATTTTAATGATTATCATAATTTTTATATAAATTTTTATTATTTAATATTTATTAAAGATTCAATATAATATAGTTTTTTTATTTTTATTTATTAAGTAATAAAATCCGAACAATTATGAATTTACAAACTCGCATTACTTAAATGATTAACAAAAATTTCTTACGCAGGAACTGCTTCAACTTAGCGAATTTCCTTGGAATACATAAATCACTTTCTAGCGGTCATAATTTTAGTCTGATCAAAATGAAATATTGTATCTGATATGATTATTGTATTTGCCAATTTTATTACTAAATGGCATAAGAAGAAAATATAAAATATCTCTCTTAAGATTAGAACAATCAATAAATGTATAAATCGTAAAGTTGTAGAAAATCAAGTTTGCTACAATTATTTAATCGTTTTTTCCAAACTCTAATGTACACATGAGATATTTTGAATTTTAACTTTCAATCTTTAATTGTAAATATTTCTGTAAATATTAGTGTGACAGAAAAATGATAAGAAACAAAATTACAGTAAAACTTAGTACCTTCAACGTTACTTCTCTTAAATTTTTCGATTTTTCGAATATTAAGGGAGATATGACAAATTTTGTGTTTCCCCTTCCTTCTAAACACCCGTTTCCCCTTGCCCGATTTTAACCATTAACGAACTTGACCTTTTGAATACCAAAAGCGCCTCAAATACCAAATTTCATTCGATCGGAATAAAACTGTGACCGCTGACAGTCCACAGACACATAAACACACACATATATATATATATATATATATATATATATATATATATATATATATATATATAGGATCGATGGATATTTATAGAAATTTTTACGAAATTCCAACAATGGTACAAAAACAATAGCTGCATTTCCTTTGGAGAAAATTCGCTAAAAAGCTCATAGAATTTTCCAATCAATTAAAAACTAATCTTTCAATACGTTTTGGAACGTTAACAAATTGGAAACAAAACTTTCCATTACCAATTAATATTATTTTAGGGTCAATCATTGAGAAGTTATTTTAAATAAATTAGTATTAGCGGAGTGTAGGTCGTAACCTGGCAAGTAAGTCTTTCTAGACTTTTTGTACCGACCCCTAAAGGTAAAGAATTTGTATGCAGACTATGAATTTAGCAGATTGTGCGACTGCAGCTGTCTTTGATAGGAACTATCTGATATTCATCTAGAGTTGGTGAAAGGAAACTGCAGAAAACCTTCAAAAGCATAGCCGTTTACAATCATTCATGTCCATACGCCGACAGTTTAGTTAATAAACTGCCAAATTAATTTTTATTTTAAAATTAAGTTGATCCATAAACTATCACTGTTGAGAATCGAACCAGCAACCTCCCAGTTCCAATCAGAGCGTCTTTAACAGCTCGACCACTCTTTTTATTTTAAATAATAAAAATTTTAAAATAACATCTTTACATCTTTTCTGGACTGTAATTTTTTCTATACACTAATAATTTTTACTACGAAGTTGTGGTTACAAAAATATCAAAAACCATCAATTTCAATATAATAGATATATTTTTTTTTGTTAAGCAATTCTTCTCTATAAGGTGGTTTCAATATATATCCTGTACGATATACAGGAATATAATGAATACAATTTATTTGTTACTAGAGTGCTGAAAATTTAAGATATCTAAGACTATGTAATCTTTAGCCTTATGATTTATCCAGCCTCACAGATATCCAAATTTTTAACCAAATACTGTATCTCATAACTTAGATTGATAGATAGATTGAAGAGGCTGCCCTGACGGGTTACACTTCGACCATAAAGTGCATTGTGATGTCTAACGATGTGAGGCTGTGAGTGGTGTGGAAGGACTTTTTATTTATAGACTAGGAATTGGTAGGATATGCGTCTGTAGCCGACTATGATAGGAACTATGCCGATATTCATGTGGAGTTCGTGAAAGAAACTGCAGAAAACCTTCTCAAGCATAGCCGGTTACTTTGTTCTTGTCCATACACCGACAGTTTAGTCAATTAACCGCCCCTTTTTTTTTCTCTTAATAATTGACAAACTGCCGATGTCGGGATTCGAACCCATAACCTCCCAGTTTCCAAGCAGACATACTGCGCAGACAATAACGCCTTAGATAGCTCGGCCACTTGGACTAGTTAAAAAATCTTAACTCTCGTATCCGAAATTCTAGTTACTCGCAGCAACAATACATCACATAATCATATTTTGAACCACCCAATATATATATTTGGAAATATCTGATCATTGACAAGTCGTATTATATAACAAATCATAATTGACTGAAAATTTGAAATATGTATGTGTTAATACACATGTACGACGTCCCGTCCCATTCACCCGTCTGCCCAAACAATGGATATCAACACATTTGAATAGACGATCGCATGAACTAAGTTGAAAACCTTATAATGTATATATTATACGAAACTGATTTAAGAAGTTTTCATGGGAATTGACAAGTAAGTTCATAACCCTTGTCAACGTGTAAATTGAGGGTTTTTATTCGTCCATTCAATTTCGACGACTACTAGAAATCTTCTTCATTTCATATCCATCTTAATGATGGTTAAATGACCTTTTGAGATTGTTGTTGATCTCTTTATGACTAAAAATCTATCCATCCTTCTTCATTTTATTATTTACTATATATATATATATATATATATATATATATATATATATATATATATGTATATGTATATATATATTTATATATATATATATATATATATATATATATATAAATATATATATAAACATATATATTTGGGTGTCATTACTCTCTCTCATTCGGCATTAAATATGTATGCGGTGATTTTTATTACAAGTTGAATACCCTGTGTGTATAGAATGATATATATCATATCAATTATAGCTTAACAATGTGGTGTATATAATGCGTCTCGTATCAATATAAAGATTATTAAGATAATCAAAAAGAACTCTAGATTTTTTTAAAATTAAATTTCAAATTTTGCTAACGTTGCTAACGTGAGACATGCACCAAATTAGCAACGAGTAGCATATCTTTGACTCCATATCCCAAAGATAGCTACGATTAGCTAATTCATACTGATGATGACTACTTTGTAGTTGACATACATATTTATAAAATACAAATAATTGATCTAGGAATTGGGGCAAAATTTGAAAGTTAACGTCTCGCATTAGTTAATTTTCATAAGAAAATTCAGCTGTTGGTTTTGTACCGATGAGATGTACGAAGCTTTTATTGAACTTCATATTCTGCTTCTTTATTTTCTGAGAAAATGTTTGCTTGCAAAAATCTTGCAATCAAAATTTCGACTAGGTTTTACTAAGCTACAGGTTTGAGATTTTGTACACCTGTAAAAGTCACGTGACAATAGAATATAGGGTATGTTCCAAAATTTGCTGCGAGCGCTGGCAGCACTTCACCGCGCGTTCTAAATTTCATGACAGCATGCTGCAGCAATACTGGGAAATAATGACATGAATTTTGAATTAATTTTTTGCTGTGACTGCTACCGCTGAAAAGGTGAAGCAGTGGTTAAAGGTTTAGCATTTAACATATACAATAGTAGTAATTTCACCACTCTTTTCATTTTATTTAAAAAACACGTTGAGCAATTTGGCTAAAAAACTACGATAATAAAATGAAATTTATATTTTGAAGAAAAAATACATAGACCGTTTAATTATTGTAATAGATCTTTAATAACGAAAGATTTTTATATAATGCAAGCGAACAAGTATACGAGGTACGCATCCTAGTCAAAACAGTATAGTCTACAATCTCATTGTATTCAAATTGATGTGTATTGTGAGCTGAAACTTTTTAACAGGATTACTGCAAGACAACTACCGAATTATACAACTCTTGACTGTATACGAGGTAAATTCAAGTAAAAAAAGTATAGTATACAATCTCAGTTTATTTGCATAATTGATGTGTGTTCTGAGCTGAAACTTTTTAAAACGATTATTGTAAGACAACTCCCTTAAAATATAAATATAAAATTTAAAAAAAAAAATTTTAATTTTTGTGTATACAACCTCACAATAGTATACCAATTAAGCTCTTAACTTAAACTTAAGCTCTAGAACACAAATTAGAAATTTCAGATCGTTATCTCTTTTCGTTTTTGAGTTATCGTGTTCACGGGCCTAGGCGGACGGCCAAACGTTTATGTCTGCGATCAATATTTTCAAGCGTTACAAAGTCCGGACTAAACTTAATATACCATGTATATTTACATATACCGGGTATAAAAACAAGCATTTATTGAATGAAACTAGAATACAAAACTTATTTCCCGAATCAACACTAGAGATCTATCTCAAATCATTGATTGAACAAATTGGATCGTTATTAAATCTGATTAAAACCAAAAAATCAAAAACATTAATCCACAAAACTTTTCAATAAAGAATCCACTATCATAAATTTCAGTAGAAAATAAATTATGCATAAATTTAAACGACAAAAAAAAGGGAAAAAAGTGTATAACATTTTCATCATCTCAAAATATGAGTATAAAAATTTTTTCTTGGGTATATATCTATATACACATGGCCACAAAAGTTGATGCCTTTTTTTAAATTTTATAGTTACTTTGTGCTTTATTCATTCGGTTTTCGACAAAAAATTTCGAATAAAAGTTGTTACTATTGATTCTTCTAATGGACCACTTTTATCCTAAACATTTTTTCGAAAACCGAATTAAAAAGGCACAAATCAATTATAAAATTTAAAAAAATGACATCAACTTTTGTGGTCCATAGTACATACACACATCTTTGTTCAAAACTTTTTGTGCGAGTCACCACTCCGATCTCCGATCTCTACTCATTGTTTGTACTGATTGGATCTTTATTAAATCTGATTAAAGCACAAAGAAATCAAAAACATTAAACCACGAAACTTTTCAATAAAGAACCCACTATCATAAATTTCCAGTAGAAAATAAATTATGCATAAATTTAAACGACAAAAAAAATGGGAAAACAGTGTAACATTTCCATCATCTCAAATATGAGTATAAAAAATTTTTTCTTGGATATATGTACACTACAGTTCAAAAAAATTAAACCAGTTTAAACTAAGTGCAACTGTATATAATCTAGCTGTTTCCCGCGACTTCAGCCGCATTTATACAAAATGCATTTATATAGTTATCCCTTGTGGTTTATATAAAATTGGAGTCGGTTAAAATTTTTGTTGATTTTATCATTTCCACAGAAACTATACTTCTAAAAAATAACTATAAAATTATTTTATTAAAATTTTGTTTCAATTTTGAAATGTTAACTTTGATTGTCGTTTCCATAGTAACTATAAACTTTAATAGCACACTATAAGGATATCTATATCTATTGAATACGTATTTTTTCTTTTGATTTACTTTACAAATATCGATATTTAACACTAACTAAGAGCTTTAACATAATGTTAGATAGCCTATAGTCTTCCACATGAATATGGCTATTAAAGATTATTAAAATAATCAAAGAGAACTCTAGGTTTTTTGAAATTACATTTCAAATTTTTGGCCCTATTCCTAGAACACTTGTTTGTATTTTATAAATACGTATTTCGACTACAATGTGGTCATCATCAGTATTAATTAGCTAATCGTAACTATCTCTGGGAAATGGAATCAGATATATGTTACTTGTTGCTAATTTGGTGCGTGTCTCACAATGACATTAAAAAAGTTCTTCCTTTTATACAGATTTGACTGAGGGTATAATTTGACCTGAGGATTATTTCAGTTGAATGACTAACGGATTAGATGTGTGGAGAGCCCTACCTCTTTATTGGCGGTATTCTTTGGTGACAATGCGGCTTTTGTATTGTCCCTAAAGTGAGAGTATCGACGCTAACCTTGACATACAGGTATTAAATTTTTATTTTTATTTCGAAAATGGTTTAATTTTATTAAATCGGAGTTTCGAATCGTCTAAATTCATTATCTGTTTTCTCAATTTGTATATGTAGATACTTTCGTATGCATCTAATTCTGTGGAGTTTTGCACCGATTTCAGTAGTTTAAGATTCAATTTTGTGGTTGTTCTCAATAACGTGCGCAGCTTTACACGATTTTTCGGTTCTCCCAAATTTCACATGAGATGTTCTTTGATTGTTTTAATTTTGAAATATCAACTTTGATTGTCTTTTCCATAGTAACTATAAACTTTAATAGCACACTATAAGGATTTCTATATCTATGGAATATATATTGTTTCTTCCTACTTACTTTAAAAATATCGATATTTAACGCTAACTAAGGGTTTTAACGAAATGCTAGATAGCCTATAGCCTTTCTCATGAGTGTAGTAATCTAACGCAAAAAGAATTTTTCAAATCGGACTAGCAGTTTCAGAGATTAGCGCGTTTAAACCTACAAACAATCAATAAAACTCTTCAGTTTTATTATATTAGTATAGATTAATAGATATATTTAGTAATATATACGCTTAGAATGTGAATAACTGGTTCAATTTAGATGAACGAGAGTGTATTCACACATCTATGTTGGATCTTTACGCTATTGTTCTACAAACCTATGAGGCATATAACCAAACAGGGTAACACGAAGAAGATGCTGCTGTACTCTCCGTTTCAATCTATTTTATTGATTTTCTGTCAATGAATATATGTTTGACATATAATACTCTTATCTTTATCTACGAGATGACGACGAAGAAAATGAACGGAAAAAAAACTGACTGTCGTTCAGAACAATATTTCATTTTTTTGTCTGTGTGTGCTGTTGTCGTATAGAACAGCTCACGGTGTTTGTAGTAGTTGATGTTGTTGTTGTTGTTGTGTGTTTTTTAATTTCATCATAGGCGAAAACTTTTGTAGTACCATCAAGTGAAAGGAAAAAAAATTTGTTTTTCAAAAAAAAAATACTGAAAAATATTCTGTGACACAGATGTTAAAACTAAATCTAGGTTTGTTTAGAGCGGTGTTTTGACAGTTTTCATCTCGAAGTATTAAGGAAGTTCCAGCACTGCCTTGCATAATCAGGACAAAAAACCGGTTTGATTTCATTATAGAACAAATACACATTTATATACACATATATATACACATATATATACACATATATATACACATATATATATACAAAATTTTAAACTATTATATTTCGAAAACAAAACGGTAAAACGCGATTTTTTTATTTAATAACTATTTATCTTTACTATCCTATTTATCTATTTATCTTTACTTTGTTATTAATTATCTTGGGTTCTGAACGGTCAAGAAAAAACGTTAAGAGAAAACGTTTATTTTTAGCCGGTGAAAAAAAAAATGAGCAAAATCTGTCGAAAAGTGATTTCATGCTGGAACTCCCTTAATAACAGACACTGATATTCTGATATTTCGAGTCTATATTCCTGCTATTTCGTTTCCGGCTATTTCAGTGTGTCTAGGATTCCAGAGAATTTTTATTGTTGTACTAGCTGTTTCCCGCGACTTCTTCCGCATTATATAACGATTCATATTGTGCTATTATAGTTTATAGTTTATACTATGGAAACGACAATCAAAGTTGACATTTCAAAATTGAAACAAATTTTTAATAATTTTATAGTTATTTTTTAAAAGTATAGTTTCTGTGGAATTGACAAAACAAACAAACATTTTTGAATATAATTTTTTTTCCGACTTACTTTACAAAAATCAATATTTAAGGATAACTAAGAATTCATTTCCGCTGTTAAAGTAATTGCATAATATTATGTAATTTATATTGGTACTTGCTTTTCTTATCACCACAAACGTATGCTACCTCTTTTGAAAGTTTTGAGCGGTGGTTTTTAACGTTCAGCCGTTAAACTAAAATAATTCTTTTTTACAGTTAGGTGGCTTAGTTTTAATGTTTAGCAGAGTTTTTGCTATATAAAAGCTGTATTTGAATGAGAGGTAAAAAACGAAAATCGTGCAAAGAATTCCATCAGCAGATGTTTTAGTGAAGGAATTTCTACGCTAACTTTTTACAAGTCCCTGAGTTTCACGGAGCTGTTATTATAATATATATTATAATATATATAAATATATATATATATATATATATATATATATATATATGTATATATATAAATATATATATATATATATATATATATATATATACATATATATATATATTTATATATATATATATATATATATATATATATATGTATATATATATATATTTGTACAATCGATGATAGATAATAATATGATAATCAATCTGAAACTTTGATCTCAAATAAAACCGTGGGGTGCATTTATTATAAAAATTTTCTTTTATTGACAATCATATCTGCCTTTTGACTGTCCTGTTTTTCCTAAATATTTATTGTTAAATTGTTTGCTATACGCCCCACGGCGTATATTTATTTGAGTCTGATCAAGGTTCTAGAATGATGCATAATATGATTTTCTAGTTTTTAATACATTATCGATTTTACAATAGAACCGTTTCATATTTCAATTTTATCAAATTCTTAAGAAAAGTGAGTTTCCGAGTGAACTTCTTCAAGACTAAAAACTTCCCATAACTTTCCACGACGCTTCCACCTAAATTTCCAATTTCTGTTTCATGTCACAAAGCTAGTAGAACAACCTGAGCAGAACACAATTATAATTGTCTCATAATTAGATGCTAATTAAATGCCCTAATTAATAATTAAATGCTCTCTGTTGTATTGTGTTACCGCATGCTCTGATAGCTTAACATTAAGCTAGCAGAGCAATATTTAAAAAATCAATTATTTATATCTTATTTAATATCAAATTATTAAGCTAATAAAATGCTAATTAAATGCTCTAATTAAAAATTAAATATTCTTTGTTGCACTGTGTAATCGCATACATTAAGCTAGCAGAGCATGCAGTTACACGATGCAACAAATAGCAGGTAATTTTTAATTAGGGCATTTAATTAGCTTAATAATTTGATATTAAATGCAATATAATTAATTGATTTTTTAAATATTGCTTTGCTAGCTTAACATTAAGCTAGCAGAGCATGCGGTAATACAATACAACATAGATCATTTAATTTTTAATTATTGCATTTAATTAGCATTTAATTAGCGTCTAATTATGAGACAATTATAATTGTGTTCTACTCAGGTTGGACACCAAATCACTGCTTAATGGACATCAAATCTGAACACCATTATGCGAACATTTCAATGTTACCATATTATTGTATTCTTATGAGGGTCAAATACGTGAGCAAAGTTTCATGAAAATCAATTAAGTAAAAATAGGTTAAAAGTCTGCAAAATTTGAAGAAAACCAGATACGAAAGTGAATCTAAAACGAGCGAAAAGTATGCTATCCAAAATAACTAAAATTATATACTCTTAAAATGGTTTTGGAATGAGGTTCAATTACTTTTGCCATCAACCATAAAATAATAATTT
The DNA here is from genome assembly GCA_963920215.1 of Nineta flava. NCBI lineage: Eukaryota > Metazoa > Arthropoda > Insecta > Neuroptera > Chrysopidae > Nineta > Nineta flava. The sequence continues at coordinate 94,482,159 of OY986042.1, forward strand.
AAAATATATTTTTCACATAATTTTCTGATAAAAATATGTTTTTCCGATATTTTTTTAATAAAATTTGGCAAATATAATCAATTCAGTTCATATGCTCCCTTATTAATTTTACTTATTCGATATTGTCGATATCGAATCAGAATATTTCAAAAATTATATTCAGAACATAGAATACAGTACGATCCAGTGTTTAAATTAAACTTATTTTTTTCATTGAAAGAATTTTTTCTGAAAGTTATTATTCTGAATGTGATACTTAGAGTTTTTAATTATGACTTAATACAAAAAATTGGGGTAGATCGATTACGAAATCACGTGGGGAGTTATTGAAAATGAGAAAAAATGTTGTATTTAAAAAGGATTGAAAAACTAAATTACCGTAATAATATTAAACATTTTACAGTTTTTAAATTTGAAAAATTTTGACGAGAAAACTAGTCTATTTTTTCGTTACATTTCTTTACAGTCGAATATTTTTGTGTTGGTCAGATTTCAATCACTAATAACTTCAAGATTAATAATGCGTTTAAAGTGGTTCAGACCACAACAAATAGATCATTTCTTTACGTATCTGTCGCGTTGTTTCTTGCCTGTAAAGCCATCGTACAAGTAACGACGCATGTGCGTGAATGGTTACGAATTAGCTGTGTGTAAAGTTCTAAAGTGGTGTAGCATGGAAACGCGTTTAGCTTGAACATTGATTCTGGTGTCATTGTGAAGAACTTGCGGAGCTCTACTACGAGGCTAAGTGAGACAATACACATATTTGCCAGAAGTGTAAAACGGTATGAAATTGAAAATTACCAAAAAATTCAAGATTTTGTCTCAAATGACTCGTGTATATGCTCAAAGGCATCCAACGAGCCTAATGAATGTGAGAGCTGCATTGAAAAAAACAAATTAAAAAAGGGCGAAAAGCGAATAAGTAGCTGGGCCATCGGATATACAGCGACCAGTGATAGTCCAAACGTTTACGGATCATGTGCAGAACGTTTTCAAGAAAAACCTACGGCACGGACCCCAACTGTGCCTTTCTTCTTTTTTGGTCTGTTTAGTAAGCAATATGTTAGTTCAACATCTAATCTTCAAGACTGCACTCCTAACATTACACCCTGTACAAAATGTATACAGATAGTTTAACATGACTTTAAATCGAACAGAAATAACTTTTCACATGAATCACGAAATTTAGTATTCGTTGAAATATATATATATATATATATATATATATATATATATATATATATATATATATCAGAAAATTACAATCATAGTACAAGAATGTTTTCTAAACCGTTTAAATCAGGAAGTTCCTGTTTCTACTACATAAATTACAATTTTACCATGGTGAAATTACCAAGACACAAGAAAAAAAAACTGTAAAAGAAAATTTTGTTGTATTTTGTAAAACAGGTTTTTCTTTATCATCCTTTGTTACCACTTTATGTTTCATAATATTGTATGTACAGAGAGGCTCAACGAAAGTGTATCATACTTTGTGGATAAGTAAATATCATTGTTTCATCACGACATTGTATAAAAATAAAAGCTTCCGTCGGGTGTCTCTTTTAGCCTGTTTTCTATATGCAGCAATCAATCGACTCACAAATTACGATAAACTGATTATCGAAAAAGGTTAATTCGTATAATTTATATATGTACAGTTTTTGCCAAAGAGTTGGAGAAAACAGTTACCTGGAATCCGTTTGATATAGGTGGAAATAAAGTGTTGCAAAAACTTAATCATACAAAAAAAATTCGCTGCAACATATATCGAAATATTATATTTAAGCACAAAATCTGATTTTGATTATCCAATCAAAATTTTGAATAACCAATGTTTTGTATTTCTAAAGGGTTTATTATGAAAATTAGACTAAACCTTTGAAAGATCAATATTATTAACATAAATACAAATCATTCATTTAATGGAGATTGAGTCAACAAAATACATGAAAAATTTCTCAATGTTTGCTTTTAGGAATAAATAAGAAGGAGCAAACATACTCACTCATACATATTTAAAAAATTAAATTTTTACAAGCGTTTATTTAACTTCACTTCCTGTTTGTGAGGGGAAAATATGACAATCGATTTTTCGAATACTTCCAGATATCCGATCGTGCTAAAATGTTGCACACATTTTCTTTTATACCAATCCAATAATGTGGATTAACTGATGATCAAGTTCAAAGATATTCTCTAAAATTTAAATTTGATAAATTCTGAATAGTTCGATAAATATCGGGAATTAGGACACGATGGAAAATTGAAATAAGTTTTGTAGCCTTAAAAACAAAAATAAATAAATTTAAAAAATAATACACTAAAAAGTAGAAAATAATGAACAAACAAAGTTTTTGTTTCCAAACAAGTATTTATTTAATGAACTAAAAAGAAGAAAATAAAATTTGTTTATCCAAATCATCAATATATGACTCTTAACACATGCTTGGAGCGCTCTGGTTTTAAATGTTTAAAATCTATAATATTTAAAACCTAAGCGCTTCAAGCTTTTGTTTAAAGACCCATATTAGTGAGGTGGATAAAAAATTTTACTTTTGTCATTTTAGGTCATTAAATAAAAGCTTGTTTATAAATAAATTGTCTATTAATACATTAAAATAAGGTTATCATGGACATGAATTTATTTAGCAAAATTAATTACTACAGAATTTAAATTAATTTGTATTTTAAGAAATTTTGCTATTAGTTAAACGCTTAAACGAAATCAAAAACGCCAAAAGACCAACTTTGTCTAATTTAACTATTATAAAACCAGTGTTCCCTGTAAACTATGTTAGCTAGATGAAAAGTTTAAATAAATAAAATATTATTCACTTCCTTATCTATATTTGTACTCTTTCTATTCTACTGCAACTTTTTTCTATTCTATACAGTTTGGTTCGCTACAGATTCTCTACTAACACTCGAAATGTGACTTCCCAACTAAAACTCGAAATGTGTATCCTAAAATGTATTAATGTACCAATTTTTTTTTACACACACTGTATAAGATATTTTTTGTCAAAAACAAACAAAAAATCTCAATTTTTTCAGTGTGAAAGATAGATTGAAGCACAAAACACGTTGACGAGAATTCTGAAATGAAATGAGAAATGTTATTCAACTTTAAAAACATCGTTTTAACAGAAACAATCGTGTAAATATAGATGAAATTTTAAATTAATGGTAGTTTTGAATCTTATTATGGTTGCATTCACCAGTCCAAGTGGCCGAGCGGTCTAAGGCGTTATGTCTGCGCAGTATACCTAATTGGAAACTGGGAGATTATGGGTTCGAATCCCGATTTCGGCAGTTTGTTAAGAAAAAAAAAGGACGTATAATTGATGACTAAACTGTTGAAGTATGGACAAGAACGAAGTAACCGGCTATGCTTGCGAATGTTTTCGGCAGTTTCCTTCACGAACTCCAGATGAATATCGGCAAAGTTCCTATCATAGTCGGCAGCAGCCGCATATTCTACCAATTCCTAGTCTATACACAAAATTTCTTCCACTCCACTCACATTCTCACATCCTTAGGCATCCACAATGGACCTTATGGTCGAAGTGTAGCCCGTTCAGGGCAGCCAGTACAATCTATCTATCTATGGTTGCATTAATCGCGGCTTAAAAATAAAACGAAATGGCGTCAGACCAATAAAATCTCATTTCTCTCTATTGGTGTTTGTTCCTTAGGACTGTGACATCCAGCGGCAATAATTAGAAATTGAGAGTAGTATGGCTCAACTGTGATAGTTACTTATGCGTTACTAGAGTTACGATAATAAAATTTTTCTTATTAAATAGATACGTCCCGTAGTTTTGAATAAAAACATAGGTGACATGTGGATAGGCAAAGTGCCTTATAAAGGTTTTGTTTCCTTTTCTAATCCCCGACCAGCAAAGAGGGGTGTTATAAATTTGAATCTGTGGGTCTGTCTGTGGAATCGTAGCTCTCAAACGCGTCGATTTGTGATGCGTTTTTTGTTAGATAGCTGGTTTCTAGCGGTAGTTCTTGGCTACGCTTGTTTAACATCGGTTCAGTCGTTTGAAAATTACCTGCTCTTATCAATATAATGAATAGGCATATTATTAATACGTTAATATTATAATATTAATACGTTGGGGGATTTTTAACTTTTTTGATAATCCGGGTAATTGGAGTTTGGATATTTCTTAGACTTTTTCCACAAAATATATTCTTAAAGATCTTTAATACAATCATTGCAAATAGATTGAACTTTCAAAGATATATCCCTGAAATATCCGAACAAAAACACTGATTATGAAAATAAACTCATAAACTTTCTGATGTTTGCGTATACCATTTTCGAATGTAATTCATTGAATAAACAGATTTATAAAGAGAAGAAGAAAAAACTGAATAGTAACAAGAAAGGAAACATATAAAGTCCGAAAGATATCCAATATACCAAGAAAAACTTTTTCAATAGCACTTTAATATGACAAAATATAAAACGATGTATATAGACTCGTTTGGTTAGTTTGCAAAAAAGCAGGGGAGAATGGTAAGCGGTGTATATTATTGTTGTTGAAAAATTTTATTCTATTTCTACTATAAATTATTGAAAGAAAAAACCGGCCCACAACTTCCGTATTTATACTGTATAGTATGACAAATTTTGCAAACTCAAAAAAAAATATATATATATTGTTCGTTATTATAATTTAAACTATCGCATATTAAAAATGTTTTGAGACAAAGATCATATCATTCTTGAAAAAGCATGAATGATCCCCAAGAAGAAGGTAATAAAAAATTTTTTCGGAGAAAAAGATCGATAAATTTACAAAAAAATGTTTTTTATTTTTGATGTCGTCATCAATTTTTATTTAATTCCTTAATTTTTTATGTCCATTTAAAAACGATTGTATTATTCACATTTTACTAAAATACTAACGACTGTATAAAATTTTAGAAATAATAAATAAAATTCGGAAAAAACACGAAATGAAACAAAACCTTGCACCAATCAAGAGCGACCTTAGAATAGAGTTAAACGTCGGTCAAAGATATATAAGCAAGGAACAACCAAGAAACGTAGTGAAACTGTCACCAAAATTAGCAACGAATAACCTATCCTGAGACAATATAAGAGTAATTTGAATAAGAGTGATGTTAACAAGAGTAAATCGAATGAAAGCAATTTTAACAAGTGTAATTTCAATAAAATTTATTATATTTAAATTTATTTTGTTTAATTTTTTTTTTGTCTATTGATCCCTATTTTCTATCTATTTCTAATTGTCAAAGAGTAAATTACGACTAGCTAATTTATACTGATGATGACTACTTTGTAGTCCAAATACGTATTTATAATACAAAAACTGATCTAGATATTTGGGCGAATTTAAAATTTTATTTCAAAAACCTAGAGATCTCATTAATTATCATTTGATAATCTAATACAAAATGAAACGTTTTAATATATTTCATAGGCAAATACTTTTTGGAATCGACACCAGAGACTAATTGATACCTTAAATTTCCTTGTATACTCGAAAGTTTTTTAAGATGGTAGCGCCGCGTGACCAATAACAAAATTAATATTTTTAATAATATGTTTTATATTTAAACCTCTAACAACTACGTTAATAATTTAGACCGTGTGATAAATATTATTTTAAATTATTCGATGAGTTATACATGAGTTTTAATTAATTCTTAATAATTTTTAATCAGCATAATTTTTAAAAAAAATTTGGTCACTAAAAATATATACAGTTATACAAATATATACCAACTGTGGAGAATTAATACAAATTCAAGAAAAGGATATTTATCAAATTTTAGATAAAATTTCAAATTCGCCCCAATACCTAGATCTGTTTTTGTATTATAAATACGTATTTCGAATACAAAGCAGTCATCATCAATATAAATTAGCTAGCCGTGATTTACTCTTTGACAATTAATTATAAATACATAGAAAATAGAGATCAATAGTCAAAAATAAATAAACAATTAAATTAAATAAATTAAAATATAATAAATTTTATTGAAATTACTCTTGTTAAAATTACTTTCATTCGATTTACTCTTGTTAACATCACTCTTATTAAAATTACTGTTATATTGTCTCAGGAGATGTTATTCGTTTGCTAATTTGGTGGCACTTTCACGCAAAATGCCGCTTTGGTGACACTTTAATACAAAAACTGATCTAGGTATTTGGGGCGAATTTGCAAATTTTACATCAAAAACCTAGAGTTCTCATTAATTATCATTTGATAATCTAATATCGAAAATTTTAGATGTTTAGATGATACAAGGTAATCAATGAATCTCCGCATATTACCATATTCCATATATTGTTAAACATAACTCTCGTTTAACAACATACGGATTTCGCGTGCTATTAAGAATTAATATATGAATTGAAAGATGGGAACACAACATAACTTATTTAAATATTACCAACACAAGGTCCTTTGAAATGGTGCATTAATATAACGTTTCGAAAAATACACACTTTAAAGTGAATCAAACTATACAAAAAATGGAAATCGACGAAAGTCGAATCTAAATTAAATTCCATGGTTGCTGAATTTTTCAATTTTCCTACGGGATTATTCTATCTATCTATCTATCTGTCTATATATCTATATCCAGAGTTGTATGGAAGTGAAAACGATTGAAATATGTTTAAGTTGTTAACTTAATGGAAAATAACTATATTTTATCATTTTACTCTTTCGCCTGTTCTTCTCACATTATCACATTATTTTTATTATTATTTTAAGAAAAATATAATAAAATAACAAACATAAAAAAGATCGAATCGGACGGACTGACACAAAAAGTGAGACAACTTTATATAACTAACTCTGGATTAGAGAATTTTATTTTTCATTCTTCATTCAGTTTGGAATCTAATTTTGACGCATGTACAGTCTGTTTTCAAAAGCATTTCGAATAGGGAATCAATGTTTAATAAATAAATAAGATATTTACTATAAAACCATACATACATACACATACTTACAAATATCTGGTTGCTTGTGGTATGATGTTTGATTGATGTCATTTAAGAGTGGGGAGTTGATGTCCACTTAATTTATAATATTATTATTCATTACATATGCACACACACAATACAGACTACAGAGTACCCCCACTATTTTTATTTCTTTATGAAGCATTGTGTAGATACCATAGTAAATAATATTTAACTTTGATTCTCTATTAGCAAAGTTTTCCAAAATAGACGGTATATCTTTAATCTATTTTTTAACAAGAAATTTTTTTTTTTTTAGTGAGTCAATATTATTAATTGTGGATATATTTAACTTAAACAGCGTACCATCCAAAAAAATTATATATAACTTAAAATAATATCCATTTCTTTCAAATTTTTTATGTGAAAATGTCTATAGCGAGACTATACAAGAATTTAAACGAGGAGTGAAATGAAATTTTCAGATTATACAATGTAACGTTTTTTGTAACGATCGACTATGTGACAGTCGACAATCATCGGCATTTTTAAGGTGGGAGATATCCATTCGTGTTTGTCAACCAATCACATTATTCATAATAAATATCATGTCTGAGTCCTGGACTCAATACTTTTTTATGTAAATTTTGGATACAAAACCCTTATCATATTCGGCATTATTTTAAGTCTTGATGGCTCAAACTTCGACAACCAAAAATTATGAATTCTTTCTGTAAATTGTGTTGTGACAATTCCTAAAAAATGGTTGGATAGCGTTTGAAAACGTTACAAAATACGGAAAGAGCAATGTTCCTCCGTTTGTCAAGATTTTTACCAAACTAAAATTGCAATATTATCCGCGTTAGTATGTGGTACGCGTTAGTAAATATTAACCGCGGTGATATTCCATAAATTTTAGGTAAACTGCCTCTTTTTCGTCAGTTTCAAAGTTTCTGACCAACTTGTTGTTAAATTTCCGGTACGGAACACTGATTGCACGGGAAAGACATAGGCTTGATCGGTATTTCTTCATTTTAGGTAGGGGTAGGCTTTGAAAAAATACCTTTCCGTATAGCAAGTTTGCCACCTTTAAAACTATAGGTTTGTCACCAATTTTAATATTAATTTTGTTTTTGTTGGATCAAAATTTTCCCTGTAAAAGTATAAATTAGAATCATTCGAAAAATTCGGTCAAAAATTATTATTGAAATAAAATTTCTGTGAAATATATTTTTGAAATAAAATGCGAAATTAAAGTAATTAATTCGATTATGTGGATTCATTTTCTTTTATAATTTATTTGTGTCCCATTTTTTTTATGATTTTTGTACATAACTTTATATAGGATGCATGCGTTTTGGGCACTTACACGCTTTTAGCGTTCATACTTATAAGCGCAATTTATTGGCGTTTGTATTGGCTTCTAAACGCTTAAACAGTGCACATGACAGATAACAATCTAACGCTTATACCGTATTCGTTTTGGAAGCTGGTACGATTTGGCAATTAGAATTTTGCTACCCAATCTCCATGGATAAAGAGCCTGTGAGTGTGGTATCTATTGTTGAACTCACCCATTAGTGCGCTTTGTCAACCTACACAGCTTCAAGTTGGACACTAAAAACAACGCTTGATAACGATGTGTGTCCACTCTATCAAATATTTTAAGGATGGATTCCCATAGATAGATAGATAGTTTGTAGAGGCTGCCCTGGACGGGATACACTTTGACCATAAGGTCCATTGTGATGCCTAAGGATGTGAGGATGTGAGTGGAGTGGAAGGAATTTTTGTTTATAGACTAGAAATTGGTAGGATATGAGGCTGCAGCCGACTACGATAGAAACTATGCCGATATTTATCTGGAGTTCGTGAAGGAAACTGCAGAAAACCTTCTCAAGCATAGCCGGTTACTTCAATCTTCTCCATACGCCGACAAGGTTATTGAGGTTCTGTTCCGGGAAGTGATAGTGTGTCCAAGATTCAACGTCTCATATAGATAGAATTTATCGAAATTCGAAGTAGTAAAATTCACGTAAAAGGAAATTTATTATGAGAATTATGTGATTCGCTAACAAAGCATTGACTTCAGATGACCTTTCATATTTCATTAAATACTGCTGATTCTAAATGTTTAAATCACTTTTATTGACCAAAAAAAAAAAATGTTTTATACTTACTAAGCCTATTTCTAGAAAGCAAACCGTTTATCGAACCATATATTTACATGAACTTTTTTTTCATATTTCGTATACGACAATCCATCTTTAAAATGCTTGTGACACAACTTAAAGTATACCCCGTATATAGTAAAAAGTAAAATTTCTAGTAAAAATAAATAAATAAAAAATTGTCCAAAAATGTAAATTTTTCTATATCTAAATGTTTGTTATCATAAAATATATTTTCTGTTTTTTTTTCTGTGAATGTCTTGTATTTTTTTATTTGCAATAAATCTTGTATAAATGTCTTGTGAAAAATTGAAAACAAATAATAATATAAAAAAAATATTTTTTTATTATATTTAATGGAATTTTTAATGCCAAATTTAATAAAATTTTCATCATAATTTAGAAGTAAGAGGTGATTATTCATCGATATTTATCAATTGTGATAGAAAATAATCCATTGTGAACTATTTATTTATAAAAATAATTTTTTTGAAATTGAGTCTTATGTTGATTCCCTTTTTATACCCAGTATATGTAAATATACAAGGTATATTAAGTTTAATCTCGACTTTGTAACGCTTAAAAATGTTGATCGTAGGTATGAATGTTTGGTATATGTGTTCATAAAATGACCTAATTCGGCCATTTCCGCATTACCATTTGTCTGTCCGTGGACACTAACACGTGGACACCGTGGATAACTCAAGAACGAAAAGAGATAACGAGCTGAAATTTTTGTATATGTCTAGGGCAAATAATTAAGGGCAAGTTCGTAAATAGGCAAAATCGGACCATGCTTGGGCAAAATGGTCAAAATTGTCTATCTTTCAAACCGTAAGAGATATAACAAAAATTTAATAACAAAAAATCTTTTTCTTGTTAAAATAAACAACTTTTGTTTGAAATTTTTTCCCGTGAACTCAATAGTTTTCTCATAATTGGTGCTCAAAAGTTTCTCGGAAAGCGAAAAATATATTTTTAAAACCATAAGAGATTTGTTCAAACTTTGATATATAACTCAGTCTATATTGGGTATTCAAACAATTAACTAAGTTAATTGTTACATTACTTGTTTTTTCTCTCATTTATGACTTAACATATCATCGTATATAATCTGTCTGTAATTAATTTATACCAAAGCTTTCCTTAATTTATTTACACAGAATTAGATCAGATAAAGTACGGTATATATTTTTGGTGAGAAATAAAATATACAATTTCTAACTGTGATACAATTAGATGATGGGTAAACTTATAGTACCTTTGAAATTGGGTTGAGTTCTACAACTGTTTTTATCTCGATCGATTGAACTGTCTCAATGGTATTGTGATCTCGATTGACTACCATTTTTATTTCGGTCACATTTTATCCAGCTTGAATATTTTTATCAACCTACGTCGTTTCTTATCATTTTTTCTGTTACTCTAATATTTAAGATTATCCTCGAAGATAATCCTGATATTTAAGATTATCCTCCTATAGGGAAAATCCTCGACTTTTCAAGTATTAAGAGAGATATTCTATATTTAATGTTTTCTTCTTTTTCTAAGAGTATTCCCCCTAACGGATTTTTCTCGTTAACGAATTTGCCCTTTCCTTCTACCGACTAAAATTGTGACGGCTAGCGACAAATACATGGAATATATGTGTATACACTACGTAAATTAAAATAGACCCAATAGCAACATTGTGTAGGGCATCTATCACTGTCTATGCACAGTATGCCACGATATGGTGTTACACTCACAGGACGGACGACGGACAATAACGACGATGTATATATGCACGAGTAAGATACAACTATATATAAATGAGGTTGTTAGAGAGTGATAAGTATAACATAATAGTTATTTATGTTATAATACAATACTGATTGTTTACGTGTAATGTAATGTAATGTAATGTACTATGATATGGTTTACTTTGTCACACGTAAACAATCAGTATATATATATATATATATGCCTCTGTACTATAACCGATCGGAATTAAATTTATTCTGAGAATCTCTGTAGGTTTTTATGATTCGACAAAATTTTGTATAATTCGACATACATTACAGCGATAGAACTAAATTTGTTTTTTTTTTTGGATTTGGATGACGCCGAGATTTTATCTGTGTGAATGTGAATAAAATATTTCTTAAAATCTACTATTTTTGATCATATTTTCTAATTTGGGTATCTATTGCTATTTTGGAAATCTTAATACATACTTCTCCAATGCATACTGTATTAACAATTCATTCTCATAATATTAAATATATTGTACGTAATTTATTGAATACATTTTGATATATCGTTCCTAAAATTATATTTTATTTTAATATTTATTAGCATAAAGTATACAAAGATTACACGATATACTTCTTATCGACATAGAAAGGATGGCGCATAAGTAACGTTATGATTTATTTAATGAATGCGTATTCGTGCATCATTTGGTTTTAACTCGTGAACCAATTGAAGCTTATATGGGAAAAGGTGCAAAGTATGTAAAATTCTTTGCAAAGACCGCCTAGACCTCATCAACTGCTGAGAACGTCGCCTGGTGGAAGTTTCGTGGTTTTCCTCAACACTTTCTTGCACCCGAGCAATGTTCACATCATTTCGAACTGCACGATGTCTTCCAGCACGCGGAAGATCACAGACATTCCCATGTTGCCGAAAACGCTGAACCAATCGGTAAATTGTCGGAACATGAAAGAAATTTCGATATGATCTTTATGTCTGAATAATCGAATGCTGACTTTTAAAATAAACTTGAACAACTTTGGTTCTTTGTTCTGTGCTAAGTCTTTCCATCATAAATTTCCCAAGTTTTCCCAAGTTAATTCTGAAAAACAAGAAAAAAAATACATAAACAAAAAATTTATTCATTCACTAATTAAATCATAACGTTACTTATGCGCCACCCTATATATATATATATATATATATATATATATATATATATATATATATATATATATAAGCAGTCACGGTCAATAGAAAAGATTACCAACTTGACCTCTTTCATTCTCTGTTCGATTTAATAATCTTAAAAAAGGCGGAAGTTACCTACACCCCAGATTATAGTCATATTGTCGTTCTGAAGTTAAAATCAATAAAACTATTCAGAAAAAAAATCATTTAGAAATTTGAAAATAATAACCACTAACGATATTAAATTTCAAATTTTTCCCCAATTCCTAGAACAATTATTTGTATTTTATAAATACGTATTTCGACTACAAGGTAGTCATTATCCGTATGTCCGTATCCGTCTTTTATATGATCGGACTGAGGTATTACCTAAGGGATTACTTATGTTAACCGACCAATTAAAGGATTAAGTGTGTGATGAACCAAACTCACTGCATCGAATGGCGCTAATCCTTTTATGACCATATGGTCTTGTTACTGTTAATCAGAATTTGCATTTGGTCCATTATCTAAATTCATGATTTTTTTTCTTAATGGGCCAATTTCAAATTCTGATTTAATATAATTTAACCATTTTCAAAATTAATACCTGAATGTCTAGGTTAGCTTAATTTATAAAACACAAATAATTGTTTTAGGAATTGGGGAAAAATTTGACATTTAATTTCCAAAAAACCTAGTGTTCTCTTTGATTATCTTAATAATCTTTATACTAACGATTATAAAATTCTGATACCTAAACCAAATTTCATATCATATCACATATCACGGTAGTGCGTGTCGCCAAGTTTCAGTGTAGACAACTACCGTAGTATGTTTTACAGGAAGGGTAAGAGCCGATTCCTAGGACTCTGTATCTCAGAATCCAAAAAAGCTATGAAGCTCAAATTTAAAACGTAGCTTGACACAATTAAAATAATGAAATACCCTGCACCTGAGAAACTTACACAATAAATATATACCAATCATTTTCTCACTTTTGTTAAAAAACTTGGCGCTTACATAGATTTCACTACTACTTGAAGGCGAACATTTTTGTTTTTACTGGTATATCACTACTTTTCGTATGCAAAAACTTGGATCCTCTGACATTTTTGTTTTTGGTGGTATTAAATATATATAAATTGAAATCAATCTATTATTTAAGTACTTGAATGAAATAAAATAATTTCATCGCATTTATAATTCATTGTTCTGTTTTCTTTCTTTTCCAGAGATTTAACTACTAACAATATCACAATAATTGTGGAACGAGCATTTCAAAACTCACCAGAATTAGAAGAATTGTAAGTACCACAGAGATTTTGTTTTTTTATTTTACCGATGTTTAATCGAATAATAATAATAATAAATTATAATTTTTTCTCACGTAATAAATTTTAATAAAACCGATATTAGAACCTTTATACTTAATATCACTAAATGTTCGATCGGCTACACATAGTACATTTATATATATTTATATATTGTGTCATGTCTGATTCCAGACTTTGACAACTATGCTTTTCCAGGATGCTCTGTCCTGGGCTTTATGAATAAGATCTGTGGTGGTTTGAAGTTTTGTAATTGGCAAAATGCTGTTCAAAAATTTTATTCTTTTTCGACCTCTTCCTCTTTTTCCAACCATTTTCCCTGTTAAAGAAAGGTGTTCTAGCTTTTGCATTCGGATGATGTGACCAAGAAATTCCAGTTGCCTTTTTCGAATCCATTTTATTACGCATTTATCTATTCCTGCCTTTTTCCACACTTTATCGTTTGAAACAAAATCTTTCCAACTAATTTTGAAGATTCTTCTCCAAAACCACACTTCGCAAGCTTCGATTTTTTTAGATATACTTTCGCATATAGTCCAAGTTTCACATCCGTATGTTAGAACCGACCACACACAAGTCTTTAAAAGTTTATGTTTAATGTCTAATGTCACTGATTTATTGAAAAGAACTTTTTTTAATTTATTAAATGTTACTTTGGCAAGGGTAATACGTCTGTTTATTTCCTGAATACACTTTCCGTCATTAGTTATTAAGGACCCGAGGTATACATGTTTATCACTTATTTTAATATTTTGGTCATTCAGTTTTAATGAGGTTTCTATTTTGTTCTTTGAAATGACCATTCCCACCGTCTTCCTTGGGTTTATTTCCATACCCCATTTTTTGTTGGCTTCCTGCAAATTATCCAGTAAATACTGCATTTTTTCTTCGCTGTCTGCGATAAGAACTGTATCGTCGGCATACCTAATATTGTTGATATTTTTCCCCCCTATTGTGATACCTTCAATGTTCTTGATATTATCAAAAATTTCTTCGGTGTATATATTGAATAGAGCTGGCGATAATATACATCCTTGCCTCACTCCTTTTTTTATATTGATTTCCTTCGACATACCATTGTTGCTCTTCATTTTCGCTACTTGGGCCCAGTACATTTTCACAATGATCCTTAGGTCTTTGTCGTCTATGTTTGTGTTCTTGAGCACTTCAATAAGTTTTTCATGCTTCACGTTGTCGAAGGCTTTGGTATAGTCCAGGAAGCATAGAAAGATGTCTTTTTGCATTTCCAAGCCCCTCTCCGTAATTTGCCTTAAGATGAATAATGCATTTCTAGTCCCTTTTCCTTTAACAAATCCCATCTGTTCTTCGCTGATCTTTTCCGATATTTTCCGATTTATTCTATTCATGATTATATTAGTAAGAATTTTCATCGTATGGTTAATTATGCTGATTGTTCTGAATTTTTCGCATTCGACCGCTTTATTTTGTTTTAGAATGGTAATGAACGCTGAAGTTAGAAAGTCTTCTGGTATATCGCCTGTTTCATAGATATCATTCAGTATCTGAAGCATTTTCCCAGTCAGCTCTTCATCGAAGCACTTTAACATTTCTGTTGATATGCCATCTGTGCCTACGGCTTTATTGTCTTTCAGTTTTCTGATAGCCTCGGTTACTTCATTTTTTAGAATTGTGTTTCCAGAGTTTCCAGAGAGTACATTTATATAATTATTATAAAAACATTTTCATATCCAACTACATTTCGTAGAAACATGAAATTTGACTAAATTGCGAAAAGTAATTTTGCAAATGGAAACAACATATCACTTAGGTTATTAACTTTCTGATGTGATAACATCTATAGCGATACTATACAAGTATGATTTTATATGGGGAGTGAAATGTAATTTCAGATCTTCACAAGCATAGCCGCTTACTTCGTTCTTGTCCATACGCCGACAGTTTAGTGAATTAACCGCCCCCCTTTTTTTAAATAATTGATAAACTGCCTCCCAGTTCCAAGTGCACACAACGCCTTTACAAGCGCGGCTACTTGGCTGGTAATCTTCATTGAACATTTACACAATTAATATATCTGAAGCTTTCACCTATCACCTACGAAAGCATCTGCACACAATAGGACTCCACAATGGATCCAGCCATATCCTCTTTCATTGCTGGAATCTCTCGGTTTCAGCACATACAAGATATACGGTGCCTTTCACCCCGAGTATATGAACCTTCAGGAAAACCTTATTAAAAAGCTCCTGGCCCTCGTCAAGATATGGGCGAAGCGATTCCCGCCTGCCTGAATCAGAAGGGGGAACACAATGAACCCTAAAGTGCCAATACTGTTTATACCCCAAGACATATCTGTCTAAATCTTTCACCTCTTTCCTGTTGGCCAATTATTACAAAATTTCATCTTTAATATACATATAAAAAATCTGTTGACTTTAAATACACTTAATTAGCTTTTGCCTCACTTAGACAATAAATTTTGCCCATCCTGTACTCGCAATTGTGTATGGATACTTTAAATAAAATAATTTGAAAAATTTAAAACATTTAATAAAATAATCTAAGCTTAATTTCATATTCATTGGATTGGATTTAAAAGATTATAAGCCGAATTCGTGACGACACCCACGTAGCATTTAAACTTGGATTAACCTATAATGTCTAGTCAAATCCTAATACAATTAAATTCATAGTCAATAAACATCAGTTCTGCAGCTCTAGCAAGTCAGTTTTTTTTAGTTAGTAAGGCGAGTAAAGTGCTTGCTCATATAACACTAAAATGTGCATATAGAATTATAATTTAGAACCTCCTCCATTATAAAATCATAATAAATCTAACTGCATATATATATATATGGACAGTTAAAGACAATTAAATATTTCTAATATAAATTTGCCAATAAATACATACATCATTACGTTTTGAGATCTTCTGATCCGAAAAAAAAATGCAAATATGTCTACGTAGGAGGGGATCCAGGTTTGAAAGTTTCTAGCAGAGCTAATAGTTTGTTTCTCACGTTAAATGTGATATCCAAATCCACAACACCTTTTTACACCTTTCAACTATATCCAAAAAATTTCCATATAAATCTTTATAAAATGAAAATAACTAATATTTTTATAATATTAGAATGTAGATTTTTTTAGTATTCCAAATCAAAGTTGGCAAAACGGAACACATATGGAATCATTTCGTTGTCCGCCCATCCTTCAGAAACGATTTTTGCTAAAACTATTCGACGTAATAAATTGAAATTTAGCACAGAATTATAGACGTCAAGTATTCAAAGTAGAATTTTTGTTCGAGAGATTTCACGGGAGAAATTGGAATATGGAAATCACATATTACGTCACACTTTTTTTGACTATATTTGATCCCCTACCCCTTGTCATGCTTAGTCACACATTATGTCACAAGGAAAAACTACCCCCCCCCCCCCCTAATACTAAAGACTGATTATTTTTAAATATATTATAACTACTAATTATTATTTCAAAAGCTCATTTATCAATATACTTAAAAAAACAAAATATAAAACGCAACTGTCAGATTAGAAGTGTGTGGAGCCATCTATACAAAATATAATTAAATATCAAAGACAACTAACTTAATACATTAAAATTGATTTTGAAAACATAAATTGTGACAATACTGTTATAGAAACAAAAAATCCCCACCTCCCCCTAACGTGTCACGTAATATGTGTACGGCCTCTAGTTGATCTAACTTTTTTTCAATTATTTTTTTCATAGAACACTAATTGAGCAAGTATAACTTGTATTTGACCGATTTTTTTTTAGATTGGATATATTTATTATACGTTGAACGTACAGAAGGCGTACATACCGTATATTTTATTAATGTATGATTATTCGTATAGTATACAGCGAAATATATTTTATTTGTATGTACTATACACCACCATAATAATACTCTAATGCACAAGCAATACAGACAGGCCACAGCACAACATTTGACAACGGTGTCAAGGCAAATAAAATTAATATTTAAATTTTAAAAATATCCACTTATCTAATACAGGCATATTTTAACATCTATAATAATAATCATAATAATAATAATATTATTATTTAAAATTTATTACAAAAACAATAAATATTTATTGTAGTAGTTTAACTCTTTTAAATGAAATTCTAATACATATTTTGTTTTTGTAAACAAACAAACATGTTAAGGTATTATAGTCCGACTGTCCTTTCAGTAAAAGTCCAATCAACAATTAAATATAAGATTTTATAAAATAAATATTGTTTATATTTTAAAATTACTAAAAGAAAACTTTGATAATATTAATGTACATAATAATGTTAATGTAAAGTTTAATCGCATAATATATACTTTGATTTGATCAGTAGAGTGATTGGGCATACGCAAAGCACCCGTATAAACACATAAATAGTTATGAAAATACTACTTACGTCGCTTACGTGACAATTTCAATTGTGAAATTGTCACCAAATTAGCGACGAGTAACATATCCTGTAATTTAAATAAGAGTAAAATTAACAGGAATAAATGTGAATGAAGGAAATTTTAACAAGAGTAAATTCAATATAATTTAAAATTTATTATATTTTAAATCTAGTATATTCTAATTTAGTTAATTTTCTATTTATTTTTATTTTTGTCTATTGATCTCGACTTTATATCTATTTCTAATTGCCAAAGAGTAAATTACGACTAGCTAATTTATACTGATGATGACTACATTGTAGTCGAAATACGTATTTATAATACAAAAAACTGATCTAGATAAAGGGGCGAAAATTTTATTCCGAACAAAACCGACAAAGTTATTGTTCCAGTTTGTTAAGTAATATAATTAAGTTCACCGTCAATGTTCATTAATATCTATGATGTGGAATTTTAATAACATAAATATTTAAATTTTAACTCCATACGCATTCTTTGTTTTCTAATATTGTCAATAAGAATATTCTTAGAATTGATTACCAAAAAATCTATTATCATTTAATCTTAATTTATATGTGGCCGCACTATTTTAACAACAAATATTACATTAATTATTATTGATATGAAAAAATTAACTCATCTACCAGATATGAAACCCTGAATCTCTAGATTTCATGCCCAGTGTGCTACCATTACACCACGGATGATATAGATGAATGAGGCAATTATTTCATATAATTGACAGTATTACTTTGTGTATTATTATTATTTGTGTATATTTCCATTACGGTTACGAACATATATTATATTTTCTATGCATAAAATAGATTATGAGTAATGGAGTCCTAGGTCAAAAATCGTACGTTATCTCGGGACCGTTGGAAACAACTCTGATTTGAATGATTATGTTTGAAAATTAAGATATTAAGGTTATTTCATACAAACACGACAGTCGTATAAACGACATTTAGCCAAGCACGACAGTAATCTTAGATCTATTCACATAAACCCGACTAGCAGCCCAGCATATCGGACCAATTCGACCATTTCCACATTTTTTCAATTTTTCTTCAGTCGTTTACAAACACGGAGCGGGATCAGTAACTATCTTGTATCTTGTATTATAGACGTTTAAAATAAAAAAATAAAAAATTGGGGCATTCAACGTTATTTTTGGGGAGTTGACAAAATATGAATAAAAATTTTTTAACTATTTTCGTAGTATGAGTGTTGCAATTTTCGACGACCGTCTTGCACGAAAATACAACACTGTTCAACGCCAGAACACGTCATTCAGAGAATGTATCCCGCCTAAACATGGTGAACTGGCAAAGTGCAGACTACCGTACGAACGTATCGGTATCGGGTAGATGTGAAGCGCTCCATTTATACCTCCACTACACTGGCTCGGCTAGACTCAAGGGACAAGACAGCAATGGGAGTTGTCGGGCCCATTAGCGGCTGCCCGACTGTCATCTGTCGGTTAATGAACTACGACACAACGCCGGCCTAATGTGAAACATCTCATTACTTTTAAAACCTTTGCATCGTGTAACCGGTGTCATTTACACCATTGCCCCAGGTTACTGTAAAATAAGCCTAAAAGCTTTACAAATCAGACATTGTCCATCTTGCTAAAACACGATTTAATTTATCGTAGAGATTATATATAAACAAAGCAAATAAAAAAGGTTCCATACAGTTGTGTACTATATCCAGCACATTAACGTCCTTAATAAACTTGATTGTTTTGATATACTTCCCGGAGTCTTAAAAAAACTTTTGTTTTCTGGCAAAACTCTGTTTATAATCAGCTATGTTATATGGACTACATACGAGTTTAATCCAATGAAAAACATTATTCGAAAAAGATTAAGCCTCGAAACCTTGTGACCTTTTAGTCTATTTCGTAGATCCCTAGTTTCATAAAAGCATTATGTAAATTTTTTTTTTAATTTGATATTTTTTACTATGGAAAATTTTATGAAAATATTACACACACAACCTTATAAAAAGGAAATTCACCAGTGTGTACCGTCATTCATCATTTTTTCGTATGTAATAAATTTTTTCCAAAAAAAAAATATTTTTTTTTTCTTGTATAGAAAAATTTCTTGTATAGGCCGTTTATATATTTATTTTTATGCATACGCTTTCTTATCATTTACGTACGTCCTGAAATAAATATACTAAACCTAAACTTTATTTTCCTACCCACCCACGCGTCACGACGATACACCGATAAAAATAATATAAAAAAAGGAGCAACAACAAATATCTTTCAATATCATTTGCTACCAGAATCCAAAATTAACTATTTTATACATTGAGAACAGAATATTACAGATAAAAACAAACAAAATCAATCTGTCAAGTGGGAATCGTACCACATACAATGTGTATGTCGTACACATTGGGTAAAATGCCTTTTCGAACATATTTGATATGGAACTGCTCTTTTAAATAATTTTAAAATGCTAATTGTAATTGGTTTATGGGGACGTATTTAAAGTAGTTCACTTCCTTAAACTCATTTTTTTATACACAGTATATAATATATGCCAGGGTATATTATGTTTTGTCCCGAATTTGTAACGTTTTTTAATTTTGGTATAGATGTTCATAAAATGACCTTATTAGTTCATTTCCGCAAAGTTGCCCGTCCGTTCGTAAACACGATAACTCCAAAACGAAAAAAGATTAGGAGCTGAAATTTCACAAGTGTGTTCTACAGCTAAAAAGTCGGAAAAAGATAAAACTACAACTAAAAGGAAAATCGGAAAATGTCCAATTTCGGGGAAAAAAGGGCAACTGTTTTTATTAACCGTAAGAGAAACCGTAAGAGATAGAAGAAAAACTTAAACAAAAACAAGTAAAAATAATAACCAACTGAATTAATTGCTTAAATACCCGGTATATACTAAATTTATGTAAAAAAAGATTATAACAAAAGTTGTTTATTTTTAATAAAACATTTTTTGTCCTTGCATATTTGTTCTATCTCTTACAGTTTCAAACTGGACAGTGCTGCCCATTTTGGCCAAACATGGTCCAATTTTGCCAATTTTGTCCTTACTTTTAAACCCTAGAACTAAATATATGTATAATACTACATACAGTAACAATTTGAATGTTTCAACTGGTTCAATTTTTATGAACTGGAGTGTACTTCATCTAATAATACAAAAAAATGAATTTATAGTTAATCCAAAATTTTATATGGTTTCTTCAACAGCATTTATAAAAATAATTACGTTCGAATTTTTCTCATTCGTACATTTTTGATACGGTACTCTAGAAAAACACTCACCCGAAAAAAAAAGAAAGTACATACAACGTTTTTAGTATCGTTAAAACAACAGACGTTGGCTATAAAATACCTTTTGGCTTATTTTTTTTATCACCCTTGATCATAAAAAGTAAATATCTCTTCAATAATGACCATTGAATTGGGTTTTAAATTTAAGTATCATTTCTTGTAAATAAAATAACAACTAGGCGAAAAACTGTGTGGCTTTTATTATATAAATACACACCCTTAACGAAAACGGGAGAAGAGTATCTCTTAACTTTTAGTGCAGTGGTTTATTAAATTGTTAGATTTATTTATTTTTCAATTTACAAAAAAAAAATATAAAATAAAATAAAATGATACTCGAGAACAAAAGTTGTTCGGCTAATAAAACTGATTTTTATTATTTAAAAAAAAAAAATTATAGTTGTTTTTCAGTTTCTAACACGTTTTTATTAGCACATACTATAGACCGCAAAAGTTGATGTTAGTTTTGCAAATTTTATAAATGATTTGTGCCTTATTGATTCGGGTTTTCGAAAAAATGCTTCGCATAAAAGTTGCTCATTAGAAATATAGTAACAACCTTTATTCGAAAATTTTTTTCGTAAACCGAATGAATAAGGCAAAAATTAACTATAAAATTTAAAAAAATAGCATCAACATTTGTGGCCAAGTGTACATACTACCAACCATGTAAGCAAATTGTGTAGCTCACTTTTCACCCAATTGTCATATCGAAGTTTTGCAAATTCCATGGAAGATATTAATTATAGGGTGGCGCAAAACTAACGTTATGGTTTAATTAGTGAATAATTTATAATTTTTTATCAGAATTAACTTTGAAAACCTTGGGAAATTTATGATGGAAACCTTGGGAAATCTTTGATCATCACAGAACAAAGAACCAAAGTTGTTTAATTTTATTTTGAAAGTCAGCTTTCGATTATTCAGACACAAAGATCATATCGAAATTTCTTTCATGTTCCGACAATAGGGAATATGCATGAAAATTTTTTTTGAAATTCCCGATTAGACAAAGAGGGTGATAGCCCTCTTGATATGTTATGTGACGTCATATTACACTTTCACCATTTAAAATACACGTAAAACTCCGTTTTTTAGTATTTTTGCAAGAAAGAGACAGATAATAATCTTTAAAAGCTTATAGCTTCCTTGATATTTGTCGAATTTTAATTTCGTTTTTAAATATTATTACAGTATTAACAGTATTTTCATATTCTGAAAATAAATGTGAAAAAAAATTTGCATGCATATTCCCTATTTACCGATTGGTTCAGCGTTGTCGGCAACATGGGGCTGTCTGTGATCTTCCGCGTGCTGGAAGACCTCGTGCAGTTTGAAATGATGTGAACATTGCTCGGGTGCAAACAAGTGTTGAAAAAAACCCCGAAACTTCCACCAGGCGACGTTCTCAGCAGTAGGTGATGTATAGACGATCTTTGCAGAGTATTTTACATATGCTACACCTTTTCCCATATAAGATTCAATTGGTTCACGAGTTAAAACCGAGTTAAATACGCGTTCATTAAATAAATCATAACGTTACTTATGCGCCAACCTGTACATTTACTGAACTCAGGATGGAATTCAAAAAAACTCCAACAAATAGAAATTACAAATATGGTGGAGGCGCTAGTAAAATAGTGTGTAAAAAATATTACACGTTTGATACACCAATGTTTAGTACACCCTTAAAATAAACGCTGTAGAAAGCAAAAAACTTAAAATTGTAAAGGCGTGGGACATTTTGTGTTCTTTCAAAATTTTTTTGAAATACCAAAAAGAAGAAATCTGAGATATATTTAACTTAATCAAATTAAATTTAAGGCTAATGTGAAGTTAAGGAGGTTCCAGCACTGTCTTATATAAAATGGACACAAAACCGGTTTAGTTTTATTATAGAACAAATACATGTATACACACACACAACACATAGATATATTCACTATTCATATATACAAATAAATGTAATTAAATAATTTTAAACTTTGGTATTTCGAAAACAAAACGGTAAAACACGATTTTTTTTTAAATTTAATTAATAAATATTTATCTTTAATAGATGGGCGGTTATGGATTTGTACATGCTTCTACTGAGAGAGAGTGAGAGAGAATGATTACTTTGCTATTAATTATCTCGCGTTCTAAACGGTCAAAAATTCTGAAACTTCGGGATTTATAAGAAAATGTTATTTTTAGCCTGTGAAAAAAACAATGAGCAAAATCTGTCGAAAAGTGGTTTTATGTTGGAACATCCTTAAGGCATAAATAGTTTAGTATAGACAATTTATATTAAAATGTTGGAAGGTCTTGAGATGGCAATTTCAAAGAATATCCAAAAATATTTTTTACATCCACTACTTTATGAGAATCTAGTTTATATTGCAGAGAAAAGTGGAAAAGCGTGTGGACAAAAATATAAAAACGTGTTCACTGCGCAAGGCATAACTCAGCACCAATCAGTTGCGGTCTTAGAATAGCATCTAAAGTCATAACATATATAAGTAGCGTAAACCCAAGATAGTTTGTGAAAATGTCACCAAATTAGTAACAAGTAACATATCCTGCGACAATATAAGAGTAATTTTAATAAGAGTAAAATTAACAGGAACAAATGTGAATGAAGGAAATTTTAACAAGAGCAATTTCAATATAATTTAAAATTTATTATATTTTAAATCTAGTATATTTTAATCTAGTTAATTTTCTATATATTTTTATTTTTGTCTGTTGATCTCGACTTTATATCTATCGCTAATTGTCAAAGAGTAAAGTACGACTAGCTAATTTATACTGATGATGACTACATTGTAGTCGAAATACGTATTTATAATACAAAAAACTGATCTAGGTAAAGGGGCCGAATTTGAAATTTTAATTCAAAAACCTAGAGTTCTCACTAATTATCATTCGATAATATAATGTTTAGAGTAACTCATATAAATCGATATCTGTTAATTTATTTCACTGACCTCTTATTAACTGGACAGTTATCCTATGTTACGTCATTCCGGGCAGTCGGAAATAGACTAATTAAATAATTTTTTGAACACCTATACCTTCCTTCTATAATTCATATTTTCAATCGTTACAAAGTCGAGAATAAACCCTTATAATACCCTTGTTTATACTGTATGTAGTATATAGAGTGAAAGTAATAACATAAAAATAAATTTTAAGCCTCTTTTTATTAAAAATTGTTTTTTCATACATTTTTTAATTGGATTAATTCGTTTATTTTGTACATGTTCACAGAGTGAATCACCACACACAAAGCCCATTCATTTGTACAACATGATCTTTTAAACCAATTATATGACATTCGTTTGATCAAACGACGATTTTAGTCATTTGGTTTAATTAAAAGTTAATATGTATGTAATAAATAAATAAGTAATATAAAGTTCATTCATTTATACCGTCATATAGTGGAGAATTACCTACTTCACAATTTTATTATCATTATTGTATGCAATAATAATATTCAAGGCAATGGCACGTCAAATTTGGACGGAAAGGCAACCGGATGGTGAGTGGTAATATGGGTCTTTATAAGTGATAGATAGATTGAAGAGGCTCCCCTGGACGGGCTACACTTTGACCATAAGGTCCATTGTGATACCGAAGGATGTGAGTGAAGTGGAAAAAACTTTCGTGTATAGTTTAGGAATTAGTAGGATATGAGGCTGCAGCCGACTATGATAGGAACTATGCCGATTTTCATCTGGAGTTCGTGAAGGGAACTGCAGAAAACCATCTCAAGCATAGCCGGTTACTTGGTTCTTGTCCATACGCCGACAGTTTAGTCAATTAACCGCCCCCTTTTTTTCTTAATAATTGACAAACTGCCGATGTCGGGGATTCGAACCTATAACCTGCCAGTTTCCAAGTAGGCATACTGCACAGACATAACGTCTTAGATTGCTCGGCCACTTGGACTGGTCTTGAAGTGATACTGAACCTCCCCGTACCGTCCGATTGGAACGTAAATGAACAGGGGCGGAGATAGGGGGAGGTAAAATTTCGGATGAAAATGCG
This sequence comes from Nineta flava, assembly GCA_963920215.1. Lineage (NCBI taxonomy): Eukaryota > Metazoa > Arthropoda > Insecta > Neuroptera > Chrysopidae > Nineta > Nineta flava. The sequence continues at coordinate 94,507,303 of OY986042.1, forward strand.
ATTGCTTTGAAGTTTATACCCTATTTATATAATAAAATTTTTTTGCTATTCGAAACACGTTTTCGCACTTGCGAATTTAGAAAAAAAAAGTTATGAGGCAAAATTAGTGAGCTTATTTATTGGTACCAGTATATATTGTAAAAAAAATGCTTTCCGATCCTAATGGGCAGTATCTGAGAACAAGCCCTTCAAAGTCGCCAAAAAACCGATTTTTTTGCAATTTTTTTAACAAAAATCGAAAAAAAATAGTTAAAATTGTTTAAATCGGATGGCATTCGAAATTTAAGCTCTAATAAGTGCAAGGAATTGTGTGCATCAATGCCATCCGGTTTTGATAAAATTCACCCTCATTTTCGCCACCTCCAAACATCGTTATACTTGAAATAATGTCATTGGTTTCATATTATTCTTGAAACAAACTCCTTACCGATGATTAAGTGAAAATGCGGGTGAATTTTATCTCCACTCCCGTCCATTTGGGGTCCATCGGACGGTACGGGAAGTTCAGTATAACTTCAAGACCTAGATTACCACTTGCCATCCGGTTGCCTCCCCGTCCAAATTTGTCGTGCCATTGCTTTAACTATAAATACTATTTTCTACACTTGTTTACTAAACACAAACATCAAACCGTTCGTTCTCCCAATGAGAGGATTAAATTTATATTATTCAAACGCATTTATATGATTATTGTGTATCTAAAAATTTACTACTGAAAGTACCTATTAACATTCATAAAAAATAAAATAAAAAAAGGCCATCTGGCGTATACATCATACAACCTCTATACGCAGGCTACAAACACTCTTTTAGTCGATAATGTCAAACAGGAAAAGGCATTTGTACTTTTCTGGGTTCAAACAAAATAAGATTTCTAAACATTTATATAATAATAAACCATATTTTGACAAAATGGAAACCCGACTTCAAAAATCAAATATTCTATAACAAAAAATGCACTAAAAAGTAAAAAAATAATTGCATATTCTTGTGGCAATTTTATTGCACCTAAGCAAACATTTTTAAATATATATATACAATTATTGTTATTTTTGGAGGCGGTGTCAGCATAGAGAAATTCACATAACTTTTGGACACCGCCTCCAAAAATAATTGTATGTATATATATATTTAAAAATGTTTGCATAGGTGAACTAAAATTTGTATAAGAATATGCAATTATTTTTTTAATTTTTAGTGCATTTTTTGTTATAGAATATTTGATTTTTGAAGTCGGGTTTCCATTTTGTCAAAATATGGTTTATTTCTCGCTTTTTAGTGACTTTGAAGTTCTATAATTGATTTAATTTGTCTAAATATGAGTAGACCTACTAATTTTTAGTGCATTTTTTTATAACAGATTTTCAGTTTTTTTTACATGCATTTTGTTTTTTTTTTGTAAAAAATTTTTTACAAATTTTTTGTAAAATAGTCGGTTTTTAAAAAAATTTTCTTATTTTCCTATTATGAATAAGTATACCCTTTCAAAAAAAAAAAATTTTGCAGAAATCGGTTATCACATATAAAATGAGGATTTTCCTCGATTTCCCGGGGATCCCCTCATCAGAATGCGATTTGGTGCCAATGGGACCAATGGGAAACCAAACCCTTTAAAACAAAAAAAAAATTCAAAATCGGTTCATAAATGACCGAGTTCAGAGGTAACACACATTAAAAAAATATTTAAAAAATACAGACGTATTGAGAACCATCCTCCTTTTTGAAGTTGGGTTAAAAATAAATAAATTCATTACGCAGGTCAACTTAGTGAATTTCGGGTTTGAATCATGGTTTTTCCGATGTAGGTGAAAGACTACCAAACTCATTTACTCAATTCTCTAGCACTTTTGTTATGAAAATGGTATTTTGGTATCCAGAAATCACATAAATATTTCGTGATAACTCGATACTGTTTTAGGCAAGCAACATGAACCCTCCCTCCGTAGTATATTGTATATATAGAGGTAAAAGACGAGTATCAAATGAAAAAGACTTTTATAATGTTAAAACAGTACCTAATTAAAAGTTTTATTTTTAGTATATTAATTACAAATACTAATAATTATCGTACAAATGTTATTTTATGGATGTGTATTGTATAGTCAAACAGTTAAAAGAGAACAACTTTTAGCGAATTTCCTGAAGAGAAATAGAGCTATTGGTCCCGTACCAAAGTCCTAATTTTGCAAAAATTTCTTCAAATGTCCATCGATCCTACTGTATATATGTATGTATGGATGTATGGTCACAGTTTTAATCCGGTTTGAATAAAATTGGGTATGTGGAGTGCTTTTGGTATTTGAACGGTCAAGTTCGTTAATGATCAAAATCAGACAACGGAAAGGGGGGGGAGGTTAGGGGGATTAGTGGAAACACAATATTTGGTATATCTGTCTTAATGTTGGAAAAATCGAAAATTGTCTCAAAAGTGAAGTTATAGATAATTAAATTTACTAGTTAGTTTTAGTTCGTATCATTTTTTCTATTACCCTAATATTTTCAGGAATATTTACGAATTGAAATTGAAAGTTAAATTCCTAAATATCTCTGTACACATTAGAGTTTGAGAAAAAATAATCAGGTATGAATTGTAACAAACATGATTTTCTACAACATTACTCCTTATACATTTTTCGATTCTTTTAATATTGGGAGAGATATTTTCTGTTTTCTTCTTTCTCTATGACCCGCTTCTCCCTCGACCTAAAAAATATAAAGGCGTGGGACTTTGCTTATTTGCCATTTATTTAAAAACTTGCAAATACCAAAATCATATCAGATACGACATTTCATTTTGATCAGACTAAAAATGTGACCGCTAGAGATTGATTTATCTATTCTAAGGAAATTCGCAGTTGCCACAAGGTTGAAGCAGCTCGTGCGTAACGAATTTTTTTTATATCAGAATTACGATCTAAAAGGCGAGTAAACTAGCGAATAGCCAGAAGCAATTTCGGAACTGAGCAATGCTTTTTCGATTTTAATGATGTTTCTGTAAAATGTTCAAAATTGAATATATCAAAAAAGTCTACATCAGATAAGTGTAAAACTTCAAATTTTCTTGGAGATTTTTTTTGGAAAGTCCCACAAAAAATACTTTTTTCTTAACATTACTTTTTTTGGGATCTTCGGATGCCCAAAGGAACACAATCCAAATATTTAAGCTAGTTTTATCTCTTTACATTTTTTGAGTTTTCATGTTGAGTAATTAGCTTCTTTTTTTTGGCCTGAACAAAAAATTTCTGTTTACTTCGATCAATATTTTCAACCGTTCAAACAACAAACTTCAGACCATATATACAGGGTATAAAAAGCTCACAGCAATTTCAAGTTTCTAGATATTCTTGGAAGAAATTAATTAGACAATATAATGTCGTATTAATGTTTTAAGAACATTATTATTTTGTAAATTGTACAATTAAATAGTTAAGTGCGTGATGATTTTATTATGAGATCATCGTAAAATATTCATTAAAGTAAGTTGGTTATTTAATTGCAACCAATTAACTTTGTTAGGAGATTATTTTATACATTTAATATTATAGTTTTACTAGTACTATCTACAGTGGGTTATCAAATTATTAGACACAGGCTTAATTTTTTACAATTTGTTTTTATCGGTAAATCACTGCTCAAAAAAAGAAATTTATGATTTTTCATATCAAGCTTTTGAACGAATATTATTGTTCTAAAAAAAAAAAAAAAAAAAAAACAATTTAAAAAAACATAGAAAACTTATAAATCCTTGGCATGAATCCCTGGCATCCCTGGCATGAATCCGAACATGTCATAAAATTCAATGTTGGGAAGAAAGTATTTTTTGTGGTACCTTATCATTGTTTATAAAACTTTGGGAAAATATACTTTGAAGCTTTCTAAAGGAATATCTCCATGGGTACAAGATAGATAGATAGATAGATACATCTTGGGGTCTAAAAAGTACTGCACGTCGACCTTATGATCCATTGTGCTCCCCCTTCTACTTCAGTCCAACGAGATTCGCTTCTCCCATATACTGTCAATAGCCGGAGGCTTGCTTATCAGGTCTTCCTGAAGATTCATATATTCGGGGTGAGATGGACCAAATATCCTGTATCTGCTGTAACCCAAAGGTTCGCAGTCAAGGATAATGTGGCTGGATGTTTCTTTCTCTTCGCCACACAATCTGCACACAATAGACCCTTTATGGAGTCCCATACCTAGCTTATATATGGATAAAAAATTCTCTCACAAATAGAAACAAAAAATGCGGAAATGGACAAATTAGGTCATTTTATGGATTAATACCGAAACTATACAATTTTTGTTTGCGATTACTTTTTTCCACCGTTACAAAGTTGGGAGTAAATTGCAAATGTATTACAACATATCCAAAATGACTGAAATTCTTTTGAACTGCTTATTGATAGTTCTTTTATGAAACTGAAAATTGTCCAAAAGAAAATTAAATGAAAAACATGTAATGTAACAACTAACTGAGTTAATTGTTTGACTACCCAGTATATACTGAGTACATACCCAGTATATACAAAAAATTTTTCTATCTCTACGGTTTCAAAGTTGTGTATTTTCTCCTCTGGCGGGGGAAAGCCGTTCCGATTTTGCCTATCAACGAAATCGGCCTTACTTTTTTGCTCTAGAACACACACAAAAATTTCAGCTCATTATCTCTTTTCGTTCTTGAGTTATGCGGAGATGGAATAATTAGGTAATTAGTACATTAGGTGTTAATAGGATTAATTAGGTGTTAATAAACCAATTGCAAAAATTTTTTCCTGCGATCAATATTTTCAAGCGTTACAAAGTCGGAACTTAACTTAACATACACTGAATATTTACATAATACTGGGTATAATAATTATTTGACATAAATTTCCTATGCTCTGTCTATAAGAAATTTTGGAAGTCCGGACTACGCCGGATTATTAAGCTAGCCTATATAACCTAATCATATATCAGGTATAACACTTGTTATACCTGATATATGATTGCTTGTCGGATGTGTGATATCCTTTCATATCTCAAAAACTATTTGGCTTAGGAAGTTGAAATTTTACATGCAGATACATGTTAGCTCAAAGATCAGCATGTCAATATATCCTACAAGAAAACTGTTCTTTGTTTAATTTCTCCCATTATCGAAATAAATATTCTGTTTATATGTCATTATATTATATATTTATATAACATATAATCAATATTTTGGTCATTAGTAATTAACGTTGTCTTTAAGTATTACATACATAAATTATGTATGTAATTATCTAATTTATATAGTATATATATATATATATATATATATATATATATATATATATATATATATATATTGATAAGGACTTTTAATAACTCTTATAATTTAAAAATTTGTGTCACTTTTCAATCAATTTCTTGAGTAACCACAAATAGCAGTTTATTAATTATTGAATAAAAAAAATATTTGACAATAAGTAGATTCCAAAAACCACATTTCCTTCTTCAGAATATTCCTTTTGAAATTGTTTTCTGTAAATGGACTTGTATTTTCGAAACTAAATAAAAAACTATAGTCAAAATAAAAATATTGTTATACGAAATTCTCAAATATTTGGTTTATTTAATAGTTATAATGGATTTCCATCGAGTAAAAACGTAATCAATACAAAACAGTTTATACCATTTTACTTTCAAGCGACAACGGGAATTAGAAAATAATAATAGTCGATTTTGTGAAGAAAATCGATTCTATTTCACTTAAAGTGTGTAAAAAATACAGAAATATTTATAACAGTCAATTATAAATTAACAGTTGTACATAGTTGTATTGTATTAAAAAGACGCAATTAATTGTAAATTTTTTTTTCAAATCAAATAAAATTCAGGTTTGAATAAAATCATAAAGTTTTTGTTTTACTTAATGTTTTTTTCATAGTGCGTGTTGTCCAATTGACATAAATTTAGTAAACTTTTACTAATATTTTGTGTTTTTTGGTGTGTCGAGTATCGAAATCTGTTTCTACAGCGCTCCTTTTTCAAAAGAAGTTTAGATCCGTTCTGTATATCTATATAGTTTTATGGACAGTTTTGCAAACCTGAACCTGAAATAGTGGTATACACAAATACCTTATACCACCCATACATACAATAAGAATGTGTTTATTACAGTAAAACGTATTATATGAGCTTATTGGAATTTCTTTTTATTCCTAATATATGTTATATATTTATATAAATGGTAAAATAGTAAACAACATTCAAAATAGTCGTCTGTCTCTGTCTGTGGGTCTGTGTGTGTGTGTGTCATAACAAAGAATAATAGTAACAATCTATGAGAGAAGAAATACAGGCCTTATTTTTAGTATTATTTTCTTCAATATATATTTTAACTTATTTAGAAAAGAAAAATGTTTATTTATACAAGATGTAACAAGATAAACGATATATTTTACTCCGGGTGATAGATAATCAAAGTATATATTTTAACCTCTATATAATATATACACAGCCATTACTATTTTGAATAATTAATTAAACTTATATCAAATCAACCATGATTATCAATAACCAATTGGAAAAGATTTGTTTCTCATGAATTGATAAAGATTGATTAAACAATAGCATCATTTTTTCAGTAGTAATAAATTACGTAACACTCTAGATTTCGTTCCCACCATTCAATTATCTCAATGTAAGATTTGACTAAGAAGCAATAAAATTATATTTTAAAAAGAAATTATATTTATTTGGTTGGGGGGGGGGGGGGGTCATGACTTTCGTAAATATAATTTCACATTAAAAAAATAATTTTTCTCGAAATAGTATAGATAGTATAAACATTTTCATGAAACACAATGTATATACATTATTTATTCTATACGTAAACTCTATTGGTGTTTCTTTTTCTTTATTTTACTAATAATACTCCATTCTTATTTTAGATACATTTCTACGGAATCGATCATAACATATAATATCTCCAATTTGACTCCTTAAATATATCTATGTATTGTGTCGTTTTATTTTCCTGATTTTTTTTTCGGTATATTTTGTTACATTCATTATTAGTGGAGTAACTATAGAGTTTTTCCTCGGAACTGATTAATCCTGCTTCGAGTATAATGATTTTTGAAGTTTCTCTCGGTAGAGTTGGATTACATTTTGAGGATTGGTTATCTCACGTTTTTTAGCCAAGTAACCAAACGTGAAAAAATGGTCTAAAAGAACGATAAGTAATCACTGTAAGCACGTAAGGCTAAAAACCCCTTAAAATCGGCCTTACGCACTTCCGTGCTCTAGATATATAGCTAATAAGAGAAACAACCATAAGCTACTCCTACAAGCCAATACGAGTTAAATGCCCGGAATACACGAAGCTAGTTTTTCAAGCTAGGTATTCCCAGCTACCTTCCTAGTTCTTTCTATTGGTACAAGCTAGAATGGTTTACATGATACTAGGAAATTTTAAGCCAGTATCATTACTATCGCGATACTGTGTATGAGTAATTTATAAGTGTCAATTTATTATTATTTATTATTTATATTAAAAATATTATAATTAATATTAAAATATTATATATTATAATTTATTATTTATAAGTGTTTTAATCGAAGTTAAGTGAACAAATAATATCGTTAGAAATGAACAACATTTGCAGATAATTACATTTGTAGCAGAAGCCCGATTATTGTTTCCAAAAACATACAGAAAAGTTGCAAAAAGATATTTTAAATACAAATACTTTTTATTATACCGATATCAGTTTATTTTACAAAAAAAAAAAACGAAAAAAGTGAAATATTGAATTCATATTATTTTAGAGTCAGGAACTGGTGCCTAATAAAGTCCACTTTTTGTAAAATGACTATAAAAATGTGAAATTGCGTAATAAACAAATTATGAAAAATCATCCATTCCTTAATCCTTCCATTGTAATAAATATTTATTACTTCGCACAACATATTAGCCGAAAATACGCTGGCCCTTGTTAGATCTATTAAAAAAACAAACTGCATTAAATCAAAAAATTATCATTATATTTTAAAATATCCTCTGTTACTGTGTACAACTTAATATCGAAATCATTTTATTTTATTTTTTATCACAAACCATTCTGGGTTTTTCAATTTCAAAATATCATTCGTTTTTTAGATAAGGTAACTCCACTACAAAGATATATTTTCTTCAAACCATTCAGTTAAAGTGACTCCACTATTCAGACATATAGACTTCGCAAACTAATTATGTCTGGAAAAAAATAACAAAGATATTTTTTGTGTATAATATGGCGGATATATATGAGAAAAAAATAACAAAATCATAATAATTTATAGCCCATTTTATATGAATCATATAGAATATTCGAAATCGAAAATGAACGATTTCTAGGTTAATAGTCTAATTCCTGAAACATATTGTATAAAATAAGTCCAATACTTTTCAATAACAGTCTTTTTATCGTTTTCTTTTACCCTTAATTTAAATCCAGACCCTTAGACGGCGGTCAGTTGAATCAACGTTTATCTTTTGAAATTTAAAGAAAACTTGAAAAACTCATCGATTATTGGTAAAGTTACGCATGACGCCATATTCCAAAATGGCAGCTTTAGTAAGGCTACATTTAAACAATTAGTTATATATTTCATAAAAACAGATTTTTTGTTTATTTTATTAACATCACTCTATCAACGCATATGTAACTATCACAGTTGAGTCACAAGACTCTAATTATTGCAACCAGATGGTATAGTCCTTAGGATTAAACACCAATACATAACTGTCACTTCTGAATTCGTTTCTGCAAAATTAGAGCACTTAGAAAATACACTTGAAAATGCTGTAATAACTCAGTATAAGATGGCTTTTCCATAGTTAATTTTTACTTGATGCTATGTATAAAAACGAATAACCCTGTACATAAAAGTTTAACGCTTGATTTTTTATGCTGTTTGAGATAAGTTGATTAAGGTTGATGCGATAAAAGTAATCACATTTATCTGTAATATAGAGAGCAGATAGATAGATACGTTGATGTGGATAAATGAGTTACAATTTATTACATGTCCATTATTTCAGAACAGAATTCGAAATGATTCATTATTAAATGAACAGAAAGTTTATTAGTTTTACATATTATGTATGTAATTGTAATGAAAAGTACATTCGAAATCAATAAAATTGAATTAGAAACGGAAAACGTATAAAATGAGTCTTTTGGATACGCATATAAAATTAATGTTGTTTTTTAAAAAGTTTTTCTAGTTTATTTTAAAAGAGGCAAGTTTTGACCCCGGGACATATCCTACTAGCTGAAAAGCCGACCTTGGCTCCTAAAAACTATTATAGAAAATTTATGTCAAATAATAATTTTTTCTAAATTTTGAGATTTTTTAATGTTACTTTTTTTTATTTTAAATTTATTGAAAAAATAATTTATTTCCAAAATTTTGTTAATGCAGATATTTCTATAGAAACTATAAACTATATTAAAGATATAGTCATTAGAATACGTTATATTCATATACAATGTCAAATTCCCATTTAAAATACGAATCCCGATTATTGCCGACTCTCACATAGCCGACCGTTACGATGGAAACGTGATATTATAATTTGACATTCTAATTTAACTTTGTAACGGTTGAACATATTGATTCGCAAAAAAAAACATTTTGGTAAAGGTGTTCATAAAATGACCTAATTAGTCCATTTCCGCAAAGTTGTCCGTTCATGCGTCTGTAAACATCATAATTCAAAAACGAAAGAGATACCGAGCTGAAATTTCGTATGTGTATTCTAGAGCTAAAAATTAAGGTCAAGTTCGTGAATGGGCAAAATCCAACCATATTGAGGCAAAATGGGCAAAACTGTTTATCTTTGAAACTGTTTATTTTTAAAAATTAACAATTTTTTTTTGAAACTTTTTTTTCATAAATTCAGTATATACCGGGTATTTAATCGATTAATTAAAACACGACGTATTTCGATTCCTCAGAGGAATAAACAATATTAATAAATCATTTTTATTAAAATAAAATTTACTAAATGTCAATTAGCCTATTATTGTTTGAACAGCAGTGTACCTACGTAGGAATATATTGGTCAACAAAACGACAGCACAGTGTAAATAAATAAGTAAGTTAAGTACTCGTTAGTACAGTTTATAATAATACCATTCATTATAAATTACTGTAATTATTTCATTTATCGAATTATTTCAAGTACTATCACTACTATTGACATTTTATCACATTTACATATCAATGAAATACCGTCCACTTATAGTTTAGAATACCAGTCCAATTGGTCGAGCGGTCTAAGGCGTTCGGTCTGCGCAGTATGCCTACTTGGAAACTGGGAGGTTATGGGTTCGAATCCCGACAGTTTGTTAAAAAAAATATTATTAAGAAAAAAAAAGGGGTAGTTAATTGACTAAACTGTCGGCGTATGGACAGGAACGAAGTAACCGGCTATGCTTGAGAAGGTTTTCTGCAGTTTCCTTTACGAACACCAGATGAATATGGGCATAGTTCCTATCATAGTCGGCGGCAGCCGCATATCCTACCAATTCCTAGTCTATACACAAAAATTCTTTCCACTCCACGCACATCCTCACATCCTTAGGCATCTCAATGGACCTTATGGTCGAAGTGTAGCCCGCCCAGGGCAGCCTCTACAATCTATCTCTATAGTTTAGAATTCTTCCTAGATCAACATCAAGACACAATCATTCATACAAACCAAACTTCTCAGCAATTTTAGATGATATATTTTATTTTGTATTTCAAATAGACAAGAATTTCGCTACACTGTGAATTTCAAAAATGGTTTTTATATCCTATGTAATGGCCATCTAGTGCGTAATCATCGGTGTTGATTTACAGACGCAAATTCTATAAATATAATCCATTGGAAATTTCGGCGATATCATAAAATTCATCGCGTCACGTTGGTGCTGCTGCTGAAAACTTTTAGCGGTCATGTTGGAAAATTGTTGACCAAGTTTTAGTGATATGCTATATGCTTTACAATTCACATTTAGATCGGTAATAAACGACCTAGAAGAGTATTTCAAAGCAAATCCAAAATTTGAAATAAAAGGCTGTGCAAAAACCTTAAGATCAAAACTAGAAATCGAACTTGAATGATTCTAGATTGCTGAATAATCTAATCGAAATTCTAAAGCGAAAAACAAAAATTGGTTTTGATAATATGATGCCGTATATCGAAATGCTTAGTCCAAAAATATCTCAAACAGTAAAAGGAACAAATTTTTGGTAAGCAAATAGATCGTACGACTTTTTATATTTTTTTCTCAAAGAAGTCCAAGAGACGTTCTGTACGTTCATATCCTACGAAAATATGCGAACATAGGCCTTCCTAGACCTTTTTTACCGACCTCTAAAGGACAAGAAATTTGTAGACTAGTAATTAGTAGGTGCGACTGTAGCCGGCTTTGATAGGAACTCTGCCGATATTCATCAAAGTGTTTGTGAAAGGAAACTGCATAAAATATTCACGAACATACCCAGTTCTTGTCCATACGCCGATAGTTTAGTCAATTAACCGTCCAATTAATTTTTTTTAAACTAATTTAATTGACAAACTACCACTGTTGGGAATCGAACCAGCAACCTCCCAGCTACGACCAGAACCCCTTTAACAAATCGACCCCTGGCTGGTAGAGACCTATTTAGAGATTGTGTACCAGATACACAACATATTTTTTATGTGTTATACGATGATTTAGCTACTGACGATGTACTGAAAACGAAATACTGTTTATCTGTAATATTTATGATATATATTCTTTTAATTATATTGTATGTATTACAAAAAAAAGGTTTCCCCTTTCATAAGATAAATTTGGTTATCCACCTAAAAATTCGAATCGAGTCGCCCTCTTCACATATTTCGTATATGATAAATAAAATATTTTAACATAGAAATAAACAACATATGTTGTTAAACTTTTCAGAACAATTTGTAAAATATTACGTGTTCATAAGTTCATAAACACTTTTGTGTTTCATTACTATACATAAAACATAACTAACTCCACATTATTAAAAAGCATTTCATCTGTCGAAATTAATGTGATTTATTACATATTTTATGTAATTATATATAACAAGATTAAAATCTGACTTTAAAATATTTATTTTTGTTTTATTATTATGTTATACATATAATAGTGAAAATATAAACTATTGTAAACGAATCATAAAATAAAATTTTGAAAATCTCCTCTCAATATTTAGGATTGTATTCCGTTTCAAAGAAATCCGAAAATCATACTTTAAAAAAAATCGGTTAATATGAAAATATGTGGTTAGCAATTTAGGTTAGGGCCTAGATAGTCTTAATATCATAGTAACCTGTCATATTCTCTAAATAAACAACAAATTTTCATTCAAATCGATAAAAAACGATTCGTGTTCGGGATAAAACGAATTTTTATATTATTATTCTATTGTAATCGAATCAAAAAACAAAATTTGGAGTTTTTTGTTTCAAAAAAAATCTGAAAATCATATTTAAAAAAACAGTCGATACGCTTGAGTGCCGTATATGAAAATCTATGTTTAGCAACTAAGGTTAGGACCAGCTAAAGTAGCCGCGCTTGTAAAGGCGTTGTGGGTACTTCGAATTGGAAGATTATGGGTTCGAATCCCGACATCGGCAGTTTGTCAATTATTTAAAAAAAAAGGTGGTTAATTGACTAAAATGCTTGAGAAGGTTTTCTGCAGTTTCCTTCACTCAAAACAAAATTTCTTGTCCTCCACCTTTACTCAATTAACCACCCCTTTTTTTTCTTAATAATTGACAGACTGCCGATGTCGGGATTCGAACCCATAACCTCCCTGTTTCCAAGTAGGCATACTGCGCAGACATAACGCCTTAGACCGCTTGGCCACTTGGATTGGTAAGGTAATCTATCTAAGGTAAGGACCTAAATAGTCTTAATTTCAAAGTAACTTGTCACATTCACAAAATAATTCACAAATTTTTATTCAAATCGATGAAAAACGATTCGATTTCGAAAGGCGAATTTGTACAACGTTTAGTCTCCGAAATTATTTTTAATAGAAATTGATGAAAAATTTATAGGCACAATAACATTAAGGTCTAGATAATCCAAAATTGTTATGAATCCAAATATATTTTGAAATAGTGAAAAACAAGGCTATATAATTTCCAAGCAGAGAGATTGGAGCGTGAATATATAATAGAAAACGCTTGTGTAAGTTTTTTGCAGTGTTTTTTATTTTATCATTAAAAATGTAATTTAATATAATAATACATACAATAAAAATAATATATATTCATATATTAATCTTCTTCTAGAGTATACACTGAGAAATGTCAAAAGTGAAACATTCTTTATTATTAAATATGTAGATCGAGAATTTTTTCTGTTATGGATAATTACATGGATAGATAGATTGTAGCGGCCGTTTTGGACGGGACACACTTCGACCATAAGGTCCATTGTGATGCTTAAGGATGTGAGTGTGTAGACTAGGAATTGGTAGGATGTGCGGCTGCAGCCGACTTTGATAGGAACTATGCCGATACTCTTCTGGAGTTCGTAAGGAAACTGCAGAAAATCTTTACAAGCATAGCCGGTTACTTCGTCCTTGTCCATACGCCGACCGTTTAGTCAATTAACCGCCCCTTTTTTTTTAAATAATTGACAAACTGCCGATATCGGGATTTGAACCCATAACATCCCAGTTCCAAGTACACACAACGCTTTTACAAGCGCGGCTACTTGGCTGGTTATGGATAATTAACTAATACTTTTAAACTCCAGAGCACGTTCAAGAAATTACAACAGTTTATCTGTTTTCGTTGAACCTGAACAAATTTTTTTTTCTACAATCAATATTTCATTGGCTGCAAAAGTTGATGTTTTTTTTTTTTTAATTTTATAGTTGATTTGTGGCTTATTCATTCAGTTTCTGAAAAAAAAATTTCGAATAAAAGTTGTTACTATATTTCTAATGAACTACTTTTATCCGAAGCATTTTTTTCGAAAACCGAATCAATAAGTATACAATTTATAAACATAACATCCACTTTTGCGTGGTTTAAAAATGAGGATGTTCAGATTTATTAAACTTGGGAATTTTTTTAATTCTTGTATTCGATCGAGTTGAATATAATGAATTAGAATACAAAATATTTATTTATATTAGATACCTACACGATGGCATGCATTATTTCATATTATTAAATCCACAAATTTGCTGACAACACTGCTGACAAGTTTGTGAGAGAAACACGCGGAACTAAGAATTTTTTTATAAACTAAATGCTCCAATGTACAATTAAGGATGTTCCAGCATGAAACCACTTTTCGACAGATTTTGCTAAATTTTTTTTTCACAGATAATTCTCATTAAAAGCATGTAAAACTTCATGCCCGCCCAAACTAGAATAGTAAAGATAAATATTTATTGAATAAATTTTTTTTGTAAATCGCATTTTACCGTTTTGTTTTCGAAATATCAAAGTTTAAAATTTTTTTTTTTTCTAAATTACGTTATTTTGTACATATGAATAGTTAATTTGTCTATGTGTTGCGTATGTGTGTATATGTATTTGTTCTATAATAAAATCAAACCGGTTTTTTGTCCTGATTATATAACACAGTGCTGGAACGTCCATAAGTCTAACAGTGGTCAGTTTAGTCACCCTACAACTGTAATTCCACTTTCGTTGCTCCTCAGCCTATAATAATTCATCGTCTGATACAATATTATTCTTCATAATATAATTTTTTTTTTTTAAATCACACTATTATTATATTTTGTAAAACAATATTGTAAATGGACCATAAATAATTTTTTTTTAACGCCCAAAAACTTTATTTTGATAATTAGCTGAATGATTAACAATTTCAAGTGAAATTTTTTATATTCCGTAATATGATTTATGGATCAATTTTACCTCTATACATAAGACTTCTGGTCCTGTCTATAAAGTATTGTATAACGATGTACAGAAGTCAAAAGTCGAGATATCATTTCAAAATTTTATAATTGATAAGAGTAAGTAAGAGTCGTTTTCGAAAAAAATGTAAAAAATCCGAGATCGGTTGAGAGCCCCAAAAATTTGTTTTCTCTAGAGTCAACCAAAATTTTATTCTGATATTTATATGTGTTATATACTATTAGCGTCAAAAGTCGAGCTATCATATCAAAAGTTTATAATGGATTTGTGTCTTATTTATTCGGCTTTCGGAAAAATGTTTCGAATAAAAGTTGTTAGTATAGTTATAAAGAACAGCTTTTATTCGAATCATTTTTTCGAAAACCGTATAAATACGGCACAAATCAATTATAAACTTTTGAAATCCTAGCTTGACTTTTGACGCCAAGTATACATCATACAAATATCAGAATAAAGTTTTGTATCAATCTAGAGAAAACAAACTTTTCGGGATCTTTCGGGTTTTTTTTAATTTTTTCGAAAAAGACTTTCACTATTTCTTTCAAATACATTTGATTTGAGTCTTTTTGGAGAGTTACATTTTGATGTAAACACTAGTAAAGTATTTTTGACGGGTGACCTCTGCGCCGTCCCATGTTTTTTATTTTAAGTTATGGTTCTGTCAAAACTCAACTTGTAAAAAGTCAACTTTAATTTTAACTATAAAGAAATAATTACATACAATGCCAGTGAAAAAATTGATGAGCAGCTTCCAAGAATTGCAGTTCGATATTTTTAGAAAAAAAAAAGTATTTCTAAATGTACAAAATTAGGTACTACTTTTCATGATTCTAATGTCTATGAAGAGATTGATGTCAATGATTCTCGGCAAATTTTTGGCACAGTATACACACTACGAGCGTATATAGCTTCTACAATCATATTGTCACAATTAATTTGAAATGTTCACATAAAACTGTTAATAACATTATTAATTACAACAATAACATTGTGACAAATGTTTTTGTGGCAAAGGTGTTTTTCTTAATACTGTACCAAAAATTCGACGAGAATCATTGACATCAATCTCTTCTTAGACATTAGAAACATGAAAACTAGTACATAATTTTAGCTGCTCATCAATTTTATCACTGGCATTGTATGTAATTATTTCTTTATAGATAAAATTAAAGTTGACTTTTTACATGTATCGTATGTTGAGTTTTGACAGGGCCATAACTTAAAATAAAAATCACGAGATGGCATTTTCAAGCCATTCCCGTTCTTGAGATATTTGTGTTGGACTCACGATTATATAAAGAAATAATTACACAGATTCCGTCTGTATATAGAAGTCGTGTGACTCTTCACACCAGATTTTTTAAATATATATTTTATTGAGTTTTATTAATATCTGTTTATAAATATATTTCGTATAATTATAATTTTTCGGGAATCTGAAACACTAAAGTTTCCTTGAAACAGTATTTAGTCTATAATTTTGTCACTGAAAAAATATTGCTTCTAAGTAGTTGGAAAAAAAATTAAAAATGATGTGTTTTAAAATAAATACAAGACCAAAATTTAAATAATTCAGATGTCATCAGAAAAAAAAGAAGCCACGCGTCTTGGAAATACTAATTTAAAGAAATCATTTTTAATAGAATTGTAACGAATCCTTATTTTAAACCCTCGACTTATAATTTCTTAATAATTTTCTTACAAACATCAAGGATTTTAAAATACACCAAAACAAAGTTTTATATATAAATATTTGTTGGTTATTTTAAATAAATAACTTGCTCTTACCACTTAAAAATACTTTTTATTTGTAAAAAATATAAAATTTAATGTTTTCATAGTGACATGTTTCGATCCTACAAGGCCATTTTCATTTCTAAACTTAATTTTATACCAGTTATATATTATATAACAGGTATAAATTTCACAAAATAAAGCTCAATACTATTAATTAGTTTTAATATATTAAAAAATTTCCATATTAATAATTTCCTTTTTTATTTGTTTCAGAATATTATCTGAAAATAAAATAGAACATATACATCCCTATGGATTTATAGGAATACCAAAGTTAAAAAAATTGTAAGTATATAGTCTTCAAGTTCTGTACTTTTGAAGACCAATTTTATTATTAACATTTTTTTTTTTTTATATTATTCCAGAGTTTTTCAAAATTGTGGCCTATTGAAAATTCCGGTTCTTCCTCTACGTCCACTTACAAAATTAGCAACATTGTAAGTTTTCCCAGAATAGTTTCGAAACTGTTCACAACTATTATCAAAGAAGCAAGCAAAAGATTTCTAAACTTTTCGAATTCGAATTAATATGTTTTGATTTCAGGCAATTAGATCAAAATGAAATTAGTGAAATTGATGAAGACAGTTTTCTTAATATGGATTCACTTAGAAGTTTAAGACTTGACAATAATCAATTAAAACGTATTCCAACCGCTGCAATTAGTTCGCTTAAAAATTTAGAGGCCTTGTAAGTATATTTTTGCTGAATTTATAATACATGGGATTCAAATACATTTTTTCCCTAGCTACAATACATTTTTTTCAATTTCTTCGGGCAATCGATTTACATTTTCATCAAGCTTAATCAGGCTCTTTTCCCATTGCAAAAATCATTTATGGCTACAATTTTAAAATTATTAACGAATTGCTTTCAAATTCAACGTTATTTTTTTCATAGCAAATTCATTTATCATTTTCGAGTTTTATTAGGAAAGCAAAAAAAAACCAAAGCAATTTTTCTAAATGTTTCAATCACAATTTATTGAAAAATTATTTTTAGGACTCAACATATTGTCCCCAGAAATCATTTATTCAAGAAAAAAAAATTTTTTGTTTAATTCAATCAAAAAATAATTTAGATAATTACTACAATCTATAGCACAACAGTGCATATGGCCAAGTTTAAGAGGATGCGTACTTATAGTGACTATTACTACAGGCAATATTAGGTCAAAAATGACCGCCGTGTAACCTTTGAACTAAAAGAGCTACAGAGCTCTTTTTTTACAGAGAATTTTCTAATATAGAAAGATTTTGTTAATTACTCAAAAAATCAATCTATTTTTTACGAATTCCAGATTTTTTTCGCAACTTTACGCGCTCTACATATCAAACTAAAAATAAGTTCCAAAGTTTTATTTTTTATATGTTATATCTGGTATTATTCTAGTCTAGACCTTTTTAGACTAATTTTGACTCTTTGTTAAAAATTTGTGGGAATCTTTCCCTTTTTTTACCCTTCCCTACTTGGTATAATACTCATATTTTCAGAGCAAAAGAGTAATCTGAAAACTTTTGACACACCTTTTTTTACTTCATGCAACGGTTAGGCTAAAAGTTTTGAATAAATTTTTCCTCAGTTATAAATAAGTCAATATTAGAAGTCGTAAAAATTAGATTGCATTTAAAACGCGACATGATTGGATCTGACGTCATTAGCCATGTTTTGTTCAGCCAAAACTAAAAATAAACGTAAAAATTAGCCGAAATCCTCAAATTAGTTTCCTCTTTTAGCACAGTGATAAATCTTTGTTCAGGATATTTGTCAAATGAATTATAATTCACGATTTATATCATTAATCTCGACCCAAAAACTAAAATTTTGGGTTCGGGATCAACATTTGTAGTATAAAAAGATTTTCTGCAATGTATTTTTATCTTTAGATTACCAGAAACGGAAATCTAGGGGTATATTTTCATTTAGGAGTTTTGGATTTTCACCGGATTACTCTATTTTCGTGAAAAAAAATAAAATGGACTACACCTAGTGTACACAAAAAGAACACTCGGTACATGCAAATTGATACGTATTCGAATTGAATTTCTCATCAAAACTATTTTCAATATCAGAATGAACAATTAATTTTAATTCAATATCGATTTCATATACAAGGAAGGTATTAAGCGCGTTATATTCTTAAAATAGAATTACATTAAAATTTCTTCTTTTTTTAATTAAATAGTTAAATTAATTAACTTAAACTCACAACATAATGTCGAACACAAGCAGCTTGAAAGATATAGAGACGATACTTTAATGGAGTAAGTGAAGTGTATCGTACAAGTAAATTAATTTTATCAAGAATTTCTTACACACACACACACCCACTTTCTCACACACACACACACACACACACATAGAATAACAACAACAAAAATATCTTTAGTTGAATAATTAAACCTTTCGATAAAATATGGAGAATAGCCTTAAATTAGATTTTGGGATTAATATTGTACTGTAACCAGTGATGGGTAATATTTGAAATGGTTCCATTTTAAGGATGTTAGGGAGATACAATGAGAGACAAAAGTATTTTAAACAAGAAATATCAAATAATATGAACAAATTTTGGCACTGAATGTACCTTTAATTTAAATCAACAAAAACATATATCCTTTCTTTTTTATACCATTTACGTCTAAGTAACGAAGATAGATTTGTTTTTATTTCTATTATTGCTATAATTTTTTATCAACAACCGTTTAGTGAATGTTAATAAAAATTGTGCTAAATTGTTTCTATACAGTTCAAGTTATATTAATTGAAAATTTGGGCCGCTTCGTAGTTTTTTTAATGGTAATTGAAATGAATTTAATCTATGAGTGAAAAAATCTCCATAAGAACTTTGCGCAAAATTTAAAACTTAACTTTTAAAACGTTTCTAAAAATTATTTGAATGTCTAAAATTACGCCGATTACTTTCCAAAACATGACTCGCAAGAAATTTTTTCCAATATTAGTATAGATTTAAGGATATACTGCACATTACCGATGACATCTGCAACCTGCGAGCGAAGTTTCAGCAAGCTAAAAATAATTAAAAACTATCTACGTTCAACCAGGGAGTCAGGAACTCCCATCGAAAATAAAACTGCCTATGAGACGAACTTTGATGAAGTAATAGACTCATTCGCGGAAAGGAAAGCTTGACGTGTAAAGAAAGCTATAGTAAATAAGTAATATACAGTGCAAATTTATTTAATGGTTTTTATTCTCCCAATCGCACAAATTCCCACCCAATATATTTGTTTCGTGATTTTTTTGAAATCATCATCTCAAATGCTGGAGGGAAGGTGTGCCAATGTCAAGTGTTTGCCCCGATTCGGAAAAGTGGTAGATCCGGGGCTGAACAGAGAGACATATAAGGGTTCCTAGTTTGACTACGGAACCTGAAGAACAGATTACCAACCAATTTTGGCACAAGCATATAAATATTGTTACTACTCTTGGAATTCATTGTGTTTATTTATTTAAATATGTATAGCCTTAAAACAAATATTATTAATTGAAATATTTCAGGAATTTAGCAAGTAACAGCATCACAGTGATCACGGCAGATGCTTTCCCTGTTATGCAAAATTTAATTATTTTGTAAGTATTTTAGATAAGATATTTTAATAAAATTATAAATATACAATATGTACTGTCGCAGACAAAAGCTATGTACATATCTAAACTGGTGTCTAACACTTCTAAAACGAAGTGATTAACGTCGTAAAATCAAAAGTTTTGGTCTTATTGTTAGGCTAATATCAAAATCACCATTCGTAAAAATCGTAAAAGGGATAAAGCTCAATATTAGGATTGTTACTTATAAAGTTATTAACAGTTTTTGTTCGAAAAATTTTTTGAAAATCGAATTGATTCAGCAGAAATCCATTGTAATTGTCGTCATAACATCATATTATGTAATAGAATCAAATTCATTTGTATTGGACTTTATATGCGCGTAAGGGGAACTTATTTAAAAGTAGAAGAGCAACTTATTTAAACCATATTTTAATCATATATTTAATATGTAGCATTAAATATATGTTTCCTTCCCTTCATTTTGAAAATAGACTGATCCACTGAAACTGTGACGATATTCGAGGGCTCTTTACAAATGAACTTAACTCTAATAATTTATATACAGGGTGAGTAACGAGCAACGGGCCAAACTCCAGGAGTTGATTATACACGTGAAAATAATAGGAAAAACTCATCCATGTTCTCATCCGATTTTCATTTATTTATAGCGTAATTAAAAAATGTTATCTTGTGTTCTATAACAGTATTCAAAATTGGTGATTTACACTTGAAATCAGTATGCTATGTTCGAGACAAAAAAAACAATTGATAACTTTATTGTTTTAATAATATGCCAAAGCATTGTGACAGTTATTTAACGATTATGAAAAAAAAATGAAAATCGCATAAACAAATCAGTTTTTTTCCATTATTTTCACATGTTTAATACACTTTTGAAGTTTGGTCCGTTCCTCCCGACTCACCCTGTATTAGTAATTCATTCTCATTTCTTAAAAATGTTTCGAACAAAAGTTGGTATATTTACAAGAAACAAATTTATCTTAAATTGTTTAACTAATATGTTATTCAAACTTTTACATTCAATTTTTTGCCAAATGCTTTTGGGTTACAAAAGCTTTATTTTAGAACAAATGTGTACCCTGAAATAAAGTTTCATCTCCTAACGTCCCCGAAATAAATATTCGAAGGGAGGGCGTGAGTTGGCCCAAATATATGCTCAAAAATTTGAAATGCGATAAGTTCGTGTTAGAAATGTACACCACTTTTGCCCGCGATAGTATACACATTAAATTACATTATGACCAACAAAAAACCACTTTCATTTTCATAAAAATTTACGCAAGTCCTTTTTACGTCGTGCTTAAAAAGTAATTTCACTAACCTATTATTTGCTTATACATTTATTGCTTTTTTTATGTTTTATTTTCACAGCTTGGGTTTTGAACATTCATATTTCCATAGCATTCGCAAATTGCTTGAGTATTATTAGCAAAAAGATATCATATGTACCTACGCTTCTATGCCATCTCGTAAGAGATACATCTTAATCAATAAGATTTGCCACTAGAAAAGGTTAAGAGTAAATACAAGTAAATAATGAAATGATTACGATAATTACTTGGGATGAATTAATAATTGTTTTTATGAACTTTTATTATGCCAGAATACGAAATACAAATCAAATCTAATACGATTATTAATAATTGTATTTGAAAGAACGATCAGATGTTCACTATTCAAGCCTTAGGTCTCTGTCTAACTGGGACGGTTTACTTATCACTGCATCATGGTTATACTTATAATGATTACATTTCTTTATTCTTATACTGTCGTGTACCCGATGGGATTTTCCATCGGCAATACCTCAAGAACTATCCGGCTATCATCAAATGTAAAAAGCCTAAATACCAACTTCCACGTTTCTAACTTCAAAAATGACGCATTTCTCATACAAACTTCCGTTCCTTATTTTACCCCCTTAGAGGATGAATTTCCAAAAATGGTGATACAACTGACTTTTATTTATACACAGAAGCCTAAACACCAACTTCCACATTTCTAACTTCGAAAATGGCGCACTTCCCGTACAAAATTTCGTCCCTTATTTTACTCACTTAGGAGAAGAATTTCCAAAAAACGCTGATACAACTAACTTCTATTTATACAGAAGCCTAAGCACCAATTCTATATTTCTATCTTCAACAAAGACGAACTCTTAGGGAATGAGTTTTCAAAAATCCTTTCCTAGTGCTCACCAACTTTATACAAGGAACTCCTGTGCAAAATTGCGTGCTTCTAGACCCACCGGTTTCGGCGATGTCTGCGTTGTCAGTTATGCTAGATTTTTATTAAATAGATATTTTTATACCAAGTATATAATACATACCAGGGTATATTAAGTGTGGTTTCAACTTTGTAACGGTGGAAAAAATTGATCGCCGAAAAATATTTTGGTATAGGTGTTCATAATTAGTCCAATTTCGCAAAGTTGTACGTTCGTCCGTCCGTAAACAAGATAACTCAAAAACGAAAAGAGTGTGTGTTCTATAGCCAAAAAAAAGATAAAGTACGTGAATGGGCAAAATCAGACCATGTTTGGGCACAATGTCCAAAACTGCCTATCTTTAAAACCGTAAGAGATACAACAAAAATTTAATCACAAAAAATGTTCCTTTGTTAAAAATAAACAACTTTTGTCATAATCTTTTTTTACATAAAGTCAGTATATACCGGGTATTTAAACAATTAACTCAGTTTGTTATTATTTTCACTATTTTATACGAATACAATCGTAATGTTGTTATTTACAAATTTTTACGATAAGGATGAAATATAAATCTTTTACACAGTTTAAAATTAATTATGTTCACTGTGTGGACACAGTGTCAACCTTTGTCAACTATATATATTTTATTCGTTTTTACCAAAAAAATCAATATTATCACCCAAAATAACAAAGATGAATATAAATTTTCATACAATTGTTTACAATAGTCGTCATGTTGTTTGAATAATTAGTAATTTGAAATACCTAAAAAGGTTGTTACCACAAAGATGAATTACATTCCAAACAACATTCTAATAACAATTTTGATGTATGTTATGTTATACCAGTAGGTATCTAAATGTAAATTACTTAATTCATTTGATAAATTCATTTATTAATACATCACAATTATCTTTAATTTAATTCTATTTAGTGAACATCAAGAAAACTATAGAATATTCTGAAATTTTCTATATTTTTTATAAACTTTAATAATAATAATAATAATATTAACCCCTTGTGCATTAATCACGAGTCTGGCTCGTGTAAACTTGTTTTTATAATGTGAAACAATCACGAGTCTGACTCGTGTAAAATTATTTTTGCTTTGTTAAACAATCACGAGTATGGCTCGTGTAAACTTATATTTACTTTGCTAAACAATCACGAATCTGGCTCGTGTACCCTTATTTTTACTTTGTAAAACAATCACGAGTCTGGCTTGTGTAAACTTGTTTTTACTTTGTGAAACAATCACGAGTCTGACTCGTGTAAACATAAATTTACTTTGTGAAACAAAGTAAAGTCTTAAAACTTAAACAAAGTAAAGTCTTGTTGTATTACATGTTCCTGTGTTTACTTCGACAAGTATTCTACGTGCTCTGAGAATCCTGAGTGCTTCGAAGAGTATCACACACTGAACTTTTTATTCTACAGTGTAGTATTAATAATAAATAAAATTATCTATTTTGCTGTTATGAAATTTTCTTTTAAATAATTATTTCAGGCACATAATTGATTCAAATAAGTAGTCATTTCAGATACATAATTTATTTAAACAATTAAAACTACAAGGGATTAATAGCTTTATTATCTTCGCGCGCCCTAGGCAACTGCAAAGTTGCCAATCCCTATCTTTAAGGTACTTTATATAAAGGTACTTTTACTATTATATGAATTAATTTAGAAAAATGATATAATTTCTCTGTCAAATGTCAGTTCGACGCTGTATGTTCGACGCCCAAAACAATCGCTGACGCCTCACCTAGTATTTTTTTTAACGTATAAGTAATGTGTATATTACAGGTGCTATATAATATTAAAGATAAGGTAGGATCAATAGGATAAGAAAATTTCTATTTTTGATCACACAAGTAGCGTTTTACCAGTCGGCGTTTTAAGCGATCATCTTCACTCAAATCCTAAAATTTGTTCAATAACAAATCAGGATTTAAAACCGTTTCTACCTCAAAGGTGTGAAAGACCAAAACAAGTTATATTTTTCTCACAAAAATAGTATTTTCAACTTCCAGTATGAAAATCATATCCAAAACTATGTTATTATTCATGTGAAAATATTTGCTATCAATTGTTATAATAAAAAGAATGAAAAACAATAATATGAAAAGAAAATAATTATTTTCACATGAATTTTCCATTTCCCAATGATTATTATTATTATTATTATTTGTATACCTAGAAAAGTATAAATGGAATATGATTTTGAACAATAGCGAGGCCTTTTGTGTTCAATTTTTTTTTCTTTTTCAATTTAATAATATAATAATATAGACGCACACATTTAATAAAATAATTCTAACGCAATATCGAATTAAATTTCAATATTTATGGTGGAAAAATAAAAGGAAAATGTTAGTGATGCCGTGAGAGACGAGAATTTCGAAACGAGCCAATATAATATCGAAAGTTAAAATTTTTTATCTGGACTAAAGTAGTTATCCGGGCACCTAAATAATATCCGGGTTGGCTAGGAGTCATCGGCTACTTTTCGTTTGCCGATTGAGGTTCAAGATGTTTTCTATGAATTTGATGTGCTGAATATGATTTTCGAAGCTGCTTAGCTGTAAAATGACAAGACGATAAATAAACAATTTTTATAAAGCAAATAGAAAATTAAATGTTTTTGGCATAAAAAAATTATATTTCTGATACTTTGACTTCGATTATAAGAAAACAATGCAAAAAAAAAACAACTAACTGAATTAATTGTTTACATACCCGGTATATACTGAATTTATGAAAAAAAGTTTCAAACAAAAGTTGTTTATTTTTAACAAAGAATTATTTTTTGTCCTTAAATTTTTGAACGGACGGGAGGAAATGCGGAAATGGACTAATTATGTCATTTTACAAACACCTATACCAAAATTGTTTTTCTACGATCAATATTTTCAACCGTTACAAAGTCCGGACTAGAGCAGTCCAAGTGGCCGAGCGGTCTAAGGCATTTATATCTGCGTAGTATGCCTACTTGAAAACTGGTAGGTTGTGAGTTCGAGTCCCGACATCAGCAGTTTGTCAATTATTAAGAAAAAAAAAAGGGACGGTTAATTGAAGACTAAACTGTCGGCGTATGGACAAGAACCAAGTAACCCGGCTATGCTTGAGAATGTTTTCTGCAGTTTCCTTCACGGACTTCAGATGAATATCGGCATAGTTCCTATCATAGTCGGCTGCAGCCGCATATTCTGCCAATTTCTAGTCTACACACAAAAATTCTTTCCACTCCACTCACATTCTCACATCCTTAGGCATCACAATGGACCTTATGGTCGAAGCGTAGACCGTCCAGGACAGCCTCTAAAATCTATCTAAGTCCGGACTAAACTCTATATACCCTGGTATATATTATATACCAATAAAAATTAAAAAATTAAACCAATAAAAAATTCTCATTTGAAAATACGCTTGAGGAGTAAATGCTACTTTTCAAATTTTTTTCAAGGTTTTTCTGTTTCTCAACGAGACAAAAATATCGACATTTTCGTCTTGCGACAACACTAGAAGAAATGCAGTGTGTCGAAAAAAAACCACATTATAAGATAAAATAATTTTTTTGACAACAATAGACCCATACCTGAAATAAATAATTAATCATTTTTTTTGTAAGCCCGCATTGTGTGACACTTGATATTCTTAACATGAATAACATTTGTAAATAAATTATTTTATTGAATAACAGTTTCTTATTTTCCGAAATGATAAAAAATCAAAAAATTTTTATTAAATCATTTTGATTTTAATGGATGAAGCGATTCCTCAAAAATTTCTTCAAATATTGAATATACCGAGTTGGTCAAAATTCCGTAAGCGGTAGATTTATTCCTACCAGACGAAGCAATTAGCAAAACACAAAATCAAATATTGGTTCCTTATGTAATTTTTTTCAGGGAAATCGAATGAGCTAATCAGATTTTGGGTCCCATTATGCAGATTAAATTTAAAATCTGAAATTTTCAATGGAACTTAATTTCTGCCCCCTCGATTTCTACGCTCATGGAAACAAATGAAGTAGAATATGAGATTAGATTAGATGAAGTATGAGTTAGATGAAGTAAGTTGTTTACTACTAAAATCATTTGTTTCTATGAGCGTAGATATCGAGGGTGGTGGGGGGTTAAATTATCAAAATCCCCACGTTCTACGCCCATGAATTGATATGACTAAAATTTTCGTATGGATTGTTTTGTATGATAAAAAAGTATCACCATTGCTAATTTGATAAAAATTGCGCAATGCGTTCTAATTTTAAAAAAAAAATCTATTTAAAAACTGCAACTTCAACATAGAAACAACGCCCAAACGGTGTATCTTTTACTGGGGCAAATTTAGCTCTATCGTCTTGTTTTAGGCCATAGTATATGTGGTAAAGGGTTGTGATGTTCGTTTAGAGATACCCTGTACATGGTTAATTCGATCCGTAAAACACAAAAATTGTTGTGAATTTGGACTGTTTTTTTTTTCAAAAAAATTATAAACTCTGAGTAAAATATACACTTTGGGAGATTGTAATAATTATCTGAAGAGACCGCTTCTCAATTTTCCAAACAATTAAAATTTATATATATATATATATATATATATATATATATATATATATATATATATAAAGCATGGAGAAGTGGACTTCTATGTCACGCAGTTGCTGACCGGACATGGCAACTACCGAGCCCACCTCAACAGGTTCGGTTTGGACTTCGAATCACCATGTCCAAGTTATCCCAATGAAGAGGAAACGGCGGAGCACATCTTCTTCTCGTGCCTCGTTTCGCTGCAGAGAGAGCGGAACTAGATGCAATTCTCCAGTGCCATGGTACACCAGAAAAAACCTCGTCGGCCTGATGATCCGCTGTGAGGAAAATTGGAAGGCATTGGCCGAGGCAGCGGCCAGAATGATGAAGATTCTCCAGGGAGATCGACCAAGGAGACGCCCAGAGCAAAATCATTGAAGTAGGCAGTAGTTAGCCAGTCCTCCCCGGGCGAAGTAATGCCTGACGGCGGTTCCGCGCGAGGTACAATGGAGTATCCTCAAGAGTTTAGGGTTTTAGCGGGTATGTTCTAGACATGAGCGTCTAGTCCGAGCCCCGCACTCGGAAAGTTAGGAGACTTTTCCGGTTAGTGCGGCAATGCATTTCCCCCTCTTGATAACAAAAAAAAAATATATATATATAAATATATATATATATATATATATATATATATATATATATATATATATATATATATATATATATATATATTGAAAAGTGTATGAAATAAAATGCTATTTAAACTTAATAATTTTGTCACTAGCATTTAAATGTGACCTAGATAGAGCCTTTTAAAATCAAAACTAAGTAGATTTAAAAGATTATAGGTATCGACAAAGTTAACGATTAACATGTTCTCTGCAGTTCTATTTAAATACATTAATAGACAGCATGGAAATATTTACTGTATGTTCATTATAAATATACAGTATATATGATATATAGGATGTTCCATTTCGTTCCTGTCAGGATAATCAATATTCTTCAAGATGGGAAAAATTACGATACGTATAAAAGTTGTATTATATATTATGATATGTATAAAATTTTTTCATAAATTTTTTTCATAAATTTTTTTCATAAATTTTTTTCATAAATTTTAACTTTTTCGAATTATAAACAATTTAATGTTTAAAAAACAACGGCCGTATTCAAGACTGAAAAGCAATATTTTAAAATGAAATTTTTGTGTTTACCAAAATTCTCAAATAACCTTTGAACATCCCTTAACAAATTATATTTCAAATTTTGCCCCTATTCCTAGAACATTTGTTTGTATTTTATAAATACGTATTTCGACTACAATCTAGTCATCATCAGTATGAATTAGCTAATCGTAACTATCTCTGGGATATGGATTCAGAGATATGTTGCTTGTTGCTAATTTGGTGCGTGTCTCACCAAATGATGATGATGACTACATTGTAGTCGAAATATGTATTTATAAAATACAAACAAATGTTCTAGGAATAGGGGCAAAATTTGAAATATAATTTCAAAAAACCTAGAGTTCTCTTTGATTATTTTAATAATCTTTATCCCTTAACAACATCATGAAGAAGTAATTCCAGATTATTCGGAAGCTTTGTTGTCAAATAGACAACTTTTTAAACTAATTTTTTATTTTCCGAATCCGAATTTCGATCCAAATAGAGTTATTTTAGATATTTTACACAAAAAAGGTATCTTGTTATTTTTTATTTGTTATTAGACGTTATCCCAGTTTTTCCCGAATTATACAATGTTCCGAGCAACTTTTCCAATTTTTCTTTTCCTAAAAGCCTTATTCGGACTATTACGAACTACTTTTTTTTTAATTAGCCAAATCAGTCCAGCCGTTCTCAAGGGATGCGCTTACCAACGAACAGCATTTAATTTTTATTTATATAGATAATGATCACTATTTGGCCTTGAGAAGTAAAACACCCCAAAAAAAACAAATTATGTCACTTTGCATAATATTTCGAACCTGGTAAATTATTGGTCTGGAAAAATTAAAATGGAGCACTTTATATATAAATATGATTATAATAAATTTACCCGTATTTTAATTATTATTAAATTCTTACCTCTTATTTTCAGATTACTAAAACGGAATAAAATTACATTCGTTGATGATGATGCCTTTGTAAATTTAACATCATTACGAATATTGTAAGTATTTTCCTGTTAAAATTAGTTTCAGATCTTTAGACTTTTGTATTTCACTTCTTCAATATTTCCTAGATTTATACTTTTAAGATAAATAAAAAAAAAACACCACTTTATTCACCAAAAATTTCAAAAAAGTGATTAAGGATATACGAGCGCTGATGTATAGTCCATTTATAAAATTCTTCAAAATCTTATATACTACATTCATAAATGTCCACAATAATGTTTGTTATGTATCGTATCGAGTCTTAATTTGTAGAAATTCATTGTTAATGATTTAGAAATAAAATTTCTTTTTTTAAAATTATTCTTTGCGTTTTTCTACTGTTGTATATTTTATTTTAAATTAAACAAAATTGACATGACATGTTTCGCGTTATTCACGCATTCTCAAACTGTAAGAATGTTTGTTATTTTTTGTCGTAAGTTAAAATTAAAATTTTATTTAGGCCCGTCATACCAGGCCTAACAAAAAAGATATTTAAGAAAAAAAAATGAGATTTCGGGTAATTAAGCTACCGCCGACAGAAATAAAATTTACCCGAAATCTCAGTTGTTTTCTTAAATATCTTTTTTTAGGCCCGTCATACCGGAATTTTATTGGATCAATCTCTTTAATAATATTTTTATTTTCTATTGCGTAGTTTTTTTTTATTCGTCTTATTTTATTCCAAGTGAAAATTATCAAAATATATTACACTATGTGTAAAAATATGGGTTTCTCCATAAGAGCAATGCATTAAAACTCGAACTTTAACATTAAATAATTAATTCAAGACCCCCGTAAGCCCTCCTGGAATTTTTATTATTGATTTATATGCACTTCAACTACATGTATAAAATAAATCAAACCTGAAACTTTTTGAAGCTTCAGTGCTCGTACATCCTTAATCAATATTATAAACAGGATGCTTATTTATACATCACTGATAAACACATTTTAAGGCCACGAAGTTTGATTAACCAAATTCATTTAAAGAAGAAATTTTTCTATTTTATTTCAGAGAACTAGATGATAATTTACTAACTAATATACCTGTAGCTATTACGAAATTACCTATGTTAAAGGAACTGTAAGTAAATACAAAAAAAAAATTGGTTCCTTTAAATGCAGAAACATTTGAAAATTTTATAATTTATTTTTCAGTTCTGTGTCCGGCAATAAAATTAAATACGTTCCTGGTGGGATTTTACAACTAACACCCACTTTATCATTATTAGAAATTAAAGGAAATCCGTTAATTGGAATTGATCCAAATGCATTTTCATTTTTGCCAAATTTAAAAAAATTGTAAGTTAATTAAATTTTTTACTTTTCTTAAAAATAATTAATTTTGGATGTTTTTTTTCTTTACAGAATTCTATCAGAAACAAAAGATTTAACAGAATTCCCAAATTTAAATGGTACAAATTCATTAGAAATACTTCGATTGGATCGATCGAGTATAACATATGTTCCGTCCACATTATGTGTTACGTGTCCGCGCCTCAAAAGCTTGTAAGTATTAAAGCTCAACACTGAAATTTTTAATTTTTTACATAAAACAAAGATCGAGGAAGCCTGTTTCCACATATTAAGTTATCATTGTTATGTACATTGTAAAAAAAGAACAGACCTGAAATGTTCATTTTCTTACATTTCATAAAACTCCTCACTTTTGCAACTCTCTGTATAATGTATAATTTTTTTTATTTATAAACAAAGATAAGTAGTTTATTTTTTAAGTATGTAAAAAAGAAATGGAAGTATCAACTGAATTTATATTTTTTATTTGTATATACGATGTCAGTGACAGAGTGAGAATTTAAAGAATATATGTAATGTTAATACATGTTAAGTGTTATATCTTACTCTTACGTGTAAAAATTAAATAAAATGTTGTATCTGCTACTACAAGAATAATCAAAATTGTGAGAGACTGATTCGGTTCAGGTGTGTTCATTTTTTTTTAACGGGAGTGTACAAATGGCGTTAAAAGTCGAGCTATCATTTCAAAATTTTATAATTGATTTGTGCCTTATTGATTCGTTCTTCGAAAAAATGCTTAGGATAAAAGTTGTTCATTATAAATATAGCAACAACTTTTATTCGAAACTTTTTCCCAAAAACCAAATAATTAAGGCACAAATCAATTATAAAATTTTAAAAAAAGATCGCTACTTTTGAGGCTCATAGTACAGTTGGCCACAAAAATAGATGTCATTTTTTAAATTTTATTATTGATTTGTGCCTTATTCGTTCGGTTTTTGGAAAAATATTTTGGATAAAAGTTGTTAGAATATTTATAATGAATAACTTTTATCCGAAGAATTTGTTCGAAAACTGAATGAATATGGTACAATCAATTTTAAATTTTTGATAAAAGAAAGCTTCTTTTGTGGGCTTTATGTACTATGGATAAAAACCTCTAATTACTATGATAAAAAATTAAGGATTACAAATATAAAACACTAAAAAATTTTTGTTAATGGGTTTTAAAAATGTATTAAAAAGTAACAAATAATCATAGGTGACCAGAATCCCACAAAATACATTTCAACAATTCTAGGTGTCGACAATTGTTTTGACCATGTATATGCGATCCATCGACAATTCCGTCGGTATCATCAAATCGACCACGTGACATTATTGAAACTATTATCTACTATAATATAAGCTTTACTGTAGCATATACAGCTTGTTTTTTTAAATACACCCAATCTAGAATACTGTATAGTGTGTATCTATCGCGGTCTATATGTAATGTACTATGATATGATTTACTTTGTCACACTTAAACAATCAGTAGTATATTATAATATAAATAACTATTATATTATACTTATTACTCTCTACAATCATTTATATATAGTTGCATCTTACTCGTGCATGTATACATCGTCGTTATTGTCCGTCGTCCGTCGTGTGAGTATAACACTATATCATAGTGTGGGTGTAACAAAGATCATTATATCATAGCATAGTGTGCATAGACAGTGATAGATGCACTACACAATGTTGCTATTGGGTCTATTTTAATTTACGTAGTGTATAGCATAAAACCCAAAGCGTTTCCAACCTAAAGGGTTCTAAGTGTATATTTTCTGCCCCTTTTACCAAAAAAATTCAAAAATGGACACATATATACATTTAGAACGACTCGGATTTATAAATGCTTAAATACTCGGTATATACTTTAATAAAAAGGAACAGGTTTTTGTCTTTAAATTTTTATTTTATCTTGTAGCGGTGTCTCTTCATTATTAAATTATTATTATAATTTTGTTCATCATTTTTATCTGTTGCATAACAACTATAACTTCCCTCTATTATCACGGTTGCTTTGAATGTTAACAACCTTGGTAATTTACATATTAAAATAATAACATTTCATAAATCAAATCAATAAAGATCAATTATATCTTTTATATATATTTATTTATTTAAATAATAATAATTTAATATATCAAACATCTACCTTACAATCTCTTAACATTCCAAAATGGAGCAGCTACTACTTTTAAACATTCACGAACTTGAGCCTACTATTTAGCTATAGAACACACATATAAAATTCCAACTCGTGGTCTCTTTTCGTTTTTTTAATTATCGTGTCTACAGACAGACAAACACACTGACGGACATGCTGAAATGAACTAATTAAGTCATTTTATAAACACCTGTACCGAAAATTTTTCTGCATCAATATTTTCAACCGTTACAACGTCGGTACTTTTGTGGCCAAGTGTACTGGACCATAAAAGTAGCGATCTTTTTTAAAATCTTCTAATACCCCTTGTATATATTATATATATATACATACCGGATATTATATTTAATCCAGACGTCACGTGTTGGATTTAATGATACCACCGGCATATTCCCGCATACAGAATTTTCTTTCCGGGTGGCCATTTCAAAATATATCCAAAATCAGTTTAAACGTTTTTCTAGAACTCGCTAATTAAAAAAAAATTGAATAGAGATTTTATTTTTAATTGAGATATTTAATAATAATATTTTAAATTTTTAATAACATCATGTGTTTTCTTTTTTCATTTTAGAGATTTAAAGTCAAATAAATTAACAAAAATTCCTGATTTAAATAAATGTCGGGATTTAAGAGTATTGTATGTATTAAATAAAAATATATTAATGGGGTAGTTGATTAAATTTTATTGTATTTCTCAAACATAAAATTCTCTTCACATTCAAATTCCACAAATAAAAAACAAAAGCTTTAAAGTTCAGAATTTATAGATACTGTATTAATTAATCATTGCAGTCAACTACCCTATTTTTGAATTAGATATAAAGTTATATATATTTAAAAAATTTGTTTCTTTTTTAGGGATTTAGCAAAAAATAATATACGCTCACTTGAAGAAAGTATGTTTCGTGATTTAAATCAGTTACATGATTTATTATTAGGCCATAACAATATTATGTATATTCCGCCGGATGCATTTTTGGGATTATCAAAATTGCAAGTATTGTAAGTAGAAATATTATCACAAACAAGATCAACTTAAAATTTTTGTTTTATTATTTTTAACGATATCAGCAACGCCGGATTTCCGCCTAGGCCTACAAGGCCCCGGCCTAGGGGCCCAGCCAGTCTTGAGGCCCCAGTGGCTGTCGAAATTGAGTCCAAATATAACAGTCGTGAAGAGTCTTTCTCAGACAAGATGGTCTGCTCGAGCTGATGCCTACCGAAGTCTATGTTGCTCCTAGGATAAGATCATAGCAGCTCTTCAGATAACTGCCAATGACGCAAATGAAAAACCATCTACGCGCTCTAAGGCTTCAGGTCTTCTGAAGTCATTAGACTCAATGGAAACTTGCTTTTTGACACTTCTCTGAAATGACATCTTGGAAACGTTCAACAAAGTGAGAAAGTCTCTCCAATCTGTTAACATCGACCTGGGTACGATCGCTAAACTGTATCAGTCTTTGGTCACATACCTAGAAGACTTAAGGAAACCCAGTACCTTTGATATCAATATGAGTCGAAAGTTATTAAAAAATCCGGTGAAAATATCTATGCAAAGGAAACATAAGCATAAAGTCCAGTTCGACGAAGTTAAAGAAAACGAAACCGAACTCTCTGGCAGGTAAAGATTCAGAGTTACCATTTTTAGTCATTATAGATAGGCTGATTGTAGAACTACGGAGACGCGGAACTGCTTATAAGGAGTAAAGTAAACAGTTTGACTTTCTTACGAAACTAGATCGTTTGGAATCTAACGACATCCGTGAAGGAGCTATAGAAAGCGTATAGCTTTTTATCCGGGGGATTTGGATAGGATTTTGGAAAATGAATGCCTGCACCTGCGAGCTCATTTGTCGTCGAATGATGAAGTTATAGGGTTATCGTCACTAAATCTATACAAATATTTATCGGAAAAAGGCTTTTTGGACATTTATCCAAACTGTATGTACAAAATACTCTATGAAGTAAAATTATTTCCGCAGTCTAGAATAAATTTATTTCGTCAATATCCCACAAAATCAAAAACTATTTATTGAATTTTCTTTTGTTTAGAGATTTAGAATCAAATGATATTCAAGAAATTCATCCGGAAGCGTTTGTTGCTTGTTCACATGTAGAAGATTTGTAAGTACAAAAAAACAAGAAAACAAAATAATTACTTACTCCCTACTCAAATTAATTTTGATGATTTTTTTCTTATGTTACAGAAATTTAGGACAAAATAAATTTCCAAGATTACCATTTTTAGGATTAGATCGTTTGTTACATTTAAAAACATTTAATAATCCTAATTTAAGAGAATTCCCTAGTCCAGAATTATTTCCACGTATACAAACATTGGTATTATCATATGCGTACCATTGTTGTTCGTTTTTACCAATTGTTTCGTTAGATGCTCCACCTAAAGCACCATTACATGAAGCGGTTTTTTTCCCAAAGGATACAGATTTTGACATGAGTTTATGGAATTCAAGTGTTACCGATATTTGGCCACAATTACGTAAGTAAATTCGAGAAAAAAAATTGTTTCAAATACAGACGTTGTCTTCGCTTTTAGAGGGAACCACGTTTTACTTTCGAACGATAAATTTTATCTCGAGTTTTGAAATGAAAGTTGATTCATTTATTTTATAAGAATCCAAAAAGTTTATTAAAAAAAAAACAAGTAATGTAACAACTAACTGAGTTAATTGTTTGAATACCCAGTATATACTTATTTGTATATCAGTGATTGAATTGTTAACAATTCTGCGTATTCGAATTGATAAGAATTCGCTTTCCGAGGAAAATTTAATCACAAATTATGAGAAAACTATTGAGCTGAAACTAACCGATATGTAGATATAAGAAAATGAATAATATAAGATAAAAGTGAAAATAACAACTGATTAATTGCTTAAATACCCGGTGTATATTGAATTTATGGCAAAAAATTTCAAACAAAAGTTGTTTATTTTTAAAAAAGGAACATTTTTTGTCTTTAAATTTTTGTTCTATCTCTTACGTTTTCAAAGATGGAAAGTTTTTCCCATTTTCCCAAATATGGTCGGATTTTACCTCATGAACTTTACCTTACTTTTTAGTTCTAAAACACACACTCAAAATTTGAGCTCGCTATCTCTTTTCGTTTTTGAGTTATCATGTTTACAGACGGACGGGTGGATTTGCGAAAAAGGTGTAATTCGGTTATTTTATGAACTCC
The DNA here is from genome assembly GCA_963920215.1 of Nineta flava. Lineage (NCBI taxonomy): Eukaryota > Metazoa > Arthropoda > Insecta > Neuroptera > Chrysopidae > Nineta > Nineta flava. The sequence continues at coordinate 94,543,211 of OY986042.1, forward strand.
TATACCAAATTTGTTTTTCTCCGATCAATATTTTCAACCGTTAGTCATTCATCTTCAGTGATTCAAAAATATATCCGGCTCGTACTCTTCCAAATCAAAAATTATATTTTTGATCACCCAAGTAGCGTTGTATCAGTGGAAACGATCAAAATTTGCTGCCCTAGGCGGCTGCCCACCTTGTCTACCCAGTAAAGCCGCCATTTCCTTTAGTGCAATACATATGTCTCGCCAGATTACACGTCGTAATCACCAACAAATTTGTATATCGATTATTAAAGTGAATATCGAATTAATTTCTTGTTAGTTTTAATATTTTTAATGTAAGGTAAATGGAGAAATTACGACCTCAAAAAATTTGTACACTCGAAAGAAGGCATACAAAATCTTCCTTAGCTATATATTCTAAAAAACTCGCAGAGTATGCGTGAACTTTCTAAATCAAGTCGAAAAATCTCTAACAATAACTATCTCCTCTGAAGTTTTCTAATTTTCTTTTCCAGATAATTTGAGTAAAAAATTTGGAACACAAATAAATGATATATTTGATACATTCGGATCAGATTTTTCTTATCCTGGCAATTTACCAGCTTATGTTGAAGAATATTTTGAGGAAAATGGAAATACACCAATAATAACCGGTAGTGATGCACCACCTGGAAAAATACAATGTTTACCAGCACCAGGTAAAAATTATCACATATATACAGGCTGGGCCATTTTAATCGCCCCACCTAAATATCTCGAAAACAAAGCGGAATCAAGAAAAATGTTTCAGGCAAAATTTTTATGGTCTCGGGGGGTCAAATATTGGTGGAAGGGGTCAAACCCATATTTTTTATGACATATTCGAATTCTACGGAAAAAAATATGAAAGTTTTGTACAAAACATTTTTTTTTAAATGTCCATTGTTTATGGTATTGACCAAAACTAAACGAAATTTTAAAATTTTCCATAATTTTACCTCAACTGTATTAACCTTACTTTTAGCGTTACCCAGAAACAACGACGTGGACGTAGTAAGGACTGTTTCCTTTTGGGTGCTGGATTAAAGAGAGTCCCCTTGTCTCTCACTATTCTAAATATTATTAATTTAATTTAGAAGCAAATGTTCGAAGTTGTCAAGCAATGTTTGTTTTGGAATTCCATTTTGGTTAAATTCTGACCAGTCGAAAATTCAGACAATTTAGATAATAAATGTCTTCGATCTAACTCTTACAGATCATAAAAAATGGACATTTTCAAAAAAATGTTTTATACAAAACTTTTATATTTTTCTCCGTAGAATTCAAATATGTCATAAAAATATGGTTTTCCACTTAAAAAATCAAAGTTTACCTTGATTTGACCTTGAAAATTGACCTCAAGGTCAAATTTAAGGTCATAAAAATTTGACCCCCTCGAGACCATAAAACTTTTGTCTGAAACAATTTATCTTGATTCTGCTTTGTTTTCGAGAAATTTAGGTGGGGCGATTAAAATGGTCCACTCTGTATATATATACGGAAAAATATTTTCTCGCTCAACAAATTTTTTTTGATAGGTCCATTTTTACCATGCCAAGATTTATTCGATTGGTGGACATTACGGTGTGGCGTGTGGATAGTATTTTTATTAGCAATGCTTGGGAATGGCACTGTTGTATTTGTGCTTATATTTTCCAGAAGTAAAATGGATGTTCCTAGATTTTTAGTATGCAATTTAGCTGCGGCAGATTTTTTTATGGGCATTTATTTAGGTATGATATAAAAAATAAACTTAAAAAAAGTGAAAATAACAACCGAGTTAACTTTATGAAAAAAAGTTTAAAACAAAAATTCCAAAGGTCCAGGGATCCAGGGTTCGATACCTAGTGGATGAGTTAATTTTTTTATATCAATATTTAATTAGAAGTCGTCTAAAAGCAGCAAGTTTTATTAATTCTTCAATTTTCAAAAATTCGTTTACGTTTATGTTTTTAAATGACTGAATGATTTGAAAACCCACCCTTTTAAACCCAAAGCGAAATTTAAATGCCTCTCTTACAGTTTAAACCGACTTCAAAAAAATGAACTATAAAGTTAAAGAGAAATCCTCGGTAGAAATACACTCCCGTTCATAAACATTGAACCACCAGTAAGTCACATTCTAAGTGTATTATTTACTAAATATATGTATATTACATACAATAACACTTAGAATGTTTCAACTGGTTCAATTTTTATGAACGGGAGTGTACATACACGCCTTAGCGCCAAGTTCAGAATATAAATATTTTTCACTAAATTTTTTTAATTCTAAAGCGATTATAACTAAATTTTTTGAAGCGATTTTAAACCATCGAAAATAGCAACTGAATTAATTGCTTAAATACCCGGTATATACTGAATTAATGGAAAAAGTTTCATACAAAAGTTATTCATTTTTAAAAAAGGGACTGTTTTTGTCTTTAAATTTTTATTCTTTCTCTTACGGTTTCAAAGATGGACAGTTTTGCCCATTTTGCCCAACATGATCTTACATTTTAGCTATAAAACACACATACAAAATTTCAGCTCGCTATCTGTTTTTGTTTATGAGTTATCGTTTTTACAGACGGGCGGGTTTGCCGGAATCGATTAATTAGGTCATTTTATGAACACCTATTCCAAACATTTATGTCTGCGATCAATATTTCCAAGCGTTACAAAGTCGGGACTAAACTTAATATACCCTGGTATATATTATGACCGGGTACAAAAATTAACTTAATTTGTCATTTTTATAGTGATCACTTTTGGGAGTGTATACTCTTCCGGATAAAACCAAAGCGACCGAAATCAGCTCAAACTGTCAAGAGCTAACCGCGAACATTAAAAAATAATACAATCGAGTTGAGAGCCTTCTTCTTTTTTTGAAGTTGATTTAAAAAGCTCACCATTAGAACTATATCATCTCCAGTATAAAAAACTTGCATTCCAAACGAAAACTTCTAAATAAAATGAATCGTCTTTTTTTCTAGGAATTTTAGCAGTTGTGGATGCATCAACATTAGGTGAATTTCGTATGTATGCAATACCATGGCAAATGTCAGCCGGCTGTCAATTAGCCGGTTTTCTTGGTGTACTAAGTTCCGAATTATCTGTATATACATTAGCTGTAATAACACTTGAACGTAATTATGCAATAACCCATGCAATGCATTTAAATAAACGGTTATCATTGAAACATGCTGGCTACATAATGTTATGCGGATGGTTATTCGCAGGAATTATGGCTGTGTTGCCATTATTTGGTATTTCAGATTATAGAAAATTTGCAATATGTCTCCCCTTTGAAACTACCACAAGTTTAGCAAGTTTAACATATGTGGTATTTTTAATGTTTATCAATGGTGTGGCATTCTTAATTTTAATGGGATGTTATCTCAAAATGTACTGTGCAATACGCGGATCCCAAGCATGGAACTCAAATGATTCACGTATTGCAAAACGTATGGCGTTGTTAGTGTTTACAGACTTTATATGTTGGTCCCCCATCGCATTCTTTGCATTGACAGCAATCTTTGGATTGCAATTAATATCATTAGAGGGTGCAAAAGTGTTTACAGTGTTTGTGTTACCGTTAAACTCATGTTGTAACCCCTTTTTATATGCAATTTTAACAAAACAATTTAAAAAAGATTGTGTTTTAATATGTAAAGCAATTGAAGAATCACGCGTGACACGTGGTATAGGGAGATGTAGACATTCATCAAACTTTAGTAATCGACAAACACCAGCCAATACAAACAGTTTAGTGGATCGTTCTTCACGTGATCATGCTGTACATCATCATCCGCAAGTATGCACGTGTAATACTAAATTGTTAGGTGATAGCAGCTCTGGTAGTGGTGTACCAGCAGCAGGTCACGGTGCTGGTGGTGAAAGAGGCGCGCGCACTCGTAATAGAGGTGGTAGTAGTGATACAACAAGCAGCTCTGCACATCATAGAGATGGTGGTGGAGGTCATGGCGCACGCGTATGGTTCCTTGGAAAAGCTCAACGATTGTTGTTGTGTATGCATCGTGGCCCAGATACGCTGCGTCGCACGCGTTCAGATCAATACGCGTATCAAATAGCCGAGATACAACAGAAACAACATAAACGTGCATCCTCAGTATCATCTAGTGAGAATTTCAGTTCGTCTCGATCAGATTCGTGGCGACAAAATCATCATCATTGTGGTATACCATTACGTTTATTAGATCCAAAACGTCGTGCATCATCGTGGTTAGTGACTAGAAAGCCATCACAAGACTCAAATTTATCGAGTTCACGAAACGATTCATCGGGCTCAGCAACAACAGCGAGCACTAGCACGTGGAGAATGTCACGTTCAAGTGCATCGGGTGATATACGAACAATACAACATGTACCAGAACCAGTACGTCCACGATCAAAACCACGTTTAACGCGTCAATGTGCAATACAAGATGATTCCGAGCCACCAGGTACACCAGGTCGTTTAACTGTACGATTTTTAACAACGATACCGTCCGCTGCAGAGACCAGCATGCAAATTGATGAGGATGCACCTGCGTGCGCCATCAGTCCATCACACACTGCCATTTTACATGTAAGTCCATCCAGAAATGAAGTTGAGAGTAATACACCATTTTATGCGATATTACATACAAATTCACAGGATCAAGCAGCTGTGCCACCAGCAGGACGACCAGCACCACAGAATGGTGAACCAAATGCAGCTTCCCAACAACTACCACCAGATACTCGGCCACCACCCACGTGAACCGTAACAACAATTAACGTGAACAACGTTAATTGAAACCAACTTTAAATCGAAAAGAAAACGTAAATAAAACAAAATTAATAATCAATCTTCTAAACATAAAAAATAAACCTTTGAACTGAGCACTTTCAAAAAAAAATTAACTATATTGTACAACTTTTAAACTTAACAGCGATAAGTCTACTATCGTTTACCGTACAAAAAAAACTTACATGTGTTTTTGATGTAGACTTACGAATATGTTTTTGTGTCAAATTTTAAAAAGAATTTTAAAAGATCCTCCTCCTCCGAATATAGCAATCAATTTCCTCACACTTGAGTAGATGATAAACAAAACAGACATTCATGTTTTTAGATAGAGAGAATTTCATTTAAAAAAAAAAAACTATTAAATTAGTCGAGTGCGAGACGAAGGTGACGTATCGAAAATTTTTACGGTTAAGTTCATAAGGTCATCAAACTGGCCGGGAAATCAGGTCAAATATTTTTGTAGCGCAAGTTTGTTTTTTATTACGAATTTGGATCAAACCATCTTGAGCATTGATTATTGAATGGGGTTTCATCTTTTTTTACTTGTGGAACAATTGTTTACACTTCCATATTTCAAAAATATGTATTATATGGTATGTATGTATAAAGTGTAAATTATGTATGGGTGTGTATATTTTATAAAACAGGGTGCACAAAAGAATTGTGTGGATTTTATACAACAAAGAAACAATAAATGTTTAGTAAAATGATTTCGAAATCGTTTTTTTTTTCATCAATTTTTATCGTTTTAAAAAAGAAATTGAAATAGTTTCAAGGTGTATAAGTTTAGTTATGTGCCAAATTAATGAAAACAATAGTTTATATGTTAATTTAAATTAAAAAATAAACCGCACATAATAGCAAATTTGATAATTGTAAAACAATTCGAAATAATTTACTGAAAATTTTTTGGTACTTTGGTTATGTAAAATTACTTCCTGTGAAACGTGCTAAAGTTTTTTGTGACTATTTGTATAGGAAATAATTGAAATAGGATGTAAAAACTATTTTTTCGCATGTAAAAGTAACACTTGAAATTTCTCTCCTCACAAGTAAAACTGAAATTATTCAAAACATTTTTAGATATTCTGCTTTTTAAACGTCAATACAGTTTTACCAAAGAATACAATATACAATAAAAAAAAATTTGTTTTGAAAAACATTTGATCAGATTTCCGGCCGAAAACATGATATTCATAATTAGAATCAGGGTTGGAATCGTAAATAATTTTATACATGTAAAATACTCATTCATTTTTTTTTACGTCAAGTATTTAATATTGACCCCTTTTGAAATTATGTCCTCGTTATGTCCCCATAACACAAACAAAATCTCCAATTATTAAGAGTCAATAAGTTACATCGACTTTTAGTAAAATTGAATTAATGTATCAAATAAAATCAAATATAAAGTTAATCATAAAACAAATACTATTAATTAAAGTTAAAGCAGTTAGATGGCACGATAATCAAATGTATTAATACTGTAATTTACATGTTTTTGACTTCGTAAACTATCATCTATGCATAACGTCAAAATAACGTCTACCGTATTTGCAAGTAAATATTGGTAGGCACAGATACTGATAGTTGCTGTATGTATCCAATAGATGTTGATTGAATAAACGAAAATATTTAGTCAGAAAGACGTCCACTTGAAATCCTATTTGTCGAATGCTTGCTTATGTGAGTGAGCACTATCACAGTAAGTAAAAGGACCACCTTTGTAAAGTCTGAATTTGACAGGGTTGTAAAACGTATAATTTGAAGAAAATAAATATTAACTTTAAAAAAAAAATGTTTTTTCATTTTAGAACGTCAGACTTGGTTTTTGTAGGCAAAGTGTTCCGTTAAGTACTGTCAGACTTGGTTTTTGTAGGCAAGGTGTTCCGATACTATCCGAGTCTATCCGTATGTGAAGCGGTTACTTGCCATCGCAGCGAAATATTTAAAAAATTTACATTTATTATTCTTGTTTGTTTGACCGACGGGACCAAAGTTGGTTTCTGATTGGTAAAAAAGGCTTGGACACTAGTGTTTGTTACTGCTGCTGTCACAATGAAATCTTGTTTTACAATTTGACGTAAAATTTTTCTATATAATCTATGGTTATAGGTGTATATAATTAAACCAGAAGTGGCGCCAAAATCATGTGACCCCTCCAATTTCAATGAAAGGTAACTCTCTTTACATTTATCATTGCTTCACTGACCTCCATATAGGATGGTCAGTGCATTACTTGCATTCAGAAAACATAATCAATGGTGTTTTCGGCCGAACTAAGAAGTAAGAAATCTTAGTAAGATAGTCAGAATAAATAAAATTTTGTTCTGAGCATCTGAGTCAGCGAGTTTCGGCCTGGCACACTTTCTTTTGCTTTTTAATCAGTGTTGCCAGGTCTCCCGTTTAACAGTAGATCTACTCCTTTGTTAGTATATCTACCTTTTTTTTTTAATAAATAAAAATTTTTTTGAATTTATGTCATTTTTCTCAATTTTTTATAATAATAATTAATTTAAAACTCCCCAGTCGTACAAATACAAAATCATTCATTACAGACCCACAAATTCAAAAATTTTTTTATTTACTCGAAAAACGGTAGAACGGTAGAAATACTAAAAAAGCGGTAGATCTACCGTTAAACGGGATATCTGGCAACACTGCCCGTGACGTAGATACTAAGTAAAATGGCGGCATAAGAAAAGTTTCTTAGTAAGTATAAAGTGTCCCGGCCAACGACTAAGTAAGTTAATCTGACTATCTTACTAAGATTACTAACTGCTTAGTTCGGCCGAACAGAGACCCAATCATTGATCAATTTATAATTTCTGGTTAGTTGTAATACCGAAAGTAAAAGTGTGATTTCGATTTTAAAATTTTTTAATTGATTTGAAATTTTTAAGTTATAAAAATACTTTTATTCTAAACGCTATTTAATAAAAACCGATTGGGTTCTGTATAAATAAATCAACTGTAAAATTTTTAAAAAAGAGCGCCACTTTTACTACGAATCTTTTACTTTAAAATCAGTGAATATCACTGATCAGTGATTATTTTTAAATTCGATCACTGATCGCATTATGATTAGCGATAGAGTTTTATGACCTCAATTTGTTAATAAATTTAATTTCATGAAATCGAATATCAAAACTAATTCAAAAATAGGCATTCAATCGACTCATTTCCGATTGGTGATCGCTTAAAATCAGTGAACGTCACTGATCCAGTGATTGTTTTAAAATTTGATCTCTGATCGCATTATGATTAGCAATCGGGTTTGATGACCTCAAACTTTTAATAAATTTAATTTCATGAAATCTAATATCAAAACTAATTCATAAATAGGCATTCAATCGAGTCATATCCGATTGATGATCGCTGTATCAATAATTATGACTGATCGAATTTTTTTCTGAACGCAGCTAATTCTGTACAAAGTTTTTGAACGATCGTCTCTCAGACTATACAATTTCATCGGATTAATTGTGGATACACCAGTGGCGTCTCACATTGGACTATAAAAAAATATTTTAAAAAGATATCTCTTGAACAATAATTGTTAATGTTAGTACCTAAAAAACCAAAATGTACCATGTATATTTTATTGTGTATTTACATGTTTTATAAGTATTTATTGTATTTGTATATTATATATATATTATATAATTATATAAATTTCTTTATATTTAAAACTGAAGAATCGAGTGCTGTGTATTCAAGAAATCAAAGTCGATACATATACTTTGTGAGAACGACTTTAAAAATTGTATTTGATATTTGAATTTAAAAAATATTGCGACTGACTGATTATGTATTTCACACAAACAAAAACAAACAAATGGTTATGGACTGTTATGTCATCAAGAATATATTAATTATTATTAAATTATTTATATGATATTTCAATTGTTAATTAGTAATATTTATACAAAAAAAAATGTACCTAGTTATTTATTATACAAACGTTCCATATTTGCATTTCTAATAATTATTAAAAAAATATGATTTTCTTTAAAAAAAAAATATGGTTTTCAATTTCGTGTTCTTTTATTCATTTGTTTTATTCTGTATATCCTAACTTCACTAGCGTCTACGTACACCAATCTTATGAAAGTTCAACGGGCAATTAAAACCACGTATCGATATGTTTTTAAGATTATAACAAATGAATCTTCTTCAGCTATGTGGAAATACCTGCGGGCAGGTACGTCGAAATATCCATCTGTCGAAACTTTAATGATTATAACTGCTAAAAACATACCAATCCATGTCAAACTTCTGGCATGATAAACTCCATAAGATTGGTGTATATAGACTCTAGTATAATTTTTATATGCCTTGACGGGACTATTTAATACAGGTGTATTTCAGTATTCCTTATTTTCCAGGAATATTGTTATTAAATTGAAACAATTTACGAAAAACTTTAATGTCAATAAAAATACTTTGTTTTAAGAGATGTAACGATGTAAAACATAAGAGTTGAAATAAATCTCAAACATTGAAAATGAAAAATGACATTTTTTATACAAAAGCAAGTCAAGCTGTAATTTTAGACCCCAAAATAAATAACCCTAATAAGAAAAACAACTTCATCAAGGATGCATTTAAATTAGGGCGAACTGTTCTCAATGAGTGGGAGATTGTCACAGTTACGATTTGACCCGTTGATTTTTGGTTAATTAATTGGTCGTTCAATAGATTAAAACTCTTGAGGAGAGGAGAAATGTATTTTCAGATTCGTCTTTCTTGATCTTTAAGGCAATTCTGACCAAATTTTTATTCTACTCCAAATATATAAATATTTTGAGATCACACCCCTATAGTCGTGTTGAGGGTGTTAAAATTGGATAAATTCCAAACTTTCCCGAAAAATGAATATTTTTCACAAAATTTCGTTAAGATGTAAATTTTCCTATAAAGTTCGAAGATATTTTGATTTTTTTTAAACTTGAAAACTATGTTCAATATTTAAAATAATTGATTAGGGCAACGAACTGTTCTCCCTATGTGATATGGGGGAGGTAGTGTTCTAGTTCTAATATGACCCTTTGACCTTTAGAATAATGTTACGTTCAGGAAGCTAACACTTTAAGAGGAATGGTTAATACTTATTTTAATTTACGATCAGTCTTCCTTGATTTCAAAAGCATTTAAAAAACCAAATTTTGAACCTTCTACTCCAATGACCCTACACAAATTTTTTATTACATTCAAATACGAGATTAAAAAATCTAAAAAAATTTTTTTCCATAAAACTTATCAGAAAAAAAAGAATATACATACATATATTTTTCGAAAAGAATTCAAGAGATTTCACTTTTTCTATAATATTATAAATTTCCAAACATAAGAATAAATTAATATTAAATTTTGTGTCGTTAACAGGTGTCACTTAAACGATTGGTTTGATATGACCCCTAATACAAAAATCAATTGGGGTCATATATCGAGGGTGAATGTGCCCGTCGAAACCTACTTTTTAATATTGCATGTGGAAATAAACCACAAATCGACAATCCTCTTATTAAGGAGAATATTTTCCAAGTAAAAAAGTTATATATTTTCTGATACACGCAGTATACTTTTATAAATTATTACAACTACTTTCTAATTTATTCAAATAATAAACTTGGATTAAAAAAAAAATCATAGAACAACACCTTTTTTTTAGAGAATGAAATTATTGTTATATTAATTTATTAAGTGCCTATTTAATTAATAAAATTAATTTCCAATAGTATATTGAATAGAGGCTATTATGTTATTGAAGTCAGCTTCTTGCCCTCTTTTTGCAATATTTTTCCATTAAAAAATTTTAATTTATAGTTCTCAGATCATGAACTATAGTAAGACTCTATAATATAGTTCATGAAGTGAGATACATTAAAACTTTTAATTAAAAATATTGCAAAAAGTCAAGAAGCAAAGTCATTATAGAGGGTCATATCTTAGGTAGGGTAAACCTTACCTAAATATAATTTCATTTTTACACAATTACAAAATAAATAATTTTGTGCCATATTTCGATTACAAAGTAGTCATCAACAATATGAATTACCTAATCACACAGATTATATATACCTATAATCGTAAATATTGGGGTCTAAAGAGTATTGCACTTCGACCTTATGGTCCATTGTGCTCCCCCTTCTACTTCAGTCCGGCGAGATTCGCTTCTCCCATATATTGGCAATATCCAGGATCTTGCTTATCAGGTCTTCCTGAAGGTTCATATATTCGGGGTGAAATGCACCGAATATCTTATATCTACTGTAACCTAGAGGTTCGCAGTTAAAGATAATGTGGCTGGATGGACCCGTTATGGAGTCCCATTGTGTGCAGATGCTTCCGCAAGGGATAATGCCCGGTAATGAATCCGGTAGCCTTCCGCAGTTGTATCCTGTTCAGCTTCAGTGAATCGAGGAAGAGTCTCTTGGTTGCACTCTGAATCAGTATTTTCCAGAGCTCCTGCCGCGGTACTTTTCCCCAGTGATCACGGTGTTTAGCATTTGACCACTCGTTGATCACCTATTTACATGCAGTCCTTGGAATTCCTAAAAAAAATAGAGTGCGAACACGACGCGTGTTAGAGGAAATGTATGTCAATCTCTAATTATCCAATAGAAAGCATATATAAGTGCTGGAGTTCTCATAAAACTTTTTTAATACAAATAAAACTTCTCAAATTTTCCCCTCTGTACAAAAATAAAAAAGCTGGTATTAAAAAAAAACATATTTTGTTAAAATTTATTAATAACATTAAGTTAAAATCTTATAACGTAAACATTAATATTAACAATTCTAAAACTTGAATAAACATATAAATAAATAATAAAACTAATTTCTTTTTAATGTATTAATTCTGTTAATCAAAATAATTATTAAAATTAAGTATATTAATAATTTGATCTAAATGTGGTTGATATTCTTTACGTACTTGTTTCTCACAAAGTTTGATTATATAACGCATCATTTCTTTAAAATTACTAAAACATAATTGTAATTTATAATAATTCGGATGTAAATAATGATCATCTTTAAGATGAAATTGGCGATTACTAAATAAATCATGAAATTGAAATATTAATTCAAATGCTTTATTCACATTTTGCATATAAAATTCTGAATTGTCATTCAGCGAACATCTGAAAAAATTACAACAAATTATTTTTTTAATTTATGTATAATATCATTTTAAGGGGGAATACCACTCTAGAGTTTTAGAAAACGATACATGTTCTTTTTGTCTTCAATTGTACATTAGAGTCTTAAACGCTACCAACCTCATTAAGTCGAGCGCCCAAATGTAATCTATGCCCAAGATTGTACAGTTATCTATTTAAGTTGAACGGCCAAATATATAACAAGTTCAGGGATCGGAATGGTTTTATGAAACTTCCTGACTTTTCCCAGATTATTCTCTGTCGGAAGGAAAAGTTTCCTGACTATTCCGAAGGAAAAGAGATTTTTCAAAAAATTTCAAGAGTTACATCAAAATCATATAAAAAAGCATATATCGAAAACTATCCGTCAAAACATCAACCCAACTGGATTTTGATGTTTTTCAGTTTAATTTATAAATTCATTATCATTAAAATCGATAATTAAAAGTTTTTGTGATTTTTACTATACAAAAAAATACCTTAAGAAATCCTATTAAAATCGAAAAATAATTTTTATTCCCGATTTTGATAAAACTGTACAAACAGGTAAATAGCACCCAAAAAAGATGAAAATCTTGCAAATTTATCGATTTGGTGAGCTACTAACGAGATAATTCTATGAAATACTTTATGCAAAAGCCCGTTCGGGGCAGGTAACAAATTTCATCATTAATTCATAATATGGAAGTTAAGAGAAGAAAAAAAAAAATTTTACCTAAAAACTGCATCTTTTATAAATTGCTTATGAGTATGATAAATATCGTCAATAGTTGCCGCGTTTGTTAGATCTTTTTCGAATTCATACCACGAACTATGTAACACAACTTCAGTCACATGACACAACATTAACGTTAACCATGTATTCATGATGTGTCGCATTAAATGAATTCCTTTAAAATGTGATGATCGCATTAATTTTATATCATCAAAGTCCATTTCTTTTTGGGCAAATTTCAATTTCTGAAAAAATAATTTTCAGCACATACAAATTTTGATGTTTAAGAATGATCCAATTATATACGCTGTCAGTTACTAATTAGTGGACACATATTTTAAATTCTATCATGGAACACAAACCAACCCACTGATAGATAGAATACAAAAAGTGCCCGATCATTCGAGTTTAGAAAATAAGTCAAATTTCGAAGGTACTAAGACGTATTTAAATTGTAGTTTCACTGAGCGCGAACTTAAAGTATACAATCTTGTTTTATTTTAAGCTAGAAACTTCTTCTTTATGATTGTTGAGATATTGAGTGAGTTTTTAGAAGATGTTTATTAATAAAAATGGTTAAATGCTCTTTAAAATACATTGAAAATGCTTAATGTAAATGGTTTACTATAGAAATATATACACCGTACAACTGAGAAATCGTGTTTCTATTTAAAATTTTATAATTGATTTTTGCCCTTATTCATTTGGTTTTCGAGATTAAAAGTTTTTCATTAGAAATATAGTAACAACTTTTATTCGAATTTTATTTTCGAAAACCGAATGAATAAGGCAAAAATCAATTATAAAATTTGAAATAAATCACGGTTTCTCAGTTACACGGTGTATAATGGTTTATTATAGAAATATATAGGTACCGATTTACAAGATGTAAAATGGTTTTCTGGAAATTTTTATATTTAGAGACCAAATTTTGCACTTTTTTGTGTACTTGAAACATATTTAATAAACTTCAAGACAACACAGGGGTGCAGTGATGCATGAAAAAAATGAACTATTAATATGCGCATTACATCCACCATGCAAACTTAATAGCAGAGTCTGTCGTAAGCACGCAACAATTCGAACAACCAAATAATTGTACTCGTTATCCCGCTATAAACTATTTAATCATTTTAAAATAAATAAATGCATCAATATTACTATTTTAAATGTAAAATAGACATGATTTTTCAAAATACTGTAATGAATGTGTGAGAAGGCCGCCACTGTTTTTATAGATTATTCTGGTAGTCTACAGAGTACATTTGATGCATTCAACACATGGGAGAGTCGAGAATGATGCTCTAGAAAGATCTATAGGGTATATAAGGAAATCAGATGCCTGAGTGAGAACAAGTTGTATTCTACATGTGATACTGATACGATAAAGATAACAAGCGATTGTGATTATATTTGTTGTGTTATATACGCGAATATTGTTAAATGTTTATGTTCAATTATTGTTCATTATTGTAAATATTGATTGTTACCATTACTTGATTGTTATTATCTTTATTGTTGCAATCCAAGTAATTGTTAAAATTGATACTCGTCGGTTACGCCCTAAAATATTATCTATTTAAAATAGAGCTATTTCAAATATTACCCAGGCCTGAAAGCGTCACAGTTGATAAAACCCTCGTAGTTAATACTTACATATAATAAATCATTTAAGACCCATTGTACACGACGTAATTTCAATAAATATTGGAAAATTTTATTATATTTTTGTAATACTTTATCAGTGAAAATAATATTTAACGGCCATTCCACTTGATATGTTAATGATAAACAATTTAATAAATCAACAGATTGTAGATTTAGTACAGATGGCATTGTAATCAATTGTAATGATATACGATCTTTAAATTCATGATCATTTTGATATGTATTCACTGAATATTGTACAATTTCATACAATGTTTTTAAATTAAATACTTCTTTTGGATAATTACTATGATAATATAATATTTCAAATAATTTTTTTGTAAAATTATGTTTATATTCGGAATCGAAAAAAAAATAAAAATCACCTACAAGAAAATTAATATATATTAGTCCAATAATCTGATACTTTTACCTGAAAAGTTTTATAAATGGATAGATTTTGAGGTGCTCTATCTGCATTTTCACTTTGCCACCTTGTACAGAAATGAGAAATGTCATCTTTTGGAAACAATGGCACCAAAATCAGTTTTTCAAAAATATCTAGGAAACTCTCAAACTAGAGAGCCCATCGTTGTCAACACATACATTTACTGAACACGTGTACATATGTCAAATTATTTTGTTACTAATATGAATATAACGAATGGAAACAATAAAAATAAAAACAAGAACAAATATAACAATAAAAACTAAAAATAAATATTTAAAAAAAATCAAACAAACAATGGATATGATGAATAAAAATGATAGTAGTAAACAACAATTCGCGTACGAAGGAACTGAAACTTGTATTATTTCAGATTTAAAGGTCCAAGTTATCAAACTAACCAAACATATTAGATCATGTACTATGATTACGCGATTTCGTTTGTTTATATGGATGGATTGTCTAGCTTGAGTTTACTATAGAAAAAACATGAATCCTATTATATTGCTTGTTTAATAGTATAGAATTCATGCTATTCCCAGTTTACTAAATATTTTGAAAAATATATTTATTTGTAATTGCGTTTTCGGAAAATGCCCAAACGTTTTCGATCAAATTTTTAGAATAGAGGTTTTCTGGGGCATAAAGTCGATCTAGATAGGTTTTATCTCTGGGAAAAAGCGTTTCTTAGCGTGATACTTTTGTAAACTTGTAAGACAATGGTGTGATGATGTTGTGTAACCTCGACCAAAAGTAACTAATTACTGAATCGTTTTGAAATCAAATTTATAAATTTTGGGTTAAAAGTAGATCTAGCTAAACGTTTCACGTATACCCCGAGCAGAGATCGATCGACCCAAGATACTTTTCATCAAGTGTCAATTAGTTTGATAATCAAAACTTACCTAATGTATGAAAATGTTGTAAAATTTTAAAATCGTTTAAAAAATGTTGCATTAAACGTGTATTCAACATTGTTAATTGCGTATTTAGCGGTAATAAAAGCGATTGTTCGGCATGTAAATCAAATAATTTACAATTTGATAAACTTAACTCATTCTCAAATTCCCAATTTAAATTTGGTATACTAGTTTTAGGAACTTTCTCATTAGTAACAACTGTATTCGGACATGAATAGATTATTTTCAATATATCAAACGGTTTTATTGGTTGATTTTGTTTTTCTAAACATTTCAAATGATCGTCCATAGGATCAATTTTACGTTCATAATTTAAAGCATCCCATTTTGTATCAGACACTGTGTCTAATTTTTCAATGTCAAAATTGAATTTTTTATCAATGTATGGATTTGCAATTTCAGAACATATTTTCGAGATATTCTCCATCGGTACCATTTCAACTATCTCTTCTATTATCGTTTCACTGATATTTTCTTTACTTTCGTTGATCACTTTATGCTTTATATCACATTGTCTTTGAGTTGTCGTTATTTTAGTCTCTGCATTCGTCGTTTCTGTGATATTCCAAGCTAAGTTATTATTTGTTGGTGTTGTTAAATTATCATTAAATGAAAACGATAATTTCGATTCACTTAGACCGTTTAATGATAATTTCGATTCATTAATACCATTAAACAGCGTAATTTGATTATTTAAATTTGTTATATTTTGCATGATCGTTGGTTCTATGGTAGCGGATTCACCATTTGTCAGTTTAGTTAGCGGTAATGTTAATGGAGTTTTACATAGATAAGTTTGTAAAAGTGCTATTCGATTGTCAACCAACGATTGTTTTAAATCTAATGTTTTTGTTAAATTCGCATATTCTGTCAGAAGTTCTTCTCTGTAAATGAAACAAAAATTAGTTTTTCACATTAAAAGTTATCCCACATGCTGCACTATTTGCCGGCAGCATTTTCTCACACACAATTTTCATACACGTATTACGGTATTTCAAGTAATAAAAGTTTCAATGAAGTAATTTTATAGGTATAGGATATTCGGTACAGTAAGAAGAACTTCTGTTAACTTTGCACCTAAATAACATAAAACCGTTACATACTTTTCTAAATTTATCAATCTCTGTTTTTCATTTTCGTAATGTTTCTCCTCATTATATTCGACTAAAGCTTTCCGAATCTCTTGTGAAATCATTAAATCTTTAACGAGTTGATTAGTTTTACGTTCTTTTTCAAATTCATCCCAAATTTTTCGTTTCTCTTGTGATCTTAATTCTCGTTTAGCTTCAATTTGTTCTAAAAATATATTTTCCAATAAAGATTTGTACTTAAGATAGTGCACACATAAATTACTTACTTTGTATATTCAATAGAGTAGAAACTTGTGTTTCAGCTGCGCGTACTTTTAAATCATCAGCTTTCTTAATTTTATTATCAAATATAATTTGGAACGAAGCAATACGCCCATTATTCGATAATCCAAACTCATAAGTTTGATCGCATATTTCTTTTAATTTAGCTAATTGATTTTCCGACGCACATAGATTCATTTCAATTATGTTTGATTTAATATGTGGAAATTCGGACTAGAAATGTAAAATTTTTCATGGATTTTATCGAGATTAATGAAGTATGATCCGATACACGCCTCGAATAGTGAAAATTGTAACGTCATTTCAAATTGTTTTTAAATATCTGAACTGCTTGGCCAATAAGGTTATTACTGTAATTTGAGCGGTAATATTCGTAAATTAATTTTTTGGTAACGTAAACTACTAGTTATTAAGGTGGTTGTCTTGCAGTAATCGTTTTAAAAAGTTTCAGCTCAGAACACGAATAAATTTATATTAATAGACTGAAATTGTAGGCTATACTTTTTTGACTCGTATACTTGTTCGCTTGGATTATATAAAATACACCAATCTTTTTGTTAATCTATTAAAATAATCTACAAAGGTATCACAGGACTGCCGAACGTCCTTAAATGAGCTAGCGGAACAAATGAATGTAAACCTGATATGGGTACCGGGACATAAGGACATTTCAGGAAATTGTGAAGCCGGAGCTTGCTAGAAATGACACAAGGCTGTCGGACACAAGCATCAATAAGCATCCGGGAGTACCGTTTGCGAACTGCAAGCTGCTCTGAATTAGGATATTTTAAGATAGGCCAATCTTAGATGGAGGGAGGAACGCACTTGTGGTACTACTAGACAGATATGGTCGGAATACAATCGTAGGCGTTCCGAAGATCTTATCTCGCTTCAAGGGGCCTCTGTAAGCAAAATCGTTGCAGCTATTACAGGACACTGCCTAGGCGGCAGGTATCCTGAACGACTGGGCCTACCAGTGCATCACGATTATTGCAGGAGCTGTCACAGTGGGGAGGAGGAAACGATATCTCATCTTCTCTGTCACTGTCCAGCTCTTGCCATAAGGAGATGGACTCATCTGAGTCAGCCTTTCTTTGCGGACGTCGCCGATCTTTAGTCCATTGACGTCAAAGCACTCTTGCTGTTCTTAAACAGCTTCAAATGGTTCATGAAGTAGTGGTCGGGGATGGACCAATCCACTTTTTCGGTATCACAACGGACCCCAAGATCCAATTGTGTCTCACCCCAGGACAGCCACTCTAACCTAACCTAAAATAATCTATCGGAGAATAATTTTTTCTTTCAAAATATAAATATAACATCATTAACGTTGTCCTAGTTGTTCAGCCAAATCGCTTGACACATTTTATAAATGAAATTAAAAGTGTGGTAAAATTATTACTTTTATAAATACCAGTAATGTTAATCAAATGTTTTAACAAAACTAAACGGTAAATAATTTTTAAATTTTTAACAAAGTAAGATATACTTATATTTTGAATAATTTATCAAAAATACAGCCAATTTCGTCGACAACTGCCTTAAAGAATGACTAATTCTGACGTTATAAATAGCCATAAGCCACTAAAAGAAAAATGTTCAAAGCGATTGCTAACCAGCATTCATAGCGTATATCGGAAAATATTCACAATTGATACTCACATTCTGAAAACAATGTTTAACTAGGCATACACTTTTACCGCATAACAATATTAAATTTAGATATTCCTTTAGGAACATTGGAATTGATGTCTCTGACGATATTTTAAAACCTTGTGTCCAATATTTTCGATTTTGATAATGCGTAAAATTTATGTTTTCTTTAATAAAGAATTCATTGTATGGATCAATTAATATTCCATCCATGATCCATGGTTTTATAAATCGTCTAGAATTTTAATAACATTTAACAAATGCCGTTTGCTGTTATGAATTAATTCACATACCGAAAATAATTTTGATAGCAATGAAATAAGAAATAATGAACAATGAATAAGTAATCATTTTTCGTTGTCCTTGAAAATTCTTGATAAATATTATGAAATAGATCGATACCAGTCCACACTTTGTTCGCTTCCGTATTAATAAAAAAACATCTAGTCACACTTTGAATAATTTCCAATAATTTTCGTGTGTACATTTTAAAATCACTTAGAGTATTTCCATTAAAAAGTAAAACATTTGTACGATAAAAATTAAAAAAATTTGGTAATTTCATACATAAATCCTGAAAAAATATCAATAAAAATTGAACTTTTTACTTCAATTATGATGTATTTTCTACAGAATGTCTCAGTAGATCTTTAGATTGTCCGGATTTGTACAAATGCATTCCATCAATTTTAAGTGTTTTAGTTGAATTTATTTCATTTTTTTAAAACTAAGATATTAAATATAACTTTGCGGTTTAAATCGAAGACAGAAACATGCGATTTGTTTGAAGATTTTTAACCCCTTGAAGCTCAAAAATCTTTTGATTTTTGATGAAACTAACTGTACAAGGTAAATTGGACCCAAGAAACACAAAAATCAAGTTAATTTGATGATTTGACCTAATTAAAACCTAGATACGCCATCTTCATAAACAAATTGATCTTCAAATCATCAAACTAACACGATTTTCATATTTTATGGGTCCCATCTACCTTATATAGTGAGTTTCATCCAAATCGACGACAAGCAATGTTTTTTTATAACTAAAAGCTTTTTATTTTAATAAAGTCTAACGCTGCTGAAAGTTATGAATGAGACATCCTGTGGCATAAAATTAAATCGTTCTTACATTGAAAGTATATCCATTTTCTTTGTTAGGTGTTAATAGCGCATATAATCGTGAGAATAATGTTCCAGCCACTATCAAATCTTCACAGAATCGATTAAAAGTTTGGGGTAAAATTCCTTTTACGCACAAACCATTTTTGATTATAAATTTACCATCTTCCTCTGACCATCGAAATGAATTCGATTCTACGCCCACTAAAAAATCAGACGAATAAAATAAATTTTGAATAATTTATTTGCCAGCCAATTTAATTCAGATATACAAAAATTGGTTACGGCAAAGATTGTTGAATCTCTAATTATTCACAAAACAGATTTTGGGTGCTAAATCTTGTAAATTAACATAGCATAAATTTTTTACTATATTTTTGCCACGAAATTAGTTTATCAAATGATTTTCGTAAAAATCAGAAACGTGTTTTTTTTTTTAATTTTTGGTAAATATTATTTTCTAAGCTAACTTCGATCTAAGAAAAACGACAATCTAAGTAAAATATTGATTATTTTTTACGTTAATAGATTCAATGGATTGCTAAATTCAAATTAAATTTCCCGAGTTTGTACCAGAAGCAGTTTCTAGAAAAAGAACGGTCAATTTAAACTTGAATTTCGAATTTTGCCAATTTTAACTTGAATTTTTATTAAAATTCGATAAATTTACTATGTTTATTTAAAGAATTGGCCCCCGAAAATGTTTTACATTATTTTTATAATAAACCTTTGCTCTTACCTAAGAGATTTTTACTATCAATTAAAAATTGATCCAGACTAATTACATTAAACGTTTCTGATTCAATATTTCTCGATACTAAATTCGAACGATTCCTTAAAATTATATTCCATACAGTATAAATATGATCCACATTAGATTCAAATAATGTATTTAAATTATTTAAAGAATCGTTATCCTCTGAATTTTGCCAAATTAAATTTTGACTTAGTAATGTATCCCAAATATTTTCATTTGTAAATTGATTATGCAACGTATTCTTTACATAATCAATTGAATTTTCATTTTTATTGAAATTTAGATCAAGAAAATTGTATGTTCCATCATTTTGAAATGAAAATGTTTCGCTTAGTGGTTGGAGATCCAGCAGATTTTGATCGATGTATGGAGAATCAATAAATTTTGATAATTTTAATGTATTAATGCCATTGAAATATGGGTAAGTATTTGGGACATATTCATAAACTTGACGTTCACTAAAATTCTGGAAAAAAACAAATTAAGTTGACAAAATGACTTCAATTTTCGAAAAAATGTTTCAAACAAAAGTTATTTGTACATTTTCATAAATAACAACTTGATAACTGAAATGTCTAAGTATAATTTTCCGGAAAAGAAAGCTTTTTAAAGAAACTGTAATCACATTTTTTATAATCAGTACTTCTATAAAATTTGAGTTTTTTTTAGTTTCTTTATCTTAAATCATTTTTGAGCTAGATAAACGTTGTTGCTAGATAAACGTTCATGCGTGCAAGAAATCATCAATCTTAAATAAGCGAAACTATAGAGTATAGACCATTACTTATTATTCACGAGTATAATAAATAAGGATCCAATACGAATTAAAGATATAAACGTTTTACTTACTGGTACATCATCTTCATAATCGTCCTTATCGCAAATATTCTTATTCGATAAAAGTAAAAGTAATTTTAAAATATTTTCATTAGCTTTCACATCTATGTTACTAATACATTTCTTGAATTTTTCAGCTTTCTGTATATTATGATTCTTTAATAATGCAATTTCACAAATTATTAATTCAGTTTCAATATCATTATGGAATTCACGAACGAATTCACTATTTTCTACAACAAAACACAAGGTAGATTTAAGATAGATTACAATTACCTGAAATGTTTGTTCTTACCAAATTGCCATTTATCGTTTAGTAAAATATGAAACGATTTAGATTTTAAATGAGAAACTATCGCATTAATATCTTTTTCTGGTAAATTATTTATATTTACTGCGGATTTCAGTAATGTACAACAAAGTGTACTTATAAGATCCGGAATACTTTGTTTATCCATATTTAGCTCAGGTTTATTCGGCTTGATTAAGTCATGTTTGGTCTATCGATGTTTAAAACTTTGATTTTTTTTTATATTTGAATTACTTCCAAATTCCAAAAATAATTTTTAAATAGTAAACTGTCAATGTAAATATTAGCTTAATAATAGGTTTTGACATTTATTGCATTTAAAATATTATAGGCTGGTGCTACCTCCTAGTGGTTTATTAGTGTACCATTTCTAATTTAATAGCAAAAATCATGGTCTCCTAATACCTTTTATGCTTTATAATGCTGCAAAAAAATGCGAACAATTAAAAATAATAAAATTTATCTTTATTTTAAACAAAAGTTTTTTACTTGTTAAAAAGGAACATTTTTTGTCTTTACAATTTTGTTCTATCTTTTATGGTTTCAAAGATGGGCAGTTTTGCCCATTTTGCCTAAACATGGTCCGATTTTACCCATTCACGAACTTGACCTTACTTTTTTGCTCTAGAACACACATACAAAATTTCAGCTTGTTATCTCTTTTCGTTTTTGAGTCGGACAGACGAAAATGGTCGAATTAGGCCGTTTTATGAACACCTTTGCATTTGTGTCTGCGATCAATATTTTCAAGCGTTACAAAATCGGTACTAAACTTAATATCCGGTTATAAAAAATAACACAAATAAAAAAAAAAGGGAAAATAACTGAGTTAATTGTTAAATTAACCCGGTATATACAGAGTTTATAAAAAAAATTGCAAATAAAAAAAGTTGTTTATTTTAAAAGAACATTTAAATTTTTTTTTGTATATTACGGTTTCAAAAATGGATAATGAAACCGATTTCCGATCGATTGAATACACACAAGCATTTAAATCAATTTAACAAAAATGTTGACTACATGACTCAGTAATTATTGAGTCACAAAGAAATCGAAAGTGTCACAAACGATTGAGAAAAACATAAATTAATAGTCTTGTAAAAAAATATCCCTTTAACTTTAATTGAATCGTAATAAATTGATAATTCATAAAAATATCAGAACTCAATTATAAACTTAAAATTTTAATTATTTTTTTTACATGTCGACATTTGTTTACATAACAGTTGTTTACAAGATTTATCTTCCAATAAGCTTAACTTTTCTTGCAATTATCTGATATCGAAAAGAAATATGAGACGAATATCGTTCGTTTTCTATTCATTAGTTTTTTGGTTTGCGTTTTTTTCTCATATGTTTTTTTCCAGTGTGGATTAGTTTATGGTTAGTTAAACGGTGTTTCTGATTAAATGTTTTGTCACAAACATCACAAGAAAATGGTTTTTCTCCAGTATGGATTCGTATATGTCGAGCTAGATTGCTTAGGTGATAAAATGTTCTGTTACAATCATCACATGGAAATACTTCTCCAGAGTGGATACGTTTATGTTTAGTTAAATCACTATTCTGACAAAATGTTTTACCACAATCATCACAGGAAAATGGTTTTTCTCCAGTATGGATTCGTTTATGTCGCGTTAAATGGTATCGTCGAATAAATGCTTTATCACAAACATCACATGCAAATTGTTTTTCTAAATTGCATGGAATTGATTTTCCTCCATTGTGGATTAGTTTATGTTTAGATAATGTGCTTGGATCCTTAAATGTTTTACCACAAACATCACATAAAAATGGTTTTTCTCCAGTGTGGGTTAGTTTATGATTAGTTAAACTGATTTTCTGATTAAATGTTTTATCACAAACATCACAAGAAAATGGTTTTTCTTCATTGTGGATTAGTTTATGTTTAGATAAAGTGCTTGGATCGTTAAATGTTTTGGCACAAACATTACATAAAAATGGTTTTTCTCCAGTATGGATTCGTTTATGTTGAGTTAAATGGCCTTTTTGATAAAATGTTCTATCACAAACATTACATGAAAATGGTTGTTTTCCCGTGTGGATTCGTTTGTGTTGTGTTAAATGGTATTGATATTTAAATGTTTTATTACAAACACGACATGCAGAAAGTTTTTTTTCAGGATAAATATGTTGATGTTCCGAAACATTTTCATCAAATGTTTCATCTTTAATGATTAATTCTGTATTTAATTCTTTTTCAAGTTTAATGTTTTCATTCTCATAGATTCGTTCATGTTTCACTCTTACATTTTCATTAAATGTTTCGCCTGTAATTATTTCATGTTCTATTTTAATATTTTCTTTAAACATTTCTTCTGTAAATTGTTCATGTTTTATTTTAATATTTTCATTAAATATTTTGTCTGTATTTACTTCATGTTCCACTGTAAAACTGCCATCTAATATTTCATCTTTAATTATGAATTCTGTGTTCAATTCTTTTTCAAGTTTAATATTTTCCTCGTTGATATGATTATTTGCCATTTTGTATATTTTTATTATTGATTTTATTATAAAATCAACTATCTCTATCGACTATGAAGGTTAGGATCGAATTGTAAAAGCAATAATATACAATGTGTGTGTTCGGCCGAACTAAGGCCTTAGTCAGTGTTGCCAGACCCAATTTCTTAAAAAGCGGTAGATCCACCAAAATAAAGTGGTAGATTAAGAAAAAAAGCGGTAGATTCAAAAAGTTGTATTTTGTATAAAGAATATATATTACTTTACCATTTACATGCATAAAAAGTCAGTTTGAAAACTGTTAACATGTACGTCTGTTAACGTACGACACGCTCATGACAAAATCAGTAATTACAGAACCATATTCCATTCTAAAATTTAGACACACATTCATGGCAAAATCAGTAATTACAGAACCATACTCCATTATTTCAAATAATGGAATATGGTCTGAAATTACTGATTTTGTATATGTACGACTGGGAGTTTTTAACTAATTATTATTATAAAAAAATTGAAAAAATGACAAATTCAAAATTTTTTTTATTTACTCACAAAATTTCTAAAAAACGAGAGATAAGACGAAAAACGGTAGAGCGGTAGAAATACTAAAAAAGCGGTAGATCTACCGTTAAACGGGAGATCTGGCAACAACTTAGCTCAGTACTCTGGTTAAATTACTTTAGTTTACTAAGGCCTTTAGTAAACTAAAGTAATTTAGCCAGAGTAGTGAGCTAAGTTGTTGGCCGGGACACTTTATAGATACTATGGAGCTTAGAGTATAGAAAGAGAGTTATCTCATATGGTTGTTAAACTAAAAAAGTGTCCCCCGAAAAACGTAAAATTAGGTTTCAGTTAATCGCCACAATGGCGCTTGTGAGAATGTGGACTTGTTCTGATGATAGTTACTGTAGAACGAAGTGAAGTTGCCAACCGGAAGTAGTATAAAATATCACAAAATTATGGAGATTAGAGTATAGATAGAATATCATAAAATATATACACTATGTTAAATTTACATCTTCGTATCATAGATCCCACGAGTATGAGAGAGTACATATGTACATATACATTAAGCAATGTGTATGAGAAGGATGTCTTATAGGTTTGATAAACAAGCATACTTTTCATAACTGTTCGAGTGGTCACCAACCACTCAAACCTATAAGACCTCCTTCTCATACACATTGCTTAATGTATACATATTTACTCTCTCATACTCGTTATGAATATTATTGACTATTTTGAAAAATATGCTTGTTTTCAAACCTATAAGACCTCCTTCTCATACACATTGCTTAATGTATATGTACATATGTACTCTCTCATACTCGTGGGATCTATGATACGAAGATGTAAACTAAACAGACGGTATACAGTTTAATATAGAAATATTCAATTTACGCTTCATTAAATTTTTATCAAACAATTCTTTAATTTCTATCTTCGATAAAAATTTGATTATTCTATTTTTTGAACAACATTTATTAATTGAAATATATTTCAAATTTATTGTGACTTGAAAATTCATGACTTATTTAATATATTAATGGAATTTCTTAAATAAATAGTCTTTCTACTTCTTTAAGATCTGAGGTTGCATATGATTTATGTAATAATTTAAAAATTCCGCCTTTACAAAGCGGATGTTAGCCTGTCCTTATCTACTTTTAATATCTACTTTTAGGGCTTATTCCGTAATGGTAACATCAATAAATTATAAGTTGGCATCACTTAAAAAGGAGGGGTAGGGATGGATGGATCTGTGGTCCACCATCATAAACATCATCAAAAGTCGTATGACGTATGCTATTGTAATGATAGAGGAATCATTTTTATTATTTATTTATAAATTATACTTAGTTAATCTTATCTAGAGCACGGTAGTGCGCAAGGCCGAGCCTGTTATTAAACAAAATAAAATATAATTTTTTGTTTTTATTCAATTTTATTTAATTTTTTGTTTCTCAGTCATTGTATGATTCTTACAGCAGAAGATTTATGATTGATGATGTTTATGATGGTGGAACACAGATCCATCCATCCCTACCTCTCCTTTTTAAGTGATGCCAACTTATAATTTATTGATGTTACCATTACGGAATAAGCCCTTAGTTTCTTTAAAATTGGTATTCCAGTACACCAGCGCCATCTTAATTTTCTTCTATTTAGGGGACACTATTTATAACATGGAGATAGCTATCCTTCTATAATCTCCATAATAGATACTAAGAAACTTTTCTTATGCCGCCATTTTACTTAGTATGTCACTGGCAGTGTTGCCAGATCTCCCGTTTAACGGTAGATTAGTATTTCTATCGTATTTTTTAGTATTTCTATCGTTCTACCGTTTTTTAAGTAAATAAAAAAATTTTTGAATTTGTGTCATTTTTTTCAATTTTTTATAATAATTAATTTAAAACTCCCCAGTCGTACAAATACAAAATCAGTCATTACAGACCATATTCCATTATTTGAAATAATGGAATGGAATTTGAAATAATGGTTCTGTAATTACTTTAAGGTATTATTTTATAATGGGATTTTAAACAATAAGTAATGCAATATGATAAATACAAAGAATTAATATTATTAAAATATTTGAAGAAAAAAAAATTCTATTATATATTTTATACTAATGTAATATAATTTTAATTATTCTGAATAAAAGTATTTATTTAAAACTATTTAAATTGGAATTTTCACTTTTTGAATCTAACCGTTTTTTTCTTAATCTTCCGCTTTTTAAGAAATCGGCTGGGTCATATAGAAGTTCCTCCATTAAAATACTCATAAAATTATCCATTTTATTAAATTTTTATCTCACTTATTACAATAATAACAAATTGTCAACACACGAGAAATGTTCTGAATGTGATACATAAACAAATAGGTTATGATCAGTGTCGCCAGATCCGATTTCTTAAAAAGCGGTAGATCCACCAAAATACAGCGGTAGATTCAAAAAGTGAAAATTCCAATTTAAATAGTTTAAAATAAATACTTTTATTCAGAATAATTAAAATTATATTACATTAGTATTTAATATATTATAGAATTTTTTTTCTTCAAATATTAAATATTAATTCTTTTTATTTGTCATATATTGCATTACTTATTGTTTAAAATCTTATTATAAAATAATACCTTAAAGTAATTACAGAACCATATTCCATTATTTAAAATAATGGAATATGGTCTGTAATGACTGATTTTGTATTTGTACGACTGGGGAGTTTTAAATTAATTATTATTATAAAAAATTGAAAAAAATGACACAAATTCAAAAATTTTTTTTATTTATTCAAAAAAAAGGTAGATATACTAACAAAGCAGTAGATCTACTGTTAAACGGGAGATCTGGCAACACTGATTAAGAAGCAAAAGAAAGTGTGCCAAGCCGAAACTCGCTGCTCAGATGCTCAGAACAAAATTTTATTTATTCTATCTTACTAAGATAATTACTTTAAGGTATTATTTTATAATGGGATTTTAAACAATAAGTAATGCAATATATGATAAATACAAAGAATTCATATTATTTAATATTTGAAGAAAAAAAATTCTATAATATATTAAATACGAATGTAATATAATTTTAATTATTCTGAATCAAAGTATTTATTTCAAACTAGGTTTTATCTTCCAATAAGCTCAGCTTTTCTTGCAATTATCTGATATCGAAAAGAAATATGAGACGAATATCGTTCGTTTTCTATTCATTAGTTTTTCGCATGTGTTTTTTTCTCATATGTTTTTTTTCAATGTGGATTAGTTTATGGTTAGTTAAACTGTGTTTCTGATTAAATGTTTTGTCACAAACATCACAAGAAAATGGTTTTTCTCCAGTATGGATTCGTATATGTCGAGCTAGATTGCTTAGATGATTAAATGTTTTGTTACAACCATCACATGGAAATATGTCTCCAGTGTGGATTCGTTTATGTTTAGTTAAATCACTATTCTGGCAAAATGTTTTATCACAACCATCACAGGAAAATGGTTTTTCTCCAGTATGGATTCGTTTATGTCGCGTTAAATGGTGTCGTCGAATAAATGCTTTATCACAAACATCACATGCAAATGGTTTTTCTCCAGAGTGAATTAGTTTATGTTGAGCTAAACTGCTTCGATTGTTAAATGCTTTATCACAATTATCACATGAAAATGGTTTTTCTCCAGTGTGGATTAGTTTATGTATAGCTAATCTACTTCGATCTTTTAATACTTTATTACAACCATCACATGGAAATGATTTCCCTCCAGTGTGGATTAGTTTATGTTTAGATAAAGTGCTTGGATCGTTAAATGTTTTGGCACAAACATCACATAAAAATGGTTTTTCATCAGTGTGGATTCGTTTATGTTGAGTTAAATGGCCTTTTTGATAAAATGATCTATCACAAGCATTACATGAAAATGGTTTTTTTCCAGTGTGGATTCGTTTGTGTTGTGTTAAATGGTATTGATATTTAAACGTTTTACTACAAACATGACATGTAGAAATTTTTTTTTCTGGATGAATTTGTTGATGTTCTGAAACATTTTCATCAAATGTTTCATCTTTAATGATTAATTCTGTATTTAATTCTTTTTCAAATTTAATGTTTCCTTTCTCATAGATTCGTTCATGTTTCACTCTTACGTTTTCATTAAATGTTTTGTCAGTAATTATTTCATGTTCCATTTTAACATTTCCATCAAACATTTCTTCTGTAATTTGTTCATGTTTCATTTTAATATTTTCATTCAATATTCCGTCATTTTCAAAAAATATTCCGTCATTTTCAAAAAATATTTCTTCACTTTCATTAAATATTTCGTCTGTAATTTCTTCATGTTTCACTATAAAACTGTCATCTAATATTTCATCTTTAATTATGAATTGTGTGTTCAATTCTTTTTCAAGTTTAATATTTTCCTCATTGATATATTTATTTGCCATTTTTTTTAAATTTTTTATTGTTTTATTAAGTCACTATTTCTTCAAACTATAAAGGTTACAGTTGAAAAGAGTCGAATACTCCAATCATAGACCCTAAACAAGGACACATAACTCCATAAAACAAATAATTGGCAAAAATAAGATGTCAGTAGCGTTCCTTCGGCACCGGAAAGAAAACAGAGAGTATAAGGCGCGAGTTTTAATTGAAAAACATTACGTATTTATAGTATTATAAAAATTATTTCCAGCCAAAGTATTTTTCCAATAAAATATTTTTTTAAATAAATGATAAGTAATTTCAATTTTTCAATAAGGATTTAGTTGAAGTTGAAGTAATAGTTAATATTCGCAAAATAATTACATAAAAATAAAAAAAAAAAAAAACATCAAATAATTAAATAGTAACCTGTAATGTTGTAATTGTAAAAATGAAAGAAATTGTTGAATCAGATATTAAATTAAACTTTTATTTATTAATAATAATGCTGAAAATTAATATTTAATATAATGTCATACAATTTAATTAATTTTGGAATATTTATACTAGCTTTTGGTACTTTAAAAGTCCTGGTTTTTTAAACCCAATTGATCCCGTTGCTTATTGTCACAAGCACTACCACTTTTACAATTGTCTACTGCACATACTTTCCCATTTTAAATGTTTTTTAAACAGTTTTTTATTTAATAAATTTTTTTAACCAAATTGTGTATTTCAAAATGATCACTTCAAAATAAAACTAGTTACTTGGCTTACTTCACTTCTATTTATTATACTATATTCACTTTGGTAAGGATGAGTATCTATCAAAAACTTGCGACCCTAGCGGCATAAAAAGTAAATATAACTTCTCCCATTTCGTTGCCATATTTTGTCAATTTTCCCGTATGAGTTATATCTCCTTTATATAGCCTCCATGACTCCAATGTCCAAATAAAAACGTTGGATATATAGTGTGATATTAGTTCAATAAGTACCATAGATAATAATTGAGTTGTAGTCATATATGTAATACTACTACATATATATACACTACATATATGGTCCAAAATTTGCTGCCAGCGCTGCGAGTGTTAACGCCATGAATCACGCTGCGAACAACGTTCCAAAATTGCAAGCGCACTGCTGCTGCTACTGCAGCCGTGAAAATTGGAACACGGTTCACAGCACTTACAGCACGCCACAATGTTCATTGCTTTCACTGCTTCACCTATTCAGCGGCAGCAGTCACAACACAAAATTAATGACGTCACTTTTTTTCACAAAACTGCTGCAGCGTGCTTTCATGAATTCGGGAACGCCCATGGTCTGCCCATGGTCTGCAGTGTAACTTAGTAGTTTTTTCGGGTACTAAATTTATTTGGATAGTAATGGTTCCCTAGTACTTGTTACTCTTTTCGATGAGCAGGCAAATTTCAAAAATTATTTTTGAATCGTGAATTAACATCAATTTTTAAAAGCATTTGACAATTGCATTTAAAACAAGTGAAAATAAACACCTCACTGAATTAGTTGCTTAAATACACGCTATATACAGAATTTATGAAAAAAAGCTTGTAACAAAAGTTGTTTATTTTTAAAAAAGGATCATCTTTGGAAACGCATACGAAATTTCACTACGCTTTTGAGTTATCGTGTTTACGGACGGATGGACAACTTTGTGGAAATGGACTAATTAGGTCATTTTATTAACACCTATACCATAATTTTTTTCAATATTTTCAACCGTTATAAATTCGGAACTAAACTTAATATACCCTGGTATATATTATATAAACCGGGTATAATAATTAACATAGAAATTTACATAGTCTGCAGTGTAACCTAGTCGTTGTTTCGGGTACTAATTATTATTTATTTGGTTATGGTTTCCTAGTACTCGTTACTCTTTTCGAAATTTAAAAACCAAAAAAAAATTTACAACTATCCGCTTCGCAGCTTTCTCTGTATTTACCAAAGGTGTAAGAAACTTGTTCACTATTGGAGTTGGGTAAATTTTTACTATTATTTTAGAACGCAAAAAAGTGCGGAGTTCAATCATAAATCGTCACTTTTTATATAATTCGGTATATCTAGTTAGTATCCTGACCATGAATGCATAATGGATTTTAAAGATAGCATGAATAATATGGTTCAGCGATATAGTGATTCTTTCGGGTACTATTTGTTGTTTGTTTAAGTAACAGAGTTTATGTTGCACTATTACTTTTTACAGTTTTCAAGAAAAGAAATAAAAAGAATAGAAGAAAAAATAAATAAAGACGCTGAAAAACGTCAAAAATGCATTTTTTTTAATTGAAAAATTTGGACTTAACTGATTTTTGCATGAAGGCCCTCAATTAGACATAACAAACAATTCACTTCAATGAGACGAAACATTTTTTATTTTCGTATGTACATCCATTTAAACCCAAAATCTTTAACTTCGAAAAAGGAGCCTATGTTGTTTTTTCCTTTGCAACATCTAACATTAATTTCAGACTTTTCGAATAAGACCTGATTGATACATACTTTTCGATTCAATATGAATTACTCATATTGAAATGTGTACTCATGACGAAACATTTTTTATTTTCGTATGTACATCCATTTAAACCCAAAATCTTCAACTTCGAAAAAGGAACCTATAGCCAAACAATTTGACCGAAGTTCAGTGTTGTTTTTTCCTTTGCAACATCTAACATTAATTTCAGACTTTTTGATTAAGACCTGAATGAACGTATACTTTTCGATTCAATATGAATCATTCTTATATGGAATTACTCATATATGGAATAAATCTTACTCATATATATAGAATCGAAACATTCGTAACAATCAGGTCTTTACCAAAAAGCCTAAATATATACAAATAATTTGAATATTTAGAGAGACAATATTTAAAAAATTGATGAAATAAAACGACCAATTTTATTTATTACTAAGAAAATTTATTATTTATTTACCATAATACATAATACATTATAAAAAGTCTCTTGAACTCTTAACAAAATACAAACAAAAAAATACAAAAAGAATAAATAAATCAGAAACAATTACGTATTAAATGCTAGTCTATTGCTTTTTCTCTTCAACTTGAGATTGTTGTTTTCTCACTGGACCAGTTTGTGTGATTGGAATTGCTCGTTCACCAGCTGAACCTTCAATAGCCAACTTTGGCGCGGATATTGTTAGAATACCATCTGAAGAGAGGCTAGAAGCGATATTTTTACCATCATACCCCTCTGACAACACATATCTTCGGGTAAATTGTCTTGAAATATAACCATGCTCATCTTGTTTCTCTTCATGTTTACCCTCCACAACAATGTGATTATCATCGATTGCTTTTACTTGAATTTCATTTGGAGTAAATTGTTGTACATCCAATGAAACTTGGAATTTATCTTTGTCAGTCACTACATTAGATCCTTGATCCAATTTAGCCAAAGCCGAACGCCATGGTCGGTAATAATTTCGGCTCAACATAGATGGTTCTACAAACGGCTCCAAGAAATCATCACTGCGTAGTCCCAATCCAAAATGTTGATCGTGTAGGCGAGATGGTCTTGTCCATGGATCGTTTAAAACGTCTTGGAAAATGAATGGAATTAAAGACATTTTTTTATTTTATATTATTGTTTTTATAAAATTCACAATAGAATAATATTCAGTTTGAATATAAAGCACTTGTAAACAATTCAAAATTCACTTTTAGTTGTGTACACGATGAGTTTCTATCGTAATCTGCCGGTATTGCGCATCGTGCGCTATTTATATGTAGTTGCAGTCAATTGTTATACCGTATCTAGGATGTTCTAGAACCATCAAGTATGTTCTACCGTCGGCAAATACATACATGCTATATGTTTGTTCATTTACTATTTCTGTTCATTTAATATAAAATTTCATTGTTTATTTCTTTTTAGAATTGTCTGGATTATTCGATTTATTTGATAATTACAGTTTTTTTTTTTTAAATAATTTAGCAAATATTATAATTATTTTTATTTCTTTGTGAAGATGTTATGCATTGAAATCAATTATTTATATGCAACAATCATGAAAAAAGAAATTAAAGGCTATATGGTTTTAATTTTTTTTAAATATAATAAAATATCTCTTTTAAAAATAAAGATAATAAAGGATCTCTTTAAAAAAATTAACATATAAAGCCGCATCCGCATCGCGGATATGAGACTTCAAATATCCAGATCCGCGGATGTCAAAAATTTCGCATCCGCAACATCCCCGGCTGGATGTAACACAACATCTGCGCTGTTTCAAAAAAGGTAAACTACACAAGTTATAGCAATGCTTGAAAAACAAAACCATCTTTTAAAAAAGCTTTAATTTTAAACCTTTTTTTTTTAAATCCAAATAGATAAAGCACAAATTAACTGTAAAATTTTGTGAAGTATTCCAATAAATTCCCATTTTCTGCACGATATCTCAAAAATGTTTGGTGATTATAAAGAAATGACCAGAACATAAATTATAGAAAATTTTATGCTCTACAAGTTTTATAAAAACGCCAAACACAATTTGATTCATAGCAATTGAGATTAAAAAAATATCTAGAGTTTTCTAAAAAAGATAATAAATATAAAAGTAAATATAAAAAAAGAGAAATATATATGCAAAATATATTTATGACTGCGATGTACGTGGCTCACTTGTAAACAAAATTATAATAACGATGCGCCGAACGAATTCGATTCCTCTCGAATATTCTGCAAATGCTAGAACATTCTTGAACATATGAATTAAAATATATAAACAGCGTGCAGTGCATTTAACAGTCACAAGTGAATCAACCACTGAATTGAATATATGAAATAAACAAAATACAGTGCATTTAACTAAAGTTATTTCAATTTAAATTTGAAAAAAAAAAAGTCTTTAATTCCATTCATTTTCCAAGACGTTTTAAACGATCCATGGACAAGACCATCTCGCCTACACGATCAACATTTTGGATTGGGACTACGAAGTGATGATTTATTGGAACCGTTTGTAGTACCATCAATGTTGAGCCGAAATTATTACCGACCATGGCGTTCGGCTTTGGCTAAATTGGATCAAGGATCTAATGTAGTGGCTGACAAAGATAAATTCCAAGTTTCATTGGATGTACAACAATTTACTCCAAATGAAATTCAAGTAAAAGCAATCGATGATAATCACATTGTTGTGGAGGGTAAACATGAAGAGAAACAAGATGAACATGGATATATTTCAAGACAATTTACCCGAAGATATGTGTTGCCAGAGGGGTATGATGGTAAAAATATCGCTTCTAGTCTCTCTTCAGATGGTATTTTAACAATATCCGCACCAAAGTTGGCTATTGAAGGTTCAGCTGGTGAACGGGCAATTCCAATCACACAAACTGGTCCAGTGAGAAAACAACAATCTCAGGTTGAAGAGAAAAAGCATGAATAGACTAGCATTTAATACGTAATTTCTTTTGAGATCGACTTCAGGAGAAAAAGTAATAAATTTATGATTTATTTACGTAATTGTTTTTGTTTTGTTTAATGATTTTTTTTGTATAAGACTGTTCTGTAATTTTCTATGTTTTTTTTTCTAAATAAACATTTTCCAATTAGAAAAATTTTTGTAGTTTTTTGTTATACCTCAGTGTTTTAATTTCAAATTTTCGAGGGCATCTAATAATAATATGTATGTAGTGTACATACAGCGTAAACAGTCGAGCCTTCATTTCAAAATTATATAATTTATAATTTATTTGAGCCTTATTTATTCGGATTTCGGAAAAATATTTCGAATAAAAGTTGTTAGTATAGTTATAATGAACAACTTTTATACGAAGCATTTTTTCGAAAGCCGAATAAACAAGGCACAAATCAATTATAAAATTTTGAAATGATAGCTCGACTTTTGACGCTGTATGTACATATAGTATATTGCTTATAACAACTGTCGGTATATATAGCATCCTTAGTTATGTGGTCCTTGTCGTTATATATCCGGTTTCGACTGTATTTGTAATTTAAATTTAATATCTAAAATCTTGAATTTCTTTCTTAATAATAGTAAAATGGAAAAATTTATAATGAGTAAAGTTGTAGTAAATAAATTTTACTACAATTCATTACCCGATCATATTTTCTGTAACTCTAATATTTCCAGAAATATTTGCAATTTAAATACAATACCCATAATAACCCGAGTAAAAAAGATTATATATAATTATATATAACCATATATAATTCATATATAGTTATATATAATTCATATATAATTATATATGAATTATATATAATTATATATGGTTATATATAAAGTTTTTTGTTATTTCGTATAATTATATATAATTATATATAATTATATATAAAGTTTTTTGGATTTATATATAATTATATATAATTATATGTAATTATATATAATGACTTTTGTGATTTCGTATAATTATATATAACTATATATAATTTATATATAATTATATATAATTATGTATAAAGTTATTTGTGGTTTCGTATAATTATATATAAATATATATAATTATATATAGTTATACATAAATCTCTCGACAGATGTATATATAGTTATATATAATTATATATAACTATATGTAATTATATAAAATTATATATAACTATATATACTTCTCTCAAGAGTCATGTACAACTATATATAATTATATATAGTTATATACAACTATATATAATCATACATAATTTTCTTTATTGCCACCTTATCTATAGCGATCAATATTTATATTAAATTTCTATATTATTGTATAAAATTTTATCCAATTTTGATCAAATTCATCGGTTCATTTTAATTAAAAAAATTAAGTCTGTAAATAAAGATTCAAATATTCAATACATTATATTTATTAGTAAATTTTTATTAAAAAATTATAAGAAAATTTACACTTAACA
The DNA here is from genome assembly GCA_963920215.1 of Nineta flava. NCBI lineage: Eukaryota > Metazoa > Arthropoda > Insecta > Neuroptera > Chrysopidae > Nineta > Nineta flava. Next base: position 94,579,253 of record OY986042.1, read on the forward strand.
ATAAGTGCACTTTAAGGATGTGTTTCTAATATAATACTGAGAAGAAATTTATAACATATAAAATTGTATGTTTTTTACATCGAGTTTTGTACATTATTTTATAGTGAATAATTTATTAGAAAAAAATTTGGCAATTAAGCTACCATACTCTTTTTGATTGGTTAGGTTTTTTACAGATATACTTTCGTACTTTCACAAGTTGACAAATACTTTGTACATCACTGAATTTTGTTAATAAGTACTCTCCTGATTCTGTTACAGGTATTATGTGTCTCACTGCTACTTGCATACCTAAATGACTCATAATATGATCATGTCTCACAATTAATTGTTTAATTATAAAATACAAATTATTTTCATGGTAAAAAAAAAAATTTATCATTCCATAAATACAAGAACTATTATTTTTTTTTATTTCCACCGTAAAACTATTTGTTTGTATTATTTGTTTGTAATGTAAAAAGTACAGAACTAAAATACTTTTTATAATCACAGCTTTAATATACTTCAATTGACTTTGTAATACCAAAAAAATATAAATAAAAATTATTGTAACCACGCGTGGAACAGATGTACACAAATTTCCAGACGTACAACAAATATATGCAATATATATGTAGCTATGCTTGTGTTGAAGAATGACAATCGATTTTTTAGTGTCACAAATCGATATTTTTTCAGAAATAAATGGAATTTTTTTTTTTTTTAATTTTATAAATTTATATTAATAATAATTTTGAAATATTTCAATGAATGTATTGAAAACTCATTTAAAGCAAATTTTTTTTTCACTAGCAGCAACACGTGTGTGATCACGAGTATGTGCGCATGAGCGTGTAGGACAGCACCGCTATCACCCGGCAGGTTGTAATGTTTACTACATTTTGTGCAAATGGCGTCATAGCGTCTTTTTTTCTATTGTGTGTAGTTCATTGTGAAAAATTGTGCCTCATCCTAAGATCAAGTATTGCTGTTAATGTGAAGTTTTTTATTACTTTGTTTAAAAAAAAAAGTTTCATGATGTTTTATCTTATAAATTGTGATGTTGACTTATGAAATTACGGTGAAATTATTAGTCCTATGAAACATCATAAGAGATATTTTTTGCATAAATTTAAGCTTTTTACAACTTTTGTCTAAAAATTTTTTTTAACCACCAATACTTTGGCCGCAATATCAAAAATTTGAATTGTTATTTTGAAATTAAGGGAAAAATCTGGGTACTTATAATCATACATAGTCATATATAACTATATATAAGCATATATAGTTATATATAATTATATATAATGATATATAGAAAATGGCCATATATAATTATATATAATTATATGTACCTATATATGTTTATATATAATTATATATGCTTATATATAATTATATATGCTTATATATAATTGTATATAACTATATATAATTATATATGGCCATTTTCTATATATAAATTATATATAAATTATGTATAATTATATATAATCTTTTTTACTCGGGAATGAATAATACAATAACGTATCATGGTTACTTGATGTTTTTATAATCTTAAATGAATTTTTTGGAAAGAATGACGTTAATCAGTTTAAAGTTTTTTTAATGCGCTACCAAATTGAATATATTAGATCTAAAAATTTTTTTGTTCTTGGCATCTAACAATTGTTTTTATTTTCTTCTACCACTAAGCTCCCCCCCCCCCTTTTCCGTTGGTCGTATCAAGCATATAACATTTTAGTCAAAAAGCTAATTAAGATATCTATTTCCAAGAGAGAAATGGCGTATTTATTCTGAGGAAATTCGCTAAGTTGACGCAATTTCTGCGTAACGAGTTTTTAGTATTAGAACACACACACAAAATATCAGTCCGTCATATTTTTTGTTTATTTCTGAGTTATCGTGTAACGGACAGAAGGAAATAGAATAATTAGAACATTTTCGAAACACATATACCAAAATTTTTTTCTACGATCTATATTTTCAACCTTCAAACTTGGGGCTAAACTTATATATATGTTACCTAATCTATATACAAAGTATAAAAAGTTCAATAATAATAAATTTAGATTAATCAATATTTTATTTTACCAACGAACAAAAAGAATTGACTGCAAAATTATTAATTATTAATATTATTTATTAATTGCAATATTCTCATATTTAAAAATGTTTTGTGATTGTTAATTAAATAGATTACTTTCAAATTTCAAAAATTATTTTTTAATCATGAATAGACACAATTCATCAGTTTTTAAAAACATTTGCAAATTGTATTTAAAACAAGTAAAAATAAACAACTAACTGAGTTAGCTGCTTAAATACACGGTATATACTGAATTTATGAAAAAAAGTATGTGACAAAAGTTGTTTATTTTTAAAAAAGAAACATTTTTTGTCCCTAAATTTTGTTTCTATCTGTTACGGTTTAAAAGATAGGCAGTTTTGCCCATTTTGCACAAACATGGCCGATTTTGCCCATTCACGAACGTGATATTACTTTATTAGCTTTAGAACACACATACGAAATTTTAGCTCCCTATCTCTTTTTGTTTTTGAGTTATCGTGTTTACGGACGGGCGGGAAACTTTGCGAAAATGGACTAATTAGGCCATTTTATGAACACCTATACCATAATTTTTTTTCTGCAATCAATATTTTCAACCGTTACAAAGTCGAAACTAAACTTAATATACCCTGGTATATATTATATATGTTTTCTATACGTTTATACTTTATTATATTACCTGTTTTATTGAATCTATAACCTATAAAAAGACATGTCTCGTAATGTATAATTGTTTATTTTGCATTTTGCCAAGTGATTTCGGGAATGTACACAATGATTAGGCATTGTATACGTTGACAAGGTAATGTGTAGAAAAAAGCATTTCTTTTATACTTTGACAAATTATGAATGGCATTTTATAAAATTTCTAGGCATTGTATAAATTAACAGATTTATTGCCACTAATATATATACCGGGTATAATAATGAATATAGTCTGCAGTGTAATCTATTCGTTGTTTCGGGTACTAATTATTATGTATTTGGATAGTTATGGTTTCCTAATACTCGTAATTTTTTTTCGATGAGTAGGAAATTTAAAAACCAAACAATTTACAACTTATCCGCTTCGCAGCTTTCTCCGTATTTACACCCAAGCTACTAGGTGTAAGAAGCTTGTTCATTAATGGAGTTGGATAAATTTTTTACTATTATTTTGGAAACGAAAAAAAGTGCGGAGCTCAATCTGAAATTGTCATTTTTTATATAATTCGGTTTATCTTGTTAGTATCCATGAATTAATTCATAGTCGATTTTAAAAATAGCGTACATAATATGGTGCAGCCATATAGTGATTGTTTCGGGTACTATCTGTTATTTGTTTAAGTAACGGAGTTTATGGTGTTCTATTACTTTTTACAGTTTCCAAGAAGAAATAAAAAGAATAGAAGAAAAAATAATTAAAGACGCTGAAAAACGTGCCACAACTTCTTACAATACTTTTAGGCCTAATTTACCAAATTGCTAAAATTAAAGAAACATTTTCTGAATCCACGAATTAAGTAAAGCAAAGATATATTTATTACACTATTAGTAAAGACTCAAAGAACTAACTCTACCCGTGAAAAATTTACTTTTACTTTCAGTTTTTAATGGGTAGAACTAAATAGAGGTTTCAAGTTTTTTCGCAAATTGAGGGCCTAGATACAAGTACCAGGGAAGTCCAGACAAATTTTTGGTGAGACCCAAATGAAGTTATTAAATAAAACACCAGGCAAGTCCACTATTAGGCTTAAATTTAATTTATGCAACAACAGTTTTAAACCGGTTACCCGATTTCTATTGACAGTTAAGTAGTCTTTACCATACAAGGGAGGATTGATTTACATTTGTGCCCGGTTCTTGCACCAAACAAAACACCACAGTCAATGCTTTTTTTTTTTAATTTTAATTATATCTGTTTCTTGCATCAAGGCCCTCAATTAAACAACAATTCGCTTCAATGAGACGAAACATTTTTTATTTTCGTATGTACATCCATTTAAACCCAAAATCTTCAACTTCGAAAAAGGAACCTATAGCCAAACAATTTGACCGAAATTCAAGTGTTGTTTTTTCCTTTGCAACATCTAACATTAATTTCAGACTTTTTGATTAAGACTTGAATGAACGTATACTTTTCGATTCAATATGAATCATTCTTATATGGAATTACTCATATATGGAATAAATCTTACTCATATATATATAGAATCGAAACATTCGTAACAATCAGGTCTTTACCAAAAAGCCTAAATATATACAAATAATTTGAATATTTAGAGACAATATTTAAAAAATTGATGAAATAATTTCTAGGAAAATTTATTATTTATTTACCGTAATACATAAATATTATAAACAGTCTCTTGAACTCTTAACAAAATACAAAAAGAATAAATAAATCAGAAACAATTACGTATTAAATGCTAGTCTATTGCTTTTTCTCTTCAACCTGAGATTGTTGTTTTCTCACTGGACCAGTCTGTGTGATTGGAATTGCTCGTTCACCAGCTGAACCTTCAATAGCCAACTTTGGTGCGGATATTGTTAGAATACCATCTGAAGAGAGACTAGAAGCGATATTTTTACCATCATACCCCTCTGGCAACACATATCTTCGGGTAAATTGTCTTGAAATATATCCATGTTCATCTTGTTTCTCTTCATGTTTACCCTCCACAACAATGTGATTATCATCGATTGCTTTTACTTGAATTTCATTTGGAGTAAATTGTTGTACATCCAATGAAACTTGGAATTTATCTTTGTCAGCCACTACATTAGATCCTTGATCCAATTTAGCCAAAGCCGAACGCCAAGGTCGGTAATAATTTCGGCTCAACATTGATGGTACTACAAACGGTTCCAATAAATCATCACTTCGTAGTCCCAATCCAAAATGTTGATCGTGTAGGCGAGATGGTCTTGTCCATGGATCGTTTAAAACGTCTTGGAAAATGAATGGAATTAAAGACATTTTTTTATTTTATATTATTGTTTTTATAAAATTCACAATAGAATAATATTCAGTTTGAATATAAAGCACTTGTAAACAATTCAAAATTCACTTTTAGTTATGTACACGATGAGTTTCTGTCGTAATCTGCCGGTATTGCGCATCGTGCGCTATTTATATGTAGTTGCAGTCTATCTAGCATATTCTAGAACCATCAAGTATGTTCCACCGTCGGCAAATACATACATGCTATATGTTTGTTCATTTACTATTTCTGTTCATTTAATATAAAATTTCATTGTTTATTTCTTTTTAGAATTGTCTGGATTATTCTATTTATTTGATAATTACAATTATTTTTTATTTAAAATAGTTTAGCAAATATTATGATATATTTTTTTATTTGTGAAGATATTAGAAATCTTATTTATATGCAACAAATATGGATAAAAAAATTAAAGGATTTATTGATTTTAATTGTTTTTGTTTTTTTAATGTAATAAAATATCTCCAATTTATCTGTTATTTAATTTTAAAAAATAAAAAAACAATTCTAGAAATTCTATAGTTTAAAAGAACACTTTAGTATAATAGGCGTCAAAAGTTGATATTATTTTTTTAAATTTTAAAATTGATTTGTGCCTTATTTGTGCCTTCGGATAAAAGTTGTTCATTAGAAATAAAGTAACAACTTTTATTCGAAAACTGAATGAAGGCACAAATCAACTATAAAATTTTAAAAAATTACATCAACTTTTGCAGCCAATTGTACAATTAAATGAACGAAAAATCGACTGAACCTCAGATTGAAAGATAATAAGATAAAGATATTAATTCTTGAATTAATTATTTAATGTTAAAGTTCGAGTTTTAATGCATAGCTCATATGGTGAAACGCTTGAGCGTCCACATATTTTGATAATTTTCACTTGGAATAAAATAAGACTACGCAATAGAAAATAGAAATATTAATAAAGAGATTGATATAATAAAATTCCGGTATTTATGACGGGCTTAAAATATAACCGAAAATAATGAATATTCTCCATTTAACTTACGACAAAAAATAATAAACTTTATTATGAATTTTTATGAATGTACTATATAAGATTTTGAAGTATTTTATAAATGGACTATAGTGCTCATACATCCTTGAAAAAAAAATGCATTTTTTTTACTCCGGTCTCCCCTGAAGTATCAAAAAATGTAAATAATATGTATGATGCCAAAACAGTGCAGACTGCAGTAAAGTTTACATTTCAATGATATCATTTTATCAAGGACATGTGTATACTTGGCCACAAAAGTTGATGTCAGTTTTTTAAATTTTATGATTCATTTGAGCTATATTCATTCTATATTCATATATTCATTGTTATTACATTTCTAATAAACATCTTTTATTCGAAGCATTTTTTCGAAAACCGAATCAATAAGGCATCAATCAATTAGAAAATTTTAAAACTGACATCAACTTGTATGGGTACAGTATATATCTGATTAACTGTAGCGAACTGGATTTTTTATTTAAAAACAAATTATTTTTGTTATGATAAATGCAAAAATTATACTGTTATAAATTACAAAAGACAGGATGAAAATTTCAGTTCAAGAAAGACAAAAATTTGATTTCTAAAATTATTTCTTAAAAATTGTAGGTCTGTATGTCTATTGTCATTTTTTAATGGATTTACATGTTTCTATATAGTCCATTAATTAAATTTAGAACATTGTTTGCCATCAAATGCTTGATATGAAAAGTCATACACATCTAGGATGGGAATCAAACCCACGACCTCTGGCATTCTAGACTAACCTCTACCTCAAAGCTACCTGTGATGTTATGGTAGTAAAATGCATATGATCTGTCACTATCTCGATCTCAATGTATTATTAATTTGTTTATTTACTATTTAATTATTTTTTGTTTTGTTTTTTTTTTTTTTGTAAACTAGCGTCTATTTATCCATTGTTAGTATATGTTTGCCTTTCGGTTATATTATGCCAACGGAAGTGACTAGCATTTACTTAATTTGACATTTAAGTAATATGTCTGAACATTGATAACATTCTTTCACATCAAGTGCTTGATATGAAAAGTTATACATATCTAGGATGGGAATTGAGCCCACGTCCTCTGACATTCTAGACCAACGATCTACCTCTGAGCTACCTGTAAAGCCTTAATACAGGATGTATTTAAAGCCGGTCATGGAAATTGATTAAAAAAAACTCCAGAATTTAAATGTTTTGAATTTGATGCAACTCTTAACTTACTGAAAATAATCAAATTGATTAGGTCATCTGAACTCAAAAATCTATTAAACGACTTGTTGAATAGTTTCGGAGATGTGGTCTGAAATTGTATTAAAGGTAATATAAGATCGTAGAATGAGGATATATATCTCCAAAAATATTCAACTCCGTCAACTCGTGAAATCAAGTGGTTTTTTTGTGTTTTTTAGGTCCAATTTTGGAAAAAGATCAAGTAAAGACGAGTCTGAAAAATGGAAGGATTTTGTACATGAATTTGAATTATAAACCCATTTTTTAACTTCTAAACTCGGCCTTGCGCACTACCGCGCTCTAGATAGTATGAAAATTGTCGTATTGCTCTACGGGCAATGGAAAATTGACTAATTGTCAATTTGTCGTTTTACTATCATTGCATGAAATATTCTCTTCTGCGATCAATAACTTTTAACCGTTACAAAACAAAATAAAAACACAATCGGCATAACAACGGATATAAGAATTATATGCTATAGACAGACAGTTTGCAGACGATAAAACATTCAAAAAAACTGGTCAAGCGTGATGTGAGCAAGAATTTATTGCACAAATGCACTAAATAATATGCATTTAATAACAAGCATATTATAATACAAATTTGACGAGCATTCCTCTATAAACTTTTAAAAGACCGTTCTATTAAAATAAAACAAGTGAAAATAACAACTAACTGAGTTAATTGCTTAAATACCCGGTATATCCTGAATTTATGTAAAAAAGTTTATAATAAAAGTTGTTTATTTTAAAAAAGGGACATTTTTTGGCTTTAAATTTTTGTACTATCTTTTATGGTTTCAAAGATGGGCAGTTTTGTCTATTTTGCTCAAACATGGTACGATTTTGACCTTACTTTTTTGCTCTAGAATACACATACAAAATTTCAGCTCGTTATCTCTTTTCGTTTTTAAGTTATCGTGTTTACAGACGGACATGGGGAAATAGCTGAATTAGGCCATTTTATGAACACCTATGTCAAGCATTTATGTCTGCGATCGATATTTTCAAGCGTTACAAAGTCGGGTCTAAACTTAATATACCTTGAATATTTACATATACCGGGTATAAAAAGACGAAAACATAATATTTTTCATCAAAATTTAATTTTTTCTTAGTAGCTTAAATGAAAAACAAATGAAAATAACTAACTGAGTTGATTGCTTAAATACCCGGTATGAACAGTTGCAAACAAAAGTTGTTTATTTTTATAAAAGGAACATTTTTTGTCTTTATATTTTTGTTATATCTCTTACGGTTACAAAGATAGACAGTTTTGCCCAAAAATGGTCCCATTTTCTCCATTCTTGATCTCACTCACTTTTTTAGATCTAGGAACATAGGAAATTTAAGCTAGTTATCTCTTTTCGTTTTTAAGTAATCGTGTTTACAGAAGGACGGACGGATGGACGAATATTTTTGAGGAAATGGACTTATTAGATCATTTTAAAAACACTTATACCAAAATTTTTTTTGCGATCCTTAGGTTCAATCGTTAAAAAGTCGGGACTAAAGTTAATATACCCTGATATATATTACATACCGAGTTAATTGCTTAAATACATGGTATATACTGAGTTTATAAAAAACAATTTCAAAAGAAAATTGTTTACTTTAAAAAAATTATATTTTTGTCTTTAAATTTTTGTTCTATCTCTTACGGTTTCAAAGATGGATATTTTCTCCCCTTGCAAGGGAAGCATGGTCCGATTTTGCCTATTCACGAACTTGAAGTTACTTTTTAGCTCTAGAACTCACACACAAAATTTCGGGTCGTCATCTCTTTTCGTTTTTGTGTTATCGTGTCCACGGATGGACAGGGAGAAATTCGGAAATGGACTAATTAGGTCATTTTATTATGAACATCTCTATACCAAAATTTCTTTTCTGCAATCAATATTTTTAACCGATACAACGTTGGGACTAAATTTAATATACCCTGGTATATATTCTATGTACAGGGTACAATAAATCAATTACTTTATAAAAATATAAAATTTGATACGGATCATAATTTTTTTAATAAAACATTAAAGTAAACATTATTAAAAAAATATCTTGAATTTTCTAAAAAAGATAATAAATTAATAAAAGCAAATAAAAAAAAAGATAATTACATAGTGCAAAATATATTTATGACTGCGATGTACGTGACTCACTTGTAAACAAAAAAATTATAAACAGTAACGATGCGCCGTACGACTTCGATTCCTCTCGAATATTCTGCAAATGCTAGAACATTCTTGAACATATGAATTAAAGTATATAAACAGCGTGCAGTGCATTTAACAATCAGAAGTGAATCAACCACTGAACTGAATATATCATATAAACAAACTACAGTGCATTTAACTAAAGTTATTTCAATTGTGCATAAGTTGTTTGTGATTGTTATTTTTAAAAAAAATGTCTCTAATACCATTAATTTTCCAAGGGGTTTTAAACGATCCATGGGCAAGACCATCTCATCTACATGATCAAAATTTTGGATTGGGATTGCGAGATGATGATTTCTTGGAACCGTTTGTATTACCATCAATGTTGAGCCGAAATTATTACCGACCATGGCGTTCGGCTTTGGCCAAATTGGATCAAGGATCTACTGTATTGGCTGACAAAGATAAATTCCAAATTTCATTGGATGTACAACAATTTGCTCCAAATGAAATTCAAGCAAAAGCAATCGATGATAATCACATTGTTGTGGAGGGTAAACATGAAGAGAAACAAGATGAACATGGATATATTTCAAGACAATTTACCCGAAGATATGTGTTGCCAAAGGGGTATGATGGTAAAAATATAGCTTCTAGTCTCTCTTCAGATGGTATTCTAACAATATCCGCGCCAAAGTTGGCTATTCAAGGTTCAGCTGGTGAACGAGCAATTCCAATCACACAAACTGGTCCAGTGAGAAAACAACAAACTCAGGTTGAAGAGAAAAAGCATGAATAGACTAGCATTTAATACGTAATTTCTTTTGAGATCGACTTCAGGAGAAAAAGTAATAAATTTATGATTTATTTACGTGAATTTTTTTGTTTTGTTTTATGCTTTTTTTTGTATAAGACTGTTCTGTAATTTTCTAAGTTTTTTTCTAAATAAACATTTTCCAATTAGAATAATTTTTGCGGTATTTTGTTATACCTCAGTGTTTCAATTTCAGGATATTTTCTAAGATTAATCATCCAGTTAAATCAAATAATAGACACTTATTTTTCCTCTTACGATTAATTTTAGATACTTTTCGGGTATCTCATGATAGATAGAATTTAAACCAAAGTGGAAACGAAGCGGAATACAAAAAAAGTTTTCTGGGACTCAGGAATGATGTTAAAACATAAACATTAATGTGGTTGATGTCACATAGTCGATCGTTATATAAAACGTTATATTGTATAATCTGATATTTCATTTCACTCTCCATATAAAATCTTGTATTGGTATATCTGGCAGGGATGTTGTATTGGGATTAAAAGTTGTTTACCAGAGCGCGACCATGAACCTCGTAGGCCGAAGGGTATGTCTCGGAGGATATTCATACATGAAACATAAACCTGCTAGCTGTAATTATATTTCAAATTTTGCCCCTATTCCTAGAACATTTGTTTGTATTTTATAAATACGTATTTCGACTACAATGTAGTCATCATCAGTATGAATTAGCTAATCGTAACTATCTCTGGGATATGGATTCAGAGATATGTTGCTTGTTGCTAATTTGGTGCCTGTGTCATATAAAAAAGTCGATCGTTCCGCTTCAATGACTGCAGACCATCAAGGATTGTAGATTGTTTGTCCTGTAATTTTGATCATATATTCTTTATATCGTAAACTACGTTGTGGTTTGTTCATAGTGGTAAAAAAAGTAATTTAACTGAACGATTTTTTCACATAATCTTATGATACTAATGCGATTACTGGCCTCACGTGTTTATAACGTACAATATAATAAGAAAATACAATTTTCAATAAAGATTCACCATACAATGGGACATAAATATGACGACCAAAAATCTTTTGTAACTCAATATTTTTTTGCGAACGATCTAGGTTTTGTACAGGCATCTATGGTATAGGTACGCATATGATATAAAAATGTAGGTAATGCGCCTGATTTTGGCGCATTCAAGTATGTACGATGTATGTCCGGCGGCCCGGCCGGACTTGGATATTCTTCTGTTTCTGAATTTTGATATTCATACATACTTGAACAACTTTTGTGAATAGAAGATAGGCTATTTTTAAATATTAATTATTTTTTTAATGCAAATTTTTATTCTTTATGGCGATGACAAATAGTAGCTGTACAGTGCGATACATGAAGTACCGAATTAGTAAAATGAATTATTATCTCTCCTTATCTCTCAGATATCTGCTAAAAAGATATGAAAAAAACTAAATATGAGTTATTTTTAAGATATTTAATAGATAATTGTAGGTGAAAATTTGAAAGGCAGATATAGTATACGTGAAAAATACGGTAAGCATTTTTTTATTTAAAAACTTTTACTTAGATACTAATTATAAAAATTCTATTAATATGAGCTTCGAACCATAAATAAAATTTTGGGTATAATAATATTCTTTAAATTTACTATATCCGGTGTCCGTTGTCCAAAAATATCTCAAAAGCATGGAGGCAGATCAAAGGAATTTTTGAACACCATATATTTTACAGCAATGGAGCTATTTCCTGTTAGGGTCGTGCTATTCGGACACAGGCGGGTCTCCAGCGTGAGTTAAAATTTAGATTAAACTAACGTTCAGATATTGTGGCAAAAACTATTGAAATTAAATAAGGTAATTATTCCAACCGAGTACTTTAGTTTTTGTTGCAATATGTGAAATATATAGAAAACTCCTTGTAGTCCGGGGGCCCAAAACCACGCAAACCCGACCAACTCGGGGTATGACCGACGAAAAATATATTATAATGACTTTAAACGCTTCACACAAAAGACACGCAAGAGATCCGCGTGTCCGAATAGCCATATCGTTCTTGTTAAATTTCAGTAAATACTAACCTTTAAAGAGTCATCTGAGCTCTGATAGTCTGATTTAGTTCAAATAGTTAAAATAAATAAAAAAATTTTATAGAGCTAGAAAAAAAACATTTTGTTTATTTCAAATAGTCTAATTAATAGTAATTTTCTTTTTTTATAAGAAAACAAAAACCATCAACCATGCCTGTATTGCCAAATTTATTTCATGACTCATGAAAGAATCCTTCAAATGCCCATTAACATCAGTTCAATGTAAACAAACAACCACATCTTCAGTTACTGGCAAATCAGTTGTAGAAAGTAAAATTTTCGATCCAAAATGTTCAGAATTAGCGTCGACATATTCGGTGGGATTGAAGCACCTACAGCTGAATAAGATGGTACGTATAATAATATTTATATTCTGCATTCCCTTAAGAAAGGAAAGGATTTGAAATGATAGTTATCCCTCTACGGCCTGGTATAATCCCAAACATTGGATTATATTATTATGTATAAAAGTACTCTTTTCAATGAGAGGGTTTTATGAAGTTTTCAAAGTCTGGACTCCTTCGATTGAAGGAGACTAGGTTTAAAGCTGCTGAAAAGATTCTGATATAAACTCGCAACTGTTTCTGTAGAGAAGCCTGTTTTTTTAGCCAAATATTGAGTGAGAATTTGAAAATTTTATACTTTTTCTGTGATGAAATTCAATAATAATTGTCTTCTTTTCCCGTCTGAGAAAGATGCTGATAAATAAAAATCTGAAATATGTTTATTATGTTTTTCTTCAAAACACTTTTTTTATTATGTATTAATTATTTATCTAACATTTGTAATAGATTCCTGCGAATTTGCATCGAATAAATATTATGCATATTGGAGGTATGATGACCTGTGGACCAACTCATACTGCTGAGGTAGCTCTCGATTTAGTGACGTGTCGATCCAGCCAAATATAAGAATCTATTCCAAGCTTTGAAAATTACCTTAAAGGAAGATGGTGCGAAAGACTTAGCTAGGGGTTGAGCACCAACATTAATTGGATATTCTATGCAAGTGAGTATTATTATATGATTTTTTTATTTTCAAAGATTAATCTACGTCATTACTTAGATAAAAATTTTAATATTAATTATGATGAAAATTTAATTAAAATGTCTTCTTTTCCCATCTGAAAGAATTCATGAAGATATATTGAATCTGAGAAAATAATTGTTATAAAAAAAATTAATGTTTTTCCTTATACTTTATTTTAAAGAATTTTCTTTCTTTTTGAATAGGTTCAAATATGGTTTATATGAATTATTCAAAGTAGAACACTTAAAATTAATGGGAGAAGAAAATGCATACATATACAGACTTGCATTATACTTAGCTGCTTCAGTATCAGCCGAATTCTTCGCAGATATTGCTCTAAGTCCTATGGAAGCCGCTAAACTTAAAATCCAAACCACACCAGGATTTGCAAATATATTACGCGAAGCTGTAATGATGAAAGAAGAAGGGTTGAGTGCATTTTACAAAGGTGTTGTACCCCTATGGTGTCGACAAATTCCATATACAATGGTAAAATTAGCTTGTTTTGAAAAAACTAGAACTTTTATACTTGCCACGTGCTGAATGTTCAAAAGGTGAATAATTGGTTGTTACATTCACAGCCGGTTATATTGCTGGTATATTTTGTGCTATCGTTTCAAATCCAGTCGATAAACTTGTTTCAAAATTGAATCAAGCTAAAGGTGCAAGAATTGGTGAATTTGTCAAGAAACTTGGTTTCATGGGGTTATAGAATGGTTTAGGCACTAGGATCGTTATGATTGGTACATTAACTGCATTACAATGGTTTAGTTATGAACAATAAATACTTGGCGTCAAATTTCGAGCTATCCTTTCAAAATTTTATAATTGATTTGTGCCTTATTTGGCTTTCTCAAAAATGTTTCGAATAAAAGTTGTTAGTACAGTTATAATGAACAAATTTTATCCGTAGCATTTTTTCGAAAACAATAAATACGGCACAAATCAATTATAAATTTTTGAAATGAGATAGCTCGACTTTTGACGCTATTTGTACATCACAATTTTTTTCGTAATAGAGACGTATTGCGAGGGTTAACTAACACCTAAATCAAAGTATTTAAAGTATTAAATTTTTTAAATGTATATTTTATTTTTTTGAAATACGTTTTTTAATAAAAGATACATTTTTAACAACCATAATCTTTTTTTTGAACCAAATCCACATCCTATTTGAGTATTTATATCTCTTAATTCCAATAATTTTTAAAATTAAGACTAGTTTACAGGAAGATTTGCCATAATATTTACGACTTATCCTAATATATCGTTACTTTCGATGGATTTTATGTTAAGATCGCAGCGCTACGGTGGCAAGACGTAATAGAGTTTACGGAGTTTTTCGACTTTTCAGTTAAAATTTCAAGCAGTTTTTATTGAAAAATTAGATTTTTAGTTTAATATTTATCATTAGTTTAAATATTAAGGATGTACGAGCGTTGATATATAGTCTATAAAATTCTTCAAAATCTTATACAGACTGTTGGACAGCTTTTCCTATAGTAAATCAATGTTAAATATTATTTATTACCAGCCGTCCGTCTGGTACTGTATGAAGTCAGTCAGTACACATATAAATAAAGTCAGTTATCTCACAGCTATACTGTATGCGTACGGTTGTTTGTTTGTCATTAAAGAGTGGGGATTTTGTGATGCACATACTAAAGTGTACTTTCATCACATGTGTACTGCCTGACTTCATGCAGTACCAGACAGACAGCTAGTAATAAATAATATTTAACATTGATTTACTATAGAAAAAGCTGTCCAACACAGTGGGCTTTTATGAATACAATCTAAAGTTTGTGTACTGCGATCAACCGTTACAAAGTCAGAACTAAACTTAATATATCCTGGTATATTAGTATATACAGGGTATAAAAATGCACTTTTATTTGTTTGTTTCACTCATAGGTTTCACTAACCGCTATATGTTTATAAAGAGGTCAGTGGTTTGTTTACATTGAACAATGGTTATTTTTTTTAATGCTAGATAGAGCCTCTCTTAGTGGTGGCCGATTATGAAAATTTTGTTTCTGGCAGGGAGCATATATAAAATATAGTAGTAGCAACCCTGAAAGTGCTTAGAAAAATATAATACCTTTCGGTAAGAAAGTAGAAATGAACAGCGAGGATTTATCGTATTTATTAAATCAAAAAATAAACCTTGGTAAAAATTTATTAGATAAATTACACAATGTAAGTCATATCAATGGGATAAATAAATTAAAACGAAAAATTAACCAAGAATTGAATTTTCTTAACAAGGTAATGACTTCTTAACATTATTATGATTTGTATTTACGATATTTATAACATTTAATATAATATCGTAACTTTCAGAAAAAATTAGATAACGCAATTAAAATAGAAAATATTCAATGTACAAATTTAAATCATTTTGTAGCTGTTGTTGACACCTTAATTAGCACCCCAAATTGTATCGAAGTTGATAAAACTTTCATATTTAATGATAGAAAATTATCGGTGGATATTGTATCACATAATGGATTCATTTGGATAAAAGTAATTGCACGGAATTCTAAATCAATATTGCAAGCTGTTGCAGGTGATACAAGCTATGGCACTAAATCTATTGTTGATCATGCTGCAGATTTTAATGAATGTGCTAGATTGTATCCGGTTTGTTTTCAAAATCCAAAGGTATATATTCTTATAAACCGTGTTTTTATAAGTTGAATTTTTAGCTCCATTCTTCAAATTTTTAGGTTATATTTCATTTTTCACAAGGAATTACATCAGAACTTTTGGATATACTACAGAATACTGGTATTATAGTTACAACAAGTGAGAATTTCGTAGAATCAATTGAAAAATTACAATTAAACAAACCGATAAATCGAGAAATTTATGCAAATAATTATTGTAATTTAGCTACCAATAAATTAAATTTGGATGTATCATCCATGATTGCATATGTGAGTAATTTAACTAATGGATATTGTAATTACATTTTTCATGAGCCTTTATTAACGCAGCAAGCTCAATGGGAAGCTGACCGACCAGTAAAACCTATATTGGATAAATTATTTAATGGTAAGTAGTCATTATCTTCATTGGCAGTGATGTAAAATTCACGCCATTGCTATTCCTTGGTTGCCAAGTTTTGACAATATAATTTAATTTATGAATAACTGAATTGATTTGGTGATCTCTTTTTCCTTATAGAAAGTTCCTTAAATATACTATTGTTATACGACTTTGATGCATTTCTTCACTTATTGAAAATAATTGAATTGCTTAGGTCATTTCTTTTTCTATCAGAATTAATTATTAATTATTTTTCCCCTGTTCGATTGCAAACGATACATCGTAAATCTTTTGCAAAGTCGTCAAACTAGCACGATTTCCATCTTTTTTTGGCTTACATTTATCTTGAACGTAAAGTTTGATCTAAATAACAAAAACAATTGTTTTGCGATTTTTTTAAGGTATCTAGAAAATTATAAGAGTTTTTCTTAATAAATTGGATTTCGAATGTCAAATATACTTTGAGTATTTACATATCATATCATTTTTGATTGAAACAAATGATTTTTATTTTTAGGTAGACAATTGTTATGTTGTGAAACTGCCATTAATGATTTTAAAAGTATAATTCAAACTGTTGGAGGTGAAGCAGAAAAATGTAGGGCCAAAGATTTAATTGATCGATTGTGTGTCTTGTCAGATGACGTTGCGGTATCAGCAATTGAAAAACGTAGCATTAAACTTGGTGGCAAAATAAAACAAAGATCGTTACTAGTGTTTGAATTCGGAAATCAAGTTCAATCTGTTACAGTTACTGCCAATGAAGGTTTCGTTCGATCGATAAAACAACAGGTAATACGAAATATGGACGCTTCTTTCAAAACTTTGTGACTTATTTATTTTTTTTTTTGCATTTGTAGAGTATAGAGTATGCTGTTTTTATTCATGAATCCCGCGCTCTAACTGAACAGAAACAAAATACAGCTACTCAACAAATTTGTTAATATTTTTTAAAAACATTTTTGGATTAAATTAAGTATTCAAACTGTATATAATTTTGTAATAAAATGAATTTATTTTTCTAAACTCTTTACTAAGATTTGTCCTAAAATAATTCGCTAAGTTTGGGGTGATGCTTAACGAGTGGATGAACGATAAAATAATGTTTCGGAATGCATCCAAGAGGCCCCTCAATGTACCAGATAACCTGAACAGGATAACAACTTCGAAAGGCAACCAGATTCTTTACCGGACATTATCACATACGAAAGCATCTGCGCACAATAGGACTCCACAACGGATCCATAACAAATATAAGCCTCAACTTGGGGAAATATGCCAAAGTCTTTCAAGCAGAAGTATACGCCATACTGGCTTGTGCCCGTGAGCACATACGTAGAGGCCACATAAACCAGAACGTATGTATTATCTCGTACAGTCAAGCTATTCTGAGAGACTTGCCTACAACTGACGTCTGCTCAGGAGTAGCCAAAGATTGTCTAGAGGAACTGCTTGAGCTCGCAAAACGAAACAATGTAAATTGATCTGGGTACCGGGTCACAGTGGTTTTGAAGGAAACGAAAAAGCAGATACCTTAGCAAAGAGGGGAGTCGGAACACCCTTCATAGGCCCAGTGCCTATTTTAGGAATTCCAAAGACTGCAGGTGATCAACGAGTGGATGAATGTTAAACACCGTGATTACTGGGAAAATAAACCGCAGCAAAAGCTCGGGAAAATGCTGCTTCGGAATGCATTCAAGAGGCTATTCCTCGATGCACTGAAACTGAACAGGCTACAACTGCGGAAGGTTACCGGGCATTATCACTTACGAAAGCATCTGCACACAATAGGACTCAACAACGGGCCCATTATGTGTAGACTGTGCGGCGAGGAAGAGGAAACATCCAGCCACATCATCTTTTACTGCCAATCTATCGGTTACAGCAGATACAAGCTATTAGGTGTATCTCAACCGAATATATGAACTTTTAGGAAAACCTGATAAATAAGGTCCTGGCTATTGCCAAAATATGGGAGAAGCGAATCTCGTCTAGACTGAAGTAGAAGGAGGAGCATAATGGGTCATAATCTCGGAAGTTCAATACTTTTTTATACCCCAAGATATATCTATCTATCTCGGGGTGATGTTCATAATTTTGACATTGTTTTCGACAATTTTTAGTGGGTATAACTTAGACCAGCTGTGAACGAAAAGATAGTGAATTGATATCAAAACAATTTATAATTTATTTCAGGCAAATAATTTAATGGTTTTGTGTTAAATAATATTTGGTTTTAGTTTTTATTTCAAATATCAATAATAAAAACGTTCTTAGGTAGGTGGTGGCAGAATTTTTTTTAGAAAGTTTATCGATTTTTCTTATTTAAGGAATCACCAATGACAAATGTAACGTGAATTTTGAAAAAAGAATGCTTCTTTTGGTGGCCATGTTTACATCAGCTAATAGAGTGGCGTTCATTTGTGAAGTCAATTTGTCCTGAATCCATGTGGTTTTCGAAAAATGTCTCGTATAAACGTTGTTTGTCATAAACATACTAACAACTTTTATTCTAAACATTTGTTTTTCAAAAACAAATGGATTCGGCACAAATCAACTATAAAATATTGAAAACAGAACACCACTTTTGCTGTCGATTATACATATGTATGCATACATATTCGGATGCTTCTGTAATATACAGTAATTACAGATTTTTGAGCTGAACTTGTGGAAAAAATATTTCAGTTTATATAAAGATTATTAAAATAATCAAAGAGAACTAACTCTATGTTTTTGAAATTAAATTTCAAATTTTGCTCCAATTCCTAGATCAATTATTTGTATTTTATAAATGCGTATTTCGACTACAAGGTAGTCATCATCAGTATGAATTATTCGGTGCGTGTCGGTGCTAATTCGGTGCTTGTCTCACTGATACCAAATTAGCAACGAGTAACATATCTTCAATTTCACATCCCAGAGATAGTATCATGTTGGTGGAGAGACGGATATCCGAAATGCTTAGAAAATTTTATGACCACCTATTCCAAAATTTTTTGCCTTCAGTCAATATTTCTTACATGCGTACTATATAATAAATGTATCAACTGAGTGTTTTAGAGAAATGCAACATATAATACACACACTGATGAAGAACTCAGCATATACATGGTTTTTAAACAATGAATTCAGTTGCTACATTTAGTGTTTGATTTCTTATTTATACCGATGAGGAAACGTTATTTTATTTTGTATTTGTTTTGTTTGATTTTTCATGATTTCCAATCAATCTAAACGAAACACTCCAAACTATTATTTTTTACAGGAGGCGCTATTTGTGGTTGAGTAGGCGAAAATCGATGAGCTGATTTTGTTTGAATTGTTTTGATTGAAAGCGTTAGTTGCCGATTTTGATTATGGATGTTTTACCCGCATCACCGTCTGTAGGGTTGTGATAGCGGCTTTCGTCCGATCGACTTCATATTTTGTACATATATTCTCTGTAATTACAATGGGAAGTTCTAAAAGTGATATTTAAGGAGTAAAGTTAAACTTACACTGTACATTTCATGAATTCCCAAGTTACTAGGAAGGCTGGGAATATATGTTTGGAAAACGATCAAGTGAGTTTGATTCCTGAAACTATGGCCTCTAGTTATTATTATATTAAAAAAGGCAATATAATTAACTAGCTGCCCGCCCGGATTTGCACGGGTAGCACTAATTATCTATAGCCAGATGACACAAAATTGAAAATATGACACAAAATTACAAAAAAAAAATTGTCGATCGCTACCAAACTTTACGGGATCACCCGCTGGGCTAATCTGAAGATTCCCTGAAAATTTAATCAAAATCGGTCCATCCGTTTTGGAGTCCATAGGGAACATACATACACACATCGATTTATATATATATAGATTCAGATCAAGTACCTAACAGCCTGACGTGTATATCGTTTAATCTTATATAAAACTGTCCAATTTTACCATATCAAAGTTTCAATCCCAAGAGAAATTCGTAGGCCCTCAGTTGTTCTCTGACGAAGAAGATAGTGAGATCGGTAACATAAAGGTGGTAGATGGTGATAAGATCCATCGGTATGGCTGTTGGCCTATACGTATGTATACTCAATTACACTAATTTGTCATCAATATGGCGTCCAGTGGCTACAATATACATCTAGTTTTAATTTATTGACTTATAAAGAGATATACATTGATGTATACTGTAGCCACTGGACGCCATATTGATGACAAATTAAGGTAATCGAGTATACAAATAACGTCAATAGTCGAGCTATCATTTCAAAATTTTATTTTTTAGACTTTTGACGCCATTTGTACATACATACATGAAGATAATTACATCACTAGTTCGGCGACTTTTACTCTCCTGAGAATTTACGCCCCGAACCGGCTTCCTTTTCATCTGAAAAGGTAACTTAACTTACCTTCCATTCAGTGGCGGATTAATCAATCAATTCTTATAATCAATTTCCTGCAATAATTTTGCTTCAATAGACAACAAAGCAAGTGCATTAAGTCTGCCCTGATCCGTACTTGCTCGTAAATAGCTTTTCACTCTTTTCCACTTTGTTGGAATACTTAAATAAGTGCGTAAAGCAAAAACTACATTAGGGTAAACATCGCAAAGATTACGTGAATGTAAAATATTGAATAAATTTAGTGCAGAGTGCATATTTTCATTATGCTCTGATAAATCTTTGAGTTGATAATGTAAATGAATACATTCATTACCTAATGTCTCTTCCAAATCGTTGGAATACTTATTGACTAGCTAATTTGCTTTATTTTTTTTTAATAATTACTTTTTTTTCAATTCACACTTCAACATTATTTGGAATACTTTATCGAAATTTGTTCATATATTCATAGCAAAACTAATTCAATTTTGAATTGTTCATTAAATTATTTCATGTGTAATATTTTTCGCATTCCTAAAATTTTGGCGCCCCTAAAATTTTCACACTCTAATCCCGGGTTTCACGGGCCTAAGCGTAAAAAAAACAATTGCTTCCGTCCCTATATTCCATCACAATAACTAAATTATGTACGCTCACAAGGTTTTTACATATTCAGAGCCGACTACTGTCTGCACTATTTTAGGTTACTGCCAATTATAATTACTGAATAGTCATGCATCGCTATCAACGCACAATGTTATTGACTGTGTGTGCAAGTATTAATTGTGTTGTGTATAAGAATAGTTCTAATTAAAAAAAAGTTTATTCGTGAGATATCTTTCATTGTGATACAAAAAAAAAAAATGTGAAATATTTTTCTAATAATGATAACATTTCAAAATTGTCCTCTATTCGAAAAAAATGTATTTTTTTAAACTATCATTATTTGTGTTAGTTTTATGGTTTCAACAAAATTGTGCAATCATTGGTGGGTAATATAATTCTGTTTGATCATTGATCGACAAGGAAAATTCGATCTTGAAACATGAAAAATCGATTTTGATTCTAGTAATCTTTTACATAATAAAATAAACGTAATTGAATCTCTATCAGAGTTTTTTACCTTTTGAAATTTATTAAATATAAAAGGGCTAATATTATTTATTAAAGGTATAAAGTTTTCGTGTGGTTCTATTTTTTCTACTGTTATTTTCTAATATTGAAACATCGCTTGTTAAAGGACTTTATAAATGTTCCCATAGGAATAATATTATATATAAAAAAGAAATTTTTAAATGTATTATTATTTATTAAATATTTAATCTCGGTGAAAAAAATTACGTTTTTCATCGAAGTTTCCCTATATTTATAAAGAAAACTGTTATTATTTATTAAATATTTAATCTCGAGGAAAAAAATTACGTTTTTTTATCAACGTATATATAACTCCATAAAGTCAGAATGTAACGACTGCCTGAGTCAATTGTTTCAATATCCTGTATACCGAGCAACCGTGTTTTTATTTAATTATTGTATTTTTAAATTATATTATATTTATTCCTTTAATTTAAATAAAATTAAAGAGCTTATAAGAGATTTTTAATTTAGAATACTTTTTTTTTTTAATGTAACATAAAACACCTCTTTTTAACTAATATTAACAAATTAGAATAATTTTTTTAAATTTATAAAAACAAGGGTGCTCAATTACACCTTGTATAATGAATTTATTATCGGTTCGTGAACTGTTTATTTTAGGTTTAACAACTAAAAATTTTAGAAGAAAATCGATTCCCAAATATTTATCATATCCCAAAAATTTTACGGGGGTGTATGATGCATAAATGTGTTAAAATTAGCAACCGATGATAAACAGGAAAATATTAGAGACTATTTTTATTTAAAATTTTTATTATTTTAATTTTGGTAAAGACAATGTATGCCATACATCTAATAGTTTTCTTTTTCAACCCTTTTGAAATAGATCCTATTTTAAAGGTGCAATGAATTTGCTTACCAATTTTCATTGTTTCCTCCGTACAACAAATAGAGTAATCAACGGGCGTAGCTATCGCTTTCACATTGGAGAGGCCCAACAATTCACTAGCTTCTGCCCGTGTACTTTACGCCATGAAAAAGCAGAGCTCTAAACGCCAATATAATCAATCAATATGTACTGAAAATTTTTCACCGTGTACTATTTTGTGGCACGGATAAAAAAGCGTAGACTAAGGGTCGGGAGTTGAGACCCCCGAAACCGTTTCCTTATATACGTCCGTGGAGTAATCCGGTAAAATATGAAAACCTCTAAAAACCTGTTTAATGTAATTAAGAGGTACAAAAACGCTGTCAAAAATGTTTTATACTACAAAAGTGTATCCCTACTCCCGAAATGTCAAATTAAAAAAAGATACGCGCGTCATGTTTCGTGACATAATTAACCAGTGTGCTGTCAGTCAATGCTAAAATAAACCAATGTCAACGATAAACCAAAGCGATAAACATGGAAAACGCTTGATAAAAATCATAAGCGATAAATATTGTTTAAGCTTTAAAAACCTATATACAAAGAATATTAGACAACATAAATTTATCATCTATTATATTGATAGCTAACAGCATCATGGCTTATTACGTCACATGTCATTCATGTCATTTTTAAAATTCGAGCTAATTTTTACAACTTTTAATATTGAATAATTTAAAATTGATGAATAAAAAAAAAATTGTTCGATGATTTTATTATTTGTTCAATGATTTTATTATTTTTAAATGAGTAAAACAAAAGGTACGTAAAAAATTTCCGGATTATTCCATTATCTCGTTCTAACATAAGAGGATATTTTTAACTTGTTTTTGTAAACTAGCGTCTATTTATATCTATTGTTTGTGTGGTTGCTTTTTTGTTATATCGTACCAACGGAAGCGACTAGCGTTTACTTACTTTGACATTTAAGTAATATTGCCTGAACATTGATAATATTCTTTGACATCAAAATGTATGATATGAAAAATCATACACATCTAGGATGGGAATCGAACGCACGGCTTCTGAAATTCTAGACCAACCCTCAGCCTCTGAGCTACCTTTCTAGATGGTATGGTAGTGGAATGCATATGCCGTCCACTATCTTTGATATCAATGCATTATTAATTTGTTTATTTACTATTTACATATTTTAATAAATGTTTATTACTCTAGAATACCAGTGGTCGTGGGTCGATTCTCATCCTACATGTGTACATCCTACATGTTAAGGATGCTCGTACATTCTACATGTTAAGGATATACGAGCACTGGAGCTTCAAAAAGATTAAGGCTTGATTTTTTATTTACATGTTGTAGTGCATATTAATCAATTATAAAAGTTTCAGGGGTTACGGGGAGCCTTGAATTAATTATTTAATGTTAAAGTTCGAGTATTAATGCATTGCTCTTATGGAGAAACCCTTGACCGACCACATATTTTGATAATTTTCACTTGGAATAAAATAAGATGAATAAAAAAACTACGGAATAGAAAATAAATTAAATTTACCCGAAATTTCAGTTTAAAAAAAAAACTATGCAATAGAAAATAGAAATATTAATAAAGAGATTGATCCAATAAAATTCCGGTATGACGGGCCTAAAAAAAAGAAGAAAAAAACTGAGATTTCGGGTAAATTTAATTTCTATTTTCTATTCCGTAGTTTTTTTATTCATCTTATTTTATTCCAAGTGAAAATTATCAAAATATGTGTGAAAATATGGGTTTCTCCATAAGTGCAATGCATTAAAACTCGAACTTTAAATAATTAATTCAAGACCTCCGTACCCCCACCTCCTTGAAACTTTTATAATTGATTTATATGTACTTCAACTACATGTAAAAAAATCAAGCCTTAATCTTTTTGAAGCTGCAGTGCTCGTACATCCTTAAATGATAGAATAACTTTTTTTTTTGTAAATAATTAATCGTTTTTTGTTATATTTAGTAAAAAAATGGCATGAAAATTGTATGTACACCGATGAATGTTCGGATCATCGACAAGTATGCGATTATATGGATGAATCCAAAGTAAAAGTATGCATTTGTGATAGGTAGGTTTCGTATAATTAATTAATTTTATCATGTGATTAAAAGTTGACTAACAACAAAAATGGGCATGTCCACATTTTTGAGACTTTGCCACGTGAATTTTAAACGTGTAGTTCAACAAAATAGTATCATTTTAATTACAGGGGCAGATGGATGGATTTAATTTTGTGTGGTGAATTTATTTCACAGACGTCATCGATCCTATCTTAACTATTCAAAATGTCTTGCCCTTTTTTACACACAAATGATGAGTACGAAACCGCGAGAAAATTTTTTGTAAAACAAGTGAAAATAACAACTAACTTAGTTAATTGCTTAAATTCCCGGTATATACTGAACTTACGACAAAAAGTTTCAAACAAAAGTAAATGTCTCTAAATTTTTGTTCTATCTCAGACGTTACAAAGTCAGAACTAAACTTAATATGTACTCAAAACTTTTTGCGAAGATCCAGGTTTATATGACTTCGAAATATTCACAGTTTTGTATCTTAAGTGCAGATTTCAATGGTATTAGAATTGCTGGTTAAATCTAGTTGGCTTTCATTCAAAATTTATGAATGATATTGGTCGTGTCAGAACTATTACGTCCTTACTTCTGAGCATTTAAATTCAGCCTGTTTCTCTCATAGGGCACACTAATTAACTTGTCAGCAATTTTGCCAAAACGGGGGATTTTCCCCTGATTGAGTGGATTTAATAATATGAAATAATGTATGACTTTATGTATCGAATATAAATATTATAAATAAATAAATAAATAAATATTTTGTATTTTCTAATTCGTTATATATTCAAATTGAATACAAAAATTTAAAAATACGACAACCCCAAGAATAAATCGCCTAGATTTTTCACTAGACTTTGTTAAATCCACAAAATTTAAGGGGAAATCTCCCAATCTGCCAGTACTAAGCGAAATGGTGTCACAATTTTAGTTATGTCAAGTCTCCTGACTAAGTAAGTTATTAAGGTAGATATACTTAGTAACTTCCTTAGGGTGTCTTCGTTTTGGGCGCTTACACGCTTTAATCGCTCACGCTTATATGCACAATTTATTGGCGTTCGTTTTGACTTATGGACGCTTACGTTACTCTTGAAAATGTAGTTTGTTTGGCATTATAAGAACGTGTAAGCGTCAGTTGAGTCGGTCTTTCTAGGCCTTTTTTAGCGACCCCCAAGGAACCCATTCCCACAATCTCTTATGTCCTAAGGTCTTACGACCATTACTTAATATTTTATACATAAACTTAGACCCTCTTTTTAACTTGTTATCGGGATGAATCGTGAAAAATCCTTTCTTTAGATGCCCATATCGCAAAACAGAATAAATTATTGTTCAGACTTTGGACTACGCTAAAAATATTAACTTTATTCAAAATTAAATAATTCCAAGAATTTTGTGAATCATAAAATTCAATTGAATAGCTAATACTTTCATCAGCAGTGTTTAATTACTAACTAGTCAAATGTAGCGATTATACGAAAATTTCATATATTTGTTTTATTTAATAACTATAATGGATTTTCGTCAAGTAGGTAACGACCCATTCAATACAAAATCACAAGTGTTTAATTTAGGTCAAGTTTATTGTTTGACATATTTTGACGTCAAGTAATATAAGTATTAATATGCATGGGCGTAAATGTTCACCCTAAACATTTTTTCAGGGTGGAGTAAAAATTAATTAAGTTCAACAGGTTTTCCTATATATACCTATATATATATATACACCTATATATACTTATATATATATATACCTATATATACCTATATATATTGATATACCGTGTGTGTTGGAAAGCCTTTCCAATATAGAATCAATGTTAAATATTATTTATTACGGGCTGTCCGTGTGGTTACTGCATGAAATCAGTCAGTACACTTGTAATGAGAGTGGGTTATATATTACATTTCAAATTTTGCCCCTATTCTTAGAACATTTGTTTGTATTTTTATAAATACGTATTTCGACTACAATGCAGTCATCATCAGTATGAATTAGCTAATCGTAACTATCTCTGGGATATGGATTCAGAAATATATTGCTTGTTGCTAATTTGGTGCGTGTCTCACATATTTATAAAATACAAATAAATGTTCTAGGAATTAGCAACAAGCAACATATCTCTGAATCCATATCCCAGAGATAGTTACGATTAGCTAATTCATACTGATGATGACTATATTGTAGTCGAAATACGTATTTATAAAAATACAAACAAATGTTCTAGGAATAGGGGCAAAATTTGAAATGTAATTAAAAAAAAAACTAGAGTTCTTTTTGATTATTTTAATAATCTTTATGGGTTAAATATGTTCATTGAATTCTTAACTTTAGTATGTGCATCACAAAATCCCCACTCTTAAATGACAAAGAAACAACCATACGCATATAGTATAGCTATAAACTATCCAGATATTTGTATGTATGAGATGACTCGCATTACATGTGTACTGACTGACTTCATACTGTACCACACGGCCAGCCAGTAATAAATAATATTTAACTTTGATTCTCTATTGGCAAAGCTTTCCAACACACACGGTATATAAATGTATATATATAAAATATTTAGATATTTATAAATATATTTCATATATTTTATACAGACATTATTTATTTTACATTATGGTAAATTATTAAATTTCTTTAGGGAGTAACTTTTCAAGGAATAAATTTTTACTTGCACTATATATTTCATGAATTCCCAAGTTTCAAGGGAAGGCAGCTGCCCTACCCTTATTCTCCCCTGCGTACGCCAATGCTCATATGTTAATACCTTTTTGATAATTAGAAAAATGATAATATTTTATGAATATCAAATACACCGTGTATCGTGTTTTAAGAATTATAAAAATAACTTAAGCAAAATTACTGTAACGAGTTCCGATTTGGTGACGACTTTGACCAACATAAATTTTCGAATAGTTTTGATTGCTGACACCATATATCCCCGATTGTTTTTCACTACTAATTTTATCCTTAGGGTTGCCCAGTAACTGTTCGAGTTTATTTTTTTTTAACAAGCGCTGTTTTTAGGTTATGGTCTCTTAATTCTCTAGTGATTTTACACTAATATTTTCTAATTACACTAATATTTACAGAAATATTTACAATTTAAAATTGAAAGTTGAAAGTAGAGCTGAATTAATTTGTTTTGACTATTATATGCGCGTAAGGGGAACTTATTTAAAAGTAGAATGGCAACTTATTTAAACCATATTTTAATCATATATTTAATACTTAGTATTAAATATATGTTTCCTCCCCGTCATTTTGAAAATAGACTGATCCACTCAAACTGTGACGATATTCGAGGCTTCTTTACAAATTAATATACTTCTATCTTTGTACATATTAGATTTTTGAGAAAAATGATAAGATAATGAATTGTAGCAAATATAATTTTCAACAACTTTACTTCTTATACATTTTTGGATTATTCTAATCTGAAGAGATATATTTTATATTTTGTGTTTTCCCCCTTTCCCCTTGCGACATTTAATTTTGATCAGACTAAAATTGTGACCGCTAGAGAGTGATTTATGTATCCTAAGAAAATTCGCTAAGTTGACGCAGCTCCTGTGTAACGAATCGTTTTGCACTTGATAGCATCATCCTATTCCTACAAAAAATAACTTTACTCTATCAAATCTAAATTCCATCCGATTTAACTAAACTTGGTATTTAATTAAACTACGTTTGGGCATTATTTCTTAAATTTGTAGTAACATTCAAGGTAACTCTTATAGATTTTGAGAATGCCACGTTCTGGATATCCGAGAAATGGTGAATGATATCGAATTAACACTATCAGTGATAGAGATTGTGGATAGACAAAAAAGTCAAGTCGTTAAAATATAAATATCCTTGTTTCTGTGCGTTACCGGGGGCACTGGTGAGTGAATTTCAACGGTCGAATGACATTTATGATGAAATCTATAAACTATTCTTTGATGATTTATTTATTTATTTACAACATTGTTTTTATTATATCTAAAGAATTTATTAAATGTGAGTTTAACTACCTAGTCAAAGGTTTCGTACCTCAGAAAATAGTTTATCTCTTTAAATTTCGCCCATAAATTATGTCACATCTATTTTGACAATAGTTGACAAATCTCACCTCATTTTTCACAGTTAGTCAAACATTTACAAAGTCCTCTACAAGTTTTATGTCAAAATAAAAGATACCTTCCCTCCCCGCCTTCATAATTATAAAAAAATTTCATTTTTACGGGACGCTTTTTCATGGGACGCTTAAAATTGACCCAAATGAAACAAAGGTATACAGATATTTCAATAGCAGGTTTTCTTCTTTTTTGATACAGAATTATAAAAATATTAAAAATTTTTTGTATTCATTTATGCTTAATTTACAACGAATTTGTCTGTCAGTAGCCGCGCGTTACTTTTTTGGCATATAATCAAATCTGATTAGAAGTATATCCACTGCATAAAGTATAATATTTTTGACGATAGTATTCATTAGATCAGATATTATAGCTGTCTAGAAAAATTTTATAATCTATTCCAAGAAAAATACGAGCTGACAATGTAATGTATGGCAAATTATTTTATTTAAAACATATTAAGGACGTTCCCAAGAAAATCAGTTTTCTTACGATTCTTTTGTAATTTTGAATATATGTAGTTAATTCTACACGTAGAATTTTTTTTAATGGTCCTTACGGTACTAAATTTGACAGTTAAAATTTGTATGTTTCTCATATAAAACTTAGCCCGAATAATGTTGTCATACACGTTTTATTAAATATCAATAGTAATTTTCTTACGATTTAAAAAAAAAACTAAGAATGAGTAATTGAAGATATAACAAATGTCTTTCTACAAAAACAAGCGGTATTAGTTATCTTATAAATATTGTTTAAGTCCTCAATTTAAACAAAAATTCCTTTATGTAAACTACAATAGATCAAATAAAATATAGTAACACTACAGCAAAAAGTAACAGTGTACCTCAAATATATTTTATTTGATCTATTGTAGTTTACATAATGGAATTTTTTTAAGTTGAGCACGACTGATCTTTGGGAACGTCCTTAAGGTAGTATGTCCGTGACAGTCCAGTCTAAAAAACCATTCTCATATTATACGTAAAATAGTCCAATTAACCTACGAAATCGTTGGCATTATTGTTATCAGAAAACAAAAAATATATTGATTTAGAAAAATATAATACAAAAAAGACACCGTTTTTTCTTTTCGGCTTGTCTAGTAACTAGTTTCCCTTAACCTAAAAAATTATCATAAGTCAAAAAAACGGTTTTTTAATAAAAAAAAGAAAAGTTGACGTCCAATCCAAAAAAGTTAAATCTAAAAACCTATCGAATGGCGCCAGTTGAATTAAAATTGGATGCGTAGTTTCCGAGAAAATTTGTTTATTTTATAGAGAAATTCACATAACTTTTGGACACCGCCTCCAAAAATAACAATAATTGTACATATATATTTAAAAGTTTTTGCTTAGGTGAAGTAAAATTGGCACAAGAATATGCAATTATTTTTTTACTTTTTAGTGCATTTTTTGTTATAGAATCTTTGATTTTTGAAGTCGGGTTTCCATTTTGTCAAAATAGGTTTTATTGGTCAAAGTCCAAGTGTTAGATTGTGAGTAGATGGTATTCTTAACAACTATTCACAATTCTTATTACATTCTGTAGAAAAGTAGGTTTACGAACGGATATACTACCTTAATATTTTGTAATACAGTTATTTTAAATTAAAAATACTTGTCAGTCTGCGACAGATACTGTTAAATTTATATTATTTTTGATTAATTGTTAATTTGTTATATTATTAAACATTAGATATTGGCATTCAATGTTTTTTTTTGAGGAGTTGAGAAAATATGAAGATACAACGACCTTCTCGTACGGATTGAAAACACTCTTCAATGCCAGAACACATCATTCAGGGAATGTATCGCGTCTAAACATATTTTGCATTGGAAGAAGGCAAAGTGCCGACTAGTGAAGCGTCGGACTGGGCCTAAAGGGTCTGGGTGGCATTTTGGCTTTTAGGCTCGATGCCCGCAAATCCAAATAATTATAATAAACAAATAACCAAAAGTTTTTTTTTTTTTTGAAATACGTACATTTTTATTTAAATAGTTTCATTATAAACTAGCTTATTAAATTTTTTTTCTAATAGAGGATATATTTCAGCTAGATTGTTTGTAAATCGTTTGTAAAATTTATCCTGCTATCATCGTTATCCTTTATAAGATCCGATTCTATGTTAAGGATAATCAATGAGTCTTAATGCGCTTCAGCACAGGAAATCGTCTCTCGCAAATTACTTGCGTAAACGAGATTGTGAGGATTACTTGGTAAGCCGTAAGCGACATATAAGTTGAAGTACTCGCTAATGTGCTTGTTATATATTGGGATAAAAGTTTTCATGCCTATGGTGTCCAACGTTGGCAGGCATCCGAATCTCTTCGAGACAAACAAATAGCGTTCTTTGCTGTTTGATCTAGGCCATTTTCGCCGATTTCTTTCTGCTCTTCTTTCACCCTCTTTCTTCGAGTATGAACAATTTTGCGTGTAGATAGTAAGTCTCGGGGTCCCGTACAGGCTAGGGCCCGTGTAGCAAATGACCCTATGGCCAGTTAGACGCTACCCATAGCACCACCCTGACCCTATGGCCAGTTAGACGCTGGACTAGTATACGTAACAGTGTCGGGTGGATGTGAAGCGGTCCAGCGCTACAGCACTGAGAGCACCGACACACGATGTCGATCTAATGTGAAAGCTCATTACTTTTAAAATCCTTGTTTCGTGTACCCGGAGTCGTTTACACGATTATCGGGTTGGTGTGAAATAACCCTAAATGCGACGAGTTTGATATAAATATTTTTAGTGTGTTGTATTAAGAATAAAATGGCAGAAAATTTATATGAAGAAAAGGATCGATGATTTTCAAGAAATAGCTTTTATAGCTCGGCTATTATTGGATTTATAAAATTAATTAAATCAAGTGAAAATATTTTTTGTCTTTTTTTGTTTTTAAATTTTTGTTCTATCTCTTACAATTTGAAGGATGGATAGTTTTCGCGTCGGCGTCATCACTTCGCGTTGACTAACGCTTCACGTCGCCTACCGCTTCCCATTTACTAACGTTTCGCATGGACTAACGCTTCGCGTTGGCTGACTGACGGTTCGCTTGAGCTTACGCTATGCGTTGGTTAACGCTTTGCGTTTACCAAAGCTTCGTGTAAACTAGCGCTTCGTGTTGATTAACTAACGCTTCGCGTTGACTTGCTTACGCTCCGTGTTAACTTCCTCTTCGCGTTAACTAGTGCTTAGTGTTGACTGACGCTTCGCGTGAACTCACGCTTCGTGTTGATCACTGAAGCTTTGCTTGGCGTTTACTAAATAACTGACGCTCTCAAACCAACGCTTCGCGTTGACTAATCGACACTTCGCGTCACCTAACGCTTCGCATTGACTAACGCTTCGCCTTAATCTACCACTTCGCGTTGACTGAGTTACGGCTCGCTTTAGCTTACGTTTCGCGTTGTCTTGCTTACGCTTGCGTTAACTAGTGCTTCGTGTTGATTGACGTTTCGCGAGAAATCACGCTTCGCGTTGAATCACTGACGCTTAGCTTTGAATAACTAACGCTCCGCATCACTCACTTACGCTTCGCTTTATCTTAATGTTTCGTGTTGACTCAATTAAAATTTGCATTATCTTAACGCTTCGCGTTAACTTATGCTTCCGGTTTACTAATGCTTCGCGTATACTAAATGACTAACGCTTTCAAACCAACGCTTCGCGGAGATTAGTCGCCACTTCGCAACACATAACGCTTCCTATTGACTAACGCTTCTCATTGACCAACGATCCGCGTTAACGATTGGTTAACGATTCACATGAGATCACGTTCACTCACTATTCATATTTTATGAACATTGAATAGGCAGAAATATTAACAATTCAAACATTGATAATCAATTCAGTATATACTGGGTACTCAAACAATTAACTCAATTAGTTGTTACATTACTTGTTTAAATTAATTTTATAAATCTTACCATGTTCCACCACAAAATAAACAATGCTCTAAACCATACAAATAGCAGTTAATTAAACATTTAATTTCATTATAAATTCTGAATAAAAGAATTTATTTACATTTCAATATTACTAATGGCTGGATCTGTTTCATATTTATATCTATAATTCTTATAAATAAATTTTAATATAAATATTTATAAAATAAGTATATTAAGTATTTTGAGTTTTCAGTATACATAAATGGAGCACAGATTTTAATCAATGCATTCCAATATACAATTCAACGAGCTTAGTCGAACTATTGGAAGAAAAATATAATACAACTGGTAAGTTAAATGAAATACACAGATGGTGTTAGGAATCGGTGACAAAAAACGGAAAATATGATAGAGAAAGTTATATCTTTTTAATACAAAATAGTATTATCCCAAGTCTAAGTAGGCTACAAACGCGGAACATTGTGCAGCAACATTGAACTCCGCCTACAAAATATTTTGCCTACAGACGTGCAACTAAAATTGGGAACATTACTTTATTACTCTATCTTAAAAATTCAATCACTTGTCATCTTGTCTCTATCTATCTCATTTAATTTGTAGTTTATTTATCTACTAGTTTATTTGTATGTATCTCTACAGTTTTTTCAAGTTTGTTGTGTGACATTTCTTGTCACACATTTTTTTACAATCTATGTAATAAAACCTAAAAAAATATTAGGAAAACATAAAATTTTAGATAATATGTTGCAAATATCGCTACATACGAGAACTTGTACATCAACATTAACCTCCTCCCACAAAATATCAAATAATTTTGATTTTTACAACAACCAGATCAAGGACATGTAATTTTGTTCTAAAACAGCTATACAGACTAGCAACCTACTACCGAACATTCATTTGTCCTTAAAATGTTCCTGCACAGGTTGCACGTCTGTAGTCCCTATAAAGGGACGTGGGTCAAAGAAATTAATGTGGGTCAAAGAAGAACTAGGTCGAAAAAACTTTTAAACAAATTATTGCTGAATAAAGAGTATAGCTATCCTTCCAATATCGTAATGCTCCAAATTCAATCCGATAACATTTTCTTGTAATATTAAAATTATTAAATAATTAAATAGCCAACTAAAAACTTGGGACGATTTGTGTTGAAATTGATAGCAGCGGAGGGGAGGTTGAAGCATGTCAATTAGGCCTTTCTAGGCCTTTTACACCGACCCCTAAAGGACAAGGAATTTGTATGTAGATAAGGATTTGTAAGGTTGTGCGACTGCAGCCGACTTTAATAGGAACTATACCGATATTTATCTGGAGTTTGTGAAAGGAAACTGCAGAAAACTTCACAAGCGTAGGTTACTTTCGTTTTTGTCCATGCGCCGACCGTTTAGATAATTAAGCGTCCCATTAATCAATTTAATTGACAAACTGCCAGTGCTACGAATCGACCCAGCAACCTCCCAATTCCGAGTAAATCATCATAGTCTTTTCAAAGAAATTTTCTAGCTAAAGCGTTCCGATTTAATGCCATTAAGATAGTTAACTTTTAAAAAAGTTTAATTTCTGAAATGTATGACTAAAGTCACCAAAATTTACAATTGCTAAGGAAAAATTAAAGTTTATGAATTTTCTTGAAAGTTAACAAATTTGAAATTGAATAAACTCATTTTTTATTTGTTTAGGGAGGATTGATGAAGAAGCTAAATTAATTTTCATGGGTGCATTAATTGCTGGGTTAATTGTTATCGCTTTTTCAATCCTGTGTTTTATTGGTGTGGTGTTATATTGTATGCATATTCGGAGACGGTAAGATATAGTATACTAGGTCAGACATTAGCCGGTTTTGAGTAAGCAAAAAACGAGTTCGCGAATTTTTTCTTTTGTGTCATCTAGAGCCTCCATTAACTCTCTACGCGCACCGCCTACCGCTTTACTGTGGTCCCAAAATGCCCTACATTCGGTTAATTTCAAATTTGACACGCATACTTTCTTTTATTTTAGCTGAAAGCAAACAAATATTCAATTATACTAATAACATCCATAAATTAGGTGTACAAAATTTGAATTCGATCGGACATAGGATGATGATTTTACACCTCAGTAAAGGCTTTTTGCATACTCAAAACCGACTAGAGTCCAGTAACGTATAGAGCAATTATTTTAGTCAAAGTTTATTTGAAACTAGCCGTTCTGTAGCTTTCCCGAATTTATTTTTCAAAACTATTAAGTGTATGAACAAATGTTTCAAACAAAAGTTATTTGTATTTATTAGATGAATATTTTTTGTGTTTATAAGATGAAAAATATTCTGTGTAGAAAAATTTACTTAAACACATAAAAGGACTTTAATTAAAAATTCAATGACAATGAAATTTGTCGGAGTATACGCTAAAGTCTTCTACAGTTTGTCATACGTAATCGAAAGGAATTTGGACAAACATCGTTATGTTGACGCGAAAGTATACACAAATAAACAAATATTAAATAAATAAATAACTTCAACAGAAGTGATACTGTCTAAATAAATAAAAAATAAGAATAATATGAAAAAGTTGGCTATTACGTCACAGTCGTCTTTGGTGTAGCGGAAGCATACTGGACTAGATATCCAGAGGCCCGAGGTTCGATTCCTGGTTGACGAGTTAATTTTTTCATACCAGTATTTAATTTAATCATAAAAGGACGTTGCCTGCAAAGTGTGTCTTTCTGTCAGTATATATTGCTCTGTGTCATATGATAACGCATTACTGCGATAAAAAGTATTCTATGTGTTAATCCTAGAAATTATCTATTAGTACAGTCAATAGAGAAGCCCGTTACTCTCGTCTGCATTGCACTAAATTACAAGAGTTATTTTTTTATTAAATTAGGTTCAATATCACGTACTGAATGTAAATGAACAAAATCCTTACAAATTTCGACCTTGGAAGTCATTTTGAGAAAAACTGTATCGGCGTATATCTCCATTACCGTCCACTTTATACCAAAAATGGTAAGAACCTTTCTTGTAGATAATTGAATTTCCTATTTTTTTGTATCACTTACCGTTTACGACTTATACGACTATTACTATTTAATTATTGCCTTTTGGACCGATATCTCTTCTAATAATTGTTTAGAAAGAAAATTATTTATTGTTAATTATGTCACTATCATTCATATTTCTTAACATATTTATTGAATTTTCACCATTATACTAAGCATACCTTATTTTTATTAACCTTGCACCTGGTAGTGCAACATTAAACGCGTTATAACTTTAAAAATAATAATTTTAGACAAAAAAGTTTTATATAAAAGTTGTAGGTAATTTATAGACTTAAAAGTTAAGTTATTAGCATTTTATTGTTTAAACAATTATTAGAACAGATATCGGTCAAAAAGTCAATAAATAAATAGTAATAGTCGTATAGCCGTAAACGATAAGTGATACAAAAAAATAGGAAATCTAATTATCTACAAGAAAGGTTATTACCATATTTGGCCTAAAGTGCAAGGTAATGGAGATATTGACCCATACCTACTGTTTTATACAGTTTTTCTCAAAATGGTGCCACTTACGGGGTCGAAGGATTTTATTCATTTACATTCAGTACGTGATACTGGACATAATTGAATAAAAAAATATCTGTATGCTAAGTGTCATCCAAATCCGATTAGTCGTTTATGCCTGATTGAGTAACAGTCAAACAGCTTCAAAAACTTTCACATTATATTATTTGATGGATGTACAAAACTAACCCCTGTCTACAGATTTATAATAAGTTTAGATTTTTGAATGTTCTCTATACTTTCTGGAATGTTTCGTAATTATGGAATCGACTAAAATCGTCTGTATTGATTGTATCTAATCTGTTGCAGGGATCGTAAATTAAAAGGAATTGTTCATCGATTGAGGGTACAAAATGCAATGGCAGCATTAAAAAAAACTGTGACTATTTAAAATTTTAGATTACCCAAAAATATTTCTTTCAATATCAGTTTCCAGAGTATGCTATCATTATTTATACAGACGTCATGAAACCGAAAATAGAAAATAATAGACAAATTGTTTCGACTGTGAAAAAATTGTACTTAAATGTAAACAGAAAGTTTTCGAAAATAAATCTCTCATAGACACTTTTTGGTATTGATGCCAAAAGGTCATTCCATGTATAATGAAGTTATTTATAGGAGTGTTTTGTTACACAAAATGTTTTAAATAAAATATATTTTCAAAAAGTTAATGCTTTCTTTTTTTATATTTTTATTACCACGAAGATATTTTTATATGTCATGAAAAATCGTTATTGTAATTGTTGAATTATAATTCGAAATATCCATCATATAAGTAGAAACATCAGTAGACAAAAATGTAACAACACTATGAGGTCAAATGCGTTTTCGGTTAGACAGCTAAATCCGTATTTATCAGTGATGTGTCAATAATGGTCCGAGAGACCAAAGGGTTTTTTCAGGATGATGAGCATCAAGCTGGTACTTTGGAAGTAGTTTTGAATATTTTTAATTATAAAATTTTGGAAAACGGTATCGAAATTTTCTGGAAGCCAAAGTTTACGAGCATGAAGTTATTTTAAAATTTAATTGTCAGATAATGAAGTGAAGAACGAGGAAATATTTTCATCCTACAAATTCAATGGAATGGGCTCCGAGTCACCCATCCACCAATGTTCAACGGCTTCCAGAAAATTTCGATACCGTTTTCCAAAATTTTATAATTAAAAAAGTTGGTCGTCTTGTCAAAACGAAGCTACTTACAAAGTACCAGCTTGATGCTCATCATCCTGAAAAAACCCTTTCAGTTATAAATTGGTAGATGCTATAACGTCTGAACTTTTACTCTTTATAGTCACTATTTTCTTCAATGAAATCTATGTACGCAGATACGTCTGTATAACCATACGGAAACCCTGCTTGACATGAAGCACCACCAAATGAAACAATACCAACTTGTATTTTATTGATGGTTAAAGGTCCTCCACTATCAGCCTATAAAAATAAAAAATCTTTTAAAATTGTGAACGGATTATTTGAAAAATGCGTGTGTGATATAAGTCACTTACCGAGCATGAACCCTTCAGCAAAAATCCAGAAACACAAATGGCGTTTCTTGGAAATTGACCAAAATAAAGTCTACATACTCCACTTGGAATTGTTGTTACATTCGTATAGCGTAAATTTGATGAAATCATCCGATCCACTATAATTAATAAAAAAAATTGTTACGCAGGAGCTGCGTAAACTTAGCTAATTTCCTTAGAATACATAAATCATTCTCTCACGGTCACCATTTTAGTGATCGTAAAATGAAATGATATTCTTTGGTATTTGCAAGGTCAATTTTATTAATAAATGGCATCGGTCAAGGGGAAAGGAAGGCATAGAACAAGTATAACAGGCATAGAACTCTTAATATTAGAACAATCGAAAAATGTATAAGAGGTAGAGTTGCAGAAAATCATGTTTCCTACAATTCATTACCTGATCATTTTTTCTCAACCTCTCATGTGTACAGAGATATCTAGGATTTTAACTTTCAATCTTAAATTGTAAATATTTCTGGAAATTTTAGCGTATTAGAAAAAAAAAATATAGTAAAGCGACTCTTCAATTTTATTTCTTATGTATTTTTCCAATATTAAGAGAGATATACCAAATTTAGTGTTTCTCAATCCCTCTAACCCCTTTTTTCTCTAGTCCGATTTTGCCCATTAACGAACTTGGCCTTTCAAATACCGAAAGTATCACATATTACAAATGGTGATTTTCGATATCTACTAGGTAGGATCGATGGACATTTGAAGAAATTTTTACGAAATTCCATCATCGGTACAAAAACAATATTAAATAAATTAAATTTCAAATTTTTCTCCATTTCCTACAACAATTATTTGTATTTTATAAAAACGTATTTCGACTACCAGGTAGTCATCATCAATATGAATTAGCTAATCGTAACTCTGGGATATGCAGTCAGAGATATGTTGCTCGTTGCTAATTTGGTGCGTGTCTCACGATAATATTAAAAAAGTTTGTCTTTTATATGATCTCACTGAGGTAGTACCTGAAGGATTATTTGAGTTAAGTGACCAATTAAGGAATTAAGTGTGTGATTAATCCAACCCATTTATTGTCAATAAAGTGAGGGTGTTGATCGAAGTTAACCTTAATATTCAAATCATTTAAAAAAATTGAAATTAGTCCGGCTTGCCCCGAATTTCCGGATATTGTACGGTAGCTATAAGATTTTTTTATGGATTCAAAAAGCATAGATTAATTTTCCCCTAGAACGAAACTTTTTTCTTTGAGTTTTCAATACGAGAGCTATTAATTCCAAATCTAATTAATTTATTTTATACTTTTTAGTTTATTAAATAAAAGCTTGTTTAAAAAAATATTTTTGTGTAAATAATTTTCTTCGTATAATTTATTCATTTTATTTTAAGACTTTAATAAAAACTCAATATAATTTCCCAACGACTCCACTACTTCAAATATTTATCAACACTTCCCCCAAATTTCTATTTCGATATTTTCGAATTCCAAGGAAAACTTTGCAAAATGAAATTTCGATCTTTTCCTAATAATAATCAAAGAAGTATAACCTTTATCACCTTACCATCGGAAGTTTTTCCCCAGCCACTAACTTCTGCAGTTTTGAAAATTAACTTTTCGTTTTGACTTGATCGAGTTGCTAAAGTAACTGGTGATATTTGATCTGAAGTACAAAGGAAGTTATATTAAAAATAACAAATTAATAAGGATTCTACTCAAACTTTATGGAAATTGACTGCCCTCCAATTCTCTTTAATTTTATTAAAGGTATATTTGTAGGTTATGGCCTACATGGAAATTGTTAAACTATTCACAAATAATTTAATAATTATAATTGATTTTCGTTAATTAACGTCCTAAGCCAAAATATCTGTTTTAGTTAATAATAATAATAGATTTTCGTCAAATAAAGACCCATTCAATACAAAATATATTATTTACTCAAGCTTACAAAATTGTGTCAACTTCCATTAGAATTGAGGATATAATTTGTTTTCAAAATTTACCACTGAAAGAAACGTCTTCATTTAATATAACAAGTGCAATATCATTTTCAACGGTATTAGGATTCCAATCTGGGTGCACCACTGACATGGTCGTTCGTAATTCCAATTCACCAGCTGTTTCGTTACGAAGAGAAGTCGCGCCTAATAATACATCAAAACCGCTTGCACTAAACAAATTATTTTATTTGTAAAAATACGATGCGAATTGATACACAAAGGCGTATTATTTCTTTTTACTCCATACGAGAATTATGAAAACGTAATACACGATTAAACATTAAAATACCCATAAAAAAATTTGTACAAATTTTTATGGGGTAA
Source organism: Nineta flava (assembly GCA_963920215.1). Classification (NCBI taxonomy): domain Eukaryota; kingdom Metazoa; phylum Arthropoda; class Insecta; order Neuroptera; family Chrysopidae; genus Nineta; species Nineta flava. Next base: position 94,619,524 of record OY986042.1, read on the forward strand.
ACAAAAAATAAATTAATGTTTGGAAAAAAACTTCTTACCCGTCAGCACAATGTGCAGCAGTTAAAATGGTTCTTTTTGATATCAGAGAACCGCCACAAAAATATATTCCATCACTTCTATTTATAGTAAGCGCCGCCTTAAAAAATTATACAATTACAAAGTATTTTGCCATATAGTTTTTGGAGATATTTTCATATTAAATGACCAAAAAATCGAAAAATATTTATTTTACTATTTTTATAATCAAATTTTTTTAAATGAGAGAGATAATAATTCTTTCAAAATTATCCGAGATTTATTGTGTACTGTCCCAACGACCTTACCGAAAAAATAATATTAAGAAAATAAAGCCGGGCTAGGATCGTAAAATGCATTAAAATATCCAAAATAATTTTGTATATTTATATATTTTGTAAACTGTAAACTGAGTCTGCGTAAAGTGTACAAAGAAATTTTTCGCCCACTGGGTCAAGCGATAATTCTAGATGGTGTTTACCTATGGAGCTATATATAGGGATTATTCATTGAAAGATATGATTCTTTAGTACGTTTTATGGCTGTAGATGAGTTGTAGTTTGTTAAGCATATTTTTACCAAATACGAAGGCATATCTGTGCAAATCCAAATGACCTTATAAAGGTAATAAACATGATAATAAATTTATGCTAATTATAAAATTTTTGTATTTCCTATTCAATTAGTAAAATTCTACTCAATTAACATTTTTTTTGATAAACTAATTATATATATACATATATATATACATATATATATATATATATATACATATATATATATATATATATATATATATATATATATATATATATATATATATATATATATATATATATATATATTCAATACATTCACATTTTCTAAGGTATTCATTGAAGAGACATTAAAATCGGTAGTTGATTATATTTTTTTTTTCAACTTGCTTTACAAATATCAATATTTAAGGCTAACTAAGAATTTTAACGTAATGCCAGATAGTCTATAGCCTTCCTCATGAATATGGTTATCTGGAAATTTTAATGAGGATATACTATACATATAGTACCTTCCGGAAAAAAAATCTACATGATGGTGAAAACCGTTTCAAAATGCGTTGCGTGGTTTAGAAGAAGTTAGCAGATAAACAGACAGACGGACAGACGCCGAGGTCGAATTCCTTTTATACTATGTATAGACTATTTATTTCAACTATACTTAATATTCACATTCCACCACCATCAATATGTCAGTTTTCTACAGCTAATACGTCTAAGGATTAAATTAAATATCAATACAAATCACGCATGGTAATGCTGTTATATTTATCTTGCATGAAACCTACTGAACTTCAACCTCCATCTTCAATTTCCAAATTCCAATGCTATGTAAATTTTAAACCTATGGATTTATAGACATTTGGATTTAAGAACTTTAAATATACTTAATTTATTACGTATAACCCAGAGAAAATTAGACAAAACGATTAAAATTCCGAAAAATTAAGGTAAAAGCTTCTACGAAGTCAAAGGTCATTTCATGATATTTATCGTAGTTTATGAAATTCCTTACACAATCTACCATGCTATATCGAGCGTTCCCTGTCTTTTTTCGAAGTGTAATGCTTAATTTCTTTGGATTAGTGTACAATATATACATATATATACCTGAAATGGGAACATTTCTGCTTCAGCTTCAAAACCTCCAACAATTCTTGATTCTATTTCCGAATATGATTTCAGTATTCTTTCGTTTATATCATGTTCTGGATTACGAACTATTTCTTTTGGAATTAATGAGTCCCAACGTATTTTTCGCTAAAATTATATGTCATCCCAAGTTGCTATAACGTCTAATGTTTGCCAAAAATAACACCATAAAAATAGTAAATGATCGTTTTAAGTGCCATTTCAGTTTTTATACCCGACATAAAATATATACCAGGGTATATTAAGGTTAGTTCCGACTTTGTAATGATTGAAAATATTAATCACAGAAAAAATTTTTGGTATAGATATTAAAATGATCGAATTAGTCCATTTGCGCACATCCGCTGTCCGTTCGTTAATACGAAAAATTAAAAACGAATAGAATTAGCGAGCTGAAATTTTGTACGTATGTTCTAGAGCTTAAAAGTAAGGTCATTTTTGTGAATGGGCATCATTGGACCATATTTGGGCAAAATGGACAAAACAGCGTATCTTTAAAACCCGTAAAAGATAGAACAAAATATTGAAAGACAGAAAATATTTCTTTTTTAAAAATATATTTATAAAAATATTATTTTATAAATTCAGTATATATCCCGCGTATTTAAGCAATTAACTCAATTAGGTGTTATTTTCACTTGTTCTGTTTTGAATTTAATTATGTTATAAAAAAAAAACGATTTTATTCAAAATTTGAAAGTTGACAATTACCCCCGCCCTTAAAAAGTAAATGGAGTAGGGCTAATTTTAGTATAATTTACTGTCAAAACCATGGTTGTTATAAGTTTTCATCTTTGACTCTAGATTTAGCTCAAATCCGCAGGTATATTTTCACTTGGATTAGTTTTTCTACAGCACTGTTATCGATAATATTTACTTTTCAGTGGCAATTGATACTTTATAGATTCGGTATTAATTAGTTTTTGAAATATATAATTACTTACTTGCAGTGTGGAGACAAATAATAAAGAAAATAAAAGAATGCAAATTTTTAAATTCATTTTACTTTTGGTTGTTTTAAAAAGAGTTTATCGTGAAATTATCAATTAATTTACACAAAAATGAATCGGTTGGTATGTTTCTACTTGATAAAGTGAATAGAAAATGGATGTACGAGTATGTTACCTACTACTTATATTTATTAAAAAGAAAATTTTAAAAATTTAAATAATTTCGGTTATCATTACAACAAAAACATTTTTGAGGTAATAACTAGAACTTTTTTTTACTATGCTCTGTATACATGGTTTAATTTTCAAAACAAACCATAGGGACATGATATTTGAACAGTACAATAAATAAGTTTGTTAAAGACTTACATTTATTTGTAAAGAGGAAAAGAGACAGGCATACACATATGTTATGTCTATATAAAAAAAATTATAACAGCTTATGCTATAATATATACAGCCCTTTGTGTAACACACTCACTGACTCACTCAGTCAATTCTACGACACTTCTAGACATGCTAGAAGCCTGCAGTTTTTCCCCATTCGACGCAGAATAACTTCAAACTTACGGAGAAAATCGAAAAACTTAAATTTCCTCAACGCAACACCCCCAAAAATGTGAAAAACCCTTCAAAATTACCTATTTTACTTCTATTTATGCTAGAAGGGTGCGGTTTTTTGTATTCTTTCTAAGACACGAAGCCAGGGCCGAAGGCCACCTCGGGTATCGAGGAGCCGGAGTCTCCCCTCTTGTGAGCAGAGCGAGTTATACATAATATATCTGTATTTTTGTCTCTTACTTACTTTCTTGAACCAAATAAATATGTTTTCTTCAAAACATTTTGTTTGAGAAAAAAATCCTTGTTTTCATTCAAGAATTTGTTTGCTTGAAGATACTTAAATTACTGATGTCAAGATACTTATTTTTTCTTGGTTTAAGAATTACGTCTATATTAGAATTTGTATTATCAAGATCATAAAATGGGGTGGTGCATATTAAAAGTAGTAAGCGAATGAGACGGCCACATAGTAATAAACTAGTAAGGTGTATTATTGTGTATTTGTAAATACTCATTCGATTAGTATTTTAAATTGGAATATGTACCACCCCACTTTATGATCTTGATAATAAAAATTTTGGCTGCCATCTTCGTTAGAATTTATGGGATATGAGTGTATTTATTTATTAGTCTAGTCAACAAGTGCCATTTGGTTGAATTCGGGTCTGAATTCATCTAAAATTATGAACAAGGTGTCATTCGATTCGTAATGGCATCTAGAATTTTTGTTGAAAAAAAGCCATGTGGGGATGGTAAACATTACAAAAGTTATAATCAATTTTTGTAAAAAAAAATGTAGTCAATTTAGTCAAAAACTATTGCAGATATCGGAAATCGGAAAGAAGATTCTTAAAGAGCAGGAAATTTTTTTTTTCAAGTGTACCTTTTATTGCAACAAAAGGTACCGTTTTTATCAATAAAAAAAAATTGATTACTCTATCTCGGGTATATTTTATCTGATTTTGCTGAAATATTTTCTCAAATAAACTAAGTTTTAGTCAAGGAATTTAAAATAATTTCAGTAAAATCGGACAAAAATTACCTGTGTCAAAAATTGATTTTTGAATCTGGTAACGTTACCAAAATCCAGAAAATGGTGTATGATCCAGCAGTTCAATTCAAAAGAAAAGTTCGGCAATTAAAAAGTTATACATGAATATATCGCGGTTATACGTATAATGCCTTTAAAACCACGGTATGATTCAATATTATAAACCAGGAAATTTACTTTTTTAGTCATGGAAAACTTATTTATTAAGGAATTTTATTTTGTTATTTTATGGTCATCCTGAAATAGATATGGAACCAACGGGTAAGTATGGAACATGAAAGAAATACATTCGTCTGAAATATATATTTGACTTAATTCGGTTATAATTTGGTTGGTGATATTTATGTCATAAATTTCACTCTTTATAGTCACTATTTTCTTCTATGAAATCTAAATATGCAGATACATTCGTATAACCAGATGGATACCCTGATTGACATAAAACACCTCCAAATGAAACAATACCAACTTGTATTTTATTTATGGTTAAAGGTCCTCCACTATCACCCTATAACAACAAAAACACGTTTAAAATTGTAAACGGATTATTTGAAAAATTAGTGGATAATATTATTCACATACCGAGCATGACCCCCTCAGTAAATATCCAGAAACACAAATGGCGTTTCTTGGAAATTGACCAAAATAAATTCTACATATTCCTCTTGGAATTGTTGTTACATTCGTATAGCGTAAATTTGGTGAAATACCTCGAGCCACTGTAATCAATAAAAAACACATAAAAAGTGTATTCAAAGTTTTGTAATTGGTACGAATAATGTACACATGGTCGCAAAGACATTCTTCTTACGAAATTTGCTAGTTGATTTATGCCGAATCCATTCAGTTTTGGAAAATATGTTTGGCACAAAAGTTGTTAATTAGTTTAAGACAACAACTATTATTCGAGACATTTTTTTGAAAACCAAACAGATTGGGCACGATATTGCACGATATCTTTAAAAATTTCTTGTGGATTCGAAAATCATAGATTAAATTTCCCCTAGAACGAAACTAGATTTTTAAAATTTTCAATACGAGAGCTAGTAATTCAAAAACAAATTATTTAATTTTATACTTTTTAGTTTATTAAATAAAATATTGTTTTAGAAAAAAAATTTTATGTAAATAATTTTCTTAAAAATTAATTTTAAATTTATGCAAGACTTAAAAACACAATTTATGCAAGACTTAATTTCCCACCGCATTCATTATTTCAAATATTTATAACGCTTCCATCAAATTTCTTTTTCAACGATATTTTCGAATTCTATCTATATAGATCGATATAAACTATATTGCATTGTCGCCTGACTTATACACGTGTACGAAATTTCAAAGTTCTAACTCAATTAGAACTTGCCGAAATTTGATTGCAAGATTTGACCTTAACTAAATATAAGTTAAGTAAAATCTTGTAAAAATTATTGATCTTTTGTTAATTATAACCAAAGAAGTGTAATCTTTATCATCACCTTACCATCGGAAGTTTTTCCCCAGCCACTAACTACTGCTGTTTTAAAAATATTATTTTGACTTGATCGAGTTGCTAAAGTAATTGGTGATATTTGATCTGAAGTACAAAGAAAATTATATTTAACAAAATAACAAATAAAGAATTCTACTCAAACCTTATGGAAATTGATTGTTATTCCAATTCTCTATAATTTTATTAAAGATACATTTGTAGGTTATGGCCCACATGGAAATTGTGAAACAATTCATAGTTGAATTTTGTAACTTAACTTTTGATCACAATCTTATTTACACAATTTTTAAATAAAACAAGTAATTGTGATTTTCGTAATAATATTATTAGTTTGACCATAGTTTCGCTAACACAGTTACCTCTTCGGAAAATATATTGTTATATTATTACAGAAAATATATAGCAATATTATAATATATTTTCTGAAGAAGCAAAAGTATTTGTAAAACTATAGTCAAAATTAAATTATTATTATGAAAATACCTGTTTTCTTTAATAATTATTATGGATTTTTGGCAGGTTACGACCCATCAATACAAAATACATTATTTACTCAAACACACAAATTAAATCGAGTGTCAATTTTTATAAGGATTGAGGATATCAAGTATTTTCTAAATTTACCACTAAAAGGGACATCTTCATTTAGTAAAACCAGTGCTATATCATTTTCAATGGTATCAGGATTCCAATCTGGGTGCACCACAGACATGGTCGTTCGTAATTCCAATTCACCAGCTGTTTCGTTACGAAGAGATGTTGCTCCTAATAATACATCAAAACCGCTTGCACTAAACAAATTATTTTATTTGTAAAAATACGATGCGATTTGGTACATAAAGGCGTATTATTTCTGTTTACTCCTTACGATAATTATGAAAACGTAATACAAGATTAACTGTTTAATACCCAAAAAAAAAAGTCCGAATATTATGGGGTAAACAAAAAATAAATTAATGTTTGGAAAAAAACTTCTTACCCGTCAGCACAATGTGCAGCAGTTAAAATGGTTCTTTTTGATATCAGAGAACCGCCACAAAAATATATTCCCTCACTTGTATTTATACTAAGCGCCACCTTAAAAAATTATACAATTACAAAGTATTCTGCCGTATTAACGAAAAAATCGTAAAAGTATATGTTTTTCTAATAATATAATCAAATTTTTAAACTGTGAGAGATAATTCATGTAAAATTATCCGAGATTTAATGTGTACTGTCTCAACAACCTTAAAGAAAAAATATAGTTAAATAACTACAACCGGACTAAAACCATAAATTGCACTAAAATTTTAAAAATAATTTAAGACATTCCTCTACAAGACCGCATATACCGCTGTAGTCACTGAGACATTTCAGAGTTACTGGGACAAGCATTATGGTCCGGGAGGCTAAAAGGTTTTTTCAGGATGATGAGCATCAAACTGGTTCTTTGTAAGTAGCTTCGTTTTGACAAGACGCCCAACTTTTTTAATTATAAAATTTTGGAAAACGGTATCGAAATTTTCTGGAAGTCGTTGAACATTGAGGATGGGAGACTCGGAGTCCATTCCATTGAATTTGTAGGACGCCATTTTTTCCTTGTTCTTCACTTGATTATCTTACAATTAAACTTAAAAATAACTCGAAATTTTCTGGAAGCCGTTGAACATGCCGATTTGACCGTTCATCAAAAGTTTACGAGCCATCAAGTTATTTTTAAGTTTAATTGTAAGATAATCAAGTGAAGAACGAGAAAAAATTTTCGTCCAAAAAATTCAATGGAATGGACTGCGAGTCTCCCATCTACAATGCTCAACGGCAGAAAATTTCGATACCGTCTAAAATTTTATAATTTAAAAAGATGGGCGTCTTGTCAAAACGAAGCTACTTACAACGTACCAGCTTGATGCTCATCATTCTGAAAAAACCGTTTGGTCTCCCGGACTATTAACTCTACGGAGCCTATGTATAGGAAATATAATTAATGGATATCGTTGTTTCTTTAGGATGTTCGATGGTCGTAGATGGATTTTAGTTTGTTAACTAATTTGTTATATGAAATACGAAGACATAAGATAAGCCTAATCAGGGCAATTAATATTGTAATATCTGTGCAATTCCAAATGACCTTATAAAATTAATTAATTATGTACGTGATCAATCATAAATTTATGTAATTTATAAAATTTTTGTAATTTTTATTTTATGTGTTTTCAGTAACATTCTTTTCTATATACCGTACGTTTAGTTTACATCTTCGCCTAGCAGATCTCCCACGAGTATGAGAAAGTACATATGTAAACATTAAGCAATGTGTATGAGAAGGAGGTCTTATAGGTTTGATGATAAACAAGCATATTTTTCAAAACAGTGAATAATATTAATAACTGTTCGAGTGGTTTGTGATTGTCTACCTTCAAATGCCACAATAAATAAATTGACACATTCCTGTGCGGAATGTCCGGAAAAGTACCATTTAACAATTTGCACTTTTTCTTCTTTTGTTACAACCCATTGTTATAATAATACCAATAAATAAAATACACAAACACGTATTTTCCAAAAGCATTCACATAGTAATGATTGCATATTATCAAAACAATTAATAATATTTGTATTCAACAAAAAATCCCCACACTCTAAAATTTATACAGGCACATACAACACAACAGTACCAAAACAAACCTATAAGACCTCCTTCTCATACACATTGTTTAATGTATACATATGTACTCTCTCATACTCGTGGGAGATCTGCTATGCGAAGATGTAAACTAAACGTACGGTATAACATATGGCTATATAACATATCATGGAATTTTTTATTAATATTGATATATACGTAAAAAGTTCAATGGCATGTTTGTCTATATTGTTTAAGTACGGTAGTTCTTTCATACTATGTCTTCGTAACTTTAATGGAAATTGACATTAGTACAGTATTGTGACGCCACAAGTATACACGTGGGAGATCTGCTATGCGAAGATGTAAACTAAACGTACGGTATATACTGTTGCATTCGTAAACAGTGATGCATCTGAAATGCAAAAAAAAATTGAGAATGTTTGTTGAAATTTTATTACAACTTGGCGGAGGAAATCATAAATTTGTTGGATAAGAATATATTTTATGGTTTATAGAAAATGTAACAGACTATATAAGGTCTCGCACTAGGTCCCGCTCACGACACAAACAATTTTCTCACTAAGTGGATTTTGTTGATCTACTTCTTCATAAGAATTTGAAATTAGGCTATACGCCAATACAGGAAATGTACAAGGCTGTCATAATACAGCCAGTTACAAAGGAAATTAATTGTTTGGTTTGATTAAAAGCCAATCAGAACAGCATCCATGATATATCACAATTAAAATTAATCAATGTAAATCATATACAGATTGCATATATTGATTCATACAGAAAGAACTATTAGGGTGTGGACAAGTGCAAAAAATTGTTTGTGTAAAAGAAACATACGAGGAAGATTTTGAGTGACTACCAAATGACACTGTGTCTAGACAGAATCTTTACCATTTATACTTAATCAGTTCACCCAATTTGACCAATTATAACTCTTTTTTGTGATCCGTTTTCATGAAGCATTTCTCGTGTAAACTTTCCATTTTATATATTTTTTGTTTCGATAGTAACAATATGACACAGACAACTTAGAATGGTTTACTCGTGCGAGGTCAGAGTGGGTCAGCTACAAGAATATGCATTAGCTTTATAGAACTCAGATAGCGTAAGAGATAGTAGCGGGCTCTAACTAGAAAGTTAGTAGCGGAAATAACTCAACCCAATGCTACTGAAATACCATAAACCTGCTACAAGCTCTTAGGCCCGGCGCACACGTTCCGGTAAACCAGTGTGTGTGCCAGCCGCTGCAGGCCAAACTGCACAGTCTTAGCGAACTACCCAGTCGACCGGAGAAGAATCGAAATTCAATTCTTTCTACTTGCGCAGGCGTGTAGACCTGAGCGTGTGTGTGAGTCACTCCGGTACGCCTGTACAGTTTTTAGGTTAGTTGTGGCTAGTTCCTTGAGTAGAGGGCGTCGGTCGTCTTTGCATTTACGCGTATACAATAGTGTTAACTAGATACTACGTGTATGATAGTGCTAGTGACTTTTGTGATGATCATGTCACAAAAAAAAACGCAACCAAGAGTTTATCGAAATATATAGGTCGGAATCTTGTCTGTGGAGGGTGAAAAGTAAAGAGTACCCCGACCGTGAAAAAAGAGATGCAGCCTATGAAAGAATCAAACCGACCAAAGTGATCGCGTCGTCTTCTTGTTTGCTTCCCATCTCTCGACTGAGTTAAAATCTTCCGGTTTACCGCATCGTGTGTGCTCTAACCTGCACAGTTTACCTGACAGGTATATCGTAACGTGTGTGCCGGGCCTAAGATTATGATTTAAGCTGTAAATAAAAAGTAAACAAAAACTTGATTACTTGTTTTATAAAATACTATTTATTTCAACTACTTAATATTCACATTCCACCACCATCAATATGTCAGTTTTCTACAGCTAAATACGTCTAAAGACTAAATTAAATATCAATACAAATCATGCAGGGTAATGCTGTTAAATTCATCTTGTATAAAACCTACTGAACTTCAACCTTCATCTTCAATTTCTCTAATTTAATATCCTACGTAAAAAAAACATTAAAGCTATGTTATAAACATTTAGAGTTAAGAACTATCAATATACTTAATTGTTTACGTATAGTCCAGAGAAAGTTAGACAAAACGATCCAAATTTGTAAAAATGAGGTAAAAGCTTCCACGGAGTCAAAGGCCATTTCATATTTATATTTATCGTAGTTTATGAAATTCCTTACAAAATCTACCATGCTATATCGAGCTTTCTTTCGCCAGTCATTTTCTGAATTGTAATGCTTAATTTCTTTGGATTTGTATACAATATATACACATATAATATACCTGATATGGAAACATGTTTGCGCCAGCTTTCAAACCTCCAACAATTCTGGATTCTATTTTATAATTTGATTTTAGTATATTTTTGTTTGGAACATACTCTACATTACGAACCATATCTCTTGGGTTTAATGATTCCCAACGTACTTTGCGCTAAAATTATTTTTGAAACAAATTACATTGAAATTAGAAGAGAAATTCTCGTTAAAGGATATCATATAGAAATAGTAATATAAACTGATCATATCTTGAATATTTCTTTCAATTTCTATTCGCAATTAAAAGCAAATAAGTTGATATTAATGAAAAATGCCAGCTTGCGTGACGTCATCCCTAGCTACTGTAATGTCTAATGATTGCCCATATGATAACCGTGAAAATAGTAAGTATTTCGTTAAAGAATTATTATCGGTTTTATTGTTAAATTTAACAATTGGAAAAAACAATCAACTGAGTTAATTGCTTAAATACCCGGTTTATACTGAATTTATGAAAAAAATTTGAAACAAAATTTGTTTATTTTAAAAAAAAGTAACATTGTCTTTTTATTTTTGTTCTCTGTCTAACGGTTTCAAAGTTTGGCAGTTTTGCCCATTTTACCCAAACATGGTCCGATTTCGCTCATTCACGAACTTAACCTTACTTTTTAGCTCTAGAACACACAGCCGTTACAAAGTCGGAATTAAACTTAATATACCCTTAATTTTTGTCCAGGGCTTATTTTGAAAATAAAGTAATTGTTATTTCCTTCTGATTTTGACGGGAAAGGTGATGTTTACACCCCGTAAGTGAGATCAAATTAAACGCAAATTGTAGTTTTGTAATGTTTGTCAAACTAATTTATACAGTACAAACGCACTTGATTGCCAATTGCGATGATTTATTATGAAAAATATTTCTTATAGCGAATGCCTTCTCTAAATTCCTTGATAAAAAAGTGCATATCCCATATTTGTATAGTAGAATGTCGATTATCCGAATTAATTGGGTTCGGACCCGATTCGAGTAATCAATTATTCGGATAATTGAATAAATCATGAAGAAAGACCATCTCCTTATAAAAAGACCAATTTTGAGTATACTGATAAAGATAAAAGACAAACTGTCCAGTTTCTCGGCTAATGCTTTTCCGCATGTAATCGGCTGTGAAAGACTTTGTAGGTTTTCATCTGTCTACTGTACAGTCCAATGTACGGAGATGAATGCCATTTTTATAAAAAAAACAAATTCATATCATAACAAAAAAATAGAAAGATGGTACTATCTTTTAGAGGAAGATATTCTCTTTCCGAAATACTATATTAATTAAAAGATATTTACTTGAAATATTACCCGAGTAATAATTACTTCTATTGCGAAACCGATAAGCTGGTGAACTAATTGATAATTATAATATACCTACATGTTTAGTAAAGGTCTGACAATAGTGGAATGAATCGAAAGATTGTGGTCAGAACAAAAAACTTTTAATATTTACCCACTTTCCACTTCCACTTCCAGAGGAATGGTAGGTAAAATTTGATAATATAAAATCTTTCATTTTAGTTGTAGAATATACTATTGGATACGTTTTTTAATCTTTTTTTTTCATTTTTTAATTGGATCCCTATTTTTTGATATAATCCAAATGAAATAACAGAAACGTCGAAAAAAATATCATCTATATTATGTAATAAAAAAAACTTTTCCATTCAAAATTTGAAAGTTGACTATTACCCCCGCTCGTAAAGAGTAAGTAAATGGAGTAGGACTTTTTTAAGTATAATATGGCAAAAACATTGTTCTTATACGTTTTGATCTTTGGATTCGACTGTAGGTTTTGCTCGAATCCGCAGGTGTATTTTCACTTCGATTAGTTTTTTTACAGCACTGTTATCGATAATATTTACATTTCAGTGGCAATTGATACTTTATAGATTCGGTTTTAATTAGTTTTTGAAATATATAATTACTTACTTGCAGTGTGGAGACAAATAATAAAGAAAATAAAAGAATGCAAATTTTTAAATTCATTTTAATTTTGGTTGTTTTATAAAAAGTTTATCGTGAAATTATCAATTAATTTACACAAAAATGAATCAGTTGGTATGTTTCTACTTGATAAAGTGAATAGAAAATGGATGTACGAGTATGTTATGTTACCTAGTACTTATATTTATTGAAAAGAAACTTTAAAAAATTTAAATAATTTCGGTTATCATTACAACAAAAACATTTTTGAAATAATAACTAGAACTTTTTTTACTATGCTCTGTATACACGGTGTAATCTTTAAAACGAGCCATAGTGACATGTTATTTCAACAGCGTATATTACTACGGACCACACAAGTCCATGGCATTTAAAATAAGTGAATAATTGATTTGTGCCTTATTGATTCATTTGTCGAAAAAATACTTCGGATAAAATCTGTTGTGTGTTGTCATGTCTCTGAATTTGAATGTGTATGAATGAATACGGCGTATCATACATACAAATTAATAGACATGACAACACACAACAGTTTAACTTTAAGTAAGAAAACAAACCTATAAGAGCTCCTTCTCATACACATTGCTTAATGTATACATATGTACTCTCTCATACTCGTGGGAGATCTGCTATGCGAAGATGTAAACTAAACAATTGGTACCATACATGCTATAATTCCCTTATGGGTGGCGCATAAGTAAGGTTATGATTTAATTTGTGAATAAATATTTTGTTTACGTTTTTTTTTTTTCAGAATTAACTTTGAAAAACTTGAGAAATTTATGATGGAAAGACTCACAATTTATGATGCACAGAACAAAGAACCAAAGTTATTCAATTTTATTTTTACAGTCAGCATTCGACACAAAGATCATATCGATATTTCTTTCATGTTCCGACAATTTACCGATTGGTTCAGTGTTTTCGGCAACATGGGGCTGTCTGTCATCTTCCGCGTGTTGGAAGGCCTCGTGCAGTTCGAAATGATGTGAACATTGCTGGGGTGCAAGCAAGTGCTGAGGAAAAGCCCGAAAATTCCACCAGGCGACGTTCTCAGCAGTTGGTGATGTCTAGGCGGTCTTTGCAAAGAATTTTACAAACGTTACACCTTTTCCCATATAAGATTCAATTGGTTTACGAGTTAAAACCAAATGATGCACAAAGACGCATTCATTAAATAAATCATAACGTCACTTATGCGCCAACCTTTACATACAATTTAAATTTTTATACCCAGTTATGTAAATATACAATATTAAGTTTGATCACGACTTTGTAATGCTTAAAAATAATGATCGTAGGTATGAATGTTTGGTATGTGTGTTCATAAAATGGCCGGATTCGGCCATTTCCGTCTGTCTGTCTGTCTGTTCCGTCCGTCTGTTCGTGGTCACGATAACTGAAAAACGAAAAGAGATAACGAGCTGAAACTTTTCTGTGTTTTCTAGAGCAAAAAATAAGGTCAAGAAACCGTAAGAGATAGAAAAAAATTTGTGAACAAAAGATCTTCTTCTTTTTAAAATAAACAACTTCTTTTAGAAAGTTTTCAATAGTTTTCTCATAATTTGTGATTAATTTTTCCTCGGAAAGCGAATTATTAACAATGCGAATACGCAGAATTGTTGACAATTCAACCATTGATATACAACTCAGTATATACTGGGTATTCAAACAATTAACTTAGTTATTTGTTACATTACGTTAATTTTAAATATTATAGTTGGTTTGTGCCTTATTATTTGATTTTCCAAAAAATTTTTCGGATACAAGTTGTTTATTATAAATGCACTAACAACTTTTAATCGAAGTATGTTCCAAAAAAAAAACGAAGGTATAAGGCACAAATCAATTATAAAATGGCTAATCTTGACGACTACATTCTGTATATGTATTATGTAGAGATACTAGCTGTTTCCCGCGACTTTGTCCGCAAATTATATAAAATGATTTATATAGCTATCCCCCGTGATTTATATAAAATTGGAGTTCATTAAAATTTTTGTTGATTTTATCAATTCCACAGAAACTATACTTCTAAAAAATAACTAAAAAGTTATTTTATTAAAATTTTGTTTCAATTTTGAAATGTCAACTTTGATTGTCGTTTCCATAGTTACTATAAACTTTAATAGCACACTATAAGGATATCTATATCTAATGAATATGTATTTTTTTCTTTTGATTTACTTTACAAATATCGATATTTAACGCTAACTAAGAGTTTTAACGCAAATGCTAGATAGCCTATAGCCTTCTTCATGAATGTGGCTATCTAACGCAAAAAGAGTTTTTCAAATCGGACAGCAAGTTCCAGAGATTATCGCGTTTAGAATAAAAAATAAACAAACAAAAAACTCTTCAGCTTTATTATATTAGTATAGATAAAAGTTATATGAGTTTAGTTGCAACTTTGTAGTGGTTCGAAATTAATATTGAAGGTATTACAATAAAATAATTTCCACTTCTATTGATCTTCCTATAAACTAATATCCATGTATTTAAATTATAAATTAAAAATATATTTAGATCATCAATAAATGTGTCTACTTACACGCTAGCTAGATCATTATTTACAGTTTATTTTCACGCGAATTATGTATTATGTTGATGTAATTTAGCAATGAAATAATAAAAATATTTATCATATTCATAATATTTGTGTATAGGATGTTTCAATAAAAAGATGCAAAACGTATGATTCAAGGTCAGCGTAGGCTCCCAAGGTTTTCAGTAAAAGATACCAGTTTTTGCATCAAAAACTGACAAAACGAGAATCACATTTTACTTACCACGTCTTCAATTTTATGGGTGCATTCTCGTCTCGATGTACTTAACCTGAAAAAGATACAACTTCGAAAGGTTACCGGATTCATTACCGGACATCTACGAAAGCATCTACATACAATAGGACTCCATAATGGATCCATTATGTGCAAACTGTGCGGCGAGGAGGAAGAAACATCCATCAGAAAGAAACATCATATTCTTATTATTAACTTGTAATTAATCCCTTAATAAACGTACTGTTGTTTTTGTAGTACATATTATTTTATTTTACATTCAAAATTATTGTCATAAACTATTTTACACAGTATATTAAAAGTAAGTAAACAACTTTTAAACTTATCTTTTTCTTTGTGTGCCGTCAAATTTTGAAATCGTTAAAAGTGAGCCACGACAAAAAAAAAGGTTGAAAGTCACTGATATAGACAAACGACATGTCATTGGATATTTTTTCTTATTGGTTTCATATGAACCTTTTTCTAGGCATTGTTTTTTTGTTATCACTCGTAGTTACCCTTGGAGTAATTTGCGTGGATAAAATAAACTTTGCCTATCCTGTTATAGAATATAGAAGACTGCGAATGACTGTGAATGAACATGTGAATGACCACTAGCTACGGAATTTAAACAAATCGACACACAATAAGCTTAGTGTCCATTTATTTTCCTGTGATTATTTTTGAAACACATAATAATTTAGTTTGAAATAACTATAATGATGATGATGTTTTGGCAAACATATAAATTTTCAACAGAGAGATTATTTCAGATATTATTTTATTTTTGTGAACATATTTTATTTTTATGTGAGCAATATTTAATATTTCTCAATATAATAAGTAATTGTTTGTTTGTTTATTATTAGAGTAATATTTTCAATTATAAAAAATGCAGAATTTAATATTATAAATTAAAAGTTGAAAAATAAAAATGAACAAATATTTTATATCTTGTTTGTATATCATTGCATTGTTTTGTAAGTTTATTCAACCTGAAATAGGTGAGTACCATGAATTTCGTGTGGAATGTTGAGCAAAATTATCAAAATAAATCGGATAAAGATTAGTCAAATTTTTAAAACAATAGTGCCAAACTATGTATGGATATTACAAATGAAAAAAAAAATGTATTTGAAATGTTTTTTGTAAACTAACCTCTATTTATATCCATTGTTGTTGGTATGGTTGCCTTTCGGTTATATTATACCAACAAAAATGACTAGCGTTTACTTAATTTGACATTTAAGTAGTGTGTCTGAACATTGATAACATTCTTTGGCATCAAATGCACCTTTGATCTACCTGAGATGTTATGGTAGTGTAATGCATACGATCATTCATTCGATATCGATGTATTATTAATTTCTTTATTCATAGAAAATTTGGGTGATTTATTCTTGGGATTGTCATATTTATAAATTTCAAGTTGTCTTCAAGTTGAATATTAGATTATCAAATGATAAAAAATTATCTAGATTTTTTAAATAAAATTTCAAATTCGCCCCAATACCTAGATCAGTTTTTGCATTATAAATACGTATTTCGACTACAAATTAGTCGTCATCAGTATAAATTATCTAGTCGTAATTTACTCTTTGACAAATAGAAAAAGATAGAAAATCGAAATCAGACAAAAATTAAATTAAATTAATTAAAATATAATAAATTTTATTGAAATTACTCTTCTTAAAATTACTTCCATTCAATTTACTGGTGAAAATGTGAAACTGTCACCAAATTAGAAACGAATAACATATCCTGAGACAATATAAGAGTAATTTTAATAAGAGTAAATTGAATGAAAGTAATTTTAACAAGAGTAATTTCAATAAAATTTATTATATTTTAATTTATTTTGTTTAATTTTTTATTTATTTTTATTTTTGTCTATTGATTTCGATTTTACAATCTATTTCTAATTGTCAAAGAGTAAATTACGACTAGCAAATTTATACTGATAATGACTACTTTGTGGTCGAAATACGTATTTATAATACAAAAACTGATCTGGGTATTGGGGCGAATTTGAAATTTTATTTAAAAAACCTAGAGTTCTCATTAGTTATCATTTGATAATCTACTATTTCCATAAATTGGTTTACTTCTAATACAAATCCGACGATCGAATCCAAATTTTTGCGTGTATTGTTCACCACCTCTAATTATTGTATTTCGAAAGCGGTAAGAGGTATATAGTAAATTGGAAAATTATCTTTTATTTTTATTTTCAGTGCGATATTGGGGTGAAAAATGCTATATGGATAACGATTGCACGGATCATCGACTGTCTTGTGTGTTTCTTCCAGCAAGTGGATATAAAATATGTGATTGTGATAAGTAAGTCCAAAATATTTTCTATTTCTCATATATATTTATTTGTGTATACTTAAGGGTTGGCTGTTACGTCACAGTCGTCTTTGGTGTAGCGGAAGCATACTGGACTAGATATCCAGAGGCCCGAGGTTCGATTCCTGGTTGACGAGTTAATTTTTTCATATCAGTATTTAATTAAAAATTCAATGACAATGACATTTGTCTAAATAGTATACGCTAAAGTCATCTACAGTTTGTCTTACGTAACCGAAAGGAATTTGGACAAACATCGTATTGTTGACGCTTAAGTATACATAAATAAATATATATGAATAATAACTTCGACAGAAGTGATACTGTCTAAATAAATAATAAAATATTTGACAAAATGGAAACCCGACTTCGAAAATCAAATATTCTATAACAAAAAATGCACTAAAAAGTAAAAAAATAATTGCATATTCTTGTGCCAATTTTAGTTCACCTAAGCAAAAATTTTTAAATATATATGTACAATTATTGTTATTTTTGGAGGCGGTGTCCAAAAGTTATGTGAATTTCTCTATGCGGACACCGCCTCCAAAAATAACAATAATTGTACATATATATTTAAAAATTTTTGCTTAGTTGAACTAAAATTGGCACAAGAATATGCAATTATTTTTTTACTTTTTAGTGGATTTTTTGTTATAGAATATTTTATTTTTGAAGTGTAGCGGAAGCATACTGGATTAGATATCCAGAGGCCCGAGGTTCGATTCCTGGTTGACGAGTTAATTTTTTCATATCAGTATTTAATTATTTTCTATTTAATTTCAAGTATAATATCAAGAAAACTATAGGAAAATTGCAGATTGAGATTAGTTAATTTTGTAAATATTTGTAAAACTTTTACACGGTAAACGGCGATATATTAAATGATAAGTTATTTCTGTAAAACACCCCAAAAGAAGGAAATAATTAATGCTGAAATACAGCTTTCGTAGATATTCACTGATTTTTGTTTGTTTTAGTTTCCATGTTTGGGACGAAAATTTACGTTCTTGTAAATTACGCTACAATACAACACATTTGCTGACTCTTTTACAAGAAAAACATAACACCACAGGTTAATTTTGTTCTATTTTTTGTTTTCAATAGTAAAGATGTTCCTTATTAAGTTAATCCAATAAGGATGTCCATTAAGTTGACAGAGCACACTTCGCAGACAACAATGGTACTTATCTCATAATTAGACGCTACTTAAGGTATTTCCAAACTATATCAGCTGATCGGGTACCCGCGAGAAAAGAACTACATAAAAAATTATATGTGTAAAAAAAATATGTACTTCTGCGCGTTGTTAAAAATAGCTGTCAGTGTTCCCATTCGTCACATAACATATCATACATATACTAGCCATCATACATATACTAGTATATAATTTCAATCCACTTTCATACATCGCGATGATGCCAACTAAACCATTAAAAATAACCTTCTGCGGCGGACATGAAAAAAATGCACTTTTTTACGCATATTTTATCAAAAAACTTAACAACCCGACAAAAAATATTTCTAAGGAATTAAAGAAAGTATGTGTCGAATTTTAGAACAACAGTGACTATATTGAGAGAGTTCGAAGTAAAAACAGTCGGAACCGTGCATTTTATTGCACCATGTTTATGAAGATGCATGTTAAATTTCTTCAACTTTCATAACGATTTTCTCAAAAATGCCATGGTGATAAATTCTCAAAAAAAAAATTCAGCTGATTTCTAAGGATTCATTTTACTAATATTGTGAATTTCGTGAAGTTCTTGGCAACCTAATAGTTTGAAAATACTTTAAATGCTAATTAAATGCACTTATTAAAAATTAAATGCTCTTTTCTTATTTGTTAACCACATTTTTTATGTTCTGCTAGCTTAATGTTAATCTAGCGGAGCAAATGTTCAAAAATCAATGAATTATTTTTTTTAAGTATTTATCAGCAATTTGCCTTGTTAACAGTTGATTTTTTATGTTTTTTTAAAAATATTTAAGGGTGGATTGAAAATGAAGCTGATTTAATCTTTAATGGTGCAATGTATGCTGGATTGCTGGTAGTTTTAATATCAATTGGCTGTTTCTTGAGTATACTTTTGTATTGTCAGAATGTAAGAAAGAGGTAAGTAAGGTTTATGAAATTTTTATATAGCCTATAACCAATTTGTGTGGTCCAATTGTTAACGGCACTCTACTCGAAACTAGGAGGTTGCTGGTCGGATTCCTAACACTAGCAGTTTGTAAATTTAATTAATTAAAATAAAAAAATTTAATTGGGCCGTAAATTGACTAAACTGTCGGCGTATAGACAAGAACGAATGTAACTTATACTTGTGCTTGTGAAGATTTTTCTGCAGTTTCCTTTCACAAAATCCGGATGAATATCGGCATAGTTCCTATCAAAATAGGCTACAGTCGCACAACCTAGTCGCCACAAAAAGGCCTCGAAAGGCTTACTTGCCAGGCTTCGACCCCCCTCCGCTACTACTACTTCTACTAGATACAGCCTATAATATTCATCAATAAATGGGTTATTCAAAAATAATTTTTAAAATCGGATTGGTAATTCCTGAGATTAGCGCGTTAAAACATACAAATGAAAACTACTAAAACTATGGACATGTGCAAAAATGTTTAAAACAAAAGTTGTTTGTTTTTATGATAAAAACATTTTGTCTATACCGTTTACAGTTTTACACGATAGATTTTGGATATAGCTGCCGGCATAGCCTGTATGTTCTCCATGCACAATTTTCAAACATCCGGAGAAAACCGCATAACCGCATAAATTGGCCTATCCGTTTTAACAAGGTGTCTTTTTGTGTGCTAAATTTTTTACACTGTTTAAAAGGTAGTTTTTGGGCACAGCTGTCACGCAGACATAGCCTGTTATATTTTTGGCATCTATTATCATTATATAAACCAAATTTAGTACTATTTTGAGAATACTTTCTACGTACCGAATAGGGAATATGCATGAAATTTTTTTTTCATTTGAATTGAAGCATGTTTACTTGACAAATATCAAGGTAAAATTACTTTTTAAATAACTTTAAAAATAAGCGAGATATGAATGATTGGAATTCCCGATTAGACAAAGAGGGTGATAGCCCTCTTGATATGTTATGTGACGTCATATTACACTTTCACCATTTAAAATACACGTAAAACTTCGTTTTTAGTATTTTTGCATGAAAGAGACAGATAATAATCTTTAAAAGCTTATAGCTTCCTTGATATTTGTCGGAATTTAATTTCGTTTTTAAATATTATTACAGTATTAACAGTATTTTCATATTCTGAAAATAAATGTGAAAAAAAATTTGCATGCATATTCCCTATTGCCTCAGTCTATAGTTTTATTATAAGTTTAGATTTAGGTATAAATTCACTGATTTTGTTGATTTTATTTTAGTGACAAAAAATTAAAAGGCAAAGTTAAAGATTTGACAGATTCTACGACCAAGAACTTAAAAAAGAAAATTTCTATACAAGTTTAAAGAAAGCTGATATACATTATTACTTGTGTATACAAAGTCGTCACAATACAATACTAATGTCAAATTCCATTAAGGTTACGTAAGACATAGTTTGAAAGAACTATTTTATACTATATATATATACAAACAGATCATTGAATTTTTAATTAAATATTGATATGAAAAAATTTGAAATTAGTTGAAATCTAATCATATTTATTGAAAACTATAGATGGAAATTTCCACAAGTACAACAACAGAACAACTTTTCAAACGACGACACTAAAACTAGTTGATCTATTAAAACAAGATGTGCAAATTAAAAATAAATACAAAATGTTAGGAAACAAAGTGCAAAAATCCAGATCACACATATAAGAGAACCAATAAGAAGAACAGTTGGATACATATGGAAATCCATGGAATTTCGTAATATAGCTCTAGTAAATAATGGCAAAACTCCTTTTTGAAATTGGATTTGACTATGATTTGCTTGTGAGACATGATATATTGAAAAGAGGTGTAAAATGACTCAGTCTTCAAAAGTATTTCTTTGTCTTCAAATTTTTGTTATAATTAATCTTTAAGGATGTATTCGTTTTGGGCACTTCAAGCAGTAATTTTATTGTTCAACTTGACGCTGTTTTTTGCTGACAAAGCACGATAATGGTTGAATTCAAACGATAGACACCACGTTCATAGACGCTTTTTGTTCATCGAGGTAAACCAGCAAAAGCGTCATCGACAAATCGTACTCCCAAAACGAATACTGCATTTGTAGTACAGTTAATAGAGAAGCTCGTTACTCTTGTCCACATTGCATTAAATTACAGAGGTTTTTTTTTTGTCAAATTAGGTTCAGTATCACGTACTGAATGTAAATGAACAAAATCTTTACAAATTTTGACCTCGGAAGTGCTGCCATTTTGAGAAAAATTGTATCGGCTGTGCACTTTAGGCCCAAAATGGTCATAACCTTTCTTGTAGATAATTGAATTTCCTTTTTTTTTTTGTTTCTTAATTTTTTTTGTATCACTTACCGTATACGACTATTACTATTTTTTTATTGACTTTTTTTGTTGTTATAATTGCCGCACTATTTTTCGAAACATCCTGTATAAATAAACAACATTGTGTATAAATATTAAATAAACAATACTATTTCAAAAACATGTTGATTTGCTACATAATTTAAAATATTTCCGGTAAACGAGAATGTTAAATGGTTTATTTTTCTAGAAGAAGATAATTAACTTTCCTAGTAAAAGATAATTACTAGCATTAGCCTGAACTATGTCTATGAAAGTTATTATTGCGAATGATAAATAAATTTTAACATGGGTCAATTTTAATAAATTCAGAAAATGATAATATAATTTTTTTATTCAGCATTTTTAATGGTTGTTATAAGAAACTATTAATTGATGACGTATTAACCATCAGATGCGCCATATACTACTGCACATACTCATACAAGTATATTTTTAGTTGACAGCGCATTTTAGTTCTATGCGTTACTCTATAAATGGGTATGAAGAATATATTTTTAAAGCTCACCATTTCTTCGACATAGTTTACGAAATTATGGTGTTAATTTCATATTTGAATTTTTCGTAGACATTATCCAAACAAAAGATCAATTCAAAATCCTGATCAAAGATCAATTCACAATCTGAGATCTATACGGTACTTGAATTGATATTGTGACAAATCTATTGAGTTTATGGAAAAAAGTTCCAAACAAAACATGTTTGTTTTTAAACCAGGAACATTTTTGTATTTGAACTTTTTCCATTTCATACGCTTTATAAGATAGATTTTTGGTGTAGTGGGATTTATTGGTTGGTTTTCAAAATTTATTTTTCAGCTCTATTTTTCAGCTCTCTCAGCAAAATTTCAGGTCATTATATTTTCAGACGAATATACGGAAATGTATGGCCAAAAGTATATTTTATGTGCAAAAGGAAAATGTGTTCAATTTTTCTTTTCGATGTTTTTAAATCAGAAAAGTTGATTTGATGATATACTTAGTTGATCTATATAAAATTCCAGACTTCCATATTTTCATGGCCTTGATTTACCTAGTTTATTTATTAAGAAGTGAGTTTAAGTTATTCATGAATATATTTAATACAGATAAACTACAGATTATTATTATTTAAAAAAAAAATTAATATCAATGAATACATTATTATATTTAAATTGACTGGGATCATAATTATTTTTGTTGTTGTGTGGATCATAATTCAATTTGGTAAATGTATGAATTATTTGCTCTTTAAATTTCCAATAATACACTTAAATTTTATTTAATTAAGATTGATATGAAAAAATTAACTCATACACCAAGTATCGAAACTTGGACCACTGAAACTCTAGCCCAGTGTACTACCGTTACACCACAGATGATATGGATAGATAGATTGTAGCGGCTGCCCTGGACGGGCTACTCTTCGACCATAAGGTCCATTGTGATGCCTAAGGATGTGACGGTGTGAGTGGAGTGGAAGGAATTTTTGTGTGTAGACTAGGAATTGGTAGGATGTGCGGCTGCAGCCAAATCTGATAGGAACTATGTCGATATTCATTTGGAGTTCGTGAAGGAAACCGAAAGTTTAGTCAATTAACCGCACGTTTTTTTTTTCTTAATAATTGACATGCTGCCGATGTCGGGATTCGACCCCATAACCTCCCAGTTCCAAGTAGACATAACGCCTTAGACCGCTCGGCTACTTGGACGGTACGGATGATATAGATGAACGAGTTAATTTTTTCATATCATTGATAGTATTACTTTGAAGTCAACATCAACTTATCATACTACATATTATTATTTGTGTATACTTAGGCGTCAATTTCCATTAAAGTTACGAAGACATAGTATGAAAGTTTACATCTTCGCATAGCAGATCTCCCACGAGTATGAGAGTAAATATGTATACATTAAGCAATGTGTATGAGAAGGAGGTCTTATAGGTTTGTTTTGTTACTGTTGTGTTGTATGTGCCTGTATAAATTTTAGAGAGTGGGGATTTTTGGTTGAATACAAATATTATTAATTGTTTTGATAATATGCAATCATTACTATGTGAATGCTTTTGGAAAATACGTGTTTGTGTATTTTATTTATTGGTATTATTACAACAATGGGTTATTATTACACAAAAGAAGAAAAAGTGCAAATTGTTAAATGGTACTTTTCCGGACATTCCGCACAGGAATGTGTCAATTTATTTATTGTGGCATTTGAAGGTAGTCAATCACCAACCACTCGAACAGTTATGAATATTATTCACTGTTTTGAAAAATATGCTTGTTTATCAAACCTATAAGACCTCCTTCTCATACACATTGCTTAATGTATACATATGTACTCTCTCATACTCGTGGGAGATCTGCTATGCGAAGATGTAAACTAAACGTATGGTATAGTCTACATAGTATACGTTAGTTCTTTCAGTTCTTTCTTTATTATGTCTTCGTAATCTTAATGGAAATTGATATGATATCCCAGTTTTTTAATGTACTTTCTTCTTTATTTTTAAATATGTTTATTATTATTATTATTATTATTATTTTGTTGTTGTTAATGTTTTTGATATAAAAAATATGATTTTTAATCCATGAATAATTTGAATATTAAGTAATGGGTGTTTTTTTTTAAATCAATTTATAAAATCATGTTTATAGGGTGGCGCATAAGTAACGTTATGATTTAATTAGTGAACACAATTTTTATTTACGTTTTTTGTTTCCTTTTTTGTCAGAATTAATTTTGAAAAACTTGGGAAATTTATGATGGAAAGACTCAGCACAGAACAAAGAACCAAAGTTGTTCAATTTTATTTTGAAAGTCGAAGTTGATCAAATCAGACTTTCTTTCATGTTCGAAATGCACCTAGCGCTCTAACAATTTACCGATTGGTTCAGCGTTTTCGGCAACATAGGGCTGTCTGTGATCTTCTGCGTGCTGGAAGACCTCGTGCAGTTCGAAATGATGTGAACATTGCTCGGGTGCAAGCAAGTGTTGAGGAAAACCCCGAAACTTCCACCAGGCGACGTTCTCAGCAGTTGGTTATGTCTAGACGGTCTTTGCAAAGAATTTTACATACGTTACACCTTTTCCCATGTAAGATTCAATTGGTTCACGAGTTAAAACCAAATGTTGCACAAATGCATTCAATATAGTCAATCATAACGTTACTTATGCGCCACCCTGTATAAAAAGATATTCAATGATACTCAAACCAAGTTCTAGCTAAATAATATCATTACCATAATTCCTGTAAAATAGTTTATTAATTGTTAATTGCCGAAGTATTTAAAAATACAATTGGCGATAAGCATCGACATCAAACACCAATTAATTATATCTAAAAAATTTAATTTTAGAAAAAGTAGATATGTTTCTATTTTTACCAATTTTTAAATGAATTTTTATGTTCAATTTCAATAAAACTTTTCGTTTTGTTATAATGTCTGCGCTCGAAAGCTCACGGGAGAGCTGAGTGATTTTTACACTTAGACACGGCTGAGGGTTTCAGTCAACACTTTCTTTATCCATAATTTTGTTTGTCCTATGATTTTTGCATATTGAAACCCAAGACAATATTATAGAACGAAAAATGAATGAGCGTTATTATTTTGATAAATAGCTAAATCGCCAGCTCTTACATTAGACTATATAGTTGAAATTAGGTCAAGAAATGTCTTCATCATTATTACTCCATGTTTCTGATAAAAGAAGAATATTAGAATTACAAGCCACATTATCAATGGTATCATTTTTATGGGCGTGTAAACTTTTTTATATTAAATGTGTACATTGATAAAGCTGACTTAGTCTTGATAAATTTCACTAACACTGATTTTAATGTAAATAATGGATTTAATGTCAGTCTTTTAAACTCTAATTTTAATCGAAGACTGCTGAAGATATTTCTGTTCTACCATGATAAAATGTAGAATCATTGGTTTCAGATACAATATATAATTATTATTCTATTGTAGTTTTTTACTACTTTATCATTTTATTAAAGTAGTAGTGTTAACTTTTTAACCCGACTTTAAAAAGGAGGATGGTTCTCAATGCGTCTGTATTTTTTTTTTTTAATGTGTCACCTCAGAACTCCGTCATTTATGAACCGATTTTGAATTTTTGTTTTTGTTTTAAAGGGTTTGGTTTCCCATTGATCCCATTGGCACCAAATCGCATTCTGATGAGGGGATCCCCGGGAAATCGAGGAAAATCCTCATTTTATATGTGATAAACGATTTGTGCGAAATTTTTTTTTTTTGAAAGGGTATACTCATTCATAAAGGGAAAATCAGAAAATTTTTTTAAAAACCGACTTAATAAAAATTTTTTACAAAAAAAAACCGACCCCTAAAAGAAAATTTTTACAAAAAAAAAAAACAAAATGCATGTAAAAAAACTGAAAATCTGTTATAAAAATATGCAGTAAAAATTAAAAAAAAAAAAAACAATGTTATATAAAAGTTAGTTGGTCGTTTAGTTGGTCTGCCCATATTTAGACAAAAAAATAAGTTCTAGAACTTGAAAGTCACAAAAAAGCGAGAAATAATGCCTATTTTGACAAAATGGAAACCCGACTTCAAAAATAAAATATTCTATAACAAAAAATGCACTAAAAAGTACAAAAATAATTGCATATTCTTGTGCCAATTTTAGTTCACCTAAGCAAAAAATTTTAAATATATATGTACAATTATTGTTATTTTTGGAGGCGATGTCCAAAAGTTATGTGAATTTCTCTATGCTGACACCGACTCCAAAAATAACAATAATTGTACATATATATTTAAAAATTTTTGCTTAGGTGAACTAAAATTGGCACAATAATATGCAATTATTTTTTTAATTTTTGGTGCATTTTTTGTTATAGAATATTTTATTTTTGAAGTCGGGTTTCCATTTTGTCAAAATAGGTTTTATATTAATATTATTTTAATAAATTATTTAAAAAGAAGTAAACTTCTTACGTGCGTACATGTGTACACACAAATTTTTTTGTATTATATAAGTACTAGTATATATTTATATTTGATAAGACTTGTAATACGGGTCCAAAATATAGAACTTTTGTTGTTTTGAAGTCTGTTATAAAGATAAAATTAATTAGGTATTTCAATGTGTATAATGAATAAATATTATTTATAACAAATTAATTAATTTTTAAATCGGTTTATAAAAACAAAACAGGCTAACTAAAATATTCAATAATATATTTGTTATATATTCATTAGTTAATTAAATATGTAAATGGTATATATATGGTTCTGGAATGTTCTATAAAGACAGGTTATTATATAACACAAAAATTTTATGAATTTAATTATATTAATTATTAAACATTTCTATTTATTTATTAATCATTAATATATCATATAATATGTAAACATACTTGAGGAAAACTACAAATATTTTACCATTCTTTATAAAGACATTGACTAAATACATAAGTGACATATTAAAAGTGCCTTTTTTTGAAAAAAATAAATGTAAACAATTTGGAAAATGGTTAATAATATAATCGGTTCAAGTAAGTGTTTTCTCTTTTCTTTTATCAATGTGATTTTATTTATCATGGAATACGAAAAACTTCCTTGAAAAAAGCTGAATGAATTTTCACGATATTTTTCTGTGGATATTTTTTTGAAAATTACCGCAACGCAGTAAAATTTATTTTAATTATTGAATGGTTTTTCCAAAAAATATATGCAATTTGTATTATATTTAATGGGTGGGGATTTTAAGTGGAATTATGAAAGTTTCTATTACTTCAAAAAATCTAATAGTGTGTTAAACTTGTCTCCTTTCATATATCTCAGCAATCATTAGCTTTAACAGAACGTGTCATCATTTTTATTCAAAGTTTGATATTCGCTAATTTTATCGATGAAATATTTTGGTATTTTGTTTTTGAAATATTTTGATATTTACTCTCGCATTATTGAGTGAAACAGGAAAAATATTGGCTGCATTTAATAGTATTTTCATTATGGCGGGAATCAATTGAATTTAATTATGAAGTTAAATTTAATTCTAGAGTATTTTTTATATTTTTATAAGCCATTTGCATATTTACTGTATTTTAGAATGAAATTCAAATTGCATTTGATTAGAAAAGGACCTCGCAATTTTACATGAAAATTCATTGTTTAAAAAACTTTAGTAATTTTGGAGTAAAATCTTTTTTTGCTTTTTGCATAAAAGTTCAATAACCTTAATTTAAAACTTACGTGACCCTTGAGATTTTTTATCAAGATAAAATAAACTACAACTTATCACAATATCAACCGATTAAACCTGAATCCAAACGATTAGTGAAAAAGTTCAAATATTTAGCAATCAACTCGGCAACGAGCAATTTCGAAGAAATATGTAGGCGTTTAACACAGAACGTGATAATATTGGTCATATTTCTAATTTAAGATTAATAGTTATATTTTAACCCCCCCCCCCCCGCTCTAAATAAAAATATCGGACCCTGCCCGTACCAAAACGTAAAAAATGAAAATCTGAAATGAAAGAGCCTTCTACCACAAGTTAAAATTTATTTGCGTTACCTGTAATTTTTTTTACCTTCCCATCTGTAACGAATCGTAACAAATAATAGGCCCACCCTCACCCCTAGTGTCTGTTATGTAATTTATGAAAGGTCCTTTATCAGAAATTTAAAAAAATTAAGATATCACAAAGTAAAAGAATTCTGAAATTTTTTAGATTTTTTTCTATATATTTGCACAACTGTATAGTAAGTTGCCCGTACAATAAAAATAAAAATATTTTAGAAACATTTAAAATAGAGTATTTCTTGAAAAATTTATTTTGTTTTTCCAGTAAGTATATCGAATATTAGTATTATTCATTATAATCGAAAATTAAAATAGTACAGAAAAAATTTAAGCAATAAGGAATAAATTTCAATAATAATGTTTGAAACAATCTTTTTTTCTGATATATTCTGGTAGCAAACAATAACATATTATTTTCATTTCTTGAGTAATCTACCTTCAACTATTACATGTCAGTTAATAAGTTTGCTAACATTTGTTAAGAAATGAGAACATTAAATTATTGTTGTAAAAATGATGTATAATAGTTTAAACAAAAGTTGTTGGGATTAAAAGGGGACACATTTTGGTCACTTTAAATTTGGCCTTGACATTCTGGGTCTCTTCAAAATCAACTCAAGACTCGTTACTTACAACCGATAGAAGCAAACTTTAAGTTAAAAAGTTGTTTCTTATAAAAAGTGTCTAACATGTTTTTTGGAAACATTTTTCCCTAAATCGAATAGATACGGCGGAAATTGAATACAAGAATCTAGAAATTACGAAATTTAATACAGCGTTACTACCGAAAACAGAACATCGGGACCATTTTCGAAAGGAGGTTTGATTTTTGTATTGGAGCAAACGATAAAAATTTTCTTCTTTTTCTCTTACCATTATCAGAAATTAAACGCAAAGATAAACTTTGTTGTTCAGATAGATGTTTGCATCCAATTTCCACAGAATCCACCAAAACGTATTAGGGTTTTTATATGGAACAACTTCTTCATTTTAAGTTTTCTCGTATCGCTTATCAGTAACGAGCTCGAGTTGATTTTTAAATGAACCCGAATTTCAAGGTCAAATTCAAGATCACCATTATGTACTCTCTTTTGATTTTTTGTTTGAATAATATTTCTGTATGTAACTTCTACAAGATATTTCTCATGATCGATTAAAACATTCCATCGTGTATACAAAAATTAAATATACTGTGTTTTTCCGAATTGTTTGGAGAAAACTGTATATATATAGGAGATAGTAAAATTATGATGAGAGAAGACCCTAGGTAAATTTTCCTTACTCCAGAAAAAAAGCAAGTTCAAAATTCCATACTGTTCCAAAGTTAGAGTCGTTTTCTGGCAGCTTTAATTTTTTCTGACGGCCTGATCTCTAATAAGTTTATATTTTCTATAGAAATATCAGCATTAACAAAATTTAGAAAATAAATGATTTGTCAATAAATTTAAAATATAAAAAATTGGCATCTTAATCGTTTCAACCCCCCCCATCTTGGTAAAAATGGTTGAAAATGGGTGGAAATGTTTTGTTAGGACCATAGAAAGTGATTCCAAGGAGGAAAAAGTCCTTTTCGTCCTTGAAATTCAAATATGTTTATATTTTTTATTTTTAAGGGTTTTTACGAAACAAATTTTTTTTACAATATTAAATTGTTAACCAATCCCCCGGTAAATTATCCCAACCCAATACCCTCCAATAAAATAACCCCTCGCTAAACTACCCCAACTTAACCTACCCCAACTTAACCTAACCCAACCCAACTCAAATATTGTAAAAAAATTTGTTTACAATATTAAATTGTCGGGGGGTTGGGTTGGGTCGGGTGGGTGGAGTTGAGTTGGGTTGGGTTGGGTTGGTTGGGTTAAGGATATCAAGAACGAAAAGGACTTTTTTCCTCCTTGGAATCACTTCCTGTGGTCTTTCCCAAATAATTCCACCCATTCCACCCATTTTTACTAGGGCCTGCTTTTGAAGCCCGCGCACCGCAGGCTTTTTCAGTATGTTAAACATAAATGTGTTTCATTTATGATTGTATACCGAACGAACCACCGTATGTGAATCAGTTGATTTCAGGTTTGACATAAAATATTTCATGGAAAACTTCTTTCCAATTCATAAATAATATCTTGTTTTATTTTATGTGATTTCCTAGGAAAAAGGAAGTTGTAATTATTTTTGCAAATTAATGGACTAATTCATACATAAACATAAAAATTTTATGTTTATCTCAGGGATAAAATTTATATATAAAATGATTTTATGATCATATTTGTTGACAATTTTAAAACTTTATTATAATTAAGAAGGTAAGTTATCATGTGATGGAAAGATACATTGCCCCTTGTTAGCCTTAAGAAAAAATCTGCAAGTTAAGTTAAACGGCGAATTTTTTTATTTCTTAAGCTTCAAAAGATTATTTAATTTCTGCTATAGATAATGTGTTCTTATTTTCATTCCAGATCGCATTTTAGCAGAGAATCTGCGATTTGAATCAAGTAAACATATTTCAAAATTGTTATTTGTAAACTAGCGTTTATTTATTTATATCCATTGTCGGCATGGTGGCCTTGCGGTTATATTATACTAACGGAAGTGACTAGCGAGAACTGAATTTGACATTTATGTCTGAACATTGATATTACTCTTTGACATCAAATTCTTGATATGAAAAGTCATACACATCTAAATTGGGAAATTGAACCCATAAACAAATTAATAGAAGATCGACATATACCATAACATGTCAGATAGCGCAGTGGTTGAGTATTGGTTTAGAATGTCAGAGGTCTTCGGTTCGATTTCCATCTTAGATGTGTATGATTTTTCATTTCAAAAATTTAATGTCAAAGAATTAAAATATATTTCCTTGATTTGTCGTCAAAATCCTTTCTATAAGAAAATGACAGTTTCATGACATTTATTTATAAATATGAAGAAAAAAAATCAATAACGTACAACAAAACCTTGCACAGACCATAAACGAGTCCTTTTGTTTAGAAAGTTTAATTGTTTACTTACTTCCTTTGCAAAACCTGTTTGGTAAAAAAAAACAACTGAAGGATGTTTGATTTTAGAACAACATTTTCTATAGAAATATTTTAAATATGCATTAAACAGAAGTAAAGATCTTCTTCGATATGATTTTAATTAAAATTATTTTTTTCGAATTTTACGGTTTATTTTATAAATCTATGTTGTTCATTGGTTTTATCAAAAATATTGTGAAAAATCATATGCATTTCACTACCATAACAACTAAGGTAGCTCAGTTGGTAGAGCATTGGTTTAGAACAGTGATTCTCAACCACTGTGCCGCGGCACTTTTGTGTGCCGCCAAATTTTAAAAATGTATATAGTAAAGTATTAACCAACATAAAAATGAAAAAAAGATCGAGACTGTTAAATGTAGAAGACGATATGAAAAGACGATAATATAAATGAAATTATTAAAAAACATCAAGCTCAAATTTCACATTAAACGTATTCTTATTATTAACTTGTAATTAATCCCTTAATAAACGTACTGTTGTTTTTGTAGTACATATTATTTTATTTACATTCAAAATTATTATCATAAACTATATTACACAGTGTATTATAAGTAAGTATTATAACAACTTTTAACTTATCTTTTTTTTGTGTGAAAAAAGGTTTAGAATCACTGGTCTAGAATGTCAGAGGTCGTGAGCTCAATCCCCATAACTAGATGAATATGATTTGCTATATCAAGCATTTGATGTCCTATTAATATTCAGATATATTACTTAAGAGTTAAATTAAGTACACGCTAGTCACTTCCTTTGGTACAACTAAAAGGCATCCATACTAACAATGGATATAAATTTAAAAAAAACAATTTTAAAATAAATCTAAATTCCAATATTCTGGAAAGATAAAAAAACTATGGGCAGACAAAGTTATTTTTTATATGAATAGTATTGTCGAGATGAAAAGAGAATCCCCTTTGTACCGTTACGTTTCGTGTATCGAGAGATAATGCTCGATACACGATATGACGGGCGTAAAAAAAAGATATTTAAGAAAACACCAGAGATTTCGGGTAAATTTTATTTCTGTCGGCGGTAGCTTAATTACCCGAAATCTCAGGTTTTTTTCTTAAATACTTTTTTTGTTAGGGCCGGTATGACGGGCGTAAATTAAATTATAATTTTAACTTTAATGACAAAAAATAATAAACATTATTGTGGACTTTTATGAATGTACTATATAAGATTTTGAAGAATTTTATAAATGGACTATACATCAGCGCTCGTACATCCTTAATGAGAGAAGTTTATGTGAAATTAAAAATAAAACACAATAGACATGAAAAATGACTGTTACCGGAGAATCACCCCATATATGGTATTATTCCGTAAAGAAAAAAATAATTTTTATTTAGAAAAATATAGTATGCAAAAAAAATTGTTATAAATGTGTTATTTACTCATCTGCACTTGTCAAAATAAAATTTGTTTCTTATTTAATATACTATCACTTAACAAAACCATTTATATTAAGTACGGTTTTGTGTAAATAAACCTTGGATAACAATATAACATTTATTAACTGTAGAAAAAGACATTGAAATTATTTAAAACATATATTGGTTGTTTCCAAAAAGCAAGAATAGGTGATTTTAGCCAGATTTGTAGCCAAAATAATTGACGGTTTAAGATTGAAAATTAAATTCCTTAATATCTCTGTACACATTAGAGTTTGAGCAAAGTTTGTCTTGATAAGGTGTTGAATTGTAGCAAACATGATTTTCTACAACTTTATACGTATTTTTCTTTTATATTTTTTGTTTCCTTCTTTCTTTATGATCAGATCATTTTGATCAGACTAAAATTTGACCACTAGAAAGTGATTTATGTATTCTAAGGAAATTAACTCAATTGAAGCAGCGTCTGCTTAACGAATTTTTTTTAAATTTTAAAGTTGATTTGTAAAATTTTTAAAACTGATATCAACTTTAGTCAGGTTTATAGTACCTAGAGTTATGTTGTTTCTAAACACTTTGTATAAAAAAAAGTGATTGATAATTTATTTTTGTTAATTTTTATTACAGAAAATATATTCAATTGTAAATAATCAATACACACACACATGTCATGCGATAAGAGTTATCGCGTCATATGATTTTTCATACCAGGTTAACCTTGGTTGCAATTATTTTCAAAAAAAAAACAAACAACATAAAAACAAAATTGCAACAACCACTTTACATTGTAGTAAAATTTATAATAATAAAAAAACAACAGGCTAAGGATACAACAAATACAATTGACTTCAGTTAATTGTTTTTATATAAAAATATTTACAATATATAAATTGATCATCATTATTCTTAAGGATGTTCCAGCATGAAACCACGTTTCGACAGATTTTGCTAATTTTTGTTCACATGCTAAAGAAAATGTTTTCTAATAAATCCCGAAATTTCAGAATTTTTGACCGTTTAGAACGCGAGATAATTAATAGCAAAGTAATCATTCTCTCTCACTTTCTCTCATTAGAAGCATGTAGAACTTCATGCTCGCCCAACTATTATCTGTTGTATATAAAAAAATACTCGACAAAATTTATATTAAAAAAATTAGAATAGTAAAGATTAATATTTATTAAATATATATATTTTTTTAAATCGCGTTTTACCGTTTTGATTTCGAAATAAAAAAGTTTAAAATTATTTGACTATGCTATTGAAATGATGTACATAATTTAGATCTTCATCATTACTTCTCCATGTTTCTGATAAAATAAGAATATTAGAATTACAAGCCACATCATCAATGAGATATAATTGTTATGGGCTCGTAAACATTGTATATTAAATGTATACATTGATAAACCTGGCCTGGTCTTGATAAATTTCACTAACTCTGATTCTAATGTAAATAATGGATTTGATGCGAGTCTTTCAAACCCTAATTTGAACGGAAGAACTGGCGCTGGTTCTCTACCATGATAAAATATAGAAACATTGGTTTTACATACAATATATAATTTTTCTATTTTAGTTGTTCTCTACTATATCATTTTATTAAACTTTTGTGTCTTTGTTGATCTTATTTAATATTAGTGTAATAAATTATTTAAAAATTCTGATAAGATTTTTAAGACTAATCGCCTGGAACATTGGCTGTCCTCTTCGATTAGAAATTCTAAGCTATTCAAACTAAAACCACGTAGAATAAAGTTGACAAAGAATCAAATTATTAAAGGTTTTATTAAAAAAAAAATGTAATCTCCGTAGAAACGTAATAAAACTATGTATTTAAAGTCTGAAATAATAACTACATATCAACTTACCTATAGATGTCAGTGTTCTTCAATATTTTATTTGTCATATTTATCAAAAGAAAATAATATGTAATCAAATATATTAAAAAAAAAAAAAAAAAAAATACAGACGAATTGAGAACCATCCTCCTTTTTTGAAGTCGGGTTAAAAATAGTACCTGTGTATTATACGCTGTGTATAACATATACAGTCTGTTTTCGAATGCTTTGCTAATAGAGAATCAATGTTAACAATTATTTACTATAGTAACTACACAAAGCTTCATAAAGAAATAAAAATAGTGGGGGTACTCTGTAGTCTGTAGTGTATGTGTGTGCATATGTAATGAGTAATAACATTATAAATTAAGTGGGCATCACTAAA
Organism: Nineta flava; assembly: GCA_963920215.1. Taxonomy (NCBI): domain Eukaryota; kingdom Metazoa; phylum Arthropoda; class Insecta; order Neuroptera; family Chrysopidae; genus Nineta; species Nineta flava. The sequence continues at coordinate 94,655,050 of OY986042.1, forward strand.
TCCCACTCTTAAATGTCATCAACAAACATCATACCACAAGCAAGCAGATGTTTGTAAGTATGTGAATGTATGTATGGTTTTATAGTAAATATTTTATTTATTTATTTAACATTGATTCCCTATTAGAAATGCTTTTGAAAACAGACTGTATAACTTACAGGATATAATAGGAATAATGTAATATGTTTGCTGGCAATAACAGTTATTCTTATAGGGATAATAAAATTCCGCCTTTTTTCGCACAAGTTCGATTTAACGTTTTTGGCGTTTACTCCTTAAGAATCGATTTCAATTGAAAGCCCCCGGTACGACAATTTGATTTGTTGTGAAATCAAGTGTTGTTATGTTTTTTTTACAAGCTAACACTTAATAAGCTATGATATTCGTATTGAATAAATGATGTTTTACATATCTTTTCAGATTTATTTTACATTATGAATTTTCCTTTTTCGTTGGCCATTAATTTATTTTAAGAATAATAATACTAAAATAAATTTTGTATAAAAATTTAAATAATATTTTGAATTGTATATTAAATGTTAGCTTCTAAAAAAAAATATAACATTATTTTAAAATTTTTTTGATTGTCATTTCCATAGAAATAATAAGCTATACTAGCACACTATAAATCGTTATATATAAGTTAGAAATATGGAAATTTGTATTTTGGCTATTAATAATCTGAAATTTTTTATAAATGAATTAATGTTAGCGCCATATTAGCAGAAAAGAGTAAACTCTATCACGCGTCGGAGCTGACACACACAATGTTTTACTTTCATAGACCAAAAACAGTTTAATTGTACTTACCTTGTTTATGAGTACTCTCTTTGTTGTTTGTTCGCGACTGTTTTTTAAAGAATCATGTGAGTCAAATGTGCCATAGAGCCCATCGTGGCTTCTATGGCCGGGTTATTTTTGACAAATGTATCAGATGCGATAACCATCTGTCTAATCCTATCAACTATTGATGACAGATTTTGCTAACCATAATTATCTCCTATCCGTAGATGTGGATTATTTTTCATATCAAGCATTTGATGTCAAAGAATGGTATCTATGGTCAGATATTACTTAAATGTCAAATTAAGTAAACGCTAGTCGCTTCCGTTGGTATAATATAACCATACTAATATAATATGGTTATAATATATCTATACTAATATTATAAAGAGGAAAGATTTGATTGTTTGTTTGCTTTGAATAGGCTCAAAAACTACTGGACCGATTTAAAAAATTATTTCACCGTTGGGAAGCTACACTATCACCGGGTGACATAGGCTATATTATATTTTCAAAAAAATTAGGGAAACTTCAATAATGTAACCCGAGGTGTATAAAGGTGGAGGTTCTGGGAAGCCAAATAACATTTAAATTCAGATAGCGGAAGTGCCGGTAAAAATTAATAAAGTTGAATAGTTCAGTAGTACGGTATCGATACCAAAAGTGCCGGAGCAAATCTTGGAGTTCTACGGGCAACGCCGGGGAATTCAGCAGTATAATATATATTGCCTATATAATATAAATAGACGATAGCTTTTAAAAATCAATTTTAGCATTTATGTTATATATCTAATGTGAAAAAGTTAGGGCCAATAACTTAAATGATTAAAATACTTTCACAGGGTATATAAAGAATTGACTTAAGTCAATTGTTACCTTCAACTGGTTATTATTAAAATTTGATACAAATAACAATGTAATTATTGTATCTTAAGTATGGTAGCCTTGGTGCATTACTATATATTTGTATAGTATATACCCATATCTAATTTTGTTGAATATGCGATGTGAAAAACCGGTGAAACTCTAGAAAATTGGAATTCCATACGATATAGTTTTATGACAACAATATGATTATTAAATTACACAAATAATTGAAATTTTATTATTTCTGATGAAGGAACTGCAATGTTTCCGAAATTGTTGTCAAAAAGAACAAGTGTAAATAATAACTAACTGAGTTAATTGCTTTCATACCCGGTATATCCTGAATTTATGTAATAAAGTTTATAATAAAAGATAATTTTTGAAAAAGGAATATTTTTGTCTTTACATTTTGGTTCTCTTACGGTTTCAAGAATTGGCAGTTTTGCCCATTTTACCCTAACATGGTCCCATTTTTCCATTCATGAACTTGACCTTACTTTTTAGCTTTATAACACACACACACACGAAATTTCAGCTCGTTAACTCTTGTCGTTTTTCAGTTATCGTGTCCACAGGCGGACGAACATATGGCCGAATTAGTTCTATTTTATGACAACCTTTTCCAAGCAAAGTATGCGATCAATATTTTCAAGCTTTACAAAGTCGGGGCTAAACTTAATATATCGTTGTATATTTATATATAACGGGTATAAACATATTTTTTACGAAAATTACAAATCACATAGCACGCTAGTGCTTTTGACCAAGATTAAGCATAGATGCGTATGTTTTATCGGAAGGATTAGAGACCACAGAGAGGTATGAGGCCACCTAACAACTCACAATCAATATATGCGAACCATTTTCTGACTTTTTTTAAAATCTAGGGACTCACATAGATTTCACTACTTTTGTAGAGGAAAATATTTGCTAGGATATGAATACTTTCTATACGCGAAAACTTTGTCCCTCTCACATTTATGTTTTTGGTTGGATATTTGTTTAGTTTAGTAACTATAATAATCAATTTTCGTCGAATAACATAGTTTTTCACAACAAAAGAGCAACACATTCAGATTTATGTCGTTTGATATCGTTTTTCGATGTTTGAATATTTTCAGAAAATAATATTAGATCAAGGTGAAATTTTCCATGCAGGTAAATTCGTTCTCAAATAGATGATTTTGTCAAATAGCTAAGATTTGGTTTTTGATTTTTCAACAGGTCTTTAATGCAGTGTTATTTTATATTTATAATAATCAATTTTTTCTCTCGAAAATATCTATAATTGTTTGTACTGTTTAATAGACATACTTAAGTAATGAATTAATTTAATCTTGACCTAAACGCATGTTTATTATATTAAAATTATAATTAATATTTAAAAAAATTATTCAATAATGTGTGTCGGAAACCTGACAAGTTAATAAATAATAAAATATGTAATAAAAAAAAAGACTTTGTTATTAAAAATAAAATCACAAATCAACCATTACATATTACGAAACCTTTTTTTAAACAGTATAAAATTACATTGATATACCATATGGTCTAATAAAAAATATATTATGACAACCACAATAAACAAACTTTATATTACATATGAGATTGTGCAATTTTTGTTGACCTTGAAACTAAGCACAAAATATGAGTAATAACACATTCGAATTAGCTTTAGAAATAAATTACTCTATATAAAAGGAAGTCACCCTCCGTGTCTGTCTGTTTATCCGATAACTCCTTCTAAACCACGCAACGGATTTTGAAATGGTTTTCACCATCATGTAGATAATTTTTTCCGGAAGATTTATATGTATAGTACGTCCTAATTAAAATTTCCATGCGAAGCCGGGCCGGTTGGGTCGCTAGTTATATATAAAACAAAATTTTATATTAGACGGGTACAATTGGGATGTTGAATGAAAATATTTTTTCACATTTATTTTCAAAATATGAAAATACTATTAATACTGTAATAATATTTAAAAACGAAATTAAAATCGGACAAATATCAAGGAAGCTATAAGCTTTAAAAGATTATTATCTGTCTCTTTCTTGCAAAAATACTAAAAACGGAGTTTTACGTGTATTTTAAATGGTGATAGCACATTATGACGTCATAATGTCTATCAAGAGGGCTATCATCCTCTTTGTCTAATCGGAAATTTCAATCATTCATATCTCGCTTATTTTTAAAGTTATTTAAAAAGTAATTTTACCTTGATATTTGTCAAGTAAACATGGTTCAATTGAAGTGAAAAAAATTTGAGATCGTTATCTCTTTTCGTTTTTGAATTATCGTGTTTACAGACAGACGGATCGATGGACAGATTTGCGGAAATTGACTAATAATTAGGTCATTTTATGAACACAAATAAGAAAAATTTTTTTCTGCTATCAATATTATCAACCGTTGCAAAGTTCTCACTAAACTTAATATACCAGGTATAAAAATGTATTTTTCAAGTTTTTACGTCATACATTTTGTCGATGTTTGAAGATGTCTGATGAAGCGCTAAAAATTAGTATATACGGTTTGAATGAATTTATTTGTTTTTATTTTCAATCATAAATTTTGAGCCGTTTTGTATATTACATTGGTGCAAAAGTCGATAAAATATGGCAAGTAATCTTTTCTAGACCTGGTAATGAATAAACCTTTAATGAAAGCGAATTATAAGCCCAAATTTATGGTTCAAAGTTATGGTTTTGCCTCGTTTGGGTTCATAATAATATATAATTTTTTTAAATATTTCCATAAGGTTGACCAGACAGTACAGTACATTTCATAATAAAGAGAAACACTCTTTTTAACAGCAAATAAAATTAATAAATTTAAAAAAATAAATAAATTTAAAAAAAATTTAAATCTGTAAATTAATTATTTAAATTTAGATAGCATCTAACATCACTAGTAATCGGATTTATGTAATTATTTAATTGGTAAAAATAATCGTCTTTTGATTATTATTTTGACGATTTGATGAAAATGTTCGTGAATTTTTTATCTTTTTAATTTATAGTAGGTGGAGCAACATTATCGAAAATGTATGCATGCGTTCATTCAACATTTGCTATTCACAACATGTTAAAATTTCAATTTTTAATGATTAATTACATGAAAACTCTTCGTTAGATTTTTTTCAAAACATTATTTTATACGTTAGCAATTAATAATATATCAAAAATTCAGATTTTTATCTATACATTGCCGATTTTACCCATACCATAGGCATCCGTTTAACCATAAGCAAAAGTTTATTATAGGTTTTAATAAAATTATTTAAAACATCCTGTAAAGTAAATCGTAGTTATTATATTGATTATAAATAAGTGTCAATAACACAGAAATTATTTGGTTCAAAATGCTATATAATTTTAATAAGACGAATACCATTGCATAAAAGAAACCATATGTTACAGTTGATTTGCTATGCTAAAAAAGTTTAGTTAATTGTTTAAATATCCTGTATGAAATTTTATCTGTGCGTGCATCGTTAATTTTATTGCGAAACACGCATACATGTATTAAAAATTTTATTTGAGGTGTATCTCACTAAGGTACTATTTACAAATGTATCTTTGCTTAGAATTTACAATAATTATGGATAACTGAGCTTAAAATTGCGGCAAAACTATTCAGTTTATAAAATAAAGTAAAATTAAAATTTTAAACAACCCCCCAAAGAAATAATATAAAAAATAATAAGAACATCCCGTTACCTCCATCAAATGTATATGGAATAAATAAATAAATAATTATCTTGGAAATGAGCTGACAATCTTCAAACGATTGATTAGATTTTTATCAAACATAGTTAAGAGCCACCGCAATGAAACCAGCTATCTAATAATAAAAACCGCATTCAAATCGCTTCACGCGTTTGACAGCTACGATGCCATAGACAGACAGGCAGACACACATAGGTTTCAAACTTATAACACCCCTCTTTTTGCTTCGCGGGTTAAGCATGTTGGTGTAGATAAGAAGATTCCAATTTGATCTGAAATAATATTCTAATAAAGATGATCAAAGGCAATTTTGGGATTGAAACCAAACTTTATTTTGCCTAATAATTAGCAGATCTCACAATAATAGATATCTCACAATAGTTTATTGATAGTTACTGAAGTAACAACATATAGTTACCGAAATAACAAAGGGCATATATAGTGTTCTCGCAAAGGTATCTAAAGATGAAAGTAAATTGAGATTTAGTAGCTACAAACACATATCAAACAAAACTTGTTTGTTTTAACAAAAGGCACATCTATGTGTATTTATAAACCTTTCTTCTTGCAGTTTTGATATTTTTTCCCTTTAGCATAAACGAATTTTGTCCATTCACGAACTCGAAGTCACTTTTTTCAAGAAATTTAAGCTAGAAATGGCTACATGAACAAATATTATTCGATTAAAAATAAAAAAATATATCGTACGAACGCAAACATCGTCTGTGTTTATAATTATAATCAAAGTGTACGTTAAACGACCTCTAAAAAGTCTCGCTAACAAGCTATAAATTATAATAAACAATAATGACCTTATGCACATAGATGTCGACATTAAAATTGGATCGCATAAGGAAACTAAAAATTTAAACTCGAGTTTTTAACATTTAATAGTTTTAAAACATTTTCGAATGGTACCTTTTTAGTTTATTAAATTTTGAAAAATTAGGATTTAAGTTTTTATATTAGACTAGACGAAAATTAGAATCCTCTTTTTCGATAAATATTCGAGAGACAGACATTAGTACCTACTCTCTTTCAATCTCTATAGATTTTTAATCTGTCAAAATGCCCTAATCACAAAACAGTAGACCATTTTGGGTGGTAATGATTTAATTTTTTTCCTTCTATTTTTATACCCGGTATATAATATATATCAGGGTGTATTAAGTTTAGTCCCAACTTTGTGACGCTTGAAAATATTGATCGCAGACAATAGAAGAAATGTTTGGAATAGGTGTTCATAAAATGGCCTAATTCGGCGATTTCCGCATGCCCGTCCGCCTTTGATCACGATTACTCAAAAACGATAAGAAATAACGAGCTGAATTATGTATGTGTTCTAGAGCTAAAATGAAAAATTAAGTTCGTGAATGAGGGTAAATCGGACCCTATTTGGGAAAAAAGGGCAAAACTTCCCATCCTTGATAGAAAAATGTAAAGACAGAAAATGTTCCTTTTTTAAAAATAAACAGCTTTTGTTATAAACTTATTTACATAAGCTCAGGATATACTGGGTATTTAAGAAATTAACTCAGTTAGTTGTTATTTTCATTTGTTTTACTTCGAATTCTTATTAAACATATCAACCGACTAGTAATTATTATTATTTTTACTAGTACAAAAAATGATTCTTTTTAATAGTATTTTTGTAAGAAAATCTTCAACTGTAAAAACGAGACGAGACGATACTAATATGAATAAGTGATTTATTCCCTAATTATATTCTTTATACCAACAAAATTATGGTTTTATTTCCTATGACCTTTTTTTTAAAAATTTTACGACTTGATATAAAATATTACCTTGGATACTTTTGAATTTATGCTTCTCAATAAAAGAGTATATTGATCTTACTTCTGCTGAAATTTTGATTGGTACTCGACTTTCGAAGGGATCGATATACGTCATTCTACTAAACAATGCACAAAAGAATTGAAAAACAAAATGTTCAACGCAAAATTATCTTTTACCAAATGGCTCACGTACAAAAATATTAATTTATCTGCAAAGTTTAATTCTGGAAATCTATATTCGGGACTACCAATTTGTATTGAGAGAAACTAGACTGAGAAATTTTGAATTGTTGATGTCATCAACAATATAAGATTGGTTACAAGCATGAAGATAGATTGTAGAGGCTGCCCTGAACGGGCTACACTTCGAACATAAGGTCCATTGTGGTGCCTAAGGATATGAGGATGTGAATGGAGTGCAAGGAATTTTTGTGCATAGACTAGGAATTGGTAGGATATGCGGCTTCAACCGACTATGATAAGAACTATGCAGATATTCATCTGGAGTTCGTGAAGGAAACTGCAGAAAACCTTCTCAAGTAGAGCCGGTTACTTCGTTCTTGTCCATACGCTGACAGATTAGTCAATTAACCGCCCCTTGTTTTTTCTTAATAATTGACAAACTGTCGATGTCGGGATTCGAACCCATAACCTCCCAGTTTCCAAGTAGGCATACTGCGCAGGCATAACGAAGGCACATAATGACTATATTATTTTGAAAAATGGACACAACTTCTGTGGCCCATAGTTCTATACGTATGCTTGATACAGTTTTAGACAAGACAAAAAAAAATTAAAAACAATTTCATAAATATTATTATGATCATAATAATTAGACAATATTTTATGTTTAATTTTAGATAAGATTAATTAAAATTTTTTATTGCAATGCACCTACAAATTTTTTGTAAACAAACAGCATTAACTCATTTAATAAATATGTAAATAGAACTAAATGTATTTATCATTATGACATATATGATGAGAAATATTTGAAATATGTTTTATAAATGTAATAAAATTCATGAGGCCCCTGAAAGAAATGGCTGATATTTAATTTTTTTTTAAATTATTATTAAATTGATTTGAATAATTTGTTTATATTTAATTTGTTTATATTAATTTTTATAACTTTATACACTGCAAATAAGCGATAAATTAATTTTTATTTTATCCTAACCGAGTGTGGTAGGGCCTTGTACCGTTAATTTTTTCCAAGACTCCAAAAATTTGTATTAAATATTGAAATAAGTTGTGGAGTACCCAAAAAAAATATTGGATGTGAAATTTTCCGGCGATTGGCGATACCTAAAATAAGTGTTTCCATTTGAAAACATAAATAAACATAAATAATAAACATAAATATATATATACAGGATGTCCGTTTTTAATCTTTCTCACCTGTTATCTTTTTTGGGATCGATCAAGTCAACAAAATATGCCAAACAAAATTATGTGGTTATTTGGTTGTGAAACAGATTTCTGATGGTGACCTTGGGTGACCTTAACTTGCTTTTGAAAGTTATTTCCCGGTCTGTGATTTTTCAAATGGAAACACTTATTTTAGGTATCGCCAATCGCCGGAAAATTTCACATCCAATATTATATATATATATATATATATATATATATATATATATATATATATATATTATATATATTATATATTACTTACATATATATATATATATAAGGATATTAATATTTTAATATAACCTGTACTTATAATACATATCACTGTATTATACGATTATCCCCAAGTTTGTAATGCTTCGAAGTATTTACATAGAAAATAAATTTTTCCATATATGTCTACAAAAATATTCTAATTACTACATTGCCAAATTAGTACAGTCAAAAGAGAATATTGCGCTGCACTAAATTACAGGTGTTATGTTTTTTAAATTAGCTTCAGTAGTTCAGCATCACGTACTAAATATAAATGAACAAAATCCTTACAAATTTTCACCCCGGAAGTAGCGCCATCTTGAGAAAAACTGTAGATATAGGCCAATATCTCCATTACCATGCGCTTGGTCTAAAGATATAGGCCGATACAGTTTTTCTCAAATGGCGACACTTCCGGGGTCGAAATTTGTAAGGATTTTTTTCATTTACATTCAGTACGTGATACTGAACCTTATTTAAAAAAAAAAAACTCCTGTAATTTAATGCAATGCGGACAAGAGTAACGGGATTCTCTATTGATTGTACTAAAAGCCAAATGCCTGTAATCTGATAAGCAACTCAGTAGTACCATTTATCTATATAAAAAAAGGTACAATTGTTTAAAATTGTTCAAATAGTTTTTTTGATGGTATTTCCTTGTAATTTAATCAGTGTTTTTATTGTTATTTAGTTCATGAATTCACTAAAGAAAAAATCCATACACTTCGCCAAAATCATTGACATACATTTTATCTAGATAAAATAGCAAACATAATTCATTTATCATGCACTTGACTTAGATAATTACCGTATACTGACAGACACGCCTAGAAGACAAACAAGAAACTAGTAAATTTTATCAACTGATTTGAATACAAGCGAATTTATTTTGGAATTGATTTGTTGAATTTTCTTCTTCAAGCTGTGCAACCAAAATATCAAACAAATTTTAAATATATCTACAAGGTATTTTAACAAGAAGTTTTATGAAATCAATTGGTTTTATATTTTAATTTCTCTTTGCTAGATATACTTGAAGAAATTATAGGAAAATAGTCCACTTAACACGCCGGAAAATTTGGAAAAATGGTGGAACAGCACCGATTTAAAAAATTCTTTTTTTCCTGGATACCTTGGACCTTCAGGAACATTCATCAGAACTAACCCCTGCATTACCTAGAAAAACGAGAAAATTAGGGTAATCCCCCCCCCCCCAAAGCATTCCAAATAGTAAAAAAAATTTTGAAAATTTAAAATTTCAACTCGAAAATCGTCTCTTGGGGGTTTTCGGAGTCGCTGATTACCAATCCGAGGTGCAAAAGCAAGTGAGATAAAATTTTGAAATCACTTGCTTTTGGACTCCGGATTCGTAATCAGTGACCCCAAAACCCCCGAGAGACGATTTCCGAGGTGACTATTGAATTCTTAAAATTTTTTCAGTACACTGTTACTATTTGGGGTGCTTTGGGGGGGGGGATTACTCTAATTTTCTCATTTTTCTAGGTAATGCAGGGGTCAACATTTGCTATTGACAAAATGTTAAAATTCCATTTTTGAATGATTAATTACATGAAAAACCTTCTCAAAAATTCAGATTTTTATCTATACATTGCTGATTTTACCTATACATGTGTCCGATCAACCTTAAATTGATTTAAATTTGATTTTACCTACAAATATTACTAAACAAAAAACTAAAATTATTAATTTAAAACTGGCCATAATGACGTCAATACATTAACATTAGTTGACATCTTGTTATATATAATTGAAATGTGATCATCAATGTTATGTTTACATTTTATTATCTAAATTAGTAAGATTTTTGAATTATTACTTTAAGTAATTTAAATGTATGAAAATACTAAATTAATAAGTATTTGCATAACGTATTATTTTATTTACTAATATAAAAATTTCCTGCGACCTTTGTACGATCAAAAGAGGTAGGTAATACACCTTACAAAAACTATAATTTATCGAGGTTTATCGCAAACATTTCTCAAATCTAGATGAACGAAGTCCATAGTAAAGTTATACTTAGAAAGTTTCTAAATATATTATCTAAGTGTATACTAAACTTAGATTGTAATGCAATTTTGTTGTGTAAGTGTTACCAGATTGTGGTATTTACCCCCTACAGAGGCGGATTAAATGTCCACAGCGCACCTCTAGTTGCCATCTGACTAATATTATAAACGCGAAAGTTTGTGAGGATGTATGGATGAATGTTTGTTACTCTTTCACGCAAAAACTACTTAACGGATTTTGAAGAAATTTGTATGAAGGTAGCTTATATCCTAAATTAACACATAGGGTACTTCTATCTCGGGGAAGTCACATATCATGCGGGTGAAGCCGCTGGCAAAGTCTAGTATATTATAAATTTTAACTATATGATGAGAGTGAAGAAAGCAAGAAGGATTGAACTTAGAAATTCGTGGTCTCTGTGCCTTTTCTTCCAGAAAATAGATGTGACTATGTATGTTTAGTTATTGTGAATACCATAAACAATTGCTAACCGATTGTTTTTTATCATTAATAATTAATATTTTACATATAAAAACAATAAGACTATGAATAAAATGGTTTGTTGTTTAAAGTTGTTAGGTTGTTACAAAATAATTATTTATCCAATCACAATATGTTAAAAATTTCTTCGTCTACATTTTTGCCTTGCGAAATTGTCAATAACATCATCATGGTTTAAAGATAGAAATAAGTTTGATTCAATGTTAGGTATCGCTAGCGAATTTAATATTTTATCGGTCATGGTTGAGTGGGACTTTAGGTATTATTTTTTTCTTCGTTTAAATTCTTCCACGCGCGCCCTTTTGTAACCTTGCGCCCCTAGGCACGTGCCTAGTTTGCCTTATGAATAATCCGTCACTGACCCCATAATTTAGGAGATTCAATAAAGTCTAGTAGAAAGTCTAGGTGATTTATTGTCGTATTTAAAAAATTTTTTGATCAAGTTGAATACAAAATTATTCGATACAGGATGGCATACCTTATGTCATATTATTCACTTAATCCCGCGATTTCGCAACAATATTGACAATCTAGTAAGTTTGCTTTGAGAGAAACACGCTGAACTTAGATGCTCAGAAGAAAATTTTTTTTAGATTGATTGACTTCCTTAGTTTACTATGGATTTAGCTGTTCTAATCACGGCCATTGCGTATATTTAAAAAACATTTTATTTAAGGTGCACTTTTTTACATATATTTGAAAATATGCAACAAAAAAGTATGGAATAAGTCTACAAAAAGTCCAACTTAACAGTCCAACATTAAATATCTCCTAAAAAATGGTGGAATTATTTGGTGTTCTGACGAAATGAGCGTCATATGTTGAAGATTGAACTGTGTAAATTTTGAAAATGGTATCTGATAAATAGACCATTCTTTATGGGAACGGCTACGGAATCCTACCTTATGCGTACCCCGACACCAACTTGGTCGGTGTTTTTATTCAAGCGGTGGCATGAGGTCTAACATTTTTTTCATATGTTAGGTAATGCTAACATGACATAAGTCATAATAAATGTTTTCAAATGTGTTGAAAAAATACGGATTAATAATAACAATTTGACTTATCTGTGTTTGTCATTATACATTGAGCTCCTTTTATAATAGTGCGTTTTTAAAATAAGATAAATATTAAAATGTTGAAATATATCCATACTACTATATAAATGTGAAAGTAACTCTGTTTGTTTGCTACCTAATCACGACTAAACGGCTAAACGGATCGTAATGAAATTTGGCAAGATGATAGATTATATCCTGGGGAAGGACATAGGCTATCTTTTGTCTCATAAAATAATCTTGAAGGGGGTGAACATTAAAAAAAAAATACATACAGTCGAACATAGAATCTCCTTCTTTTTTTTGGAGTGGGTTAAAATTTTTGTTGATTTTATCATTTCCACAGAAACTATAATACTTCTAAAAAATAACTATAAAATTATTTTATTAAAATTTTGTTTCAATTTTGAAATGTCAACTTTGATTGTAGTTTCCGTAGTAACTATAAACTATAATAGCACACTATAAATCGTTATATATCGTTGTATCTCAATCGGTAGCAGAACAATCGGTAATAACAACTGTAAAGGCAAGAAACATCACTCAGCGCCTGCATGGATTCTATATCGAACTTTTAGTAGGCACTTCATTTCATATATCTTCGGATATGGATCTTTTACAACTTGGTACACAGAAGGGCGAACAGATCTGATTTCGATGAAAGGAGACCTTTCCGTGCCAAGCAATTATCAATCGATGCTTAAATACCGTGTACAAATCGTTCACCTCCGTTCTTAATGAATGCATACCCACAATCATTGAACCGGTTTGGATGATGATATATGAGCAACGCACCTCCAAACATGGCATATCAGGTTGCAAAGATAATCTGCAAGGATATTTTTTGAAATTTCTGGTTCGTGAGATATTTTATTCAATTCTTTCATAGTCTTGAAAGAGGAGCAAAAATCGGTTGCCTTGGCGGGACTTCAATTTCATCTTCGCCATCCTATCAAATTCTAGCAGAAAGCTATCATTATAGACACCCTTCGTATATTGAAATCAGATTGATTTCATGTAACAGCCCTTGAAGTTATTTATATTATATTATATAAATAACTTCAAGGGCTATTATAAATATGCTCTGCATGACAATAGTTTAGTGAACTTTCTTCAAAAGACATGGCTACCTTGTGAAGATGTATTTTTGCCGAAGAGATGGCTGACCTCTGAGGTGTATTTCCTATATCCACTCTCTCTCCCTTCAACAGACATATAAATACGTTAAATTTGTTTCACTCATAATAATAAATTTTATTGATTACTTTTTTTTACAAACTCTTTTACAAAAAAATAAAAGAAAAAAGTAATAGGTTAAGAATTCAAAGTGGTAATGGTTTGTAAACAGTAGATAATTTGTAATCAATTTTTCAATAATGTGTCCCATTTTCCCACTTATGAAAAATGTACAATATTTACCATGTCATTTATATAATTGTAATAAATATACCATATTATTTTAATTATTTCGGTATTTACATAAATTGTAAATAGTTTCCTAGAAGACAATATCGCTATTTACATTACATTTATAACGTATATACGAGTATATATATATATATATATATATATATATATATATATATATATATATATATATATATATATACACCAAAACACTTCAAAAAACTTCATATTATTAATCTCTATTAGTGTCTGTCTGTTTTGGAAAAACAATACATTAGAAAGTTTGGCAAAAAAAAAAAATTTCCATATACCATTTATAAAAAAAAATTATTTTATTTTGAAAGTCCCTCTTTTTATGATTTTAAATATGGCTTCACACTCAAATTATTTTACACTGTTTAAAAGTAGATAGATAGATTGTAGAGGCTACTCTGAACGGGCTACACTTCGACCATAAGGTCCATTGTGATGCCTAAGGATGTGAGGATGTGAGTGGCGTGGAAGGAATTTTTGTGTACAGACTAGGAATTGGTAGGATATGCGGCACCTATGCCGATATTCATCTGGAGTTCGTGAAGGAAACTGCAGAAAACCTCCTCAAGCATAGCCAGTTCCTTTGTTCTTGTCCATACGCTGACAGTTTAGTTAATTAACCGCCCCTTTTTTTCTTAATAATTGACAAACTGCCGATGTCGGGATTCGAACCCATAACCACCCAGTTTCCAAGTAGGCATACTGCACAGACATAAGGACGTAGACCGCTCGGCCACTTGGACTGGTACAAGCACTAAAATAAACACCTTGATCATAACCTTGTATATTTTCGATTTACCATTGGTATAAAAAAACATTAAAATGTGTATATCGTGATTCTGTTTGAATTTTAAATTTTTATGATTATTTGTTGTACAATAATTATATAATATTATATTTGTTTAGCTTTTATGCACAAAGAAATCCATCGTATTATCTATCATTTTCGAAATTAGTTTTTTTTAATACATTTGTTTATCCAACGTAGGAATGCCTTCGCTTGGTTACTAATAAATTAGTTCATAGTTTTTGCAAAAACAATATTTTTATGATCAGCATGAGTTTTAAGAAGAATAAAACACAACAAAAGGTCAAAGACATACAGACATGTTGTTTTAAAACTGCTATAATTAATAATTTCTTTGCTCGAACAAGTATGACGCGGTACGAGCCAAGATAGTCCGACAGTCCTCTGAATCGTGTTGTATCTCACAAAGAAACAATTTATCTTCGACGAGAGACAGTTAAATATTGGAAAGTAACATTTACTTTATAAAGTGAAAGTATAGTAAAATATGTACTATCTATTATCGAGATAGTATTTTGAGATACTTTTTAATTTACAAAATATATTTTGTTCGATGTCTTATTCTGTATCGTTTTTTTAGCGAATTTCCTGAAAGGAAATAGAGCTATTGGTCCCGTACCGAAGTCAAAATTTCGCAAAAATTTCTTCAAATGTCCATCGATCCTACTTAGTAGATCTCAAAAATCACCATCTGGAAAATTTCATCTGTAATCGCTCTAGCGGTCACAATTTTAATCTGATTGAAATGAAATTGAGTATTTGAACAAGGGGAAAGGGGTGTTTAAAGGGAGGGGGAAACACAAAAACTGACATATCTCCTCTGATCCTACTATCTCTTTTGATCCTCTGATCAAAACTATCTCAAGATTGTAAAATATTACCAGAGCCGTGCCTGGCCATGCGGCCAAATTAAAAGGTGGCTAAATTGCCAGGGAGATTATACAAGTTTTCCATGTTTTTTAACGAGTAGTATTGAACTGAAAGGATTTCGAAAAATCCTTATGAGTTGATTCTCGATTAAATTGGTACAGGTTCTGGAAGTGGCGTTATCTGGAAATTCAAGTATGTTGTTGTGCATAACCCCAAAATAAAAATTATCAGAAATTCTTAGATTTCGAGATACAGGGTCCTGAAGTGGCGTTATGATTCCCATGCACTACAAAACTATGAATATTCCAATTAAAAATGCCTTTGTTCTTTTATGTGATGCTATCTTTATTTGTTTTTATTTCATTTATTTAATTTAATTTCTTTTATATAAACCGCGGGGGATAGCTATATAAATGCCGAAGTCGCGAGAAACAGCTATAGTTAAACAATAAAATATGATGGAAAAATTAAAATTTTCATATTATTTCCTAATAAAGAACTTTGTAGCGACAAGCATTGTAGCGACTAAAAAGGCTAAAATTTGTAATTTTCAAATCATTCTTGTAATCCTTCACATAAGATATAAAAATTTTTTTTCTTTTTAAATAATTGTCTCTTAACATTGCTTTGACATTGTTTTAAGGCTTATCTTTCGACAAATTTGAAAAACAAAACTTTTTGTTAAATAAAATACGTCAATTTCTATAGTTGATTAAATGTGGCCTCCCATAAATTACTACTCAGATTATGTTCGCTTATGTTTAACTAAAAAATAATTATATAAATTTTTACCAAAATTAACCAGTGGCAAAAAAACCTAAATATATTAGATAATTACCACATAGCAATTTGAGTCAAATCCCAAATAAAATTTTTTGAAAACTTAAATTCGTTAACAAGCTCAGAACTATTAAGGTCACAATAAATAATTGCTGTATATTTTCTTTAAAATATCGGAAAAATATGTCAGTTATCGAAATTTGTTACGGACGTTCATTTGCTACGCTTAAGTCAAAAGAGTACTGTCTTTAATAAAATTTATTTAGGATTTGAAAAAAGTTGTAAAGTATATCAATAATCTTAGAACGATTTATAACCTTTTTTTATTTTATAAATATTTTAAAAGTATTTATTGTAAAATATCAGTAAATGCAAATTAGAAATTGATTTTACTTAATGTGACAGATTTGACAGTAAAATATGTTTTATATTTGTGTGTATATTATTTAAGTGTGCGTGGTCGTCAGTTTTCAAAATATGGTGGCAAAAACAAACCTAACAAAAAAGTTTTAATTTTATTAAATATAATTAATTCAAATGTCCGTCAACGCCATTTTTTTAGTGCCAATATATTAACTACATGTTTTAAAGAATATTTATAAACATTATTTATTATGGTGTTTACTTTAATAATAATATAGTTATTATAATTTAAAGTAAAAAAAAATTAGACGCTTCTCCATTAGACGCTGTGTTAAAAGTTTGATTTTTAATCAATAATTACTCTTCGAAATGATTGTCAATAGGTATTAAATTTTTGAGGGAGGATAACTACATAATTGAGCAATACAAAAATTTGTATCTACTATAAGTCTCATGTATGAACGTCCTCAATATGTAAAATATGTCATAAACTATTCATCATGCACTTTAGTTGACCATATCGAAGAAATATTTCCAATTTGACACAATTGGTTTATGTGTGTTTGAAAATTTTGTCTTTTAACGTTTGACAACACTGTCTGTGATGTCCGTGGAAAAGTGGAGGAACCTGTTGCAACGAATAATACTCAAAATTTCTTAATCCTAGAAAAAATAAACACTCATTTTTATCTCATTAATCTTATTTAGCTTATGAGATATCGCCTAGTCAAACAGATAAACTCACATATAGGTGAATGAACCTACAAATCTTGACTAATTACATCATAAAGGCTGGTATGACCCACCTTCGTTTCTAAGATCAATATTTCTAGCCGTTACAAAAAAACAACACGAACGCAAAAAATCTTTTTTTACACTGTGATCTTTTTTTACAGAGAGTATAAAAAGTAGGTAGCCACTGAATTTGATTATGATTTAATATGTAACTGATTTTTGGGAAATTCCATTACGTGGTAACAATAGTATCGGAAGATGCCATCGCAACTGCGAATTTCAACGATTATTCAAAATTAAATAATTTATTCTCAGAAAATTAAATAGATTTTTGATAATTTTTATTTAATTCAAAGTATTTCAAATACTTTATTTTGAAAAAATAATCCTAATCCTAATCCTTTTATTCCTGTCGTCAGTCTACGAATTCAATACGAGGCTGCGATTTGATTGCCGGCGATTATACGGAAAACTGCAAAATTGTATGTAGACATAATATAGGAGCAATGAAGATAACACCAAGTGAGCCAGAGAAAAAAAATTTAGTGTGCAAATTCACACAGCCTCTATGTACAAAATGTAGCAACCTGTATAATTCTGAGCTACCTGAGATGATATGGTAGTGGAATATATATGATCTTTCACTATCTTTGATGA
This sequence comes from Nineta flava, assembly GCA_963920215.1. NCBI lineage: Eukaryota > Metazoa > Arthropoda > Insecta > Neuroptera > Chrysopidae > Nineta > Nineta flava. The sequence continues at coordinate 94,673,139 of OY986042.1, forward strand.
CGTTGTATTATTAATTTGTTTATTTACTATTTACTATTTACATTTTTTTAAATTTTGTTTGTAACCTCGTCTATTTATCTATTGTCGCGTCTATTTATCTATTGTTAGTATGGCTGCCTTTATGGTTATATTATACCAACAGAAGTGACTAGCGTTTACATAATTTAACATTTAAGTAATATGTTAGAACAAATTGATGACATTCTTTGACATGAAATGCTTGATATGAAAACGTGGGTTAGATTCCCACTCTAATGTTATCAATGTTCAGACATAAAACTTTTTGTTTCTTTTATTTATTTAAAATAATTTGGCAAGGGCCATTAAGCCATTAAAGCCATTAACAATTCGGTATTACAATACATTAAATAAAAAATTATATAAAATATTCGAGAAAATTATAAAATAAAAATTATTTCTTCTGAAAAAATAACAAACATGTTAAAAAAAGAAACAGAAAATTCAAAAAATAAATAATGACGATACGTAGACACTATGATGTAATACACGGGATTGGAGAAGGCACTGCCGAGACCCATCGGAGCTGGGAATAGATCACAAACATAGATGTTGGGGACATATTACTTAAATGTCAAATTAAGTAAACGCTAGTCAGTTCCGTTCGTATAATATAACAGAAAGACAACCATATTAACAATGGATAAATACACGCTAGTTTACCTCCTCGCCTATGTTTGCCAATAATGTTTGAATATACAATAATATTTTTAAACATACGGTATAATTAATATTTTGTTTAAAATCGTGCGTAACAAATCATACAACGGTTATTAGTTGAATTCAAAATTTTTATGATCATTTATAAAAAAACAAATTATTGGTAATAATAATTTATTTTTAGAAACCAACAACATGTCTTTCATTCATTTCAAAATTTACTAAGATCAGTTTCTATATTTCGTGTGTTTATTCCGTGTGTTTCCTTCTCATATGGTTTTGATGTGCTAAATTATCAATTTAGTGTTTTCTATTCTTATATATTTTATGTGTTCGAGAGTTGATTATAAAGGTAAAAGTATCTCTTAAGTCCGTTCATCAAATTATGACTAATATTTTGGACTTGAAGCGCATCATCATACGCAGCATCGGACTGGGCGTAAGGGGCGCGATTGGCATTATGACTGTTTAATCCACCACCCGCCAAACCAAATGGTAATAATAATCAAGTAGGCAAGTGTTTTTGGAAATTTTTATTTTCAAAGACGTACACTCCTGTTTATAAAAATTGAGCCAGTTGAAACATTCAAAGTGTTACTTTTACAGGTAATATTGTACATTGTACGTTTAGAATGTCACTTACTGGTTCAATTTTTATGAATGGTAGTGTACATTTTTAAGTAAACAGTTCCAATTAGTTATAACTGAAGCTAGCCAGTTAACATTTTTTTTTAAAGAAGAGAAATTTCAGCCAGTGTCATGAAATGTCAGTAAATCGTTCGTAAAAGCCTCGTTATCCTTGATAAGATTCGATTCTTTGTTTAGGATAATCAACGAATCTAGCAGTTCTTGGCCCAGTAGAGAAGGATTAATGCACTTTAGTGTGCATTAATCGTCTCTCGCAACGAGATTGTGAGGATTACACATTAAGCGACGTATAAGTTGGAGTACGTAATAAAGTGCTTGTTAAATTTGGATAAAAGTTTACATGCACATGGTATGCAACTACGACAGACATTGGAACCTCTACGCAACAAACAAATACCGTTCTTTGCTGTTTGATCTCAACCATCTTCGCACTTCTTCCTTGCTCCTTCTCTGTATATGCACTATTTTGTGTGTAGATATGTAGTAAACCTCGGTGGTCCATGCAGGATAGGGTCCAGGTGGCGAACGCTACCCTGATTCTATGGCCAGTCCGACACTGGCCAAACATACAGCTGCTTCCGAAATCATTGTGCAAAAAAATGGCATCAACCAAACAATTTACTCACCTACTTCACAAATTAATCCATCCCTCATTTTTGGAAACTGTGAGACTCTAACTAAGTATAAGTTTTGACGATTTTCAACATAGTGATATAAGTGATATAGTGGTACGGAGCCCTATCTTTACACGATTTGAACTCACTTAACCAATATTTTTAAAACTAAATAACCCTGATAAAAAATAGAAGCTAGATAATAATTCTTAAAAACAATTAACTAACTAAAATCTGCGTGTAGAATGTATAATATTGCTTAATAAACATAAATATGTATATTAAAGTCAGGCAACTCTGCAGGTTTTTGAAAAACGACCTTTTGCATCAGACTTTATAGCCATTTTTATATGTTAACTCTAGGCGATTTCAAGGTAACACGTCTATAATCTTAAGTTAAGTATCAAGTCTAGGTAATTTATCAAGTCTAGGTACTATCTACGTACAGTTTGCATAAAAATAACATTTACGATACCATCAAAAAAATTTATTCGATTTATTATTTTAAGGACGGTCCAGCACTGTGTTATATAATCAGGACAAAAAACAGGTGTGATTTTATTATAGCACAAATACATAAACACACATACACAACACATAGACAAATCTACTGTTCATATATATAGAAAATAATGTTATTTTGAAAAATAATAATAATTTTAAACTTTTATGTTTCGAATACAAAACGGTAACACACGTTTTTTTTTTTTTAATTTATATAATAAATATTTATCTTTACTCTCCTATTTTTTTTTTAAATTCTGTCGAGTATTTTTTTTAATACATCAGATAATAGTTGGGCGGGCATGAAGTTTTACATGCTTCTAGTGAGAGAGAGTGAGAGAGAATGATTACTTTGATATTAATTATCTCGCGTTCTAAACTGTCAAAAATTTTGAAACTTCGGGATTTAATAGAAAACATTATTTTTAGCCTGTGAAAAAAAAATGACCAAATCTGCCGAAAAGTGGTCGTATGCTGAAATATCCTTAAATTAAAAAAAAACAACAACACAATGTTAAAAGTATATCAAGCAAACAATCTTCTGGACAGAAATTCCAGAATTTTTAAATGTGTCCCTTAAACTCGGTCTTGCGCACTACCGTGCTCTAGATCTGTAGATTATTCAGGGTAAATACTAGACATCTACCTAAAAGTGATGTTAAGGAGGTTCCCATATTTTCACACATATTTTGCCATAATTGGATAATTTTCACTTGGAATAAAATAAGACGAATAAAAAAAAAACAACGCAATAGAAAATAGAAATATTAATAAAGAGATTGATGCAATAAAATCCCGGTATGACGGGCCTAAAAAAAATATATTTAAGAAAACAACTGAGATTTCGGGTAAATTTTTATTTCTGTCGACGGTAGCTTAATTACCCGAAATCTCAGGTTTTTTTCTTAAATACTTTTTTTGTTAGGGCCAGTATGACGGGCGTAAATTAAATTATAATTTTAACTTACAACAAAAAATAATAAACATTTTTGACTTTAATGAATGTACTATATAAGATTTTGAATTTTATAAATGGACTATACATCAGTGTCCGCATATTCTTAACAGACTCTGGTGATCTCAATACGTTAAGATATGGTGAAAATTTTGATTTCAATTTTCGGACCGATTTCCATATTAAATTTATTTCCAGATGAAGCTTTAGCTATGTAAGTGAAGCGCTTTATTTTGATTAAAATTACTTTTTATAGGCAGTAAAGTTGTGTTAAATATATTTTACTACAATTCATTACCTTAACAGTTATTCTGTAAACTCTAATGTTTACAGAAATATTTGCATTTTAAATAAAATACGTAAAATCTTGAATGTCTCTCTTAATATCAGTAAAATGAAAAAATTGATAATTAGTAAAGTTGTATTAAATCAATTTTACTACAATTCATTTTCTGAAACTCAAATATTTACTGAAATATTTGCAATTTAAAAACAATACACATAATAATGAATATTATAAATGCATCACCATGGTTACTTGATATTTTTAATGTATTTAAATGAATTTTTCTAATGTTAAGGGGGATATTCCATATTTTTCAGTTTTCTTCTGTCTTTAAACGCACCTTATCTTGAATCGATTCGGTTCAATAACGAACTTGGCCTTCGATAGATGTTCTAGGAATAGGGGCAAAATTTGAAATATAAGTTAAAGATAATTAAGATTTATTTCCAAAAGTGAAGTGATATATTTATTCTGAGAAAATTCGCAAAGTTGACGTAGCTCTTGTGTAACAAATTTTTTCTTGTATGAGTCCACAGTACAGCACGGTTTTTTTAATGGTTAGTAACAGGCTAGAACATGTTGGGGTGGGGGAGCTGCCTGTCACACCATCCATTTTGTAGGACACAAGTTTTTTTGAAGTCGTTATTACATTATCTCTCAATTTAACTAACAAATTAACTGTTACTGATAAAATATTTACTATCGTCAAACAAACAGGTTACTTTCTTACGCGATTCGTTAGTCACTATCATCGAGAATTTTCGCGAGAGAATAGTTGGGCGTCTTGTCGAAATCAAGCTACTGAAAAAAATTTAGCCTGTTACTAATCATTAAAAAAAACCGTGGTGTACTCTGGACTATAATATAAACGATATAAATACTAGATGAATGAAAATTTGTTAAATTTTCTTGGGTAAAATTGTGAAAACTGTCGGAAAAGTAGGTTTCGTGCACATAATTTGAGATAAATAAAATTATAGAAATTTAAAATAAATATTGACAGGAAAATTGACATTAATATTGTATTGTGATGACGCTTTATAAAGTACCTACACACAAATAATAATATATGTATAGCAATTTGCTTTAAAATGATGATACCAATTTGCTTTATGATACACAAACGAAAAAAAAAATTATATTAAATCGTAATAATCTTTCAAATAATACGTGGGCAAGGTAGTTTCCTAAACTACGTCGACTCTTGACAGACGAATGTTAAAGGTAAAAATAATATTTATTTAATAGTATAGATAATATGGTGAATACGCAACACCCTAGTCAGAGTCAGTATATTATATTCAATACTAACGAATTGGCCCCAAGTAAATTTATGTAAAATATACGAGTATGTATGTATATATGTATGTATGTATGTAATATGTATGTATGTGTGTACATACTGAAGTACATTACCTGTACATGTAATTATTATTAAACGAAGTAGGTAAACAAACAACTAAGATAGTCATATGCATACATACAGGATGGCACCCACCGCACTATCACATACAATCATATTGAACGAATTTATAATATATATTGAGAAATCGAAATAGTGAACATTTTTAGCGAATTTCCTCCAAAGGAAATGCAGCTATTGTTTTTGCACCAATGTTGGAATTTCATAAAAATTTGTTCAAATGTCCATCTATCCTACCTATTAGATGTTAAATATAATTATCGCTAAAATGTATATATATATATATATATATATAAATATATATACATACATATATACATAAATATATATACATACATATATGTATGTATATATACGTATATAGGGTGTACGATATGTTTATATTCTATTTCCGTGTGATTAGTTTACTATGATCATGTGACTGACGTGGTTGAAAACGAAAGAAATTAGCAAGACGAGAATTATAAGCTATTAACGAAACATGCGATTGATATCTTTCTGCATGTACACTCCCGTTCAATAAAATTGAACCGAATCAGTCTCTCACAATTTTGATTATTCTTGTAGTAAATTTTTTTGACAGATACAACATTTTATTTTATTTTTATACATAAAAGGGAGATATAACACTTAACATGTATTTACATTACATATTCTTACTCTATCACTGACTTGTTTACATAAATAAAAAATATAAAACTTACATTTCTTTTTTCACATTTAAAAAATATACTGCTTATCTTTGTTTATAAATAAATAATATACAGAGAGTTACAAAAGTGAGAAGTAAGTTTTATCAAATATTAGAAAATTAACATTTCAGGTTGGTTCAATTTTATTGAACGGGAGTGTACATAAAGAAGTAAGTCTATTTATATCAAATATATTTATTGCGATTGAAAATTTTCATCGAAACTTTCACGTGTAAAAAGGGGTTTAGATTAGTTGTATGGCACCAGTATTATTCTGAACATCCTGTATGAGATGCTAAAAAAATACGAGTATTGACACTTGAATTGATAAAGAACTATTATACTTTAATCTCAAGTATATTTAAATGCTCTATGAATGCAAAAAAAAAAAGACTTTTCTTATGACAAAAAGTCACGAGATACATTTTTTTTCGGTTTCACAAGGTAATCTAGAAAATAATTAGATATAAACAAAATCGAAATTAATAGTACAGAGTGGAACCACAATACAGTTATTCAAATTCCAGTATTTCATGCTTTAATGGCGTCGATATTCCAATTATTACCATCCTAGAGTTTCGAGTGTGTAACAGAGACCAATTTTCTCTACAAAACACATATTTTGTATCAATCCTTAAAATAATAATGATTTTAAATTGAATGGGGGGAAAGAAGAGACACCCGTTATATAATAAGTATGTATTTATTATAAAGCTATATATCTATTATTATGTATTTAGTAATGAAAAAAAAAGAACATTACTGTATAAATTGTGGAAGGGACAAACACCGGTTGACAGTGACTGGTTTCATATCAAATGTGTTTAAAGTCTTTCAACAGTGCACTGTGCGATTTTGTTGTTAAAAATTAATAACACAACACTTTTAAATTAATAAAGTTTTTCGTATCAATTAATAAATAAAAAAACACTTATGTGATTTTCTTAAAATATACATTTTTTTAAAAATAATTCTCTAATCATTTAAGTCTTTGTTTTGATTAATAATTACGTGTCGATTTGGTAATTTTTGCTTCAACAAAAGGCAGAAACAAAGTGTGTTTGAGTCTATTTTTATAAATTTTTTTTATTATTAATATTTTCTTATTGTTTAAATAAATTTTTAATATGTGAGTATAGATATATTGTTGTGTTTATTTATTATTATGTAAATGTGTAAGATTGTATTCGCATCTAATAGATATTATATACATATATATAAGTACACTACCGTCATAAATAATTTAATCTTCAATGTATGTGCTTTTTGTTCGTTTATAAGCGAATTTTAAAGTTTATTTCGAGCGAAAATATATACTGTCGCAAATAAAAGATTTCATTTGTAACAATTATTTGAACAAATGTTGTAAACAAAAGTTGTTCTACTTATTTAATATTTGTGTATACTTTATTAATATGTGGAATAATAAGTTAATCTTGACTTCAAAGTAATACTGTCAATGATAGGAAAAAAATAACTCGTTCATCTATATCATCTGTGGTGTAACGGAAACATACTTGACTAGAAATCCAGAGGTCCCGGGTTCGATACCTGATGGATGAGTTAAGTGTTTCATATCAATATAAATTTAAAGTTGTTGTTTTATTAAAATCCTAACAGTTTTGATTTTGAATATTTTTTTAAAAAATATTTGGAATATTTTTTCGAATAATGAGAATTTGTATATATAGACTTGAATAAAATTTGATTTAACGAACTAAAATTAAGTAGAGATTAAATAAAAATAAAAACCGTTCATCATTTTAGTTTTTTTCCCACTTTATTATTAATTAAATTTCAAATGAGCTGCGTCAATTTAGCGAATTTTTCTCAAAATAAATAATTATTTCTCGGAGATGGATCTGAATTAACTGTTATGTTATTAATTAATGTTCATGCGGTGACTTTTTTTCAATATCATCAAATTCAGAATAAAATTTCGTTTCTTATATACTTTCGGTATTTGAAACGCAATTAATAGGTAGAACCAATTAATAGGTAGACGGAAAAGGAAGGATTAGAGGAAGAATCAAACACAAAATAGAGAATATCATTTCTCTTAATAATATGAAAAAGATCCCAAGTAAATTTTTCTTACGATTCCGGAAAACTATCAGAAGTTCAAAATTCCAAACCGTACCAAAGATATTGCCGTTTTGATTGTTGAAATTATTGACGACAATAATTGCTTCTAAGAGAATTTCTCTAGTTTCTATAGAAATACCCTTATTAACAAAATTTCGGAAATAAATAATTTTTGGAAGTACAGGCATTGTCGGCTTTTTCAGCTAACTTAAATTAACACGTAAAATTGTTAAAATTTTAACATGTACCAATTATGAATTCCATAAATTTTATAACAGTAGTGTACTTATAATCTTTTCGTTAGTTCCATTCAAACAAACAATAATTCATTATAACCAACAAGAGACTTGTTTTTTTCTTCAACAAGAACAGGTTAATATTTTTTTATATTGTTTAACTTTGTTTTTTTTCTTAAACAATGCAAATATATTTTATGCAATTCTCATGTACTTGACGTACCAGAGATAATGTTTTATTTTGCAAAAAAAGCAAAACTGTACTTTTAAAATCGATATTTATTCGATACATTTTTAATAAGGTTTAATACACTTTATACATTATGTTATGTATGTTACGGTTAAAATGAATAATTGGGGCTTATATTAATAGTACCTAACCGGCCAAAATTAATATTTACTACACATGCAAAGGGGTAAAATATGTTTGCACGGGCATAGTAAGTAGTAGTATTAGCAAAGGGGAGGTTGAAACCTGGCAGTAGGCTTTTTTAGGCCTTTATTACCAACCGCTAAAGGACAAGGAAATTGTATGTAGGCTATGAATTGGTAGGTTGAGCCGACTTTGATAGGAACTATGCCGATATTCATCTGGAGTTTGTGGAAGGAAACCGCAGAAAACCTGCACAAGCATATGCGGTTATACTCGATCTTGTCCTTTCGCCGACAGTTTAATCAATAAACCGCCTCAATCTTTAAAAAAAAAATTAATTTTATCGATAAACTGCCGCCTTTATGAATTGAACCAACAACCTTCCAGTTCCGAGGTGGAGAGTACCTTAAACAACTGGACCACTCGGGTTGGTAATGCACGGACGTAGCTTTCACGTTCTAAATGCCAATTAAATCAATCAACCGAATCAGTCTCTCACAATTTTGATTATTCTTGTAGTAAATGTTTTTGACAGATACAACATTTTATTTTAATTTTGTACGTAAAAGGGAGATATAACACTTAACATGTATTTACATTACATATTCTTACTCTATCACTGACTTGTTTACATAAATAAAAAATATAAAACTTTCTTAAACGTTTCTTTTTTCACATTTAAAAAATATACTACTTATCTTTGTTTATAAATAAATAATATACAGAGAGTTACAAAAGTGTGGAGTTTTATGTAATATAAGAAAATTAATATTTCAGGTTGGTTCAATTTTATTGAACGGGAGTGTACCTACATAATTCAAATATAATGATTTTATCTGTGTGCAGAGAATATTTCATACCGAATGTTTTTGTGAATGAAATATGATGTAATCTTAGTGCAAATTAATGACATGGCAGTAATTTATATTCGAAAATCAATTAAAATGTTAATAAATATTACCATCGAAGAGTCAAATCAGTTTAAAATTGACTTTGATTTAGGATAAATGATTATTTTTACTCTTATAGTAACCCAATATATCGCCTATTAGAAATTGTGTCTAGCGTGATTTAGCATGGAAACATCAGGTAATTTTTATATTGTCAAGGTACCGGTTTAAAATGCATCAAAACACGAGACATGCGTAATTCAAATTGATAATTGGATAATTGAAAATTAATTCACATGGAAAATTGAGATAAACAGAATCATATCTAGTTTTTTTTTATTACAAAACACATTCGTCACATTTTTAAACATGTGATTGACGACTAGTCAGGGTTGATAATCGATTCATTTTCTATCGATAAATGTCCTTCAAATTTTCAATATATGAATTCTACATCGTAATAATAGCAAAAACCTATTGTTTGAAAAGACATCTTTTAAAAACTATAGCTGTGTTCAATAATTGAACCACCTTGAATCAAAACAAGTTTTCAATTAGGTAGATAAAAAACAAATTTTTTACCATAATACTCGAAACAATTTTGTTTCGAGTAAATGACATTGGATATCCTTTGAAATGGTAATCAAAGACGTCATGATCGGTGGTTGTTCACGGTCAAAAATTCTGTATATCTATTAAATTTAAAAAAAAAATAAAATTTTTTAATTAATTAAAGCCAAAATACATCTCTAACTTATATATAATGATTTATAGTGTGATAGATAGGTAGATAGATTGTAGGCCCTGGACGGGCTACACTTCGACCATAAGGTCCATTATGATGCCTAAGGATGTGAGGATGTGAGTGGAGTGGAAGGAATTTTTGTGTATAGACTAGGAATTGGTAGGATATGCGGCTGCAGCCGACTATGATACGAACTATGCCGATATTGATCTGGAGTTCGTGAAGGAAACTGCAGAAAACCTTCTCAAGCATGGCCGGTTACTTCGTTCTTGCCTATATGCCGACAGTTTAGTCAATTAACAGCCCCCTTTTTTTTGTAAATAATTGACAAACTGCCGATATCGGGATTCGAACCCATAACCTCCCAGTTTCCAAGTAAGCATAATGCCTTAGACTGCGCAGACATAATGCCTTAGACCCTCGGCCACTTGGATTTATGTGATGTTATAGTTTATTGTTTGTATAGAAATGTCATCGACAAAATTTTAATAAAAAAAATTACATTTTCAATTCTTAAAACTTAGAGAAAAGTAATTATTTGACATAAATTTCCTATGCTATAATCGATATAAACTTTCTTTGGTAAGAATTGGATTCATTCCATCACGCATGGGAATTATAATGAAGAATGAAGCTACACAACCAAAAATAAATTTGTTTTAAGACTAAAAAACAAAAAATGAAATTAAGAGTTTAAAAAAACTAAAAAACTTTTATTGCAATATGAACTAAAAAATGACCATAATTTTGTTTTTTCTTTTAAGCAAAAGCACGGAGTGCTCTCTACTTACGTCTTCATAATGGCTCCACTTTTACAAGAGTAAGTAGAGCGCACCCCATGCTTTTGTTTACATTAAAGTAAATTTTGTTGTCAATCTCTTTATTATATTAAATCTTAAATTATTTTGCATTTTTTTAATTCCTATTTGAATAAAACCATGTTTTTTTAAGTTTTGTTAAACTGTAAATTTTATTTTAATTCTTTCCTTTTTAGAAAATTGGCTAGGTAGCTCCTTTGTGACAAATTTTCAATAATATGTGTTTTGTCTAAATTGAACGTGTTGTTCTCAATTTCGTACTTTCGTACAATTTAGTACAAATACAAATATATAATGATAAATAGTTAATTATTAGTAACAGTCATATTTACCAGTCAATAATTATTGTATATTTTACGATTGGAAATAAACTACTAGAAAACAAATGATTTTTTAATAGATATTTATTATTCATAAATTAAATTGCGTAATAATTGTGATGTAAATACATACATAATAAGTAGATAATTTTGATAAAGGTTACTTTATAAATGCAATTTAAAAAAAATTCGTTAGCAAATTTCCTCCAGAATACATAAATCAATATCTAGCGGTTACAATTTTAGTCTGATCAAAATAAAATGATAAATCTGTTTGATTTTGCTATTTGCAAGTTTAATTTTTTAAATAAATGGCATAGGCATAAGGGGGAAGCGGAACATAGAGAATACAAAACATAAAATATCTCTCCTAATATTAAAAACATCGAAAAATGTATAAGAAGTAAAGTTGTAGAAAATCATGATTGTTACAATTCATTACTTGATCATTTTTTCTCAAACTCTAATGTGTACAGAGATATTTCGGAATTTAACTTTCAACTTTAATTCGTAAATATTTCTGTCAATATTAGGGTAACAGAAAAAATGATAAGAACTAAAATTATAGTAAAATAATTTATCTATAACTTTACTTCTTAGACATTTTTCAATTTTTCCAACATTAAGACATATATACCAAATTTTATGTTTCCCCCTATCTCTAAACCCCCCATTTTCCTGGTCCAATTTTGCTCATTAACGCACTCTGCCGTTCAAAAACCAAAAACACCTCAGGTACCCAATTTTATTCCAGTCAGATTAAAACTGTTTCGACATCTACTAGGTAGGATCGATGGACATTTGAACAAATTTTTGCAAAATTTTGACTTTGAAAAAACGAATAAGATCCAAATTTTTTTTAGTCCATGCAAAACATTTAGATTAATAACATATTTCAATTTTATCAAATTTTTAAGAAAAGTGGGTTTGACTACCTTAAAAAGACATAGTATAACTTGTAATGTTGACTCTGAAAAGTGAGATTCTTTTCAAAAAAATATTTCGAATAAAAGTGGTACATTACAAAAAAACTAAATAAATGTATGAACCCAATAGGGAAAATGCATGAAAATTATTTTTCACTTGAATTGAAGCATGTTTACTTGACAAATATCAAGGTAAAATTACTTTTTAAATAACTTTAAAAATAAGCGAGATGTGAATGATTGAAATTCCCGATTAGACAAAGAGGGTGATAGCCCTCTTGATATGTTATGTGACGTCATATTACACTTTCACCATTTAAAATACACGTAAAACTCCGTTTTTAGTATTTTTACAAGAAAGAGACAGATAATAATCTTTAAAAGCTTATAGCTTCCTTGATATTTGTCGGATTTTAATTTCGTTTTTAAATATTATTACAGTATTAACAGTATTTTCATATTCTGAAAATAAATGTGAAAAAAATTTTCATGCATATTCCCTATTGTGATATGCAAAACTATAGTTACAATTTAAAATACAACCACGTTTTATTGACTAATATTATTTTGCCATTATTACTTTGATATTTTTTAAATTAGCATTCAGTTAAAGGTCAATAACCTTAGAAATATATGTCATGGATAGATTTAGTCGAATAGTCATTTCACAGGTTTCCGTTGTCATATTACCTATACGAGAAAAAATTTAAACAGTTATAAATTCAATATAATTACAGTAGAATTCCAAATGTCCGGATATATATATATATATATATATATATATATATATATATATGTATATATATATATATATATATATATATCAGGATAATTGGTCTTTATACCCAATCGTGGTGTTTGTTACCAAATTCTATGAATACCGGGAGAAATTTGAGGTCATAGGTCAAAGACTAGTTTTCATGATTGTAGTTTAATGATAAATAATGAAAACGCATGTTATATATTTTTAACATGCATTTTATATTAAACGAATGGAAAATTAGGTATTCAATTCCAAGAAAACTATTTTGAATATTTAAATAAATTAGTAGATCAATTTATCGCTTGTTAAAAATATTGATAATAATGTGATTACTCATAAGACTGGCCTTTAGTGATTAGGCAAGCTGTGAAAAAATACGCCTCTGTTTGCAAACTCACGTTTTTCAATTGTAAAAAACGGAAGTGCATAACAAAGTATGTGTGTCTATTATCGAAACATAATTACAAAAGTTATCTACTAGGAATAAGAATATCATTTCCGTTTATTTAAAAAATAATAATTGAATCACTACAAAATCAAATACTTTATAGTCCAGTAACTTTTAAGCCACTGGACTATATATTAAAATGCAATAATTTTGCCCTTAATAAGTTTTTCCTACAAATTAAGGATGTACAAGCACTGATGCTTCAAAAAGATTAAGGCTTGATTTTTTGTTTACATGTAATTGAAGTTAATATAAATCAATTATAAAAGTTTCAGGGTGGGAAGGTTTCACGGGGTTCTTGAATTAATTATTTAATGTTAAAGTTCGAGTTTTAATGCATTGCTCTTATGGAGAAACCCATTGTTTTACACATATTTTGACATATTTTGATAATTTTCACTTGGAATATAATAAGACGAATAAAAAAAGATTACGTAATAGAAAATAGAAATATTAATACAGAGATTGATCCAAAAAAATTCCGGTATGACGGGCCCAAAAAAAGATATATAAGAAAACAACTGAGATTTCGGGTAAATTCTAGTTTTGTCGGCGGTAGCTTAATTACCCGAAATCTCAGGTTTTTTCCTTAAATATTTTATGTTCGGTCCGGTATTACGGGCCTAAATTAAATTTTAATTTTAATTTACGACAAAAAATAATAAACATTACTGTGGACTTTTATGAATGTACTGTATAAATTTTGAAGGATTTTATAAATGGACTATACATCAGCGCTCATACATCCTTAAAAAGGTATATCACTTGAAATTTAAAAAAAAATTCTAGACAACAAAACGACCATAGGAAATATAATTTTGCCTTAAGTAAATTTATGTTTCCAAGAGCAATATTTTAATTTTACAATCCATTTATATTTTCGTGGACAATTTGGATAAAATGTAATCAAATAAGAACAATTTTAATCGAATTCTTAAACTATGTTTTTTTTAATCATATGTGCAACGGATGTGCAAACGTGGGCCAAATTGAATTAACTTTCAAAATTATTCCAAACAATTAAAAATAACCACAAATTATGTTAATTGCTTAAATACCCGGAATATACTGAGTTTGTGAAAGTTTCAAAAAAAAGTTGTTTGTTTTTAAAAAAGGAACATTTTTGTCTTTTTATTCTATCTTTTTCGCTTTCAAAGATGGACAGTTTTGCCCATTTTATCCAAACCTAATTGTCCGATTTTGGCCATTCTCGAAATTGGCCTTACTTTTTAGCTATAGAACACAATCTCGGCGGATCTGTGCGGCGTCAGACCTCGACAGATTCCTATACCTTCATCTGCTTAAAATAGCATCTCTTACCCGGTGACGTCTCGCCTTCGGGTGACAGGTTGTTCTCAGAAGGGCACAGAGGATCCCTTGGTCTAGGTGCTAGGGATCCATTTGCGGTACCCCTCTTATGTATTATTAGGTATAGAACAGACATATACACAATAGGGAATATGCATGAAAATTTTTTTTCACATTTATTTTCAGAATATGAAAATACTGTTAATACTGTAATAATATTTAAAAACGAAATTAAAATCCGACAAATATCAAGGAAGCTATAAGCTTTTAAAGATTATTATCTGTCTCTTTCTTGCAAAAATACTAAAAACGGTAATATGACGTCACATATCTAGAGGGCTATCACCCTCTTTGTCTAATCGGGAATTTCAATCATTCACATCTCGCTTATTTTTAAAGTTATTTAAAAAGTAATTTTACCTTGATATTTGTCAAGTAAACATGCTTCAATTCAAGTGAAAAAAATTTTCATGCATATTCCCTATTGCTGCTCGTTATCTCTTTTGTTATCTTTTTTGAGTTATTGTGTTCACATACAGACAGGCATGCGGAAATGAACTAATTAAATCATTTCATGAACACCTACACCAAAAATTTTCAGGACTACATTTATAATAACATTGTATATATTATATATACCGGGTATAAAAATGTAGTTGACAAAGCTATACTTGTAAAACACTGAAACATTTTTTATTCTTTCCGAATGCAAAAAAGTGAATTAAGGATAAAGCTCGAATCATCGCAGAATCTTTATCATACTTGAAATTTTACTCGCTACTATGCAATGAATTTATTTAAACTCAGAAAAAGACCGTAATTTTTAGGTAACCCTTTTTTGAATTTTGCATAGTGATATAATTAATCAAAATCTAGAAAAGTATCTGTAAATAAACTATTCGAAAAAAATGGAACACAAATTTATTTCCATGCGATTAAATCACGATAAAAAATTTTATTTGATCATGATTTGCAAATTATCTTACAAGATCAAAATACATCCTCAAGGTCATTGATTTGATTTTATTCACGCCAATAAAAAAAATATTAATGTTTTAATAATATTAATGATTTTTAATTGAAATAAGTCTCCATTTAAATTAATAAATTTATGAATATTCAATCGCAAAGGAGCAGCAAAAAAATTAATTGTATTGAAAAATATTTATCATTGTATGACTCATAGTGGAATATTTGAATTTCTGTAAGCAGTATACGAACTCTAAACAAAATTATATATTAGAAAATTTATTTTTATACAATATAATTAAAAAATTTCAACTGCAACCACTGTCAGTAAGAAAATCCCGTTACAAACATTAAAGAAATATACCTGGTGCCAACCAAGGCCCACTTTTTGCAAAATGACTATAAAAAGATAATACTGCTAAATAAGAAAAATAAATAGAAAGTACCCCACACATTTTAATTGTAAAATGGCCTTCGTTTAAATTCCCTAATTTTTTGATATGTTGTTCGTCTCAATGTGCTGCACAAATGTTCTCACGGGCACGAGCTTCCTTGCATGTTTTTTCATCTAGAAATGGAAGAAAAATGACGCTTAAAATGAGGCTTTCATGTGAATGATTACGACGTTTGGAGGTCATACGGCGGCTTTTTTTGCCGGAATCTAGATATATATATATATATATATATATATATATATATATATATATATATATAGTGTGATGATGATTCCAAAAAATGCAGTGAATAACAATACTTAATTGTTTGTAAAAATTCTAGATATACACAATTAAAAAAATAAACATTAAATCAATTTTAAATTTTTTGCAAAAATGTACTTAAATTAACTTTATTATTCATTTATTTACCTATAAAAGTAATTATTTTATTGTGTAATTAAAACTAATTAAAATAAAATACTCATATAGTTTTCTTTTCATGTGCTTAATAAAACATTATTTTTCAAACTATTAAATATTTCGAATTATTAAATACTAGCTGAATTCCCCGGCGTTGCCCGTGGAACTCCGAAGATTTGCTCCGGCACTTTTGGTGTCGAATGCGTAATACTGAATTATTCAACTCTGTTAATTTTTACCGGCAGTTCCGCTATCAGAATTAAAATGTTATTTGGCTTCCCAGAACCTCCACCTTTTTACACCTCGGGTTACATTATTGGAGTTTCCCTAATTTTTTTGAAAATATAATATAAACGGTGAAATAATTTTTTAAATCGGTCCTGTAGTTTCGGAGCAAACAAACAATCAAATCTTTCCTCTTTATAATATTAGTATAGATTACACTATTTAACTAATTAATACATATTTCTCACCGCCAGCTCATTTATGGTTTATAAATAAAATAGTCACATCAGATATATCACTTCAGGTTTCATAATGAAAGCGTTCAAAATTTAAATTTTCTTTAAACAATTATTTTTTTAATTGATTGGCTATCCTCTTTCACTCCTCGCAGTATTCCTTTAAAAGCGCCGATAGAAGTTTGCAAGCATAGTTTTATCACACACGGCATTTTGTATATTTAAGAGTAATGTAAATGTTTTGACAACCTTCATTCACCGAAAAGAAATATTTTTATTACTACCCTCAAACAAGTATTGTGAAGAGTAAATCAAACAAAACATTAGTTATCTATGTTATATCAAAAGTGTACCTAATACGAATCACTATTCGACATATTGATAAATTTTTAAGCACTGTTCACTCTATATACAGACTGAAATGTAAACATGTAGATTGAACATGTATATTTCTTTTGATTGAAAAGCGAAATCTTAAATATCTCTGTAAGCATTAGAGTTTGAGAAAAATGATTCGATATTGAATTGTAGGAAACATGGTTTTCTACAACTTTACTCCTTGTATATTTTTCGATTGTTCTAATATTAAGAGATATATTTTATATTTTGTGTTTTCTTTTTTCTGTATGTCCCCGTTTCCCCAGCTTGATCTATGCCATTTATTAATAAAATTGACCTTGCACATACGAAAATCATATCAGATACAACATTTCATTTTGATCAGACTAAAATTGTGACCGCTAAAGATTTATTTTTGTATTTTAAGGAAATTCGCTAAGTTGGCGCAGCTCCTGCGTAACGTATTGTAATATCCAAGTCTGCAGCATATTCTATTTTGAAAACCACAATGTTTGAAAATTTATGATCTATTAACCAAATTTATTTTGTGCAATGTATCAAGTTTCGTCACACAAGCGATTGCAAAAAAATTGACGTAATTGAAAATTTACCGATAATTTAGTGTTCTACAATTTTATTATTATTACTTTAAAAATTAGCACCTGTATCATCATATGTTTAAATAACTGCTAAAGTACTTTATTGATTTTAAAAATATTTTGATTTCTACCATTTAAATAATAGAACAGGTCTCGACGGAGTTGAGTATTCAAAAACTGATGAGCTAATTTTGTCTTTCCGATCTTCTAAAGGGGGTCATCGAAAAACATACGTTGGCATTGGGTAGTGGGAATTCATTTTTATCCACTTCACATTTTGCTAGAGAGCGCTAAATTCTTTCATTCAAATCTTGTACTATGGGAAACCAAAGTAGCACTCATTTTGTACCTTATGCATTTTTTCCAAAACCGAATGAATAAGACACAAATCCATTATAAAATTTGGAAAAATGGGCGTAACTTTTGTGGCCATGTGTTGACAGCAAAAGTTTTCTGTAGATTTATGCCGAATCTATTCAGTTTGCGAAAAATTTTTTCAAATAAAAGTTATTTGAAGTATTTTAAAAGTATTTTTAGAATTAACAACTGTTGTTTTATTAGGGAAATAGCACTTGATAATTTATTTCAATAACTTGTATGAAACTGTAACATAAAATTTGCAGCTAAAAATGTTCAGTCAATAGGGAATGGTGTTTTTATATCTTAGCAAAAGATGGTGGTGATAATAACGGGATTATTTCACTACAAACCGCGGCTTCGACCAGCATACTTAACGCCGACTGAATTCCGAATTATTAAGAACTATTTCGGGCATTAAAATTGCATCACTTATTAGTTTTGTTTTGATAAATAAACGATTAGAAAGAGATGCAACATGAATACATTAAAGTTATACCTAAACTAGTTTCTGAAATATTTTGTATGTTTGATTAATTATCATGTCAATCTCAATAAATAACATTTTGAAACTGCTAAACAAAATTTAAAATTTTTTTTTGCAATATATTAAATGTCCAAATATTTTGTTGAACATTATGTTAATGAATATTTATCTAATAACTCATAAAACGAAAACCGGATATTGTGTTATTATAGGTGCCTGAAATTCAATTAAAACGTTGTCTATATGTTTTTCACCAAACTAGAACTCAAAAATAAATCTACACTCAATTGACATTATGTACAATGTCGAGGCATTCTATAGAATGCGAAATTTGTAAGACAATGTACATAATGTTGTCTTATTTCATAGATTGACTAGACATTCTGTATAATACCCATTCCGCCAGTATGAAACATATTTGTGATAAAGGTATTTGGACCCCCGCACTAAAAGGCGTTCTATATATTCGAGATATAGTATCAAAAATTATTGAAATTAAAAAGGTTACTATTACAACCGAGTACTACACTCTTGCGATTGTAGTACTCGAACTTATGATTTCAACCTATAAAAAGGCAGGTCTTTTAATGTATAATTATTAACTTTGCACTTTGCCAAAGATGATTTCGGGAATATACACAATGTCTAGCCTAATGGCTATATACAATGACCATGTAATGTGTAGAAAAAAGCTTTTGTTTTATACTTTGACGAACTATGAATGACATAAGATAATGACATTTTAAATGTCATTATCTATATGACATTTATCTATATGACACTATAATGATATTTTAAATGTCTAGACATTGTATAAATTGACAGATTTACATATTTTGCCGCTAACATGTACACAAAATTTGTTTTCTTTTCCACGCATTTTTTTATAATAAATTAATTGGGTCTTTGATAATGAATTATTTCAAATCGATTCAATTTTAATTGATTTAGAGTGTGAAATATGTGAATTCAAAATATTTAACGTTTATTATTGCAAAAAATCGCAGTTCAATTGCCCGTTGCAGTAATTAAATGCTTATCAATTATAAAATTAATATTATCGTAATAATATGCACTTTTAAGATATGACGTAATTGTATGCTAATAATGAAAGTTTATATGATATTGATGGTGGAATTTACAGTAGCTTGAATAATTTTGGTGATTTTCATTATTTTTTTAGGTAGAGTTTAGGTAGATATTTAAATAATTTTCATGGATTTTTGTTTAGCCTTTTAAAAATTTATGACTATAAGCAAAAACAGCAGTATAGGATTCCGATGTCAATACTGAAATTATTAAAAGACTCGACCAAGTTGATTGACTATTAGTTCTTTTGTGCACGCCATTAAACAAAAGCACATTTTGATGTTTTCTTCTAAATTTTTTGGGTTTATAAAAGAGTTACCTAATCCTGTCAGCTAAGGAGAGACACACGGTACTACTCTCCTTCAGTCACTATAGATTTATATATATATAAATCTATAGTGACTGAAGGGGAGTAGTACCGTCTGCCTATATATATATATATATATATATATATACGTTTATGTGTCTGTGGACTCTTTAGCGGTCTCAGTTTTATTCCGTTTGGAATAAAATTTGGTATTTGAGGCGCTTTTGATTTTCAAAAGGTCTAGTTCGTTAACGGGTAACATCGGACAAGGGAAAAGAGGGTTTGAAGGGAGTTGGAAACACAAAATTTGGCATATCTCGAGTCTCTAGTTTTATATTTTGTTTTTTCTTCTCTCTCTATGCCCCCCTTTTCCCTTGACCTATACCATTTATTAATAAAATTGGCCTTGCAAATACCAAAATAATATCAGATACGAGATTCAGCTCCAGCGTAACGAATTTTTTCTATAGCCTTTAAATTATTATTTTTTAATTGCCCCTTCAAACCTCAACAAACTTTTAGTATTAATTATAATTGCAATTATGTATAAATAAATTCGTGTGAGTACTGTACAAACAAATAAAGTAATTATATATTGCAATATTGATAAATACTATGGAGTTGTTGATAACATTGAAAAGGAAAAGCAGTTAAAAATTAACAGGTTAAATTTGTGTAAACATTGATTGTATTTGTAAAGAGTTAAAAGGTAGAAAACCAGTTCTTTTATCTAAATTGTCTAGTAATTTTGTGCATTGTTCATTCGGTTTTTGGAAAAATTTTTCAAATAAAAGTTATTTATTATGAATATACTAACAACTTGTATTCGAAAAATTTTCAAAACAATGAATATGGCACAAAATTACTATACAATTTTGATAAAAGGACTGGCTTTCCAAACTTGTGTTCTCCCTCCTTTAATCGTAACCAATACAATGTTTAAACAAACTTTACCTATTAACTAAAAAAGGACACCACTTCTGTGGTCCATAGTACACCGAACATTCTACGAAATTATTTTACAGAGAAAATCAGATCATCGGTTTTTTTACTAATGATATCATTATTTTTAAATTGATTTTTGTAAACTAGCGTCTATTTATTTTCATTGTTAGTATGGTTGCCTTTCGGTTATATTATACCAACGGAAACGACTAGTGTTTACTTTATTTGACATTTAAGTAATATGCCTGAACATTGATATCATTTTTTGACATCAAATGCTTGATATGAAAAATTATACACATCTAAGGATGGGGATCAAACCCACGACCTCTGGCATTCTAGACAAATGCTCTACCAACTGAGCTATGATTTTTCATATCAAGCATTTGATGTCAAAAAATGAAATGATATCATTGATAATTATAATTTCGTAGAATGTTGAAGTGATTTCTGAATATACCACCTTTTGAAAAATAATTATTTAGATACCGAAAAATTACCGCCAACAAATCGAGTTGTTTTAAACGTTTTTTTTTTTAAATATTAGCCAAAATTATTACTATCGAACTTTTCATTTCTAATTAAGATTTTTTTGGTTTCGTGCACAATGTCAAAAAATCCATGTGAAGATATTAATAAAAAATACCTCACGTCTTTCTTCATCTTCTGTAGTCTGCCCAAACATCGCATACGCATAAAACCGTATGAAAATGTCTGTTAGTAAAAGTTTTTATATGACGGTTCCGCTTGAGAATCGCCAGCTTGTTTTCTCATGTATTAAATCTTGATCAATATAAAGGAATAAAAAAATTAATATAAAACCACGTGAGAAGTGGTAGGCTATTAAAGTTTGTGTTTTAATCACAGTACCATTTTATGTATATATAACTTATTAACATACACATAATAATTGAATCAAATACACTATCGTTCAAAAAATTGAACATATCTCAAAACGTTGGATCGGTAAAGTTTTATTCATTCAAAAATAAATATTAACTAGCTGACCCGCCCCGGCTTCGCACTGGTTCTTTACAGAAAATATAAAATAGCCTATGTTACTCCGAGGAGATGTAGCTTTCGGTAAAATTGGTTGAGTACTTTTTGAGTTAAATTGTAACAAACAAAAAATCAATCATCTTTCCTCGTTACACATAATTGCAGTACCCGTCGCGGCTTCGCCCGCAAAAATTTTGTAACGCCCTTATAACCAAGTAACATAATATTTTCTCCCATCAAGGACTGATTGCGTTTAATTTTTGAATTACATTTGTTGTATGCACTGCCGCCTATTTGCAAAATTTTTGAAGTACTCATGTCGTGTATATACCCATCTATATGCAAATTTTTAAAACGTATTTGTTGTATGTACTATGCATAGCATATTTAACACATTAGTTGCTTACTGCCATCTATCGAAAGGCGGAGGACTTTGTTTTATAATATGTCACCTCCAACAAATATCATTATATTTTAGCCAATGTATACAAAAACTTATCAAATTATATACTAAAACCTTCCTCGAGAACCACTCTATCCATTAGTGAAAACAGCATGAAAGTCGGTGCAGTAAATCGCGAACAGACAGACAGACGTGGCTGGGGGACTTTATTTTATACTATGTAAGGATTGTTTTTGTAAATTTTGCGGCTATATCCATCCATTGTTAGTACGGTTATCTTTCGGTTATATTGTACTAAAGGAAATGATTTGCTTTTAGTATAAAAAAACAAGTAATAAAAACACATGTTTATCATATAGTGGATAATTATATGCATCCTACCATAGCATCTCGATAACTTGAAAGAGTATGGTCTGGAAAATCTGAAGTTGTGGGTTCGCTCGTATCCAAGATATGTATGATTTTTGACTTCAAGCATTGATGTACAAATAATCTGAATTTAGTTTCATCAATTAAGCAACTTTGTAGTCAATTATGTACCATAGATGTCGGTCGCTCTGATACTCTCAGAACCATCCTTAATGAGTGTCAGTCCTTGCCAATCCAGTAAGAGTCCTATTGATATTAGGACTGTAGCGATAGTAACTCGATTTTACAGTAAAATTCCAATTATCCGGATGATTTGGAACCAATTTTGATAATCAATTATCCGGATAGTCGTAAAATAATAAAAAGGTCATTTCTTTAAAAACAAAGAGGCTAAATTTTTGCTTTTTCACAAAAATACAGCCTTTTTTGTCCTTAAAACGATCAAACAATTGGCGTTATACATAGTCAGTCAGAGTCAAGGTGGCGTTTGCCACCCGGGTCCTAGCCAGCGTGGGCTCCCGAGGCTCTTACTACCCACACGCAAAATTGTTTATTTACGGAGAAAGAGGAAGGAAAAAGAGCTAGAAGAAATCGGTGAAGCTGGTATAGATCAATCAGCTAAGAACGCCATTTGTTTGATCGAAGAGATTCGGGTTTTCTGCCGCATGTTGCATTGCATATACCATGCGGCAGTTGCATAACTTATTGACAAACTATAGTTGAAATTTTTCTTCTATTAAAAAAAATGTACATCTTTGAAAATAAAAAGTTCCAAAAACTTTTGCCTATTTGATTGTTATAGTCATTTGGTTTGGCGAGACCTTAAAGCCATTATGACACCGGGGTCCCTAAGGCCCAGTCCGATCCTCTCTCCGTTTCTCTGAGAAAACTAGCTAGCCTACGTTGCTCCTATGTGTAATACGAAAAGATATAGCGAGTTGAAATTTTTTTATGTGTATTGTGTGTATGAAATTTTTTTTTTCAAATTCGTGAATGGGCAAAATCGCACCATGTTTGGGTAAAATGGGCAAAACTGTCCATCTTTGAAACCGTAAGAGATAGAAAAAAAATGTAATGACGAAAAATGTTCCTCTTTTAAAAATAAACAACTTTTGTTATAAATTTTTTTAACATAAATTCAGGATTGAAGCAATTTTCACTGGTTTTTTCTTAATGTGAATATATGTGATAATTATCCTGTTTCTTTTGCATTAATATTTTTTAATACATGTGTACTTACACCGCTATATATATTTATTTATAAATTTTATATAAATATTCATCACGAATAAATACATGCATACATCGTTGTACTTGGCAAACAAAATCACATGTGAGCTTACTTACTACACACTCATACATACATACATACATACATACATACATACATACATACATACATACATAAATACATAAATACATACATACATACATACATATATACATACATACATTGAATATTTCTAGTTGTGCGCGTATTTTATTTAATTGTAAAAAAAATTTTTTTATCAAAATAATATTATTATTTAATAAATCGGACACGTTACAACTCCTAGTGATAACACTGAACAATTGTCAGATACACACTGTGTTTTTTGTTATGTAAAGATATAAAAGACAAGATATTATTTAAAATATATTTATAATAAACCGCTACTAATAAAATAATATGTTTGTAAAATAATAAAATATGTTTTAAAAGAATTATTGTGACTGTGATCAAATAGTTTCAAAGAAAGATCCTGAAATTAATTTTTTGTTGTTGTTGTTGTTGAGTCCATAAAGTGTAAGAGATCTTGTCAATAATTTTGTTTATTTCAAAAAGAATTCTATGTTTACATTGTTTTAATCAATTGTCAAAAATATGGGCAAGATTACGAATCGTACAGCGCCAAGATTTGATGACAGATTCTTATAGAATTCGACGAAATAAGATGAAAAATAAGAATATAATTTTTCGATATCTCGCTTCGTTTTTGAGATATCGATTTTTAAAGTTTCAAATTTTAAAACTAAGAATAAAATATATGAAATGTATTGAACGGTTTTTTATGCGGGGGCCCAAAAACACGCAAACCCGACCAACTCGGGGTATGACCGATGAGGTGAAAGATTGTAGTACTCGGTTGTAATAGTTACCTTATTTGATTTCTATAATTTTTGACACTATATAGAACGCACAAAGATATAGAACTCCTTTAAGTGCGTGGATCTAAAAACACGCAAACCCTACCAACTCAGGGTATGACCGATGAAGAATATATTATAATGGCTTTAAACGCTTCACGCTGTAGAGACGCAAGAGATCCGCGTGGAGCAATGAAGCGAGATATCGAAAAATTTTATTCTTATTTTTCGATTTCTTTTTAAAAATCCTATAAAAATACGTCAAAAAAAAAATCCAAAAAAATAAAAATTTGAAACTTTATATATCGATATCTCGAAAACAAAGCGAGATATCGAAAAATTTTATTCTTAAAATAACATCAACTTTTGTAGCTAATTGTACATATAATGACTTCAAGCACTTTGCCTAGGTTGCCCTGTGAAAACATGATCCTGACAGGGGGTAGCTCCACCCTCAAATCTTTTATCGCGCATACTTTTTTTCTATAATGGTTAAGAGAAAAATAGTAAGAATAAAATTTGATTTTTCAAAAACAGATCATATTTTATTATAAATGAAAATCGATTGCGAGTCAATTTTTTTTCTCTCAAAGTCATTATCAAATTTGAAATATTTTCAAAATATATTCAATACGTGACATTGAAAAATTTCATTGCATTGTATTTGAGTTTAAGGTCAAAGCTATACTTTATTGTAGGACAAATGTGTCAATTTTAATTATGTTTGACCTAATTTATTATTTAAAATGTTGCTCATCTGAAAATTCGATTAAGTGTATTGATAGATATATGAGGCCCATGCAATTACTGAATTAATTATAATTAGATCAGATGCTGGGGTATTTCTGTTTGGAAATGCCGGGTATTTTGTTCCAAATACAAAAAAAGAAAGGCATAATAAATGAAACCAAAGTGGATAAACTAATACTTGAATACAATCTATTGAAAGATTGCAACCCTCCACTTCTAGCCGAAGAACGAGGCTGGTTATTTACAAGAAAAAAGAACTAGAAAAAAGTTCAAGGATTATTGCCAAATTGGCTAATACTTACCAGGGTATATTAAGTTTAGTCCGGACTTTGTTACGGTTGAAAATATTGATCACAGAAAAAAAGCTTTGGTATAGCTGTTAGAATGATCGAAAAAGTTCATTTCCGATAATTCCAAAATGGAAAGAGATGACGTGCTGATTTTTGTGTGTTCTACAGCTAAAAAGTAGGGTCAAAATCATGAATGGCCAAAATCGGACCTTGTCTCTCAACGCCCTGGTAGTTATTATATATATCGGGTAGTTAAGCAATTAACTCAATTAGTTATTATTTTCACTTCAATACTATATATACAAGGACGTGAATAGGAATATAAGGACGTTATTATTTTCTACTGTTTTTTATAGCTTATTTTCAATACGGGAATTTTCAAACTAAAAAAATAAAAAATATTAAATAAAATATAGAAAAATTCAAATAAAGATAAGCATTTCTAATTTTGAAATCTTATAAGAATTTAAAAAATAGATTATATATCTGATACGGAATCCTTGACAATGTATCATTATTTAAATAAATTTATTTTAACAGCTGTTAAAAAATTTAAAACAATAAAAATTAGTTTTTTTTTCTTTTTAAATACGTTGAAAGATATACAATTGGCAAGTGAGCTAGGCCAGTTGTCATTGGCAATATTCAACGCTATCATTAGTCTATTTAAAAGTGGCCACTAAAAAGAATTGATAATTATAGCTTTCCTCTCCGAAAAAATTTAATAATAGAGAAAAAAGTGAAAGTAATATAATCTAATTTATGAAATATTAACTGCCCCTTAATTAAGTCAAAACTATTGGGAGTATGAAAAAAACACTATCATCATCTTATCACTTTTCATCTCATTACCACTAAAAACTAAATCACACAAAACCCAAAAACTAAATCACACACTAAATCATAAAACCAATACCACAACACTTGATGTTATAACGAAATTTATGTCAGAAACTGATCTATGTAATGAAAATATTTATATTATTTGTTTTTAAAAGATTAAATTTTTGACATTTAAAGATTTTCTTTTTTTCGCATTGACTTATTGACTAAATTTAGTCAATGCAATTTTTATTATTTTGAAAATCTTGTTCAGCTACAGAATTAACCCGGTCTACAATTTTTGATTTATTGTATCAATGTATATTAAGATAACAGCGCCGCGGTTGCAAAACTAGAAATCCTACACAGTTGTAAACAAGTGTAAAAGAGTTTATGACGTTTATAGACTTTTCAGTTAAAATTTCAAGCAATTAATCTTTTTTTTATGAAATATTTATATTTTTGGTTTAATATTTGTCATTAGTTAAAATATTTTACTAAAATATTATATATGTCCTCCAAAATATGTTTTTAATTTTACTTTTTCTGAACATTTTGGAAATTTATATCTTAATTTATTCGTTTTGAAGATTCCTGCCTACAATTTTTGATCTACTGAGTTTTAATCTAAGATCGCAGCGCCGCAATGGCCAAACTATAAATCATTTACAATTGCAAACAAGATTATTTTAAAACGTTGTGTCATGGAGACTATACAAGGATTCCGAACTCCATGTAAACAAATAATTGACAAAAATAAGATGTCTGTAGTGTTCCTTTTGCACCGGTGGCAGTGGAGAGAGTATAGGGCGCGAGTTTGAACTAAAAAACATGGCGAATTTATGTAGTATTATAAAAATTATTTGCAATCAAAGTATTTTACCAATAAAATACTTTTTTTAATAAATGAAATAAAGTAATTATAGTTGAAGTATGTGATAGTTAAAAATTCGCAAAATAATTATATAACAATTTAAAAAAAATTAATTATAAAACATCGAATAATTTAATAGTAACCTATAAAATTGGAATTGTAAAAATGCAAATAAATTAAGTAGAAATAAATTATATTAAAATTATTATAATCAATGTAGAAGATTATTGAATCAGATATTAAATTAAACTTTCATTTATTAATAATAAGTCTAACAAAATGACAAATATATACTTCACCCCTATTTATTATACTATATTATTCACTTCGGTGCAAAAGGGAAACTAGCGACGTTAGTGGCACAAAAAGTAAATATAACTTCTACCATTACGTTGATATATTTTGTCAATTCTCCAGTTTGAGTTCGGTCTCCTTGTCTAGTCCCCATACGCTGTGTAAAATAGTTTAAGAGGTTAATATTTATATTTTTGGTTTAATATTTATCAGTTAAATTATTTTACTAAAATATTATATTCGTCCTCCAAAATATGCTTTTAATTTTACTTTTTCTTAATATTTCGGAAATTTATGGAAACTTATATTATAATTTATTCTTTTTGAAGATTTACAGTTCGATACACAACATTTTGCAGACATTATAAAATATAAAATAAACTATTTTTATAATGAAAAATACACAATTCATATACAAGTAAATATGTTTTATTTGTTTTTCTTCACATTCACCAATGGTTCGTTTTTTAAACGCTAGAGTATAGTCTCTCCTAGCTGGAATTCCCAATAAGTATAGAATATAGATCGCTCTGATATATAGGATTTGTTAAATGTATATTCGTGATTATATCTTATATAATAAAATTGCATGTTTTGGAAAAAAAGAACAAAATGCCTCTGGTAACACTTCAGGTATATGAGTGACAACAATGCTTATAAGCAACTGATGGCTAGTCTCATTGACGTGACGTACGGTGGATTTAGATTTACAGAATTTTTGACCGTGAATAAGAACCGATCATGACGTCCTTGATAATTATTTCCAAAGATATCGAATATCGTTAACTCAAAGCTAAATTGATTCTAGTCTTTGTTGTAAAAACTTTGTTATTTCTCTACCTAATTGAAAACCAGTTTTGATTCAAGGTTAATTATTGAACACAATTATAGTTTTTAAAAGACGTATCTTCGCCCAATAAATTTTGCAATTTTATTACAATGTAGAATAATATATTGAAAATTGAAGGACATTTATCGATAGAAAATGAATCGATTATAAATCCTGACTTGTCGTCAATCACATGTTTATAAATGTGACGAACGTGTTCCGTACTAAAAAGAAACTTAATTGATTCTGTGTTTCTCAATTTTCCATTCGAATTAATTATCCATGACTAGTGTTTTGATACATTTTAAACAGGTAGCTTGGCAATCTTAAAAATTACGTGATGTTTTGATATAATTATGGATTTAGCGTGAACATCATGCTTGGTGTGATCGTTCTGAAGCGCAGCACACCCGTATATGATGGATATGACGTCGATTATACCATCTCTAAGCAAACGTGAACATTTTGTAAATTGTTTTTTGTAAACTAACGTCTATTTATTTCCATTGTTAGTATGGTTGCCTTTCGGATAAATTATACCAACGGAAGCGACTAGCGTTTACTTTATTTGACATTTAAGTAACATGTCTGAACATTGATACCATTTTTTGCCAAATTCCAGCCAAATTTCAACCAAATTCAGCTTTATACCAGTAACAGTCCAGTAACAGCGACTAAAAATAGTGTGGCATACTGCGGGATATAACGAAACTATAAGGGTTCTTGTTTTGACTTCGGATCTCTTAAAAGAACAATCGCACAATCGGATTTATATAATTATGTTATCATTATGTTAAAAATGGTCTAAATTGACATAAGAGTTGCATAAACAAATGACATTTCAAATGGCTTTTCCCGCTACAAGGTTTTCCCGTGTTAATATTGCAAATTTTTGAAACAAATACGTAATAAATTGCTGAAAGTTGGCAAATAAATTTATAAAAAACGATTATAAAAATAAAATGTTTATTCTTTTTATAATACCTAATTTAGAAGATAAAATTTTTTATTGACCTTAAACACGAATATCTTCCGATGTATAGCAAAACATTTCCTGTAATTTTCCGTGTTGATATCTTAATCCGTGATGATGTCAAAATTTTTACGTGAAAAAAAAAATGTTGATAACCTTTTCACAACCAAATAGAATCTAAATTGTATCCTTCAAAAGTTAATACAAATATTTTTGTAAAAACCGATGAGAATACATTTTTTAAATTTACATTTTTAAGAAAAAAATTTCTGCCTTGTCTGAAAATTTGCAACTTTTTATAAATAGTCACCTGAAACAAGACGAAAATGTCACCCATGCTGAGACAAAATATTGTCCTCACACTTGTTGAAATTCAGGCAAATCTCATATCGTCTAGACTCTTGCGTTACTTATGAAAAAAAAATTGAATTACTTTCTCACTTACAGAATATTGAATTTAAAAAAACCACAATTTTTTAATTTCTTTACTCTTGATAATATGTTTCTCGTCTTGCCTCGACTTAGATCAGGATTTCCCAAACTGTGTGGTGCATGAAGTATTCCAAAAAATCTTTATCACAAAACGAATGTCAAAACCTGCCGCTGTCTCCGCCACTAAACGCTAGGAGCCCTTAATTACCAATAACATTATGCATTCCATCTATTTAATGTTCTTAGGAAATGGCCTTGTACGGATGACAGTATTACTGATATATTCGCCATTTATCTTATTAAAAATCATCTTTAAAATACCGACTTCTAAATTCTGGAATATACAAGTCAACGGGAATAAAAATTGTATTCACAAATTAATTGTATTGTTTTATTGATTAAACTGTAATCAAGTTCGTGTATTCGTATGGCAGCCTCAAATCAATCACATACAAGTTTGCTGTAGATAACAAATATTAACTCTCGTCTCGACAGCCTCGTTTCGTCTCGATACTATTTAAATATTAATTATATAAAATTATATATATACACGGTGAATCGAATCAACCGCATAATAGTATACTCCTCTACTTCTTTCTATGATCCTCCCATTTTTTAATAACATCTAATAGAAATCGATAAATTGATCATTTCAAAACAAACGAAGACTATTCGTGATTGGTTCAAAGATATGATAAACACTAAAGCACTCAAAATAGAGTGCTAGGGGAACATGTAATAAGTAATAAAAATATTATTATTTTTTCATCTAAAATTATATTTTAACATAAATATGATTTTATTAAAGAAAAAATAATAATAAATTTTAATTACTTACTACATGTTCCCCTAGCACTTTATTTTGAGTGTTTTAGTGTTATCATATCTTTATCATATCTTTGAACCATTCACGAATAGTCTTCGTTCGTTGCAAAGAAATGATCAATATATCGATTTCTATTGGATGTTATTTAAAAATGGGAGGATCATAGAAAGAAATAGAGGCGTATATATATATATATATATATATATATATATATATATATATTGTTTTTTGCATAGCATATTTATATCCATTGGTTGTATTCAAATGTCATATGCATTCCACTACCATAACATAGAATGTGTAACCGTAGGACCCGTAGGTTCGTGGGTTTGATTTCCATCCCAGATGTGTATAATTTTTCATATCAACCATTTGATGTCAAATTATGTTAAGAAATATTCTTTATGGTCTCGACTATTATCAATTAAAATCGTAAAATGTTACAAAATAAAAGTTTTCCGTTGTTAATACTTAAGAATTCTAGAGTCGATTAATAAGATTGACAAACCCAATCTCTTAAATATAATGAACGCATCATTTTAACAATACTATTTTATTTAATCATTTATATACTTATTACAACTGGATACAGGGTGTCAAATTTTAAGTGATTAATTTAGTTGTTGAATATATTTTTCTCTTCGTTTTGACCCGTTTAAAAGTGATAATAACTATCAAAGCTGTTAAATCAACCAAATTGACGGGTCGGTGAGAATCCAAAAATGAAGTATTTATAGCATGTTTTGAATATTTTTACCAAAATATTTTTTCTACGATCCATATTTCTAGTCGTTACGACGTTAGGACTTAACTTATAATACACCCCTCCATGTCTTATAATTAATATACGTATTTATAATATTATCGTATACAGAGTATAAAAAGGATACCACATACGAAATTATCACTCTGTATACATAAATGAGTATGTTATGACAATTATTAATAAATTAATAAGCAAGCACCAAACACTTTAATTATTTAGAATTAGTTTCATTTAACTTTAATTTTAATGTGCAATTAAAACATAAAACTTTTGAATTTAAAAACGTCTGTGTATTGGAATTGTTGTCGTAAAAGATAACAAACGAATCATCATTAATTATCATTATTTATTATTTTGTCTCGAAATTAATTAAAACAATGTGAATGCAATCTTACAATTTTTGTTTGTTAATTAATAAAATAATAACAACAAATTATATTTTATTTTATGTGTGTGTGTTTTTTTTGTTTCGTAGAATGCGCAATAAAAATAAATATTTAAAAAATAATTTCTAAGTAAATATATTTTGTGATCGGGGTTTTTTGGTTTTGGTTCCTTTTTGTAAAATATTTAATAAACCAATAAACTTTTAATTTAAAATAATGGATCAGTCATTAAATCAACAATTTTCTGTAAATCGAGTTGTTTATAATCAAGAATTATTAAATTCAGCCGTTGAATACCAAAAACCTGAATCAAATCGTAAGTACATTCATTAATCATGTGGTTTTTTCTTCATTTATTTCTTTTTTCAAATCAATATAAAATACTTTTCACTTTTCAAATTTTTCATATTAATAGTAATAACACTGGCAGATATTAACAATAGGACAAAAATAAAATTACTATCTTCATAATACCCTCCACCAAATATTAAATAAAAATAGGATTTTTTTTAATGCGGATTGAATTTCTAAATCCATAAAAATTATTCCGGAAGCCGAGAAATGCGTTTACGGGCGCAAAAATTCAAAGTTTTTAATTTAAAAAATTTATTTATCTTTAAATAAAACGCATTTATTTAAAACGCATTTCTCGGCTTTCGGGAAATGCATGTTTTTTTTTTGATTCAACGCTTCCATCCGCATAAAAAAAACATATTTTTGTTTGATACTTGGCGGCGGGGGGGAGGGAGGTTTATATTCCGAAAGAGGTCCGTAATCTGTAATTTAAAAGACAATCCAGTACATTTTAAGATTTAATCAAGTACCTATACCATTTGGCCAAAAATAACAAGCAAACCACTAGTAGTCCACTTCTTTAGAATATTGTGGATCGCAAACGTCTGTTTAACAGACAGGACACTATATGATGATTAAAAATGTCCTATTTCTAACGTCCTTTCAGTTTCATTTCCATCTAATCGCGAGATACAAGCTTCTAAAGTCGTTAACATTAGATTCAGAAATTTGCAAAGAAAATCAAGATAGTAGTAATACTAATAACACAGAAAATTATTTTGACTTGATAACGAATGTCTTCTATATCCACATTTTTCAGTTATCAACAATTTGGTACGTGCTACGGAACCCTAAGTTGATCACTATCTTCGTCATTTTTTTTTAAACAATTAAGATATCGTCATATCGAAGAATGTTAGTCTTCACTGTAAGACAATTATTTATTAATTTTTCAATTAAGTAATTAATTATTTTGTGATTAAAAAATATATAATTAGTCCTTTTAATAGGTTTTTAATTTGAAATTAGTGATTATATCGTTTAACTTCAGACTAATTAATCATCATTTACATATAATTAACAAATTAAAATGTTACTTTTTATTACGAATAATTAATTTAGTAAATAAAAGTGTTATACAATCGAATATGCCAATTTTTGTGATTAAGCAAATCTTATAAACCCATTAAAGTAGGTAAACAAGATAAGAAAAAAGTGTTGATCCTAGGGCTCAACGATGATGTGAAAACGTATCCTACTAGGTGAAAAAGTCGGCTTCCAAAAATTATTATAGGAAATTTATATCACATAATAATTTTTTTCTAAATTTTCACATATTAAAACAAGGCAATTTTTTTATATTTTAAATTTATTAACAAATTATAATATTAAAGATCTAGCCGTTAGAAAACGTTATATTCATATACAATGTTAAATTCCCGTTTAAAACACGAATGCAGATGATTGCCGACTGTCACATAGCCGATCGTTACCATAGAAATGTGACATTCTAATCTGAAATTTTATTTCACTCT
This sequence comes from Nineta flava, assembly GCA_963920215.1. Taxonomy (NCBI): domain Eukaryota; kingdom Metazoa; phylum Arthropoda; class Insecta; order Neuroptera; family Chrysopidae; genus Nineta; species Nineta flava. Next base: position 94,707,230 of record OY986042.1, read on the forward strand.
CCATGTGAAATCATTCTTGCATAACCTCGCTATAAACGTTTTCACATCAAAAACAGGTAAAGTAATGTATGACTCTTTACAGGAAGCACACGGTAATATGAAGAAATCAGATCGGATGCTTTATAAAAATAATGTTTTGATTACGCAATGTTTTTGAACTTGAAAGGAGGATATTTACTTTCAATATTTCATACTTTATGAAATTTTATCTACATTTTTGCATATACAATTGATTGCTTGTATACAGAGTCTCAATCAAAATAATAGTATCAATTTTAAATAAATCGAAATATGAAATTGAAAAATTTAATAAATCCACGACGAACACTATAGTCCACAGTACAGCACGGTTTTTTTAATGATTAGTAACAGGTTAAATTTTTGTCAGTAGCTTTCTTTCGACAAGACGCCCAACTTTTCTCTCGCGAAAATTCTCGATTATAGTGACTAGCGAAGCGCGTAAGAGAGTAGCTTGTTTGTTTGACGATAGCAAAAATTTTATCAGTAACAGTTAATTTGTTAGTTCAATTGAGAGATAATGTAATAAAGACTTCAAAAAAACTTGTGTCCCACAAAATGGATGGTGTGACAGGCAGGTTCCCCACCCCCAACATGTTCAAATAACGGAGTATACATAGTTATTAGTAACAAGCTAATTTTTATGCTGTTAATTAATAAGGGTATGTATAATTTGATGGCCACCTTGTCCTACAAATTCAGTGGTTCAATTTCCCAGTTCTACGCTCTGAACATGTCAATGTAAAATTTTCATTTATAAATTAGAAAAATGTTTTCTTATTTCAATGACACACACAACGTTTATACATATTATAGGTTTCGTTTCTTCAACCTTTTGTTCATAAAAGACTACTAATATTGTTTTTATCGTGAATACACTCAATCGCGCCAAGTAACGATTATTTAAGTAGCGCCAAGTAATAACTATGTATACCCTGTTATTTGAACATATTGAGGGTGGGGAGACCTACCTGTCACACAATCCATTTTGTGGGACACAAGTTTTTTTGAAGTCTTTATTACATTCTCTCTCAATTTAACTAACAAATTAACTGTTACTGATAAAATTTTTGCTATCGTCAAACAAACAAGTTTCTCTCTTACGCACTTCGTTAGTCACTATCATCGAGAATTTTCGCGAGAGAAAAGTTGGGCGTCTCGCCGAAAGGAACTACTGACAAAAATTTAACCGGTTACTAATCATTAAAAAAAAACGTGCTGTACTGTGGACTACTATAATTTAGTATGTATTAAAAATTAAATCTTCTAAGCTATCATGAAAATTTGCATTAGCCAACCTGCGTGAACTATTACGTCTAATTATCACGACAGCTAATTAAAATATGCATGTTATTGTGGTATACAATTGAATTAACAGATCTGTTTATTAAAACAATGCCATAAATATTATTCACGCAATTCAAGGGCTATACAATTAATATAAAATTTAATGACATGCTAGTCAATATAGTAAACGGTTATTCTTTCATACTTATATCTTCGTAACCTTAATAGAAATTTACATTAGTATTATAGTATGACGCCTAAGTATATCTAGACAAATAATAATATAAAATTTCAAATTCCGTCCACTGCCTAGATCAGTTTTTGTATTATAAATACGTATTTCGACTACAAAGTAGTCATCATCAGTATAAATTAGTTAGTCGTAATTTACTATTTGACAATTAGAAATAGATTGTAAAATCGAAATCAATAGACAAAAATAAAAATAAATAAAAAATTAAACAAAATAAATTAAAATATAATATATTTTATTGAAATTACATTTGTTAAAATTACTTTCATTCAATTTACTCTTGTTAACATCACTCTTATTAAAATTACTCTTATATTGTCTCAGGATATGTTATTCGTTGCTAATTTTAACAAGAGTAATTTCAATAAAATTTATTATATTTTAATTTATTTTGTTTAATTTTTATTTTTGTCTATTGATTTCGATTTTCTATCTATTTCTAATTGCCAAAGAGTAAATTACGAATAGCTAATTTATACTGATGATGACTACTTTGTAGTCAAAATACGTATTTATAATACAAAAACTGATCTAGGCATTGTAAGCGAATTTGAAATTTTATTTCAAAAAACCTAGAGTTCTCATTAATTATCATTTGATAATCTAATATTTAAATAATAATATGTACATTATTTCTGTCTCTTATTTCTGTCAATTATTTTGATAATATTTTTAGTTCAAATTTTAGATCAATGGATTTAGGTAAAGAACTAATTGCCTTCACTTCGTGACAGTTGATTCTGGTGTCAAGAATCGAATTGTCATCCTATATACAGTATAATGTTGTTTATTTGATATTAAAGACATAATATTAAAATACAGCAATAAAATGAATTTTTATATGATATTGTATGAAAATTATAATCGCTGATTCACATATACATTGATAAAATAATATTGCAGATAAACTTTCCATCAGATTCTTATTACAATAATAAAATGTTTGGTTATTAATAAAATATTTAATTTTATTTTTAACATCAGGTCCGGATTTATGATGAATGGATTGCAAATAGTACCTACCTACGTATAGTGCAAATAGTTAACTTTTGTTCCTCGATAAGTTTGAACTAAGAAAATCTATTTAACTAAAATATATATTTATCAGATTTTTAGCAAAAACAATCATTAATGTGTCTACTAAAATTATAAAAAACATAAATCGTAATATGCGTTAAAAAGTCAAGTTTATAATCGCCATAATTTACTTGGAGTCTTTTTATTTTGCCCTAGTCCAGGGATCGGCAAACTTTTTAGACAAAGAGCCTGATGCCGGAAAAATATCGATTTTTCGGAAGCTCATAGAGCCTCAGTTTTCTGTTTCAGGTTTTTCACTGTATACCAAATTTGAATGGGACAAAAAAACGACAATAAACAATATGCAATATTGCAATGTCTTCCCCGCGAGTTTGCCCTTTGAGTGGCAGTCCTAGCAATTTTTCTTTAGGTGAAATAAATCTTACATATAACGCAACTTCCGCTGTATCTTTTACATCGCCAAACTCGTCCACAGCAATTGATATTGCCGAAGTCAGTTTTATGTCATATACCTGTGTCATATCTAGGCCATTTTGGTACTTCGATCTTCTCTTTGATTTTTTTAATAATTTCATTTTTATTTTTGAAATCATTAAAGAGATCTTCAGAGCCACAACTGACCCTTCAAAGAGCCGTATGCGCTCGCGAGCCGCGGTTTGCCGACCCATGCCCTAGTCGAACAAAAGTCTAAAGTCTTTATTTAAATTGATAGGTAAAATCGTGTTCCATGGATACACTTAAACCCAGTTATCTATACGCGAATCTTGGTAAGCGTTACACCTCTGGTGGTAACTAAAACCAAAAAACGAAATAAATTTAATAATGTTTCGATCTTGTTCAGTACCGTTCTGTTCACCAATAAAAGAAAAAAACCAGAAATTTCGTTTCATTATTTTCTAAACTAGATAAAGAAAAAATATTCATTGAAAATAAGTTGGGATGTAAATCTCTAAAAAATAGACACAAAGCGTAGAAATTGAAAATTGATAAACATATTAGCAAAAACCTAAAATGTCGAATTTGTATACAGTGGCAATTGAATACTTACGGACACAAAATTATTGAACATATCAAGTACAAAAATTTACTAAAATCGCTACAAAATAACAAAATATTAAAAAAAACACAAAGGTGCAAGTTATATTTAGAAACAGTGGCTCTAAATTTGGTTAATTTATTGGTGGCTAATCGCGGCTAATCGTCAAAAATCTTACCATTTTCAAAAGTTTCGCGTATATGGAGGCTGTATACCGTTTAAAATATTTTTAAAAGAAAGTTAAATTTCCAAATGCCAATTGTTCCGTCCCTGTAGAGCAATAACATTTATAGTAAACTATGGTTTCTTAATTCACCACAAAAATAAATGATATTAATTACAATTTTATTATTTGTTCCTCGTACAGATGATTCAAAAATCACTATACTCAACTCAGCGTACAGAGTCCAACATTTAAAAACAAATTAAAAAACTTATCGAAAAAATATGAGACTAAAATAGATTGGTTTAATTTCACAATTTCCTTCTCGTATCGTTTAGCAAAAAATATTTAAAAAAAAAAACAACCCAAATTATCGACATGATAGACTCTGTACTTTGAGTAAAGTATACACTTTTATACCGATGTGAGGAACTAAATCGTGCCTAAGACGGATACTTATTAATGAAACTTGAAGTATAATAATAATAATTTAATAATAAGAAGTCTGTTACAAAACCCATAGTTGGGCAAAGGCTTCCCCTAAATGTCACCAGCTCGGTTTAAGGCCTATTGTATCCATCGGCAACCAGCAAATAAAAAATTTCGTCTTTCCATCTCTTAATCTGACTACTTATATTTCTTTTACCGAACTTAGATGTCCACATGGTATGTAAGAAATCCTGAAGGGTTTGTATGTTTGAAAGTGCTAATCTCAGGAGCTATCAATGCGAAATTCTCTTTGCGTTGGATTATCCGTTTATTGAGGAAAGTTATAAGCATGGCAGCTACGCTAAAAACTTAACATTTAAACGGTGCGAGGTAGAGAAAGTCTTTAAATATAAAAAATGTTTATCTAATAAAACCAAACAACTTTTAATTGAAAAATTTTTTCAACTCAACAAATAGTTTAGGCACTTAATTTCAGTACGAATCCTGTGCGGGCAACTAGTTACTTATAAAATGGTCCACTTATAAATCTATACTAATATTATTAAGAGGAAAGATTTGATTGTTTGTTTGCATTGAATAGGCTCCGAAACTACTGTACCGATTTAAGAAATTTTTTCACCGTTGGGAAGCTACACTATTCCCGGGTGGTATAGGCTATATTATATTTTCAAAAAAATTAGGGAAACTCCAATAATGTAACCCGATGTGTAAAAAGGTGGAGGTTCTGGGAAGCCAAATAACATTTTAATTCTGGTAGCGGAAGTGCCGGTAAAAATTAATAAATTTGAATAATTCAGTAGTACGCTATCGATACCAAAAGTGCCGGAGCAAATCTTGGAGTTCCACGGGCAACGCCGGGGAATTCAGCTAGTCATCTATAAAGTAACTTTCAATTCACTTACATTAAAAATTTACCTCTCTTAGTTGACAAAAAAATAATACAGCTTGCAATATTTTTTTTCGTTACTGACATAAACTGTAAATTTCTCCTTAAGGAGGTTCTGTAATAAACTTTTCTTCGTGCAGATATATATAATTCCTTTTTATGAGAAGCTAATTTTTGTATTTCTTTTTTTTCTAGTTTATAAAGATTTTGTAACAAGATGTGGATCATGTCAACCAGGGAAATTTGTAACACGAACAATACCAGTCTTAGATTGGTTAGTGAACTACAATTGGAAAAGAAATTTAGCCGCAGATATAATTACTGGTTTAACGATAGCCATAATGCATATACCACAAGGTATGGCATATGCATTGTTAGGTAATGTCCCACCTGTGGTGGGTTTATATATGGCTGTATTTCCAGTATTTATTTATTTTGTATTTGGTACTTCAAGACATATCTCTATGGGTGAGTTATTTTATCTTAAGATATTTTTTTATAACTGAAAATTAAATAGGATTAGCAGGGTGCCCGATTGGATTTCCCATCGGCAACATCCCAGGAATCATCCGACTTTTCTCAAATATAAAAAGCCTAAATACAAACTTCCACGTTTCTAAATTCAAAATTCACACACTTCCCATGCAAACTTTCGTCCCGTATTTTACCCCCTTAGAGGGATGAATTTCCAAAAACACTGATAGCATACAATTGACTTTTATTTATAAACAGAAGCCTAAATACCAATTTCCATATTACTAACTTCAAAAAAGAATTTAGAAACTTCCACGTTTCTAAATTCAAAATTCACACACTTCCCATATAAACTTTCCTTCCTTATTTAACCTTTAAGAATTTTCAAAAATTTTAATTCTCAACCAAATCATATAAGGAACTCCTGTGCAAAGTTTCATGCTTCCAGACTCAACGGTTTAGGCTGTGCGTTTTTTGGCAGTGAGTTTGTGGATTTTTATTAAGTAGATATACTTGGTTGTCAATCAAACACTACGTGACAAATTTTCTTCCTTTTTTATAGCTTTTTTTTTTAGTCCGTCACATGTTTTTTTCTCAGAGACTAAATATTTAAATTTGGTATAGATGTAAGATTATTGTGTGGGGAGTCAATTAAAAGCTTCTTAAAGCACCATTTCAAAAATTTATTTCTTTTCTTTTCCAAAAAAAAAATGTTTATATTTTTCTAGGTACATTTGCTGTTGTCTGTTTAATGACAGGAAAAGTAGTTAGTAACTATGCAACACCTGAAAGTAGTAGCTTATTTGCGAATAGTACAATTTTGGTACAGGATCCGCAACCTTTATATACGCCAATAGAAGTGGGATCAAGTGTATGCCTAATGACAGGTATCATATTTGTAAGTATACATAAATTATACAGCTTGCATACAAAAATTCTGAGTATAGAAAAAAATTAGTAAAAGCATAAGTGGGAATGCTTAAATTGTTGGAGTATCTTTTATTGAATGTCTACATTTCTTTGTAAACAAATAGCCAAAATACAAATTTGCATATCTCTAACTTATATATAACGATTTATATTGTGATATTGTAGTTTATAGTTTCCATAAAAATGTCATCAACAAAATTTTAATAAAAAAATGACATTTCCAACTGGAAAAACATGATTATTTGATATAAATTCCCTTTGCTCGTGGAAATAAGACTAAAAAACAAAATATAAAATTTAGATTAAAAACAAAAAAACATGGTTTTATTGCAATACGAACTAAAAAAGGCAAAATAATTTAAAATAGAATAGAATAAAAAGATTGACAACAAAATTAATAATGTTAAAAAAAAGCATAAGCTCTACTTACGTCTTCATAATGGCTCTACCTTTATAAGTAGAGAGCACCCCATGCTTTTGTTTACATTAAAGTTAATTTTGTTGTCAATCTCTTCATTCTATTCTATTTTAAATTAGTTTTCATTTTTTAGTTCATATTCCAATAAAAAAGCAGGTTTTTTTAGTTTTTTTAAACTCTTAATTTTATTTATATGTTAAATACATGCTTATACTGTAATTCATATAATCAGTGTTTTTGTGTACGCACTGTAAAAAATTGAACAACGTTGCATTAATTTTATTTGAATGATAACAGATATATATAGCTTATACGCAATGAATTTGCCTATACAAAACGATTTACTATATTGCAAAGTCAATAATTCTAACAACGGTAAGCTCTTTGGGGAAAACATTTCCAGAAATCAAAGAACAGTAAAGGCTATGTCAAGAAATATACTTAAACATGTAAAATAGCATATTGCAATAAAACCTGCCAAATCAGATACGACATTTAATTTTAATTTAACTATAATTGTGGCCGATAGAGAGTAATTTATATATTCTAAGGAAATTTGCTAAGTTCCTGCGTAACGATTTATTTTTCTTATCAAATTGCCAGAAAACCATTTTGAATTTGTAAATCCATTTGAAATATACATTTTCTGTTTTGCGTTTTAAATACATTCCCTTTAGTCCATTTACCTTTATCATTTTAAATGTATTTTAAACAACATTTAACCATTTCCATTTTATATGAAACAAATAAAGAAACGTTGATTTGTTAACAAAAATAATAAAATGAATAAAAATTTCTTGTTACAGTTCATAATGTACGTATTTCGATTGGGAATTATAAGCACATTACTTTCGGAAACATTAGTTAACGGATTTATTACGGGGGCTGCAGTTCAAGTTGTTGCATCACAAATAAAAGACTTTTTCGGTATTAAAATACCACCAACTAATGGAATGTTCACCGTAGTCCATGTAAGTAGATATATAAGAAATTTTATATACGCCAAGTGTTACTAATATGGTTACATTTGTTTTTCTTCCAGACTTTTCTACACTTAATTACGGGAATAACAACAATTAATACAACTGCAACAATTATTTCATTAATAACAGTCATTGTTTTAATGTTTAATAACGAAATACTTAAGGTAAGAATGATTATTCTAATAAACACAATTTGTTGGGAATGGAAATTCCCTGGAATGGGTAGTTTATCGATATTAGAAGTTTATTATGATATAAAGTGGACCACCAATATGCCGTGATTTTATTTTGCATAAAATCATAGCAAAGAAATCTCAATGTATTTTAATAGTATGAAACAAGTGAAAATAACTAACTGAGATAATTACTTAAATACCCGGTATATACTGAATTTATGTAAAAAGTTTATGACAAAAGTTGTTTATTTTTAAAAAAGGAACATTTTTTATCATTACATATTTGTTCTATCTCTTACGGCTTCAAAGTTGGGCAGTTTTGCCCAAATATGGTCCGATTTTGCCCATTCGAAGTTGACTTTACTTTTTAGCTCTAGAACACACATCCAAAATTACATCTCGCAATCTCTTCTCGTTTTGCGGAAATGGACTAATTAGGTCATTTTATGAACACCTATATCAATTTTTTTCTGCGATCAATATATTCAACCGTTACAAAGTCGGGACTAAAGTTAATATACCCTGGTATATATTATATACCGGGTATATAAAAGCACCCAATGATAGACCCAACGAAAAAATGTGTTCAAATCATTTTTTTGGTTCTATACCTACTTCTATAGACCACAAAAGTAGCGCTCATTTTTCAAAATTTTGTAGTTGTTATAAGTTTGAAGCCTATGTGTGTCAGTCTGCATGTCTGTGGTATCGTAGCTCTCAAACGCGTGGACCGATTTTAATGTTCTAAGCTATGTGTGATAAAAATCTGTTCAGTCGTTTGAAGATTATCAGTTTTTTTCCAAAAGGATGTTCTTCCAACGGGACGTTCTAATTATGTTTCATATTATTGCGTTGGGGGTTTTTTAAATTTTAATTTCACTTGTTGAGGAAATGTGTTTTAATATCTTATACGAATTTATTTTAGCCATGGATTAGTAAACGTTCAATAATTCCAATTCCAATCGAATTAATAGCCGTTGTTGTTGGTACACTTGCCTCAGTTTATTGTGAATTACCAGAAACATATGGTATTGCAGTTGTGGGTAAAATTCCCACTGGGTGAGTAGATTATACATTGGGGACTTTGCAATAACCCACCAGACCGACCATATTTACAATATGCCGTCCTAGACAAAGGCCTAATACGGCAGTTTCGAGAAATAATACAGCAAAATAAAAAATATATAAAATTATATTCCTGTTAGACCAATTAGGAACAACAGTTTAGAGTCTGGGACTCAGATATGATGTGAAAACCTAAACTTTAAGGTCGTATTTATTGTGAGCAATGTGATTGGTTGACAAACACCAATGGATATCACCTATCTTAACAATGCCGATGATTGCCGATTGTCATCGATTGTGAATAATCTTAAATTTCACTTCACTCACCATATAAAATCTTTTATAGTCTCGCAATAATTGTTTTCACATCAAAAAAATACAAAATTCCACAACAAAAGATTATCTTTCTACACCCTGGCGGAAAATAATTATCTTCAAAAACTGAGAATATTTAAGAATAATTCTTTTAAAACTCTGAATTAAACTTCTGAAAGACTTATTTATATGAAAAACTCTGAAAAAATAAAATAAATGTTTTATAAATGATTTAAAGACAGAAAACATATAATATTTTAGACTCCAGAAGAGTTATTCAGACTAAATAATAGTAATTCAAACTTTTTGAGAGAACTAATTAACATAACAAATACTATTTTAATAATAAATTATCAAAATAGTATGTTATGTATTCAACACTTTATACATAACAGTGTCGTGGCTTAATTAGTTAAAGCGCCTGTCTAGTAAACAGGAGATGGTGAGTTGGAATTTCGCCGGGGCGAGTTGTTATATTTTATTTAATTAGTTCTCCGAAAAAGTGTGAATTACTATTATTAAGTCTGAATAACTCTTCTGGCAGAGTCCAAAATATTATATGTTTTCTGTCTTTAAATCATTTATAAAACATTTATTTAATTTTTTCTGAGATTTTCAGAAAAATAAGACTTTCAGAAGTTTTATTCAGAGTTTTAAGAGAATTATTCTTAATTATTCTCAGTTTTTGAAGAGAATTATGTCTACCAGGGCAGCGGTGGCAAAAATTAAACGACCTTCTGCGCCACAATAAATATTTAAATGCGCCACTGAAATTAGATTTAAACTAAAGATAATTTTTATCTATAAATACATTTTTAGGTTACCTGTTCCCGAATTACCTCGTGTGGATTTGTTAAGCAGTATTATGTTTGATAGTTTTACAATTGCCATTGTGAGCTACACAATATCACTATCGATGGCATTAATATTTGCACAACAATTAACATACGAAGTGGATGCAAATCAGGAACTGTTAGCAATGGGTTTGAGTAATATATTTGGATCATTCTTCTCATGTTTACCACTTTCTGCGTCGATATCACGTTCAACAATTCAAAAGAATGTGGGTGGCAAAACACAATTAGCATCAGTATTTTCATGTGTTATACTTGTCATTGTACTTTTATGGATTGCACCATTTTTTGAAGCTTTACCAAAGGTATGCAACAAATTTTTGATGAATTTTTCTATACGATTATTAATTAAATGACAAATTAAGTAAACGCTAGCCACCTCCGTAACTGCAAGGCAGTCAAAAAAGTGTGTGTGTACACTTATGTACGCACATTAGAAGTTATACTTCTTTTTAAATAATTTATTAAAATACTATTAAATAAGGTCAAGACACAAAAGTTTAATAAAATTATTTAGTAGTGGAAAAACTACAATAGAAAAATAATATATTGTATCTAAAATCAATGATTCTACATTTTATCATGGTAGAACAGAACCAGCGTCACTTCTTACGTTAAAATTACAGTATGACATTAAATCCATTATTTACATTAGAATCAGAGTTAGTGAAATTTATCAAGACGAGGCCAGGTTTATCAATATATTCATTTAATATTCAATATCTACGAGCCCATAAAAATGATACCGTTGATAGTATGGCTCGTAATTTAATATTCTTCTTTTATCAGAAACGTAGAGTAATAATGATGAAGACATTCCTGTACCTAATTTCAAATGTATAGTCAAATTTAAATGTTCTAATGTAAGAGCTGGCCGTGCAGCTATTTACCAAAATAATATCGTTCATTCATCTTTCGTTCTATAATGTATAATATTGTCTTGTATTTCAATATGTAAAAATTATTGTCCACTGAAGAGTGGGGTCACTTATGTGACAGACTTACTTGTTATCTAAAGATTATTAAAATAATCAAAGAGAACTCTAGGTTTTTTGAAATTACATTTAAAATTTTGCCCCATTTCCTAGAGCATTTATTTGTATTTTATAAATACGTATTTCGACTACAATGTAGTCATCATCAGTATATAGTACAGTAGATATGTTGCTTGATGCTAATTTTATCTGTTTCGTTAAGCATCTAATACATGTGTATATGAGTGGGGTCACTTATGTAACAGACTTACTTGTTATCTGTTTCGTTAAGCATCTAATGCATGTGTATATAAATTTAGTCCTTTTACTGTATGACACACATTTTTTACTGAATGTCTCCGAAACACTGTCCAATAGAGCAGGATAGAAATCATTGTTACATCGATCGAGTGTTAGGTATATCAGCGATTCGTTACATGCTGAAAATACACTCTGATCGAATTATTATAACGCGCCAAAAGAAGTATAACTTTAAAAAATTAAAACATGTAAACAGAAATTAATATTTTTAATTTGTTTTCAGTGTGTATTGGCCAGTATTATTATAGTTGCATTAAAATCAATGTTAATGCAGGCAACTGAACTGGTACGATTTTGGAAATTAAGTAAATTTGATGCAACTATCTGGATTATAACATTTGTGTCATGTGTTGTATTGGATATTGATATTGGATTATTAATTGGTGTTATTATCTCATTGATGGTCATTTTTATTCAAGGAATTAAACCGTACACATGTTTATTGGGTGCTGTTCCTGATACCGATTTATATTTGGACATGAATCGATACAAAGGCGTAAGTAGAAGAAAAAGTAGCCTTTCTGGGTGTATTCGTTTTGGGCTCTTACACGCTTTCAGCGCCACAAAGCTCGTTGTTTTTATTGTATTCAAATTGTGATTTTTGAATGTTTTTAAATCATGTTTTTCTGAACAAACAAAAAAAACCACATAACATACAAAATCATACTATAAAAAAATCTACATTACCAAGATACTTGATCAAATTCTCAGTTTAGGAGGTTTTGTTTTGATACCGCTTGAAAAACAGCTAAACTGTTTTCATCCGCCTTATTGAGTATTGATGTCAACGGACGCTTACACTTACTTATAATGCCAAAACGAACGTCATTTTCAAGAATAGAGTAAGCCAACAGGAACACCAATAATTGGCGCGTCAGCGCCCAAAACGAATACAGCCTTTATGTGGCATATATTCTATTAGCACCTCTTAAGGACGTTCGAAAGAGTCATTTTACAGGGAAAGACGTAAGGGGGGTATCAGATTAATGTATACGTTGAAACTAGATTTAAATATTCTATGTTATTTGGTAAATAATAAAACTCGTGTGTCGTAATGTTTCTTTTATTTTAAATAAAAAAGTAAAATCGTGTGTTTTGCTTCTCTAAAATGATAAAATTACATATATAATTACCTTCCAAAATATATTTGAACATACCTTCGTCTTTGGCTCAAATTAATCCTTGTTTATTTAACAACAATTTACATAGTTTTATAAAAACTTCTCTGCATTTTAAACTATGTTTTATTCGATTATAAAGATTAAATTTGTAATTTCTCCATAAGACCCCATGTTAAAAGTATGATTTTCAATATGGAAAAAAACGAAAAAATGCATTTGAACTAACATTTTGAAGTATACCAATGAATTCGTATTGACTTTAGTTATAACATATTTTATTTATAGAAACTTCTCTGCATTTTTTTTTCTCTTTCGAACGTCCTTAATAGACCAAAATTAAAGATATAATGTTTTAAAGAATTAATTGTACTTTTATGAACGCCTAATATTTTGCAACTGTTGTACCGTAATAGGTAAGATGGAATCTTCTCCACAAATCTTTAGAAACGATGTTCGATCCTAAAATAGCCCTAACACAATTCATCGTTCATCTTTGTAGTGAATGCCAGAATTGCCTAGTTTCCCTCGCATATTTCTAGTACATCCTGGACATATTTTTCAAATTATTTTGCTATTTTTACAGACTACAAATATACCTGGTGTCAAAATATTCCATTATTCTGGTCAATTAAATTTTGCATCCCGAGCATACTTTAAATCTGAATTATATCGACAAATTAATTTGAATCCACAAAATGAGCTATTACGACGTAAAAAAATGGATAAATTAAAGGAAAAATTAAATTATACAACACAAACATTAACTGGATTGGAGAATAATAATATGGAGAAAAAACAGAAAGCAATACAAATGCCTATTTCAAAAATTTATTATCTAATTATTGATTTTTCGGCATTAAGTTATATTGATCCGTCGGGTGTTGCCACTGTTGTTGGAATTTGTGAAGAATTTAATAAAATTGGCGTTACCGTTTTAATTGCTGGTTGTTCAGGTAAAATGATATTTTTTTCTTAAATTTAATTTATAAAACCATCTACTCTTATTTCGAGATGTGCTCACGTAAATCTGTAGATAACGATTGACGTGAAAACATCTATTCGCTCGTTACACTGGTGGTCGGTCAGTCGAACATTTTTGGGAACAAAATACCGTCAGATTCAATCTCTAATAACTCCGAGACTAATAATGTATTGACAATGGTTGAACCCACAACAGATACATGATTTCTTTACGTATCTTTCACGCTATATTTGTTTTACATTTGACGTCATCGTACCAGTGTATGCGCATCCGCAAGAATGGTTACGAATTAGCTTTGTGTAAAGTTATAAATTGGTGTGGTATGAAAATGCCTTTACCTAGAACATTGATTCGAGTGTCATTGTGAAGACATTTCGGAGTTCTACTAAGACGTAAAGTGAGACACTAAAAAAATTTGCTGGTATATAAGTGGAAATCGGTATTAAAATAAAAATTAACAACAAAATTGAAGATTTTGTTTCGTGAGATTTGTAAATAAGCTTGAAATTACGGAAAATGAACATAAAAATAAAGCTCACGTTGAAAGAAATAGAACGAGGAAATGTAAAAGCGGCGCAAAGCAATTATATATCTGGCCCATCGGCCCAACGACAGTCCAAACTTCTACGGATCATGTGCAGGACGTTTTCACGAAAAATATGCCTCGCGGACCCGAACTGTGAATTGCCTTTCTTCTATTTAGTATTTTTTAACGACAGATTTTGCTCAATTTTTTTTCACAGGCTAAAATAACGTTTTCTAATAAATCCCGAAGTTTCAGAATTTTTGAGCGTTTAGAACGCGAGGTAATTAATAGCAAAGTAATCATTCTCTCTTACTCTATTATCTGTTGTATTAAAAAAAATACTCGACAGAATTTAAAAAAAAACAACTAGGATTAAAGATAAATATTTATTTAATAAATTTTTTTTAAATGCGTTTTCCAAATATAAAAGTTTAAAATTTTTTTTATTTCAAAATTACATTAAATTGTACATATGCATTTGAACTATAAGTAAAGTAAAAAAATAATTGCATATTCTTGTGTCAATTTTAGTTCACCTAAGCAAAAATTTTTAAATATATATGTACAATTATTGTTATTTTTGGAGTCGGTGTCAGCATAGAGAAATTCACATAACTTTTGACACCGCCTACAAAAATAACAATAATTATACATATATATTTAAAAATTTTTGCTTAGGTGAACTAAAATTGACACAAGAATATGCAATTATTTTTTTACTTTTTAGTACATTTTTTGTTATAGAATATTTGATTTTTGAAGTCGGGTTTCCATTTTGTCAAAATAGGTTTTATTCACAACTTTTTGACAATATTGTATGAAGACAACTACCTTAATAAAAATTTTCAACAATGAATTTTTGTTTTCAGGTCCAGTATATGAAAGATTTGTAAAATGCACAACATTTGAAAAAAGGGAATGTACATTATTAAAAGTGTTTCCAACCGTTCATGATGCTGTACAAAGTATAAAGCCAATAGGTAAATTATTAATGCAAGACCACGAAAATGATATTAATATTATTAATTTATGATCATGGTTTTAATAATAATTAATTATATTTTTAATTAGATAGTTACTTGTACATTATTTTTATTAATTTAATTTATTGATGAATGATGAAAGAGAAAAAAACAAACTATATATAGTGTGATAATAATTATAATAATTAAAACAATAAATAAAATGTAATTATTTTTGTATTATCTTTTAATCTATGTAAATTTAAGTATTATACGTTTTATTATTCAAAACTTTCAATTTTAAAAATATTCTTAAACTTGTTTTGTTATTGTTTAGATCCTATTGTTTATATTCTGACAGTCTAAGGTACTGTCTCGCCTAACAAGGCCCAGCTCCTAATAAAGCCCAGTTATGAAAAGTCTTTATTGTATGTAACAGGGATGTTGCGGATATTCGCATCCACAATTGCGGAGCTTTCGCGTTAATTTTAGAATCAGCATCCGAAATAATCAATGCGGAGCTTTTGCAGATGCAGATGTTGCTTGTTTTGTTTAGCATTTCTGATTGTAAATAAATCACAACATTGTTGACGCTTAAGTATACACAAATAAATATATATGAATAATAACTTCGAGAGAAGTAATACTGTCTAAATAAATAAAAATAAGAATGATATGAAAGGGTTGACTGTTACGTCACAGTCGTCTTTAGTGTAGCGGAAGCATACTGGACTAGATATCCAGAGGCCCGAGGTCCGATTCCTGGTTGACGAGTTAATTTTTTCATATATGGATATGGATGTTTCTTTATTTTTTTCAACAATTTACATAATTGTTTGAGTATTTTGCACATACTCGTATATGCGATACGCCTATGTGTACTGACTAACTTCATACAGTACCACACGGCCAGCCAGTAATAACTAATATTTAACATTGATTCTCTATTGGAAAAGCTGTCCAACACACACGGTATATGATTTTGCATAAATAATCTATTTGACAAGTGAACCAACAATGCCACCAACGACGCAAAGTGTGGTTTAGTCTTAAATCTCAGTGTAAAATATGCCATAAAATATACTCTCGCAAGGGCCGTACAACCGCGTCTTTGAGGAATCATATAAAATCGATGCACCCGGAGCAGTTTAGTCTGTTTAGGGCGGGATTAATCTATGAACGTCTGCAAAACAGGATGGAACCTGAAATGGCGGCAACTTCTGCGGATGTCAAACATTTCGCATCCGCAACATCCCTGGTATGTAATTGATTAATTTGATTAATTAATTCAAAATATGCAAAAAGACAAAAATGCAATACTTTTAGCCAAATGTGTTTTCGACAGTAAATCCATGTGATATATCAATAAGCACTCTGTTCATTGATTAATGACTTTTTTGAAATTTTATATGAATAAAGTGGTGATTTTTTGTGTGTTTACTATTAGATCTTAAGGTAGTACCACAGATACCACAAGGGTCAAAAGTGTGCTATGTGTGATTTGACCTCAGTGTATTTATATTTGGCAACGCCGCGCAAAAATAAGAGAGATAGTTATAATAAAACTTGTGCGCAAGCATCAATGAGTTACATGTGTGTTTACTAAAATGTCTGAGTCAAAATTATTAATATTTCATTGCAAAGACTTTATGTGATAAATGAAACTGTATTAATAAAAATTACTTTATATGTTTTGTAATAAAAAAAATGTGTATATCATTGATATCCCCACATACCGCATTCGAGGTATGTTTGAATTTTGCGTGCGTCATAACCTCTTTGATGGCGTTGCCACATGTGATTAGCATAGTATATTTTTCGAAATTATTTCCTAATTACTCTTATCACACTCTCTGAACCTCGATTTGTGAGTAACCAAAATGTTCGAAAATTTTTTTTCTTTTTGTTGATACCACTTTCATTGTAATTTGAACGGTATTTCTCTTAAGGATCAATGGTAAAGGCAAAAAAAATTTTATATTAATATCTTTTTTCTGGTTCTCTGCAGCTCTTCAAAAATTTAACTGCTTCATTATCTTATTATAATGTATTATTATGCCAAGTTTCATTAAATTATGAACTGTAGTTCTATAACCGAGGGTACTACCTTAATATCTAAGCTTGTCATCATTGGAAAAGCAAGCCGATTTTTATTTATTTCTCTCTTGTTTTTTATCGACATTTTTACTATCTCTTGTGATTGTCCGTAATAAGGGCTCATTGATGTTTCCTAAGCAGACCCGGCCTTATTTAAAATATTAAATTTAACCTTTTTTAAATAGTTAATTCATTTCAATAAATTTTCCCTTTAATAGCATGTTTTATACAAAAATGTTGGATTAATTAAAATAAGTATTTTATATTCCATGCAAACAAAAACAGTTTCTTAGTTGATTTAGCCAATTTAGTTCCTTCCGTTACCAAACATCGAGAATTAAGTCGAAATACGGCATAGGGTGGTTGGTGATTAAAAATAAAATACTGATTTTGATTTTTTAATAATAGTAAAAAATCAGTAAACAGTAACAAATAAAAAAAAGAATTTTCAAAATCGATTCACAATTGACGGAGAAATCGGTGAACGTACACTCCCGTTCAATAAAATGGATCAATGACATTTGCATATAATTTTGATACCGCTGGTGTGAAGATGTTAATGAACTAAATGACCAATTAAAATGTACACTCCCGTTCAAAAAAAATGAACAGACCTGAACCGAATCAGTCTCTCACAATTTTGAGTATTCTTGTAGTAAATGTTTTTGTTTACATAAATCAAAAATATAAAACTTCCATTTCTTTTTTCACATTTAAAAAATATACTACTTATCTTTGTTTATAAATAAATAATATACAGAGAGTTACAAAAGTGAAGAGTTTTATGAAATGTAAGCAAATTAACATTTCAGATCTGTTCATTTTTTTTTGAACGGCAGTGTACATAAAAAAAATGCATACAGTCTAATATAGAACCTACTCCTATTTTGAAGTCGGTTAATAAAGATATAATGATAATTTTTTGTTTTAATACAGTTTGTATTTTTCACAGATCTAACAAGGCTCAACCTATTTCCGGCTGAAATGTTGTGCGGAGTACAAAAATATTAAATAAGAAAATATATATATTTTAATGACTATTTAGTGAATAATATTTATATATTTTGATTTGTCAAACTTTTGTAATGGGCCGTATTGAGAGTAGGGCTACCAACTCAAAATTTTAGAAAATCCTGAAATTGATCTCAGTCCGGAAATATTCGCTGACTTATGTAATTACTATACAAAAAAAACTCATGCGATGAAGATATTTACAAAAAACGGACAAACTAATTAGCTATTTATGTACGTATACGCAAGCGTAAATATTCAAAATAACGCTCAGTAGCTCACTCTGTGTAAAAAGTTAGTATTGTAACTATATTATGAGCAACTTTCAATAGTGAGAACATAAATAAAAATAAATTTCTCGCAATAATAAATTAAATAATTATTCACAAAGAAATAGGCTTTTCTTTTCAAAAGAATGAAAAAATCCTGAGATAATTTTTTTAATCTGGAGTCCGGATAAAACTTAATTTTTCCGGCGTCTCCGGTCTAAAACTGGAGAGTTGGTAACCCTAATTGAGAGACCCTGTTCCTAAAAGGGCCCACAATCGAGGTTTTTGAAATTATCATTTTTTCATGAATCGTAATAAATTGTGGATAAATAAATAAGATAGATTGATGGTAGAGGCTGTCTTGGATGGGCTACACTTCGACCATAAGTTCCATTGTGATGCCTAAGGATGTGAGGATGTGAATGATGTGGAAGGAAAATTTGTGTATAGACTAGGAATTTGCAGGAAGTGCGGCTGCAGCCGACTATGATAAGAACTATGCCGATATTCATATGGAGTTCGTGAAGGAAACTGCAGAAAACCTTCTCAAGCATAGTCGGTTACTTTGATCTTGTCCAAACGCCGACAGTTTAGTCAATTAACCGCCCCTTTTTTTTTCTTAATATTTGACAAACTGCCGATGTCGGGATTCGAACCCATAACCTCCTAGTTTCCAAGTTGGCATACAGCGCAGACATAACGCCTTAGACCGCTCGGCTACTTGGACTGGTATGCATAAATAAACAAACATTGTTTATAAAAATTATATTTATTTGTATTAATTACCCAATTTTACGTTTTTATATTTTGCAAAAAGTGGACCTTATTAGACACCAGTACCTTATACGGTTTATATATGTTAAAATGATTATGAATCCAAAAATCCGAACCTTACTGAGCGCTCATTGGCTGTCGCAACTGAAATTGTGCACAAATTATTTGTTGTATGAAAAATAGTTGCATACAAAAGTTGTTTAAAGGAAAACGCACCATTTAAAAGTTAGATTTCAATCGTAGCTGCCACATGGCACAGATGCATGAAATACAAATCTTTTATAGCCTACTAAACGAGCTATCTAGCGCAAAACGATTTTTTCAAATCAGACTATTAGTTCCTGAATCGGCCTAGAAAGGGCTACTTGTCCCTCCCCTTCACTACTACTAATACTACATAGTATAGATATTACTAGTTAACGGTGAAAAACCAAAAAGGCAGTACTTAAGTTACTCGCAAAGCATGGTGCTATTTTAAAATTGTATAAGATATGATAGTCAAAAAGACGGCCAATTTTAATAGCCCAGGGTGCCATCTAACCTAAATACACCACTGTGTGTAGAAGAACATTATAGCACCACATCGCCAATTGGGAGTAGTGTAGTGACTCACAATCATATAGCAGATACACATATCTAACCCATCAATATCAACATTGCAATTAAACCTGCGATACAGTACACTTTGTATTTAACACTGTACAATACTAGAAAAAAACCAAACAACAAGACAGAACGATACATTTACGTATACGCGCATATCTTTGTCTCTTTTTATATATTCACCTATAGAAATAGATTAACTTTATAAGTATGTTCTGGAATGCAAAGAATATTCGATGCGATTCTTTCACTTTCTTAGAACGCGTACATTTCAAATATATAAAGTAGGAAAACAGCAGCTCACCAGTTCAGTAACAATTTAACATTCGTTGAAATCAAATAGTTAATACAATTCAAAAGTATAATCTAAAAGTTGTAATTTTTATCCAAAAAGTAGTGAAATAAAGTATTTTCTTTATCACACGCATCCTTTCGCTACAGTAGAAAGCGTGTTGAGTTGAGCGTATTACATCGTACGCAGTGAAAGAAAACCTGTTGCTACTAGGAAAACTCGACTTTGTACACTAATAGTAATATTAACTTAACGTGACAAAGCTAATATTTATACAAAATAGAATATTTAACATCAATAATAAAATTTTGATAGCAATACCATTGAAATAAACTGAATAGTTATCATGAAGTAATCAGTTATTACACTTCTATGAATAGTTAATACTTCTGTGTTGAAACACAAGAAATATTCTTATAATATGTTCATTAAGACCAGGTAAAAATGGAGCAAGCTTTTGTAAATTCAATGACCCAACCATAGACATATAAGAATAGACCACGCTAGCAATGGAAGTATCGTGTAAGTGGATGCGATAGAGGAAAAAAAAGAGAACATTGCTTAAGAAGATTGCTAGCTATCCTTGTCTTGAGCATGTATGAGTATTCTTATATGTCTATAGACACAACACAGTCCATTAACTGTGAATGGGTATGTTTGGGCAAACAAATATGTTAGTATCCTAAGTTAGATACTCAGCATAAAAATAAATTAAGGTCTTAGCGACTGAGTACAGCGCTTTCGACCTGGACAGACTTGCTGACTAAGTAGCCATTTTTGTTTTTGTTTACGTACAGTACATAACTAAACACATTAGGATACTAATAAGATATTTGTTCGCCTAAACATATCCAATGTGTTATCAAATTATTTAAAGTTAAGGAGATAACTTTGTAACCAAAATTTTTTATTTAAATAAAAAGATTTCGTAAAGACAAAAATTATTTATTTATATACATTAATACAGGTTGTATTACAATTGAATTCCACCAACTACCAAAAACCTCAGAACCTTCACAAGGCATGGCCAACGTCAACCAACTCAACCCAGATTCGTGCATAGATTTGTTTTTTTAAATGTTGGCGTGTGTACTTTGTATTTACTATTGAAAACTGACCATTTTGTTCACGACCACTGGTGCTAAAAAAAAAAAACAAATTTAGTGTGCAGTATTATCTTATCTAGGCAATGTACGTGAATGGACAATTTAAAGCAGCGGACAGGAATAAACTTGGAACAACTAATTCGTATAGCACGTCAGAGGGAAATCTGGAAGAGTGTGGTCTCCAACATCCCCTAGGGGGTATGGAACTATTCAATCAATCAATTATCTTATTTACATATAAAAGAGAAAATGTCGAATTGTTTGTAGAAAACTATAAGAGATTGCGAAGACTCCAAAAAACCTGTCAGAAGTTCCAAATTCCAAACCGTTCCAAAGTTGTAGCTGTTTTCCTACCGTTCTATAGAAATATCTACATTAACAAAATTTTGGAACGTAATTATTTGTCAATAAATTGAAAATATAAAAACATTGAGATTTCAAACTGTCAAAATTTAGAAAAAAATAATTATTTGACATAAATAAAAGCACCCACAATGGGTTACTCTTTCCGGTGCACACAATAAACAGCTATGTTTTTAATTCCTACCCTCAGATTAATTCTCAATTGTTTCCAATTGTTCAGCAAAAGTGAGTATGGTGGTTAAACATTACGAACTTTTTGAGAGTTACTCTAAATATATAATTCTAATAGATATCAATTGTTCATAAAAGTGGTAATTTCCCTTCAATACAAAAAATTAATAAAATTTGTCATTTTCCCACGCTTCTCACATGAAAAGTATCATTTTTAACTGCAATCATCTCACTTTGCTGTAGTAAATCTTCAATAGTCCAATTTTTAAGCTCTACGTAAATTTTATTGATCGCGAGACAACTATCTTAAGTGATTAATATGTCTAACATTCAAGATTATCAATTTTATTTAATATCAATTCTCAAACATTAATGTCCTTAAATGAAGGACATATTCTATGATGTTTAATAGCTGCGATCAATTCAAATCACTTGTTACAATTCCGTGAAATTGATTTGTAAATATTTAGTTAAATAATATTTAAATATTCTATTGAACTGTCTGTGCATGTAAAGTTCGCATGTGTATAAAGCCATGCCACATCTAGTAAAATTTAAAGTTTAAATAATAGTTAATGTAATTATTATTCTGCTTATCATATATTTTATAATAATTTGTAACACAATTACTTGTAATTGATAAAAGATCATCAATATTTAGGAACCTAACACTATCTACTAATTGGGTATTCACTTGATATTCACTAATTTTAAAGGCATATTCACAATTCAATGTAATATTAAATTTGAAAAATATTAGTTATACTCACGCTATCTAGGTGAAAAGCTTCACCTGGCACTTATCTGGTTTTCCAGATAACTGATCTGTGAAGCACCCATGTAGAACAATAATCCCCATCTACAACTTTGGAAGAATCCTATTCATAGATTACATTTTATTGATGCCATCAAGATCAAAATAAATGTTTTTATGATGTGATTTTAACCCATTTTAATTAATCTTTTCTGTTCCTGATATTAGTTTGTCGGTTGTCACCTTATTCTCCTATCTAGAATCTTCCGATATGGAAAACTGTTAAACGTAAGTTAAATAAATAAATATAGTGCGATTCGGTCTAAAACTATTAAAATCTGATAAAATTTTTATTTATGAGGACAACATCAAATGTAATAGATTTAAATGCCACCATCAAATTCAATTCTGTTATAGTAAATTCAAGCTTTAGAGCCCATCGATGCAAACATATTCATGTACTGAACGCGTGAACATGTCAAAAAGGATTGGCTTCGTTCTATCGTTTACGTTTTTTATTCATATTATTTTGTTATGAATAATAAATATAACGAATGAAAACAATAAAAATAATAACAAGAACAAATTTAACAATAAAAACTAAAAATAAACATTTAAAAAATCAAACAATCGAGATGATGCTACAATTCGCATAAAAATTAACTGAGACTTGTATTAATTCAGATTTAAAGGTCCACGTTATCAAAAGAACCAATCATATTGCACCATATGATTAGTTAGATCATTTTATGAAAACCTCTACCAAAATTTTAGTTTTTATTAATATTTTCAACCGTTAGAAAGTCGGGGGGACTAAACTAATAATAACCTTGTATATATTATAGAAATATATACCGCATATAATCGTACAAAATCCAAAAAAAATTTGCATTTACTAGAACAATTTTAAATTGTAATGATATTTTGATCAATTATAAAAAGTGTGAATATGGCTTTATAAAAAAACACATGATATAAATTTGATATTTCAAATATTTAAGAATTTTAAAAGACGGAATATTGATATCATTTCTTCCATAATTCCATATAATAGTTTTACTTTAATCTATAAAATATATGACTAAAAAGTGAATCCTTCTAAAAATAATATCTTATCAATTTAAAAATAAAATTTAAAAAATACATTAAACTTATCAATAATACCAATAATTGTTTGCTATTTTTGTGTTCGTTAAATGTGAGTTCATTGAAAAAAAACTGTAAAGAAATTACAAAAAATAAACTACAAAATATATTACAATATTGTTCATTTGTTCAAAAATTACCTGTCATGCTAACAATAATTTTATTAGAAAATGTCATTCATTTTAACAATACGTAATAATATTTTTATATCATTTTTATTTATTTATTATCTGATATTATGAAGTGCACGAAGATGACAACAATTCCTGTAAATCCACGGTAAGTTTTAAAACATCTCCATCAGATTATATAACAAATATTTTCAAACGTGTGTTTTTGCTGAAGGCTTCCATTTGGTGTGCGATTGTCAGAGATATGTACTAATGGAACGTTACATCCTGGTCTACGGGTAATTATATTCATAATTTTTTGCTAATTCATTTTTATGCCATTTTCATTATTTGTAGGATTTATTTTTGAAGGCGTATTTGAATATTGCGAATGATACAATCGTTGAAGATGATAAATGCGATAATTACATGCAGAAAGCATTGAGGTAAGTAATTAGCTGTTTTTAGAGTCAAGGATGAATTCCTATTGATAACTTACCACTTTGATCATGACGTCTGGTGGCAAAAAAGAAACCAAATTTATTGTGTAGTATAATCTTTAAAGAAATATGTTGTATGTTCGAATTGTTTGGAGAAAACTGTCGGAGATAGTGAAATAATGATAAGAAAAGTCTCTGGGTAAATTTTTCTTACGACTCCAGAAAAACTATCAGAAATTCTAAATCGTTCTAAAGATATAGCTGTTTTCTGACCGTTTCAAAGTTATAGCCAGCCTAGATCTCCAATACAGTTTATAGTTTCTATAGAAATACCTGCATTAACTAAATTTTTGTCATAAATTATTTTTCCATAAATTTAAAATATAAAAAATTGACATTTAAAACTGTCAGAATTTAGAAAAAAATAATTATTTGACATAAATAAAAACACACATATTGGATTACTCTTTTTTTACACACAATTGTCAGCCATGTTTTTTAAGCCCCTTCCTCGCAACTAGTTCTCAATTACTAAATTATTTTTTTTCGATTTCTAGTTTTGGCACTGAAGGTCATGGATCTCTGGATGAAAGGCTATTGCTCAAAGAATATCTAGAAAAAGGGTTTTTTATTATTTCGCTTAAAACACCACCAGGATGTCCCATATGGGTAGTTCGACATTTTTTAGGTATAGATGAAATTTTCTAGATATAATATTTTAATAAGGATATATATTACGATTTTTGGAGCAACAAAATTTTAAACTTATACACTTTTAACCTTCGAGCAAAAAGTTCATTTAGTTTAATTGGTCAAAGTCTATAAGAATTCCGAACTTAGTTCGAGTCGCACCGGAGATCGTAATCTTGCCAAATTTTTATTTATGAAATTTTAATTATGATAGGGCGATTACCAAGATCTTTATTATCAGAGTTTGATCCTAACTATTTACATACGCCACGCCATTCATGGGTAGAACTGGCATTCGAATGTCGAAATGGTGTTAAAATGGCAACAACTCAAGGGTTTTGTTTGGATAAATTAAAAATGAAATTAGCAACGTAAGTTAACATTTCGATTCATATTGATTGACATTTTTTTCTCATGTAACCATTAATTTGTCATTTTGCAGGATATTAATACAATTAAAAAAGGGTAACTATCTAGTATTATCTGCATTAATTGGATTAATTCGAAATTTAGGTGCTGGACGAAGTGCAGCCAATACACGGCTAAATAAACGTGTAATATTTACTCTTGTTTGTTATTTTACACAAGCGTTATTCTCACGTCCTTTTCGACCTGGCTGGGCAACAGAAGTAAGCATTTAAATCTATTTTTATTAATTCTTAAAATATAATTTAAATTCTCCTCTCTTTATAAAGTTCTTTTTGAAATATTACTCTCTCTAATTTTTCTGCCCCTAGGATTCGGATAATCATTAACCTAGCACTTCTAGAAACATGTTCTAACGAAGTGAATGTTTCTATTTTAAGAACCTACTGGCTCACCTGAAAAATCTTTTCAGGAAGCATTAAAATTATATGATTTTAGGAACCATTAAAGGTTTCCATTTCCGAGATATGCTCTTCATACCCTTTATTTCTTGGAAACAATTGAATTAATTAGAAGGTTTTTTTATTTATTTTGTATTGAATGGGCCGTTACTTGACGAAACCCATTATAATTAAAAGTTCATATCTTTTTCACTCAGAATAATCCGGGAAATTTTCCTGCATTCAGGGAAAAGTTCTTTTTCGATTGCAACCCTGTTTTCGTTTTTACATATAATATCGTCGAAATGATAGTTCCATTTTTACTGCGTACTTAACATTAACATTAAGGAATTTATGGAAGATTCTTTGCTTGAGCAGTACTATTAAAATATAAAAGACACGCCTTCTATAATATAATAACAGAGTGAGAGAAATACAACTAATACAAAAAGGAGTTATAGTTTAACAGATTTTTTTAAGTTTACTACCAGTCGTGGTAAAAATTTTGGACACTCCAAAAACCAAATCATTATTTGCGATATTGCACTTGGCCATATATAGTTACAGTTCTTAATATTGACTGCACTTTATATTTTTGTTTCAGAGCGACCGTCGATTTTATCCATTAATGTTATTCCTAATATATTATTGGCCTGATATTCGGCACATTATTAGTAAATTAAACAGCCGTTGTTTGGATGAACATCTAACATTAGGAAAGCCACGTATGTGTGATTCCTTACCAATCAAAACCGAATTCTACAAGGATCATTATCGACATCAGCTGGATAACATCGATAGGAAAAAAACATATAGTTTAGATAGTGCAGGTGGACGAACCACCAACTCAAAACAATCATCAATTTCAACATCATCTACATCGACATCGAAACATGTAAACATCGGCGATGAAAAACTAGATAAAATCGAAACATCATCGAATAATCAGTCATCGTTAATAACAGAATCTCATATTCCAGTTTTATACAAATGTTGTAATTGTAAGACAGTAAACCAAATCGATGCGAAACTTTTATTAAACGCTACCAAATCGAATACATTAGCTGATGCCAATACACAATATGAAGAAATCACTAGCGCCTGCAATGAAGATACAAAATCAAAATGTCCCTGCAATATTGAAAATTGTATTAATTTAAATGTAAATGAAACATTTGAACACAACAATATGGCGTTATGTTTATGTTCAAATAATATTTCGACAGAAAATTTTAATACACATTCAATTAAATGTCAAACAAAAAATATTGAATTTGGATTGGAAGATTTATATAATCGAACACAAGATCAACAATATTTGGATACCTTATCTGAAGAGGACTCTAATTTATCTAGTGACCATACAACAATAACGACCATTTCCGATTTTAGTAGTGACAGAAGTTCGAAAAATTTAATAAAAAAATTAAATGTATCAGGTTTACGAAATAAATTACGAATGCTTACGGCATGGAAACAACAAGACCGAACACGTCCATCGTATAGTGATGAATTTATGATATACTCGAAAGTAAAGTATAAAAAAATTAGTAATTTGAAAAAAAATAATGATAATTTGGTAGATTTATAAAATTAAACATTTTTTTTTTTGCCTATTCCAATATTTTGTTTTGGAATATATAGGATGATGGTTGTAATTATTTTATATGGATTTTTGATATTAAATATATTATTTTTTATGTGTTAAATTAATTTTGTGTAAATACTTTTTTTAACATCTTAGGTAACTCATAGGCAAACAAGCCAAGTAGCCGCGCTTGTAAAGGCGTTGTGTGTACTTGGAACTGGGAGGTTATGGGTTCAAATCCCGAAATCGGCACTTTGTCAATTATTAAGAAAAAAAGGGGGCGGTTAATTGACTAAACTGCCAGCGTATAGACAAGAACGAAGTAACCGGCTATGTTTGTGAAGGTTTTTTTTGTTTCCTTCACGAACTCCAGATGAGTTTCTATCAAAGTCGGCTGCAGCCGCACATCCCACCAATTGCTAGTCTACACACAAAATTCCTTGTCCTTCACTCACATCCTTAGGCATCACAATGGACCTTATGGTCGAAGTGTGTCCCATCCAGGACAGCCTCCACAATCTATCTAACTCATACGCAAAGATGTGTTTGATTTTTCATATCAAACATTTGATGTCAAAGAATGTAATCAATGTATAGGCATATTACATAAATGTCAAATTAAGTAAACGCTAGTCACTTCCGTTGGTATAATATAACTGAAAGGCAACCATGAATGAATGAATTCAAGGCAACCATACTAACAATGGTTAAATAGAAGCCAGTTTACAAAAAAAAATTGTGCATGTCAGCTACGACGTGCTGCTATTATCTGTTAATAATAAAATAAATAATTGTATAGTATTATTAGTAGTGTATTTTTTAGAAGCTAACATTTAATATACAATTCAAAATATTATTTAAATTTTTATAAAAATTTTATTTTAATTTTTTTTTTCTTAAAATAAATTAATGGCCTACGAAAAAAAAAGTTGCATGCAAAATTAATTTGAAAAGATATTGTAAAACATCATATAAATTCAAATTGAATGGCATAGCGTATAAATTGTTAGCTTGTAAAAAAAACATAACGCTTTTTGTTAACACAAGATTTTACTACCCATCAAATTGTCGTACCGGGGGCTTTAAATGAAATAGATTCTTAAGGAGTAAACTCCAAAAAAATTATATCTATTATTTTATTTTCAAGCTATATTGATTGAAACATGAAAATAATATTCCGGGCTCTCTGTCAAAATTTGTATTATAAACAGAAGTAGCCGTATTATTAAGTTATTCACAAAATTTTTATTATATTACATCTTGACTTTAAATGCTAATGGAAAATTAATTGATAAACATAAAAGAAAAATTTAATTCCCAATTATGAAAATCTTGTATATCAATATAAAAATTTTAATAAAAACGATCTTCTAAAGTCTAAATCAAATTCCTTATGTATTGACTTTGGCTGTCAATTCGGAAATATTCGGTTACTGTCGAAGAAAAATGATAATCTAGAGAAATAGTGTAATCTAGAGACGTGTTGAAGTATTAAACACAAAAGTTAAATGTTGGATATTGCACTAAAGGAGAAATACAATATATACATATTTTATATGTATAAACATAAACTCCTCTGGGATGTTGTTGGTCCATTACAGTTTTGTATATTTGGCATGCGCTGGAAAAAGCTTACATGTGCGTCATATCCATAAAATTCTATACTTGGAAATATATTTTAATAGAATGTAGACATAAATTCTTGTTGAAGCGAGCTTATTACAATTACGCCTTTTTATCTTTCTGCACAATGAATGTGTGGAGCTTGCATGCACTAAATACACAAAAAACAAGCTTTTATTTAAATGCTCTAAAACGAAGAAAATTAACTTTAAATTAAATCAAATCCATAAATTTATTACATTATACAATTTATATGATATAAAAGCTTGTCGCGAGATTTACCTGTGTAAATTTATTTTATGAAATATATACATTTTTTCTTAGATTCTTAAGATCAAATTACATATTGTATTCTTTTTATTTACACAGATAAATCACGCGACAAACTTTTATATATCATATAAATTGTATAATGTAATAAATTGATGGGTTTGATTTAATTTAAAGTTTATTTTCTTCTGTTTAGAGCATTTAAATAAAAGTTAGTTTTTAAAAATGTTTTTTTACTATCAATTTATTTTTTAGTTTTCACTGTTTTATTTTTATTTATTTTTTTTACCATAAAAATGTGTTGTTATCGGAACTGAAATGGTTCTAATTCAGCTTGCAAGATTTGACTTAAGCTATCTATAGATATAAATTCATCTATTTTTATAAAAAACTAGCATACACCCGCGGCTTCGCCGCATTGTATTGTTATATCTCCGTCTCTCTTGCCATTTTAAGACTAAAAACCTCAATGTAATTTCCCACCGCTTCCACTACTTCAAATATTTGTCGTTCCCACCGTTTCCACTACTTTAAATATTTATCGACACTCCCACCAAATATGTATTTCAGCTAATACTTTCGAATTCTATCTATCGTGAGATAAAAAAATTTCATCAAAATCGGTTTTGCAGTTTTTCCGTGATGGTCGTACAAACAAATAAACGGATATTTACAATTTTATAATAGTAGACATTTATATTAAATCAGAGTCCATTTTTAACCCGACTTCAAAAAAGGAGGATGGTTCTCAATTCGTCTGTATTTTTTTTTTTTTTCTTTTTTATGTGTGTCACCTCAGAACTCCGACATTTATGAACCGATTTTGAATTTTTTTTTTTGTTTTAAAGGGTTTGGTTTCCCATTGGTCCCATTGGCACCAAATCGCATTCTGATGAGGGGATCCCCGGAAAATCGAGGAAAATCCTCATTTTATATGTGATAACCAATTTCTGCGAAATTTTTTTTTTTTTGAAAGGGTATACTTATTCATAATGGGAAAATAAGAAAATTTTTTTAAAAACCGACTTCAAAAAATTTTTTTTCAAAAAAAAAACCGACACGAAAAAAACAATTTTTACAAAAAAAAAACAAAATGCATGTAAATAAAATTGAAAATCTGTTATAAAAAAATGCTCTTAAAATAAAAAAAAAAAAAAACGGGTAAAAAAAATGTGTTATAAAAAAATTCACTAAAAATTAGTAAGTCGTTTAGTAGGTCTACCCATATTTAGACAAATAAAACTAGTTATAGAACTTCAAAGTCACTAAAAAGCGAGAAATAAACCATATTTTGACAAAATGGAAACCCGACTTCAAAAATAAAATATTCTATAACAAAAAATGCACTAAAAAGTAAAAAAATAATTGCATATTCTTGTGCCAACTTTAGTTCACCTAAGCAAAAAATTTTAAATATATATGTACAATTATTGTTATTTTTGGAGGCGGTGTCCAAAAATTATGTGAATTTCTCTATGCTGACACCGCCTCCAAAAATAACAATAATTGTACATATATATTTAAAATTTTTTGCTTAGGTGAACTAAAGTTGGCACAAGAATATGCAATTATTTTTTTACTTTTTAGTGCATTTTTTGTTATAGAATATTTTATTTTTGAAGTCGGGTTTCCATTTTGTCAAAATATGGTTTATTTACATTAAAGGTTGTTTTTTCCTGAAATTTAACAGGGGAATTAGTTCCATTTAGAATATATCATGTCAAGTTCGAATGCAGTCTTTTGATATTAAATCTCCTGCATGCAATCAATTTTCTATACTTTATACTTTTTTCAAATATTTTTGATTGGACATTATGGATATTTACTTAATAAAAATCTACAGACTGTCAGTTAACGCACAGCCTAAACCGGTAGGTTTAGAAGCATGAAATGCAAAAACAGGAGTTCCTTATATAACGTTGGTGAGGAATATTTTAGTTAAATTCATCCCCTAAGGGAGTTAAATTTGGAATAAAAGTTTGTATGGAAGTTCGTCATTTTTGAAGATAGAATATAGAAATTGGTGCTTCCACTTATGTTTATAACTAGAAGTAAATTGTTATAAATAGCATTTTTTTAAATTCATCCCCTAAGAGGGCAAAATAAGTTTTTACGGGAAGTGCGTCATTTTTAAGTTACAAACGTGAAAGTTGGCATTGAGGCTTTTTTATATTTGAGAAAACTCGGATGGTTCCTGAGATGTTGTTGATGGGAAATCCCATCGGGCACACGGCTAGTAAAACTTTCTTTTATAATTCGATTCAATAGTTCAAGGGAAATGTTTAATGAAATCAAAATTATGTTTCTCAATATGATTTCCTACATTTTTCATATATTAAAACGAATATTGGAGTATAAAATATACGATCGTCTCGGAAAATTTATAAGAAAATATTTTGTTTCGTTCAAACTCTATCGATGACTTGGAAAAATGGACTGAAAAGAAAAAATCAAAGAAATCACCATATAACTCTTTTCTAAGAAATATTGAATTCTAGTTTATTATTAATACAATTTATGGGATAGGATCCCTTGTGTCTATACACAACATATATATATATACATATTTCACCCACCGCCAGTATGCGGTGTCTATCCAGACTCGTGGTTCAACGTATCTACAATACACCCAAATATTTCATGACGTCATAATGTTCGTTTATAAATTATTGTTTATCAATTAATTAATTATTAAAGTGTAAATCAAAATAGTGAAAATGATTCGGATTAAATAATTGATATTTCTAATAAACACGAAATCTTATTTTTTGATGAATTTCATCTAATATTTATATTTGTTTTATTTTTGGTGTAAGTAGTGTTGTTGTGTTTAAGGATTACAGTTTATATATTTTGTGTTTTTTTTTTTTTTAAATAATTAAAGAAATTATTTTAATAAAAATAATTTTAATTTTGTTGATAAATATAAGCGATTTAAAATTAATCCATTATATTTGTTACTCAATATTTTTAAATATGTATTGTTAACATGTTTGGTTACACCCTTATCAGTTATTGGGGGTTGATAAATAATGTTCGTTGATTATAAATAATTATTTTTCATTTTCCGTGTCATTAACACGCCTAAATTTTTTATCATTCATTCCACTGAACACATTATTTGTATAATCAAACAATTTTCTCATTGATTAATTTTTTTTTTTTAGGTATTAAATGTTTTGAATAAATTTTTTTGTAATTGTTTGGATTTGTTGCAAAATGATATCCATAAAAAATTTAATATAATTAATAAATAGATTAAGATATATTATATTATAGCGGTACAGACCATAGGGTCGATAGGCCGACATACGTTAAATTCTTAATGTGGATTAGTCTTAATTTTTAAAATTTGAAAATCTAAAAACAGGATCTTTGTAGAACAAATATCTTTTAAAACTATTAAAGATATTAATTTTAAGCTGATCACCGGTTTTTTAAATTTTTTTTTAACAATATTTTTCGTGTTTTAAGATTGTTAAGAGAAATAAAATCAATGTATGAGAATCAACAGGGTATTGCCAAATACGCTGCGTATGTTTTATGAAAATGAAAGTCCATGTTAGACGATACGCTTCTTTGAATCAAACAACTAAATTGAATAATGTAAACACGTTACAATATAAATAAATTTAAAGTAAAAATAATTATAGTAAATTTCATATACATGCGGAAAATTATCTAGTAAAAGTTCTTGATAATAAATTACTCAAAAATAGGGTAAAATAAGACCCTCCATGGATCCAGATGAGAGGTACATACAAAAATTGCTTGGGGAAGGGCTGTTTTGCAAGTACACACCAACATGACATAGGACATGATTAAGATAACTCCCAACGATAGATTCCCTTGGATTCTATTTCTGGTCCTGTTCTCTACTTAGAAATGTTCTCTATCCTGTTCTCTATTCAGCAAATATGTTTTTTCATTCGAATCATCAAAATCGGTGAACATATAATCCTCCTTTGTAAAGCTCTTTAAGCTTTGAATTTGATTGAAATTTAACGAAACACAAGTGATTGTGAAATGTAAGCTTTGGAAATATCGTTTAATATTAATACATCAAGCTTTTTTTCTGGTGTTTCTAAATTTCAAAATTTTTAATGCTTCATTTTTTCTCCTAGATTTGATGTGTTTCGTCAAAGAAATCTACAGAAATGCTCCTTAGAATAATGTTTGTGGGAACAATAGTGGCAGAATTAATGTACATTTTGTTAATTGGACAATGTGAGGCGAATCCAGATGCTAAACGCCTTTATGATGATTTGCTCAGCAATTATAATCGTCTTATTCGACCAGTTGGTAATAACTCAGATCGTTTAACTGTTAAAATGGGTTTGCGATTATCACAACTTATCGATGTGGTAAGAAATTTTAAAATAAAAACTCAAAAAAATGGAAAAGATTGGTATAAATTCAATAACTCGAAATGCATTAGCCAAAAATATGTACAAATTTTTTCAATTTTTGTTTGTTTATTACACGATTTGTTAAAAAATAAGTTAGCAAATTTGTGATGATTTAAGTTGGTACTATGAATCATTGAGTAACTGACTGATGATCACTAAATGACTGAAGTTAATAAAATGCATTCATCAAAATAAAAAACAGTCTTTAATTACTAAACATTTAACATATAACATGGCGCAGTCGGTAGGACCTTCCTAAAAATGCAACTTTGACGTGCTTTTTTAAAGCAATCAAATGGGTAAATCGAAAAGTGTTCAAGTTTTTTGTAAAAAATTTTATGTTGTATGTAAAAAACTGAGAAAACTTTTAAGTTTTGGAGTATTTGTTATTGTTTTTATGATTTATTAAAAAATTCTCCAATAGTTTTGACTTATTTTGTCTCATTATTGACTTATTTTGTCTATTGCTTTTCTGCTAGGAATTTTGTAATTTTTTTCTGCAAATTTGATCCTTGCTTAGTCTATGAATCCATTAATATTTACGTTTTTTGCTATAGAATTTAAAGAATCAAATAATGACAACAAATGTTTGGGTGGAACAGGTATAATAAAACCATAATTTAAAATCAAAATCAAAGCTAAAATTATAAACTAATTTTTTTAGGAATGGAATGATTATAAATTGAAATGGAATCCTGATGATTATGGTGGAGTTGAAACACTTCATGTCCCTTCGGAACATATTTGGTTACCTGATATTGTATTATACAATAAGTAAGTACCTTCTATACGCCTACGAAATCTTAAAGGGAATTTACACGATACAATTAAACTGAAGCACTTTATTTGAAGAGAACATGTAATTTTAAAAAATGTAAGTGAATCGAGTAAATTCACCTGTAGATTCGAATACGTTTTGGAACTGTGGAAACATTTGACTAAATCAATTTTTCGATGAAATTTCCTATAGTGCCGATGGAAATTATGAAGTAACAATTATGACTAAAGCAATATTACATCATACGGGTAAAGTAATTTGGAAACCACCGGCCATTTATAAATCATTTTGTGAAATTGATGTTGAATACTTTCCATTCGATGAACAAACATGTTTCATGAAGTTTGGATCATGGACCTACGATGGTTATATGGTAAGTCCGATTATTTTTCACATTCCTTAAAACTGCCTTTATTATAAGTCTTTGTGTCCCCTAGTAAAAAATCAATTTAGTCCTGAGGGAACAAACGTAGAATTTAAGTTTGAAGCTAATGCTTTAAGAGATTTACGAGGTGAAGTTTTTGATTCTCGAATATAGCAGCTATAGATTAAGATAGACTAGCGGTAAGAGTAAAATGATTAGGCAGCCTTCGCAAGGAAAAAAATCAACTCTCTTGTTCCTAGGTAGCTCTTTTAAGCTTTTTTCGTAGGAGCCCTAAGACTTCGGTGAATGAAATGTCAGGGAATTTTGAGATTCTGAAGCCAAAAACCACTAAAATTCAGTTTGTTTGATGATTTGACGGATAATTTCCGTGATATGCCCTCTTTATACCATTTTGATTGAACCTCTTTCTTCGCAATAATTGGATTGATTATATAGAGTAGTTTTGTTTTTTGTCAAATTAACGGGATCTCAAAAGTTATCATTGAATTTTTTCTGTAGTCTGGGAATAATCAGGGAATTTCATATTAACATTTCGATCGCCATTGTATTCTAACCTTTTGTAATACTTTATATTGAGTTTCTGGCGTTATCCCACTTTTGTACGGGTATTTGTTGACTCTATTATAATATCCAGATAAGATCTATTTAAAAAACTGCGACCAGAATTTTTCTTCGTAAATAGTATTCATT
Organism: Nineta flava; assembly: GCA_963920215.1. Lineage (NCBI taxonomy): Eukaryota > Metazoa > Arthropoda > Insecta > Neuroptera > Chrysopidae > Nineta > Nineta flava. The sequence continues at coordinate 94,742,837 of OY986042.1, forward strand.
ACCTACTATGTTCTTTCATTCTTTTAGGTGGATCTACGGCATCTTTCACAAATACCCGATTCAGACCATATAGATGTGGGTATCGATTTACAAGATTATTACATATCAGTTGAATGGGACATAATGAAAGTACCAGCTGTTCGGAATGAGAAATTTTACAGTTGCTGTGAGGAACCATATCCGGATATAATTTTTAATATAACATTACGTCGTAAAACATTATTTTATACCGTAAATTTAATCATACCCTGTGTTGGTATTTCATTTTTATCTGTATTAGTATTCTATTTACCCTCTGATTCCGGTGAAAAAGTCTCATTGTGTATTTCAATTTTACTATCATTGACTGTATTCTTCTTGCTATTGGCTGAAATTATCCCACCGACATCATTAACTGTCCCATTACTGGGTAAATATTTATTATTCACAATGGTTCTGGTTACATTATCAGTTGTGGTTACAATAGCCGTATTAAATGTTAATTTCCGATCACCCGTAACACATAAATTAGCGCCATGGGTTCGAGTAGTTTTCATTGATGTTTTACCAAAGTTTTTATTTATTGAACGGCCAAAGAAAGATGGTGAAGATGACAATAAAGAACAAGAAGGTGTATTGACAGATGTCATCCCAATCGGATTATCACAATTTAAAGGCTACGATTCATATGATTTAACGCCATCACGATTTGATGTTGCCGCTGCTGGCGGTATGGGCCCATGTTTTGGTGAACCACCATTCCCAACGTTACCCTTGTCTGGGGCGGATGATGAATTGTACAGTCCAAGTTGTCGTACGACCACAATGGATGGTATTAGTGATGCTAGTCCTGTTTTTGAGAAATTAGGTGTACATGAAATCGAGAAGACAATCGAAGATTCAAAATTTATTGCTCAACATGTCAAAAATAAGGATTCATTCGAAAATGTAAGTTTTTAAATAGCTATCAATAATTTTAAAGCAACATTCGTTAATAAATAAATAACGAACATAGATTTACAATGTCAGTTTTGGTGAAAATGGCAGAGCTATCGAAGCTAAATCAATACTTAAACGAAAGTAGCTCTAATGATATTCTTCTGGACCGATCCTATCAAAATTTACATTCATGTTTTTTGTATTAAGATCAAAATATTGTTCAAATTTCATTTCGATCAAAATTTATTTTAATTTTTCGAAAAACGCGATATGAATTAATGTTTTCTATTTGATTACAGGTCGAAGAAGATTGGAAATATGTGGCAATGGTTTTGGATCGTTTATTTTTATGGATATTCACATTAGCATGTATATTTGGTACAGCGATAATTATATTTCAAGCGCCATCATTATATGATACAACAAAACCGATTGACATATTATTTTCGAAAATTGCGAAGAAAAAATTGGCATTATTACGAATGGCTACCGATGAATTGTGAATGTCTTTACAAAAATTAATCATCATTAACTCTATAAGAATTTTCATCGTTACTAATATAATTTTTGTTAAAAATGTTTCAAAATAAATTATTGTTTAAGATTCAAGACAATATATATATATTGAATACAAATTCACAATGCGTGCGTTGAAACACGCAAAAATAGGGTTCCGTTTCCGATGGTCGTGATCTGTATAAAGATTGCATCTGTTGACTTTGGAACCCTTCTTTTTTATACGATTCATTTGGTTATTTTTAAAAAGATAGAAGATAAAGACCCTTACAACGAAACTGACACTTTGTGAGGTTTGCATTTGGATTCTTTATAACTTGATACTCTGCCTGGTTATCCGTCCTAAGTTGCTTCAAAACAAAATGGCCATATCCAAAATATAATTGGCACAGTGGAAAACAGTAAAGAAATTGCGAAAATAAGTACTTTCATCTTTTAAATCTATACTTTACAATCAAGACGAACTTGAGTTATATTATCCTCGCAAAGAACGTCAGTACCTACGCGCCGGATTTAATCAAACGAAACAGTCCAAATACGGTTTATCCACGAATATCTTTATTTTAAATGACACACACACACACATCTTAAAACTTATTATACTGTATTTTAACAAAGTGTTTCTTTGGGGTTATAATATAAGGAAATTTATTGTTGAAGTTATTCGTCACTTTGTATAAAATTACATCTAAACAACTGCTTAAATAAATAATGAATTATAAATAATAACATTTAAATAAAGTAGGTTTCTTTAAACCTCGTGCCTAGTCACATACTAGAATGATAATAGTTATTCAAGTTTCCTTCACGCGAATGACGTACTAAGTACCTGAAAAACCCTAACCTATAGCTGTCAAGTGTTTCAGGAAGAAAGAGTCGCTTATCTTTCGTAATGTCGTTCTACAAACATATCAATCGGTGACGTTTATAAACTAACAAACAAAATCTGTAGATCTTTGTATTGTAATTCTAGCAAGAAAAATCACGTAGAAATAAGAAATTTTTGCCAATGCCTTTAAATCAGTAAAATAAAAAATGTTAATAGTTGATAAACTTTGTAAACAACTTAAAGTGGATCGACCGAAAGCAAAAATTTTACAATTCATTTCGATAAATCTGATAGCCATAATAGTTGCATTCATTTTCAAAATTTTATAATTGATTTGTGCTTTATGCATTTAGTTTTCGAACAAATGCTTTGTATAAAAAAAGTTCATTATAATATAAGGCATAAATCAACTATAAAATTTTGAATAATGAACGCTAGGGGTAGTTGTAGTAGTTATAGTAGAGGGGTGGCCAAAGCCTGGCAAGTAGGCCTTTCTATGCCTTTTTTTACTGACCCCTAAGGAATCAATTCCCTCAATCTCTTATATCCTCTACCACGCCTTATTTGTTTCCTCTAGCCGTGCGTTCGTTGTCGAAACTACACGTCTTCTTTACGAATGACAGGACAAAGTTCCATTTTAGTTGTTTTACCACAGATTCTCCCAATGAGATGAGCCGAAGACTAGGTACCTCATTCTGGCTTTGTAAGGACATTCTGCCAGAAGACAGATCGCACAATGAACGCTACTTTTGTGGCCCATTGTAGCAAATATAGGGCAAGTCAAACCTAGGGAAAATTTTACTAGTAGGTTTTATTTAGATTATTGACTATTACACCTAGCAATGGCAACGAACGTTTACAGACTTGTTAGAATTTGCCCTTGGACATTGCACTAAATTGACTGTACTAATAATTTTACTTTGTTTTTTATTGTAGAGAACTTTGACGAAAAAACTTCGATATTATTTCGCTATTTCCACTTTGGAGTGGAAATAGAGTGAGAATTGCAAAATAATATCGAAGTTTGTTTAACTCGACTTAGTAATGAGTATTTGACTCACCTGCTTCTGCTCAAAAATTTGAAGACAATACAGAAATATTTTTAAAAGAAATTAACCGATTTAAGTCAACAAAAAAGCATAGGATTTCAATTTGTGATACAGGAGAAATATTGAAACTGTTATCACGCGCTTGCGTGACTAAGCATTGTATTTTTTTAAATAATTTATTCGGTTATTTTCAATAAATTATCTTTACATTATTATTTTTTATCTAAAGATCTTATAGTTTTTCTTAGAAAATTTATAAATTTCGATACAAATCTGTTTTCAATATTTGCAAATGTTATTAAGTAAAAAAAAAAAATTGTATTTAAAATTTTTGTTAAATAATTCGTAATTATTGACTGTTTTTTATTTCATTCGTTTTCTATTTAATATTTAAAAAAACTATAAAAATAAATAAAATATTTAATAAACAAGAATTCAATAAAAATTCAATAAGCTACGATAATCATTGATCTTAAATGTTATTGTTATTAATAATTAATAAAAAAAATGTTATGAAATTTAATATAAAAATAAAAACAAACAAATATGTATTGATTAATGAATAATAATTCATTCATTGACTATATAAAAAATAGATAGATTATATTCGATTAAACACTATAGTATCTGTTTCAATCAAATTATTTTGTAAATACTAATAATATATAAGGATCGTTATTGCACAATAATTATTAAATTTGGAAAAGTATACTTAAAAACAAATAATTGCAAGTAATATTGAAAATAATCAAAAATAATTTTTATACTCTTGTATTTTCTTTTAAATCATGTTGGTTATGCAATCGTACTAACAAAATCTAGATTCGTGTCCGCTAGAAACAAAATCAATGTTTTTTTTATAAATCTCATATGAGATTGGCTATTCAATTGGGTAAATGCGTTGATAATATTTACTTCCAAATATATTTCAACTTGTTGGATAGTAATTATTTAGAGAAACTTAATTAACGACGAACAAATATCGTGTACACTCGAGTATAACCGATATATACGCAACATCATACACTATGGTATATTACAGGGGTGGCCAACAAGTCGATCGCAGAGCCAATTTTGCTTGCGATGTCTAGACAAAAATTAATTGAAGAATTTAAAGGTAAAATTTTAAGATTTTGAAAAAATAAGAAGTTGTGGAATTTATATATTTTCCTTTTTAAAGGTGTGAAACGTATTAGCCAAAAAATTGCAAACATATTTCGTATAGAGCAAAAGACATTAAAAAATGAAATTATAATTTTACAAACTTATTTAATCTTACAAACCAGAAAATTTGAAGAAGATTTTTGGAAATACGTCAACCGAGAGAAATATCCCAATATCACTTCATGTGGCGAATATATTTATTCTTGTATGGGATCTCAATACCTGTGGGAATCGGCATTTTCGTACTACGTTAACGAAGACTAAACAACTTTCTGTCCTGATTAATTTCCATACTGAAAACTCATTAGTATTATCTTTCTCAGGACATACACGTAATTATGATGGTTAGAGACATGCAAACTCAATATTCCCATTAATGTTGAGGCAATAAAATAAATTTTAAATCTGTCTTTATCTGTAGCTAATTTGAATTAATTTTGACCCGTTAAATAATTATGTTGTTTTTTATGTATAGTTGGATATACGTATAGGTGCACCTCCGCGAGCTATTGATAGGTTAGCAAAAAGCACGTTAAAAAATCTGACCCATAAAAAATCGCGAAAGCGTAATCTTAAAATCAAATTATCAGCCATACTGTGCATTTTTATAACAACCTTTTCATATGTACCATCGAACAAAGAGTACAAGTCAATCGCGACACATTTTTAAGATAAAAGTAGATATTATACACACAAAAATTGGCTACCCCTGGTGTATTATGTTATATGCAAGGTATTGTAAGTTATAGAAATTATTGAACAACCAATGTTGTTTGAAAAGCTTCCTAATTTAAGTGTCTCAAAAGTTACCTATGTTTGGAACTTTAAATCATTAACTTCATGAGTGAAACTAATTTTAAAAATAACAGAGTAAGATAAATACAATAAAAACAAAAAAGCCAAATAGTTTAACAGATTTTTGAGTTGACTAGTCATAAAAAATGTAATCACTTCAATAAACAAAGTTATTGTGCGTATACCCAATTCAAATTAATCTCAATAGTATGTTGAGAGTCTCGAGCCATGAAATACCATTAGATTTACTTTCAAGTAAATACTTTCCTTTATATATAACCATAGAGTTTCAACGAATTTAGATTTAAAATCAAATAATTACTTGAAAAATAATCAAATTATAATTTATACTTGTTATATGCACGCTGTTACGGAACATATTAAGTTTATTGAATCATTTCTGAGAAAATAATTTTTTATATGAAATAAATGACGTCTGTGGATAAATGCTTAGAATTATATTTTCTCACGAATGATTCTCACCAATTAATTGTTACAGGCTTATATTTTTTATAAGTTGCATTACTTTTTTTTTAAATATCTTCTCTTTTTTTTTTGGTAATTGTAATGATTGAAAAGATACTTTTTTGTATTGAAACAAAAATTAAAAACAAAGAATATTAATGTAGTCATTTCTAAAAATCATTTCAATAAAAATCAACACTTTATATATGAAAAACAAATTGAATAATTAATTACTAATTTTACTTTTTCCTAATTGTTTTGGGGCGCGATCTTTTTTTCCATTTGGAAATGTACCATCAACACCAAAAGTCGAGCTAAAATTTAAAAATTTTATAATCCCGCCTGTCACGCGGGAGCCCGGATTTCGATTCCCCGCCGAAGAACCATAAATGTAAGATGATAAATGATTATATTTGAATCTATACATATAAAATACTTTGTCCTGAATGACTGATTGACGGATCAACGCAAAGCCTAAACCGCTGATCGTAGAGACCTGAAACTTCGTGGGTGTGTTCTTTGTATGACGTAGGTATCCGATAAGAAAGGATTTTCCGAAATTCTACCCCTAAGGGGGTGAAAAACGGGGGGCAAAGTTTGTATGGGACAACGTGATTCCTTGGTCCAATCTACTTCAAATTTTGCATAAACATTCAGTATATTTACTTAAATACTAAGTAATATAAGGTCTGTAAAATTACAATTTTCGTGGGCGAAGCTGCGACGGGCAGTGCTACTCATTAATAAAATGAAGACAAATTTAAAGATATATATTATCGTTATTAAAAATATTAAATGAATGTCGGAATATGTGTAGAATTTTTAACAATAACAATTACCGTGGTAACTTGAGGAGGATGTAGTTGAGCAGCAATGATTTCTAAAAGAAAGCAACAACAATTAAAACGTGAATTGCGGAACGCTCATAGGCCTTTTTCCATGAGAAGCTTTTTATTAGAGCCTTTGTATGTTCCTGGCCATGAGTATTTACCCAAGAACGGTTGGATTCGTGAACCGCCCATTATTTTATTTTATATTTTATTGTGCTTTTCGGTACTCAAAGATACGATTCTTCTCGTTTCCATCGATTCCTGAATGTTCAAACACCCAGCCAATAGTGACTTTGTTTACTTAGATTTTTCAGTGAGTCGATACACAATTTTGGAGTTTATTTCAAGTGCACTTAACGCTTTAAGAGCGGCCTGGCTATTCGACAAAATAAATATTATTCTACCATTGTAGTTTTGCTGAAACTTCTTCGCTGAATGTAATAAGTAAGTTAATATAGTAATATCTTATAAAATTTATGGGTGCCGCCTGGCTATTCCCTGATTATTCCCCTGGCTTCGAAAAATTTTGAGGCTTTATAATTATGACAAGTCTTAGACAATAATAATAATTGTAAAGAATCTCAAAACTGTCTGACATTTTCAGGTATTCCAGGTTACTCACCACTTTGTACAAAAAGTTTATAGAGGCTATTTATTTGAATTTGTCCTAGCAAATGATCGTGTGAATCGATTTTGTATACCCGGTCAGTAGTATAATAATTAATCCCATAGAGGGTCATATATTTTTATTGGTTATATTATGTTCAATAATTTGGCTAACACAATTCTCATGGGAAACAGTTTGATGCAAAGCTAGTTTTTAAATTTAAAAAAAAGCGTCTGCCTAAAAATAAGTAGTTTCAATTTAAATGAAAAATTACACGAATTTCCCATCCTGTAAATAACTGAAAAGCATCTACCAAATATTTCAAATTTTATTATAATTGCATTCCAAAAATATTTTGCCAAAAAGTTCTATACGAATTTGTTCGTTAACTTTGTTGCACATGCGCTCTGTATTATTGATCGTACTGGTGTCATATACCCAAGCTTATACTTCATATAAAATATAATTAAATATTGGGCGTCATACTCGACGTCTCGACGTTGTAGTGTGACGCTGACAGCTAATTTTATTACAAAAACTAATTTCAAACAAAACCAAGTTGAACAATGACGTCATTCTGATAGAAACAATAATAAATAAATCAAATAATAAATAAAAAAGTGCATACAATTTTTGATACCATGTAATAAATATTTAATACAAAAATGATATTCATTCAAACTATTCTAAATACAAAGTGTTTGAAATGTTGCTGCTTAATTTTAAAAATTATTCATGTAAATAAATAATATAAATCATATTCTAAAAAAATTAATTGCACACCAGAAATTGAAAACTCCAATTGAATTTTAAATGAGTCGTTTTAAATTCTAAAACTTATATATAAAGCAATTCTCAGAAATTTTTAATAAAATTCTTTACAAATATAATAAATAAAAAGAACAAATTCGTTATGCCAAATTTTCAAATAGAATAGTCATAAAAATTTTACCCTCTAAAATAATGTGGTGTAATATTAAAATATCAATTTATTGTATTTTGGTGATATTTATCAATGGTTTATATTGCAATCCCGATGCAAAACGACTTTACGATGATTTATTAAGTAATTATAATCGTTTGATACGACCTGTTAGTAATAATACGGATACAGTTTTGGTGAAATTAGGATTAAGATTGTCACAATTAATTGATTTAGTAAGTATATATTCATCAGTTTTATCTATTTTTTTAGGCGGGTATTCATAGTCATTAGTCGGTACTTGGGAAATGAGTCGAACTGCTTTCCAAAATTTGAGATCACCGTGTGACTTTTGAAATTTTTTTAAATTTATTAATCTGTTGTCGTAGAGAATCATATAAAAAAAACAAGCTTTTATTGCAATATGAACTAAAAAATGCAAAATAATTTAGAATAATAGAAATAGAATAAAGAGATTGACAACAAAATTAACTTTAATGCAAACAAATGCATGGGGTGCTCTCTACTTACGTCTTCATAATGGCTCTACTTTTACAAGAGTAAGTAGAAAGCACCCCATGCTTTTGTTTACATTAAAATTAATTTTGTTGTCAATCTCTTTATTCTATTCTATTTTAAATTATTTTGCAGTTTTTAGTTCATATTCCAATAAAAGCATGTTTTTTTAGTATTTCTAAACTCTAAATTTTATTAGTATGATTCTTTACGACACCAGAATAATTATAACTTACAAAAATACTAAATTTTATTTTTTGTTTTTTAATAAATTTTGTCTTAAAACAAAATTTTGTGTGTGTTGTAGTTTCATTTTTCTTTCCCCGAGTGATGGAATGAATCCAATTCTTACTAAAGAAAGTATGTATAGCATAGGAAATTTATGTCAAATAATGATTTATTTCTACATTTTAATAGTTGGAAATGTCATTTTTAAAATTAAAATTTTGATAACATTTCTATAGAAACTATAAACTATACTATCACACTATAATAAATCATGATATATAAGTTAGAGATATACAAATTTGTATTTTGGCTAATTTTGTCAAATTTAATGTCAAATTTTGCACAAATGATATATAATATATAATAAATATATATCATTTGTGATTTGAATGATTTATAATAGAATGAAAAGAAACACGTGTTCTGGATTTTGTATGTTTATGCGTCAGTCACATGGTCAAATTAGTATACCAATCACAGAAAAGGAGTTTTCACAGCTGCGCAAACAGTGCCCTAAGTTACATACAAAATTGCATCAAAATAAAAGCCGTTTTTATTTTGTTACAACTAAAAACTTGCATTAAAAAACATATTACTGCGCTTGCTCAGTAAAACAATCGATTAAAGACTTTCCTCCAAACTTTCACGTTTAAAAGTGTGTTATGATACAATCTATATTTTTAATTGTTAATATTCAGTCTAATGTTGTACTATGCAAGATTTGTATTGACAGTGATTATTCGTTATTTTTGGTGTCACAGTTGCAAATTACCATTTTACGTAACCCTTTACTTCACCTTTAAATATGATTATCATTTTAAAAAATCATCAGTATATATATATATATATATATATATATATATATATATATATATGTTTATATGCACAATAAAATTGAGCCGAATCAGTCTCTCACAATTTTGATTACTCTTGTAGTAAATGTTTTTAACAGATACAACATTTTATTTTATTTTTATACGTAAAAGGGAGATAACACTTAAAATGTATTTACATTACATATTCTTACTCTATCACTGTTTACATAAATAAAAAATATAAAACTTCCATTTCTTTTTTCACATTTAAAAAATATACTACTTATCTTTGTTTATAAATAAATAATATACAGAAAGTTACAAAAGTGAGGAGTTTTATGAAATGTAAGAAAATTAACACTTCAGGTTGGTTCAATTTTATTGAACGGGAGTGTATATGTATATAATGGGCATATACATAGGGGCAGAAATTTTTCATTGTTTATATCTAAATATGCTCAAAACTACACGTCAGAAGACTTTGGTAGTTACAGTTCAATTTCATGATAAATGCGATTAAACAGATATTCCCTATAGCGGTAAACTATAATACGTGTTTAATTCCAATTTTTGAATACGAATTCCTAAGAAACTGAACGTCAGATCTTTCCAAAAAAATTTATTTATGTGTATTTACTTATGTTGATTACTTTGCAATGCCTTCATGCGCATTATAACGTTCATGTTAAAAATCTCTAGTTTGATTGCGAATATCTCGCTTAACTAATTATTATTATTCTAAGAATTGCCACAGAAATAAAATTTTGGTTGCATTTACTTTTCAGAATCTAAAAGATCAAATTTTGACGACAAACGTTTGGTTGGAACATGTAAGTTTAATTGTTATTTGTTGGCCAAATATTTTAGTAAAAGTACAGTTTACTTAAAATGTTTCAATTTTAGGAATGGCAAGACCATAAATTTCGATGGGATCCAGCCGAATACGGCGGTGTTACCGAACTTTATGTACCTTCAGAACATATTTGGTTACCTGATATAGTACTTTACAACAAGTAAGTTTTCAAATAAAATTAATTGAGGATTATTTTTGGTTTTACTCAAATGTTTTTCTTAACAACAATGGAGGCCATAGCAAGAAATGAAATAATATAAACTATTTTTTAATAATTAGACTGCAGTGATTCTCAACCTTTTTTTTGTCGCGGCACACTTTATCGATTTCAAAATTTGACGACACACAAAGAGAAAGATAAGTTTAAAAGTTGTTTACTTACCTTTAATATACTGAGTAAAATAGTTTATGATAATAATTTTGAATGTAAAATAAAATAATATGTACTACAAAAACAACAGTACGTTTATTAAGGGATTCATTACAAAAGAATACTTTTAATCAGAAATTTGAGCTTATACTTTTAATCAGAAATTTGAGCTTGTTGTTTTTTGATAATTTCATTTATATTTGGTCGTAAAAATGACAATGGTACTCTCATATCGTCTTCTACATTTAACAGTCTCGATCTTTTTTTCGTTTTTATGTTGGTTAATACTTTACTATATACATTTCTAAAATTTGGCGGCACACTTTAAGAATTTGGCGGCACACAAAAGTGCCGCGGCACAGTGGTTGAGAATCATTGAATTAGAGGCAAAAATTTATTTAAAATTGAGTTTATTTGTAGCGCTGATGGTGAATATGTGGTTACAACAATGACTAAAGCCGTCCTCCATCATACTGGAAAAGTATTATGGACACCACCAGCTATATTCAAATCATCATGTGAAATTGATGTACGATACTTTCCATTTGATCAACAAACATGTTTCATGAAGTTTGGTTCATGGACATATGATGGGGATCAAATCGATTTGAAACATATTAATCAAAAATTGGGCGATAATAAGGTTGAAGTTGGAATTGATTTACGTGAATATTATCCAAGTGTTGAATGGGATATATTGGGTGTGCCAGCTGAAAGGCATGAAAAATATTATCCATGTTGTGCTGAACCATATCCAGGTATCTTTCATATTTTTACTCGACTACGGAATTAAGGAGGGTTATGATTTTAGCAGTATATCATGTCTCTAGACATTAGACGATCCCTCCTGGAGATCAAACTAATGGATCAATCCTATCAATCTATCCTTAAAATCGTAAGAAATAGAAGAAAAGTTTAATAATAAAAAATGTTCCTCTTTTAAAAGTTAATAACTTTAGTTTGAAACTTTTTTTCATAAATTGAATAGTTTTGCCATAACTATAGCTCAAACATCTGTAATTACGATTAAACAAGTATATATGTATATAATACTTTTATGCATTACTTTGTATTTTTATACACCTGTGCATATGATAAAGAGTTCACGCATTGAAAATGAACACAGTATATACAGAGTATGTAAGCATTTGTAAGAGCATTTTCACTTGTTTTAATAAATAATTATACCCGGTATATAATATATACAAGAGTATATTAAGTTTAGTCCCGACTTTGTAACGGTTGAAAATATTGATCGTTGAAAAAATAATTTTGGTATCGGTGTTCATAAAATGACCTAATTAGTCAATTTCAACATGCCTGTCTGTCTGTCTGTCCGTCCATACGATAACTGAAAAACGAAAAGAGATAGCGAGCTGAAATTTTGTATGTGTGTTCTAGAGCTAAAAAGTAAGGTCAAGTTCGAATGGGTAAAATCGGATCATGTTTGGGCAAAATGGGAAAAACTGTCCAACTTTGAAACCGTAAGAGATAGAACAAAGATTTGAGAACAAAAAATATTCCTTTTTAAAATATAAACAACTTTTGTTTAAAACCTTTTTTTTCATAAATTCAGTATATACCGGGTATTTAAACAATTAATTCAGTTAGTTGTTATTTTCACTTGTGTTTATTGTATTTTTTTTTGTAATTAATTTCAGATATATTTTTTAACATCACACTGCGCCGCAAAACATTATTCTACACCGTAAATTTAATAGTACCATGTGTTGGTATCTCATATTTATCCGTATTAGTATTTTATTTGCCAGCTGATTCTGGTGAAAAGATTGCACTATGTATATCAATATTACTCTCACAAACTATGTTCTTCTTATTGATCTCCGAAATTATACCATCAACATCATTAGCATTACCATTATTAGGCAAATATCTATTATTTACAATGTTATTAGTTGGTTTGTCTGTTGTTATTACAATTGTTATATTAAATGTACATTATCGTAAACCGAGCACACATAAAATGGCACCATGGGTACGGAAATTTTTTATCAAACGTGTACCAAAACTATTATTGATGCGTGTACCAAAAGATCTGTTAAATGATTTGGCTGCCAATAAAATACAAAATAAATATTTAAAAAAGCATCGTGTTATTGAATCAATGCCGTCATCACAAGTATTATCATCGAGTTCATCCTCATCATCGTCATCGACAACACGACATCGACCAAGCGGATGTAATGGGTTACATTCATCGTCGGCAACAAACAGGTATTCTAAAATACTATATCTTTATTGTAGCTAGTCGTGGTTGATCTATTGTAGAGTCTGTTATCAAAAGTTGTATGGAATATGATCGACTGGATTTTGAGTCTGCCAGGTTGCAGTGGCCAATGTACGGTCAGTAAGGTGTGGCCATATTTCAATTAATTGAAATTCAAATAATATGAATTATATAGTTTATGGCTTTATTGCTTTTAAACAATAAATATTCATATTATTTGAATTTCAATTATTTGAAATATGGTCACACCTTTCTGAGTGCACATTATCATGTGCACTGTTATCCATACAACTTTTGATTGTATCTCCTTTAAAATTCCTTCCAGACAAACGGTCTCATTACGCAAATGTTTTGTGTATATTAATGGATTTATCGTAAAGTGCATGTAGGCATATACGAAGTCATTCCGATAGGCGCTTTTGCATAAACAAGTGATACACTTTAATTTTCTATATGCCATAGAAGTTTTGTATGTGGTAGAAATGATAAATTCAGATAATTTTTAGCAAAATCAAAGCTTGAAAGTTTTGCGCATTAACATTAGTATTGGTGTATATCGTATTTTGAGACGACCAGGCCCAGAGAAAAACGACAGAGCCAACGATTTTGTAACTACGAGGCATTTAACAGAAAAGACTGTTCTCGCTAACTGTAACTGTCTTGAGAGAAGTCAATAAGAGTCTAGCTTGATTCCACTAGGATATCTAAGCTCCTAAAACGTAATGCATTTCGCCTTATTTTATTATGAAGTAATTTGAAACAATAACACTCACTCCATTTTATAAAATAAGCTCTATAAGTTGTTGTAATATTTCAATTACGATATATAGGTTTAGGATTATGATATTTCGAAATTATTTCAGGTTAAGTGGTTTACTAAGTGGCGGTACTGTTATGGGCGGTTATAATGGTTTGCCATCACTATTATCGGGATTAGATGAAAGTATTAGTGATGGGACAACCACCAGGAAAAAGTATCCATTCGAATTGGAGAAAGCTATTCATAATGTTATGTTTATCCAGCATCATATACAACGACAGGATGAATTTAATGCGGTATGTCTTTTTGTTCAATAAACCCATTTATATAACTTTAAAAAATCGGCTGTTATTCCAAATTGCTCTTTTATTTTATTAACTTTTAAAATATCATTACACCCAATCAAGTACCATTGCCTTCTGTGCACCCTTGTACTAGGCCACAAAAATAGCGATCAATTTTCAAAATTTTTAGTTAATTTGTACCTTATATTCATTCGGTTTTTGGGAAAATATTTTGAATAAAACTTGTTAGTATGAAAATAATGAACCACTTTATCCGAAGCATTTTTTCCAAAACCGAAAGGCACAAATTAATTATAAAATTTTGAAAAATGGGTGCAACTTTATAGCCATGTATACACAGGTGATTTATTTGGGTAATAATATATTTACAATTTAAAAAAAAAAGTTAATCCACTGACCTCTATATATAATTGAGAGAGTATCCTTATGAACCTAAACGTGAAATTTAACGAACACAATTGAAGCACTGATTAATAACCCCAACTAGCCTTCAAGTACTAAATTTTAGTGTTACTAAAAACTTTATATTAATAACATGATGTTATACATGACAAATACTTATTACACATAAACGCCGCGCAGGCGCACTGAAGCAAAATTTAGCATCTGGCTAGTTGAGGAACACTTAAACCTGCTTAAACTGTGTCTAATGGCGTAACATTGTATAATCTGTCCAGTTCTATAGAGGTCAGTGTGTTGTAAACATATACACATGCGCAAAAGCCTATAGCGGAAATGGATTTAAATTATCGAATTAAATTTTCTATTTAATTCGATAAAAATCAAACAGGAAAGTCATAATTTTAAAATTAATTTTTATGTTTAAAATTGAAGATGTAATAAAACCGTCGAGCTCCTATAAAAAACATAATTTCCAAATGTTTTACTCCTAAAAGTATTTAATTTAATATTTTGATTATAGGAAGATCAAGATTGGGGTTTCGTTGCTATGGTATTAGATCGTTTGTTTTTATGGATATTTACAATTGCTTCAATTGTTGGCACATTTGCTATACTTTGCGAAGCACCTGCATTGTACGATGATACAAAACCAATCGATATGGAATTGTCTTCGGTTGCTCAACAACAATTTCTTCCAGAATTAGATTTTTAATTAAAAATTCAATATAAAAAAAGAAATTAAATAAGAAACACACTTGTAATATCAATATTAGTATAAATAAAATTAACGAAAATTCTTCAAATTTTACAATCATTCAAAATTTTGGTATAATAGTTATTTTTTTACTTACCCTATAATCCAGTCTTAGCGAACACTAGCCGCAATATATTACGATCACCAATGTATTTAACGTTATTACTATACAGCTATGACGCTCGTAATAAGAATCTTTTATTTGAATAGCGATCGACATGATACAATAAAGTTCCCGAACTTTTCTGATTATCCCCTGACTACGGCAAAAATTTCCTGAATATTTTTGAGGTTTCGTAGTTATAACAAAAAAATTTCCTTAATCGTAGTCTTAAATCCATCAAATCAACTGGATTTTTGTGTTTTTTGGATCCAATTTACCATATAAACAAATTTTTATACCCGGTATCAAAGAATACAATATACATAGAAGCGTATAAGTACGATTTTTGTGTCACCTAAAATTTTTAGTACGTATGCTGACCACTAGACTATTTAGTGCCATTACCAGCACAACCAACTGTATTCTTTGGCAGAACTTAGTACCAGTTGCCCGGATCACATCGAAGCGGGGATGTACTTCAAATTTATATTAAAAGGGATTACACCAATATTAATGAAATTTTTATGAATTTTTAGAATTAATTAGTCAAAATTTTTTAATTTTTCTTACAAGCTGTATAAAATGGGCAAAACTTTTAAACCGTCTGAGATAGAACAAAAATTTAAGGACAAAAAATGTCACTTTTTAAAAAATAAACAATTTTTATTTGAAACTTTTTTTTCATAAATTCAGTATATACCGAGTATTTAAGAAATTAACTCTGCAGTTGTTATTTTCAATTGTTATGTTTATTTATGTGAACATTTTGTTATGTTTGACGATTTGTTGAGCGGTTTACAAGTTATCGACTGAAATACGAATATATTCGAATATAAAAAATATTTTATTTATTATTTTATTTCTTCTTCGTCTTCAGTTTCTCTAGACATCTTTAAACTACCTGACTTTACTGAGTCTAATGATAGTTGTCTTGATTCTGTGTCATCTGCCTCTTCCAGTTTACCAAGAGTACCTTGGGGAACTGTAAAATAACATGGAATTTGAAATGCAAATACGCTTATTCTTCAATCAGTTAAAGATATTAAAACCTTTTATGCAAAAAATTTTTAATAGAATTTCAATGCCTTAAAATTAAGCCAAATTCATTGCTTCATCGATTTGCTCTTCTAACATTTAAGCCCAACCGTTATGTTCCACATAAATATTACAGACTAGTATGGCATTAATTCCTCATAAGAATGCAGGAAATTGAAATGTGGGCTGTGTTGAAAGGGACTACACGCGCTTATTACACTTGGGGGCGTAATCACCATATAAAATGGGAATGAAGCAAGACACTTGCTTCTCACGAAGAGAAGCAAACCTTGAATTTCGCAACTAGACGCCCAGTGAACATTACAGTGCGAGTCAGGTAAAATTTGAACTATAAAGCAAGCTTTTACAAAATAAATTAAAAATCACAATATTTCCTCCCTGATATGTTCCCTTCCATTATAACTATTTCTACTAAGAGTCCCTAATTTTGGTTTCTGTTAATAAAATTCAAAATTTTCACCTTCATCGTGTTGTTTATACTGAGCTAACGCTTTTTCAACATCTGTAAAATATTCTAATTCAGCAGCAACAACTTCAGGATCTTCAGCTGCAGGTTCTGTTGCAATAGTACTATCGTCTTCTTTAGCTAGAAATTATTAATTCAAATATTTATTTATGAATTCATTCGTATCTTTTATTTTAAATAACCTGGTGCTTTAGCTGATTTTAGTAAACGTAATTCACGAGCTCTTGCCTCTAAAATCTTTTCACGTTTACTTTCACGTTCCATCATCTAAACATACATCAATTTGTTTACTCAAATTGTTGGAGATTTAAAAAAAAGGATCATAACAATCACTTACAGCAGTAAGGAAAGGTTTATCACGTGCCGTATTATCAACCATACTCTCACTCACTTCTATCAAATATACTGTACCATTTTCTGTGCCTAAAGTTACCATTTTACCCTCATTATGGCATACTATTTTCCTTAATGGATCGTCACTAACCTATACGAACGAAAAAAAATTTTTTAAGTAATTCACGATCTCAACAAAACCTTAACACACTTTAATAACAAAAATTTGATATTCTTCTTTAATTAATTATAGTACTTATAGTGAAACATTCAGCTAGATCTATTTTTAACCCAAAATTTATGAATTAGATCTCAAAAAGATCCAGTAAGTAGCTAATTTTGTCGTGTTTACTCAACACCATCACACCAATGTCTTGCAAATTGCCTAGTTTTAAAAAAGTTTCATGCTATTTCTTTGCTTGTGAAAAACAATTTTCTCATATATAAAACCTAATGGCAGATCGACTGTTTGCCCCCGCCCCGCCTATTCTGAAAATCTTTTTGTGTTTTATTTTTCCTGATCTTTTCGCAGTTGAAGCAATCTCGAATAATCTTAAGTCAATCTTAAGTCGAGCCTTAAGCTATAAAATCTGTCTACTATTCCCTGTCCTTTTTTACCCACATAAACTGGTACTCAGGGAAGCAGAAATATTGTGGTATGAGAAGGTTACACTCCAGCTATTTTATATACAATAAATAAAAACATACTTTCATTGTATATATCGGTGCATACTGTTGTTGCAACACATCCCAACAATCCATCACACCATCTTCACGTGCTGTAAAAAATAATGAATATCGAGCTGCACTCCAACATGCATCACGTATAAAACATTTATGAAATGCTGTCCAAACAATACAACTCTCTCGTACATCTTCAGCCCATATTCGTGCTGTCCAATCACCAATTGTTAAAAAGTTCTTTAAAAATGCTGTATTTCTTTTTAATTGATACACTGGTCCTAAGTGTGCATTAAATACACCAGCTATTTTTTCACCCATTGTCTTTCCTTTACGATTTATAATTACAACTTTACCAGTTTCAGTACCAAACTAAACAGACAAAAACGAATAATAATCATATTTTTATTATGTCTTAAAATTACTGGTGAAAGACCACTTTATAGTGACTCACACTCATAAAGCAGGTACACATACCTAACCCATCAATATCAACATTGCAATTAAACATGCGGTATGTTATAGGTATATTCTGGTAGTGTAAAGAATATTCGATGCGATTCTCTCACCTTCTTAGAACGCATACATTTCAGATATATAAAGCAGGACAATAACAGCTCACAACACAGTAACAATGTAACATTAGTTCAGTAACAATTTAACATTCGTTGGAATCAAAAAGTTAATACAATTCAAAAGTATAATCTAAAAGTTGTAATTATTATCCAAAAAGTAGTGAAATAAATTTTACATAAATATTCATTTCAAGTATTTTCTTTACCACGCGCACCCTTTCGCTACAATCCTACTCGCCCGAATACCGATCAAATAGCTCAGCTATCAATAGTAGTGCATTACTTATTCACCCGAATACCATATCAAACTGCTCACCTAACAATTAGTGTCATTCGATCGGTCTAGACTGGCTAGGGCGCACTGGTAAAATCGTCGTTTTATCAATCGAATCTACCCCAGGTTACCAAGAAACATAAGAATTTCACTATTTACTCACCATAAACTTGGTTGGCATAGTACTTTCAAATTCTAAAGTTGAAATTCCTACAGCGTTTTTCATTTGTAAATCTTCTGATCTTGAGATATCCATAATCATTTGATCTGTATTTTCTTCCAAATTGTTTCTCATATCCCACCTAAAAATAAAACATTTTCGAATTTTGTATTGAAAATCCCCACACTTTTTGATACCATCTTTAAACGGAGCTTACATTTCAAACTAAAGATCAAATTTTATAATACTAACCATTTTACAGTTCCATCATAAGATGCGCTAAAAAATTCAGTATTCGATTTCGATGTAATCCAATAAATTTGTGTACACGGATCACGATGTGCTAGTTCAATTGGCGATACCTAAAATGTTTACGGAACAAATTAAGCGGAATTCACCAATAGAGCAGAACAGAATTAAACATAAAAGTAGTAAATTTTATTAGCAAAGCAGATTGGAAGAATTTTCTACTGCTGTTGTATTGCCAAAATTGAGTTATAAAATTTACTGACTTTTCCCCATTATGTAAATTTGCCTTTAAAGTCTGAAAACTAATAAACTTACAGTAACCGGACTATTACCACGCCGAATATCAAAAAAACCAACTTGGCCTGACAATAAACCACAACATAAAATATTCGGATCCTTCGTATTATATTCAATTGAACAACAAGGGCAATCAGGAGTTAAAACCATATCCGGGCTATTTGGATTCTCTAAGCAAAAATTACGTTATATTTAAGCAAATATCAAAGTCACATTTTGAGTAATACATACCAACTTCCCAAATAAAACTATGATAAGTGGATGGCTCCGGACATTGAAATTTCATATCACAATGTGTGGCCGCTATATGAGCACCAGTTGGGCTCCATGATAAATTTGTAACTGGTCTTGGTGCGCCAGGCATTTTGTAAACGTTCACAGTTCGGCAGTTATTTTGTTCCACAAATGGAGTTGGAATCACATCTGAATAATATTTTTGATATATATTTATTGCATTATTTTGAAATATGGTTTCTTCAATTGGCTAAAATTGAAAAATTTTATCTAGTTATCTTTTTGAATATGTAGTGTTAGGCTTTAAATCTACCGCCGATAAATTTAAAACGGAATGAATATAGGAATCATCTTTCATGGTTTTACGCCTATAACGATCCGTTTGTTCCAAATCATTGTAGATAACATCTTTCGGCCAACCTCCTTCCACATGTGTTACCAACGAATTTTTATATTCTATTACTTCAGTATTTATCTCATGCAAGGCTGAAATGAAAGTTATAAATATAAGTGATGGTATTCGTAACGGTACTAGGAGCAATAGTCGAAGGGAAAATAGCACCAAAATTGAATTGATATAGCGAATTTGAGTTTTGCAATAAGCATATTGGGAATTTTAGCATTTGGATATGCTCCCTGGTGGATAAATTATAAACTAGAGCTAGTAGGTTTACTAGCCTAACCTCCGTGACATAACGTTTGGCTTACAAGTTTCGTGCTTGCACTCTGGTGAACAACTAAGAACCTACTACTAGTATAGGTTGAAATATTCATCTCCGTACCCTGCTAGAGATCCCAATTGAAGACCAATATAAGTTGATATTGGTCTTCATCGAACTAAAAAATTTTTGTCTAAAATCGTACGAACAAGGTCGTTCTTTTCACCTGGACATAGTAGGCAATCGTGATAAAGGGAGGTCTTTTCAGAATAAATTCCTTCCTTTAAATATTTCTCATACTTTTACGACAATCTTCTGAAGAGATGAATTTATATTTGCCTTTATAAGTTGCCAAAGTAGGCTTAAGACGATACTTGGTTTAAAATAGTGTGTAAACAATTGTTCCTCATAAAAATCCAAAAAAATGTTAATCTGACCCTTTTTTGAAAATAAAAAATCACACAAGATATTAATAGGTACTTACCATATTGTGGTTCATAATTAGTGCCCTTGTGACATGGCTCTTGATAAATATAACGATCTTTGATAAAACGTTTATCAGGTGGATAATTATCAATTAATTCTGGTCCACGATCCGTAAATATACATTGTTTACCGAATTCATTTCGAAATTTACTGTATATAAAATTCGTCTCCATGTTTATTTTATTGTATCATAAAAGTTATTTAATTAAAAATTAGACATTAAAAATTATAAAATACCAAAAAACGGCATTATTTACTGTTTTTATATTTAAAAAATGTTTAATCAATAGTGCATTAGAGATCGACCCCAATGCCTGTAACTGTTTATATGAATTGCCATGGTAATTTTGTTTGATATTGTTACCAGCTGTTTCTTTTAAATTTAAGCAAAAAATTCTGATATCAAATTTTTCCAAGAACATACAAATTCCTTTCGGGTAATAATGATGGGTAAAAATTTTGAAATATATAGCGGATTTCAATAAAATATTAAAATCGGATTATACTTGGCTTTGATAATAATTGTATCACAGTCAAACTTTCACCGATTTTTGAGTTTTTTTTCCAATCCTAAGGAAATTTGATACTAGGAATCCTAACGTAGCTAAACTCTTACAGTCTCTGAGAATGTTAAGATATCGACTATTCACATAGTTCATCCTGGTAAAAGCTAGTGAAATCGCAATTTAAAAAAAAGAAGCTTTACGAATAATTGCAAAAAAAAACTGATCGTAACTTCTTCCGTTAAAAAGAGTTTGAAAGACTGGCATTAGATCCATTATTTACATTAGAATCAGAGTTAGTGAAATTTATCTAGACCAGGCCAGGTTTTATCAATAGTACATTTAATATACAGAGTTTGCTATTAAACATACAAAGCCCAAAAAAATGATATCATTGATAATGTGGCTCGTAATTCTAAAATTCTCCTTTTATCAGAAACATGGGAGTAATATTGATGAAGAAACTTCTGTACCTAATTTCAACTGTACAGTCAAATTAAAATGTTCTAATGTAAGAGCTGGCTGAAAGTAATGTTAAAATGTATAATATTGTCTTGTTATTCAATATCCAAAAATCATATCACACACAAACAAAATTATTGCCCACCGCAGAGTGTAGTCACACTGCTTATGTGACAGGCAGACTTCGGTCTGTTTCGCTTAAGCGAACAATGTATGTATGTATAAATTTTGTCTATATACTCTATGACATACATTTTTACTGAATGTCCCAAACGCAATGCAATAGAACAAGATAGAAATTAGTGTTACATCGATCGAGCTAGTGCTACATCAGTCGAGTATTATATCAGCGATTCGTTACATGCTGAAAATACACTCTGATAGGATTCTCATAACGCGCCAAAAAAAGTATAACTAAAAAAAAACAACAATTCCTTTTTTTATTATTTTATTTCAAATATTGTCGAATGTTCGTATAACTGTTACATTTTGAAACTTTCCATGATTATATATATTTACAATACCCATAATACACTTGTACACTAATGGTATCAGTGTTTCTGAACATTCTGATGACAATACAAAATCAATAAAATCATTATTGATAAATGTGAAAATTTCTTTAAATAATATATTTTTTTCATATTTATTAATACTTTCTTGAAATCCAAATAATAGATTCTCATGATCGTAAAATTTGCATAAAACACTAGATGGCACATTTTCTTCTTGAGATTCGTACGTATTGATATAGACATCTAATTCAAACATACTTTTAAAATCTTCTTTTTGACACAAATCCCAGTTTCGAGAATTCTACATACAAAGAAATATATAAGTTAAAACGATTGTCTTAGATAAATTATGGTATACGAACGCAGAGAGAATAAATATCTGACGACCATTTAAATTAGGCTGCTTTTAAAAATTAGCTCACAATAAACAATAAACAAAAATATTTTAAAAAATGCCTAATTTTTATGCTCCTCGGTGTATATGAAAGATACAAATTTTTCGGGGAACTTCGGGTTCGATAATAGACTCGAGGAGTACTGCCCCATGAATATTATGATTATTTTATGATATCATCTCAGGCATCATAATTCGTGATTTTGGTAAATATGGCTGTAAAAATTTCAAATTTACGAATAAAAATACGGAGATAATAAACTTTGAGCGGTTTTAATTAATAAAGGTATGAATAAAAAGTTAACATGTTTTTTATTTAAATTTTCCACTCTACAGTAAGTCCCATCTTATTTCAGCTCTGGGTCAGCTAAAAAAAACACGTTTGAAGTTGATGGATTTGTAAAAATTCAATATAAAGAAGGCGGTGGGGGGAGGGGTGCATTTGGTCCATGGAAAACAAAAAAAGCACGGGGTCTAAAGGTCATAAAAGTTTGGGAGCCTCTCTACTATAATTTTGCTATTCCTATATTTAATTCTGATTAAAATCTTACCACTTCATCTAATTTTTGTAAAAATAAACTCCTCATTTTTGATCGTGGATTTACAGATATCGTATCCTTTTCATTCACAAACTTATAATACAATTTTAAGGCACGTTGAATTTCCGTTGATATTCGTACCGCTTCCAAACTAGCTGGATATCCTATGGACACCCGTGATTTTGATTTTAAATCTGTTTTTGTGCTGCTTTTCGAATTTTTATTTTTTGGGCAGTTCGGGAAATGTTCTTTTAAAGTAGGTGTTAATGATGGTGCTTTGATTTTCATCGAAATACCATTTTTTGAATTCCCATTTTGTGATACTTGATTATTCTTCTGTAGTAGATTATTCTTCTGAATAGTTTTTTGATTATTCGTAAATTTATTCAATGTTTTATTTTTTGGTATACCATTTAACGTAACTGCGGTCATACTTCGAGCTGTAGAATTCGAACCAGATAAAATTTTTGGTATATTTGATTTTTGAGTTTTTCCATTTAATGTTGAATATGGTGATATAGTTTTTTTATCATTTACGCGGACACTTTTTGCTTTATTTATAGCAATTTCAATATCCTGAACAAATTGATTTTCTATTTCTGTAGTTTTATCTTTAGTTGTGGGTTTACAATTACATTCTATTTCCGATACTTCTTCATTTTTTGAACACGACCCATTTGTTATATATCGATCATCTAAATCATTTGAAAGTTCAAGCAATTTTTCTGTAGCTCCACAATGGTATTCGGCAATTTTTCTGTCATAATATGTTTTTAAATAAATATCGTAAAGGACATTAACGAATCTGAAATTATTTAAATGAAATTCAAAACAATGGAACAACTATGAAAACTAAAAAAAAGTAAAAATAAGTTCGGTGGTCGCTATATGAGTTTGTCGAAACGGTTTTTACTTTATAATAGATTCCGAAAATTTAATAATTTATCATTTGTCCCAAATATTAATATAAAGTCTAATTAATAGTCCTCTACTTTAGCTTTTAAGGGTAAGTGTTCACTTGAGAACATAAGACTTGAAACTGGTTTATCAGATTACTGGAGTATCCGATTAATTTTGTCACACATTTAAAACCTATTTACTATATTCTGATCGAAACTATGTGATCCCAAATAGAGATTGCTCAAAGATAACTAGATTTACCATTTAAGTCTACTAATCAATGATATATACTTATCATTGCTACTAATACTGAAAATGCACATATAGTAAAATAATTTTCGGTAATATATGAAATATGCGTGTTGATGTTTATGTGTGTTGGTTTGCGGCACTCGTACACTGAAACTATTCATTTTACAAAGTGCGAGCGGCAAAGATACTAGGTGGCAAAGTGAAAATTCGAAAAAAGCACATCGAAATCCATAAAAATACCAATTTTCAAAGCTCCCGAAAAAGACCGATTTCTTTGTTTTGATATCTCTATCTGAATTATCTCTAACAATGGTTAAACTGCCATCTATTCGTTGCTTAGTAAACTACCATTTTAATATTTTTGATATTCAAAATTATGGCTTGCATGTTTACATGACCACAGAATAATAACGTTTTAAAATTTATTCAACTTTGTTTCGCCTTTAAATTAAACTCGAAAAATATAAATATTATGAATCAAGTTTGTATTGAAGTTCTAACCTAAGCGTTTAAATGACTAAAGATTGTTTTCATCGTACCTTTGAATATGATGTGAATTTTCCATGTGTGATGATGAATTTTTCGAACTTTTTTTAGAGACGTTTTAAATTTTATAAATTATAATAATTTAGAAATTAAACTGTAATCGTAGACTTCCTTTTAAAACTATCACAGACCCTAATGTTTTTTAAGCTGTATCCATGCATAAGTACAGTAATATTAACAATATTTTCAAACTAATACTTTTTTATACTTTTTGAAAGAACGTTTGTAGCATGGCCGCCTTAATTTATACGTTATGTCAAAATGTTTATAAAAATATTTTTTATATCCATGCTATTAACAGAATAAATAAAAATATAGGTATTAATTTCTTCTTTAACCAATTGTTATCACATTCAAATGGTAAACAATCAATTAATAATCAATTAATTGAACATAATACATTAACCTCTAATATTCATAACAAACGCAATGTTTATAACACACTAGTATCACAAAATTCATTAAATAAAATATTCATACGATATATGCAACAAAATGTTCGAGAATTTAGTTCAATATCACCAAATCCAAAACCGGAACCCCCAAAACAACGCTCATTACCACCGTTAATGGATTTTCCTGAAATTGTATGGCCATCAATTTTTAAGTCAGTTAGAAATTGGATTTTATCAACATTAATTATAGCACCATATTTTGATAGGGAATTTTCATTGTATGACTTTGTTGTGGGGTCAAAAAAAGCAATTGAGGTAAATTTTCGATTGTAAAAACAATTCATTGTATAACTAAATTGTTTATGGTTTTAGGTAGTTTCAAATAAAATATCTTCTGGAGACTATAAAGAATTGGAGGGACTAGTCACAAACGATGCAATTGACACTATTTCGAAGTCTGTTTCTTTGTTATCGTTAGCTCAAAGACAACAATTAGCTATTGATTGTAAAGATATTTATTTTTCGTTTCCGTATCAGGTAATCGCTTTCAATTTGTAGACAAATTTAGATAAGTGAGAAATTTTCATTATTTTGAGTACGTTAAAAATTACCTCTACAATCAAGACGTTATCTATAGTAAAGCTCAATTAAGAAATAAAGGAGGATGAAATCTCTTAACACTGCAGGATTATTTACCTTTTTTTATGTACCAGGTTGTTAAGCGATTTCGAGAAAAAGGTTCCAAATATTTGTTATCTTCAATGAGTAAAATTGTTGGTAGAATTGCAGTTTGGCTTTTGCCAATATCATAGCTCAAAAAAGGGTATATTGGGGCTTCTGGATCAATAAAAACCGATAGAAGAGCGACATTTTCAACTGTGCAAAAAGGTCGAGTTTGAAAGTTTTTGGAGCCCCGTACTAAAAAACGTTCTATATATTTCAGATATTGTGGCAAAAACTACAGTACTCGGTTTGACGGTTTGAATAGTTGCCTTATTGAATTTCAATTTACCATAATATCTGAAATATAAGAACGCCTTTTCGTGCTAGGGGCCCAAAAACACGCAAACCCGACCGACGATCCGGAGGCCCAAATATACTTCTATTTCGAATCGAAAAATTTACCATTTATTTTGGCAAAATCCTTCCTTCAAATGGCAAACCCCCTTCAAATGGTAAAATAATTCATTTTGAAATATTCTGGAAAAAACAATATTTTTTCGATGTATCAGACATTCAATTTTTGAGTCTGGATAAGTAAGATCAAATTACATACCGCTTTTGCAATAGATTTTAAAAAAATTTTGATTCTAGGTTGGAATAATGTTTGATGATGCAGAAACATCTTCGCAACAAAAACGATTTGTCGAAATAACAATGGTGTACCATGTTTTACAAGACTTACATTTAATGCGTGAACGGGGCGAAGAACCACCATTAAATGTTGGCCTTTTACCGGAATTTCGAGATAAAATACATATTTGTAATTATAGATTTATTCGTGAATTTACAAAAGGGGTTGAAGATCAATGGACGATTAATTTAATAAATCATTTCAAACCCAGTGATTTCATATAAATGCAATAATTATTAATTAGGATCATAAAGAGTGTTTCTAAATATATGCGAGCCAATTTAGGTACTTATTTCTTGAATCAATTCCATCACATGCGTATCCAAGTTCCTATGCGCACAAAAGTTAAAAAATACTTAATGTATTAACATAAAGCATTATTATTATCATCTAGTAGAAAATTTTTGATACCTTGAGTATTAAAGTCCGGTCGCAAATCAGTGAGGAAAAAGTAGCATTACAATTGAGATAGTCTGAAAATGACTATCTCAATTGTAATTATTGTTAGTTTTTTACAGTTTACTGGGATCCATAATGTTAAAACTACAGTTTTAAAATATAAATTATTGGAATAATAAATCCCTGAAATAATTCGCATAAATTTAGATGCATTCTATTTTCAATATATTTACTCAATTTAGGATCTGTGAAGTTTTTGATGAAATATTTTGGCATACAATTATTACATCAAATGTTATGTATATTTTGGGGTGTTTGGATTTTCCTAGAAGTATTTGTGTATTCGTATTTTTCATACAAACGCAACAATAAAAGTTATAAATTTTATTAAATGTATGTTAAAAAAATAGAAATAAATAAGTTCCAAATTATTTACCTATTTTAATTTTGTAATTTTTTGTGTGTGTATTAGTTGCCATGATACCAGTCCAAGTGGCCATGCGGTCGAAAACGTTCTGCTTGGAACTAGGAGGTTGCGGGTTCGATTCCCAATGGTAGCCGTTTGTCAATTTAAAAAAATTAATGGGACGATTAATTGACTAAACTATCGGCGTATGAATTACAACGAAAGTAACCGGCTGCGCTTGTGAAGGTTTTCTACAGTTTCCTTTCACGAACTTCTGATGAATATCGGCATAGTTCCTACCAAAGTCGGCTGAAGCCGCACACCTACCAATTCCTAGTCTGCATACGAATTCCTGATCCCCTACTCACATCATAAAAAAAATGTAAAAGTTAAAATTAATAAAGGTTGAGAAATAATGATGTGGGTGGCCTCTGTTATAGACCGTCGTGTCTCAAAAACGGAGGTTAAACCCCATTATTTTTTGTATTTCGTTAAATTTTAAAGGATGAAATATAAAAAGGGATTGGTCAAAAACAAAGAACCGAGTCTATAGACCAAACATTCAATATTCTTTTGTATAGAAGAACAAATTTCACACTAAAATTTCACCAATCCATGAATTTTTCCACCCCTTATATAAACTTATTTTTTCTGGTGGGGTTTATGATTGCCACTCTATACTCGGATGGGTATTCACTCATTCTTTTTGTAAAAACTTGGGCGCAAGCAGGATGTTTTACCTGTTAATGAGACTTTTCTCCAATTTCGAAAGAATAACAGTAAATCTTTAGGAATAGTTAAAAAGTTCGTATATTAAAATGCAATTATTTATAGTAATTTTAAATTTTTTTTTAAAATCATTAAAAACTTAAATGGCATATAAATTTATCTTAAAAATGTTATATATTTAATGGAATAATTATACAAAGGTCAAATAAACACCACACTAATTTTTTTCATATCCTAAAAATAAATGTCGAAGATTATTACAAATGAATCATTAAGAATTGATAAACAAATTGACTTAATTTGTGGGGGAATTTTTGTTAAAAACTTTTATGATTATATCATTAAATATTGAGTATACTTTTTCGATAAGGATTATTGTAGAAATTTTTTTTATAGTGAAATAATTATTACAAGTATCAAGAATTTTGCAGACTTTTTTCAATAACTGCAAAAAACACAATTAGGTTGATCAAATATAATCATGAAATTACAATACTATCTTTTAATTATGGGTTATACATAGTTTTTATTAATCTCTGCTAAACCGATTTTAATACCACAAAGATCAAAGTTGTTCTTCAGAATATGGATTTTACTCAAAATTCTTTTTTTTTCTCATCAGTTCTCTCTCGCAAGATATATCTAAACCGAAAAAATAAGTAGATCACTTACTCAAAATATTTATTGAAACCAATACTAGTAATTTTAACAAGTAAAAATAACACCAACTGTGTTAGTTGCTTAAATAACCGGTATATACTAAGTGTGTGAAAAAAAAGTTTCAAACAAAACTTATTTGTTTTTAAAAAAGAAATATTATTTGTCTTTAAATTATTTTTCTATCTCTAAAGGTGCGATTTCATGCTGACGCTTGACGCTGATTTCCAGCGTCAAATTTGGTCACGTGGTATAATTACGAACGAAACGCCACCTGGAAAAAAGCAGCGTCAAGCGACACTGGTGAAATAAGTTAGCGTCAAACAAGTAACAAGAATCGAAAGTCGAATTATCGATCTTTGTTATTCCTTAACCTTTTTGGACCAGATCCAGATAGCGCTTCGGTCGAAATTATACCACGTGACCAAATTTGACGCTGGAAATCAGCTTCAATCGTCAGCATGAAATTGCACCTTCAGTTTCAAAGATGAATGGATATTCTCTTCCCTGACATTCATGAACTTGACCTTACTTTTTATCTCTGTATAACAAGGCTCAAACAAAATTTTACACAATGACGTCACATATGACAGTGATAGTATTTTAGCGCTAATTGATAAATTCAAATTTGTTTTTAATTAATATTCCAGATCTAATTAATTAATTGTTCTTTTACGTATGTATAATTCAGCAAGATAAAGATTTAAAAACACGTTATAATAATTGTTCAAGTTTTTAGCTTGAAAAGATTTAATGGAATTATTGATTTGAAAGACATGTTTATTATAATTAGCAAAAATTATTAGAAATCCTCTAATACATTAATTAAAACTTGTTTAGGTGAGTTAAAATTATGCATAAATTAAATAGTTGCATAACAACCTAGACTTTATAACAACTTTGTATTTTTTTTATATTGTGTTTACAACTTTTTTTAAAAATAGATAAACATATGTATCGATAATGCTGCTTTATTTTTATGACAGTTATTTTGTAAGGTTTCTTTTGATTGTCTTAAAATCGAAGCTGTTTTTTTTATAAAATATGTTTATGTTTCTCTAAAATGAGTTATATTAGTGATCTTTCGCAATCGCAAGAATATTTAAGTTATCGAAGTAGTATACCATTACGAAAAATATCTGTTGATAGTGATGGAACTAAGGTTAAGTATTACAAAAGTTTGATTTTAAATTAATAATACTTAATATTTGCTTATATAGGGTTGGAAAATATATGATTGTGGTCCAAAAACAATAAAATGTCCTTTAATATGTCTACCACCTGTGTCGGGTACGGCTGATATATTTTTTAAACAAGCTCTAGCCTTGTCTGCAAAAGGTTATCGTGTGATCTCGGCTGAGCCACCTGCATATTGGACAGTTCGAGAATTTTGTGATGGTTTTAAAAAATTGTTGGATTATTTAGAATTTACTAAAGTACACATATTTGGTGCATCACTAGGTATTATCTTATATAGTTAGACTTGCTTAAGTGAAAATCGAAGGTATATCTTACTCGATCATGTTTAAATTTTTCTGTTTACGAAAAAACTAGACATGTATTTTTTCATATTAATCAGGATGATATTGTTCTACCATAGACAATTCGGCGTTGTGCAATTTATAAACGATACTACTAAGTACTAACTTAGTTATAAACGATTTTCGAAGAGCACCAAGCCGGTGAGACGCATCAAATTAGGAACGAGTAATATATCTTTATTCCGGAGATAGTTACGATTAGCTAATTTATACTGATGATGACTACTTTGTAGTCGAAATACGTATTTATAAAATACAAATAATTGTTCTAGGAATTGGGGAAAAATTTGAAATTTAATTTCAAAAAACCTAGAGTTCTCTTTGATTATCTTAATAATCTTTATAATAAAACTGATTCTATCTGTAAGAAATTATTTAATTTCTTTGGAAATTATACAAAAACAACAACTATAAACGAGATGATTAAATCCGAGACGACGAAGGATCATTCTATACAATATATCCTCAACTATTCCAGAGAAAAATAACTCTAATAGGAAAACGCAATAGATTAAATGAGTTAAGCACAAAATCTTAGTGAGAAGTCTCTTTGAGAAATAATAACGGTTATCGGCACTTATTTTGCCTAGGATAAGAAAAAACAGTAACGAGATAGGATTGTTCTGGATCGAGTAAGATGGGTTGATAATATTTGTTTGATTAAAAAGATTCCCCTTATATCCAGTTTTCACTTAATCAAGTTCAACTGTACTAATCAATGGAAATAATACATATTAACCATGCGATAATTTTAGGTGGCTTTTTAGCACAAAAGTTTGCCGAATCAACATATTTATGTCCACGGGTAGCTTCTTTAGTCTTATGTAATTCTTTTACGGATACAAAAATATTTAGTTATAGAGATTCAGCTTTGTTATTTTGGATACTGCCAGCAATGGTACTTAAACGTTTGATTATGGGTAATTTTCATAGTGAAAAAGTCGATCCAGAAATTGTGGAAGCAATTGACTTTATGGTGGAACGGGTATGTTAATATTTTTAAGTAAGAATTTTTTAAATTTTAACTCTGTTAAATTTTACAGTTAGAAACTTTATCTCAATCCGAATTGGCAAGTAGATTAACATTAAACTGCATACCAGATTATGTAGAAGTTCACAAGTTAAATGATCTTCCAGTGACAATAATTGATGTTTTTGACGAATATGCACTCTCTGGTGAAGTAAGGGAAGAAACTTACAAATGTTTTCCACATGCAAGACTTGGACATTTAAAAACTGGTGGTAATTTTCCATATTTAAGTCGATCCGAAGAAGTTAATTTATATTTACAGGTAAAAAATATATATAGTAAGAAAATATGTTTGAATGTTTAAAGCAAAACGTTAAACACATTGATCGTGTTCAGAACAACTAAGTCTTTACTAAAGTATGTAAGTTACTAAGTACACCTAACTTAGTTTTTTGCCAGGACATTTGACAGATACTAAGAAACTTAGATTGTGACGCCATTTTGCGTAGTAAGTGCTGCCAGCAAGAAGGTATAGAAAATCTTCTTGGCTGCCAGATTGGTGGGTTATCCCCTAAATTTAGTGGATTTAATAAAGGCTTGTGGATAATCTAGGTGATTTATTCTTGGGATTGTCGTATTTTAAAAATTTTGTATGTAAGAGGAATATAACGAATCAGAATACAAAATGTTTATTTATACTCGATGCATTATTTCATATTATTTTAATTTTAGTTGATATTTTACATAACTAATTTTTCCTCTTCCAAAACTACTTTTAGTGGGCTAAATTAGATTTTCCATGACCATGAACCATAAATTAGAAATTCCATGGCATTTACAGTTTTTCCCTGACCTAAAACAAATACCATGATTATTCCAGTAGTTCCAGATGTGTGGCCACATTTTGTGATCTAATAATTTTTCTTTCTATTTTAGATTCATTTACGACAATTTGATGGTACTAAAGAGGCAGCTTTAGATCTATCGATTAGATCAACAGAGCCATTATTGTCTAAAAACTAAGTAAAATAGATTTGTCTAATGCCACGTTCATCACACGGCTGACGTTCGCTAAAATAGTTGACGTCATTTTGGAATCGGTGGACGGAAATGCTCTCCATACGTATCGGTGGACGGATACGTATCACATCGCATTTTAATATTTAATTATACATTTAATTGTTATAATATATATTGGTTTATATTTTTTGAATAAAAAATAATTTTATGTATTTATGTGTAATTTAAATGACTCTAGCGTAATGGTTGGTTTATACTACAACATGTAAACCTGATCTTTAGATTAAATAAATTCCATGATTATTCCAGGTTTTCTAGATCTGTGCCCACACTGTTGATTGAACTGTCATGCGCAGAACATTTACCCCGGCTGCTGCTATCTTAAACACCAATAGACAGGTGCCCGGCGTACTCGTACACTTCGTCCTGACCTAGTAGTTCTGAATGAGACTAACAAAGTTATAAAGATCATCAACTATGTATTCCATTTGAGGGGTCCCAGACGCCCTAGAAATGGCTCGGCAGCAAAAGCTCGAAAAATATAACCCACTTGCTGCTGAGTTATCATCGAAATGTTATAGGGTCTATTTGGATGGATTTGTCGTTAGATTGCTTGACAACGATGTCTGGCATAGCCCCAAAATATACGCAGGCCAGGGCACGCGTGATGGTATGATATGATTCGCTGGACACGTGACATTTATATCGAGCACATAACAGTACAAATTCATTACTATGAACATCCCAAGTGATCCACCACACAGGTTCCTGATGGTCCGTACATCTGAGCCATTCACCTCATTACTTTTTTTATCTGTGATTCATGTGTGACTTATCTGCTACTGCGATATTGACACATTTTTTATCCTTTAATTTGTTCTTAAATGTGTGGTGTTGATTTTTTAAATTTGTTTTTAAATTATTTAACATTTCTTTTTATTGTACAGAATTGTTTCTTATTACACTTGATACGATTATTTTATTTCTTGTATGCGCATTTTATCTTTTTGTAATTTTTTTAAATTATGAAAATAAATGCTTTAATCTGTTCTTATTTAGTTTCGGGCAATTTAAAAAAAGTTATTTCTTTCCGTTTTATGTGATCGAACTAAATAGTGTATTTTTGCTTAGAAGCTGGAATAAACCCTACGAAAATTATTCTTTACTTTAATCTTATATTTTATGTACAATGAATTAATAAAATGGCGTTTTTTATTTGATAGTATATTTGTGCCGAGTTAATTTGGTTCTCAAAAAAAAAAAAAATGTGGACGAATAAAACTCGTTCCTTATAAAAATATTTGTTTGACTTTACAAAAACAAGCTACATTTCAATGTTCGGGTTCAGAACAACTAAATCCGAAGTAAACTAAGTAAAACATATTACTTAAATATCAAATTATGTAAACGCGAGTCACTTCCATTGGTATAATATAACCGAAAAGCAACCATACTAACAATGAATAAATAGACGCTAAACAATTTAAAAATAAGTTATTAAGTAGTATATAATTAGGTTTTTCTGCCAGAGCACTTGGCACTAAGTGTATTAGTGTCAGGACACTTAGCCCTATGCAACTTAGATTGTGACGTCATTTTGCTTGGTAAGGGCTGCCAGATTGGGGGGATTTTCTTAGTGGATTTAATAGAGCCTAGTAGAAAAACTATGCGATTTATTTTTGAAATTATCATATTTCATATTATTAAATCCACTAAATTAGGGAATTATCCCCCAATTTGGAAACACTGTCGACAAGTTAGTGTGTCCTGAGAGAAACACACTGAACTTAGATGCTCAGAAGTAAAAAAAAAACTGACTGACTGACTTGTTTACTAAGAACTTAGATGTTTTGAACACGACCAATCCAACCTGTAGAATTTGTATTAAATATTTTACAATTTTAACTTTAGGTACGAACAAACGTAGTCACGAGTATCATTTTGTTAGTTTCCGCAAACCGTGTGCTATCGTTCAGTTTGTGTGCCAGTGTAGATCGTATTAAAGGTTAAATATTTAAAATTTTGATAATGCAAAAACCATAACGAATAACTAAATAAGAAAAAATCGTTTTACAAATTTTAATATAAATTACACAATTTTTACAAAACATCGGAACGCACAGGTTTCACATCTTTTTCATCTTGATTTTCTTTAGACAACAATTGTGATAATTCTTTTTGTGACGAATCAATATTTACATGCGCTGATGATTGATCAAAGTTGTCATGATCTGATACATTCCCTGCTTGTCTGATGTTATCTTTTGTTACATGATGAAATACACTCATTGCCTGAAAAAAAATTTAGTGCTCATATATCTTCTACATAGACTCAAAACAAATGTGGAAAAACCGAAAATACAAACAAGGTTTAACTTACTTGTGCAACTAAACTAGATACATCACCAACATTTGATGGTAATATAAGTGTATTATTTGTGCGTGCCATCTTTTGAAATGCATTTACATATTGTTCAGCAACACTTAATGATGCAGCATTTTTTCCATTCACTGATTGCAATGCATTTGCTACAACATTTAAACTACACGCTCGAGCCTCAGCAATTGTGAGTAGGGCTGTCGCTTCACCTTTTGCTTTATTTATTCTTTCTTGTTGTTCGGCCTCTATTAAAACAAATAATGATATTACTTTATTAGTTCTTTCTTAGACAATACATTGTACAGAACACGTCATAGTAAAAGAGTTGGGTAAATGAAAGAGAGGTAGGTAATGCATCAATGGAGTGCCAAAAAGCATGATGAAATATAAAATCTATACATAGTATACAAGGAAGTCGCCCTCCGCGCCTGTCTGTTTATCCGCTAACTCCTTCAAAACCACGCAACGGATTTTTAAACGGTTTTCACCATCATGTAGATAATTTTTTCCAGAAGGTTTATATGTATAGTACATTCTAATTAAAATTTCCGCGCGAAGCCTGGCCGGCTCTCTAGTAAACTATAAAATGAACTATCCCAGTATTCACAACAAAAACACAGCCAATTTCCCCTTTATTAACTTGGAGCGTTTTCCGGTTTTTGTATCTTATCCTAAATTATCGTGGTAAAAAAATGAGCATACCAGAAGCAAGAATTCGACTCTGCCGTTTTCCTTCTGCTACATTAATGTCAGCTTCACGTACACCTTCTGATTCTAGGATAGCAGCTCGCTTTTTTCTTTCGGCTTCGACCTGCATTTGCATAGCTTCTTGTACTCTTACAGGCAATTTAATGTCACCTACATCAAACAAAGAATAAAATATTCAGTTTATGAGACGTGTCAAAAATGGAAAAGCATATTTGAGCTAAACATACGAATTTCATAACGAAGACATGTAATTCCCCAAGCTTCGCTAGCTTTATTAATTGATTCCACTATACCAATATTTAGACTTTCACGTTCTCGGAATACTTTATCCAATGAAATTTTTCCTAATTCAGATCTCATCGTTGTTTGTGCTAATTGTGTAATGGCAAATTCTGGATCTTCAACACCGTAACTTGCCAAATATGGGTCTAATATTCTTAAATATAATACACCATCAATACTTAGCGTTACATTATCAGATGTGATAGCACTTTGTTTGGGTACATCTATTGCAATTTCTTTTAAACTTTGTACATATTTAACTCGATCTATAACCGGTAATAACACATTTAAACCGGGTTCTAATATTCTATGGAATTTACCCATACGTTCTACAATCCAAGACTAAAAAAATCAATTTAAATATAATTGACATTGGAAGATGCACACAAGTGAGATTTCTTTAAAAGCTGCCATAGCATAATTTCAAAAATACACAGTTGACAAATCAAGCTATAATATAACTCCAATTATCCGAATTAATTCGTAGATAATTGGATAAAAAATGTACGCTTAGGTATGATATAAACACTATGTGCCTACAAGAAACACATAATCAAGACGGTTGCAACCCTGTTACTGGCTCGTTTTCCAAAAGTTATTTAAGGCTTTAAACTTAGTTTTCGGGAATACAATTATAATCGGGTACAACCGAATTCAACGTCTTTACCATAAACATACTAAGGTTGAGTTTATGCCAGCTTTTATAGACTTTTCGCTTTTGTAAGCGGGTTTTTAAAAATATAAAATTTACCTCTTGTTGAGGGACAAACATTATAACAGTATTGATAGGGGTTGATATTTTATTTCGAACTGAAATATACGATCCGCCAAATATTGATGATTTTAAAACTGATGGATTCGTCGACGATACCTACAAAACATATTAAAATTAGCAGTATGGTAAAACATTCTTGGATTTAGTATTGCAATTTTGTGCATACCTTTACGGTATCCAATATTGACGAAGAGATAAATGCACGTGAAAGCATTGTTGATTAAGAAAATGTAGATGAAAATAAGCGAAAATAAATAACCTTAAAATCTTGAATTCATACCCATCTGGTGTCTCTGATTGTAACTAAACAAATGTCAATAGAACGTCAAAGTTTGTTTACAAATTTTTTTTGACTCATTCTAGTTTAAAAAGGTCAAAAACTTTAATAAAAAAAGAAATTCCTTTAAAAAAATGTCAATTAATAATGATGAGAGTGATATCAAAAATTTTTTAAAGGATATGTTCGCATTAAAATCACAACAAAAACATTACGAACGTGTGTCAGAATTTACTCTATCGGCGTTGAAAAATGCTTTAAGTAATGATTTTTATAATTACCGACATGAATTAATGAAGAAAAAACAGTATGATCGACAAATGATCATTAAAAACTTGAAAACACTTGTAACGGCACGTAAACGATTGAAAAAAGATATTTCTGATAAAAATAAACTTAAAGAATTTGGTAAAAAAATTTTGTTAATTATGTTTTGTTTTTCAAATAATAAAGGTGCATTGTCATGGTTGACGGCTCGATTAGAGCGGCAAATGACGTCTTATGGTCAAGTGATTAACAATAGTGTCAGGCTGAGAAATCTCAACATTACTGAGTTTTATTCAATTTTCCAGCATTTACCAGTGTTTGACGTTCATTTATTCAGGCTTGATATTTGTATACCTGTACATTTGGTATCATAGAGCATTCCCGACTCCAATCGCGAGCAGAGCATTCACGAATCCAGTTTTTATAAGACATTAAAACCACATAATCTCAAATACCCGAATTTTTAGAAAATCTCTTCACCAATAAAAATGCAATTGATTTGACCTTTGTATAAGATTTCAGACGATATGTTTTAAACCATTCGTCAACTGAACACGATTTTTGTATTTTTCGGAAGCAATTTATCTTGTAAAGTAAATTTAATTCAAATCAATTACAAGAGTACACAATTTCAAATATCGTTATTTAATGTCTTACATAATTTTTTGTTCCAAAAATATTCTGAAAACCAAAATAATTTTTGATTTTTAGATATGTCCTATTTTAAAAACTCAATTGCATTCATTGAGAAAAATGTTTCAGTATTACGAAACCAAATAAATTCGGAATTAGAACGATTAAAATTTGATGAAAATGATATAAATACAGATTTAAATAAAATTTTATCGAAAAGTGATTTATTTGATACAACTGATGATGTTGAAAAAGTTTCAGTAGCTAAAAAACAATGGGGTAAATCGACTAAAAGTAGTTCTAAGGTGAATACAAATAATACAAATCGAATTTTTCTTCTATACTTTTCATTTAAATTATGATTTAAACATAAATTTTAGGAAATATCAAAATTTCTGGATTTTGTTCACGAAACAGGTGGTCACGAAGGTGGTTGGGGTGTTGATGATCATGGCATTTTTCTAAAATATTATAGACAATACGAAAAAGATATTGTAACATTAATTAAGGTTTTATCAAATTTTTTACCAGGTACTACTTTAATTAAAAAACATTTTTTGGGACTTCTTTTTATATTCTTGAATTAAATCATATTTCTTTGTTAACATTCTTTGACATCAAAAGAGCGTTGGTCTAGAATACCAGAGACCGTGAGTTCGATTCCCAACCTAGATGAAAGAATGTTTTCAATGTTCAGACACATTACTTAAATGTCAAATTAAGTAAATAGGTACTAGTCACTTCCGTCGGTATAATATAAACGAAAGGCA
This sequence comes from Nineta flava, assembly GCA_963920215.1. NCBI lineage: Eukaryota > Metazoa > Arthropoda > Insecta > Neuroptera > Chrysopidae > Nineta > Nineta flava. Next base: position 94,781,430 of record OY986042.1, read on the forward strand.
AGCATACTAACAATAGATAGATTGACGCAAGTTTACAAAAAAAAAAAAAAAAAAACAATAAATACAATTAAAAAATATTTCTTTGTTTAGAGAAAACGGATGAATCTATAATAGAACATGTAGAATGGTTTATGGAATACGAAAACAAAAAAGACAAATATAAAACTTCTATAAGAAATTGGAGACAAAACAAAAATATTCAGCGCACTATTGAAATTAATTTCACTGATAATGTTGTACAACAAGAATCTGTGAAACAAGAGAAAAAAACATCACCGAAAAATGATGATAAAATTTTGAAAGCTAAAATCAAAGAATGGAAGGTATGTTCCACACGATCCTGAAAAATGACTTTCAATAAATTTTACTGAATTTGATATATGTAGCCTCAAAGCTCGTTTATGATTGGCTTCGGTCTAGATTTTTTGTATTTTGATTTTTTAGAACTTGAAGTATGCTATAATTTATAACCTCCTAATCAAAAGTTGTCATGGGGACAAAACATAGATAAGGATTATTTTTTGAATTTATGTAATGTTTATTTTATAAAATAAGAAAGTCAACTATCGTGTCTAACGTAACTTTTCAGAACAGGATACAGCTGCGGAAAGTTACCGGATTTAACTGCGAATCTCTAGATTACAGCAGTTACAAGATATTCGGTGCATCTCCATCCGAATATATGAACCTTGCCAGGAACATTGCTCATCAAGACCTGATCAGCAAGCTCCTGGCTATTGCCAAGATGTGGGAAAAGCGAATCTCGTCAGGCTGAAGTAGAAGGGGGAGCACAATGGGCCATAAGTGCAATTTATTTATATACCCCAAGATATATCTATCTATCTATTTAAGGTAACTTTTAGTCAGGAGGTAATAAAATAAAATTGACTTCAAATTCAGAAAATTCATACCAAATACATTGCTTATAACTAATCATAGTCAAGCTTCAAAAGGTTTCCAATAATGTATAGTTTAAACACACTAAAATTCATCAGTATTAACTAATTTCAGGAAAAGAAGGTTAAACAAATTGAAGAAGAAAATCAAAACATAACGCCTCCACAATCCGTATCTTACGGAAAAACTAAAATCGTAACAGAAAATGATCGTATGCAAATAAAAGTGAAAATTGCCAATTGGAAACAAACAAAATTAATTGAAAAACAAAAACAAGAAAAAGAACAAAAATATGTCCATGATTTAGAGAAAGAAATACGTACAATCGAATCAAAAAAATTAATTAAAGAATTTCAAGATCAAGATATGCATTTTATACGTAAACGTCAACAGTTAAAAACTTTAACTAAAAAAATTCAACCGTTACGAACACGTAGTTTAACCGTACCGAATGTTATGCGTGATCCGGATCGCATTCACCGTGCTACGAAACAATGGATAGCAAAAACACAACAAGAACGTTCACAATCTGAAATTGTGACACGTAATAACATACAAGTGTTATCGGTGAATCATATTCCTAAATTGTAAGTATAAAAAACTGAGCGTTAAAGGAAATGGGAGAAACAAAATTAATTCAATGTTATCCCACCACTTCCTAGATGTAGTTTGTATAAAATAATATTTGGAGAATAAAACTTTTTTAAATGATAGTGGTGGTATTTGATCTTTTTTGAATTATTTTAGGCGAAAACCAGAATGGATTGGAGTTTTGCCGAGTATTATGTACCATTAAATTTAGCCAATTAAAAAATTCGGATAGTTTTTAAGGAACATCGTTTAAAACTAAGGGACTATCCATAAATTACGTAACTGCCACTAGGGAAGGGGGAGTGTTATTTTTTACGATTCGTTACAGGGGGAGGGTACTGGTCGAAAAAACTGTCACGTAACACAAATATGTCCTGTATGAAGTACAGATGGCACTTGTATTCCTAAGACCTATCTAGAAAATAAGGAACAATCCAAGTATACTTGAGCCTTATTTACATCCGTTCTCATTGTCAAAATCGTCCAAGTTATCCAGATTTTTCGGTATATAAAACTAAAGAAGTTAAAACTAATTTTATTAAAGTATTTCATTTTAGTGTAATGATTAAAAATCATTATATCATCGCATTGCTGAAGCTTATAATTAAAAAGCTCTACATTTATTTTTTTACGTTATGGTATTGGGGGAGGGGGATGGTCCGAAATTGTTATCTAGTGGGGGTTGTTAAAAATGATAGAAAATACCGTTACGTAATATATAGATGGCCCCTAAAGAGTATTTTCGAATATTTTACAATTTAGGTATGAACAATAAAGATATGTAAAACTAGATAGGTAAATGAAATAGAAAAGACGCATAAGACAAAGATAAAAGGCGCATCGAAAACAATTGTAGGGCCGTAACAATTTACGACTTAGTAATCACTTGCAGATGTTAAAATGATCAGGAGAAACAAATTATATGCTTCGTAAAGGAAACGACACTGAACGCGATGTTGCATTGAGCTTCTGTTCAGCCCCGTTTACGATACTCTACTGAAATTTCTCAACTGGAATCAGGCAGCAGAACATGATAATAGATCGCAGTGCACGAGATTTTCCTCACTCATTCGTTCGAGAATTGATGATATGATTATGGTTCTACACACGCTCCCACGCTCAATCAATTTTGCAAATGGAAAAAACCTCGTATATTTTTGAGTAACATTTTAGATTAACTTTTACAGCTGATTGCGGCATTTTATAATATTAACTCTAGTCATTTTTGAAAATTTATGTACATATATACATATTTTTTTATGTACTTTGATACAAGGAATAAAAGCTTTTTTTACTAAATATTATGTTTTTTGGTTATTTTTCCCGGCGGTCGTTTATCCAATCATTAAAGAGAGAATAGTAGTAGACAGTAAACTTGCAGGAACCTTGTTTCAACGATTATATATACAGCTTGTATTTTAAAATACATCCAATTTAGAAACAATGTATAGTGTATCTATCGCTGTCTATATGCAGTGTACTATGATATGGCGTCTTTGTTACATATACATGTAGTAACACTCACATGACGGACGACGGACAATAACGACGACACTGACGATCATCATTACAACACGACAAACGATGTATATGCACGAGTAAAATGGAAGTATATATAAATGCTTGTAATTAGAGAGTGATAAGTATATACAGTTATCATACTACAGCTATAATGTTATACAATACTGATTTTAATGCAGTTTAACTGTAACAAATAAAGTGTTACACGGGTGTAGCTACAGCTTTTACAAGGGAGGGGGAGGTCTAATAATGTACAAACGTAAATTAGTTTTTGCTTGTGGCTTCACGTCATAAAAAAGCAGAACTCCATATGCCTTAGTAAAGTTGCGGGCAAACGATATTTGCGATATAGATTTTTTTCGTAGGATAAGTGGGAGGTCCTGTCTCCCTAAACACCCCCTTATTTTCGTTTGTGGTATCAATCTTATTAGTTTGTGAAGCCGATTGTTTTAAATTATAACTTTAGTTATACATTTAACTATTTTTTCAAACACCTATGATTGTATTGTTCATATTTCAACGAGTTTCGTCTAAGGTACATACCTCAGAACATACTAGATACATATATAAGGCGTTTTTTTTGTTGTTGTTTTGAAAATACACAACATAAGAAATAAACCAAAAAAATTGAAACAAAATAATGTTTATTTACAATTTATGTTGTACGTTAATATTTATATTGTATAATCGTTCATCAATGCTCAATTCATTGCAATGTAATATTATGCAAATTTGATAATAGTAAGGCGTGCAATCAATCGATCGCAACTCGTTCATTAAATTCATTCTATACAAGATGATTATCTACAATGTGTTCAGAAAGTGTTTTTATTATTTCTGACCTTGTCTAAACGTACTATATAAGGCAAATTGGATCCCATAAATTATGTTGATTTGACAATTGGTGAGATGATTTATCTCGCAAGGTATCTGTCTTTTTACCTTCAATTTTGACAAAACTCACTGTACAGTGGTAAATGAATGAATTTTTGTATTTTTTGGACGAATTAATTATCTAAGAAAAAGGACTTTCAACAAAATTGATGACCAACAAGTGAAAATAACAACGAGTTATTTGCTTAAATACCCGGTGTATAGTGTATATGTATAGTATATAGTAGTACCCAGTTTGAAACAATAGTTGTTTATTTTGCCTTTAAATTTTTGTTCTATCTCTTACGGTTTCAATCAAAGATAAACAGTTTTGCCCATTTTGCCCAAACATGGCCTGCTTGCCCATTCACGAACTTGACCTTAATTTTTAGCTCTAGAACACACAAACGAAATTTCTGCTCGCTATCTCTTTTTGAGTTATCATGTTTACAGACGGACGGACAACTTTTCCGCAAACTTTTCCGCAAAGTTGTCCGTCCGTCTGTAAACATGATAACTCAAAAAGAGATAGCGAGCAGAAATTTCGTTTGTGTGTTCTAGAGCTAAAAATTAAGGTCAAGTTCGTGAATGGGCAAAAGCAGGCCATGTTTGGGCAAAATGGGCAAAACTGTTTATCTTTGATTGAAACCGTAAGAGATAGAACAAAAATTTAAAGGCAAAATAAATAACTATTGTTTCAAACTGGGTACTACTATATACTATACATATACACTATACACCGGGTATTTAAGCAAATAACTCGTTGTTATTTTCACTTGTTGGTCATCAATTTTGTTGAAAGTCCTTTTTCTTAGATAATTAATTCGTCCAAAAAATACAAAAATTCATTCATTTACCACTGTACAGTGAGTTTTGTCAAAATTGAAGGTAAAAAGACAGAATTAGGTCATTTCATGAACACATATAGCAAAATTTTGTTTCTCTGATCAATATTTTTTACCGTTACAAAGTCGGGACTAAACTTAATATAGCCTGGTATATATTATGTACCGGGTATAAAAAGGGAAAAAACAAGTGAGAATAACAACTAAATGAGTTAATTGCTTAAATACCCTGTATATACTGAGTTTATTACCAATGCGTGTTTACAAATAAGTTACAGTGGTGCATAATTTTTGAACACTGGGTGTGTAAATAAAAAATTATAAACAGATTATATTGAGCATGATATTTATATTATGCATGGATATTGAAATGTTTTATTTATTTAAAAAAAAAAAGTAATATTGTTTGACTTTCAAGTTTCAATCATAAATTGGTTGCGCATATAAGGAAAATTAAACCAGCGAAGTATAAAGATGTGATATCTATAGGCTGATTGTAAATGTATGTCTGGAAATTTCCATGGGTTCAATTCTTGAATAAATTTTATCATACAAATTTCTTGGGCTAAGTTGCATTACTCCACTGGAAGGAAGGCTGTCCCCATGAAGTGGAATTACAAATCAAATGTTATACAAATAATGTCAAGATATCTACTTAAACCTGAAAAGTTATATGAAAATTCCATGTGTTCTAATTCCGGCAAATTCTGGAGGTTATAAGTAATTTTTGTCAAAAAGTTTTGAAATTTTCAAAGTATACTGTGACATTTTCCATGAAATTTGTTCCCACATAGGTATATTGGAATAACTATAAATTCTTACAATTTACAACTTGTTATAATTTTAGAACAATAAAAAGTAAGAGATTTAACAACTATTTGGTTTAATTGTTTACATCCTCTGTATATATTGAGTTCTCTATCAGTATATGTACTGTTTATTTTAATTTTACACATTGACAGATGTATAAAAATATGACTTGTGAGACTTTTTTTAGAAGTTAGGCAACTTGTAAGACATTCTTGTGATGATGTTGTATAGTTTTAGGTTAAACAAGTGAAAATAACATCATCATTAGCAATTGACTCAATTAACTGAGTCAATTGCTAAAATACCTGGTGGATGCTGAGTCTATGGAAAAAAGTTTCAAATAAATTTGTTTATTTTTCTAAGGGAGCTTTTTTTTTCTTTAAATTTTTGTTCTATCTCTTACGGTTTCAAAAATGGATATTTACTTTCCTCGCGGGGGGTATCATGCTCGTTATCTCTTTTCGTTTTTGAATTATCGTGTTAACAGACAGATAGACTGACGGATATGCGAAAATGGATTAACTTGGTCATTTTATGAACACCTTTATGAAGATCTATATTTTCAACCGTTACAAAGTCGGGACTAAGCTTAATATCCCCTTCTATAGATTATTTATACCCGGTATAAAAATAGATCTAGCTGAACGTTTCACAACTGTTCCGAGCAGAGATCGGTCACCTAGGTCGCCCGAGCAGGGATCGGTCGAGAACTTCGCTGTTCACGTAATACCTATAAATAGTCTCTTGTTATTTAAAAATTAAGTTCCGGAAATTTTTCACATTTATTTACAATCATTTATGTATGTGTTACGCTTGCTTTGTGCATGCAAAAATAATTTATAAAAAATTAGCGTTAAAACATAAATCTGAATTTTATTGATAAATAAAAATATTACCATATTTGTAAAAATTGAGTGGACGTCAAAAGTCTAAAGACGTCTTAGGAAACTAAAATTTATATTCTTTATGAAAATTAATGTTTATTAGAATATTGATTGATTTAAACAAATCAATATATATATAAACGTCAATACAAATTATCGATACAGTAGAATAGTCGAAATCGTCTATAGCTCAAAAAATCCTCGTTCCCTCCCTTTCAAGCCTCAAAACCCATTACTCTAAATATAAGGCTTCAATAAGTTGAAACAATCAATATTTTCCTACAACGTATTTGGGTTTATATCTTTATCTCGAAAGTTATAAATTAATAACATTTTTCGAAGAAAACATTAGTCTGGTTCCGAATTTTAAATGTTTACTACATATTTACTACATATCATAAACATTTTTATACCCGGTATATAAATAGCAGGGTATATTAAGATTAGTTCCGACTATGCAACGTCTGTCTGTCTGTGGACACGATAAATCAAAAACGAAAAGACATAGGCAAAATGGGCAAAACTGTTTATCTTTGAAACTGTAAGGGAAAGAACAAAAAAATTTAAAGACACGAAATGTTCCTTTGTTAAAAATAAACAACTTGTTTGAAACTTTTTTAAAAATTCAGTATTTGCCTAGTATTTAAGCAATTAACTCAGTTAATTGTTTTTTACTTTTTCTAAGAAAGGAGTAGGATTCTTATTTTTTAACTAATACCGACACGTGTTTATCAGTGTTTTTTTCATATTGTGTATTTATTTCTCTCCAAAAGTCAAAACCCTTCATAATTCGTAACCTCTGTAACTCGAATGTTTTTGCGACACACTTGAACATTGATTTAGCGAGGTTCTACTGTATTTATGTTATTCAAATAATACATACAGTGCGTAAAGCTTTTATCGTAATATTGGGATTGAAGTATACTATGTGTGTAACTAGCGTATATCATACATAACCTTGAGATAACATGCCATTATGCCAATATTGTACTATGGGCCACAAAAGTAGAGCTCATTTTTCAAAAATTTTAGTTGATTTGTACCTTAATGATTCGTTTTTTCGGAAAATGTTTCGAATAGAAGTTGTTAGTATATTTATGTTATTTATGTTAGTTATTAATGAACAACTTTTATTCGAAGCATTTTTTTGAAAACCGAATGAATACGACACAAATCAATTATATAATTTTGAAATATGAGCGATGTTTAAATGCGGCAAACATGAATAATGATTATTTTAATATCATTACAGGGTGTTAATTGAGTTTGTAAAATGATTGGGTTTTAAAAATACAGTCTGTATGTTGGTGCCAAAATAAATATGCTGAAAATTAAATACAGAAATTGTCCAAAACCAAAATCAAATGTCAAGAGTCAAAGCAACTTTCCATCAGGATTCGATTTACTTTGGGCCGGCACTATTTGTTATTAAATGTTCGTAAAGAAAATATTATCTCCACCTTTTTCTAATCCATCGTTATGCAATTTCTTTGCAAGTATGTCTTTTTTATTGAATATATATGCATTGCATATATATATTATCAGTTTATGGATACTGTAGTGATGCGTCAATGATAAAGAAAAAACCGAATAGTCGGAAACTATTCGACTAAGGTTTTAGATGTTCAAACTCTTTAAATCATTCAGAATCTAATATATCTTATAAATAATAAGCAACCAAAGGTTCTAGTTCTTATTAAAACTGTGCTGTCTACCAGAACTAACTGATGTTCTACGTAACAAAAAACCAATTCAAAATACTCATACGACTTTCATATTATAAACAATTTCAAATAATCCATAAAGAACAAGTGCGAAAAGTTGCTTCAGCTGTTTATTTTACTTTGTACAGATTTGACACATGTATGGTCAGCGTTGAAAGTCGAGCTATCATTTCAAAATTTTATAATTGATTTGTCCCTTTATTTATTCGGTTTTAGAAAATATGCTTCGGATAAACGTTGTTTGAAATCCGAATAAATGAGGCACAAATCAATTATAAAATTTTGAAGCTTGACTTTTGACAACATTTGTACCTACCAGATGTATAAAAGTATGTCTGGTGCATGTAGAATCATGGTCCTTAAATCCTGACGAAGATGGCGACCATAATTATTATTATCAAGATTATGGTTTTAAATTCAAACTTAAAATAGTAATCGAATGATAATTTTATGGACTCCGAGGTCATAAAATTCTCATTTAATTACTATTTTAAATTTTAATATGTACCAAGCCATTTTATGATTTTGATAATAAAAATTATGGCCCCCATTTTACCTACGACTGTACTCTGCAGTAATTACATATGTTTAAGCTGAAATTGTGGCAAAACTAATCAGTTTAAAAGTTTCAAACAAAAGTAGTTTATTTTTAAAAAGAACTAGTTTTGTATTTGAACTTGTATTCTATCTCTTATGATTTTAAAGCTAGATATTTTCCCCCTAGTCGAAGAACGCATGGACCGATTTTGCCCAATGAGATACAAATGTATCTCACTTTTTAGTTCTAGTATACACATTACACACACAAAATCTCAAGTCGTTATCTATCTAAGCTATTGATTTATCGTGTTGAGAGATGGACACACAGACAGACAAACAGACGGACAGATGGACAGACATGCAGAAATGGACTAATTGTATCATTTTATGAACACCAAATTGTTTTGTACCCATATTTTCTTCAACCATTAAAATATTTTCAACCATTACAAAGTCAGGACTAAACTTATAGTATGACTTCATCACTTGTCTAGGCAGTCTTACCTGATTCAACGGGTTGACTCAACCCCAAATCACGCATAACATTTTTTCTATAATAATTACGAGAAAAACACATGGATCCTTATATAGATATCTACCTATATACCTATAGTTTCTGATACCTATATATATATCAGAAACTATAATAGATATGAAGAAAAGTTTCTTACAAAAGTTTTTGGAAATAACATTTTATGAAAAAAAGTATGGGGATGTTTTTCTCGTAATTATTATAGAAAAAAAGTTATGCACGATGAAAGTTTTGAAATAGGGACGATTTGTTGTTGTCTTACTGACTATCTTTTCTGAATGTTTCATTCCCTATCTCGAAGGGTACCGCTTTTACGCTTCGCCTCCGCTACAAATTGTTTTATTGAATGTATTTTATTGATATCGAAGAAGCATCATATTATCTATACATTAAATGAATTATACAGAAGTAAACCAAAAAATAAGACTATTTAAGCAACAATAAACAATTGTTTATGTCATTATTTACAAAATTTTATAATATTTATGTACATTTATGGTATAAAACACGACAATATTTTAACAACCACACATGAAATCGTTCTTCGTTCTTATTCGTTATTATATTTTAAATAAACTACTTATATATTTTTTTATTGTAAAAAACAAAAAAATAGTAAAAATACAATAAAACTATGGTAGTATTGTTCTCGATAGTACATAAATAATCCAAAACAAAAAACAAACAAACAAACAAACTGCCACGAATTTCTTCTGTATACATTCAAACAAAATACGTTTAAGCAACAGAAATAGAATTGACTTCAAACAAAATATATGTCACATAGGAGCTACCCGAGTTTTCCCAATATCAGGAATCACAATGAATATCAAATTAAGTTACCATGGCGATGTTCACAATATTCATTATTATTAGCAGTAGAACAGGAAAAGTAGTTAAATTAATTTTAAATGGTTTTCCATTTTACTAATATTAAGAAAGATTTTCTAATTTTTTTGTTTCCCTCTACCTCAAAGCAGCCCTCTTATTTTGATTGACATTGGCAAATATCCAAATTTCATTCCGAACGGACTAAAACTGTGGCCTCTAGAGGTACGATCGATGAATATTTGAAGAAATTTCTTAAGAAAGAAAACACGCTAAAAATGAACATAAAGTTCAACTTATTGCACGACAATAAAATAATGGGCGCAACTAATGGGACAATAAAATAAGTTGGCTTCCATCGAAAATCTGTCTAAAAAAGCTTTAAAGAATAGTTAAATCTATAAAGAAATATCTGAAATATTTTTTCTGAATTCATCATTTATGCGGTTTTATAGATGGATAATTTCCAACTTGGCGGGGAATACACGGTCCGAGTTGCTCATTCATGAACTTAACCTTACTCTTTAGCTCTAGAATATACTTACACAAAATTTTAACGCGTTATCTCTTTTCGTTTTTGAGCTCTCGTATCTACGGATAGACAGACAGACTGCGGGACTAACGTGGGGACTAGTTAGATCATTTTATGCTATTTTTATTTTTTTCTGCGATCAATATTTTCAACCGTTACAAAGTCATAACTAAACTTAATATACACTTTTATATATTATATATACTGGGTATAAAAATTCAGGCGTCTAATTGAGAATCGCCTATTTTTTGAAGTTGGTTAAAAATGAACTTCGCTTACTTTTAAATGGCATTGTGTTTATTTATGCGGTAGCGTGATATAAACAATTTGTTGTTTAACCAACAATTATACATAATAATTTTAATATTTACTAGCTTATACCCACGACTTTGTTCGCTTTTTATTATAATATCTTCGACTCCCGCCATTTTATAACTAAACATATCTAAGTAATTTCCCACCGCTTCCACTACTTCAAATATTTATCAAAACTTCCACCAAATTTTTATTACAGCGAATATATTCGAATTCTATCTTTCTAGTGAGATAAAATACATGCCAGTCTAATCATAAGCTTTTAAACAAAAAATGTATTATCAAAATCGGTCCATTAGTTTTGCGTGATGCTCGAACAATCAAACAGACATTTACAATTTTATAATAAATATTAAAAATACCTATCAATACCAATCAGATTAAATCTCATGATTCAAACGGATTAGTTTAGATAGCAAACAAAAAAAGTTTTATCAGCGAAGTAGAAAATACGAAAGTATCTTCTCTTGGAGTGATCTATAAAAATATCTGAGGCAATTTGATCTGAATTGTGTTTAACTTTTAAAAATAGATAAAATTATAAATAAATGTTTACCATCTATAATTATTGGTTAAAACGGTAAAAATATTCGAATAATTAATTTAATTAAAAACAAGTGAAAATAACAACTAACTGAGTCAATTGTATTTATTTCAATTACAAATAACAATTATTTTAAAACGTGGAAGATTTTGTTTTCCTGTGTTAGCCTGTGAATGTACACTTCGTTTAATGTTAAATCAAATAAATAATAAATATTTCCAATAAATCCCGTATAATCAAATATGAATATATCTTTTGCAAATCATATATCATAAAAGATCATTATAAATAAATATTCGTATCTGAAATCTGCAAATAATTACCTATTATAATAGGGAAAAATATGGCTTAAATTAAAATTTTGAACTTATGTAGTATATACGTCAAATTTAAGCATGGTATCTGCATTTAGTCTTGTATTATTTGTTTTAGCTGGAAGGTTTCTTTGATAGCTTTCAAAAAGAAAGATCATAATAAATTACTTTATTAAAGCTATCAAATGGTTTAATAAATTACTAAATTGAAACGTAAGGTTATGCCTTTGATTCATATTTATTACTTTGCAAAAAAACGAATAATTTTTATATCAAAACTGTTTTCGAAAAACAAATTGATTTGGATATTTTTAATTGTTTTTTCTTTTTTAATTTTAGTGTCTATCCATCTATCCATTGTTAATATGGTTGCCGTTTAGTTTAAGTTATACTAACGCAGGTGAATAGCGTTTACTTAATTTGACATTTAAGTAATGCATGTATGAATATTAGTAACATTCTTTGACATCAATACTTAGTATGAAAAATCATTCAAATTTTGTTGGGGATCGAACTCACGTCCACAGTTGATTCGACACCAATCAACTGTGCAATTTTTAAATAGAAATCCTCTTTTGTTTTTGATATACAAGCTAAAAATTTTTGAGAATAATGTAAAATCAGTCCTTCTGTATGGATGACAAACATGGAAGGTCTCCCAAACAAAAAACAGGCAACTACAAACGTTCATCAATCGTTGTTTATTGGAGGGGCCCCGAGACTTGAATTGCCTAAGGGCTTCAAATGGCTTAATCCGGCAGGAAGTAAAGCGTCTGGCTCAGACTGGTGTATGTTAGCGCTATTTTGTAGTTCTTTTCTTTTGATGTTCTAAAAGTTTCGGTATAGCGAAGTAGACTATAGTGTTGTAGACTTTGATCTTGATCTTGATCTTCAAGAACATTGAATGGGCTATACTGGACCGTGAATCTCCCCGCTTTGAGGGGGGGGGAGTGTAATATCCATCTTTAAAACCATAAGAGACAAGAGAATAGTTTAAAATAAAAAAAGGTTCATTTTTAAAATAAAAACTTTGGTAAAAACTTGTTTTCATAAAATGAATAGTTTTGCCGTAATTTCAACTCAAAAACTAAAATAAACATTTCACGCATTGATAATGAACTCAGTATATACCGGATATTTTAAAAATTTAGTATGTTGAAAAATGAAAATTAGCGAAAATTTCTTGATCCAAGCTGCGTTCAGAAAATAATCGTTTCGTTGACAATAAGTTTAAATAAGTAAAATAAATGTTTATATCGCATTGAGGACAGAGGACCCTTTGATCTAGGTGCTAGGGACCCATTTGCGGTACCCCTATTTCTAATTATTATATCGCATTTATACAGAAGAATAGGTTTTTCGGGTATATTTTCAATTTTAATCATTTCAAAATATTATTTATGTTTAGTAAATAATATTTTTCAATATTATCTTCTCAATAATCACTTAAAAAAATTTGAATGGAAATTATAATTTATTTAATTGTTTTATTCAAATTATTTGCAACAAACAATATTTACAAATTATTCAACCAAACAAAATATCCTTCATAGCAGGAAAATTTATAACAATCATCATCAAAATACCTTGACATTCCCATTTTATAAAGAAGCGTGTCAACCACGCACAGAGTATGGTTTCGTCGCCGTTTCATTCGAATTCGAATTTTTGAAAATTTTTGTATACCTAATCCAAAAAAAGAGTAGCAAACTCTTTTGAGTGAGTAGTAACTCACTCTAGACTGACACCCGGTATCTAACCAAATCAAGTTTTAAATTGAAAATTTAAGTGTATTTGGAAATAAAATCTGCAGGAAATTTCGAAACTGTTGGCAGCGTGCGAAGTATATATTGGGAATAATTAAAGCGACTGCAGTGTTAGTGGCAGCGTTCCAAAGCGTGAGCTGCAAAACCTAAAAAAGAGTAAAAATCAGCTTGACTGACATTACACTGGTTAATGACGTGATGCAATATGACGCGTTTTTCGGAAGCGTTTGAAAGGTACCTTTTTGAATTTGATATTTTGGGGTCGGTTGAAACTTTTATAGTATGAAAAGATATTCTACGTTTTTTTTTACTTGCAGATTACACCAAACAGGTTTTTAGAGATTTCAATTTTCGACCGGATTAATCTTTTACAAAAATTCCGGTTTTTTTTTGTGCGGAACCCTAAAAACATTAAAAGTATATTTTTATAATCCATATATCAAAAAATTTGAATTCCTTGCCTCTAAATAGTTTTAGATAAATGATACAGTTTAAAGAATGTATGGATGAATTCCTTGTAATAATATACGTAGCTCAGTATTAATAATAATGTAATGTTTGCCCTTGGCTCTTCCCAACTAAAAATAAAAACAAAACAAAATAAAAAAATGACTCACCTACAACTCAAACAGACCCATATTTATATGATGATATTGAGAGATGATCTTGTTAAAGGTATTGTTTAGAACCATTTATAATGTATGTGTATAAGTTTTTAAATTGTCGGTTTTTTTTAAATATATATATATATATATATATATATATATATATATATATATATTTCATCTATATATATATATATATATATATATAGATGAAATCAGTAGTTTATTTTTATTTTTTTAATAAATAAATAGGTGAGGCCCATCATCTATCGTTTGCCACTTACAAAGTGGTTCACGTTTAAATCTACTATTAATATATAGGCTATTCTTTGCAAATAATAATCATTTTTGAACTAAAAATATTAACTGGGGTGTATAGTTCCGGATTTAGCAATTTAAGGCCCTGTGGGGGGCCCTGTGGGTATATTTTTATATATATAAACTTTTTATTTATTCATCAATATTCATGTTGTCCCCTTCAACGTAATTCCACTCAGATATAATCCACTTGTGCCAACGCTTTTTCCAACTCTCGAAGCACGTCTGATAAGCACTTTTTGGTATAGCGTTGAGCTCTTCCAGCGTTGCAGTTTTTATTTCCTCAATCGTTGCAAATCTCCGTCCTTCATCATGGATCTCTTCAGTTTTGGCAACACGAATAAGTCACAGGGGGCTAAATTTGGTGAATATGGTGGCTGAGGGATGATTGTGGTGTTGTTTTCGGCCAAAAAATCACGCACAAGCAACGATGAGTGAGCAGGTGCATTATCGTGATGCAAAAGCGATGAATTGTATTTCCACAATTCCGGACGTTTTTTTCGTATCGCTTCTCGCAAATCTCGCAAATGGCGCATAACTTTAAGGTAATACTACTTATTGACCGTACGACCTTGTGGTAAGAAGTCCTGATGCAAATTCTTTGAAAAAATAAAATAAAATATCGCCGAGCACACCAAACACTTCTAACCTTTATGCCTCTCACAAACAAACAAAGAATGCTATACAGTTGAAACTGTGAACAAATGTTCGGGATGGTGTACCAACACAACAAAATCAAAAAATCAAAAATCGAATGTACGTAGCTCGCGAAATTTGAAAAGTCACCTAACTTTTTAAACACACATCGTATTTCTTTATGACATAAACAGAAAAAATATTTTTTTTCATATCGGTATTTAATTATAGCAATTTTGATCGGATTTAATTATAGCAATAAAAGTTTAGCAAATATATTTATAGTGCAGAAAATAATATTGTCAGGTATATCGTGTAAACAAACCACTGTGCAACGTTTTTGTATGACAAATGGTAATATCATACACAAAGCTATTATAATATTAATTGTAGGCATAATATGTGTCGATTTTAATCTTTTGTTTCCACACATTTAGAACTGAAAAAACAACTCGAAAATCAAACCATATATTTCTTTAGATTCAGTATAGATTTATTATGTGGTGTCAAATTAGGTCAGTTTGAAAGGATATAGTGGTATTATTATTGCCTGTTACCCCCAGCTTTATTATTTTTGTATAAATATTGTTCAACTTGAATTAATAATTGCGTTCAAATATATATATTTACATATAATTCTTTTATTGAGAGGTAGTCCTAACCAAATACCAATTTATAAACCGATTAAAGTTCAATAGAATTCATAAAAATAAAACGTGTCGTTTAGGATATAACGTGTCGTTTAGGAGAGATAAACTTATATTGCGCAAATGTACACTTGGGCACAAAAGTTGTTGTCCTTTTTTAAAATTTTATAGTTGATTTGCGCTTCATTCATTCGGTTTTTGAAAAACATTTTCGAATAAAGGTTGTTACTATATTTGTAATGAACAACTTTTATCCGAAGTACTTTTCGAAAACCGAATCAATAATGCACAAATTAACAATAAAATTTAAAAAAATGACATCAACTTTTGTTGTCTAGAGTGCACATGGCCACAAAAGTCGTGTCCATTTTTCAAAATTTTATAATTGATTTGTGTCTGATTCATTCGGCTTTCGAAAAAATGCTTCGAGTAAAAGTTGTTTATTATAAATATACTAACAACTTTTATTCGAAACATTTTCCCAAAAATCGAATGAATAAGGCACAAATCAACTATAAAATTTTGAAAAATGGATACGACATTTGTGGCCTACTGTACACTCCCGTTCATAAAAATTGAACCACCAGTAAGTCACATTCTAGACTAAATGTCATGTTTGGAATAGTATACAGAGAGAGGATATTTCGCAAACTATCCTTCAATCGAAATTCATCCAAATTGATAGGAAAAATTTGTTAAGATTTTCGATTTTTTTAAGAGGTGTGAAAATTATATAAAATCGAAAAATTATTTTAGTTCCTGATTTGCATAAAATTCACTATTTAATGTAAATTAGATAAAAAAACACCCGAAAATCGATCGTTCTGGTCGGAGGTTTATGGAATATTTTCTGAAATAGCCCAAGAGTTTCTCACGCGCTTATTATTATATATAGTAAACAAATTGAGAAGCGAATCTCGTCAGACTGAATGAGAAGGGGGAACACAATGGACCATAAGATTGAAGTGCAGTGCTTTTTAGACCTCAAGTTTTAAATCTAATCTAAATCTAAACAAATTGAAATGATATAAATTGTTCAAAATTTTGTCTATTTTAAACAGGCGTGGATCCAGTATTTTATTTTGTTGGGGATCATATCATAGATATGATACAACTGCAAAATGGGTTCTGAATGAGACTCCAACTTAATAAAAGGGACCGAAGGAAGGCCGTATCTAGACCAGTATGACTATCAAGACTTTTTACCCTTCTCTTTTTTGCCAATACCAGCAGATCTTTTGCAGTTATAGATTTAAAGTAGCGGTTCTTTTTCAAATGTTTATAGTAGATTAGATTTGTACCGAGTCAATTGCATTTTTGATAAATGTTTCCAATAAAAATTGTTTGTTATAAAAATACTAATAATTTTTTTTCAAAAACAGAACATATTCGACACAAATCAATTGTAAAAGTGTAAAAACCAAACGACACTTTTAGAGTTCACAGATTAGATAGATTGTGGCGGCTGCCCTGGGTGGGCTACTTTTCGACCATACGGTCCATTGTGATGCCTTAGGATGTGAGGATGTGAGTGGAGTGGAAGGAATTTGTGAGTAGACTAGGAATTGGTAGGATATGCGGCTGCAGCCGACTATGATAGGAACTATGCCGATATTCATCTGAAGTTCGTGAAGGAAACTGCAGAAAACCTTCTCAAGCATAGCCGGTTACTTCGTTCTTGCCCATACGCCGACAGTTTAGTCAATTAACCGCCCCATTTTTTTTCTTAATAATTGACAAACTACCGATGTCGGGATTCGAACCCATAACCTCCAAGTTTTCAAGTAGGCATACTGCGTAGACATAACGCCTTATAGACCGCGCGGCCACTTGGACTGGTTTCGGAGTTCATAGTACTTAAATAAAGTATCTTATGGAAAAGTTTCTATTTATAAAATAAAATAAAAATGAAATCTCATCTGATAATAATAGATTTAGTACAAGGAGGGAGCATGTGGACATTTTATACAATTAAATATTCAACTCATTATAAATTACAATTATTTTAATAATGAAATATGACATATTTTAATTATTATTGATTAATTAATAGAGTTAACAAAGTCATTGAAAGTTTAAATGATCGAATTACGCGTTTCCTATCATATATAACTATAACTAACTATACATAATACTTAAATCATACAGTTAATTTTCTCACACATTCAATGTTCGATGTCCTCTGTATGGTCAATAATAATATCTTAAAAATTATAATGTCTAAGAAGTTGAAATTTAGGATGCGGATTGATGAAATATACCCTACAAGAATAAATCTATTTCTTATTTAATTCCAGGATAAATCATCCTTTATAGAGCCATAAGTGGGTTCTGATTTAGTACAAATTATATTGATAAAATCAAGTTATCAAGATGAAGGTTGTAATATTAAATAGCACGGCAGTGCGTCAGGACGAATTTAAGGGGGTGTGGCCTGCGTACGTGACAGTGATATTACCACCCGAAATATTTGAGCTAAAATCGACCCCTTGTAACTGTTGAACGAAAATTGCTACAGTGCGAAGTTTTCGATCTAACTATCATCAAGTATTACAATACTGAAATTGTAATTACTTCTGTAAATATCAGACTAACAGAAATTTTCTACAATTTTATGTATGGTAGAATATCAATAGTTGAATTTTCTAGATGATTCGCTAAAAATGAACTGAAAAGTGTAAAGTGTAAAGTGTAAAAAAAATTTACATAAGGTTCTTTTAATTAAACCCACGAGTAACATTTTTCACAATTTCAAAATAATTGAATAGCAACAATGACCTTAACAACAATCAAATAATGGTAATAATGGTAATAATTTGTAGAAATAATATATAACTACAATCCCTTTGAATCGCATGTTATCTTTATCATAACACATGTAGAATCTATCTTGTTGTAACTAAGTCGTCCGATTCCCTTATATATCCAATAGATCATTCCAGAGCATCATTATTGTATCTTCCATTTCTCGAATGCATCAAATGTAGGCTAAAATAATAATCTACAAAATCCAGTGGCGGTCTTCACGCACAATCGTTACAATAATTTATAATAACAGTTACTAAAGGCTACGAAAATGAGGACATATGCAAAAATATTCTAAATTAATTCGATATATTGGGCTGCAGTATCGAGTGTGAAAGATTTTACATACCTTCCCTCACCATCTGAAAAAAATTCGTTACGCAGGAGCTGCTTCAACTTAGCGAATTTTCTTAGAATACATAAATGACACTCTAGTGGTCACAATTTTAGTCTGATCAAAATGAAATGTTGTATATGATTTTAGTATTTGCAAGTCCAATTTTATTAATAAATGACAAACGTCTAGGGGAGGGGGGGAGGTTTATAAAGAAAGAAGAAAACACAAAATATAAAATATAAAATATCTCTCTTAATATTAGAACATTCGAAAAAAGCGTAAGGAATAAAGTTGTAGAAAATTATATTTGCTACAATTCATCACCTTATCATTTTTGCTCAAACTCTAATGTGTACAGAGATATTAAGGAATTAATTTTCAATCTTAAACCGTCAATATTTCAGTAAATATTAGTGTAACAGAAAAAATGGTAAGAAACAAAATTACAGTAAAATTTAGTACCTACAACTTTACTTTTTATGAATTTTTCGATTTTTCAAATATTAAGGGAGATATGTCAATTTTTGTGTTTCCCCCTCCCTTTAAACCCCCTTTTCCCCTTGTCCGATTTTACCCATTAACGAACTTGACCTTTTGAATACCAAAAGCGCTTCAAATACTAAATCTCATTCCGATAAAATGAAAACTGTGACCGCTAGAGTGATTACAGACATATATATATATATATATATATATATATATATATATATAAATTTTACAGATGGTGATTTTTGATATCTACTAGGTAGGATCGATGGACATTTGAAGAAATTTTTGCGAAATTTTGACTTCGGTTCGGGACCAATAGCTCTATTTCCTTTCAGGAAATTCGCTAAAAAAACTTAGAAATCAGAAAAAAACGTTCAGCAAAAGTGGCAATTAACACATAAAAAAATGATTTTTTAACGAGTTTCAACATATATTAAATATTATTTTTAATTAAAATTATTATTTTGTTTCAGATGTAAACCAAATGTTTTTATTTTTTTTATATATATTTTTCAGAGATTTTTATATTTTTTTGATCGATATTAAATATAGAGAGCTAATAATTAAGGGAATATTAATATTTGAATGTAATTTTTCTTTTCTAGATTAAGAATAAATTTACCAAAATATCATTTGGAGACCATAATCATAGATTTTCAACGAAATTACATGGATAATTAAATTAGAATTTGTGACAATCGTCTTATGAAGAATTCGTTACTAAAGTAATCTGAGAATTTTGAAATAGTGAAATATCAAAATAACGTTTATTATGAACTTGTCACGAATTATTTTCAAATATTAATTTAAATAGACTCTTAAAATATTAAACACAAAATTAATTATATGTTTGTTCGTATTTGTATAACAGTTTGTAGTTTTTGTTCGAAGTTTGTGGTTTTTAAACTTTTACGATCAAGTTCAATGTCGGCCAATTATATTCACTTTGACAATACTTATTCGATTTAATTATTGAATAAAACAAATATTTTAGATTTTCGTAACAATTTTCTTTTATATTTTCCGAGACTATGGTTTCCGAAACACAGATCTTCTTTATCAGAAAATATAAAATAATATATAATAATGCAAATATATAATCATTATAATTATATTTTCTGAAGATGGAACAGTGTTTCGGAAACTATAATAAAAATAAAAATATTTTTACGAAAGTCTCAAATATTTGTTTTATTTAATAATTATATTGGATCTTTGTCAAGTAACGATCCAAACAATACAAAAAATGTTCGATTAGATAATAAACAAGTGAAAATAACAACAACAAGTGAGTAAATTTCTTAAATACCCGGTATATACTGAATTTATGAAAAAAATTCAAACAAAAGTTGTTTATTTTTGAAAAAAGAACATTTTTTGTCTTTAAATTTTTGTTCTATATTTTACGGTTTCAAAGATAGGCAGTTTTGCCCAATTTGGTCCAAAATGATTCGAGCCCATTGCCCATGACCTTGACCTTATTTGTTAGATACAGAACACAGATCCGAAATTTCAGCTCGCTATCTGTTTTCGTTTGTGAGTTATTGTGTTTACGGACGGAAAACTTTGCATAAATGGACTAATTAGGGCATTTTATGAACACCTATACCAAAATTTTTTTTCCGTGATAAATATTTTCAACTATTACAAAGTTGGAACTAAACTTAATACATCCTAGTAACTAAACTTAATACATCCTAGACACTGAAGTTTCATATATATTATATATGAAACTTCAGTGTAAATCGGTTTCCAACCTGGTATCGGCACCATTTCATTCTAAGACAATATATGGCACTTATAATAGCCAATATAGCAATTAATATTTGAAATAAATACTGTCAAAAATTAATTACGAGCAAATTTTAAACTACGAACGACAATTCCAATATACATATTTTTATCTAAAAGTATATTACAAAATTTATTTTGCATCAATAAAAATTTTTTTTTATTTCTCAATCAATAAATGCCGTTATTTTCTCCTAAATAGAAGGCTATTAATTACACACGTAAAGTAGTAAAATAATCACAATTTAAATATTGAAAAAAAGAAACAAACTGGTAACTGTAACAATAATGGTACACATTTATAAATAAAATAATAATTATTCTAATTATTAATAAAATTTTGCAGAAATATTTTATATTGTCATAAAATTTACACTAATTAAAATTCTATACTTGTGTATTAATTACGATTCATGAATTAGATTTTTGTATAGTTTGAAAATTGATATTACGTATTTTTTTACATATTTTAATCAATAAAATAAAATTATATATATATCGGTTATATTCCTTTCATGTTATTGAAAAGTATCTGGTTAGAGAACCTCTATAAAGACTTCAGTCTGTATAATAAGAATGACATCTATAATAAATACAGAATTTAATTTTGAACAGAAAAGCCTAATGAATAGAGGCCCTTAAAGATGTTGTATCCATACGGTTATGTTCATTACGGTACTCTGATGCATTCTATCACTAACAAATCACAAATACATTCTAATTTTCATAAGAACATTCAGCCATTGATTTTGTATCGATGAAGAGATTTCTGCATAATCTCTTCCAATGTTTTTACTAAATGCTGTTTGGGTTTATCAGCACAGAATGAATTATATTTATGGACTATGGGCAATTGTTATCCAAATTTCCGCTAAACTAATAAATATACGTGATCATCCCTGAATTAAAAAGAACATTATGTATCCTGACGATTAATTGTCTAACATCATATATTATAACAAATCTTACGTTATTGAAAATGATTTTGAATGTAAACTCATTATTTTTACCATTCAGTATACATGAATATTATTATCGGTAGAAATATGTATTTTACATATTTTATACGTCCCCGATATCTTCCTACATTAATTAAAACTATATATGTATAATTTTAAAACATAAAATTTGCAAATTAATTATGAAACTAATATCATGCATTAAATACAAAATTTTACATAATATATTCGATGACCATTGTAACCTGTAACAAGAATTTTTGAAGTAAAAACTTTTTATGGTTGAGAGTAAAACCAAAAAATCTGGTAAACTATTTATCTCACTCTGTTATTATATTATAGAAGGTAGTTCTTTTATATTTTGAAAGTACTGTTCAAGCAAAGTTAGATAAACTGTGTAAATATTTTTTTTTAATTTACCGGCTTTCTTAAGCATTTTTGTTTGTTTTTATTAGTTTTTATTTTTGTTACACTAAGATTTAATACTGTAATTCAGCGAACAAAATCTAACAGGAACGGTTTAAACTACCAGTGGTAATTAAAATATATCTATCTATCTATATATATATATATATATATATATATATATATATATAAATATATGTATATATATATATATATATATATATATATATATATGTATGTATATATATATATATATATATATATATATATATATATATATATATATATATATGTATATATATTTTCTAAATACGACTATCAATAACTGAAAATACTAAAATAATCAATGAACAAGTTTAAAAAAAATAATCACACACTATGTTTCAAATCAGTCAGGTGTCAAATCTGCCGCTAATTAACTAATTTTAACTTCCTTATTGCCCATTACATGTTTAAATCAATATATAACTTACGTATTTTTTATGCAGCCTAAGGCAGCCTATTATTTAAATTATGTATCGAAAAATATTTATTAACATATTCTAAAAAATATATGTATATATAAAAAAAATCTGGAAAATTATTTTAATTTAATTATTTTTTATAGTTTTTTAATACCTACCTCGTTGATAATAATTTAATTCCATTGAAGTAATTCGACATATTTTTTTTGTGAAGTAACTGCTTTTAAAAATAAGACTAAGGGTATGAAATAATTTTAATTTTAATTAATCTACAATTACTGTTTTTTCTAAAAGTTAATCTAAAAGTTCGAATTCTAATTAATCTAAAAGTTTGACAGTATTTAGTTATAACTTTTAAATTTGGCAACTAATAACGGTCACCATTTAGATGAACTCATTAATGTATTCGAAAATATTTTCAGATTGATTTTGGTGGAAGCGTTGGTTAATTTGTGAAAAAAGGAATTTGGTGGTTTTTAAGCTTTCCTTTAGATATTAGGAAATGGAGTTCATGAAAACTCCTTGACCACATTAGATAAGTCGAATTTCAAATTTGTTCTAGGAAAACCTGTTGATTTGTCGTTATCAATCAAGCAAGGAACTTACAAGAAGATTTCCAGAAAATTTCAGAAAAACGTTACTCAAAATTGTTCCAGCATGATATCAGATATAATATTTTAAAAGTAATACCTCTGGAGACCGGTTCGTTTAAAACAAAATTCTAAAAACAACAAAATTGCAAATATTTTGGATTTTCGAAAAATCGAAAAATATTTTGGATTTTTCGACTGAAATATATTTCAATCACATTTAAGTTGAACAGATAAAATGTAGAGCATAAAACTTTCAACAAAAATCATGGCAAAATTTTTGAATTTGTCAAATTAACGGTTTAGTAGTGTGCGTCAAATTTACATCCGCAAGGATACATAACCCGTAAGAGGGAACTTTTAAGTATTAATAAACAAATAAATAAACATTATTAATAAACAAATTTTAAGTATTAATAAACAAATAAAAAGTTTGTTTTCCATAAAATTTTTTTTATTTTGGGATAAAATAATTTTTATTAAATATCTTAAATAATCATCCTACTTTTTACGAATTATGGATTTTTTCACCGCAACTTTGATAATATATCTCTCTGTGAGATATTTGTCGAAATTGTTCATTTTTTACAAGCTTTTATTTAACTTAACTTTCTATTAGTGCGGAAAATTTTCATTGTGTGTCTAATTGAGCGAGAATTTTGAAATTTTTCACATAGCTTTGGTTCTGATGACAACACAAAAATTTGATCTTTTCCAGATGAACTGATGAAGGAATTCGATAATGAATTATAAATTAGGTGAAAGTGTTGATAAATATTGGGAAGTAGTGGGAAATTGAATTGAGTTTTAAATAAAAAGAATGAGCCACCAATATCTGATAAATAAAAGCTTGGGACACGGTTTAAATGTTTTTGAAATTTATTTTAATTTTATTTTAATAGGACCTTTAAAATTGAAAATCTGAGCGCCCCAAGATTTTATATTTTATAGTCATGCATTGATGAATCGAGAAAAAATTATATTTTCTACTTTCTTTTTCATGTTGATTATTTTTATTTCTTGATCTTTTCAAAAAGATTTTTATCCAAGTTAAAAATGGATATTTTTTAAATTTATTGATATTTAAATATAAAATAATATTTAATATTCATGAGATGCCATGCCACTGGAAGATTGTGCGCGATGACGTATCTCCGTACAACAACAGCGGATAGTTTTTTAAGCGCCAGTATATAAATAATAATAAATATTTTGATTTTTTGATCGCAATGTTTTTATAACACAACAACAACAACATATATGAGATGATGTCGTGTGAGTGTGTCGGAAGCCCTCTCAATAGTGTATGATGTGTTTTGGAGTGTTTAAAACTTCTATATCGTGAATTCAACAAATGTTGATGTTTCAGTTGCTCTGTGTACGGTCTACAGTTTACTTGGCTGGTCTGGCTCACATTATATACATACACTACACTAGGAAGTATTATAGTAGTATATGACTCGATATTATTATGCGTACTATAATGCGTGATACTCGGCATATCATACTACACGTGGATACTATACAATTCTTTAACTGAAAAGGTTCGCTTCTTTGCTTATCATCAACTGTCATGATTAATTATTTTATGTATTAAATTATTAGTGTTTAGTGGTGTTTTAGTTTTTTAAATAAAAATTTCGTTTTTATTTACGTTAAAAATTTATTTAAAAAATGTGTGTGATGATTTTTTGTGATTGGACATGGTAACGTGATAATAAATTATTTATTTATTATTAATTTTGTTTTTTGTACCAAACGAAAATAACAATTAGTATTTTTCTCAACAATGTTATTAAGGTAGTTGTTTTTTTTTGCATTTTAATTTTTTATTAGATATTTAAATAATTTTATTATGATAAAATTATGTTTATAATAATTTGATAAAAACTTCTGTCATTTAAAATTGTTTTTAAAATAATTGATATTTTGATGTGGAGAAACGGCTTACGAAAAAATCAAAAAGAGACGTTTTTTGTCTAAAATAACCAAATTACTGAAATAGACTATAATCGGATCAAAATATTCGGTCATTCAGGTTTGCAAAACAAAATTAGAATAATAAATTGAGACCAGTTTTTTGTATGACAAAATCTTAATCCTTATTTAGGGCCATGACCCATACGTGAACATACAAAAAGAACCGAAGGGGAAAATTTATTTTACGAATGCGAGGTTTTCACCTTGTCTAAAAGATTATAATGAAAATAAATTTGATAAAACTTATTTTATTTAAAATAGTTTTAAAAATAATTTATATTTTCCAAAAAAAAAAACACCAAAAAAACCGTACTTTTATAATTTGATAACGTATAAGCAAGCAAAAAAATTACTTAAACAGATAATTATAAAAAACCGTGGCGATGCTTTGTTTTTGAAAATTTCTTTGAGAAAAGTAACAGAACACGATAAATCAAAATGAATTTTGAACGAATTATATTTGCAAATTTATTTTTTTTAAAGTTGATGTAATAACAAAATGATTTGTAAGATGTTTTTGTTGTTTATAAAAAATATATCTAAAAATACACGTCAGAATACTTTGTTCATTTTTTTAAAATAACCTACAATGGTTTAACTATTTCATATAGACAATAGATCTCTACCAAAAAATTATTTAGTTTTTACAATTGGTCAATAGCAATTATTAAAGCTCAGACTTGTATTTTTATTTGGCTTTAACTACTGAACAACCTTAATTTCAATGGAAAGCGTCTTACGCTTGTACGATTAGCTTTTGAATTTATTTTTCCTTTTTATTGTGTGTTAATAATAAAAGCGTTTTTTGTTTTGAAAACATTAATTGTTTTTAAAATTATTTCAATTTCCCGTAGTTTTTACCAGCGCCGCCACCAAATTTAGTTCACATAAAGCTTTTTTTTCATTTTATTTTAATACGGAACCTACAACTAGCAAAAAGTACATTTTCAGCTCAAAATTTACGGGAATAGGCGTTTCTTTTCGATTTAAAGAATTATTTTGCAACATTGTATAAGTAATTGAAATTATATTTCAAATTTTGCCCCTATTCCTAGAACATTTGTTTGTATTTTATAAATACGTATTTCGACTAAAATGTAGTCATCATCAGTATGAATTAGCTAATCGTAACTATCTCTGGGATATGGATTCAGAGATATGTTGCTTGTTGCACAGGCATCAAATTAGCAACAAGCAACATATCTCTGAATCCATATCCCAGAGATAGTTACGATTACCTAATTCATACTGATGATGACTACATTGTAGTCGAAATACGTATTTATAAAATACAAACAAATGTTCTAGGAATAGGGGCAAAATTTGAAATATAATTTCAAAAAAACCTAGAGTTCTCTTTGATTATTTTAATAATCTTTATTATAAGTAATTGGTTTTTGGAAAAATATAGGAGCCTTTTTGTGTAGGATTTTTAATAAACTAAATTTTTTGTTGATAATTTTCGATATTTTTGCGAAAAACTTCAAATTATGGAGGCTTTTCAGAATATGTTTTAGAGTTCAAACTAAAGGTCTCCTCGAAAATCTTGTTATTCGACAGTTTTTAATAAAGTTTTACTCTTTTCCAAATGTACTTTATGTTATTTCGGTTAATAATTTGACACCGTACAAAAATCGTGAAATAACATTTGGGTTTTTTTAAAATTAGATTAGTAGAAAACACTCTTGGTAAACTTGGGGTATACTGGTGCATTAACACGGATAATAAAATTTGGGCGTTTTTAGTTTTATTTTTAAGGTTAAAATGCACATTCTAACGTGTGTGCAATTTCTGTTCAGATATAATAATTGAGCCAATATCTTTGAAACATTGACTCTACGAAAAAAACTCTACTAAAAAATTATAAACTCCGAATTAATTTCTTCTTTATTGATAATGTTCAAGGTTACCCTTCAGAATGTGCTTAAATAGCAGCTTTTTATGATAAATATACCCAATTGTCACATACATGGTATTAAACTTGTAAGAACCTTATACTCGTATATAATAAACTAGTCTACTTGCCCTGGCTTTGGACGGAATACCGCCCTATCGTGACAACTCAGTTAATGTACAACACATATGTGTTAATTACCAGCTATTAAAGCCGGCGTTACCCAAGCTTCAAATAATTCTAATAAAGAATATCGATATGTCATTTATTGACAAATATTTAATCTACAAAATTTTGTTAATGCAGGTATTTATATAGAAACTATGAACTTTATTAGCTCTATCATTGGAATTCTATTCTAACAGTTTGGAATATTAAACTTCTGATAGTTTTTTTGTAGTTGTAAGGAAAATTTACCTTGTGTCTCCTTGGACAAACATACACCTACAGGCGTAACATATTCCCCATTTATACAGGATGAGTCGGGAGAACGGACCCAACTCTAGGAGCGTATTATGCACATGAAATAAATGCAAAAAAACATATATGTTCTTATTCGATTTACATTTTCATAATCTTTCAAAAATTGTCCCAATGCTGATCCCACATGATCAAAAGAACAAAGTTATCAATTGTTTTTTGCAACACAAGATGCAATTTTAACGAATTTCCCCTAAAGGATAATATATTTACAATTAAATATTGAAAGTTAAAATTCTAAATATCTCTGTACAAATGAGAGTTTGAGCAAAAATGATAAGGTGATGAATTGTAGCAAACTTGATTTCCTACAACTTTATTCCTAACGCATTTTTTGATTGTTCTAATATTAAGAGAGATATTTTATATTTTGTATTTTCTTCTTTCTTTATGCTCCCATTTCCCTTTAACGTATGCCATTTATTAATAAAATTGGCCTTGCAAATACTAAAATCATATCAGATACGATATTTCATTTTGATCAGACTAAAATTGTGATCGGTAGATAGTGATTTATGTATTCTAAGGAAATTCGCTAAGTTGAAGCAGGTCCTGCGTAACGAATATTTTAAATTTTATTTCGCTATAACTTGAAAACAAATAAAAATCGGATAAGAACATATGGGTTATCTTGGATTAATTTCACCTGTACAAAATACACTGCTGGAGTTTGGTCCATTCCTCCTGGCTCACCCTGTATATACTCTGTACATAAACATAAACCATCTTTGAGAGACACTTCATTGTTAAAAAATCTGTTCAGCACTTCCTTAGCTTTTAAACTTATTCCTATGTAATTGTTTGGTTATAGGCAGGGTTTCCAAATTGTTACCGATGTGTTTTTATAAATTTTTGTAGGTCATTCATGCAAGGAAAACATCAATATTAAAATTTAATTATTATGTTATACATTTTTATTTTTTAAAATATGTTTGTGTTTCTTCAAAGGATGAATATTATAGAAATTATAACTTTTTTTGAAATTAAGACTTTGCTTCATTTTTACGAGTTTATTCAACTTTTACAATAGTAGATAGTAGAAGTGAAGTCGGTTATTATTATTATTATTATTATATAATTTTTAATATATTATTAAACGAATTCTATACAGCTTGTTTTTTAAAATACACCCAATCAGGAATACTGTATAGTGTATCTATCGTTGTCTATATGTAATGTACTATGATATGGTTTACTTTGTCACACGTAAACAATCAGTATTGTATTATAACATAAATAACTATTATATTATACTTATCACTCTCTAACCACAATCATTTATATATAGTTGCATCTTACTCGTGCATGTATACATCGTTGTTATTGTCCGTCATGCGTCCTGTGAGTGTAACATATCAATGCGTGGGTGTAACAAAGAACATTATATCATGGTATACTGTGCATGGACAGTGATAGATGCACTACACAATGTTGCTATTGGGTCTATTTCTATTTGCGTAGTGTATACTATTTATTACATATAGTATAGAATATTTTAATAAACGATTATTATGAATTGAAGGTGGAAAGTAATAAGTTTATATTAACTACAAAGTAAAAATATAATATGAACAGATTGATTCATTTATCAGAATCATCCGTGGTGTAACTGTAAGCACGATGGGCTTAATTTCTAGAGGTCCAGTGTTCGATACCCAGTGGATGAGTTAATTTTTTCATATCAAAATTGAATTAAAACTTTAATGAAATGTTTGTCTATTAACTACACGTTAGTTCTTTCATACTATGTCGTCTATTAACTGTTTGTCTATTAACTATTAAAGTCTATTAACTATTAACTATTAGTTTGTCTATTAAATGTTTGTCTATTAACTACACGTTAGTTCTTTCATACTATGTCGTACGTAACCTTAATGGAAGTTAACGTTAGTATTGTATTGTAGTAAAACCTAAATTAATAAAAGTTAAATAAAATGATAGATAGATTGTAGAGGCTGCCCTGGACAGGCTACACTTCAGCCATAAGGTCCATTGTGATGCCTAAGGATGTGAGGTTGTGAGTGGAGTGGAAGGAATTTTTTTGTATAGAATAGGAATTGGTAGGATATGCGGCTGCAGCCGATCATGATAGGAACTATGCCGATATTCATCTGGAGTTCGTGAAGGAAATTGCAGAAAACCTTCTCTAGCATAGCCGGTTACTTCGTTCTTGTTCATACGCCGACAGTTTAGTCAATTAACCGCCCACTTTTTTTTTTGATAATTGACAAACTGCCAATGTCGGGATTCGATCCCATAACCTCCCAGTTTCCAAGTATGCATACTGCTCGGTTACTTGGACTGGACTAAAAAAAAAAGATAATCTGAGGACATTCAACCAAACTTTTATTTTGCCTGAATATTTTATAATAATAATATATGATTGTATTGGTAGTTACAAGGTAACTCAGGGAAACATATACTGTAGGTACTCATAGGTAATCCAAATATTGAAGAAATCTAAGATTCGAGTATATTACAAAACCAAGCGATCTTAAATTTGTATCATTAATATATATCAGGTAATTGGCACTTCAATAGTTTTCGAACTTTCAGTACTAGTAATAGTTTAGTTTTATAAAAAATTATTAAAATATAAAACAATATTTTATAAAATATAGCTTTTTATGAAAAATAATATTAAATAAATGGTACAATTTGATTATATATGTGTTAATTTCTATAATTAGTATAAAAAAAAAACTATGTATAGAATCTTATATAAAGTATTTTTTTATGATCTTAGTTAAAAATAATATTTTTAATTGATCAATTAAATATTTATTATTGATTTTGTGTAGAAGTATAGAAAAATCATTATATTTCAATTATTTAGATCACGATTTTGATTAAAATAAAAAAATACTATGTACAGTGTGTATCACGGAAATAGATTAATATTTACAGAGGTTTTGTATTAATAATAATATTAATTTTTAATCATTCTTTTCTTTAACGTTACATTGTACAGAGCGCACCTTAAGAATATTAAGAAGAGGGATACCTAACTTCATAAGGAACTTTATTTAGTGTATAAAAGACATTTTTAATCTAGAGATCAGCCTCAATATCGACGAAAGATATCAATTAGACTTCCAATTCGTGGGAAGCGTTGATCGTGAAGATAGAATTAGCCAATCTCTATCTTTATTTGATACACCATTTTCTAATCGATATATTATTTTAATTTTTAGCGAATTTCCTCCAAAGGAAATGCAGCTATTGTTTTTCTGCAAATGTCCATCGATCCTACCTAGATGTCAAAAATCACTATCGCTAATATATATATATATATATATATATATATATATGAAATTTGGTATTTGAGGCGCTTTTGGCATTCAAAAGTTCAAGTTCGTTAATGGGTAAAATCGGGAAACGGAGAAGAGGGGTTTACAGGGAGGGAGAATTCCAAAGTTTGTCATATCTCCCTTAATATTAAAAAAATCTAAAAATTACTACAGTAATAAAATTTTGGAATATAAAAAAATTGACATTTCAAACAGTCAAAATTTCGAAAAAAATAATGTGACGAATGTACGAAAATTGAGTAATCCGCATTCGTAGTAGAAGTTTATGTACGCATTGAGTGAAACTTTTTACAGGCAGTGTATAAATCTGTATTGCACTATGGTGTAAGCAATAAACATTAATGAATATGAATGGATCAACAATATCAAATTAATTGTAAAGCTTTATAAGGTTTGTATGTCAAAGTTCATTTGACTTCTTGAACAAACTCAAACGGTATACATATATAAGATGGTAATAAAATTGTCAATAATTTATTACTATTATTTTTTCTTCTTCTATTCTTTATTTTTTACTTCTCTTCTATAAGATACACTTAAAAGCAAACTAATTGAACCAGTTGAAATATTTTAAGTAGTATCACATGTATCATATACATAGGTTATGACGTGTCAGTTTTCATTAATTCAAAACGAAAAAGTGAAAACAATAGAAAAATTCGTTACGCAGGAGCTGCTTCAACTTAGCGAATTTTGAAATATTTTAAGTAGTATCACATGTATCATATACATAGGTTATATACATAGGTTATGACGTGTTAGTTTTCATTAATTCAAAACGAAAAAGTGAAAATAATAGAAAAATTCGTTACGCAGGAGCTGCTTCAACTTAGCGAATTCCCTCTTAGAATACATAAATCACTCTCTAGAGGTCAAAATTTTAGTCTGATCCAAATGTGATGTCGTATCCGATATGATTTTAGTATTTTCAAGACCAATTTTATTAATAAATGGCATACGTCAAGGGGAAAGGGGGCATAAAGATAGAAGAAAACACAAAATATAAAATATCTCTGCTAATATTAGAACAATCAAAAAATGTGTAAGGTGTGAAGTTGTAGAAAATCAAGTTTGCTACAATTCATTACCTATCATTTTTTCCAAACTAAATATGTGTACAGAAATAATAAAGATTATTAAAATAATCAAAGAGAACTCTAGGTTTTTTGAAATTATATCTCAAATTTTGCCCATATTCCTAGAACATTTGTTTGTATTTTATAAATACGTATTTCGACTACAATGTAGTCATCATCAGTATGAATTAGCTAATCGTAACTATCTCTGGGATATGGATTCAGAGATATATTGCTTGTTGCTAATTTGGTGCGTGGTGCTCACACGACACCGAATGAATTGTAGCAAACTTGATTTTCTACAACTTCACACCTTACACATTTTTCGATTGTTCTAATATTAGCAGAGATATTTTATATTTTAATGATGACTGATGATGACTACATTGTAGTCGAAATACGTATTTATAAAATACAAACAAATGTTCTAGGAAAAGGGGCAAAATTTGAGATATAAGTGTACAGAAATGTTTGACCGACGTTTAACTCTATTCTATAGAATAGATAATCATGAATTTGTAGTCTCTTGAGAAATAAATACTTTATAAATAAATACTTTGTTGTAAATACATTAGCTACTCTATAAAATCATTATTATTATTTTTTTCCATATTCTTACAATATAAATAAAATAATAATTTCAAGTAAGATGTAAGATGTAAATATGCGCAACGCGCATATATTCAGTAAAATAATCATACGTATATGGTATTTTAAATGGCATATGAATTATAACAATAACATATGCATTTAATTATAGTCAAATATAGATGCCATTTTATTATTACCATATTGTTTTTTCAATTACCCTCTACCTATTCTACGCATATTAAATCATCACTACACTGATCAACAAAAGTATGCAACAATCTAATTAATTGCACGTAGAAAAAAGAATCCAGTTATATAGGTGGCGCATAAGTAACGTTATGATTTAAACTAGTGAATAAATTTTTTGTTTACGTATTTTTTTTCAGAATTAACTTTGAAAATCTTAGGAAATTTATGATGGAAAGGCTCAGCTCAGAACAAAGAACCAAAGTTGTTCAATTTATTTTTGAAAGTCAGCATTCGATTATTCAAACACAAAGTTCATATCCAAATTTCTACCATGTTCCGACAATTTACCGATTGGCTCAGCGTTTTCGGCAACATGAGGCTGCTTGTGATCTTCTGCGTGCTGGAAGGCCTCGTACAGTTCGAAATGATGTGAAAATTGCTCGGGTGCAAGAAAGTGTTGAGGAAAACTCTGAAACTTCCACCAGGTGACGTTCTCAGCAGTTGGTGGTGTCTAGGCGGTCTTTGCAAGGATTTTACATACACACCTTTTCCCATTAAGATTCAATTGGTTTACGAGTTAGAACCAAATGATGCACAGTTACGCATTCATTAAATAAAACCAAACGTTACTTGTGTACCACTCTTTAAACGTAAACTTCACGATAAACTCATTAATATACCCAAAACATTTATGTGTTAGCAGCAGATCTATAGATAGTATTAAGCTAGCATATTTTGTTGGGTTTTGGTAGTTTAATCTCTGGTAAAAGTATTAAATATATTCGCGAAAGTTTCTTTTGAAATTAGGATACTACTTTTACATATATTGGCTGTTCTCAAGGTCAGTTTTTTGAGTAATTTCAGAAAAATTAACACAATGAGTTTAGAGTAATAAAACACTTAAAGTATTATAATATTATTATCTTCTAAACCAAATATTTTACTATTTTTGAATGTATTTATCTTTTGTAAGGATCCGTTTCATGTTCAGTATAAGGCAAAAAGCTATAGTGCTCACGTTTGAAAAAAGAGATGAGTATCGTTTTTTTTTGTTGCTCTTTTCCGTATGAGAAAGAAATTGATTCATTGAATATAATTCATTACAATTAACCATTTTAAGGACGCTTTTGATTCGTTTTATAGACAGATTAGATATTTTTTAGTTTGTTTTGCAAGAAAAAGGAAAAAGAAAGGGGGAAATTTTGATATTTAAAAAAATTTTTTAGCGATACGGGAAAGTTTTAAATGAATAAATTTATCACGATTTAATTTTTATTACCTGCATATTTAGTCCATTTTCACATGTCTGTCCGTGAACACGATAGCTCAAAAACGATAAAGAGATACCGAGCTGAAATTTTACGCTTGTTTATACTTGTAGGGCCTGTATGGAGGACGATGGAACCTCCGTACATGTTATATGCACCTGCAGACACCTGCTGGGTACCAGGTATAGAAAGATGTTGTGGGCCTTCTGTGTGGGGTCTGGCCTCGACAGATTCTTATAGCTTCATCTGCTTAAAATAGCACTTATTACCCGGAGACGTCTCGCCTTCGGTTGTTCTTAAAGAGGGCACAGATGACCTTAGTCTAGTTGCTAGAGACCTATTTGCGGTACCCCGCTTTCTAATTATTATTATTTAACTAATAATACTCTAACAATAGATTGGTTACTTTTGTCAGTACAAATGTACTTTATTCTACCATGAAAAAAGTAAATCGAGTTAATCAAACGAATCAATGCCTAAATTAGAGTACAATGTTCAATCCAACATAATATACTGAACCATTGTCATACATGGCTTGATTTACACACATGATCGATATTAATTTTTAATGGTTAGTATTTTATCAGAATGGAATGCTTAGAATGATTACGTATACAATGCTTATATTTAATTTGCACATAACATTGAACAAGTTTAAGGTCAAAACTGTTGGGTAATTGGGTATATTAATACAAATTTTTGTCAGTTCTTTAAACAAGCATAGTTAAAATTACTACTTTTAATTATGTTTGTATAAACAGAAATAATATTGACATATTTATTGTAAAATATTTTATTAATGATTCCTCATTAGTTCGCGACCAGTGAGTCATTTTTTGAAAAAAGTAAATAAATAAACCAGTATTTAAAAGACGATTTCACAAAATTTTGTTTCATATGTGGAGATTTACTGTGAACAATCAAAAGTTGCCACCCGTAGGAAAAGTTTTGTACATACAAAGTAGTGAAAAATGTTCTATTTTCTTGGTACTATTCAGTGCATGTAATTGGGTTTACAGCAAAATTGTAGTAAGAAAATTTGTTAAAAATTTTTTTCTCTTTAATATATTTCATTTGAACTTGAGCTTTAAAAAATGGTGTTAGAATTGCAGTCCAATCTTGTAATCGCTTGTATTATTCACAATGACCAGACAAAGTGATAAAGAATCTTATTAATCATGAATGAATGATAATGGCGGAGAATTAGCTTCCTAAAGTGTCCCCTGAGTCTACATGGCCCCGTAAGAAAGCTCGTCAGAAGCCGCTACCTATTTTTGCTCAGGGCAATGCTGGTTTTGTATATTTTGCGGTTAAAGTTCCCGAGAAGATTCTTGGATCTCTTGTTGTCTTATTCCTTTCTGATCTCCTCTCATAGAAGTGATCACCCAGTCCGCAGAATGGCCCCTGTGCTGTAAGTGATACCGATGCCCCCGTCTCGCCTGATCATACCCTCCATTGCCACATATCCTGGGACCCAGTGGAGAGTGACTTTGTTATTCTTGCCCAGATTGTTAAGTTTGTCTAGACACTCCCATACCATCTTTGAGCTGATGACGTAAGAACTCAGCACTTTGATGTCGGAGAATCGTACATTTATTAACCATAGTGTACGATTCGTTTTGTCATAATTCATACTATCCGAGTCATACTATACTATGGGCCCATGCCCAGGCCCCGTGATCGATAGGGGCTCCCTAGTTCCTGCCAGATTACCACACATATTTATAAAAAAAACATATTTATTTCGAAAAAATCAAGAGATAATGACTGACTACAATACCTACTCGCTAATTAGCTTTTGCGTGCACGAAGCTACTCTACTCTCGCCCGAAAATCAGGCTTTCAGATTTCAGCATGTTAAGATAAATTAAAATATATAAAAATACAATTTAATGGTATACAAAGTACACTGTTTTAAAGAAAAATCATCAGTGAACTAGTTTTTCTATCCATTTAATGTGACTAAAGAAATAAAAATAAATTTAGAACTTTGCTTATCTATTTTCTTTGTCTATTCTAACAAAATAGTGCTTTGTCAAGGTTGTAGGAGCCTCATTATCCTAATGTGCCCAGGGCCTCCAATAGGTTAACGACGGCCTTGGGTCTATAATAATATAAGTACAGTGTACATAAGAATAATGTGTATAATTTTTGTTGGATCATTCTGTATACATCAGATCAGATGCATCTATCATTTCTCCAAATAAACTATTTATATATAAAATAGATTTTAACAATTAATTAATAAAATACAGTTATTATCTGTGTGATACTAATTAATATTACGAAATCATAATATATTATTTATTTATTAAATCATATCGTTAAAGAGATTCGTCTTATTATCAATTTATTTAAACAAATAATAATAAACATTAGCTGTTTCTTTTTTAAACTTTGATAAATAACAATAATAGTTTATAACGGGAATAGAGCTAGCTTATTGTGTATTAAATAGGTAACGAACGTAACCATTGTTGCGATATTTTTATTAATTTTTGTACTTACATATTCTCATATGATTTGGATCCAAGCTGATATCCAAGTATAATTGAAATAGTATAAAATTATATAGTAACTGAGTTAATTGTTCAAATCGACTGTACTTTCTTTATTATCTTATAAGTGCACTGCTCCACACATATAGATGCCAAGGTAAATGGCAGTAAAATGTAAAATGTGAAAACAGAGAAAACTGAAATCTTAGTTTTTGATACTTACTAAACTAAATAAATAATATTATTTTCCAAAATAATTATTGAACGACTAATAACATGTTACATGACTTCATGAAAAGGCATTAGATTATGATTTTAAATCCCAATTAATCCAAATGCCTAAAACCGAAGATCATCTGTATTTAATGTATTATCAGCCTCCACATAATAGGGGCCCCCACAACTTTGAAAAAAATTGTGGTTAACTGCGATGCTTTTGATGATGTTATTAATGATTTTGCGGAAAAAAAGCAAGAAAAGTTCTTATTTAAGTGTACGTAATAATTTAATTTTAAATGAATCATACTAGTCGAATCAACCAAAGGATAATTATTACATTAAAATAAATATTACATAAAATATTACATAAAATGAAAAATAAAAAAAAAGTATTTGAATTAATTTATTAATCTCCTGACATTCACCAGATTCAAAAATTTATTCAACTTCATTTTTATGATTGCTGAAAGCAAATGAAAATGACTTATTTACCCCGCCCTTAACGAGGCCCCCACAAGAAATGTGCCTATAGGCCCCCCCAGTTGTTAATTCGGCACTGTGTATTATATACTATATATATATATATATATATATATATATATATATATATATATATATATATATATATAATATGCAATTTGTAAGGACAGATGTTTGTGCTTAAATTGTAGCAAAACTGTTTAGTTTATGAATAAAAGTTTCAAACAAAAGTTGTTTGCTTTTGTAAAGGAAACATATTTCGTATTTAAATTTTGTTTATTTTCGTTTTAAGATGAATATAGTTAACTCCAAGGGGTAAGGGGGGTTGATACACGAGCCGATTTTAACCATTCATGAACTTATAGAGAATAAATTTATACTCTCAAGAAAGTTTGGAATAGACAGAAATAAACAATTTATGAGTATATATACCAAATTTTTTTTTCTCCGACCGAATATTTCTATTACCCTTCCCTTAATATTCCCTTATATATTACATATATACAAACTGCAATAGAAGATTGGAAAAATTTGAAAAAAATGGCCAAACTAGCTATATATCAACAATTCAACCGATTTGATTGTAATTTCCTAATGATAAGTTTTGTCTTAATCTTATATCTTACACGTCGCCCCAAAAGTATACAAGTTGGACGTTCTTGAAGCTATGGAAATTTCCAAAAATAAAAATGGTCCAAAAATTCTACTTAATGACCAAACAGAAATAATGTCATCCACATTAATATTAAGATTAAGAATGAACATCCGATTTCGAATATTAACTATGTGCTTCACAGGATAAATTGGAAAGTATAGTAAGTGTCTATGAAATGCATAGCATCCTTATCCTGCAGGAGATTCAAGCACCGGATCTCTTGTATACGTTGCAAGCTCTTTAACCTACAGAAATACTTGTAGGATAATATAATCATTTTCTAGGTCAAAAAGTACAATTTTTGATGATACTTTGGTGGGACAATTTTATGTTTCATCACACATTTTAATGAATACGCGACTTCTCATTTTGACAACATTTCGCAATTTTATTTCGTTTACACACCAAAAATAGTGTGTATACAAACTTACAACGCAAGCAGTTTGTGTTACATCTAGCGTATACTCATCACATGGACTTGCAAACAGACATTGATACTAAATCATAGAAGGAAGTTCATATAAAAATTATTAGCATTTCAAATGTGGTTTTAAACATAGAGGTTTTATTATCGAGATCCGGTTGAACTAAATTAGAAATTTTTGTAGAGAGGAATGCAAGTATTTAAGAAAATATAAGAGGCAGTAAATATTCTGTGCCATCATTAAGAAAATATACACAAAACTATTAGAGAATCTTTAAACAAATTATTCTGTAACTTTCAATACACACTCTGTATAAAAATTAATATAATCAATCTATTTAATTATGCGAAACGCACTTCCTAAATATTTTTACGATTTGTAATAATTGAATGATAAAATTTATCAGAGTTGGATAAAGCTTACATAAATAAATCCGGAGGCCAAAATTAAATTTAATAATTCGGATAGGTGGGTGTAAAGTCTTGGTCCCAGTAACTGCGTGTAGTTTGTGGTAAACCTCGAGTAATTTGTGGTTCTATGTACTTTGAATATATTGGTGGTCCATCGAACTTTAGCCAGTCGCCGTTTACACAGTGTGTGTACATAAACAGAAGAGGGAGTGGGTAAACGAAACGCTCATTGAAACTTGGCGTTCATGGAAGCTTTTACCGAAAATTCAGGGGAAAGTTCATGTCAAGTCATATCAAGCAATAAATAGTCTGCTACGGCGTGATATATGACAAGATTTCGACCAGACTTGTCAAGCTGCACGCTACCGTGAATGTGTATTTGTGCGTTACAAGTATTTCTTCAATACGACGCGTGACTTTCGACCTATTTTTTGTGTATATCGTTTTCGAATATAAATTTAAAATTTTCATTTATTTTCTAGTTGAAAGTAATAATAAGTTTATTAGAACAAGTGAAATTAACAACTAACTGAGTTAATTGCTTAACTACCCGGTATATATTGAGTTTATGAAAAAAGATTCAAACAAACGTTGTTTATTTAAAAAAAAGGAGCAGTTTTTGTCTTTAACTGTTTGTTCTGTCTATTACGGTTTCAAAGATGGATATATACGCTATTTTTCCCATTCACAAACTTGACCAAACTTTTTAGCGCAAAAACAAAATTTCAGCTCGTTATCTTGATATATATCAATTGATATATATCAATTTATTTATACCGGGTATAAAAATAAATAAAATTGTGTATTTAAAAACAACTTGTATGAGAGAAAATATCGTCCAAGTGGCCGCTTAGCGGTCTAAGGCGTATGCCTGAGGCGTTATGTCTACTTGGAGCTGGGAGATTATGGGTTCGAATCCCGGTATCGGCAGTTTGTCAATTATTAAGAAAAAAGGGGCGGTTAATTGACTAAACTGTCGGCGTATGGACAAGAACGAAGTAACCGGCTATGCTTGTGAAGGTTTTCTGCAGTTTCCTTCATGAATTCCAGAAAATTCCTTCCAATCCACTCACATCCTCACATCCTTAGGCATTACAATGGACCTTATGATCGAAGTGTAGCCCGTCCAGGGCAGCCGCTACAATCTATCTATCTATTTATGAGAGAAAATACATCTACAAAGAAAAAAGATGAATTAACACAATTTTTACTTTTCCAAATCTCGCAACATCAATTTAATACAGAACGTTAGTTTAGAAAAATGTTTTCTTAATGTACTTTTGTATTTATCTCTTTTTAGGGGAAAAAATGAAATTTAATTAATTCATACACATTTTATAATTCTTTTTTTTTTTGTCAAATAACCCACAAAATCGTGAAAACAAAAATAAAATCGGCATTGAAAATATCTTACATGAAATTTTTGTGTACACGAATGGGTTTAATTTAAAGTGAATTTACCAATGGTGGAATAATGGAGTCTTGAGGTACGGAACCATAAACATATAAATTTATTTATAAGAGTAGTATATCAAGAGTAGCATCCTTGAAATTAATTGTCAGTGAACTTTAATGTTGTGGAATAAAATTAAAGGAAACAATTTACAGATAAACTGTATATACATTGTATTTTAAATTTAGAAAAAATTCTTCCACAAAATATGCTGCTAACTACCTAATAAATCGGTCGGCCTCCTCTTTCCTTTTGACCTTCACACATACAAAAAACTATAACAAATTTTATATTTGTTTTAATTTTAAAATTTTATTAATATTTTCAAAATACATTATAATATATTAATATTATTAAATATAATAAAATTGATGAATATATTTTATAAAAATTATAATATTTTTCAAAAAAAATAAAATTTAGGTCACTCGTTATAACTCCATGATATTATAAAATAAATATTAATTTAATCTAAAAACTGTAATTGTAATTTATGGTCACTGTGTATAAGGCATTATATTCTCTATGTCTTGCAATAATTATACCCAGTATATGTAAATGTACAAGGTATATTAATTACATTTCAAATTTTGCCCCAATTCCTAGAACATTTATTTGTATTTTATAAATACGTATGTCGACTACAATATAGTCATCATCAGTATGAATTAGCTAATCGTAACTATCTCTGGGCTATGGATTCAGAGATATGTTGCTTGTTGCTAATTTGGTGCATGTCTCACAATGATATTAAAAATGTTCTGTCTTTTATATGATTTGACTGAGGATATAATCTGACCTGTGGATTATTTGAGTTGACTTACTAAAGGATTGGGTGTGTGAAGAAAAAAAGGATACCACCTACTTATTGGTATCCTTTTGTGACTATGCGGCGTTGTTTTTGTCACTAAAGTGAGTGTATCGAAGCTAACGACGATATTCAGGTATTGGATTTTTTTGAAAATGATTTAATTTTATTAAATCCGAATTTGGAATTGGGCCATTGTCTAAATTCATTATCTGTTTTCTCAATTTGTATATAATAAATAATACGTATTTATAAAATACAAATAAATGTTCTAGGAATTGGGGTAAATGTTTGAAATGTAATTTCAGAAAACCTAGCGTTCTCTTTGATTGAACCCGAGTTTGTAACGCTTGAAAATATTAATTCTTGACGTAAATGCTTGGTATAGGTGTTCATAAAATGGCCTACTTCGACCTTTCCCTCCGCTCGTCCGTCTGTTCGTGAACCCGATAAGCTGAAATTTTTTGTGTGTATTCTAGAGCAAAAAAGTAAGGTCAAGTTCGTTAATGGGTATAATCAGACCCTGTGTGGGAAAAATTGGCAAAACTGCCTGTCTTTGAAACCGTAAGAGA
Organism: Nineta flava; assembly: GCA_963920215.1. Taxonomy (NCBI): domain Eukaryota; kingdom Metazoa; phylum Arthropoda; class Insecta; order Neuroptera; family Chrysopidae; genus Nineta; species Nineta flava. Next base: position 94,823,301 of record OY986042.1, read on the forward strand.
CATAACAAAAATTTAATAACAAAAAATCTTCTTCTTTTAAAATAAACAACTTTTGTTTGAAAAATTTTCCATAAACTCAATAGTTTTTTCATAATTTTTGCTTAAGAAAAAGATGGGTAGAACATATAACTATGGCCACCCCGTATATATTTTGAATGATTAATCAATTGCTTATTGTACAAATTTATAAAAGTGTACTCTATATTTTGTTTAATAATATCAATTTTTATTGCTTCATTGTTCGATTAAAATATAAAATTAAAATAATTTTCCAAAATTTTAGTGTCGTTCGAATTGATGTATATTCAGTTACAAACGATTATAAAACGTTTTTAATTTTTATTTTAAACAATCTGGTGTAAACAGTCACACACCTCAATACACAGATACACTCTGTAATAAATGTCACGACGCAGGGTCATATTAGATTATTTTAGCCAGCATAAGATTAAATTAATAAAAACGTGTTATCTCTACTTGGTTGAAGACCAAGCATATGCCATTTTCACCAGTGGGGTGAAGTTCCAATGGTAGTATATAGAAGAGATTTAAAATTTCATCTACAACGTACAATTAAAAATAATAAACAAGTTTGGTATTTACGGTAACAAAATATCTGCACGTACTTAATCAACTTAAAACCTGAGCTAATAAAAGTTAATTAAAAAGACAATTTAGTGGATTTTAAACCAATCTTTATTTTTGCCTATTTAATAATGAATACAAAGTTTGCGGATGGTTATGAAGTGTAACCTGGCGACATATGTATTGCACTAAGACAACTAGATATTGATGTCCAAGATCTAGTATACAAATACACTACAAATTCACTTTACTGAAGAGCTTATTATGCAATATTTTGGGTCAAATTATACGTGACAGTTGATTGAAGGCAATTTTTTTTTGGATTTCCACATTCTTCTACGAACTCATTACTTACTTACTTAATCGATCCTCTTGAACCTGGAGGTGTTGAGGTTTGGCAGAACGATATCCTGATTTTCCTGTCTTCTGGTAGTTTCTTTGCTTCTGTCCACGCAAAATCTCTAGTTTTGAAAGAAGTTACGATGTTGTCCTGCCATTTGGTACGTGGGTATCCTGTGGAACGATTTTGTTTGTTCTACTCGTCTCAAATATCTCATTTCAGCTGCTTGTAGTCTGCTCTGGTGTTGGCAGTTCAATCTCCAGAATTCACAACTATAGGTAAGTGTAGGTGTGTAAGTATTTTTGTATACTGTGAGCTTCGTTTTTTTGCTAATTTCTTCCTTGCTGATGAAGCCTACGGCATAGTGAGAAATAAAGACAATCTTCTATCAAAAAAGTTTTTTTTTTATATTTGCCAAAGTTTATTAAGATATTATTGTTTTCGAGATATCGCTTTTTATTTTCGAGATATCCTATTCACTCACATTCATACAGATCAACAGCTAAAAATGGTATTGTTTTGAACCTTGATAAGACCCTGAAGATAGCTTTACATTTTGGGCCACAAAACATAACCGTTACATCGTATTGTAGTCTGTACATAGAGGTCGAAAATATATATATTTTGTAATATTATCATCAAAAGACTTTTTCATACGGTTACAAAGTAGGTCGTACAAAATTTTGATATTCAAAAATTTTATCTGCTTTTATTTATAGATGAGGAATTTATCAAAAGGTGGTAGGGAGTGTTATCAAAATTTTGTTACATGTATTGTTGATTGTTATCTGATTAACTTACACATAGAGTTTGCAAAGTATTGAAAGGGGAATTATATTTGAAAATTTTCCCATTCAAAATTTAATATCGGTTTCTTGATGGAGAATATATGAAAAGTGGGAAGTTTATCAAAACTTTGTTACATATTTTCTTGATTGTTGTTTAGTTAATCTAAAAAAGGTAGAATGGCTTATAGTTTAAGAATTTGGTAATTTGTGATGTTGCCATTTTATAGCGACATCCAGGAAATAAATTTGGCTGCCCTCTATGAATGCGTGCAGAAGTCTAAAGATAATATCTTAGCTACACATGCGCATTCGTTTGATGCAATTTTCTACATCATGTTGACATAATCGCTGAAACATGCCGGTAATGTTGTGTCGAATTTCTTCAGTTCATCAATTGTTTGTTTTGTTTATTGATGTAAACTTAAGATAGTTCTATAGTGCCGTATTTATTCGGATTTCGGAAAAATGTTTCGAATAAAAGTTGTTAGTATAGTTATAGTGAACAACTTTTATTCGAAGGAATTTTTCGAAAACCGAATAAATAAGGCACAAATCAATTTTCAAATGATAGTTTGACTTATGACGTCATTTGTTCATGATAAAATAAATCACAAATAGTTTCAAACCTCAAAAAATAAATTCGATCCAATATTGTAAACAATTATCAGAAATTTGACAGAGTCTTTGTATCACACAAAATCTCCATACCACAACTTTCAAATAAATGAAATATTATCGAATAAAAAATATGTTTTCTTAAAAGATTACAATGTAAGCTTCTTCTGGGACATCCTTTATATAAAATATATTGTTTATGTATTAATTTGTTCGTGTGGATTGGTTTAGTTTTACTACAACTAATAATCATAAATCGAATGAACATTTTTGTTTCCCCCTTCAGTCGTATTTTAACTCTTTTTACATCTTAATCTGCAATGAAAGTCAACATAAAAATTAATTTTATTATAATGCTGAATATTTTAATTATTTCAATGCATATTTTATATTATAAATTTTAGAATAACCAACATACAGTTTTGTATATTTTAGACAAAGGTTTGTGAAGTTATACTTTGGATATTTGTACTTGTACTATGCGCCACAAAAGTAGCGTTTTTTTTCAAAACATTATAGTTGATTTGTGTCTTACTCATTCGGTTCTTCGGAAAATTTTTCAAATAAAAGTTGTTAGTATATTTAAAATAAACAACTTTTAGCCGAAGCATTTTTTCGAAAACCGAATAGCTAAAGCACTATGGGCCACAAAATTGGCGTACTTTTATCAAAATTTTATAATTTGATTTATGATTGTGTACTTGGAACTGGGAGGTTATGGGTTCGAATCCCAACATCGGCAGTTTGTCAATTATCAAAAAAAAAAGTGGGCGGTTAATTGACTAAACTGTCGGCGTATGTACAAGAACAAAGTAACCGGCTATGCTTGTGAAGGTTTTCTGCAGTTTCCTTCACGAACTCCAGATGAGTATCGGCATAGTTACCTTGGTATCGGCATAGTTACCTTGGTAATTATCAACAAACATAATTGACACTCATTATATATTTTCAATAAAGATAATTTATATCTTTCAACTTGTCTTCTAATTTATTGATGATAATTATTAATGATTCAAAAATAATCCTTTATCATCGTACAATCTCAACGATTTTCTTTCTCTTTCTTTGAGAGAATCAATATAGCAAAGAAATAACTAAATATATAACTGATTTAGGGTTGAAGTGTTACAGCAGATACAACATATTCGGTGTATCTCACCCTGAGCATACGAACCTTCAGGAAAACCTGTTAAGCAAGCGTCTGGCTATTGCCAAGATATGGGAGAAACGAATTTCTTCTCAAACTCAAGTAGACTGAGGAGCACAATTGGCCATAAGATCGAAGTACAATAATTTTATAGACCCCAAGATATATCTATCTATGTGGGGTTGAAGTGGGCTCCCTAAAAAGGCATATCCCTTGTATTGCTAGAGGACAAAGAAGATATTCCAGAAAATTAAAATAAAATTGATTCCTTGGATAATTAAACGATACTCAATGTGTTTAAAATTAGTGGCACCAAACGAATGGCTTACTTGATATGCTCTGGCTCACTTTTGAGATTCAATTATTATTATTTTGTTATCCCTAGAGGGTCGGTCAATCCGATTTTGACTAATTTATTGATTTATTTTTGGTAAACTTTAATCATTAAATATTAAGTATTTATTTGTTCACACATAATAAAAGACAACTGTTCTGTTCTGTGTATATGAATATGAATGTGATTATTTGTAATTGTAAATACAAATTAAAAGTATTTTATTTGTTCATAACTAACATTATGTGATATATTTACATTTACTATTTATTTTTATTTCTTTACTTTCATCTACATACATAAGTATTGTGGGAAGATATAGAATACACACACAATAGTAATTTAATAAATTACAGTATATTGGTCCCCGATGTAGGGACCAACACTATAAATAATGTTAAAAAATACTTTATCAAAATCCAAATCAAAATCATAAATCCACTCATTTAAATAACTGATGATATTTATAATAAGAAGATTGAATGATATAAATATTCAAAACATTCATTATTCGTGTTATTGCCTATATCAACTTAGATCAGTGATTCTCAACCTTTTTTTTGTCGCGGAACACTTTTAACGATTTCAAAATTTGACGGCACACAAAGAAAAAGATAAGTGTAAAAGTTGTTTACTTAACTATAATACACTGTGTAAAATAGTTTATGATCATAATTTTGAATGAAAATAAAATAATATGTACTACAAAAACAACAGTACGTTTATTCAGGGATTAATTACATAATTACTTGATGTTTTTTGATAATTTCATTTATATTTGGTCATAAAAATGACAATGCTACTCTCATACCGTCTTCTACATTTAACAGCCTCGATCTTTTTTGTATTTTTATGTTGGTTAATACTTTAATATATACATTTCTAAAATTTGGCGGCACACTTTAAGAATTTGGCGGCATACAAAAGTGCCGCGGCACAGTGGTTAAGAATCATTGACCTAGATATTAACGAAAACCGTACACTGTTTAAAAAAAATTAGTGTTTTCAGAGACGAGAATGTCGCTTTACTCTTCTCTGTCGAATCTGTGGTTTCATTATCGTCTCGTCCCCTAATATGTGAGTTTATTCTCTTCTTGTATGTCGAATGTATTATTTCCAACTCGAGTCTGTCCTGGTCTCGATTCTCGCGCCAAATATTGACAATAGGGAATATGCATGAAAATTTTTTTCACATTTGTTTTCTGAATATGAAAGTACTGTTAATACTGTAATAATATTTAAAAACGAAATTGAAATCCGACAAATATCAAGGAAGCTATAAGCTTTTAAAGATTATTATCTGTCTGTTTCTTGCAAAAATACTAAAAACGGAGTTTTACGTGTATTTTAAATGGTGAAAGTGTAATATGACGTCACATAACATATCAAGAAGGCTATCACCCTCTTTGTCTAATCGGGAATTTCAATCATTCATATCTCGCTTATTTTTAAAGTTATTTAAAAAGTAATTTTACCTTGATATTTGTCAAGTAAACATGCTTCAATTCAAGTGAAAAAAAATTTGCATGCATATTCCCTATTATTATTCTCGACAATGTATCAAAATTTAGTCAATATCAAAAATCCTAGCAATAGGCTAGATAGAGAGAACTCTCGACAATCTCATATCTAGGACTTCTCATTTCACGCGGCACCATTAGTTGCTTTATTTTCCACAGAAATTTATTTTCTTATCAACAATGAGAGCCGACGTTTTAAAGCAAATTAAATGGACGGCGTTCATCGTCAATTAGAATATTGGTTAGATAGCCAACTGGTAATTGAGAAATTTCATCAAAACCACTTTCGTTGCTTGATTACACCTATTTCAAATGAACTTTTAGAATATGAAAACCATATGCATGTGATGTGAATATTTTACAAGTTAATTTTTTTTACGTGTAACGGCCCAACGTTTAACATTCCACTTTTTATTATCGAAAAACAATAGGTTGTTGTCTATATTTTATTGTTCGCAGTAAAATTATGTTGAAAAAAAATTATATTTTACGATTTGTTTTGTTTGTAAACCTATAATTTTACGAATGAGTCTTAAACATTTAAAAATATTATCAGGTTCGAATAAGTTGACAACTTTTATGCCTATAAACTGCCTCGTGGGCTAGCCCGATTGCCGGTCACAAAATTTCAAGCCACTCAATTTATTATTTAATTTTCATTAATTAAATGATAAAAATAATATTTATTTGATAATATGGTAATACAGGTTTGCGAACTATCAGCTGAAATAGGAAAGGAATTATAAAATTGTGTTACGTGCGAGACAAAAGGCTCATTTTTTTGTCTCTCTGCTGAAATAGGAAAGGAATTATAAAATCGTGTAAACAGGGCAATCGTGTAAATGATTTTACGTGCGAGACAAAAGGCCCATTTTTTTGTAAGATATTTTTATATACCGAAGGGTTACATTTCAATTAATAAATCTTAATTAAATTAATAACAAATAAATAAAAAAAAATTATATGTAATTAAGTTATTTGTTTTTTTTTGACATAATAAATTAGGTTCCAAAAAAACAGTAAGTAGTAATAATTTTATTACATACAAGAAGCTAGGCGACACCAAAAACTACTAAAGAAAATATTTGTTTTTATTCATATTTAAAATAATTTATTATTCCATATGGTTTTTATTTTATATTATATGTTGTAGTCAGTTCGTTAGTAACTATATAGTTAGTTTTACAATGGCCTAATTTTAATGTTTGGTTTGTTGTTTTACGCAATGAATTTAAGAGAAAAAATAAATATTTTGTTTGCATACAAGTAGTATATACAATCGTTATATATATATATATATATATATATATATATATATATACTAGCTGACCCGGCAAACGTTGTTTTGCCACATAAATAATTTCCTAGTAAAAAAATAGAAATTAAAAATTTTGTCTAAAAAATAAATAAAAAAATTTAGGGGTGGACTACCCCTAACATTTAGGGGGATGAAAAATAGATGTTGGCCGATTCTCATAGATACCGGATAAGCACAAAAAATTTCATCAAAATCGGTCAAGCCGTTTCGGAAGAGTATGGCAACGAAAACTGTGACACGAGAATTTTATATATTAGATATATATATATATATATATATATATATATATGAAAGTATACCTTTTGTGTTTTAAATATCCACAAATTTTTCCCGATAAAAAAATTCACAGTTTTCCGAGTTAATCACGTTTTTCGACCCGACAAAATATTTTTCAAATGAAACTTAGCCTTCAGGAGATTATCGTACAGACTTCTAATTAATAACGATTGGTGTCAAGCGAAGAAGTCGTTTCATTTTAACTCCTGGCGATTTCGACAATGGCGTCAAAACTGGTCACTTGATCACTCCCACGATTTATTTCGACGTCGACGCCAGCATAAAACGATCAGTATGGAAATGTATGTTAAAAGGATTGGGCTACAATTCTGCTAACTTTGAATGACTATATTTGTTTGTGTTATAAAAAAATGTACTAAAAATTAGTAGGTCTACCCATATTTAGACAAATAAAATGAGTTATAAAACTTCAAAGTCACTAAAAAGCGAGAAATAAACCATATTTTGACAAAATGGAAACCCGACTTCAAAAATCAAATATTCTATAACAAAAAATGCACTAAAAAGTAAAAAAATAACTGCATATTCTTGTGCCAATTTTTGCTTAGGTGAACTAAAATTTTTTGTTATAGAATATTTGATTTTTGAAGTCGGGTTTCCATTTTGTCAAAATATGGTTTATTATTTTGTAATGTATTTAAATTTGAAATTTTATGTAGATGAGATACGTAAAAATGTTTATAATAAAATTAATTACATTTATACATTTTTACGAACGACTTAACTACAAAATAAATTTATTTCTAGAATTGTTGTCATTGATTTATTCATATTATAAATCACTTAAAAGTTGATGTATCAATAAAATTATGTTATACAATCAATAGGTACTCAAAAAAATAAATAAACTTTTTGTAACAAATTGATTTTTGTTTTATGATCCAATAAGATCTAAAATTGGAAAGGTCTAACATTATTTAATACATATATGTATATATTTGAAACGATAAAATTACTTTATATGGTTTAGACTTTAGGTGAGCCGAGAGGAAGTTAGCCGTTACATAAACTTCGAGTACCACATCTATCTAAGATTCTATTTTAAAACAAAAAAGCACCAGTCAGTAGAGGATCAAAATAAGGGGGTATGTTGCAAAAGTTGGCGTAGTAAAAAACAAAAATTCGAACTCGGGCGACCTCAGAATAACATTTGTCAGCTAGAAAACCTCGGAATTTTTGAGCTTTTTTTGGGTTTGCGCCTTTAACTCTTAGATGGTGCATTCTAGCGAAAAAGTCACAGTATAATCAATTACAGAACATTAAATTCTGCGTCAAATGAGTATCACAACTCAATAATTCGGCCATGTAGTATGGTCAAAAATGTCATGCAAAACTTTGCGAACTTGTTTGTCTTATACAATGGTGAGCAGTCGGACGGTTCAATTATTCCTCAAAGGACATAAACTGGTTGCTATTTTTGTTTTACTCCACTGAACATTAATAATACGAATTGATCTAATTTTTACTGACAGTAATTAAAAAACTGGCGCGCATAAACGCATCATTAACTTTAGCAATAAAATCACAATTCTTTGTTAAGCAAAGTTTTTAATTTTATATTAAGTAATTATGATTAATATGTCTAAGTTTAGGTTTAATTGAACCGAATTAAATATTCTAAATTATTTTTGATGGACAACAACATAACCTTGAAAATTAACCCATTTATGACATCATATAAAAGAGTTATATGATGTCATAGTTATGATCCAAATAAATTGTATTTTACTTAAAGGCATAAAAATAACATTTTTTTGGATTTTGATGACAAAAATTTATTTTTCCTAAAACTAATCTGATTTTTATGAAATTTTATTTAAACCCGACTAAGTTTAGCGAATTTTTAAAGAAAATGTAGCTATTGGTTTTGTACCGTTAATATATATATTTATATATATATATATATATATATATATATATATATATATATATATATATATATATATATATATATATATCTGCTTTTTGGAGGCTACAATTTTCGGTCGATCGATATTAAATCGGATATCTGAAGTGTTTTTGGAATTTGAAACGCTAAGTTTGTGAATAAGCCAACTCGGACAAGGGAAATGGAGGTAAGGGAGTAAGAAAAATAAAATGGAAAAAATTGTATAGAGTAAAGTTGACTACATTTTATTAAATAAATTTTACTACAATTTATTACCTGACCATATTTTCTGCAACTCTAATATTTACAGAAATATGTGCAATTTAAATAAAATATATAAAAATTAGTAAAATGAAAAAATTTATAATTAGCAAAGTTGTAGTAAATCAGTTTTACTACAATTCATTATCTGACCATATTTCCTGCAACTCTAATATTTACAAAAATATTTGCAATTTATAAAAACCCATAATAATAAATATTACAAAGGATCACCATGGATACTTGATATTATTAACGTATTTAAAGAATTTTTCTAATGTTAACAGGTATATTTCATATTTTGTGCTTTCTTCTTTCTCATAACACCCCTGATCGATTCTATTTATTAACGAACTTGACCTTTGAAATATCAAAAGCATATCAGATACGAAAACATATTTATTTATATATGTGTCTGTAGCCATTCTAGCGGTCACGGATCGCCATGAACATTAATACGATTAATGTTAAGTATTATAAATGTAGATTTGTGATGCTAGAATCATAACCATATCTCACGCACCCTGTAAAAAAATTGAAATAATTTTCTGGAATTTATTGCTTTGTGTTGTTCATTTCTTAGTTGCCAAAAACAAAAAAGTTATGAAGAAAAGAAATTTCTTGAAATATTTGTGTTATCATTTTAGGATCAATAATAAAATTTTTGAATATTTACATTAAACTATAAAAATATTTGTCCAATAATAACCAGTTTACCTACACGTAGATCACTACGAAGATGATGGTATTGTAAAAATTGATTAGAATTAAAATTTTTTCTTTCAACAACAACAAAAAATACCATTAAAAAACGATGATCTTATTCAAATAAAATCTTTCAATCTAAAATCATTAAAGTTAATTTAAATTTTTTTACATATTAAAATCAGTGATGATTACCAAATTTAAACAAACATGGACTCACAGAAAATACTTAATTATTTTGAATGTCACATACTTATAATTGAACTATATATTATGAAACACATAATAGTACACTGGTGATCCAAGATTGTCAGATAACATTTGAAATTGAAAAAGTAACGTAAATTTATTAATGTAAAAAAAACATTTTTAAAAACAAGTGTTTATTTAAATGCTCTAAAAAGAATATACACAAGTAAATCTCGCGATATGATTTAATAACATATAAATTTTGTAATGTAATAAATTAATGGGTTTGATTCAATTTAAAGTTTATTTTCTTCTTTTTAGAGCATTTAAATAAACTATATTTTTGCCTCTTTTTATTTAACCAAACCATTTCTCGTTAACTGCTCACCAAATTTTAAATATTATCTCTACTATTATAAAATTTTAAATGTCTGTTTATTTGTTCGAGCATCACGCAAAAACTACTGGACCGATTTTGATGAAACTTTTCAATGCATATGACTAGACTTATGGTTATGTATTTTATCTAGCTACCAGGGATCGAATTTTTAAATATTCGCTAAAAACAAAATTTGGTGGAAGTGTCCTAAAGAAGTGTTGTTTAATAGTGTGGTTATAACCATACATTTGGTTATTGTATGTTATCGATTCTCCGATCAATGAGCTCAGATCAAAGTGTAGTAATTCAACGTGCGAAGCAGGGCCTGGTCGCTAGTACCATAATATAATGAATTTCTTGTATGCTATTTTCTATATCGACTAGTGTATATTTGTCGTTTTAAATAAATAAAATAACTTCTATTTCGTATTTAGTTTTCAAAAACAAAATAAAATAAAAAAACTTAAAATAAACTATGATTCAGTAAAAAATATTTCACTCCATCAATATACTCAATAAAATATTTTTGTAGTAGTTATAAGTTTCCTGAAGAAATATTTAAACAAGTGTGTTTGAAGAATTTACAAATCTCTTGAAATCATGTTTTTGTAGTATACTACTGTATGTAATAAAAATCATCAGTATAATATGTAGTGATCTAAAAATGTATAAACATAAATTATAATATTATTATTATTACGTATATTTTATTTTATAATTCTTCCGGTTTTATCATTTATATTTTATTTTTTTTATTACGAATATTTGATGTGTTAATGTGAGGAGTTTTTCTTGTTACTGCATAATTTCTAATGCTAAGAACACGATATTCGAGTCTATTCGCATTTTGTAACGATTAGTTAATTATTGGTAAGAAAGAAAAATTTGTAATGACATTCTTAAATCGATTAAACCTATAAAGGTTTTTCTATGAAATACATATCTATAAATAATCCGTGTTAATAATATTTTTCCTGTTTTCGAATTAAACTCAATTGAATTGATGTTTTAATCTGTTCAGCGAAGACATAGTAATCGGTCCGATAAAATTTTCACCATATTTCCATGTTTTAAGGTTACCGGAGTCTACTACCACGGAATATATTTGTATGTAACTGCGTTCGTAAACCGTAAACTTTTTTTCGTGAACGAAATTAAGATAACCAAAAATGATATCGACTTCGTTGTCATTCAAAGTGTATTAACGCCAAAACGATCTGGAAACAATTTTATCTGGTTCAGTCAAGGGGAAGAGATAATTTTTTTTTGTAAGTCTTATATTTATAGAAATATTGCCGATTTTATGATTTAATTTGATAGATTGTAGTACTCGGTTGTAATAGTTCCCTTATTTAATTTCATTAATTTTTGACACTATATCTCAAGGTTCACAATATCTCAAATATATAGAACGCCTTTTAGTGTGGATATATATATAATATATATATATATATATATATATATATATATATATATATATATATATATATATATATATATATATATATATATATATAGACCGTTTTCAAAAGCATTTCTAATAGGGAATCAATGTTAAATAAATAAATAACATATTTACTATAAAACCATGATTAGCTGTTTTAAAAAATGGGGTTGTATATCTAGTTGCAAAGACTATCACAAAGATAAAGATGATGAAGCTCCACAAAAACATGAAGAGAGATATAGCAGTTTGTAGTTTATTATTTATTGACGATAAATTTTGCGGATTTCTATTTTTTTTTCTTTTTTGGGTTTTATTTTTCTTTTAATTTGTGTAGATTGTTGTTTTATGTTATACCATTAATAGAATACTATCATTTATTTTCAAATATTCCACATACAAATAATAAGGGATATTCAAAAAAAAGAATTTTCAATTGTTAGAAGTAATGCTAAACTTAAGAAGACAACAATGAACATATTTAACCCACTCTCATTACATGTTAATGGAGTACAAAACAGTCCAGCAAGCATACACAACAGATACACTACAGAGTACTCTACACTATTTTTATTTCTGTATTAAGCATATTGTAATAGTTATTATAGTAAATAATATTTAACATTGATTCTCTATTAGCAATGCTTTCCAACACATACGGTATATAATATAGTACGGAAGGAAGGCGTTTATGCTTAAACTTGACCCGACACACTACCGTGTTATGTGATAATAATTAATTCCATAAAGCCATTTTGTATGGTTGACAAATAATATTAATTGGTTTTTTTTTCAATTTTGTTTCAGTAAATCACGTAAACGTAACAAGATCCTGAAAACCATCTAGCATCTATAATATTTCATATTATTCAAAAATGTGACAAAATTTTCCAAACAAACAAAATAAGTGATGTGATCTTTCTAAACACAAAATAAAATTAAAAAGTATTCTACACTTGGAAAATGCAAGACAGAAGTGATTTTAATACAATGTCGACTGTGATGATAATTTATTATTGATTTTGAATAAATCAATTTTTACACGACTAAAAAATCCAAATAATAAAAATAAAATTAAAAATAAAATAAAATGTTGATCGTTCGCCGTCGTCTAATAGTATTTTGCTACAAATTGTTGTTATCTTGTCGGCATATTTATTAAGTGCGTGACCAGTGGTGTCTGTATATGTATATGTGTGATTATGTTTATATATTTTTACCGTGTGTGTAGTGTGTTTTTTTTATATTATTAAATAAAACCAATTTAATACACAGTATACATACTGTATACATTTTTATATTACAATTTTCTAATCGTAATTTTGTGTTGTAATAAATTTTGTGTTTTTTTTTTATTAAATATTACAAATAATAATATTATTTAATAATGATACAGATTTTATGGAAAAATAATTTGTGTATATAAAAATTTTCAAAAAAATTTATTGTTTAGTATCACGCCATGCTTTTCGGATCAGCCATCATTTTCAGGTGAGATATTATTATTATTATTTTGATAAATATCATTTTTATATCTCTGAGCTGATTTACGATGAGATAATTATTTTATTTTATTTTAATACTTAGATTTGATAATATGTGTTTGAAAATTAGTGTTTGTGATTCTCCTAAGGGGCTCCCCATAAACCATGGAACATTTTTGATTGTGGGAAGGGTATCCACAATATACGCGAAACTTTTCTAAGCTGGTAGCACTGAGTCACTAATAAACAAACTAAATCAATTTAATTACATGTGCCTTTGTAATTAAATTTCAAATTTTGCCCCAATTCCTAGAACAATTTTTTGTATTTTATAAATACGTATTTCGACTACAAGGTAGTTATCATCAGTATGAATTAGCTAATCGTAACTATCTCTGAGATATGTTGCTCGTTGCTACTTTGGTGCATGTCTCACCAAAATTTGGGGCAAAATTTTAAATTAATTTCAAAAAACCTAGAGTTCTCTTTGAATATCCTAATAATCTTTATGTGTGCCTTTGTGTCTTTAAATATTTAATTATTTTGTACCGATTTTAGTAAATTGTTGTACTTTCAATAATTTTGATTTTTAGTTTTGTCGCCAAAAGTATTAAATTGCAACTGTATACAAATTCGACATTTTAGGTTAGTAAATATTAATAATTTAGTAAATATTACTTTCATATGTTTGCGAATGGGTTTATCAATTTTAAATTTCAATTTTCACGCTTTGTACCGATCATTTCTAGATACACACCGGAATTTGGAACTGGGGGTTCTTATTTTATTGGATGAACACAAAGGCACTGAACAAGATCCAGACATTATGAAATTATAAAATTAGCTAAAAAAAACTTATACAGAATTAAATTTTACATATATGTCATGTTCATTTATTTCTTATTTTGGTTTTTTTGTTAGTTAAGTTATATGACCATCAGATGCGTAACGCTATGTAAGTTTCCCGTATATATGTTATGTGATGGTACATGAGCCAAAGTAGATCCAACTCCGTGTTACACAGACAATATCTAAGAAAAATTAACAAAGAAATGGACGGTAACAAAGAAACTGACGTGCTTCAAAGCCTGACGAAATGTATCTGTTTGCTAAATATTTCTTGAATTGACTAGTAGCGCGTTGATGGGTAACACAAGATTGAAGAAAGGAATGTGTCGAGCTATTTTAATAATTTTATTGGTTTAAAAAGTTACGTTTCCCAAAATAAGCATAATGTCAAAGAAAACTAAATGTATACATAGTGTTACTTTACCGTCCAAGTAGCCGAGCGGTTTAAGGCGTTATATCTGAGGCGTTATATCTACTTGGAACTGGGAGGGTATGGATTCGAATCCCGACATCTGCCGTTTGTCAATTATTAAGATAAAAACAGGGACGGTTAATTGACTAAACTGTCGGCGTATGGACAAGAACGAAGTAATCGGCTAACTTGTGAAGGTTTTCTGCAGTTTTCTTCACGAACTCCAGATGAATATCGGAATAGTTCCTATCAGAGTCGGCTGCAGCCGCACATCCTACCAATTTCTAGTCTCCACACAAAAATTACTTCTACTCCACTTACATTCTCACATTCTTTGATATCTCAATGAACCTTATGGTCAAAGTGTAGCCCGTCCAGGGCAGCCGTTACAATCTGTCAATCTATCAAGTGTTACTTCGAGAAGGATGGGAGGTTAAAATGTACGGACAAGTGCGTTTGCTAAATTCAATATGTATGTTCACAGCTAATTGTGACTAGTTTTATTTTAATGAGTATACTTTTAGAATGATTTCATATCAAGAATATACAGATCTGACAATCTAATTAAAAAATTCGCCGCAAAATAAAAATTTTGTCGAGTCTGAAAAATTTTATTTAAAAAAATTACGGAGAGATTTTAAGAAACTGATTTGAATAGCAAGAAATAATTTTATAATGCAATACGCCCGTCAACGATTCCTTTATGAATAGTTACCTTTTGAAATCGAAGCCAAATAGTGAACTTTGTTGTTGATTGGTGTTAACATAGGCAATAAAAGATTTACCAAATTGAATGACGGCCCAAGTGAGAAACAAATATTTCGAATAATAATTTTATTTAAAAAAAAATTATTAGAATCAAAGTCTTAAAAAAAATTATTTATTGCTTTTTAAGCAATCTTTTAACGCATTTTACAAAGAAATTTCATACAATGTCAAACATTTTTTTACGGTTTAATTTAGCAAATTAATTTTTAGAATATAAATCAAATTTTATATTATACATTTTTCAATTTCGATAAGGTACCGCGTTATATTGTAAATTATATTATCAAGGTAATTGATCTGACTAACAAAATAATAATACACTTAAAGTAGTATGATCACGGTACTTACAAGAGATAGATAATTTATTGATGTTCATATCATAAAAATGATAGTATTATACAATTTCAACTAGAGATTGTGCCAAAATTTGCCTCATTGTCAACATGATCTACGAAAAACTACTTGAAAGTGTCAGTACCGTGGCAACCAGTTCGAGTGGTCGAGCTGTTAATGGCGCTGTGGTCGGAATTGGGAGGTTGCTGGGTTGATTCCCAATACTAACAGTTTTTTAATTAAATTGATTAAAAAAACAATTAATGGGTCGGTTAATTTACTAAACTGTCGGCGTATGGACAAGAACGAATGTAATCGGCTATGCTTGTGAAGGTTTTGTGCAGTTTCTTCTCACAAACTCCAGATGAATATCGGCGTAGTTTCTATAAAAGTCGGCTGCAGTCGCACAACTTACCAATACCAAGTCTACGAACAAATTCCTTGTCCTTTATGGGTCGGAAAAATACCTAGAAAGGCCTACTTGCCACGGTAGTGGCATGTTCGATTCTTATTTTTCTAGTATAATCAGATTTTTTTACTATTAAACCCGGTTTTTTAATAAGAATCCGACTTTATCAGTTATAGTCGCCTAGTTTATCGATTCATTTATTTATTATGTCAAAATATTCATTGTTGAATAAAATAATCATCACTGAATTTTGAACAGAAATTTTGTTTGAACTAATTAGTGTGGTGACGTTTATAAGGGAGACTACTTGCATGCAATTTTCTGCAGTCAAATTATTTTAATTTTTTATTTGATTTAGAAATGAAAATTTCGAGATGAAACGCGACGTAGTTTTAATCGAGATTTTTAGTCCTGATGTTTTCTCTCAACATACGAGAAAGGCAACCTTATTGTCTCGTCTTACGGCAATCGCAGAAAAAATTATTTTTTATATTTTTTAGGAACTACCATGGCCGTACTACTTTAAGCTATTAAACAAGCGACTCGCTTTAAAAATACAAAATATTCTTTGTAAATAAATTTCAGATTGATTTAAAAAAATGTGATGTGAAGTACTCAGAAGACCTGCATGTCGTTAATCTGCTAAAAATCTGATATAAAAAATCTTCGTATCAAATATATATATATATATATATATATATAAATTTGCAACATCTCAATGACCTTCAAAATGAAGTAACTAGATTTGTATCAAATTGATATGTCAAAGTATAAAATTTATTGAATGTATTTGAATTTAATTGGAAAATTGAAATTTAATTTTTGTTAGATTATTTGATATAATCATGTCCTTATAAAAGTCCATCAGTAATACCATCTATTTTCATTGCCATTGTTATAGTACTTATTCAACTCTAGTGTGATTTTTTCAATTTGTGGCCATTTAATTGTTGTGCCCAAGTACTGTTAATTTTTTCAAGGTAACTATTTGAAAAATGATCATTAAAAAAATATAAAAAGTGTGTGTGTGTACTTATGTACGCACGTAAGAAGTCACACTTCTTTTTAAATAATTTATTAAAATAATATTAAATAGTCAACACTACAATTAAGACACAAAAGTTTAATAAAATGATATAGTAGTGAAAAACTACAATAGAAAAAGTAGAGTTTGCAAGACTGCCATTATAGCCATTATTTACAGTAGAATCAAAGTTAGTGAAAATCAGAGTTAATATTATATCAGCGATTTGTTATATGCTGAAAATACACTCTGATCGGAAACTCATAACGCGTCAAAAGAAGTGTAACTTCAAAAATCATACGGTGAAGAGATAATTTAGTTTTGTTGTTCCTGTATACATGGAGGTTAGAATGTGTAGTGTTTCTAATAAAACTAATTTGTTACTAAATATAATAAAAGTATATATAGTTTAAAATAGCTACTTAATTAACATAATATTGTGTAAAGATTTTTATAAAAGATATTTTAACACGGGCGTTGATTAAATGTTTATAAAAAAAATTATATAGCTCATAAATAATAATATGCTATTGATTGAAATATGGGAAAAAGAAGTTCTTGGTTCATAGATGTGAATAATAAAACTACACTAGGCGATGCAAAATATTATATTTTTTATTTCTGATCAAACTGGCAATTATGTGCTTACAGAAATTATGTAAAAACGAATGTTTAGTAAAAACTTTGAAAACCGAAAAATATCAGAATCAAGAAAATTTTACCTTGACCTTGTACCTAACTATCTATGCTTTTTGATAAAAATTAAATAAATTGACTCAAGTTTTTTTCCTGCATAATAATTATAACGTTTTTTGCTTTCTCATAAAGGATTTTAGATAATATCTCATAAACCACTCACAAGAGCGTCAATAAATACGATTATCGTGTTTGTTGGATTCAATTTACTTTATATATGGTGAATTTTACTCAAATCGGGAACAAAAATTGTTTTTCAATTTTAATCAATTTTTTCTAGGTAGAAACCCGTTGAAAAAAATATCAAATTGACTTGAATGAAAAGTGGTTGGTTAATTGGCTTCAAAAAACACAAACATCTAGTTGGTTGGACACTTTGGCGGGTTGTTTTTGAGATAGAGCTTCTTTATATGATTTAACACTGTTTTTTATACGATTTCAGGTGAAGTCTTGTAAAACCACCCATCAAATCGTTAAATTAATACAATTTTCGAATTTTTTGAAGATAACAAATAACTATAAAATTTCAAGTCATCGATTTGAATGCCAAGTAGTTTGTTTATAAGGTAAAATGGACACAGAAATCCAGTTGATTTGTCAAATATTTTCAGATATATGTCTTCTGTATAGGATTTTATTACCGATTTTCGATAATATTTCGTAAACCGCTAACCAAATTTGAAATTACCAAATTTCTGTGTTAATTGTTGGGTTCAATTTTATGCCACCTATTGATATTTTATACGATTGGTGGCCAAGATCACCTTTTCCTTTTTGATTAATACATACTCATTAAATTACTTGTAGCCCTATGAGGAAAATAAACTTGTTATCCACTCTATCTAAGACTATAAGTTCCAGACTTTTCCAAACAGTTACTAACCTATGGGAATACTGTGTAAAATTTAATAGACACAATATTCCTACCCGACTTATTTTTGATTATAAATAATTACATAATTGCAGTGGGTGTGCTTATAGGAAATTAAAAAAAAAAAACAACAACAATAATTTAATGTTTAAAAGAATTAAATACTTAATTAATTATACTTTATTGTTTTTGCTACATAATGGTTATTAACTATTAATATTTTTACGTAGAATTAATAAAGTTTGCTTAATAAAACGATTATTATAGTTTTACAGTTATTAACAAAACAATATTAAATAGTTAATTGTGCGCTTAGCATCTCAATAATCAATATTTATTTATTTTATGTAGGTAAATCAATTATTTTTCTCTTTGTTGATGTGCCAATTATTTTATTACAATAACAAACAGTTGCCTCGTTTGATCTAATAAATCGATATATTTATGCTTCATAAAATTATTAAAAACATTGTTAACCTTTTAATGATGACGTGCTTTTTGTGAAATATGATCGGTGACCTCGGTTGATTTCAAATATCGATATATTCCTCATTATATTAATGTAGAATAGCTTATGCCGGCGGCCTCGCTTTTGTTTTATTGCAATATCTTTGGCTCCCATTATTTTAAAATTATAAACCTCAATGTAATTTCTCATCGCTTCCAGTATTTTAAATATTTATTGTTCCCACCGCTTTCACTACTTCAAATATTTATCGACACTTCCAAATTTCTATTTCAGCGATCATTTTCGAATTCCTCGCAATCTCTCGTAGTCTGGTAGTGAGATAAAATACATACCAGCTTTTAAGTCCAATTATAAGCTTTCACACACAAAAATTTTCACCAAAATCAGTCCATTCGTTTTTTCGCGATACTCGAACAGAAAACCAAATTGACATATACAATTTTCGTAGGTACGTTGTTAGCGTTAACCGATGACGTGTTTTTTGTGAATCCTTATTGGTGACCTCGGTTGATCGATATATTCCTCATAAAATTATCAAAAATATTGTTAACCTTTTACTGGTGCCAAGGTTTTAGAGGAACATGATGAACTTTAAGGGAACTTCAATTACAAAGGTTTATTATTAATAAAATAATAAATGAAAACAGTAAAATGGAGAATTAAAAGGTGTTTTAAAGTTTAAAAAACTAATAAAAATTTCCACAAAATTATTAACACATCGATTCATTAAGTTATTAAAATATCTTTTATTAGCAAAAATATTAATGGCTACTAAAATGATCCACCTGCAGGTCATAAAATAATTAGATGATATTTTGACATATAACTGATAAAACTGGTTGGATTATGGTGGATTTTATTCTAGAAGTTGATTTTCCCGGGCAAAAGTTTTTATGATTGAAATAAGATGATATTTTTTAATGAGTCTCTCGTATAAGAACATTTTTTGCTTTAAATTTATTTATGGATTCACTAAGCCAATCTGGTCAGCTGTATTTTCACATGAAAGTTCTAGTAGGTATATTTGGTTGCCCATGGTCCATTTTACTTGGGTCTGCAGCTGTACGCCCTTGATAAAAAATTTCTATAAAATTTTATATATTATCGACAGCAATACTATGATTTTTTTTAAATTTCATATTTGGTTTGTGTCGAATTCATTGGGTTTTCGAAAAAATGTTGTCGACATAAATCCACTCCAAAAATTTGTATACACGTCTTTAACAGTTGGTATAGTACTACAATTTTCTCAATATTTAATTTTTATATTTTAAAATGGTTTTTATAAAATATAAATGATGGCCAGCATCCAATATAGTTTTAGGTACAAAAAGGTTACCGACACCTGATCTATGGGAATTTTTTCAATAAAATATTTGACACGAATTTAAATCTCTTCTCTGTGAATACGATATAATTTTTAAATTAGTATAGAAAAAAAAATTAATTGCTTAGAATGTGTGGATATATTTAAAATAATAACTAGCAAAAAAAATTTGTGAACACTCCCGTTCAAAAAAAATGAACAGACCTGAAATGTTAATTTTCTTACATTTCATAAAAACTCCTCAATTCTGTAACTCTCTGTATGCTATTTATTTATAAACAAAAATAAGTAGTATATTTTTTAAATGTGAAAAAAGAAATGGAAGTTTTATATTTTTTATTTATGTAAACAATTTATGTAAACAAAAACATTTACTATAAGAATAATAAAAATTGTAAGAGACTGATTTGGTTCAGGTCTGTTCATTTTTCTTTGAACGGGAGTGTACATTTTAATTGGTCATTTAGTTCATTAACATCTTCACACCAGCGGTATCAAAATTATATGCAAATGTCATTGATCCATTTTATTTTTATTCATTTATTTTTGATTTATTACATATTATAATCATCCATTGATCTTATTTAAATATAATTGCAAAAAAAAAATATATATAAATTTAAATAATATTCATCTATAAATATAAACAATATATGCGAGACTATTTAGTGTTAATTAATTGATTTATTAATAAAAATAAATTCCATCAAATATAAATTTATTCAAATTATTTCCTATATTTTGTTCCAATTATTCTCTCATAATTTACATAAGATAAATAATTTATATCTTTACAAATATTTTATATATGATAAATATTTTATAATTTTATTTAAATTTTCTGCACTGTCATTCTAGAAGGGACAAACTACAAAAAGGACATTTTAAATTCAAGGACAAACTACAAAACACGGACACATTTTATATTTATTTTAAACATTATATTCTAGACTTAAGCTTCAGAGTCCATCATTTCGATTTTCTGCCATTTCGATTATTTGTTTTATGTTTATTTTTGAATATTTTTTGTTAGTTTCTAAAACGGGAACGATAAAATTAAACTGATGTGTTTTAGTATAAGATTTACTCGGTCAGTACATAAATTTTAATTTTTTAATTTTTGTGTGTGTAAACTATAGTCTATTTATCCATTGTTAGTATGGTTGCCTTTCGGTTATATTATACAAACGGAAGTGACATTTGACAATTAAGCTATATCTCTGAACATTGTTAATATTCTAGGGCATTGCTAATATTCTAGGGCCCATTTAGGGCGGGAATCAAACCAACGACATATGGCATTCTAGACCAACGGTCTGCCTCTGAGCTACTTAAGATGTTATGGTAGTGGATTGCATATGATCTCTCACTATCTTGATGTCAATGTATTATTAATTTGTTTATTTACTTTTTACACATTTATTAATTGTAACGTTTTATCCATTGTAAGTATGGCTGCCTTTCGGTTATATTACAACAAGAGAAGTGATTAACATTTACTTAATTTGACATTTAAGTAATATGTCTGAATATTGATAACATAGTATTGATTTTAACTGTTAGACTTAACGTGTGCTCACTCCCAGATCTTGGACTCACCACCTGAATATCTGGACGCCTGCATACTGCACATATATCGCTAAGTTACACCTCGTAACCACCAACAAACTTGTAATTCATTATTAAATATTGAGGCTAAACATAAACATAAGTCCATAATTACAGTAAAGGTTATAGCTCGTATATATACCTGGATATCTTGGTAAATTCCAACAGACTCTATACTTTCAGTTGACTTTAGTTTATTTGGATATTAAGAGTTTCGATACTATTTTCAAAATGTTTTAGATTATTTGAAATTTACACAGCCAAATCTATAAAAAAAATGATGCTCATCTAAAGATATCAGAACTCTTCAAATTAAAAAAAAAAACTTCAATTTGTTTTCATGGCTTGCACTAAATCTGTATTTGAACAGATCAGATACAGATAGATCGAGCATTAAGGATGTACGAGCACTGAAGCTTCAAAAAGATTAAGGGTTGATTTTTTGTTTACATGTTAGTTAAAGTGCATATAAATGAATTATAAAAGTTTTAGGGGGGTTACGGGGGCCCTTGAATTAATTATTTAATGTTAAAGTTCGAGTTTTAATGCATTGCTCCTATGGAGAAACCCATATTTTTACACATATTTTGATAATTTTCACTTGGAATAAAATAAGACGAATAAAAAAGAACTACGCAATAGAAAATAGAAATATTAATAAAGAGATTGATCCAATAAAATTACGGTATGACGGGCCTAAAAAAAGATATTTAAGAAAACAGCTGAGATTCCGGGTAAATTTTATTTCTGTCGGCGGTAGCTTAATTGCCCGAAATCTCAGGTTTTTTTCTTAAATATCTTTTTTGTTAGGCCCGGTATGACGGGCCTAAATTAAATTTAAATTTTCACTTACGACAAAAAATAATAAGCAATATTGTGGATTTTTATGAATGTACGATATATGGTTTTGAAGAATTTTATAAATGGACTATACATCAGCGCTCGTACATCCTTAAATATAATAAAATGAATATTACGTGTTTCGAGTATATTAAGTTAGTTTGGATATATTTGCCATATATAAAATCCGTCTGTTGAGTAAATGACGTGTGAAGTATGAGTAAATGAGTGTTATAATCGACGTCGGACAGATAGATACTTCATTTTATTTTATTTTTAAACGATAAAAATTTTCGAATGTTATGTAATAAATCATATATAATCATAAATATAATATCCGATGTTCTCTATCCTAATCAAAAAAACTACATATTAATAAAAAAAACTGCTCAATACAAACTTTGAATAATTGCCAAGTTAAATATGAAATAAACTGACAAACTTACCCAATAAATATTATACCAACCAATTTGTCACTTTTGTTTAAAACCTTGGTCTTAGATTTCACCACTTTGGCGAACATTTTTTTTTTGCTGTGTTATCAATAATTTTTCTATGCAAAACTTGGTCCCTCACACATTTATGTTTTTTTTTCGGATCCACTCTATAGCTTGTTTTTTAACGTGTTATTCGTATTGTATTAAGGATGTACGAGTACTGAAGCTTCAAAAAGATGAAGGCTTGATTTTTTTTATACATATAGTTGAAGTGCATAAATTTTTGTGTGTGTAAAATATATCGTCTATTTATCCATTGTTAGTATGGTTGCCTTTCGGTTATATTATACCGACGGAAGTGACTAGCTTTTACAACATTTGATTTATTGACTTTTATAAATCAATTATAAAAGTTTCATGGTTTCATGGAGAAAGCCATACTTTCACTCATATTTTGATAATTTTCACTTGGAATAAAATAAGACGAATAAAAAAAAACTACGCTACAGAAAATAGAAATATTAATTAAGAGATTGATCAAATCAAATTCCGGTATGACGGGCCTAATAAAAATAAGAATACGGGAAAGTTTTATTTCTGTCGGCGGTAGATAATTTATCCGAAATCTTAGGTGTTTTTTGTAACTTACGAAAAAAAATAAAAAAACATTATTGGGGACTTTTATGAATGTACAATATACGATTTTGA
The DNA here is from genome assembly GCA_963920215.1 of Nineta flava. Taxonomy (NCBI): domain Eukaryota; kingdom Metazoa; phylum Arthropoda; class Insecta; order Neuroptera; family Chrysopidae; genus Nineta; species Nineta flava. Next base: position 94,847,346 of record OY986042.1, read on the forward strand.
AGAATTTTATAAAGGGACTATACATCAGTGCTCGTACATCCTTAAATAACGGTTTAATTTTACTATATAAGTACTAAATATTAATAAAATTATAATTGTTCTTATCTACATATTTAGATCTAAAACTGATATTTTTCGTTTGTTCATACACATTCACACATCGATCGCATATCATCGTCTTCAAAATCTCTAAGTAGTATAAGCACTGACCTCTATCTAAAATGGACAGATTATGTTTATGAGTCTAAACGTGAAATAACGATTCCAACTTAATGATAGTCAGCGCCGACAAAACTAGCAAATTTATTAAAACTTTATGCATAGGTGGAAATACATGTGGCAGCCACACATACACGAACACACATTCTTATCACACATACATTATACAACTCAACTAGCCAAGGTACTAAATTCTGAAATCTTATTTAAAAACAAGTAATTATTGTTTTTGTTTTCAATTTAATAATATTAGATGCAGGAGCGCTGCAACAAAAATTATTTTCGTTGCTTAAGATATTCCAGCATACTACCACTTTTCGACAGATTTTGCTCATTTGTTTTCACAGGCTAAAAATTATGTTTTCTAATAAATCTAATAAAGTTTCAGAATTTTGACTGTTTAGAACGCGAGATAATTAATATCGAAGTTATCATTCTCTCTCACTCGCTCTCATTAGAAGCATGTAAAACTTCATGCCCGCCCAACTATTATCTGTTATTAGAAAAAATACTCGACAGAATTTAAAGAAAAACTAGAGTAAAGCTAAATATTTATTATATAAATTTAAAAAAAAAAATCGTGTGTTACCGTTTTGTTTTTGAAATATAAAAGTTTAAATTTATTTATTTTCTTCAAAATAACATTATTTTGTATATGTAAACAGTGTTTTTGTCTATGTGTTGTATATGTGTGTTTATGTATTTATGCTATAATAAAATCAAACCGGTTTGTTGTCCTGATTGCCTAACACAGTGCTGGAACGTCCTTGATTGATTGATTTATATCGGAGTAATAACTATTGCACTTTGACCTTATGGCCCATTGTGCGGTAATGAATCCGGTAACCCTCCGCACTTCAGCCTCAATGGAACGTCCTTAATGGCGTAACATAGGATAATCTGTCCTGATTTTGATAGAGGTCAGTGATTATAAGACATATTGGTATGATTGTGTTATGATTTCCAATATTGGAGTTGCGTTCATTTGCATACGCACATCATACGCGCGTTCGATGATGTTGATTGGATGGTGTGTGGGTGTCGATTGATTATTATATTTATACAAATCTAAAAACAACATTATATTTATGCTACATGTTTTTGTTATTACTGCATAAAAATTATTTTCATGTGAGAATTTAATGTTTGTTGACAGTTATATTTTTATATTAAATAATATTTTATGGGCATTCTTTTCTAGTTTGTATATAGATATACAGGTGATTATGTATGTGTGTGTATATATTTGTATATACACACACGCATATTTGTATAACTTGTACTATGATTGTACTTGGTTTGTGCCTTATTGATTCGGTTTTCGAAAAAATGCTTCGGATAAAAGTTGCTCATTATAAAAGAAATATTGTAACAACTTGTATTCAAATTTTTTTTCAAAAACCGAATGAATAAGTAATAAATCAACTATAAACTTTAAAAAAATGATCAGCTTTTGTGGTCAAGTGTACTTATAAGGCAGGGTTCCTCAAATTTATCCCCTGTTGAAGTTCCCGACGAAGGCAAACCTTTACTTTCCTCTCTGTATGCTTGTACTTGATTTGTGCCTTAGTGATTCGGTTTTCGAAAAAATGCTTCGGATAAAAGTTGTTCATTATAAAAACTCAGCTTTTGTGCCCAAGTGTACCTATAAGGCAGGGTTCCTCAAACTTATGGCCTCAACCTTTGTTGAAACTCCTGACGACAGCGAATCCTTACTCCCCCCACCGTAAAGAAAATCTAGCTGTAGAAGAAAATACGGTTTTTTATTTTAATAAAAGTTAGCAAATACAGTATCAAAAACAAATATGTTATAAGTATTAATGTGATGGGTGGGTTTGTTTCTTGTCGTAAATTGAATCGATTTTAGGAGTAATTTTGCACAATTTTAATCTTAATTCCGATTCAGCATCAAGTCGATTTCTCTATTTCGTTTTAATCATGACCAGGTGTGAAAACCCACTCTCACATAAGTATGTTGTTGCTGCGAAGGGTAAAAGGAAAATTCACCGCTTTGCATCAGAGTTCAGGATATTTTTCCTGTCTAGCTGCCCAAAAATCAATTCCAAGTCAGCCTTTTGAAATCAGATTGAAGAGTTTCATCTGCAGACATTTCTAGTAATGACTCTTGTTGCTTAATACTCAAACTAGAATTTGGGGTTGGGTAAATAGGGGTTGGATCGCCTCCACCCGCACACCGCACTTGTACCAGCCATCCAGCCGCCATTACATAAATCGCGTGCCCCCTACCGTCAAATGGCGAACTCCTAAGGCTTCGCGTACCCCACTTTGAGTAACCCTGCTATAAGGGAATTATAAGTTTAATCCTGACTTTGTAACTAGATATGTGGAGTGTAACTAGATATTGTAGAGAAAAAACTTTAGTAGGGAAGTTCATAAAATGTTTTAAATATTCCATTTCTGCATGTCTGTAGAAATACAATTCTGCATTTGAGTTTTTAAGTTATCGTGTTGACATGATAACTCAAAAACCAAAAGAGATAGCATACTAAACAGTTACTTCAAGTCAAGGAGTGGGAAAATAGGAAAATTCACCCTCTCGCCGCTTGAAGGGGTGGCGGAGGGTGCATTGGACTCGTGCTCTAAGACCATAAGAGATATATAAAAATTTGGTTTTGAACTTTTTTCATATACTCTATAGTTTAGCCACAATTTTTGCTCCAATATCTGTAATTGCTGTAGATTAGAAAATTATTTAGTCTTTATGTATATAATATGAACTCTTTATGTATTTGATATTTAAATAACTAACTCAGTCAGTTGTTGTACATTTTCATTTGTTGTGTATAAAACCGTTTCCAGACGCTGTATGTACATTGAGAAATAGTAGTAGTGAACAAAACGTCACCGGGTAACAAAATTCTAGCGACATCGAATGTTGTTTCTCAGCTTTGACACTTTAACACAAAATAATCTTAATGCGTTGTGGGTTTCCTATTTCAACAAAAAGTTCAAAAATCATATTATAATAAATATTATTAATGTTTTATCACGGAACACTAATTGTGCGAGTTGATGCACTTGACCGATGTTTTTCCTTAAATGCAATGCCTAAATGAAACCTGTTGTGTATTAAACGTGTATTAAAAAATTAATAAACCACAAAAACGAATTAAAAGTTTTGCTTCCATCAAACCATCACAATTAATTAATATCAATTTATGATTTATAGTATTTATTAAAAATGACACCAATCATAATATAAGATTCGCCTCATTATTAATTATAATGTGCCAAAATTTTATTATAATCACATTTCATAATGCGTTTTATTTTTTGTTTCTCGCTAGATTTTGTATAAAAATTTGTATCCACTCCTGCTGAGTAATTATAATTGTGGGTGGTCATTATGTTACTCAATGAAACTTGTTTTTTTTTTTTTTTTTAATAATATTGATAGTTTTTGTATGTGTGTGTGTATATACCTAATTATAGTCTATTTCAGATCATATTTCACTTGTTTAGTTATTTGGTCCAGGCGCGGATCTAGAGTTAAAGTTAGAATAACTAAAAAATCGTATTTTCTTAAAAATTGTGATAAATTATCCATTAAACAAATTTTGGATTATGGAATTTGTATTATTTCAATTACTAAAGAACCAGAAAAGAGTATTAATCTTTGGAAAAGAGTTTTTATTATTGTTTCAAATTAAGAATTAGAATTGAAGAAAACTTATAATGAAAACAAGTTTATAATTTCAGATATGAATCAATATTCGAATAATTGCTAAAGATGATTTTATTGATAATTGAATAAATTTTTTTCAGATACTTATTTTGATTCTTAATTAAAACAATTACCATTGAAAATTATTTTGAATAATTAATTAAACTTATATCAAATCAACCATGATTATCAATATAGCCAATTGGAAAATATTTGTTACTCATGAGTTGATAAAGATTGATTTAACAATAGCATATTTTCAGTAGTAATAAATTACGTAACACTCTAGATTTCATTCCCACCATTCAATTATCTCAATGTAAGATTTGAGTAAGAAGCAGTAAAATTATAATTAAAAAAGAAATTATATTTAATTTGGGGGGGGGGCATGACCTTCATGACCACCCCCTTGAATCCGTGCTTGATTTGGTCATTTTAAATGGATGGTTCATATATCACATTTCTCTGAAATTGTGATATTTATTCGTCCGTTCGGCTGTTACAATCGATTTTATCTAAAACTATTCTATTTTATAATTTGATATTTAATACAGAGATGCAGATCGGTCAACTACAAACGACAAGTACAAAAAATTGCATTTTGATTCTGGGTGATCATTTCAAGAGGTAAAAAGAAACTTTTCAAGGGCATCGTCTTGGGTGCCAAAAGGAGGCTTATTGAAGCACGAATTTAGTAATAAATATTATGTATTTTTTGTGTGGGCTTTTTTTTTAAAACATTTAACAAAATTTAGTTCTGACTTTGTAACGACTAGAAATATTCATCGTAGAAAAAATATTTTGGTATACATCTTCATAAAATGTTCCCATTAATCTATTTTCGTATGTAGGTACGTCTGTACATACGACATTTTTGAGTTATCTATCAACAGGATAACTAAAAAACGAAAAGAGGAAGCTACTGAAATTTAGTGTCTGTGCTCTAGAAAATGTTGTGAATAGGTGATTTTCCCACCTGGGGTGGGAAAGACCAGCCTTTAATATCGCAAGAAGAAAAGTTTAAATATTTAAAAAAAATGTTCCTTTTTTTTAATATTAAAAATCAACTTTTGAAACTTTTTTTTCATACACTGAACAGTTTAATCCCAATTTTAACTCAAACATCTGTAATTACTATAGATTACAGCAGTATGTGCTTACTATACGTGTATATAGTACCTAGGTATATGTATTAGTCGTATTTTATAAATTTGTGCGTATGTTAAACGTAAAATAAACAGTTCATAAGCTGATAATGAACTCAGTATATACAGGCTATTTAAACAATTAATTATTACGTTTAGTTTTTACGTTTTCACTTGTTTTATCAGGATACTGTTTTTCGAGTGTATGTATGTATGTACGTACACTCACGTTCATAAAAATTGAACCAGTAAATCACATTCTAAGCATATATTATTACTAAATATATGTATAATTTACATATAGTTGTTTCAACTGGTTCAATTTTTATGAACGGGAGTGTATGTATGTATGAATGCACGTCAATTTGATGGATTTTAACATGCTGTTAAGGTGTTGTTAGATTCGTCTTAATTGTAGGAGAGAACCTTTATTTGTTTTATTATTCCTTTTTCGTGAAAGTGTGACGTAAAATTGTTTGATTACTCTAATTTCCTTCATAACATTTAGTAACGTGAACATTAACGGCCCCCCATCCCCACCCATATGTAATATTTCATAATATTTGTCCCCTCCTAAATGCATATAGTATTTTGAAAGGTTGAACAATTTTCCGAAGAATTAAAATTATGGAATACATTTTCAAGATGAAGCGTAAATATACTTACTAGACGTTTGTGAAATGATTTGATATCGATTTAAAAAAAAAAATGAAATCATCATCATTTTTGTTTTCTCTTGCTAGATGAATGAATGAATATATATTTTTTTTTTTCAAATATAATTTACGATCAAAATAAATAATTAAAATAATATATAAAATGATATCAACTATAAATAATAAGTTAATTTGAACGTACGTACACCATGTAACAGAACACAAGTCATAACAAAAACATATAAACGAATGCCAGTTAGTTTATATTAATTGGCCAATTTAATTAATTTGAAAATTTATGGCTTACATATAAATAATTATCTTTCTATCTCTATAGCTTATATACTTTGTATTTATAAACGTTATTCATAATTATTATCTACAACCGTATCATTATTATTACTACACGAGACTGAAGACAACCTGTTGAGAATTCATCGGAATCACACTTTTCAGACCCTATATCAGCTGCTAAGTCTTCAATCTTTTTGTACCCAAGAGAGCTCAATCTATAATATTGGTTAGGTAGAGAGTCTTTTCAAACATTTTCAAAAGAGTCATTTTAATATATAACAAGTGAAAATAATAACTAACTGAGTTCATTGCTTAAGGACGTTCATTTGCTACGCTGAAGTCAAATGAGTACTATCTTTAATAAAATTTATTTAGGATTTTAAAATGGTGTAAAGTATGTCAATAATCTTACAACGATTTATAACTTTTTTTATTTGTCCTAAATATTTTAAAAGTATTTATTGGAAAATACCAGGAAATTGTAAATTAGAAATTAATTTGACTTAATGTGACAGATATGACAGTAAACTATGTTTTATATTTGTGTGTATGTGTATATTATTTTAGTGTGTGTGGTCGCCAGTTTTCAAAATATGGTGGCAAAAACAAACCTAACAAAAAAGTTTTAATTTTATTAAATAATTAATTCAAATGTTCGGCAACATCATTTTTTTAATGCAATTATATAAACTGCATATTTTAAAGAATATTTATAAACATTATTTATTATCCTGTCTACTTTAATAATATAGTTATTATAATTTTAAGTTAAAAAAAATTCTGTTCTCCATAAGACGCTGTGTTAAAAGTTTGATTTTTAATCGATAATTACTCTTTGAAATGATCGTCAACAGGTGTTAAATTTTTGAGGGAGGATAACTACTGAATTGAGCTATTCAATTCACTAAAAAAAAATTTTTTATCTACTATCAAGCTTCATGGATGAACGTCCTGAAAGGCTCCGGTACGACAATTTCATGGGTAGTGAAATCAAGTGTTAAGAAAAAGCGTTATGTTTTTTTTTACAAGCGAACACTGAATACGCTATGATATTCAGTTTGAATTTATGATGTTTTACATGTCTTTTCAGAATGATTTTACATTATAAATTTTCCTTTTTCGTAGGTCATTAATTAATTTTAAGAAAAATAATAATAAAATACATTTTTTATAAAAATATAAATCATATTTTGAATTGTATATTGAATATTAGCTTCTAGAAAAAAATTAAATAAAATTATTTTAAAATTTTGTTGATTGTCATTTCTACTGAAACTATACTTCTAAAAAATAACTATAAAATTATTTTATTAAAATTTTGTTTCAATTTTAAAATGTCAATTTTGGTTGTCATTTCTATAGAAAATATAAACTATACTAGCAGACTATAAATCGTTATATATAAGTTAGAAATATGCAAATATGTATTTTGGCTATTAATAAATTTAAATTTTTTATAAATGAATTAATGCTAAGAATATTTCAAAATTAAATAAATTTTCGTAACATAGTAATATATATATATATACGTAATATACGAAATAACTTATAAGTGTAAACTCCAGCCAAGCGTCGAAGCTGACATGCACCATTTGTTTTGTCTATACATTATTGTTCTATCTCTTACGGTTTCGAAGATGGGCAGATTTGCCTATTTTGGCCAAACATGATCCGATTTTGCCAATTCACGAACTTGACCTTACTTTTTAGCTCTTGAACACTCACAAAATTTCAGCTCGTTATCTCTTTTCGTTTTTGATTTCTTGTGTTCAGAACAACCATAAAATTGATAAATCGAATCTACAACTACTTAAATCGGTACAAAACCCCACAGAATTAGATGCATACGAAAGCATCTACATATACAAATTGAGAAAACAGATAATGAATTTAGACAATGGCCCAATTCCAAATTCTGATTTAATAAAATTAAACCATTTTCAAAAATAAAAATAAAAATCCAATACCTGAATGTCAAGATTAACGGAGGTACACTCACTTTAGTGACAAAACAAATGCCGCATAGTCACCAAAGAATACCGCCAATAAATAGGTGGGGCTTTCCACACACCTAATCCAGTAGTCAGGCAACTTAAATAATCCTCAAGTCAGATTATACTCTCAGCCAAATCGTATAAAAGGACAGAATTTTTTTATATCATTGTGACACAGGCACCAAAGTAGCAACAAGCAACATATCTCTGAATCCATATCCCAGAGATAGTTACGATTAGCTAATTAATACTGATGATGACTACATTGTAGTTGAAATACGTATTTATAAAATACAAACAAATGTTCTAGGAATAGGGGCTTTGAAATATAATTTCAAAAAACCTAGAGTTCTCTTTGATTATTTTAAGAATCTTTGTTAAGGTGGTGTTCTTTTTTAAAATTTTTGCAGTCGATTTGTGTCCAATCTATTTTAGTTAACGAAAAAATGTTTTCTATAAAAGTTGTTCATCTTAAAAATATTAACAATTTTTGTTTCAAGCATTTTTTCAAAAACAGAATGGATTTGACACAATTCAAATATACAATTTTTGAAAAAAGAAACGTCACAATGTCTGTTGAGTACTTTATTCTTTGTTTTCGCGAGGGTGTATAATTGGACCATACGTAAAACTGCCCTATACAATATATAATGATATTATAATAAAATCTTGATGTTTAATAAAAAATCAAGAGAAATATTGAGTTAAATTATTTTGCCCATATTCTAGACCTTAAAACCTCAACTTCGTGATTGGGTAAAAGTCGACATATAGGATCGAATACAAAAAATGTTGCAATTTTAAAACACAACCGCTTTTGATTGAATGTTTTTCTTTAACTCATAACAATAGTTTAACAAGACAGAATATGTGTTAAACTAACTGTATATTGCATGCGTATTTTGAGAGAGTATTTTCCTGTCGTTTCGACATATTTTTGACCGGACAGTTTGGTTTGGACATCGGGTATATGACAGAGGATATCCAAGAAAACTACACACATATTTAAGATATCTACTACTAACTCATATTTTTCTCCCAATATGTATAATATCAATAATTTTAAATAATTATTATAATTAAAACTAAAAATTTAATTAATAAAAGATAATAATTAGCTATATTTATGTATACACTAATTTACATTTAGTTTTAATGTGTTTTTTGTGTTCAAAGATTAAAAGGCATGGATGTATTGACTCCTGGAATTTTGGTTTGGTACAGCCCAGAGTAATAAAAATTTTGTTTATAAATATATTGAACATGTTACGAATCGATCGATCGATGTAACACACACTTCTATCCTGCTCTATTGCAGTGTTTGGGAGACATTGAGTAAAAAAGGTCAAGTTTGCCGATTTTTCCAAACCATTAATTTCCGGTGTTATTGAACAAAGACATTCATAAGAGCTCATGTATTCTTGCATAACTTTAATTAATTATATCTCTTAAACATTCTGGTAAAAAAATATGATTTTTTTCTATACGTACATTTGATTATAATCTTTTGAATAAATATAGAAAAATGTGGGGTCAAGTTTATGTGATGTGGCAATCCAACTACCTTAATTAAAATCGGATTAAAATTATTACTTGATAGAGCAAAATTAATTTTTCTAGATTTTGACAACGTCGCAAGGTCTAAAAAATTTTGGATACCTATGAGGCAATATTTTCTATTTCTGAAAGTGTCTATGTCTATTTATCGGATGCATTTGTCTAAAATTTGAAAAAATATATCCCAAAATGTAGTATGATTATTTAAATAGAATTACATTTTGGGTTTAATAGAGTAAATTTCATTTTTTTTTTTAAATTTAAAACTGACTGATCGATCATTGATATCGATTACTTTTATTAATTTTTGTTAAAATTCGCTTCCATAGAACATGAGAACTCTTTTTGTTACGTCAAATTGCAGGTCGTGTGATGTTAATGACTGATCCATGATTATCGACCAGAATGGTAAATATAAATAAATATTAAATAAAAATTTGTTACAAAGATAATATTACATAGTTCAATAAAGAAAAGAGAAAATAGTGTATTGTTTTTATAATAATATGTTGATTATTATTATTTGTATGATAAAAGAATGATTGATTTACAGGCTAATTATCATTAATTAAATTTCAATTTTTATTGAAAATATGTAAGTACTATTTATCTAGAAGTAACGTAACTACTTACCTGTTAGTTAGGGAGCTGTTGTTCAAATAGTTATAGGATGTAGTTGAAACACTATTGGTAAAATTACTCATGACGTCATCATCCAAAATGGTGGCTTTAGTCAGGCTATATTTTAACAATAAGTAATATTTTTCATAAAAAAAGATGATTTACAAAGTAATAACTCATATGAAACTGTCACCGTTAAGCTTGATTAGTCTGTTTCTAATTATTGCCACCATATGTCATAGTCCTGAGGAACAGCAATAGGAATATATACCGGTTGGAGTTGTCAATTCTAGTTATTGGGAAATGAAATTTGTGTATAAAAAAGGAACAGGCATAAACACGAATTGTTTCTGATTCTTATAAACAGTAATAATATACGTGTAAGTCTGTTTGTTTTTCTATTTAAAAATACATTTATGTCTCTCTTCAATTACACATTGTTGTAAATATCGTAATCCAATTTTTACCCTTTACCCCCGCAATTTTTTTCGCATCTGTCTTTAAAAGAACTTGTTGATTATATGTACAAAAAACACCATTAAATTGTGTGCTCATTGCTGGACCAAACGATATAAAAAGAAACAACTAAATATTGAAATGAAAAAATTAACTCAAACACGAGAGAAACCGCGGGCAAAAGCTAGTATGGCATAATTTTTTACTATTATTGACTAAAACCGCATATTTTTAAAATCGGTTTTTAACATGTTTCATTTTGCGGGTGTATAAGGTTCCTTAATTTATAAAATTTTCACAGTTTGAAAAATGACCATAAAGGAATCACACATATGTCACACATGTTTTTTTTTATCGTTCATTAATAAAAATAAATAAACAAACAATAAGTGGAATTTAGCAAAGTATTCTTTTTAATTTTTTAATTAAATAATTAATTCTACCATAAAATTTATTTTCATTTAATTGTAAATTTATCTATGACCTGACTACCTTAATGTTAAGGATTTTCCAGCATACCACCACTTTTCGACAGATTTTGTTCATTTTTTTTTCACAGGCAAAAAATAACGTTTTCTAATAAATCCCGAAGTTTTTGACCGTTTAGAACGCGAGATAATTAATATCAAAGTTATCATTCTCTTTCACTCTCCCTCTCATTAGAATCATGTAAAACTTCATGCCCGCCCAACTACTATCTGTTGTATTAGAAAAAAAAACTCGACAGATTTAAAAAAACAACTAGGCGAGTAAAGATAAATGTTTATTATATAAATTAAAAAAATAAAAAACGTTTAAAATTATTTTTTTTGTATATATGAACAGTGAATTTGTCAATGTGTTGTATATGCGTGTTTATGTATTTGTTCTATAATAAAATCAAACCGGTTTTTTGTCCTGATTATATAACACAGTGCTGGAACGTCTTTATAATTTAATAATTTCGAATATAAGATTTGAATTCATCTGCAGCCATTGTCGAATCAAACAATTGACTGCACCAGCTCCCTGACTATGACTAATGCAATATATCTATCTTGTTCAATAAAAATGTATGTATCTAGTTTGTGGTATACATAAAATGTATTATTTTTTATTAGTTTTCTTTTCTTTTTAAAATCTTTTATGCTGGTAGTTTTTTATGATTTAACATAAATAATATTTAAAAAAAAATCATGTTAAATAGTTAAATACTTTCTACATTGCGCCTAATTAAACTTAATTTCTAAAGTTTAGTGAAAATTAAGTTTTTAACTTCAAGATCAGCTCGGTTTTCTTGCTAATGGTACTAAGTGTCCACACAGCATACAAACCTTTTGTTCGTACTATAAGCCATAAAAGTAACGGTCATTTTTCAAAATTTTTAGTTGATTTCTGTACTATACTCATTCGGTATTTGGGAAAATTTTTTTAACAAAAGTTGTTAGTATATTTATAGTGAATAACTTTTATCCTGTAGCGATACGCTCCTAAAATTAATTATTCTTTCTTTTAGAAAGCATTGCTCCTGAACTATATCCTCCCCAAGCTACCACGGTAATTGCTATTAGGAGCGTACCGCTACAAACCCAAACATTTTTTCGAAAACGGAATGAGTAAGGCACAAATCAATACAAAATTGTGTGGCATACACTTTACGAACTCCACATGACACAACATGATCGCCGTGTTGATTGTACATTATGGAACGAAAGTTGAATGAACATGGTTATTATTTTGGCTATACCGTCATAAATTGCTATACCATCAGTTCTTACATTAGAACATTTAAATTTGACTACATAGTTGAAATTAGGTACAGGAATGTCTTCATCATTATTACTCCATGTTTCTCATAAAAGAAGTATATTATAATTACATCAATGATATCATTTTTATGAGCTTGTAAATTTTGTATATTAAATTTATATATTAACAAATCAGGCCTGGTCTTGATAAATTTCATCATTTTATTAAACTTTTGTATCTTAATAATAGTTTTGACCATATTTAATATTATCTTAATAATTTATTTAAAAAGAAGTATAACTACTTTCATGCGTACATAAGTACACATACACTTTTTTTAGGGTAAGCTTTTGTTTGATATTACCTGTACTAATTATTTCCTCAATTGATTTGATTTACTGTATAAATAATAATGACGTCATTTGAAAAATAATGACATCATATCTTTTAACACACACTTTACGATATTAGAATTCCTAGTAAAAACAATATCCTATAATAAATTTTTATACATTTCGATGGCATTCGTCGCGTTTTATTAAAATGATATAAAATATGAAATATGGTAATGGTGTTTGTATGTGATGAAACGAACGTGCCTATAAAGACTATTAATAGGCACCACCTATAACGAACATTGTAGCAATTGTAACAATAGTACAATTGGCTGCAAAAGTTGATGTCATTTTGTTTAAATTTTATAATTGATTTGTGCCTTATTGATTTGTTTTTCGAAAAAATACTTCGGATAAAAGTTGTCCATTAGAAATATAGTAACAACTGTTACTCAAAATTTTTTTTCAAAAAATGAATGAATAAGGTTCAAATCAACTATACAAGTTTACAAAGTAACATCAATTTTTGCAGCCAATTGTACCAGTAGTAAAACTACATACATAAATAATATATTAAATTATGATAATTTTATATTTACTACCGTATGTATTTCTTTATTCAAATTGCATATACATTAAAATAATAAAAATACAAATGAAGTTAAACATATTAATTGCATTTAGCCCCTTATCATTATTGGCGACGGTTCGAATTATGATGAGAGTTCGTTGAGTATTGAAAGAGATATAATTTCCAATTTGAAGGATCTAAAAATTTTCAATCATAATGTCTGTACATATTATAAAGACGTTCGAAAGAGAGAAAAAATGCAGAGAAGTTCCTGTAAATTAAATATATTATAAAAAAAGCAGATACGAATTCATTGGCATGCTTCAAAATCTTAGTTAAAATGCATTTTTTTCATTTTATTCGATATTGAAAATCATACTTTTAACATTGGGTCTTATGGAGAAACTACAAATTTAATCTTTATAATCGAATAAAACATCCTTTAAAATGCAGAGAAGTTTTTATAAAACTATGTTAATTGTTGTTAAATAACCAAAGATTTATTTGAGCCAAAGATGAAGATATGTTCAAATGCATTTTGGAAAGAAATAATGAATTATATAAGTAATTTTATCATTTTACAGAAGCAAAACACAGGCTTTTACTTTTTTATTTAAAATAAAAGAAACATTACGAGTCACGACTCACGAGTATTATTATTTACCAAATAACCATAGAATATTTAAATCTTGTTACAACGTATACATTAAATCTGTAGCGCTGAAGGCATGCGCAGTTGCTTGGTACTCCCCCTTACGTCTTTCCCCGAAAGATAAGTCTTTCGATCGTCCATAAGACCTGTCCATGGGTGATCCTTTGCTGTGATTTTTCATGTCCAGTACTTATTTTAAAAGAATACTGATCTTAATTTCATTATTTAGTTTCATTAAATTCTTCAGAAAAATTAGTTTATGATTGAACTACCTTATTTGTATTTTTTTATTATAAATTATTTTGATACTTTTGATTCTATTTGTATTTTATGAATGAAATAAATTTGTTATCTTTTAAAAACAAAAACAAGTACATACCAAAGAAAAGGTTAAGTAAACAAATTGAATTTTAATGTATACAACTGATGACATTATAAATAGAACATCTATATTCTATACAATTTTAACTGATGATAAAGAAAATATTCGATTAAATTTCACGTATACTATTTATATTCGAATTTACCATTTTATTCATATAAATTATCCAATAAAACAAATATTTGAGATTTTCGTTACAATAATTTTATTTTCACTAGTTTCGAAACACTGTCAAAACTAGTCAAAATAAAGTCAAAGGCCCACTTTTTGCAAAATGACTATAAAAACGTAAAATTGCATAATAAACAAAAATAAATCGAAATGGTGTAAACCTTGATTATTTATGCATCCGATATTTGAAGAAAAAAAACCATTACAATTAATTTTGTTTTCATGAAAAAGGATTTAAAAAACCTTGCTTGTGGACCTTATTTGGAATCTGGTATCTCAATAAGGCCCATTACAATCATAGAAACAAATCTCGAACTTGGGTAATATAAGAAGCTAAATTGGATAAATGAACTATAAAACTGTTTTTGTTTGCATGGGATATAAAAAGTTTACTTTAATTTGACTAACCTTTTATTTATAAAACATGCTATTAAAGCGAAAATTTATTGAAATTAATTTACAAAAAAGGTTAAATTTAATACTCTTAATAAGACCCGGACCTTTTTAATCAAGTGAGCCTTATTACGGGCAGTTACATGCGATGGTAAAAATATTGTTAAAAAACAAATGAAAGAAATAATTAAAATCGTCTTGCTTCCAATGATGAAAAACTAAAACAAACAAAAAAACACCACTATATTCACCAAAAATGTCAAAAAGTGATTAAGGATATACGAGCACTGAAGCTTCAAAAAGATTAAGGCTTGATTCTTTGTTTACATGTAGTTGAAGTGCATATTAATCAATTATAAAAGTGTCAGGGAGGCTTGTGGGGGTCTTGAATTAATTATTTAATGTTAAAGTTCGAGCTTTAATGCATTGCTCTTATGGAGAAACCCATATTTTTACACATATTTTGACATATTTTGACAATTTTCACTTGGAAGAAAATAAGACGAATAAAAAAAAAACTACGCGTTAAAAAATAGAAATATTAATAAATAGATTGATCCAATGAAATTCCGGTATGACGGGCCTATAAACAAAGATATTTAAGAAAACAACTGAGATTTCGGGTAAATTTTATTTCTGTAGGCGGTAGCTTAATTACCCGAAATCTCAGGTTTTTTTCTTAAATATAGTTTTTGTTAGGCCCGGTATGACGGGCTTAAATTAAATTTTAATTTTAACTTACGACAAAAATTAATAAACATTATTGTGGACTTTTATGAATGTACTAAGATTTTGAAGAATTTTATAAATGGACTATATATCAGCGCTCGTACATCCTTAATCAATATTAGAAACATAGTGTCTTATTGACACATAACAGATAAATACGGATTTGTTGTCTAACCGAAAACGCCTTCGACGAAACGTATTGTTGCATTTTTGTCTTTTGATATTTCTGTTTATATGTTCGATATTTCGAATTAATTCAACAATTACAA
Source organism: Nineta flava (assembly GCA_963920215.1). Taxonomy (NCBI): domain Eukaryota; kingdom Metazoa; phylum Arthropoda; class Insecta; order Neuroptera; family Chrysopidae; genus Nineta; species Nineta flava. Next base: position 94,863,203 of record OY986042.1, read on the forward strand.
TAACTTTTACAATCATATTTCATGATTGGGCTTTATTCGGAGCCGGACCTTGTTAGGCAACAGTACTTTACATTATAATTATTTGCATTAACAAAAAAAAAATTGTACAAATTAATAATAAACGTTTTTATTGTGTGCATAATAATTGTAAATAATTACTTTTAATAAATGAAAGTAACGTAATTTCAATGGAATGTTTATGAATTAGTTAGTACAAGTGAGATAAAAAAAAACTATACACAAATATTTTTATGAAAACAAACTTAAAGTATTTAACTAACAATAATTAATTACGAAGAGTCAGTCAAGTCAGTCAGTCTGTTGGTCTTCATCATACATATGTTCTTGATTTTAATATTTTTATCATTATAATAATATAATATATATGTTAGTACAGAGAGTTCCACAAATATTGAAGGAAATAATATGTATGTTTGACAATGTTTTGAAATTTAGTTTTTAGAAAAATACTTCGAAAAAAGTATATTTATAATGAACAACTTTTATCCGAGGCATTTTTTCGAAAACCGAATGAATAAGGCACAAATCAATTTTAAAATTTTGAAAAATGAGTGATATTTTTTTGGCCATGTGTGACAAATTATAACCAGTGAAAATTACAACTAAGTGCTAAGTGGTTAAGGGTACTTCTTCAGAGTGCAACCAAGCGGCTACATCTCGATGCACTGTGGCTGAACAAGATGCAACTGCGGATGGTTACCGGATTCATTACCGGACATTATCCTCTGCGGAAGCATCTGCACAAAATGGGACTCCATAACGGGTCCATTGTGTGCAGATTTTGTGGCGAGGAGGAAGAAATATCCGGCCACATTATCTTTGACTGCGAACCTCTAGGTTACAGCAGATACAGGATTTCTGGTGCATCTCACCCCGAATATATGAACCTTCAAGAAGACCTGATAAGCAAGCTCCTGGCTATTGTCAACATATGGGAGAAGCGAATCTCGTCGGACTGAAATAGAAGGGGGAGCACAATGGACAATAAGGTCGAAGTCCAATACTTTTTAGACCCCAAGATGCATTTATCTATCTAAGTGGTTAAATACCCGGCATATATTGAGTTTATGAAAAATGTTATAAAGTAAAATTTTTTATTTTGTTGTAAATATTCATATGGTTTCAAATATGAATATTTTCCATCTTGGCAGCAGAAAGTAGGGTCCTATTTTGCCCATTCATGAACTTGACACTACTTTTTAGTTCTAAAACACACACACAATTTCTGCTCGTTATATTTTTTCGTTTTTGAGTTATCGTGTCTACAGACGGACACACGGACAGACCGACAGACGTACGGACATGCGGAAATGAACCAATTAGGTCACTTTATGAACACTATACTATACCAAACATTATTTTCTGCGTTTTCAAAGTTTAATTGCTCACATTTTAATATTTTCACTAAAATACAGAAAATACGAAAATACGACAATCCATACACAAAAATGGGTTACCGAACAATTTGTGAAAATTTTGAAATATTTTCTTTTGCTCCATGTGTGTGAGTGAGATCGGTTGATTTAAATACTTATAAGCTCTTTAGAAAAACATCTACTCCCACTTCTACGTTAATATTTTTTTTTTAGGGGGTCAAGTCGATTATTAAATTATATTAAAGAACTTCCTTTATCGAACACATTTGATAGATTGATAATGGTCTCCGTTTCATATGAGAAAATTAAACTTAAAAAGCATTCTTTTACAAACTAGATAAACATTTTCTCACATTTTATTAAAAGAAATATCAATTATAAAACATTCCCAAAAAATTCAGTTTTGTTCCACAATATGATTGTTGTGTTGGCGGGACTAAATAAACATTTAATTATAGATCATAACCCTATAATTTGATAATTTTAAGTTATTTAATATAATTAATTACTTTTTTATTAATAGAGTAATTAAATATTTGACTAGTAGTCAAAAAATTGAAAGGTTAATTATATGTACAACTGAAAAAAAAAACAAGTTATTTAACAACCAACTGAGTTAATTGTTTCAATAACCAGTATGTATAGAGTTTATGGAAAAATTTATCAAACAAAAGTTGTTTATTTTAAAAAGAAGAAGATTTTTTGTTATTAAATTTTTGTTATATCTCTTACCGTTTTTGAGTTATCGGGTTCACAGACAGACAGACAGACAGACGGACATGCGGAAATGGTCGAATTAGGCCATTTTATGAATACCTTTGTGAAGCATTTTTGTCAAGGATTAATATTTTCAAGCGTTACAAAGTCGGGACTAAACTTAATATACCTTGTATATTTACAAATATACTGGGTATAAAATTTCAAATTCGCCCCCTTTACCTAGATCAGTTTTTTTGTATTATAAATACATATTTCGACTACAATGTAGTCATCATCAGTATAAATTAGCTAGTCGTACTTTACTCTTTGACAATTAGAGATAGATATAAATTCGAGATCAACAGACAAAAAATAAAAATAAATAGAAAATTAACTAGATTAAAATATACTAGATTTAAAATATAATAAATTTTAAATTATATTGAAATTGCTCTTGTTAAAATTTCCTTCATTCACATTTGTTCCTGTTAATTTTACTCTTATTAAAATTACTCTTATATTGTCGCAGGATATGTTTCTTGTTACTAATTTGGTGACAGTTTCACATAATTACCCGTTGAAAAATCATCAAAACAGATGTATATTCAATAGATTATGTAAGCAGTAAACCTATTCATCTTTTTGGGATAAGATTTAAGATTAAGATCCACGGTTTTTTTTTTGATTTTGCACACAGAAAAAGTTTCTATGAGTATAATAAAATTATTAAAAAGTTACCAAAATATTTAAAAAGTTACCTGGAGAAATTCGCACTGAAGAGAAATTTGCTCAATTTAAAATAAAATTGAAAAAATATTTAATAGAATTAGCTGTTTATTTATGATCTCAATGAAATACTTTAAGTCTGAACTGTAAATCTGAATTGATGATTGACTATTATTATTATTCTACTCCTATATACTTTACAGAGCTAATTGGATTTAGTCATGTGTATGTAGCTCTTCATTGAGAACCATTGAGAACCATTTTAAAATTTTCCATGATTGAACCGTTTCATTAGCAGGGTTGGGATTCAAATAACTTCTTTACAGATAGAAGCGTGTCAGTAAGTAAGATCATAAAATTATACTCTGAAAATACTTAAATCAGTTAAGAAGTTACTTAATATAAAATTTATGATTTTCACATGTTCTATTGAATATAATAATTTGTCCCATATGAAGTGTTTTTTTTTATTTGAAATTTCCAACATAAATTATCATTAAACAGAATAACAACAACATTATAGTGTTAAAATATAATGTTAAATGTAAATAATAGGATAAGTAATGTGTGTGTACGATTCAATTGGTATATCAACTGGATCAGGATCTTAAACGCGATTGAGTATGGAAAATTCGTTACACAGAAACTGTGTCAACTTAGCGAATTTCCTTAGAATATATAAATCACTCTCTATTGGTCACAATTTTAGTCTGATCAAATGAAATGTCGTATCTAATATGATTTTGTATTTGCAAGGCCAATTTGCACATACCAAATTTATTCCGAACAAATAAAAACTGTGAACGAAAAAAAAAATTTTACAGATGGTGATTTTCGACATCTACTAGGTAGGATTGATGGACATTTGAAAACTTTTTTTGCAAAATTTTGATTGCAGTACGAGACCTATAGGTTTATTTCCTTTCAGATAATTCGCTAAAAGCTGGTGAGCGAGTTTTATCTATTGGGTTGTCTAAAACAGATATTTGGTTATGCGAAAATGTATGGTCCTGTAGAAGATGTGTCTGAACGAATTTCTGGTCCTCCCCTCACATCATAAAAATGTACCGTTAAAAATTCATAAAAAGGTTGAAAAAATAATGATGTGGGTGGCCTCTGTTATAGACCGTGGAGTCTCAGAAATGGAGGTAATGCTCCATTATATTAATAATTGTAAAAACAGTTCAATTTTTCAAATTAATTGGATTGGATTGGAATCAAATTGGATTGAATTGGCAGCGAACCTGATCTGGTTAGTCCAATATCCGCATAGTTGAATAAATCATGAAAAAAGGTCATTTTTCCACAAAAAAAAAACTATATTTATGTATACTTGTGAAGAATGAAAACAAATAATCGTTTCTTTCTTACTGATGATAATGGGCGCGATCCGAATTATTGGAGTTCTACTGTATGTTGAAAATAGAAATACTGTTTTTTATCATTGCATGAGTAGTCTTTTCTTTAGGTCTATGCTCTCTTGCATGAGGGCGCATTTAGTTCGTTTTCAAAATGAATCGCATTTGAAAAATTGTGAAATGTTTGCTAATTTTCAGCAGTCAAATTTTGAATAGAATGCCATTTAGAAGGAGAGCGTTTTTCATAATAAATTGAAAAACTCCTCGAAAGGAAGTGCAATTAACTTACAATACTTAGATATCGAATGACTAACTTAATACTGGAATATGTATATTACTCATATCTATACCACTTTTTGAATACACAACCGGTATTTATACACTTGAAATGTTTAAAAATATATTTTTAAAAATGTTTGAATTTTATTGAATTTTATATATTTTTTTTTGTTTTCGTCTAAAATATCTCTTAAACCAGGCAAAATTGGCACACAAGCTTGCAATTGAATCAATAACAAATTTCTTAACCAAATTTTTTTAAAATATTTCTGCAAGATTCTTATCTTTAATTACATGTACAAATGGCCACCAGAATTGACTTTTTTTTTCAAAATTACACAGGTGATTTGTTCCAAATCCATTCGGATTTCGATAAAATGATTTATTGAATAGTTGAAATACCACGAAATTTTCTAAAAAGATAGCCACTATTGTGGTCGTGTGTATTACCGATACCAACTATGGTGTTACCTTTTACACTTGTGCCGAATACATATGATTTACCAACCAGTCCAAGTGGCCGAGCGATCTAAGGTGTTATGTCTCCGCAATATGCCTACTTGAAAACTAGAAGGTTATGGGTTCGAATCCCGACATCGGCAGTTTGTCAATTATTATGAAAAAAAAGGGGGCGGGTAATTGACTAAACTGTCGGTGTATGGACAAGAACGAAGTAACCGGCAATGCTTGAGAAGGTTTTCTGCAGTTTCCTTCACGAACTCCAGATGAATATCGGCATAGTTCCTATGATAGCCGGCTGCAGCCGCATATCTTACCAATTCCTAGTCTATACTTAAAAATTCCTTCCACTCACATTCTCACATCCTTAGGTATCATAATGGACCTTATTAAAAAAATTTAATAGCGGATTTGTGGCTTATTCATTCGGTTTTTTAAAAAAATTTTCGAAAACCTTTCAATAAGATAAAAATCAATTATTTAATTTCAAAAACTGACACCAAATTTTGTGGTTCATACCTAGTACATATCATGAAGAATAGATAAATAGGAGATTGAACGACATAGGCAATTCGTCTGTTTTTTCGTCCTCAAAAACGTGTAGAAATCATAGTTATTATTTCCCCCACTAGCGGCAGTGCGAATATACCCGTACGGAATTATTATTATTATTACATATTAAAATCAACGGTTATCGTATCTTACAAATAAAAATTGTTTAATTTTATAAATGTGAAAAAATGGGACGATGTTGTACAGGGAAAGCATAGATATACTGTTATATATCTATGAGTGGAAGGTTGTTTAAGGTTAGGAATGCGTGTCTGCATTTACGAAAGGAATATGGTCTGTAATTACCGGTTTTGTCATCTTCTTTCTTTATCTAATATATGTTAGTATTGTAAACATATATTTGTATATTATTATTAATTGCAATTATCACTATGATTCTTCATCTTTTAATTTATTGCAGATTATTAAGAATTCTCTATTATTAATATTTATTTAATTATTACTTGGTAATCGAAAACAGTTTTTTATTATCTATAAGACTAAGACTTCTTATTAACTGAATGAAAGTGATTTCTTGGCGCCTACATTTAAACATTTAAATTCCGTACGGCACTGAGACCAGTGACCCCTACTGATAAAAGATAGTTACACCAATTCTTGACCGTTTTTTTAACATTACGTTCGCTCTCCTAATATATCTATTCTTCATGGTACATATATTCAGATTTTAAATGCAATTTGTGCCGATTAAGAAATAGTGTGAATTTTAAATGTTTGCCGCCGTTGAAGCCGGTCTATCTATATATCTATCTATCTATTCATATCTTTAGGTATGTTTACACATAAAACAATTTATTAATTACCAAGTCAACAATAAGTTTTATTATATTTATTAAAATTACAGAATTCCTTTATTTTTTGTCTATTATTAGTTTTTTTTTTGGTAGAAATAATATCTAATAATGGGTCGGATGTTTATTAAATAAATTAGCACCTACAAAATTTATTTTATAGTTTCATTCAAAATTTATAATCATAAAATAAACATCAAAATTTACTGAATATTTTAATTTTTTTAAATTTAGTGTTGATGGATTTTTACCTCGATATATCTATGCTAATATTATAAAGAGGAAAGATTTGATTGTTTGTTTAGGCTCCGAAACTACTGGACCGATTTAAAAAATTCTTTCACCGTTGGGAAGGAACACTATCCCCGGGTGACATAGGCTATATTATATTTTCAAAAAAATTAGGGATCCTTACTAAAACTTCAATAATGTAACCCGAGGTGTAAAAAGGTGGAGGTTCTGTAAAGCCAAATAACATTTTAATTCTGATAGCGGAAGTGCCGGTAAAAATTAATAAAGTTGAATAATTCAGTAGTACGCTATCGACACCAAAAGTGCCGGAGCAATTCTTGGAGTTCCACGGGCAACACCGGGGAATTCAGCTAGTAGACTATAAAGATATATGTAATATTGAGGCGATGTTCTCCAAAGGCGATGTGAAAATTTCTATAGCGAGACTATACAAGATTTTAAATGGAGAGTAAAATCGAGATTATACAATGTGAAGTTTTTAAATGGGAATTTAACATTGTATATGAATATATTGTTTTCTAATTCTTAGATCTTTAATATAGTTTATAGTTTCTATAGAAATATCTGCATTAACAAAATTTTGAAAATAAATTATTTGTCAATAAATTTAAAATATAAAAAAATTGACGTTTTAAAATGTCAAAATTTAGTAAAAAATAAGTATTTGACATAAATATTCTAAAATAATATTTTGAAGCCCGGACAATGCCGGATTTTCAGCAAGCAGGATTTTTGGGACATCATGTTTGGGTCTTTGGCTCAAAAATTGTTTTTTAAGGGAGAGTGAATGGTAACCTAAATTAATAACGAATGCTGGTATGTTCTGAATAAATACTAATTTATTTTTGAAAAACATTACAAAATTTCCTAAAATTCCTCTTAATGTGTTCTATGTCGAGAATCGATGTTGATTTTTTTCCGGATCTTTATGTTTAAGAGTCTCGTGATGCAAAATACCTTTTAAAATGAACGAAAAGTGTCGTCTTTCTTTTATAAAACTAGAACTTGTATAATTAAACTTTTGAGTGAAATAGTTCTATTGGAAGTTAGAATTCATTCTTTGAACTTTTTGGTCTTTCCGAATTTTTTCGAAAACGACTAGATTTATTTTTTATCGTATTTGTTTATATCTTCGCTTCGTGTAGAAAAAAAGGGGTCAAATTGATTTGCCCTCTTTTATATAAAACGTAAGAAAATGTCTATTTACCTTTCGCAGTAGGCAATGTACTGCTTGTACATGGAGGTCGTGTGGTGTTAATAGGAAAGTTTTTGTTGTTTGTTTAAAATTATAAAATTTATATTTACTTAACAAGTGAACAAAAGAATTAGGAATTATATTTTTTAATATGGTATTGTTGATTCTAGATTAATGTGATAATAGGTGTAAGCACTCGATGTAGAGTCGATTTAAATAACTGAATAGGTAGGCATTGGCATAATTGATATGAATGTGTTATGGACGGACAATTACAACTTTATAACCAACGAAACCACGGTGCTGTTAGGATATCGTCAAGGGATATATTTTTGTCGACATTAACCTTACTAATAACATATTGAAGTATCATTGTATATAGTCTAGGATATGGCGCGTCAAAAAAATCCATGAACCCTAACTTTCTGCCGTGGGTACATAAGCTCCTGAGTCAATGGGGAACATTTTCTCTCATACCATATATATATATATATGGCAGAACGGCCATTTTCGAAATAGAGGGTGGGGGGTGGTGCTGGAAAAGTGGATCCTATATGTTGTCCAAAATTTCGACTAATGCTGCACATTTATGAGGGATAAGTAAACGCTGTTATTATCCATTTTTTGAAGCCTATAAAACACTGCTGTTTCTGCTTATTAGAATTTAGTTCTATGCTAACCTCATTTGTAGAATAGTATCTTTTTTTGAGAATAATATCAAGAGGAATTCTTGGCTAGTCAAGATCGTTTATTTCCTCTTTGACTTTTAGTAGTAGCATTTTAGTAATAGTAGAATCAAATACCAGTAATTTTTATGCGGAAAAAAGTAGACACAAATATTTGTTTTTGACATGACATGCATATAAAACAATTCCACACATTTTTCGTAATACGAAATGTTCAAAGAAGCCATAAAACCATAAAAATAGCTTTCTCAGGAACCATATGGCATATAATGCTTTCAGGTATAACCAGTTACAGGTCTAAAGTCTAAATCATTCGTGTGAATTTGTCGGTGAAAAAGAAATGTAATTTAAGGATTTTTTTTATCCAACAGTTGAATTTTTTCATGTAAAATTCACATGATTAAATAAATTCACGTGATTGAATAGTTTTGATAGAATTTTTTTTATGAAAAAAAAAAAAACAAGATCTTTTGATCCATAATGTACGTCCAAATATACAACGAGATGCTGCTATGTGATGCATTATGCTACTAAATTAAAAACATTAAAAACATTATGTAGCATATCTTTATGCATACTGGTTACGTAAATTAGCGTAACATTATATAATATTATTATTAAATCCTGACGTGAAAAATTTTATAAATTGTGCTATTTTCAATTTTAATAAAATATGCTATTTATGAAAAACATGTATCCAACTTAAGAAATTCCATTCCACGAACTTTCACCAGTCAAAATATAAACAATGGAATAAGAAAACAGATATATATATATATATATATATATATATATAAATATATATATATATATATATATATATATATATATATATATATATATGTATGTATAAACAAATAATTTTTCCATGAATTTATATACTCTTTAGTGGTCCACAATTATTCATTGATAAGTAGAATCGGTCGAGAGGAAAGGGGGTTTAAAGAAAGAAGAAAACACAAAATATAGAATATCACTCTTAATAGTTTATACAGCCCGAATTTTAAAATTCACCCAATCTGCAATCAATGTATAGTGTATCTATCGCTGTCTATATGTAGTGTACTATGTTATGGTTTACTTTGTCACACTTAAACTGTATTTAAATCAGTATTGTATAACATATCTATTATACTTATCGTTCTCTAACTACAATCATTTATAAATACTTGCATCTTACTCGTGCGTGTATACATCGTCGTTATTGTCCGTCTTCCGTCGTGTGAGTGTGTCTACATGTATATGTAACAAAGACACCATATAATAGTCACTACATACAGACAGAGATAGATACACTGACATCGACAGATACACCGTACATTATTTCCAGATTGGGTGTATTTTAAAATACCGGCTGTATATTTTGTTGTTGGTGCGAATTTTATATTGATATATAGATTGTACATTTTGATAGTAGAAAATCTCTTAAAGTAGAAAAATCTCGAAGAATGTTTCTTTTTTTCTAAAACTCTAGTAAAACACCGTAAAAAATGAGTTTGTATTTTATATTTTTCTGTTAAACAATCTGTATATATTTCTTAAATATATAAAATGATTAATGATTGTAAATTTAATTGATAGGAGTATGAAAATGGTTTATAATATCTTTTACAATTATTATTAATATGCTCTGTATTGTTTATCTTGAAATTTAATCTGTAAGTCTGTCGATTTCAATGTATTTTGTCTATCTTTTTAGAATTGAAATAATCGTGGTTTAACTATTAACTTTATGTTTATAAAATCATAGATAGAGAATAATATAATTATCATGATAACTTATCGAAAAGATCGAACTATCATAATTATTGTGTTATTTCTGATTGAAAACATTAACCAATATATAACATAGACATGTTTCGGTGATAAAGTTTATAAATCTATTTCTAAATGACTTTTGAATTGATCATTTCGTGAAGTGCATATGCCACTTCTTCAAGAAATACACATGATTGATACACTATGTAAAACTAAAAAATTAATCGTTATATCGAATAGTGATTCGTATTAGGTTCACCTAGTATAAAAAACAACAAGAATTTGGTTATATATCACATCCCATAACATAACAACTAGTGTTGTTTTATTTACTTTTTGCAACATTTGTTTGGAGGTACTCATACAAATATTTATTTTCTGTGAACAAAGGTTGTTAGAACATTGACATTACTCTTAAATATACAAAATGCCCCAGAATTGTGTTAATACTCGTAACTTATTTGGGATGCGTTGTCAGGGTAGATGGACCCAGCCATACTTGAAGCTGGTTAGTGCTTTCATACGAATACTGCGAGGGTTGACTAAAAGAGGAAAGGCCATCGATCAAAAATGAAAAATAAAATTTACTGACGCTAATTTAGTGTATACTTTAATAAATCAAAGGCTTTTGATTGTGAAACCTAATATGATATGTGACTATTTTATTTGTGACCCTTAATTGAGCTGGCGATGAAGTATCATTTTACATATTGTGAACTCAGTGTAAAAATGTATTTAATTTGTTACAAAGTGCTATTAGTGGCCGAGCTATCAAAAGCGCTCTGCTTGGAACTGGTTGTTAGTTTAATTCCCAACGGTGGCAATTTGTCAATTAAATTAATTTAAAAAAAAATTAATGGGGCGGTTAATTTACAAAACTGTCAGCGTATGAACAAGGACAAAAGTAACCAGCTGCTATGCTTTTGAAGGTTTTCTGCAGTTTCCTTTCGCAAATTCCTAGATACTTTCTATCAAAATCGGCTGCAGTCGCACAATCTAACAATTCCTAGTCTGCATACAAATTCCATGTCCTCCACCCACATCCTTAATGTATAGGTTTTACAATGGACCATATGGTCTAAGTGAGTCCCGTCCGGGGCAGTCGCTACAATCTAACCTAACCTACATAGTGTTCGATTTTTGTGCAGAAGTATTTTTGCATCTTAGCTATATTTTGACAATATAAAGATTATTAAAATAATCAAAGAGAACTCTTTTTTGAAATTAATTTTCAAATTTTGCCCCAGTTCCTAGAACAAATATTTATATTTTATCATCAGTATGAATTAGTAAATCGTAACTATCTCTGGTTATGGAGTCAGAGATATGTTACTCGTTGCTAATTTGGTGCATGTCTCACAATAATATTAAAAAAGTTTTGTCTTTTATATGATCTGACTGAAGTAGTACCTGAAGAATTATTTGAGTTGACTGACAAATTAAGGGATTAAGTGTCGAAGAGCCCAACCCATTTATTGGTGGGATTCTTTTCTGACCATGTGGTTTTGTTATTGTCAATAAGGTGAGGGTGTTGATCGAAGCTAACCTTGATAATCAGGTATTAAAGTTTTTGAAAATGGTTTAATTTAATTCAATCAGAATTTGAAAATGGGCCCGTGTCTAAATTCATTTTCGGTTTTCTTAATATGTGTATGTAAATACTTTCGTATGCATCTAATTCTGTTGGTTTTTGTACCGATTTTAGTAGTTTTAAATTCGATTTGTCAATTTTGAGGTTGTTCTCAATAACGTGCGCAGCTATACACAATTTTTCGGTTCACCCTATTTTCATACTGATTCTGCCAAATTTCATAATTCATACTGATGATGACTACACCTTGTAGTCGAAATACGTATTTATAAGATACAAATAATTGTTCTAGGAATTGGGGCTGATAGTTAAAGAACCAATACCAACTTAACTAAATTACTTCAGTTCAATATAATATTTTGTAATTGGATATCAGAAAAAAAAATCACAATAATACTAGTTATAACGCCTAAATATGTTTGTCCTTAAATTGGTATAATATGACCCAATATGATAAGGCTGTAGTCGCAATCTAGAAAAATAGAAATCGAATATTAACAAGTGATTTAAAAAAATTGTGCTTTTGTATGTTAGAAAGACTTACCGAAAGACTTGTTCTATAATTCAGTTTAAGAAATCCTCCGACAGAAAATTGAAATTTATTCTGACACATTATATCGTAAAATACTTTTGCCTGAAACAAAAAAGAATGTATTCGAAACGTATCTGGTTATTTTTTTATATTTTATCCGATGAAGTTTATTATAACAAAGTAGGATTTGGTTTTTTTGGGTAAATTTATAATTACGACAAAAAATAATAAAAATTATTGTGGACTTATGAATGTACTATATAAGATTTTGAAAAATTTTATAAATCAGCGACTATACATCAGCGCTCGTACATCCATAAACAAACGTTGTTGCTTTTACACGAAACAGAAATTTTCTCTTACCCTTTCTTTTAAATATTCATTAAGTATGTTAGTATCCACAATAATTTCTTCGAATATTTTCACTGTTTTACTCATTTTCTTTAAAATCATTTCACAAACAAATATAATTACAAATAAATCCAAACAGCAGAAAAAAATTTTTGAAAAACATAATACCCATATAAAATCGAACATTTTTAATTGTATCAAATCATTTATTGATAATATTGTAAATATATTCGATATAAAATACATTAAAATAATCGTTTTATATGATTTATTAATTTTCAATAATATATTACGCATTTTAAAAATTAAATCACATATATTATTGAATTCATATAAATTTAATTTTTGATTATTGATTAAATTCATTAAATGTTCATTTAATATATTTAAACGAAATTTTATACAAATTATTAATATTAAAAAACTTGAGATATGCGTGGATGACATAATTTTCACTAAACTAAAGACTAAAACCATTAAAATATCCGAAATATGTTCATATTTATGAAATAAAATAAAAGTACAATATAAAATTAATTGTGTACCACTCATTACGAATAAACAAATTATTATATAAATGAATAATTTTTTCCATTTTTTATTTAAATTATATTTTAATAAACTTTGATCATATTTATTGATTAAATTATGTATATGTATTATTCGATGACGATTCACATAAAATGATATAATGTTTGAAATTGATTTAATTAATCCAAAACCATGTGAAAATATTGAAAAACTATTAATAATTTGTAAGTTTAGAAAATGTTTTGATTGAGTTGTAAAATAAATCCCTGTAGATGTTACTAATATTATGGATATTAAAATCCATAACCATAATTTCAATATATTTAATTGCATTTTATATATATTTTGTTTAACAGTAATTATATCAAATGGACAAAATCCACAAAATATTTTACATATTCCCAATGGAATTGTTAATATTTTAAAATGGTTTAATGTCATTTTAGAAAAATTCAATGATGTTCGAATGCTTACTTTTGTATTACTCGAATAGAAATTAAAATAATTCAATTCATTTATTGTTAATTGTGTTTAATTAAATGAAAATATTTTCTTTCAATTAAATAAAGTGTTTTTTATAATTGCTGTAAACCCACCCTATGTTAAAACAAATGATTATTCGTTTTTCAAGGTTAACTCATGCGTGAACTCTTGTTAAAGAAAACAGAAAAGTAGGTGTTTCTCAAACATCTTCCTCGTAGCCTCATCGAATGTAATGAATTAACACTCCGAAAGTTTCGCGTGTGGGGTTTCAGATAGGGACGCATTGAAAGTGGATGAAATATTAATGTAGGGTTATTAAGAGGGTTAATTTTTGAATTTACCTATTACCATTTTAGAAATACAACTAAGAATGGATGTAGAGTGAGGGGGAGGATAGAGGATACATAAACCTCATTGAAACTAAATTTTAGCTCAAATAATTTTGAACTTGATACCTTACTTCATTATCGATTTCAGTATAGAATAATAAAATTTTTCCAAATAAAATCACCGTTATAACATCGTAAGCATTTACTTTGGCAAAAAATGTAACTGTTCATATTTATTAATTCAAGATTTAAATTTAATGTAATTTAATTCATAATTATGTGTGCGATATATATCATAGTTTTCAAAATATTTGAAAATAACAAGTAAAATTATAAGTTTTAAAATCCCCAATGATTAATATGGAACATAATAAGAACTTCCCGTTACCTCCACCAAATTTATGTGTAAATAAAAAATAAAAAAACTTTTAATATAGACTCATCTTGACTGAATAGATTTTGACTGAACATAGCTAAAACCCACCGCAAGAAAACTAGCTATCTAATAAAAAAACCGCACTCAAATCGCTCTACGCGTTTGAGATCCTAGACCCACAGACAGACAGACATACATAGGCTTCAAGCTTATAAAACGCCACTTTTTGCGGCGGGAGTTAAAAAACGTTTCGTTTGTGCCGAATCCAATTACTGAAAAAATGTTTACAAAAACGTTTTTAGTATTATTATAGGGAAGATTTTACCAGTCCAAGTGGCCGAGCGGTCTAAAGCGTTATGTCTGCGCAGTATGCCTACTTGGAAATTGGGAAGTTATGGGTTCGAATACCGACATCGGCAGTTTGTCAATTATTAAGAAAAAAAAGGAGCGGTTAATTGACTAAACTGTCGGCGTATGGACAAGAACGAAAGTAACCGGCTATGCTTGAGAAGGTTTTCTGCAGTTTCCTTCACGAACTCCAGATGAATATCGGCATAGTTCCTATCATAGTTTGCTGCAGCCGTATATCCTACCAATTCCTAGTCTACTCACAAATTCCTTCCACTCCACTCACATCCTCACATCCTAAGTCATCACAATGGACTTTATGGTCGAAGTGTAGCCCGTCTAAGTCAGCCTCTACAATCTATCTATCTAGGGAACATTTTTGAAATTTAAAATTAAAATTAGGGGTGTAAAGGATTATTAAACAATAATGTTCGACTTACCATATTGATTTGATGAATAGTTTTCTTATTCTTTAAATTGATAAAATATAACGGAGTATGTAAGAATTGTTGAAAAAATCTTAAATAAAAATATGAATATAAATTCTATAAACAAATAATTAAAAATCATTATTACCGAAAAAACTGTTTTAAAATCTAATTTAAAAAATCCACCTACTGAAAACCCCATCTCATTTTTATCCAAAATATCATAAAATACTTTGACCTGTAATTAAAAAAAAAAAAATGGATTGAAATAGATAAACATTAATCAGCAAAAAGATATATCGGTTTTTTTTTATCAAAATTGAATTACATGGCTAAAATTTATCGAGTTTTGAATTTTGGTGACGACACCCGATTCATTTTTTGGATTATAACAGCTAAATTTTATCCGATTTTTAGGAAATTGTACCCCCTTTCCTTCAAACGTGTTTCAGGAGTCCTACAATTACAGTTACAGTTTCAGGGTTCTTGGCGATACCTCATTGATTTCATCTGGCTGGAGACATGTCTATTCCAAATGATAGTGTCTTTTGAGAGAGAGGCTTTCGCATTCATACAGAATCATATGAATTCTGGTTTCTTCATGACAAAATCTGTAGATAAAGATTAATAAAATCTTTAAATCTTCTGATTTAATAAAATTAAACCAATTTCAAAAAAATCGAATACCTGAATATCCAGGTTAGCTTCGATACCCTCAATTTAATGACCAAACAAACGCCGCATAGTCACCAAAGTATACCGTAAATAAAAAGGTGAGTAATTGGAAAATTCTTGAGTGTTGATTTTACCTGCTTTTGTAGTTCGACATCATGTGATGTGGTATTAATTAAAATATGTTCCAAAACATACATGGATTTGGCCATACCATTTTTGACAATCTCACAAATAATAATTATCACAAATAAATTAAATAAACTTAATACAATCGTATACGTTAAATAAATATGAATTGAAACCACTGTAATACCATTATTTATCAAAAATTTAAATAATAATGTAATTATAATAAACATGTGGGTAATAAAAAATGATAAATTAATATATTGAAAACAATTATTAATATTTAATAATAATGTACGCATTTTAATTAATATATTACAGACAAAATTCAAATGAAATAAATTTAATTTGGATGTTTGAAATAATTTGAAAAGGTACTGATTCAGTGTAATTACACGAAAATATATACACATAATAATTAATAAGAATTGATAAATATTTATTAAACCAATAATTAATGCAATTGTCGAAATTATATGCTTTAGTGCATTATAAATCGTGCTATATTTAAATATGAAAGTTGAACTAAATAAAAATAAATTTGGTATATAAAGTGTTAGAAAAATTAGATATAAATAATTTTTTAATTTTTTATCATTTATATTTATATTGAATTTTTGTAGAATAAAATCCGTTTCATAAATCGCTTTATGTATTTCAACGATTTCGTTACGATTTATAATTAATATAATTATATTCAATATTAATTGAGTGTTTTGTAAGAAGTATGCAATATATGTAATAAAATATAAATATAATATTGGTATTTCTAAATTTAAAAAATTATTTATTATTAGAATATAATTGATAATTGTTACGAATATGAAAAATATTATGTATGTAAATAATTGAAAATTCTTTATAATTAATTTAGATTGGTGATTTTCTCTTTGTACTATTTCGAATGGTATAAACCCGCCATGGTATTTACAAATATTTAATGGTATTTTAATTATTTGAAAATGATTTAAAATTGTTTCATTTTTAATCATGTTTTAGACCGAACTGAAATGTGTCAGTGTTGATAGTTAGAAATTTTTCAAATTAATGAAAAAATATAGTTAATTGTTCATAAACACATATTTATTTAATTAAGGTAATTGCCTGGCTACTGTATTGTTCATAATTTATTGTTACACAGTATTGTTAATGTTACGTGTTGGTTTTGTTTGTACTGATTGAAGGATTTTCAGAAAAATTTCTTCTAATGTCCATTGAACCTACCTGGTAGATGTTGAAAATAAGCGTCACTGAAATTTATATAGTAGTAGCGACGGAGGAGAGGTCGAAGCCTGGCACATAGACCTTTCTAGACCTTTTTTATGGACCCCTAAAGGACAATGAATTCCCAAGGAAGAAACCCCTCCACTGAAAATAATTGTCTAAATATGTTATTGTTTCTAATTGTTCATCAAAACTGTATGGTAAAACATAATGATTTTTTTTTAGAATTACTCGAAATATATAATTCTACTAGATATCGGTTTTTCCATAAAGATAGTAATTTCCCTTCAATAAAAAAATAAAAAATGTAATTTCCACCCGCTTCTCCCATACTGTATGTACAAAAGTATCTTTTTTCATTGTAATTATTTCTCCTGTGGGTCTGCTGTGGTAATTTGTCTTCAAATGTTAACATCACATGTATTTAATTACTTACAGTCCAATTTTTAAACTCTTAGTAAATTTTAACGATCGCGAGGCAACTACCTTAAATTTTTAATGTCTAATATAAAAATATTGATTATCAATTAAAATAATAATTTTCTTTAATGTGTTTTTTTTTTTTTTAAAATTTGTTTTTACTTTGTAAATTTATCGACATTTTTCGATGTCATGAACCAAATTATTTCATTATGGCCTTTCTCGACAAGTGTCTATGTATAAATATTATGGTGCTTAAGAGAAAAATCCGTCCCATTTTTCATCAACATGCAAGTGTCATACAACGTTCATTTACACTAATTGGAATTGATATAAGAGTATCCAATAACCAATAATTGTGGTTAATATCTGAAAATAACTGAAATTAATATATAATTTGTGAGTGTTACCGCGGGACGAGAATGTCGATTTTCACGTTTCATCTTGAATTTGCTTGAATTTGACTGTTAGGTCAAATCTCGAAAAGTAAAATTATTCAAACTCAGGAGTAGAACTTAGCATCAGTATTTGATTTTTTGATTTTTTAAATATTTTTTTCACTTATAAGAAATAAAATAAAATATGAGATAGAATAAAACTCCAATTGTCCGGATTAATTGGGACCAAACTCGATCCGAATAATTGGATAAATCTCGAAAAAGATCTTTTCTTTAAAAAACAAAAGATAAATTTGTGGACACTGTTGAAGAATGAAGACAAACTGTCGATTTTTTCGACTAAAACTTTAGCCTTTTCGCAAATAATGGGCCTTAAAGTTACTTTTTAGCTAACCGCTTCAAAGAGAAGAAATAAGAATCCTTCTTATCACGGCTCTCGACAATGTTTTTCTCGTTTTGTCTCGGTATTCTCGCTTCGCGCGGCAACACTAATAAAATTTGAATTTTTAAAGATAACAAAATCTTACCGAAAGAATTGTACTATATTTTATACAAAAAAATCCACATACTGAAAATTCGATTCGATTTTTATCCAAAATTTCGAAATAGAATTTTACCTTAAAAAGAATACGTTTTCATAAAAATTATTAATTTACTAGGGTCCCTTAGATCGCTAGTACGATCCCCGTAACTACATAATAGAGTATGGCTTGATACTTTTTCACAAAGTATCATTTAATCTGGGATGACTCAATTATCTAAAATTGAAGAATATAGCCAGTATTATGTGATGCTAGTTTTGTGGAGGTAACTCTAAATGTTTTAATCCTTGCTGACCCAGAAAGGCTTCGCAAATTTTGTATACTACTACAGATAAGGGATCGGCAACGTATTACTCGGGGGGTCACCGAGTGACCCATTTGATAATTTCGTTAAAATTTGTGTATATATATATATATATATATATACGTTTATGTGTCTGTGGGCTCTCTCGCGATCACAGTTTTACTCCGATTGAAATGAAATTTGGTATTTAAGAATTTTTGGTATTTGGTATTTTGGTATTTAAAAGGTCAAGTTCGTTAATGAGTAAAATCAGGTAAGGGGAACGGGGGGTTTTGAATAAGAGGGAAACACAAAATTGGGCATATCTCCTTAATATTCGAAATATCGAAAAAATTTATTAGAAGTAAAGTTGAGGAAACCTAGTTTTACTATAAGTTTGTTTCTTATCATTTATTCTGTTACACTAATATTTACAGAAATATTTACAATTTATTTATAATAAAGTAAGGAATTGTAGCAAACTTGATATTCTACAACTTAACTTAATTTCTCGATTCTTCTAATAATTAGAGAGATATTTTATATTTTGTATTTTCTTCTATCTCCGTCTCTATACCTCCGTTTCCCCTTGACCTTTGCCATTTAATAATAAAATTTGCCTTGCAAATACTAAAATCATATCAGATATGATATTTCACTTTGATCACTCTAAAATTTTGACTGATAGAGAGTGATTTCTTATATTAAGGAAAGTCGCAAAGTTGAAACACCCCTGCGTAACGAATTTTTTTTTAAATGAAAATACCACTGACGCAAAATGGCTTCTTGACGTTTTGAAGAATTTTAAAGGATGCCAAGGCCAAATATGTATGGATTCTATAACAATACTAACCCTTTTTACAAGTTCAACATCCATTTTTGAAGAATTCATTAATATGTTTCCCAATATCTGAACTGTTTTATCCGATTCATTTTTAACCGATTCACAATTAAAAATAATTACGAACAAATAAAATATACTATTGATATTTTGACACATTTCATGTGTAAATCGCATTATCAGTCCTCTATCTAAAGAATCTTTTATGTCTTTTATAGAAAGCACACTTAATATGTTGGACAAAAATGCCGTTAAAATAATAAATTTATAATAGTCATTAGTTTTTAATAAACATGTACGTAATTGATTAATTGTTTGACATAAAGTTTCCAAATTAAGTTTATTGATTTTTTCCAATTTAAAAGAATCTTCAAGATGTTTATTTATTAGTTTCATACGGAAATATATGCAAATGATAATCATTTGAAATCCAAATGTATTAATTATTGCAAGAAGTATTTCCACGATATAAATAAAATACATTAAAACATTGTGACACATTGTACTGCATTGTAACATAAACTTGATGGTTAAAAATGATGAATATTTAAAAAAATAACTAAGTATTAGAATAAGGATTAAATCTTTTTTTAATTTTATAATGTTAATATTTAAATTCAGTTTATGTAAAATTTTATCAATTTCAAAAATTTCATTATGTATTTTTAAAATTTTATTCATATTAAATAAGAATGCAACTACTATTATGATTAAATTGATTGAAGGAAATAAGAATTCGAAGGTTGCAAATACATGAGACAATCGGAATTTATAATCGGTATTGTTTACTCGCATTACCAACATAATCCAATTGATTATGGCCACAATTATGTACAGTAATGAATAAATCCACAATTTAAAATTATTTAATTTGAAATAATAATTTTCGCGAGTACGAATTACATCGAATGGTACAAAGGCACCACAAAATTTACAAATTAAAATTGAATTTTTAATTATTTTAAAATGGTTTGTAATTTTTTTGGAAAACATTTTTTATTAAAACTGTTTTTATTACTGTTTATGAATAAGTACTGTTTTGACATGAGGGTTGATTGTTTTTATACTAAGTTAAAAAAACGATTAATTTTTAATACTAAGTGCTTTTTTTAATACATTATATTAATTAATTAGTAAAAATATTTATTGTATTTAAATAATAGATTCAATTATATATTAAAACTAGCTTATACCCGCGGCTTCGCTTGCATTTATTGCTTTTATTCGGCTCCTTTCATCTTAAGACTTAAAACTCAATGTAATTTACCACCGCTTCCACTGCTTAAAATATTTATCGTTCCCACAGCTTCCACTATCACAAATATATATCGACACTTCCACCAAATTTCTATTTCAGTGATTCTTTTCAACTTCTATCTCTCATAGACAGATAAAATATATACCAGTTTTTAAGTCTAATGTTTTTTTTAAGTCTAATCTCTATTTTAAACATTAATAGTTTCATCAAAATCGGTCCAGTAGTTTTGTCGTGATGTTCGAGCCAACAAATAAACAAACAGACATTTACAATTTTATAGTAGTGGAGAAGAAATATATGCACTTTGAGCTACAAAGGCATCGTATTTATCAAAATTGTTTAGTTGCATTTTGTCTTATTTATTCGGTTTTTGGGGGGAATATTTCGAATAAAAGCTGTTAGTATATTTGTAATGAAAAGCTGTTAGTATATTTTGTGGCATACACTACTGCTAAAAAACAAAGATAAATTAATATAAATGATAAATTAATATATTGGAAACAATTATTAATATTTAATAATAAAGTACGCATTTTAATTAATATATTACAGACGAAATTCAAATGAAATAAATTTAATTTCGATGTTTATTTCGAAATAATTTGAGAAGGTACTGTTCAGTGTAATTATACGAAAATATATACACATAATAATTAATAAGAATTGATAAATATTTATTAAACCAATAATTAATCCAATTGCCAAAATTGTTTGCATTAGTGCATTATAAATCGTGTTACATTTAAATATAAAAGTTTAACTAAATAAAAATAAATTTGGTATATAAAGTGTTTAAATTTTTTATCATTTATATTTATGTTGAATTTTTGTAAAATAAAATCATTTTCATAAATCGCTTTATGTTTTTCAACGATTTCGTTACGATTTATAATTAATATAATTATATTCAATATTAATTGAGTGTTTTGTAAGAAGTATGCAATATATGTAATAAAATATAAATATAATATTGGTATTTCTAAATTTAAAAAATTATTTATTATCAGAATATAATTAATAATTGTTACGAATATGAAAAATATTATGTATGCAATTAATTGAAAATTATTTATAATTAATTGAAATTGGTGATTTTTTCATTGTACTATTTCGTATGGTATAAAACCGCCATGGGATTTACAAATATTTAATGGTATTTTAATTATTTGAAAATGTTTTACAATTGTTTCATTTTTAATCATTTTTTTCCACCGAACTGAATGTGTCATTGCTGATAGGTACAAATTTTTCAAAATAATGAAAAAGTATACATATTGGTTCTTAAACCTATATATATTTAATTAATAAGGTAGTTGCCTTGCTATACCATTGTTCATAATTTTTTTGTAACACAGTATTGTTAATGATTCGTGTTGGTTTTGTACTGATGAAAGATTTTCGTAAAAATTTCTTCAACGAACCTACCTAGTAGATGTCTAAAATAGCCATCACTAAAATTTATTTAGTAGTAGTAACGGAGGAGTGGTTGAAGCCTGGCAAGTAGGTCTTTCTAGGCTATTTTTACCGACCCCGATGTACTTATAGTCCAATTTTTAAATTCTTCGTAAATTTTAGCGATCGCGAGGCAACTACATTAAATTGTTAATGCTTAATTAAAAAATATTAATTATCAATTAAATTAATAATTTTCTTTAATGTGTTTTTTTTTTTTTAATTTTATTGTCTTTTGTAAATTTATCGACATTTTTCGATGTCAAAAACCAAATTAATTCATTATGGCCTTTCTCGACAAGTATCTATGTATAAATATTATGGTGCTTAAGAGAAAAATCCGTCCTATTTTTCATCAACATGTAAGTTTCATAAAACGTTCATTTACACTAATTGGAATTGATATAAGAGTATCCAATAACCTATAATTGTGGTTAATATCTGAAAAAAACTCAAATTAATATCAACACTAATAAAATTTGAATTTTTAAAGACAACAAATTCTTACCGAAAGAATTGTACTATATTTTATACAAAAAAATCCACATACTGAAAATTCGATTCGATTTTTATCCAAAATTTCGAAATAGAATTTTACCTTAAAAAGAATACGTTTTCATAAAAATTATTAATTTACTAGGGTTCCTTAGATCGCTAGTACGATCACCGTAGCTACATAATAGAATCAACCCTTATTCTTTTTCATGAAGTATTATTTAATGTGGGATAACTCATTTATCTAAAATTGAAGAATATAGCCATATTATGTGATGCTAGTTTTGTGGAGGTAACTGTTAATGCTTCAATCCTTGCTGACCCAGAAAGGCTTCGGAAATTGTGTCTGAACTTTTGGTTGTATGAAAAATTATGTCATACAACGGTTGTTTGTTTTTATAACAACCTTCTTAATGGGATTAATATATTTTATCTCACTCCGTTTAAAATTTAGGTTTTTAGAGGAACTGCCACGCGGACACGGCTGCATGACATGCAAACTTTTTAGAGGCTACGTCACTCGATAATATTGTAGCTTTCTATTAGACAAACTTATAAACTTACATCATACAAACTGTTTATAATATTACTATAGATAAGGGGTCGGCAACGTGTGACCCGGGGGGTCATCGAGTGACCCATTTGAAAATTTCGAGTGACCCAATTTTTTCGATAAGAAATTAGAATCTATAAACTATATGACACTGTAAATCGTTACATAACTTGATATGTATACATGTTAGAAAATCAGAACTAAAATTAATCGATATAGAAGTTAGAGGGACGAAAATTGGAAGTTCGACTATTAATCATAAACAAAGAAATACTTGTTCCAGGGTTTTTCGAAAATCAACCATTAGTGGGGTGAAATCCATGGTGAAAGTTTGCATTGAGTTCCTATTTTATTTAAAGCTACGGACATGAGAATTGGTTTTAATAAATAATCAAATAAATACATATAACATTGTTTTAAGAAAATCAGTCTTTGCCCAATTTTGCGGGGATATCCGTAACGGGTAATGCTAGTTAATATATTCTCAATGAACTACTGCATACTATTCACCAAAAAAGACTATTAGCGAATTTCCTCCAAAGGATAAAGCTATTGTTTTTGTACCGATTATGGAATTTCGTAAAAATTTCTTCAAATGTCGATGTTAAAAATCACTAACTTTAAAATGATATCGTAATGAATTGTAGCAAACTTGATATTCTACAACTTAACTTTTCATACATTTTTCGATTGTTCTAATATTAAGAGAGATGTTTTATATTTTGTTTTTTCTTCTATCTCAATACCTGCCATTTCCCTTGACCATTTAGTAATAAAACTGGCCTTGCAGAAACTAAAATCATATCAGATATGAGATTTCATTTTGGTCACACTAACATTTTGACCGCTAGTGAGTGATTTGTGTGTTATAAGGAAATTTGTTAAGTTAAAGCAGCTCCTGCGTAACAAATTTAAAAAAAAAAATGGAAATACCACTGACGGGAAACGACTTCTTGATACTCACGTTTTGAAGAATTTTAAAGGATGCCAACGCCAAATATGTATAGATCCTATAACAATACTAACCCTTTTTACCAGTTTAACATCCATCTTTGAAGAATTCATTAATATGTTTCCCAAAATCTGAACTGTTTGATCCGATTCATTTTTAACCGATTCACAATTAAAAATAATTACGAACAAATAAACTATACGATTAATATTTTGGTACATTTCATATATAAATCGTACTATCAGTCCTTCATCTAAAGAACGTATTATGTCTTTTATAGAAATCACACTTAATATGTTTGACAAAAATGTCATTAAAATAATAAATTTATAATAGTCATTAGTTTTTAATAAACATGTACGTAATTGATTAATTGTTTGACATAAAGTTTCCAAATTAAGTCTATTGATTTTTTCCAATTTAAAAGAATCTTCAAGATGTTTATTTATTAGTTTCATACGGAAATATATGCAAATGATAATCATTAGAAATCCAAATATATTAATTGTTGCTAGAAGTTTTTCCACGGTATAAAAAAAATATGTTAAAACATGTATTGTATTGTATTTTAACTGAAACTTGATGGTTAAAAATAATGAATATTTAAAAAAATAACTAAGTATTAGAATAAGGATTAAATCTTTTTTTAATTTTATAATGTTAATATTTAAATTCAGTTTATGTAAAATTTTATCAATTTGAAAAATTTCATTATGTATTTTTAAAATTTTGTTAATATTAAATAAGAATACAACTACAATCATGATTAAATTAATTGAAGGAAATAAGAATTCGAAGAATGCAAATATATGATACAATCGAAACTTAAAATTGGTATCGTTTATATCCATTACAAATAGAATCCAATTGATTATGGCCACAATTATGTACAGTAATGAATAAATCCACAATTTAAAATTATTTAATTTGAAATAATAGTTTTCGCGAGTGCGAATTACATCGAATGGTACAAAGGCACCACAAAATTTACTAATTAAAAGCGAATTTTTAATTATTTTAAAATGGTTTGTAATTTTTTTGGAAAACATATTTTTATCAAAACTGTTTTTATTACTGCTTATGAATAAGTACTGTTTTGACATGAGGGTTGATTGTTTTTGTACTAAGTTAAAAAAACGATTAATTTTTAATAAGTGCTTTTTTTAATACATTATATCAGTTAATTAGTAAAAATATTTTTTGTATTCAAATAATCAATTCAATTATAAATTAAAACTAGCTTATACCCGCGGCTTCGCTGCATTTTATTGTTTTTATTCGGCTCCCTTCATTTTACGACTAAAAACCTCAATGTAATTTACCGCTTCTACTGATTCTACTGATTAAAATATTTTCCGTTCTCACCGCTTCCACTATCACAAATGCATATCGGCTCTTCCACCAAATTTCTATTTCAGTGATTATTTTCCACTTCTATCTCTTGTAGCCAGATAAATACCAGTTTATCAGATAAATACCAGATACATACCAGTTTTTCGGTCTAATCACGATCTTTTAAACAAAAAAAGTTTCATCAAAATCTGTCCAGCAGTTTTGTCGTGATGCTCCAGTTAATAAATAAACAGACATTTACAATTTTACAATAGTAGAGAAGAAATATATGCACTATGAGCTAGCTACAAAGGTATCGCTCATTTTTCAAAATTGTTTAGTTGCATTGGGCCTTATTTATTCGGTTTTTGGGGGAAATATTTCGAATAAGAGTTGTTAGTATATTTGTAATGAACAACTTTTATTCGAAATCTTTTCTCAAGAATCGAATAAATCAGGTACAATTCAATTATGAAATTCAAAAAAATGAGCGCTTATTTTGTGATAAAGTGTACGTACACTACTGCTTAAAAAAAGAACACACACTATAATATGTAAATCGTACAATTAAAATACAAAAAATAAGAATATTTCAGTATCAGCGTTAAAACTGGAGCTTATATAGCGTAATATCTCTTCTGCAGATTAAACCAAGTTGAACTGATACAAAAGGATCCAATAGGTAATCAGAGCTGTCAATATCTGTAAACGACATAATTTTTAAATTATGAATAACAAACATGATGGTAACCAATGTCAAATTAAATACAAGAATAGGCAACAATACTCACCGAAAGGCTGGTCTTATATTCTATATTAAAAAAACCACCAGCAGAAAATTTTAATCGATTTTTATCCAGAATTTCATAAAATAATCGAACCTTAAAATAAAGAAACTTAATTGTTATTGTATATTATTGTTTAGAAATTATTAAATTTTGCTTCAAATATGGATTTTGGTCAGAAAGAGCTCCACAAAATTTGTGTGTTTTGATAAATAGCTACATTGCAAGCTCATGCACCAGGCCATTTAAATTTAACTGTACAGTACAAATTAGGTACAGGAATATGTTCATCATCATTATTCCATGTTTCGGATTAAAGAAGAGTTTGCTTCCATGTTTCTAAGAGTTATTCAATGATATAATTTTAATGGGCTCGTAAGCTTTGTATATTAAGTGTATATATTGATAAACTTACTGATTAAACGTGGTCTTGATAAATTTCACTTACTCTGATTCTAATGAAAATAATGGATTTAATGCCAGTTTTTTAAACTCTAATTTTAACGGAAGAAGTGACGTTGGTTCTGTTCTAACATAATTAAATGTAGAATCATTGATTTTAGATAAATATATAATTTTCCTATTGTAGTTTATCACTACTATATCATTTTATTAAACTTTTGTGTCTTAATTATACTGTTGATCTTATTTAATATTATTTTAATACATTATTTAAAAAGAAGTATAACTTCTTATGTGCGTACATAAGTACACACACACACACTATTTTATGTGATTAGCAAACAATTTTTACATAACATACATTTTCCATTAAAAAAAAAACCGTGCATTGATGGGTTAAAATGGGTACCCAAAAACAATTTTTATACCCAACCATTTTATGGGATTATGGTCTATAAATAATGATTCCTGTTCCATGGTGATTGCAATTCATAATTTCACGAGTATTCACGAAACCCCATTAATACATACAAGAATTTCTGTTCCAGTAGATAGATAGGTTGTAGATGCTGTCCTTGATGGGACACACTTCGACCATAATATCCATTGTAATGCCTAAGGATGTGAGGATTTGAGTGGAGTGGAAGGAATTTTTGTGTATCGACTAGGAATTGGTAGGATATGCAGCAGACTATGATAGGAACTATGCCGATACTCATCTGGAGTTCGTGAAGGAAACTGAAAAAAACCTTCACAAGCATAGCCATAGTTACTTTGTTCTTGTCCATACACCGACAGTTTTGTAAATTAACCGCCCCCCCCCCTTTTTTTTAACTAATTGACAACTGCCGATGTCGGGATTCGAACCCATAACCTCCCAAGTACACTTTACAAGCGCGGCAATTTGGCTGATCGGTTCTAGTAAATAAAATAATAATGTTTACCTTATATTCCAATTCAGTATCCAACTGTGAAGAATCCACTAATATATTCTCCAATATTTGAACAGTTTTATCTAATTCATTTTTAGCTAATTCACAGATAAAAATTATCATAAGTAAATAAAAGATACTCAAACCATTTTCGTATAAATGAAAAATTAACTTGGAATTTTTACTATGAATCAATTGTCTTATGGATAGTATCGTCAACACATTCGAAATAAATGTTGTTAAAATTGTAATTTTATAATAGCCATTAGTCTTCAACAATAATTTTCGTAGCTTAATAATTGTCTGACATAATATCTTCAAATGTACTCCATTAATTTTTCCCATTTTAAATAAATGCACTAAATATTCATTTAACATTTTTATCCGGAAAAATATACAAATGATCATCATTTGAAAACCAAATACATTAATTGTTACAAGAAATTTCTCATTAATATAACAGAAATATGTTAAGTTTTTGATTTGTGGTTGATACCAATACAAAATCACGCCAATATTCAATCCAAGTTTTGAGAAATAGCTGAGTATTAATGTTATGTATAACGATTTCTTTAATTTTGTACTATTAATATTTAAATTAAATTTGTGTAAAATTTTATCAATTTCGTATATTCCGTTGTGTAAGTGTAAAATTTTCTTAAAATTCAATAACAATTCAGTTAAACTGGATATTAAATTAATTGATTGAAATTTATGTTCAAATGATGTGAATATATATTGTATTGTTAAATCAATAGCTTTTTGATCGATTGCAATTAAACTCATTATAAAATGAGTGATTACAATTGAGAGATATAAGAATATATAAAACCATTTTTTTAAATTATTTAATTCAAAATAATAATTATCTTGTGTTTGAATCACATCGTATGGTACAAAACCACCACAAAGTTTACAAATTAAAAGTGTAGTTTTTATTATTTCATAATGATTTCGACCATTTTGGAGAAACATTTTTTATTTTAGTGAGTGTTCAGACAGTAATGAATTTACGGTTGATTTTTTTTTTCTAATATAAAGAAGAAAATTATTTTTGTAATTTATTATACATTAATTTATTAGGAAACATAATATTATTGTTACCATATTTAACCCTTCGTTGTATAAAAAAATATTTATTATTTGTTAAAAAGTTTTTTTAATTTTGTATAAACCGTTTTGATTAGAAATTTTAATTAAAATTGATTAAAAAAAATTAACTTATCATCTAGGTTATCTAGGCGTTATGTCTGAGACGTTATGTCTACTTCGAACTGGGAGGTTATGCGTTCGAATCCCGACATCGGCAGTTTGTCAATTATTCAGAAAAAAAAAGGGGCGGTTAATTGACTAAACTGTTGTCCATACAAGAATGAATTAACCGGCTATGCTTGTGAAGGTTTTCTGCAGTTTCCTTCACGAACTCCTGATGAATATGGGCATAGTTCTTATCTGAGTCGGCTGCAGCTGCACATCTTACCTATTCCTAGTCTACACACAAAAATTCCTTCCACTCCACTCACATTCTCACATCCTTAGGCATCACAAAGGACATCTAACATTTAGATATCGACCCCGGACTTCTGGATTTCTTCCACTACCATTACACCACGGATGATATAGATGAACGAGTTTATCCCTACATATCATTGAGAGTAGTACTTTGAATTCTACATTATCTTATTCTTCTACATATTATTATTTGTGTATACTATAAGCATCACAATACTGTACTAATGTCAATTTCCATTAAACATGTCATTGAATTTTTAATAAATATTTAAATGAAAAAAATAATTCATCTATCAGGGATTGAACCCTGGACCTCTGGATTCCTAGCCCAGAGTGCAACCGTAATAATAATTAAGTTTAGCAAACAAAATACTACCAATAATAAAAAGAAAAATATGAAAAATGTTTATAACTTTTGCATTAAGTGCAACAAATCGAAAAATGGTCAAAAAACAAACCATGACCAAGAAATTTGTTGGTTGGGTTTGGTAGGGGACCACTTATAGTGCCCCTCTAAGTTAATGGAGGTAAAATTTTGGAACAAGGGTGCAACACTCACTTTATACATTGAAGGGTTAATTAAAAAAATTGAAGGTTATAAAAACAATTACCCTTAATAGATACAAAACTTTCAGTTTGACGCAATTTAAACGTACGTTTTACAGAACAATTAAGCAACAAATTAGTATTTGATCAAACATTGTGTATAATTTATACTAAATTGAACTTTTAAAATAATCCAATAAGCCAATAATGTCTTTGCTATCTGAAAAGAAATCAAATTAGTGTATTTACAGCTCAAATTTACTGCAAGAAATGCACTATACTGATAAATTCAATTCGATTTTTACGGATCCCTAAAAACTAATAAAATTATAAATTGTTAATTGGTTTTTTTTGTCTGAATTCTTAAAGTCCAATCCAGTACGATTATTAAGGATTCTATTTGAAACAACGATATTTTAATGTAAATAATTGCGATCATTAAATCTGTATGGTAAAATGATGTCAATTCTTTTAAAGAAATTTCTAACATTTGAAAACATCATCTTATCGAGATGTTTACTTTTTTAGCCGCTTCTTGAAGTCAGGGATTTTGATTTATTTATTGCTCTGTGAAAATCATCTTCAGCTGTTTATTCATACCAAATTAAACTGATTTAAAATAATAGCCAATAATTGTCGTTGCTATCTGAAACAAAATCAAGTTAGTGTATTTACAACTAAAATTCCTAATGATACGTAATTTTTACCGAAAGAAATGTACTATTGTTTATATATAATAAAACCTATTTTGACAAAATGGAAACCCGACTTCTAAAATCAAATATTCTATAACAAAAGATGCACTAAAAAGTAAAAAAATAATTGCATATTCTTGTGCCAATTTTAGTTCACCAAAGCAAAAATTTTTAAATATATATGTACAATTATTGTTATTTTTGGAGGCGGTGTCCAAAAGTTATGTGAATTTCTCTATGCTGACACCGCCTCCAAAAATAACAATAATTGTACATATATATTTAAAAATTTTTGCTTTGGTGAACTAAAATTGGCGCAAGAATATGCAATTATTTTTTACTTTTTAGTGCATCTTTTGTTATAGAATATTTGATTTTAGAAGTCGGGTTTCCATTTTGTCAAAATAGGTTTTATTTCTCGCTTTTTAGTGACTTTGAAGTTCTATAACTGATTTTATTTGTCTAAATATGGGTAGACCTACTAAACGACCAACTAATTTTTAACACTTTTTTTTTACCCGTTTTTTTTTTTTTTATAATTTTTAGTGCATTTTTTTATAACAGATTTTCAGTTTTCTTTACAAGGAATTTGGTTTTTTTTTGTAAAATTTTTTTTTTTGGGGTCGGTTTTTTTTTTATGGAAAAATTTTTTTTGAAGTCGGTTTTTAAAACAATTTTCTTATTTTCCCATTATGATTGAGTATACCCTTTCAAAAAAAAAAAAATTTCGCAGAAATCGGTTATCATATATAAAATGAGGATTTTCCTCGATTTTCCGGAGATCCCCTCATCAGAATGCGATTTGGTGACAATGGGACTAATCGGGTATCAAACCCTTTAAAACAAAAAAATTCAAAATCGGTTCATAAATGACGGAGTTCTGAGGTAACAAATATAAAAAAAAAAAAATACAGACGAATTGAGAACCATCCTCCTTTTTTGAAGTCGGGTTAAAAAAACCACATACTGAGAATTCTATTCGATTTTTGTCCAATACTTCGAAAAAGAATTTCACCTTCAAGAGGATAATTTTACTTTATACTAGCTGATACCCACAACTACGTCAGGGCAAAATATATCATATATATATATATATATATATATATATATATATATATATATATATATATATATATTAGTATATATATATATATATATTAGTATATATATATATATATATTAGTATATATATATTAGAGTTAAAAATCATGGAGTTTTTTGAAAGAGTGGATAAGGAATGCAATTCTAAGATGAAAAGTCCTTACTATTCTTCAGTTGTAAATCAGCTTTTAACTTCAAATGCCGCCGTAAAATTTCATCGTAAGAAATCTAATAACAATTGAATAATTCAGTTAATTAGATTTTTTGGGAAAAAAATGATAAATTTTTTACCAAAATTTTTCAAAACTATAAAAACTTTACCGGAAACACATAAGATTTACTCGCTCTACAGTAGTGGTGGTGGGAGCTCGCTCTCCTCACATATCTTTGCTGCCGCTGCGTTCATTACCCTCCATTTCTTATTCCGTTAACGTACTTCTCTAATTGGTTATTTTATTTAATTAATAATATCTAATTAACGGTGGGTCAGGTTTAAAAATGTGCATGGAAATATCCAAGATCGCTATTAGATTAGTTTGGTTTTTTTATCCCATTGTCAGGGAATAATAATCACAGAAAAATCAGGGAATGTAATAAAACTATTTCGATTGCCACTCATAAGTGAACAGTTCTCAACCCATCATGATAGATCTGTTATTATTAAAGAATGTGTATTTCCAACTGTATTGAATGTTTTAATATTTAATTAATCGTTCTTAATATTTAAGCATTTATTTGCGTAGGTTTCAAACTATTTACATTTTTTATGAGAAATCTGTTTTGTTGAACGAAATATATAATTAAATAATGTATCTTAAATATCATGTTAAAAATATGCGTAAAATTTTGTGATAAACAATTGTTGTAGGTTGTTGTCCATGGTTAAATGAATTCATTTACATGATAGGTACTATGACCCACAGAAGTTGATGTCAATTTTTAAAATTTTATAATTGATTTGTGTCTTATGGATTCGGTTGTCGAAAAAATGCTTGGGATAAAATTTGTTTATTATAAATATAGTAACAATTTTTATTCGAAACATTTTTTTCGAAAACCGAATGTATAAGGCACAAATCAAATATTCAATTTTAAAATTGACATCAACTTTTTTGGCCAAGTGTAATTGCCGGACAAGGTTTATATTAGTTTTGTTAAAATCGATTATATATAAAAATCATTAGCATTTAATGGTAATTAAATGCTTCGCATATGTGGGCAAATAAATAACGTTTAAACGTCTACTTGAATTTTTTTTTATCAGATCTTTGTCTGAGCTGTTTAATATAAATCTCGTTTAGTAGGACATATGTTTTTAATACTTTACATTAAATGATGGATGGTTTGTTTCTATGATAATACGTTTTTATATTGACTTCTAAAAAGCTTACACGGCTTACAAAGCTTACACGGCGGGCGACCTCTGCGCCGTCTCGTGTTTTTTATTTTAAGTTATGGTTCTGTCAAAACTCGTAAATATACGGATATACATGTAAAAAGTCAACTTAAATTTTAACTATAAAGAAATAATTACATACAATATCAGTGAAAAAATTGATGAGCAGCTTCCAAGAAGTGCAATTAGATATTTTTAGAAAAAAAAGTATTTCTAAAGGTACAAAATTATGTACTACTTTTCATGTTTCTAATGTCTATGAAGGGATTGATGTCAATGAATTTTTGGTACAGTGTTAAGAGAAACACCTTTGCCACAAAAACATTTGTCAAAAAGTATCACTTCTATTTCTGTACACAGATCTGTATATCTAAATATCTGTATTTGTGTCCTGATTTTCGACATTCAACCGCTAGACATTTTCTTGATACATAACATGCCACAACTTTGTTCGTGACCCCATTTTGAGTGATTTAGAAGGACTAGCATCAACGGTCTTCAAATTGGGGCGTACCAGAAAATAAAATAATTCTTTTCACGTTGACTTTTAATTTTTTCTCAATTCATCGCTCAATCTGAAGATTATCTGCTGGGAAATTCGTAGACAATTTTTATTTCCACTTACTTCGTATGCATGTTCGCAATGCACTGAAATTGTGAACAACAATTGTGTAACCGGTCGACTAAAAATAGAAAAACATTATAAAATATTGAGAGTTAATTATTTTTGTAGACAGGATAACAGTTTCTGAGGTAGGTTTTTATTACAGTTTTTTTTTCAAGATTTTTAACAACTTCCTACATACAATATGTTCTAACTTAACCAGGTGTGATTGTATTTATTAGTAACCTACTCGCAATACAAATTTATCTTTCATATAGAAGGTGATTTTTATAGTTATCGCCAGCCAAAATTTTGGACGAAATTGGAACCGAAAGTTTATATACGAAATGTTCGCAAACTCAAATTATGAAATTAACATGATATTTATGTTTTATACCCGGTATATAATATATACCAGGGTATATTAAGTTTAGTCCCGACTTTGTAACAGTTCAAATATTGATGGCAGAAAAAAATTTTGATATAGGTGTTCATAAAATGACCTAATCCATTTCCGAAAACTTGTCCGTCCGTGTGACACGACAACTCAAAAACGAAAAGAGATGCGAGCATTAATTGTGTGTTCTAGAGCTAAAACGTAAGGTGGGAAAGTTCGGACCATGTTTGGAAAAAATGGGTAAACATGGTCCATTGAAAGTTTTGCAAAAATGGGCAAAACTGTCCATCTTTGAACCGTAGGAGATGGAACAAAAATAAAAAAACAAAAATTGTTCCTTTTTTAAAAATAAACAACTTTTATTATAAACTTTTTTACATAAATTCAGTATATACCGGTACCGGTAAGCAATTAACTCTATTAACGCAATTTAAGTGGTTTATTAACAAATTATACATTGCTGTAGTTGTGCTTTGAAAGACTTTCATTTGACATCAAACATTATCCTGTTGAAAGAATAATTTTTAAATTTCCCTTATCATCTCCTAAAACTAACAAAAATTGAATTTTATACTTGGGCGACATAATTTGTGTCCTTTTTTCAAAATTATATAGTGCTTTTGTGCATAATTTATTCGCTTTTTGGAAAAATGATTCTAATAAAAGTTGTTAGTATATTTATAATGAACAACTTTTATTCGATACATTTTCCCTTAAATCCAATGAATAAGGCACAAAACGATTGAACAATTTTGATAAAAGGACACAACTTCTGTGGACCATCACCTATTATTATTTGGGCAACTGCTTTAACAACTCTACCAAATTGTCATCATCAGTCTGTAAGAAAAACACCGAAGTGTTTCTATAACTGTTTCATTTTGCCACTTTTAGGCACGGAACACTAAAACCTCTCATCTGATATCAAAATGAAATTCATTGAAATAGAGAATTTATGTGTAGAAAGTGAAAAAAGACAAAAACAAATAAAATGACGCATAAAATTTGCATTTATAAATAAAACGCATTACTTGAATTGTATATAATATGCATTGAATTGTATAATATAATAATATCATGTATATATAATATATTTGACAGTATAATAAATTCATACGGTTTTTTTTTTTTGTAGAATTTCTTCGCCCATTGATTTTTTCGAATAGAATTTCATTCAATAATAAGTAAAATAACTATTTATAAGTGATCTACTCTTGATTATATTCAAACAAGTTTTATGTAATAAAGTATTACACTTGTGCGAAGGTTTGAAAAAAATTATGTGACTAACTAGTTTTGTTTTTGTTATAAACTTAATACACTTATTTAATTTTATTTGTACAGTGAAATTATTTTACTTTTGATTTGAATATTATGGACTACAAAAGCCAGTTTTTAAAATTATATGATTGATTTGTGCCAATTATTGATTTGGTTTTAAAAAATGCTTCGGATAAAAGTTATTCATATAGTAACAACTTTTATTAGAAATTTTTTTTCAAAAAACGAATGAATAAAAAACAAATGAACTATAAAATTTAAAAAATGTCCGAAATCATTTTTTGTGGCCAAGTGTACCTAATGCGCGGGTTGAAAGAAAGACACTCGCAATCTATATTAAACAAATGATAAAAACAACTAACTGAGTTAATTAGGTAAATATCCGGTATATACCAAGTAGTGAATACAAGTGCTATGTACATATTTTCCTTTTTATTCAGAGTGGTAGATGTTTGAGCTGAAATTGTAACAAAACTATTTCGTTTACGAACAAAGAGTTTCTAACAACTGTTGTTTATTTAATAGATTATTTTATCAACCTAACCCTCCAGTCATTGCGAGAAAACGAATGGTTCGATTTTGCATAATGCAATATTAATTTAAATGAAATCCAGACCCGTTTAAAAGTGAAGGTATTTTCTACTGACCCTTAGGGACAAGGAATTTTAGAATTGATTTGTGCCTTATTAATTCAGTTTCGAAAAAAACTTTGGGTAAAATTTGTTCATTAGAAATATAGTATCGAAATTTTATTCGAAAACTGAATGATTATGCCACAAATTAACAATAAAATTTTAAAAATCAAATAAACTTTTGCAGCCAATTGTACACTAGAATCGTTGTGCGACTGTAGCCGACTTTGATACGAACTATACCGATATTCATCTGGAGTTTGTGAAAGGAAACTGCAGAAAACCTTCCCAAGCACAGCCGGTTATTTTCGTTCTTGTCCATACGTCGATAGTTCCAGTCCCATTAAATTTAAAAAAAAAACTAATTTTATTGAAAAACTGCCAGTGGTAGGATTAGCACCAGCAACCTTTCAATTCCGAGTAGAGCGTCTTTAACAACTGGACCACAGGTACGGAATGTTTCATTACGAATCCGCGTTTATCCACTATGCTTATGCTTATCCACTATGCAAAATTTCGATGAGATATCATTTTTATTAAATATTTTTTTAAATATCATTAAATAATTTAGAGCAAGAAAAGAACGCAGAACTGATTTTTTCATAACTCGAAATAGAAATATCCAAACAATTTCAACATAATCTAAAATTGCACGTAAATATCATACGAAATAATTATATCTTATAAAAATATATTATCCAATTCATGTATAATTGAACATTAATAATAATTTGTATAGTACACAAAAAAACTGTTTAATAAATTAGGTGTAGGCTAATAAAAAATCAAATTTATAATAATACATAAATATAATATGAATACAAAAAACAAAATATATTAATTCATAATTAAACCTTGAGTATGTCCGTAATAAGGCTATAATAAATTATTTAAATATAGGTTATTATTTCAACGTAAAATAAAAACTATATAATTTTCTTATTATAAAATAATGTGTTAAAAATTAAATAATTTGTGTATGGTCTTTTAATTCTACTATTAATAAAAATTATAGTCAAATATCTGTATATATAATATATAACAAATATCTGTGTGACATAACGTCACACGACTTCAATACACAGACTATATTGACACATTTGAATATGTGACATCATTACGTTTCAAAAACAAATTTAGAAATTTTAGAAGTTATTCTGCTAACAAAATATTCTAAAAAAATGTACAAAACAATAAGAATGGGTGCGGTAGGGAGGCTCGTCAGGATAGCAATTCTTTAATAATGAGTAAAATGTTTATTTCAAAATTTCGGTTTTTCTTTATAATTCTTGAAAAATATATTAATTACTGAGAAAAATATATAATCGCTGTCCCATAATTTAGGCAAGATTTCAAGTGTGTCCCATAACTCACGCAAGAGTCGAATTAAAATGAAAACCCTTTTTTTTTCAATTGTATTTTTTTATATTGAAACATAGAGCATATAGGATAGGGTTATGTATCGAATAGTACTTCGGGCCAATGACCCCGAATTGATTTCCTTTTTTGGTTAGCAGCACTTTGTCACACAAATGGTGGCAAATTCAAATCTTGCGTGAATTATGGGACATCCTTTATTTATAAATTATTTATTAGCGTAGATGTCAACATGCCACTAGTGCGAGGAGAGTAAGATTTTCGATAAAAATGTGGTATTTATTAGCGTAGATGTTAACATGTCACTAGTGCGAAGAGTATAAGATTTTACAAGCTACGATTTGTTAATTAAGTTTAAAAATACTATCCTAATTAAGTCTAGTGAGCCGCGTTCGTTATATTACATCAGTTTTAAAGACGACTGGTGAAACCATAAGCAGGCAGCGTATTAAGATAAGACACATATACTCTAGAATGATCATGATACTAAAGTTCTCGGTTTACTATTTATCTCACCATGATCAATACCATGAAATGACCAGAAATCAGGCTGAGCGTGTCTCATGAGTTAGAAGTATATTAATTTGTAAAGAAGCCTCAAATATTGTCACAGTTTGAGTGGATCAGTCAATTTTCAAATTGACGGGGAGGAAACATATATTTAATACTAAGTATTAAATATATGATTAAAATATGGTTTAAATAAGTTGCCCTTCTACTTTTAAATAAATACCCCTTACGCGCATATAATAGTCAAAACAAATTAATTCAGCTATAACAATTTATTTAATATAAAAAAAAAGAAGTTAAAAACCAACTGTAAAAAACTATTAAAAATTGTTTACTAAATTTCAATTACAACTTATCAAACATGGTACCTCTTCCATGAAGAGTTAAGTCAATGCTTATCACGGCTAATTCATTTAATGGCTGTATAGCAATTAACAATTGATCAGAAACGTTTTTTAAACGGAATAAATGTAAAATGTGAGACATAATCTACAGTAAATGTCTTAAGAAATCAGTAACCAAATTTCGTTTGTAATGTTTTCGAGAAAATATTTGGAAAGGTCGATATCAGTTTCATTTCAGATTCTAGCCTAGTTTGTTGGGGCCCGAAGATACACACATACACACACACACCAATGGGTAAACAATTATCTTAATTACTTAATAATTACTTAAACAGATCTAATGCAATCCCAACATCGAATACATAGACCCTAAACAAGGATACATAACTCCATGTAAACAAATAATTGGCAAAAATAAGATGTCAGTAGTGTTCCTTCGGTACCGGAAACAAAACAGAGAGTATAAGGCGCGAGTTTTAATTGAAAAACATTACGTATTTATAGTATTATAAAAATTATTTCCAGCCAAAGTATTTTTCCAATAAAATATTTTTTTAAATAAATGATAAGTAATTTCAATTTTTCAATAAGGATTTAGTTGAAGTTGAAGTGATAGTATAAAATTCACAAAATAATTACATAAAAATAAAAAAAAAAACATCAAATAATTAAATAGTAACCTGTAATGTTGGAATTGTAAAAATGAAAGAAATTATTGAATCAGATATTAAATTAAACTTTTATTTATTAATAATAATGCTGAAAATTAATTTTTAATATAATGTCATACAATTTAATTAATTTTGAAATATTTATACTAGCTTTTGGTACTTTAAAAGTTCTGGTTTTTTAAACACAATTGATCCCGTTGCTTATTGTCACAAGCACTACCACTTTTACAATTGTCTACTGCTCATACTTTTCCCCATTTTAAATGTTTTTTAAACAGTTT
Organism: Nineta flava; assembly: GCA_963920215.1. Classification (NCBI taxonomy): domain Eukaryota; kingdom Metazoa; phylum Arthropoda; class Insecta; order Neuroptera; family Chrysopidae; genus Nineta; species Nineta flava. The sequence continues at coordinate 94,902,362 of OY986042.1, forward strand.
TTTATTTAATAAATTTTTTTAACCAAATTGTGTACTTCAAAATGATCACTTCAAAATAAAATTAGTTACTTGGCATACTTCACTTCTATTTATTATACTATATTCACTTTGGTAAGGATGAGTATCTATCAAAAAATAGCGACCCTAGCGGCATAAAAAGTAAATATAACTTCTCCTATTTCGTTGCCATATTTTGTCAATTTTCCCGTATGAGTTATATTTCCTTTATATAGCCTCCATGATCGAATACATAATCTTTATTATATTATATTGGACATATATAGCTGTATATAGAGGTTACGAAACGTATGATATATTTCAAAAATTATTTAATGTGATTATAATTTGAATATTTTAAAAAAGAAATTACCTATGTGTAGCTATGTTTAACAGTTTGAACACATCAATTTAACATTTACTTGAAATGTTAAGTGTCCGGCATTCATTGAAACAAAATATAAGGCTTTCGGATATTGAAGTAGTTTGGCGGTTAGGCGACAAATTCAAATTAAAATTGGTCTCACATCTTCCTTGAATCATACTGTTTAAAATAGGATGTGTTGCCAAAGTATAGTGGTGGGTTAAATTTGGATTCATCGATATCATCCGTGTTCTAACGGTAGTGTTTCACGAGGCACGAGGCGAGGCGAGGTTTTGGTATCACCCCGCCTCGCCTCGCTTTTTTAAATATCAACCTCGCCTCGCCTCGCCTCGGCCGAGGCAGAATGTTCGCTAGCCTCGCCTCGCCTCGGTTGGGTCATCTATCAACTTCGCCTCGCCTCGGCCGAGGCGAGGCGAGGGAAAATTTTTACTAACTTTGACTTATTTTGCATGAATGTACATAATATGGTAAAAAAAACTTATATATATATAAATTTTAGAGACGATGACTTTCGACATCTACTAGGTAGGATCGCTGGGCATTTGAAAAATATTTCCCAAATAATCTATCTATTATTACTTTTTGTAAATTTGCCTCGGCCGAGGCGAGGTTTTTGGGAAAATATACCTCGCCTCGCCTCGGTTAGTAAAGAGGATTCAAATTTTGAACCTCGCCTCATGCCTCGTAACCGAGGGCCGAGGCGAGGCGAGGTTACCTCGTAGCCTCGGTAAAACACTATCTAACGGTAACACCTGAGCTAGAAATCCAGAGGTATAGTGTTCGATACCTGGTGGATGAGTTCACTTTTACATATTCATATTAATTAAAGTATAGGATTGTTTTTTCCAAATATCTCACAAATAATAAAATACAAAAGTAAAAAAATATTCAAGTAAATTAAGTTTAGAATAAAAATGGTGTCTAACACTTGTTTTTGCAAAAGTCACTAGTTGCGGACATTACGAAGGTGTGTTAATTTTTATAAAATATATCGAAATCGGTAATAATATTGCTTTTCTCACATGTATTTCGAAAAGAAAGCAAGATATCATGTTCAAATTTGAGTTTATTGTTGGGTTGAATAGTTATAGTTTGCATGGATAATAGGGCTCTTCAGAAGGTTAAGGTTAAGGTTGTCTCATGCCACCCTGATTCATCCCATCTTACAAAGTTGTTTTTATTTTTAAAAATACTAACAATTTTTCACATTTTCTCGAAAACTGAATTGATTTGTCATAAAACTACTATCATACCTATATTTTACAATATATTCGACTAGCCGTGTGACCGATAGGATTTCCTATCGGCAACATCTCAGGAACCATCCGATTTTACTCAAATGTAAAAAGCCTTAATACCAACTTCCACGTTTCTAACTTAAAAAATGACACGCACTTCTCATCCAAACTTCCGTCCCTTATTTTTACTCTCTCAAGAGACGAAGTTCCTAAATTGTTGATACCACTGATTCTTATTTATAAACAGAAACCTAAACACAAACGTCCACGTTTCTAACTTCAAAAATGACGGACGTACAAAACAGCCTTCGTCCATTATTTTAACCCCTTAGGGGATGAAGCGCTGATATAATTGATTTTTATTTAAAAAACAGAAGCCTAAACACCAATTTCCATATTTCTAACTTAAAAAATGACAAACTTCCATCCTCTATTTAACCATTTTACGGAATGAATCTTCAAAAATTCTAGTGCTCACCCACGTTATATAAGGAACTCTTGTACAAAATTTCATGCTTCTAGACCCACCAGTTTAGGCTGTGCGTTCTATGTCAGTTTGTAGATTTTTATTGAGTAGATATTAATTAAAATTACAATGAAATTATTATAAATTACACAAATTATGCTCAGGTAACAAAAAAAATTCCAGTTAAGGACGTTCATTTGCTTCACTAAAGTCAAATGAGTACTATCTTTAATAAAATTTATTTAGGATTTTAAAAAAGTTGTAAAGTATGTCAATAATCTTACAACGATTTATAACCTTTTTTATTTGTAATAAATATTTTAAAAGTATTTATTGGAAAATACCAGAAAATTGTAAATTAGAAATTAATTTGACTTAATGTGACAGATATAACAGTAAACTATGTTTTATATTTGTGTGTATGTGTATATTATTTTAGTGTGTGTGGTCGCCAGTTTGCAAAATATGGTGGCAAAAACAAACCTAAAAAAAAAAAGTTTTAATTTTATTATATAATTAATTCAATTGTTCGTCAACACCATTTTTTTAATGCAATTATATAAACTGCATACATCAAAGAATATTTATAAACATTATTCATGATGGTGTCTACTTTAATAATATAGTTATTCTAATTTTAAGTACAAAAAAATTCTGTTCTCCATAAGACGCTGTGTTAAAAGTATGATTTTTAATCGGTAATAACTCTTTGAAATGATCGATGACAGGTGTTAAATTTTTGAGGGAGGATAACTACTGAATTGAGCTACTCAATTCACTAAAAAAAAATTTTTATCTACTATCAAGCTTCATGGATGAACTTCCTTAACTTAATACAAAAATTACATTACAAATAAAAATATTGCTTTCAAAATTCTCTGAAAAAAAAATTGTTTCATAAACTATTGGGTCAACTCATTAATGCAATATCACGATTTGAGAACAGAATCATTAACTGTTTTTTTTTTGTCAAGAGTTTTCTGTTGAGATTTTGAAATATGTTAAATTTATTTAAAAAAATTTTATTTGTAACTTGTGAATATTTATTATAATTATTATTTTTCATAACGTTAGCGTTTTATTTAAAATTTTATCATAAAACAAATAAAAGTATGAAGTAATTAGTGTCTATTGTATCTAATTATATTTACATTACATCTCTATGTATGTCTGTGTAATATAATTCAATGTTATCACTGCACATGATATGTGTAGTCCAGACTGAATTATAATTTTACTAATAATACAGCAAAAAAAAAAACTGTCATAAAAGTATTGTTGAAAAATGCAAAAATCTAAAGAGGCTACAAAAATTGCAGCCGCTTGAAAGTCTGAGGGGAGGGGGATTTATTAATGAAATATACATTTAAAAAATATTAGATTATCAAATGATAATTAATGAAAACCTAATACCTAGATATATTGTAAAGGATGGCCTGGACGGGGTAAACTTCGACCTAAGGGTCCATTGTGATGCCTAGGGATGTGAGGATGTGAGTGAAGTGGAAGGAATTTTTTAGACTTAATACCTAGATCAGTTTTTGGAGTCGTCATCAGTATAAATTAGCTAGTCGTAATTTACTCTCTGACAATTAGAAATAGGTAGAAAATCGAAATCAATAGACCAAAAAATTAAAATAAATTAAAATAAAATAAACATTATTGAAATTACTCTTGTTAAAATTACTTTCATTCAATTTACTCTTGCTAACATAACTCTTATTAAAATTACTCTTATATTGTCACCAAGTTAACAACGAATAACATATCCTGAGACAAGTGATATTAACTAGAGTAAATCGAATGAAAGCAATTTTAATAAGAGTAATTTCAATAAAATTTGTTATATTTTAATTTATTTTGTTTAATTTTTTATTTATTTTTATTTTTATTTTTGTCTATTGATTTCGATTTTCTATCTATTTGTAATTGTCAAAGACTAAATTTCGACTAGCTAATTTATACTGATGATGACTACTTTGCAATTGAAATACGTATTTATATTACAAAGAATGATCTAAGTATTGGGGCGAATTTGAAACCATTTTTCCACCCCCCCCCCGTCTCGAAAAAGGCCACTCTGCCATATATATATGATATGAGAGAAAATGCTCCCTATCGACTCAGGAGCTTATTTACAACACGGCAGAAATTTAGGGTTCATGGATTTTTTGACGCCATATCCTAGACTAGCAGGGCATAATTATTATTGTCAAACATTGTAGCTTGTATATATGAATTGTACTTAGGGGTACTGATTTTGAAACCCTACACTGCGTGTTGTCCAACGTGAATTTCGCCAAGTAAAATTTATGTTATTAAGGTCCACAAAAGTAACTCTCATTTTTCTAAATTTTATAGTTGATTTGTGCCTTAGTCATTCGATTTTGTGGAAAAATGAATAAGGCAAAAGTGATTATAAAATTTAAAAAAAGGGGCGATACTTTACAAAGTAATGTACACGATAGTTTTATTAATAACCGTATTTTTTAAACTATTCTGACTGGACTAGTATGTTTACACACCAGATATGTTGTAAAATACAATTATTTGTATAAAATAATTACATCTAAGTGATAAAGTCATTGCTGTAATGGCTTATAAGAATTTTTAATAGACGATGTTGTAAGTTTGCAATAAAATTAAGTTATATATTCTAAACGAATATTGTTAAAAATTTGTTCATATAACTGAGAGTCTTTGCTAGGAACACAGGACAGCAATCTCAACAAAAAATATCAAACCTTTATTAAAGAGAAGACAATCAAATTATCAAGTTTGATGACGTCATAAAATCTAACTAATTAATTTCAAATATAATATAATTGATTTATATCGATTATTATTATTATTATCAATAAAATAGATTTTTATCTATATTTAATAAATAATAAATATAATATAATATATTTTCAAACATTTGAACAGATCAATGCTCTTTTTTACACCATTCAATTTAAATTATAAATAATAATAATAATAATTTTTAAATGAATTTATTATTTGCGGCCGCGTGCTAATATCTGTTAAAAATATTTAGCTGTTAGCGTCTCTCATGTGCTAAAAATTATAACATTTAATATTAATTAATTTATTGCAATCATACTTACAACTTAACAATTTAATTTATTCGACAGTTGTTGATCAGTTAACAAAAGCATCTTGTTAGGGTTCCGTAGTCAAATTATCGAACCTTTATCTATCTGCTTATATGTTATTGCCATCTACTAAGAGCTATTAGTAATTTGGGACTGACAATATTATTGGTTTTGTTCTTTATGGCTATGCTATCTGGTGGCAATAAATAGAAACATAGTAGTCAGGCTCAACTGTGATAGTTACATATGTCTTAACAGTGTTTATTAATTAACGAAACTCATCTGTTTTTATGAAAAATATAACTAAAGTTTAAATATAGCCTGTCTAAAGCTGCGATTTTGGAATATGACGTCATGAGTAACTTAACCAATAGATATTTGTAACTGATACTGTAGTTACAAAAGAGGATGAATGAGGATGAATTAAGAGATTTCTATGAAATTTTTTCCAAAAAAGGTCCCCATTATGAAATATTTAAAATAGCGTTTCTTATACTCTCTGCTCTAACTTCTGAATCACTACTCTGGTTTAAAAAAAAAGTTATTATTTTATGGGGAAGGATTTAGTCAACTTAAAGTATTGCTCTATCACTTACCGTTTGTGAAAAATACTTTTAAAATGAAGAGTGGATGAGGTATATGGGTTCTCGAACTAACACACACACTTAAAAACTTGAGATTATTACCGATTTCGGATAATTAACGAGTCCTGTATCTCCAAAATGTCATTGACAATGTTTGTGATAAATCTTATAGTTTCTGAGATATTTGGTGAAAACTGTTTTACCTCTTCTGTCAATCCCATATTCTGATCTCCTGTAAGACCTTTCACTTTGGCAATATATCTTATTTTAAAGAGTCACAAATCATTTATCGCTTAGGCCGTATATAATTCATGGTTTGGTTTCTTATAAGGTTTTCTGTGTTGGCATGACTACAGAACCCATCCTCCTGCACAACTCGACATACACTTGACCAGTTTTTATTTATATTATTTAATAAGATAGGATGTATGTTATTTTATTTAACAAATATAATCTCTTTTTTATTATAACCTTTAATTATATAAATAATATAATGTTTAAAAATATAAATAATGATATAATTAAATATATATATATAATAGATTTAAAGTGAGTACGATGGATATCGATTGTAGATGAAGTATACCATAACAACGCATGTTAATACTCATTATCATAACATTAAAATCGTTAATACTTTTGTAAATGATCTCAAAGAGTTTTCACAGGAATTTCGGACGGAGTTATATAACAGAACTAAATTATTATGTATTGAACGTTTCGTCAATTATATTTTGATTTGATCAGCAAAACTGTACAAAATTATAACAAAACATTACATTAAAAATTAATTAGAATATTTATAATCACAATGTCAATTAATGTAAAATAAAATAAATATAAATAATATAATTTTGAACAGTTTTGCTGATGAAGTCAAAATATAATTGACGAAACGTTCAATAAATAATAATTTAGTTCTGATATATAACTCCGTCCAAATTCCTGTGAAAACTGTTTGTGATCATTTTATACTATGGACATGATTGAACAACAACTTTTGTAAATGTTACAAGTTAAGTAAAAATGATCAGTAAACAAATTGAGGTAAAATTACTTTTCTATATAACTTTCCAACTTATATAAAATTTTGCACACTTTACCAATATTACGATAAAGATTCCAAAACTTACTTTGCCTCTTACTCTAAACACTCCTTCCTTGTGGTCAATATTTTGCGAACTCTCTGTGCATGATATTGCGATAAAATAATTTGAATATAAAAAATCGATTGAGTGTTCAATGTATTTCAAAGTGGATCGCATCAGACCACATATTATGAATATAAATTAAATGCATTGTTTATATTCTTTTCAAAAAAAAAACCAAACATTGATTCGTGATCAATTGTTTATCAAGATAAAACAAAAAATTGATCTAACAAAGTTCACAAATCATTTATAATAAAAGTACTCTAGTTTTGCTCGAGATAATTAAAAACAAATGTTTATACAAATTATTAGTTTCTCATTTGCCGAAATGAAATATAGAGCATCGAAATGTGTATAATGTTCATGCCAGTTTTAAAACCCTATCTTATTTTAATATACAGGGTATCCCGTACACAACTGAAGGTATGGATAGAAAATTGAATTCTGAGACAAAACGCCCTTTACCATTGTTTAATCAGCCTAAAATAAGTAACTGTAATAATTATCTGATTTCTTTGATTTAAATTAAATTAATATTTTTCTGTTTTTTTTTCTTCCCATTACTTTTCTTTATAAAATAAATTATATCTGATAATAACTTTTTTTCAAATTTTTGATTTTGATTAAAAAAAAAAACTTTAAGAACTTTTGTTAAAGGAAAAAAAATTAATCAAAACTCGATATTGTCTTTTTAACACAACAACTTTTATCCGAAGCATTTAAATCAATAAGGCACAAATCAATTATAAAATTTTAAAACCTAACATCAATTTTTGACGCCTTTTGTTATATTATTCTTTAATACCTTATTAAATTTTTTATCAAATATAATATTTTTAGGTAACGAATAGCTATGTTAATAAAAAAATCTATTTTATATAAACGTTTAAAATTTTTTCTAATGAGCTAAAAACCGTAGAGAATCATGACATTTTTATTAAGAAATATGATACCGTCTCCATGTGCATAGTTGGCTAAACAACGATGTCTCCACAGTTAAATGACAATCGTTATTAAAAGTATGAGAACATTTAGAGAAAAAATCTTTTTTATTTAAATATTATATGAAATTTGAATCTAAAAAATTTTGCAAAATAAAAAACGTGCTTATTCGAAAAGAAATAAAAGACTTATAAATGAATTCTTACATAATTTATTTATGATAATTATCAGGAATTAATTGCAAGGTATGAAACTTCTTTTGCATGAATTATTAAAGATGTATTTATATATGCAATTTTTCGATATATGATATAAATACTTATCAAACTGTTCATTTTTCATCAAACTGTCCGTTTATCCGCCCGTCTGCTCGTACCTCCGTAAACTCTATTTTCAGGAAAGTGACATTAACGAAATTATATTTCAAATTTGCCCCTATTCCTAGAACATTTGTTTGTATTTTATAAATACGTATTTCGACTACAATGTAGTCATCATCAGTATGAATTAGCTAATCGTAACTATCTCTGGGATATGGATTCAGAGATATGTTGCTTGTTGCTAATTTGGTGCCTGTGTCACAATGATATTAAAAAATTATGTTCTTTTATACGATTTGGCTGAGGGTGACTTGAGGATTATTTAAGTTGCCTGACTACTGGATTAGGTATGTGGAAAGCCCCACCTATTTATTGGCGGTATTCTTTGGTGACTATGCGGCGTTTTGTTTTGTCACTAAAGTGAGTGTACCTACTTTAACCTTGACATTCAAGTATTGGATTTTTATTTTTATTTATGAAAATGGTTTAATTTTATTAAATCAGAATTTGGAATTGGGCCATTGTCTAAATTCATTATCTGTTTTCTCAATTTGTATATGTAGATGCTTTCTTTAACGAAATTTATGATAGATATGGCCATGCACGGGCTTAGAAACCTAGGGTCCCTAGGCATTTGGCATTTGGGGTCCCCTCTCTCGAAGCCATTTTGGAAATTTAGCGAATTTAATGCACTAGTACAGAATATATAATTTTTAATCGACTTTAATTACTTTAATAAACAAACATCAAAATAATGCAGTCTATGTCACTATAGTTACGTTATTCTATAAAATTTATAGAATTATACGGCGAACTTTCTTCTGTGCAAAATAACGAATGACGTCATCATAGTCAATTGACTGCATTATTTCTGACTCTATGTACATTACAGAGAGTGGATTTAGCCTGTTCTCTTCTATGGTAGATCTTAAGTAATTCTTTACTCTCTTAAGCGCTGAAAACTACCGTACGGTGTACACAACAGTATTTGAATAGCTTTAGTGACTAGCACTATAACTTCATCATTCGACGACAAATGAGCTCGCAGGTGCAGGCTCTCGTTTTACTAGCTCGAATACTAACTATGAAATAGCTCGAATAATACCGTTTCAAGACTTTTAAGTTAATATTTTCGATAAAGCTTTTTGATAAGGCAACCCAGGCTTTTGATCTTGTTCCCCCACTGGGGCCCCTAGGCCGGAGCCTTGTAGTCCTAGGCGGAAATCTGGCGTTGGATATTGCGATGAAAATTTGAATTTTTTTTGTCAGTAATCCCTAGGGGGTACTACAATCCTCCACAGTTCCACCTCCGAGCCAATTTCCCAAGTCGTGTTTTCCCCTTTTCAGTTGTTGTTTTTACTTATTTCAATAGAACTTTGAAATTTTACACTACGTGATGTAAAATTTAAATTGGGTTATTTCTTAAACGATGTGAAATAGCTGGAGCTTAAGGTTTTGAAATATCAAAATTAATAATAATTAACAATAAAGTAACGCCTGTTAAACATTACTGTTAATATTTGTACACATATCGAGAAAAATTAGGGCTCGTGCGCATTGACTAATGGTAAATTGGTTTCTTTCAAGAATATGAAAGGTTATTCATAGATAGTATATACCAAAAGAGGTTATTACTATTATTAAAAGGGAATGCGATCAATAATTCAAACAATATAGCGTTGCTATGTTATATACTTGACCTATGATGATCTGAAAAATAATAAAGGTCATTCTAATTTTACTAAAATGTCAACATACACTTTATATTTATACAAGATGAATTTCCGCTTTATCATTATACGAAGTCCGTCACGACCGTATAGAATAATAAAAAACCTAGTCGGAAAATCAGTTGAAAAATCAATGGTATTCTTTTTTATACCCAGTATATATAAATATACAAGGTATATTAAGTTTGATTACGACTTTGTAACGCTTAAAAATATTGATCGTAGGCATGAATGTTTGGCATATGTGTTCATAAAATGGCCTAATTTGACCATTTCCGCGTGAAAAATAAGAGATAGCGAGCTAAAATTTGTGTGTGTGTTCTTGAGCAAATAAGTAAGGTCAAGTTCGTAAATGGGCAAAATCGTACCATGTTTGGGAAAAAAGGGTAAAACTGCCTATCTTTGAAACCGTAAGAGATACAACAAAAATTTAATCACAAAAAATATTCTTTTTAAAATAAACATTTGTTTGAAAAGTTTTTCAATATGCTCAAAAGTTCCTCGGAAAGCAAAACCTATGCCCATCTTTAAAACCATAACAGGTTTTTTTTTAAATTGTGGGACAATTCAAAAATTGTTAACAATTCGAACATTTATATACAACTCAATATATACTGGGTATTCAAACAGTTAATTTAATCGAAATGTTCTACAGAGTTTGTGCCGACAAATTTTGAAGTCAATCAGACGTAGGCCGTTTTTGCATCGTAGAAACAGGTGGGTAAATAGTAACCAAAGACCCAACAATGGTTCCATATACTTCGAGCCCAAAAATATATTCACTAATGAAATGAGTTTTTGTTGACTTTAAGTTGAAACATGTTCAAAAACGTTCGCATATTAAAAAATGGTCACCGTTAGAGTTGGGCAGTACTTTAAGTAAAGTAATTATTAAAAGTACTTAAAGTACTTTTGTAATAATATAACTATTATATCATTTCCTAATATAGATTGGATTTAAATTATATTCTTTTGTCCTACTTCCACAATCATCATCTTACAACTTCTAACAAAAGCTCACAAAATGTTAAAAGGTATTATATATTGATAAACATGGCCTGGCCTTGATAAATTTTACTAAATCTGATTCTAATGTATATAATGGATTTAACGGCAGTCTTTCAAACTCTAATTTTAACGGAATAAGTGACGCTGGTTTTGTTCTATCATGATAAAATGTAGAATCATTGGTTTTAGATACAATATATAATTTTTCTATTGTAGTTATTCAGTACTATATCATTTTATTAAAATTATAATAGTAGTGTTGACCTTATTTAATATTATTTTAGTAAATTATTTAAAATGAAGTATAACTTCTTACGTGCGTACATAAGTAAATACACACACACATTTCTTTTTTTCATGAGACTTCAAAGTACTTATCGTTTGTACTTGTGGATTGTTTTTGAAATGTACCTGACTAAAATATTTTTTTCTTGATACTTTATTAGTTTGTATAATAAATTTCAAATTTTTTGCCCCAATTCCTAGGACCATAATTTGTATTTTATAAATAAGTATTTCGACTACAAGGTACTCATAATCAGTTTGAATTAGCTAATCGTAACTATCTCTGGGATATAGAGTCAGAGATATGTTGCTCGTTGCTAATTTGGTGCGTGTCTTTTATATGGTCTGACTAAGGTAGTACCTGAAGGATTATTTGAGTTTAATGGCCAATTAAGGGATTAAGCGGTGTTGTTATTGTCAATAAGGTGAGGGTGTTGATCAAAGCTAACCTTGACATTCAGGTATTAAATTTTGAGTAAGGTTTCATTTTATTAAATCAGAATTTGGAATTGGGCCATTGTCTAAATTCATTATATATTTTCTTAATTTGTGTATGTAGATACTTTCGTATGCATCTAATTTTGTGATGTTTTGTGGCACGCACTAAATTAGCAACGAGCATAAGAGGAATTGGGGCAAAAAATTTGAAATTTAGTTTAAACAAACTTAAATCATATAAATACAAACCCTAAATATGTTTGTATACGATAAATTCATACATGTACTTCTGTGAAAATGTTTCAAATAAAAGTTATTAGTACATTTTTAATGAACAACTGTTATTCGAAGCATTTTTTTCGAAAACCGGCTGAAGGTACAAATTAATTATAAAATGGCCATAAAACAGTAGGTACATTTCCGGTAATTTTTCCCAGCTCTATTCGCCGCACTCAAGCACTGCATATACACAAACTAATCATATGTTGAAATGTAAATCATATTATCTAATAATTAAAATTCGTTATCAGCAGCGGTTTCTTGTATTTGAACAATCGAATTATTTTAGAAATTTTATGTTACCTGTCTACATATATTTAAACATTGGTCTATTTATTATTCTGTATCTATCAGAGTCCACTCAATATCAGAGTTAGATATATGTTTCAGATTAATTTAACAAGCTTTTGTGTGACATGCGACTTAAAAATCAAATCTTGATTAAAATGTCAAACGTTCCGTTGTTCAATTTATTTGATTGTATTGATAACAAAAAAAAAAGAAAACATAAATAATAAAAAGGAAGTCCCTTTTAATATATTGATTTAATATAATTTATTTACAATAATCGAATTTCTGCATACACTAATCGACATAGAAAATGGAATAATAGTTTATTATATTAAAAGAAAGACTTCAAAAATCGTTATTCTTATAGATCCGTCATACAATGTAATGCCCTTATAAAATACAGATTCCATTGCTTGGGAGTACCTACTGAAGATTACATAGAGATAGGAAAACTTTAGATCCAATCCATATAATTTCCTTCTGAGAGGAAATTGATCTGGATAGAGCCCTCGTAGTGGAGTCATAGACACTTCTTGTCGGTACTTTGATCTTTTTAAAGTCATTTCAAATAACCTTTGTATTATGTTTGAATATATTGACCGATAAAGGACAGGAATTGGATTTAAATATAAATAGCAATTTTAACTAAGTATTGGTATTTAAACTATTATTTTTATATCACTACTTATTTTAATTATTAATAAAATTAAATATTACCTGCCATCTATCGATATTAATGTATTGAAATACAAACTGCCCATAATCTGTATTTTATCAAGGTTATTTAAAATGACTTCAGTAAAATGACTGAGTGGCACTGTTTGTATATGTAGGTACTACACAGGTTAAATCTCCCCAGCGGTCATCAGACACAGAAATATTATCGGCTTCATAAGTGATGTACATTTTTCAAATTTTGATTCGAAACAATTTTTTTGCTATAACAATATTTATAACATTTTTCAAAATCCGAATAGAGTCGGCACGATTCAAGTGTTCTTTTTTCAAAATTTTACAAATTATTTCTTCCGAATCTATTTGGTTTTCAAAAGAAATGTTTCCAATAAAAGCAGTTCGTTATAAAAACACTGACAACTTTTACACTATACATATTTTCGAAAACCAAATGGTTCAACCTAAGTTCAGTTGTTAATTCCCATAATTCCTTTTTTTATTCATCCAATTCTCAAAATGAAATTTTAAGTAATGCGCAGAAGTCTATTGCGCCATTATGTCTCACACGTCACCGATCAAAGTAATTCAAAATAGATTTTTATAGTTAATACTTTTATCCCATGTTCTTAGTCGCTTAGTGTAACGTGTTGTACAATAATCGAACTTTTATAATACTTTTATAAATCAGTAAGTAAATCTACATCTAAAATCATAGAAAAATATGTCCATAATCAATTTATCGATCACTTTATCAAATCTTGAGTTCATAATCTTTTTGTTATTACATTATTCTCTAATAACTTACTAATTAACTTCAAGTTTGTTTATCAACATTTTTTGATTTGGTTGAACGTAATAATGTTAATTTAATTTGCATTAATACCACTAAGTACGTTACGATATTTTTAACTGTCTGTAAAGTACAAAAGAAAACTGAAATTAACTCAGGAAATAAATACAATCAAATGTTATTAAAATAAACCAATCAAATGAATTTTTTATCTCTATATTTACTGATAAGAACGCAGTATGTAATCAAATATGTTCCCTAATGAGCTACCCGGTCTTAAATTTTATACCCGGTATACAGTAAATACCAGGGTATATTAAGTTTATTATACATTATAAATATATAATATTATATTATTATAAATATTTATCGCATTGGTATAAAACGATCTAATTAGTCCATTTCCGCAAATGAGTCTGTCCAAACAAAAATAACTAGCGAGCTGAAATTTTGTATGTGTCTTCTAGTGCTAAAAAGTTAGTTCAAGTTCGTGAATCCTCAAAATCTGACCATGTTTGGCAAAATGGGCAAAACTACTTTGAAACCGTAAGATATAGAACAAAAATTTAAAGACAAAATAGTTATATTAGCTGAAACATGCCAATAATACAAATATAAATTAAATAGTGGAAGAGCAAAACATAGTTTTTGAAAATGGAATTCCACAAAGTAACGCTCTATATATACGATTATCAGCATTATGTACAATTTTTGTTCATAAATTGAAAAGTGTTTCCACAATTTCAACTTAAAAATTTATAATTACTGTAGATTGCAGGAGGATCAGGCAATTATATATATATAAATGTTTATATATATATACATCTGTATAATACAAGTTTTGTTAAATACCCCGTATATACTGAGTTCATTATCAGTGCATTATTTGGTTATTTTCCTTTACATACGCACAGATATATATATATATATATATATATATATATATATATATATATATATATATATATATATATACATCTGCGCGTATGTAAAGGAAAATAACCAATTAATGCATTGATAATGTATATATACATATATATATATACATATATATATATATATATATATATATATATATATATATATATACATTTATATATATATATATATATATATATATATATATACATTTATATATATATCCGTGCGTATGTCAAGGAAAATAACCAATTAATGCACTGATAATGAACTCAGTATATAAGAGGTATTTAACAAAAAAACTCGGTGAGTTGTTACATTTTCATTTGTTTCTATAGTACTTAGGAAACAAACTATCTGTTTAAATGTCGAAATTACTGTATTTTATATTCCTTTATAATTTCCTCATAGTAGCTTTTACAACGATTGAATTAAATTATAAATCAGATTAAAAACTTGTATCAACTTTATAAAATAAAATAAAAAACAATTAATTAAAATAAAATAAAAATTAAAAAATGTTGATATGTATGGTATGTATGTATATATTTACCGTTGTAATTAATTCACGATCAATATTTAAATATTGATTTAAATTCATGATTGGTGGATTTTTTTGTATTGATGTTAAAAACAAATCAATTTCTTGTCTTGTCCGTTTATCCACAACAGATAAATTAATACATAATAAACGATCTTGAAAGAGCATACGTACACGTCTCGATGCATGATATGCTTCATTACATATTGTATATAATATTCCCATACAATAGAATACAATTAATATTAAACCTGATAATTTCTCACTGAAACCTTGATCCAATATCTCAGCTAAACATCCATAACTGGCTGTTATTGTTGTAAATAAAATTACAATGCAATACATACCATACATGTTTGAGTAAGCTTTACCTGTAAAATACAGAAATTATATGAGACGCATTTGAGAATATTTCTAAAGCATTAACTTTAGAACATCTATATTCATCGTCAAAATATTGTTAATTTCTCTAGCAATCTAATCCTTATATCAGTGATTCTCAACATTTTTTGTGCCGCGGCACACTTTTATCGATTTCAAAATTTGACGGCACACAAAGAAAAAGATAAGTTTAAAAGATGTTTACTTACCTACAATACACTGTGTAAAATAGTTTATGATAATAATTTTGAATGTAAAATAAAATAATATGTACTACAAAAACAACAGTACGTTTATTAAGGGATTAATTACAAGTTAATAATAAGACGTTTAATGAGAAATTTGAGCTTGATGGTTTTTGATAATTTCATTTATATTTGGTCGTAAAAATGACAATGCTACTCTTATATCGTCTTCTACAATCTACATTTAACAGTCTCAATCTTTTTTTCGATTTTATGTGGGTAAATACTTTACTATATACATTTCTAAAATTTGGCGGCACAGTGATTGAGAATCACTGGCTTATATGTTAATTTTTGTTTTTAGGGTTGCTTACTATTTATTAAAGTTTTTGATGTGGAACATATATTGCGACCGTTTGTTTCCGTTTGTTACCTAGAAATGGCCTGGCGAAATTTTCTCGCCATGTGATTAACAAGTTGTTCATAGGAGATCTTACATAAAACAAATCGCTTTTAAAAAGTTGCTCACAGATGGCGGTACATATACAGGTTCAAAAACTCATTCATAGGTGGCAATAAATATTTTCTATACAAAATAGTTAATAAAATAATAATAGTTTAAGTAACTGATTGAAAGAATTGAGCCGTCTCAATTTTTACGAAAATATTTAATTTTAAAATTTTTTTTTCTTTGTTCCTTTAATAAACCATTCATATAATAAACCATGCATATTTTCTATACAAAATAGTTTCGGTGTTTCACATCTGCGAGGCGTCGCCGCTTACTTTTTACCGATGGCAAACTTTTTTTTCCTATGTAAGTACGGAACCCTTAGCACAAAAAAATAATATAACCATATGTTTGTTAGTAATGGTACGGTTGGTTTATTTAGTTTTGGCACTCTCTCCTCTTTTTGCGCATAAATAAAAATTGTAATGGGTTAAAATATATATATTATGTTTTAATACGTAAAATAGGGGAACTTTAAAATTGTTAGTAAAAAAGGTGTAAGATACATTTCCATAGTTGTTTAAAGATGGTTGAAAACTAATCATAAATATGGTTATATGTTATATCATTGGTTCATATCATACATAAGTGACACATAACCATGTTAACAGTGAATGGATAGACGCTATTTGTTTACAAAAATAATTAAGATATGTAAGTTTCCATATAGAGGTGTATGAATTTCGATCTCAGGTATTATGAAAAAATTACCAATGTTAAAATATATTACTTAAATGTAAATAATGTCCACGTAGACACATTGTTAGTATACATAACCATACAAGCAACCATAATAATAATGAATGGATAGACCCTAAGTTTACAAAATCAAATTTAAAAATCATTTGTTTGTTTGAGAGTTTAATAATTTTTAACATTCAAAAATCAGATTTGTTTAAAAGTACAGTGTCTTTAAGTACATTGTGTTACATTTATATAAACCTGCAAACCCCAAAAAAAAGCAGTAAGTAAAAGTATGGAAATATTATTAAGTTGTTTATTTAAATGACACGTTTCGATGGGATTTTTCATTAATTTTTTTATCAAAATAATAAAATGGAAATTTTAAATTCTTTGAAACAAGGAATTGTCTAATTTAAAATTATTTGGGCGGGTTTTTTAGAACCTCATTAAAGTCTAATCTTTGAAAAAGAAATTTATATTGTTTTTAAAAATTGTTATCAGTCGTAAAAAAGCATATTGTCAGAGGCCAGTTTTAAATAGTAAAAGTTATCTGTTATTTTCTGCAAGCAATCATACCTAACTGTTGCATCATATGTGACAAATCACCCCATAAATGACGATATTCAGCTAATTGAACACTCGGATCAGGTCCTTCCAATGCAATTTTCAAACTGTTTGCCATTCCACGACATGCTTGACCCATAGCCGTACAATTAATGAACCATAACGAGCATAAACAATTCAATGTAGCAAAAATATGATAAAATGCCAATGTATGCCACCATAATAAATCGGGTTGTAGCAAAAATTCCGCACCCATAATAATAAAACCCAACACCCACGAGAATACACATAGACTGTATGTGATCACAGTCAAACGTGGAAACATTAATGGTTCACCACACAGTCGTAAATAGCGTACTTGAAAATGTGTCCACATATTTTTAAATTTTGCCACTTCTGGACCACCACGCCATGATGCAATTGGTACCAGAAAATGTGGTACTAGTATACTTATAAATATAATATTGTAAATGTATTCGTCAAATCGTTTGCCAGGCTCTAACATGATGTTTAAACGTTCCCTGAATATGATCGTTACGTAAATTGTTTCGAATGTGAATAAGAAGTAAGCATAAATTGTTGCTTTCGATGTCCAGTAAAATGTTGTTCGTCCTAAAAAACAATATTCAAAAACGATTTAGAAATAATCTGCCTCTAAACGAAATAGGTTCTGAAAATAGTAATAATTTTTTCATTTCAAAATAAAAAAAATTCGTTACGCAGGCCGCGTTAACTTTTATTTTCTTAGAATATATAAATTACTCTCAAGCGGCCACAATTATAGTTTAATCAAAAGTAAATGTCGTATCTGATATGATTTTGGTATTTGCAAGGCCAATTTTATTAATAAAATGGCATAGATCAAGAGGATAGGGGCATAGAGAAAGAAGAAAACACAAACTATAAAATATCTCTCTTAGTATTAAAAAATTCGAAAAATATATAAGATTTAAAGTTGTAGAAAATTATATTTGGTACAATTCATTTCCCGGTCATTTTTCTCAAACTTTAATGTGTACAGAGATATTTAGAATTTTAACTTTCAATCTTTAATTGTAAATATTAGTGTAACAGAAAAAATGATAAGAAACAAAATAACAGTAAAATTAAATACGTACAACTTTACTCCTTATTTATTTATTTATTTATTTGATGTGCCCTATAAGGCTAATCAATCCTTACATTGGATCTTAACAAAATAAAATAATTTTACATATTGCAAATTATAAAAAAACACAAAATAAAATATGCTGAATTCTGTACACTTGAAAATAAAATTATAGAATATCCTAAATACCAAAAAAGAAAAAACATAGATAACTGCACCAATTAGTTAATAATAATAGTTAATTGCACAAACATACGGGTGTCAAGCCTACAACACTAAATTTTATACATATGTCAGCCTTCCCGTCAATTTCATCGACCTGCTATTTAATATTTCTTTCAAAAAGCTACCCACTTTCACTACCGCTTGCTCATCTCTAACATTTAAAATATTTTCCAGGCACGTGAAACCTTCTCTTCTCAGTTCGTGTCTCATATTCTCATTAACGCCAGGACAATCAAATATTAGGTGGTATCCGGATTCACCTCCGCCGCACAATGGGCATATTCGTTGATTATTTATTTTATTTTTGTTTTCCCACACATATCTTCCTAATCTAAAATTAGCCAATATTCTTCTAGTGGGTTTCTGTGCTACGGCTAGGTATGGTGCCCCATATTCAAAATGCCCAATTTTATTGAAAACGTCCAGAGAAGGCATATCTTCCATGTTATGAAACATTCTTTCTCTGTACCAATCATTCAATATGTTTTTAATATGAGCTTTTTTGCAATCATAGGAAACATTCTGATCGTTTAATTTACTTGCATCGATTCCAAACTTTCTTACTAACTCTAAGATATTGTCTTCCATCCCATGGTCGAAACAATCCTGCTGAAGCTTTCTTTTGTTTCTTTCCGCCATAACTCTGCAGAAGTAGGTTAGGCATTGTTGTACTATGTACGCATCAACTGATATTTCTCCTACTTCTATCAGTATGGCATCGTTAGGAGCTGCTTTAGCCAAACCCAATACTTCTTTCCACATACTACACACAAATAACTTTACATTTTTTAATATTTCCCCCATTCCCCATACTTGTGCGCCATACGTCAAAACCGGTATTACTAAGGCTTTAATCATTTTCTTAATGACTTCAACAGGAAAATTAGGATGTTTACATAAATTTAACCGAATATTCGCCCAAACACCTCTCGCTTTCCGAATCATATTTTGTTGGTGGATTTTCCAGTTACCATTGTGTGTCACGTATACTCCCAGATATTTATATTCTTTTACACATTCGATCTCTTTTTCACTCATGTTCCATGTTTCATTTTTATGCTTTTTAAACCCGTTACTTATAATAAGCATTTTTGTTTTTTCCACATTTACATTCAGCTTCCAATTGTTACAGTAATCTTCCATTCCATTTAACGCATTTCTCATTCCCCCAATTGAGTTCGACAGTAACACTATATCATCCGCATACATTAGCATTCTGATTTCTTGACTTCCAATGCAAGGGCTAATAGTGTTATACTGGGTCATAAATTTCGGTAAATCATTTATGAATAAAATAAATAGAAGTGCTGATAATTGACAACCTTGTCTTAAGCCTCGGTTCGTTTCAAACGTTTCTGACACTAATGTAGAGTTATATCCAATACAACAAGACGATCCAGCGTATATTGATTTCAGAACATCTGTCATATCCTTTGGCATTCTTAAAATATTTAGTTTATGCCAAAGTTTATTTCTATCAATCATGTCAAATGCCTTACTAAGATCGATGAAACAACAGTACAATTTATTGCGTTTTTTACTTAAGTTCCTTTGTATTAGATATTTTAAAATCAATATATTATCGACTACTTCATAGTTTTGTCGAAATCCAGATTGACAGGCGCTTATTATTCCATTTTCGGTTGCCCATTCTTGTATTCTTAGAGATAATATTTTGGTGTATACTTTACTAATGCTTGGTAATAACGTGATCCCGCGATAGTTATCCATATTATATACGCTTCCTTTACCCTTGTATATGTTACACACCAGCCCTACTGACCATTCAGTCGGAAATTTCTTGTTTTCTTGAAGTTTCTGATACAATCCCGTGATCATGTATAACCAGTTTGTATTCTTACTTGCGCATCAATAAAGTCGTTCAATATTCCGTCAATACCCGGTGATTTTCCCAATTTTAAATTTTGAATTGTACTAAACACTTCCGCCTCCTCTATTTTACTGTTGTCATTATCAATTTGTGTTTCGGTTTGTTCTTCGATAACTTCGTCACTAAGCCCATCTTTGACGCTTTCATAAATTTTTTTATAGTGGTTAACCCAATCTAGTGCTTCTAGTTCCCTTATCCTACCTTTTACTTTTTCCTCTCGGATCAAAAGCCATAACTTTTTGCAATCACCTTGGTTCGATGCCGATTTAATGTCATTGATGTATTTTTCTTCGTAAGTGCATTTTTTATCCTTACACATCTGTCTGTATTTTTTCCGAGTATCGATATAAACTAGTGTTGTGTTATTATTTTTGCTCCGTCGCATTTGCCTCAGATTACTTCTAGTTTCTTTTTTCAGTTCTTGACAATCTTTATCAAACCATTTAGATTTTCGAAGTTTTGTGTGATTACTAGACGATTTTACTTCCATATCACCAGCAACATGTAAAAACCATTTCTGAAGAAGATTTACTGCTGTATCTATATTATTGTTCTTAACACTTTCGTTTATGCCTATCATGTACAGCTGCGACTCGACAGACTCCAGTAGTATTTCCATATTTTGCATACCGTGTTCTGTACACCTAAATCTTCTTCTTTCCCCGAATCTATGTTCCGTACTTATTTTCTTGTAAGGAGATTTAGTTACTTCAAGTGGAAAGTGGTCCGAATCTGATACGTCGCTCACTCTCATGTCAATCCCTTCCTGATACAGTGAGTCAGAAACTATAACGTAGTCGACGACACTACAACCATTTTTATTTGCGAACGTCCATTCACCTTCTTTATCGCTTTTAGTTCTCCCGTTAATGATAATCAGTTGGGTGTTTAGACACATGTCCAGTAATATTTTACCATACTTATTTAAAACCTTGTCTTTACTTAAGCGTCCCGATTTTATGGTATTAACGTTGTTGAGGTATATTAGTTCATCGGTTTCTTCTACTAAAATGTCTTGTACACAGCCTACTCTAGCGTTAAACCACCTAAAATGATTTTCGAATGTGGATATTTGTCCCTCATTTGCCAAATTTCGTTTTCAAATTTAGCGAAAAAACTTTTATTAGTGTAATTTGAGCATTCAGGATGCTGATATACTGCTCCTATTAAAATATGATTATCCCCGTTGGTGAACAGAATCCAGATTACTTCTTCCAATTCGTTCTCTATTCTCTTTATAGAGTTGGCAAACTCCGACCGATAGTAAATGCTTAAACCGCCAGGGTACCTACCCCTATCAGTTGCTCTACACTTGCTTTTACTGAAGCACTCGTATCCGTTTATCGAGTAAATTTTATTATTTGGCACCCACGTTTCGGCTAGTATAAAAATATCGAATGATTCTAAATATTGCACCACTTCGAAGTTCTTTGACTTGACACCCCAACCACCTATGTTCCAGAAAACTAGTTTGAAAGATTTATGAGTACTTATTGGGATAAGTTTTTTTGCTTTCGTAATTCAACCGCACTTTCTTTTCTATCAAACGTAAACTGTGATAACGCATCTCTCGGTTTCTTTACTTCTTGTCGAATTTTTCCCCCCTCTCCTTCTTCCGATGACTGAAGTATCAATCTTTTGTTTGGATTTCTTTCGCCCTTTTTTGCTAATCGTTTCTCTTTTTCTTTAACCCTTAGCTCCAATGGTAGGTCATCATTTAGATAAATATTTGTGCCTCTTAGCTTAGGTTTGTTTTCCATTACTAACTTCTTCTTGCTTAGATCCTTGAAACATACTTTAACCGGTTTAATTCGTGTAGTACTTCTTCCTAGTGTATATATTTCTTCTACGTCCGATTTATTGATTTCAGTTGATAACATAGAATTCATACTGTCTACTACATATTGAACTAGATCTGGCTGTTTGTCGATTTCTCCCATTCCGTGAATAATTATATTTCTTTTATTCATTTCCATATGTAAATGTAAGATAGTGTTATCTCTATGTTTTAGTTTTTCTTCCAGTTCACGATTCTTTTGTTTAATTTCTTTTATTTCGGATTTTAATTCACGCAACTCTTTAGTAATATTATTTTCTGAGCATTCAATTCTTGCCAAGATTGTGTTCAATGTTTCTTGCATGCGTTCCATATTAAAACTAGATACTTTACTGTTCAGAAATTACTTTACTAATTATTTCTATGCAGATATTAAGTTTAACACAAGAGTTCATGCAACAACCTCTTTGGTACAGTCCTATCACTTACACCAGTTTACCACTTAAACATATAAATATAATATATCATCGGTAGGTGACCAAAATTAATAAAGTTATAAGATTATTTATTTTCATATAATGCCTCAGATTAATTCAATTTGACGTAAAAATATGAAAATGCTAATTAAATAAACTTAATGAACGCACTGGATTCGAACTCACTCCAACCAAACAATTTTAATTACAAACTCATTACTTAATCCTCTCGGCCACCTGAGTGTTTGTTTTATTATTCGATATATAGTAATAAAAGCGAAATGTAACTTGAGATTTATTAATTTATTTTTTTAAATATTTGATGACAAGGTTAATGTTTACTTTGCAGCAATGTGGTGAAACGATTATTATTATTATTAATTTTAAATTTTTGCCATACCAAAACTGTATTTCACAAAGCACACACTTTGAAACTAACTTTAGCTATTTTATTTTCACTTCACGAATTTTTTATAATTTCACTCAATCACTTTTAATTAATTAATTTTGACAGACCACATATAGCAACGTCTATCAAGACGCCATTTGCAATGACTCGTCAATACTCGTCAATACTCCTTATTAAGGGAAATCAAATTTTGTGTTTCTATCTCCATCTAAACCTCCTCCCTTTCCCCTTAAAAACATCAATATGTTTTAGTAATAAGGATCACTAATTGTAATAACCCAAGGTTCTTAAGATTACCGTTCTTAAATAATGTTCACAGACGCACACAGAACATGTATGTTATTTATATATGAAGATCCCAAAACGTAAGCATCTAGTGACATCGATTTTCGAGGTCGAACTCGTTTATACGTATACTACGTTGCCGCCTGTTTATATAGAAGTAATATCGTACTTTGACCAGAAGATATCAAACTTCAATTCTAATGTACAATAGTGACGTATTTAACTCTTAATGATGTCATATGTTGAAAGAGATACTACTTTTTTTTTCCTCTATTAGATTTTAATTGCAAATCGATAAATATGTATAGAAATCACAAACGAATATGTTTATATAAATAAATTTTAATTGCAAATTTATATATAAAATATATTATTTTATATATTATATATTAACTGTTCTTCTTACAGTAGTTTCAATCAATCAATGTCATTATTATTATTTTTTATCATTCATTTACAATCACGGTGTACTTTTTTATATAATATTGTAATATAATATAATATAATATAATATAACATAATATAAAATGTTGCATATAAAAGACCGATATTTAAATTTCTATATATTAAACGGTAATTATTTGTAAAATGTATTACTTTTTATGAATATAAGAGAAGTGAATGTTAACCTTGAATACCGTTTTTTTTAACCCTGACTTATATTAAGAATAATTTGCAAGTTTAATTTCATACAAAAAAAAATATGTTTCATACAAAAGAATGTTGCTTTGTTTTAAAATTTCATATATCTAAAACATCTGTACGTATAATTAGTCTGAATGTTATCTAACCTATGAAAAAAATTATTCAAGACTTAGTACGCTCCTATACTCATTGCAGTAAAACCGTCAGGTGCAATGTGATCAAATAACTGGTTTTATACGTAGTCAATGCCTGAGCTTTTAAATTTCGCATCTGCAAATGAGGCGTGATAAACTCAACAAATCGTATAAACAATATGTTTCTTTCATTATTTTTTTATTACGTAAAAGAGTATATCATTCAAGGACGATTCGTTGAGAATTAATCAAGCTTATGGAAAGTAAACCAAGTTGAAGGTAAACCACATGTTTATGGAAATTCAATTAATTGACTCCATCATTGTATCCGGCTTTGTCAGGGTATTTGAAAGGGAAAATCCTTCTTTAAGCAGCTGAAAAAACCTTTTGGATTTTTTCTTGTATGTTACAAGCGTTACACTGTTAACGAAAATTAATAATTATTTTGTTTAACTAGATGACCAACCTTTTCTGTCAGTGTCCAGCTCTTGCTAGAAGAAGGCTGACATACTCGGGTCAGCCATTCTTTGACGACCTATCCTAACTTAAATTAGTCGAATTCAAATCTCTTTTGCTGTTCTGGAACAACTCCCTGTGGGACAGGCTCCCTGTGGGATGTTCTCTTTTTTCAGATTTCGCAATGGGCGTTATGGCCTAAATTTGCCCCTCCCGGGCTGCAGCTGTAACCTAACCTAACATAACCTTTGTTTGACAATTTAAACGAAATCCAATATATTTAGTATAAGATGCCTACTATAAACTTTTGATTAAAAAAAATAACACTAAAATTTAAAGATATGATTCCACAATAAAGGTTACGTAAAAAAAATACATTTAATTAATTATTAATTAAATGTATCTTTCAATGAACCATTTCTTCAACCAAGCAACCAAGCTACCCACAATACACTAAACTACAAAAAAAAAACTGTTTTTAACAATTTTTCGAGTTGAAAATTGTTTAATTCTGATAATTTTTCTTGAATATATACTTTTATTTGTCAGTTTTCTCAGCGATACTTTTCGAGATAGTATAGGAAAATAGTTTCAAAGCGTTTTGTCAAAAAATTTAAAAAAAAATGAACTTTTCATTTTTGAAATGGTACTTCAAATAGCTGTTAATTGCCACCCTTCATAATAATCTTGAAAAAGATTTTTTAGATTTCCCGTTACAACCTATAAAACTCACCACCGCTAAAAAATGCAAATTTTGAACCTCATGGCCGAATTTGTGTAACTGACAGACACAGAAGACACCGAGGTGTTTCCATAATCTAAACTAAAAAACGAATATACTAACGTAATTATATGTTCGTTCATATGTTGATTTTTCAACGGAATCTCATGACGTATCAATGGTTTTCTAGTATTAATCGAAATATATTTACTATTGGCGTTGTATTCTGTCATGCATAGAATACAAAATAATTTATTTGTTTTAATAAATAAATGATCTCAATAAACAGAATGTTATATAAATAAATGGACAGTAATTTGTCAGAATAATAAGTGAACGTAAAAGCTTCCCTCCACTTGGTAGACTGAGAGTCTTTATTATGTTTAATTAAAGTAAACTTTTGTTATGTGATTTTTTTGTGAATTAAAAACACTGTGAATTTGAATCAATATAGGCCGATATAAACTGATGAACCAAAAAGAATGAACTACTCATTGTCTAAATTATAAGATCGTAAAATTTAAAAAGGTTTGTGAAAGAAAATAGCATATAGCAAATAAAATTCAAAAGAGTTCTATAATAATATGGACTCTAATTTAATTGGTTTAAATCACTTAAAATACGGTCGTGGGGTTCTTGGTTCCAGCGGGTATAGGGTTGGGGACTCCTGGCTTAAACTACGAACGATAACCACCGAAATTCATTATTGAAAAACGAAAAGCGATAGAACAATTAAAATTCATAATTTACTTTTGTATTACTAAATATAACATAGTAATCAATTTTTTATTGCAATTGAAGGCGTAAAAGTAATCTTTTTCCCAATTTTTACTAAAACGTCAAATTTTTTCTTTTAACGTAACTCATCCGATTTGTCCTTTTCCAGGCATCTTGGTGGAAGTCGGTGTTAATTAAATAACCTGGAAATTCTTTCAGGCCATAAGCTAAATAATGAATCCTCTGTTGACATAAAAATTTCAAGGTGATAACTTTTTCCAATCGTTGGTTAATTTCATTTAAATCCCGAAAAATAGTTTTGTTAAACATTTTATGAATTTATTTTACATACTTTTGATCATCATAGATACCAAAATTGTTTATTACGATTTTAAATTATGTATAAACAATCGAAAGTTTCCACCAAGAAGCGGGAGCCTGATTATTATGTGAACCTTCCACAAAACTACTATATACAGATTTTATCGATTTATAGAAGTTTTCGTCTGTATATAGAGATTAAGAATCGATTTGTCTAGAATAATTTTTCGACATACCTGGTGATGTACGCATTATTGGCATAACACCCATAATTTGAAATAATACCAATAATGATTTAGTTGTTTTATAAAATTGATCATATTTTAATAATGTTTCCTCGTCAACACTGACTTTACGTGCCCGCTTCTCTGCTAATCCAGAATTAATTGATGTCTCTGAGAAAATTGATTGTTTTCTTGACATTCTTTTAACATATAGAACTTTTTTTAGGATGATATTATTAAAGAGTTAAAAATGTAATAAATGAAAATAATTTGTTTTCTAACGGCGTAGTGTGTGACATTTTAAAGTGTTTACTTGTTATGGTAAGTTCATCGAATATTTATTACATACGTATAGGGAACATGCAATGAAAACAGTCAAACCTCTCTATAAGTTATTTTAACCTTGATCTTAAAAGCAAAAAAAATTATAAATCAATTATTAGAGAAATATTTATAAAACTGATCGGTATAAACTAAAAGTTTGATATTTATGTAGTCGGTTGAGGTAGTACATCAATTTCACACTTTACGGAACATCAATTTCACGTCAAATTGTTATTTAATGCAATATGCTTGGCGGAGTCCACTTATACCGGCAACGTCAACTACCATACAAATTACATTGAACAATAATTTGACGTGACGTTATTGGTCCGTAAAGTGTGAATCGATTTTATTATTTATTGCTGTTCGTCCACGAAGGGCCTTACATTATCCCATAGGCAATGTGGTGTATTTTTAAATGTTATGGTTATAGATATCTCTTATAGAATTCGATTATGCATTGTAATGAACTATCATTTGGATAAAAATGGCTAAAGATATCGTAATAACAACTACATTAACAGAAAGACCACAAAATTAGTAGATTTCAAAAATTAATTAAATCGAATGGAAATTCGCCTAGATATTTAAAAAGTTGACTTTTGAGCTTTACGCCGTCACAAAAATCCAATACTAAATAAATTTGTCCAACTTGCATGTAATGACAGTAAATTTGGGTCATTTTTTTGTATGTAAGGAATTTTAAACGATGTTTGGTTTTTAAGATAGAATCATTGGCCACCGTCCAACAAAATGGCAAAAAATATCGGTATAGCAATTATACTTGAAATATACTACTTATTTGAAATCTTTCATAATATCGCTTTAGATAAATCTACCATAGATAGATTGTAGAGGCTGCCCTGGACGGGCTACACTTCGACCATAAGGTCTATTGTGATGCCTAAGGATGTGAGGATGTGAGTGGACTGGAAGGAATTTTTGTGTATTGACTAGGAATTGGTAGGATATGCGGCTGCAGCCGACTATGATACGTACTATGCCGCTATTCTTCTGAAGTTCGACCATAACTCAAATCTTTTTCACTTCTCAATCAATTATCGAAGTTTGACTGTATTGTATTGTAGTTTACTTAATGTTATAATTGTTTATTTAAAAATATTTGTTTTGTAAAAACATATTCAATGTTCCAGAAAAGTTTGTGTTTTACATACAGAATGACTTGGGAATTGCCTCATTTTTATTCGGATTGTACTCTCAGTAATTTACTCAGTATTTTAAACACAAGGCCGGTAAGAGAAGTATAAACCGTTAAATTATCTTCATTTGCGTGTCCGATAATTATGTTCTGCAAGTTGTCTTTTTTCTAACAAGAAGATTTATAACGGTTCCAGTACGACCAGTATGGACATGGACATTGCAGATTGACGTTGGAATGGCGAATATATGTGTTTTTATTTATTATCAATGATCAGTTGGATTTTATAAATACGTATTTCGTCTACAAAATAGTAATCATCAGCATGCATTAACTCGAAGTAATTATTCTCCCGGGAAGATAAGTTACTCGTTGCTATTTTGATACGTGTCTCAAAATTTATTAAGTATAAATAATTGATCTAGGATTCGGGATTTTAAAATTTAAGAGATATTGTGTTCACCAACTGATTAGAAAAACCGCCAACCGTTGCAAGTAATTTCAAAAATAGAAACTACACTTTAAAATTACAATTTGTATACATAATTGCAGACTCTAAAGATGAGAAAGACAATAGTCCCAAGTTTTTACACGTCAACTCATTGTCGAACACAGTTCAAAAAATCGTTATATTCCCGGGAGTCACCTTGTATTTATAAAACTTAGACAAATGTGAGATTAATGTGTAGGATTTTGTTTATGGATTGTTTCACGTTTTTATTTCGTGATTCATGACTTCGCTGTTCTATACACCACACAACCGAATTTGATTAGTGGGTTGACAGGAATAAAACATACCTACTAAAGAATACCTGTTTTTTTATTTAGACATTTAAACTACATTTATGTTAAAAGTGTGTCTATAAAAAGTGATGCTTTATAATTAATACAACTGAATTTTATTTTTGTAAGGCAGTACAATCACAATACCAGGAGAGGATGATTTCGTGCGCGAGATAAAGAGTGTGTTTTTCGGACCACTCACATACATTGCTAGAGTGTATTTTTTGAGTACAAATTATATTTTACGTACATTTTTTCTCCAAACTTTGGTGACCCCGTTTTTTGATATCTGCACACAAACTACAACAGATTATGTTTATACAGGTTGTATTCGACCCGTAAAGTCGGTGATCAGTTCATTGGTCCTTAACGTTTTGATACTAAAAATATCTTTTTTGATCGGTGTTTTTGTGAGCATGATATATCGAGAAAATTTTGCGTCAAAAGAAGTTCCTTCTGACTTTGTTTCGAAAAGTTATTTTGGGCACGTTTTGTTTCGATTTTCATTATTTTTTTCAATGGGTTTATCTAAAAAGATCGACAAAGTTGCCGAGTTATTTTAACCAAAAAGCACAATACTGCCATTAAAAAATAATCAAATTTACAATTTTTGATATATAGAAGTTATTTGATTGTAAATTCAAAACTGATGAAGTCCATTTATTAAAAACTATAGACCGCAAGTTAAACCCCGACAGAGTTTTGAATGGGATTAAACTTTTCTGGCGATAACTTAATGACAAATCTTAAATTTGTAGAAAAATAATTGATGCCCGGGGGTGAAAACATTATTACTAATTCTGGCACTGGTTCTTCTTGTAAAATCAACTTCACATGTATTATTTTCAAAAATTTATAATTGATTTGTGCCTTATTTATTCACTTTTCGAAAAAAGGCTTCGAAAAAAAGTTGTTCATTATAAATATAGTAAAACAACATTTATTAGAAACATTTTCTCGAAAATCGAATGAAAAGGCACAAATCAATTATAAAATTTAAAAAAACGAGCACTACTTTTCTGGCACACAAAAGTAGCGCACATTTTTCGAAAGTTTATAATTGATTTGTGCCTTATTCATTCGGTTTTCGAAAAAAAACTTCGAATATAAGTTGTTCCCTATGAATATACTAATAATAACTTTTATTCGAAACATTTTCACAAAAACCGAAATAAATAAGGCGCTACTTTTGTGGCCCATAGTTCAATGACTACACCAGTGATTCTCAACCACTGTGCTGCGGCACTTTTATGTACCGCCAAATTTTAGAAATGTATATAGTAAAGTATTAATCAACATAAAAACGAAAAAAAAAGATCGAGACTGTTAAATGTAGAAGACGATATGATAGTAGCATTGTCATTTTTAAGACCAAATATAAATGAAATTATCAAACATCAAGCTTAAATTTCTCATTAAATGTATTCTTATTATTAACTTGTAATGAATCTCTTAATAAACGTACTGTTGTTTTTGTAGTACATATTATTTTATTTTACATTCAAAATTATTATCATAAACTATTTTACTCAGTATATTAAAGGTAAGTAAACAACTTTTAAACTTATCTTTTTCTTTGTGTGCCGTCAAATTTTGAAATCGTTAAAAATGTGCCGCGACAAAAACAGGTTGATAATCACTGGACTACACTTTACTACGATTCGAACCCCCTTAATTAAACTACATTTTTAGCCACACAATAATATCATCAAATAAATGTGTATATATTAATGACCATAAATAATATCTAATGAACATATATTACTTTTATAATCGATAAAATAATATTATTTTTATTATTTGTTTTGTAATTAATCATCTTATTAAAATTTTTAATGACACTGTGTGTTGTACTTATTATTTATTACTTAATTTTATTATAATTTTTATTGGTCGATTTCTTGGAAATCGATTTTCTTTTTTCAATACGCGAGGAGCTTTGATATCCTGGTTCTTATTTAAAAATCATTATGATAGATCAAAAGTCAAAATTATTTTTGACGAAAAAAAACAGAAATATTTTTGAATTTATCAAGAAATGTAAAAATCAAATCTTTCAATTGTTGAAATACCCTGTAAGTATTGAGATTGTATTCTACTGTGCACTAAATCTTGTACTTCAAAAACGCCGCCAGGATACTTTTCGTATCCATCAACAAACTTTGCATGTTTAGATCAGGAAAAATATAATCAGCATTGATTCAAAGCTCTTACATTATCTTTCTACTAAATGGTCACTAGAAAAATGGATTCCCATTAAACACCTTTCCGGGGCTTAACGAGCAGTCTATAGTTATAAATAAATGCGGGCTTCCAGTTCATTACTCAGTAAGTTAATTTTAAACGAAGTCGGGGGAAAATTTTTTTGTCCATTTTTGAAAATATTTTACCCTTGGAAAAATGACGATATTCGATAGATATTTTCTGTTACCGTTTTCAATGAAATTCATTTAATATTGTAATTTAATATTGTAAATCCAATAATCACTGAAATCGTATTCAATTGAACGTGCGGTCTATAGTTATTTAATAAGTTTATTCATAAGTCTTCAGTTTCCAATTGGGGAGCGAATAACGTCCATAATAAATCTGTTCACTTTTTTAACCGCAGCATTGTGTTTTTCGGATCAAAACTACTGGCTTAACTAAAATTTAATTAAATCGGTAAGAAATAATTATTCTCTATGCAAAATCGTATTAAATTGAACGTGTGGTATATAGTTATAAAAAAAAAAGCTTCATGAGTTTTTAGTTTTCAATTTAGGGCCGAATAACGTCCATATCTCAAAAATTATAAATCTATTCACTTTTTTACCTAAGAAATTCATTTTTAATGAAATACAAAACTTTTAACGATTTTTCACTTTTTTAACGTTTTTCGAAAAAATGAAGATAGAATAAAAATAGTTTTTAGTATCGATTTCTATGAAAATTATTTAATACGTTAATTTAAACCCAAAATTATGAAAATCGTATTAAATTGGTCGTGCGGTAAATACTTATGGAGAAATGGGCTCCGACAGTCTTCATTTTCGAATTTTTAGTCTACGTAAATAATAAATTTTCAAAATATCTCGTGAACTTTAAACTGAATATTTAGACTTGAAAATTTGCATAGGAATGAAAACTGAAACTTTATACAGAGGTATAATAAAAACTGAATTATTTTGAATGTTTGAAAATATCAACTGAAACAGTACTTAAATAGTTATCTTTTGCCAGTCACGTTAAATAGAAATAGGGGTCCGTAAACGCCTCTTCTATCTAAACGTTTCGATATCATAAGTGTAATGTGTTTTGTATGTATCTTCGATGACATTACCATTCATCAAAGTGTACACAATAGGAAATGGGAAATAATGATTACGGTCATTTATATTTTTGTATATACATAGTGACTACATAATATTCGCGAGTGGAATTTTTTATATAGATGTAAATTATCCAGAAAACAAACTTTAAAACATGTATGAATACATGTGTAATGAAAAATTTTCATTGTACTTTGAAAATCAATGGTATTTATTCAAAGGACCTTTCATTTATAATATGTTATATGAGAAATCGATCAGAGTGTATTTTCAGCATGTAAAGAATCGCTGATATATCATTCGACTGATGTAGCACTCTCTCGATCGATGCTACTCAGTTTTCTATCCTGCTATATTGCACAGTGCTTGGGAGAAATATAGTAAAAAATTCATATATGCATACATTATATGCTTAGCAGACCAGCCAACAAGTAAGTTTGTCACATTAGTGACCCCACTCTTCAAGACAATATTACACACTATAGAACGTAAGATGAATGATCGTTATTATTTTGGTGAATAGATACACTATCAGCTCTTACATTAGAACATTTCAATTTGACTATACAATTGAAATTAGATACAGGAATGTCTTCATCATTATTAATCTATGTTTCTGATAAAAGAAGAATATTGGAATTACTAGCCACATAATTAATGATATCGTTTGGGCAAATGTCGGCTCGTAATTTTTGTATATTAAATGCATATATTCATAATCCTGGCCTGGAGTTGATAAATTTCACTAGCTTTGATTCTAATGTAAATAATGGATTTAATGCCAGCATTCCAAACTCTAGTTTTAACAGAAAAAATGACCGCAGTTCTGTTCTACTTAAGATACAATATATAATTATTCTATTGTAGTAGTCACTACTAAATTATTTTATTAAACTTTTGTGTCTTAATTGTAGTGTTGACCTTATTTAATAATACTTTAATAAATTATTTAAAATGAAGTATAACTTCTTACGAGCGTACATAAGTAC
Organism: Nineta flava; assembly: GCA_963920215.1. Taxonomy (NCBI): domain Eukaryota; kingdom Metazoa; phylum Arthropoda; class Insecta; order Neuroptera; family Chrysopidae; genus Nineta; species Nineta flava. Next base: position 94,935,778 of record OY986042.1, read on the forward strand.
ACACACACTTTTTTCTGCTAAACATCATTTATATACTTTGATAATAAACTTTATGTTTATACAAATTATTAGAAAGATGAGAACCAACTCTTCAGGATATTTACTGTTTGTTAAGCATTATCTGTAATAAATTTCAGTAGCTCTGATTCTAATGTAAATAATGGATTTAATGCCAGATACTATGATAAAATTTAGAATCATTGGTTTTAGATACAGTATATAATTATTCTGTTGTAGTTTTTCACTACTATATCATTTTATTAAACTTTTGTGTCTTAATGGTAGTATTGACCTTACTTAAGATTATTTTATTATGACGTGTGTACATAAGTACACACACCCACCTTTTTTTCTTTCTAAAAACCATTTATATACTTCGATAATAAATAGTAACTTAACGAGTAACAAATTATTAGAAAGATGATAACAAACTCTCCAGGATATTGTTATTTTTGTTAAACACAATGTATACACACTTACGATGATAACAAATAATAGTAGTTTTGTAGTATTACAATTTGCAATAAGGGTGATAACGAGACGTGTAGAACACGATACAATACATTTAATAATAATAATAATACCCAGACAATTTATGAGAACATATTGTTATTTTATCATTATGATATTTTCAAAGTTAGAGAGCCCAGCCAGCTAGAGTGTAATTTATATTTGTTTGTTGCCCCTCTTTCTAAATAAAAATAATGTTTTGTTCGGCATTAATAACATTTTGTTCTATGCTACACTACAAGAGTTAGTTCAGTTGATTTTATATTTGAACGTCTTCTTCATATCTATAAGAACAAATACTAATAATATACGGTGGTATATCGTATCTCACAAAACACAAACAACTTTTCAAAACTGTTATATAATCATAAATTTATTTTATTTATTTGAATTGTGGGTGTTTTATTTATATATGTTAATGTACTTTTTTGTTAATATATTTAAGAACAATATCTCTGTCTTCTCTTGGAGTATTTAGATGAACCAGGAATCATAAGAAATATATGTACAGGTGGTCTATTAAAAATGGTTCGTCATTGTGGTTAATTTTTTTCATTTTATCTTCTGAACTGAGACACGCATCAAAAATTACCAACGAGTAACATATCATTGACTTCATATCACGGAGATTAGAGTTACGATTAGCTAATTCATACTGATGATGACTACCTTGTAGTCGAAATACGTATGTATAAAATACAAATAATTGTTCTAGGAATTAGGGTAAAATGTGAAATTTAATTTCAAAGAAACCTACAATTCTCTTTGAATATCTTAATAATCTTGATCAACTTTGATTATCTTCTCTATTGTTTATTTGGGCAGAAAGTTTTCGGAATAGTGGCCGTAAAGTTAAAATTTCAATAAAATGAGTACAAATGTTCGCCATTGTGGTTAATTTTGTTCCACTTATCTTCTCAACTGTTTATTTGGACAGAAAGTTTTTAGGATGGTGGTAGTAAAATTAAATTTCCTATAAAATGAGTATTCTATATGATGGGTCAATAAATTATTCCAAATCAACAAATGTCTTCCTAAAAGACTTTGAATACCCCGAGTTTCAAAATCGTAACCAAGTCATAATTTTTTAAATAGGTAAATGGTGGTTTTATTGGATCTGTTTTTAGACGAATGTTAATACTCGTACACTTGGCCACAAAAGTTGATGTCATTTTTTGCACAACCGAAGCATTTTTTGGAAAACCGAATCAATAAGGCACAAATCAATTACAAAATTTTAAAAATGGCATCAACTTTTGTGGTTCATGCGTCTATTCATATCCATTGTTAATATGGTTGCTTTTCGGTTATAGTATACCAACGGAAGTGACTAGCATTTACTTAATTTTACATTTTTAGTAATATATCTAAACATCGATAACATTCTTTGACATCAAATACTTTGTATGAAAAATCATACACGTCTAGGATGGGAATCGAACCCACGACCTTTTACTTTCTAGATCAACACTCTGCCTCTGAGCTGCCTGAGATAGTGGAATACAGATGTTATGGCTAGAATGTCAGAGGTCATGGGGTTCGATTCCCATCGTACGATTTTTGTGACAAGCATTTATTTACAATGTCACAGAATCTTATTTTGAGTTATTTTTGCTATAATGGATGTTGCATTGTATTCATTTCTTTTTTAGCGGATCAACCTGTACATGTTATTGGTTATCTTTTTACTAACCACCAATGAGAATATATATATATATATATATATATATATATATATATATATATATATATATATATATATATATATATATATATTAAAAGAATTAAAAATCCATTAAACATTTATTTGAATTTATGTTAAAAATATGTAAAATAATTGATTCATTTCTGTGAAGGGATAGAGGATCTTTTTGGTTTGGTAATAAATTTTGATGTTCCAAAATTTGTCTCAAGTACATATTTATCTCACGCTCATAAATCCGTACGTTTTTTTTTTATTTCCTTGCGTGTAGACTTTATTATATTGTCAATAGTTTAACACATTTTTTTCAAGACCATAGAACATGACTCGTCTAGGCTAGAATCGACATGACTAGAATCTTCTGTCTAATATGTAGAAACCGCAATAAGAAAATGTTTTTCCCCCTACGTAAGTAACTTTTACCAAATAATTGACCATTAAATGTCAATAGATAATTTATTAGATACAACTGTGTCGTTATTGCGAATATACAGGGAAGCAGATCTTTTAAAGACATTAAAGAGCTAGATATAGTACATTCATAAAATTCTACAAAATTCACAATAAATTTTGTCATTTTTTGTCGTAAATTAAAATTAAAATTCATTATTTTAATAAACATTCATGTTTCAGTATAGAGCTAAATTCATTTGTTTTGACGTTACGTGATTATATGCACGTAAGGGGAACTTATTTAAAAGTAGAAGGGCAACTTATTACACTGGTTATATTTCATACGTTTAAATAAAATGATAAATGGATTAAAAGTGGGGGAAACATTAATATGTTTCCTTCCCGTCATTTTGAAATAGACATTCACTCAAACTGTGACGATATTCGAGGCTTCTTTACAAATGAATATACTTCTATATGTTTGTATCACAGTATGTATTTTATATCGCGTGAAAACAAAATAGTTTATGCGTTAAAAAAGCTAATAATTAATGTTCGATAACACTATTTTTTTAGTTCAATTAAATAAACTGTATAATTTAAGGAACATTTAAAAAAATATTTACCACCAGTCCAAGTGGCTGAGCGGTCTAAGGCGTTATGTCTGCGCAGTATGCCTACTTGGAAACTGGGAGGTTATGGGTTTGAATCCCGACATCGGCAGTTTGTAAATTATTAAGAAAAAAAAGGGGCGGTTAATTGACTAAACTGTCGGCGTTTGAACAAGAATGCAGTAACCGGCTCTGCTTGAGAAGGTTTTCTGCAGTTTCCTGCACGAACTCCAGATGAATATCGGCATAGTTCCTATCATAGTCGGCTGCAGCCGCATATCCTACCAATTCCTACTCTATACACAAAAATTTCTCCAACTCCACTCACATCCTTAGGCATCACAATGGACCGTATGGTCGAAGTGTAGCCCGTCCAGGGCAGCCTCTACAATCTATCTATCTACCACAGTGTTTAATTGATTAATAAAGGTGTAACAAATTTAAATGAAAAGCTTTCTATTCCCATAAAACGCTATTTAAGGCTAATGACATCAAAGTACTTCATAGTAACATGCATATCTACAGGACTACATACTGAAGAGTTACGTAAACAGTTACATAACAATGTCACTATTGGCTGATTGCCTCAACTTTCAGGAATCGATGAAAACGAAAAGGCTGATGAATTAGGCAGAATGGGTGCTAGTGCTTCACTAAACGGCCCACAACCGTTTCTTGTAGTGCTTAAACGCACAATAAAATGTATAATAAAAGAATAGCCGAGTCCACCGTTCTTGGGTAAATACGCATGGCCAAGAATCATGCAAAGGCTTTTATAAGGGCTCTTCTAATGGGAAAAGGCTTCTGAGCATTTACAACTAGCAAAAAACAAATGAGGATACTTACTGGCCTTCTTACTGGCTACTGCAAATTCAATAAACATCTGCACAAAATCAATCTCACAGGGAATGATCTTCGCAGATTTTATCACGAAAGAAAGGAGGAAACCGAAATTCATATTCTGTGTGAATGAGAAAGCTTCTCTCTCAAAAGACATGGGGATGGGCAGATCTCCAGCCAGATCTCTCAAAGGTACCCAGAGATATTCTAACGTTTATCAAGACCATAAGACTCCTGGAACACCTTTGAAGGAATGGTGGTACAGTATATCAAATTGGTGTGGTACAAAAGCGCTTTATAAGACTTACTCCTGATTCAAATCTAATCAAATCTACGTAAATAGGTTCGGTTGAATAAGTTTTCGAACACATGCATCTATTAAACTTTGCATAAAATCAAATTAAGCACCGTCCTTAGATCTAGCCTAGTACTTTGTATTGGATGCAACTGTTAAGTACCCTAAACTTAAACTTGCCTCGTCATACCTCGAGTGTGCACAAAATATCAATTTGTCATAAAATATATAATTAACGTATTTTAAAATTTCAATTCTTTGTATTCCAAGACATTCTCGTTGACATTTAAGAAAAATTGAATAATTTTAATTCTATTTGAACAGATTAGTAAAACATACCACAATACATAATCCACTATGTATATGTAATAAGCAAGAAAGTTTATGTGACATGCACACGCTATTTATTTATTTAGTTTAACATCTCAATTATAACAAAAAATGAACCGTTTTTTAATATTAAAGACTTACAAATTTAAATATGTTTAAGCTTATTAAATATTTAAACAACCCCCTAGTGATAATCTTTGGTATCAATTCATATTATAAAAACAATTTATATAAATGGGAAAGGAAAAATAAAAATAAAACAGTTTAATTTATTACTTTTCAACATTTAAATAATATAAAAAATAAAACCGAAAGTAATCAGATAAATTATTAAATATTATGTGATCAAAGTGTATTATTAGGTTTTACTTTCATTCGATACTTCCATAACCATGTCGTTTAGTTTTGTACTCTGTGTAAGAAAGTAATGTATATGATGGTTTTTGTCCAAGTTTAGTCCAAGGTTGGTATCGGAAGCAAAAAATTTTTGCATATGTTCTATATTAGCTCCAAAACGCACAAAATGCTCACAGCTGACGAGGCATGGACCGTGGATTAAGAAAATATCGTCATTCAAATTCGTTAAAGAGAAAATCAAAATTACTTTTTTTTAAAAATATTTGACAAAACCGATACTGACATATGCGCCATAACCGTGGACCCAAAGAGAAGAAAAAGTTGTGACCATATTCAGAAGAAAAATATCTAGAAGCATTCTTGGATGTATCTCTGAGAGCAATGGTTACAAAGCATATTAATGTGTACCGAATTATAGTTACTGTAAACACATGTCAGGTTGCATAATACAAGATACAATATATACACGCGATAACGCGACAACAAAAAAACTAAACCGTAATATCCGAACAACCCAAAAAACAGAGGAGAAAATATCCACGACAAAATAATAAAAGAGAAAATTCTCACAACCACGGTTCCATAAGAAATGAAGTTATCGTTATAATCCATAGTTCTACGGGTCGAGTCGGTACAGTTTGGGCCATGCCTTGTTGAAGTTCTGAGGCTTTGATGTGAAACAACCACCCGGCGACGTTCTCTCACCACGCGCCAACAAGTTGTTCATAGGTGATATTACAGATAACAAATCAGTTTTAAAAATGATGCTAATACATGGCAGTACATATACAGGTTCAAAAACTCATTCATAGGTGGCAATGCATATTTTCTATACAAAATAGTTAATAATAATAATAGTTTAAGAAACTGATTTAAAGACTTGAGGTACTTTATTGGTCTTAAATTAATATGTATTTTTTATATAAAGAATAATTTTATTCTTTAAAAATTTAAATATTTTGCTCTTGATTATGCCATATTTATTTCCTTTAATAATCCATCCTTTCATGCATATTTTCTATACAAAATAGTTTCGGCTTTTCACATCTGCCGGGCGTCGCCGCGACGACTTAATTCTTTTGGAAATTGATAGAATTAAACTATCGAATCGTAAGAACGGGTTGGAAATTCTGTTACGGAACCCATTTTTTGCTATTGTGATTATATTGATTCTATAGAACTGTTTGTCAGTTGCTTTGTCGTTTAGATATTTTGGCGGGGATATATTGTCAAGGAACCATGCATGGCATACTCTAAATTTGCGCCTGCTTGGGGTTCACTAAACGCATAGTCGATATTAAACTGAAGTTACGTGATGTAACAACAACAACGCTGCCAACAAATAATAATCATTCCAATATTTTCGGTATAATTTATAAATAAGTTTTTTTTTTAAACACAATCGTAACAAACAACCCTTGATACAATAACAATATATAAGTTATGATATCCCCAACAATTATTATTATTACAAACAACTCTACGTACATTTAATAAAGAAGAAGAAAAAAATAAATTTGGAAAAAAAAAACTTGTTTTTTGACATTCAGATAATTCATTGTTTCCTTGCATGTCAACGCGTATCCAATATCGGATTATGATTATTATTATTATTCTTATTATGACGATCATGAATAAACTGTATTGTTGTGAATTGTACGCTTGTTCTCTTCTACCCCATGCTAGTCTTTTGTGCATTAAACATTTTTATTTCTTAAATTGTTATTAGACCATAATCTTGATCATGATGTTTATAGAACTGAATTATTCCAATTCAGTTTTTTTTTTCTCTGCTCTCTACAATGAAAACTTTTTTTTCTATAAAAAAAAAATATATATTGAACTTATAATTGGTATTAAATATTTTGGTTTTGAAAGAATTTTAATTGGGTGAGATATCATGTATGTATGCATTTGTGTATGAATGTATATGTGCATTGTATGATTTGAAAAGATTTGTTATGAGATATTTTATATTTCTTGATTGAGATATAAGCTGTCCGGTGTGGCTTAATCCGCGTGGAAGGAGTTTATTAGTCGTTCTTGAGGTGGTAGTTCGTGGCAATCAAAGTAAAAATTACAGAATACAGTATAATAAATTTACTGGTGGAAAAGTGGAAAGTGGTGAATGGAAGAAAAATTTAAGACAGAAAATTCGTTATATGCAGGAGCTGCTTCAACTTCATTACAATACATAAATTTCATTACAATACATAAATCACTCTCTAGTTGTCATACTTTTAGTGTGATCAAAAGAGATATCATATTATGATTTTAGTATTTGCAAGGCCAATTTTATTACTAAATGGCATAGGTAAAGGCGAAAGGGGACATTGAGAAAGAAGAAAACACAAAATATAAAATATCTTTTTTAGTGTTAGAAAAATCGAAAAATGTATAAGAAGTAAAGTTGTAGAAAATTATATTTACTACAATTCACTTTCCGGTCATTTTTTTCAAACTCTAATGTGAACGGAGATATTAAAAATTTTGTCTTTCAATTTTAAATTGTAAATATTTCTGTAAATAACAGTGTAACAGAAAAAACGTTAAGAAAAAAAATTATAGTAAAACTAAGTACCTACAACTTTACTTCTTATAAATTTTTCGATTTTTCGAATATTAATGAAGATATGCCAATTTTGTACTTCCCCCTGCCTTTAAAACCGCCTTTCCCCTTGTCTGATTTTACCTATTAACGAACTTGACCTTTCAAATACTAAAGCTCCTCAAATACCAACTTTCATTCCAATCGGAATAAAACTGTGGGCGCTCTAGCGGCACATAAACATATATATACATATATATAGGATCGACATTTTAAGAAATTTTAATTTGAATAAACGAGTTTTGTTTGAAAATAAGCAAGCTTGTTTTTTTTTCATCAACTGAATACATTGGCAGATCCAACCCTAAACTTTAACAATTCATGCATTGATATTGAAATTAGTATGTACCGGGTATTTATGCAATTAACTCAGTGGGAAAAAAATTTCTATAAATTCTGTCAGAAAAGGAGTGTTGTCGTAAATTCAGAATCTAATTAGTTCATCATCCTATAAATTTGTGTACCGTTAGTTCTTCTCTCGAAGCATGATTTACCGTTTGGGAACTAATGGCTTAATATCCTTTATATTCTGTATATATAACTTGGATAATTGCCTTCGGCGAGTATTATATCCATATCGGTATATTCTTCAATCACCTGTAATGATTTTAAAATAACAATAAACCATTTTTTTCGTCTAAAATACAAACGTTACCAATCAGAGAGTAAGTAATATTAGAACCAACATATATAAATACAATACAAATAATTGTTTAGTTTTCAAGAACAGTCAGTCGTTTCAATAGATAAAAAATAAAATGTTATACTTTGAGCTCTTAAGCATTCTGTGTATAAGGTAAGTCTTGCAGACTCATCGTTCCAAGATTTTATACAGCTTATATTCAATATGAATTTTACTCAAAATTATCTAATGACCTTATTAATCGATTACTTTTCTATAAAAATAATGAAGAAAAGAAGCCTACTGGTTGTTTGTTCAAAAAAATTCCCTCATAATACTGTCATATAATCGTACGTGTCATTGTGTCTGACAGACTTACCACTCTTTTTACTAAACAAACAAAAAAACGTTATTTGATGTTTCTTGTAAAAAAGGAAAAATACAGAAACATTTAACTTGTAGATTTTGCAAAAATTACAAAAAGTAAAACTCATATTCGTTTTTACTCTTTACTTTTTTGCCCAGTTTGTATACGATTACACATTTAAATTGACAAGTTTCAGTAAGAATAATATGTTTGCTCGAATATATCTTATAATAGACTTGAACAAAATAGATTTTGGAAAAAAAATTCCACCATTATAAATTCTGATTAATTATTCTTCATTTTATGCTGATATTGTTTATTGATATTTTAGTCATCTCTATATATAAAAGGGAATTATGTTGCGTGTCTGGTGAGTATGTTTGTCCGAATTATTTGGAGAAAGCTATAGGAGATGTTGAGAGAAGGTTTAAGTTAAAATTCCCTTACGGCTCCAGAAAAACTATCAGAAGTTCGAAATTACAAACCGTTCCAAAGTTATGGCCAATACAGATATGTAGTATATTTCAAATATTGTTTCTGTAGTTTCTATCGGGCACAATTTTGCATATAAATACATACAAATTATGTTTAATTAGAACCAGAGACTAATATAATTTAGAAGAAAACTGTGTAATAAAATCTTATATTATTATGTATTGCAAAATACTACACCGTAGTAATTTTAGAGAAAGCGTCCTACAAACTAAAAAATACGACTTTCTAACAAAGATTTTTTCTTCTCACAAAAAATTTTCTCGTAGTACGCTAATAATTTTTGTATTCCCGTTTTGTAACAGAAATGCGCAATTTGTTTTCTAAAATCCAATCCAAGTATTATTATTTTTATATCCGGTATATAATATATACTAGGGTGTAATAAGTTTAGTTTCGTTTTTATAACGGTTGAGAATATTGATCGCAGGAAAAAAATTTTGGTATAGGAGTTTATAAAATGACAAAATGGGCTAAACTCCTACCTATCGTTGAAACCGTAAAAGATAGAACAAAAATTTTAAGACAAAAAATGTTATTTTTTTTTAAAATCAACTTTTGTTTGAAACTTTGTTTTACAATTTCAGTACATACAAGGTATTCAAGCAATCAAATCAGTTATTTGTTATTTTTACTAGTTTTATTTTAAAATAACAACTATAACATTCAAAAATCGCGTAACTCCGAATTAACTCCCTAAGTCGAGCTAGCTTAGGTCGAGGTATTACTCTACACAAATTTATTTCTTTTTTACGAATAAATTTCGCTTACAGAAAAAGACATTAATTTTATGAGCGAGGCCATAAGCCTCATTTTATACCTTTGTCCCATAGTAAACGATATATAAACACAAAAGATTTTAAAAAAAATCAAAATGTTTGTACTCTGAGTTCTTAATAATATATATTTTTTATTTATATTTTTGATAAAAATATAAAAGAAATTCTAAATGAATGAATTTTTATGCATATAAATAATTTCTTTCAGGTATTTACATCCATATCTAATTTTCTAAAACAATAATATTTACTATTTTATTAATGAAAACCAATTATAAATGAATTTCAAAATACTAGATAGAAATATTATTATTGCTTATTATAATCAGCAAATCCTAAACCTCGTCGGTATAATTGCTTTGCATTATCGTGATTCTGGGTGATTATAAAGTTGCTTATATACGTAGGCACTCTTGCATGTCATCATAGAATATTCCATTTCTGTAGATTCCGTAGTCAATCTAGGAACCCTTAACACCTTTATTGACAAAATTATGAACGATAACAATAAGTGAGTGATTGGCTTTGTGGGTAACAAACGGAACTACGGACCTCATGTAATCAAACTTCACTAGGAGAAAATCAAATTAATTTAGGAAAATTGAAAGTTTTTAATTGTGATGACGATGACAAAATAGGTCGAAAATAGCGAATTTACAATAAATCAATTCTAATTGATAACGATTGGCGTCAAACGAAGAAGTCCAACTTTTAACGTTTTCGGCGGTGACGTTAAAATTGGTCATCCTTGATGTGGGCCATTTCGACGCCCGAGGGCGAACGATGACCGTCAGCATGAAAATGTAGCTTAAAAGGAGGGACGCAGCAAGTTTACAGCTGCCTAGGGCGGCGAACTGTCTTAATTCGCCCCTGGTTTAGACCAAAGAAAATTAACTCTGAAAATTTCATACTTCAAATCAATGTTTATTGAAATTTGTATAATTTAGCAATGAATGTAAAATTTTGTTGATAAGTACATAAGACGCATATAATGTACCAAGATTTTGAAATCCAAGATCTAATGCATAGTAGAGTTAAGTGCATTTGTAAAGAACCCTCAAATATCGTCACAGTTTGAGTGGATCAGTCTATTTTCAAAATGAAGGGGAGGAAACATATATTTAATACTAAGTATTAAATATATGGTTTAAATAAGTTGTCCTTCTACTTTTAAAAAATTTCCCCTTACACGCGTATAAAGTCCAATACAAATGAATTTGATTCTACACTCAAACTTCAATCAAGCTACCTACAAATTTTCACTTAATTCACTAATAGTTTAGGAACAAACTATCGGACTTATCGGATTCCACGATTTTAAAATGTAAAATCCCAAATATCGAGAGAGACAAAAATGTATTTTACAAGCTACTTTTTAGTTTCACCTGTCCCGTTGTCTGTAATGGAATCTTGCAAGGTAATTTTGCACCACTTCCTCTTATCCTATGGAGTTGAATTTTTACATGTTGGTTCAATTCCGATGACAATGACATTTTTGTGGTAAGTATAACCGAATCGGAAAGGGGAAAGGGGGTTTAGAGGTAGGGTGAAACAAAATTTGGTATATATCTCTTAATATTGAAAAAATCGAAAAACACATAAGAAGTAAAGTTGTAGAAAATTTGTTTTACTCAAATTAAGTTTAAATAAAAGCTTGTTTTAAAAAATGTTTTTTTAATTTATCTTGTTTCTGCATAAGTTCATTTCAAAGCATTTCGTTTGCATAAGTTTATTTCACAGTAATACTCAACTACGAATAGATCCTACTCTATTGGATATATATTAAAGTGTATTTGTTGAAAGTGAATAGTTCGTTCTATTTCAACAATCGTATTACTTTGAATCTAAACACAGAGCCGATGTATAGATGATGTTTATTATAAAATTTTTATTGTTTATAATTTCTTATATAAATGTTTATTTATTTGTATAACTGGTTCCTTAATTCATTTTATATTTCTTATCAAAAAATATTAAGTTGTTTTATTACTTTTTTTTTGTTTAAATGTATTTAGAAATTTTAACTTCAATGATACAGAGTTTACTACTACTAAAAATGAATTTTTTTTAAATACACTTCTATTGGAGTGTATCCCATATGTATGGAAATCGTGTAACTGAATTTCTTAACACACTTCTAACAATTTATTGTATCGATTTAAAAGTTTACAAATGTATGCAACTCTGATGACAATACAATATAATGGCACCATCAAGATGAACTCATAATAGAGTTCGGAGATATGGTACAAACTAGAAATTTGGTGAAAACTTTTGGTAAAATATGAGAAATTAAATTCAGTTAAAAGTACTAAAAAGAAATAATGGAAAAATTGTAAGAGTGAGGTACTGTGTGTTGAAAATTTCTGTGAGAAATTCCTACAAACTTATAGAAATTTTTTTTGTTTTTGTTTTTTAGTGCGTTACTTATATAAAATTATATACGGAATATAATTTTGTGTATTTTAAATTTTGAATTTCTAAATTTTATTTGAAAGGTCTCTTGCAGGTATTTTCCTGCAAGTTTGTACTTTTGTTTAGTAAGATTGATTATTTTTAATTTATTGGCATAATTACCAAAGAATTGCGAATTTTAAAAATAGAATTACATCCAAGTTGTTAAAACTGCGATATACGTTATTTTTTCTTCAAAATAGTTCACAAGGGATTGTGGACTATTCTACGGATTTTTGATTTGAACTAATACGTCTATCTCTTTACAAACAAAGATTAATTTGTTGGAATTTTAAATCTCTCACTGATACAAATTTTTAAAGTTTTTTTTTTGTCGATCATGATTTTATACATATCGTTTGTGGTGATACACCCTGTACACTAAAAGTTATATCGCTGTTATCGTTTCAAATACAAAATGTATAATTGAATTATTTACAGTTATGTAATAAGTAATAAGTAATTTATATCCAATCAAATATAAGAACAGGGCTAAGTTCAATTTATTTGTTTCTAAAGCACTTCACGAAAACAAAGCCATGTGTGGAAGGTTTCGTGTAAGCATTAAACTGGAAGAATTGCATACATTTGGACACTTTTAAATCGATACGATAATTAGAAATACTTGAAACATGAGTTTCACGATTTGTTATATGGTTTTTACAGAAACGTGATAAAAAGAAATTTTGTTTCTCTTTTCTAGCATTTCGCAACTAAAGCATTGCCGAATTTTACTATTTTTCATACTTTGATGCATATTATCCACCTTTGACCGTTAAATGCACTGTATTTTATCGCCATTATTTACGTCAGAGAATCGAAGCTAGTGAAATTTATCAAGACCAGACCAGGTTTATCTATATAAAAATGATATCGATAATGTGGCTCGTAATTTTAATCTTCTTCAGTTATCAGAAACATGGAGTACTAATGATGAAGACACTTCTGTACCTAATTTCAACTGTATAGTCAAATTTAAAAGTTCTAATGTAACATCTGGCGGTGTTGCTATTAACAAATGAATAAGGATCATTCATCTTTCGGTCTATATTGTATAATATTGTCATGTTTCAAAATTATTGTTCACTGAATAGTGGGGTAGCCTAAGTGACAGATTTACTTGTTGTCTGTTTCGAATTTTTTACTAAATGTCTTCCAAGCACTGTGCAATAGATCAGGATAGAAAACAGTGTTACATCGATTGAGCGAAAATACACTCTGATCGGATTCTCAAAACTCGCCAAAAAAGATAACTTAAAAAAATATTCAAATTTAGTAAACGCTAGTCACCTCCGTTATAACATAACTGTACAGGTATTCAAACTAACAATGAATTGATAGGTACTACTTGGCCATAAAAGTTAATGTCACTTTTTTAAATTGTATAGTTAATTTGTGTCTTGTTTTTGAAAATAAAATTTCGAATAAATTTACTATACTTTCTAATGAACAACTGTTATGAGAAGCATTTTTTCGAAAGCCGCATCAATAAGGCACAAATCAATTATAAAATTTAAAAAAATAACATCAACTTTTGTGGTCCATAGTACAAAGCATACAAAAATAATTAAATACATTATGTAAACGGAGTTTATCTAATTTCATTAAGGATGTACGAGCACTGGAGCTTCAAAAAGATTAAGGCTTGATTTTTTACATATAGTTGAAGTGGATGTAAATCAATTATAACAGTTTCAGGGGGGTTACGGGAGTCTTGAATTAATTATTTAATGTTAAAGTTTGAGTTTTAAAGCATTGCTCTTATGTAGAAACCCGCAAGCGTCGACATATTTTGATAATTTTCATTTGGAATAAAATAAGATGAATAAAAAAAAACTCCTCAATGGAAGATCGAAGTATTAATAAAGAGATTGGCACAATAAAATTCCGGTATGACGGGCCTAAGATACTTTGAAAAAAAAATTAAATAAATGCACGCTATCTAATGCTCGTAGACTCCCGTTCAATAAAATTGAACAGACCTGAAATGTTAATATTATTACATTTCATAAAACTCCTCACTTTTGTAACTCTTTGTATAATCATTCATTTATAAACAAAGATAAGTAGTATATATTTTAAGTGTGAAAAAAGAAATGGAAGTATAGTAAAAAACATTTACTACAAGAATAATCAAAATTGTGATAGACTGATTCGTTTCGGATCTGTTCAATTTTATTGAACGGGAGTGTACATCCATAAACTAGAACATCAAATTTTTTTGACATACCAAAATTTATTACACATCTTTTTTACATATGTACTTACATATCAATTCCATTATTATTATGGGTACGGTTTTTGTAATGGTAGCAACAACATTTTATACGCAATATTTTTTTGTATCTCTGCACTAAACAAACACACCCATTGTTACTTGCATATAAAATTATTATTTATATTATTTTTCTATTATTTATTTTAAGTATTTACTGGAGCATACATTTTTAATCATCTCTATAATATAATAGTCGGTATATGTTTACATATCAATATCGTAGGTGTTTACTTTTTTTTTTGTTTGTAGAAGTAGATACAAATATTATAGGTATAAAAATAATAATAATTGTTTGTATTTTTGACATCCCTAGAAGGGACAGCAAACATTTCGAAGTGGTTTTTTTTTTGAGTTTTTATTATAATTCTTTTAACACACAATAAAATATAATATATAAATGATTCACTATGTACTACAAATATGAAATAAGGGAGGATTGGAATTGGATTAGATTTTTTGGATATTGTTATAAGTTTAGTAATTTCAATATTGTAAAAGATGTTTCAGAAGAAATTAATATTATTTGTGCCTAATTGAACCTTTTTTATACCCTGTATATTATTTATTGATAAATAAAGAATGTGTTTACATGTGCAAGGTTTAATGTATGTTTTCAATCGGTTGTTTCACTGAGATACCGCAGTTTAATATACCCGGTATATATAATCTATACAAAGGTAGGTATATTAAGTTTAGTTCCGTATTTGTAACGGTTGAAAATAGTGACCCCAGAAATAAACTTTATGTTTTGTTTGTGTGTTCTAGAGCTGAAAAGTAAGATAATATTGGGCACAATCGGAGTGTCAGGGGTGTATCTCTTTTCGGTTATATCCATGATTAAAACCGTAAGAAATAGAAAAAAAGGATAAAAAGAAAAAATGTACCTTTTATTTAAATAAACAACCTGTGGTCGAAACTTCTTTCTTAAATTCGATATATACGGTGTATTTAAGCAATTTACTCGGTTATTTGTTATTTGTTATTTGTTACTTTTACTTTTTTTTTTTTTACTTATAACATAACAGAAAAGGTTTCTATTTCATGCATTTCTACATGTCACTTTATATGTAATTGCAATATTTGAGTACGTGTGATATATCCTATGTTATGATTTTTATACTTTGACCATATGATTCACGCGGTTGACAAGAAAAAAGATATTAAACAAGGAAGGAATTAAAGCTGTTTAAAAGCATGTGATTGATAACTTTCAAGTGAATTTCATCGTGTTAAGAACATCAATGTAATTCTTGTTATATCAACTGTTTCTAATGCGATTGATTTCAGTTCCACGTTTTTAACAACTGGAAATATTGAACAGTGAAATGATTTTTGTATAGACATGCATAATATATTACTCTATTTCAATTTGTCCGTCATAAGTCTGTTTGTCATCATGATGACGGAAAAACCATAAGAGTTAACGATATAAATGTCTGCCCTAGAGGTAAAAAATGGCACGTTCGCGGGTAAGTGAAAATATCTATCTATAAAACTGAAAGAAAGATAGAAGAAAATAATTATATTTATAGTTTATACCACAAGGAATTATAATTAATCCCTGATACATACTGTATTCATATACTAAAGTATATACACATATTAATGCATGCATGAAACACAATCAATTGATTTTATTAGTATTATTGTAAGTTTTGTATATATATATATATAGGGTATTTTTAATTTCTATGAATTTATGTACTTTTAATATTTGATATTTATAACACAAAGTACCTACAATATTATTAACAATCATACAATATTCATTCTACAGTAAGAACCTTGTATAGTGACATTGTTTTATATTTTAAACAAAAGAAGCAAAACACAAGATTTTACTTTTTTAATTAAAATAAAAGAAACATTACGAGTCACGACTCACGAGTATTATTATTTACAAAATAACCATAGAATAATTAAATCTAGTTTTAACGTAGACATTAAATCTGTAACGCTGCGGGCATGCGCAGTCGTTTAATACCCCTCTTTCGTCTTTCCTCCGCAAAATGACTTTTTCGAACGTCCTTAAATTAAAACATTAATAAAAACTCAAGTAGCTAGAGATATTGCAGATAAAGAAAGCACTCACTATACTCAATCTTGTATTATTTTGTAATATGTGCGTTAGAAACTGGTTCATGTCGCTATTAACGGTTTTGACTGCACATCTATGTATGTAATATATATTAAAATATAATATACATTAATGTAAACATATTAAAATCTTGTATTATATTTATTGTATTTTGATATGATTCTTAAAATGAAATAAATTCAATGTTAAATATATGTTAAATGACAAGCAACTAAAAGTACCTTATTTTATTTAATTGAATTCAATACTTAAAATAATATGTATAGTATACATACTATATTTAATAAAATCTGGCCTGAACGCCTCTAATAATTTCCATATACAGACTATGGTCTAAACTCAGACATCGGCAACCTTTTTTTTTTGCTGCTGGCCAAAATCAACCCAAATGTGGGTATTATCGTTCTTAATACAATATAATATAGTTTAGTCTGGCGTATATTTAGTCGGTTTAAAACGAACCAAACAATTTCATGTTTGAAAATATTTGATTTTCGGAAATCAAGTGGGCACTTGAAACTATCAAAGGGGCCAACCGTAGTAGGTTGACGAGTCTAATCTGTTTCTTTCAACGGTGGTCGAGGTCTTTCTCATCGCTTATAAATATATGTTACATTTCGAAAAATGTCAATGACAAATTCATAGTTCCATTATACCTGTTTGAAAATATAATCTTCAGAAAATCTTTCAAATACTTCATGTACAAATTTCCAGAATTCCAGATTAATTTTTTTAAGCTCTTGACGGATTGTGTTGGTATTTTTGGCATCAAGGGCCACGTTCTTCATTTTTGTATACTGAACGTCAATTTTGGAAGTATACCTAGAGCATACAGTTGGTTTATAAGCTCCTTGAATATATCTTTTTTTTGTAAACTATTGTACTCACGACCTCTGGTTGCAAAAAAGAAACCAAATTTAGTGCGCAGGTAAATTTTCTTTACGACTCCAGAAAAACTATCAGAAGTTCAAAATACCAAACTATTCTTAAGTTTATAGCTGTTTTCTGACCGTTCAAAAATTATAACCGGTTCAGATCTCTAATCTAGTTTATAGTTTCTATAGAAATACCTACATTAACCATAAATTTGAACATAAATTATGTGTCAAAAAATTTAAAATATAAAAAATTAACATTTCAAACTTAAATAGAGAAAAAAATAATTATTGGTATAAATAAAAGCACACATATAGATTACTCTTTCAGTTGCACATAATAAACAATCATGTTTGTTAAACTCCGCCCCACAGGTCAGTTCTCAATAGCTACCACAAACAATTATTATGCTAACGAAATTTTGAATGCATAAAAATTTAGTTATTTCTTTGATGTCATTTTTTTCTTGATTTTTTTTTTTGGTGAAGGATTGCATTCACACTGCAACACTTCATTGTACTTTGCATATAGAGGTAAATAATCTCTGTATACATATTATACTTAATATAATAGTAATAATAATAATATTTTAATGTATTATTTATGATTTCATCATAAATATATTATATATTAAATTATATTATTTATATAGCTATTAAAGAGAGTTAGAGACAAACTTTTACTTTATATGATATTTTTAATATTTATTACATTCATATAAATTCTGTGTATATTTAAGTGTAGTTTAATAATAGTCCTCCATTCTGTTAGTATTGTACGGTGTATGTACTCGAGATTCAAGTTCTTTTGGCAGTACGCTTCTGACAGTCGATATAAATTAACAGGGATCAATCATTTTCATTATGTTTGGTGTTGCAATTGCAATATCTTTTTAAATAATCTACAATATATACATTTTTGATATGAATAAATCTATAGGGAGACTATACAAGTATAATTTTGTATGGGCAGTAAAATGAAATTTCAGATTAGACTGTCACGTTTTTTATGTAACGATCGGCTGTGATCGATGTGACAGTCTACAATCGTCGGCATTCGGTGTTTAAAAGGGAATTTAATATTGTATATGATTTCATTCATTTTTATTCATTTCTATTGTATATAGGTTATGTTTTCACATCATGCTTGAGTCCCGGGTTCAAAACTTTATTGAAAACTATTTTTAAATCAAATATTATGGTATATTTGTTTTTTTTTTTAAGGAAATGCGTAGGAAAGTTTTCCAGTTTTATAGGACATCTGCAACAACAGATTAGTTACACAGTGTATATTCAAAATTTCATCTTTGACTGTGAATATCTCACTTCATAATCGATATTGTGTAATTTAACAGTCTAAAACTATCACTGATACCCAAATTAATACATGGTACAAATTTCATTCAATTCTATAGGAATATAGATTAACTCAGAGACGAAAATTAACCTGGAGGCGAAACCTTTCAATAGAAAAGAAATACTCAACTGTTTTTTAATATATCCATTTGGTGCAGTTTTGGGGAGGGTGGTTGGTGTTTTACGGGAGCTTTTTTGGGTGCTCGAAAAGTAAATACGAAATCGAAATTTAGCAATTCGTAGAGGAAACAAGATATGTTTCCCCTACACAATTGACCTCTATGAATATTACTAACCCATAAAAAAACAAATAAATATAAACAATTTTTAACAAAAATCCGTGGTTTTTTAGTTCAAATACAATTTACATTCAAAATGCTGTAACTGGATCAATTTTTAAATAATTAAAATAAAAAAAACTGAAAAACCATTTTCTGTATTTAAATTTCCATTCTTGTTAAATTTCAATTTGATATTTACTTTTCAAGCACCCAAAAAAGCTCCTTTATAACCCCAACCCCCTCCCCAAAAATGTACCAAATTGATTTATTAAAAAGCAGTTGAGCATATCTTTTATATTCAAAGGTTTCGTCTTCAGTCTTTTGAATTGAAAGAAATTTATACCTTGTATTTATTTGGGTATCGGGGATATTTTTGGCCTTGTAAATTGCACATTACCGATTCTCTAGTGAGATATTCACAATCGCAGATGAAATTTTGAATATACACTGTATAACTATAATGATAAAACAATAACATGATAAAATATTCTAAAGAGTGTGAAATATCCAATGATTTGATACACACCCATTACTTAGCTGTTTACACCCATATAAAAAGTAGAAATATTTGAACTTATATCAAACAAGTGCTTTTATATAATTAGAATTAAATTTTAGGCTAGACAGATTTTAAAATCTAAATATATTAATCGAAATTTATTTAATATGATTTTTGTTTTCGGAATTTTAACTAACGAATTTCAATCAATTCTTGCAATCTTCTTCTTCCAAATTTAGAAAAATATATTTTCCAAATAGATAAAACTCTGTAAAAAATAACCAAAGATTTTTTTGTCCAAGTACCTAATAAATTATATTCATACCACCAATACACACCGTGTAACTGAGCAACCGTGTTTTTATAAATTTAAAATAATAATTCTAATTTGTTAATATTAGTTAAAAGGCTTTATGTTACATTTAAAAAAAAGTATTCTAAATTAAATATCTATTATTTAATTATAAAAAAGCATTTTATTTAAATTAAAAGAATAAATATAATATAATTTAAAAATACAATAATTAAATAATAGCACGGTTGCCCAGTTACACGGTGTATATAATAATAACAAGTGAAAATAACAACTAACTGAGTTAATTGCCTAAATACCCAGCATATACTGCATTTATGACAAAAAATTCCGTATAAAAGTTTTTTTTTCTTTTAAAAAAGAACATTTTTTGTCTCAAAATTTTTGTTGTATCTCTTACGGCTTCAAAGATAGATTACTTTGCCCATTTTGAGCAAACATGGTCTGATTTTTCCCATTTAGAACTTTACCGTACTTTTAGCTGTAGAACACACACACACACATTTTCAGCTCGTAATCTCTTTTTGTTTTTGAGTTAAAGTGTCCACAGACGGACGGACGGACATGCGCAATTGGACTAATTAGATCATTTTAACAAAGATTTTTTACGATCAATATATTTTCAACCGTTTCAAAGTCGGAACAAAACATAATATACCCTGGTATATATTATATACCGGGTATACAAATACACATGACTTACGCCTAGATATCGGTATTTCGATTGCAACACAATCATCATCCGTAGAAGAAAAAAATTAACGCATCTAGAATAATATAATAATAAAGCTGAAGGGTTTTTTTGTTTATTTGTTCGAACGCTCTATTCTCTGGAACTGCCAGTCCGATTTGAAAAATTCTTTTTGCGTTAGATAGCCATATTCATGAGGAAGGCTATATGCTATCTAGCATTACGTTAAAATTCTAAGTTAGCCTTAAATATTGATATTTGTAAAGTAAGTCGCAAAAAAAAATGCTGGTTCAAATCCGGCTAGCGGGAGAATTTTTTTTAAAATCATTTATTTTTTATTTTTTTAAGTTTGTTTTTATTTATTTTAACACAACCGGTGAAACCGATGCAATCGCGGGGGATACCTAGTTATATAAATAAAATCAAACCTTGAAAAAACAAATTCTTAAATACATCAAATAGACTTTTCGACATATTCAACAAATAAGTCATTTAGTTGAAATCCTAAACGTTATGAAAATTTAACTGATTTCTTTATAATGTTTATATCAATAATATTTCCCTAGTTTGAGAGAATTCGTATGATTTTTTGTGGCGAAGGGACCCAATTTCCATAGAAGTTATTATGAGTCTTTGTGATAATCTAATGTGATAATTTTTGTTTTTTTATTATAGATTTGGCGTGGCATTATTATGTTTAGTATTTAATAGTAATAATAACACAGCATATGGTATTCAACATATAGTATTACCGACAACACTTCAAAATCATCCTCAACAGCATCAACATCATCATCAACACCATCAAACAACAACATCTAGTAATAGTGATAGTAATAGTAATCAAGTATTAAATTCAATCATACGATCATCATTATCAAATCAAAGCAACAACAACAGCAGCAGCAGCAGCAGTAACGATCATGATTCAAGTCATGATAATGACAGTACACAATCGAAAGTAAGTTTATTTTTAATGAATTGAACATACCAGGTGTGTACCAGTCCAAGTGGCTGAGCGATCTAAGGCGTTATGTCTGCGCAATATGCCTACTTGGAAACTGGGAGGTTATGGGTTCGAATCCCGACATCGGCAGTTTGGCAATTATTAAGAAAAAAAATGGGCGTTTAATTGACTAAACTGTCGGCGTATGGGCAAGAACGAAGTAACCAGCTATGCTTGAGAAGGTTTTCTGCAGTTTCGTTCACGAACTCCAGATGAATATCGGCATAGTTTCTAGCATAGTCGGCTGCAGCCGCATATCCTATCAATTCCTAGTCTATACACAAAAACTCCATCCACTCCACTCACATCCTCACATTCTTAGGCAACACAATAGACCTTATGGTCGAAGTGTAGCCCGTCCAGGGCAGCCTCTACAATCTATCTATCTATCTATTTATCTAAATCTATTTTTATTCTCATATCTCATAGTGTAGGAGAGTATCGTTCAATAAACCTTTCAAAACTATTGTAGATATAACCCAGTTAGTATGGTCGAGCTGTTAAAGACGCTCTGCTCGGAACTAAGTGGTTGCTGGTTCGATTATCAACAGTGGCAGCTTGTTAACTAAATTAATTTAAAAGAAAAAGGTTATTGGGTCGGTTTATTAAATAAATGTCAGCGTATGGACAAGAACGAAAGTAACCGGCGGATGATTGTGAAGCTTTCCTTTCACAATCTTCAGATTAATATCGGTATAGTTTCTACATCCTCACATTCGTAGGCATCACAATGGACCTTATGGTCAAAATGTAGCCCGTCCAGGGCAGCCTATGCAATCTACGTATCTATCTACTAGGTGTGTTTGTCCCCTTCAAAGCAATCCTTCTCAGGCATAATACATTTGTGCCAACGTTTTTTCCAATCCTCGAAGCACTTCTGATAAGCACTTTTTGATATTGCCTTCAGCTCTTCCAACGATACAGTTTAATATCTCCTCAATCATTGAAAATCTTCGTTCATTCATAAAAAAAAAAGTCGCAGGGGGCTAAATCCGGTTAATGTGGTACCTGAGACATGATTGTGGTGTTGTTTTTGGTAAAAAAACCACGCACAAGCAATTCCGGACGTTTTTTCCGTATCGCTTCTCGCAAACGGTGCATTTCTTCAAGGTAATACTCCTTATTGACCGTACGACCTTGTGGTAAGAACTCCTGATGCACTACGCCACGGTAATCGAAGAAAACAGTGAGCAAAACCTTGACAGAGCGAGGTTCGTCATTCGATTAGCTAATTTATAATACAAAAAAAAGATCTAGGTATTGGGGTGAATTTGAAATTTTATTTTAAAAACCTAGAGTTCTCATTAATTATCATTTGATAATCTTATAAATAAATCCATTAATATATACAAAAGAGTTGCGTAATTTTTCACGTGGCAGCTGCGGATCTATAATGGCTTACTTTATCGAAACACATAAACAATTATAATTAAACTATCAGTGTTAATTTATTTTTATGAAATAATAATTATTAAACAGATAATATATATATACATATATATATATATATAAACATAATATATATATACATATATATACATATATAATATGTATATACAATATATAATATACATATACATATATAATATATATATAATAATTATATACAATAATTATATATATATATATATATATATATATATATATATATATATATATATATATATATATATATATATATATATATATTAATAACAAAATTCAAACACCCCAAATTAAATTAAAAAATAATGGCCCAATAGTTGGGAAATGAAATGTCAAAAGAAAAAAAACATGTACGGTTAGTTAAATTGTATAATAGGTCTGGAAGGCCTATTTCTTCATTTGTGACATATTAATTATATATTTGTTGTTTTTTCTTTTTAAATATAATAACTTTATTAATAAATGTAGGAAGCGAATATAAGGCAATTTTGCCTCTCAAAAATAGTTATTAAAAAAATTAAACCGTGTAAACTATACATTTTTATTAAATATCGAGAAAAAATAAATCAAGAATGCTAAAGCCTGCCCTACACTATTGAGACCACATTATTATTGAAGCAATATTCATATGCGTGTGTTTGTACACGATTACACAAAAACAAACAAAAAAAGATCATGATTTCGACTTCGTGAATGGACCATTAGCTGTGTGGTTGTTTCATTCTTAATCTGAAATAGGTATATATTGACCGTGGATTTATAAGAAGCAAAAACATGTTCCTTTTTAACATGTTAACATTAGTGTAAATCTGAAATTTTGTAGACGTATGAAGAATCGCTGACAAAACAACTAAAAAAAAATTAGTGTTAGTTTCATAGTGCAATAAAAACGTGTTTTAGTTTTTTAAACTCGAATTATTAATAATAAATTAATGTACCAAGATAATCAAAATTAACTATAAGGTTATTCAATGCCAAGAAAAATATAATTTCATAATTTTAAGGTAATTTTTTAATAAAAGGCGATTTTTTTTCCAATGTTTTATTAAGCATTTTAGCATACAGTTTTAGGGTAATTACCCAGCAAAACTCTGACTATCAACAATCATCTCTTATTAATTTGTTTTCCGGTAAATAGTCTCTAAGAAAATATGTTTTATTTATTTATTGTTAACAATTTGAACTGTCTTGTTTCTATCAGTTTTGTTCTAAAATTTGAAAGATCTATTCTATTGGGAAACTTATTTTTCTAATGCCTCAGTTTCCTTTTTGGTGTCCTCACATTCAAAGACAATGTGAGTTGAGATTTGTTCGTCGGAATTTATGTGTGTCTCTTAATTTGCTAGATTTTGGTTAAAGTGTAAGATGCAATACAAAATTATTTCTCTAATAACAGAAAAACCGTGAACTGTTAGTAATTATTAAATTAAACAAATATTTTCAACTTTCGTAAAAAATTTTTTATTTGTTTACTATAGTTTCGGAAATACAGTTTCCTTCTTCAGAATAAATGATATTGACAAACTGTTCAAATATTAATAAAAGGGCAAATATTAGATGTATAAATACATAATAGAAACATAAATTTGTAGAAGTACAGGTAAAATCTACAATATAAAATAGGTAAAGGATTATCTGGACAAAGATTATAAACCAAAGGTAATGCAAATTAAATTTATAGAAATAAATTTATTAAAAATAAATATACAAAAAAAAATGTGTATTAAATATTATATTATACAAAGGGGGCGGGATGATTCATACAATATTATTTCAGATTAAAGGAGAGACATGCTAGGATTCTTATTTTGTGTGCTTCAAGATGCCAATAAAGTATGGAATAAACGCAGAACATTGTTGCAGCAACATTGAACTTCGCCTATAAAATATTTTCAGTACAGACGTTGCAACCAAAGTTTGGGAACATAATATTTAATTTAATTATTTTATGACGCTAGTCATAAAAATTCAATCATTTCTCATCTTGTCTCTATCTATCTCATTTAATTTGTATAGTTTATATGTATGCATCTCTAGTAAAACTAGTGTTGGGATAATATCTATATTCTATACAAATAATAAAGTATATATATATATATATATATATATATATATATATATATATAATGTAAATTGTAACCAATATAGGCAATAAAACATAATAAAATATTAGGAAAGCATAACATTTCAGATAATATGGCCAATTTGTATATGAACATTTAACTCCTCCTACAAATAATTAATATCAAATAATTTTGATTTTTAGTGCAACCGTTCAAGGACATGTTTTTTGTTGTTGCAACAGCTATACACACACAGCAACATCCTAGGTTGCTGTACAATGTTGCTGTTCAATGTTCCTCGTTTGTAGGGCCTATAAAAAAAAATTATTCTCTAATAACAGATATTTTTTTGTAATTTTCGCACATTTTTTTGCCATATGAAATACAAACATATATTATTGTATTGTATTTGGGTGGGTATAAGAATAATTTCATGTTTTTCGTTGGTTTTAAAATATATAGACCGCAAAATTGAAATGTATTTTATGTGTTTAAAGATATTACAAAAATAATAATATTGTCTTCTTTCTTGTTGAGAATGCAATTGTAATATATTGTTTTGTTACAATGTAATTCGAAAATGTTATTACATTTTTTTTTTATAACAATATCCATTTGACCACCCATAGTTTTTTTTTAAATAAAAGAAAAAAATTGCATATATTTAAAATTCAATATGGCATTATTTTTTTGCATATATCAGAGATGAGTCAAGAACCTTTTTTTTTGTTTCAAAATGGTTCATTGTATAGGTACAGGGTCATATATGCAAATTTGCAGCCTATGATGAGGTAAACTTATGGGTATCAAACTACTTATTCCATATATATTTAAACAACTCAAACTGCCGAGTATGTTCCCACAGCATACACTAAAAGCTTGTACATTACTAATAACAATCTTAAAAACATCTATGAATTTGCTTTTAAACAAAATTATTTAAAGTGTTCTAAATTAAAAATCTATTATCAAATTATAAAAAAGCATTTTATTTAAATTATTAGAATAAATATAATATAATTTAAAAATACAATAATGTTATATAAGTTTACAAAAAATACATAGAGCTTGAGTAAACGCCTACTTTAAATAAAAACACGGTTTCTCCGTTACACAGTGTATACCGGGTATAATTGTTTACTATCAGGGTCGTATGCAAAAAGATGTTTTCGCTGATAAATCTTTCTCTGAAGTTCGTAAACACACACCGAAATGTTTTTCTACGTTTACCTTCGGTTACTCTATATGGTACATTTCACGTTCCTGTTTGTATCACACGAAATACAATCATGCCCTTAACGAGACTGGTGCAGGCGGTTCGATGCACCGAGATACAAGGGGCCTTCAGGGCCTAGGACCAATAGGCTTCACTTATAATTAAGATACTATTTCGAGATAAAATGTATAGTTTTGTAAAGTATATTTGAAAAAATGTTAGACAACTCAAGCGCTCCGCTCCGTTTTAGAAAAAAAAAAAAAATATATATATATATATTTATATATATATATATATATATATATATATATATATATATATATATATATATATATATATATATATATGTATATATATTGAATGGTCTGAACTTATGAAAACAATTATTTCTAATGGTAATAGTTTCTAGGCTTTTATTAATGAAAGGGCCTTTAACAAACAAAAAAATGCATTTATTATTATTATTTATAGTTTAATCTAGTACGAACCGGCCGCATAAATACCAGAAACTATTCGGCCAACATTTGTTTGCGTAATTCTTATTAATATATAGCACTGATTATAAGATTGCAAATTGCCAGGGGGTTAATTAATGCCATACTTTCTTAAACTTGGTGACAAAACTTCTTGGGCAGAAATTTAACGTGTTTGTTTGGTTACTTCGTAGTAAATTCGATCATTTGTTTTCAGAAAGGCCCCCGAAGATTTTTGCACCGAAGTCCCCAAGACTGTCAAGATACCTATGTCCTATTGGCCAGCATCGTGCTGAATCCTTGTGATAACATACCAAATAGAATCGAGGCTGCTTTTATTCTCGAAATGAATAGCTTCAAACAAGTATGCCACGTGTCTAATATTTTATGATTCTATTTAAATATTTTTTAAATATATATTTTATTTTCGAAATAATATTTATTATTGTACGTGATTTATAGTACAAAAAATTATGTTGTGAATCGTCACATTACCTCTATACACAAACTACGTTTTTAACTAGAACGGAGTAATGTACTAAAGTTGGCCCCATTGTGTGTTGTCAACAGGGAATATGCATGAAAATTTTTTTTCACATTTATTTTCAGAATATGAAAATACAGTTAATACTGTAATAATATTTAAAAATGAAATTAAAATTCGACAAATATCAAAGAAGCTATAAGCTTTTAAAGATTATTATCAGTCTCTTTCTTGCAAAAATACTAAAAACGGAGTTTTACGTGTATTTTAAATGGTGAAAGAGTAATATGACGTCACATAACATATCAAGAGAGCTATCACCCTCTTTGTCTAATCGGGAATTTCAATCATTCATATCCCGCTTATTTTTAAAGTTATTTAAAAAGTAATTTTACCTTGATATTTGTCAAGTAAACATGCTTCAATTCAAGTGAAAAAAAATTTTCATGCATATTCCCTATTGTCTATATATCTAATAATAGCTCTGACCACCATCATATATGAGCTACTATTCCGTATCGCGTAGAAACAAAAGTTGTTAAAATTGAAGACAAATCCACATACACCAATAGCAAATTTTGTTTGAGTAATTTTGGCATCAGACAATCCCACTACGTAAAGATTTGATTGCGATTTTGAACCTCGATAACAGAATCTCTATTATCTATACTATTATTATAAAGAGGAACGATTTGATTGTTTGTTTACATTGAATAGGCTCCGAAACTAATGGACCGATTAATAAAATTCTTTCACCGTTGGGAAGCTACACTATCCTCGGGTAACATAGGCTATATTATATTTTCAGAAAAATTAGGGAAACTCCAATAATGTAAACCGAGGTGTAAAAAGGTGGAGGTTCTGGGAAGCCAAATAACATTTTAATTCTGATAGCGGAAGTGCCGGTAAAAATTAAAAAAAGTTAAATAATTCAGTAGTACGCTTTCGACCTCAAAAGTGACGGAGCATATCTTGGAGTTCCACGGGCAACGCCGGGGAATTCAGCTAGTTATATATACTTTGCTTTTGCATTTTTGTATATACAGAGGTAAGAATAAAAAATGTCAGTATGTATGCATAAATGTTTGAATGTAATCTGATGTTTATGGCACCATATCAATAAAGTGATGTATTTACATGGATGACCAAACAATGAGGTCGATATTTGAGCTCGTTGACAACAATATGAGTATATTTTATATGAGTGAATATCATTTTTGTATAAATATCTCAGATAATGTGTTTTTATTAACATTATAACAAATATATATCATATATATGAAAAAAAAAAGGATGATGATATTTGTTTGTATGCAATGAAATGATATTGTACACATGACCACAAAAGTATAATTAATTTGTGCCTTATTCATTTACAACAAAAATGCTGCGCGTAAAATTTGTTCACTATAAGTATACTAACAACTTTTATTCGAAACATTTTCCTAAAAACCGAATAAATAGAGCACAAATCAATTGTAAAATTTTTTAAAAAGATGCTATTTTTGTGCCAAAAGCCGGTTTACGCGTACGCTCCAAACCGACTCTCATATCATGCCTTGACTCCTGAGTGGCGCGCCAGGAGCGTGAGGTTGGAGTGTGGTAGACAAACAGAGCAATACTCCTGGACCTCTTAGGCCAAGACTAACGAATTCTGCTTTAAAAAAATTTAATCACTGTTCAAAAATTTTAGTTTCTTCGTTCAACTAAATCAGTATTTAATATCAGTATTTATTTAAAATTCAATGACATTTGTTTTTGGTACAACTGCAGCGTAGTCTTGAATGAAAATAAGGGTTTCTTTATTGAAGCAAATATTTTGAAGAAATTATATATTCTTGAGGATAGAAATACCTTCTATCAGTGTAGAAACATGTGTTTAAATATAATACATACATATATACCGTACCATGGTATATAAAACACCATTCATGTTTGTGTATAAAATACAGTAAATGCACTGATAAATGGTTTACAAATAAACAAGGTATTAAATCAATTATCTTACGAGTAGATACCTGTTTCTGACTTAGCTAATTACATGCATAGACACTTTCTATTTAGTACAGGAAATGGGTTCAAAAAGAGGAATTTTTATGACACTTCTCCGCAATATTTGCGAATTGCATATTCTTGTAGGGTTGATAGCCCAACTGAAGACCTACTATTTTCCAACCACCTATTCACCAGCCATTTTTTTTGCCACGCGTTCAAAGTTGGCGAAATGGAAAAAAGAGGTTTTTGAGCGATAGCGACGAAACTGTGAATTTGACAGAAATAAAAGTAAAGGAACCATTTTTAGGTATGAATAAGACATACAATTTAGCGCATCGGAAATTAAAATCGATTAATTAGTTCTCTCGCAAAGTAATAAAAGCTAGCTGAACTGGTCATTTCTGAAGTAACTAATTATTAATGCAATTAGTAGATAGTTTTTGAAATAATTACGAAACGTATTTACATATTAAAATGGTTTATTTATTACAAGAAAACATTCTGAACAATACCCAAACAATAAACAAATTTAAAAAAAAAAAACATATCAGTATTCTCTGGTAACAATATTTCGTCACAAAGGACGCAAATATTGTTTTTATTATCCGCTGCCATCCTCGATAAATTGTGGACCAGAAATAAAATCTCAAATAAATAAATACTAGCCAAATTGTTTATTATACAATTTAATATTAAAGAGCTAATTGTAAGAGTAGTGCGAAAATTGATTATAGGCAACAACCCCTTGCATAAGGTACGACATTTTTTATTTTAAATGCATATATTTTTGGAAATACACATTAAAATATACTAAGAGACATTTTTCCCGAGATTTTCAAAGCTGTACATGCATTATTGCATTAATAATTAGTTATTTTATATATGACCAGTTCGGCTAGTTTTTATTACTTTGCGAGAGAACTAATTAATCGATTTTAATTTCCGACGCGCCAAATTGTTTCTCTTGTTAATACCTAAAAATGGTTCCTTTACTTTTTTTGTGTTGAATCGGTGGTTGGAAAATAGTAGGTCTTCATCTGGGCTATCAGCCCTACACGAATATGAAATTTGCAAATATGACGGAGAAGTATAATACAAATCTACCGATTTCCTGGCCTGACTGTATTGTGAAATGTTATAAAAATATACATTTATCTTTTCCACCAATCGATGGATGCTGATCGATAGAGATCACGACATTGTAGATTGTGTGGCGCTTACATCAGATTTTTTAAAAAGTATTTAGCATTCTGTGAATTCTGTCTGTTCGTTCATGTGTCATGATCATATATACAGTTTGATTCAGCATTGAACCCAATCAATAATATTCATTGAAAATGAATGAGAATATATTATACAATATTTATTGTTTATTTTATGATGATGACAATTTATTATAAATTTTTTTGGATGTTACATAAACAGACACACACAAAAACACACACGCACATACACGCAATTGTATATTATTTATATCTAACAGTATAGTGATTAGTTTCGCTAGCTAGACCACAAACAAAAATAAATTATGTATCATTTAAAAAAAATAATAATAAACAAGTCTCAATATAATTAATATCCCATATACAATAGATTTGAATCAAACAAGAATAATAATGACAAAAAATATGCCAAATATTAAATTATGGACTCATTGATGACTAATATTGAATATTTTTCAGTGACCCTGTAGCTAAAAAACTTGAATCGTTTACAAACTTTCAGAAATACCAACAAACGGAAACTAGAATTGGAGCCGGTTGCTAAGTAATCAAAGGGATCCTTTCATACGTAATCCGGATTGGCATTTTTACCGGCATCTGGCAAAAAGAAAATCAGCCGGGGTTAAAACTAATAATCTTTATACGGTATTTCTTTTACAATACCTTGTACAGAACACGTCCTACCAGTAAACTCCTATCAATTGAGGTCATATTGACACAATAAAAATGTTTTGTCGATACGTTGGTTTATAGCTAGGAACCGATAGCTGTAGCTGTAGTCGAGTTATTACCGAATTATATAATTTAGTGGAGGTTCTGAGAAGTAAAATAATATTAGCGGAAGCGGCGGGAAAAATTAAAAAAATTGAATTATTAAGTAGATACTATGGACTCCAAAAGTAACTTTTCATTTTCTACGCCGGGGAAAAAGAGTGGCTTCTCACGGACAACCCCTGAAAATTCAGCATAGTCGGTAGATTAATGTAGGTAAGGGAAGTTGGCAAATTGGATCCGTAACTTCGGGATAAGTATTAGCTCTGAGGACCGGGGCGTGTTGGGCTTGATTGGGAAGAACGATATGGCCAACGAGATGAAACCATGTACCCTCACATTATCCTATAAATTATAAATAAATTATAAATAAATAAACAAATAAATACGGGTAGCAGTGTTTCAAGATAATCAGTCCTTGATGGGAGAAAATATTATGTTACTTGGTTAAAAGGGCTTTATAAAAATTTTGCGGGCGAAGACGCGACGTGTAATGCTAGTAACATACTAATTCACTGCCAATCATATTTTTAGTACAGAGTAAAAAAAAACTCATTGAATTTATTAAAAGTGAATGAAGGTTGCAGGAGTGTTTCTCATATCCGATGTTTATTTAAAAAAATTTGATTAGTTATTTTTATTGAATAGAAATAATGAATTTATTACCTTTACTATCAAAATAGTTAATAAAATAGTATAACATATTTGGAGAACTTTGAACTCAAATGTTATAAATTTAGTTCAATATTTATTTACTAAACAAATAAATAGTATGTATAAAAAATGACATCATATATCTATATGCAACAGATTAATTAAATAAAAACTGACAATTTCCATTCAGTTTTCTATTTCAAAATTATTTTATCGGATAAGTTAATTGGTATGGAAAATTGTTCAATTTTATGACAAAAATAATCAAGTTAATAAATTATGGCGCCATCTATTAATCATCTTTTATAAACGCATCTAAACTGACAGTTATTCAGATGTTTTTTTTTGTTTTGTTGAAATTCCTTAAAACAATTTAACCTCAATTTTAACAACGAATAAAGAAAATTTGTTTCTGGTTTTAAAGTGTAGATTCTTTATAAAAATGTATGTTTACCCATGACGGAAGGAACGCGGTATTTGTTTTTAAGGTAAGAAGTTGTTTATGTATTCGTAACAGGCATACAACTATTTTTTCAATAGATATATTGCAGAAGATGTGTTTCTCAGAAACTACTGGAACGATTTTAATGCGGTTTGTTGCATTAAATAGGTATTACCTTAGAGGAGGTTTCTTCGTCTGTTTTACGGCTATAGAATCCCAAGGGCGCTGCAGTAGATGTTTTTCTTAACTTCATAGATATTTTATAATTTTTAATTTTATAAACTTTTTTTCTAATAAATTTGAAATATTTTGTTACAGGTATCAGTGCAAGATCCGCTACTTGCATTATACTCGAAACCAACGCGTCGAATCGATGGACGATGGTCGAAATGGAGTCCATGGAGTCCATGCTCACGAACTTGTGGCGGTGGTGTTTCTGTACAAGTACGGCAATGTATTTCACGTGCACAAGATTCAAGGTAGGTGAAAATTTTTATATTTTCAGGTTATATTGAAGCGTGTATAGTTTGCTAGGTTACAAAAACATTCGTATTTTTTACGGTCAATATAAGGATTTGAATTTGGGCCGGTATAATTTAATTCCTGTTGTTTCGGGTATCTGTTTATCTGTTTCATCTGTTTCAAGTCTTCTGGGCTTGTCCTGTAATATCCATATATATATAAAGTTAGATTTTATCTTAAATCGGTGCATAACATATTTTTTAGCATACAAAATATCCTACAAAGAAAGGCTTTCAGGGGCATTCAGGCTTTAGCCAGATATGAATTAGTAGTCAATTATTTTTATAAATTAATTATTTTTATGGGAACATATGAATAACAACGGAAAATAACAACTAACTGAGTTAATTGCTTAAATACCCGGTATATCCTGAATTTATTTAAAAAAGTTTATAACAAAAGTTGTTTATTTTTAAAAAGGAACCTTTTTTGTCTTTACATTTTTGTTCTATCTTTCATGGTTTCAAAGTGTGTAATTTGAGTTATCGTGTTTACAGACGGACAAACGCATATGTGGAAATGGCCGAATTAGACTATTTTATGAACACCTTTGCCAAGCATTTATATCTGCGAGCAATATTTTAGGCGTTACAAAGTGGTACTTAATATACCTTGTATATTTACATATACCGGGTGTAAGAATAAGCTGGCTTTTTTGGGTTTCCAGAATTCTCAAATTTATTATGCGAAATAACTTTAATTAATCACGGGTTTTTATTTGCCGTCGAAGGTTGAATGGGAAGGTTGAATATTTTGTCAACTTTATGATTAGAAAAATAGAGATAAAATAATTTTCTGTGCACTCAGTACATTGCAATTTTTTAACTTAAAAGAAAATATTTATAAATAAAATTAATTATTTATAAATAAACATTATATGCATTAATAATAACATTTTAATTTAATTCCGATATGTGTTTAAAATTAATTTAATATTTACTAACAAATATAGAATGATAAAAGTTATATACAGAAAGCTCCTAAAATATTGAAGGTAAAATCAGTGTTTAGTTTGAAACTATAATTAAAAGGAATATTGCAACGGCCAATATCCATTCTAACAACTTATGGCGATGTTTTTTGTTTCGCTTCACCTGTACGGTATGGTAAGCGATTAATTTAAAATAATGTGGCAACCAAACAAGGTAACTACCCAACCTCAATCAAAGGGTTATATGTTTTACAGTCTATGATCAATATCAAGAGCACGATAGTGTGATAGGCCGAGTTTAAGGGGTTTTTATGTAATATTTAAAAAATTTCCTTGAATATCTAACATACCCTCTGTAGATATGAGACCTTTTTCAAGTTTACAGTATTACAAAGATATATGAGTTATTAATCTTCTTATCAATAACGAATTCTTTTTTTAATAAAATAATTGTGTTATTTTATATAATATGTAATATATATTATATATATATATATATATATATATATATATATATATATATATATATATATATATATATATATATATATATATATATATATATATATATCTACATTTATATTATTTTTTTTAATTACGTTTAATTAATATTTTATTACTTTCATTCATTTTATATGAAGAAAGTTTATTACAAATTATAATCAAAAAATTGGATATGAACTTCATCATATTAACTTACTATAGATAAAAAAAATATTTATTACTTAAAATACTAGACGTTACCCATCCGCTTCGCTGAGCGTAACTTAAAACTTATAGTCATATTTATTGACTAAAATGATCAATCGATTTTCAGGGGTTTTATGTGAATTTATCTATACAATAAACAATTATCCGAAAAAATCTGTATGAAATAAAAAAAAACATTTTAGATTATACATTTTTACATTATATTTTGTTTAAAATAATGAAACGTAGGGATTTATATTCGAAAAAACATCAAAAACGGATTTCTATTTAACAAAGAAATAGAAGTAATGGAAGTAATGGTAAAATAATTCATGATAATGTAATAGGGATCCTTATATGGCTTTTGGTCAGAAGGTATGTGAAAAGACTTTGTTAAAATTGCTCGAAAATCACTAATCCAATATTTCAGATCTTTCTATATCATGTACTTAAAATAATCCCTTAATCAAATAAAGCGCTGATTTTTTATTATTATAGGCGGTATATATAATATATACCAGGGTATATTAAGTTTAGTTCCGACTTTGTAACGGTTGAAAATATTGATTGCAGAAAATAGGTTTTGGTATACGTGTTCATAAAACGACCCAATATTCCATATCTGAAATTTAGGGAAAATGGAAAAACTGTCTATTTTTGAAACCGTAAGAGATAGAACAAAAATTTACAGACAAAAAATGTTCCCCTTTTAAAAATAAACAACTTTTGTTTGAAACTATTGTTCATAAATTCAGTATAAACTGGGTAATTAATCAATTAATTCAGTTAGTTGTTATTTTCACTCGTTTTTCACTTTGTTGCTTATATATTTTATATTTCTTACAAAATTCCTGGAGTAATAAGTATAAATGAAAATTGGAAATTAAAAAGCAGTTTGCCGTATATCCTATTACATAAGTAGGCGTAATTATAGACATTGAAGATTAGACTATTCTATATTAGTAAATTATAAACAAACATTTGTAGAATCTTTTTCATCAGTTTGTTTCTTCAGTATTATTAATATTTATTTGTATTAATTTTTTATGGTAATTGTTTTTAAAATATTGTACCCACTGAGTTTTGTAGTGGGTGACGAATCCACGTGAAATAATTCATTGTTCAACGTTAAAATATTGAATTAATTTTAAATTATACGTAAAGTTGACAAATTTCTTTAGAATTAGAAAGTGTATTTTTTTTCAAATAATGTAAGATTTTGGATATTTATTATAGACATTAATAATAATCTTAACTCGAATATTTCTTATTTCGTCGTCTCCGCTGGGAGGTTGGCGATCATAACAATTTTTACTTTTGATACAGCAGCGTTCACCAAACCACTCTCATAGATTTCGATACCAAGAGACGTCCACTGCTGCGTTATCTTTGTATACATGATGAATATGTTGGGATATAAATAATGGGGTAGTTATATCCGATGCTCTCTCCAAAAACTGTAAAAATTACGAAAAATTTTCAAATCTATCTGAGAACAAGCCCAACCGCCATCAATTGCCTTACCAGTAATGGTAAACATCGCTGCCCGCTGTCATTGCTGTATTTGATCTTCGAGTGTTTATTGGCTGTACGAAACTACCGTGTATATCTACAGGGAA
The DNA here is from genome assembly GCA_963920215.1 of Nineta flava. Lineage (NCBI taxonomy): Eukaryota > Metazoa > Arthropoda > Insecta > Neuroptera > Chrysopidae > Nineta > Nineta flava. The sequence goes on from OY986042.1 coordinate 94,972,043, forward strand.
TTCCCCTAGCTGACACCTGAGGACGCGCCGGGTCGGAGTTGAGCTTCTCCGTCCCTCCAAATGACTGCCTTCTGGTGAAGACAGCTTCCTACTTAGTTCAGAAGCTCTTAGTTCAGTGTGATTTATATTTAAATTAGTCCAAACAAAAAGAAATGCATTAGTTTAAGGGTGAGTTATTTAACAGTGAATCCTTTAAATAAGTGATAATTCCAAGTACTTCTTTAATCTTATATCGTCTCCAAACTTCAAAAAATGGTTTTTGGTCCATGTTTGATCTGATTTTGATAGAATTTGTTTTCAAATCCAATAAACTTTAATCAAGGATACGATTTACTTTTGATAGAAAAACCAAGATATCTTTATTTTTCTTAGTGAAACTTCTCAATTTAAAGGTATATTTGAGCAATCTTCGTAAAGAAACAGTGCAAAAAAAATGAAATTAATGGATGATAGAAACCACATTAATATAAATAAAAGGTATGCCATTACAATGATTTCAAAAAAAAATTATCTAAAAATGTCTTCGTATAAAAATATTAATAAGAAATATCTATTATTAATAAAATGCATAATATATAGTACAGATATAGAGATGTATTAAACTATTTAATTTGGGTCAAAGATCATTGTGAACACTGGTCCATAAACAAAACAATATCTATATCTCTTACTTTTCAAACAAAATAATACACTATTCCGTTCATTGACATTAATTTTGAAAATAAAATATATATTAAATATATATATGTTTTTTTTTCGTTTTAAATTTATGTTTTATAGTAATTAAAAAGAAATACAAAAATTATTATTAGTTACAAAAAAAAACTAAAAAGTTTTGTGGCACTTAAAATAAATAATAATTTAATACTTTAAATTAGTTAAGTATTGTTTAATAGTGTTGTACCGAATATACAATTTTCAATCAAAATTCGGCTTCCTTTGATTTTTCTGATTTTGGAAATATATTGTTTTTATGGAATTTTAACTCAGCATTTATGAAAATTAAACTTAGCAAGAAATTTAAATAATAACTTAATTGTACAAATATCATGTATATACCAAAGGTCCGGGAGACCAAAGGGTTTTTTAAAGATGATGAGCATCAAGCTGGTACTTTGTAAAATATTAAAAAACTAATAAAATTATGGAAAACGGTATCGAAATTTTCTGGAAGTCGTTGAACATTGAGGATAGGAGACTGGGAGTCCATTCCATTGACTTTGTAGGACGCAAATTTTTCCTAGTTCTTCACTTGATTATCTTACAATTGCAAAGAAATTCTTGAATAAAACTTGTTTGTTATAAAAATGACAACAATTTTTACCTAAATATTTTTCCAAAACACCGATTGGATTTCCCCCCCCCCCCCTAATTTAACTGTAAAATTTTTTTAAGTCGATAGTACTATCAACTGCTAATGTGTTGTTCTGATTTAAATTTTTTGTCAAATTTTTTGGGTTTTATTTTCTTTATTTATTTTACATTAATATTATCAAAGTTTTTTTTGTCAGGAATTCGAAAAAATAATACATGTTTTTTTAATAAAGTTTTATTTTACTGCAGATTTGATTCGAAGGACTACGCCTCAGATTGAATTGTTTGGAGATTTACATTGTGGGATAATCTTATATTGAAAGAGTGTTACACAATTTTTTGCTTGTAATTCCAATAAGATGTGACATGTTCCAATTATATGAACACTCGAGATATACCGTGTGTGTTTTAAACTACATCCAATCTGGAAACAATGGATGTATCTGTCGGTGATATGTACATCACTGTCTGTGCACAGTCACCGATGACGTGGACAGGCTTGTGCCACGCTCTATAAGTGAAACTGCGCTCTACAAGTGTCTGTGAATTTGGGTGTGAGGAAGTGCACCGTATCGTGGTGTACTGCATGTGGACGGTGATAGATGCACTACACAATGTTCCTATTGGGTCTATGTTGATAGACATATTGTATATTGCATCTTTAAACATAAAAATCTTGATGGAATTACAATACTAAAAATTGTGTATTATTTCTTTAAATCTATTAAGATTCGTTGTGTTTTCAGATGTGTCGTAACATCACTAATAATTAAATAATATATGTTTGCAATTAAGTATTCCTGCAACGTATTTAAGTATATATCGTTAAAGAACATAAAGGAGGCTCATTTCGTTTATGACTACTGTTGAATTTTTTTTGTTTTTGTTTATTTATACAGATTTTATGTAATTGATTATTGTCGTTTTCATCGTTCGTTAGATAGATACTCGTATGTGTATACAATGTTCTTTTGATGAACATTTGCGGTAATTTATAGATGTTAATAATCTTATGAATTACCGGAAACTTATGTCTTAATGTCTTAAGAATACAAAAATCGATGCTTTTTACTTATTTATTTATTTATTCAATTTAAATAAAAACACATTCTGTTATTTTATCATTTTCAACAAAAATTCTTTTATATTATTTATTTGTTTATTTTTTATTTAATAGTTTGCATATCAAATTTAAAGATTTATAAAAATTCACTCAGGATATATCACTTAAGGTAGCCACATCACTTAAACTTGACCCCACATTTTTCTATATTTATTCATAATTAAATGCACGTATAGAAAAAAAATCAGATTTTTTTTACCACATTGTTTGAGAGATATAATTAATTAAAGTTATGCATTAATACATGAGCTCTTATGAATGTCTACGTTGAATAACACAGGAAATTAATGGTTTGAGAAAAATCGGCAAACTTAACTTAAAAAATAACTTTTCAAATGATAGAGCGACGTTTCAACCGTACACTAGAAAAAATGCGAAACGATTCCCCACATCGGAATGTTTTGATTTTTACGTATCTTTGTTAATAAAAAAATGGAAAAACAAAATTTTTTAAATTTTCCAACAGGGATGTTTTTTAAATCCTTCAAAGGATAGCTCTCAGAATTAAAAAAATTCCAGACTTTTATTTAAAAATGGAGAATAATTTTTTTTAGTACTCCACTGTTTAAAATTTATTATTATTTTGTTTTCATATTTTTATTATTCAAAAAATAATAATTTATATAATTATTGGTTTATGCGAGTTGAGAATTTACATAATTTCAACAAACATTTACTTAGATCGGATATGACTTGCGTATATCCAAGCTTACTTCGATATTTCCGCACATATTTCAAATCAGTTACAAAAAGTACTTGTCTCAAGACAGTTACTAAAATTAGTTGGCTCAGTACAGTTACTAAAAGTAGTTGTCTCACATGAATTAATCAGATGGTATTTTGAATTTTGATTTCTTCAATTTACAAATTGAATATTTATTATGGATTGTGCTGAAGTATCGAATAGGCGAATTAATGGTTTCTATCTGATTGTATCTAAGTATATTTTTTTTGTATAATTTATTTAATTCACCATTCCGAAACTTGTGGTTTTTCAAACTTGTCACATTTCAATACACATTCTATACACATTTTGGCTGTACAATTTATGTATTTTATGTGAATATGCAATGACTTTTCAATTTATAACTATATTGTTTTGTATACGCTTGGTATTTTTGGCCTTGTAGTTTTTCTTTACAGAAGCGTAAAGTCCCCTTTATATACAACTATGTATCTGAATTAAATTTGTAGTGTATATTTATATTTTTGCAAATCAGACATATTTGAACATTTTTTTTTACTGTAGTGTCGTTTTTTTTTTTATATACGATATTTCTTTTTACTACAGTTCAATCTAGTACATATTCATGTAATTTTTTTTATAACTTGTACAACCAAACTTAGTATTTTAAGGATAGTTATACTATCAACATATTAAATGAAAAATTATTTATTTCAAATATATTTTATTTTTACATATATTTTGTTTTGTTCTTTTTTTGTACTTTTTTTATTTTCAGTATTTCTGATTCGAATCACTAGTCGATAACTTAGACACTTACTGGATAGTAAAGATCTTACTACCTCAATATTATCTTTTTTAATGGGCCCAGCTTTTATTGAAAGACTTTCGGTTCAACGTGTTATTTTTTTTTATATTTACGTGTATCGCGTTAGCACCGATCGTTTTCCAATTTTCATAATTCCACATACAATACTCTGCTTTGGATTTTTTTTTCTAAAGTACCGTATATTTAGTTTTCATTATTTTTTTTTAAAAATACATCATAATACCTCTTTTAATTAAAATTACTAAATTAACTTAATTTCATATTTATGAAAATAATTGATAAAATAATTATTTTCAATAAAGTGTTTAGTTTTTTTTTTTAAACTAAACACTTTTAATTATTTTTTTTTTTAAATACACATATGGAAGCAGAGCAAATATCCATATGTGTCTTTTGTTTTCGATAGTTTTCACAAAGCTCGACTTGTGATTCTGAAATTCTTTTTGAAAGTTGAAATGATTATAATTTTTTCTTTATATTTATACATTTATATCTTTTACATTCTCTTTAATTCTATAATTATATTTAACTTAGTGCTAATTTTTTTCTCTTTCTTCTATTTTGTTTGTGGTTTAAATTTTCATTATGCCGAGAACAACTCGTAATACACCAGGTACCCCAGGAGATGACGATCCTCCAGCTTCACCAGATGACTTATTCATCACGCCTCATCAAGTATCAGCGGTTAACTTAGCGGCTATAACTACGCAGATGCAGACTACAGCTCAACAGTTCCATGCGTCAGTGCTGCACGTTTCGGATGTACAGCAACAAATACAACAGCAAAGCAAGCAGATTAGTAGCATTACCGATGCCTTGGCAACAATAACAACTACTCTATCAAATAATAACACTAGTTCAAATCAATTAACTTCAAATTTTAGTTTCTTTGCAAAACCGAGTATAGATTCCTTTATAAATAAAATCACTATTCTGGACATTTCGGTTCCAGAAAATATTATACAGTTTATTGTCGATACTCAACATTTAGTTGATATTAATTTTTTACCTATAGACGTTCTTTTGAAATCTTTAATCAATAGGTGTGCTTCGAACGCACAAACATTTTGGTCTACTTGTTTGGCTGACTCTTTGTCTTGGCAAAATATTAAACATAATTTATTACAAGTTTATATTCCACCTTTGACTAAACAGATATTAATTGATAGATTGGTCCGGCGAAATCAACTTGACACTGAAAAATTTTCGACATTTGTTCCTTCAATAATAAAATTCGCGAACATCCTACTTAATGATTCATCTGAATCCGAAATCATACAAATTATTTTTGCTCATGCCAATAATTCTGTCCTAACTATTCTTGGTTTATATCAAATTCCCGATACTTATAAAGATTTGTATCAACTAATCACTAAAATTGAGGAAATTCAAGCGCGAATAACTACAACACCCGTCAGTGTAAACGTTACTTCAATTCAAAATACGCATAATGACTCTAAACTTTTTTGTACCTTCTGTAAAGGTACTAATCACAATTTTAAATATTGTTTTAAAAGAAAGAAGGATAATATAAATGTTAGTACTACGGTTCCAAAAAACTCGCAATAGACCCCAAGTTTCTTATTAATGATGTTATTTTAAATTATACTATTTTACCTCTACAAACCATTTTCATTCAAGGTTATCCTCTATTAACACTTTTTGATTCCGGTGCTACTGTTAATGCTATTAAAACTGCGACTTTTAATAAGTTAAAATCTAACAATAGAAACATCGTCACCGAATCAATTGATAAAACTATTTCTTTGCCGGGAAATAATTTTTTTAAATGTAATTTAACTGCGAAACTTCATTTTAAATTGGCTAATTTTTCATGGACTCAAACTTTTTTTATAGTAGATTCATTACCGTTTGAGGTAATTTTAGGTGTTGCCACACTTAAAGATTGCAACATCATTTTGGACTTCTTTAAGTCGACGATCAAATTTTATTTTCATCCTAATGTTGAAATACCGTTTTCGGGTTTTTGTAACAATAATCGAATTATTAATACCATTGTCGAAGCGAAAGTAAATCTTAATAGCAAACAAACCAAAGTGTTGCAAACACTTCTTCAAAAATTTAAATCGATTTTTTCTGACATTCCTGGTCTTGCCAAGGGTTTTGAATATAAAATTAAGTTAATCGATAACATTCCGGTTTGTAAAGCTCCTTACTATCTGGCACCCGATAAAGCCAAACTTTTGGACGAGCATGTTCAAGAGCTTGTTACACAAGGGGTACTTTCTCCTTCGAACTCTAATTATAGCTCACCCGTCTTCTTTGTTAAAAAGAAAGACGACTCTTATCGGTTAGTCGCTGACTATAGGTTTGTTAACAAACATATAGAGTTTGATCCGATGAGTTCAGCCAGTATGGCTCATATTTTCGCTAGCTTAGGTAATTCGAAAGTGTTTACACTCCTCGACATGAAATCCAGTTTTCATCAGATAAAATTATCAGATGACTCGAAACATGTCACCGCGATCGTCACACAATATGGTCTGTTTGAGTACAATACCATGCCTTTCGGGCTAAAGGTGGCTAGTCAATCATTAGCTCGTTTTTTAAATTCCAGTCTCGCAGAATTTCGTCATAAATTTCTTCTTATTTATTATGACGATTTAATTGTACATTCGCCCGACATTGAATCACATTTAAATCACCTGAATCTCTTGTTCACTAAAATAAAGTCTATCGGTATCACTATTAATCCTTCTAAGGCTCGATTTTGTATGTCGAGGGTACGTTTGTTGGGTAGCGTAATATCCGCTGAGGGACGCTTTATAGACCCTATTAAGGTGCAAGCAATCAATGACATGCCAACTCCAAAAAACGTCAAAGAAGTTATGCGTCTAGTTGGGGCTGCGGCTTTTTACTCCCGCTATATTCCCATGTTCAGTCAGATTGTAGCTCCGTTAAACGATTTAAAAAAGAAAGGTGTTAGGTTCAAAATTACTAAGGTTCATCTTGATGCAATCTCTACTTTAAAAAAATCTTTAGTAAGTGCGCCTGTCTTAAAACATCCTAATTTTGACAAACCTTTTGTGCTACAAACTGACGGATCAGCTACTGGTCTGGGCGCGGTATTACTTCAAAAGTATGATGACGGTTTGCACCCCATTATGTACTGTTCTCGAAAATTGAATCCAGCCGAATTAAAATATAACAGTCATGAATTAGAACTTCTCGCAGTAGTAACGGCCCTAGATAAATTTAAAGATTTTTTAACCGACCGCAAGTTTACTCTACAGACTGACTGCAGGTCGTTATTGTGGATTTTTAATACCCCCAATAAATTTAATAAATTATCTAGGTGGATCCTTAAAATTTCGAGATATGACTTTACCCCGGAACATATTAAGGGCAAATTGAACAATATGGCCGATTTTCTATCTAGGTTATACGAAACTGACCATATATTAGTGAACAAATTTTCTGATTCAAATCAAGATTCAGGCAAAAATTTCATTAAAGTTAAAGAGTTGCATAGCAATGATCCAGGTTATGCAAACCTTTTAAAAAAGATAACCAATACTTTGGATCAAACTGACTTAGAATCGGTGAATGAAAAAATCAGGAACAATGCGCAACTGAACTTTATTAACGTTTTAGCTAATACAAATTTTGATTACCTTTCTGTTAAAAGCGAGCAACGTAACTCTCCCGAATGTAAAATCATTTATCAAAACCTTAAGGCTCAGATGAATGTCCCTAATTTTTGCATAAAGGATGGGTTAATTTATAAGTTCGTCGGAAGGAATCGACTAAAACGTATATTTTTACCAGATAATTTACTCGATTACGTTCTTCGATATTATCATGATTCCAAGTATGCTGCGCATAATTCAGTAATTAAAACATTCCGTGAAATTAGTAAAATATTTTACTACAAAAACCTCTATGCAAAAGTAAGGGACTATGTCAGAACCTGTAAAGTGTGCCAGGCTATAAGGCCATATACACGTAACGATAAGGTTCAGTTGAGTAGTTCCGTGCCGGAGTATACCCTACATACTTTGTACGTCGACTTTATCGGTCCTATTATTAGATCAAGTGAAGGTTTTAAATATATTTTTTCTATTGTAGATGGATTTTCAAAATTTGCTTTCGCCTTTCCATGTAAAAGGCAGACCAGTGACGTTGCCATTTCACTGATACAGAAAATTTTCCTGCAAAACGGATATCCGACGGTTGTTGTAGCCGACAACGGACCAGCCTTTGCGTCGATCAAGTGGAAAACCTTCTTATTTAATAATGGTATTAGAGCTGCCTACTGTTCGAGCTATACACCATCTTCGAACAAGAGCGAGTGCCTCAATCGACAGATAAAATATAATTTAGGATGCATTCTCAAAGAATATTCTGTAGAACATAAAAATTGGTCAAAATTTTTGAGTTTTGTAATTTTCAATTACAACAACTCCTACAAAAGTACAATCGACTCAACACCAGCTGAAGTTTATTTTGGTAGAAAGTTAATGACGCCGTTTGTGATTATAAACGAATTAACTGAGTTAATCACGAGTTCTGCTAAACCATCACAAGCACATATACAAGATGCGTTAAAGATTGCTCACCAACAACGAGTCAACCAAACTTTAAATAAACCAACGCTGTCTAAATATAAAGTGGGTCAATTGGTCATGGTAAAAAACTTGGCCCCGAATATGAACAAGAATATCGCACCTAAATTCGCTTCAAAATTCAATGGACCGTACAAGATAATAAAGTTCACTACACCAACTTCAGTTAGGCTAAAAGCTCCAAAATCTAATAAGAAAACCTTCGGCATGTCGATATACAACATTCGGCCATACTATCTCAGAGGATATCAAGGGAATGGTAACGTTACTGCATCCTAATTAAACATCTAAATGTATTCAAATCTTCACGTCTAATCCACATTTGTAAGATTTTTCATTCATCTATTCGTGTCATTCTTGCTTTAATATTTTTCAATTAGCATGTCGCTAATTTTTTTGGCCCCCTGGAGTGGAGAATAATTTTTTTTAGTACTCCACTGTTTAAAATTTATTATTATTTTGTTTTCATATTTTTATTATTCAAAAAATAATAATTTATATAATTATTGGTTTATGCGAGTTGAGAATTTACATAATTTCAACAAACATTTACTTAGATCGGATATGACTTGCGTATATCCAAGCTTACTTCGATATTTCCGCACATATTTCAAATCAGTTACAAAAAGTACTTGTCTCAAGACAGTTACTAAAATTAGTTGGCTCAGTACAGTTACTAAAAGTAGTTGTCTCACATGAATTAATCAGATGGTATTTTGAATTTTGATTTCTTCAATTTACAAATTGAATATTTATTATGGATTGTGCTGAAGTATCGAATAGGCGAATTAATGGTTTCTATCTGATTGTATCTAAGTATATTTTTTTTGTATAATTTATTTAATTCACCATTCCGAAACTTGTGGTTTTTCAAACTTGTCACATTTCAATACACATTCTATACACATTTTGGCTGTACAATTTATGTATTTTATGTGAATATGCAATGACTTTTCAATTTATAACTATATTGTTTTGTATACGCTTGGTATTTTTGGCCTTGTAGTTTTTCTTTACAGAAGCGTAAAGTCCCCTTTATATACAACTATGTATCTGAATTAAATTTGTAGTGTATATTTATATTTTTGCAAATCAGACATATTTGAACATTTTTTTTTACTGTAGTGTCGTTTTTTTTTTTATATACGATATTTCTTTTTACTACAGTTCAATCTAGTACATATTCATGTAATTTTTTTTATAACTTGTACAACCAAACTTAGTATTTTAAGGATAGTTATACTATCAACATATTAAATGAAAAATTATTTATTTCAAATATATTTTATTTTTACATATATTTTGTTTTGTTCTTTTTTTGTACTTTTTTTATTTTCAGTATTTCTGATTCGAATCACTAGTCGATAACTTAGACACTTACTGGATAGTAAAGATCTTACTACCTCAATATTATCTTTTTTAATGGGCCCAGCTTTTATTGAAAGACTTTCGGTTCAACGTGTTATTTTTTTTTATATTTACGTGTATCGCGTTAGCACCGATCGTTTTCCAATTTTCATAATTCCACATACAATACTCTGCTTTGGATTTTTTTTTCTAAAGTACCGTATATTTAGTTTTCATTATTTTTTTTTAAAAATACATCATAATACCTCTTTTAATTAAAATTACTAAATTAACTTAATTTCATATTTATGAAAATAATTGATAAAATAATTATTTTCAATAAAGTGTTTAGTTTTTTTTAAAACTAAACACCAATTTTTTTTTTAAAACTAAACACCAATTTTTTTTTTAAATACACAAAAAATTATCGGGGTTATCCAGATTGGAAATTTTTTTTAGTTAACAAAAACATAGTTAATGGAAAAATTGGGGTAAACATTTTTTGTCGACGGATTTTGTTTGTTTAAGTATCCAGTAAGTACCTGAATTTATTATTTCCTTAATATTCATATTTAATGAGTTAAAAAAATTTTTTTGTTCAAATGTCGGAATCAAGCGCAGCCGAATCACCCGTTTAAAAGCCCTATTTTCATCTCTCAATTAAAATTATAAATAGTAGTGGCACAGTTCCGTGAGGTGAGACTTTTTTTAGGAAGTTTCCTGCTCTTTAAGAATTTTTTTTCGATTTCCGATATCTGCAATAGTTTCTGAGATATGCAAAATACAAAACCCCTTCTGTTTTTAAATAAATTGTTTATAGCTTTTGCAATTGTTTATGTGCGGGTTTGAAATTGGGCACATTTTTCTAGTACGTCATAACGAGTTCAACGAGCTATCGTACGTATTTTAATTTGCAGTAGCAAAAATTAACACGTTTTTTAACTTGTTGACTAGACTAATTGTAGTTATTTGAAACTAGCGTATATTTATCCATTGCTAATGTGGTTTCCTTTCGGTTATATTACACGAACAAAAGTGACTAGCGTTTACTCCATTGGACCTTGAACTTAAAGGTCCAATTATGTACATTGACAGAAAGATAGTGAGAAATCATATGCATTCCACTATCATAACATCTAGTAGCTCAGCGACAGAGCGTTGGTCTAGAATGCCAAAGAACGCATATTCGTATCCCTTGGTAGATGTGTTATATTCCGACATATTAATTAAATGTCAAATTAAGTAAATGCTAGTCACTTCCGTTGGTATAATTTAACCGAAAGGCAACCATACTAACAATGGCTGGATAGACGCTAGTGTACAAATAACAATAAAAATAAATATACCATCATATGGTTTTCGTTTCTTAAACTAAAAATTTTAAACATGGGGATAAAATTGAGAATATTTTAGTATTATAATTATTATAATAATAAGTATCTATATTTATCTATATACATTCATATATATATATATATATATATATATATATATATATATATATATATATATATATATATATATATTTATATTTATATATATATATATATATATTTATATATATATAATATATATATATATATATATATATATATATATATATATATATATATATATATATTTCGAAATAAGTAGGGCAAACAATTTTTGTTTTCAAATATGTAAGGAACATAACAATATTGTTTTTCGTTTTCGATTAAAAATATTTAAAATAGTAATCGTAGATTATTATTGTTGTACGGGAAAATGCCTAAAGTTATTGTGGTTGCATTAAAATTTGTTCTATATTAAAACATTACTCATGATATCGATTATTATTATTATTAAATGTCTATATATATATATATATATATATATATATATATATATATATATATATATATATATATATATATATATATATATATACATATATATATACATATATATATACATATATATATATATATATATATATATATATATATATATATATATATATATATATTATATGGGGCAATATTATCAAAGATGATGTTGATGATGTAATTACTATATTACCAGGCTCTTTATAATGATTACTTTTCAATAAAGTGAAATTTTTGATTTTGTTTTTTATTATTAATATTTGTGTTGGGTGTTCTTCTTCCCATTATTAAATATAAATTTACAATGTTAAGGGCGTTGGATCATTTCGTTCAAAACTGATGAACATTCTTTCAAACATGTGAAATGTTGTTGATATCTTCTTCTTTATATAAATAGGCTAAGACTAAACAGTTCAGTACCTACCTTTTTCTCCTCTGTTTGCCAACCGATCTTCTTTTCTGTCTTTTTAAGTAGCTATAGACGAGCTTTACTGTAATCAATAAAAAAACAGTTTTGGAAACAGTTAGTTTTCAAAAATGATTATGGTTTGAGTATTTTGACCACTTGGCGAACACTAGTTAACATAAATACAGAAGAATTGTAACAACTAACTGAATTGATTGCTCTGAAGTACCCTTTATATACTGAGTGTCAGTGAGTCTATTATTTATTCTCACATACACACGGTTTTATAAAAATATGACTTATGTTGTTGTCCCCATGGCCACAAAAAAAAGTAGAATCCACTTTTAAAAATGTTTTAATTAATTTGTGCCTTATTCATTCGGTTTTCGAAAAAAAACTTCAATTAAAAGTTGTTCATTATTAGTATACTGGTAAATTTATTCGAAACATTTGTTCATAAACCGAAATAATAAGGAACAAGTCAACTATAAAATTTTAATAAAAGATCGCTATTTTTGTGACGGTACCATAGAACTATTCACAATTGCATGTTTGTGCGGAGACTATTAGACTCAAGTGGATCTTTGCATTTTATGGTTTTGGCAGTGGAAATTGGTACACATATTGATTAAAACCTACTTTTTAAAATACGATGTAATGTTAATGGACGGATGGAGAGTTTGATAGGACCCCCATGATCCCCATGACCTGAAACGTTGATTCTGGTCATGATCAAAGACTTGGATTGAACTATTGAAAACTGAGCGTCTGACACCTATATTAGAAGTTAGAACAAAACTTCGAATTACAAAGAGTTTATTTTAAATAGAATTCTGTAGAAAGTTGATTTTAAATTGAGAGGAAGTGTTAATTTATCTATAATTAATATCATTATTATTTGAATTTTAACAAGAACATGAAGGTGAAGACCAAATAATATATATTAGAAACTCAATTTAATTGATAGTTTGAGATGCACTGGTATGTATGTATGTATGTATGTATGTACATACTACACATGGATTGCACCGTATAGTTCAATGGAACATTATTTTTATTATAGTGGTTCTTTTATATTTGTTACAATACATTGACGTTAAACCAGCCATTATAAAAATATATAGTTCAATATACAGAACGGCCTCTGCTATTCTTTAAATCACATTTCAGTATTACATGTGGAGATAGATAGACCCAACTCTAGACGATGTCTTCAATCGAGAAACGATTACTTATAATAAATAGGCCTGATTTCTCTTAATAATAGGGAATATGCATGAAAATGCATATTAAATTTTTTTCACATTCAATTTCAGAATATGAAAATACTGTTAATACAGTAATAATATTTAAAAACGAAATTAAAATCCGACAAATATGAAGGAAGCTATAAGCTTTTAAAGATTATTATCTGTCTCTTTCTTGCAAAAATACTAAAAACGGAGTTTTACGTGTATTTTAAATAGTGAAAGTGTAATATGACGTCACATAACATATCAAGAGGGCTCACCTCACCCTCTTTGTCTAATCGGGAATTTCAATCATTCATATCTCGCTTATTGTTAAAGTTATTTAAAAAGTAATTTTACCTTGATATTTGTCAAGTAAACATGCTTCAATTCAAGTGAAAAAAAATGTTCATGCATATTCCCTATTGTGGTGAAATGCTGATTGAAATAATCAAAAATTTGTTTTTTTATCCTATTTTATAATGATATATATCCTATTTAAATAAAACCTGCCATGTACACGCCCATTCATACCTACTGTAATATGTATATATATATATATATATATATATATATATATATATATATATATATATATATATATATATATATATATATATGTATATATATATATGTGTATATTTATATATATATTACTGAATAAATGAATAATATTACATATATATAGTAACGCTTAGGTTTATTACACTTCTGTTTCAATTGGTTCATTTTTATGAACGGGAATGTTCATTCCTGTCAATAACTGACTACAGCAACCCCTGTGCACCGTGTAAGGTTTAGCTGGTAGGGAGTGGAACTCGTAGGTGTAACAAAAGTAACCAGTTTAAATCTGAATATTTTGTAAATAGATCCCTGTATCTAAAAAAATGTTCATGAAAACATTTTTGAAATACTTTTTCAACGATACTTTATACGATGGTATAAAGTCCTCCCCTCCCCTTCCCCGTTTTACATATAGTGGTAGTATTTAAAAAAAATTTTAACTTGGAGGCGTAATAAATATATATTGACCATAGATAGATAGATAGATACATCTTGGGGTCTAAAAAGTATTGCGCTTTGACCTTATGGTCCATTGTGCTCCCCCTTCTACTTCAGTCCAACGAGATTCGCTTCTCCCATATGTTGGAAATAGCCAGGAGTTTGCTTATCAGGTCTTCTTGAAGGTTCATATATTCGGGTTGAGATGCACCGAATATTCTGTATCTGCTGTAACCTAGAGGTTCGCAGTCAAAGATAATGTGGCTTGATGTTTCTTCCTCCTCGCCACACAATCTGCACACAATGGACCCGTTATGGAGTCACATTGTGTGCAGATACTTCCGCAGGGGATAATGCCCGGTAATGAATCCGGTAACCCGAGATCGCGAGATAGCCTCTTGGTATATATTGACCATGCTAAATTTCAGATTTAGAGAACTAAAAATCTGTGAGTAATACGGCTGTGACATAAATATTACATGCTTTTTTTTTATATTCAACTTCAAAAAGGAAAAGCCTCAATTCGTTCTATGTACGTTTAGTTATAGTTTTGGTAAATTTGGACCAATATTGTTAATTTGAACAATTGCATAACAAATGTTTTCAACAAATTTTTCTCACAGTCGCATTCCTCCAATAGCTTATCTTTAATATGGACTCCTTTTCAATATGTAAATAATGTGGAAGACATTCTGTAATGCATACATGCTGTACAGTTTATTCAACAAAACTCGAGTTTTCAAATATGTTACAATTTATTATTGTTATCTGTAAACTTGATCAAAAAAACTGATATTGGTTATTATAGCACCAACAGAGTAGAATTCACCTTAGTGCCTTGTTGGTTTTATATGTATTCAATTCTTATTTTATATGTTATATAATAATACTTAGTAACAGTGGCGTAATTAAGGGATGGACACTGAGGGCATATACCCAATCCCCCTCATTTACTTTTTAAATCAAAATTCTTTAAATTCTAATTGACCTGTTTAAATGGTCGACTATTTCACGTGAATAAGTACAACTATTAAGTGTACAGTAGAACCCCAATTATCCGAACTTCTGAATTTCCTGGATTATCTAGATGGCCAATTATTAGGATGTTTTTTAAGAAAAATGACCCTATTCAAGTAGGTTTTAGGGCAGAGAGCATTGAGAAACCAACTCTCTGAGATGATTTTTTGCGAAAATCGACAGGTCATTCTTCATCAGTAACAACAAATTTAGGTTTTCTTTAAGAAAATGACCTTTTTCATTAACTATCTGGATCAGGTCCGGTCCCAAATATTCCGGATCCCTACTACTGTTGTGAATTTTTCCAGATATTTGAAAATAGCGGTTTAACTGGTAACTCTAACATAAATTTACACTTTATTACTTAATATTTCGCTCTTGGTCTCAAGTAAACAGATCCTTGTATAAAAAAGTATTCATGTTTATTGTAGTAGTAGTAGTAGCGGAGGAGAGGTCGAAGCCTGAAAATAAGCCTTTTTATCGAGCCCAACACGACAAGGAATTTGTATGTAGACTAGGAAATGGTAGGTTGTGCGATTGCAGTCGACTTTGATAGAAACTATGCCAATATTCATGTGGAGATTGTGAAAGGAAACCTTCATAGCCGGTTATCATACCCGGTTACTTTCGTTCTTGTCCATACGCCGACATTTAATCAATAAACCGACCCATTAGCCTTTTTTGTTTTTATTTACAATTAATTTAGTTGACAAACTACGACCATTGGTAATCCAACCAGCCACCGCTCAGTTCCGAGCAGAGCGCCTTCAACAGCTCGACCATACTGATTATATCTACAATAGTTTTGAAAGGTTTATTGAACGATACTCCACACTGAGGCTATAAATAATTATAACCACCCAAATTTTTAGCTTGAATAGTCTGTGAAAAAAACGGCTGTGACCTACAGACGAACAGGCGAGGATCCTGGCAAACAGGCAAAGATTTATGCCCCCTTCGAAAATTTCAAAATACATCACTGCTTATAAAATGTTAGATAACTCATATAACAATATGATTTTCTGTGTAATAATTGAATATTTTGAAACAAGACAACAACAACAAAAATTAATATCATCATCAAAAATATTTCTAATCTAAAATTTTGATTCGACTATAATAGAATGTGATGTTCGTGTACCCTTAGGTTTGTGTCGAAAAAAATTATTATTGACTATTGTTTTAACGCTCTTCGGTCGCTTATCAGGAATTCTTATTTTTTAAAAGTGAAAATAATTTGATTTACAAATTATATTAATTTTTAAAAATATTTTCAATAAAGATCTAATTTAAAATAGATATTACTTTTATATATTTCGAAATGTTCAAACCATTCAAATATACCTTTTAGCAATAAATAAATACTACGGGCGTTAAATAGGTATTCGTCTAGTCTAATTTCTACATTCTGAACTGATTAGAATCTATTTAACATTTTAAATTCGAGGTATATATATCAAATAACGTTGGGGCTATCAATATATATATATTATGCAAGTAAACATGTTAGAGGATTAAAAAGTGCTAGTTTCAAATTCAGTTGCCTTTCTATTCAACACTGTTATTTCAATAGGTGCCATTATTTTCGTTTTCTAGTGGTCCACAACATTAAAAAGGGAAGAAAACCATATTTTATCGATTACAAAAGTGGTGTTTCTTTTTTACAGTTGATTTGCGCCAAAAATTTTTTAAAAAGAATCGTTATTGTTGTAATCTAAAGTATTTAATTTAAGGTAAATTGTACAACGTCAAGTGACGAATAGATTTTTATTTATTTTGAAGCATGTGTACTAAATTTATTCGATATTTTGAATGTCTTATATCGGAATTAAACCTACTCATGATGTCTTAAACTATTATATTACCCAATAATTAAGTTATACAGTATTGGGTTGTGCGGCATCAGCGAAAAAGCAAATTTCATGAATAATTCGTAAAAGTACTAAAAATGAGACGAAAATCCATTTGAATCTATTTGAATCCAATTTCACCTGCTTATAAATATCCAGTACTCGTAAGTGTCCAGTTTTCAAAAGTTATATACATACTGTCATTACCTATGTATTGCCCATAACTAAAGAATTTCTTTGTAAACAATGTTGACAGATTTTTTCTGATGGTATGATACGAACAGATCAAGCACTCTAAAAGACCCCTAAGTATGCATCCTAAAAGCATCACTTTACGGCTTGGTTGCAACCATCGAGAATGCTCTACTATCTTTAAATTTAATATCAATCTTTAATACACATTAACTTTTCAGAAGAATTTATCTAAATGATGACGAAATTCCATTGACCTCTATATAACTGGACAGATTATATCCCACCATTAGCCCGAATTGAATCGCTCCTCAACTAGCCAAGGTACTAAATTTTGTTTCAGTGCGTTTATGTGTAATGAGTATGTGTGTTAATGGATGTGTGGCTAGCATATTTCTACTACAGGCATACAGTTTGTAGTTACACAAGCACGCTAAATCAAAATTTAGTACTTTAGCTAGTCGAGGCGGATAGACAGCACTTCAATTTTGTACGTTATTTCACGTTTAGGCCCATCAAAATACTCTGCGCAGTCAGGTCATAGAGGTCAGTGTGAAAACCGCATCAAAATCCATTGTGTAGTTTAGATTCATTAATCGAACAAGCAGGCAGATGCAGTTTGCTATTTTGTTTTATACTATTTAAAGAAGCTTCACAGTAGTTTTCAATCCTTTCGAGTCAAGTTTTTAACAAAAATCAGGCAACTATTTTTCTTTTTTTCGCAAAAATGATAAGAAATCTTGATCGGCAGATAATATGTAAAGCTCATAACTTACCCACACGAATAATGGAATGTATATATTTTTGTAGAAATTTCAATAAAATTTATAACTATAATACTTTTTTGGTTTTGACTGTATAAAATTTATTATGAATATTTGTTATTAACAATTTTATTTCTTATGTTATTGAGGCCTAATTTTTTGGTTGTTTTGTTTTTTTTTTAATATTCTGTAACAATCCAATTACAACATTTAATACGGATGGTTACATTGTTTATTTTTTGAATAGGAATGTAATAACATTATTTTAAGGAATTTTTTTTTTGTTGATTCAGGTAAACTAAAACATGCCAACGTTATACGATAAAAAATGAACGGTAATTTTATATTGATTGTATTGATAATATTATATATTATTGTACGTAGGTGAATCGATAAATATAACAACAAAACAAGCCCTTAAATTACTCCAATAAAGCAATTTACAACAAATAAATAAATAGGCTGGGTTTTATTGGTTAAAAATCTGAATTGGTAAATAAAGTCAAAGATTTCATTTTTTTTTCTTAACTTAACTATAATAATAATAATAACAAAATATAAAATAAATAAATGATTGGTTACATACCCTGTTTGAACTGAGTTTTTTATCAGTACTTTTACTTCTTGCACATAAATAGATGTGTAGAAACTAGACTTGTGTTTTATATACCGCGGGTACTGTTTATGTGCGAGTATTTATTCGACAACAAATCCGCCAAAATACCAAACATGATTTTCATGAATTATGGCTGGAATTTGAGTTACATTATTAGTGTCCTTTTTTCAAAATTGTATAGTCATTTTCAACGTCAGATTTGCGCCTAGGCCTTGTAGCTCTCCGGGCCCCAGTGGCGGATCCTTCATATAAGCTCAACAGCCTGGCTTGCCTTATCTAAAAGCTTTATCGAAAATATTAACTTAAATTTTGAAACGATATTATTTGAGCTATTTAAAAATTGGCCGCCTTTCTTTTGCACTTTGTCAAACAAAAAAAGGTCATCTACCTGAAGGCAGGCCAACCGTAAATATAGTGACATCGACTGCATTATTCTTATGTTTATTCAAGTAATTAAACTCGATTAAAAATTATATCTTCTGTACTAGTGCATTTAATTCGCAAAATTTCCAAAATGGCTTCGAGCTGGGGGCCCCAAATTCCTAGAGGCTCTGGGTCTCTAAGTCCGGGCCTGGTCATTTTGTTTTTATTTCTTATTCATTCGGTTTTTGCGAAAAAGGTATTATGGGCCACATAAATTGTGTCCATTTTTCAAAATTGTATAGTCATTTTCTGCCTTATTTATTCAGTTTTTTGCTGTTTAGAATAAAAGTTGTTCATTGTTAATAAACTTACAACTTTCATTCGAAACATTTTCCCAAAAACATAATAAATAAGGCACAAAATGACTATACAACCAAACCAAAAAACCAAAAGATCTTTAACCAAATAATTTGAAAAATGTGACCATAATTTAATATATTTACTTACCAAGTCGGAAAATATATGGGTTAAGGAGCAAAATTATTATTTTTTCTATTTTGGTGACGCCATGTTGAAGAAAATAGTTAAATTATTTTAGATAATTTTTATCCAATTTAAATGGTTTCTTTTAAACCAACTAACCCAGGATGTTATTGTTCGAGATCTTTGACCGTTGATCCATCGCTTTAGCATTTTCGTATTCTATGAGAGACAATTAATTTGTAAAATTCAACCAAAATTAAGTATAATTACATTTGAAGTATATTAAAATTATAGATGAAATTTCGATTTGAAACAGCAAAATAAATTTCTTTGGATTTTGATGACACCATCAAAACTACTGTCTCAAATAACCTTAAATAAGTTTCTACTAAAAGTTAGACCTTTATCGTACAAATAAGATAAATGTTGATAATGAATAACACTCCAGGGATAATATCACCAATAATGTTCATAAACAAAAGTAGTGTAATAATACATTATTAATATCGTTATATCTTAAATGATCATCTGCAGTTGATATGATCTACAATATAATAATATATGTTTATTGAGTGATATACATTTTAAAAGTTATGTAGAAAAGTTGTTAATAATATATTTTTATACAATCATGATATTAATAATGATATAATCTTTTTTTTTATTTGATCAGTTTTAATATTGTATATTATATTTCATCTGGAGATCTGTTTGTATATGCAACGATGGATTTTTTAAACGTTGGATCGGTACAGTCATGCTATTCAAAAATATAGTCTCTCTTAAAAGTTTTTTATCGTTTTGTTAATTTGCTAACGTTGTAATAAACTGACAATTATACAGTCTGTAATCGTCAAGACTAGCTCTTGAAAAATTTGCAACAGTGTTTAAATGAGTTGAAGACAGGCATATATTTATTTGTAAAGAGAAACAGAGACAGGCATACGCATATATTATTTTGAATTCTTAAATTAGAATAGTATATGTATATTTATGTCTATTTTTAGTTACGTTATATGTATACAGGGTGGCCCGTAAGTCACGGACACAACTGAAGGTATGGATAGAAAATTGAATTCTGAGATGAAAAGTCCTTTACAATTTTTTAATCAGACATACAGGTAATTAGTTTTTAATTAAAATAAGTAACCAATCAGAAGTGGTGTTTTGATACGAGACGAGAGTAGCATGTTTCTTGTATTGCATTAACTTGTAAAAGTAATCTATCCTCTCGTCTCGTCTTGTATTTAGAGTTGAAGATTTTCCTAAAAAAAATACCATTAAAAATCATTTTTATAATAATTTCTAATTTCTAATTTATTTATTTTTTTATATTTTAACAATAAAGACTATAGAAGAATCTAAATATTATCATAACAACCCAAAATGGTTTGCTATTTTATGATTAGTAATTTTTTTTTTTTTATACATTAAAAATCTATAGAGATTGAAAGAAAGAACTATCGTCTGTCTCTCGAATATTTTTCGAAAATCAGGATTCTAATTTTCGTCTCGTCTCGTTCCAATCGTTTCTCGCGGCATCACTAATATAGATAGGGATGAATTGCAGGACTATTGCTATTGAATTAATCCGTTAACCTTGAACGATATAAATTACGATACTAATTCTAAGATCTAAAATGTTAAAATCCTTTTTAACGTTTAAAAATTAAATATTAGATTATCAAATGATAAATAATGAGTCTGGTTTTTGAAATAAAATGTCAAATTCGCCCCAATACCGTGAAACTGTCACGAAATTAGCACCGAATAACATATCCTGAGACAATATAAGAGTAATTTTAATAAAAGTGAAGTAAACAAGAGTAAATCGAATGAAAGTAATTTTAACAAGAGTAATTTCAATAAAATTTCTTATATTTTAATTTATTTTGTTTAATTCTGTATTTATTTTTATTTTTCTCTATTGATCTCTTTTTTCGATCTATTTCTAATTGTCAAAGATTAAATTACGACTAGCTAATTTATACTGATGATGACTACTTTGTAGTCGAAATACGTATTTATAATACAAAAACTGATCTAGGTATTGGGGCGAATTTGAAATTTTATATTATTTTTTTTTTGTTTAAACATTAATTTAACGAATGAAGAGTAAAAGTGAATTAATTAAAAATAAATTGATAAAAAATGCTTTTTATAAAGTATATTCTCAAGTTAAGAACGATTAAAAAAATTAAAATATTTGATATGCATGCATACCATAATTGAAAAATACTTCTTTTTTTGTGTTTGTAATTTTAATGTCTGTAGAATTATTTTTTATCAAACAAGTATTTATTATTATGATTATTATTATTATAGATTTGAAGGGTTTGTGAGAACAGATTGAAAACGACTTGCTCATATCTTAATTTAATTAACACAGTTTTTAACATACATAGTCTTCAGTCGTCACTGGTCGTCAGTCAATGTGGATGTGTATGTGTCATTTATATAGGATGGGCCCACCAATAATGATACGCGTTTTTATACTCGGTATATAGTTTATAACAGAGTATATTAAGTTTAGTCCCGACTTTGTAACAGTTAAAAATATTGATTGCAGAAAAAAATTTGTTTAATAGATGTTCATAAAATGACCTAATTAGTCCATTTCCGCAAAATTGATTTCCGTCCGTCTGTAAACACGATAACTCAAAAACGAAAGAGATAACAAGCTGAAATTTCGTATGCGTATTCTAGAGCTAAAAAAATAAGGTAAAGTTCATGAATGGGCAAAATGGGCAAAACTGTTTATTTGAACTTTTGTTTGAAACTTCTTCATAAATTCAGTATATACTTGGTATTTCAGCAATAAACCCAGTTAATTGTAATTTTCACTTGTTCAAGTTCAAGTACTTCTTTAAGTTCGATACCTTCATTTGAAAAAACAACAAGTTTAGTCGTGAAATACACATAAATATTTTTAGTAACAGATGGCATCACCATGCTGAGTAAACAAAAAATAAAATTACATACCAATTTTCTAGTTATAGAATGGGAACCTAATCTTTTTTATGCAAATTGTTTAATTGTTAGAATTAATTTTGAAAATAACTAATAGTTTTAAAACTATTGGCTTTTTTTTGAACTTCATGGAATTATAAGCATACATCAGACCCAATATAAAGGCGAAAAATATGATAAACTGCAAGCTTTGAAGCAAGAATATCTTCAATGATAAATGACTGCATATACTTTATTTCCCTTCCAGCTCCGCACAGCTTTCACCATAACTTAATTTTGAATATTTAAAGAATGCTCCTCCAAAGAGATGGGATACTATGTGTTATTTAATGGATGAATCCTTGTAGATTAGCCTTTTTCCAAATATAATTTTCTCAGAAACATACAGACCTAAGGTGATGTTTTTTTTATTTAAATAATTTCGAATAACAATTTTCGAATTTAAACTTCGTGTTTCACACAAAACTCAATTGTCGGAATTATACTTATTCAGCCCTAAAATTGATCTATTTCGTGGATCATCCTGTATACGCATATGATAATTTTAGTGGAAGAACAAATCACTAGAGAGTTAGGAATTAATTCAATTTCTTTGAATTTATCACAGTAAGTTATTCTATGTTTCTTTTCATTCGTTTTGTATTAAAGTAAAAGGCGTGGGGTATTCGGATTACCAGAAAATCGTCTACCAAAATTTTAAAATATCGTTTTTTTTTTCTCGAAATATCTCCAAACGTTTATCCTAAACATTGTTATATAACACTGGTTGTTGTGGAGATATAGAAGGAGTAAATTTTATCTGATCCAAAATTTTATCTATCTATTAGTTTATTTCCACATCGGGTTGTATCGTCTGAATCGATTTTGATGCAGGTTTCACCTGGGTATATTGTGCTATATTACAAGACTATAAAAACTGTTTCAAATGTGTCCAAAATCTACCTAGTAAACGGTACGAGACTCAAAAAGCTATAAATAAACAAAAATATTTATCTTCTATAAAGACAAACAACTGTTGTTTAAAACATTTGTTTATACATTAAGTATTATTTTGGTTTAAATACACGCAAAAAGTTGCTCGAACAGCTATTATACTATATACACATAATTATTAAAACATCGATAACAATTTATATATTGATATTGATCTGGAGTAAAGCGGTATCGATATAAAACTAAACGGAATATCTTGTATTTATTTACATGTTTAATTTTGTATTAAGGTGGTTTATATTGTTATATATTTTCTACATATAGGTCACAAAAGTAGCGATCATAATTTGTATAATTTATTTGTGCATTATTTATTGGGTTTTTCGAAAAAAATTCTTTGAATAAAAGTTTCTTGCATAATATAATTACAACTTTCATTTGAAACATTTTTCCAAAATCGAATGAAGAAGGTAGAAATCTACTAAAATATTTTGAATAATGAGCGCTCTTTTTGTGGCCTATAGTACTATATACATAGATATTATATGCTTTACATATATTATACACAATTTACATATAGATATTCGCTTGATTCAAGGCTATTAATGTCACTATCATTTACATCATGAATATGTCGTTCAGTACGTTCAATAAAAATTGAATGACAGACAATAATTATTGTTTAAAAACTATTAAATATGCATAATATTTTATAGTTTAATGTTTGTATGCAACGTATAATATTCCGTAAACAAAAATTAAAACCGGTAAGATATAAATTGATTTGACAAACAATTAAGGGAGTTGGTTAAATTGGTTAAGGGAGTTGGGAAGTGTAGAGTAAATATTATTATCACGAACAGCAAAGTATAATAACTATTACTATGCGCCCTTTTTTTGCTTTCTGGTAGTGATTATTAATAAAACTTTTAATTTATAAATATTAAAAATATTATATTTTATGGTTTATTTACTGAAACGTAATAATAAAAAAAAAACGTAAATAAAAAATTTATTCACTAATTAAATCATAACGTTACTTATGCGACACCCTATATAACACTAAGGCGACTACAGATATTGAAGTTCAAGATCTAGTAGAAGTACTCTAGTATTAAAGGCTCGAGAATAGGGAATATGCATGAAAATTTTTTTTCACTTGAATTGAAGCATGTTTACTTGACAAATATCAAGGTAAAATTACTTTTTAAATAACTTTAAAAATAAACGAGATATGAATGATTGAAATTCCCGATTAGACAAAGAGGGTGATAGCCCTCTTGATATGTTATGTGACGTCATATTACACTTTCACCATTTAAAATACACATAAAACTCCGTTTTTAGTATTTTTGCAAGAGAGACAGATAATAATCTTTAAAAGCTTATAGCTTCCTTGATATTTGTCGGATTTTAATTTCGTTTTTAAATATTATTACAGTATTAACTGTATTTTCATATTCTGAAAATAAATGTGAAAAAAAATTTTCATGCATATTCCCTATTAGATAAAAGAGGGTTAGATTAAAGAGTTAGACAAGAGATTTGAGTTGGAGAGAGTTTATTAGAAAATTGAGTCAGAGAGTTCGATTGGAAAAATACAGATTTGAAATTGGATAGAAATTTTATTTTTGTTTCAATTGTTCTGTATACATTGAGCTCAAAAGCTAAAATATAACTTACACAATCCGTTGAAGGGAATGTGCTTCGTTTTCTTAGTACACTTAACCACAAAAGTTGATGTCAGTTTTTTAAATTTTATTTCTGCTTTATGCCTTTATTCATTCATTTTTCGGAAAAAAATTTCAAATAAAATTTGTTACTATATTTCAAACGAACAACTTTTAGCCGAAGCAACTTTTTTTCGAAAACCAAATCAATAAGGGACAAATCAATTATAAAATATTTTTTAATGACATCAACTTTTGTGGTCGAAAGTATCTACCCGTGTTAAGAAAACTCAAGTCAGATAAATCCCTATATAAAATTTGAAAATAACACAATCTAAAAAATAATCATTTGATATTAAATCGTTACTAATCTTAGATTTTAAGATTTTAAATAAATCGTTGGGTTGTTTTTGATCTAAAATAATAATTTGATAGATGATTAAAAATGATATTTATTATATTTGTGTATGTAATGCGATACATAATTTGAATATTATTATATTTTTATTTATAAGAAGTATCAAATATTGTTAATGTTTTTTTGAACGACAAATATAATATTCAAATTTATAACCATAATGTCTTTTGCGGTTTTTTGTAACCAAAATCTAAAAAGAAAAAACATCAACAACAACAATTTATACGTTCTAAATTGGTTTTTATTGGTTAATAGAAATGATTATACTATATATGATAATATTTTAAATTGGTTGATTTTTAATTTAGTTGCCATCTTATTTCTTCATTCATTCAAGTGTTCTTCAAAAACTATCCAAACAAGGATGATATAATTTAAATGCAAACTAGATACCAACCAAGTTTTGTTTTGTGGCTATTTCTATTTTTCTGTGTTATATTATTATAACAACGTGCATTGTTGTTATATATATATATTTGTTCATTCACAATAATATATAATTTTGATATTTGACAATAATTAATGAATCATTGTATTAAATTGATTAATTTATCCTTCATTTTAACCTCTGATAATCACAATTTTTTAAACATTTACTTTGATTTTCGTACATATATATTAATTTCAATCGGTTACATTCGCTATAGAGTTTTCACTTCCGTCATGTGGTCTATTGTGGACCATACTAACAATGGAAATAAATAGACGCTAGTTTACAAAAAACAATTTGAAAAATATGTGAATAGTAAATAAACAAAATTAATAATACAATGGCATCAAAAATGATAGTGAAAGATCATATGCATAGTACTACCATAACATCTAAGGTAGCTCAGTTGGTAGAGCATTGGTCTAGAATGCCAGAGGTCGTGGGTTCGATCCCCATCCCTAGATGTGTATATTGTACAAAAAAAATGTGGTCTATTAGAGTCCATCCAAGTTTTGTTTTGTGGCTACAGCTATTTTTCTGTATTATATTATTATAACAACGTACATTGTTGTAATATATATTTGTTCATACACAATAATATATTCGTTTGATGTTTGACCTCTGATAATCACAGTTTTTTAAACATTTACTTTGATTTTCGTACATATACTCGTATATATATCGTGCAATGGACATTCAACGTAATTATAAACATAAATGAATTTCATGCATGTAGAAATATTCAGTGACATATTTTAAAATTTAATTGTACACTTGCCGTCAAAAGTGGATGTTAGTTTTTAAAATTTGAATGATTGATTGGGATCTTATTCATTCGGTTTTCGAAAAAAAAAATTCGAATAAAAGTTTTTATTATATTTATAATGAACATGTTTTATCTGAAGCATTTCTTCGAAAGCCAAATCAATAAAGCACAAATCAATTAAAGAATCTTAAAAATTGGCATCAACTTGTGTGGGTCATAGCACGAATTAATTTAATTTATTTTAAAAACAGTATGAGAATTAAACAGTTTTAATAAGATTAAATTCTGTTTTTTTTTCTTCTTCCTACTTATTTATATTTAAAAAAGCATGATGCCATGCAACAAGGTATTTTTAATTAAGTATATATTCAGGTGTTAACTTACAATATAGAAAAAGTGTACTCAGGTGGTTTTTAAAGCTATTGAAAGTATAATAAATATACTCGTACACATTGAGTGACTCGCAGTCACAAAAGTAGGCCACATTTTTGAAAAATTTTTAATTGATTTGTGCCTTATTCATACGGTTTATCGAAAAAATACTTCGGATGAATAAATATACTTGTACAACTTGTATTCGAAACTTTTTCCCAAAAACCGAATGTGTAAGGTTCAAATCATCAACAAAAAATTTTGAAAAAAGCGCTTTTTTTTGTGGCCCATAGTACAGGGATTATACACCATAGTTAATATTTTTTACAACTGTGTGTACAGAAGTAAAATAAACATTATGCACACTGATAAAGAACTGAGTTTTCTATAATTATGTAAAATCGGCTGCAAAAGTCACGCTATCATTGTTCAATTTTATTATTGATTTGTGCCATATTTATTCGGTTTTTGGAAAAAAGTATCGAATAAAAGTTGTTAGTATATTTGTAATGAACAACTTTTATCCGAAAGATTTTTCGAAAACCGTATAATTAAGGCACAAATCAATTATCAAATTTTGAAATGAAAGCTCGGTATTTGCAGCCTATCGTACAATGTTATCAAGCTTAAGATTGTTGTGAAATTACAAGCGGTAAGTAATGGTGGGGAGTTTGAACTATACTAAATGCATTGATATCTCATCCATTGCCAACTCTAAATAAATAAAAATCTTTTGCAATTAAATCGATTCAAATACTTTAATTTTTGTAAAAAAAATATATATTTGTAAAAAAAATAATAATTTTAAAAAATTAAATCCTAAATTTCATTTTTCCGAAGAGTTTTAATGCTAAAAATATGTTTTTATGTATTTCAAGACAAATGCATGATTGGTGATAAAACTAGATAAAACTAGATAAAAATAAATATAACTAAAAATAAAACTAAATAAAAATAAATAAAAATAAATAAAACTAGATTTAAAACATTTTTCGATTTACAAATTTAATTATCTCAGAAACCAAAAATAGGATTAATTTGAAATCTGGACCAGGTATTTATAAGAATTTGATAGTTATTATGACAGTTTTTCATAACACTGGCATTTCTGGTTGTCGAGATATAGATTTTTGTATTCATGTTTTTACCGACGAATCCATTTAAGTTATGTAAAAATCTCTTAAAAATCGTAACTTTAACAATTTTTTACTCAAAAACTAAAAACAGGATCAACTTCAAATTTTGACAGGATATTCTTTATTATTGAAATAATAAGCTGTCAAATTTTGAAGCACCTGCCATTAAATTGAATTTTCTTCACAACAACCTTAAATTATAATAAATTAAGAATTTTTAAAACAACTTTTAAATCACATTATATAATCACATATATGTTTTGTTCAAAATATATAATTCCACACCGCCGTATGTGATATTATTTACCAAATAAAAATAAAAACTGTATTGTATTGTATGGATACTGACTAGTATTGGTACCTATGGTGGTGGTGGTGGTGGTACCTATGTGTGTAGATATTGTTATGGATTAGAGGATGTTGTCGGCCAGTTGTGTAAGCGTGTATTTGATTCACGGATGATTGGATCTGAAACCAGATCTGCTTGCTGAGCCGGAGGTCTATCACCATATAGTATACTATCCACACAACCATATTATAAGGTATACCACCACCATAACATAGGTATAACATAATAATATATGCATACAGGTCGTTCATTATAATTTAGACTATGTAGAATTATTGTTAAATAATTTTAGGATGGAAATTTTGAATTATCAGAATATAGTCAGAGAAAAGAAAAACTTTGAAATGATTTAATATCAATTAATGTTTTAAATTTATTCATTATTTCCGCCGTTTAATTAACGATTTTAGACTAACGACTGAATTTTCGTGTTTTTTGGGTCAATTTACTTTATAAAATTTCGTGCAATTTGGAACAAAAAACAATTTTCGATTTGATCGATCGTAAAAAACTTCTAACGAACGCTTGTTAAAGTAATTATATTTCTTGAAATCTGTTTTACTTTTATAAAGGCATAAACTGATCATAAAATAAAAAAATGTACCCTGAAATAAAAACGTAGTGGAAGCGTTGATAAGTATTAAGAACAAGTGGAAGCGTTGTGAATTTTTTAGTCGTAAAATAAAAACTTTAGGAAAAAGGGTTTTCTAAACCAAATTGTAGAAAATATGTAGAAAATAATATTTAATTAACACAAAAAATGTTCCTTTTTAAAAAAAAACACATTAAGTTTCTCTAATTGCATAATTGGAGATCTGATAATGAGATATATATTAATAATTCCATTAATATTATTGAGTCCTCAATAAAATTAATGGAAAATGATTCCCACCAAGGTTGGAATATTATGTTTGTGTTTGTTTGTCCGAATATGTTGTGTGTGTGTGTTTTGTCCAAATTGTTTGGAGAAAACTATTGGATATAGCAAAATAATGATAAGAAAGTCTCTAGGTAAAAATTTTTCCTAAACTCTCAGAAGTTCCAAGCCGTTCCAAAGTTATAGCTGTTTTCTAACGGCTATAGCGTTTTTTGATACTAGACCTCTAATTTTGGTTATAGTTTCTATAGAAATGCCATCGTTAAAAAAATTTTGGCAACATTTGTTGTTATAAAAATTTTGACAGTTTGAAATGTCAAAATTTAGATAAAAATAATTATTTGATAGAAATTTCGTATACACTCTATAAAATAATTTTTTTAAGCCCGGAAAATGCTGGCTTTTTTAGCTAGTTTTTTATAAATCTAATTAAATATCCAACTGTAAAATATTCTACCTGTGTATTATCATCGTTTACTCATACGTATTGTCTGTATAGTGGTTATTACTATCATAAGTCAGCCATAACCAAAAGATTGTCAGTCCATCTTAAAGTAAAGTGCACTCGTTCCGTCAATGATAATAATAATATGGAAAAAAAAATGTATATTGAAGAGAGTTATACATGCCAGTCATCTTCACTTATTTATTCATCAACTTCATAAGCGTCTGCTATGTTGATCAGTCTTTTTTGCATCCTTTTTTTAAAAATTATTTACAAGCAAAAACAAAAAAGGCTAAATCATATTTCTGCTCGATATTCTTTTTTTTGTGCATATTAGTTATGGTTGTTTAAATGTAGTTCAAAAAAGTAAGTTTTATTTTCTGATTTTAATTTGATTTTTACACAGATGGCTATCATTTTTATTAAAAATTTGAATGGATATTTAACGCCATATTGCTTATGTGCATTCCAATAATGTTATGTTTTTGTGGTTTAAGATATTTTCGTTGTTTTTTTTTTGGCATCTCCTGTCTGATATCTATATTTGTTGCATCATTCATTTTAATTTTCCATTTAATAGGGTAATTAAAAATTCGATATGCTTTGATTTTGCATAAAATATTGTAGATTTTATAGAGCATTAAGAGAGTTATTGTCGTGGATAGATCTTTCTTGGCTCGTCTTGAATTTTTTGAGTTCGTTACTTGTACATATGCTGAGAGAAAAAAAACTGTTTTCGCTCTCTTCCAGGTCCAGATAAATATCGTCTAGTTTCTCGAATCAATAGAAAAATTATTAATTGTATCTAAAACCAATGATTCTACATTTTTATACTCAGTATATTTGTAAATATACAAGGTATATTAAGTTTAGTCCCGACTTTGTAACGCTTGAAAATATTAATCCTTGACAAAAATGCTTTACATAGGTATTCATAAAATGGCCTAATTCGACCATTCCGCATGTCTGTCTGTCCGTCTGTGAACCCGATAACTCAAGAACGAAAAGAGATAACGAACTGAAATTTTGTTTCTGTGTTATAGATCAAAAAAGTAAGGTCAAGTTCGTAAATGGGCAAAATCGGACCATGTTTGGGCAAATAGGGCAAAACTGCCATATCTTTGAAACCGTAAGAGATAGAAAAAAAAATTTGTTAACTAAAAATTTTCTTCTCTTTAAAATAAACAACTTTTGTTTGAATTTGTTTTTCATAAACTTAATAGTTTTCTCATAATTTATGGATTAAATGTTCCCCGGAAAGCGAATTGTTAACAATTCGAATACCCAGAATTGTTAACAATTCAATCACTGATATACAACTAAATATACTGGGTATTCAAACAATTAACTCAGTTAGTTGTTAAACATTATATTATCGAATGATAATTAGTGAGAACTCTAGGTTTTTGAAACAAAATTTCAAATTCGCACCCTTTGCCTAGATCAGTTTTTGTATTATAAATACGTATTTCAACTACAATGTAGTAATCATCAATGTTACATTATTACAATGTTACATTACTTGTATAATGGTAGAACAAAACCAGCGTCACTTCCTCTGTTAATACTATTAGAGTTTTAAAGACTCTAATTAAGTCCATTATTTACATTAGAATCAGATTTATGGAAATTTATCAAGACCAGGCCAGTTTTATCAATATATACATTTAATATACAAAATTTACGAGCCCATAAAAATGATATCATTGATAATGTGGCTCGTTATTCTAATATTTTTCTTTTATCAGAAACATGGAGTATAAATGATGAAGACATTCCTGTACCAAATTTCAACTGTATAGTCAAATTGAAATGTTCTAAACAGTTGGCGATGTAGCTATTGCGATGTAATAAAATGATTCACCCATGTTTCAAATTCTTATTTTGCTTTAAGATTCAAAATAATTTTTTAAATCGAAAGTATAAAATCGAAATAGCAAATGTAGATTGCGCTCAGAATCTATATGCTGTGTTTAAATGAATTATGTCACCATATTTTCAAGCCAGATTCTTATGTTTGAAACTTCAGTCTATTGAATGTATTACCGATAAATTTAAGTTAAGTATTCATTGTATCATAAATTTGAATATACAAGAAGAACCCTAGCCTATAAATCATAGACAGAAAATATTATTATTCTAGGAATTGGAAGTATTCTAGGAACAGTTTCATATTAAATAAAATACAAATTTTTAACAAAAAATTATTTATGTTAAATTATTACGTTTTTTTTTCAATTTTTCGTCATCCGTCCATAGATTGTAGCGGCTGTCCTGGGTAGGACACACTTCGACCATAAGGTCCATTGTGATGCCTAAGGATGTGAGGATGTGAGTGGTGGGCAAGGAATTTTGTATGTAGACTAGAAATTGGTAGGATGTGCGGCTGCAGGCGACTGCCGATACTCATTTGGAGTTTGTGAAGGAAACTGCAGAAAACCTTCACAAGCATAGCCGGTTGCTTCGTTCTTGTCCATACGCCGACAGTTTAGTCAATCAACCTTTTTTTTAATAATTGCCAAACTGCCGATATCGGCATTCGAACCCATAACCTCCCAGTTCCAAGTACACACAACACCTCAACAAGCGCAGCTACTTGGCTGGTTATCCACCCATTGTTAGTATGGGAACAAAAACAATAAAAAATATGTATTAATTAAAATTGATATGAGAAAAATAGCTCATCCACCAGGTATCGAAACCTGGACCTCTGGATTTCACGCCGTGTACTACTCGTTACACCATGGATGATGCAGCTAGATGAGTTAATTTTTTTTATCATTGGCAGTATTACTTTGTATTCAACATTAACTTCCTATTCCCACATACGTCACATTACTACTATACGAAGTAATGTGACGAAATTTCCATAACGGTTACGAAGAAATAGTATGAAAGAACAAGCATATACTGTATAAACTCGCATGTTATATAATTTGATTACTTAATATTGATATGAAAAAAGTACTGTGACGTTGAAGTATACACAAATAGTCAAAAACAATAAAAAATAATTAAAACACATCAAGATAGTGAAAAATTACATTTAATTGATGTTAAAGAATGTCACTGATATAAAAAATTCCTATATACTAAAACAAAAGTTGATCAACCCGAAGTTTGAACTGGTGAAGAAAAATTTTTTAACTACAACTATAACTGTTCATTCTCAGCTTCTTAATATTATACTTACTTATCGAAATCTTAAAATTTATTTTCGCCAAGTATTCCTTAAACAATAGAAGCAGTACACAGCATCATGTTTATGTACAAAATAAAATAAAAACTAACTAGATAGCTATAACATTTGAAGCGTGCACGCTCCCCGGAAGTTGTATTTGCTATAATAGTGACTAGTGATGTCACATTACAATACTGTTTATTATATATATATATATA
This sequence comes from Nineta flava, assembly GCA_963920215.1. Classification (NCBI taxonomy): domain Eukaryota; kingdom Metazoa; phylum Arthropoda; class Insecta; order Neuroptera; family Chrysopidae; genus Nineta; species Nineta flava. The sequence continues at coordinate 95,005,461 of OY986042.1, forward strand.
TATATGTATATATATATATATATATATATATATATATATATATATATATATATATATATATATATATATATATATATACATATATTAGTAAATAGTTCTCTTTAAATAATGTAAACAAATAAACTAAAACAATAATATACCTACCCAAACGAATGAACAACAAACGAACAAACAAACGACAGACTTATAAACAAACAAGAAAACAAAACAAAATAGGTGGATGATATACTAACAACCTCGTCTTCTCGTGAATACATAATAATGTTAATATCTATGTATTTATAAAGTACAGTTCACAACATGTAATCTTGTAATGATCACGAATTACATAACTCAACAATGGACTGTTCGTTCAATACTTCATTCTGGATGGTATTGAAAAAAGAAGAAATGTAACAAATAACTGAGTTACGTGTTTAAATGCTCTGTAAATCTTGAGTTTTTCAACTAGCGCATTCACCACACTCGCAAATGTATAGAAATAAATTTTGTTGATTTTTAAAAAGGAAACATTTTTTATATTTAAATTTTTCGTCTAGATTTTAAAGTTTTTGAGATTAGTATTTGCAACCAGTCCAAGTGGCCGAGCGCTCTAAGGCGTTATGTCTACGCAGTATATCAATATTTCTATCCTTATAATACCCTTATTGGGGGTGTATATAATACCCAATATATTAGTGTTTTTGTAAGCGCTAATCATACAATTTTGTTAAAAAATATTTGGGAATTGTTATATGCTGCAAAGATATTTTCAATTTTCCAATCGCGTTTTACTTGGCTCTGATGAAAGATACAAAATTTTTAGTAAATAGCTTTTTGTAGATTTTACGCTCTTCAAATTGATTTCATCTAATTTTTTCTCTATGTTAACGAATATATGTTCAATCCAATTTGTATTCTATTCATTAAATACTACATTTTAATGAAATTTTTAATTTGTTTGTAAGTTGTGTGAGGTAAAAAGCTTAAATAACTTTTAGAGAATTTCCTGAAAGGAAATAGAGCTATTGGTCTCGTACCGACTTCAAAATTTTGCAAAAATTTTTGCAAATGTCCGTCGATCCTACCTAGTAGATGTCTAAAATCAGCATCTGTAAAATTTATATATATATATATATATTTATATATATATGTGTCTGTAATCTAGCGGTCACAGTTTTGATCTGATTGGAATGAAATTTGGTATTCGAGGCGATTTTGGTATTCAAAAGATCAAGTTCGTTAATGGGTAAAATCGAACAAGGGGAAAGGGGATTTAGAGGGAGAGGGAAACACAAAATTTTACATATCTCCCTTAATATTCGAAAAATCTAAAAATTTATAAGAAGTAAATTTGTAGATATAAAGTATTACTTGAATTTTGTTTCTTATCATTTTTTGTGTTACCCTAATATTTACAGAAATATTGACGGTTTAAGATTAAAAATTAAATTCCTCAATATCTCTGTACACATTGAGTTTGAGCAAAAACGATAAGGTGATAAATTGTAGCAAACATGATTTTCTAAAACTTTATTTCTTACGCATTTTTCGATTGTTCTAATATTAAGAGAGATATTTTATATTTTGTGTTCTCTTCTTTCTTATGCCCTCATTTCCCATTGACGTATGTCATTTATTAATAAAATTGGCCTCGCAAATACTAAAATCAGATACGATATTTCATTTCATTTCGATCAGACTAAAATTGTGACCGCTAGAAATTGATTTATGTATTTTAAGGAAATTCGCTAAGTTGAAGCAGCTCCTGCGTAACGAATTTTTCTATATTGGAACTGTATGACTACAACAGGTACAACAAAACTTTTGGTCGCACCTTCCAATAAAGTGCGATAGATAAATTTCTCTAAAATAGAGAATTTACGTCTCTGAAGATCGTTTAATTTTACTATCACAAGTATCATTCTTTAAGAAACACGTCTTTGATATCTAAACTACCTGCATTTAAAGAATAGACTGATCCATTTCAAAGAGATCTTACATTAGAGGTTACATTAGACTTTAGAGATCTTTGCATATGAAGATACCTATATATAGCTTGTTTTTTAAACTACACCCAATCTGGAAACAGTGTATAATGTATCTACAGCTGGCTATATGCAGTTACTATTATATGTTGTGTTTGTTACACTTTGTTTGTCTTTGTGAAATATTTCATTGTTGAAAAGCCGTTAAAATAATACAATCAAATATTACAAAGCATCCAATATTATAATACAAAGTGTTATGCTATGCACTGTGTTAAATCAGTCTTTGGTGGGGCTAACAAAGAACGTTATATCATGGCATACTGTGCATAGACAGTGATAGATGCACTACACAATGTTGCTATTGGGTCTATTTTAATTTACGTAGTGTATACTCGTATCTAATATTCACTCATACTATTCCAGTCCTATATATTTATCAGATATTCATGATTCTATATTGATATTAAAATAACAATGCACCATAAAACCGTATGCTACGGCAGTTAAGATGTACACTCGAATGCAATAAACATGAACCATCTTTCGTCACAATGTTATAACGTCGTAAGATAAAACTAAATATGAAAAGCCCAATGATCTGATTTTTCTTTATTTTCAAGTACGGCGTTGCAAAAACCCGATATGTTTTGGGTGATATTTTAATGCATGGAACGATTTAAATATATTCCACACATATAACTAAGCTGATAAAACCCAAATATTGATAACCGATTTTAGTGTATTATAGAGTTAGCTATAGTGTTAAACATTCAATTGTTGTAAATCTGCAATTTTTTACGATGCTTTAAGGAGAGAAGTAAAAATACTACCAAAATCCAGTTGAAAATATTGATGAAAAAATAATACGATAATTCACCACCCACCCTCTTGAATAAAATAATCTGCTCATAAGAATTAAATAAGGTACAATAATTTGGAATTGAAACCAAACATTTATTTTACCCAGTAAAATAATTAAATGAATATCAGTAAAATAATGAAATAATTAAATGAAAAGTAAAATAATTAAATGAATATCAGTTTGTTAGTAGTTACCGTGGTAACTCAGGGAATATGTAGTGTATACGCAGGTATCTAAATTTAGAAGCGAGATGTCATAGGTTGAAACCAATTGAATTTTACGCTCACGCTGAGTTTGATGTACACAATACTCAACAACCGTTTAGGACATTAAAATGGCATCTGAGAAATGGGTAATCAAATTTTTTATAGCGAAAAACAAATTTGAGAACATTAGCTGGATTTCTTATTCCAATTTTTATGTGTAGAAACTCTTAATATATATTTCTATCGGTTCATTTTATATTGCATTCAAGCGTACATACAAAGGTACTTTAAATATGTTTAAAACATTATATTTGTAAATATTTATAAGTGTAAAAGAGCTTCTTGGATTGTAATAAAATCACACTTTATTTAATGCATTTTATTGAAATTTTTTTTCGTACATAAAAATTAACATAAATAACTTCTGTTAAGACTGTACAGATTATAATACTAACTGAAACATAATCTTTGGTTGGTTTGCTTAACATTTATATCGTTTGTATGGCTACAAATTATTTTTAACATACAAAAACAATAACAATTATACTTATACAATAAAAATGAACAGTAGTAATATGCAAATTTATTAGAATTCAATTCCACTAAAATACAGGTGAAAAAATATTAATTGTATAAATAATTATCATATCAAATTCCAAATTTAAATAATCATATTAAATTTGGGTGAGACATGCACCAAATTAGCAATGAGTGACATATATTTGATATCCCGGAGATAGTTACGATTAGCTAATGCATACTGATTATGACTACTTTGTAATCGAAATACGTATTTATAAAATACAAATAATTGTTCTAGGAATTGGGGCAAAATTTGAAATTTAATTTAAAAACCTAGAGTTCTCTTTGATTTTCATAATAATCTTTATAATTATCATATTATTTAATCATTGTCATTCCATCAGTGTTTAATCTATTCGAAGTTCAGTTATTGTCAATATACCAGTCCAAGTGGTCGAGCGATCTAAGGCGTTATGTCTGCGCAGTATGCCTACTTGGAAACTGGGAGGTTATGGGTTCGAATCCCAACATCGGCAGTTTATCAGTTATTTAGAAAAAAAAGGGGCGGTTAATTGGCGGCTAAAAGAAGTAACCGGCTATGCTTGAGAAGGTTTTCTGCAATTTTCTTCACGAAATCCAGATGAATATCGGCATAGTCGGCTGCAGCCGCATATCCTACCAGTTCCTAGTCTATACACAAATATCCCTTCCACTCCACTCAAATCCTTACATCCTTAGGCACCATAATGGACCTTATGGTCGAAGTGTAGCCCGTCCAGGGCAGCCTCTATCTATCTCTGTATCGTAAATATCCGAAGTGTAAATATTCAGTCAATTATTAAATCACAGGTTTTAATTTCATTCCTCTCACTAGTGACATGATGCCATGAGGTTGACGTAAATATTCAGTGTGGTTTTACACTCGCGTTTTATTTCCATTTCTCTCATTAATGACACTTTACCATTAGGTTATTTTAGAAATTGAGTTGTATCTCGGGTTTATTTTTCATTTCTCTCACTAGTGATATGTTACCATATGAGGATTTAGTATATTTAAATGTAAACATTAATATTTGTACGATTGAATCGCCAAATCCCATATCCTATATTTTGAGCCCCCAAGATTAAAAATTTGTATAGTAAGTCTGGTTTAGTTGCCCAATTTTTTTTCCAACAGAGAATTTTAACAGGATGCAAAAAAATATTGAAAATAGTTCTTAAACATCAAATCTCTATTCGATTTATCTTAGGTTTTCAATATTTGCAAAAGTCGTCTTCGATTAGTTTGTCAAAGACATTTTTTAGTAGCACGTATATGGAAGCTAACCTTGGTATGTTCACAGAATTTCGAATAATGTGCTCTGCAAACACTATATCTTTGTAGCATCGAGAAGGTTTTGAGCATGTGAAACACTTTTACGTGTTTCTGTCCAATTTTTATTACCCTATCGCCACAATCTCATACTATGCAGTTTATCTACCTATGTTATAATTGTAGCAATTTATATTTATGCTGAGAAATTTGAATCAAATATCACATGTTAATCTAACATCTGACTAGAAAACGGGATAAAAGAAATATCTTAAAAGAAATAAAGTTTGTTTCAAATATCTCATCAAATGATTTTATTAAAAGTTTACCGTTCTATTATATATGTATAATTTTGTTGAATATCTAATGTGAGATGTCCTCTCGTATATCCAAAACTATAAAAAAGTAAAAATTTACACTGAGGCAGGTTTATTATACGTTAAAGGAGTACCTGATATACTTTTCAACATGATATATTGCTCCTCAAGAAATTATCTATTCTTTATTGGTGACGTGCTTTTTATGGAACATTATTGGTGACATAAGATTTGACAGGCCGTTCTCTTATCTGGACACTTTTACGAAAATGGAAACCTATAGGTTTTACCATATTTTTTAGGGCTATTTTACACATGTAAGTTTTCAAGCAACTATTCATAACGCATAACTTAGTGAGCAAGCTTAGTAGTATTTTTTGATGAAACTATGTATTTATAACACAATAGACCTGGCTTCTATTTCGATGCAATCATATATGTATCTTCAGATGTAATAATAGGATGATTGGTTTACTTCCTTGTGATTGGTTTACTATGATCATGTGACTGAAGTGGTTGACAAAGAAATAAATATTTAGCAAGACGAGAGTTAAAGCTATTAACAAAACATTCGATTGATATATTTCTGCATGTAGATCGAGATGTAAGTCTAGTTATATCACATACATATATTGCGATTGAAAACCTTCATCAAAACTTTCACGTGTTAAAACGGGCATAGTTATTAAAAATTAATATTACTACGATAAGTAGGGTGTCATATGAAAGGGTGTTGTTTGCACATTCCAAAGGGAGGTAATCATTTCTTGTACATTTTTGGCAATAAATCAAAAAGTATATGTCACATAAAATTATTAAACAATATAATAATTTTATGTGACATATACTTTTTCATTTATGGCCAAAAATGTACAAGAAAATTACCCCGTCCGCCCCTCTTCTCTTATCTCCGAAGTTTTCAAGCCAAAGAAACTTAAATGATTGATAATTATCTATGTTTTACAGTAAAAATAAACGGTAATTTTGGGCAATAAACGCAATTTTTAAATTTTAGCAAGTGCACATAACCGATCATATTTAACCATGAATGTATAGACAGTTTGGATCCAAAAAAAGGTTATCATTAATTTTTTAACGGGTATTTCCCATCTCGTATTTAAAATAATGTTATATAATATTATTATTTATTAAATACAATAGTCATGAACTAATGAAATATAAATTGTAAAAAACATTTTTATTTTATTTTATTTTTGTATCGATGCGGTATATCGTATGTACGAAGTACAATGAATGCAGAACCATGTTATCAGTTTTATATACCATAATATAATACTACATATACTATATACTTACTATATACTTACTATATAATATATATTATATACTAAACTTGACTAAAATCAGATAAGGATCTTTTTATTAAATAAACATAATAATATAAATATCCGAACATACATGGAACATACATACGATTACATACATACATTTCGATATAGAAATGTGTGTACAGATATCAAACTGTTTCTTGAATTTCTTAAAATTTTTATAAATTCTTTTATTAAAATGGTTTACATGATAATTTTGTAACACATTTTTTTCTGTTTCGGGATGGGACTTTGCAGGATTGTATTATCCTCAAAGGTTCATCAATTGTGAAAGTAAGAAAACTCACTAGCCAGCCAATTTCTAGAAAAAAGCTCTGAAAGTTTTCAGCATCGCTTATGTTTCATAAATTTCATTAAACGTTTCACAACAGTAATCTTCTTCTGTACTATTCTAAAATTTTAAATGTCTGTTTGTTTATTTGTTTGTTCGATAATGAAACTCTGTTTAAAAGCGTATGATTATACTTTATGATTTAACTCGCTCGAGAGATAGAATTCGAAAATATTAGCTAAAATAGGAATTTGGTGGAAGTGTCGATAAATATTTGAAGTAGTGGAAGTGGTGGGAAATAATATCCAGGTTTTTTTCGTAAAATGACGAGAGCCGGAGATATAACAATAAAACGCATCGAAGCCGCGGGTATAAGACTATAAGCTAGTTATTAATAATTTTACAATGCAACTAATTATTTCTTATAGTGAATATTATAAATATTATTACGATAATTTTATATAAGTGCTAATTTATAGGAAATTCAATGAATTCCTTCAAGGAGTACTACTATCCTGTAAAATCCCATCCCGATCCAACAAATATTATGCTACTATGAAGGATTGTCCTCATCTCATTGGTATAATTATTTTTCCCGTTAATGTTATTACGAATAAAATATTTAATGCAACAGTTCATTAATTTATTAAACGTAACAATTTATCTCATGAGAAACATTTCGAGAAATGGTTGCATTTTTCTCACACCCCATACCTTTCTTCGAATGCGTCAGTAAATTGATAGATGATTAAAGATGGAATAAATAGTAATCATACATTAAATAAATGAAAAGACAAGTTGAAAGATATAAATTATCTTTATTAAAATCAATTCGTAGAATATTCATTCAGAATAACTTTGTTGATAGTAACCAATGTAACAAACAATAACAATTACCGTGGTATCAAAGGGTGTATGTTGTTGAATATGCAAAGATGTCTAATAAACAAAAATATATTTTAGTTGCGACTCCGCTATACATCAAAAAGTATATGCAAGTCCCTTATCCCGGCATAAAGTTCACAAAGTCGTTAATTTGCTTGATACAATTGCTGCTGGCTGCTAATTAAAATCAGATCCGTAATCTGGTTCTGAGCCTATGGAGCCTATAGGTTTCTGAACCTACTGAACCTATTGAGGACAAAAGTAGTTGTAGAACATTCCTCACATTGTTGCAATTGATATCCACTGAATTCATATGATTTCCGAAAAATGTGTAAAACTTACTTTTATTTTGAAGCACTTTTTCGAAAACCAAAAAGAGATTCGGCATAAATCCTAAAAATTTGGACAATGTTCATTAAAGTTGCTTTCCTTCATTACCATAAAACTATTTCTCTGCAAAAAATCTTGAATTTTTTTACATTAAGATTATATAAAGACTTCATTGTCTTGCGAAAAGTTCACCAGGAAAGCAAACATAGGTACATTCAATATAAAATACATCACGATTTCTGTCCAAACACAATATAAAGTAGGTTGGAAATATTTGTATTTTTTTCCTCATCATTTGATATTTTCTTATCAATATTTTGAGATAATAAAGAGGTTAATTGTTTTGATGGAACAATATTTATATAAAAAATTTCCATAATAATTCCCAATCTATTTCTATTTTCTATCTATTGCAATCTATTTTGTTCTATTTGCATAAAACAATGGATATGAACTTGAAGGGCATGAATTATGAGTAAATACCTGCAAGGGTATATACAATTTTTATAATCGCGTTGAAATACAGTTGGAAGTTTAAAAACATTTTTCAGGAAAAATTTACTTATAATAATCATAAATTCAGCAATAATTTATGAATGAAGATTTTAACTGTCGTGTTTGTAATGTAAATAAATGGTTTTGTATCTTGTCATTTGTGTTATGTTTAAAGTACAAAATTGTCTCTTTACTACAACAACATCATTGGTTCATAAACAAAACGTTAAACATTACTTACATAAAATGTGTAATTTAATCCCTTTATTAAAAATCTTTAGCTACAGTTTTAGTAAATGTATCCCATTAAAAATATAACGTGCTCAAATCTCGTGATCTTTAAACAGGACGAAGCAGTTAGGCCGTATTTACTGCCAAAATTGTTCCTAAGGTGGAATATTGAAATGCCTCACTGAAACATGGAAGAAATTTCTTTATTAAAGCTTTTAGTTTCTAATTTTTTTTTCTACAAAACTTAATTCCTGAGATATCGCAATTCCAAAAGTTGTAAAAGTCGTATTCTGCATAAAATGCACACATTTCCCTACCATCTACGAGTTAGTGTACTTGGCGACTTTTTTTAGATCGTTGTTTCCCCAGTACTAGTAGGCACAGTTTACGATCCATTGTAATGAAGGAAGTTTGATCAGAACCGTATCTTATTGATTGAAAAAATAGTACCATTGGTAAAGATCAAATTGGACCTGATTTATCAAGATGTTTATTCTCGTCAGATTTATTTTATTTAAGCATTGTACCTACGGGATGATCAGAGCTCCTCTTTCCTACAACAGAATGCAGTAATGGAGTAAAGATGTGCATCAAATGGAATCGTTTATTTAGGTTTTGCAATATAAAATCCAATAACCTCCACATTACATCAGTTTTGTATCAGGTGGAGTTTTTCTCGATTACATTATCATAATCGACATTCTATTGAACAAAATATTTGCATAAAGACAAATTACTGTATATAATTTATTTGCCGCGTATGTATTTAAAGATAGGTGGTATAAAAAATAAAAGTGTTAGAGTCTTATAATAGGTATTTTAATCCGTACTGAATGTGATGTGTGTTGATGTTCAGTACAGAGATGTTGATTAAAAGAGCGGTGGGTTAATTCCGCTTTTAGCGAATTTCCTCCTAAGGAAATCAGCTATTGTTTTTGTATCAATGTTGAAATTTCGTAAAAATTTCTTCAAATGTTCATCGATCCTACCTACTAGATGTCAAAAATCACTATCGTTAAAATTTTTATACATGTATATATATATATATAAATATATATATATATATATATATATATATATATATCAACATATATATGTACATATAAGTTTATGTGTCTGTGGACTCTCTAGTGGTCACAGTTTTATTCCGATTGGAATGAAATTTGGTATTTGATGCGCTTTTGGTATTCAAAAGGTCAAGTTCGTTAATGGGTAAAATCGAACGAGGGGAAAGGGGGGGCGGTTTACAGGGAGGGGAAACACAAAATTTGACATATCTCCCTTAATATTTCGTATCTGATATATTTCGTATAAAATGAAATATCGTATCATACATCATTTTAGTATTTTCAAGGCCAATTTTATTAATAAATGGGATACGTCAAGGGGAAAGGGTGGCATAAAGATAGACAAAAACACAAAATATAAAATATCTCTCTGAATATTGGAACAATCGAAAAATGTATAAAAAGTAAAGTGGTAGAAAATCAAGTTTGCTATAGTTCATTACCTTATTATTTTTTCCAAATTCTAATGTGTACAGAGATATTTACAATTTAAATTTTCAATCTTTAATTGTAAATATTTCCGTAAATATTAGTGTAACAGAAAAATGATAAGAAACAAAATTACAGTAAAACTAAGTACCTCCAACTTAACTCCTGATAAATTTTTCGATTTTTCAAATATTAAGGGAGATATGTCGAATTTTGTGTTTCCCCCTCTCTTTAAACCGCCCCATTTCCCTCGTCGATTTTACCCATTAACGAACTTGACCTTTTGAATACCAAAAGCGCATCAAATACCAAATTTCATTCCAATCGGAATAAAACTGTGACCACTAGAGAGTCCACAGACACATAAACTTATATGTACATATATATGTTGATTTGCTAATAATTTACCAATAGCTGATTTGCTTTGGGGAAATTTGCTAATAAATCCAATTTCTTTAACATTTAAACCCTGGGCGGCCCAAGTTTTTTTTACTCACATAGTGGTGACTCATAGGTAAAATGTGCGGAATATACTACGCCCTAAAATCTCCGATAAAACATAGTATACGTGTGTGTATTTATTATATGTATAAGTATGGAATGTTATTTGATGTTATATGTTATGTCGGTAATAATAATTGTCTTCTATAGAGATAAGAAAAATGATCATCATCACTACAATTACTTATGCTAAGTAAAGAATTTTTGTTGAATTTTTTTATTTTAAAACATATAATATACAACCTCTGTGTACAAACTCTTTTTATTTATATCTAACTAGCATTACCCGTTGCTGCTTCGCCCGCCAAAATTGTTCAAAGACTAGTATTTTTAAAATACTGAACTTCCATATTTGTATATTGCTCGCCCCGTGTTTCAACCCCTTGAGAGTCAATTTTCCAAAAACTTGGAAACACGTACTTTTATATAAATTTATGACTGAAATAGAAATTTTCATGTCTAACTTCAAAAGAGACCGGAACTCTAACTTTCTATTTTAATCCCTAAAGGGTTGATTTTCTAAAAACGCTAATACTCCTTTTTTATTATAGTTGACCAGCACTGTCTTCGCACTGTAATTGTGTCTAAACTATGGGTCGTGTAAAAAATGTTTCATACAAAAGTTGTTTGTTTTTATTAGATAAATATTTTTTATATTTAATGATTTTCTCTATCTCACATCGTTAGGTTTTTAGCGTACCACGTAGACACGGATTTAGTAACTGCCACGCGGGTACGGATTTTTAAATTTTTTATAGCCTATGTCACTGGGAAATAGGGTAGCTTTTCATCAGTGAAATAATTTTTGGAATGGGTTCAGTTGTTCCAGAGATTACTCCTTACATACAAGCAAACAAACCTCTTTGTATAATAAGTAAAGATTCTTATTAAAATCAATGATTACAGAGTTGCGCTTTTCACAACCAAAGCAGCTTAAAGCTTATAACATAAATGGGCACCATTGATTTTCTATTTTGTTATACAATAAATTCGAATCTTTAGAATAATTACACCATAATTGATTGTGATAATACCATCTTTAAAGTGTACTTTCGACATTCTACAAACTCTCTGTATATATTTAGATTGATAATAAATCCAAAATTATATTAAATTAAACGTGTAGAACAAGTTTAATTGGAGTCAAATTTATTGGTTTTATTTAACAAAAAAAAAAAAAAAAGACAGTTAATTAGATACATAATTTTTTATAGAAATCTTTATCCGATTTGTCGTTATAATTCTAGACAACAAAAAAGATTGTATTTAAAAATAAATAAATTGTACACATATAGATTTTTTAATTCTCACCAAAAACTCTATAACGTTAAGATTTCATTATCAAATCAAATTCTAAATGTTATTCCACTTTGTTAAGTCTTTAGGTAAAAAAAAAAGTATACCGCCGACACAGTTGGATACCAGACTCACATTATCGGTGGTTGATAATAATACATTTTAATTAATTGTAATAAAAAAATAAAATCATATAAATTCTGGCTTTTTTCTAAGGGATTTTTATGATAAATTTTATCAATACGTTTATATAGAAATTTATATAGAAATTTCTCATTTGTGATTAAGTTCAATTATGAAGATTTTTAGGCCACCCGTAATCAATTAAAATGGGATAACTATGTGATATTCTTAGACATATAACGGATGTTACAATAAAACCTGCGGTATCGTCGAGTCTTTGAAGAAAAACATGTAGACCGTACCAAAAATTACTTTATGGCCTCAAAGTCTGCAAGTAAAACGGCTTTTACTTAGCGGACGTGGTAATCCTATTAGTTTACCATGAAACCTTAAAAAAATTTACTGTTAAAGTTACTGTTATTATGGAACCCTAAATAGTATTCTATTCTTTATTCGAAAACTATTGATCCGATTTGGATCAAAATTTGTACATCATAAAATTTCGTGGAAAAAAGTTATGGATGGTATGGGACAATATTTGTCTCTTCATTCTCGGAATATTTCGATTTTAATGAATTAAATCAGTTATCATGTTGGGGGAGTTTATTTTTTAATATAAAATTGATTTATAAATAAAATACTATATGACCTTAAGTAAACTGTTATCTTCAAATATTACTGCATGAACTAAAACTAGTCTCTTGTAGGTATGTGTGATGTTATGGATTATTTTGTAACTTGGATTATATTTATTAGTGTGTCAATAAAATATTATTATTACTTTTCAAAAACATACCGGGTATTCCGAATAAATCGTATCAATTGTATAATTCTGAAATTATATACAGATAGGAAATTAAATTACATTCTCCACAGAGCTTGCCTTCCCTGACTTGTAATCTCGGTTATTCGCAAAATTGTGATAACAAAATCGTGGCATGAATGGGAATGCGCGCATGAGAAATAAGACTGCCTCAATAATGTTAATTTGATTATAGCTCTGTGAGAACAAGCAAGGTGAAGCGCATTCGTGTGTTTATATCAGTTAAAAGATTCAAATGTTTAAATACATACTGCATAAAACAAAACATGTGGAACATTTTTCGTAAAAACTTTTTAATATGTTTAATGGGAAAAAACGTCCTGAAAAGGTTTAATAAGGAATATTCAAAAGTTGTACATTTTTTGTGAAGGCAAAGAAACCATCAAAAACTTCAACAAGATTAAATGTCCTTTTATATTTACCAAAAAATACCATCCAATTTTGGTCATGAACATTATTCCCTTAAGTTTACAAGTTTTAGCGTTGTCACGTTTTATTTGAAATACCCGGTATACATTACTTTTCTAATGTATACTATATTAGTTTTCTTGATAAATTTATTACTCACACGATTGAAATATATAGCTTGCTATAGGGGCCAATGCAGGGAATCATAACCATTTTGTGTGATTTATACGTGAAATGCGAAATGCTATTAAACATTTCATGTGAACTTTACTAATACTCATATTTCCAAAGTTACCAAAAACTATTATTTAAACCCTCATAAAAAAATTACAAACAAGCATGAATTTTGGAAAAATTTAGTGTATTTGATAAGTAAAGCTCTACAAATCAAAAATATAATCAAAAATATGGAAAAAATAATCCAAATTTATTATATAATCGATAGCATTAAGGATGTTTGGGAGGTATATCGAAAATTCTACGAAACTGTAGAAAATAAATATTTCGTAGAATGTTTCTCAAAATGTTCAAAACGATTTACTAAGCCTTTTAAAAGTTATTGCAATTAAATAAAAATGTAATTTTCCATATGTTCTTAAGCGCCCCAAATTTTCAAATTATGTTACTTAAGCTCTATAGAATCAATTTTGTATAATTTTATTAACATTCACTAAACGGTTGTTGAGAAAAAATTGTAAATATAAATATAAAAAATCTGTCTTTGTCAATTATACGTATATGGTATACAAAGAAAAAGGATATATGTTTTTGTTGATTTAAATTAAAGCTACATTCACCACCAATATTTTGTCATATTATTTGTTATTTCTTATTTAAAGTACTTTTGGCTCCGCTTGTATCTCTCTAACATTTTAAAACGTTATTTTGTACTTAATGTTTTTTAGTTATACATATTTGTATTCGTCATTCCTTTCAGTTAAACTGTTGAAAGAGCCCCTTTGTAATATGATTTATTTCGATACAATAATTTGTTCCCAAGATATTAGTATTTGTGCAATTATTAGATTTTTTGCAAAAAAACATTTTTTGTAGGATGTTATACGCTCTTGAAATTGGTTCCATGGAAATATTCTTCTAATTTTGCACATTTACGAAGGCGTTTTGGACGCAATTTTTGTGTATTAATAGTAGTTTATTGAATTTGATATATTTATTTTTGAAATTTTTTAACTAAACTTTTTTATGTTAATGTTGGTTTCAGTTTAAATTGTTAAAGTTAGTGTACTGATTAGGTATTTGAGTTGACGCTTTATAAATCTTGTAGACTATGTAGAGACATTATAAAGACCATACCATAAATTTTCAAGTTCATTTAAATGTAAGTACAGAATGATTCAATATTGTAAAATAAGTGTTAAAGCCTAGAAAGTTGTAATTTTCTCATGGGGCAGATTATTCCACAAAAGAATGTATGACATATTCTTAAGACAATATATCCCACAGAAATAAATACTATATCGTTGTACTATGGACCACAATCAGATAAAAGTTGTTCATCATAAATATAGTAACAACTTTTATTCAAAATATTCGACTATTGTTTTTGACTATAAAATTTTAAAAATTTTCATAATTTACTTTTGTTGCCTAGAGCTATTTTAGAATATTAGCCTTTTGACAGTCGTAGTGGTTATGCATTCCTATACGGATTAAAAATAGTGTTTTCCTTTAATATATTTTAGATATAAAAGTAAGGTATTTCACTTTGGTAATTTTCCTTGCTTATTCAAAATGGTCTGAAGCATGTATCCCCAAATTTTTGTTTAATTTAAAAGGCATAACATTGGAGACTACTGATCTAAAGTGAACACGTTCTAGTAAATCGATATATTATTACCGATCTTGTAATTAAGATATGTAATATTATGTTTTGCTACTCAGATATAATTATCTACTATTATAAAACTGTCTGTTTGTTTGTTAGATCATCACGCAAAAACTACTGGACCGATTTTAAGGAAACCGATTTTGTGTTTAAAAGCTTATGATTAGACTTGAAAACTGCTTTGTATTTTATCTCGGTACGATGAGGATATAAAAATTAACATCAGCGAAGTATAAGCTGGTATAATCGATCCCTTGAAATAAATTGACCCCTTGAAATTGGAATAAATTCTCCAATTAAATGACAATTTAGTTACTTAGTAGTTGCAATAAAAGAAATATATATACTTCGGGTATACAATTATAAATTGATCATTGTTATCAGCAACTGTACCATGTTAATTGAATCATTCAGTACAATGTACATATATTATAAAAATTAAAGTAAAAATAATTATAATGTACAGTTGCCGACTTTACAAGAATATTATAAGATGTTGGTTGCTTAATTAAGTAATTAAAGTATAAACATTTATCAAAATAAACAATATTTTTACTGGTTTTTTACATATATGACACAAAAAACCCGTTGAAATATTAATGGTACACTTTTTTCCAAAATTGTTACTCTTTTGTTGGTATAAGAACAAACCCTTAATTTTATATGCAAAAAAAAAAAACAAATCTATAATCTATAAATTTATATAGCTTTAGTCGTCTTATTTAACGCTTATTATATCGTTATTTCACCAGTAAGACGTAAACAATGAAAAATTGTATCCCTTACTTTCTAAAACGTATATTTATTTATGATTTTCTCTAAATTTATTTAAAAATAAATTAAAATGTCAGCTCATTCTGGGACAACCTTCATATGAGAGGACATCGGACATCGGATAGAGGATATTTATGTATATGATACAATCATATACATTTAACATAATATAGGCATGTCCCTCCGTATATCATTATATATCATTGTCTTATACTAATAATAATTTTCACTAATTCATCTTTAAAATATAAAAACAAATTGTATGTATAATTATATACAGGGTGTCACATTTAAAATAATTGATACTCTGGAGTGCTTCATAAAGAACTTGAAAGATGGAAATAGTATTGAGTCTCTCATTTTATATACCCATTTTATACATCAGATGAACAGTATTCTTTTATTTATTAATTTTTTTGGCCATTTTTTAACCCATTTCTTCAAAACTTTTACAGCCAAATGACCTATGAAGGACGTTGAATTTTAACTTCGTCAAAACTATTAAATATTCTTTCAAAGCAATGGAAACATTGTTGATATTTATGTTTACTAAAATTTTTATAACATTTATACAGTAAACTTAGACTTATGATAAATATAATTCGCAAAACTAATTTTATACACCGTAGGAATAAACTTGCCGAGGGTACACTCTGTATATATACACCAGTGGAATATGATATATTAATGTAGTGTATATTATGTTGAAGAAAAAAAGCTGAAATCATATGTCTTAATGAAGACATTATGTGATTAAAATTTGAAACCACCCACTTTTTCTATAATAATTAATACATTATTTGGATATTATTTTTAAATTTGTACTATAAAAGTAACATATAAAAAATATTTCAAGAATAAAAGTGTCTAGGTAATCAATATTCAGAAACATTTTTAATCTTACATATTAAATAAGGTAGATAATTCAAGAGTTGCAGCAGTAATCACAAATTACTTACGACAGAAAGCGATATCATCTCGATTATCCGAGGTAATACTAGGGAATATGAGCTCTTGTATTGTATTGACTATTTTTACAAGATTTTTTTTGGAAGTGCACAAGGCTGAGTTTAAGGAGTTTTTGGCCGTTAGTATCTAAAAAACATATATATTAGGGTTGCTGCGAGACGAGACGAGACGAAAATAGCATGTCTCTTGTATTGTATTGACTGTCTCGTTTTTACAAGATTCTTTTTGAAAAAATACAATTTAAAAAAAATCCCTTTTTTGTACTAAGTAAAAATAATTATTCTTAATGATCACTTTGATATGTTTATGGTCATAATATGAGGAATTATTACTAATGAGTGATCATTAGTGATTAATAATAAATAGAAGTAAAAATTATTCGAAAATTCAAGTATGGAATTTTATCTTTGGTAACACAGAGATTTCTACCGTCTGCCTCTCGAATATTTATAGATCAGGGTTCTAATTTTCGTCTCTTCTCATGGCATCACTAATAATTGATAATCAGCATGCATTCCTATCGTCAATGCTGATTATCAATTTATTTATTTATAAAAAAAAATCTATGAATCATGTTTGATTTTGAGAATCTTTTTTTTTAAGTGCAATTTATCGATGTTTTTATATTCTCTTTGATCGACAATGTCTAATTGAGTTTCAACAGAAGTCAGTGCTGTCTACAGAATCATCCAAAAACTGGAGTAGTGTATCATGGATAAACGAAACCACACATATTAATGAAACGTTAGTATATAATTGATTCCATTTTGGAAACTACCTGAGTTATCTTCAATAATTATCTAGATATTCTGGAAAAAGTAAAAAGTTTTAATAAACAGAGAACTCCATCATACTCAATTTTGCGGATGAAGATTTACACATATAAATAGATAGATTGTAGTGGTTGTCGTGGACGGGACACACTTCGACCATAAGGTCCATTGTGATGACTATGGATGTGAGGGTGTGAGTGGATTACACGGAATTTTGTGTGTAGACTGGCTGTGCGGTTGCAGCCGACTCTCATAGGAACAATGCCAATATTCATCTGGAGTTCGTGAAGGAAACTGCAAAAAACCTTCACAAGCATAGCCGGTTACTTCGTTCATGTCCATACACCGACAGTTTAGTCAATTAACCGTCCCCTTTTTTTTATTATTTGACATACTACCGATATCGGGATTCGAACCCATAACCTACCAGTTCCGAGTACACTCAACGCCTTTACAATCGCGGCTACTTGGCTGGTAAAGGTTAGGCTGTTGCTACTCAGGAAAAAAACGGTATGAGTAGAACCGACATTAAACTCGCCCAACAAGTATAAAAATTGAAGCTTAATTGCAAAAAATTACAC
Organism: Nineta flava; assembly: GCA_963920215.1. Taxonomy (NCBI): domain Eukaryota; kingdom Metazoa; phylum Arthropoda; class Insecta; order Neuroptera; family Chrysopidae; genus Nineta; species Nineta flava. Next base: position 95,023,801 of record OY986042.1, read on the forward strand.
ATATACCTACTATAATATATTGATATTTTTTGCGTCATATTTTAATGGTCTTTCGATTTTGAAATACATATGTTTATTATTCAAAATCCAAACAACTTTGATGTTTTAACTGTGGTTTTTGCTTATATAGGCAGTCAATTAAAATAAATAAATAACCACAAATTGTTATGTAACGTGTTGGAAGATTTAAATTAATGCGGTCAGTAGAATAATTATTTAATGTAAAAACCATTGAAAAGGGCGAACCATGCAGATTTTTATACTTTATATCGTATTTTAAATCATATTTTAACGAATCATATTCTAACGGATGCCTCATAGAAAAAAAGGTTTCCGTAAAATTGTTCCGATAATAGACAACTTTGTACAAAAAGTCAAATCGTCCGAGTATCAACTTTAAAAGTTGATTTATGCCGAATCGATCCATAAAAGTTAATTTTGACGAAAACCATAGCAAAACCAAATGTATAAAACCAAAATTAATCACTTGTTGTATTTTAAATTGACGTTTTTATTTGAACAAACCTAAAGATTTGAATATTTCTCCTAGTTTTGCCTAGTAATATGAAAACATTTATTATAAATAAAATTTCAAATTCGTCCCAATACCTAGATCCGTTTTGGTATTATAAATACGTATTTCGACTACAAAGCACCTTCGACTACAAAGGAAAATTACTTTCATTCAATTTACTCTTGTTTACATCATTCTTATTAAAATTACTCTTATATTGTCTCAGGATATGTTATTCGTTGCTAATTTGGTAACGTCTGTGAAACTGTCAACAAATTAGCAACATAATTATTTTCTATCTATTTGTAATTGTCAAATAGTTACGACTAGCTAATTTATACTGATGATGACTACTTTGTAGTCGAAATGCGTATTTATAATACAAAAACTGATCTAGGTATTGGGGCGAATTTGAAATTTTATTTCAAAAACCTAGAGTTCTCATTAATTATCATTTGATAATCTAATTTCAATCTTTTAATAATTATAATGATTAATGTTACAACTGTCTTCTTGATAACTGGATTTCATATTCATTATGATGCGTCCCATTGAGCAAATTTGCTTAGTCTACGTAGTAGAGTTCCTACGTGACGAATTATTTTTTATAAATTCAATGTTATTCATAATACATAATTATTCGAATTATTATTAATATAATTATATATGTAAATTCCAGATCACATCACATGATACAATTTATTTGCAAAATTATTGTGAATATAAATAGCAACTATTTTTGCAAGTTTCCTATTATAAATAATTTCATTAAATTGAAATTAAACATATGGTACTAAAGAAATCAGTGCTTTTCAAAAGTAGCAAAATTTTTTTTAAATTTTACGATAAGTTTATTAAAGCAATCGATTGTTAACTAGTTCACGATTATAATTTAATTTTAATTTTTTAATTGGTTTTTTGCAAACTAGCGTCTATTTGTATCCATTATAAATAGGGTTGCCTTTCGGTTGTATTATACCAGTGTTTACTTAATTTGACATTTAAGTAACATATCTGAACATTGATAACGTTCTTCGACATCAACCACAACCAACGTTCTCTGGCATTCTAGACTGCAACAAAGTCGAACTCGATTTTATTGCAGCAATAAAATACAAATAATAAAACCTATTTTGACAAAATGGAATCCCGACTTCAAAAATCAAATAATCTATAACAACAAATGCACTAAAAAGTAAAAAAATAATTGTATATTCTTGTGCCAATTTTAGTTCACCTAAGCAAAATTTTTTAAATATATATGTACAATTATTGTTATTTTTGGAGGCGGTGTCAGCATAGAGAAACTCACATAACTTTTGAAGTCGGGTTAAAAAGATGAATTATCGTTAAAAACACGCTAGTTGAGAAGGGACTAAAAACCGACAAATGATTCAACAGGTTTTGGTAAAAGTGTAATGCGCTTTCTGGTGACAACTGAGCTATAAGTTTCGATATGTATTTAATTCAAAATATGGATTTAAATTAGTTTGTTTTGGGTTTTTCTTTGCAACAAAGATGTACACTCAAATGCAATATATTTGAATTCGTACTTCAAAATCTTACCACAGGTTTTACGGTATACATGAAATATTACATACCATATACCGCTTTCAATGTTTCAGCTAGGGTCCTTATTTCAAAATTGTATAATCATTTTGTGCCTGAGTTGACAATTTTGAAAAAAGGACTGCTGTGGCAGAATATGAATTTTTAAAATAGTATACTTATTTTTTAAATTAAGAAAAATTTGATTTTAAATTAAATAAAACATTTCGGAACCACTGATTCAATGGCTGTTTTTAATTTTGCAAAAATATATAATATTGACGTAAATAAAATATGCGTCTATTAAAATTTATTGTAAATTCTTTATTACCTCCATATACAAAATTATACCATTGAACTACGAGCCACAAAAATAGCGCTCATTTTTCAAAATTTTATGGTTGATTTGTACCTTATTAATTCGGCTTTTAAGAAATGTTTCGAATAAAGAATTATCGTGTATTTTTCACTTGTTCTAAACGCATGTCGAATATACCTTTTTAAAGATTATTACAAATTCAAGCTTTCGTTTCTTTATCGCGAAAACGTTACGCCACCAAAATGGAAGGCGGTTCGGAAGTTTTGGCGGCAATGTACATGCACATATAACATACGCTTACTTTTAAATTAGTAGACGACTATGTACTTTTAAATTAGTAGATGGCTATGCGCATCCAGCGAATAGTCCTCTCTTTTTTCCAATACAAGTATTCATGTGCCAAAAAGAAACAGATAATATGTTGTCAAAAATGTGACATAACGTGTCAGCATATCGCAAATGATGACTAAGAGTACTTCGCTGAGTTCCTAATCACGTACGAATTATTGTTTTATTTGATTAAGGCATTGGATATAATATCATCAGTCACCATATAATATCACCGTGAAAGTGTGACGTCACAAGTCTATTAGGATTGTGAGCATGCCCATCGTGCTCACAACGGTGGATTCGCGCTTGAGAATAGGTTATATTCTGTATATAGAGGATATGATATTTATTTAGATGTGGCTCACATCTGATATGAAAAATGTATATTTTGTGAATTAAGTATAAACAGGAACGTAGAAAAACGTCTGTTAAAAAAATATATAATAATGAGAGAATTATAAATAAATTTATATTATTGGTAAATGATTGAATTAAATTTTAAAATAGCCATGATCGATCGATCAGACACAATTAGTGTATCAATAATTTATGTATGGTATTTTTATTTAGACGGATGGCATTGAAAATTATTGAAAACAAGTGTTGAAACATTCATTTTTATGACATATCAATTGATAATAATTACCGTGCATAAGTTAATTTATTATATTTTTAATCTTTTAAAACTGTATGCAAAATACTTATAATTGACATTGAATTATGAAAATTAAATCGTTGACATGCATATTGGATATTATTAGCACTAAAAATGTTCAGTAATAGTCTATAATAAAATTATAAAAGTTATTTTTGAAATTTAAAATATTCGAACTTCAACAAAGGTATAACACTAATCACACGTGTCTGGTAATCATGAGAACTTGAATATCCAGCCAAACTGGTAAATTACATATCACTTGTAGGTGAAGATCCACTTGTAGGTGCTTTAACGGCAGTATTGAGAAGTAACCTGAGGACTGACTTTTGTGTGAAACGAGAAAATTATCAAATTTTTTAATGTCAAATAAATATTTTTGTCTAAATTTTTACAATTCGAAATGTCAATTTTCTTATATTTTAAGTTTATTAACAAATAATAAATTTAGTATTTTAATAGAAACTATAGACTATACTTGAGATCTTGACCGGCTATAACTTTGGAACGGTCAAAAAACAGCTATAATTTTAGAATGCTTTGGAATTTTGAACTTCTGACAGTTTGTCTTGAGTCGTAAGAAAAATTTACCTAGGCACTTCTCTCACCATAATTTCACTTTCTCCTATAGTTTTCTGCAAATAATTCGGACAAACACACAACATATTTTCTTTTTATATATAGAGATTATTAGAGATAATACTGCACACTGGTTTCTATTTTGGCCATCAGGAATCGAGTGGTCAGTTATGAATAGTAGGCACCCTTTATTGAAATTATACATAATCTATTAATTCTGTACAAAAATATGTAAAAAAAAAGCGTCAAATCAATAAATTGTAAGCATAATGTTGGTGTTGTCATAAGAATTCATTCTCAAATATTGATCTTATTTTCAGTCACAAATAGTTTCAAAACAATTTTCTCTATATGTTCTGCAATATTTTATAAAACATTCTATATCTAGTTTATCTCTCAAATCAAGATCATTTTTAGTTGTAATAATTAATACAAATGAAATTTACTATACAATCAAAATCATTCTACGAACATCTTTAGTTTAATGAGATTTAATACATTTATAGAGAAATGAATTTAATATAAATATAATAATATAATGTTAGTTTATTTATTTAACCCTCAAATTACGTTGAACTATGTAAAATTTAATTCAATAAGACTCGCACTTAAGGGACTGTCCTTAAACTACGTTCGTAAGTGGGGTGAGGGCTTGTATAGCGTGATAATGAATGATCAGGAAGAGACAGGAAGTCTAAACAAGCGTGACGCTTACAATTCATCAATTCATCAATTTTTAATTTAAGTAATTAATTATTAACATTAACAAAATTTAACATACACTCCCGGTCATAAAAATTGAACCAGTTAAAACATTCTAAATGTTATTATATGTAATATACATATATTTAGTAATATGTATGCTTAGAATATCACTTACTGGTGGTTCAATTTTTATGAACGGGAGTGTGCATTTATGAAGAGGTAAACTTTTTGAGATGAGGTTCAAAAAAAATAAGACGCACACGAGACGATTGGCGAAGAAAGGGCTAAAAATCCTAAATTACGGTACTTCTGTTTATGGTTTACCCCCTAGGGCCAAAACATAAAGTGGTGGCCCTTAAAATAAATTGACTGGTGCACCATGCTTAATATATATTATTTGCGTATGAATAAAACACATGGTCAAGGCCGCGATAAGTTTCTTCAAAGTCGCCCGTGTGCCCATATTTCCCTTCTTGCAGTAATACAAGAAACAGAAAAAGATTGGAAGTGGATATACAATAAATTCACCTCTTGGCCAGGCAAGTGGCCGTGCGGTCAAACACGCTCTGCTTGTCAGTTATAATTACTGGGGTGGTTAATGGGCTAAACTGTCGACATATGGACAAGAACAAAGTAACCGACTATGTTTGTGAAGGTTATCTACAGTTTCCCTTCACGAACTCCAGATATCAGCATATCGACATAGTTCCTATGAAAATCGGCTACAGTCACATAACTTACCAATTCCTGGTCTGTATATAATTTCTTGTCCATCATTAAAACCCCTTTATTTTTTTTAAATCTGGGCGGGATTCCATGATAGTATGGACATCGCATAGGCATAGTCCCTAACTAACCGTATACATATGGTATAGGGTTTTGTGAATGACTTTGGCTAAATGGTAGTGTTGCGTGTATTAGTGCGACTGTAGTAATTTTAGTTATGTTTTGTATTATTAATATTATTATTATTTCATAAATTTGTCTCAAGGCCGGCCCCCGTTTCGGGAATGCCCTAAGCGGAATATACAGAATTATATATGAAAATAGTATTCCTATACACCGCTAGGAGAATCCTCATTCTGTGGTATATTACGTAGATTGATAGTTCAATTTAACCATATAGAGTCAATATAATATTATTTTATACTTAATATAGACAAAGATGATTATATTAAACAGTAGAACTACATAGATATAAATATAAAATAATTATATATTGCGAATAATGAAATAACATATAATTTTGTGTAATTGTTATGTTATTATATCCATTTTTAAGGTTTAATGGCATTGTGTATGCTGTTGAAATTTTTGCATGCAATCAATGTAAAAATGAATAAATCCTTATAAGTATATTATAAAATGTACAACTCGACCATAATACGTCTTGCATAGTTTGTTTTACGCTCTTAAAACGTTTCAGTTCCATATGCAAATCAAATACACGCTACACAACAAATATCATAGGTCGAAAACTGATATTTGAAGAATTATGCGAACGTTTTTGTAGACGAGAGAAACGAGACGGGACGATAATATTTCAGCGAGAGACGAAAATTAGAATCCTGATTTTCGATGAATTATCGATATTCGCAGTAATAATTAAATATATTAACCTATTAGTAATTGTTATAATTTTTACAAAAATGATATTTTTTTAATTTAATTATTTCAAAAAAATCTCATTTCAAGAAACTGTAAAAACAATACCAGACAGTCAATACAATACACAAGACATGCTACTCTCGACTAGCGGCATCACTAATTTTTGTGTATTCTAATGACTTTTTAGTGATTTAAGTATACTTTTATTCGAAGACATTAAACTAGCTCCAATCGACTTTTTATAAATTTTATAAGAACTCATAAAAACAAACAACATTTGTTTGGGGCTTTTTTTCATTTACTAATATTTCTGTCGGAATGCTAAATTTTCACTATATAACGGCGTGCGTATAAATACGGTATAAATACGGCGTAAACTATGGGATGTGTGAAAAGAAGTTTCAAACGCAAGTTGTTTGTTTTTATGAGATTCACATTTTCGTATTTAAAGATGTTTCTTATCTTGTACTGTTTAAAGAAGAAGTTATACCATGCGAGCACGAAAAAAACGTGCGTGTCATTTCAATTACAAAATATTTAGTAAACTTTTTACTAATATATTTTTTTTTGTTTTTGTCGAGTATCGGAATCATTTGCAGGTTCGGGCAACGCTTCTTTGAGGTATAAAGAGAGCCAAGATACCGCGACACAATATAATTATTGCCTTATGTTTCCTCCAATAAACTAAGCAACTTTTGTCTGAAGCATTTAGGTGCAGACCTCTTTGTTTTAAAAATATTCAGCTCATCATTAAGTTCCCATTTTAACTGGTAAATAACACCCCGTATAATTGGTAAATAACCAAATTTTAACTATATTTGTTCCTTATCTTAAATAAAATCACAATTTGATCCTATTTTCCTAACAATACGGTAATTAATACTTGAGTATACCGATTAATTACACATATAATTTCATAAAGTTTTTTTTTTATTGTTATAGCATTACGTGCTTCTATAATGAATTGATTATAAACCTGTTACGTGATTATATGACAAATTGATTATAAATATTGTTAATTCTAATTGAATTTTTTTACCTCTATATATCATATTAGAATGAAGACGTATTAAAGATTATTAAAATAATCAAAGAGAACTCTAGGTTTTTTGAAATTGCAATTCCTAGAACATTTGTTTGTATTTTATAAATACGTGAAATGCAATTTGTAGATGTATTGTTTTCGATGATTAAAATCAATATTGTTTTGGGATGAAGATTGATTGATTGATTAGATATTCACGAACTTGTGTCTACTCGAATTTTATAAGAATTAGATACTATAGCATTCGAGTATGCAAAATTTTGAATGAAACCCACAAACCATAAGTAGTACTTTATCCACAGCTTATTGTTTTCGAAATTTTTCCAAAAAATTGTCCGAAATTTTCCGCAAAACTTTTGTATTCAGTATTTTTTCGTAAACGAAATAAATTAAGCTCGATTTAAATTCAATAATTTACATAGTTTTGTTCAAATTTAATTTTAACAGTAAATAAAAACAATTATTTGTGTTTATATTCTACTACAATGTTGAATTAAACGATATAAATTAAATGCATTTGTAAAACTCTGTATATAGATGTTGTGTGAATGTTCACACCAGATTGTTTTAATTACTTTCTAATCTCTTTAATTCAAATTTTTACAGATCACACTCAATGCATTTCTTGGCTAGTTAAGAGATTCAGATAAGATTTTTTAGCAAATTAAGGGAGTTCCAGCATGAAATCAATTTTCGACAGATATTGCTCATTTTTTTTCACAGGCTAAAAGTAACGTTTTCTAAATAAATACCGAAGGTTCAGAATTTTTGACCGTTTAGAACGCGAGATATTTAATAACAAAGTAATCATTCTCTTTCATTAGAAGCATGAAAACTTCATGCCCGCCCAACTATTATCTGTTGTATTAAAAAAAATACTCGACAGAATTAAAAAAAAAAACTTGGATAGTAAAGATAAATATTTATTAAAAAATTTTTTTTTTTAAATAATCGCGTTTTACCGTTTTATTTTTGAAATATAATAGTTAAAAATTGTTTTTTTTTCTAAATTACATTAATTTGTATATGAATATACTGTGTGTGTTGGACAGCTTTTCCTATAGAGAATCAATGTTAAATATTATTTATTACTGCCTGGCCGTGTGGTACTGTAAGTCAGTCAGTACACATGTGATGAGAGTACACTTTAGTATGTGCATTGTGCATCACAAATCCCCACTCTTAAATGACAAACAAACAACCATACGCATACAGTATAGCTATGAGATAACTGACTGACTTTATTTACATGTGTACTGACTGACTTCTACAGTACCACACGGCCAGGCAGTAATAAATAATATTTAACATTGATTCTCTATAGGAAAAGCTGTCCAACACACACTGTATATATATTTTTTCTATAATAAAAGCAAACCGGTTTTTTGTCCTGATTATACAAGACAGTAGGTACTGGACCTACCTTAAGAGATTCAGATGAGATTTTGTAGCAAATTAAGGAAGTTGATTAATTTTTAATTATTGACTATACATAATTATTGACCGTTTGCTCTCAATAGTAAATTTCGATTCTGTAATGCTTATATTTCAGAACAGTTAATTCTATAAACAAATATAAACAGAGTTTTTACACAATTAACTCAGTTACATTTGTTTTTTATAGAGTATTAGGAAGAGACAATCTGAAGCAAAAGAAAAACTTTTAGCAGTGAATGAACCTTTCAATTCAAATCAACAAAAACATTTATCCTTTCTCTTTCTATATCATATACGTATAAGTGACAAAGACATATTTTTTTTAATTTCTATATACAACAACCGTTTAGTGAATATTATTAAAATTATTCAAAATCGTTTCTATATAGAGTTCAAGTTAGATAATTTGAAAATTTATGATGCTTTTTAATGGTAATTGAAATGAATTTAATATATTTTTCAATATTTTTTAATTAAGAGCTTGAAATACAGGATGGCAACTTGATTTGTAGAATTTTACTCAATAAATACTTAACATTTTTCCAAAGTTTTAATGTTTTGAGGGTTTAGATCCAGATATACATACAAAAAATTTGCACCGTAGCTTTTGCTATAAGTGTCAATGGCCAAGTAGCCGCGCTTGTTAAGGCGCTCTACTTGGGACTCGGAGGTTATGGATTGGAATCCCGACAGCGGCAGTTTGGCAATTATTAAAAATAAAGGGGGTGGTTAATTAACTAAACTGTCGGCGTATGGACAAGATCAAAGTAATTGGCTATGCTTGAGAAGGTTTTCTGCAGTTTCCTTCACGAAATCCAGATGAATATCGACATAGTTCCTATCATAGTCGGCTGCAGCCGCCTATCCTACCAATTCCTAGCGCTACAATCTATCTTAGCTATAAGTCAGAAACATTTTACTCAATTTTCGTTTGTTTCGTAGCATTTACGATATACCTCTCCCTTTAAAAATATCGTTAAAAATAATAGAGTTTGCTTTAAACATTTTTTTAAAGTTATAGAGGGTTAATTTATACATTTTTATTACAAAAGTAAATAACATCAAATTATTAAATAATAATAATATATTTGAAATTTGTATATTTAATATATTCATTGGTGGTCGCGCAAGAAACATTTCCAGAAAAAATATACATAAAATCTCATTTATTTAACTTTTTGTCGACATATGGTTGATGGATTAATAGTTGTACAAACTAACAAACTAAATACATACATAAGAATATATTATATATATTTACTATTTAACGCCCTTTCGTACCAAAAAAATAAAAAAATAAATTAGTTTTAAAATTTTAATTGAGTTTTTTTTTTTACCTAAGCGTTATTAGACTTCGTTGGTTTGGTATTTTAAAGAGATAATTTTTATTATAAAAAGAATATTTTTAAATAAAATATAATAAGGTAAATAATTTATTGTGATAGTAATCTAAATTTGTAGGAATTTTTATTCAAAAAAATATATATAAAATTATAAATAAGTGTAATTATATTTTTATTTGTTATTGTTATTTTTACTCTTAAATTTTGAAAAAAAAATTAAATAATTTTTTTTTTTCGTGATTTCAAAAGAAATTTAAAAAGTGTAATTTATAGAACTATATACAGGTTGTTATATGGTACACTAAAATGCTACGCAACTAAAATGTTAACGTTGTTTATTTTAGCATTTTATTTTAATTATTTTTAATAAAAATCGAAAATAAAAAATTTTCTCATTTTTCTACTCTAAAAAAAATTTTAAAAAATAATTTTTGTACATCATGTTTTTAGACCCATAAACAACGAAAATCTATGCAAAAACTTTATTCGAGCTATGATTTTTGAAGTAACTAAGTTTCGAATCCAGAAGGCCTTATACATGCAATATTATTCAAACGACAAATTTGAGAATCAACTAGACTGAAAAGTCGGTTTCTTTGGGCGAAAATGGTTAAGAAACATAATGTTTAAAAAAATCGGAGATAAAAATTTTTCCTCAATTTTTTAAATCTCACTAAGGGGTACCTACCCTTAAAAAAATCGAAAAATAATTTTTGTCTCCGATTTTATTAGAAATCGTATTTTCGTACCATTTTCATCCATAAATTATGAAAATCTGGCGGCTTTTACAGCTAGTATCGTATAAAATGTGTATAATAAAAATAATTAATTAGGAAAATAAAAAAAACTATTTTTTCCCAGTGAATGAATATTAACCTGATCCGATTTATTTTCATCATTTGTAAAGAGAAAACCATTGGGCGGAATATATTTCTACAATATGAGGGCTCAATAGTTTTATTTTTAACCCCCGACGCATAAAGAGATGTGTTATAAATTTGTAGCGTCTGTGGCATCGTGGCATACTCAACGTTGCCCGTGGCAACGCATGGACCGATTTTGTTTTTTATTTATTAGATAGCAGATTTCCTTGCCATGGTTCTTTGATATGTTTTATAAAAATCGATTCAGTCGTTTGAAAATTAACAGCTCTTTTCCAAAATGATGTACATAGGTATATTATTATCATTGTACATTTAAATTTGGTGGAGGTAACGGGAAATTCTTATTATATTATTAACGGGAAGTTCTTATTTAAAATTTAAGTCTAGAAAAACTTAATTTAGCTTACCAACGCTTCCACTTCTTGCAAATTTTTCTCAACGATTCCACCAAATTCTTTTATTGTCATGGTAATGGCGTACATCTTCAAACTTGACTATAAGAGGTGTTTAAACGACTATAAAAAGTGCTCCCAATGGCGCTTCAATTCTGTTTCTTTCAAAGAAAAAGGCTCCTTCCACTCAGCTATCCATCTTCTTACATGTTCAAATAATATTTTTACCCATCACACAAATATTAAACTCTAACTCCTTTAAGGCTCTATACCTCCGAAACGAAGCAAAAATTTGAAAAAATATCAAGAGAAATTACAAATTTTCTGAAAAGTCTTTAGAGACATTGTCAAGTAAATCCTGAAAAACAAAAATATCTTGAGTAAACTCCCACTTTGGGTGCAGGATTATTATGTGCTCAGTCAAGTGATGCAAAACTCAATTATGCAAATTCCGATCCGATGAAAATTTTATGGTCCAACACTTAAACTTACACATACGTCATTGAAATCTATAAATGGAGATAAAAAAACAACAAGACTTTGTTTTCAAAAAAAATAAAACAACCTAAAACAAAACATTTCAAGTTGGTTATAAATGTGATACTCAATTCAATAATTATTTTTACATGATGTAAAAAGCCAGATATGAAAAATCATGTTTACATGAATGTAGTAGACTTGTAAAGTAGCTCTTATACAAAAGATATTTTTCATCATAAACGTCATATTCAAATTCATTTTGTACTTTAACATTATTCCTTTTTATCATAGAGTATAAAATATAAATATAGATCTAAGATATAATTTATTTTTAGTATAATTTTTGAGAATCCATTTGGCTGTTACGGGAATCAATTAAAGAATATAGAAATCACCTATCGTGTTTTTATCTATGCACAAAGCAATATGTAAACTAATTAATCAGACTTTTGCTTTAGATTTCATCAAAATCATTCGATTTTCGAAAACATTAATTATGATTTGTATTAAATAATTTAATAATTTGAATATTTTTCAATTGTTCTTTTGTAAACTTGCGTTAAAATCATTATTTTACCTATACTATTGGTGTTTGTTCTTAGGATTTTGAATCTGGTGGCCATAATTAGAAACAGAATAGACAGGCTCAACTGTGATAGTCACATATGCGTTGATAGGATTACGTTAGTAAAGTAAACAAAAAATTTTTATTTTGTTAATGAAAGTAATCTGTTTTTATGAAAAATATAACTAATTGTATAAATTTAGCCTCATTAAGGCCGCCATTTTGGAAGTTGACGTTGTTACTTTACCAATTGTGACACCATTTAACAAAATAAATTAATAAGAATATTAAAGTTTTACAACGTCAAGGCATGTGCTCAGACACCGTGAATAAACATGTAAACCAACTCTTTTACAGTACAAATATAAATATGTCTATATTTATTGTACAATGTCTATGGTATCTTTTTTATTTAATATAAATAACAAAATTATCTGTTTTGTCGTGTAACACCTTTTATTTTAATGAATCGAACACCCGTTATTTGTTTTATGCACTTAAATAACAATTTAATGGAACACGAATACGTGCTTTAACACCCACGGTTACCTATTGTATACCACTAATGCAAATAATATTATGTCCTATTAGTGTTCGGTTCAAGTATTTTCACCGTATGGGTATTCCATTTACAAAATTGATTACATCTTGTTTCCGGCTTTTACCAGAGCATTTTTTTTTTGTATTTAAAATATTTCCTGAATATATTGATTGAACTATAAGCACACAGACAAGCAAACGTAAAATGGTTTATAAGTTTTTGCTTAGATCAGAATAAGGCTAGAAATACACATGCTGTAAAAATAAATCGCTAGTTCGTGTAGTACGTCTACATTGGCTAGTTCTTAGTACAAACTCAGACTAAAGTGTTATGAGTTATGTTTAACATGTACACTCCCGTTCAATAAAATTGAACCGACCTAAACCGAATTAGTCTCTCTCAATTTTGATTATTCTTGTAGTAAATGTTTTTGACAGATACAACATTTTATTTTATTTTTATACGTAAAAGGGAAATATAACACTTAACATGTATTTGCATTACATATTCTTACTCTATCACAGACTTGTTTACATAAATAAAAAAATATAAAACTACCATTTCTTTTTTCACATTTAAAAAATATACTACTTATCTTTGTTTATAAATAAATAATATACAGAGAGTTACAAAAGTGAACGGGAGTGTATGTACTATGGGCCAAAGAAGTCCTGGTCATTTTTTTAAATTTTATAATTGATTTGTGTCTTATTCATTCAGTTTTCTAAATCAGTTTTCGCAAAAATGCTTCAGATAAAAGTTGTTTATTACAAATATGTAATTTTGTATTGAACCCATTACAATTAATAAATAAAACAAATATTTAAAATTTTTTCATTTCATTTTTTATCTCTGAAGAAGGAACTGTGTTCTGAAACTAGTCAAATAAAGTGATTTTTCGAAAATTTCAAATATTTGTTTTATTTAATCATTATAAATATACTAACACTTTTTATTCGAAGCATGTTTTCGAAAACCAAATGAATAAGGCATAAATCCATTATAAATTTTTGAAAAATTACCAGGAATTATGTGGCCCACAGTACAATTAATATGATTATGAACATGATTCCGGTTAGATACGATCACAAAAATATATCGTGGTAAAATCTAGTAGAGTACTCCTTAACTTTCATCCTCTTCTCTTATACATTTCCTATTACTGGATGGCTTTTCGTACGACAACGTGTTTTCGTATCACCCAGTAGTATATGCATTCGCTGCCAAAAGATCGTATTGAATACAAGATAAAATTGAAAGCAAAAAATAATTTGAGAAAATTTAAAGATTCAAATAAGTTCAATCAGAAAATACCAATCCGACATTATATGTAAATAAACTTTATTAAATCGAGAATACACTAATTTTTGAATTTTTATTTTCAGATCAAATCGAGGTCGAAGGCGACGGAGACAACATGACAACAGCCAAAAAAGTAAAAATCAATGTGTTGGGTTGTATAAACGACATCAGCTATGTAATGATAAGGTATGTTTCATTTTAAAATATTCTAAAGATATTAAGGAATATTGGGGGCACAATTGATTCTATTATTTGGACACAATCGATTCTACGTTTTTCAAAATATTGGATTCTTAATTAGTTATTATATTTAATTATAGTACTGTGGGGCTGGCATTAAGAACCATTAAATATAATAATTTGAAAATTTTTGGCAAACCTGTCTCAACTTGAATGTTCCCGTCTTTATTATATATATATATATATATATATATATATATATATATATATATATATATATATATATATATATATATATTAATTATTATATATATATATATATATATATATATATACATATATTAATTATTATATATATATATAATTACTTTGCTCATAACATATAGGCTACCTATATCCGCAATTAATTTTGGATTGATTATCGATAATATAAAACATATTGCCGGATGTTTAGCATGTATACTACATGATATGTTTAGATACCTATTTTATTAAAAATTGATCAGGTCATGAGATTATTATTAAAATACATGGATCATTGAATTTTATTTTAATTGTGTTTATACACAAACTGATCCATTCTATGTCTGTTTTATTGGTCCTGTAAATTTAATTTTTCTCTCGTAAACAGTTTTATACAGGTTGTTAAGTAAAACATTATACATAGAAATTATTAACATTCATATTGGGAAGACTAAATAAACATATTTATGACGTGAACTACAAATATTGCCGAATATTTTTAATGAGGGGAATGTTGAAAATACAGATAATTAGTAGCTACATTTTGTAATGTTTTATACTTACACTCTGAGAAACAAAACGTACTCTAGTCTGTCTATTATATTGCGAGATGATTTACATGACCTTATGTCGCACTGTTTTATACTTAACTGTATATGTATGTATGTAAGGATCCACTGTCCCTGGTGGATCCTTACATTACATTGGATAAAATCAATATGCCGACGTCTAGATCAACATTCGGCTTGATGAATGCATCACGGGCAGCATTTGCTGCTACCTGAGCCTGAACCGCCTACAACTCGGGATCGTACTACATGTGAAAAGCCTCAACTGGTTACATTGTACTCGGTGCCAATTTTTAGTGCTCTTATAGATAAATGGTATATAACGGTATATAAACGGTAATATAGATTTACTTTTTTTATGTACACTTCCGTTCAATAAAATTGAACAGATCTGAAGCGAATCAATCTCTCACAATTTTGATTATTCTTGTAGTAAATGTTTTTTTACTATACTTCCATTGCTTTTTTCACACTGAAAATATATAGTACTTATCTTTGTTTATAAATTAATCATTATACAGAGAGTTACAAAAGTGAGGAGTTTTATGAAATGTAAGAAAATTAACATTTCAGGTCTGTTCAATTTTATTGAACGGGATTGTACACTTGGCCACAAAAGTTGATGCCATTTTTTATTAAATTTTATAGTTGATTTGTGCCTTATTAATAAAAAGGTATTATTAAAAAAATTTTCTAATATAAGTTGTTACTATATTTCTAATGAAAAACTTTTAGTCGAAGCATTTTTTCGAAAACTAAATCAATAAGGCACAAATCAAATTAAATTTTTTAAAATGACATCTACTTTTGTGACCATAGTACGTACCTACATCAAACACTTAATGTTTCAACGGGTTTTATTAATTTTATTGATTGGTTTAAATAAACCATTTGGCAACGAATTTAAATAATGCATTCTTCAAAAATAAATTATATTTACATGACGTAATTGAAGGTCATACAAGCGTAAATTGTTTGTAATAATGAATAATTACAAATTAGTTCTGCTAATAATATTTATATATAAAAATGTTTTAACATGTTTTACATTACTGTCAGTGGTAATTATGTTTTGGTTTTTTGAACATAAATAAATTGAGACAGCTGTTTTGTAAGTTCAAAATGATATTTTAGTGATGGGTACAGAACAGTTGTAACTATTTCATTCAATATCCATCAGAGGTCAGATACCTATTATAAATAGTCTGAATATATACTAATATTCTAAAACTGGAGGGTTTGTAAGTATGAACGTGTAAATCTCGAAACTAAGGCCAGGTATACACGTTATGGTATGCCTGTGCAGGCAAACCTGTACAGGTATGCCGGAAAGGTATACCTGTGCAGGCCTTATATGTTATGGTATATCTGTGCACGTAAACCTGCACAGGTATACGGTAAACCGGAAGATTTTAACTCAGTCGAAAGATGTCGAGCAAACAAGAAGACGACGCGATCGCTTTCGTCGGTTTGTAAGTAGCAACGAAGTATAGAAAGAAGCGAAAATGCAAAGTCTGGTTTGAAGATTGGCTTACAAAGAGAAATGAATACACTCATAGAATATTACTAAAAGAGGATTTACCGGAATTATTTGCGGATGAATGAAGTAGTCTTCCAAAACTGTTATCACTTGCAAGTCCTCTAATACAAAAGAAAAATACAGTTATGAGAACTTCTATTTCTCCTCATGAAAGGCTGACAGCTACTTTGGTTTCTTGCAACGGATCGATTGTACGCATGTCTCAAGTGTTCTACTATAATATCACCCCAAGCTCGTATAATAATAAAACCGTTTAAAGACATAAAAACTGTGCAGGCATACCGGAGTGACTCATACACACGTTCAGGTTTCCATGCCTGCGCAGGTAGTCAATACTGAATTTCGATCGCCTGTACAGGTTGCTATACCTGCGGCTGATACAGACGCTCCAGACGTTTGTCAGTGCAGGTGACCTGTACAGGTATACCTCTCCGCTATACCGTAACGTGTGTACCCGGCCTAACAGTTCGATTTAAAAAATGATTTTTGCATCAGATAGCCCATTCATTGAGGAAGCTGTAATAGGCTATAAAAAGTTTGAATTTCATGCATATCTGCCACTCGTTAATTGCTTAAATTGCTTAAATACCCGGAGTAAACTGAGGTTATGAAAAAAGTTTCATACAAAAGTTGTTTATTTTTAAAAAAGGAACAAAAGGATGTTTAAAATTTTTTTCCATCTCTTTCAGTTTAAAAGATAGATATTATCTCCCCCTGGCAGGGGAAGCACAGTTCTATTTTACCCATTCACGAACTTATCTTACCTTGTAGTTCTAGAACATTTATATAAAATTTCAGGTTTTTTCTTTTCACTTTTAAGTTATCGTATCCACAGACGAATGAAATTAGCTCATTTTATGAACACCTATACCATAAAAAGTATCGAAATCTGTTGTTGGTTCGACAGTGCTTCTTTTAAGGCTAAAGAGAGCCAAGATACCGCGTCATCATTAATCCGTTAACCTTGAACGATACCAAAATATTGTTTCTCCAATCACAATATCCAATGTTATCAACTTGGGACTAAATTTATAATACACTTATTTACATTACATATTATATACAGGTTATAATAAAATGAAAGAAATTGATCGACAGTTATTATCATATAATTGAATCTATAATTGAAATTTATTTTAATGAAAATAATTTAATTAATAAATCTGACAAATTGTTTGTTTGAATGTGAATGAATTATAATAATAATAATATTATGAATGATTTGATTTGATTGAACATTAAACTTGAACAATCGGGTGTGGTGTGCTATGGCTGTGGTATCATCATGATACACATCCGTTTTTTATGTATCTCAAGTACTCGCCCTCAAATAATATATACGTGAATACATACATACAAACAAACATACATACATATATACATAATGCCAGAAGCCCATTGGTAAAGCGTGATTGATTTTACGTATCGTCTCACTGTTAAAAAATGCCATTCTTTTAAATGTCATCAAATTGAGTATCATTTAAAGACACTACTGGTAAAAAGTTATATTTCAAACAAAAACTGTAACACTTCAATTTAATACTTAGTATAAAGTACGTGTACGCATTATTTTACTTCTATTATGCATACATGTATAGACACTTGACTTTTAGGCAAATTTCCTGAAAGGAAATATGGCTATAGGTCTCGTACCGACTTCAAAATTTTGCAAAAATTTCTTCTAATGTCCATCGATCCTACCTAGTATATGTCGAACTATATATATATATATATATATATATATATATATATATATATATATATATATATATATATATATATATATATATATATATATATAAATATATATATATATTTGTGTGTCTGTAATCGCTCTAGTGGTCACAATTTTAATCTGATTGAAATTAACTTTGGTATTTGAGGCGCTGTTGGTATTCAAAAGGTCAAGTTCGTTAATGGGTAAAATCGGACAAGGGGAAAGGGGGGTTTAAAGAGAGGGGTGAAGACAAAATTTTACATATCTCCCTTAATAGTCAAAAAATCGAAAAATTTATAAGAAGTAAAGTTGTAGGTACTAAATTTTACTGTAATTTTGTTTCTTATCATTTTTTCTGTTACGCTAATATTTACTGAAATATTGACGGTTTAAGATTGAAAATTAAATTCCTTAATATCTGTGTACACATTAGAGTTTGAGCCAAAATGATAAGGTGATGAATTGTAGCAATTATGATTTTCTACAACTTTATTCCTTACGCATTTTTCGATTGTTCTAATATTGAGAGAGATATTTTTTTCTTCTTCTTTCTTTATGCTCCCTCCCCCTATCCCCTTGACGTATGTCATTTATTAATAAAATTGTCTTTGCAAATACTAAAATCATATACGATGCATATTTCATTGTGATCAGACTAAAATTGTGACCGCTAGAAAGTGATTTATCTATTCTAGGGAAATTCGCTAAGTTGAAGCAGCACCTGCGTAACGAATTTTTATTTATATATCAAAATAGTATATATGTATGAGTACTTGAATATGTTTATGCATTCCTCTACAATCTACAGGGCCTTTTTTAAACATATTTAAAATGGAATTGGTTAAATGCTGTTTAATATTCATCTTCAAGTAACTATGTAAATGTTGATTTCGAAACTAGGAATTTGCTTAGAGAAGCAATTTCTCCACACCAGGGGGAGGGGGGATATTTGAAACGGTAATAGAAAAAATAAATTAAAGATGCAAAAGTTCGTATAAAGATTATTAAAATAATCAAAGAGAACTCCAGGTTATTTGAAATTTAATTTCAAATTTTGCCCCAATTCTTAGAACAATTATTTGTATTTTATAAATACGTATTTCGACTACAAGGTAGTCATCATCAGTATGAATTAGCTAATCGTTACTATTATGGACTGGCACCGAAGTCATTACTGAAATGTTTCCTTTTGCCAATTTTGATATGGAACGTTAGAAATTCAGAAAACCATAGAAATCTATACATAGTATAAAAGGAAATCGCCTTCACCGTCTGCCTGTATGTTTATCCGCTAACACCTTCTAAACCACGCAACGGATTTTGAAACGATTTTCACCATCATGTTGACAATTTTTTCCGGAAAGTTTATATGTATAGTACATCCTGATTAAAATTTCGTATTTGGAAATAATAAAGATATTTCGAAAAAAAATTGAATTTCATCGTTTACGTATTTAATTTTAAGTTAATACTCCAAAGTTACATATCACCTTAGTTACATATTATACAATTTTTTTTAAACTCTCACATGTGAGGTGTTTTAATTGTGTGGATATAACCATATATTGGACTGTTGTGTGTTAACGATTCTCCGATCAATGAGCTCAGATCAAAGTGTAGTAAAAACCATTCGATGCCTGACCGGGGCGGGTCGAGCGAAGCGGGCGGATATCATCTAGTTAATATATAAATTACTCAAAAACTACTAGTTTTCAAAGACATGTGTTAGTTTTTTGACGGTAGTGTGCGTAGTCGCTTTATTTGTATGTATTTTTGTATGAATCAATACTAAATTTCCTGTAATATATTATAAGGAATATAATTTTGTAACAATTCTATTGTTATTTGTGCGAATCAATTTTATTTAAATTAATTGAATTTTTTGTGTACGTGTGGTGTACCCATCATCATAGGGCTTATACATAATTCGCAATGAAATTAGATAACCCAGTATTCATACCCAGTATATGTAAATATACAAGGTATATTAAGTTTAGTCCCGACTTTGTAACTTTTGAAAATATTAATCCTTGACAAAAATGCTTCACAAAGGTATTCCATAAAATAGCCTAATTCGGCCAATTCCGCATGTCCGTCCGTCTATAGATACGATAACTCAAGAACGAAAAGAGATAACGAACTAACATTTTTTTGTGTTTTAGAGCAAGAAAGTAAGGTCAAGTTCGTTAATGGGCATAAACAACATTAGTTTGAAAAATTTTTCCATAACCTCAAAAGTTCCTCGGAAAGCGAAAAATATGCACATCTTTTAAATCATAAGAGATTTTTTAGAACTTGTGGGACAATTCAAAAATTATTAACAATCCAAACATTGATATACCACTCAGTATATACTGGGTATTCAAACAATTAACTCAGTTAGTTGTTACATTACTTGTTTAATTTTCATTTTAAAACAAAAATGAAACTCTGGCAACGAAGACTATATATATATCATCCTACAAGTGAAAATACTACTACTTATCCGGTTATTATAATTATGGATGTTTGATTTGAAATTACAGCGAAATAAATCATTTTAGGAGAAGTGGAGCTTCAAACAATAAAATTATTTATTTTATAAAAAAAGGAGCATTTCTGTCTTACGATTTTAAAGATGGATATTTTCCCTCCTGGAGAGTGGATGTAAGAGGTCCGATTTTGCTCATTCAAGAACTCCATATTTTTTAATTCTAGAACATACACACAAAATTTCAACTTGGGATATCTTTATACTAGCTGTCTACTATATCTAGCTGTTAGTATATCTTTATACTAGCTCTCTACTATACTAATGTGACTACGTCCGCATTATATAACGATTTATAGTGTGCTATTATAGTTTATAGTTACTATGGAAACGAGAATCAAAGTTTACATTTCAAAATTTAAACAAATTTTTAATAATATAATTTTATAGTTATTTTTTAAAAGTATAATTTCTGTGGAAATGACAAAATCAACACAAAAATTGGAATATAATTTTTCTTCCGACTTACTTTACAAATATCAATATTTAAGGCTTCCTAAGAATTGAAGCGTAATGCTTGTTAGTCTATAGCCTTTGTCATGAACGTGGCTATCATACACAAAAAGAATTTTTCAAATACTGGCAGTTCCAGAGATTAGCGCGTTCAAACCAACAAACAAACAAACAAACTCTTCAGCTTTATTATATTAGTATAGATATTTATTATTTGTGTATAGTTAAACGTCAACAATACAATTTTTGTCATATTTCATTTCGGTTACGTAAGACAAATCGAGAGTACTAGCGTATACTTTATAGACAAATGTCATTGAATTTTAATTAAATATTGATACGAAATATTAACTCGTCTACCATATATCGAATCTCAGCCCTCGGTATATCTAGTCCAGCGTGCTTACCGCTACACCAAAGACGACTCTGACGTAAGAGCCAACTTTTTCATATCATTGACAGTATTACTTCTGTTGTCAAATATCAACATTTTTATTCATACATTTATTATTTGTGTATACTTAAGCGTCAATAATACAATATTTGTCAAATTCCATTTCGGTTACGTAAGACATACTCGAGAGGACTAGCGTATACTTTGTCATTGAATTTAAAATAAATATTGATAAGAAATAATTAATTCGTCAACCAGGATAGAATTGGTATATCTTATCATATATTCTTTATACATAAAGCTCTAAACATTATTATGTAATCCAAAATCAAAATAGTACACATTGTACAAAAATATTAGACCTAATTATAACCAATATTGAGGAATTTGTGACGTTCCCTTATTAATTTACACATCAATTTGTGTACACTTAGGTCAGACAAAAACGCACCAACTGTATAATTAAATAAAGTTATTTTTTTTAGCTCTTGGGAACATAAACCAATGAATAAACCAATTGATAGACTTTGTTACTGCCTAAAACACTGTAAAACACTGTAACCATTAAGTTAATACATGTTTTGAACGTTGATATCATGCAATTTTACAAGCTTGTATTTAACCTCACAGGTTTTTACACTCACGTTCATAAAAATTGAACCCGTAAGTCACATTCTAAGCGTATATATTACTAAATATATGTAAAATATTACATAAAGTAACACTTAGAAATTTTGAACTGGTTCAATTTTATGAACGGAGTATATGTTTAATTATGGTCAAATATGGCAATCAATTCTTCAAATATTTCCGGATTTTCCCATTTGCTGAAATTTTGCACACAACTTTGGTTCTGATGACAATACAATAATTTGGTACCATCTAATGGAGCTGATATGGAATTCGAAAATATTCCCTAAAATTAAAATGTTTTGTAAAGTGGTGGAAACGGTGGGAAATTAAATTTAATTTTATTGGTTTTAAAATAAGGATTAATATCTTTAAGGGTGTAATTTAATTTAGGCCCGTCATGCCGGGCCTAACAAAAAAGATATTTAAGAAAATAGCCTGACAGAGATTTCGGGTAATTAAGCTACCGCCGACAGAAATAAAATTTACCCAAAATCTTACCCAAATGTTTTCTTAAATATCATTTGTTTTATTAATATTTCTATTTTCTATTGTGTAGGTTTTTTTTATTCGTCTTATTTTATCCAAGTGAAAATTTGCAAAATATGTCAAAGTATGTGTAAAAAAGTGGGTTTCTCCATAAGAGCAATGCATTAAAACACGAACTTTAAAATTAAATAATTAATTCAAGAACCCCCCCCCCCCCACACTGAAACTTTTCTAATTGATTTATATGCACTTCCACTACATGTAAACAAAAAATCAAGCCTCAATGTTTTTGAAGCTTCAGTGCTCGTACATCCTTAAAAAACATTTTAATCTATAAGACAAATAATTAACATAAAAATTTTAAAGAAAATAAGATGTAATTTAATTTGACTTTAAGTAAAGGCTTGGGCCTACTTTTTAGTTGATTAAATAAAAGCATGTTTTAAAAAACAAATTGCCATGCGCATTATAGTATTGATCGATAATTTGTCTGATAAATATGACTGGCATAATTACAGAACATTTAAGTTTTGTGATCATAAGGTCGATGTAGGTTTCTTGAACTCGAGTGTACTTACACACATTAAGTATGTAGTAACATTGGTTTAATAATGTTAATATTGATGCAGTCATAAAACTTCATGCCCATAAGTTTGTATCTATTTTAATTTAAGTGGTTTATTTGTTGACAGGTCAAGCACATCAATAATTTAGTGTCACAATGATTGGAATTAACTGCTTTTTTTTTGTTACTCGAATGTAGATCAATTAACAGGAACATATGTTGATTTATTGATATTAAATTCCATTAAATGGACGATGCTAGACGCTTCCTACGAATAACATTATGAAAGTCTAGTTACCCAATATTTTTTTATGGTTTTTATATAAAAAAATTAATTTATAGCCAGCTGTCTGAGGAATTTTTATTGATGGTTTATCTAATATAATTTAATTTGTTGTGTTTTTTTATGTAGATAAAATAAATTTCCCAACAAATGGACTATTTAAGAAGTGATCCTCTGGATCTTTTATTGGAGATCCTCTCAATGTAATAACATGAAACATAATTCGAACTACCCGTTACCTCCACCAAATTTATATGTAAAATGATAATGTTAATAATATGGCTATATATCATTTTGGAAAAAAGCTAGTTTTATCGAACACAGCTAAGAACCACTGCAAGGAAACCACCTATCTAATAAAAAGCCGCGTGGGGACGTTCAAATCGTCCCACGCGCTTAAGAACTATGATACCACAGACAGACAGACAGATACACACATGCGTCAGACTTATAACAACACTCCTCTTTTTGAGTCGGGGGTTAAAAATGGGCTTGCGAGACCAAACAACAAAGCAAATCTAAATACAAAATAAATTGACAGCGAACTATGTAGTAAATAGACAAGCAAAAATTGTGATCATTCTTCAATTATTTTCTGACAACCAGCTGAAAACCAGATAAGTATTAGCTCTTATCGTACTATTTCATCCAAATATTTCTACAACTTAGTCCAATGAAGCCATAAAGCCAGTTCGAAATAAAGTCCACTTAGGTTTGTAACAATTTTTTAATATTTGGTTATCAACTTATTAATATTTGGTTGAATGGTGGCCGGTTGACCTAATTTTGATCTAAGATTTGATATTTGTAAACCCAGTTTTATTTTTAAACTTTTGTTACAGCCGTGTCCAAGCGCAGCACTTGATTTTCGTCTTGAACAATGTGCATCGTTCAATAATCGGCCTTTTCGTGGTGTAAAACATATTTGGATTCCGTATGCAGAAGGTAAGATGTTTTTTATTGTTTCACTTAACAAAATAACCGAGATCAGTAAATAAAAATTTTAAAAAAAAAGTTATTCCGGTACCGGGAATCGAACCCGAGCCTCCTGGGTGAGAGCCAGGTATCCTAGCCACTAGACCATACCGGATCATGAATGTCGTTCTGTAAGCATCTAATATATGCTACTAGTAGTATTACTTATACTGTTTATAATATTCGTTTGATTGAAAATTAAAATATTGTAATTTACTGTACGTAATTCAGAATATAATATATACTTGCAAAATTACAAAAGTACACTCCTGTTCGTTAAAATTAACCAATTAAAAATTTCTAATTACTGTACATGTAATATTATAAATATATTCAGTAATAGATATATACGTTTAGAATGTTACTTACTGGTTCAAATATAATGAATGGGTGTACATTCAGGTATTTCGTGTGATTAAGTTCTAGAACTTCAAAATTCAGTATTGTATTTATTATTTTCTATAGTAAATTAATGTCATTTGACAACAATAAATTGGTAAGATCGAACATTTAAATAGTTTATCTTATAAGTAATAATTAGTCGAAAAAAAAAATAATTTGTTGTTTATTTTACTAACGTAACCCTAGTAAAGCATATGTAACTATCACAGTTGAGCCGGACTACTTTATTTCTAATTATCAGATGTCATAGTTTTAAGGAACAAATACCAATAGCCACTGACCTGTTACTTTTGGTAATAGATAGTCTTGATTGATTGATTGATTTATGTTTGGGTCTAAAAAGTATTGCACTTCGTCCTTATGGTCCATTGTGCTCCTCCGTCTGCTTCAGTCCGACGAGATTTGCTTATCCCATATGTTGGCAATAGCCAGGAGCCTGCTAATTAGGTCTTCCTGAAGGTTCATATATTCGGGGTGAGATGCACCGAATATCCTGTACCTGCTGTAACCTAGCGGTTCGCAGTCAAAGATAATGTGGCTTGATGTTTCTTCCTCCTCGCCACACAATCTGCACATAATTGACCCGTTAGTTATTAATTGACCCCCGGAGTCCCATTGTGTGCAGGTGCTTCCGCAGGGGATAATATCCGGTAATGGATCCGGTAACCCTCCGCAGTTGCATCTTGTTCAGCTTCAGTGCATCGAGCGATAAAAACTCTTTGTTTTGTTTACAGCCATTGAAGAATGTCAATTAAATTGTCGACCACTTGGTCAAGATTTTTACGCAGTTTTAAATCGGACCGTTGTGGATGGTACATCATGCAGTCGTCCTTTAACTATTGAAGGACTGCCTGCATCAACAATAATGCGTGGAATGTGTGTGGAAGGAAAATGTCGGGTAAGTCTATTAAATTTCTATTAACAGTGATATGTTTTAGCATGTATTGGACAATATTTTAAGTAATTTTTAATTGTTTTTATGATTTAACATAGACCGACGGTTAACCATAAGACTAAACGTTACTCATCTCGAGTAACTAAGGGTGTATTTGGGCGCTTACACGTCCAACTTGACAAAGTACGCTTATGGTTGTGTTCAACGATAGACACCACGCCACAGACGCTTTAGCCTTCGAGATAGGGCAGCAAAAGCGTGACTTCAAATGGTACTCCCAAAACGAATACTATCAGCGTATGTTTATTTATCACCGGGTTTTTTAATGTATTCCATTGCATTTTTTAATTTTTGAATGTTTTAAGGTATTTCAAAACTATATCAGCTGATCGGGTACCCGCGCGAAAAGAACTATATAGAAAATTAACTTATTATATAGAAATTAACTTATATAGAAAATCGGTCATATAAAACATCATCTAGTGCACGGTAGTGCGCAAGGCCGAGTTTAAGGGTTGGCCTTCTTGCATATACTAGTATATAATTTCAACGAATTTTCAAACGAGCGCCAGTACTCAGGATGCCAACTGAACAATAAAAAACAAAGCTTCTGCTGCGGACATGAAAAAAATGCACTTTTTTATTCATATGTTATCAAAAAACTCAATAACCCGATCGGCATTCTCCCAAAGTTTTAAGGAAAAATATTTCTAAAGAATTGAGGAAAGTAGGTGTCGAATTTCAGAAGAACTGTGACTATATTGAGAGAGTTCAAAGTAAAAACAGTCGGAATCATGCATTTTATTTCACCATGTTTATGGAGATGCATGTTAAACTTCGCCAACTTACGTAACGATTTTCTCAAAAGCGCCATGGGGATAAATTCTCAAAAAAATTCAGCTGATTTCTGAGGATTCATTTTACTAATATTGTGAATTTTTTGACAACCCGCATATCTCATAACAAACAAAATCTTATTATTAAAAAACCTACATTATCGGCAGACTTTTTCAAATTGTCAGTTTTGTCAGTTTAGGGGGTTTTGGTTTAATTTTAGGGGGTTTTGAAGGCACTGAAACAAACATTCTACTAGTTGAAAACCAGCTAAATTTTTTAAACCGCCATAATGAATATTGTTTCAACTGACGCTTACACGTGTTTATAATGTCTGAAACAAACGGCAATTTTAAGAAAAACATTAAGCGTTCATAAGCCACGACGAACACCAATAAATTGCACTCATAAGCGTAGGCGATGAAAGTGTGTAAGCGCGGGAAAAGAATACACCCTTAGATGCTCAAAGTAAATGGTTTTTAAACTGACTGATTGAGTTAGTTTAACAAGGACTTAATTATTCTGAACACGACCAATATATTGAAAATGAAATTATGAATATATAAATATGTTAAGTGTGGCGGAGTCTAGCGGAGTAACGTGTAACATATATATATATATAACAGATTCTATTTTCTCTCATAACTTTCAATGATAATCTCTATTTTATGAATTCAACATATGCTTATTATTATTTTTAATAGATGGCACTGTTTACTTTTAATTCCTTATAAGTAATAAAACTATTAATGGTTGTTTAATATATCAGTATTACACGTTATTCGATTAGAATTCGTAATCAATTAAAATAAATAGAAAAACTTTTCTAAATGGTACAACAAGACAGGCTCATTGAAAAACATAAAAATTTATGTGTGGTAAGTAATTTTTAAATTTCCCGCGTATTTTTTCCAAGCGACGTTGTCAACTATTTCGTCGTTTTGAAAGTTAATATTATTTTAAGTATGACTTAGTTTTTATATTTTGTTATTACACCACTTTTCTTATTCAAGTGTATTCAATTTGAAAGGTTTTATTATTCAGTGTTTGAAACAACAACAAATTACATGAAAAGCTCGATTGTTTAATAATTAATTAAACTGAAATTACCAAAATAAGAAAAAAATTTGTGAATTTGGATCCAGAAATGTTTGGTTTTCCAGAAATGCAAAAATACAAAGTTATAAAAAATTTATTGCCATTTTTTTTTCGGTGTGTATTATAAAAGCATTTCTGCAAAACAAAGAGCATTTCTGGATTAATGCTCTCTACAAATAGTATAAGAAAAAAAGTTCATTTTCAGTGATTCAAGAAAGTATCATGAAAATTTGCCGCCCCTGAACATTTTCCGTCCTAGGCAGCTGTATACCTTGCCTTCCTGGTAAATCCGTCACTGCGTGTAATTATTTTTCTCTTCTTACGAAAATTACGTATAGTTCCTCACGTTATAGAAAATAAAATAAGTTCTAGAAATTTGTACATAATCCTATAGAATTAGATATAGTCGTATATGGCACTTTTAGAGTATATAGTACTTATCTAGTTTAAAACTATGGTGACCCATTTTTGTTACACCCAGTATTCATAATATAAAAACAAATTAAATGTGTACTAACAATAAGTTAGCCAAGATTCGTCAATATAGACCAGAAGTCCCCAACTCTATGTTCGTGGACACCTTACTACCGTAGGCATTATATTTTATATTATCAAAAATGTTTTTTTGAAAATATAAACGCTATAAATGCTTGGGGACATTTACATAGGAGATAAACCTTTTATAAAGGAGATACAAAATATTTCTTGGATCAATTTTAGTTGCGTTGAAAAAAAATTTCATCGAAATCGGTTAAGATTTTATTATGATTGGTCAAAAAATATTTTTGACCAAATATTTTTTAAAACTTGATGACATCAATAAGTTCAAAAAAATTGTACTCAAAATTGATCCAAAATTAAAAGGAATTTTTTTCAAAAAAATTTTTTGGTTCGAGGATTTCATTCTTGTATCTGCGAATTTGCTAGTTATTACCGATAATGACATGCGGTATCCACACCTTCTCGAGTTTCAATGTTTCTTTATTAAAAAAAAAAAAATTCTTTAGATCACTTTTGGTTGAGTTGATAAAAATTTCATCGAAATCGGTTAAAATTAGATTGCATGCCGCCCAACCGATATTCTACAATGTGTTCTTATGTCGCCTACAAACGAGGAACATTGTGCAGCAACATTGAACTCCGCCTACAAAATATTTTGTCTACAGACCTGCAACCAACAAATTGGGAACTAAAATTATTACTTTTTTACTTTATTACTTCATTTTAATAAAAATTCAATCACTTGTCATCTTGTCTCTATCTATCTCATTTAATTTGTAGTTTATTTATCTACTAGTTTATTTGTATGTATCTCTAGTAACAAGTTGTATGTATTTAGTAAAAATTTTTTACAAAAATTGATTATAATCAATACAAAAAATAAAGTATAAAAATAATAAAGTATATAAAGTAACGGTAATCAATCTAGGTAATAAAACATAAAAAAATATTAGGAAAACATAAAATTTTAGATAATATGTTGGAAATTTCGCTACACACGAGCAATTTGTATAGGAACATTAAACTCCTCCCACAAAATATCAAATAATTTTGATTTTTATAGCAACCAGTTCAAGGATATGTAATTTGTTCTGCAACAGCTATACAGAGTAGCAACCTAATATCGAACATTCATTTGTCCTTAAAATGTTCCTGCACAGGTTGCACGTCTGTAGTCCTTATTAGATAGATACAAAAAGGTTGGGGACCCCTGATATAGTTTGACATAATGTCAAACAAAAAAAATAGAACCTTATATTGGGCCACACACAATGAATGAATGCTCACTTACTCTTATGCATGTAATAACATGTAAAACAAAAAAGAATTATGACAAATTGTTTATAAGTAAATCGATCAATAAATAAACTAATCGATATTAAATATTGATGTATATTGTTATAAATCGTTTTGGTATTTTATAATATCTATTCATTAATTTATTCAATTTAATAATTAATTTACTGATTTTAAATATACTGATAGCTATGACTCCCAAAACTTTACAGTAATGAATTTTTCGTGGTTGAAAGGACATATAGGTTGGTAGAAAACTTTCCTTAAATAATAATATTCCTATCACCACCACATGTTCTCCTAGCACTCCACTTTGATTGCTTTGGTGTTTATTATATCTTTGAACCAATCACGAGTGGCCTGAGTTTGTTCGGGGAGGTGATCAATTTATCCATTTCTATTGGATGTTATTGGGGAATTGGAGCATCATAGAAAGAAATGGAGGCGTGAGTTATTATGCACATGATTCGATTCACCCTGTATGTAAATCATCATAAAATTTGCATATAAAATTATAATAAATAATATTAATTATTATTTTTGCAATAATATTTATTTAAAAAAAATATGTTCAAATATATTATAATAAATCACAATTTGTTTATGCAAATTATTAAATATTTAATTTAAATTATTATTATTTTATTGAAGTATAAAACTGATCTAGTTTCTACATTAAGCTGGTGATTTAGTTGATTTTCATCACTTAAAATTATTTAGGTCATTAATATTTGCAGTTGTTAAACTTTAGGTCAATGGAAAACAAAAGAATATATCTATTTCATTTGTTTAGTTATAGTTTCTACGTTTTTTTTTTGTTTAAATTGCAAGGTCTTATACATAAATGTACTACAACATATGTTTTGATAATTTTTAGACGGTCGTAGGTAAATTTCGTACTTTTTTTATGGTAGTTCACTTGTGACAGTCAAAGCAAAAAGTATAAAATACAGTATGTGAATCTTAGTTATATTACAACTATATCAATAGGGAATATGCATGAAAATTTTTTTTCACTTGAATTGAAGCATGTTTACTTGACAAATACCAAACTGTGTATGTATACGGATACGTATTTCGACTTTATAGTCGAAATACGTATTTATAATACAAAAACTGATATAGGTAATGGGGCGAATTAGAAATTTTTTACGTATCATGGTTTGATAAGCATTTGGGATAATAATAAATTTTTACAAAATTCCAAAACATTGGTTTGTCAAATGATATTTTAATTAAAATTATTGAAAAAATTGATTGCTTATACAGAGTGTTGCAAACCTCTCTGAATCTCAGCAGTAGAGTAATGGTCTAGAATGCCAGAGGTTGTGAGTTCGATTCCCATCCTAGATGGGAATTATGGTTTTTTATGTATGGTTTTTTCTTATCAAGCATGTGATTTCAAGAATATTATCAATGTTCAGATATATTATTTAATGTCAAATTAAGTAAACGCTAGTCACTTCCGGTGGTATAATATAACTGTATGGCAACCATATTAACAATGGATATAAATAGATTCTAGTTTACAAAAAAAAATGTGTTATGAATTTTAACTTGAGAGCAGCAGTTCTCTTTTTGTGGCTTGTAAACAGTTCTCCTTCTGTAGCTAATAAAATGCCGCCCAGAAAGATTGATTTATCAACTTTACCTTTACCAACGACCATTAATCAGCACAGAAATATGTACAAATAAAATTGATACAGGGTATTTCAGAAAAAATTGACAATCTATGTTTTCCACATAGAGTAGCTCCGGAAAATTGAAGAATTATTTTGTCCAAGAATCGATACTGCTCAAAAAATACGGAAACTATTTTGTAAGACCTGGGATCTGGAAAGACTTGTTTTTCAAGAGTCGTTAAAACAGAGATGAAAAATCACTTTTTCCCAGCCGTATCATGTAAATAAACTTTATTATTAGAAACCAAGTCCTGGAACTGTCATCCATATCGATCCTGGATGATTAAAAATTTTTTTCATCAATATAATCAAGTATTAGTAGTAATAATAAAGTAGAGGAGAAGAAGCCTGGCAAGTAGGCCTTACTAAGCTTTTTTTACCTACGACTAAAGGACACGGAATTTGTCTGTAGACTAGGAATTGGTAGGTTGAACGGCTGCAGCCGACTTTCATAGGAACTATGTCGATATTCATCTGGAGTTTGTGAAAGGAAACTGCAGAAAACCTTCACAAGCACAGCCGGTTACTTTTATTCTTGTCCATACGCCGACAGTTTAGTCAATTAACCGCCCAATTAATTTTTAATTGACAACTTCCACCGCTGGGAATCGAACCAACAACCTCCCAGTTCTAAACAGAGCGCCTTTAACAGCTCGACCACTTGGATTGGTGTCATAAAAAAAATGTTTTTCCCTTGCTTCATCTTGGTCTCGTCTTGTATGTCGAAACAAAAAAATTGTTCTCGCTCTCGTCAGGAAACAGTCAAATTTCTCCTCGACTCTAGACTCAAATAGCGAAAAAAAAAATTTTTAATCTGATAATTTCCAAAATATAGTTTAAATAACTATCGTTATTGATATTTTTAGAGATTTTTTGACATTTTTCTGAAACACACAGTATTTAATTAAATAATCAGAAAAAATAAATTATAGTGATTCAAATAATTGATAATAATTAATTGCAATTACTTGTTTTTATTATATAAACTATTGTACGCTATTTATTATATTAAATTGTAATTTATTAATATTAAAAAAATCATAAATAAATTTTAATTAATTAATACATCGGCACACATCTTACAGGTGATTATTGATATTTAACAGAAAAAAAATTAATATTAACATAAAAAAATTAAAAAAATAAACACTAGAAAACGTGTTTTAAATAATAAATATTTTATTAAATTGAATGCAAATGAATAGAAAACTGATATTGTATAATAATAATCAATATATCAATAATATTTAATAATAATAGATCAATCGAATGATTTATTGATCAATTTATCAATATATACATTTGTTTTAAATAAAATAATCATAAATAACAACATTAACAAAATTATATGGAAAACATGTGTATCTCTTGTTTTGAATGTAGTACTCAAGCTACAATTAGTACTCGAGCCAAAATTTCCATAAACATGGATTATGGAAATTTTGCCCAGTTGTTAATATGGATTTCAGTGATATTTTGGTATCGTGATTCTCTGAATATTAGTTTAATGGCGTATAATTGCACCCGTAAAATTTATATTGACATTTTGGGTGTATTTATTTGAACGCTTACACGCTTTCAGCGCCATCACGCTTTGCTTTTAGTGTTTAACACTCCCTAATCGTTGAGTTCCACTTTAGACATCACGCTCACAGATGCTCTCTCTATCGATGAAGGGCAGCAAAGGTGTAAACGCCAAATCGTACTCCCAAAGCGAAGACTTTATAAGCCAGTGATTCTCCACCTTTTTTTTTTGTTGCGGCACATTTTTAACGATTTCAAAATTTGACGGCACACAAAGAAAAAGGTAAGTTTAAAAGTTGTTTATTTACCTATAATAAACTGTGCAAAATAGTTTATGATAATAATTTTGAATGTAAAATAAAATAATATGTACTACAAAAACAACAGTACGTTTATTAAAGGATTAATTACAAGTTAATAATAAGTCTCTCATATCATGTCTTCTACATTTAACAGTCTCGATCATTGTTTCGTTTTTATGTTGGTTAATACTTTACTACATACATTTCTAAAATTTGGCGGCACATTTTAAGATTTTGGCGGCACAGTGGTTGAGAATCACTGGTATAAGCGTTTGTTTATTTATCTGTCATGTCATCGAGTTTTTTAAAGTGTATTCCATTGCATTTTTTAATTTTTTTTTTAATGTTTTAAAACATTTTTTATCTGCATAAACAAAAAACCCTCATAACATACAAAATCTTCTGTGAATAAAATCTACAATACAGATATACTTTTTCAAATAGTTAGTTTAGGGCAATTAGGTTTGGTTTTTGGGGCTTTTGAAATCACTCAAACACTTTTGAAAACACTCTATTTCTTGAAAAACAGTTAAAGTGTTTTCATCCGACATATTGAATATTGATGTCAAATGATGCTTATACGTAAATATAATGTCAAAACGATCTGCATTTTCAAGAGTGGCGTAAGTGTTCATAAGCCAATAGGTATTAAATAAAACAAATATTTGAAATTTTTCGTAAAATCACTTTATTTGACTAGTATGGGAACACAGTTCCTTCTTTAAAAATGAAATGGGTACATATTAAATACGTATTAAATAGTATTACAAAAATTAGCACCAGCATCTCAGCAAACAAAATTCTCTATTTTCAACCATATCATAGACTCTTTTGCTATATTTTAGATTTAATTGTT
Organism: Nineta flava; assembly: GCA_963920215.1. Lineage (NCBI taxonomy): Eukaryota > Metazoa > Arthropoda > Insecta > Neuroptera > Chrysopidae > Nineta > Nineta flava. The sequence continues at coordinate 95,058,006 of OY986042.1, forward strand.
TGTAACAGAAGAAGATGGTTATAATTTCATTATTATGTATTGGTTTTTAGAACAATAAGGATTGCCCATTTTTTACTAAAACTTTAATGTTAGGTATACAAAATTTCTGATATATTTAAAATGATAAATTTTTAGAAATGATAAATTCCAGTAAATGTCTATTTATATTATAGAAGCATAGTTTATGCGCTGAAGTTTTTTTTTTAAACTTGGGGTCTCACAAATTAAAAAGTGTCAGATACAGTTGATTTAATAATGGTTTATATTATATTATACATTCACAAATTATATTATTATAAGTGGTGTTTTAATATTCAGTTTATTTTAATGTTCGGGTCACTGTTTTATGATAAAAATACTTTTAAATTGAAACGTTTTTCCAAGAAAAAAAAATTGACTGTAACGGGTCACAAACATAATTTATTTTTAAAACTTGTATGAAAAATACAGGATGCTACTCCGCAAATAACGCACATTTTTGCCTCAGAAAACTTATTGAAAACTGGTCAATTTAATAAACCATTATTAAATCAACTGTATCTGACACTTTTTAATTTCAGAGACTCAACTTCAACTTTTAAAAAAACATCAGCGCATAAACTATGCTTCTATAATATAAATAGACATTTGCTGGAATTTATCATTTCTAGTCAAGTGACTCTAATTTTCGTTGTCCTTCTAACTTTTAAGTAAAATTGCAGTACGATTTAAGATTTTCTAGATATTGCACCAAAGAGTTGTTTTTTAAATAGGAACCTGTTATTTTTGAAACGAGTTATTTTTGAAGTATCTATTTGAAATTTTTTGTTACAATAAATGATTCTATAGAGCGAAAATAAGAGACATTACATGATCTTTTTCACATATTTAATTTATAAAATAAATTGGTTAATCTAAATAATGAACATTAACATCGTTATTTCAAATACAACTCTTAATGATCGTATTTGATGAACTTATATTCTGACATATTAAATTCACACACAAAATTATAATCTTTTCTTTTCAAACTAAAGTTCATTGTTGGAATTTATTCGGCTCTAAAACGTGTTCTCCGTAAAACGTTAGACCCCGAGTATACAAATATCATCACTGGAGCTGCGTTAACTTAGCGAATTTCCTTAGATATACCAAAGTACTCTCTGGCGGTCACAATTTTAGTGTGATACACAATGAAATATCGTATCTGATAAGATTTTAGTATTTGCAAGGCAAATTTTATTAATAAATGGCATTGGTCAAGGGGAAAAGGGACATAGAGAAAGAAGAAAACACAAAATATAAAATATCTCTCTTAATATTAGAACAATCGAAAAATGTAGAAAGAGTAAACTTGCAGAAAATCAAGTTTGCTACAATTCACTGCCCGGTCATTTTTTTCAAACTCTAATGTGTACACAGATATTTCGAATTTTAACTTTCAATCTTTAATTGTAAATATTTCTGTAAATATTAGTGTAACAGAAAAAATGAATGAAACAAAATGATAGTAAAACTAATTTTCGAATACTTTACTTACTACATTTCGTTTCAGGAAATCCGCTAATAATCAAAGAGAATGTATTTAATAAATAAGTATTTTGAGTACATAGTAGTCATCATGAGTATGAATTAGATATAATCGTAATCTCCGGGACATGGAATCGAAGATATGTTGCTAATTTGGTGCGTGTCACACCAAAGAGACATAAACGAATAGTTATATTACCATGATTTTATGCGTATAATTTTTGGTGAACCATTCTGTACTTATACTAACTTATAATATAGACATTTCAATATAATATGCAGATGCAAAATTGTTTTTTGTTTTCAAAATATTTTCAACAAATATCACATTAATTAAATTCAAATCATTGGATTGGTTACAAACACAATATTTACACTTATCTGTCGTCGAAAATTTATTTTTAACAGATTTTTGAAAAAATAATGTTTGGGTTTGGGTGTTTCCAATTCAATGTTTTATAAATATTGTGGATAAATTGTTGAAAAATTATTCAAGAAAATAATTTTATTATTTAAAAAAAAAACATTTTGTGGTGATTTGTCTTTTCAACTTAATAGACATTACACGATTGGCGTCATTAAACCTCGTTTGTTTTATAATTAAACGCATTGTTAATGAATCACATCTAGTTTAATGTTGAAAGATAAATTTTATTTTCTCATAAGAACGTGAGCTATATATTAGATCAATTAATTTCAATCCATGATCGATGACAAAATTTATTTAATATAAGAATTTTTGTTCAAAATATACTTTTTAGTGAATTTCCTCCAAAGTAAATGCAGTTATTGTTTTCGTATTAATGTTGGAATTTCATATAAATTTCTTCAAATGTCCATCGGACCTACCTACTAGATGTTAAAAATCACTTACGTAAAAATTTGTATATATACAGGATGTTCTGAAATTCATTCAAGAAAACTATACTACTGTGTTGATCTGCAAAAAAACAACATAAAAGGTTTTATAAAGTTTTTCGATTTGACGCTTATTTATTAAGATATTAATTAAATTTCAAATTCGCCCCAATATCTAGATCAGTTTTTATATTGTAAATACGTATTTCGACTACAAAGTAGTCATTACCAGTATAAATTAGCTAGTCGTAATTTACTATTTGACAATTAGAAATGGATAGAAAATCGAAATCAATAGACAAAAATAATAAAAAATAGTTTAAAAAAACTGAAAAAACACGCTTTTATAGAAAATCGAACTAAAAAATAGAAAATAAAATTTAATAAATTTGGATTAAGAAAAGTGTAAATAAGAAACATATGTATATTAATGGAAAAAAGCGTGGGGTACATAGTGTCAATAGTTATTCCATTAATATACATTTGTTTCTTATTTACACTTTTCTTAATCCAAATTTATTAAATTTTATTTTCTATTTTTTAGTTGGATTTTCTATAAACGCGTGTTTTTTAGTTTTTTTAAACTATTTTTTATTTTTCATTTTTTAGTTGAAGTTCGCGCACTAGCTCTATCTCTCTTACTCTCATGCAAAGAATGCGGAAAGAAATTGATGAATCCTGGCGAATGTAATCAGGATAATCGGATATTTTAATCAAATTATTGCATTGTCATCGGTCTTTGACAGGTGTGCAAAATTTGAATTAAATCTGATCGTTCAAAGTAGGAGAAAATCGAGCCCAAAAGGGTCGGTTACATACATACATACATACCAACATACATACAGGTGAAACTAATAAAAAGTGTATAAAAATAGTGAAACTGTCACCAAGTTAGCGAATAGCATATCCTGAGACAATATAAGAGTAATTTTAATACGAGTGAGGTTAACAAGAGTAAATCGAATTGAAGCAATTTTAACAAGACTAATTTCAATAAAATTTATTTTATTTTATTTTAATTTATTTTGTTTAATTTTTTAGTTTTATTTTTATTTTTGTCTATTGATTTCGATTTTCTGTCTATTTCTAATTGTCAAAGAGTAAATTACGACTAGCTAATGTATACTGATGATGACTACTTTGTAGTCGAAATGCGTATTTATAATACAAAAACTGATATTGGAGCGAATTTGAAATTTTATTAGAAATGTTTTGGATAAAATTTTATTCGAAACATTTTCTAATAAATTTTATTCGAAATATTTTCCACAATGATAAGGTACGAATTAACGAAATTTTAATGAGTACTACCTTTGTGGCCCATAACACATAATACACATTCCATCTAAGACTAACATTCCAAGTACTGAAATAATGTTTATGCGGTGGTGACTACAATTTTGATTATTTCATTGTAATCTTAATTTTCAATTATATGGTTCAACACCGCATACAAAAAAAAAAAAAAAAACAATAAATTTTTAACAAAATAATAATTTTTATCTTATTGTGTATATAATAATTCATACAATAAATTTCAAAACTTCTGACACGACCTCTATGTACATGCTAGAATATTATTCTTTCTCGTTAAAGAAGTTGTGTATGACTCATACAGGGTGGTGCATAAGTAATAGTCCACAGTACAGCACGGTTTTTTTTAATGATTAGTAACAGGCCAAGTTTTTGTCAGTAGCTTCCTTTCGATGAGACGCCCAACTTTTCTCTCGCGAAAATTTTCGATGATAGTGACTAGCGAAGCGCGTAAGAGAGTAACTTGTTTGTTTAACGATAACAAAAATTTTATCAGTAACAGTTAATTTGTTAGTTAAATTGAGAGATAATGTAATAAAGTCTTGTGTCCTACAAAATGGATGGTGTGACAGGCAGGTCCCCCACCCCACGAAGATGTTCGAATAATGGGGTATATACATAGTTATTAGTAACAAATTAATTTTTATGCTATTAATTAATAATGGTATATATAATTTCCCAGTCGTATTATAAATTAGAAAAATGTTTTCTTAATTCAATAACACAACGTTTATACATATTGTAGGTCCCATTTCATCAACGTTTAGTTCATAAAAGACTACTAATATTGTTTTTATCGTGAATACACTCAATCGCGCCAAGTAATAACTATGTATACCCCGTTATTTGAACATGTTGGGGGTGAGGGACTTGCCTGTCATACCATCCATTTTGTAGGGCACAAGTTTTTTTGAAGTTTTAACTACATTATCTCTTAATTTCACTAACTAATTAACTGTTACTGATAAAATTTTTGCGATCGTCAAACATACATGTTCCTCTCTTACGCACTTACGTTAGTCACTATCATTGAGAATTTTTGCGAGAGAAAAGTTGAGCGTTTCGTCGAAAGGAAGCTACTGACAAGAGTTTAGCCTGTTACTAATCAATAAAAAAAACCGTGGTGTACTGTGAACTATAACGTTATGATTTAATTAGTGAATACATTTTTTGTTTACGTATTTTTTTAATATTTTTTTTTTCAGAATTAACTTTGAAAAACTTTTCAGAATTTATGATGGAAAGACTCAGCACAGAACAAATAACCAAAATTGTTCAATTCAAAGATCAAAAATTACATTCTTGACAATAGCTTTGTTTTACCTGATAAATAATATATCAATGATTTGTTAGTTGTTACCGATGTAACAAAGGGAATATATAGTGTGTTTGTAAAGGTATCTAAATATGAAAGTAATTTGCGATTTAGTAGCGAGTACATATATACTATACACATGGAGGTAATAATTGTAACACACATTCAAAATCAAAGAAGGTTTAAATAATAATGATTTGTTTGATATAATATACTGCGTAGAGAGATAGATCTATCCATTCAAATGTCCATGGGTATGGTATGTTATTCTTTTTAAAAATAAAAAAAACGTACTACATTCTGATGTCGTATGTAATAATATAAAAACTACAAATTATTACCTTATTGAAAGTGTATAAAGTTTATTCATATGTCAGTTAAATGATAGTCAATTATAAAACGTGGCTTGAAAATAAATTGTTTCAAACATTTTGATTATACATAATTATTGAAAATTATTTATTATATGAAGGTTTTTTATACAAAAAAAAATACTTTTATTTGCACGTTGAAAGTCATTTTTTGGGAAAAATATGTTTCACTTATACATAGGTGTGGGATGGCTTGATTGTCTCTCAATATATATTTCTCACTTCACATGGGTAATTGGGTACACGTAATTTTATTTTAATTATTTGAGAATTAAAATTAATTAATACCGATGTCGGTATTCTTGCACCGAGTCAAAGAGATGCCTCCAACGTTTGAAGGAAAATTATCATATGAAGGGAGTGACTGGGGTAGATAGAGGGATTCTTGTCTCACAATTTACTTCCCTTTCTGCAAGTAGTACTTTGCAGGACATAGCAACATCGATACCGACTAAGTGGTCGAACTGTTAAAGGCATTCTGCTCGGAGCTGTGACGTTGCTGGTTCGATCCCAACTGCGGCAGTTTGAAATTTATGAAAAAAATTAATGGGACGGTTAAATGACTAAACTGTCGGCGTATTGACAAGCACGAAAGTAACCGGCTCTGCTTGTTAATCTTTTCTGAAGTTATCTTTCACAAACTTCGAATAACGTCATAGTTCCTATCAAAGTCGGCCGCAGTCGCACAACCTACCAGATCCATATGTAAAATCCTTGTCCTTTAGAGGTCGGTAAAAAAGGCCTAGAAAGGCCTACTTGCCCGGGTTCGACCCCTTCTTTGCTACTACTATTATTCTCCTTTGTTCCACTACCGCTAATATCGTTATCTATTCTCATCCATTGTTCAAACTGGACAAACTTTTGTACCAAACTGTTTTCATATTGTATTGTATCAAACATTCGATTCACTGTGTAGCAGGAATATTCGCTGCACCATCTGTCTCAAACGATCTGCCCAACATTGGAGCAAGTGTTCGTAGCATCGTGTAGAACCGGCCTTTTAGATTAATGTGATTATCTATGAAAATATATAAATAAATATCTTCTTGAACACACTGTACTTATAGATTGTACAAAGGTATATTTCAAATATTTTATATAAAGATATAATAAATAAGTTTTTCTTATTTTAATAGCCTACAGCATATAATTGAAAATTGGCAGCATATATAACTTTGAATATACAGTTAATAATTTTTGTACATTCAAACTTTCAATTTATAGTCAAGTCAAGGAACGATGATTTCACTTTGGACTATGTCAGAAACTAATTCGATTCTGAAGATTCTGATCCGATTGTTTTTATTAAGGTATGTTTTCATATACTGTATTCAATTAGAAATGACCAAAATCCTATGCTTTTAATACCAGGATCATATAATATACACAAAGGTATTCTAAGTTTAGTCTAAAATTTGTAACAGTTGAAAATATTGAAAAACACAGAAAACAATTTTGGTACGGATATTGATATTCCGCATATCCGCACGTCCTGCAATCTGTCTAACTTAAAAACAAAAAGAAAAAGCTTCAGATTTTTTAAACTCATTTTCTTCAAAATGTTTCTTCTAAATCTGTTCGGTTTTTTTTTTTGTAATGAATAACTAACTACGTTGTTTGAAATTTGGCCCTAATTCTTACCATTATCGAAATAAAATTTACGTGGAGTAAAACTTCCGTAAAATGGAAAGGAGCAAGAATACAATTTTGTGAAAAAACTATGAGGTCCTTTCCACCAAAAACACATTTCCCCTACTTGGATTTTTATGGACTCGTAGAACTTTTCATTTCCATGGCAAAAATTTGTGTGTTACAAAATACCATCAGATTTCCATCGCTAATAACTTCGAGACTTGGAGAATAATCCACCTTACCTTAATAGAAAGGTATAAAGCGTGGAAACGCGTTTAGTTATAGGATATTGTTTGGGTATCATCATCGGAATATAAGTGAGCATTGGTATTAAATTGAAAATTACAAAGGAATTGAAGATCTCATATGAGTCGTATATATTCTCGGAATTGTAGAAAACGCATACCAGAGAAAATACGAGAGCTATGACAACGTCGAAAAAGAAATGAAAAGCGGCGAAAAGCGATTACGTAGGTGGCTAATCGGGCATACAGCAGCCATCGACAGTGCAAACGTCTACACGAAAAATCTGCGGGTACCAAACTTTTTAGCTTCAAAGGTAACTTTTTGTTGTATTTTACTTGTACTATGCACAAAATTAAATTAGCCGTGTAAACAGAGGGTTAAATTTGTAAGCAGTTGTTTTATATTTTGTTGTTTTGTAAATATATATCCATTTGGTGATGATGATGAATATGTGGCATTATCATTAAAAGACTCAAGGGCTTCTTGTAAGTAACCGTACTTGTACATATATATATGTATATATGTATGTCCTGTCCACCCACGGACAAGATATCAACGAATAAAAACATTCAGCACCCCCACATTGTGGAACATTAAATAAATTAGTGGATGTACAAATATTTTAAATGATATATTAGGATTTCAGTTTTCTTACGTGCTATTTTTATAAACGTGTGCATCAAGAATAAAACACCGCTTTTATTTAATCGGCTTAAGCATTTATATATACTGAACGGCATTAAAAATGGAATATTTAATTTACTGAAATTATATTGTTATAAAACATTTTTGGTTGATTAAGTTAGAAGTATTTTGCCAAGGGCGATTTTTCAATATGAAGGGGTAAATTTTTGTTATTCGTTTAGTTCTAAGACGAATCAAAATATCTGGAAGAAGTACATCCGATGCATCCAAGCAAACATTGAAATTGCGTGTGTCGACCTACAGTTGCAATCAGGTCAGTTTACGGCCTATTTTGAAATATTTTCAGTAATGTAATTTCAGAATAAAAAAACTCACAGTTTTTTTTTCTTTTTAAATCTGTGAGCTTTCTTTGCATTTGATTATCGCTCAATTAATTTCATTTCGAATTTATAGCCGAGGACTATTTTATTGTTGAATTCGAATCCCTTTTTATCGACGAAACCCAACAAGGTTTTGACAAAGTCAGTACCATCTGGAGACTAATGTAATCGCCAGTACCTTCTTCACTTGTATTCTCACTATCATACTTTATAACCATCACTATAACCACAACGTAGATTTTGTTGTTTACGACAATGCCCGACAAAATACGAACGTATCATCGCACCGTTTGTTTGGTATTTTAATCACATGTGCTTTCTTATTAATATATGAATTGAAAAAATAGTTTATTTTAAGAACTAATAATCCGAACCCGGATAATCAAGAATACACTCCCTTGCAAAAAATTTGAACCAGTTAAAAAATTCTGAATATTACTGTATGTAATAATGCAAGTCCTGTTTAAATTATAATCCATTTGATTGTACAATGATCAATCACACAAGTGGTGTCCTTTCTTAAAATTTTTTTAGTCAATTTGTGCCGAATCTATTTGTTTTTCGAAATAACTGTCTCGAATGAAATTTATTGGCCATAAAAATTCTAGCATCTCTTACTTTAAGCATATTTTCGAAAACATCAACTTTTGTGATCCGTAGTGCATAGTATCATAATACATTGAATTTTTCAGAAATAGTATACTATTTTTTATGTCAACGAGTGTACAAAAATAATAAATTGATGGATTAGTTCAAAAAATACGTTGCTTCATTTATCACATGATAATTTATTGTTTCGTTTGAAATGTTGTATACAATTTTTTTTTTATAGTATATATTGGATAGTGATAATATTAATGATCAGATGTCTTTAAATAGTTCATATTTTTCGAATAGTCCTTTGAAGTTTCATATAATACATTCGTATATATCGTTTGTGTATTCAATTATGGCGATGATAAATTTATTTCAGAAATAGTTGATTTCTTAAAAGCTTTTTTACTTCTCGTCTTATGACGTTTTGTTTCTCATTTGAAATCCTATAAATATTGATTATAAGTCATGATTGCAGAAGGTGTGCAAATTTTCCTTTAAATATTAAAACGAAATTATTTTTTCATGCTATTTCTATACACTGTGAAAATTTTCCATTAAAAATTACTATGAGCGCATATTATAGGTGAACTATAACGAAATTGTCCAAAACTTTAAAATGCCAAAAAAAAAAAAAAAAAATTCACTCATACATTTTTACTAGGGACCATAATAAATTCCGACATACTAATTTGATAAATATCAAGCAAAATTTTTACTACAAACAAGAATAAAAACTATTAGTGATGCCTGTGATTTTTACCAGGCACCATAGTAAAATATACCACAAATTCAAATTAACCCTGGGAATCAATTTTATTTCACAATCTTCCCATAGTAAATTGAAATAAATCACACTATAAAAATTTAATATGCACCATAGTAAAAAGTGATGAAGTCTATGAAAAGTAAAAATTAATGGAAAATTCTCACAGTGTAAGAATAAAGAAAAATAACAAAAAACGCGAGCTTTCTTCTGATATGCGTTTTCAATAATTCTGACCATATTTAAGAGCCCTATGAGACGAATTCTTCAATAATTTGGTAATTTTCAAATTAATACCTATTTTTACTCATACTACAGCGAATATTCTTAATATCTCATCCAGTAGTGCTCCGAAAGTTATTCACAAAGACACCCGAATCATTTCCCTAGCTAAATGCAGCTACACTTATAACTTTACTCAAAGCTAATGCGTAACCATTCACGCGCCTTAGACACCTTTATTATACAATAATTTTAATATTATATAATTAATATTGTTCAGTTTTGTTCAATTTCGTTTTCAATTCGTTAAATTTTTATTAGAACAATTTCAATAATCTAATTTTTTTCGAAATGCCGTCTTACCAATTTTCTATTCTAATTGAAACTATAAAAGTATTTGTTTTTTTTATAAATAAAAATAAAATACAATTGAAATAAATAAATTACAAATTTGTTTCTAATATGTTTCCACGTCATGAAAAATTATTACATAAGCATTACTGCTTGTTGTTTAATATTAGAATAATATACTTATGTTTGTGATTTATAATTTAAAAAAGCCCTCTAGCGAAAAATGTAAATGTTTAAAATCAGTGCACATATATAAACAATTTAGATTTTATTATGCTTGTTTAAAAATTTTTTATTTTGTATGGTACAGGATCGCATTCAATTTTAAATACCGAAATACCATTTCTTCAAATACAACAAGAGAAGAAGAAAACACAATTTTGTGAATAGATCAGATGTTCATAAGACTGTGAAATCAAACTGTTATTGCATACAAAAAAAAGTGTGTGTGTGTAATTTTATACGCATATAAGAAGTTATACTTCTTTTTAAGTAATTTATTAAAACTCCATTTTTAAAATAAGATAGGCAAGCACTATTACACCATAAAAAATATTTAATTTCATGGTTAAAATAATATAGGCAATGGATATTAAACCATAACATGTTCTCCTCATAAAAATATTATATATTGCGAGGATAGAAAACTGTGTTACATCGATCGACGCGCGCAACTTCCGTTACATGCTGGAAATACACTCTGATCGGATTCTCATAACGCGCCAAAATCACGACAGGTAGATATTCTGTAACAGGTAGATTTTGTAAAAACAGTATAAGCGAAAAATTCGTTCTTAATTTTTTTGCGTGCATTGTTTATTGATATATTACTCGTGTATTAAGCAAATATATTATAAGGGTTTTAGTACTTTGTTTGATACATAATATTCTAATTGGGTTTTTTTTTTAAATACCTAAATTCATTTATTTGTTAATAAATTTTATTGTATATAAAGTTTTACAATAAGTTACGGTTAAACAAGTAAAAATAACAACTAACTGAGGTAATAGATTAAATACGCGGTAGGTATCCTGAATTAATGTAAAAAAATTTATAATAAAAGTTGTTTATTTTAAAAAAAGGAACACTTTTGGTCTTTATATTTTTGTTCTATCTGCTTATATGGTTTCAAAGACTTGCAGTTTTGCCCAAACATGGTTCGATTTTGCCCATTCACGAACTTTACCTTACTTACGATTTGAATTATCGTGTTCACGGGCGGACAGGCGAGTATATGCGGAAGACCGAATTAAGTTATTTTATGAACACCTATACCAAACATTTATCTCTGCGATCAATATTTTCAAGCATTACACAGTCGGGACTAAACTGAATGTACCCTGGTATCTATACTAATATAATAAAGCTGAAAAGTTTTTTTGTTTGTTTGTTTGAGCGCGTTAATCTCTGAAATTTCGCCAGTTCGATTTGAAAAATTCTTTCTGCGTTAGATAACCCGTTTATTGATGAAGGTTACAGGCTATATACAAATTTAACGTGGGGGATAGCTAGTATTTATATATACCGGGTATAAAAAGTTTTAATTTTAGGTACTTGGTGCAAAAATTCATAGTTGATTTGTGCCGATGCATTCGATTTTCATTAAATATGTTTCGCATTAAAGTTATTAGAAACATTTTTTCGAAAACCGAATGAACAAGGCACAAATCAATTATATAATTTTGTAAAAGTAATCGTAACCATAATTTTTTGTGTTTCAGTTTTGTTACAAATTACCCATCATTTGTGAACTCTTTGTAGGTATATACTGGTGGGTGTGTTATACAATTAATTACAAATATATCAGTTAACATCATGATTAAGACGGTCCTGTGTGTACTCTGAAAACCGACAATCATATACATATAGAGAAAATGATTAAAGTATAAGATGTGATGGTGTATATAGTGTTTGTGTTATCAAAACCATGAAATCTTTCTTCTACATGACATAGATATTTCAGTTGAGATAAAATAAGGAAGGCGCCTTCATCTTCAACAAGTTTTGTATTATATATTATTTGTTACAAATATCACAAAATTATACAGGGTGTTGAAAAACATACAACTAATATTTTATACAGGTAAATAACGCATTGCATGTATGTATAAAGTATATTAATATCTTCGAATTACAATAATATTACAAGCGATAGTACCTAAGCTTTACCTAAAAATTGACATCAGTTTAAGTATATACATCGTTAAAAATCATTGTTAAGGAATGGAAATATGACAAACAATTTTATATGGATTAGCGCCCGAAAAGAGATATCTAACCTATTGGTTTAACTGAAATAGAGGAAGTACGCAATTAATATAGACTTTCTGTCGTCTGTCAGAAGAATACGTGCAAGTTCAACGACTACAGGGCTGGTAAAATATCTCTACGTGAAGATAATGACAAAAATATCTTTTTAAACGTAAACGTCTATATGAACTTGGGTGTATTTTCAACCCTCGTTTTCGAGATATAGGTGGTTAAAGTTAATTTAAACAAATTTTCTTTCAAATGTCTCAAAAACTACTGATTTCGATTACACTTGACACGTTTATATTAATAAATAATGGGCTTAACTTGATGTAATTAGATTTAATTTAATTATTCCAGCTGGAGCATACTAACTACATAATTTAAAGAAAAATTTGAGTATGCCACTGCTTTTTTCATAAGTCTCATATTAGATTTAGATTGAGTGATTAAAAAAACAATTGCAGGTTATCTTGCTTACTTTTAGAGAAAAAATTAAAATTTCGAACATTTGCCTGAGGATTTCTATTGAAATAATTTATAACTCTTTTTCCATTGGCTCTATTTTGTCTATTATTTTCATTTCTGCTGCGGAAATCCAAAAAAAATATCGAATACAGTGTTACTACCATTGACGTATCTCGAAAAAATGTATCTCGAAAACGAAGCTTGAAAACATCCAATTTCATATGAACTTTCATTTTTACTTTTGGGATGGCTATTCAATTTTCCCAATTGTAATATAAGCACCCTGTATGACTTCAAAAAGAAAACATTTTTGGATTTATGTTGATGTGAACTTTTTGTCTTGTTTGGAGTTCTCTATGATCTGTTTTCAAAATTTGCACTGTTTTTCTGAACACCCAGTGCATGATTTGTAACAAATATCACAAAACCTTATACATAATCACAAAAAGATTCAACATGAAGAGCGTATGATTATTACTATTATTTACTTGGTAATATGTTTTATTTCGTTTCCTATATTTTATGCTTTAAGTTATAACTTAGTTATCGATATGTATACAGAGTAATGATGGGCAAACATGATTAATTATAATCGGACGATACTAGTAATGATTAAAGATAGGTCCCTACAATACCGATATATCGCTAATTTCAAAACATCGATATCTTAAAATATCGATAATTTTTAGAATAACAATTTTTAATGAAATTAATCAATTTTCAATTTCGAATTTTTTTTAAAATTATAAATATTGCTTAGATGTTTTTACGAAAGTTTCCAATACTCCTCTTAAATTTACCCTAAAAACAACAGATGGGAATTACTTGTTCCTACTAGCCGATTGTGTGCTAGCCTTAGTGAAGTTACCGTTGCTCCCGCTTTAGTAAATTACCGTTTTGAAGTTACCGAAGTACCCATTAAACCTAAATACTTCATTAACGAGACAATACTATCAGAGACGTACTTATGTCGTATGGCTAAAACACAGAGATTGCTATCTGTCGAACAGGCCAAATATGATAACCCAAACAAAAAAACGGACATATAATAAAGACTGAAACTTTCAATATCGATATTTTGCTAAATATATCGATATATCGTTTTCATCTAGAGTAATGATATAAGAGTAATGATATTAAGGCAATGTTGTTAAGGCAATATTAATGATCCATAAATCTAAAAATATGGTGGCAAAAACAAATCTAACAAAACCATTTTAATTTTATAAAATAATTAATTCAAACGTTCGTCAACATCATTTTTTTAATGCAAATATACAAACTGCAAATTTCAAAGAATATTAAAAATTATTTATTATGGTGTCTACTTTAATAATATAGTTATTATAATTTTAAGTACAAACGAAATTCTGATCTCCAATTAGACGTGTTAAAAGTTTGATTTTTAATCGATAATTACTCTTTGAAAAGATCGTCAACAGGTTTTAAATTTTTGAGGGAGGATAACTACATAATTGAGCCATTCAATTCACAAAATAAAATTTTTTATCTACTATCAAATCTCATGCATGAACTTCTTTAAGTGGGAACATTTGAATTTTATTTCATAAATTCTCTTTTTTTAATTAGCTCGCCATTTCAAAGACCTTGTCGTGACTTATTTACACAATAAATAATTTTATAAGAATTATTCCGATTTGCTCATCACTAATACAGATTAGTAATCATTATAATAATCATCATCTCTAACCAACTAGCTCTATTCTTGACTAAGTTCACATCAAATGTAAAATCAAAATCAAATACATATGTAACAAATTATTTTTGGTCTGACAGTTGGGTTATTACTATGAACAAAAAAAAACTATATATACATATATATATATATATATATATATATATATATATATATATATATATATATATATATATATATATATATATATATATATATATATATATATATATGTATGTATCAATACAATATAAAGTGTTTCTAAAGCAGTTTAAGTATCTTTCCGCTTACTGACGCGCGCGGCATTTATTTTATCAATAAAATATCGACTTACTAATAAAAGTATTTGTACCTATTATTATTTATGCATTATTTCTTTTTAATAAAAACAGAATTATGTCTTTAAAACTTGTCGATTGGAACAAAAGCATATCGTCATGTAGTACTTACATGTAAAAGAAACCCATTTTGAGGAACGGTACTTTAGAAAATTGCTATTTCAAATCTTCCGAACAAAACTCTCATTGGACTTAATTTTGAGTTTTTCCCAGTTACAGAGACTTTTATAATTTAAAGCATTTCAACGAGTTTCAAATTGCTTTTTTCTAAAATAAAATGAGATATTGAGTCCAACTTTTAAGTCGGTTGTTGGGATTTTAACGGCTGGCATTCTCGAAACTTTAACATACAGTGTCCAGTTGAAATGAAAATTTCTACTGATATATATACTAGTCCGACTGGTTGAGCTGTTAATGGCGCTTTGTTCAGAACTGTGAAGTTGTTGCTTCGATTCCTAACGGTGGCAGTTAAATTACAGTAATTTAATTTAAATTAATAAAAATGAATAGGACGGTTAATTGACTCTACTGTCGGTGTTTGGATAAGAACGAAAGTAACCGGCTATGCTTGTGGAGGTTTTCAACTGTTTCCTGTCACAAACTCCTGAGGAATATCGGCATAGTTCCTATCAAAGTCAGCTGCAGTTGCACAATCCAGCAATTCCTAGTCCACACACAAACTCCTTGTCTTTTAAGGGTTGGTAAAAATGACCTAGAAAGGCCTACTAATTGCACAAAACAATTTAGCCAAGGAAATTTCTGAATAAAGAATTTCTCCTTTTATATTTCTGCATTTTCATAATTAGAATTTTTGCATTGGTTAATTTACTGTCAAGATATTGCCCTTATATTTCAATTGGCTAATTTGTAGATTCAAATTTCTTAATGGAACTATTTCTAATTCCCTCAGTCCATCACCTCTAAATTTTATTTCGAAAGTGCTAAGAAATAGAGTAACACGAAAAACTACAAAGTTTTACGAAAAACTGTATGTATTCAACATGGAAAGACAACGGAACAAATACTGTGTGTTACAGTACCGTATGAGCAAGCCACCACAGTCTTACATACGTCTTTCACAGTCTTACTAGTTTACATACGTCTTAGGTTGCCCGGCCAGATATAACATATTATTAACGGTATGAATCAGTAATAAATATCTTTAAGTAAAACGATTCAAGCGGGTGGTGCCTCAGGATTCACAGACTAGTAAAAAATCATAAATCAGCGATAACACTAATTATTTATCATACATATTATATGTATGTATATTATCAATTTAATTGTTGAACGATATTTAAGTCAAAAGACAAGCATTGAAGCTGCTTGCTATATAATTAAGAATCATCTAGATTTTTCATTAAGTAAATATTTAATATAATTATACTATAAAATTACCATAAATAATAAATTAGCTATGCTTTAAAGAAAAGAAAAAAGAATCTTTAATCATATATACATATAATTTTCTTGAATTTCTGATATCCGATGTCCTCTGCTTGATCAAAAATATCTCAGAAACTATTCAGCTAGTTTATGGAAATCTTATCTCAGATGGGTGATACTACTTAAATCGCAAGGATCAATACTGATGAATTTTAGAAAAAATTACTCCGAAATTCAAATAAAATATGTGTTAAGCCAATTCTACAATGTATAGCCAACATAAAAAAATGAGGTCATTTTTTGGTGCTCTTTCTCTTTATTTTTCGCTATTTCTGCCTGCACTATTGAAGCTATGAAAAAACTATTAGAACAAAAAATGTGAGGATATACAGGTTGTTCTGAAATTCATTCAAGAAAGCTATACCACGGTGTAGAGCTGCAAAAAAAAAACAAAAAAGTTTAATAAAGTTTTTCGATTTGACGCTTATTTTTTAAGATATAATCAATTAAACATTGATAAATTCAACCAATTACAGAGCGCATAGTGTAAGGAGGCGTGACCTCTTACTGTCTGCGAGCCGTGTGATTGGTTGAATTTATCAATGTTTAATTGATTATATCTTAAAACATAAGATATGAACGAATGAGGAGATATCAAGGTAAAAAATATTTACCCACGTAAAAAAAGTGGGAGGGGTTGCTTGTTCCAAAGTGGTTTTGTAGTTGAGGGCTAACCCCTCATTCGATTCTGCCAGGTTCGATCGTTCTTAAAATTTTTGTAAAGATGACTTAAATTTCATTCTAAGCAGCTTGAACTTAGTACTGATTACCATATATTCTATTATTATTTATCCGTATTTTATGTTTGGACTATCCGAATGAACTTCTTGGCATACACGAAAATAATAGGCTATATATTTATAATAGTCTATAATAGTCTATAAATAATAGGCCCTATTTGTATTTTTAACGGGTAATATTTATCGTATTTTATAAAAACAAACAATAGTAATTAATACGTATGTGTTTTCAATAGTTTATTACAATACGTAAATGTTAAATTAAAATATTGCATATTAAAATTCATTAAGTGTGGGATGGTTGAAACATAGCTACATAATTAAACAGGGTTGCGTAGTATTATAAAATGACTCCCTTATAATATAAATAAGTTTCTATTAAAAAAACATTTTTAAAAACAAGCTTTTTATAGTAAAACTAATTTTCTACAACTTTAATTCTTATGTGTTTTGAATTTTTTCGATTTTTTCAATATTAAGAGAGATATACCAAATTGTGTGTTTCCCCCTCTCTCTAAACCCCCCCTTTTCCTTGTCGATTCTTGTCATGCTTACCATAAAAAAGCATTGTCATCGAAACTGAACCAACATGTAAAAATTCAATTCCGTAGAATAAGAGGAAGTGGTTCTAATTAAGCTTGCAAGATTTGACCCGAACATGCATACATACATACATTGCGTACTTAAATAAAAACTTGTAAAAAGGCTCATTTATAAATATGGTGCATTTTTTTGAACTTTAAAAGTATTTTTTTTATTAATTCAAATAAAAGTACCTTATCGTAAACTAACTGTTTTTTTTTTTTTTAATTTGTTACAATTCACGACTGTCAATGTTCACGAACACCAAGATTAGCGTAAGCACTTAAAAGTATACTGCATTCACATAGATGTCACAGCTCGAATTTACGAAGGTCCGTGTTATCTAGGTTTCACAAGTTTGCTGGCGGAATGACCAACCAATATGACCAACCGACATAATTTTATGTTTACAAATACGGAATCCTAATAGTTGATAGGCTATTATTATATAATTAAATCAGTAAAAGATTTCACGATTTCATTCTGAAACGAATAGTATTTATCTAAATATATCTATAGATATAGATATTTATAAAGGGTCCCATACACTTATATAGTTATAACTGAACCGTTAAAATGTTCAGCTATTCCTCAAGATAACCTCTCCCAAATCGGTTGAGAAAGCTCAGTAATTGCATTATTTGACTCAAAGGTTTTTACAACTTCAACTAACCGTGTATAGGAAACTCCTCTCTTAATTTTCTGCTTATATAATTATTGTGCTGTTAAACGGTATGCAGTAAATCTAATTATACACTTAATTTAAGAGTGTCTCCCACTCTTGTCTTGTTTCATATTTTAAATACATACTATATATATAGTAATTCTGTCCTTGGATGATTTCAGAAAGCTCTCGGTATATTAATAAAGAATTTTTCAAATATGAATAATAATGAGTATAACTGACAAATTTAACTGAACAGTTATATATATTACAGAACAGTAATATTTCTTACGGGAAGTGTATAGAACCCTTTAAGTTTAAAAACTTGTATTTTAAATTTAGATGTGCAACAACAGATACCTTTCATAAAATGATGATTTTCAACTCGAGATTAACAATATTATACTTGAAAAGAATATACGATGATTACCTACGTCAGTATACCTAGAAAAAAGAATTTCTTTAAACTGTAGTAATAATATAATATAGAAAGAGTTTTTATTTTTATTATTATAAATATTACAAGTTGAGTAATTGGTACTGCGGTACTTACCAGAGCCAGTCACATACATATTATATATGCTGGTTTTATCTCGACTATCATTTCTAGTAAAAAAACCACACCCAAAAGTTTCTCACTCATTACTATCTCATTGCAAAAACACCATGTATATTAAATAATATACTATAATAGATATAATTAAAGCAATATCACGCAAAAACCTCATTTAAATGTCACTCTATACTCTAAACTCAGCCCACAGGGGCCACCCACAATAACAAATACATATACTGAACACGTGAACATGTGTCAAAATAAACAGACTGAATTCTTTTTTTTTCATTTTTTAATATCATCGAAATGATGGATCATATAAATGTTAACAGTAAACAATAATTCGCATACAATTGAACTGAAACTTAACGTATTTATTCAAGTTTAAAGTGGTCTAAAGAACCAATCAACTTGCGCCATGGCCATGGTCTCATAATTTCAATTGTTTATATGGCTGTCCCCTGTGACTTGAGTTTTGTATATGTAACCGTAAATGTATAATTGAAACTGTACATTTAAATAAATATTAGTTCTGAGAAATTTCTTTAAAAACCTGGAAAATTATCTCCAGAACCTTAATGTTTTGTAAAAATAAATGTTTTTAATTCGATATAATTCTATTTCTAAAAATTAATTAAATTGATGATGTTATTTATTTTTAGCATACTTTTATTAACTTGACTTGTATGAATATATCAATCTATCTATGAATGTATGAATGCAATGGAATTTTTAAATTGAGTTTTCACCCACTTCCTGTCTCAATAATCAGAAATTTTGCAGACGTATTAAGAACCGATGACAATAAAAGAATATAAAAATTTAAAAAAAATAAAAATAAGAAACAAAAATTTAAATTTATTAATAACCAAAATTATATATTATTTAATTTATATCATAGATGAAATAAATCTATTAATATAATATTAGTATAGTTTATAGTTTCTATAGAAATGTAATCAACAACCATTCATACAAAAGTGACACTTCCAACTGTTAAATTTAAAAAAAAAAACTTTTTGACATAAATTGCCTATGCTATATTCGATATATACTATCTTTGGTAAGAATTGGATTCATTCCATTTCTCGTAGGAATTGAAAAATAAAAAAACTACAACAACAAAAAATAATTTTTATAAAAAACTAAAAAAAACATGCTTTTATTGCTGCAATATGAACTTAAAAATGTAAAATAATTAAAATTGAATAGCATAAAGATTGACAACAAAATTAACTTTAATGTAAATAAAAGCATGGGGTCCCCTCTACCTACGTTTTGATAATGGCTTTACTTTTAAAAGAGTAAGTAGAGAGCACCCCATGCTTTTGTTTACATTAAAGTTAATTTTGTTGTCAATCTCTTTACTCTATGCTATTTTAATTATTTTGCATTCTTTAGTTGATATTCCAATAAAATCATGTTTATTTAGTTTTTTTAAACTCTAAATTTTATTCTTTCAGTATTTATTAATGAAATTTGGCCCCTTTATTCACTCGGTTCACATTAGTATATTTTTCGAGTAAAATTTTAAACAATAAATGTACTTGTAACCAATTAAAAACAAATTTTAAGTTCAACACAATATATATATATATATATATATATATATATATATATATATTATTTATTCACTCGGTTCACATTAGTATATTTTTCGAGTAAAATTTTAAACAATAAATGTACTTGTAACCAATTAAAAACAAATTTTAAGTTCAACACAATATATATATATATATATATATATATATATATATATATATATATATATATATATATATATATATATATATATATATATATATATATATATATATATTATTTATTCACTCGGTTCACATTAGTATATTTTTCGAGTAAAATTTTAAACAATAAATGTACTTGTAACCAATTAAAAACAAATTTTAAGTTCAACACAATATATATATATATATATATATATATATATATATATATATATATATATATATATATATATATATATATATATTGTAAGTCGTAATTGAATCATCAATCCTACTTATAATGTTTCACAATCTGTTATAAATAAACATATAAAATATTATTTTCAATATGAAAAAATCATATAAAATTAATCCATATTTTGTTATGATGAAAGGTATTATAAAGTACTTGTTACTTATCTTAACGTGGCTGCCATCCATGCATAATAATCTAAGTACACCTTTTATTATTTTTCCATGTATACACACATACACACACACACACACACACACATTGGTATATCGTGTTTTTATCATTATTGGGAAGTCTTTTTAGATTATTGTCTATGAGAATAGTTATTATCTACATACTAGATGAAACACGTTGAAAAAAAAGAACGGAACTGTCATAACTTTTTAACAAAATAGCGTAGTTAAATGGGTTTTATATTGTTTATAATTAGCTAATAAGTTGTTGTCAAAAATTGACTAAGTCATTTAAAGGCCCAAATAATTATTTTCATATTTAAAGTAGTATATGTCTGTAAACACACTTTTCGGCAGAATGTAATAAAATTTTAAATACATGTTAAGAATAACCGTCCCCTTGAGAATTGCTAAATTTGAAATTTTTTGCCCATCTAATAAAAGAGATATTCACTATCAAAGTTGGAACTTTTTGCATGGGTTAAAGGTACCAGTTGACAGAAAGTGACATATTTTACATCATAAATTAAAAACTTTTCTGTAGATATTTTTCAAAAACAACTTATTGATACAGTAATTTATGACGAAATTTTTGACACCAAGAAAACGATTTTTGGTCTATTTGTTGAAAAGATAAAAATTAATAAAATATGGAATTTTTAGCTATTCTCGGCAAGTGGTACATGCGTATACATGCAATGTCTCACTATTAAGTACAGTATGTACTAAAATTATGGACCACATCACTACTGATGTCGCAGAGATTTTACGTATACATGAGAATATTTTTTTAGGCGGACTGTCACGGACATACTACTTTAAGTATTTTTGAACACATGAAAATGTCGTCGGGCCATTACAGTGTGATTAGTGACGTCATTGTCATAATAAATTTCAAATGTCATCTTTGTCTTGCATATCATAATCATAAAATATACAATCAGTTTTGATGTATAAAACAAAGAGAACATAAAACATTGTGGCATTCTAGATTTGGTCTAGAATGCCAGGGGTCGTGGGTTCGATTCCCATCCTAGATGTGTACAATTTTTCATATCTAGCATTTGATATCAAAGAATTCAAATTTAATAATAATATTGTATTTTTGTGAATAAAAACCTATATTTTGGATTCCTTGCAGTACACTCCCGTTCAATAAAATTGAACCGACTTGAAGCGAATCAATCTCTCACAATTTTGATTATTCTTGTAGTAAATATTTTTGACAGATACAACATTTTATTTTATTTTTATACGTGAAACGGAGATGAAACATTTAACATGTATTTAAATTACATATTATTACTCTATCACTGACTTGTTTTCATAAATAAAAAATATAAAACTTCCATTTCTTTTTTCACATTTAAAAAATATACTACTTATCTTTGTTTATACATAAATAATATACAAAAATTTACAAAAGTGAGGAGTTTTATGAAATGTAAGAAAATTAACAATTTCAGGTTGGTTCAATTTTATTGAACGGGTGTGTACATACGATATTAATTAATCATTTTTTTAAATAAAATTTGCTAGGTATCAATCGGCCTATTAGTTTTCGGTAGGGAAGGTTACTTTATTCACTCGGTAAATTGAAAACGCAGATTTCATTGTAGTTTAACAATTGTTTTTATATTTACAATGTAGTTTTACAGGTTTGGAGAATCACGCCCAAAAACTATCATTTTTGATAGCTTTTAGAGTGACGTCTGTGTATGTGTGCTAATTTTTTCTGGATTTCTGGATGATTAGTGATGCTAGTACGACAGTTTTTGTATCAATTCATGCGTGTCTATGAGATCTCAAAAACTAATAATGGTATTAACATGAAATATGAACCATTTTGTTTCGGAGAGAATGTATATTATATATGAACATAGAAAATGATATTATATTTCAAATTTTGCCCCAATTCCTAGAACATTTGTTTGTATTTTATAAATAGCTATTGCGACTACAATGTAGTCATCGATTAGCTACGATTAGTTACGATTAGCTAATTCATACTGATGAAGACTACATTGTAGTCGAAATACGTATTTATAAAATACAAACAAATGTTCTAGGAATTGGGGCAAAATTTGAAATATAATTTCAAAAAACCAAGAATTCTTTTTGATTATTTTAATAATCTTTATAGAAAATGATGTCTAATCTATGATGATTAATCTATGATGCATTAATTGTTTTGTACCTAAGACAGCGCATATCGGACATACTACATGATTATAATAAATATGCTACTCTAACAGTCTAATGTAGCATACAATAGGGAAGATTATTCTATTTAGTTATGCATTTTATTTATATTATTTCGTAAATGTGTGGTCTTTTTACATTACTTAGTGGGGGTTCTTAGCTATACAAATATATAATTGGGAACACGTCGTCAAATAAATGTGTTGCGTGTCAAAATTGGCGAAACGAAACTAGTATGGAATCACATCTGTGTCCGTCCGTGTATCACATATGATTTTCCCTCAAACTTTTCGATATATAATTTGAAATTTACCACAAATATAGAGAGCGATCAAAGTTAAATTCTGGGAATTAATTCAAGGCGGTAAATTGGGATAAAAAGTTTTCAAGGGGTAGTGTGTTTAATGAAAGCTTATTGAAGCACGAATTTGTATCACCGAAAGGATCATTCAAAAAAGTCTGAAACAAATATGAAAAAAAAATTCAGTACGCAGGAGCTGCGTCAACTAAGCGAGTTTCCTTAGAATACATAAATCACTCTCTAGCGGTCATAATTTTAGTGTGATCAAAATGAAATATAATATCTGATATGATTTTAGTATTTGCAAAAATTAAATTTATTAATAGCCAAAATAGAACGATGTATAACGATTACAGTTTATAGTTACTATGGAAACGACAATCAAAATTTTTTACAATAAAATATATTTTATGTATTCGTGTCAAACAAACACAAAATATTAAATATCTCTCTTAATATTTGAATAATCGAAAAATGTATAAGGAGTAAAGTTGTAGAACATCAAGTCAGATACAATTCATTACCTAATCATTTTTCTCAAACTCTAATGTGAACAGAGATATTTAGAATTTTAACTTTCAATGTTTAATTGTAAATATTTCTGTAAATATTAGTGTAACAGAAAATTGATAAGAAACAAAATTACAGTAAAACTTAGTATCTACAACTTAACTCCTGATAAATTTTTCGATTTTTCAAATATTAATATATTAAAGGTATACTATTAATATATTAAAGGTATCTTCATGTTTATTTTATTACGTTATGGTATGGAAGGGGGGTTCCGAAATTTGTCATCTGGTATTACTTTAGGGGGAGGGGGGTGTTTAAAATGATAGAAAATAGTGTTACGTTATTTATGGATGGCCCCATATGAGAATTTGATGATGGTTCAATTTTAACACAAAGCGTTCTACTATTTTACAATATTTTTATTTTTGCATTTCATTGCGTGGCCTATTAATAAATGCGTATAATAAAGTTTGTTTGATAAATCCCCCAAATTCCTTCCCTCAAATTGTCATCTTGACCATAATAAAATGCAAATATCTATTTCGAGATTGACGTCTAGCCTCCGTACTGAAAACAAAGTTTACATATGAAAAACAGGAATGTATTTTTAATAACTAATACTTTTACTAATAACTTTTGCTTGAAACATTTATTTTTATTTTTTTTGAAACACAAAAATTAAGTGTGAAACTTTACAAATTGTTTAAGTCTGAAATAATTAATAAATGTTAAAATTTATGACTTTCAACTTGTTTTAATTATGAAATGGAGTGAGTTTAAATAATTTAGAATTCATAAAAGCGTAAATAACAATATTCACAAGTGTGATTTACAAAACATGTTATGGAAATAAATAAATATTTTATGTTTCACACTTCACAAAATTTTTGATGTTAGTATTAATGTTATTCCCAATACGCGAATTTGACCATTGCCTTTAATTTTTTACTCATAAGCGTGGTAATCAACAAGGCGATGAATCACTTCGTCAAAAGTAATGAAAATTCTTTGAAACCAGCGAAATATACATAAGTGATGTTATGGAGCATATTGTACAATTGGTTGCAAAAGTTGATGTTATTTTTTTAAATTTTATAGTTAATTTGGGTCTTACTCATTCAGTTTTTGAAAAAAAATTTCAAATAAAAGTTGTTACTTTATTTCTAATGAACAACTTTTAATCGAAGCATTTTTTCGAAAACCGATATAATAAGGCACAAATGAATTATAAAATTTTAAAAATTCACATCAACGTGTTATGGGTAAAAATGTTTACACAATAGCTTAATTCATGTTTCACCAATAATATTAATAGTGAAGTTTATTTATGATTTAATTATGTTCTTTCCATGCAAACAACAACAAATTGATTATAATTTTTATACTTTAAACATAATTAATCATAAATCAATCAATCTGACAATATTTTTATTATTTTGAAATGTACGTATTAAATATGAATATTTTTGAAATTGGAGATTTTGTGTTGTGTATATACAAATATTATAATAATTTATTATTGGCATTTTAATATTCCCGACAAACAACTTCTGCTGGTTGTAAATATTTATTAGACCGGGTAATAATGGCACAAACGATTCCAATTGAATCCATACTGTTATTTTTAAAATATAATTGTTACAACTATTTATCTGTTTTTGATAGTCGAAATTGAGAAAATAAATTGAGTATGCACTCAATTTTAAACATGCAAAGTTGCAAAAAAAAAATCAGGATAGACGTTTAACATCAACAGCAGTTTATAAATTTATTCAAAACCATTCAAAGTTATGAAAATGTTCCTCCGTATCAAATAATTTACCTTTCAGAAAAATTGGAGCATATTCTCTGACAGCATACAGAAAATTAAGGGTCAAAATTGTTCAAAAACTATACAGTACTTCAGGCTACTATACAGTATTAATATATTGATAGTATACTATATAGCAGTGATTCTCAACCTTTTTTTTTGTCGCGGCACACTTTTAACGATTTCAAAATTTGACGGCACACGAAGATAAAGATAAGTTTAAATGTTGTTTACTTACCTATAATACACTGTGTAAAATAGTTTATGATAATAATTTTGAATGTAAAATAAAATAATATGTACTACAAAAACAACAGTATGTTTATTAAGGGATTAATTACAAGTTAATAATAATAAGAATACTTTTAATGAGAAATTTGAGCTTGATGTTTTTTGATAATTTTATTTATATTTGGTCGTAAAAATGACAATGATACTCTCATATCTTCTTCTACATTTAACAGTATCGATCTTTTTTTCGTTTTTATGTTAGTTAATACTTTACTATATACATTTTTAAAATTTGGCGGCACACAAAAGTGCCGTGGGACAGTGGTTGAGAATCACTGTTATATAGGTATTGAAAAGGGAGCGCCAAGTCGGGAAGAGGTGATGAAACGCGAGGCTGGCCGAATTGCATGAGGCGTGCTATTCGATGATTCAAATAAAAAAATTGCTTGAATTATAAGCTAAAATTTGTGTGTTATTTTGAATATAATAATGTTTGTAAATATCCAAACTATTAAATTAAAAAGTATGAAATCAATTTTAAGAGTATTCGCTGTTTTTAGCCGGACTATATAGAAGTCACAAATACATTATCATTGTCATGTTTAATCACACGCTAGCAAGATAATAAATTAATATTTGCATCTTTTAGTGAATAATATCGATAATTGGCTTGTACCTTCACACATGTTATTATTGCTTCTGTATTAATACAAAATACATTTATTTATTGTTCAAATAGCGCGCCATGGTTGCATAATGATTTTGAAAATTGTCAGAAAAAAATTTATTCTAAATATGCGCTTACATTTTAATAAGTTAATTTTTATTGCGGACTTTCAATGGTATTTTATAAAAAATCCCTGAAGATGGAATATCAGACTCGAATTTTACAATGCTTAATGATTAAAAATTTATGAATAATAATGTCCGCTGTACGAGCAGATCACTCAAATTTTGTAACACCAGCCCCTTAGCTACATGGAAATCAAGAAATTTATAATGCTATTATGTGGGCAACCCCGTCATATTATATTCATGTTATTCAGAATTTTTGACCGTTTAGAACGCGAGATAATTAATAAGTTATCATTATCTCTCATTAGAAGCATGTAAAACTTCATGCCCACCCAACTATTATCTGTTGTATTTAAAAAATACTCGACAGAATTTAAAAAAAAAACTGGGATAGTAAAGATAAATATTTATTAAATAAATTTTCCCGTTTTGTTTTCGAAATATAATAGTTTAATATTTTCTTTCTTTCAAAATTACGTTAATTTGTATATAAATATTTGTATATGTATGTGAGTATATGTATTTGCTCTATAATAAAAGCAAACCGGTTTTTGGACAAGACAAAGCTGATACTACCTTAATAATTACTATATTACTATTAATATTACAAATGTTATAAAAATGTATTTATTTTTTAAATACATTAGTAAATTCCACAAATTCAATTCAATTTCACAGTATAATTTTACAAATGATTATTGCCAGTACTGCAAATTACCAATTTGACCAAACTTCCGTGCCAATCAATCATTTTTTGAATTTATAAAATCAAAATTAGTACGGAGGCTAAACGACAAATTGCAGTGCAATTTTGAAGTTTTAGTTAAAGCAATGCAAATTGGTACAAATGTTCATTGAATCCTACTCTTTAAATATCTTGTGAAAAATTGAGAAGTATAGAAAGGTAGATAAAGGTCTTGAAAGGGGAGATACGATTTGTTTTTCTAAATATCTAAACGATTTATCGCATACATTGTTATTCTCAATTTCAATTGGTACCAATTCCAGTCGGTTTTCGAAAATATGTTTCAAACAAAAATTGTCTGGTATTTTTATAAAAGAAACATTTCCAATTTAATGTTCTCCGCTATTCTTTTGCGAAAAAAAATTTAGGAGTGAGGGATGGAATTAGGTATTTAGGTTTATTAACAAATTTAAAGTTTTATCCAACCACAACAAAACATTTAAAAATTCGCCCATAAGGGCGAAGTAGGGTCTAACTATGAAATTTTAAATGGAACTTATTCTACGGAAAAAATACGTATCTATTGTTGGAAAACATTTTCTTAAAAGTGCTTTGTTTTCACAAATTCTAGAAGAGTAGTGTATACTTTGTAGACAAATGTCATTGAATTTTAATTAAAAACTGATATGAAAACATTAACTCGTCAACCAGGAACCGAACTTCGGGCCTCTGGATATCTAGTCCAGCGTGCTTACCGCTACACCAAAGACGACTCTAACCAAAGATACTCCTGTATTATCAATTGTTAAAGTGGTGTTCTTTTTAAAAAATTTTGCAGTCGATTTGTGCCATCTGGTGTTCCAAAAACTGTCTCGAATAAAAGTTGCTTGTCTTAAACATACTAACGAATATTGTTCGAAACATGTTTTCGAAAATACAATGGATTCAACACAAATTAAATAGGAACTTTGGAAAAAACAACGTCACTTTTTCTGTCGACTATACACTTAACATTTTTCACCGACAACATTCAGCTTCAGACACACGTAAATCGGTTTGGGGGCGCCATGGTGCCCGTGGGCATAGGGTTGGGGACCCCTGCCCTGATATTTCATAAAATTTAGCAACCAACTCAAGGATATTTTTAAACAAATAGGTAAGTCAATAATTTATATTTAGCGTTAATAATAGTGACATTATGAAATTTGACAAGGCTAAATGTTAGGACAAATTACTTAACAATAAAATATTAATTGAAGCCATGCAAAAAAAAGCTTTGCGGGTTTTACCATTATAATAACTAAGTAACAATAATTAAATTTATCTACACATGATTCGTAAACAATTCTTTCCATTTAGAGAGTCAGTCGTTTTGTTTTGGTTTTTGGGGTGTGGTATAAAGAGTTGTAAATAATTTTTTATGTTTGAGTTAATTATTATAATTTTTAATGGTTAATTTAATACGGCGTTAAAATATCAAGGCTTCCAATCAATTTGTTTACAAAGTGGTCTATAAAAACTATCACTTCATCTTATAATGCTATTTATTTATTTGACGTTATAGGTGGTATGAGACACTTTTGCATTCACACATAAAATGCTTTTTTAAGCGTAATTTATTGTACAAATCCTTTAGATTAATTCAAGTTTATAAAAAACCAAGTAATGTAACATCTGACTGAGTTAATTGTTTGAATACCCAGTATATACTCAGTTGTGTATAAGTGTTTGAATTGTTAACAAATTGTCCCACAATTTAAAAAAAACATCTTTTATGGTTTTAAAGATGGGTATATTTTTCGCTTTCCGAGGAACTTTTGAGCACAAATTGTGAGAAAAATATTGAGTTTATGGAAACATTTTTCAAACAAAAGTTGTTTGTTTTAAAGAGAAGAAGATTTTTTGTCATTATGTTTTTGTTATATCCCTTACGGTTACAAAGATAGAGAGTTTTGCCCATTTTGCCCCATTAACAAATTTGACCTTACTTTTTTGCTCTAGAACACACATACAAAATTTTAGATCGTTATCTCTTTTCGTTTGGAGTTATCGGGCTCACAGACAGACGGACAGACAGGCGGACATGCGAAAAAGGCTGAATTAGACCATTTTATGAAAATCTATGCCAAGCATTTATATCATGGATTAATATTTTCAAGCGTTACAAAGTCGGCAATAAACTTAATATACCTTGTATATTTACATATACTGGGTATAATAAATAAATTTAGTAAAATATGCGTAGGTACTGAACAAAATAGTAGAAAACCAATAATGTATTATTGTAATACGGGGATAAAATATTAATAAACAATGCCTGCAACCAACTACAGTTTTTGTAAAATCGATTTACTATAAAGTGTTTGTTGTACATATTTTGTTGGTTTTTGCATTCCCCCATTTTGCGGGAAACGTGAATTAACGGTTTTACATTTGAAAAAAGCAGTTTTTTGATGTGAAAACATCTACAGAGAAACTATACAAGTATGATTTTATATGAAGAGTGAAATGAAATTTCAGATTTGATCGTCATGTTTTTATGTTACGATCGGCTATGTAACAGTCGGCAATAATCGGCATTCGTGTTTTAAATGGGAATTCAATATTTTATATGAATATTCTTTGCTATAGTATATAGAATATGTTTTCACATCATGCCTGAGTCCCGGACTCAAAAGTTTTTTTTTTAACATAATAACCCATAGACGTTGTTAGCGTTAGTAAAAGAATTCACAAAAATTTCGTGAAATATCTATCGATCTCTATCTAATCTACGTAGTGATGTTGTAGAAAAGTAACCTTGTAGAAAATAGTAGATTTTACTATAATTTATGATTTGACCAAATTTTCTGAAATTCTAATTTTTACATAAATATAATTAATTTTCTTACTATGGTAGGTAACTGAATATTCATTATGATTCCTATTTTACCAGGATAATTCGCTTAGTCTACGTAGCTTCTATTTTGACATAAAAGTATATATCTTATTATTAAAGCCTTATACGAATTTTGCTAAATGAACAAGTTGATAATTGAAAAATAAGTTTCGGAATGCCAAGACTTATCTTGCATTTCGAAAATCAATTCAACTTGATTTTGTGCACATTCACAAAATCAATTCAACACAGAAAATTTCGTTTCTTTTAAAAATTACTATTTCCAGAATACAGTAACAAACGGACATATTTCCAGAGAGGCATTTGAGTTTATATTTTATGATGTGGGACATTCTGTAATCCAATAGTGTGCAAAAAAAATTGACTCCCAAACCAATTTAGTAAATTATATACATTATAATATTATTAAAACTGTATAATGTATTTATTACATAATATTTTCAAATTTAATATTCATATAATTTGTGTCTCTTTTTTTTTACAATAATAAATTAATAACAAATGGTAAATAAGTTCACAGCAGTAATTCTAATAATGCTCTAAAACACATACAAAGAAAAGCATACAATGTTGGTGTTAATGTAGACTCGTTCACTCATCTATGCGAATGCAAATATGACGGGTGTCCCAAAAAATAAATCTATACACGATCTATTTTCTGGACTCAAAGCTTTCTTTTTGTAAAGATTATAAATTTATATTGACAGCATGACTGAAACCATTTCTAGCGTTGAGCAGCGAACATTTATTCTGAGTGTTATAGGAAGACCGAAATCACACTAGACAATTTCTACGAAAATTTTCGTCTACCTTCAAGTTAATCAATTCAATAAACCACCACAATTAGATCTACTTGGCTACTTTCCCAAGAGTAATGTGGCACTGTGTGACTTAGTGTAAGAGATTAGTTTAATCATAATTTTTCTCGGCCGAGATTAGTTTAATCATAATTTGACTCGGCCGAGACAGCGCACTCGGCCAAGTAAGCCGCAATGTAATATAATGATTTTGGACGAGTGAGTTAATAGAACCATGTTCTATTTTCTCACCCGAGTGGGGACCCCGCACCACTCATCCACTCGGTCATTCGTTACTCGCCCTCCTTCTCGGCCAGTGTAATCACGTTTGCGGTTGCCGAGTGCCCGTGTTCTATTTCAACTTTCTTATCATTATCCATTATTGTCCCTCTTTCTTTCAATTTGTTTTGTTTTTGTTGACAACTCTCGCCCTGACCAGCTGGAATATAATCACCTACTCACCGCATCGAAGTAGCTCGGCCGAACTAATCGGTAGGTATAATTGGGCCTTTATGTCTGCTTAAGCGTTATGGAAATTGGTATAGTACTGTGGCGTTTTAAGCATACACAAACAATAATATGATTGTTGATTATACGTGTATATATTTTTGGGACATTCTGTATGTATATTTTATATTATGATAGTGTTTTATAAATAATGGCGCCATACAACTCATTTGCACATTCAACTAAGAAGAAAATATACTTAAAAAACATTGTATGTATGTTTACACACACAAAAAAAAATTATTTTATATAATAATAATTTATAAGAAATATTTTTTATTTACTGTATTTAAGATACAGCGTGGTATAATCTTGGTGAAATTGGTTATGTTAATCCAGTCTTATACAATACATTGAAAAATTATTGCAAATAAATTGAACAAGAGAGGCATGAAACATTGGGAAAGGATTCCAAAAATTTCTAACAAAAAGGCGTTCAAAAGAAATAAGTTCTGAATAGAAAATGGCACTCTGTAGAGTGTTTCATTTATCAACCCAAAATAAGTTAAGGATAGAAATTAGCACTCTGTGGAGTGTTTCATTTTAAACAAATCGCTAAAAATATGCAAAAATACCCCCAAAAGGTTACTCGAATATATAAAAATTTCGAAGAAAATTAATTAAATTTCTATTGTTTAAAAGTTATAAGGCATAATATTTCCTATAAAAATTCTAGGAATAGTTTTTGATTCGTCAATTCAATTGCTTAGCATAGCACATTAAACTTGTGTCCTACAAGGTGATTTTTGAAGTAACCATGGAATTTGTAAAAATCCTTGTAAAAATGCATGTTCAAAACTCATGATGGTGCATTGAACTTTGGTCTTGGTATCTTATGGTTGTTCAAGAAATGATGTGTATACCAGAGGTCTGATCAAGACTTAGATAGACAGATAGATGTCTTGGAGTATGCAAAGGATTGCACTTCGACTATATGGCCCATTATGCTTCTCCTTCTCTTCAGTCTGATGAGGTTCTTCCATATTTTGGCAATACCCAGGTGCTTCCTACAGGATTTCCTGAAGGTTCATACATTCGGGGTAAGATGCATCGAATATATTGCATTTGCTGTAATCGAGAGATTCTCAGTTAACGATGATGTGGGTGGATATTTCTTCCTCCTTGCCGCACAGTCTGCACATAGTTGATCCATTGTGGTGTCCTATTATTTGTAGGTGCTCTTGTGGGTGATAATGTCCGGTGATGAATCTGGTAACCTTTCGAAGTTGTATCCTGTTGAGGTTGAGTGTATCGATGGACAGCCGAGTTTTTTTGTTCAATACTTTATGTTAGACCTAATTGTAATACTTTATAGACCTGATTATGAAAATATATTAAATACAAGAAGAGGAAAATAAAATTGATGCCCCTTCACCCCTCGTTACAAATTTTTCTCTTTCAACGTCATTAATCGTACATCTAAAGTTACATTTTATGAAGGATCTTTTTCCCAAAATTATTGAACCTTATAAATAAAATATTTATAAGTAAAATATTTATTACTACATTATTTTATTTCGTGTTACTTAATAAAAAGTTACGCAGGGTATTTTATTGATAGGAAAATATATTTTAAATAGCACACTCATTTATTCTTTATGTAGACTTTTCGTGACTTGAACAAACAGCAAATCACCATTCCTTGTACTTAAATAAAATTCCTTTTCATACATTAAAATGGTGTAAACAGCCATTTAACCTCTATATGCAGACTTCCGTCTGTATACACGGCAAGTTTGAAGATTGTATACCACGTTCACACGGGATTCGAATCCATAAATTCCCAGATTCCAAGAAAGAGTATCGCGCAGACATAATGCCTTAGACCGCTCGGCCACTTGGACTGATAGGTCAATTAATTCATATTAATTACTCTTTCTTGGAATCTGGGAATTTATGGATTCGAATCCCGACATCGGTAGTTTGTAAAAAAAAGGACGGTTAATTAACTAAACTGTCGGCGTATCAAGAACGAGTAACCGGATATGTTTGAGAAGGTTTTCTGCAGTTTCCTTCACAAACTCCAGATGAATATCGGCATAGTTCCTATCATAGTCGGCTGCAGCCGCATATCCTACCAATTCCTAGTCTATACAAATTCCTTCCACTCCACTCATATCCTCACATCCTTAGGCATCACAATGGACCTTATGGTCGAAGTGAAACCCGTCCAAGGCAGCCTCTACAATCTATCTATCTATCTACCATAGCATATATTTATGGCTCCGAAATTCTGACGTTGTAGGTTTGATTCCCATCTAAGATGTATTTAATTTGGCATATCAAACATTTTAGTGTGTTGCGCTCTCCCATTACGTGAAAATTCACTGCTAACCCAATATTAATTTTGAACATTGAAACCCAATATTGGTTTACATACCGGTTTATAGTGTACCGATAGAGGTAATAAAATGAAAATTACTTCAATTGCATATGTAGGTATTTATTATATAACCGAAGTATATATAATCAAATACCAACATATACATTATATAATTTGTATATATCCTGAGGAACGTATTTGACGATAATCGTGATGTTGTAACGTAAATCTTGTTACAATGCACAAAATGGTATCTTATTTTACAACAAAGGCCTGAATCTGCTATTACACTAGTTAAGTAATGAATGGCTGTTAGATACATTTTCTCTCATACTTTCGTTCCCCCTGTCATGTCAATGTGGTATTTCAAAAAACTTGGAGTCCTTCCCAAATTTTAGTAAATTCAATCCCATCTCTATTACAGAAGTATTTCATCCATTTTTCATATAACAAACAAAATCATCGGTTTGATTGATTCACCAAATAGATCAACAAATAAAGAAATGCGTCACGTAGAAGCTACGTAGGCTAAGAGACTTTTTCCTAGGCAAGCCTCTCTCTGTGCCCCTTTTCCTTTGACAGATTTTGTCATTTAAAGAATTTGGCCTTTCAATACTAATACCAAAAGCATTTCACATGGTAAATTTCATTACGATTGGCCTAAAATGTGGCCTGTAGAGCGTGTATAGACACATCATTTTCGACATCAACAAGATAAAATCGATAGACATTTGAAGTAGTTTTTGTGAAATCGTTTTAACGGTACAACCATAATAGCTAAATTCTAATATTCTCCAGGAACAAATTTCGCTAAATCGTAAATTTTTCCGAGTTTTTCATAAAACGTATTAAAGTTTTGAAAAGATTTGTAGAACATAAAATACGAAAAACTCGTGTAACTCGTGTAACACTATTCGACTCGTCAATAAGCTTGCTTACACATCAAAATTGTGTCCAACATATCCAAGTTCGTTTAAAGAATGGTGGTTTTTGAAAATATTTTAAAAAAAACTTGAAAAAGAAAATGGTTTTCCTGGATTAAATGCATTCAGGATTCCTTTCCATTGCTTTGAGAGTTACTTTTCTGTTACTATAATCAAGAAAAAATATTTAATATCATAGATGTATAAAATCTGTCCGAAGAATTCAAAACTATTTTCATATCAGACGTTGGTTTCTTAATGCTTCCCGTAAAAAAGGGAAGAATATAAAGCCTGTGTTACATGCAAACATGTGTTAACAACGAATACTATAGTAAACGGATTTTCAGGATGGCTATCTAATAAACATAAGATTACAATTGAAACTGAATCGTTTATGTGCAAATCTCTTTAGACGTTTTAGAGTTTATAATTTGACCATTTGTTGGTAATATCGAAGAAACATGCTCTGTAGTTTGATACATATCACTAACTTTCTAGTATAAAACAAGCTTTAGTTTATTTTTGTAGCGAGAAGATTTTATCAATAAAAAATATTTAATACAATTTATAACAAAACGAATTACAGGTATTTTTTTCAAGTAAAATCGTTTTAAGTTATTATTTCTTTTTTTTTACAATATAAATCTGATAGTTATCAGTTAAATATCACCCAATTGAAAGGTACCATATATATATTATTAAATCGATACAATAAAATCAATAAATTATTTTTAACAAAAGTTTCCAAAAAAAAAAAACAACAAAATATAGAGTTAATCTGCCACACAACCTCTATGCACAGAGTTACAGGCTTAGTTTGTATATAGAGCTTGATTTGTTGAGTGGCTATTTAACGAAAATTCGCTAGTCTGAGTCGAATCAATAACTTTCTTTCTGGATGGCATCTCTGATTTCTTATGTAATACTGAAAGAGCTATCCCATAGAAATATGTAACTTTTGTAGACAGAAACCTTTGATTTTTATTATTTTTAAAAGCGCTGAACTGTTTTTTAAGTTTTTTTTTTAAATTCACACCTCATTCTTGCAAAGAATACTATAAGATTCTCAAAAAAATAACTCGAAGAAGGACATTTTCGAGAAAATTTGAAAGAAACGAAAAATCATTTGATAAGCCCCAATTTCCTTAGAACGATTTCAGCCGTAAAGTTATTTTTGCAAACTATAGAGTTATATGTACAATATTTGATTTTAAAATTTTAATGACGTTTTTTGTAGCATGGCATTTCACTTAATGTTAATATAAATTGCAAGATCTTTTGGACAAAATCGTTGAATCGAAATAGACTTTTCTAGTTGCTTTTAAATTTCTACATTATCTTCCACCAAAAAAAGTATGCTCAAAAATTTTGACCGAATAAGTCAAGTATGAATAACTGTAACAAAACACGACTTTCGAATCAAGTCCAAAGCATAGTTTTGCAAGATAAAGTGATACATAGCCTAATAGTGAAACTTGAATATATTATCGCTTTTCGTTCTCGAAATATCGTGTAGTCACACATACAGTTTAATGGCTGAAAAATGATATATTTATGCATAAAGAGACCTTTAAACGTAAGGATTAACAGTCAGCATTCATTTTGGGCATCAAAAACATATAACACGATTTTTCCAGCGACTTCGTCCGAAATTGGAAATAAATTTGAACACTCTGTTGTAATCGTTGTTTGAAACATTCTAAAATGCTTCTATCATTATTTATTTTGAAGGTTATTTATGCCAAGTTTTCAAGTAAATTAAATCGAAGAATCAGATTTTTCCATATAAACTTCAATACCCTACGGCTGCTCCGAATAGGGGTTGTTTCAAAAAGTATTAAAATAGGTGTTTTATTATTTATTTTGAGGAATATTTACAGGAACAGGAAATAAATATATAGAAAAGAGGTAAGACCATTGGAAACAGGGATTCCTAACTTTATGTTTCGATTTTCAACGGTTTAGGCTGTGCGTTGATGCGGTTTAGGCTGTGCGTCATTGATCTGTCAGACAGTCACGGCATTGTTTTATTTATCTTTGGATAGTATATATTATTCACATTTGGATACTATGGGTCACAAAAGGAGTGCTCTTTTTAAAAATTTTAGAGTTTTGCCCTATTCATTCTGTTTTTCTAGACAATGTTTCGAATTAAAGTTGTCAGTATAATTTGTATTGGAAAATTTTTATTCGAAGCATTTTTTCCAAAATCGGATGAATGAGGCACAAATTCAACAATAAAATTTTGAAAAAAAGAACGCTACTTTTGTGACCAAGTGTACGTTTATAGTCTGTATATAGGAGTTAAAAAAAACACCATCCAGTTCAGAACACTTACTGTGTATTAGACTTTAGAGTAATTTAAAAATGAAACTTGATTATTTAACGCCATACAATCACTAACGACAAGTTCACTAAGTAATTAAGTGAATATATGTAACTTAAGTAAATTAAATGTGAACTAATCCTAAATAAAATTGATAATTATTTTATATTTTATTTAAAGTGG
The DNA here is from genome assembly GCA_963920215.1 of Nineta flava. Taxonomy (NCBI): domain Eukaryota; kingdom Metazoa; phylum Arthropoda; class Insecta; order Neuroptera; family Chrysopidae; genus Nineta; species Nineta flava. The sequence continues at coordinate 95,095,595 of OY986042.1, forward strand.
AATAATCATAATTTTAAAACATGTATAACAATCTCTTGCTTGCCAGTGCTTGTCAACTCTATTACATTTTCTATACTTTAATTGTAACGAGATAATTATACACTTGTTGTATATAGCAGCCAATCATTAGTATTATTATATATGTATGTTTTTCTGGAAAAAAATTTTCTAATATTATCTATGTGAACAAAATATTTTCATAAAACTACTTATATATGTATAATATATATATATATATATATATATATATATATATATATATATATATATATATATATATATATATATATATATATATATATATATATATCAACCAATCAGAAAAAGAATAAAATCTACGCAACCAACAAGGCGATTTTCACCAACTTTGTGCATATAATATTTTCTTAACCAATCAAACGCGGAATAAAATTATTTCTAACCAATTAGGATCAGAATAAAAATACCTCAAATGTGAACGTCAAATTCAATACAATCTCATCGACTTCAATTAAGGTGTAAATTCAATTAAGGTGTGTGCATTATTTTAGGTTTCCCTATATTCTATCTGTATTGTATACATGTATTGTACCTGTACATATTTTTTTGCATTGTATAAATATGATAATAACCAGTCCGAGTGGTCGAGCTCTTAAAAGCGCTCTGCTCGGAACTGGGGTATTGCTGGTTCGATTCCCAATGGCAACAGTAGGTTTACTAAATTAATTTAAAAAAAAATTAATGTGGCGATTAATTGACTCTAATGTCTAATCTCCGATTCGACCAATTCCTAGTCTACAAACAAATTCTTTGTCCTTTATGAGTAGGTAAAAAAGGCCTAGAAAGGCCTACTTTCCAGGATTCGACCTTCTCTCCGCTAATATTAGCTTTAATTAAATGCATAAGGTCACCATGAAATTCCGTTAGGACATATCGCAGTAATTAAAGCTACTCAAAAATTTCATCTTATCTGATTCATTTCTTTTGGGGCACGATCATTTTCAAACAAAATGATTCAGAAATAAAGATCCATAATATACCCATTAATCGTTTTTCGGATATATTCAACGTTTTTTATAATGCTTAACTTTGGATTGAATTTGTTAGAGTAATTTTTTTGGTCGTGGTCGGTACTATTGTTTTTAGAGAAGTCTAAATAACTTTCTACTTCGCTTCGCTTGAAATTTTCTGTGCATAATGTTTGATAATCCAGTAATTCTCAACAGTTGAAAGCTCTGACTGTCATGAAATCCTTGGAAACTTATAACAAATAATTTTCAAAAAACTTTCTGATACGTGGTTTCGATTATTCAACAAACTTAATCCGTGAAAACTATAATTTCTTGTCGAGTTGATTCATTCATTTTAATGGGGCATAGATGGAGCACACATAATCAAATAAATATTTCTTAATTAGGTGATTGGGTATAATGATAAAACCTTGTGTAAGTTATTTACAGCCATTTTTCTCAGTCGTTTTTGTTTTTTTAGTAGATATTTATTTACCATATTTAAAAAACTATTATTAAATAATTTCATAATAAAATAAGCAAAGTAACTTGTCTTGTCTTGTTTAGTAAATAGACGTATTAGAACAGGTAAAAATGACGTCGACGCTTGCAGTTGAATTCAATATTTTGAAGTTATACTTCATTAGGACAGATGATCCTATGTCACGCGATTAGCCTCAATTGAAGTGCTCCTCAACTAGCCAAGAAAATAGGTTTGGTTTAGCACGCCTGCGCGGCCTGTATGTGTGATAAGAATGTGTGTTAGTGTTTGTGTGGTTGTCACATGCATCCCACTACACACATAAAGTTTTAGTACCTTGGGTAGTTGAGGCGGTGCCGACTATTATTAGTTAGAGTTAGTTAGAGCCGTTATTTCACGTTTAAGCATACTCTATAAAGGGTATGTTCCAAAATTTGCTGCGAGCGCTGGCAGTGCTTCACCGCGCGTTCCCTAATTCATGACAGCACGCTGCAGCAGTACTGTGAAAAAAAATGACGTCATGAATTTTGTGCTGTAACTGCTGCCGCTGAAAAGGTGAAGCAGTGAAAGCAATGAACATGGTGGCGTGCTGTAAGTGCTGTGAACTGCGTTCCAATTTTCACGGCTGTAGTAGCAGTAGCAGTGCGTTTGCAATTTTGGAACGCTGTTCGCAGCGTGATTCATGGCGTTAACACTCACAGCGCTGGCAGCAAATTTTGGAACATACCAACAGTTATATAGAGTACAGTGAATATCGTTAAGAGTGTAATTTTAATATGTGCGCGCAACATGTTACACCATGAAGTTGATTGTAAAACAGAAGTAACCTATACTTGACTCCAGAGCTACAGAGTCCATCACTTCAATTGTCGATCCATCGTTTTGTTTTTATGTTTTTTAATATTTTTTGTTAAACGATACGATCCAGAAACGATAAAACAAAACTGATCTGTTTTAACATAAGATTCACTCATTCATGGCATAGATTTGTGTTTAAATGTTGAACTCTGTACTTGATTCTGTAGTTGACTATAGCATATTTTATATACAAGCTAAATATACTATATACAGTTTGACAGCGAAAATCGTCAAACTTCATTCCACCCCGTTGTATCCCGTTGTGCTCCGGGTTTTTTTAACTCAAAAACTATCCAATATACCAGAATGTTCCCAAGAATTTTTTAAATATTTAATAATCATTGAGTATGAATTCAATTGTAATAGTTTGCGCCAGTTTGAGCCGTTCTATATGCATCTATCTATCTATTTAAACAACTTTTCATACATATGTAAATATATAAATATTCTTATTAATTTCATATGAATATGATTATAATTATTATCTATCTTATTTCACATTATAATAAATATGAATACACACACATCAAATTTAATTTAATATTCATTCAATTTTATTTTTACCTCTATGCATACAATAATATCATTGATTATAGGAAGTGTATAAATTAGTGTCGCTGCGAATGAAATTTGTCCTTTCTCGTTTCCTTTCGTATGTCCAGAAAAATTAATGCTCTTGTTCAGAAACAGACAAAAGACTTCTTGACTTTGGAAACATGAAAAAATCATTTACATTACCAACTCTAGTGAATATGGTCAAAATAAGCATAGTGCAAATATGTTCCATTTGAAAAACTCGACTCTCGATAATCATGTCTTGTCTCATCATTTTCGCTTCTCGCGAAAACGCAACACTAAAATGGTTATAAAAATGTTGACGCTCCATTGGATTTTGTAAACGGTTTTTTCCCCATATATTTAATATTTCGTATATTTATTTGTTTGCAATATTCTTTGCAGCGGCTTAAAGTTCTTTAAAATTTTTTCTTTACTTAATTTTATTCAAATACTCCGATATCAAATTCATTCAGGAGTAGTCAGTATTGTTATAACTGCTTTCTTCAAAATGCTCCTTTAAGTAAGTAAGTTAATTAAGGATCCCTTGTGAATACATCCGTTACGAACCTATATGATCCATTTTACGCGCAGACTATTAGTTTGGCAAGTTAAATACATTTATAATGCCTATGAAATAAAGTTATCGAATAATCGGTGAACAGGCCTTTCAAAAGTATTAAGCGACATTTTTTTATTCTAGGTAATTCTCCAACATTTCCACATTCTATAGTCTGGGTTGAAATTCATATATATATATATATATATATATATATATATATTTAAATATATATATATATATATATATATATAAATATATATATATATATATATATATATATATATATTTAAATATATATATATATATATATATATATATATATATATATATATATTTATATATATATATATATATATTTAATTGAATTTCAACCCAGACTATAGAATGTGGAAATGTTGGAGAATTACCTAGAATAAAAAAATGTCGCTTAATACTTTTGAAAGGCCTGTTCACCGATTATTCGATAACTTTATTTCATAGGCATTATAAATGTATTTAACTTGCCAAACTAATAGTCTGCGCGTAAAATGGATCATATAGGTTCGTAACGGATAATATAATATATAGGTGCTATGGACCACAAAAGTTGATTGTTTTTTGTTTTTAAATTTTATAATTTTTGTACCTTAATTGATTCGCTTTTCGAAAAAATACTTCTTTTCGAAAACCAAATCAAAAAGGCACAAATCAAGTATAAAATCATAAAATTTGACATCAACTTTTGTGGCAAAGTGTACACTCTCGCTTATAAAAATTGAACTACCAGTAAGTCACATTCTAAGCGTATAAATTACTAAATATATGTATATTACATACAATAACGCTTAGAATGTTTAAGCTGGTTCAATTTTTATGAACGGTAATGTACATACGGCGTCAATAGTCACGCCATCATTTTTATTCGAATTTTGGAAAAATGTTTCAAATCAAAGCTGTTGGTATATTTATACGGAGCAACTTTTCTTCGAAGCATTTTTTCGATAACTGAATAAATAAGGCACAAATCAATTATAAAATTTTGAAGTGACTTGATGTTTGACGCAGAATGTTACTACATATGAAACGTATATTTGCCTGTAGACAACGGAATCCTATTTGGAACGTGATTCGACACGCACTCTGCCGGTGTTTAAAACTAAAAATGTTAAATATGTCAAATACTCTATTTAAATTTCTTTAAAATTATACATGGATATGGGAGTCATTTGAGTATTTCACTCCAGATATTTCTTACTAGATTTTGAAAATAAAATTAAAAAAGTTAACCTTTTATTTAAATAATAAGACAATAAGGGTAACTTTGTCATTGAACATGAAATAAATATTTATTAAAACGCAGTGGGTACAGAAATTTTTACATTAAACATTAAAAAGGCATTAACTATTTTCAAAACATTAAAAATGCACAATGGCGATTAGACAACACCATTGATATTATAATGCTTAAACATACTCATATGTAAACTTAATCCACTGATATTGTTGAGAAATACATCGAAATCGGTCCAATTTATTTTAAAGCAAAACGATAGTCGACATATAAACTTAAGTTTCTTTAGAGTAAATGGAGTATTTTATTCAGGGTAGAGAGCACCCTGCAAAACTTCGAAATACTGAAAATGAATTTTGAGATTCTGAGAATGTCAGAGGTGTGAGACACGCACCAAATTTGCAACAAGCAACATATCTCTGAATCCATATCCCAAAGATAGTTACGATTAGCTAATTCATACTGATTATGACTACATTGTAGTCGAAATACGTATTTATAAAATACAAACAAATGTTCTAGGAATTGGGGAAAATAATTAAAGAGTTCTCTTTGATTAAATGAATAATCTTTATAATTGAATTGATTTGACCATATTTTTTATACGTGACAATATTTTGTCACATATTTTATATATTACATCACCAAATCGTCCAATAAACACGATAATAAACTTCACAAAATCTGAAAAAAATTCAACGATTTGAATTGTAAATTAATTTATAAGGTAAATTTTACACAATAAACACAAAAATTCGGGTTGGTTTTACGATTTGACGGTTAGTTTCAGAGACATGCTCTATTCGATTATCTATCCAAATAAAAAGTTTTTGTTGTAATTAAAACGTGTGGACTTTTTCTCTGGAGGCGTTCAAGTATTACGTAAGGAAACTTTCTATGATTTAAGACCCCCCCCCCTATATATGCAAAAATGAGAAAATTGCAAACTCCTCCAAATGATAAGACGTAAGAATTTTTTCAAAACTTTTATTAAATATTAAAATTAAAATTTAAAAGACTCAAGACTCAAAACAAAAATATATTTAACACTACACGTTACTTTTCACTACATACCTATTCACAGTTTACAAATTTATTATATTTAATTAATTAGTACTTTTAAAATTTCATAATAAAATTTTTATTTCAACTAAAAAAAATAAAACAGTCGATAGGCAGTATGTCATAGAGGACAATGAACGTTATATTTATTTGTTTCAAGCATGGAGAATAGAAATGCAAATTCTCCATGGTTTCAAGCCATTCTAGTACGCCGGGAATTTCCCGAATCGGACATCGGTATATTTAAAAAAACTCTATACTAGTAGTGTAGAGTAAAGTAAAAAATAAATAAATTCAACTCTTAATTTATTAATTTAACTTAATTTATTTTAGGCAAAAAATATGAAAAGAAATTCGGTATACCATAATAAAATAATAAAAATAGTATTATTAATTTAGATGTTGTTTGAAAAACATTTTCATTATTTTTTAATTTAAATATCTTACGTAAGATTTATGATATCCCCCCACTCGCTTTGTCAGCAAAAGTAAGAAAAAATTGCACCTCCATCCGCCCCCTAAACCTGCTTAAGTAATACTTGAATGCTTCCAGACTTGCCTTTATACTTATAGTGACCATTCATCCCATTTCGATTGAGTGGCTTAAAAATCGATTAATTCAAAATAATTCTTGCAAATATTTATATAAAAAACTATTTAACACACCCTAATTTCTGAGTAAAAAATAAATAAACACCAGATGAATTTTAATCGTCGTGAATATTAACAAAACAGCAACAACAACAACAAAAATCAAAATCATACTTTTTTTAAAAACTGTTTTCATCTGTTGAGTGCGCTAAACTAACAATTTACTGATTTTGTTCCAAATATGGGCAAATGATTTGCAACAGACACTCCTATTTTTTTCAGTATGTTTTATTTTTATTTATCTCTGCAAAAAAAAAACAACCAACAACATGGTGTTATGACCCAGTTGACGCGTATATTTGCTATACATTATACTTATAATAATTGTATTTTGGAAATAAAAAATAATATTAAAAAAAATTTGCTACAAAAATCTTTTTTTTAATCTCAAGATATTATGACTCAGCTTTTGTATTTTATATAGATTGTGAACAAATATTCGTTGTTTTTCTAAAGAGAAATAGTTTGGAAAATTATGTGAATGTTTTGTATATACTAATGTATTGTTCGCAAAGTATACGTATATAAGAAGACGTTGTAGTAGGATCGATGTGAGTTATAGAACATTGAATCAATTTAACTAAACTAGCACTTTATTTGCTTTGGCGATCTAGCCCTTAGCTTCTATGAATGTTTCGTGAATACAAATGCTGACATGTTTAATTTAGACCAATTTTAGTAAAACGTTAATGTTAGTACGTAAGCTCGACGCATTCAAGCCCCAGTTCCGTTTTCTAATTGGAATACATCTAATGCTATAATTGATTTAAAATTTATAAATGTGCGCCCGCGCAACTGGGAGTATTACAAATACATTATAGTATTAGTCCTTTTTTTATACTTATTATTAAACCCCCTCCCAAGAAACTTGTACCCGCTACTACCAGCGGGAATACGCATAGGTGGTAAGGAAATGGGTTTCAGAGGCAGCTTAAGTAGCGGGGAGACCGTAGAAATTTATTTAATTTAAAAATTAATTTAAAAAATCTCCAACGCAATGAATATGAAACTTCCGCAATGAATAATAAGAACTTCCCGCTAGGCGCTACCTCCACCCGATTTATATGTGAAATGATAATGTTAATAATATACATCATCTTGGAAAAGAGCTTATAATTTTTAAACGACTGAACCGATTTTTATCAAACATAGAACTACTGAAAAGAAACACGCTATCTAATAAAGAATTGCATTCAAATCGGCCCACGCGTTTAAGACCTACAATGCCACAAACAGACACACATAGACCTCAAACACTCCTCTTGTTACGTCGGACGTTAATAAAATAAAGGTTACAGCTTTTCTGAAATCAATTGTTAAATATTAAAAATAAACGTTTGTCAAAACTCGTCCAATTGGTTTTAAGTTAAATCCGTTCATACGTTTAATACGAAACATTTAAAAAAGTTAGTTGACTGGATACGTTGAGAAAATAGTATTTTATTTTCGCAGACTATCATTGAAATCTGATTTTTTTTGCATATTCATCAAAGAGTAATAAGTATATGACGAAGAATTTTTATTTATTATCATATAATCAATTTAATACACATATCGTTAAAAATACTGACTGAACTCATACTACTCAACTGACGTGACACTCTATACAATTTGTATAATAGTGAGAAAGTTAACGCTTTAATACCTATTGTAGTACCTACTAAATTATTATGATGCCTATCTATAACATTTACGATTATTTTTACCTCTATATATATATAGACTATAACCACATATATCTTAAGTCGTGTATCTGATCACCTCAGAAAGAAGTCCGACAAATTTAAAAATCATTGGAAATTTGTTTACCTTGTCATACATACCTTGGCGTATTTACCTTGGTGATTTGAACCATTTACCTTGGCGTACCTTAAGATACGCGCCACATCCCTTGTTTGAGTTACTGGGTTAATTTTTTTAAAACCCTACATATACTGAATTCATTATCAAAGCATCATCTTATTCAGATATTACGTTAAACACCGCTCTGGAAAAATACACCGCAACAAATAATACTGTTTCGATATGTATCCAAAAGGCAATGTCTCGATGCGCTCAATCTGAACAGGATACAAACACAACTTCGGAAGGCTACCGGATTCTTCACCGGACAATATCATCTACGAAAGGATCTGCATACGATAGGACAGCACAATGGATCCGTTTGGTGGAGACAGTGCGGCGAAGAGGAAGAAACATCCAGCCACATCATCTGTAACTGCGAATCTCTCGGTTACAGCAAATACAATATATTCGGTGCAGCTCACTCTGATTACTAATATAATTAGGAAAACATTTGCATATCATTTGGCATTTGATATGCAAATGCCAAGATATAGGAGAAGCGAAACTTTGTATACCAAAAGATATGTCTATGTATCTATCTAAGATATTTTAGATGATATTGTGGCAAAACTATTTAGTTTATGAAAAAAAGTGTCAAACAAAAGTTGTTTTTTTCGCCTAGGGTTTCCAAAAAGTAATTTATATATATATATATATATATATATATATATATATATATATATATATATATATATATATATATATACTTAAGAAGACAACAATGAATATATTTAACCCATTCTCATTACATATTTCTGCAGTACTGACTTTACACAGCTGCCAGCATGTACACAACACACACACTACTGACTACAGAGTACCCCCACTATTTTAATTTCTTTATGAAGCATTGTGTAGTTATTATAGTAAATAATATTTAACATTGATTCTCTATTAGCAATGATATATATATATATATATATATATATATATACATATATATATATATATATATATGTATATATACCGTCTGCTTTGGAAATCATTGCTAATAGAGAATCAATGTTAAATATTATTTACTATAATAACTACACAATGCTTCATAAAGAAATTAAAATAGTGGGGGTACTCTGTAGTCAGTAGTGTGTGTGTTGTGTACATGCTGGCAGCTGTGTAAAGTCAGTACTGCAGAAATATGTAATGAGAATGGGTTAAATATATTCATTGTTGTCTTCTTAAGTTTAGCCAAATATCTCAGATAGATACATAGACATATCTTGGGGTATAATATAAAAGTATTGCACTTCAACCTTATGTCCTATTGTACATAAGGTCGTAGGTCGAAGTACGGAATTTTCGATTCTGGCCATACGAAAAAATAACACAAGATATTGTTGAAGGAAAATAACATTACCCACAACTTTTATTTTGCTTTCGATTCTAATATAGCTGAAAAAGCATATTCCTTAATATAGTTATGTTTCATAACATATTGTTTTCTCTTTTCAATATGTTTATTTTTGTATATCTCTATCTTTTTTTTTCAAAATTTCGTAGTTTTAGCAATACGATTAAAAAGTCAGTCCTAAAAATTTCCTGAACAAATGCATTCATATATGCAACACCTAATATAAATAATTGAAATTAAAAAGAAAATGGAAAGAAAATTTGAAAACATCTGTCACACATTTATTTATCCACAGATTTAGTACATAGAGGTTATGTGGCTGTTCACACCTTTTTTTTTTGTACAGCTTACATATAAGGTGTATAGAAATATGTGCAAATTATTAACAGACATCAATCAGTGTTTACAGCGATAAAAATAATTAATTCAAATATTTTATGATAGTTATTATCCGAAAAAACAGATATAAATGTGAAAGGGACCAAGTTTTTGCATACAAAAAGTATTGATATTCCAGCAAAACCTAAAATGTTCGCCTTCAAAAGCTTTTTTTAACAAAAGTGATTGGTTTATAATTATTGGGTAATTTCCTCAGGTGCAGAGTTTTCATATTTTCCTTTATATTTTTCAGTGGATAGAAGCAGTACAGTTTGAAAACTACTCCTTTTTTACTTGAAAAATGAATTTACTGCTTTTATATTTAGGAAATGTAATCAAATGTTGTTGAAATAACATTCTTAATGATTCAATTTATAATAATTGGTATGTAGAAAGACAATCATCGGAAAAATCAATTAGGATCAAATTTAGTAACACGCAATAAATGAAGTATACTGCCTTTTAAGGATGTACGAGCACTGGAGCTTTAAAAAGATTATGGCTTGATTTTTATTACATGTAATTGAAATGCATATAGATCAATTATAAAAGTTTCAGGGGCGGTTACGGGCGGTTATTTCTTAATTAATTATTTAATGTTAAAGTTCGAGTTTTAATGCATTGCTCTTATGGAGAAACCCATATTTTCACACATATGTTGACATATTATGATAATTTTTGCTTGGAATAAAATAAGCCAAACTACGCAATAGAAAATAGAAATAATAATAAAGTGATTGGTCCAATAAAATTCCGGTATAACGGGTCTAAAAAAAAAGATATTTTAGAAAACAACTGAGATTTCGAAATCTGAGGTATTTTTCTTAAATATCTTTTTTTAGGCCCGGTATAACGGCCCTAAATTGAATTTTCGTTTTTTTTTCACTTAGAACAAAAAATAATAAACATTATTGTGGACTTTTATGAATGTACTATAGAAGATTTTGAAGAATTTTATAAATGGCCAAACATGAGTGCTCCTTAAACAATCACTATATAATGTTGCTACAACCAATCCCATTCAGGTTAATTATTTGTTTAAATTCAATGGGTAACTTATCATTTATATTTGTGATATTTAATGACAAATTTATGATATCTAAACAAATCAATTGTATAATTTAAATTAAGTTGTAAGTACAAATTTTATATATATATATTATACGTATAACAATCTATTGCAAATCTTCTTATCATCATAAAATATGACTGATAATAATATTAAATGTGATTAAAGTTTTAATTTATAATAATTTATCATCTAGTGTGCGCTCGCTGCTGCTGTATGTAATGTAATAGATTCTGATGATAATTAAAATAAGCTGAAAAACCAGTCACTATAAACGATTATTACTTACCTATTCGAAATCAAAAACAATTTTATATATTATTTATCAAATCATATTTTATATTGTACACTTGAATTAAAAACAATTGAAGCAATCTAAATAAAATGTTATGCTTACTACCCTGTTATTAGTAGGAAATCCCCTTTGTTTTATTATAAAACGTTTAGAGATAGAATAAAACTTAAGCTAATAAAGTTGTGCTTTATAAACATACTAACAAATTTCTTATATTAATTTAAAGACTAGATTCGTCCTTCGGAAGTATGAAAAGAAAAGAACTAATATATGAATGGCTGCCTCACAATAGCAATTTAGTTGCAGTCTCCAATTGTGATTTTAGTACTTCTAAAGCGTTCAAAAAGTCGAGCTGTTAAAGGCCATCCGCTTGGCACTGGGAAGTTGTTGGCTCGATTCCCAACGGTGGCAGTTTGTTAATTAAATTAATTAAACAAAATTAATTACCAGCTATTCTTGTGAATGTTTTCTGCAGTTTCCTTTCACATACTCCAGATCAATATCGGCATATTTTCTATTAAAAAATCAGGTGCTGACCGTAGCTGACCAATTGCTAGTCTAACATTTCTTGTCCTTTAGGGGTCGGTCAAAAGGACCTAGAAAAATTTTTAAAAATGGATATAAGGCCGTAAAAAAGACCTAAAAAGGCCTACTTGCAAGGATTCGACCTCCCATCCTCTAATACCACTATTATTACTAACTTCAAAACGTAATTTTGACGCGCTCTATGCAAATTGAACAATATATCGAAAACTTATATTTTGAAGTAATATTTTGGCTCATTTTTTCAAACAATCGTCTAATACACAAACCAAAATCAAAAATAACCCTCTTCTTTTTTTCCAATAAATAAAAATTTTTCATTTTAGGGGTTTATTTTTTTAGAAACTTTTTCTGAAAGTTATTTCTGTTAAGAATTTCTAGATATGCTAATTTTTTTATTAGTCTAGTGATACCGTACTGCAACCCACAAAATTTTATGTCAGATTTTAATATTTTGTGTGTTATTAATTTGGTTTACGAAAAAATGCTTAAAATAATGGATCAAAGTTGTTGATTACAAATATAGTAACAACTTTTATTCGAATTTTTTTCGGAAACCGTATGAATAACTATTAGATTATCAAATGATAATTAATGAGAACTCTAAGTTTTGGAAATAAAATTTCAAATTCGCCCCTTTACCTAGATCAGTTTGTGTATTATAAAAACGTATTTCAACTACAAAGTAGTCATCATCAGTATAAGTTAGCTAGTCGTAATTTACTTTTTGACAAATAGAAATAAATAGAAAATCGAAATCAATAGACAAAAATAAAACTAAATAAAAAATTAAACAAAATAAATTAAAATTAAAACATAAAAATTTTTTATTGAAATTACTCTTGTTAAAAAATTTCTTACATTCAAGGTTACTCTTGTTAACCTCACTCATATTAAAATTACTCTTATATTGTCTCAGGATATGTTATTCGTTGCTAATTTGGTGACAATTATAAAATGTTAAAAACTGACATCAACTTTTGTGGCCAAGTGTATCCATTGAATGTTTTCAATTAAATTGATACGTTTTTTTTTTTTTTTGAACAAACGTGTACATTAAATTATATGCAATATGTATGAAAATTAACATTTTTACAAATATAAGTTAACGAAGTGATATGACATATTAGATTGCATATATTATTGAAATATTCCTTACGGGTAGACAGTAAGTGTATTTTATTTGCATTTATGTAAATCACATTTCAGAAAAAATAAAATAATAAAAAGTAAAAATCTGATAAATAATATAATATTGTATGTGTACCTAAGTATCTATCTATTCATACATCAAGATATTATTATATTTCTTATAGTCTAAGAGTAGTAGGCAGATTTATCCTTAGTGTCCACGTTAAGCTAAGTTTAGACTACGACACTATACACCGTACACTCAGTGTATACACCGAGTGTCTATGTGTGCACACGGTTCTACCAAGTGTAAGTTCTATCACAATAGTTGTCTACTGTTTGCAAGTGTATCCTCTCGAGAGTTAACTAGTCTAAGTGGCCGAGCTCTCTAAGGCGTTATGTCCGCGCAGTATGTTTTCTTTGAAACTGAAAGATAATGGGTTTGAATCCCGACATCGGCAGTTTGTCAACTATTAAGAAAAAAAAAAGGGGCGGTTAATTGACTAAACTGTCGGCGTATGGACAAGAACGAAGTGGCTATGCTTGAGAAGGTTTTCTTAACCATAGTCTGCTTCACTAACTCCAGATGAATATCGGCATAGCTCCTATCATAGTCGGCTGCAGCCGCATATCCTACCAATTCCTAGTCTATACACAAAAGTTCCTTTCACTCCACTCACATACTCACATCCTTAGGCATCACAATGAATCTTATGGTCGAAGTGTAGCCCATCCTACAATATCTCTATCAATCTATGCTCTCGAGAGTGAGCTTGGATTGCAAACCTTGGATTGCAAACAACTAAATCAGTCTCTTTTCCTTCTTAGTTTGAAATTACTATAAATAAAGAAGAAAATGGAAAAAGAAAAGACACTTCTGGATGTATGTTTTACGGTGACAATAGAATCAGCCAATTGCTCAGAAATTTTGTTCTTGTTTCTAAAATTATGCAATTTGTATTGTATTTCTTCAGTAGTACAATTAATTTTTTTCTTATATCTCATCTATTATCTTTCGATTCTCGATTTCTATTATCGATTTTGATACTGTTTATGATTCCATAAAATGGAGTTTTCATTTTGTATACGTCAATCAAATCGATTATGTCTTCTTTTGGCCGCCATTTTTTATCTCTTAATACAAAAACTGTCAAAATAACGAAGTTTGGAGAGTAGGTTCATATCGAATTTTTTCCTTATAATAAAACGCTAACTAATTTACTAAGTTAATGATTTTAATAATTTACGTAATTTGTCACATGTCTCAGAGCTGCCGGTCTATATGTAAGCATATGTATCTATATGTAAGTATGTATCTCAACCATACATCAAGATATTGTATATTTTCTTAAGATATATATAATATTTTGTAAACACATAATTTACAACTAATGACATCTGTGTTTATACATATTATACCTGTTACCATATTATAACTATTTATTATCCTACAGGTATTTTAATAAAAGGTGTGTTAAGAAGTTTAATCGTTTAAATAGGAAAACGTAACCTTTTGATTTAGTAGTACCTCTATATACAGGCTAACAATAACGTACTAACGCAGAGGTTATATTTCAGATCTTTATGAGGTTGTAGGGTTTCCAACTGTCCCGAATTTTGCTTGATGTACTGAAAATGAAATGATTTGTCCTGTAAATTTAAATTTCTTTTCTTTTTTTGTATACAAATATTTAGATTACAATATCTACGACCAAATGTATTTTAGTTCTTTATAAAAAGATCACTGAAGTGATTAAGGATGTTCCAGCATACCACCACTTTTCGACAGATTTTGCTCATTTTTTGTTCACAGGTTAAAAATAACGTTTTCTAATAAATCCCGAAGTTTCAGAATTTTTGACCGGTTAGAACGCGAGATAATTAATATCAAAGTTATCATTCTCTCTCACTCTCTCCCATTAGAAGCATGGGAAACTTCATGCCCGCCCAACTATTATCTGTTGTATTTAAAAAAAAACTAGGAGAGTAAAGCTAAATATTTATTTTATAAATTTAAAAAAAAAATAGTGTGTTACCCAATATATCTGGAATGCCAGAGATATTGGGTTCAATTCCAGCCAAGCTGTGTAAGTGTTCATATGAAAACATTGGTGTTAAGTAAATATTACAAATGTTCAGACATATTACTTAAATGTCAAATTGAGCTTAAATGCTAATCGAAAGGCAACCATACTAACAACGGATGAAGAGACACTAAAAGTTTACAAAAACAATCAAATAAATGAAGTTTATTGGACAAATGTTTCAAATGATAGTTTAATTTGTATTGTTTTGTACATGGAAATTTAGAGTTATATATATGGATTGTTGTCACATTTTACATCGATTTCTCTGTATAAATTATTTAAAAAACTTTATCCATGGTAAATAAATTCTTAATATAACCATGAAGTTTATTGGACAAATGTTTCAAATGAGAGTTTTGTATTTTTTTGTATATGGAAATTTAGCCTGGAGTTTTTTCCCAGGCAGAGTTATATATATGGATTGTTGTCACATTTTGCATGAATTTCTCGGTATAAATTATTTATTAAACTTTATCCATGGTAAATAAATTCTTCAGAAATGTACATAAGTAAATTCTTATTTTATTAAAAAATAATCTCTTTCAAGTTCAAATCAATCAACTTAACAGACAAACGATCTCGAATGTTTGTGTATACACACTTCAAACGCCTTCATTTTTATTATTTACATACCACTGAATTTATTTTTCAAGTTTTCTGTATATTTAAGTTATCGCAGATCCACAGACTTTTCGAAAAATTAACAAAAAAAAAAGGGTGTTCTACTTATGTTACATATTTCTGATGTGCACATGACTACAGAAATGGCGTTCTTTTTTCAAAATTCATATTTAGTTTTTGACGAATCCATTCGGTTTTCAAAAGAATGTTTCCCCCAAAAGTAGTTAAAAATTTTTATTCGTGACAATTTTTTCGAAAAATAAATGGATTGGGTAAATCAAGTATGAAATTTTGAAAAAAGACCGCCACTTTTTTGTGGTCATGAATACTTTGTACAAACTTATATAGTCGATTTGTGCCGAATCTTTTGCTTTTTGGAAGAATGTTTCGAACAAAAGTTGTCTTTTGACTGTTTATTTGTTTGTTTGCTCGAGCATGACGCAAAAACTACTGGACCGATTTTGAGAAACTTATGATGATTAAAAGCTTATGATGAGACTTAAAAAATAATTGAAGTAGTGGAAGCGGTGTGAAATGACATTGAGGTTTTTAGTCTTAAAATAACGGGAGCCGTTGATATAACAAAAAAACGCAAGCGAAGCCGTGTGTAAGCTAGTTCCTTATATTAATAGTAACAACTTTTGCTTTAAAAATATTTTCGAAGCCAAATTTACTTTTAAAATTCGAACAACGTAAACCACTTTTCTCTGCAACATGACCCCAAAGTAATGCTCATTTGGTTTTCGAAAAACCCTTCGGATAAAAGTTGTTCATTCTAAATAAACTAACATCTTTTACTTGAAATATTTTCCAAAAAACTAAATTAATAAGACTAAGTGAGTTAATTGCTTAAATACCCGGTATATACTGAATTTATGAAAAAAAGTTTCAAACAAAAGTTATTTATTTTTAAAAAAGGTACATTTTATGTTTTAAAATTTTTGTTCTATCTCTGACGGCTTCAAGCAGTTTTATCCATTTTGCTCAAACATGGTTCTAATTTGTCCGTTCACGAACTTGACTTACTATTTAGCTCAAGAACACAAAATCAAAATTTCAGCTCGTTATCTGATTTTGTTTTTGAGTTATCGTGTTAACAAATAGACAGCCATTACAAAGTATTTATATTATAGGTATAAAAATTTGAATAATGAGCGCTACTTCGGTGGGCCATAGTTCATACCTATGATTTTCAGTTGAACATTCTGATCTAGCCAGTTTAAAGCTTTAAAATAAATTGTATTTGTTCTTATATTTTAATTTTTTTTTTGTGTGTGTTTTAAGATACCGTCAATAGAAATACTAGAGTTTAATAGTTTAAATACCAGAGTGTACTTGCTACACCTACTAAATAACATTCTTATAGATTTACAAAATGTAGTGCTGCTATAAGCTGATTGTATTCAAAATAATAATTAATATACTTTAAAGGAAGATTAAAAATGTTTAAGCTTATTTTATTCTACATTCCAGCAGATTTGTTCTTTTTTTGTTCCGTAGTCAAATAAGGAACCCTTTCAAATAAGGAATACTTTCGCCATGTTCGTATGTACACTTCCGTTCATAAAAATTAAACCAGTAAGTCACATTCCAAGCATATATATTACAAAATATATGTATAATATTGCATACAGTAACAATTAGAATATTTCAATTTTTATGAATGGGCGTGTATGTCACATTCGTTTTACTAGCAGACTGTTTATGGAATCGGTTTATGGAAACTTTGAAGTGGCCAATTTTGCTAGAGCTACAAGATCTCACCCCATAACGCCTAAACCACTGTTTTTGCATATGAGTTGCATACATAAGTACTAACTATGGAACCTTGTTCATGACCTGGCACACTTGTCCAGTTTTTTTTAAAGAAATTGTTATGAGTGATTCGAAAGTGAATTAGCAATTTGAACTGCCAATTAATCAGCTAAAATTTTTAAGCGAAAATTTAAAAAAATTAATTATAAGGTGTGGAATGAATTTTGCTATCTCACATTGGTTTTAAAGGTATGTAATGTTTGATATTCAATCTGTACCCACAAACTGGACTGGTCAATTTTCAGGTTACAAAAATGTGTATGTACTTTTAATTCTACAATTATAGAAACGCGTAGAGACGAAATTTTTTAAGTGGTGTCAGATTAGGGTCTAATCTATCGAACTGCCTTAACAACCCAAACGAATTCATTTAAAAATGGTGGAAAAACTGGTCAAATAATATGCTAACGAGGCATCCATAGGTACTAAAAATGCCGTAAACTACCGAAATTGCATAGCAGCCTAAACGAATTTATTTAAAAAAGTTGTAGAAAATGTGGTCAAATAATTTTCTAGAGGGGAATCGATATAGCTTCATGAAAAGAATAATAAACTCTTGGGTTAGTCAATTGTAGCGGTTTTTATACCCGGTACATATAGTATATACAAGGGTATTATTAGTTTAGTTCCGACTTCGTAACGGTTGAAAATATTGCAGATAAAGACTTATGGTATTAGTGTTCATAAAATGACCTAATTAGTCTGTCTGTCCGTGGACATGATAACTCGAAAAAATGAGCTGAAATTTTGTATGTGTGTTTTGAAATGGTAAAAGAAAGAAAAATGCTCATCTTACAAAGAGTAAAAAATGTGATGACAAAAAATGTTCCTTTTTTTAAATAAATAACTTTTTTGAAACTCAGTATATACACTACGTACATTAAAATAGACCCAATAGCAACATTGTATAGTGCATCTATCACTATCTATGCACAGTATACCATGATATAACGTTCTTTATTACACTTGAACATTACTCAGCTGTGTACATCTCCCCACCAAAGACCGATCTAATGACAAATGCCTGTGGTGAGAACGTATCAAACCCGCCTCCGGTTTTAATCTGTATCAAAGAAAACCATATCATAGTACATTGCATTTAGACAGCGATAGATATACATACACTGTTTCCAGATTGGGTGTAGTTTAAAAAACACACTGTATATTTGAGTATATAATTGTTATTTTCATTTGTTTATTATTTGTGTTGCTGGTGAATAGTTTTGTTTTGAAGAAGATAGCTACAAAATCGAGGATTAAAATAAATGATCAAAAAAATATTTTTTATAATAAATTATGTCATTTTTATAGTCTGATATAATTTGTTATATCAGAGAATATTATGTTTATATTCGTGTGTCCAGTGAAGAAAGAATAAATAAATGAATAAATATATTTATTTATTGGTTTTAATTTACGATCAACAGAAATAATATAATCTATAATATAATGCCGACATTTTTAAATAAATGATTGTTTTCAAAAGGGTTGAAAGACAAATTGAAATCATGTTAGTTTAATCTGTAGTATATAGTATATAGTATATTTTTTATATTTATAGCATTCCAAATTTTTCTTATTTTTATTCCTTTTCAAATAATTTAATTGTTCAAGAAAACAATTCTATTATCTTATCCCTAGTCCCAACTTTTTAAGTATTAAGATAAATCTATTTCTGAATATCCGTCTGCCCGTCAATACTATGTAACTCAAAAATGGCTTGATAACGAGCTAAAATTGTTAGGCGTATTCTTGACCTAAAAAATTACTGCGAGTTCGTGAATGGGCAATATCAGGTCGTCCAAGGGGGTATATCTATTATTAAAACCGCAACCGAGAAACAAAGTTTAAATACATATAAAAAACATTTGAAAAACAACATTTGTTTGATACTTTTTTTCATAAACTGAATAGTTTTGCCATAATCCTAGCTCAAACATCAGCATTTAAGATTACAGAATATACATCTTGTGTAGACAAATCAAATTTTTATACATCTATACATAATTTTTAATTTTTTTTTTTTTATAAATTTGCGTCTATTTGTCCATTATTAGTATGGCTACCTTTCGGTTATAGTATACTAACGGAACTGACTAGCATTTACCTAATTTGACATTTACGTAATATGTCTGAACATTTTTTTCTTGTTTTTTGTAAATTAGCGTCTATTTTTCCAAAATATGTGAATAAACAAATTAATAATACATTGGCATCAAGATAGTGAGAGATCATATACATTCCATGACCATAACATCTCATGTAGGTCAGAGGCAGATCGTTGGTCTTGAATGTCATAGGTCGTGGGTACGATTCCCATCCTAGATGTGTATGATTTTTCATATCAAGCATTTGATATCAAAGAATTATTTTTATGGATGTTCAGAAGTAAAATAATGTCATTGAATGATGAACAGAATATATATATATATTCTGTTCATCATTCAATAACATTATTTTACTTCTGAAAATCTATAAAAATCATTCTTTGATATCAAATGCTTGATATGAAAATGGAATGTTTAAACAGTTAATTCAGTTAGTTATCAAATTTTTTTTTTTTTTAAGAACATTTATATGACAAAATTAATATGTTACATTTAATATTGAATATTGTGCAGAAAATTGATGAAAACGTATCTATTTTTAAAATCAATTTTAAAACGTATGAACTTATCTCTCTCTCTCTGTGTTAATTAAACTATCTCTCTCTCTCTCTCCGCATTTATATTGATTTATCAATAAGACCACTTAACGTTTAAACATTTTAGTTTATTTTGAAATTTGTTTATTGATAAATTCTTGATTTATATTCTATTTTTTAACATTCCGCGATGTTTTTTAATATTTTGGTAGTGAATTATTATATTTTGTAGAATTCCAAAATTATTAAAATAGTCCAGTAACTTTGTAGGCGATTTTTATATTTTGATTTGTGTATAATATCAGTACTGAAAAACCAAGTTTCCCAATTCAAAAGATATCGGCTCAATTTTCTGTGGCTTAAAAGATACTAAATCTTGTTTTCTTTTAACTGCCAAATTTTGAAAAACGATGCCACGCTTATTTGGAAAATTTCGGTAAATATATTCACTGTGAATTTCAAACGGCATCCAATGAACGATCATTAGAGGATCTATAATTTTTTATAAATTTTTTATAATTTTATTGCTTTTTAAAGTCCAATCAGAATGAATATTAAAAAGCAATAAAATTATAAAAATTGTAAAAAATACATATGGCCCTGCCCTACTGACCGCACATTGTCCATTTGAAACGCATTGTGAAAACATTTGTCGATATTTTTCACACATTTTGTTTGTTAAAAGGTTTCAATTTTATTAAAATAACTAATTTCAACTATAAATCAACAAATATTCATTTCATTAGGTTTCAATGAATTAAAAATCGAATCTCCAGTTCGCGAGAATTGCTTAAGCCAATCGAATTTCAATGCGTACTTTGAAGCGATGTGTACTCACTCTTGAACGGTCTTACCATACAATTATAAAAAATATTAACAACATTATCTTCACATCAATTTAAATCATTAATCAATACAAATAGTTTATTGAAACACAATAATCAATTTATTACATTTCATAACAATATGTGTTATTGTTATTGTTTAATTCATTCGTATGTACAAGCTAATTCAATAAAATAGAGGCCAAATAAATTTTAAAAAATCCAATCGCAGTGATTTCACACAAAGGTAGATTTTTAAGTTATCTTCTCTTCTGGGGCAGCAAAAGTGTGTTTACCAAATCGTACTTACCAGCGCAAAACGAAACGTTTCATTATCGGTCATGTATACCGAAGGTTTAAAATTTATCGGTCATGTTTAAAAAATTTTTTTCTGGATAAACAAAAAAAAACCACTTTACATACAAAATCTTAAAAAAACCTACATTACTGACATACTTTTTCAAATTGTCGATTTAGGAACTTTTGTTTTGTTTTTAGTGGCTTTTGTAGTTACTCCAAACAAACATTATATTGCTTTAAAAACAGCTAAACTGTTTTCATTCGCCATGTTGAATATTAATGGTAACAAACGCTTACATGTAAGTACTTAAAATGCCTAAATCGAACAACATATTCAAGCATAGAGTACCTCTATCAAATAAATAGTGTACTATTTATGGGGGTTAGTTTGAAGGTGTACTTTAGGATTTTATCCAAATACAATTCCGAAATCTGTCGTTTTTTTGTGAATTCGATCGTACATACATACGCATAAAATAAAAATTAAATTTTCAATTAAATTAAAATTTCTCATTGAGTGAAAGGAATTTTTGATGTGGGAGGGTTTTCATATATTTCGTATAGAATTATTTTATATAACTTGACGTATTGCTATTTCAAATTTAATTTATAATTGAAGTACACAGATGCATGCATTATTGATAGATATCTTTAGTATTGAATTTTATAAGAAATATTTAAATCACAATGTTTTTTATTAATAGTATCTTGTGCAACAGACCAATCCAAGTGGCCGAGCGGTCACTGTATGTCTGTAGTATGTCTGCGCAGTATGCCTACTTGGAAACTGTAAGGTTATGGGTTCGAATCCCGACATCGGCAGTTTGTCAATTATTAGGGAAAAAACGGTTGATTGGCTAAACTGCCGGCATATGGACAAGAACGAAGTAACCAGCTATGCTTGAGACGATTTTCTGGAGTTTCCTTCACGAACTCCAGATGAATATCGGCATAGTTCCTATCATAGTCGGCTGCCATATATTCTACCAATTCCTAGTCTATATACAAAGTTCCTTTCACTCACATCCTCACATTCTTAGGCATCACAATGGACCTTATGGTCGAAGTGTAGCCCGTTCAGGACAGCCTCTACAATCTATCTATCTATCAAACAAGTGCGGTTAGTTGTCGATTGGCCACGATAGTGATATTGTCCACTCATTCGCTCGAATGCACAGTCGACAACACCGCATGAGTTGCAGATACTATTTTTTTATACTAATGCGGGAATTAGCGCCCGTTCTTTCGGTCGTTAAATGGCTGTTTGGCTATTCTATTATTACCAGACTACTTAGATGTATTGCAAATATTTATTTGAGTGTAGAAAGTTTCCGCACGCAAATAAATATTTGCAATAGATCTAAGTAGTGTGGTAATAATTGAATAGGCAAACAGTCATTTACCGTACGAAAAAGCGGACGGTAAAAAAAAATTAATAAACGAGCCAAAAATAAAAATTAAGGATACCACCATCAGGTGTGGTTCATGTCAACTATTCCACCTTTTATTGGCATGCGAATAATATCTACGTCCAACTGACTTCTAATTTTGTACTCTTCGCCACATTACCCAAGGAATTTAAAAAGCTCCTTATATTTTATGCGTTCATTCCAACCTACTCTATGTTATTGAAAATCAAAAACAATTTACGATACAATTATAGTACGATAAAACTTCTGAGATCAAGATTTGAATTTTTGAGCTATGATTATTTTCAATTTGTGTTGCACCCATTAGGCTTTCCAAAAAAATACTTTCAAACAAAATTTGTTTGATATTTTATGAGGTTCAACTGTCTTTTACCATATCCAAATTAAAAATTGTTTGTAGTATGGGAGAAAATATTTAAATTCTAGAATTTTCGAAAAAACTACCTAACTATTGTTAACTATTGAGTAACGATGTAACTATTGAGGTTGTACCAATGATTTCGCAAACATTTCTTAAACCGTATATCGATCCTCCCCAGTATATTTCGAGAAAATGATCATCAGTAAAATTTTTGTTTATAGCCATTTGTGTCTATAAGCGTTCTACATTATCATTCGATTGGAATAAAATGTTTTGTCGGTACTTGGTATTGGTTAATGGAAAGAATCGGGCAAGGTGAGAGGGTAGGGAAAACGCAAAATATGGAATATCTCTCTGAATTTGGATAAAATAGAAAAATTTAGCATGTGTAAGGTTGAAGGAAAAATATTTTACTCCAATTTATCTCCTGCAAAAATATCTATGCTTTTAATATAATAATAATGAATTTTAAGATTGTCGCTGGAAGTATTATACTTCCTTCTTCAAAGAAAATTCGTTTGGCCTACGTAGCTAATATTGTTGTGCTAAATTTGATTTGGATTTTGTTAATTTCACCAAGCATTGACCCGATTCCCAATACCGCAATTTTGACCCGATCTTCATTTCTGTAATAAAGTGTTTTTTAAATTCTTCAAATTTCGAAGTAAAAGATTCCGAATCTTACAATTTTTAAATTGTAAGAAAATTTCTTCAATACCGCAGTAAGATAAATTAATTATTATGAGACAATACACTAGATGATATATTGTTGAATATTCTTTTATCGAAATGAAATCTTATTTAGACCAGAAAAAATCTCTTTCAATGATCAACCTTAACAATTTATTATCCTTGAAATGATAAATGATTTAAGTGTTTTAGAAAAAAAGTATGTCCAATAACTGCCCTATATATACAGGCTGGTCCTACAAAAAGTGTGCTTCTCTTACCAACTTGAACATGATAGTGCGTCTGCCAAAGTTTAGACGCGGTATTTATGGTCGGCGATTAAAGTACTGATTTTTCCAGAAATCTTCTCGTTAGTTGTTCAAATTGAATAATAATTGATAATTATACCTCGTATAAGTACCGAGATAAAATTCATTGACCAAAAAGTGGTTTATTTGTATCCTACATATAATTATTAATGTAGCTACTAATTATACAATATAATCATTCTTCTCTTAAAGAGATACTTAATTGTATTTAAAATATACTATCGATTCAAAAAGTGGCGTTCATTTTGCTAAAATTATTGCAGTCAATTTGTGGTAAATCCTTTAAAAAATGTTTTGTATAAAAATTTGTACTTATAAAAATATTAAAAACTTTTGTTTGAAACTTTTTTTTTCGAAAACCGAATTAGTTCAGCACAAATCAAGTTTATATATGAAAAAAAAGGAACGTCACTTTTCGAGTAGACAGTATAAAATTATATAAGTAGGTATTTATTATTAAAAATATATAATTATTATTGTAGTAATATTTTTTATTCCTTTTAAATAATAGTAATTACAAAATTAAAATTGTATTACCGATACCTACATGTGGTGTTTTTTTTTTAAATATATCTCTACCTATATATTGATATTTTGACCTTTCAATTGATATGCGATTATTTTACCACCATTAGCATTAAATCAGTTCAAATTAGGCTTGATTCGTATTTTAATCATGCTGTATATAAAATCGTACACACAATGATCAAGCACTCAGTATATACAGAGTATTAAAACAATTAAATCAGTTAGTTGTTACATATATTCTTGTATTCCGTGGGCCCTCCAATATAATTTAAAAAACTGGCAATCCATTAAATTAGTACATATTTGCAAAATTTCATATTATATTTGGCCGGGGAAAGGCGGGTTTAGAGGGATGGGGAAACACAAAATTTGGCATATCTCCCGTAATATGCGAATAATTGAAAAATTTATAAGAATTAAACTTGTAGGTAAGTTCGTTTTACTATAATTTTCTTCTTATTATTTTTCTGTTACATAAATATTTACAACATTAAGATTGAAAGTTAAAATTCTTAATATCACTATTCAAATTAGAGTTTGAGAAAAATGGTTGGGAAGTGAATTGTAGCAAACATAATTTTCTACAACTTTACTTCTCATACATTTTTCGATTTTTCTAATATTAAGAGAGATATTTTGTATTTTGTGTTCTTTGTGTTCGTCTTTCTCTATACCCCCTTTCCCTTAACCTATGCTATTTAATATTAAAATTGGCGTTGTAAATACTAAAATCATATCAGATAAGATATTTTATTTTGATCACACTTAAATTATGACCGCTAGTGAGTGATTTATGTATTCTAAGGAAATTCGCTAAGTTGAAGCAGCTCCTGCGTAACGATTTTTTTTTTTTTATATTAAACTTTTTAACATAGTCAATTATAGGATTTTTTGTATAATAAATCGTTATTAAAAATATACAACATTTTGGAATGACTAAGATACACATTATACTCAGTAGGATTCATGAAATAATATACAATATAAGACCCATGTCTCTTATATTGTATTGACTTATACATTTTTCTATCGTCTCGTCTCGAGTCGTTTTTACACTTGACAATAAGTATTCTTGAAAAAATACATTAAAAAAATCATGTTTAATAGGAATTCGAAAATTTAGAAAAAATGTAATCATTACCAGCTAAAATGATTTACTGTTTTGTGATTAGTAAATTTTTACAGATGAAAAATCTATAGAGATTAGTCTCTTGAATATTTATCGAAAAACATGATTCTAATTTTTGTCTCGTCACTCACTGACTTATACTCGTCTCGTCTCGTTTCTCGTTTCTCGAGCGGCATCACTACTCTCCGTCCATTAGAATTTTTTTACATAAATATTTTAATGCCCCACCCTGTAAATAGTATACGTGTTCACGTTTACTTAGGTACGTCATTTTGATTGTCGGTTTATACTTAAATAAAGTACATACTTTTTACATATTATAATTATGTAATTATAATTTGATTTAATCGCCTCTTCACGTTCAAATCTTACTATAAAAGTCAGTATTCGGTCAGATACTGTATATATATCAAATAGAAAATAATTAATGGTAGAGATTTTATTGTTTTAATTACTATTGTTGCAATGAAAATTAGTGAAATAATTTTTAAGACCTCAGCACACAATCTAATTGCAAAAAGAAAATAATAAGGAAAATAGTTATTAAATTTGGAAAATAACATATAGATCTTGAATTATTTTATTTCAAAAAAAAAATAAAACAAGATATAATTTGTTTTATAGCAAAACTATTATTTTTTTCAATTAACATAAATAGTAAACGCTTATTATTGTATAGCTTTATTATGTAAGTTTTAAATTGGGTTACTAATTTTACTTTATTTAGAGATAAACAAGATTTGTTGTTTTTTTTAAATGTTTTTTTGTTGAATCGTCTAAACATGTTGTTGCGACGGTATATAAAGCCGGAGCCTGACCCAATTTAAGTCAGTTGTCAAATTCAGTCCGTAAGGAACAGTAGGGCGGTTTGAAGTTACCATTGTTGAATTAATCATTGTTTAAATTAGTATTGTTTGAATATAAATAAAAAAAATATTGAAGAAAATTAAATATTTTTTTGTTTTTTGTTTGTTCCGAGTATTAGAGTCCGTATAGATTCTACAGTGCTCCTTTTTGGTAAATAAAAAAGAGAGCCAAGATACCGCGACACTACATTTAATATCTATAATAGGACTGGTCTAGGTTCCTGCTTCCTCTGCCTACTGAGAGTCAGTACCCAGGTTGAAATATTACACCCTTATATATGGGCTGTTTTTATAGTTTTATTAAAAAGGATGTTAATATATATCTACGATGAACTATTTTCGGGTTATGTCTATTGCATAAGTTACTTATGGTGTCATTTTCCAAAATTTCGACTTTAGTGAGGCTACATTTACACAATTAGTTATATCTATACTTCTACACTAATATGTAAAGAGATAAAATTAGTTACTTTTTTTGTTTGTTCCGGGAATCTCTGGAACTACTCTCACAATTCTAAAATTCTTTCAGTTATAGGAAGCTACATTATTCCCGAGTGACACATAGAGTATAACAAGTTTTTGTTTCGTACTTCCGTGTTCGCGTGTTTGCAACTAAATCCGTGTCCTCGTGGCATGCTAAAAACCTAACTTTTGAACGATGCGAGATAGAGAAAGTCTATAAATATAATAACTTATCTAATAAAAACAAACTACTTTTGTATTAAGGACGTTCCAGCACTGTGTTATGCAATCAGTACAACAAACCGATTTGATTTTATTATAGCACCAATACATGAACACACATATAGAACACATAGACAAAAACTCTGTTCACATATACAAAATAATGTTATTTTGAAGAAAATAAATAAATTTAAACTTTTAATAAATTTAAACTTTTTTGTTTCCGAAAACAAAACGGAAACACGATTTTTAAAAAAAATTTATATAATAAATATTTAGCTTTACTCTCCTAGTTTTTTTTTTAAATTCTGTGGAGTATTTTTTCTAATACAACAGATAATAATTGGGCGGGCATCTAGTTTTACATGCTTCTAATGAGAGAGAGAGTGAGAGAGAATGATAATTTTAATATTAATTATTGCTTTCTAAACGGTCAAAAATTCTGAAACTTCGGGATTTATTAGAAAACATTATTTTTAGCCTGTCAAAAAAAATGAGCAAAATCTGTCGAAAAGTGGTAATATGCTGGAACATCCTTAAACAGTTTTGTACACAACCAATACTTTAAAAACAATTTTAGTGCCCGTTGTGGGTCAGATAGTACTTATACTGAAGAATGATAGTACTTATACTGTATTCTCTGGAACTACTGAACTGATTCTAAAAATTCGTTTACTGATAGAAAACTACACAATTCTCGTGTGACATGGGCTATAGGTTTAAATTTCATTCATCCGTGTTCGCCTAAAAACCTAGCATTTAAACGATACGACATAGAGAAAATCTTTATATATAAAAAGGTTTGTCGAATACAAACAACTTTTGTATGAATTTTTTTTATACAACTAATAGTTTAGACACAATTTCAGTACCTACGAAGCCTGTGCGAGTTAGCTATAATAAATATTTGTTTATACGTTTCAGCGTTTTTCGAAAACCAACCCTCAAGGATGTAAAATTAGGAGTCAATATTTAGTTTTTTTTTAAGTTAATTGATGAAATAAAAATTGATATTTAGCGTATAAATTATAAATAAACAAATAAATACGCGTAACAGCGTTTTAAGAAAATCAGTCCTTGATAAGGAGAAATATGTTACTCAGCTCTAATGGCTTTACAAAAATTTTGCGGTCGAAGCCGCAACGAGTAATGCTAATTTTCCATATTATTTTTCTATTAGTTTCATTAACAAAATAATAATTTTGTATAACCCCAGTAACACATATGTAACTATCACAGTTGAGTCTCACTAATCTGTTTCTAATTATTGCCACCAGATATCATAGTCCAAAGTTATTGTCCTAAGTTATTAGAAGTATTTGATTATCTTAATAATCTTTATAGTATAAGAAGTAGTTTAATTGGACTTTGTTGAATTTTATGAAAATATATTTCGGTGATTGGTTGTAAAAAAAAAAATAACGTTTGTCTTGATGATTACAAAACTTTTATTATTATAGTTATTTCAAATTAAATATTAATACGCTTTTTTTTATAAGCTTAAGTTAAAAGTATTCATTATCTTGTTTAAAAACTATTGTTTATGCATTTATTTTAAAATTAATTTTATTAATATGTAATGTGTGAATGAATCGAGAATCCGAAGAGTACGTACTAATTTTGGCGGGAACTTACGTTGAAAATGTCAACTTAGCGAATTTCCTTTGAATAAATAAATCACTTCTTGAAAACAGATTTTAATTAACTTTTATCTTGTTAATTAATATTCATGGCGACATTTTCAATATCTCTCTGCCATCTCTAGCGGTCGTAATTTTAGTCTGATCAAAACTAAATGTCGTACCTGATATGATTGTGGTATTTGCAAGTTTGTTAATAAATGGTATAGGTCAAAGGAAATGGGGGGAAGGGGTTTAGAGAAAGAAGCAAATACAAAATATAAAATATCTCTCTTAATATTAGAAAAATCCAAAAATGGATTAAGAGTAAAGTCGTAGAAAATCATGCTTGCTACAATTCATTACCTGACTAGAGTTGTTTTTTTTTGCTACACTTCGTTATATTAGGGTTTTTTCTAAAATTCCAGTTATCTAGTAGATACGGTAGACACAGATATTTATTTTATTTAGGATGTTATTTGCGATTAATCTTCAATCGTAAATATTTCTGTAAATATTAGATTCACAGAAACAAGCTTAAATACCTGGTATATCCTGAATTTATGTACAACAGTTTATAACAAAAGTTGTTTATTATTAAAAAAAGGAATCATTTTTTGTCTTTACATTTTTGTTCTCTTACGGTTTTCTAAGATGGCCAGTTTTGCCGATTCTGCTCAAACATGGTCCAATTTTGCCGATTCCGCTCAAACATGGTCTATTCACGAACGTGACCTTACTTTTTAGCTCTGAAGCACACACACAAACTTTCAGCTGGTTATCTCTTTTTGTGTTTGTGTTATCGTGTCCACAGAAAAACGGACCTGCGGAAATGGCCGAGTTAGGCCATTTTATGAACACCTATTCTAAACATGTATGTCTGCTTAATATACTCTGGTACATTTACATATAACGGGTATATAAATGATAAAAATAAAAGAGATATATTGAGGAAACATAATTATGTGCTTAAACTTGCCAGTTTTATCTAATATCAAGGTATCACGCATGAATTAGCGTCTATTTACTACCGAAACTCTATCTCTAAGTTACCTGAGTTGTTATGGTAGTGGAATTTCCGTATGAGCAATAACTTCTTCGAAAATTTTCTACTAACCTATAAAATATCGATGAAAGTTCCATGTGTGATCATCGGTACACAATCCTAAAACAAATACGAAATACGAATCACTAAATTGAATTGAAGGAGAAAGTTTTTTTTATTTTTATAATAACCATTTAAGTATATTCATTTCAAAGTAAACAACAAATTAATTGTATAGTTTGTTATGTTAATAAGCTGTTTGTGTTATGTTTGTAATGTTGTATGTGGTATAGATTATAGAACAGAATTCAAAAGAGAGGATTTATAATATCAAATCTAATTATAATACCCAAAGTTTATAATTAAAAATTCATGAGAAATAGTTAAAACCAACCAACAACCAATGACTCTGACTCAGAGTCTGTGTAAACATTTAACAACCACTGCATGATGCATCATCATCTGTGTATCATCCATTACATTGCGTATCTTTGACAGTTTAAGTAACATCATTAACATATTTAGAACATACCTCTACCTACCTGTTACAAGTGAACTGTAAATGATATTATATTGTGCATATTATGATTATAATAAAGTGTACAATTATTATTTAATCTTTTTTAATTTAGTAACCTTTATATACAGGCTGTTCGTTTTAAAAATAATCGGAATATTTCTTCAATGTATTGTGTTTGGCTCGAATAAAACATCTAATGGTGATCTTGATTTTCAACTTGACCTTGATCTTTAAGGTTATTTGAAGATCAACTTTCGTTTTACAAATATTTTAAATGGAAATACATTTTAAATCGGAACGCTTTTACTTTGTTGACGGGCATTTTGGGAAATGGAATTGCTGACAGTGCAGCAATAGAGGCTCATCTCAATGAAGACCAATACGATAAAATTCCGATTTCATGTCCTTTTAAAAAAAATTAATTAGGCAAAGGAAAAATGAAATATGGCAAAACGTGACAAACAACAAATTAAGAGAGATAAAAAATACCATTAGACCACCTCTTACCAAATTAAAAGATAATACACTGCGCCAGATACAGTAAAGGACGGAAATCATCAAAATTACCACCAACGAATTTAATTAATTTACTAATCTCTTCAAAACAAATCTAATTAACCAATTATAAACTATTATACATTTTGTAATGTCGATTGTGTATATAACCTTTTGTAGTTAAACACAGAATAATTTATTAAAAAAACAAGTAATGTAACAACTAACTGAGTTAATTGTTTGAATACCCAGTATATACTGAGTTTGTATATCAATGTTTGAACAATTCTTCCAATTCAAAGTTTATAAGATATGAATTTTTTTTCTGCGATCAATATTTTCAAGCGTTACAAAGTCGGAACTAAACTTAATATATCTTGTATATATATTTAACAAGTAATGTAACAACTAACTGAGTTAATTGTTTAAATACCCAGTATAT
Source organism: Nineta flava (assembly GCA_963920215.1). Lineage (NCBI taxonomy): Eukaryota > Metazoa > Arthropoda > Insecta > Neuroptera > Chrysopidae > Nineta > Nineta flava. The sequence continues at coordinate 95,127,040 of OY986042.1, forward strand.
ACTGAGTTGTATATCAATGTTTGAATTGTTAATATTTCTGCCTATTCAATGTTTATAAAATATGAATTATTTGTAAATGTTTGTTTTGTATTAATAATTAATATTGAAACAGTATAAATGTTCTTGCATTTAAAAAAATTTATATTAATGTTCTTGCGATTTTTATATATTTAAATATTGAGTTATATAATTGAGTTAATCAACGCGAAGCGACTGTTAACGCGTTAATTATTGCGAAACGTAAGCTAAACCGAGCCGTAAATCACCCAACGCGAAGCGTAGGTCAATAGAAAGCGTTAGGTCAACGCGAAGCGTTAGTAAATTAACGCATTTCGTTGCTAAACGCTTTGCGTTTACCAACGCGAAACGTAAGCTGAAGAAAACCACAAGTTAGCCAACGCGAAGCGTTGGTCAATGAGAAGCGTTGGTAGGTCAATAGAAAGCGTTAGGTCAACGCGAAGCATTAGTAAATTAACGCATTTCGTTCTAAACGCTTTGCGTTTATCAACGCGAAACGTAAGCTGAAGAAAACCACAAGTTAGCCAACGCGAAGCGTTGGTCAATAAGCGAATCGTTAACCAACGCAAAGCGTTAAAAAAACGTGAAACGTAAGTTGAACCGAACCGTAAATCACCCAACGCGATGCGTAGATCAATAGAAAGCGTAAGGTCAACGCGAAGCGTTAGAATCTACGAAAAGCATTGTAAACGCTTTGCGTTTACCAACGCGAAACGTAAGCTGAATAGAATTACAAGTTAGCCAACGCGAAGCGTTGGTCAATTAGAAGTGTTTAGTCAACGCGAAGCGTTGGTTAATGAGACGCGTTAGTTATGCAAAGCGAAGCGTTGGTGATTCGCGAAGCGTGATTTCACGCGAATCGTTAATTAACGCGAAGCGTTAACCAACTCGAACCGTAAGCTCAAGCGAGCCGTAAGTCAGCCAACGCGGAGCGTTGGTCAATGAGAAGCGTTAGTTATGCAAAGTGAAGCGTCAGTGATTCGCGAAGCGATAATTTAAGCGAATCGTTAACCAACGCAAAACGTAAGCTAAAGCGAACCGTAAGTCAGCCAACGTGAAGCGTTGGTTAATGACCAGCGTTAGTTTTTCAAAGCGAAACGTTGGTGATTCGCGAAGCGTGATGTCACGTGAATCGTTAATTAACGCAAAGCGTTAACCAACGCGAACTGTTAGCTCAAGCGAGCCATAAGTCAACCAACGCGAAGCGTTGCTCTATGTGAAGCGTTAGTCAATAGAAAGTGTTAGGTCAACGCGAAGCGATGGTAAACGCAACGCATTAACGCAACCACGTTAACGCATTTACCTACGCGGAACGTTAGATAAAGCAAACCGTAATTCAATCAACGCGAAGCGTTGGTTAATGAAAAACGTTAGTTATTCAAAGCGAAACGTTGGTTATACGCGAAGCGTTATTTCACGCAAATCGTTAATTAACGCAAGGCTTTAACTAACGCGAAGCGTTGGTCAATCAGAAGCGTTAGTCAATAGGAAGTGTCAGGTCAACGCGAAGCGTTAGTAAATCGACGCGAAACGTAAGCTAAAGCGAACCGTAAGTCAGCCAACGCGAAGCGTTCGTTAATAGGCATTGTTAGGTTAACGCGAAGCGTTGGTAAACGCAAAGCGTTTACAAACGCGAAACGTAAGCTAAAGCGAACCATAAGTTAGCCAACGCGAAGCGTTAGTTGATAGAAAGTGCACCGCGAAGCGTTGGTAAACGCAAAGCGATTACCAACGCGAAACGCGAACCGTAAGTCAGCCAACGCGAAGCGTTGGTTAATGAGAAGCGTTAGTTATTCAAAGCGAAGCGTTAGTGATTCACAAAGCGTGATTTCACGCGAATCGTTACTTAACGCGAAGTGTTAACCAACGCGAACCGTAAGCTCAAGCGAGCCTTAAGTCAGCCAACGCGAAGCGCTGGTCAATGAGAAGCGTTAGTTATGCAAAGCGAAGCGTCAGTGATTCTTGAAGCGAGAATTTTAGCGAATCGTTAACCAACGCAAAGCGTTAACCAACGTGAAACGTAAGCTGAAGCGAACCGTAAGTCACCCATCACGATGCGTAGATCAATAGAAAGCGTAAGGTCAACGCGAAGCGTTAGACAATCTACGCAAGGCGTTGTAAACGCTTTGCGTTTACCAACACGAAACGTAAGCTGAAGAGAATTACAAGTTAGCCAACGCGAAGCGTTGGTCAATTAGAAGTGTTTAGTCAACGCGAAGCGTAATTGAAAGCGAACCGTAAGTCAGCCAACGCGAAGCGTTGGTTAATGAGAAGCGTAAGTTATTCAAAGCAAAGCGTTAGTGATTCGCAAAGCGTGATGTCACGTGAATCGTTAATTAACGCAAAGCGGTAACCAACGCGAACTGTTAGCTCAAACGAGCCGTAAGTCAACCAACGCGAAGCGTTGCTCAATGTGAAGCGTTAGTCAATAGAAAGTGTTAGGTCAACGCGAAGCGATGGTAAACGCAACGCGTTAACGCAACCACGTTAACGCATTTACCAACGCGGAACGCTAGCTAAAGCAAACCGTAATTCAACCAACGCGAAGCGTTGGTTAATGAGAAACGTTAGTTATTCAAAGCGAAACGTTGGTTATACGCGAAGCGTGATTTCACGCGAATCGTTAATTAAAGCCAGGCTTTAACCAACGCGAAGCGTTGGTCAATCAGAAGCGTTAGTCAATAGGAAGTGTCAGGTCAACGCGAAGCGTTAGTAAATCGACGCGAAACGAAGCTAAAGCGAACCGTAAGTCAGCCAACCAAGTCAGCCATTGGTAAACGCAAAGCGTTTACAAACGCGAAACGTAAGCTAAAGCGAACCGTAAGTTAGCTAACGCGAAGCGTTAGTTGATAGAAAGTACACCGCGAAGCGTTGGTAAACGCAAAGCGTTTACTAACGCGAAACGCGAAGCTAAAGCGAACCGTTAGTCAGCCAACACGAAACGTTAGTTATCCAAAGCGAAGTGATTCGCGAAGCGTGATTTCACGTGAAACGTAACCCAACGAAAAGCATGAACCAACTCGAAACGAAAGTTAACGCGAACCGTGTGTCAGCCAACGCAAAGCGTTAGTAAATCAACGCAAAGCATTGGTAAACGCAAAGCGTAGCGTAAGCTTAAGCCAAACGTAAGTCAGTCAACGCGAAACATTGGTCAATGCCAAGCGTTAGTACATGGGAAGCGTTAATCGACGTTAGTCACGCGAAGTGGTGATTACTCAACTTGAAGCGATGGTTTGGCAGCGTAAGTTATTCAACGCGATCGTTTTTTAACGCTAAGCGTTATAATAAGGCGAAGTGAACCTTTGGTTCATCAACGCGAAGCAATAGCCGATGCTTCGATAGAAAATCGCGTAAGTAGCGATATATATACATATATATAAATATATATATATATATATATATATATATATATATATATATATATATATATATATATATATATATATATATATATATATATAATATATATATATATATATATATATATATATATATATATATATATATATATATATATATACATAGCATATATATATATATATATATATATATATATGTATATATATTTATATTTATATAAATACATAAACATATATATATATATATATATATATATATATATATATATATATATATATAAATATATACATGTATATCAATTTTATGGATGATTTTTGATAATAAATGATGAAAATCATTTAAACCTTCACCTTATATATACACTTGGTTAACAAAACTGAAATAAACATAAAAACAATACTATTTGATGTATATTATGTTTGTACATGTGCCCGTCTTCGATCGACTCATTTTCATCTTTAAACACAAATTATGAAAAACCGGTTGACTTTATGAAAAAAGTTTTCAAACAAAAGTTGTTTATTTTAATGAGAAGAAGAATTTTTTTAAAAAATTTTTTTTCTATCTCCTACGGTTTCAAAGATATAATTTTTCCCCCCTAGCGGGGGGAAACACGTTCCGATTTTGCCCATTCACGAACTTGACCTTACTTTTTTGGTCTAGAACACACACAAAAATTTTCAGCTCGTTATCTCTTTTCGTTTTTGAGTTATCGGCTTCACAGACGGACAGACGGATGGATGGACGGACATGCCTAAATGGCCGAATTAGGCAATTTTATGAATACATTTGTGAAGCATTTTTGTCAAGGATTAATATTTTCAAGCGTTACAAAGTCGGGGCTAAACTTAATATACCTTGTTTATTTACATATACTGGGTATAAAAATATTCTGGGTATAAAAATTGTATGTATGGATGCTATGTACATGTATACATGCATGCCTTCGTTCACCTATAAATTGTATTTCTTATTTTCTACTTTGAGCACAAATTATGAGAAAACTATTGAGTTAATGAAAAAAATTTTCATACAAAAGTTGTTTATTTTGAAGAAAAGATTTTTTGTCACCAAATTTTTTTTCTATCTCTTACGGTTTCATAGATATAAATTTTCCCCCCTGGTGGGGAGAAACAAGTTCAGATTTTGCTCATTACCGAATTTACTTTTTTGCTCTAGAACACACACAAAAATTTTCAGCTTGTTATCTCATTTCGTTTTTGATTTATCGGGTTCACGAACAGACAGACAGATGGACGGACATGCGGAATTGGACTAATTAGGTAATTTTATGAACACCTATAACAAAAATTTCTTCTGCGATCAATTTTTCAAGCGTTACAAAGTCGGAACTAAACTTAATGGGTATAAAAAGAAGAATCGAATGTTTAAAATCTATTTCTAAAGAAATATAAGGTCTTTAGAACAAGTTTATCAAGAGTACACAAAAAAAGGATCGATTCCAGCAGATTCTCTAGGTTACAGCACATACAGGATATTCGGTGCATCTCACCCCGAATATATCAACCTTCAGGAGGACCTAATAAGCAAGCGCCTGGTTATTGCCAACGTATAGGAGAAGTGAATCTCGCCGGACTGAAGTAGAAGGGGAAGCACAATGGACCATAAGGTCGAAGTGCAATACTTTTTAGACCCCAAGATATATCTATCTATCTATCTACGTGCTTACAGAAATTATATCATCATTGATTTTATATTCTTCTTTACATTTACATTTTAGGTTTGAAAGATAGGACATGATAGTTTTATCATTTTTATCATTTGCCAAACATCCTGTATACCACTATAAAAAGTTGCTCATATTCTTTTATAAAATTTTCTCACCAGAACTTAGATTTTACGTGAGTACTTACATTTTTTAACATTTTTTTGTTCTGTTCTAGGTAAGTGATGATGATTTCGTCATTATATGTCAATAACAACAAACTTATCCTGGGTATGTTATCTTAATGTATAAAATTTCCATTCCACCGTTTTTCTTAAATATATTCAATGACTTTTTGGCAGTAGTTCTCTTACTATTTGGTCAAACTCTGTGTAAACTAGAGTAAAGAATTTGATGCGAGATACTCCCAAAAACCTCTATATGTATTTATAGAATTAATAAAAAACTTGTTCATATATTATACAAAATATTCAGCACAAGATGGATTCGAATTGGTAAAAATTTATTTATTTTCGAGACTGAAGATAGATAGATAGATTGTAGAGGCTGTCCTGGACGGGGCACACTTAGACCATAAGGTCCATTGTGATGCCTAAGGATGTGAGGATGTGAGTAGAGGACAAGAAATTTTCTGTGTAGACTAGGAGCTATGCCGATACTCATCTGGAGTTCGTGAAGGAAACTGCAGAAAACGTTCAAAAGCATAGCCGGATACTTCATTCTTGTCCATACGCCGACAGTTTTGTCAATTAACCGCCCCCACGTTTTTTTTTTTTAATAATTGACAAACTGCCGATGTCGGGATTTGAACCCATAACCTCCCAGTTCCAAGTACACACAACGTCTTTACAAGCGCGGCTACTTGGCTGGTTCGAGACTGAAAAATACATTCTTATAAGCATTGTTCAAGAATGATATTTTCTAATTTGAAATTTTGGTCAACTTTTTCAAATTTAATTAAAACGTGAGAAGTTTAGGTTGAGTCATTAGGTTCTCTACAACTAATTTGGAATAACTTCCCTATCTGAGAGGAATCTCTCGCCATATTCATATTTTCTTAGTAACCTCATCGAAAAAAAATGACGGAAACCAGTTTTATTCTAAATTTAGTTTACTTAATTTTTGTTTATGACAATTTTTGCAATATGAAAATTTTGAAATATTATATGGAAAACCAATTTTATTTTAAAACCCTCCCAAATCGGGCCCCACCAACAAGCGTGCATTTTTTCTTCGTTAACATGAAATGTGAGCATCCATAGTTTTAAGTCTTCTGTACCACGCTAAAATTTACAATGTATTCGGATTAATTATTATTAATATATGATTATTGAATCCAACCAGTCAGTTTGGTCTTTGTATATAGTGACTAATGATTGATTAGGTCGTATTAATCATAATCAAATAAACATTACCAACAATTATGAATTAAACCTTTGCTCTACCAGTTGTGTGAATGCATAAACACACGCAGTCATTGGATCGTAAAAATTTTCTCAAACTCAATGACGCAGTAGATCAAAATTCGGCTCCGGCGTAAAACTATTTAAAATGTTTACAACCCTATAAACGTTAGTCGTAGTAGGTCATAATTAAAACGATTGAATGATAAACGACTAATTAACTTAATCATGATTGATTAATTCAATGAAAACAAATGAAAATAACAACTAACTGAGTTAATTGCTTAAATATACGATATATACCTAATTTATGAAAAATACTTTCTTACAAAAGTTGTTTATTTTTGTTCTATCTTTTACGGTTTCTAAGGTAGACCGGTTTGCTCATTTTGCCCGAACATGGTTCAATTTTGCATATTCATGAACTTAACCTTACGCTCTAGAACACTCTTTTCGTTTTTGAGTTATCGTGTTGACGGTCCGACAGGCAGGCGGCTATGCGGAAATGGAGTTATTAGGTTATTTTATGTACACCAATACAAAATTTTTTTCTGCGATCTATATTTTCAACCAGTTCAAAATTGGAACTATGATCTGGGTGCCGGGTCACAGTGGTTTCGAAGGAAACGAAAAAGCAGATGCCTTAGCAAAAAAGGGTTTCGGAATGCCCTTCATAGGCCGAGAGCCTATTTTAGTATGTAAACAAATTTAGACAGCATGTAAAAAAGGGATCAACGAGTGGTCAAATGCTAAACACCAAGGTTACTGGGAAAAAGTACCGCGGTAGGAACTCGGGAAAATACAGCTTCAGAGTGCAACCAAGAGGCTATCTCTCGATGCACTGAAGCTGAACAGGGTGCAACCGCGGAGGGTTGGGAATCCATAAATGGGACTCCATAGCGGGTCCATTGTGTGCAGATTGTGTGGCGAGGAGGAAGAAACATCCAGCTACATTATCTTTGACTGCGAACCTCTAAGTTACAGCAGATACAGGATATTCAGTGCATCTCACCTCGAATATATGAACCTTCAGGAAGACCTGATAAGCAAGCTCCTCGCTATTTCCAACATATGGGAGAAGCGAATCTCGTTGGACTGAAATAGAAGGGGCAGCACAATGGAGTATAAAATCGAAAAGTGCAATACGTTTTAGACCCCAAGATGTATCTATCTATTTATCTAAATCAGAACTAAACTTAATATACCCTGGTTTATATTGTATACCGGGTATACGAATTACTTGATTGACCCAACACTGTACCTGTATGGAGGTTCAAAATCTATTAGAATTTACAAAAATAGATTCAATAAAATAGACATATTATATATTCGTTACAAATTTGTCTGTTTGGATATATAACCAGAAAATTTTATTTGACTAATAAATCAATATTTAAAATAACGGCTGAACATGGTCGAATCAACATTAAATATATATTTATATACTAAATATTTGCCTTTACGTTAATAATAATAAATATAATCATTATTTATTTTTTATTATATTATGCATTTTTAATGGCTAATAAAATTAACACATTTCAAATTGTTTATTTCGTGTTGTTCACTGTTTGTTATAGGTTAACAGCTCATATAGTCATATTACAAAATACTCAATTGGTTTAAGGTGGCTTTATACCAAAAGAAAATCACTTCAAATTAATGTATTTTTATGCGTTTTTTTTTTGTTCCAAAAAAACCGTTTTGATTTAGTTATTATTATAATAATTTTGCGAATTTATAAAAAAAAAATTGAATGTAACAAGTGAAAATAACAACTTACAGAGTTAATTACTTAAATATCCGCTATATACTGAGTAATGAAAATATGTTTCGAACAAAACTTGTTTATTTTAAAGAAAGGAAAATTTTTTGTCTTTAAAATTTCTTTTCTATCTTTTACGGTTTCATAAATGGATATTTTCGTCCCTAGCGCTGTCCGATTTTGCCCATTTACGAACTTTACCTTACTTCTTAGATCTAGAATACATACAAAATTTAATCTCGTGTCTACAGATAGGCAGATAGACACGTGTCTACAGATAGGCAGACATGATGCGGAAATGAACTAATTAGGTCATTTTATGAACACCTATTGGTAAAGTGACTCATTACGTCATATTCCAAAATGACGGCTTTGGTGAGGCTACATTTGAACAGTTTCATTAACAAAATAATATTTTTTTGTTTAGTTTCGTAACGTAAACCTAGTAACGCATCTGTAACTATCACAGTTGAGTCCGTCTACTCTGTTTCTACTTATTGTCCCCAGATATCACAGTTTTAAGGAACAAACAGTAATACCAAACCTTTTTTTCTACGATTAATATTTTCAAAGTCGGGACTAAACTTAATATACTCTTGTATATATTAGACATATCGAGTTTAAAAACTAACACATACACACACACATTTAATAAAATTTGACTCACCTTGATCATAGTGCTCCTAAATTTTACAATTAACTGTTTAATTACTTTTGGCTTTTTAGTGCGTTACATACTTATTTATCGTGTATAATATTTATCGTTACAAAATATAATTTTTTTTAAAAGACTAAATGAATTAATTTGATTCCTTATATTTTATCTACGCTTCCACCAAGTTTGTACTAAAAAATTACTTTAATTTCTCACGTATTACAAATGCTTCTAGCAATTAATTTATATTTTGATCCCATCAACAGTTCACGTAGATGGTGCCATATTGTTATATTTTTATTGGATATATTTGCAAACTTTTCAATCGAAATTAGCTAAAATAGTTAAATTTTAAATCGATATTAACTAGAGTAGCGAAAGGATCGATTGTGAGTTTAGATGGCATAAAAAATGTCGGTATTGCCTAATCCAAAATATAACAGGTATAGAACCGCCTTACGCTTTACAAAATTATCAATTTGTTTGAATACAAAATGTAATATTTTTTTTGTACAAGATAATTAAAAAAATATTTTTCTCTGTTAATTATGTTCAAATGTTTAGAATATGTATGAGAAACCTGAGTGTTGACATTTTATTTAACATTTTTAAATAGTTGAGTTGTCTTTATAGCTTTTTGATATGTGATATTTTAATTTTTACCGCTGTATAAAAAAGACTTGTTATGTAAAAAATCGATACCACTAGTGGAGAGGATGCATGGCCTTGTAGAGTCATTATTTTTTAAAAATTCGCTAAAATCAAATATCATAAAATGAAAAATTTTTCCTAGTTTTTCATAAATATCTTAAAATGTCTCTAAATTTCGATAAAAAATATATTGATTATATATTGTAAAGTAAAAAATTTCCTACATAAAACTCTCGAAACATTTTTCAAAGTGACACTTAGCTAAATATAGTACGAGTACATTAATTATTGTTAATAATTTCAAAAATTACTAAAAAACTTACGAATTGTAACTCACTATACTTATGAGCTTTAAACTTTTATTCACTTTACCAACAAACCAATTGAATCGTAGAATGTTCAAAGAGATTTTTGAAGGGAAATTTTATGCTTTTAATTTTATTTGAAATTTTAATTTTATTTGTATAAAAATAGACAATCTCTGAGGGCTATTTTTTATATTTTAAATTAGACACCATTCTGGAATTTGTGGAAATCTTTCCTTTTTTACCCGACTGACCCCGGAGCCAAGTAGCCGAGCGGTCTAAGGCGTTATGTCTACTTGAGGACTGGAGGTTATGGGTTCGATCCCGACATCGGCAGTTTATCAATTATTAACAAACAAAAAAAAAGGGGCGGTTAATTGATTAAACTGTCGGCGTATGGATAAGAATGAAGTAACCGGTTATGCTTGTGAAGGTTTTCTGCAGTTTCCTTCACGAACTCCAGATGAATATCGGCATAGTTCCTATCATAGTCGGCTGCAGCCGCACATCTTACCGATTCCTAGTCTACGCACAAAAATTCCTTCCACTCCACTCACATCCTCACATCCGTAGGCATCACAAAGGACCTTAAGGTCGAAGTGTAGCCCATACAGGGCAGCCGCTACAATCTAAATATGCCCCCAAAATAGGGTAATGTGTTTCGAATGTATATATGTATGTCTATTTATTCACCACACTCTGTAGCCTTAACGGCTTGATGTACTTTAACATATGAGGTGTGTTGCTAGATTCGTCTTAATTGTGACATACAGTATAATATTTAATTATGGCGTCTGCGAATCAAAAAAGAAATGGAGAAGAGTGCTGTGTATTTGTCCAAATTGTTTGGAGAAAACCATAGCAGATAGCACAATAATGATGGAAGAACAGGCTATGTAAAACTATCAAAATGCTAAACCGTTTCAAATTTATAGCCATTTTTTTACCGTTTCAAATGTGTAGCCGGTCCAGATATCTTATATAGTTTATTGTTTCTATAAGAATACCTGCATTAACAAAATTTTGGAAATAAATTATTTTAAATGGAAAATATATTACTTTTAGAATATTTTTTATATTTTATCTTACTTTTACTTTGCATATCTGAAAACAAAATATCTGTTTAAACATTATCTACATGCGTAAATGAACTCATTTGATTACATTTCATCCCCATCGCCTACTTCGATTTTGCTGCTATCTGTTAAAGTAGAATATTAAAGCTTACCGTACATTTATAGTGAAAATCCCTGTATCGTTGAATACTAATTGACCACACACTAAATGCTAACTAATAAAGTAACTATCCAACTAATGAAACACAGAATGCGATATAAATAATATAATTGAAAGCATATTAAAGAGTCACATAATGTAATTGAATTATGAGCAGAATGAGTTGTTACAAAGTGTTATGAAATTTTTCTTATTTAATATCAATGTCCGTTGGTCCGTTGATCTTTCATACAGAATGTTTCAGGACCGAAGGTAAATATTTAAGTAGCAGAAGGTGGGTAATGTTTTTTGAGTGTTTGTACGCATTGTATGTCTATTTCTTTGGCACGTTCTGTAGATTAGGTTCTTTAGGTTAGCGGCTCCCCCGGATGGGACAAACTTAGACTATTAGCACTAATGAGATACCTGTACATTAAGGATGTGGTAGATATTAAATTTGTATACAGATTAAGAATTGGTAGGTCTGCAGCCGACTTTGATAGTTCCTATCGAAGCCGGAGTTTGTGAAAGGAAACTGCAGAAAACCTTCACAAGCATTGCCGGTTACTTTCGATTTTATACATACACCGACAGATTAGTCAATTAACTTCCCCATTAAATTTGTTTTTCTATATTAATTTTTGACAAAATGCCACCGTTGGGAATAGAACTAGTAACCTCTCAATTTCAAGCCGAGTGCTTTGAAAAATGGCCCCTACGTATCCCAGTTTCAAGACGAGCGTCTTTGACAGCACGTTTCCAAATGGACACTAAGTAACGTTTATAATGGTCACTGTTTAAAATCTCTACTATTTTAAAATTGTAAATGTGTGTGTGTTTATTTGTTTATGTATTCAGTTTTCAAAAACTACGAGATTTTGATGAAACTTTTTTTGTTTAAAAGCTTATGATTAGACTTAAAAACTGGTATGTATTTTTCTCACTACAATAGATAAAATTCAAACATATTCGCTGAAATACAAATTTGGTGGAAGCGACTATAAATATTTGAAGTAGTGGAAGGGGAAGGATATTCATTGACGTTTTTAGCCTTAAAAGAACGGGAGCCGGAGATATAAAAATAAAATTCGGCGACGATATAACCTAGTATATAAATAAAATAATTGAATAAAACTTTTATAAAAATATTTTGAGCCAATTTTTTGTAACCTCATTAATTTCCAACTAAATGACTTGACTGCCAAAAGAGAACAATAAAACAGCTTCCAATTAGTTGTTTTCAAAATTCTATGATATTTTTGGCTTGCTAGGTTATTGCGAATTCGAAATTGAATAACCAGGTACACATTTACGTTACATTCTGTATATAATATATAATACATATGTATATATATATTCGGCAATAGTCGGCATCAAAGTCGGCATCATAGACAAAAAGAAAATGGCGCCGAGGATGTATACAATTCACATACAAAACAAAACGGCGGAATTTCATTATTAAACTAACAACTGAATAGAATATTATAAAGAAAAAACAAATTTATCATTTAATACATCTTCAACTAAAGTGCTTTAATTCTATTTAAGAACTGACGCAGTTTCATTCTATTTCTTTTGTTACAATTTTATTTCGAAATGATGATTAAGTCTTTCTTCAGTCATCAGTAACATCTGAAAGATTTATTTTTTCTTTTGAATACAACATCATAGTTTATTCATTATGTTTGGATGAGTAATCAATCGGTTTATACGTGACGCAAAAATTGTGTATACATCACAAAACCGCTGCGAATAACAGACAGCGCACACTACAGACTTTTGATCGGGCGATAGTTTGATCGTACTCTTAAGGTATTTCCAAACTATATCAGCTGATCGGGTACCCGCGCGAAAAGAAATATATAAAAATTATATGTGTAAAAAAAATATGTTGGTACTCCTGCGCGTTGTTGAAAACAGCTGTCCGTTGTCGTCAGTGTTCCCATTCGTCACATTACATATCTTACATATACTAGTCATCATACATATACTAGTGTATGGTTTCAAACGACTTTCAAATCGTTGAGCGCACCAGTACTCATGATGCCAACTGAACCATACAAAATAACCTTCTGCTGTAGACATGAAAAAAATGTACTTTTTTACGCATATTTTATCAAAAAGCTTATTAAGCCGATGGTCATTCTCCCAAAGTTTTAAGGAAAAATATTTCTATGGAATTGAGGAAAGTATGTGTCGAATTTCAGAACAACCGTGACTATATTGAGAGAGTTCGAAGTAAAAACAGTCGGAATCGTGCATTTTATTTCACCATGTTAGATGCATGTTAAATTTCTCCAACTTACATAACGATTTTCTCAAAAATGCCATGTGATAAATTCTCAAAAAAATTCAGCTGATTTCTGAGGATTCATTTTACTAATATTGTGAATTTCGTGAAGTACTTGACAACCTATTAATAGCTTGGAAATACCTTAATTACCATGGAAACATATGTGAGTTCATACACTTAAATGATTTGTTATCGGCCGATGATAAAGTTTAATAGGCAGTCTGATTCTCTTCAAACTCCATATCTATCAACAATATCTTCATGTTGTGTGTGTCAACGGTACAATGGCGTTGATAACAGATTGATTAATTGTGCATTGATAGAAGAGATCGAGAAACGATCAACACTATACAAAAAAAGCTTATTAACCATTTTTTTATTAATTAATTTAACTCATTTTATTAATAATTTTATTAATTAATTTAAGTTCATTGATACTGCTTATGCTCATTCTATCAAAAGCGAAAAAAAAAAATTTGTGTACTCAAGTAGTTTAGAATGCAGCGTAGAAAAGTAAAACTTTCCTCGCAACTATCTATTACTATATTGGATGTACTCAATAATCTCGGCTTCATTTCTTAATAATTCTTCTCCTTCTTCGTTTTAATAAAGGCAATGATAGTAGCTCTTCACGAGAACATTTCTGTTTAATCAGTATTAACATCAATATTAATCTTTCAGCAAGTGTATGTACCTATAACTAGAAATCGGCCGACTGGGTATCGGCTAGTCTACGCACCCACTACCAACCAGACACTGTAATATTAGCAGTTTTCGGGAATTAAGTCCAATTCGATCAAACTATCGTACGATAAACGAACAAATGCATGGTTTAAAACTTGCTGAATTGCAGAAAACATAAATATTGACTCAGTAATGTGAAATTTGCTTATAATGATCTTCGAGTGGAGATGACGATCTCATACAGGAGATATGGTTATCCTGCATTCCTCTACTAGTAGAAGGACGATAAAGCTACAATTTTAGAATCTACAATTATCTACAATTAGAACAGTCAATTATATACAACGATATATTACAGTTTCAGTTGTATTATGTTAAATAAAGTTGTCAATTTCATTCATAAATTATTGGAGGATGATACAAAAAACTCGTTGAAAATAGTAAACACACTCAAAAATTTAAACTTAAAAACGAAGTGTGTATGGAAGTACTTCGGTCTAATTACAGACATAAAGTATACACAGTTGATTAAATACTGATATGAAAAAAATGAACTCGTCAACCAGGAATCGAACCTCGGGTCTCTGGGTATCTAGTCCAGCGTGCTTACCGCTACACCAAAGTCGACTCTGATGTGACAGCCAACCTTTTCATACTATTCTTTTTTTGTTGATAGTATTACTTCTGTCGAAGTTATTATTCATATATATTTATTTGTATATACTTAAGCGTCAACAAGTAGAAGAATAGCGTATACTATATGGACCAATGTCATTGCAGACATAAAGTATACACAGTTGATTTTTGATTCTAGAGATTAACTTCAGGGAGTAAATTGGAATACGAAAAACAATTTTTAAGGTAAGGTGGGGATCTGCAACCTATGAACCGCTGGTCACCAGGTGACCCATTTGATAATTTCAAGTGACTCACTTGAGTACCGAATAGGAAATATTTTGACAAATGAAATTTATTTTAAGTAAAAGCAGGATCCCATTCTTATAATCAAAGGGATCCTTAAGAAAACTCTGGAAGGAATTATTGAGAAATGGGCGTTGAATCGAAATTATCAGAATTGTTATATGCAATTTAATTGTTGTCCTTAAAACAGCCTGCTTTTGAAATATATTTTTGCGTCGGATACAGGCGAGAGTATATTCAAGAAAATCATATTTTTTTGATAATAACAATAATATTAATTAAGTTACATACAAGTGACATATTAATATATAAATGAATTTTATTGTTTTTTATCAATTAAATATTGTATATGAACTATGAAATGAACAAAAAACAAGCTATTATTAACATTTTTAAATATACCGACAAGTTTACTAGGATGCATAGCTCAGACATTTTTGGACCTTACTTCCAAGTAAATATTGACTTTTAAGTATATTTTGATTTTTTCATTAGCGTGTTGCGGTCCCATATATATATATATATATATATATATATATATATATATATATATATATATATATATATATATATATATATATATATATATATATATGGAATATATTTATATTGCATTTATATCCAATACAAATATTATTACACGGAGAGAAATCAAGCCGTAAACATTTTTATCACGAAAAGAAACGTAGTAATTATGACTACTTTTTTCTATTCATATAAAGTGAATATTTTTCTAATTTATGCAATATTTTGCCTACTTGGAAATTGGGAGGTTATGGGTTCGAATCCCGACATCGGCAGTTTGTCAATTATGAAGAAAAAACAGAGGGGGTGGTTAATTGACTAAACTGTCGGCATATGGATAAGAACGAAGTAACCGGCTATGTTTGAGAAGGTTTTCTGCAGTTTCTTTCACGAACTCCAGATGAATATCGGCATAGTTCCGATCATAATCAGCTGCAGCCGCATATCCTAGCAATTATTAGTCTATACACAAAAATTCTTTCCACTCCACTCACATCCTTAGACATCACAATGGACCTTATTATCGAAGTGTAACCCGTCCAGGTCAGCCTCTACAATCTATCTATCTATGCAATTTTTTATATTTTAATTGAAACAATAAACACTTAAAACAAAAATAAATCATGACCACCCAAAATGGTTGGCTGTTTTGTGATTAGTTCATTTTTACAGATTAAAATTCTATAGAGATTGAAAGAGAGTAGGTCCTATCGCCTGCCTAACGAATATTTATCAAAAATAAGGATTCTAATTTTGTCTCTTTTCTCTCCCCTTCTAGCGGCATCACTAAAAAAAATGATAATGGTTCCTAACTAAATGACGGGGACATTCTGTACTAAATGTGATGGGTTTAAATTCAAATTTAATATTTATATTATTATTATATATTAATAAAATAATTATTATATTAAAGAATGTGTTTTATAAAAATTGTGTTTTAATCACTTTCATTAAATGACCTAATTCTTATTTTTATACGATTATTTTTATTATTTTAATGGATATTTTATTGAAAAATTTTTATTAATTAATTTATTACTACCTATTTAATATATATTGTTACAATTTATTTTGTATTGTAATGCATCACTTATCAAAATTATTAACGCCTTTATTCAATCATTTTATTTGTTCTTGCAGTGCACTTGTTTATTTTTGTTGTTAATGTGGTCACTTTTATTTCCCACGAATGTGGCACTGAACATAATATTCGCGATAATTTCGATATACATTTTTGTGTGTAACGTAATCTCGCGAACAACTCTCATCAAACAGTAGGGAATATGCATGAACATTTTTTTTCACTTGAATTGAAGCATGTTTACTTGACAAATATCAAGGTAAAATTACTTTTTAAATAACTTTAAAAATAAACAAGATATGAATGATTGAAATTCCCGATTAGACAAAGAGGATGATAGCCCACTTGACATGACATGTGACGTCATAATACGCAATCACCATTTAAAATACACGTAAAACTCCGTTTTGCAAGAAAGAGACAGATAATAATCTTTAAAAGCTTAATCTTTAATATAGCTTTCTTGATATTTGTCGAATTTTAATTTTGTTTTTAAATATTATTACAGTATTAACAGTATTTCCATATTCTGAAAATAAATGTGAAAAAAAATGTTCATGCATATTCCCTATTCTAGAGAGTATAAAGATTATTAAAATAATCAAAGAGAACTCTAGTTAATTTTTTCCGCTCATGTACAAATAAAATCACTAGATAATTAAGGGATCATAACCTGAAAACAGCGCTTGTTAGTAAAAATAAAATTAAACAGTTACTGGGCAACCCTAAGGATAAAATTATCAGTGAATAATAATCGGGCACATATGGGGTCAGTTGTCAAAACTGTTCAAACTGTTGTCAAAGTCGTCGCCAGATCGGAACTCGAATCAAGAACATCTGGCTCATATGAAATTTGGGAGAACCGAAAAATCGTGTATAGCTTTTAAATCGAATTTCAAACTAATAAAATCGGTACAAAACCCCACAGAATTAGAAGCATACGAAAGTATCAAATTTTCAAAAAAATTTATTACCTGAATTTCAAGGTTAGCTTCGATTAACACCCTCACCTTATTGGTAAAAACAACACCGCATGGTCCGAAGATTACCGCCAATAAATGGGTTGGACTCTTCACACACTTAATCCCTTAATTGGTCAGTCAACTCAAATAATCCATCAGGTACTACTTCAGCCTTTTTAATATTGTTGTGAGACACGCGCCAAATTAGCAACGAGCAACATATCTCTGACTCCATATCCCAGAGATAATTACGATTAGAAACTTCAAAACGTAACAATTCGGTAAAATATCAATATCGATTCTCTGAATTGAAAACAATATCTCTTCTAAATATATACACAGGTTAAAATATACAATATACATAGTTATTAAATATTCAGTATATACACGGTATTTAAACAATTAACTCAGCTAGTACAAATTCAGTTGTTACATTTCTTGTTTACTTGATCTGATAAGAGATTTTATTAAACAGCAGGAGATTTCATTAAAAATGTTATTAATATGCAACAGACTGTGATGATATGCCTTGAATTCATGATTAAAGGTAAATAAATATTCATATACAAACATGTAATTGATGTAATTACATGTTTGTTATTAACTTGTTTATTAGTTTTCATAAATTAATTATTCACGCACGTTATTATAACTGCTTTGAAAAAAAAATTGAAATTTTTCTTTAACCCTTCTATGAATCCAATTGTTGACTAACGCATTCATATAATAATGAATCTTTAAGAAAACGCAGACGTCATAATAGTCCAAAGTTTTAACAACCGTTTTGATTAAGTTAATTTTTTTATAAGATTGAATAGAAAACTCAATTAAGGGTGTATTTATTTTGGGCACGTATACACTTGTAAACGCAATTTATTGGCGTTCATATTGGCTTATGAACGCTTACTCTACTGTTGAAAATCCTGTTTGTTTTAGGCATTAGGACGAACATTTAAGTTTTTATTTATAGTCAAATGTTGGTGAATCGGGGAAAATATTATATTTTCTACTTTTTTTCATGAAATAAAACTTTAGTTTTTTTTAAATTTATATGTATTATTTACTACTTTTTAGTCTATTTTATTAAAGATTGCTTGTAAATTTATTTATTTTGATTTTAAGAAGATTTTAAGAAAACCTTAATCTAATTTCCCACCGCTTCCACTACTTCCCAATCGTTTCGAATTTCATCTATATAGAATGTTATGTAGAATGTTATGTACTGTCACGAAACTAATACACGTGTGGAAAATTAGAAAATTTAGCTCAACTCTTTAATTCATTTTTTTTCCACATAGAAAAGTGACCTGGCAAAGTCATGGTATAATTTTGCCAAAATTGAATCAGTATGGAAAATAGCAAAATGCTACTTTGGAATTAGTCACAAAGACTGAACTTATACACCGAAGGGTTAAATTACTTTACTTTTGTATGTACAGAATGAGTCAATTCGTGTAAATTTTTGTATTTTTAATAGTTTTATAAAAATATGGAAACAGCTTCGTCTAGAAAATTTACGATTGTTAAATTTATGTCATTCCTTAAAAAGTCTTTGTTATGTATTCATAGAAAACTGAATAAACATTAGATCCTACCCATTTAAGGATGTTTGGAAGTTATATCAAAAATGCTACGAAACGGACGAATATTACACACTGAATGCTAAAGCAACTGTGAAAATTTAAAAACGATTTTCCAAGCCGTTTAAAAATTAATGTTTAAACTTAGCATGATTTAAATTCATTTTAATTACCATTAAAAAAGCTACGAAGTTTATTAACATTCACTAAACAGTTGTTGAGAAAAAAATTATAAATAGAGATTAAAATCTGTCCTTGTCACGTATACGTATGTGATATAGAAAGAAATAGAATATATGTTTTTGTTGATTTAAATTAAAGGTAGATTCATTGGCAAAAGTTTTTCAAAATATTTATTATTTCTTATTTAAAGTGCTTTTGCGTCCGATTGTATCTTTCTAATATCCTTAACCTAGAGAATAATTTGTAGAATATTTTTGAGATCTCTGTGCTGCCAGCGTTTTTGGGTTTATTTTTTTAAAAAAACATCCGTTACTTAATATATGAATTTCATTGTTTGAATCACCTTTTCTAAATACTTTAAGGGTAAATACTTACTTAATCTTTTCAGAGTAAGTAAAATTTAATTTAGTCTGTTGTTGAATATTAATTAAGCAATCATTACAATTAATGAAGCAGTGACTAACCAGTTTTTATAAGAAATTTATATTTACTATCGGTGAAATAAGTTGCATTCCTTTGTTTTTAGTTTGACAGTCGATTTGTGTCGAACCCATTTGGTAATCGAAAAAATATATCGAATAGAATTTGTTCGTTATAAAAATACTAACAACTTTTCTTTTAAGCATTCTTTCAAAAACCGTATTGTTTTGGCACAAATCAACTATGGATTTTTGAACTATGTACAACACTTATGAAACCAATAGTACATCGAAATAACTTAATTAACTTTATATTGTCCGATCAAAGTTTTAATTATATATATATATATATATATATATATATATATATATATATATATATATATATATATATATATATTTGATATAGATTCGTAATAAATTGTAATTAAGTTGCAATTTTTTATAATTTCGAAAAATTTAAATTAATTGAAACGTTTTTTAACGTTTATTAAGTACTATGAATCACAAAAGTATCGCTCACTATTCAAGAGCTTGGGGTAGATTTGTATCCTATTCATTCGGTTTTTTGGAAAATGTTTCGAATAAAAGTTGTTAGTATATTTATATTGAACAATTCAACAAAGCCTAAGCATTTTTTCGAGAACCAAATGAATATGGCAGAAATTTTTATTAGAAAATATTATTCCAACAAAAACATTAGAATGCCTAAAGATCTCGCATATTCTCCGTTAGTATGATATCTACGTATGAGCATTCCAACGTTTTCCTTAGCATTTATTTTTATCTTAAATTTTTACATGCCAAGAGCGAAAATATCTTTATAATTCGTTTGTATAAGCTATCCTAGTAATATATTAATTGCTACTCAAGAAAACTATCTATAAAAAACTCCATTTGGATCATTCAGGTTGGCAAAAAATAAATTAGTTTAAAAAAATTGGTACCAGATTTTTGTATAGGACAAAATCTTGATCCTTTTTCAAGAGTATGGCCCAAATGTGAATATGCAAAAAAATCTAATAGGAAAATGTTTTCATAATTTTGCCTTTTCGCCAATATTGAGCCGGGTTACCATTTTCAAATTGTTAAACTTTAGCAATTAACATCTCCTTAAGGATATACGAGCACTGCTGTATAATCAATCCATTTATATTATTCTTCTAAATCATATAAAGTCCACAATAATGTTTATTATTTTTTGTCGTAAGTAAAAATTTAAATTTAATTTAAACTCGTCATACCGGGCCTGATAAAAAAGATATTTAAGAAAAAAACCTGAGATTTCGGGTAACTAAGCTATTGCCGACAGAAATGAAATTTACCCGAAAACTCAGTTGTTTTCTTAAATATCATTTTTTTTAGGCCCGTCATACCGGAATTTTATTGGATCAATCTGTTTATTAATATTTCTATTTTCTATTGCGTAGTTTTTTTTTTTATTCGTCTTATTTTATTTCAAGTTAAAATTGTCAAAATATGTTGACGCTCAAGGGTTTCTACACAAGAGCAATGCATTAAACTCTCGAAATTTAACATTAAATAATTAATTCAAGACCCCCGTAACCTCCTGGAAACATTTCTAACTGATTTATATGCACTTCAACATCATGTAAACAAAAAATCCAGCCTTAATCTTTTTGAAGCTTACTCGTACATCCTTAATGACATGGTTGAATTATTTAATTTTTTTGACAATTGTATTGAAGAGTTCCCAGTATATATTTCAAATAATCCGTAACATTTTGAAATTGGTATCGAACGTATTTTCCGGAGCTTAAAATACGGCAAACATTGTAATATAATAATTTTGAATAGATATATGTATATTGCCGCTTTATATAAATTGTTTGGTTTTTTATTCTGTCATTTTAATAATACTTCTATAAAATAATTAAAAAACCAATCACCAATATTTACTATAAGTACGTGTATAAATGAATAATTAATGTCGTGTAAATTATAAAATTAACTGTTTTATAACACTTATTATATTATATTTATAAATTTACTACTTAATTTCAATTAATAATGACTATCAACACAGAATCCAGTAAGTTTACAATATTACTGTTGAAGTGCCTACCTCTAAGATACCTCTGCTATTTTTTATATCTATTTAATATTCATATATTGCAAATACCACTTATAAACTGTAATTATTTGAAATCTAGCTAAATTTAATAGCTAAGTAATAGATATATCCTTCGTTATTGAATCATTCGTTCAACAGAAATTCACACGCAATGAAATTCTTCTAGTACTATGACGAAGGGTCATCCGGAATAATGCAGTTATAAGAACATTTTATGAATACCTGTGATTATCAAAATAATTAATATACTACTAAAAATAAAACAAATTCTTATGATAGTTGTCGTGATTGTCAAAAAGTTGTGGAGCATACGCATATAGTAAGTAGTGAAGGAACGTATAGCATAATAAGCCATAATTTTAGCCGAAGACTGTACCGGTAGACACGTTACATATACGATACTTGTCTACACGTATATACAAATACTATCATTTTTATAAGGTGCATTTATATAAAGCTGGCAACGTCGCTTATATTCCGCCAGTTGATTTTTTTGTTGTATACATACATATAAACAAACACTCGAATAGTACAAAGTATGATGATGCACAGTGCTGTCAAGTTGTATCTGTTCAGAATTCCGATACGTATATTTATATATAAAATGATACACTTTGCGTTGTTATAACTAAACAATGAGACGGTCAATAATTCCCGTTTGTTTTTTTAAATACGCAGAAGAAATAAGTTTTTTAAGTCGTTTTTTTATTTTAAAAAATACTGGTAGAAATACTGCCAGTTAAAATGGGTATTCTCTATTGCTGCCCATGTTAATTATTCGAACTTCTATTAAGTTTTTTACGAGTATGAGACGGTCAATCGATTCGAAATTTTAAGTGTGAGTGTATAATATTACCCTTAATTTGGAATATTCTATAATTATGCCTATGAGTACGACGACTTAACTACCATAAGCGACTTTTGAAAATTTACATTTTGGAACTAAAATTTTCAGAATGTAATTTTTGTCACAGATAAAACAATGTCCACAACGACAACGCTATTCCAAACATGCATTCCAAAGAACAGTGACTATGTGAGCATAGCACCGCGGTTTACCGGTATGCATGAAAGCGCACATAGTGTTGTAAAGATAATCTAAACTTGATAAGAAGAGAAATTGAACAATAAAAATGAAAAAATTTTAATTGATCATTGATAAAACCGTGGGGCATATCTGGTTGTATTAAATAAGCTGAAATATTTTTATTGGGTCTGTCCAGCAGGTCAAGAGCGCATTGATGCTCAATAAGAGTCACATAGATGGATGCCATGTACAATTTTATACCGTTTGCTTCATCATAGATACTCGATACAAAAATAATTTTGCAATAAATGCCACAAAAGCTGATGTCATCTTTTTAAATTTTATAGTTGATTTATGACTGCTTTTTATTTATTCGGTTTTCAAAAAATATTTTCGACTAAAAGTGGTTATACCTAATGAACCATTTTTACGTCACAGTCGTCTTTGGTGTAGCGGAAGCATACTGGACTAGATATCCAGAGGTCCGAGGTTCGATTCCTGGTTGACGAGCTAATTTTTTCATATCAGTATTTAATTAAAAACTTGTCATCAATTTTTGTGGTCTATAGTAAGGGGTACTAAAATGATTAGCCATTTCTATTTTATTCAAATGCAATTTTTACAACCATTTACGACCCTAACAACAACGAGGAATTATCTAAATTTGATGCTTCCGGAGCAGTTTAGCCTGTTTAGCGCTATGAACCTCTGCGAAACATAAAAGTCATCAACAATGCTCTTTACTAAATATAATGTACGAAATTTTAAATTTCTCTACCAAAAATTTGATTATAATATAAAGATTATTAAAAATTATTACCATCTTTTCCTATATTCATGTATCTAAATTAAGAGTCCTTTTAAAAAAAATTGAGCCGTTGCGGCGACGCCTGGCAGATATGAAACACCGAATCTATTTTGTATAGAAAATGTGCATGAAAGGATGATTCATAAAGGAAATAAATATGACTCAATCAAAAACAAAATATTCAGATTTTTTTCAAAGAATAAATTTATTCTTTATTTAATAAAAAATACATATAAATTCAATACCAAAAACATCAAAATTTAATAATTTTCTTAAAGTTGAGACGGCTCAATTCTTTTAATCAGTTACTTAAACTATTCTTATAATTATTCACTATTTTATACAGAAAATATGCATTGCCACCTGTAAATGAGTTTTTGAACCTGTATATGTACCGCCATCTATGAACATCTTCTTAAGACTGATTTGTTTTATATAATATCACCTATGAATAATTTGTTGATTGTGTAAAGACATGTAAAGCCGCATCCGCGGATGTGAGGCTTAAACTATCCGCATCCGTATGTCAAAAATTTTGCATCCGTAACATCCCTGGTTCAAATTGTCAAGCATGGAAGTGATTCGCAATATACTTCAAATTGTTTGATGACTTGTATGGAGGCTTTCCTCAGCACATATATGTGCGTCAATGCGCGTGAGATCTACTAGACAGTTCCAATACATATTGATTTATACAATACTTATATTTATTTTAATTTTTTTAGATAAATATATGATTATTTTAATAATAATAGTAATAGAATAATGAATGTTGTCGTGTGTTAGCTACGTACTGTGAATTCACAGTACGACACGTGGCCGTGACATTCGTTTTTAAATAATATATTTACGATCACTTTAAATTATTATTAAATATTTATTTTTAGTTTCAAACACATTTTTTTTCTTTTCTTTTATAATGTATGGCATCCTCTATAATCCGGGAATTATTTTTATGTGTAACGTGCGTCCGCTCTTCATTATTTTTCTTTTGGTGTTTTCTTATTTTCGACATCGTGTCTATATTTGAAAAGACACCGTACACAGAGATAAGATTTTGACCCTAGGTGAAAATATTGTTTTTTTTTAATTTTTTTTTGGTCACCCAATCAAAATAGTTGACTCTTACAGACAATAAATTTATACATGCAATAAATTTACTCTTAACTTTATGGTTGTCAACTTGCTCGATTGCATGCGTAGCATGTAATCTGATGTCTAAAAGCCATCGAAATTATTTCAAAACAAGTGAAAATAACATCTAAGTTTATTGCTTAAATACCCGGCGTGTACTGAATTAAATGAAAAAAGTTTCAATAAAAAGTTGTTAATTTTTAAAAAAGAAACCTTTTTTTCTTTATATTTTTGTTCTATTTTTTGCCGTCTAGATAGACAGCTTTGCTCATTTTGCCCAAACATGGTCCAATTTTGCCCATTCACAAACTTGGTGCTACTTTTTAGCTCTAGAACACTCATACAAAATTTTAGCTCGCTATTTCTTTTCGTTTTTGAGTTATCGTGTCCACAGACAGACAGACAGACATTACAAATACGGAACTAAACGTAATATACCCTGGTATATATTATACACCGGGTATAATAAAGATTATTAAAATAATCAAAGAGAACTCTAGGTTTTTAGAAATTACATTTTAAATTTCGCTCCTATTCGTAGAACACTTGTTTGTATTTTATACATACGTATTTTAACTACAATGTAGTCATCATCAGTATGAATTAGCTAATAGTAACTATCTCTGGGATATGGATTCAGAGATATGCGGCTTGTTGCTAATTTGGTGCGTGTTCCAAATTAGCAACAAGCATATTTATAAAATACAAACAAATGTTCTAGGAATAGGGGCAAAATTTGAAATGTATTACCGGGTATAATAATAAAATTTAAATGTCAACTCTGCATTATTTCTGGAATAGAAATTTTGGTAGAAGCGTTGATAAATATTGAAAAGTAGTAGACGAGTTTTATTGAAAAGTAGTAGACGGAAATTAAACGAATTTTTTTAGCTTTAAAATAATAGTTCTTCATTGTGTGGGTGTGTGGTAAATTCTAAGTTACTTCAAATTTAAATAAATATGGCCCAAATATAGGATAATTATATGTTAAGTTTATTAAAATCGGATACAAATTCGAGTTAAAATTTATCACAAATTTCAAAAACTATCACAATTATCACAAATATAAATGTCCTAAATGTTATATAATTGCATATAAATTTTATTATAATCGGATGGAAATTAAATTAACCATAAAGTAATATTTTTAGAATCTAATAATGTCATAAAATTTATTGTAAAATATAGAGATTTTAAAGATGAACTACCAAAAAAAAAAAAACGACGATTTATCGGATAAAACTATGTGTATTTCATATTTTAATATTCATATTTATATTTAAAAACTAATTCACTATTTCAAATCAATGATCTCATTCTTTTAAGTATCCAAACATTTGCTGTTTGAATGTTTTATATGTTAAAATATTTTCATTCATTTCTTTAATAGATTATTGCACAACGTATATAAGAAAAATAAATTTTCCAAGTAATGTTAATGCTTGTACAATGTTGTCCAGAAAAATTACCAGCAGCCAAATTGGATTTTTGGTATTAAAGTGTATTCAAAAATAGTGTCCATAGATACATAAAAGATGAAGTTTTTTCGGACAACTCTTAGAATTCAAGATGACAATCAAATCTGTAATAAAAACATAGGGTCTGGGAAAATATGTACTTATAAGCCTGTGTGTTCCTCCTATATTTAGAACAATATCGAGTGTACTTTCGACAAGCTCCTATTAAGTTTCTCTATTAGTCAATTAGTTAATAAGTTTAGGTCAAAGCTTTTAACCTCTATTTGGATTACTTCCCATTGAACCAGTTGAAGTTTAGTACATCTCCAAATTGAAGATGGCGGATGAAAATGGTGAACTTTTATGTTGTATATTATCTGATGTTAGCCTAAAATCCATGTCAAGTATTTTGTTGGGTTGTAGATTCCAAATTTAATAGTTATTTAATAGTTATTCTTTGACCTAAACTTATTAACTAAGCGAAGATTTTAACCGAAGAATATTCTAAATATTCGTCAACCTATACAAAAGTAAATTACGCCTACTCACCATTTCCCTTGTTAGGCATTGTAAACTCAAAAAACATTTCCGGAATCTTAGGAACACATTTTGGCGGGCTGTAGTGCCATGCTATACATGGAAATCAGATACCTGGATGCCTACCAAGTGCCCGTAAACAAAATCTGTGGATCTACTCCAGGTCCTACACATTCTCAAAGAGAAAGGTCTGGCAATTGTGCTGTCATTAAGATTTGCATCAACCTGCACCAATGATAAAAGAAACACAATAATCCTTTAGATCGCAAAGTGGTATCAGCCCTCACTCGTTCATTCAACTGTAAGCGATATACAAATTTTTATCCTAATAGAAATAGTGGAAAATTGTGGTGGAAATATAATTCAGGTTGGTTCACTATTATTGAAATTCGAGTGTACGTGAGTGTATGTGAAGAAACACATTTTTAGTTCATTAAAAATGTCTATAAATAATTTGTATTCATGTTTTAATGTTGACGTAATTTGAAAATCATTAATTAATTTGCTTTGGTGCATAATAATGTTGTTATCAATTATTTACCTTGACCCTGAAAAATTATATTGATGTTTCCGATCAATTATTGGCTTAATTAATAATATTAAATTAATTGAATATTTGTTTGAGTTCTTTATATTCACATATATGATATCTTAAAAACTAGACGAATCAGCTAAAATTAGTTAAGGATGTTCCAGCATGAAACCACTTTTTGACAGATTTTGCTCATTTTTTTTCACAGGCTACAAATAACGTTTTCTAATGAATCCCGAAGTTTCAGAATTTTTGACCGTTTTGAACGCGAGATAATTAATAGCAAAGTTATCATTCTCTCTCTCATTAGAAGCATGTAAAACTACTTCATGGTCGTCCAACTATTATCTGTTGTATTAAAAAAAATACTCGACAGAATTTAAAAAAAAACTAGAATAGTAAAGATAAATATTTTTTTAAAAATCGCATTTTACCATTTTGTTTTTGAAATATAAAAGTTTAAAATTTTTTTTCTTCCAAATAATATTATTTTGTATATATGAACAGTGAATTTGTCTATGGGCTGCGTATGTGTGTGTATGTATTTGTTCTATAATAAAATCAAACCGGTTTTTTGTCCTGATGATATAACACAGTGCTGGACGTCCTTAAAGGAATATTTTGTTTCAAATCTAATGATTTTCTCATATTCGATATCATGTTTGTATGGATCAAATTTAGTGAATGAAATTTGACCAACATCTAATATTAATATTTGTATCGATTTGAAGATGCATGCAATTATGAATCACAGAAAATATTCCCAGAAATAGAAATTTGGTGGAAGCGTTGAGATATTAAAGAGTAGAACATGAATTTTTTCTCAGGGATTATAACCTGATCCGAATAAAATTTGTTAAAATATAACCATTGAGTGCTCATATTATATCATTGCATTGATAGAAGTAGTTTGTGAGCGTCCAATGATTTTATTTTACAAACGTTGAAAATTACTCGGAGAAAGAATTGTTTATAAATTAATTTTTACTATTTTCTCTTCTTTCCGTTTTCTTTCCGTTCTGAACATTTTAAACCCAGTATATGTAAATATACAAGGTATATTAAGTTTGATAACGTCTTTGTAACTCTTAAAAGTATTGATCGTAGACATGAATGTTTGGCATATGTGTTCATAAAATGACGTACTTCGGCCATTTTCGCATGTCCGTCTGTCGGGCTGTGGGCGCGGCAGCTCATAAAAGAAAAGAGATAACGAGCTGCAATTATTTTTGTGTGTTCTAGAGCAAAAAAGTAAGGCCAAGTTTGTTAATGTGCAAAATCAGACTATGTTTGGGCAAAACAGGCAAAACTGTGTCTATCTTTGAAACCGTAAGAGATATCACAAAAATTTATTAACAATAAATCTTCTTCTTTTTAAAATAAACAACTTTTGCTTGAAAACTTTTTCCATAAACTCAGTATATACTGGGTATTCAAACAAATAACTCAGTTAGTTGTTACATTACTTGTTTTTAATTTTAATTTTTATTATATAATGCAAATTGTACAATTTAACTTTTTTCAAATTTTCTATAAAACCATTATTTGTTTTAATATTTTAGATCAAATTGCCGATCGCTACTTGACTATAACAAACCTATTCAAAAAATTAAATCGTTTTGTTTTGGTATGAAAATAAACAATTTTAAAAATTTAACATGTTTAAAATAAATAATGCTAGTAAACATTATTGTTTTGACTAAAATATTTTAGTGACGCAGCACACGAACTATTAAATACGAACACTGTATATGACCTGCACAAGAGTTTATTTTATATATCAATCTTGGAATACAAATTTGAATACAAAAAAATTTCATAATTTATGAAATTGTAATAATGTACAATCTTTTTGCTGAGGAAAAACGATCCCTAATGACATAATTCCCGATCTAAACCGATTTTAAGAAGATTCCAAACACTTTTTCAAAATTCACGTTTTATTTGTGTTGAGACCATTGTACAAACCATATGGAAAAGCACTTGTTTTATCCCATAATGTTCCAAAAGGCATCAGGTTCAGAAACTTGTTTTACGGTCAAAAATCAGGGAACAAAGTTCAAAAACAGACTATATGTATTTTAAAATACACCCAATCTGGAAATAATGTATAGTGTATCTATCACTGTCTATATGCAGTGACTATGATATGGTGTCTTTGTTACATATACATGTAGACACACTCACACGACGGACGGCGGACAATAACGACGATATATACATCACGAGTAAGATTCAACTATACATAAATGATTGTAGTTAGAGAGTGATAAGTATAATAGTTATATGTTATACAATACTGATTTTATTACAGTTTAAGTGTGACAAAGTAAACCATATCATAGTACACTACATATAGACAGATACACTATACAATGTTTGCAGATTGGGTGTATTTTAAAATGCACATTAATGGATGGACATTAAGAATATTGATGACCTCCTTTGGCCCGTTTAATATGCTTATATTGCCGCGAAAGTGTGTCCTGGAAACCGTTGTTAGCGTGACGCATACCGTCATAGTACATACCGTCTTAAGACCGCTCACTAAATGTGAGTCCTTTGGGATATTGGGTTAATCAAATCGTTTGAATCCGATTAGTTTTTTCATTGAAAATGTTTTCCAATAAGATCCTGCGGAGTCTTTTACACAGTCAAATCTTCAGGACATGACGTTTATTTCTCTAAAAGATCAAATAATTTGACCAGTTCGTTTAGGACACATTAAATAAAAAGAGAGTGTCCAATTTGGACACCTCCATTGCACCCCTTAATAAATTATGTTGAGGTCGTCAAGAAATTTGTTAACCATCTAAACTTAAGATGCCTAAAAAATGTTAACTCATTTGATTACATATATTGGAGGCAAGGCAGGTGTTAAAGAAAATTTTGTACACGATTACATTAGTTAATTATATACATTACGAGGTGTCTTCACAGTTTCAACTATAAAGCATTCTTTGTTTGTTTGTGAGAGGCATAAAGGTTAGAAGTATTTGTTGTGCTCGGCGATTTCCTGGTGTCGAAAAAAATGGATCAAAGAATTTGCCTTTCATGGTTCTCTTCAGTTTTGGGAACAGGAAAAAGTTGCAGAGGGCTAAATCAGGTGAATATGGTGGCTGAGGCATACCTAGTTATTCAATTTATTTTAACTTTTCCCGCCGCTTCCGCCAATATTATTTTACTTCTCAGAACCTCCACGAAATTATATAATTCGATAATAACTTGACTATAGCTAGAGCTATCGGAACCTAGCTATAAACCATCGTATCGACAAAACATATTTATCGTGTCAATATGACCTCAGTTGGTCAAGTAGTTCAGAAGTTTTCAACACGCTTTTTTAATTATAAAGTAACGTTTTTAAATATATTATAAATAAAAACTTCTTCAACTATCATCGTCATATTTCAGCTTATTTACACAAAACCTCAATGAATTATACACCAAAACGTGCCTCATGAATCACTTCGTTCATTGGTGAAAACTGTATGAAAATACTTTCAGTAGTTTTTGAGTTTACCACGTACAGCCAGACAGACACGCCTGGGGGCTTTATTTTATCTATATAGAGATGAGATTTATGAAAATGTTGTCAATATATTTGTGAAATTGGTTTTGCCTTTTGCAGTTAAAAAAGTAATATTAAATTTAAAAAAATATGATTCAACCACAATATAAAAGTGTAACCTTCATTATACGAAGAAAAAAAAAACCAAAACCATTGTAATTATTATTTTAAAATATAAATTTGAAGATATTATTTTAATATTGACAACCATTTGACATAATATATGAATTATTATTTAATTTTAAATATTTTTAATTTAATTATTTTATAGAATGGATATTGCGCTCAATTATTATTAATATTATAATAGAGTTGCAATGAAAAGCGTTGAAAAAGCAACTATTCCATTTTGTACTGTAATCGTTTCATATACAGGATGTTTTATTTTAAACAATGGTATGTAGTCATATTTCCTCAAAGAAATGTTTTTGGAAGAAATAACCCGAATAAAAGTTACTTTGTTCGAAAGAGGGCATCTTATCTTAATTTTTACCTTGATCTTGGCTTTCAGGACCGTTTGAGGGTGAAATTATGACAAAAAAAAACATAAAAACTTCGTAATCTTATAAGTTTGGGGCTATAAAATTGTTCATTATTAACTAAAATTGACTTAATTACTTATTGTTTTCTTCAGTTAGCCGATTCTGTTTAAAAAAATACAGGTTCTCATGTGGAAAACAGAAGGTGACATTGAAAAAACCTTGAAGTCCGAGAAAAAGGTCGCAATCAAGGTCACCAAAGATTTTTTCTAGAAGATATATTCAAGTACATTGTTTAAAAGAGACACACGGTATATATATATATATATATATATATATATATATATATATATATATATATATATATATATATATATATATATATATGGTACAAACAAAACAAGAAGTCAAAACAATATTTGTTTTCAATTTCATTTAAGTTTTTCAAGGTTAAAATTAATTTTTTTTTAATTCCAAAGAAGGTTTAGTATTCAATTTGAAGTTAGTTCATAAGATAAAAAAATTCAATTGATTTGACTATTTGGCGGGTAGTATCCGAGATATACCATATTTAAAAAAGAAAATTGCAATTTTCTAGGTCTTGCAGCCTTGCAGACACTAATAGTGGGACATCGGACTTGCTTCATGTTTTATAGATATTAATCGAAAAATGGTTTCAACAGACTATTATTCCTTTAATTATGAATACATTTAAAATAATCGTGAATATTTTATCGAAAATCTTCCTACGTGTTGAAAGAGTCCTTCAAAACTCATTTGGTAGCATATCAATCTTATTTAAACTGCCAGTTATTTTCAAAATATAAAAATTCAGCATTATAAACAGCATTTGTATATATATATATATATATATATATATATATATGTAATATTGATATGTAATATTAGAAATATTAATCGGAGAACAAAAATTTTGGTATACGTTTCTATAAAATGACCTAATTAGATTATATCCGCATCATACACGACTATCAACAATATGAACTCTTAGACACAAACTTTACCCTTAGTAAAACAAATAAATACCTTTTAATACCCAGTATTCTGTAAATATACAAGGTATATTAAATTTAGTTCTGAAATTGTAACGCTTGATAATATTGATCGCAGAAAAAAATGTTTGCTATAGGTGTTAATAAAATTACCTAATTAGTTCATTTCCATATGTCCGTCTGTCTGTCTGTGAACCCGATAACTCAAGAACGAAAAGAGATAACGAGCTGAAATTTTTGTATGTTCTAGACCAAAAAAAGCAAGGCCAAGTTTATTAACGGGCAAAATCGGACAATGTTTGGTAAAATGGGTAAAACTGCCTATCTTTGAAACCGTAAAATATATAATAAAAATTGAATAACAAAAAATCTTCCTCTTTTTAAAATAAACAACTTTTGTTTGCAAAATATTTCCATAAACTCAATAGTTCTCTTATAATTTGTGCTAATAATTTTCTCGGAAAGCGTTAACATGCCCATCTTTAAAACCATAAGAGATTTTTTTAAAATTGTGGGACAATTCCAAATTGTAAACAATTCAAATACAACTCAGTGTATACTGGGTATTCAAACAATTAACTAAGTTATTTGTAACATTATCAGCCCATGTGGCCCAGCGGTGTAAGGCGTTATGTCTGCGCAGTATGTCTACTTGGAAACTGGGAGGTTATGGGTTCGAATCCCGACATCGGCAATTTGTCAATTATTAAGAGAAAAAAAAACGGGGCGGTTAATTGACTAAACCGTCGGCGTATGAACAAGAACGAAGTAACCGGCTATGCTTGAGAAGGTTTCCTTCACGAACTCCAGATGAATATCGACAGTTCCTATCATTGTCGGCTGCATCCGCATATCCTACCAATTCCTAGATTCCTAGTCTATACACTAAAATTCCTTCCACTCCACTCACATCCTCACATCCTTAGGCATCATAAAGGACCTTATGGTCGAAGTGCAGCCCGTCCAGGGCAGCCTCTACAATCTATCTATCTATCTAGTTGTTAATTTACTTGTTTATTTTAATTTCACTATATTCAATTTTATTTTTTGTGCATGTAAAAATCATTTCTCATTGATTGTACAAAAATATTTGAATAAATTGTATCAAAATATAAACTGATCCCATTATTCATGAAATTAGAACAATTTCTTAAATAAATATTTCTACAGATAATAAATTTTATTTTTTATTTAGTAAATAAACAAAAAGCTATTATTAATGTAGAAAAATTTTTTCGAAAATGATGCTATATGAGGTTCAATACTTTTGCCTTTTCTATTATTTTCTTATATAAGGCAAACAATTTATGGATTCGTTCATTAATTTATTAATACAGGAAAATTAAGTTTATTAAATTCAAACATCTCAACGAGCTTACACGATTTATTTAGTAACGTCACAACTCTAGTTAGTCATTTATAGCATAAATAAATATACATTGCAACAGTACCATTGTCGATATCATTGACTTTCCTACTTTAAAAGATATCAATAGTAAATGGCCACTAGACAACTGCTAGTTGATCTAAAGTAATTATTTCTGACTTGCGCGATTGAAATTTTCGAAGTTATACTTCTTTTTCCGCGTTATGAGAATTCGACTGATGTGGCACTCGCTCGATCGATGTAACACAGATTTATATTTAGCTCTATTGCAGAGACATTCAGTATACATACATACATCATATGCTTAAGCGAAATAGACAAAAATCTGCCTGTCACATAAGCAGTGTGACAACACTCTGCAATGGACATTAATTTTGTTTGTGCGTTATATGATTTTTGTCTCAGCTGTTACATTAGAACATTTCAGTAAACAGTTGTAATTAGGTACAGGAATGTCTTCATCATTATTACTCTATGTTTCTGATAAAAGAATAGCATTAGAGTTAGAGCCACATTATCAATGATTTTAATGGGCTCGTAAACTTTGTATATTAAATGAATATATTGATAAAGCTGACCTAGCCTTGATGAACTTCACTAACTCTGATTCTAATGTAAATAATGGATTTAATGTCAGTCTTTCAAACTCTAATTTGAACGGAAAACGTGATACTGGTGCCGTTCTTCCATGATAGAATCATTGGTTTTAGATACAATATATAATTTTTCTATTGTGGTTTTTGACAACATCTTATTTTATTAAACTTTTGTGTCTTAACAGTAGTGTTGACCTTATTTAATATTATTTTAATAAATTATTTAAAAAGAAGTAAAACTTCTTACGTGCGTAAGTACACACGTGCATAAGTACACACACACACTTTTTTTTTGAAATATAACTTTAATACATATAAATGAATCAATTTTTAAAATAAATTTAAAAAATATGCGTGTATAGAATTGTATTGTATTTTTGCAAAGAATGCATTAAACACTCTACCAAAATATAAATATTCAAACACATAGAGTGGATGAAAAAATTTCAACCGTATAATATAATAAAGAAATCTTAATTCATTGGCTCCAATCCAAAATATTTTATTAAAATTTTCATTTCAAACGCCCACAACATTTAATATACAAAAGTAATTCTTCTAAAACTTTCATTTGATAATTTTTTTTCGTTTGAATTTTATTTTTTGATGGATGGGTCTGACGTCAGCCGTGATGTCACTCACCATAGTGAGATTATAGTGAAATCAGTAGTACAGGTAAAATAAAACAGAAAAGAGCGTTAAAAACAGAAAAATGCTTCTACTCATGAAAAGAGTTGGCAAAGAAGTCATAAAATTCCAAGTTGGAGAAAATGTTTTTTGCATAAACAGAACTGTCTATTGCCCTCTATTTTAGTCCCACATAACACAAACTTTCAACGCGATATCTCAATTAGTAGTTTTAGAAGTACTAGTAGTTTTAGATATAATATAATTTTTGGTTTAATTTTAGATTTTTTTAAATCTCCGTAAATCGAATAGTTCAAAAAAGATTCCTTGAACATTTTCCCAATTCGGGCTCGTCATTACCGTTAAAAAAATTTATTTTAGTTGACAAATAGCTGAATATATGTAAAGTAGAAAATTCGATAGAAACGATATATGACTTGATTTCCTTCTTGTTTGTAAGATCAACAATTCATATAATAATGTATACTATTTTATAAGACGCACCCGGTACACCAAATGATATTGACCATTTTTCTATATAAATATATTAAATAATTAATATTTAAATATTTAAAATTTAATATGTAAAATAATACTTTTTTAATTAAAATTTTTCATTATTTTTTAACTTTAATTATACCGATTGCTCTCTATATCTGATCTGGGTAACAAAACCTTATCGAGAAAAACTTTTGAATTCGTAATTTTAAAATTGAAACTGTGAAATATAATGCTAATTTTTAATTGATTTCGAGGCGGTTAATCTATTTGAAGGTATATGATATGACTATATAGAAGACTTAGAAAATTGTTCAAATCTTTTTAAAAAGATGCACTTACTGAGCATGTTTTACTTTTTTGTTATTTCCATTAGATTAAGCGATATAGTATATATAGCCTGTATTTTATTAATCGTTACGTAGAATTATTGTGAATGCAAAATTAAAACTCAGCTTTAGCACTCAGTGTAGTTCTGGCACCCATTCTGGCACCCATTCTGGCTAACTCAAGAGCCTTCTCGTTTCCATCGATTCCTGAATGTCCAGGCACCCAGCCAATAGTGACTTTGTTCTGTTTACCAAAGATTTTCAGTGAGTCGATACTCTCTAGGACAATTTTTGATATTATTTGTCGATTTTAAAACTATATAAACAAGTAGTTCATTAGCATAGCAGCGTTTTAGTAGCAAAGCGGACAAGCAGTCCGGTTCATACAGTCATCCCTATATAACGATCAATAATTTACACACTCTATTTACAAATGAGTCCCATTTTACAAAACGTTTACGGATTGTTCTCGAAAAAATTCGAAAAAATTCGAAATCTCTCCATTAAAACAAACTAACTAACTCAAAAGTGGCCCCAACATATAACCTCTCTACTACATTATTACGTTCTTGTAATTTGTATATAGGGGGAAAATAAATTAGCTTCTGCCTATGACGCCTACTTAATTAGTATACCCTGCGGCATTTCTTTTCATCATATTGATATCTAAACGAACTTCACATTGAAATTTGAAATTGAATAAAGAATATCTATTTTTAACATGCTTTTTTGCTAGACTTGTATGTATGTATGTATGTATGAATGTAATGGAATTTTTTTATTGAGTTTTCACCCACTTCCAGACGTCAGAATAATCTGTAATTTTGCAAACGTAATAAGAGCCGATGACAATACAATAATTATTTCTTTTAAATTTCTCTGAATTATTAACAATTTATAGTGTGATAGATAGTATAGTTTTCATAGAAATGCCATCAAAAAATTTTAATAAAAACATGACATTTCCAACTATTAAAATTTAGAAAAAATAACAACTAACTGAGTTAATTGCTTAAATACCCGGTATACACATTATTTGTGAAAAAAGTTTCAAAAAAAGTTGTTTGTTTTTAAAAAAGGGACATTTCTTCTCTATAAATTTTTCTTACGCTTTCAATGATAGGCAGTTTTTTTCCATTTTGGCCAAACATGGTCCGATTTTGCCCATTCACGAACTTGACTTTACTTTTCAGCTCTAAAATACAAATTTCAGCTCGCTACTCTTTTCGTTTTTCAGTTATCGTGTTCACAGACGGACAGCCGTTAGAAAGTCAGAACTAAACTTAATATACCCTGGTATATATTATATACCGGGTATAAAAAGTTATTGCGCATAAATTTACAATGCTATATTCGGTATATACTTTCTTTGGTGAGAATTGGATTCATTCCATCACTCGTGGGAATAATAATGAGGAATAAAACTACAATACAAATAAATAATAGTTTTAAAAAACTATAAAAACACGCTTTTATAGAAAATCCAACTAAAAAATAGAAAATAAAATTTAATAAATTTGGATTAAGAAAAGTGTAAATAAGAAGCAAATGTATATCAATGGAAAAAAGCGCGGGGTGCATAGTGTCAATAGTTATTCCATTAATATACTTTTGTTTCTTATTTACACTTTTCTTAATCCAAATTTATTAAATTTTATTTTCTATTTTTTAGTTGGATTTTCTATAAAAGCGTGTTTTTTTAGTTTTTTTAAACTATTTTTTATTTTTCGTATTTAGTTGAAGTTCGCGCACTAACTCTATCTCTGTTACTCTCATACAAAGGATACGGAACGAAATTGATGAATCCTGGCGAATCTAATCAGGATAATCGGATATTTTAATCGAATTATTACATTGTCATCGGTCTTTGACAGGTGTGCAAATTTTGAATTAAATCTGATCGTTCAAAGTAGGAGAAAATCAAGCCCAAAAGGGTCGGTTACATACATACATACATACATACATACATACAGGTGAAACTAATCAAAAGCGTATAAAAATACATTTGTTTTAAGACTAAAATAAAAAAAATAAAATTTAAAGTTTAAAAAAACTAAAAACACATGCTTTTGTTGTAATATGAACTAAAAATGCAAAATAGTTTAAAATAGAATAAAGAAAAAACAAAGAAGTTAATAGTTAATAAACAAAATTCATAATACAATGGCATCAAAAATGATAGTGAAAGATCACATGCATAGCTCTGCCATAACATCTAAGGTAGCTCAGTTGGTAGAGCATTGGTCTAGAACGCCAGAGGTCGTGTGTTCGATCCCCATCCCTAGATGTGTATGATTTTTCATATCAAGCATTTGATGTCAAAATATGATAGAATAAAGAGATTGACAACAAAATTATGATTAATGTAAACAAAAGCATGGGGTGCTCTCTACTTGAACTTGAAAAATTAGAGCCATTATGAAGACGTGAGAGTACCACATGCTTCTGTCTTACATTAAAGCTAATTTGGTTGTCAATCTCTTTATTCCATTTCTATTTTAAATTATTTTGTATTTCTTAGTTCATATTGCATAAAAGCATGATTTTTTAGTTTTTTTAAACTCTAAATTTTATAATTTTAAAATAAAGTAAATTTCTGTAAACTATATTAATTTCATAACAACACATAACTGTGGTTTTTCTTTATTTTGTAAAATATTTATGTAATTTTTCTTATTGTTAATTTTATGATACAAAAAAAAACAAAAATGAGCAATTAATTTCAATGTGGGTAATTTGCAATTTTTTTAATAACATAATAATTAATAAAAATAATATTGTATTTTTATGCAATGAACATAAAGTACCCGAAGCTATTTTCACAATCTTTAATTTTTTTTAAATCATAAGTAGAAGGAAAATTATTGATAATTATTAATTTTATAATTAATGTAAGCAGTAAGTTTTCTTGTGATTAGATTTGAAGATTATCTAAAAAATTACCAACAAATAGAGGGGGTAGACAGACAAATATATCAGAGGTAAACCTACGTAGGTAATGGGGTAGTTAATTGACTAAACTGTCGGCGTATGGACAAGAACGAAAGTAATCGATTATGCTTGTGAGAGTTTTCTGCAGTTTCCATTTACAAACTCCAGATGAATATCGGCATAGTTCCTATTAAAGTTGCAGTCGCACAACCTACAAATTCCTAGTCTTCATACACATTCCTTATAATTAAGGGGTCACTAAAAAAGGCCTAGTTTCCAGGCTTCGAGATTCTTCCGATACTACTACTACTACTATTAAGCCTAGGTAGATAGACATATTTGCTTTAAGCTACATCCTTTGCAAATAATTAAATGATTCAGTTGTCATCTGTCATTAACTACCAGAACAAATGAGTTTAAAAGACATACTAGATATTAATACACCACAGATGGTGCTTTTATTACTCAGTATCAAAGTATAGCAAACAATTTTCGAAAGAGTTTGAAGTATCACTCTGAAAAATAAACTAACTGAATTTCTGGGCTTACTATACATAAACCCATTTTTAGTTACGTCAGAATAGACTTAAAAAGTCTATTTTATTCATTTGTATAGATGTTTAGATTATAATTTTTAACCGAAACTAAAACATTCGAAACCAATTGAGATATTTATCAAATGCCAGGCAACCACCTTAATATGCGTGGCTAGGAAGTAGGAAATTAAATGTTTAACATGTGAATAATTGCATACAAAGGTATTCATTATGAATGTGAGATGCATTTGATATGGATGGCGCCTTGACTATAAATAAATAAACTTGTAAAAAAATTTTTTGACTGAAAAAATTCTGTATAAAAATTATATATATATATATATATATATATATATATATATATATATATGCATAAATATACATATTGGAAATGAGCCATGAATATATAATGGCTAACATAATAATATTTATTGTATAATGAATAGATTTTTATTAAAACATAATTTCAAACATGTTTTTAACCTTGTGATTAGTAATATACTAATATACTAAAACATATTATATATATTTATTAGCAATGCCAATCTGTAACTAATTACATTTACAAATTATTTAATTAATTAGGTTTTTTTTTATATACTATTAAAGAATACTTTTTTTTTCTCATTGAACTTGCCGGTTATTAATTCGATAATTTTAGATATTCGATATTTTAGTTGAAAAACGTGTTATTGTGAATTAATTATAATATGGTTACGGGAAAATATGGCAAAGTTGTACATTCGCATGTATAAACAATTGCAAAAGTTAATAAACAATTAGAGATTCCCAAACAAGTGGTCAACTTTTTTTCTGCCATATTTTTTTCTTTATTAATTTTACTTTAATTTTATAAACAAAAAAAATTACATCTGAAATCAAAGTCCACTTTGTTTACATTAAAGGCAACTAAATAAAATAAAAAGCTACTACAAAGTAACTAGAAGTACTTTGGCTACTGCTAAGTAGGCTACTACTAAGTACCTAAAATTATAGGTTGCTTATCTGTATTAAATCTTATGTATGCCATAAGTAAGGGTTAAATAGATAGATTGTAGAGGCTGCTCTGGACGGGCTACACTTCGACTATAAGATCCATTGTGATGCCTAAGGATGTAAGGATGTGAATGGAGTGGAAGGAATTTTTGTGTATAGACTAGGAATTGGTAGGATATGCTGCTGCAGCTGACTATGATAGGAACCATGCCGATATTCATCTGGAGTTCTTGAAGGAAACTGCAGAAAAGCTTCTAAACATAGCCGGTTACTTCGTTCTTGTCCATTAGCCAACAGTTTAGTCAATTAACCGCCCCTTTTTTTTTCTCCCAATAATTTTCTCCAAGTAGGCATACTGCGCAGACATAATGCCTTAGACCACTTGGACTAGTGGCCGAGCGGGCAAGGTGGCCGATAACTTTTAAAGATAAATGTTAATTAAGATCTAGGTACTTCCATGAGAAAAGTGATGTGATTTATTCTTCTCAGAATAAATCACGTCCCTTAACAGTATCTATTAGAAAACTTAACATCGATTTTGGATATCGGACATAACCTCGAGAACTACGGGTGGTCTGTGTATATAGAGGTAATAAATAATATAAGTATATTATCAATATATAAATATATATTAAAATTAATCGAATAAACATATTGCACGCATATTCATATGTGTATAATTACAAATGTAAATATTAGACATTTATTATTACATAAATTGTGGTTGTGACATAGTTTGGTTATATAATATTCAATACAATATCGATTTGCAAAAAATGTATTGAATTGAAATTTTAAAATTAGATTCTAATCTTTTATTATTTTAATATATAGAAAAGTATTTAAATACTATTATTATTATAACATAAATATCATAAGAGTATTTATAAGATTAGTCTAAAGTTTTTAATCGGTTGGAAATATTGATGGTAGAAACACAGTTTTTTTGTATTGAAAATGAGTGAAATAATAAGGCCTCAACACACAATTCTACCTACAAAAAGCAAAAATACAAAGGAAAGTTCTAAAGGAACAGTTATACGGTTTAAAATTACCATTGTTGGATTAAAATAAATAAAGTTGTTAAAAAGCGATTGTTGGATTAAAATAGTCAGTCTGAAGTAAACTATTGTTCAAATAAAAACAGTTGTACATTGTTTTATAAAAACGAGATAAGAGACTCCATTCTAGTAAAAAGAAATTATTAAAATTCAAATTCTTTTTTTTGTTCAAATCGAATCAATCAGATTTGGAGATCATAGAAATTTTGTTTTATTTGAGTATCGGAATCTGTTCTAGGTGCTCCAGCGCTCCTTTTGAAGGTTAAAGATAGCCAAGATACCGCGACAGTTTGATATAAATGTTCTAAAAGCCTTATTTGCAACTGAAGTCACCTCAGGAGTAGTCAAGGGATGTCTAGAAGAACTACTGTAGCTGTCTAAACGGAAGAATGTTAAATTTATCTGGATACCAGATCACAGTGTTTTCGAAGGAAACGAAAATGCGATATCTTAGCAAGAGCATATTTTAGAAAATTCAAAAACAGCAAGTAAACAAGTGATCAACGAGTGAATAGACTTTAAACACCGTGATCACTGGTACATATACTGCAGCAAAAACGGAAAATACGGCTTTCTCTCGATCAACCTGAACAAAATACATCTTCGAAGACACCTAAAAAAGCATCTGCACACAATAGGACTCCATAACGGATACATTATATGCGCAGACTGTGCGGCGCGGAGGAAGAAACATTCAGCCATCTTTTCATCTTTTACAACGAATCTCTCGGTTTCAGCAGATACAAGATATTCGGTGTATCTCACCCCGAATATATGAACCTTCAAGAAAACCTGTTAAGCAAGCTCCTGGCTATTGCCAAAA
Source organism: Nineta flava (assembly GCA_963920215.1). Classification (NCBI taxonomy): domain Eukaryota; kingdom Metazoa; phylum Arthropoda; class Insecta; order Neuroptera; family Chrysopidae; genus Nineta; species Nineta flava. The sequence goes on from OY986042.1 coordinate 95,169,184, forward strand.
TATGGAAGAAGCAAATTTTATCAGACTGAAGTAGAAGGGGGAACACAATGGGCCATAAGGTCGAAGTGCAATACATTTATATACTCCAAGATATATTTTTCTATCTAAACCACATGTTCAGCTTCAATATTCTGGACTATGGGCCACAAAAGTCGTGTCCTTTTTTCAAAATTTTTTTAATTGATGTGTGCCTTATTCATTCGGTTTAAAAAAATAATCCTTTGGATAAAAGTTGTTCAATATAAACAAATAACAACTTTTTTCACTTTCAGGACTAAAATGGCAACTTTACTCTCTCCAAATAGGTACTAAAGTAATGGGTGAAAAAGTAGATTTTTTTTCCCATGGGAGAAAAAGAAAATTTAATACGTATCCTAGCAACAAAATCAAAATCACATTTCTATTTAACATTAAAAAAAATATGAAATAAATAAAAATAGATTGGTAAATGGCATTTTGATTTTGTTTACTAGGATACGTTTTAAATTTACTTTTTCTCCCATAGGAGAAAAAAATCTACGTTTTCTCCCATATGGGAGAAAAGTACTACTTTAGTGCCTATTTGAAGGGAGTAAAGTTGTCATTTTACTCCCGAAAGTGCAAAAAATAGTATTTTTACCGTGGGACTAAAGTGCCTTTAATCCCGTAAGTGGTTGTTCCTTCGGACCTCCACTCGCGGGATTAAAAGAGTCACTTTAGTCCCATGGTTAATTAAATACTATTATTCTAAAAAAATTTTCGTAAACCGAATGAAAAAGGCACAAATCATTTATAAAATTTTGAAATATGGACTCAACTTCTGTTGGCCATAATACAAGTATAGTACTTTGGTATAAAAAACACAAGTCATGATTTATAGAGCCTCATGTTGCAATTATAAGTGGTTACAGTTCATAACAGGTTACTTTTAATTGTATTTATCTTGGTTGCAGTCATTTTAAAAGGAACGATTTTATTTCAATCGCATGTCCATATTTAGTTGTAAATAAATTGTTATAATATTTTGACTTATGCAAATTGACATAATTACAATTCATATATTAAACTCATATATTTTAATAGGCGACTAAATAGTTCGGTTTTTGGAAAAAATTTATAACAAAAGTTGTTAGTATTACCTATTATGACAGCTTTTATTATTTGGCATAAGTATTGTATATTTTTATACATTCTTCTTACAAACCCGAATCCGGCTTACATACGGGTATTCAAATCTACGATTTTCTATACTGCTTTTCTATAAAAAATTAAACAAAATAAATTAAAATAAAATAAATTTTATTGAAATTACTCTTGTTAAAATTGCTTTCATTCGATTTACTCTTGTTAACATCACTCTTATGAAAATTACTCTTATATTGTCTCAGGATATGTTATTCGTTGCTAATTTGGTGACAGCTTCACGGTGAAGCTGGTGCTAATTTGATGAAACTGTCACCAAATTAGCAACGAATAACATATTCGGAGACAATATAAGCGTAATTTTAATAAGAGTGATGTTAACAAGAGTAAATCGAATGAAAGCAATTTGAACAAGGGTAATTTCAATAAAATTTATTATATTTTAATTTACTTTGTTTAATTTTGTTTTTATTTTTGTCTATTGATCTCTATTTTCTATCTATTTCTAATTGTCAAAGAGTAAATTACGACTAGCTAATTTATATTAATGATGACTACTTTGTAGTCGAAATTCGTATTTATAATACAAAAACTGATCTTGGTATTGGGGCGAATTTGAAATTTAATTTCAAAAACCTAGAATTCCCATTAATTATCATTTGATAATCTAATAATTAACTCCGGTGTTTTATTGCAGTCTTATTGTAATATAAAATAAAATCATATAAACTAACCTAATATTAAAAACAGATGTATCACAATTGATTTATACAATAATTTAAAACTACATATTATGACGTCTTTTATATTTACAATTTAATTGATACTAATTGAAAATATATATTAACTATTAACTTATTATCATAATAATTTTTTTATAGATATATTTCATAATTTTGTACTTCTATATATAGAGGTTATGTGTTACATCTTCGATGTTGAGTTTTCCACTGCACTGACATGTAAGTCATATTTTTAACCCGAATTCAAAAAAGGGAGAAGTTTATCAATTCGTGTGAATTTTTTATTTATTTAATGTTTGTTACCTCAAAACTCCGTCATTTATTAACCGATTTGGAATTTTTTCATCATTTCATAATGAAAAAATAAGAATTTTTTTTAAAAACGGACTTTTTTTACTAAAAAAAACTACTCCAAAAAAAAAATTTTTACAAAAAAAACAAAACGCACCTAAAAAATCTGCTATGAAAAAATGCACTAAGAATTTCATTAAAAAAAAAACCCGACTCTGAAAATGGATCTAAAAAAATCTGCTATGAAATGGACTAAAATGTAAATAAACCTTATTTTGACAAAATGGAAACCCGACTTCAAAAATCAAATATTCTATAACAAAAAATGCACTTAAACGTAAAAAATAATTGCATATTCTTGTGCCAATTTTAGTTCACCTAAGCAAAAATTTTTTAATATATATGTTCGCTATGCTGAGTCGGTGTCAGCATAGCGAAATTCACATAACTTTTGGACACCGCCTCCAAAAACAAATTTTTGCTTAGGTGAACTAAAATTGGCACAAGAATATGCAATTATTTTTTACTTTTAAGTGCATTTTTTGTTATACAATATTTGATTTTTGAAGTCGGGTTTCCATTTTGTCAAAATAAGGTTTATTTCTCACTTTTTAGTGACTTTGAAGTTCTATAACTTGCCAGCCGCACTTGGAGGCGGTGTCCAAAAATAACAATAATTGTACATATATATTTAAAAATTTTTCCTTAGGTGAACTAAAATTGGCACAAGAATATGCAATTATTTTTTTACTTTTTAGTGCATTTTTTGTTATAGAATATTTGATTTTTGAAGTCGGGTTTCCATTTTGTCAAAATATGGTTTATGTGTATGAAAGTTTACGTGATATCAAAATAAACAACGTACTATAAATAAAAGCAAAGATGTGAATCATTTTTTGGTAGTTAACAAACGTTAAACTTATATCTATAGACATTTTATATAACTTGTTCCTTTCCATATTATACTTTATGTTATAGTGATTGCGTGTTTCAGTAAATAATTTTAATGTCAGTTCCAATATTATTATAAATCACCTGTTGTTGTACAATAGGCGTTAAAAGTTGATGCTGGTTTTTAAAAATTTATAATTAATTTGTGCCTTATTCATTCGGTTTTCGAACAAAATTTTCGAATAAACTATGTTGTTACTACCTACTTATTATATAATTGAACAAATTTAATCCGAAGCATTTTTTCATCGATAAGGCACAAATCACTTATCAAATGTTAAAAACCAACATTATCTTTTGACGCCTATTGTACCTATAGCTTTAATTTGCTGTATTTATTTTTTTCGGTCTTAAGATAACACTTTAAAATCCGATTAAAACGCATTGTAATGTCATATATATGATAATTATTAAATGTCTGAAATAGGCTTTTTTTTACCTCTATATATACAGACTACAATAAAGTATATAATCAAGAGGTATGATGTAGTAGTAGGAATAGTAGCGAAGAGGAGGTCGTAACCTAGCAAATAGGCTTTTCTATACCTTTTTTACCGATCCCTAAATGACAAGGAATTTGTATGTAGACTAGGTATTAGTAGGTTGTGCGACTTCAGTCGACTTTGATAGGAACTACGCCGATATTCATCTGGAGTTTGTGAAAGGAAACTGCAGAAAACCTTCAAAAGCTTGGCAGGTTACTTTCGCTCTTGTCCAGACACCGACAGTTTAGTCAATTAACCGCCCCAATAGTTTTCTTTTTTAAATTAATTTAATTGACATCTGCCGGCGTTGGGATGTAACCAGCAACTTCCTAGCTCCAAGTAGAGTGCTCTTAACAGCTCGATCACTCGGACGGTCATCTAAAGGTATTATTTACGATGTATAAATTCGTAATTTTCACTCGATATTTATTAGTGATGCCGCAAGATGGGAGTTACATGTCTCTTGTATTGTATTAACTTGTAAAAGTTGTCTAACATCTCGTCTCGTCTCGTTTTTACAGTTGAAGATTTGCTTGAAAAAATACATCAAAATCATTTTTTCTACTTAAAAATAATAGTAATTATTGGTCGGTTGATAAGAATTCGAAAATTTCGAAAAAATTAAATCATTATTAAATCATTATGTTCTAAAGCATGGATTACGATAAGTATTAGAATTCCCTTGTTGCATATCTCTCAAAGGATGCGAAAATATTCGAGACGGATATCGCTAATCCGGAATTGGTACTTTCCTTTAGTACAGTATTAATTTTTCACAAATGAAAATGCTCACAAATTCGAACGTCGGGGCTGTTTTACATTCAAAATTGAAATACCTAAAGATTTTATCGTTTTGGTCTAATCGATCTAAATTTAAATTATTATATACGTAAGTAAATTATTAAATTATTATTTTCGAAAAAATACAGAAAAATACTGCACATAAACCAGCAGCAGGCGATATATTCCTATATCACCATAAAAACTTGATTTGATACTTATAATGACTACTTCCTCTGATTCGATAAGTATACGTAGCTCCTACTGATGAAATTTTTATAAATATATATAAAATTTAATGTCTGTATATAGAGGTCCTGTGGCGTTCACTCTAACAAGTTTTTTTTTGCAATTTAATTGTAAAACAGCAGTGTCAATTGACGTTATCAAAGATATCTATCTACCTCATATAATTTTTAATTTCATACAATTATTTTCCATGTTGATTTTTTTTTCTTCCAAGTCATTTTTTGTCAAGTGATAAATCGTCCGTATGTGTATACCGTCTGTTTAGTTTACATCTTCGTATCATAGATCCCACGAGTATGAGAGAGTACATATGTACATATACATTAAGCAATGTGTATGAGAAGGAGGTCTTATAGGTTTGATAAGCAAGCATATATTTCAAAATAGTGAATAATATTCATAACGAGTATGAGAGAGTACATATGGATACATTAAGCAATGTGTATGAGAAGGAGGTCTTATAGGTTTGAGTGGTTGGTGACCACTCGAACAGTTATGAAAAATATGCTTGTTCATGAAACCTATAAGACCTCCTTCTCATACACATTGCTTAATGTATATGTATATATGTACTCTCTCATACTCGTGGGATCTATGATACGAAGATGTAAATTAAACATAGTGTATATGCATAGTATGTTTTAATTTTGGTAATATATCATTTGAGTGCAGGCCTGCACTCCTATGCAGGCTTACATACATGCATATAACAACATTTCAAAAGTGAATAAAAATGTTTTATAATTTTATAAAGTAATTTGTATATCATTCAAAATAATCGTAAATATCAAATTTGATTTATTATTTGCATAAATAACCTATAATTGAGATCGAATATTCGAGTTTTTTTTTCCAGTCCATAAAAAGATAAATCCCAGGTCATTAATATCGACAAAAATTAATAATAATATTTCAAACAATTGATAATCAGCCTTTGCCATAAATGTCATTTTTATTATACTGGAGAAGTATATTGAAAGAAATCTGAATTTTCCGAAATTTTAAACCTTCGATAAAGGTTTCTATCAGTGAGTAATGTTTTAAAATAACAAGTTATTAATTTTAAGATGGATTGGTTTAGTAGTGTAGATGTTGACCCGAAGGACAGGCATGCAAACATATACAGAAAGAAATGTGAGAACTTTTTTAGTTCATTTAGTTAGAAGAGAATTCAATACTGAAGAAAAATAACTTTGGTTCAATTAAATAAGTCGTATAGTTTTTTAGCTATCACGCTAATTTAAGAAAATCGCGAATATAAAAACTGGAGAAAACGCGTTTCAACGTTTTCAATAGGAAATAATATCAATTTTTAGTTACTTACACTGACAATCTGCTTATCAGCTATTCCTGGTTCAAATAACATATTCTTAGATTGTTTATCTATCGATTTAAGCAATCAAAAAAAAATATTTTTTTGACATTTTTATTCAGGACACCCCCTTAAAACTCTACGAGTAAAATAGAATCAACATAATCGCTAAGATTTAATTAAATTTTTTGTATTTCATATTTATTTGATTATAATTTCTATTTAAAAAATGTTTTCTAGAAACTTGATATTTGTTTTAATCGATTCAACATATCAGAACACGAAACCAAAGAGATTCCATTTAGATTTGTTTAAAGTTTATTGGGCAAAATAAAGTTTACTGTAGCAAGTTTATTGACAGTGCTAAAACGAGATTTTCCCCAGGTACAATCTCACGTTCCCTTCTACGTATTATTTTTCTATTCTGGTTCCCAGCTTTTGTCCCTTTCTGTGTATCTTACGCTGTGCCACTTTGGTTGTATTTATTAAGAAAAGAGACAAATTATTAATTTTAACCAACTGGAATATATTTTAAACGTATAAATCACAAATGAACAAAAAAAAAATCACTTTAAAACTATTAGGAATTTGGCCATGAACAAAACGATTGTCGCTTAAATATTAAAATTGATAATTATAGATTGTAATATATGCAAAATTAAATTATTATTATTATAATTAATAAAATATTAATTTTTACCGCCATATATATGTTGCAACGTGGTATTTAATATGTAGAGATTGTTTTCTACTGTGACTGGATCAACACATTTTGGAGCTGGAAATACTATTTTTGATTAAATTGATTTTTTTTATATAGAGTTCGTTAGTCTTAAATATATTTAACTGAAGAATATCATTACTTCTTTACAAAGTTTCATTTGTTTGGCTTTGTAAAGTAAATGTTTGTTATATTAAAAATTATTATTTAAATAAATAATAAATATATGTAAAAGATATAATTGATTTTTATTAATTAAAATTGATATTTTTAATTGTAAACTACCAAGGTTGTTAACATTCACAGCAACCGTGATAATAGAGGGATGTTATAGTTGAAATGCAACAGATAAAAATGAAGAACAAAATTATAAAAATAATTTAACTGAAATTTTAGCACTTTGGTCCAAAGAAATCATCATTTCAGTTTAAGAATTTCAATATTCTTGAGTCAAGAGTCAGTTTATCTTTAGTTAAGATAATTTTCTCAAGTCGAAACTATAGATGTGAAGATACTTATTTTCTTATACCAGATATACATTATCTTCTCTATGTATGAGAGTCATAAATTCTTGATTTAAAAAAACGTTTTTTACTGCAAGGAATTAATTCTATCAGTGTAGAATAATGAAACTCTTTATTTAAGATTTCCCTTAATTTCCAATTACTCCAACTTCAACCTCACAATAGCTGCTAAGTTCGGCTGAAGAATTTGATGAGACAAATGCCACACACAATCTTATAGAATACAAACTCTAGTTTTTATTATATGGAGGTAATGTGATGTTCACAATATATTTTTAAATAAATTCATGATAATAATGGTATTATTATATTAGCAGTTTAATTTAATTAAAATATTTCAAATACTATTGTGATTATAAAATTGATTTTTGCCGTAAAACTCTACAGTGGATAAGAAAAACATAAAAACTCCACCTTATTAAAGTAATTTGTACAGCTTAATATATTCATTGATATAATTGTTTGTTCTTAATTGTTTAAGTAATTATATTCCCTTTCACATTGAATTCATTTATTATTTGTTTCTTAAAAAAACGTATTCTTTTATCTATTTCTATAAAAGCCGAATACTAAATAGGCCAAACTCTACATTTTTTGACAGAAATCGAATTCAAACTATGTATATTCTAAGGATTTATTCGTATAATATATATGCGCATTAAGCCTCCATACGAAAAAATTTACGACAAAAATTTTTAGTGTTAAGAATAACTTTGTAATTTAAAGTTTGTTCTAGCTCTTACGACCCAATAATAAAATCACTGAGTTAATTTTCTAAATACCCGGTATGTACTGAGTTTATGAAAAAAAGTTTCAATCAAACGTTGTTTATTTTCAAAAAAGGAACATTTGTTGTGCTTAAAGTTTTGTTCTATCTGTTACGATTGCCAAGATGGATATTTACCTCCGCGGTGGGGGGAAGCACAGTTCGATTTTGCCTAATCACGAACTTGACCTTAGTTTTTAGTTTGTAAAAATTAAAAAACAATACTTTGCTATATTCCACCAATTTCCATTTGTAAAAAAATGTTCAAAAAATTATTGATACAATAATTGTGACATATGTTTCGTCCATTACGGTCATTTTCAATACTGAACACACACACAACCCTAGAACACACACACTAACACACACACACACATACACACACACACACACACACACACACACACACAATTTCAGCTCTTTTCGTTTTTGAGTTATCGTGTTTACGGACGGACGGATATGCGGAAATGGGCTGATGAGGTCATTTTATGAATACCTATACCAAAAGTTTTTTTCAATATTTTAAACCGTTACAAAGTCGGAACTAAACTTAATATACCCTGGTATAAATCATACATACCGGGTATATAAAAGACATGATTATCCTAAAATTAGTCGATTTCAAATTATTCAGAAGTTGATTTTTTGTATTTCATATGGCATCATCAAGATTCATAAAAATAATTTGCACATAGCTTTTTCATCGATAAGGCACAAATCACTTATCAAATGTTAAAAACCAACATTATCTTTTGACGCCTATTGTACCTATAGCTTTAATTTGCTGTATTTATTTTTTTCGGTCTTAAGATAACACTTTAAAATCCGATTAAAACGCATTGTAATGTCATATATATGATAATTATTAAATATATGGAACTAAACTTAATATACCCTGGTATAAATCATACATACCGGGTATATAAAAGACATGATTATCCTAAAATTAGTCGATTTCAAATTATTCAGAAGTTGATTTTTTGTATTTCATATGGCATCATCAAGATTCATAAAAATAATTTGCACATAGCTTGACCAAACTTTTGTAGTTCTACTAGTTTTGGGTTAAATTCACGATATCTCTATAATTCACTATACATTTGGTAAATGATGAATGGAAGAAAATTATTAATACCAGAAATGGAAATTTTACCCCAAAATTCTAATTAAATACTTAGATTTATCAATTTTCATTTTTATTAAGTGTTATAAAAATTCGAATTTTAATCTTCTAATATATGTAAACTATTGATATAATTAAGCAAGGAAACTCTGATTCATTTGATATTTTTGTGGTTTTCTAAATTTAATCATTAGATTTTGATATAGTTTTGGAATGTATCACACTTGTATGACTAAGGTTTATCAAAGGTTTATCTGTTTTGAGGTTTATCAAACAAAAAATAAATTTGTGTGTTGTAAAAAAAGATATCATAACCAAAATACTATAAATAGGGTAGTATATTTTTGTTCTTCAGGAAAACTAATGATCGTAAAATGTTCTAATTAGTCCATTTTCTACTTGTCCGCCGAACTGTCCGTTGGTCCGTCAGTGTGTGCCTCAACACGATAACTCAAAAAGAAGAGATAGCAAACTGAAATTTTATACAGCCCGTATTTTAAAATACACCCAATCTAGAAACAATGTATAGTCTATCAATCGCTGTCTATATGCAGTAACTATGATATGGTGTCTTTGTTACATATACATGTAGACACACTCATACGACGAACGACGGACAATAACAACGATGTATACATGTACGAGTAAGATGCAACTATATATAAATGATTTAAGTTAGAGAGTGATAAGTATAATAGTTATATGTTACACAATATTGATTTTAATGCAGTTTAAGTGTAAGTGTAACAAAGACACCATTATCATAGTACACTACATACAGAGAGCGATAGATACTCTATACATTATTTCTAGATTGGCTGTATTTTAAAATACGGTCTGTATACTCGTATGTACTCTAGTGCTAATAAAATAGTTCATTCAAAAGTTCTTGAATGTGGGCGTAGTTTATAAAAAATATTCGATTTTTTTTTTGAACAAACATTTTTTATTTGTAACTTTTTTTCATAAGCTATACAGTTTTGTACCTGTCCCAGTGGAATTTTATACATATGTGGCTGGTGTAATAAGTAAAATAAACAGCTCACACACTGCAACAGAAGCCATTAGGTATATACCGCATATTCAATCAATTAACTCAGTTTTTATATTTTTACTTGCTTTTTACCCAAATCGAACGGATAGTTTTTAAACAAAACTTAACCTACAATAAAAACGGATAGATATATATATATATATATATATATATATATATATATATATATATATATATATATATATTTGTATTCAATTTCCGGATTATACATCCTTTGAAATGAAAAACTCCAAATATGGAGAGGATTAAAAAAATATAATATTTTCTGACTCAATTATAAAAGTTTTTTATTAGAGTATATAATAAACCAAATATCGATGCGCATTTATATCGCTTACATTAATAAGTGAGACTTTTATAAAAGCGACCTTCCACTTCGCGGTTCGTATATGTTGCATAGGCAAATCTATACAAGAGGAACATTTTGAAGAAGTGGAACTTGTACTATTAAACTGTATTATTGCAATGCGTTCATACAATAATGGAGGAGGAATTATCTTGAAATTGTATTTTCCCTATACAATTGTTTCCAACTTTAAAATTATCTATATGTTCCATATGTATGACTGTTTGTATGCCTTGGGAAAAAAACTAGGTCAAAATTCTGGTTCAATATGGTGGTAATTTTACATTACTTTCAGTCAGATTGGTTGTTCGTTTTCGAACAAACGGTATATCTTTTTTTTAGGACAGGGTTACCCAAACAATCGATCGCGATTTATCACTCGATCGGAGCGTGATTTTAAGTTGGTTTTTGTTTCACATACATTCGGATCCTGAAAATGTACATATTTTGACAAAAAATCAGTAAACGTAAAAATGTATGAAATATGGCACACAGTATTAAAGACATTTAGGCATTTTGTTGGTACATTTTGATTTGGGTCTATATTTCGAATGAGTAGTTGATTAGTACCATTATGAGTGGTTCTATTTTGTCCTATGATCCATCCTAAATGATAGTGTCTTTTGAGAGACAGACTTTGGCATTTACACAGAATTTGAATTCAGGTTTCCTTAGTGTTTCACGAGGCACGAGGCGAGGCGAGGTTTTGGTATCACCTCGCCTCGCCTCGCTTTTTTAAATATCAACCTCGCCTCGCCTCGCCTCGGCTGGGTCAGTTATCAACCTCGGGAGGGAGAATTTTTACTAACTTTGACTTATTTTGCATGAATGAATGTATAATATAGTTAAAAAAAACTTAATATATATATACGAATATATATTTTAGAGACGATGACTTTCGACATCTACTAGGTAGGATCGCTAGACATTTGAAAAATATATGCCAAATAATCTATCTATCTATCTATTTTTTTTTTTTAAATTTACTTTTTGTAAAATTTCCTCGGCCGAGGCAAATTCCTCGCCTCGGCCGAGGCAAGGTTTTTGGGACAATATACCTCGCCTCGCCTCGGTTAGTAACGAGGATTAAAATTTTCGTGCCTCGTAACCGACGGCCGAGGCGAGGCGAGGTTACCTCGTAGCCTCGGTGAAACACTAGGTTTCCTCCTCTTCATGACAAAATCAACAGAGATCATTCCCTGTGAGAAGGCCAGTAACTATCTTCAATTGGTTTTTTCATAGTTGTAAACGCTCAAAGGCCTTTTTCCATGAGAAACTTTTTATTAGAGCCTTTGCATGATCCTGGCCATGAGTATTTACCCATGAACGATTGGACTCTTGCATGCCCATTGTTTTATTTTATATTTTAATATGCTTTTCGGCCCTCCAAGAAACGGCTCTGGACCGTTTAGTGGAGCACTAGCACTCATTCAGTCTAACTCATCAGCCTTCTCGTTTCCATCGATTCCTGAATGTCCAGGCACCCAGCCAATAGTGTCTTAGATATGTTTACCTAGATTTTTTAGTTAGTCGATACACTCTAGAACAATTTTAGAGTTTATTTCAGGTGAACCTAACGCTTTAAGCGTGGTCTGACTATGTGACAAAATATATATTATTCTCCCTTTTAAGTTTCGCTAAGGTTTCTCGATTGCACATCAATTTATGGCATACACTTCAGTCTGGAACATATATACCAAGAAGCGTATTTACCAAACCTGATATAGATATTCGTAATTGGTCGATTGCGGTATAGTCCTGATCCTACTCCAGTATCGGTTATAGATCCATCCGACCAGATTATAGAGATAGATTGATTGTAGAGGCTGCCCTGAACGGGCTACACTTCGACCATAAGGTCCATTGTGATGCCTAAGGATGTGAGGATGTGAGTGGAGTGGAAGAAATTTTTGTGTATAGACTAGGAATTGGTAGGATATGCGGCTGCAGCCGACTGTGATAGGAACTATGCCGATATTCAACTGGAGTTCGTGAAAGAAACTGAAGAAAACCTTCTCAAGCATAGCCGGTTACTTCGTTCTTGTCCATACGCCGACAGTTTAGTCAATTAACCGTCTCTTTTTTTTTCTTAATAATTTACAAACTGCCGATGTCGGGATTCGAACCCATAACCTCCCAGTTTCCAGGTAGGCATACTGCGCGGACATAACGCCTTAAACCGCTTGACCACTTGGACCGGTAACCGATTATAACTTAGCTGTCGAAATGGCTTGCGCCATTCTCCCATGTCAATCTGTCAGATATTTTGACTTGACAAATGGTCTGTGGAGTTCATATGCTGTAGACATAAGATCACAAACAAATTGATCCACTTACATGATTTCAAACACCCACTGTATAAAAGATAATGTCAGCGTACCAGTAAGTTTACCATACTCTGTTCGACAGCGTTGTCGTCGTCGAACTACTGAAAAATCTCATCTCGAGCGTAGTGTATATCTAGAGAGTGTATTATACTCTCGTGGTGTTCCCTCAAACATTCACAGATGATGAAGATGAAGTTTTAGGTATATATAATATGGTAGATATCCAACTATACGACCAGTATTCTGTGCGACTCTTTTTAATAATGTTTTACAACAATATACTAATAATACTCCATCTATAACTTTATGTATAGTTTGTTTTTAAACAATAATAAAATGAATATATTAACTATCGAATATACGTAATTGTTATAACAATTATTTATTGTTATATTATTTAATAATAATAAAAAATATTATACTATTATAAATTATGTGTTTAAAATATTGTTTTGATTTTATTTGAAATTATATTATTATTTAAATTGTGATTTTTAATTATTTTCTTTAAAAAAATAATAATAATAAGGAAACAAAAACATTTTAAGTGCTAGTTTTTAAGTGTTTAAATTATTTTTTATATATTTAAAAATTTTATTTTATTTAAACACGTAAGATTTTAAATTTTTAACATTTGCGGTTTTTTTTTCAAGTTCATTTTAATGATTAAGATCAAAATGGAAATTTTTGTTGATTTCGAATAGATATATATATTGTTATATATAGTTATTTAAATAATAAAGCTTATAATACAATATTCGAATTGTTTATTAGAAAACGATATTTTAAATCTGGATAACGATATTTCGATTGCAAAAACAATCATCGTCAGTAGCAAAAATAAATACTTTCAATAAATGACTTATTCCGTGAACATGGTAAGTTCATTTTATGTATTTAAAATTTGTTTTTCCACGTTTAATTGTATTATTTTAATGTGATATGCGAGAATTTAGCCACTGACGATTAGTTCGTTGCAACCGAAATACCGGTTTATAGGTTTTAAACTATTGTGTATATTATATTAAATAAATTTTCTGAATATGCAATTTTGCTACGGTTATTTTGTGTGGTATTAAGTGCTTATTATTTGAATATCTATACTGACATTAAGTTAAGGTTAATTCTTTTTGCATTACTAATTAATCTACGACATTTTCTTTGAGAACATAATTAACTATTTAAAAAACTAACAAGATAATTACTTTAGAGCGACAATAAAGGGGTATTGTTATCGATAAAAATTTCAAATTCGATATTTTAATGAAAATCAATGAATTAACAAGTTCGCTGTCCAGCGATGATTTTAAACAATAATGTATTGAATTAATGACATTAAACATCTGACTGATGATTTACGCGATAACTCCAAATACGTTATGAAAGACAAAAGAAAATGTTTCAATTGATTTTCCTTCACCAATTCCTTCAAGGCATCTCTCTTCCAAGTAATTATCAAAATTACACGAAACGGTGTCATTCAAAAGAGTTAAAAGTGAAATATTCCTATCTTAAATTTTGCAAACTGAGGATTCTGGTCGGTTTTTCTTGCTGTTTTTCTATCAGGTTATATTAAGTTTAATCCCGACTATGTAATCCCGACTATGTTTTGGTAAAGGTGTTCATAAAATGACCTATTTTGTTCACCTCAGCATGTCCGCCTGTCTGTCCGTTAACACGATAACTCAAAAACTACAAAAGATCGATCTGAAATATTGCGTGTGTATTGTACAGCTGAAAAGTAGGGTGAAGTTTTTGAATGGGCAAGAATGAACCGCCAGGGGGGAAATATATATCGTTGAAACCGTAAGACATAGAACAAAATTTCAAAGACAAAAAAGTTTGTTTGAAAGCTTTTTTCATAAACTCAGTATATACCGGGTATTTAAGCAATTAACTGAGTTAGTTGTTATTTTCATTTGTTTATTATAGTTTTATTTATTATTAAAAATTAGCATAGATATTGATAGTAAAATGTTCAAGTATCAAAAAAATTTGAACGACCTTGATTTTTAAATTTTTATCACAATGTCAATGCTGCATATTGTTTTGCATAGATTTCCTCTGATAAAAATATTTTTACTTTCTCTAAATTATTTTCAATAAATTTTGTCCGTTCATATAAACAAAATAATTATTATCTTAAATTTTTCTTTTAGAATTCTTGTTGTTCAAAGAACTCTTGTGGATATTTTTTCCAAATAATTCTACCCCTAAGGCATTTCCAAAAACCAGTGTAGGTACACATGGCCACAAAAGTGGCGTTCTGTTATCAAAATGTTATAATTGATTTGTACCTTATTTATTAGGTTTTCGGGAAAATGTTTCGAATAAAATTTGTTAGTATATTTATAATGAGTAACTTTTATTCGGAGCATTTTTTCGATAAGCGAATTAATAAGGCACAAATCAATAATCAGTTTTGAAAATTGAACGCCACTTTTGTGACCATGTGTGCAAGTTAACCTGTGGACCAACGATGTAACGTAACCAAATCTATCGAATTTATGCAATCAAAACTGAATCAACAATAAATGTTTCTCTCATCAGGTTTTATACATTTACTCTAACCATGTATAATCGAATTAACTTCGTTTCCTTATTCAGGGAAAAGTCAGAAAATTTCAAAGCACCACTTCTATATTGTCCCGAGGGAAATAACTCCAGACTCGCAATTTTTATGTTGGAAGTAGGTTTCGGCCAACTTTTATAATACATTAAGCACATATGTTTTTTAGATAGATAGATATCTTGCATTAAAATTTCAAATTCACTCCTATACTTAGATCAGTTTTTGTATTATAAATACGTATTTCGACTACAAAGTAGTCATCATCAGTATAAATTAGCTAGTCGTAATTTACTCATTGACAATTAGAAATAGATAGAAAATCGAAATCAATAGAAAAAAATCAAACTAAATACAAAATTAAACAAAATAAATTAAAAGTAAAATATAATAAATTTTATTTTATTGCAATTACTCTTGTTAAAATTTTTTCATTTGATTTACTTACTCTTGTCAACATCAATCTTATTAAAATTACTTTTATATTGTCTCAGGATGTTATTCGATATGTTCGATATGTTTCAGGATATGTTATTCGTTGCTAATTTGGTGACAGTTTCACCAAAGTTTCATATCTTGCATTATAAAAAGTATTGTACTACGACCTTATGGCCCATTGTGCTCCCCTTTCAACTTCAGGCTGACGAGATTCACTTCTCCTATATATTGGCATTGCCATGGAGCTTGCTTACTATGTTTTCCTGAAGGTTCGTATATTCGGGGTGAGATGTTCTTTAAAGACTTCTGATTGTTGCCAGTATCTTCATGTGAACACGATTGAATTTTTGCTCCTCGAATAAGGAGAGTTTGAAACGAATAATTTAATTAGTCATTTCAACAAAATTTCAAATTGATCTTATTTCTAAAACGACGTAAAATATTAGTTAAAAATTTTAGAGAGTGTTTCGTTGAGCTAATATGAATATTTAACTACCCCTTCCATTATCCCTAAATTTTAATAGGAAAACGGTCAGAGGTATTGCAAAACTTCAAACTACAACTTTTGTTCAAAAAAAAATTTTCGACAATCGAAATGATTCGTGGGAAATCGAAAGTAATAATATAAATACATACCTGTAATTACGAATAGATAAATTTAGTCAAGTTTCAATAAATTGTTGACAATTGTTGATTTTTCATTACAATGCCCAAAATGGCAAAAATAATTTAATACATTGAAAAATTGTGTTTCTTGGGACCATTTTTTACCTATAAATGCATATAGTGATTATGTTTAGGAAATCAGATTTGTAAATTGTATTTCAGGAAACAAATTCCAAATATCTATTGAATATTTTTTCGGTAAAATTTTCAAAACAAGATCATTAAAATATATGCTGTTCAAACAAACTATGTTGTTTATGTTCATAAATTATTTCCGGGATTATTATGTCTCGAATACAAACCAATATATTATTTTAAAATAAAATATATGTAGTAAGTGTTAATCTTTCTAATATATTATTTACTACATGGTTTATCCATCCAGCTGGATGATGCATGTACGGAGTGGGCCATCAAGTTCAAAACTCAGTAACACCATTAAATGTTGTTTATTCAATTGCCCTTTGATGAAATCGGGGATTCAGTTCAAAATTTTAAACTAAAAAACTCCCTTACAAAATGAATTTTACAAAATAAATAAACAAATACATGAGAAAATAACAACTAACTGAGCTAATTGCTTAAATACCCGGTATATTACGAAAAATTGTTTTAAACAAAAATTGTATATTTTTAAAAAAGGAAAATTTTTTGTCTTCAATTTGTTATTCTATATTTAACCGTTTCAAAGATGGATATTTTTACCCCTTGGGGGAAGCCCGTTCCGATATTGCCCATTCACGAACTTGAACTTGCTTTTTAGCAAGTGAAATACACATATAAAATTTAAGCTTGTTATCTCTTTTCTTTTTTGAGTTATCGTGTTTACAGACAGACAGACAAACGGATTCATTTTCAACAAGCATATTTTTTTATTCAATTATCAAAAATAAGAGATCCCTTCAACCAAATAACACCAGGCTATACTATTTGGGATCCAACAAAATGGAACAACAGGAACTAGATAGATAGATAGATACATCTTGGGGTCTAAAAAGTATTGGACTTCGACCTTATGGTCCATTGTGCTCCCCTTCTACTTCAGTCCGACGAGATTCGCTTCTCCCATATGTTGGCCATAGCCTGGAGCTTGCTTATCAGGTCTTTGTAACCAACAATAATTACAAGGTAGTGATTCTGTAACTGAAACCTAGTGAAAATACTAAATGTGAGCACTTCTCTCGATTCCGTAACTTTCGCCATAGTGAAAATGTGAGCCATCTCACGTGAGTTTGTTCGACAAGGAATTTCATAACGTATAAGTGAATTCCAAGAGAGAAAGGAAAGAAGTAGAGAGAGAGAGAAATAATCGATGGCTTAAATCAACGAATAGTAATGTCCATGAAGAATAGATAAATATTCTTCATGGTAATGTCAAAGAATGTATTTATGTATTCTTTGGTTATCTATCTATCTCGTCCAAAGTCGGGGTCGGCGCGCATGAAATTTAAAATTATTTCCTTTTGTTTGTCAGTCACATTTATGTTGAAAAAGTGAAATATTGAAAAATTAAACAATCAAAGCAAAGCTGTTTATTTTTACATGGATGCCGATGTCAAACACTACTATATTCATAGAGATAACTACTATATATTATCTATGATCCAAATCATCTCTCCCAGTAATTTCGTATTTTCACTACAACCTTACAGAATCAGGCGAGGAAACTCACGTGAGATGAAAATGCGAGAAGTGAGCAATCACACTTAAAATACAGAATCGGGTACCAGGTGGTTGGTCTAAAATTGGGTTGAAGGGCACGTGGATCTGTGAAACTCGCTTAAAAGTTCTTTAGAAATAGAAATTAATATTAAGAGTGTGTTTTATATCTGCAAGAATAGTTATTGTATTGTGTGATAAATTTCGTTGGGTACAATAGATATACGAGTAGATTGATACTCACTGTTGATCGGTGTACATTTAAAGTCACCACAGTGCTTAACAAAACTGATTCGTGTCAAACTTAATGTGCCCATCCTGTATACAGGAAATAATCCCAAAAGAAAAATTATCATTCATTAGTTATGATGATGATATTATTATGTTAAAATGTGAAAATTAAAAATGAAATGATTTTGGCATCAGTCATTTTTAAAATATTATTAAACATGCATTGACCTAATATTTATAATTATTTATATTTTGAACTGCACATAAAGAAAAAAACACGTAAAAAATTTGTAACTAATTTGTAACGCAAAATTAATCGTTTTAGGACTCCGTATCCAAAGAGAGTGTCAGAAGGTGACTATTTTAGCATTCGAGCTTTTAGTTTTTTAATCAAGAATGATAGAAACTTGGAAGATATGTTTGAGGTTAAAAAAAATGCAAAGGCGCCTGGTGTATTTTTAAAGGTTCGAAGAGCTTTTAAAGTTGACATTATATCGAGACTCTTTATCATTTGTTTGATGCCCTTCTTCTCAAGATAGTGATCAGACAATAACGTTCCCAATTTAGAAAACTAAACTTTATACTTTGCACCAAAAATCATGCACACCGCAATTCCAATAATAATATCAATAAAACATGGCTTTAGAGTTCGTATTAAGATAAAGAGTTTCCACTCGACTACGGAATCCTAAATAGAAGAACCAAGTCGAAGCAAAAATTGAGAACTAACCTGACCGGGGCTTTAAAATAAGAATCTATTCCTTTTAATGTCAAATAAGTAATTTTAAATTTATTGACAAATAATTTCCAAAATTTTTTTAAAGTTTATCTTTAGAACGGTCAGAATACAGTTATAAGTTTGGAATGTTTTAGAATTTTGATTTTTTGATAGTTTTTCTTGGTTCGTAAAGATAATTTACCTATGGTCTTATCATCATCTCCTATAGTTTTCTCCAAACATTTTTTCATGTAAAAAATAATAATACTGCACACTAAATTTGATTTCATTTTTTGGCCATCAGACGTCGTGACCTAAATGGTCAGTTGTCAATATATTTAAGAATATATTTTATTCTATATTGATAATTTTAAAAAAAAATTATCATAGGCCCCGACGAGATTCGAACTCATGATCTCCTGTTTACTAGACAGGCGCTTTAACCAACTAAGCCACGGCGCCGTTGTTTGACTAATGAAATATTTAAAAATTGTTTTGCTCATAAAAAAATTTATTACAGTTTATTTTTAGTTCCACTATTTTTGACTGTATCATCGTAGCATTTTTATTTCAAAAACATCTTACAATTTTAATTAAATTGATATATTTTCATAAACCTTGAAAATTAAAAATTAATTAGTTCATTTCTGTTTTCAAATCAATATATTATTGAAAATATCTAGGTAGTTATAGTTAATTTGTGCCTTATTCATTCAGTTTTCGAAATAAATTTTCGAATAAAAGTTATTTCTATATTTTTAATGAACAACTTTTCTCTGAAGTATTTTTTCGAAAACCGAAACCAATATAGACCAGTAGAAATACGGTTCAAACAAAAAAATAATTAGTTACAGCAATCTGACAGCGGGATATTGTTAAACAAGCTATTGTAAAAGAGGGAAAAATAAATCGAACCGACAGCTGCTATCCGGGGTGGAATGGGGTGGGTTTTTAGGGGTAGAAACCAGTTTTTAGCGATTTATGGCTAAACTGTGCATCCTACCGGAAAAAGTTAAATGTAAAAGTTGTAGGAAATAAAAAGATCTACAACTTTTGTGTCTACCATTTTTATCCTAATCTCAAAATTTTTCGATAAAAATGCGAAAAACCGGTTTTTTGGTTTTTAATTTTTTTCTTCGACAAAAAAAAATCAATCAAGCTCAAACTTTGGCAAAAGATACCTTTTAGTGTCTCAAAAAGGCAGTAATTTTTTCGGACGGAAAAATTTAGAGGTTTTTCTTAAATTTCATTTTTTTGAAAAAAAAGCAAAATTTTCAACTGCGATTCCTCCTAAAACTACACCTCCTACAGAGTTCATTTTTGACTCACTTACTCGTTGTTACGTCTACTTCCGATAAATGGAAAAAAAATGGTATACTGCAATGGAAAAAATGACCAAAAAATTGAAAAAACCGAAAAAATGGCTTTTTTGTGGTAATTTGCATATTTATCGTTAAATAATTGTTATCAATTGATATTAAC
This sequence comes from Nineta flava, assembly GCA_963920215.1. Classification (NCBI taxonomy): domain Eukaryota; kingdom Metazoa; phylum Arthropoda; class Insecta; order Neuroptera; family Chrysopidae; genus Nineta; species Nineta flava. The sequence continues at coordinate 95,189,741 of OY986042.1, forward strand.
CATTGGTTTTACTTGAAATCAAATAGTTTACTGAAAAAAATGTATTCATACAATGGGTAATGGAGTGGATCTACAATGGTACGGGTTTTGCATAGTGGTTTACAATAGCTTGTTTAACAATATCCCGCTGTCAGATTGCTGTAACGAATTATTTATTTTTTTCTTAATTCTGACGCTTATTTCTACTGGTCTAATAAGGCACAAATCAATTATAAAATTTTAAAAACTGACGTCCACTTTTGTGGCCAAATGTACTGTGTAACACTGTCTTCAAATAGTCACGTAACATTCGTTGACTAACTAAATTAATCATAATATCAATATTTCCATAAATGATTTGTTACATGAAATACGGATTATCTTTTTAGAAATATGGGATGACATGCGGGTTGTTATCAAATCAAATTAAGTAGATTAGTTATTTAAGGTAGTTCCAGAACGATATCACTTTTCAACAGATTTTGCCCAGTTTTTTCACAGGCTAAAAATAACGTTTTCTAATCAAATCCCGAAGTTTCTGAATTTTTGACCGTATAGAACACGAGATAATTAATAACAAATTAATCATTCTCTCTCACTCTCTCTCATTAGAAACATGTAAAACTTCATGCCAGCCCAACTATTATCTGTTGTATGGAAAAATAAACTCGACAGAATTTAAAAATAAAATAGAACAGTTAAGATAAATATTTCTTAATTAATTTTTTTTAAATCGCGTTTTACCGTTTTGTTTTCGAAATATGATAATTAAAAATTATTTTTTATCAAAATTACGTTAATTTGTATTTAAATATATCTATGTGTTGTGTATGTGTGTATATGTATTTGTTCTATAATTAAAACAAAGCCGGTTTTTTGTCCTGATTATACAAGACAGTGCTGGAACAACCTTAATTATCTCAAGTTCTTTAATTTCTTACGATCTGTTCTTTTTATTATGTTAAACGTGATTTGAACAAAATTCATCATCTACTGTTATTGAATCACTCAATTTGAAAGTGTGATGTTTGATATGGAACCCGTCCAAGTGCCCGAACGGTCTAAGGTGTTATATCTGAGACGTTATGTATACTTGGAACTGGGAGGTTATGGGTTCGAATCCCGACATCGGCAGTTTTTCAATGATTAAGAAAAACATGCGTCGGCTGCAGCCGCACATCCTACCAATTCCTAGTCTGCATACAAACATTCCTTCCACTCCACTCCTCACATTCTTCGGCATCACAATGGACCTTATGGTCGAAGTGTATCCCGTCCAGGGCAGCCGCTACAATCTATCTATCTTTCTTGATATTATTTGAAGTTTTGTTTGTTTCTCCCAACTCACCCTGTTTATTTAATTAAATTTAATGTAAATACCTAAATATTTAACGATGATGTAAGTTCCGATTGATATAAAATAAACTATAAAGTTTAATTACTATCTAAAAAAGGTATAAAAAAACTTTCACACTAATTTAATCCAATATATATATATATGGATTGGATAACAACATTTCAAATAATAATAATTGTCAATTTAAGTCTGATGGTGAACATAAATTTATGTATAATTTTATACTAATTTATGTTAATTTCAAATAAATAACGATGGAAAAGTAATGTTAATAATTATCCAATATAAATTATACTACACATATGATTTATTAAAGTTAGTTTCACACTAACAAAACAGAGGATGCATGTAATGTGGCATTTTCTCTATAAACGTTAGGTCAAAGAAATGTACAGTTACTTAAAGAGTGGTATCAAGCAGATAAATAATGTCGTGAGAATCGTGAATTGTCCAGAATTGAAACGAATGTTTATACTGAAACTTTAAGCCTTCGCAGTTAAGGCCAAGTTTTTAATGTCAAAAATATGCTGTATAAATTTCAAAAATATTCGCCGAGTAGATTTTAAAATACAGTGGTCATCGTTTTGAAAATGTAGTTTTGAGAAAAACGCGTTTAAAGTTTTACAGTCAAATATAATGACTGCAACTGCAATTTATTAAATTACTTTTGCTGTCTGGAATTTTATACTTCCATCACACTATTTACACATTACATGGTTAGAATACCATAATATAGCTTAAAATAGCGGAATTCCACTACGTTTTTGTACTAGAATACACACACCAAATTTCTGTTTGTTATCTCTTTTCGTTTTTGAGTTATTGTGTCTACAGACAGTCGCGCATGCGCAATTAGCCGAATTAGACCATTTTTTGAATACCTATTCCAAACATTTATGCCTGCGATCAATATTTTCAAGAGTTACAAAGTCGGGACTAAACTTAATATACCCAGTATTTGCATATACCGCGTATAATAATATATCCTTGTATATTTACATATACTAGGTATTAAAATGCAAATAATTTACATTTTTGGAAAAGTACACGTAACTCTTTGTTTATCTAAAAAGATTTGTTGGATTAGTTTAGTATTTTACCTGTACAATTGGATGTTATAAAACGGTATTCGAATGCAATAATATCTGAAATATTCAAATTTTACAATCGCACCAAAGCTTTTAAGTCTCTTCATCATTGTTTGACATTTTTGTTTTTAATCCCTAATAAATTCCATCAATAAATTGTTCTCTATGTGTCTAAATGTGTTTTGTTGTATTTATTACAACTGAAATATGTGTTTTTTATTTGATTGTGTGGGCACCAAAAATAATTGTCGACTATATTAAGTTAGTAAATATTACATAATACCATTACTTACCGTTTGTGTATACCTCTACATATCTCTGTACACGATCGCGAGCGTTGTAATAAAGAAAAAAAAATTACTTGTTTTTTAGTGGGTGTTGCTGTACAAACAAATATAAATTTGTTTTATTTTACTTTATTTTTATATTATATTAATATTATTTTAAAAAAACCTGTGTAATCGTTACAGAAAGAAAAAGAGTGTGTGTATGGTCGCCACGCGTGTTAGAAGTAAAACATCAAAGTTTTGAAAAATAGGTAATTTGTACGGAAATAATAATACGGAATAAATTTGAACAGATCTAAACCGAATCAGTCTCTCACAATTTTCATTATTCTAGTACTAAATGTTTTTAACTATACTTCCATTTCTTTTTTCACACTTGAAATATATACCACTTCTCTTTGTTTATAAATGAATAATTACACAGAGAGTCACAAAAGTGAGGAGTTTTATGAAATGTAAGAAAATTAGCACTTCAGGTCTGTTCAATTTTATTGTACGGTAGTGTACAGTTGGTTCTGGGAAAACTCCTGCCCAGATTTGGACGAAAATTGGTAAATAAGGTACTGTAATAAGGTAAATGAGGTAATAAACAAAAATAAATAATTTTAATGTTTCCATGAAATAATGATTGATTTTAAAATACTCGATTGTGGGCATTCTTAGGAACCGGGCTCTCAATAAGGCCCATTAAAAAAACTTTGTCAAATCAAAAGTCAAATCAAATTTCTCAATATAATTCACAAAATAATGATTATAATAAATATTTTCTTCTTTCATTTTTATGTACTTTGCACAACAATTCAGCTGTGCGAATTGTTCAAATAGGCTTGGTCTTATTAAGTCTTATTAAAAATACAAACTGCATTAAAACAAAAAATTATCATTATTATAATGATTCAATATTCGTATCCATACTACATAATAATAATTAATTCGTAGGAAATAGGACTAGAAAAATAAATGAATTAATCTAAATAAATTGAACGTTTCGTCATTTATTTATGACTTCCTCAGCAACTAAAAATGATAAATGATAATAAAAAAATAAAAACTGATAATTGTAATTAAGGCATAAGTTAGGTTAGATTGTGCACCTTATTTTTATAATTCAAATGTCTAACATATAGAAACTATGGAAGAAGACCTTATATATTAATTTTATTGCCATAATCCGACTCATCACTAACTATTGCAATAATGATGAGTCGGATTATGGCAATATTTTTTGCAAAAAACCGATCAACATTAAAATGTAGCTAAAAATAATCCACTTGTAATAATAATAAACTCTCGTGTGCATCTATGATTCGGAGTATCTTTTATTTGATATGTATGTTGGATCTATGGAGAAGCCAGTATTTTCATCTGACGTTGATTATGATGTTTTTAGGTACATCTTAAAGATCGAACAAGTTGATAGAAATTTCTTTTTTAATTATATAAACAAATGGTTGTCCAAATGTATCAAATTTAATAGTTTCTGTATCCAATCATTTGAATATCTTTTCATCAGAACTCCATTTATGGTTTGTTTATTTAAAATGTAATTAGATGAGCAAAATCGGTTTATGCATTATCACGCTCGAAGGGTAAATCTCTATTTTTAAAACCGTATGAAATAAAAGAAAAGTTTACACATTTTTATGTTTAAACTCTTTTTTTATATAAAACAAATTTTGTTTGAATTTTTTATCATAAATACTGATTAATTTTGCCACAATTGCAGCTGAAACATCTGTAATGATTGTAAATATTTCATGAAATCTGCATATGAGTATAAGTTATGGCCCCAAGACGACACGAGATGAGAGAATCATGCTCTTGTGTGTTGTATTGGCTTTAACAGTTGAAGTTTATCTTGAAAAATGTCATTTAAAAAAATATACGAATAAACTATTAAATTTAATTTTAAAATCATTTTTCTATTTATATAAAAAGAATATTTTACAAGCTTTTATTTAACTTGCAGTGTATGTATGTATGTATGTATGTTTGTATGTATGTATGTATGTATATATGTATGTTCGGACTTCGGGTCAAATCTTGCAAGCTGAATTAGAACCACACCCTCTTATCCTACGGAGTTGAATTTTTACATGTTGGTTCAGTTCCGAAAGGGGGAAAGGAGGATTTAAAGGGAGGGGGAAACACAAAATTTGGTATATCTCTCTTAAAAAATACTTTTAAAAAAATGATTTTTTAATAGAAACTTATTTCTAATTTATTTAATTCTTTTATATTTTAATTGAAATAATAAAGACTATAGAAAAAATTAAATCATTACCACCCAAACTGATTTGCGGTTTTGCGGTTGAGTACTATTGTCAGTCTCTGGGATATTTATCGTAAACCAGGATTCTAATTTTCGTCTCGTCTCTTGCTGACTTATTATTGTATCGTCTCGTTTCTCGCGGCATTACTAATGAGTATATTATATATATACACTCCCTTTCAAAAAAAATGAACAGACCTGAACCGAATCAGTCTCTTAAAATTTTTTTTATTCTAGTAGTAACAGATTCAACATTTTATTTTATTTTTATACGTAAGTAAGATATAACACTTAAAATGTATTAACATTACATATGTTTTTTAAATTCTCACTCTGTCCATTTCCTTTACTTCCATTTCTTTTTTACACACTTAAAAAATATACTACTTATCTTTGTTTATAAATAAATAAAATGATACATGATACATAGAGTCTGTTCATTTTTTTTTGAACGGGAGTGTATGTTGTAACTTGGTATATATAATCATATTTTTGTATACATCTCCACTTGTTACTTTCCACTTGTTTGTTAATAAACTTTACTGAATCAAAACGGTTTATACAATAAATTATGAACAAAACTAATTATAAATCAATCTTTGTAGATTATTAAATCTACATAGTATGTAAGTGCTTGGACCACAAAAGTTGATGTAATTTTTTTAAATTTCATAATTGATTTGTGCCTTTTTCATTCGGTTTTCGAAATAAAATTTCGAATAAAAGAGTTTAGTATATTTAGAAGGAACAACTTTTATGCGAAGCATTTTGTCGAAAACCGAATCAATAAGGCACAAATCAACAATAAAATTTTAAAAAAAATGACATCAACTTTAGTGGCCAAGTGTACATACACAAGTAAATACTTAAGAGATATTATACACAGTTGCAATCATTTTAAAATTAAAAACAACTAAAATATAATTATTTTAAATTTACAAACACATTTTTAGTATAATTAATAATCATATTTATACATTTATTATTATTACATAATAAATATAACAATTTATTTAAATAAAAAAAAATACTTCAACAAGTGTGAATTAAAGGAATACTATGCACTTAAAACATAAGGGTTCTGTATTTTATTTGATCTTTATGTATGTCCGTTTTGTTCAATAGGACGCTTGATGGTATTGTTTGACTACAATATACAATTAATAATACTATACAGCTTGTTTTTTAAACTGCACCCAATCTGGAAACAATTTATGTATCTATCACTGTCCATATGCAGCGCACCATGATACGGTGCACCCTGTTACACCCAAACTCACAGACATTTGTAGAGTGCAGTTTGGATGTAACAAAGCATATCTCATCATGGCACACTGTGCACAGACAATGATGTACATATCACTGTCTGTATTCAATTGAGTATTTTAATCTTGAAATAAAAATACAAAAATTTTAAATTAAAAAAAAAAATTTAATAGACTAGAAAGCAGAAAATAACAGGCATAAAATTTTCTATAAATACAGGCTTTTATTTAATGAACTAAAAAGTTGGAAAAATTTTCCCGTATTACCAATAAACGCTGTTATTTATAGACATATTGGTAATTCGGAAAAAAAATCTTGATTTAAAAAAAATATGTGTCTATTATTATTTTTTGAAATGAATAAATCTTTGAATTTTGAGGTGCATATTTAAAATATGTGGAACTCTATATTTAACAACGGAACCCCAAAATTGTTTGTTACTTCAATTTTTTTTCAGTATTAGTTAAATCTCATTTTAACGGTATTACTGGATATAATTATTATGTATGTAGGTCTTTAATAACTAACGCATTATTTGTTTCTTCGTATATTTCTTATTTAAATGATAAATTGGAAACAATCGATCACAGACTACAAGTCTTACGTACTAATTCTCTCAATTCACCATACCCAATATAACAACAACTTGTTCAAGATTGTGTAGAAGTGAAATTATTTTATTTATTTACAATCATAAATATATTATTAACGCCTTTATATTTGTAAGTCTAGTCGCTCCTGTGGCCTTGCTCCTATTTAATTGAAAATCGTTGGGTATATGAAACAATGTTTCAATAAGCCAAAACTATTGGGTATATGAAAACAATGTTTCAATAAGCCAAAACTATGTGGTATATTTTTTTTTTTTTAAATTAAATACTGATATGAAAAAATTAACTCGTCAACCAGGAATCGAACCTCGGGCCTCTGGATAACTAGTCCAGTAAGCTTCCGCTACACCAAAGACGATTGTGACGTAATAGCCAACTTTTTCATATTATTCTAATTTTTTTTTTTTTTTTTACTTAGACAGTATTACTTCTGTTGAAGTGACTTATTTATTTAATATTTGTTTATTTGTGTATACTTTCGCGTCAACATAAAGATGTTTTTCCAAATTGCTTTCGGTTACGTATGACAAACTGTAGAAGACTTTAGCGTATACTCCGACAAATTTCATTGTCATTGAATTTATTTTATATAATTAAATACTGATATGAAAAAATTAACTCGTCAACCAGGAATCGAACCTCGGGCCTCTGGATAACTAGTCCAGTATGCTTCCGCTACACCAAAGACGATTGTGACGTAATAGCCAACTTTTTCATATTATTCTAATTTTTTTTTTTTTATTTTATTTATTTAGACAGTATTACTTCTGTTGAAGTGGCTTATTTATTTAATATTTGTTTATTTGTGTATACTTACGCGTCAACATAAAAAAAAAAAATAAAAATAAATAAATTCAATGACAATGAAATTTGTCGGAGTATACGCTAAAGTCTTCTACAGTTTGTCATACGTAACCGAAAGGAATTTGGACAAACATCGTTATGTTGACGCGAAAGTATACACAAATATTAAATATATGTGGTATATGGAAAAATATTTCAATAAGCTGAAACTATTGGGTATACGGAAGAATATATTTCAATAAGCCTAAAATTTGGGTATATGAAAAAATGTTTCAATAAGCCAACACTTTTGGGAAAGATTGTTTAGATGAGATAAAATATTTTTTGTATTTAAAGATTTTCTGTATATTGCACACCATTAAAATGGTGCTCATGCGAACACAACAAATTTTTATAGCTTATATGTTACCTGGTATAATTATCTCTATCATCCGGTGAAAACTGCTCATAAAGACAATTCAACCTTTTTAACGATTGAACCATTGATGCAGGAAATAACAAATAAGCAGATTTTAAAACTAACAACTCGAAAATAACTCATTTTTCAACTCACCTGAGCAAAATTTAATACTAATTACCTGGATTAATAATATAATTTCATAACATAATATAATTCTATTAATAGAAATTGACAATAGTGTTACGCTTAAGGTTGATCGGACACATGTATAGGTAAAATCGGCAATTTATAGATAAAAATATGAATTTTTGATATGTTATTAATTGCTAAATCATACGTATAAAATAATTTTTTGAAAACAATCTGATGAAGGCTTTTTATGTAATTTAATTCATAAAAATTCATGTTGTGAGTAGCAAATGTTGAATGAACGCATACATTTTCGATAATGTTGCTCCACCTTCTATAGATTAAAAACTTCTATTTTTATAAATTATATCTCGTACATTACTTTAAAATTTAAAACAAATAGTCTGACGAAGATTTTTGTAAATATCTTAATTAAAAAGATAAAAAAATTTTCGTCCGTCATACTTGAATAGAGTCAAAAGACGATTATTCATTATTTTTAATTTACAGATTAAAATTTTTAATTTTTGTTAAAAAAAATTGATGATTTGCTGGGTACTGTCCGGTCAACCATAAAGTATAGACAAATAATAATATGTAATAACTCAATCAAATAAGGATTTAACATCGGATCGGGTTCCTCTCTTTTGACATTCTAACCACTGGCTCAAAAGTCTCATATAATCACGCGAATACGCGATTATATGAGACTTTTGGGTCGCGTTTAGAAAGTCAAATGAAAGTCTATGCAAATTTTCGTCTTACATGATTGTAATAATAAATTATTTAATTATTGACTATATCTTTTTCATTTAATAGTTCAAATTACCAATTATTCCATCACCTTCAAAAGGTGCATTCAAATCCATTCGGTATACGAAAAAATGTTTCGAGCAAAAGCTGTTAATATTTTAATAACGGCACAAATCCATTGTAATGATTTGACAAAGGAACATCATTTTTAAAGTCAATTGTACATAAAATATTTAACTAAATATTTTGCGGTTCTATAGACCATTCAATTATGAATTTATCAAAATAGTCAATCAAATAAAATTGGGATATGACTAATATACATGACATCATTCGTTACGCTTATACAATTTACAAAAATGCAAAAGCCTATTGAAAATTGAATGTATTTTAAGAGTACAATTTAAACAAATAGTAGATAAACATTGTAACTACTGCTTATATAATCAAATATTATACAAATAAAATAAAAGGCTTAAAAAAACGTATTGTTATTGGCCATGTTTATTTTTTTTTTTTTGCAATACCAATAAAATTAATAGTTAACGATAAATAATAAACCTTGACAGTATAATATTGTATTACCATTTATTATATAATGTATAATTGTCTATATATATATATATATATATATATATAAATATATATATATATATATATATATATATATATATATATATATATATATATATATATATATATATGAATTTAAAATACAGTATGTTTCAAAAAAAAACTGTGGCACCAAACTTTGGGCACACGATCCTCACCTAAATTAGGTAAAAAAGTTTAATATATTTAATATAGCATATTATTCGACCAATAACTTAATTGTGAGAGGGACTAGTTTTCGCATACAAAAAATAGTGATATCCCAACAAAAACAAAAATGTTCGAAAATCACCATCTGTAAACTTAAAAAATAAGTCAAATACAAAAAATTGTTTCAAACAAAAATTTGATAATTTGATAGCCTCGTTCAATTCCAAACGCATGTTTATTTTCAGGTTGATAGGTTCTAGGTTAAATGATGGTCAACTTCATTTTTCAAATGGATAATAAAAAAATGTATAAATAAAAAAATGTATGAAAGAAATTTGTAAAAATTCTCGATGATTCTGTCTTTATATATAAACACTTCTTACGTTCTATGAATTTTCTTAAAAAACAATAGTTCTCGCATAAGAAATCAATGGAAATATCTGTTATTTTTTGCTCAGAAATTTAATCAAAAATAATTATTTTTCAGATCAAATTTATTTTTTTCCCCTATAAAATACGAATCACCTACAAAAAATATAGGGTTCCATTTGAAATAATGAAGTTGACCACCATTTAACCTAGAACCTATCCACAATGGGTCCAATAAACATGCGTTTGGAATTGATCGAGGCTTTCAAATGATCAAACTTTTGTTTGAAACCATTTTCTGTATTTGACGTATTTTTTAATTTTTTTGCAAATGTCAAGTTAAAAAAAAACACTGGGTATATATATATATATATATATATATATATATATATATATATATATATGTATGTATATCTATGCACATATATATCTACATATATATGTGTCTGTATCGCTCTAGCGGTCACAAGAAATTTGGTATTTGAGGTGCTTTTGGTATTCAAATGGTCAAGTTCGTTAATGGGTAAAATCGGACAATGGGAAAGGGGGGGGGGGGTTAAAGGGAGGGGGAAACACAAAATTTGACATACCTCCCTTAATATTCGAAGATTAAATCGATTTCAGTCACTGAAATCCATATGAAAATGATTATTTTAATTAATTTTTCATTCAAATAAGATTTTATACACAACAGAATAAAATAATTTTGTGTGTGTATTGTTTTGAAAAGATTAAAAATCTAAAAATGATGATACATCAACCTTGATTTAGTAGCCAAATGTTATTAAATTTTAAAATAACATTGAAAATTTCAAAACATTCATAAAATTTCTTTAAAATATAAAATGTATTTCGAACAAACCAAAAATGTTTATCAAAATGTATTGCGCAAGGTCAGTTGTTGGAAAGATATTATAAACATAATTCAGAAATAATTTATTGTAAAAATCTTATCGTTTTATTTTCACTTTAAATAGAGTCCAATACAACTATATTAAATATGCTCTCTCCGCCGATATTAAACAGCAGTTTTTAGGTAAAGAAATAGCCCATTTTATCAACAGTTTTGTGAAAGTCTGGCAGAGTGCTAAATTCTGCAAAAAAATAATACTAATATGATAATATTTTGTTTAAAAATAGTAAAATTACTCCAAGTATAGCTATATGTATAGCTGGATGTTTTAGTGATGACGTAATACAGAGCCCTTTATTATAAGCAAAATCGCTAATATTCGCCGATTGTCCACCAAGTGTTTCCCCGCAGCTTTACTGCGTGTGCTATGATCTGTTTATGTAATTTTCAATTGAGTGATTTTATTGGCGTTTAGAGCTTTTTTTATGACGTGTAATATTGGACAAAAAGTAGTTTACCTTTGTGCATTGCTGGATCCCCGCCCCATGTGATAGTTCTAGCTACGTCCATGCTCGTAGAAGCCTAATTATATGTGATATTTTTCCTTTCAATTTCGATATATATCCTACAAATGTATAATAATATTTTTATGAACACTGTACATAGTAGTATATTACGATATAATATTATTAATAACCAATCAATTGTGGAAAGTAAATATTTATTAATTAATCATATGCAAAAATAATATTGTGGTATAATAATTACAAACTAGACGGGCAGCTAGCACGTGCAAAATTACGTCAACATATTGTGTATACTTATGTGTATATTGGTATATACAAAGATATTATTTCACTATGCCCGATCGATATGAAATAGGACCCAGGCGCATAGCGCATTTGAATTTTTGATTTTACTAACCTTAAGCATCCATCGGTGAATATTTTGCATATAGTAATAATTGAAACATTAAATTAAGACCATTTCGGGTTCAATACAGGCAGACGTGAGAAAAGTACCGGGAAACAGCACTCTAAGTACCAAATTTTGATAAAAAAGTTACTTTAAGTAATAAATATAAATGTTATCAGAGTCAGAGATAATCAAAGAGAACAACTCTAGTTTTATGAAATTAAATTTTCAATATTTACCCCACTTCCTGATCAATTATTTGTGTTTTGTAAATGCAAAGTGGTCATCATCAATATGAATTAGCTAATCACATGTGAGACACGCACCAAATTAGCAACGAGTAACAAATCTTTCGTATCCCAGAGATAGTTACGATTAGCTAATGCATACTGATAATGTCTACTTTGTAATCCATAGTTATAAAATACAAATAATTGATCTTGGATATATGACAAACTTTGGAAATATATATTTCAGTTTAAGTACTTTGAAGGTATTTATGAAAATTAAAGTACAAGTACAAAGCACTTTTTAATGGAAACTATGAATAAAATCGCAATCGTGGCAGATGGACAAGCGACCATCGAAATAATTCCATAAACATCAATTTTGGGACGGAACCGTTTTCCCAATTTTGGGACGGAACACTTAACATAAAACATTTGACAAACCTATTAAATATTCACATTTGTTAAGAGCTATCGCGGTCTAAACTAGTATATATTTTCTTTTCACATTTCACTTTGAACATTTGTTTGACTTATAGATCTAATAATAATTATTCTGTTCACATGTAATTAAACATTAAAGTTAGTACTTTATATGCATGCATGCTTTACATGCATGCTTTACATGCACGCTTTATATTACATGCATGCATTGAAATAAATAACATTATTGATTTAATATAAATCAATATAAGACAAGTGCAAAAAAACCAAAGTTGTTTTTATTTCTAAAGCTATAAGTTTATTATTAATTAGTAGAGCTGTAACTCATTAAAATATTCATTAAAACAAGTGAAAATAACAACTCAGTTGATTGCATAAATAGACGGTATATACTGAATTTATGAAAAAAAATTTCAAACAAAAGGTATTTATTATACCCAGTATATGTAAATATACAAGGTATATTAAGTTTTAACAAAAAATCTCCTTCTTTTTAAAATAAACAACTTTTGTTTGAGAATTTTTTTTATAAACTCAATAATTTTCTCATAATTTTTGCCTAAATGTACTCCGGAAAGCGAAAAATTTGTCCATCTGAAAAATTGTAGAACAAAAAATGTTTTTTTTACAAAATAAATAACTTTTGTTTTAATCAATTTTTCATAAACTCAATAAACGTCGCTGCTCAAACATAAGATAGCAAATTACGTACCTCTCAATAGTATGTAGACCTATAAATAGTAAAACGAATGCGGATATATTTTTACATCTATAACATATCAAATACTGTTTGTTTTTTATTTTTTTATTTCTGTTTTGTATACCAGGTTTTGTATACATTTAATGTCCATTTTTTGAAACGCAATAACATTTTTACTGTTTCAAAATTATTAACACAAAACAAACATTTACAAATAATAACGCATATTAAATAAACATTAAATAGGCAGAATTGTTAACAATTCACACATTGATATACAACTCAGTATATACTGGGTATTCAAACAATTAACTCAGTTAGTTGTTACATTACTTGTTTTTAGTTCATTTTTTGTCTTTAAATATTTATTCTATCTCTTACGGTTTCAAAGATGGACAGTTATGTTGTCCATTCCATGTTTGCCTATTTTTCCAAATATGGTCAGAAAGATAGACTGACAGACGGACGGATATGCAGAAACGGACTAATTAGGTCATTTTATGAACGCCTTTACCAAAAGTTTTTTTCTGCGATCAAAATTTTCTGTCGTAACAAAGTCGGTGAAACTTAATATACCCTGGTGTATATTATTTATTTGCATAAAATAAAAATATAACGCACAAAAACGTAGGTTTTCCACGCTTTTCAGAAGAACTGTAAATGTATTAAGATTGCAAGTTGTAGTGTGCGTAGTAGATCGTGTAAAAAGATGCATCCGAAAACATCTAAACTCGTAAAACGAAGGGTAGTTTTTGAAGTTATTAACAAACCGTTATTAATAAATATACATATTAACATCATTTTGGCTACTGCCTTTCTGTTAGGGTTTTGTGGAAATCTCGGCGCTAGATAAAAAACGGTATATCTGTAGAAGGAAAAAATTTATAATGAACTACCTTGGTGCTCGAATAAGGGACGGAAACAAGAATTTTTCGAGTAAAAAATAATATATATATATATATTCAAAAATAATAGATATGTACTATCATCCATTTAAGTAGCGTTCTTTTTAACAAATTTTATTATTGGATTTTATTATTGAGTCGAATCCATTTGGTTTTCGAAAAAATTGTCTCAAATAAAAGTAGTTATAAAAATATTTTGTACCAAGCCATTTTTTCATAAAAGAATGGATTCGACACAAAACAACTGTAAATTTCCAAAACAAAAAACGCCTCTTAATAATGAATTGCAGTAATCTATGATTAAGAAATTGTTACCAACGATTTTGCAATGGGTTTTCCGCCTCGTATTTAATACTATCGTTCATTTGTGTAATGAAGTCAATATTTTTTATCACTTAAATAAAATATCTACCTATCTAATCATGACATGGTTTTTTTTATACTGTAAACAAAACTTCGTACACACAAATATTGACTAATTAAATATTGTTTTGACGCAACTAATTTAAAATCTGATTAATTTTTAAAGAGGTATAATAGAGTTACGTTATAAAGTCATCACCTATCATAATATAAAGTCATATACTATCACAATACAATGTACGGGCACCTTCATACAGCAAACTTCTATCATTGGTCGATAGTAAAATCTTTTTGGTATAATAAGAGCGCATTAACACACACCGATATACCGGACAAGGTATATTTTACAAAACGACAAAACCAAGACAATATGCATCAGTATACCTATCATTGTCTATTACCTCTTATTGTCTATACCTATGAGTCTATTGACAGTGGTTTATTTTCCACGAACGATTTTTATGATTTATTTACAATACTGGCGATGGGGTTGCCCATCGACAACATCTCAGGACCCATTCGACTTTTCTCAAATTTAAAAAGCCTAAATACGAAATTCCATCTACTCTTATATTGTCTCAGGATATGTTATTCGTTGCTAATTTAGTGACAGTTTCACCAAATTCCATGTTTCTAAATTAAGATATTACGCGCTTCCAATACAATCTTTCGTCCCTTATTTTACACCCTTAGGAGGTGAATTTCCAAAATCGCTGATACAACTAACTTTTATTTCTAACTTTAAAAATGGCGACCGTCCGTAGAAACTTTCAACCTCTATTTAATACTCTTAGGGTATTAATTTTGCTTCAAAAATCCTTTTTTAATGGTCTCCTACGTTACATAAGGAACGCCCGTGGAAAATTTCATGCTTCTAGACACATCCGTTTACGTTTTCTGTCAGTCAGGCTGTAGATGTTTATTAAGTGCATGAGTGCATTCCAGAAACAGTATTTATGCCTGCACATTGTACTGGAATAATTTACTCATGTTCGCAATAAAGAAACAATGAAAGAACAATATTATTTAAAAGTATACAAGTTAACTAACACCTTAGCGTGGCAGGTACCGCGGCAGGAGCTCGGGAAGGTACTGCTTCAGAGTGCAACCAAGAAGCTATCTCTCGATGCACTGAGACTGAACAGGATGCTACTGCGGAGGGTAATCGGATTCATTACCGGGCATTATCCCCTCCGGAAGCATCTGCACACAATGGGACTCCATAACGGGTCCATTATGTGCAGATTGTGTGGCGAGGAGGAAGAAACATCCAGCCATATTATCTTTGACTGCGAACCTCAAGGTTACAGTAGATACAGGATATTCGGTGCATCTTACCCCGAGTATATGAACCTTCAGGAAAACTTGATAAGCAAGCTCCTGACTATTGCCAATATATGGGAGAAGCGAATCTCGTCGGACTGAAGTAGAAGGGGGAGCACAATGGAACATAAGGTCGAAGTGCAATACTTTTTTGACCCCAATATGTATCTATCTATCTATCTATCTAACACCTTAGCGCCATTGGCCAAAGTGTCGCTATGTATACAAACTTACATAAAATAATATTATACGGAGGTTTTCGATTTGTCGAATGTTGGTGCATCGAAGAATTGTTATTCGTTATAAAAATACGACCAAATTTGGATTCGGCACAAACTGACTGTAACAATTCTTTTGATCGTGTTATTACACTCTTTACCATAATTCCACCACTCTTACCATAATTTATAAATACCGAATACTATAATGGATGTCATTTGATGTTAAATAAATTGGGTTTCATTATTGTTTTCATTGATAAAATTTTTATTTTAAAAAAATGATAAACAAAATAAACTTCTATTTGGGTCTTTTATACATAAAAAAAACTTGCGTAATGTTTTTATTTTTTACAGTTTACTAAAATTATTGTTCTTCTAAATATTTACAACTGTTGATTCCGTGTTGAAATAACAATTTAGCCTACTAAAATTATTATGATTAACCCTTCAGTGTATAATAAAGTATTACATTCGGTTGGTAGATTTTAGTCAAAAGTCTGGTATGCATCCTCTAATGCAAAATTATAATTTTGTACTTGTAACTAAAAAATTAGTTCTCCAATAAATTATTCTTTCTTCCAAAATTGTAGAGACAAGCAGGTGAAAATATAAGTCTTAAACTAGGCTATAAAGGCGCTCTATCATTTCAAAATTTTATAACTGATTGCCTTATTTATTCGGTTTTCGGAAAATGTTTCGAATAAAAGTTGTTATTTAATGAACAATTTTTATCCGAAACGTTTTTTCGAAAACCGAATAAATAAGGAGCAGTTCAATTAAGAACAAAAGGTCATTTCCGATTTAGCTATTTTCGCCAAAACATTGGAGTCGCGTGAGGCGACAATATTAAACTTAAGTTGATCGTTTCATATCTCTCGCTATCTTCATTGTTGAGATATTGTTCCCAGGACATATCCATCAAGGCACATAGATCCACCAATGTCCAAAAATGGGTTTTTTGGTATCAAGGGACCTCAAACCCGAAAAAATACCTCGAAATTCTACTTTTATAGAGGCAATAAATCAGTTAGATCGGCCGAGAATTATGACCTAATAACCCGTATTGTTAAAAAAAGATTTAGCTAAAATAAAATATTTATTTAATGAGTTTTCGAGTAGTCTGCCCCTCGTCAATGTAGATAGAGATAGATTGTAGAGGCTGCCCTGGACGGGCTACACTTCGACCATAAGATCCATTGTGATGCCTAAGGATGTGACGATGTGAATGGAGTGGAAGGAATTTATGTGTATAGACTATAAATGCGGCTGCAGACGATTATGATAGCAACTATGCCGATATTCATCTGGAGTTCGTGAAGGAAACTGCAGAAAACCTTCTCAAGCATAGTCGGTTACTTCGTTCTTGTCCCCGTACGCCGACAGTTTAATAAATTAACCGCCGATGTCGGGATTCGAACCCATAACCTTCCAGTTTCCAAGTAGGCATACTGCGCAGGCATAACGTCTTAGACCGCTCGGCCACTTGGACTGGTTCCCGTCAATGTAAGACAATATTCTTATTTAACTCGATAGAAATATTTGAAAAATTGAGTTTTTATAAATGAAGTAAGTTTACAGGGCTTGTTTTTTTATTTATATCCATGTAAACAGCCGAAGAAGCTCGTATGCAAAAAGATTGGATTGTTTTTTCACTACTCAATTTTAAATATTTACGCATAATTATTAACTGTCAGAAAGTATTCTAAATTGAATAAATTAAAACGTGTGATAATTCATCTGTACAGAAATGTTAAAATCAAACATTGAAAATACACATTGGTCAAAAGAAACAAACGCAGACCATTAAAAGTGTAATTAGCAACGTCAAATAAATAAAGTGTTTTTAAGTATATGGGAAAAATTTTCAGAATTGATTTTGTGAGTCGTTTTATCACGGTGTACACTTGGCCGTAAAAGTTGATGTCATTTTTTCAAATTTTATAATTGTTTTGTGCCATATTCATTTGAAAAAAAAATTTCTAATAAAAGTTGTTACTATATTTCTAATGAACAACTTTTACCCGAATAATTTTTTCGAAAACCGAATCCATAAGGTACAAATCAATTATAATTTTTTTTTTTAAATATCATTAATTTTTGTGGTTCATAGTACTTTATTAGAGTCTGAATATCTTTAAAAATTAAGTGCTGAAGCAAAAAGTTAATATGAAAACTTTTGTCCAGTCTACGTGACCGCGTGACAGTCTACGACTACGTGACGCGCGTCTAACGTGCTTTGTTTAGAGCTGGAAGGTTGCTGGTTCAATTCCCAACGGAGGCAGTTTGTCAATTAAAATTAATGGGGCGGTTAAACGGAGGCAGTTTGTCAATTAAAATTAATGGGGCGGTTAATCGGCTATGCTTGTGAAAGTTTTGTGCAGTTTCCCTTCACGAACTCCACATGCATATCGGCATAGTTTCTATCAAAAGTCGGCTGCAGGCGCACAACTTACCAATACCTTTTGCATACAAATTTCTACAGTTCTCTACCCACATCATTAATGTATGGTTAAAAATTAACAAAGGCTGAAACATAATGTCTCTCTTATAGACTGTGCAGTCTCCGAAACGGAGGTAAACCCCCATTATTATTTGGTTCACGGTTGTGATGAGATTTGACACTATAATAGTCTAAATCCAAGTTCTCTATCTTTACGGAAAAAGGAGGCATATCATTTGTCAGAATAGGCAATATGCATGAAAATTTTTTTTCACTTGAATTGAAGCATGTTTACTTGACAAATATCAAGGTAAAATTACTTTTTAAATAACTTTAAAAATAAGCGAGATATGAATGATTGAAATTCCCGATTAGACAAAGAGGGTGATAGGCATTGTGACGTCATATTACACTTTCACCATTTAAAATACACGCAAAACTCCGTTTTTAGTATTTTTGCAAGAAAGAGGCAGATAATAATCTTTAAAAGCTTATAGATTCCTTGATATTTGTCGGATTTTAATTTCGTTTTTAAATATTATTACAGTTTTAACAGTATTTTCATACTCTGAAAATAAATGTGAAAAAAAATTTTCATGCATATTCCCTATTGTGGGAGACATAGAAAACCTTGAAAACTTACAGAATATATATTTTTCTTTAAAAAATTTATGTTTTTAAATTTCTCTTATTTCTATAGAATATATGAAGTTATATTTCTGGAACTATATATAAATTTTATGTAGGGCCTCCTTTTATATGATTTATATGTTTATTATTTTTTTTTTTCGAATTTATATGTTTAATTCAAAGTATTGCTCCCTGAAAAAGATTTTAATCTTTGTGTTGAAAATTAGTTTCCAAGGTAAATTAAATTGGTCCCATAAAAACCTATTATCCAAATTGTTTACGATTCTTTAGTTTTCGAGATATCCTCTCTTTATATGATTGTATACCACCTTTTATACGATTTTAGATGATATGCCCAAACGATTTGCTGATTTTTGGGTCGAAATTTACCATAAATTGAAATGAACTTAAATCTAAACCGAAAGGATCGAGGATTTGGCGTTGCTTAGGAAGTTTTACTTCAAAAATACTTTTCAGTTTTTTTATAAACTAAAAACGCAATGCTTTGTGGCTGTTTTTTCTCTCAATGTGCTTTTTCGACCTTGGAATCCATTGTAGCATTCATATATGAAGTTATTATAACAGTGCAGGAATATAAATATTCGTATATTTATAAGTATTATTAATTATGAACATAAATACATTATTATAATATATATGGAATACCTGGAAAGACATTTTGATAAATTAGGGAATTAAAAATATATGAAGATTCAGCAAAATGTATGATATTAAAATCTTCAAATTAAATCATTATATGTTTTTTTGACATTATTTTTTAAAATTTATTACATTGAGTTTCGAAATAAACTCATCATATTCAAAACTGGTTTCTTTTAACATGTGAATAGGTTGGGTAAAAGAGGAGGGCTTTCAATTTGAATATATGATAAATTAATTAGACCGTTTTTCAGTCGATGATCAGAATTGTTCATAAATAAAAAGCGCAGGCAATTTTCCTCTTTGGTTACTATTTCTTAGCGTTACAGGATGCAAGATTACAAACATATTTCCCTATATGTATAGGTATTACATTTATACTATTAATATAGAAAAAAGTTTCATATTATTAAGTCAAATGAAGCTGTATAATATTTTTTGAGCAAAAATACAAAAATCAGGAAACATTTTTCTGGACGTAATTTTTTATTGTAAGATATTACATTAAAAATCCAAAAATAATCCATTTCCGGATAACCATCCGCCAAGATAGATAGATCTTGGGGTATAAAATGTATTGCACTTCGGCCGTATAGCCCATTGTGTTCTTCCTTCTACTTTAGTCTGACGAGACTCGCTGGTAACGAGTAACTTCCCACATCTTGGCAACGGCTACTAGCTTGGGTTTCCTCAGATTTTCCTGAAGGTTTATATATTCGGAGTGAGATGTACCGAATATCTTGTATCTGCTGTGATGTGGCTGAATGATTCTTCCTCATCGCTGTACAGTCTACACATAATGGATCCACTGTGGAGTCCTATTGTGTGCAGATGCTGCCATAGGTGATAATGTGATGAATCCGGTAACCTTCCGTAGTTGTATTAGCTCTTGGATGCGTCCCAAAAAAGTATTTTCCCAAGTTTTTGATGCGATATATTTTCCCAGTGATCACGGTATTTAACACGTCCATTCAGCCGTTGATCACTTGTTTATATTCAGTCTTTGGAATTCTTAAAATAGTTTCTGGGCCTTTGAAAAGTATTCAGGCTCCCTTCATTGTCCGTCTGTCTACATAAGAAATAAAAAACGAAAAAAGGTAACCACCTGAATTTTTTTCTGAATAGTAATTATGAGTTATATGTAAACTCGATAGAATTGGACACATAATATCATAAACAATATTAGATTATTTTCTGAATAATACATTATTTTATAAATAATATTATTCATTCAATACTTTTTTATGTAATTTCTTTATTGTGAAAATAGGAAAATTTATCAAATAAAATGTATTGGAATTCAATTTTCCATCATCGGTTGTGGAAATTATACCATGGTAAAAGTAAACCACACTCAATAGGCTGGTATCGTCATTGGTTTCTCTTTTGTCGGTGTATATGTGAAAATACAATTTGCTATTTGGGTATTTAACCAATTAATTTCATAGCTTGATATTATAAATTTTTTTGAAAACGCAATTAAAAAAATCAAAATTTTTTTTAAAATTATATTACTTGTATATGGAGGTCATATGAGTTTTTCACATCAAATATTTGGTATTACATAATATATAATAAAAAGTATACAAAATAATAATAAATATATTTGAACTGAAAATTAAATAAATATTAAATATTCTATATATATAATATTCAATTTATGAAGAGAATTTATTCAATGAAAAAATAATTGTAAAGAATGTTGTTTGTAGAAAAACTTGGCAAAATATCAATCAACTTTTTTTTTTCTTTAATATACACAATAAAAATAATTGTGAATACCTATTTTTGAAAAAAAATGCACATATTATACGGAACAAACATATATCTAATATAAAAAAAATTCAAACAATGTACATACACATTTTCTTTAAAATAATAATTAATAATTATGTGTAGGTATTGCTTTTATAAACTCTTTTTCCGTATTTGTCTAAACAAGTTGTTAACAAGAAATTATTTATTAATTATATCGCGATTTAATATATTTGTTTTAAGTAGACCGACTTTAAACACGTGAAAAACTTGAATGTTTTTTGTATATTTTTTTTTTCGAACCAGTTGAAAAATTCTAAGCATAATTGTATATAATATACATATAATTAATAATATATACGCTTAGAAGGTGACTGGTGGTTCAATTTTTAAGAACGGGAGTGTGTATAGGTAAGCATTGCAGTGCCTATTGAGATCTCTATCGCTTGGATATGCTTTCTGGTGTAGAAATTACAAACTAGAGCTAGTGCGTTTATGTTTCCTGCTCAAACCCCCGTGACATACTTTTTTGTCGTCAAGTTTCGTATTCGCACTCTGATGAATAACATAAAATCTACTGCTAGGAGGTCGAAAATCAAACTCCACCCCCTGCCAGATATTTCATTGTCACACTTTTATTTGTCACACTTATGCATCTATGAATGTCTTGAATATAGTACTATTGATAGAAATGATAAATTTAGATCATTTTTAGCAAAACGCTAAATTTTATGAATAAATGAAAAAATGAAGGGTGGTATCATACTCCAACCTGAAAGATTTTTTGTGTACTTCTATTAGATGTAAGCCGAGAAGATTCTCGGACCTATAATATCCCTTAAGGAGTGTAGAACTAACTCTAACGGACACCTGTAGGCAACTGACATCTAGTAGGCAACTGAGTTTACAGTCTCTCGTGAGAAAATCCGTAATCCAAATTTAAATGCAAACTTAAAAGTGCGGCAAACGAAAAATTGAAATTTTGACTGTAAATTATTTGAACGGTATGGATTTCTATGAAAAATTTTTAAATTGTATAATAAAGAAATTTTTATCAAATTCTCAAAAAAGTTCAAACCGCTTTAAGTTTCATTACTTAAATTTGTAAATAACTTTGTTTTTGTTTATATATTTAGCCAGAATACCATTTTGATACATATAACCTTTTTGTACAGATAAACAGTATGAAATGAAAAAAAACTTATGGATGTACGAGCACTGAAGCTTCAAATAGATTAAGGCTTGATTTTTTGTTTACATGTAGTTGAAGTGTATATAAATCAATTGTAAAAGTTTCAGGGGAGATTACGGGGGTCCTGAATTAATTATTTAATGTTAAAGTTCGAGTTTTAATGAATTGCTCTTATGGAGAAACCCATATCTTCACACATATTTATATAATTTTCACTTGGAATAAAATAAGAATAAAAAAAAACTACACAATAGAAAATAGACATATTAATAAAGAGATTGATCCAATAAAACTCCGATATGACGGGACTAAAAAAAGATATTGTAGAAAACAACTGAGATTTCGGGTAAATTTAATTTCCGTCGGCGGTAGTTAAATTACCCGAAATCTCAGGGTTTTTCTTAAATATCTTTTTTATTAGGCCCGGTACGACAGGCTTAAATAAAATTTTAATTTTAACTTACAACGACAAAAATAATAAACATTATTGTGGACTTTTATGAATGTACTATATAAGATTTTGAAGAATTTTATAAATGGACTATACATCAGTGCTCGTACATCCTTAATTCAACAACTAATCTTAAATTTTTGAATTGAAATTAATTTCGACAAATTCTCAATTAGCACAAATTTATTTTATTACAAATATAATAAATATCATTTTATAGATAGATTCATATATTATTATATAAAATATATTTTTCATTGATTTAATTTATATTTTATTATATCCCCTAAATAATTGCTATTAAACTATTAAAATTTCAATCAGATATTGTGTGTGTTATTTAATTTCAAGTTAAACTTGTATTATAAAATTGATTTTTTAAGACCACACATATTAATACTAATCTAAACTAACATTAAAAAAATAATATTATTAACTATGTTTTGGTATGTCAAGATTCATTTAAGTAAAATAAATAAAAATATAATTTAAAAAATCTACACTGGTGAACGCCATAAAACGTCTGTATACAGACCACAGTCTCTAAATATACAGAGGTCACTTTTTCCCATTTATAAATTAAAGTAAGAAGAAAACCCGATAAGAAAGATTCTGGCTATTGCCAAGCTATGGGAGAAGCAAATCTCGTTAGACTGAAGTAGAAGGGGCAGCATATGGTCGAAGTTCTTTACCATATATTCATACCCCAAGATATATCCTATCTATCTTGGGGTGATGTTCATAATTTTGACATTGTTTTCGACAATTTTTAGTGGGTATCTATCTAAGCCAATCTATCTATTTAAGAAATTCGTAAATTTTTACTTGAATGAAATTTTAAAAAACTGTACTTGATGCCAATAGGATAAAATTAAAATGTGTTCTTATGAATCCGGACTTTTAGCGTCGAAATTTATTACTTCTTCCAATTCAATTATGACACAGTAGTTTTTTTTCAATGAAAATTAAGTGCATTAGAAGATATTGCAAGATAAGAATAAACATTTGTTAAAAACCATCCGAAAATTTTAATATCCACATGGTAATTACAAAAATTGTATTCGCAATTGAAAACCATTGTATATATGTTTAGATATGTTAAAATTTTTGTAGATATAGACACAGATAATGTTCAGCACTTGGAAGGTCTATGCAGGGTCTAATTGGTCGTATCCCAAGTAATTGAGTTAGAAAAAGCAAAAACTTAATCTAAATCCTAGTAATCTAAAACGCCCCTTTCACCTGAACCTATCATTTCCATAGCAAGATGCTCTGTAAATTACCGAATCAAGGAGTGACTACAACAAGCTCATCTCGATTACTAGGACTTTTCGCAAGGCATGCGACAGGCCTAGCTGTATATAAACACAGCTAGACCATTAGACTGTGTTCAGTTGAAACTCAACAGAATACAGATGAGAAGGGTGGCGGGGCTCTTGATAGGACACTGTCGATTGAACTACCACCTTCATAAGTTGGCCATCTCTGATGATCCCACTTGTAGGGCCTGTATGAAGGACGATAAAACCTCCATACATGTTATTTGCACCTGCAGAAACTTGCAGGGTGTCAGGTATCAAATGTCTGGAAGCAATCCCGGCGGAGAAGTTGTAGGGTTGCTATGCGGCGCCTGGCCTCAACTGCTTACAATAGCGCCTCATTCCCGGAGACGTCTCGCCTTCGGGTGACAGGTTGGTCTCAAGGAGGGTACAGAGAACCTCTTGATCTAGGTGCTAGGGACCCATTTGCGGTACCTCTCTTGCTAATTATTACTAACGCGGTATATATCTTTTAGCGAACGTCTCAAAAATATTAATGGAGCTATTCTTCTTAAAACAATTTAAGCAATTATTGGAGTAACTTAAAAAACTTAACTTAAAACTTTACTTAACTTTTTTTTAACTTCTTCATGCCTTGAAGAAGGTACACTTATCCGTGCTATTATTGCTTAACAGTAACGATAATAGTCAGAAAAATATACTACTTTTCAGATAGAGGAAAACGTGTAACCAAATTGTTTAAAATGTTTTTAAAAAATATAGACTTTTTGAAACATTTAGGAAACTTTGAAAACAATTAGACCGTATAAAATGTTTTATTCGTGCAAAATACATCGTAAAATTTATAAATAATGGAATGCCACAATTCTGTTAAAAAAATATTCAGTACACTATTATGCGAATTGAATAATTTACATAAAGTCTACATGAAAAAAAAAATTCTATTGAATACAAATTAATATTTATTGTTCGATTTATTTGTTTACAATGTCTTTATGTTCTTTCTTGGTGGCACTAATAATGTATACATTTATAAGGGGAATATATGGTAATGTAATGTTAGTCACAGTTAACTTTAAATAATTTATTATAGTATTTTTTAACTGAATTGGTCTTTTTTTGTAAGAATACAGGACCGGATCTTGTATTTCGAACAATTAGGGCTTACCAAAATATTACTGCGGACTCTTTCCAAAATTACATGTTGCATCTATTTTCATTATCAATTTAATTTCCGTAAATGACGTTTGTTAAGAAGTCAATTTTCTGTGAAAATTTAATGAAGAAAAACACAATCTCTCTTATATTTACTGAGGGATATTTACTGAAAAAACATCTCTCTTCTAAGTTATATCATGGACATATAAAATGTGTAAGAGAAAATCACCAGAAGTTGTCTTATGTCCCCTTTTAGCAAAGGAAGAATGCAAAATCGAACCTGTGTCGTACAAAAAAAAGTTTATAATAAAAACACAATTGCAATTAAAAATTATAGTCATTTTTTTATTTTGTGGGCATTATTTATTGATATTTTAGTCATGTTTTATGAAAATACTTGTCTAGTATTTTTTTTAAGACGTATTTTTTTACAATTTACAAATTTATTAATTTTTTTTTACTTTAAAACGGTTTATACAAGAAATTACAATTAAAAATTCAATAATTTTACGAGAGACTCCAAAATACTCATTTATTTACTTCTAGTGTCGTCAGTAAATGATTTTGTACAGCTAATGAGTTAAATTATTAATCGATTTTTCGCTATAGGTTTTAGAGACCTGACATATTTTCCAAAATTATTTTTGAAAAGCATACAATATTTTTATCAGTAATCACAATAGTAAATTTCAAAATAAAATTCAACCCAAAAATTTAAATTCTTGAAACTGGTATATGTTATTGGCCGTGGTTCGAGAAACAACGCACCCTAAAGAGCTTCGTCGCGCAAGTGTTTTATATGTATAGGAAATGTCTTTTTCGCGTTTAGAAAATTACATTTCCTATAATATAAAAAATATTTGTGTAACGACGCGCATTAAAGCGATTTTTTACGAAAACCACACCCACGTCTTGAAAATGAACTACGGATTAAAACATGCAATAAATCTGCTGAACTATTTGGAAGAATTGCAAGATTACCGTGATAACAATATGGCAAGAGCGTTATAATATTTTTGAAAAAAATCAACTTCAAGAAGAAATATTTTTTGTGTGGGTTGGCAATAAAGAAAAAATTTGTGACTTTGTTTCTCATAAATTTATCCATATCTAAGAGATTCCTCACGGGTGACGTCCGGTATATAAATATTTACTTTGATGTATTATTTAAGTAAATATGAACATTTAAAATGTTTGAATATTAAATCAAAACTATTAAAACAAAACGGTACAATCACAACGTTATATTAAAAATGTTATACTTTTATCACTTCAAAACAAATATTAAATATTAAAATTAAAAAACCTGAAATATCTGGATTTCAGATTTCCTTGGATCTAAATGAACTGAATATGTCTTAGATACGACGACACCTTCGACACATAAACACTCATACTTGTCCAAATATTATTTAATATATTTCCTGGTTAAGGATGTACGAGCACTGAAGCTTCATAAAGATTAAGGCTTGATTTTTTGTTTACATGTAGTTGAAGTGCATATAAATCAATTATAAAAGTTTCAGGGGGCGGGGTTCTTGAATTAATTATTTAATGTTAAAGTTCGAGTTTTAATGCATTGATTGCTCTTATGGAAAACCCATATTTTTACACATATTCTTACATATTTTGATATTTTTCACTTGAAATAAAAAAAGACGAATAAAAAAAACTATGCAATAGAAAATAGAAATATTAATAGAATGATTCAATAAAATTCCGGTATGACGAGCCCAAAAAAAAGATATTTAAGAAAACAACTGAGATTTCGGGTAAATTTTATTTCTGTCGGTGGTAGCTTAATTACCCGAAATATCCGTGTTTTTTCGCAAATATCTTTTTTGTTTGGCCCGGTATGACAGGGTTATATTAAATTTTAATTTTAACTTACGATAAAAAATAATAATCATTATTGTGGACTTTTATGAATGTAGAAATAAGATTTTGAAGAATTTTATAAATGGACTATACATCAGGGCTCGTACATCCTTAAATAAATATACTTTGTGTAAAGTTTATTATGTATAGGATTCGGTCAAATTTTACAGGTGATTATTTTTCATCAATATATTGTAGATACGGCACCCTCAACATGTAAAAACTCATACTTATCCAAATTTTATTGAATCTATATCCTGGTTAAATATACCTCAAACAAAGTCTAATATACAGAGGGTTCGAGAAATATGTAAAGGACATAGTAATTATCAAAATTGTGTATAGCAGTGATAGTATTAATCGAAATACGAAAACAAGTTTAAACTAGGATTCGGCAGATCTTTATGTGAAGCGTATGACAATCTAGTCCGGAGAGAGGGAAATTAAAATTAATCATTTTTTCCAATATTTATATAAACTTTTTTTTAATGAAAAGTCAGCTATTCGTGTAGTGCCGATCTCAAAATTTTCATCGATCTACCTAGTAAATGTGAATATATGAATACATACAGATCGTATGTATTCATATCTGGTACTTCCACTCTGTAGCACAAAAGTCTGGACCGATTTCTGGTTAAATTAGACCCTGTTAGGAATCCAATGGGGCAGTATAAATAGCACACAGGTGATATCACAAAAAACTTAGAAGGATGTCAACTGCCAAGTGGTGTCAACTGAAAAAAAAACTACGGTGAAATATGCATACGGTTAACTCTTTTTTTTTCGCTATTTTTCGAATACCTTGTATAGTTATAAATTTAATAATGACACAACATTAACGGACTAAAAACAACGTAGTATTTACATGAAATTAAGATATCTTGTTACTTTTTAATTTTTCAATCAAAATGCATTCTGACTACAAAGTAGTATGTTTATATTATGGGATATTCTATAAGTACTAATCAAGTAATAATTACTAGGTTTTAATATCAATATATCGTATATAATCAATGAAATATGTAATTTTCTTCTATATTTATAAATTTTTATGCAATGATTTTTAATACGATCTAATTTTCGTTTTAAAGAATGTGTTAATTGGTGTTCAAATTTCAATATATATACATATATATATATATATATATATATATATATATATATATATATATATATATATATATATATATATATATATATATATATATATATACATATATTTGGTATTATTCTAACACGTGTATATACACTCCGTAAGGTCATTGTATTAAAATTTGATGATGTAATTTAGAAACTGTTATAATTATATAATTGGGAAAAAATGTGAGAACAATTTAACCCCGTTGGATGACAAATCTGATTTTCACTTCTATAATTTACTTAATAAATATTATTCATCGTTTAATCCTCTTACGAAATAAAACAATTAATAAAAATTTTAAATTAAAAGAAAATTATATCTTTTATCAACAAGCAAGTAAAGGTGGACAAAAACGAAGATTAGAGTCCCATAAAATGGACCCGTTAGAAGTTATGAAGATCCTGTTTCAATTGTTTTCAAAAATATCTCAAGAGACAATTTGCAGACAAAAATATTTTAAATAATATAAACAGAAAGAATAATTTAGTTTGGAAAAATTAATCTGGGACTTGGATCATACTCAAATAAAATTTTTGGGACGCATTTACAATAAAATTTTATGTAATGGAAATTATACCTGGCTTTTGATATTTATACCTGGCGCGTATTGTTTATAGTTAAATCGTTTCTTTTGCGACCCATCATTATATTTGTGTCAAAGTCTCAAATGGATTAATAATATGATTTTCTAACTTTTAGTATACAACATCGATAAAACCTGTTAACATAGAAAGTATTATTTACTTCTTATTTTCTAGCTTTTAGTATATCATCGATTGTACAATAAAATCCTTTAACATAGAAAGTATGTTTTCTTCTTTTTTTGTAAGACTTAAAACTTAAGTAATTTTCCTCTACCAAAATTTCTGTTTCATGACATATTTTCGAGTTACATAATTAGATCATCTCAATGTGTACCATATATTGTTATGAGGATAATATTTTGTTTTAAGGACGTTCGAAAGAGTCATTTTGCGCGGAAAGACGTTAGTGGGGTATCAAGCGACTGCGCATGCCCACATCTTTACAGATTTAATGTATACGTTGAAACTAGATTTAAATATTCTATAGTTATTTGGTAAATAATAATACTCGTGAGTCGTGACTCGTAATGTTTCTTTCATTTGAAATAAAAAAATAAAATCCTGTGTTTTGCTTCTCTAAAATGATAAAATTACTTATAAAATTCATTATCACTATCCAAAATCCATTTGAAGGTACCTTCATCTTTGGCTCAAATAAATCCTTGTTTATTTAACAACAACTTACATAGTTTTATATAAACTTCTCTGCATTTTAAACTATGTTTTATTGGATTATAAAGATTCAATTTGTAGTTTCTCCATAAGACCCAATGTAAAAAGTATGATTTTCAATATCGAAAAAAAAAACGAAAAAATGGTACCTTCATCTTTGGTAATGAACTAAAATTTTGAAGCATACCAATAAATTCGTATTGACTTTTTTTATTACGTATTTAATTTACAGGAACTTCTCTGCATTTTTTTCTCTTTAGAACGTCCTTAATGCAGTTTGTTGTTTTAATAGACCTAATAAGGCGCAGCCTACTTTCGACTGAATTGTTGTGCGAAGTGCATGAATATTAAAGAAGAAAATATTTATTTTAATGCTTATTTAGTGAATTATATTAAGAGGCCTAATTGAGAAACGCGGTTCCTGATAAGGCCCACAATCGAGGTTTTTAAAATTATCATTTTTTCATGGAAACATAATATTGTGATGATTTTTCTCAATTAATCGGATGAATAAATAATCTATGTTTACTAAATTTCTATTTATTTTTGTTTATACACAATTTTACGTTTTTATAGTCATTTTGTAAAAAGTGGTCCTTTTTAGGCACCAGCACCTTAGCAATTAACAGAAAGGCATCAATTTTTAAGATTTTTTCTGTTTGGACTTACCTTGACGCACTTTGTGACTAATACATGTCGTGTTAAAAATGTTTCAAACACAGGCTGATAACTTTCGAAGAATTTTTCCCCTACTCGTTATGATTTTCAAAATAAAACTTTAAAGTCTAGAAACAAATTCTAGATGCTACTTTTCCTAAAACTCCTGACATACCTTGACGCTCTTTTATGACAAATATCTTTTAACAAAAGTTTCAAATTCGGATTAACAAATTAATAAGCAACAAATTTGTTCCCTTAACGGTTTTTATAATAAAATTTTGAAAGCGAGTAACGGATTGAGTATAATTATAAGACTCATTGATAAATTTACATATACATACATACAACAGAGTTAGTAGTCTTATTAATTGAGGCAAAAGAAACACTTTAGTAATATGTAAAAACAAACAAGCGTCACTTGTTACAAAACTAATAATGAATATGTCTTGAAGATATTTGTGATTGGTTTATGTGATAATATATTCGATATTATGTGATAATATTAAAATTATATATTATCTTAATATATGATCAATATATGTTATTATTATTTGATATAGAAATTTAATATAAATTACTGCCAATGGGTAAATATATATATTGTAGAAATCTACTATACCTATAAATTATAAAATAATAGTAGTTGTTTTTTTTTTATAAAAGAATATACATTTTTTTTTTAAATAAAATTCTGTGAAATTATTTTTAATTAGTTTGAATTTATTTATTGAACTTTCATTGAAATAGCGAATTAATAATTATTGTATACAAATTGCATAAATTGCAACAGAAACTATTTTACCTTCTACGATCTACAGATTGTATACCCAAAAATTCGTCAATGATAAATTGGAGAACGAGAGGTGGAAAACATGTAAAATATAGTCTTTTTATCTTGAAAACTATGAGATTTATATTAAACATTGTTCTTACGAAAATTGTAAATGGTCATGTTTCGAATAATGATCTATATAAAATAATGAAAAACAAGATTTTTATACGCTTACTTCTTATCGAGATATTGGGCTCAATATTTGTAAACATATTATTGGGTTAAAACCGTATATCTTCATAATTCGTATGAATTGAATTGAAATGCATTTTTTAAATCCAATTCAATTTATTTTTATATATTTTTTTTATTTTAAAAAACCAAAAGAAAAAACAACATTCTTACTTAAGTTAAAATAATGAATAATTTTATTTCAATTAGTTTTTATCTTTGAAATGGAATATAAATGAATACCATTAATTTAAAAGAGAAAAAAACAAACTGTCAAGCATGCATTTTGTCTACCTCATACGATACGTTTCGTATTGGCATAAAAATACTTATGCAACCAGTAACTAACTACACGAGAAAAATACGTTTTTTAGGTAAACAAATTATATATATATATATATATATATATATATATATATATATATATATATATATATATATATATATATATATATATATATATATATATATATTTATATATATATATATATATATATATTTATATATATATATATATATATATATATATTTATATATATATATATATATATTTATATATATATATATAAATATAAATAGATATATCATATAAGAGCACTTGGGGGCCAATGCCCAGGGACCCCTCAATTGTGTTTGAGGGGTCCGCTCTGTTTATTTTTACCAATTAAGAATGAAGAAAATAGTTGAGTCTCGAAAATTATGTTATTAATATAATTTTTCTCTTAATAATTTATTTATTTGTTTAAAACTTCCTGTTAATAAAAAGAAGTGTGTTTTTTAATACATTTAAAATACAATTAGTTAGAGTTATATGTGTTTGTTTTTTCGGTATGGAATACTTAAAAAAACCAAATAGTAATAATAAATCAAATGAATAGAACAAAATGAAATTAGTTAAGAGATTTTTTATTATATTGTTTATAAGATAAGAATAGGCAAACGACTAATTTAAAAATAGTAATGAAAAAAGAAAACAAACCAAACAGATTATGATTATGTAGTGGTACCTCCTTAATATAATGAAGAATACTTTTTTTTTTAAATTTACATAAAACCCAGAAGTAACAATAGATTTAACAAAAAAAAAAATTAAGAGACATCATGTTTATTTTCAATACTTTTAAGCATCTTTATTAAAAATATTTTATTGTAAAACAAATATGACAATCAGTCACGTAATTATGAAAAGACTTAAAAGGGGGGAATACATCAACAGAGAACATTTATTTATTGTGGCAAGGACAACATTATTACCAGCTCTATATAGCATTCTTTAACAACAAAAGCTTTATATGAACAATTAAGTAAACGCTAGTCACTACCATTGGTATAATATTACCGAAAGGCAACCATACTAACAATGGATAAATAGACGCTAGTTTGCAAAAAGATAAAAATACTATCGATATTTCTTCAGTTCGATTGATATTTATAATTATTTTGAAGCACAGATTATAAAAGCTATATTCCTAAAATGGGCAACAAAAGTAGAGAGCGTTCTTTTTCAAAATTTGTAGTCGTATTTGTACCCTACTCATTCAGTTTTTGGGAAAATGTTTCGAATAAAGTTTATTTACAATGAAAAACTTTATATCCGAAACGTTTTATTAAAAAACGAATGAAAGTAAAGGGAAAAACTTAGTTAAAAAGTACTGCTTTAGTGTATAGTTGAAAATTTTGGATCTGAATGGCTAGTCTTCATGATTACATCCTGTATACGATAAGTGCTAATTGAAATATGACTGAAATCTTGAGAGGCTCGCATATTCTAAAGAAATAAACTCACATAACAAGTTTTTAGTTTAACCCGTGAAAGAGCATAGGGATCATTCATATGCCAAATTTGATTCGAAATAACTCAAAAATTTCCTATTTTCGTATCTTAATATCAAGAAAATAAATAACAGTTCTTAATGAACAACATAGAATTGTGTTTCTATTGTAAAGAGAAGTAATATTTTATAGAAGCCATCTGTATTTTAGATATCAGCCTAAAATAGAGATGGCATCTATAAAAAAAACTAGTTTTAATCAAGCTGGAACATTAAATAAATATTTCGAAAAATATATCTAATCAAATAATTACAAAATCCGTATTGAAAAGTTTTGTTTATGCTAAAAATAGCTCTCCTCTCACTTCCAACTCGTATTTTTTTTTTTTATTCCGCTGCCGAGAGTATTCGAGTATAGTCGATATTATCCGATCGAGATAAGTTACGAAATACGAGATAGAAAAAACACGTGTCTAATAGTTTTCTTTGCAGAATTTAATTCTGCAATAACGATTAGAGTCTCTTATTTAAAATTTCAAAGTAAATCCACAATTCTCGTGAGTGGGGATTGGGTGAGAGGGGGGGGGGTTAAAAGAATTGAATTCTTTCGTTTTTTAAACCATCTTCGTTTTTAGTGATATCGCGAGACGAGAGTAGCAAGTCTCTTGTATCGTCTTGTCTCGTCTTGTTTTTACAGTTTAAGATTTTCTTGAAAAAATGCAGTTAAAAATAAATCATTTTTTATACTTATTTAAAATCAATAGAGATTGAAAGAGAGTACTATCATCTGTTTCTCGAATATCGTCAATTATTGTCTCGTCTTGTCTCTCGCAGACTTATTCTCGTCTCGTCTCGTTTTTCTCGTCTCTGACGGTATCACTATTCGTTATATTCAATGACACTCTCGAAATATTCAATGACACTTAGATATCACGCATTAACATCATTTGTTCAAAAGTTTTCGAGTACTGTTCCAACTTGATGAAATTTACCTAATTAACTTTAATTATAATAAAAAACTGTTTGTTTCATTAGCTAAATCATCATTTTAACTGTATTAAAAAACTGTCAAAAATAAAGCAAAACTCATAAAAGTGTCCCAATAAATAATTTACAAATTAAAAATGAATTATTCTAAATTTTTGTTTGCCATAATAAAATTTTTATGAAAATAATGTTTAATATTAATAATATCAATTGCAATTATAATATCAAACGACAAACTTATGTATGCATTAAGTATGTCTGCAATAATAAAGCTAATGATATGCATAAAATTTATTTAAATCATCAAACTGGTTAAAATATAATAATAATTTTATTTAAAGAAATACAAAAAAAAAAGTTTTCAAAACCATTTATTTAAGTGCAACAAAAAATAAATAAAATAAGTGTTTTATAAATATCTCTCTCTCTGGATATGTGTGATATGAAGATACTTTGTCAACTCAAGATGCAGAAGAACAACTTCAAATCAACATTATCATTTTTATTGTGTCTTATGGTATGCCTTTTTTTTTTATTGAAAATTGTTTTTTAAATATTTTATTGCAATTACGCATAAGTATTTGTACACTTGGTTACAAAATTTCATGTTATTTTTTTTAATTTTATTGTTGATTTGTAATAAAATTTCAAATTCATCCCAAAATCTATATCAGTTTTTGTATTATAAATACGTATTTCGTATTTATAAAGGTGCGTCCACATATACGCGCCACGAACCATGAGCGGTGTGCGCGCCGCTCGCCTTTGGTTCGTTGGAATTGTTGATTTCAATGAACCTTCAGCGATCCATAGGAAACCCACGAACATATATTCATATTGACGTGAAGTTTAATCAATCACAAAAACCCGTTATTTAAGCCTGAAAATAATCTAAAGATATTAATTAAAATGTTAGTCGTAATTTACTCTTTGACAATTAAGAAATAGATAGAAAATAGAGATCAATAGACAAAAATAAAAAATTTAACAAAATAAATTTAATTTAATAAATTTTATTTAAATCACTCTTGTTAAAATTGCTTTCATTCGATTTACTCTTGTTAACATCACTCTTATTAAAATTACTCTTATATTGTCTCAGGATATGTTATTCGTTGCTAATTTGGTGACAGTTTCACGCCAGAAACTATCTCTATTGATTTCGATTTTCTATCTATTTCTAATTGTCAAAGAGTAAATTACGACTAGCTAATTTATACTAATGAAGACTACTTTGTAGTCGAAATACGTTTTTTTAATACAAAAACTGGTCTAGGTATTTGGGCGAATTAGAAATTTTATTAAAAAATAGATTAATTATTTCCTTGCACACAATTAACAACTATTTTTGAAGCACCGCCCTCAGATCAGTTCTCATTGAGATTTGAGAATTTTCTATGGTATGTATCAACCTTTAATTTTCTATAACATCATACTTAATCAGTTTATCATATAACCACCACAGTTGAAGCATAATAAATTGTTGCATAATTTTAAATTTTTTATAAAAACATGTTTATTTAACTTTTTTTTTAAAGTCAGTTTAATAAAATACAATTTTAAGTTACACAAAATTTTTTTTAATCTTCATCAAAATGTATTACGATAACAATGATAATGAGACTGTTAAAACCGCAAATGAAATCAGTGAAGAAAATTTAACAAATTCATCTGTAGAAATTCTTGAACAGAATGTGTCTATCATATCTATAAATTCGTCACCATCACCAAATTCAAGCAACACATTGGAGATTATCGATTGTGACAACTACGAGTGTACACCACAATGTCAATTAGTTAATTGGAAAAACGGAGAAAAGCCGCAGGTACTAGCATATCTTGAGGAATATTATGGACTATCAGACAGTGATGACTAGTTTTCAGATAGTGATCACGATGTTATATTTATCGAAAATGAAAAGTGTTGATGGTATTTTGTTCTTTTCATTTATATTGTTAAAAATTTTAAATATTATATTTTTTTAAATTGTTATATATTTTAATAAATTTATTGTACATTGTAGAGTATAGAGAATTTATTGGAATCATCAAATTTACAGTTAATATTACAAGTTTATTTCTTACACACTATAGATCCTAGCCTAAGCTTTACCTATAAGATAACTCAGATAAAATAAGATCAGTTCATGAATTTAGAAAATAATCAGTATAAAATGTAAAAATATATTAGCCATCGTTAAAACTAACTTAAATAATAAAATTAATAGGGGGGGGGGGGTATATACAATTAGATTGCACCTGGAATAAGGTGCAAGCGACGTGATGTGACATAAGGAATTATTTCAATCCATGTGGGTTGAAGCGGCCCAGTACGTCGATCTTCGGAAAGGGGTTTTCACGGGATCTTTGGAAGTAGGGTATTGCGGTGGATTTGGTGAATTCGATAATAGTGGGGTGCCCGGTGGAGAACTTAAGTGGAAAATTTGATTTTTTTCGAAATCACTTGGAGACTTCGTTTTTGGAATCGTTGCATTTTTGTGAAGTTGCGAGGCTGCAACGTGTACCCATATGGGAGCAGCATATGTTAGTATGGGGCGAATGCATGACTTGTAAAGTCGATGTTTGAGGCGCTTGTCTAACTTGTTTTAAATTATTAGTTTTTAAGACAAAAAGAGTCTTAAGTATCGTATCTTTCGTGATTTTGAAAAGTTTTTATTCTATTTTTGCTTCGAGAATAAATTTATCTCACATAACTCAAGACGAGGCGCGATAAAAATAATGAACTGTAAATTTATAGTTCTTTCTTGTTGCATGTACTACAAAAATGTAAAAATATTCGGATTAGAAGTAGAAGAGAAAAATGCTAGTAAAAATGTATGGAGTTTAATTATCAACTTTTCTTCTGCAGATTAAAGATGCGGAATTTACTTCTCCCGACCGTATAAAAATACGAACCTGAAAATTTCATTTTTATTGAACCATCCTGTAGGTGTATAAGAATTATATGGATTATAACGGGTCGGTGTTGTGTAAATCAAAATATATATTTTTGAACAATACAAATTATAAACAGCTTTTATATAGAGATACATTGTTAAACAAACAAAAAAAAAACTTGTCAAATAATTTTCTTTATTTATAAATTTATGGATTTATATTTCAAGTATGTAAATTCATATTTGGATTAAAATAAAAATTTTGAATTATTTATTTTTAAGTGGTTCTACCAGTATTGTAAAATTCATTTATAATGATTCATCTATTTAGAAAAAAATTATAATTTAACTTTTTTTTCTCATATTTATTTACTATAGGGATTTAATAATTTTATATTCTTTTAGAAGAAATGTTGGATCTTATTAGTTTTACCTAACGCCCCCCCCCCCAATAAAATTGGTTGAAAATGGGTGGATATGTTTGGGAAAGACCACAGGAAGTTATTCCAAGAAGGAAAAAGTCCTTTTCGTCCTAGAAATCCTTAACCCAATCCAACCCAACCCCCCGACAACTTAATATTGTTTAAAAAAAGTTTTACATTTTTTTTTTTACTTAAAATAAAAAAAAAATTTTTGAATTTGAATTTGAAAATTTTGAAAATGAACTAAATAGTTCATTTCCGCAAATATGTCTGTCCATCCGTCAACACGATAGCTCAAAAACGAGGAGAGATAACGACCTGAAAATTGTATGTGTGTTCTAGAGCTGAAAAGTAAGGTCAAGTTCGAGAATGGACAAAATCGGACCATTTTGGGGCAAAACTGCCTATCTTTGAAACCGTAAGAGATAGAACAAACCTATGGAGACAAAAAATGTTCCTTTTTTAAAAATAAACAAATTTTGTATGAAACTTTATTTCATAATTTCAGTATATACCGGGTGTTTAAGCAATTAACTCAGTTAGTTGTTATTTTCACTTATTTTTAATTTATTTTATTTTCAAAAATATATCTCGTATAAATCTTAGATAAATCTAAATTTGTCATAAAACTATACAAATATTTTTCCAAATACTCAAATGGATTCGGTACACATGAACTATGAAATTTTGAAAGACGAACGTCACATTTGTAGTCGACTAAGTACACAATAAATTAAACAATTTATGTATGTATAGCATAAAACAGATATTAAGTGAATATGACAAATCAGAGTGATTTGAATTACATAATTATATTTAATTGACATTAACTTTTCAATTTTGATACATAAAACGCATTATTAAAACTCGTATAATAATTTATTCCACAATCAAATTCGTTTGACCAAATTTTATTTTTCTTTTAGAAGTGACACTAAATTGATTACTAATTAATTCCATTTTAAGTAGTCTAAATACATGGTCCGTTGGTATATATTTAAGGCCCTCTAAACTTCTCTCAAGTTCGATATATATTATATACACTAGTAAAGTATTTTTGGCGGGCGACGTCTGCTCCGTCCCGTGTTTTTTTATTTTCATTTATGGTTCTGTCAAAACTCGTAAACATACGGATATACATGTAAAAAGTCAACTTTAACTTTAACTATAAAGAAATAATTACATACAATGCCAGTGAAAAAAATTGACGAGCAGCTTCCCCAAAGAAGTGCAATTACGTATTTTTTGAAAAAAAAGTATTTCTTAAGGTACAAAATTATGTACTACTTTTCATGTTTCTAATGTCTATGAAGAGATTGATGTCAATAGCGCAGTACTTTACTAGCGTACATAGTTACATATCCTTGCGATTTTCGTAAAAATGATTCAAGCAACAGTTGTTAATACATTTTATAAAGAACCACTAAATTAAAATATTGCTTTATTTTTTTTATTGTTCGAAATCAAATTTGAGGCAATGGTATGGATTAATAAACCAATTTGAAAAAATAATTGCAATAGATTCAATATCTAATTTGAAAGTACCAATTTAAAAAATTCTATGAAAAACAAGTGAAAATAGGAACTAACACAGTTAATTGCTTATATACCTGGTATATACTGAGTATATGAAAAAAGTTGTTTATTTTTAAAAAAGAAACTGTTTTACGGTTTCAAAGATGGATATTTACCCCCTGGAGAGGAAGGCACGGTTCGATTTTGCTCAATCAGAATTTCAGCTCATTATCAATTTTCGTTTTTGAGTTATCATATTGACGAACGGACTGACGGATATGCGGAAATGAACTAATTAGTTTATCTACCATGAATATTTTCAATCGTTAGAAATTCGGGACTAAACTTAATATACCCTTGAATCAATTATATATTTGGATAACGATTTTTATTCAAAATTAGCTGTACCTTAAATTTGTTAATTATTTTAAAAAAATCTTAGGGCGAATGAAAAAATATTGCTGGAAAATATTGGATTTTGTTACCTAAAATTTTTCACAAATTTAAGAGAAATAATTAGATTTTTAAAGAAGAAATGTTTCTTATTTCGAATATTAAGATAGCATGATATCTGAATATCAAATGGAATCTTTAATTCATCCTGCATATAATTTTTACATATATTAAATGCATACGAACCCTATATGTTGACATTCATCATACATTTAACCGCTTTTTCTCTCTAAGTGTATCAAAATATAGAAATCAGATGAATATTTATTAATTTAGCTACTAATTACGCATATCTAGAGCACGGTAGTGCGCAAGGCCGAGATTTAAGGGAGACTTTCGGACTTTTCACTACAGTGCTATATCTTATCGTTAATTTAGGCTCATTTTTTGGGTGCTGTATCTTTTGAACGGAAAGAGCTACAGGGTTGATATTTCGAATATAGATACTTTACGGAATTATAAGAACCAATGTTTTCAATCAATGTTAACGAATTAACCGTTAAAAAGTTATTTCACTTCAAAAACGCAAAATTCGTGGGAACGCCCACAATTCTTGGTAACTAATAGATCAAAATGTTTAGCTACTTCCAGATATGCTGTAAAGTTGATATTGGGCATGTAGATAGCTGTAGTACCCAAACCGACGAGAAAATTGCGAAAACTCGAAATTTGTATCGGAAAAGTGGAAAATTTAACATTTTTTATTTTTAAGACTAGTTTAACTCAAACTACCTTGTAGAGAACGATATATCATATATACCTATTAATTTTTATACCATATAGAAATAGACATTGCTATTTGAATACAGCAGTATGCGTTGATTTTAAAAGTTATGCAACGGAAGCCTCGGAAAATTGGAAAAACATCCTCCAAAATTATGTTTTTCTGTTCTATTAATGCTATAAAGTTTGAATTTTCACTAATCGACCCGAAATAACGTCAAAATTAACAGAATATTTTGAAAAATTTCATTACCTACATCGCAACCACACCGAAAATGGGAAAAACATCCCTAAAACTTACCTCTTTACTTCTATTCATGATAGAAAGATCAGTTTTTTTCCATCACAACCCTTCGAACTTGGTAAAAACACCCCCAAAACCAACCTTTTTAATCTATACATACAACAAGATGCAGTTTTTTGCAATCGACGCTTAATAGCTACAAATTAGGAAGTTATTTCGAAAAACTTAATATATTTTTTTGCAAACTC
The DNA here is from genome assembly GCA_963920215.1 of Nineta flava. Lineage (NCBI taxonomy): Eukaryota > Metazoa > Arthropoda > Insecta > Neuroptera > Chrysopidae > Nineta > Nineta flava. Next base: position 95,230,534 of record OY986042.1, read on the forward strand.
CCGAAAAATTGAAAAAACACCCCCCAAAATTACGTTTTTCAGTTCTATATATGATGAAATGATGGAATTTTGACCAATCGACCCGAAATAAAGTCAATTTAACAGAACACTTTGAAAAATTTTTTTACCTATAACGCAAACCTCCGAAAATGGGAAAAACACCCCTTAAACTGCCTTAAGGCATTTTGATCAGACTAAAAATATGACCGCTAGAGAGTGATTTATGTATTCTAAGGAAATTCGCTAAGTTGACGCAGCTCCTGCGTAACGAATTTTTTTTTGTGAAGTGGAGCCAACGGGTCAAGTCATTTCTTCAAAGACTATAACGTTGATAATCAATTATCTGTAATAAACGATTAGTTTAGAAGTCATAATCGAAACAAATCAAATAACATCTTATATATACTAAATTTTATATAGTTATTTTAATAAAAAATATATCACTCTTATTTCACATTAATTTGTGGCGTTTTAATAAAAGGCCTATGATATATGATCGATGAATATTATTATCAATAATCCAATGTATAAAATTTATGCTTTCTTTTCAGTTTTCTTTGGCAATAACACTGCTTGAATATTTGGTAATATACCGCCTTGAGCAATTCTTACAAATTATAACAATTTATTTAATTCTTTTCATCATTACGAATTGCTAATTGAAAATAAACTTGTTTATTTTTAAACTTGTTTACTTAAAAAAAGTTACATTGTAACAATACAATACAACAATCAATGTTTTCTATTTGGAGTATTAAAACATACTGTTATATTAAACTAGAAAATTTTTATTTAAATACTAAATGTCTATCTAATCAAAAAGGAGGCGGTAACCTTGTCAACAAATCAGATCGATATATGCTTCATATGTTATTTTAATTACAATTAAAGTTGTTAAATTTTCCGTTTGTAAGAAAGGTAAGTTTTCGAGAAAATCTTAATAAAATATTTGCTTCTTAATAAGTGATGATATGGGATAAAGGACCGAGCTATTTACAAAGTAAATAGATCCAGACTTCATATAATAGTTGCTCCTTAAAAAGTGATGATATACGAGAAAGGACCGAGCTATTAACAAAGTAAATAGCTCTAGACTTCAAATAATAGCTGTTCCTTAAAAAGTGATGATATCCCATAAAGTTTCGAGCTATTTACAAGCTAAACAGCTCGGTAAACTATTTATTAAAAAAATAAATGAGGGGTTAATTAATTAAGTGTAAGAAAAAATTTGGTTGAAATTTATGTCGTAAGTTTTCCCTTAGTATGTTTTTATTAGCGAATTTCCTGAAAGGAAATAGAGCTATTGGTCCCGTACCGAGGTCAAAATTTCGCAAAAATTTCTTCAAATGTCCATCGATCCTACCTTGTAGATGTCAAAAATCACCATCTGTAAAATTTATATATATATATCTATGGACATATATATATATATACATATATATATATATATATATATATATATATATATATATATATGTGTCTGTAATCACTCTAGCGGTCACAGTTTTCATTTTATCGGAATGAGATTTGGTATTTAAAGCGCTTTTGGTATTCAAAAGGTCAAGTTCGTTAATGGGTAAAATCGGACCAGGGGAAAGGGGGTTTTAGAGGGAGGGGGAAACTCAAAATTTGACATATCTCCCTTAATATTCGAAAAATCGAAAAATTTATAAGAAGTAAAGTTGTAGGTATTAAGTTTTACTGTAATTTTGTTTCTTATCATTTTTTCTGTAACCCTAATATTTACAAAAATATTGACGGTTTAAGATTGAAAATTAAATTCCTCAATATCTCTGTACGCATTAGAGTTTGAGCAAAAATGATAAGGTGATGAAATGTAGAAAACATGATTTTCTACAACTTTGTTTCTTACGCGTTTTTCGATTGTTCAAATATTAAGAGAGATATTTTAGATTTTGTGTTTTCTTCTATCTTTATGCACCCCTTTTCTATTGACGTATGTCATTTATTAATAAAATTGGCCATGCAAATACTAAAATCAGATACGATGATTTCAAATTTCTGATGATTTCAAATATTTTTAAACATGCCGCGTTATAAAATTTTAAAAATTCGTTACGCAGGAGCTGCTTCAACTTAGCGAATTTCCTTGGAATAAATAAATTACTCTCTAGCGGTCACAATGTTAGTCTGATAAAAATGAAATGTCGTATCTGATTTTAGTATTTGCATGGCCAATTTTATTAATAAATAACATACGTCAAGGGGAAAGGGGGGCATAAAGATAGAAGAAAACACAAAATATAAAATATCTCTCTTAATATTAGAACAATCGAAAAATGCGTCAGAAACAAAGTTGTAGAAAATCATGTTTGCTACAATTCATCACCTTATCTTTTTTGCTCAAACTCTAATGCGTACAGAGATATTGAGGAATTTAATTTTCAATCTTAAACCGTCAATATTTTTGTAAATATTAGGGTTACAGAAAAAATGATAAGAAACAAAATTACAGTAAAACTTAATACCTACAACTTTACTTCTTATAAAATTTTCGATTTTTCGAATATTAAGGGAGATATGTCAAATTTTCTGTTTCCTCCTCCCTTTAAACCCCCCTTTCCCCTGGTCCGATTTTACCCATTAACGAACTTGATCTTTTGAATACCAAAAGCGTTTCAAATACCAAATCTCATTCCGATAGAATAAAAACTGTGACCGCTAGAGTGATTACAGACACATATATATATATATATATATATATATATATATATATATGTATATATATATATATATATATGTCCATAGATATATATATATAAATTTTACAGATGGTGATTTTTGACATCTACAAGGTAGGATCGATGGACATTTGAAGAAATTTTTGCGAAATTTTGACTTCGGTACGGGACCAATAGCTCTATTTCCTTTCAGGAAATTCGCTAAAAGAGTAAAGTATCGCCAAGCGAAAGGAACGCATAGCATACGCGAAGCATATGCGAAGAGTAACAAAACGCTACGCGTTTTGTGCGAAGCCTTTGGCTTCGTATATTTAAGCCTTTCAAAAATTATTGATATCCGACCAAAAACATAAATGTAAGAAAGGGCCGAGTTTTCGGGAAAATCCTTAATGTAATAGTTCCTTCTTAAAAAGTGGTGATATGAGAGTAATGACCGAGCTATTTACAAAGTAAATAGCTCTAGACTTCATATAATAGTTGCTTCTTAAAAAGTGATGATATGGCAGAAAGGACCGAGCTATTTACAAAGTAAATAGCTCTAGACTTTATATAATAGTTGCTTGTTAAAAAGTGATGATATGGAAGAAAGGACCGAGCTATTTACAAAGTAAATAGCTCTAGACTTCAGATAATAGTTGCTCTTTGAAAAGTGATGATATCCCATTAAAGAGCCGAGCTATTTACAAAGTAAATAGCTCGGTAAACTATTAACTAAAAAAAATAATGAGGGTAAATTGATTAAATGTAAGAAAAAATTTGGTTTAAAATTATTTCATAAGTTTTCCCTTAGTATGTTTTTAAAATTTTATATAGCGCGGCAAGTTATTTTTTCTGATTTCCAATATTTTAAATCTTGCCGCGTTATAAAATTTTAAAAACATACTAAGGGAAAACTTATGAAATAATTTTAAACCAAATTTTTTCTTACATTTAATCAATTTACCCTCATTATTTTTTTTAGTTAATAGTTTACCGAGCTATTTACTTTGTAAATAGCTCGGCTCTTTAATGGGATATCATCACTTTTCAAAGAGCAACTATTATCTGAAGTCTAGAGCTATTTACTTTGTAAATAGCTCGGTCCTTTCTTCCATATCATCACTTTTTAACAAGCAACTATTATATAAAGTCTAGAGCTATTTACTTTGTAAATAGCTCGGTCCTTTCTGCCATATCATCACTTTTTAAGAAGCAACTATTATATGAAGTCTAGAGCTATTTACTTTGTAAATAGCTCGGTCATTACTCTCATATCACCACTTTTTAAGAAGGAACTATTACATTAAGGATTTTCCCGAAAACTCGGCCCTTTCTTACATTTATGTTTTTGGTCGGATACATATATATCTATAAATTTTTAATTAAACTACGATAAAATGTCAAACATTTTATTGAATGTAATATATAATAATTTTGACACACTGAATAATATTTTATAAATTAACATGCCCAAAACAATATTTATGTTGTATTAATCGTCGTATAATTATAATATAATAACTTTCTTGGGTGTTCCCTGCACAATGCTTTTTTTCAATACCACGTATATAATGAGTCTATTACCAGTTCGTGAACTGTTTATTTTACTTCTATACACGCCTAGATATTTAAAAATATGTTATGAATTTTATTGGATCAATCTCTTTATTATTATTTCTATTTTCTATTGCGTAGTTTTTTTTTGTCCGTCTTATTTTATTCCAAGTGAAAATTATCTAAATATGTAAAAATATGGGTTTCTCCATAAGAGCAATGCATTAAAACTAGAACTTTAACATTAAATAATTAATTAAATAATTAATTTGATAATTGATTTATATGCACTTCAACTATATGTAAACAAAAAAATCAAACCTTAATCTTTTTGAAGTTTCAATGCTCGTACATCCTTAATTATATGAATATTAATAGAACTCTCGTATTTATATTAGAATAATAATATTGTTATTCTCACTTATTTTTTTAATAAAATTATAAACAAATTACGAAATCGTTTAATTTTTCCATAAAATTCATTTATTTTTTTCTCCTTATAATAATTTCATAACAATAATTATATTTATTATTTTATGTGTTATTATGATGTTAAATAGTCATTTTATTTTGTTAAATAGTCATTTTACTTCACCACATAGGCGTAGCGTCACTTACACGATTAGTGAGGTACATAGTTGGGGGGTCTATTTGCTTGATTTCCAGACATCAATCGACAAGACATATTTTATTTCTAAACAATTTTTTTAAACATTCTATAAGTTATTGTAAACGCAATGTAGTCAGTTTAGATATTTTGGTATTTGACGGTAGTTAATTGATTTCGTTATCTAAAGCTGTCTAAATCTCAGCTCCATGGTTTACTGATTTTGCTAGTATGAATAAAAATGGCGTCAAAAGTCGAGCTATCATTTCCGAATTGTATAATTGATTTGTGCCTTATTTATTCGGTATTCGAAAGAATGCTTCGGATAAAAGTTGTTCATTATAACTATACTAACATCTTTTATTCCGAATCAATAAGACACAAATTAATTATAAAATTTTGAAATGATAGCTCCACTTTTGACGCCATTTGTACCTAGGACAAAAACTGTAAATAGAACATCAATGTTTTCGCATATTCTCCTAGGGCAATACTGTATACCACGAGCCGAGAGCGAGAGTAGAATGTCTCTTGTATTGTATTGATTTGTAGAAGGTTTTTTATCGTCTCGTCACGTCTTTTTACAGTTGAAGATTTTCTTCAATTAACAATTAAAATTCAATTAAAAAATAAAAATTTTAATATAATTTCAAAATATATTTTCTATTCATATTTTCGGGCATATTTTTCTAATTTATTTAATTCTTTTTTATTTTAATTGAAACAAGATAGAGAGGCTGTCCTGGACAGGCTACGCTTGTCCATACGGTCCATTGTGATGCATAAGAATGTGAGGATGTGAGTGGAGTGGAAGGAATTTTTGTGTATAGACTAGGAATTGGTAGGATATGCGGCTGCAGCCGACTTGGATAGGAACTATGCCGATATTCATCTGGAATTCATGAAGGAAACTGCAGACAACCTTCTCAAGCATAGCCGATTACTTTGTTCTTGTCCATACGCCGACAGTTTAGTCAATTAACCGTTTCTTTTTTTTTCTTAATAATTGACAAACTGCCGATGTCGGGATTCGAACCCATAACCTCCCAGTTTCCAGGTAGGCATACTGCGCGGACATAACCGCCTTAGACCGCTCGACCACTTGGACTAGTAATTGAAACAATAAAGACTATATAAAAAATTAAATAATTACCACGCAAAACGAGTCACTGTTTTGTGATTAGTACAATTTTACAGATTAAAAATCTATAGAGATTGAAAGAGAGTACCTACTATATCATCTGTCTCTCGAATATTCATCGAAAATCAGGATTCCAATTTTCGCCTCGTCTTCGCTGACTTATCTCATCTCTCGCCACATCACTATTTAATATTTTACTTACATAATTCCCAGATACCACGTTATATATAAACTTGTCAAGTAAAATATTAAAAAGCTACTAACGAAAAGCTTACAATGGCCAGGCCCTCACGAAAATATCAGTACTATTTTTGAAGAATATTTGAAAATATGGACCAACATAGACCCCCCCTTCCAACGCTACGCTAGTGTTTAACCATGTATATGTTTGTGTTTTATAATAGGTTGTAAGTACCTATTCAGTATACGTTACCTATAAATATAGTAATTATACAATATGTTGACAGTTTGACAAATTACTATCTCAACTCCTCTATTGGCAATGTTCCATGTAAATTATTACGTGATATTATTATTTTCAATAAATTTTAATAGCTCTTAGGATTCCGTATCGAATATCATCATTTTTTCCATCTGTTTGAGGGTTGTATACAATCCGTTCTAATTTTATAAAAATATTTGAAAACTGCAACTTCAAGAGCGTACTTTTATTGGGGTAAATTTAGCTCAATCGTCTTGTTTGAAGCCATAGTATATGTGGTAAAACGTTGTCAAGACCTTTTTATTACACCCTGTATGAGGTTTCTAAAAAGTATGGTAGCGGTCGAATAACTCGAAAATTTGGTATGGTCATAAAAATTAATTAATAAAAACATTTAGTAAAAGAAAATTTTCCTTAGGTCCCACCGAGATTTGAACTCGGATGGCTGGATTCAGAGTCCAGAGTGCTAACCATTACACCATGGAACCCTTGTATAACGTTTCTAAAAAGTATGGTAGCGGTCGAATAACTCGAAAATTTGGAATGATCAACGAAAAAAAAAGTTATAAATATAAAAAATATTAACTATTTTTATATTTATAACTTTTTTGTCAAAAAAATTAATTAATAAAAACATTTAGTAAAAGAAAATTTAAAAAAATTTTCCTTAGGTCCCACCGAGATTTGAACTCGGATCGCTGGATTCAGAGTCCAGAGTGCTAACCATTACACCATGGAACCCCTGTGTAACAACCCTTAACATTTCGTATATGTAGATAAGCATAGCTATATTTAATGTACATTCTACGTACTTTTTAGATGATAAAGATTTTCAATAAGCTAAATAAATTTATTTATTATCGTTGATAAAATCACACATTTCTGTGTGTTTGAATGTATGCCTGTCTGTTTATTGATCTTTCGCTTACATTATTGGACCAATCCGATTTAAAACATTGTCTAGAGCTATTTATCCAATTTTGAAAAATTACAACTAAGGTACTGGTGTCTGAAGTCCACTTTTTGCGAAATGACAAGCAGTAGTAAACATTGATTATTTATGCATCCGATGTTTGAGAAAGTCATAATAATTTGTTTCTATGTAAAAATGATAATTTTAAGAACCTGAATTTTGGGCCTTATTATGAAACGGGTCTCTCAATAAAGCCCATTAAAAAACTTTGCCAAATCATTGATACATCACTGATAAACTGGGTTTTCTGCCAAAACGAAAACACATTCAACTAAAAGTGTTGTAAAATTTTTATCTATTGATGTTTCTGCTTATTTCTTGAATATTTCGAACTAATTCAACTGGGCTTTATTGGAAGCCGGACCATATTAGGCGACAGTAATACTCGATTAATTTTATGCTAATTTCCTATATGTAGTAGGATCATGTCTTTTATATTAATATTGGAAATATATCTATCTAGTATTCCGTTTATTTTATATAGATGTATAGATTATTAATAAGGGTTTTATTTTTTATTACAGGCGGTGGGCCCAAATGGTATATTAGGATTAGATTTAACACCAAGATTTCATCAAGCAACTGCAAAAAATTTACAAATGGGCGGTGAATTATGTTCAACGTGCGAAGATGCAAACAGCAAATGTATATTAATGAGCTTCATTTTTACACAACCACAAATGTCACCCGGTTATACATTAATTGCCACAATTCCAAAAGGTGCTTGTTATGTAAATATCACTCAACTAAGACCAACACGAAATCATTTAGGTAAGTTAATATTTTATTCAAAAGACTATAAATACATTAATTAATTTCGAGTAAAATTTACCAACAATATGTTCCTCATTTAAGTACAAAATAAAATTTTGATGCATTGTAAAAACACAAAAGCTATACTAGACATAGAATGGCCCAAAATTTACTGAACTTTTAAAATGAAATCACCTTTTTACATCCTCTTAATAAATAGCGTAAACACCCACAGCGTAAACCGTTGGGTCTAGAATCATGAAATTTTGCACAGTAGTTCCTTATTTGACGTAGTGAGCAATAAGGATTTTTGAAAATTCATCCCCTAAGGGGGTTTAATAGGGGATGAAATTTTATTTAGATGTTTGCCATTTTTTCCGGTCAAGTAGCCGCGCTTGTTAAGGTGATCTACCTGAGAGGGGGAGGTTATGGGTTCGAATCCCGACATCGGCAGTTTGTCAATTATTATAAAAAAAGGAGGGGCGGTTAATTGACTAAACTGTCGGCGTATGGACAAGAACGAAGAAACCGGCTATGCTTGTAAATGTTTTCTGCAGTTTCCTTCACGAACTCCAGAAGAATATTAGTATAGTTCCTATCATAGTCGGCTGCATCCGCACAACCTACCAATTCCTAGTCTACACACAAATTCTTTGTCATTTGTGACCTTGTCATTTTTTAAGTTAGAAGTATGGAAATTGGTAGTTAGGCTTCTGTTAATAAACAAAAGTCAATTGTATCAGCGTTTTTGAAAATTCATCCCTTAGGGGGGTTAAATAGGGGACGAAAGTATATATGGGAAGTGCGCCATTTTTGAAATTAGAAACGTGGAAATGAGATGTGGCCGATGGGAAATCCAATGGGGCACACGGCTAGTAATGCTAAAATGTGAATGTTTTTGAAGACGTTTGCCTTCAAATCACGTTAAAACAGCTTAATCGATTTTCATCAAACGGTTGAGAATGCTACAAAATAACATAGAGGATATATTAATTTTTTATTCCATGCATCCGTGGCTGCGTGGTATAATCTAATCTATCTTTTAAACGGTTTAAGGTAGAGAAAATTTTTAATGAACAAAAATATTTATATTATAACAAACAACTTTTGTTTGACACTTTTTTCATACATCCAATAGTTTTGGTGTAAATTTCGCTTAAATTTTGTATTTATGCCTGAAATATTGGATGCATGAAAAAAGATTCGAACAAAAGTTGCTTGTTTTAATGAGACAAATATTTGTTGTTAAAAATTTAAGTTATTATACATTTAAGTTATCATTATCTCCAACCGTTACAAACTTCTAGCAAAACTTATAGTATCCTGATATGCAGAACATTCTCAAACTACATTCCAAAACTTCAGGATATGCTTCCTTGGAAAGTTTCAACGTAATACAAAAATATTTCTACAGGCTTTTAAAAGACTTAATAATATTTGCATGTTACTCAAATTGAAGTATTGTAACGTAAGCGATTCTCATACTATAAAACTTTTTAATTATTTCGACCCAAGTAAATGTATTCTCAAGTTTTGGATCGAAGTTTTGGAACATTCTGTATATTATACAATACCACGTTTTAAAATAGTATCTCATTTTTGTACCGCTCATATACTAGCGTTACTAATCAAATTTTATAATTTTCAGCCTTACGTAATTCCGATGGAAGTTATGTATTTAATGGCAATTGGGCGATCAATAAGAATGGGATTTACGATGCAGGTGGTACAAAATTTTACTATAATCGACCCGACAATCTGACACTTTTAGAATCGATTACAAGTACCGGACCATTATTGAATCCCATCGATATTATGCTGGTGTACAGAGTACCAAATCCTGGTGTTAAATATGAGTATAAAATCGCCTCAAAGTCATCCATACTGAATGAAAAAATAGCACCACCATCTATAGACCTACGACGTTTAGATCATCATCGACCGTCAACGTTATCATCACAAGCGGATGAAGCTGTCACACTCCCAAGACACAATCATCGTATTCTAAAAAATCGTCGAAAAAAATATTCATGGAAAATATCACCGAGTCGTACACCATGCTCAAAATCTTGCGGTGGTGGATTCCAATCACAAATTGTTGTTTGTGTACGTGAATCCACCCAAATACCGGTACACGAACGTAGGTGTATACATTCAGACAAACCGAATGTGCTACCAATACGATGTGCAACGCAGCCATGTCCGGCACATTGGTTTACCACATGGAGTCCATGCTCTGTGACATGTGGTCCAGGTGAACAAACACGTTTAACATTTGAATGTAAACAAGAGATTAGTCATAAACTAAGTATTATGGTGAATGAAGGTGCGTGTATGGAACCAAAACCACCAGCTCGTAAAGCATGTTTTGTGCGTGAATGTGACGAATCTGGTACAACTGTTCTACCTGACGACGATGAAATATCAAGCAATGATTTAAATCAAGATAACAGTAAATATCAGCAGGGATATTGGCGTAGTGGCCCATGGTCACAGGTAACAAATTTTGTTAATCATTTGTTTAATAGCCCAGTAAAAGCACTGCAACTCCACGCGATTGGTTGGGATTTTACAGCTTTGTCAGGTTTTTATTTGTTTTTTTTTCTTGTATACTTTGCGTCCATCCATCCAATGTTAGTATGACTGCCTTACGGTTATGTAATACTGATGGAAATGACTAGTGTTTACTAAATTTCATTTGTCTTTAAATAATATGTCTGAACATTTGTCACATTCTTTGACAACAAAGCTTGATATGAAAAATCATATACATCTTGGATAGGTATCGAATCCATGACCTCTGGATCGAACCCACGACAACTAAGCTATCGAGATGCTATGATAGAATTCAATTAATTCTTTACTATTTTGATGTACAGCCCCGTTCAATCAAATTGAACTAATCTGAATTGTATATTTATTACTTGTTATTTTTTCACTAGTTACACTTTGCGTTTATGCATTGTTAGTATGGTTGCCTTTCGGTTATGTTATACTAACATAGGTGACTACTGGTTATCCATTTCAAAGGGTTATTAAATTAAACTAATATTTGAGATTTTCGTAGCAATATTTTTATTTTTGAGTATAGTTTCGGAATAAATAGTCCCTTCCTCAGAAAATATATAATAAACTCTTTATGAATATATTTTCTGAGGAAGGAACTTTGTTTCCGAAACTATAGTAAAAACTAAATATGAAAACAATTTTTCTCTAACACTTGACGAGATTTATATATCAGTTTTAACCTCTTTTTTTTTTAAGTGTTCGGCAACATGTGGAAATGGTTATCGCACGCGATCAGTAATTTGCCATGGTCGTATGATTCATGCTGATGATTGTCCGATACAACAACGTCCAAATATTCGAGAACGATGTGAAAGTCTACCACCGTGTACTACGGACTACGAGACCACAACAAAAATTCGTACAAATTTGTTAACATCATCAAACACTCATCATAATATGACGTCATCATCATGGTTACACACAGAATGGTCACAAAATTGTGACGACGATTGTGGTACAGGTAGTCAATATCGACGTGTCGCATGTTTACATAAGGATGAGACATGCGCCGAATCATTAAAACCTGAAATACAACGTGCATGCACCAGTGATCGACATTGTGGTGGGAAATGGTATACAGGACCATGGGGACGATGTATTGACCCATGTAGTGCAAATCCAATACAAAAACGTGAAGTTTTATGTGTGATACATGTGAAAGGACAAAGTCGTATTGTAAATGAAAAAACTTGTCCAATCGCAACACGTCCAAATGCAGAGAAACCATGTGAGGGTGCACATTGTCCATCACAATGGTATATAAGTGATTGGGGTTTATGTAGTAATCCCATAAATAGTAATAATTGTGAAAATGCGATTCAACGACGTGACGTTCGATGTTTGGACGCAAATCAGCATGAAGCAAATAATTGTGATAATGAAGCGGCACCACCATTGAAACGATCATGTGAACCCGCACATTGTTCGAATAGAGATTTATCAAATTTAAATAGAGCTGCACCGGGTGATCAACCAGCATTAGATGGTAAGAATCAACACTTAACTATACCGAATCAATAAATGAATATTCAAATTGAATTTAAGAATTTCTTTTTTGAATATAATGTATTGAAATTATTAGTCTAAAGTTCAACCTAATTTTACCTAACCTAGTGTAATAGTTCTAAGGTATAGAAGATTTGATCTTCTATTTCTAGTTCTCGGATGACATTAAATCGATTCAACTAAGTAATGTAGATGCGGTTTTCACTAGAAAATACATAATTTTTCCGGTTAGCAAGCAGGCCATCCATAAAAATCTAAATACACAAAAATGTTTTAATAAAAACGTCAACTATTATTGAATTTATACTTTTTTTGGCGCTTTATGAATATCCGATCAGAGTGTATTTTCAGTATGTAACGAATCGCTGATATAAAACTCGACTGATGTAGCACTCGCTCGATCGATGTTACACAATTTTCTATCCTGCTCTATTGCACAGTTGTTGGGAGACATTTAGTAAAGCAGAATAGAAAATTGTGTAACATCGAAACAACAAATAATGCTGTGGCATAAGTGACCCCGATTTTTAGTGGACAATAATTTTGTATGTACTATGATTTTTGCATATTGAAATACAAGACAATATTATACATTATAGAACGAAAAATGAATGATCGTTATTATTTTGGTAAATAGCTTCACTGCCAGCTCTTACATTAAAACATTTGAATTTAACTATACAGTTGAAATTAGGTACAGGAATGTCTTCATCATTATTACTCCATGATTCTGATAAAAGAAGAATATTATAATTACGAGCTATATTATCAATAATATCATTTTTATGGGCTCGTAGACTTTGTATATTAAATGAATATATTGATAAACCTGGTCTGGTCTTGATCAATTTCACTAAATCTGATTCTAATGTAAATAATGGATTAAATGCCAGTCTTTCAAACTATTTTAACGGAAGAAGTGATGCTGGTTCTGTTTTATCATCATAAAATGTAGAACCATTGGTTTTAGATACAATATATAATTTTCCAATTGTAGTTTTTTGTTACTATATCATTTTATTAAACTTTTGTGTCTTAATAGTAGTGTTGACCTTATTTAATATTATTTTAATAAATTATTTAAATAGAAATATAACTTCTTTTTTCCGATAACCAATAGTATTGGCTTAGATACGCATAAAGACACATAAGCGGATAGGTTAAAACTTAACATAATAACCGTTAATAAAAAAAAACCTTCTTTTTCAGGTGGATGTATTGATAAAATCGATCGATGTCGGACAGCAGTACAAGCCAGATTATGTCAATACGAATATTATCAAACAAAATGTTGTCTATCATGTAGTCGAGCACCAGAACTTCCTAGGGACTGAAAATTATTTTGTTATATATATAGTTTTAAAAGAAAATAATTGGAAGTGTTTTGTCCTTCGTTAAATCAAAAATAAAAATAAATTTTTTATTTTATATTTGTGATTTATTGTGATCACTCAAGATATTTTAAAAACAAATATTACTCTACTGCCAATTTGCCATTATTGATTGTATGTCAAGCGTCAACCAAAAAAAAAAGAACAACAAATGATGTATATTTGCTTGATGGAATTTTTTAGGAGTTAATATAATAATAAACTATTAAATATTTTTATTAAACATTGTAATTTAAACAAAACTTGTGACAAATAAAACAAAAAATAGCGAACTTTATGTTGTTTTGTTTTTCCCCAAAGTGAACCGAATCTACTTGGAATTCCGCACATATGAATCCGGTGGAGGTTATAATCAGAAAGCGTAAGTGAAGTTGGCTGGGGCACTCACTTAGGCATAACAAGCACATTTAAACAGTGGCGATCGAATGTAACCCACAAGGTGCTAAAAAAAGAGGTCGAACTGAAACCTCTATAGAATCAACTGCATGAGGCTCCCTACAGATAAATTAAAAGACATTCGTCTTTTTTTATTAGTAGGAAAACAGGCCGCTCTGTGAACGGAGCACCCGAATCAATATTTGCAAACTAGCCAGAAAGTTTAATTTTAAGATTAATTTACGCTTTCAAAAGCTTCTGATGATTTTAAAATTCATTATTTCCATTAAACAAATGGAACTCGAAAGCACAAATGAAGCGAATTTTAATGGTGTACTTTAAAGTAGGTACACTCGATTACCTTAACTTGTCATCAATATGGCGTCAACTGGATACATTACATACAACTTTTTAATTTATTGAATTAAAAAGAGATGTATATTGATGTGTACTGTAACTAGTTGACGCTATATTGATGACTAATTTAGGTAATCGACTGTATACTAAATCATTATTTTGATTGAAAAAACCTTGATAAAACAATTCCAGCATCTGGATTTGATTATTTAATTATAACGAAGTAAAAAGAAACACAAATACGTTTCAAGAAAGAAAATTTCCTGACTATTTGGCATTTCGCAAATATTTATTCGGGTGCCCAGTTCACGGAGCTGTAGAAGACATACGTCTTCATTACTTGTAAAATTCGAAAAATTATACGAGTTAATAATAGATATAATCTCGATACACGATTTCTAACCATTTAAGAATAATTATAATTATTTAATAGTAATTATGTAGTTTACTTGAAAAAAGATGTCTTCTAAATAAAAAATTCATATAAAGCCTCAATATATAACTTATAATTTAGTGTATGCATAAATTGGACTATTTCCTGATTTCTATACTAGGATAGTCAGTCGGCCATATATGAGATGGAGGTCAGTGGTCTTAATGTATCTTCTAGCCCCCCCCCCCTAAATCTAAACAAATGGTATTATTTATGAGGTTAAGTCGTGTGAGCTTCTAAAAAAGGTTCCTGTAACTTTTTTACCTAATTTCTACAAAAGGCCAAGTTTTGTGAACATGATCGAGTATCAAGAAAAATGAAATGCCTAAGGTCAGTTGTAAATTAATGAAAACCATATCGGGAGGTAAACTGTCGTAGCTCCAATTTTTGCAAATATGTTGCCAACATCACCATTGTAGCAATATAAAAGAGAGTGGTATATATAAAGGTAATACTAACTCAATATTGACAAAAATTGAAGTTACGATAGTTTTCCTCTCGGGTACAGCATTTAAATATTATTGATTCAAAAGTGGCGTTCTTCCATTTTTTAAATTTGTCACGTGGTAGATTTCACGTGATCTTTATATGCTGCTGAAGTTCTTGATCACATACAGAATTTTCTAGCGTGAATTTCTATAGCCATGTCCTATTTGGTCATTTCAAGAGATATCCACAATCATTTTTGACACCCACTATTTTGGAATTTTAGATAGTTTGCAGGTTTTATTATAACATAATCCGCGTGGTGAAGGTAACAGATTATACGCGCATAAAGGATTCAGTAAAACTGATGTTGCTGATGATTTATAATGCAGGCTTTATATGTGCATCAATGCGGGTATTTTCTGCTAGGCAACCCCAGTGATTTCCATCATAAAAAAATAAAATTGAAATATAGAATTTAATTCATTTATTAAAACCTTGATGGCTATTCAAAATACAAAACAAGTATTGACAATTATTGAAGGATTATAATGGGAAGGATGGCGATTGCGTAGAAAATAGATTCCTTCCAACATCAGCTGTGTCAGTTATTAAATGCGTCATGACGATTAAATAAAATTTCAAATGGCCCAATCAAAGTAATTATACAGATTGCAACCACCATTACTGTAAGTGGCCATTTGTGATCACACAAACCACCAGTCACTTCCCAACAGACGTCCAAAATACACGCATAACAAGAAGACCCTCGATGGTATACATGCGCTAATGCTATCATACAAGTGATGTAGCCGATTAATCCAATTATACAATGTACGAATTTAAAAGACCTTCTGTCACGGAATGTTCTAGCCAAAATTATGAATCCAGATAGAGCTGAAATCAGTATTAAAATAAAACTGACCAAACCTACAAAAAGTATAAAAATTAATCCATAGAATCTAATATTTATTTAGGGTGCTCGTAGACTAGCAAGCTCTTTTGTCTCGGCGATTCATCAGTTATGTTGCCTGAAAGCATAGGAAATGTTGGTTCCAATCGTCGATAACCATAATAATTTTAAGTAAGTACGTTTTCAACGGCGCGACTATCGAGATGATCGTAGGTTACTATTTTGGCTGTTTGTTGATTTTTCACTAGTATTTTTCCATTAACAGAAACTAGCGATATATTTGAGAGTATGCAGAGAAGGGCACTTAAATTCAAATACATTCAAGGGCACTTAAATTCGTCTACCCTTAAATTCAAATGCCAAAAAAAGTGTTTATGACAAAAATCGGTCAAGGTTTATTGAGACGACCTTGACGGGAGAGCTGTAGTGCATTACAATAAAGACAATTTAAGATGATTTTTATATATTTTTTAAAACCATTTTATTCGTATTTCAACCGTTCCAAACTTTCCACCAAATAAGAAACCCTGACATTAGTCGCAGTTTTTCTAGTCGACAGCGAAATACGATCGAAAATTAAATTTATATTCAAGAAACTGAATGGAAAAACAAATGTATTTCACCTATATATGCATGAACATCTTCTATTTTGTATTCTATGAGAGCCAAAATGCCACCAATAATAAGTAGGATGCTACCAATTCCAAACCATAAAATGTGCAATAACATATTTGTTCTGCCAGATAATCTAAGAGTATAATTTGCTGGACAAAACTGTAATAAACCTTCAGCAAAACAAAATGCAACCTAAAATCAATAATTACTACCATTAAAAAACATAATCGACTATAAGCAAAACATACCAGTCCAAGTGGCCGAGCGGTCTAAGGCGTTATGTCTGCGCAGTATGCCTACTTGGAAACTGGGAGGTTATGGGTTCGAATCCCGACATCGGCAGTTTGTCAATTGTTAAGAAAAAAAAGGGACTATTAATTGACTAAACTGTCGGCGTATGGACAAGAACGTAGTAATCGGCTATGCTTGAGAAGGTTTTCTGCAGTTTCCTTCACGAACTCCAGATGAATATCGGCATAGTTCCTATCATAGTTGGCTGCAGCCGCATATCCTACCAATTCCTAGTCTATACACAAAAATTCCTTCCACTTCACTCACATCCTCACATCCTAAGGCATCACAATAGACCTTATGGTCGAATTGTAACCCGTCCAGGACAGCATCTACAATCTATCTATCTATCAAAATACTTGCGGTTCAAGAAAGTTCGGATTCGTGTACGAATATTATCATTTTTCTAATTTCGCTAGCCGTGTGCCATTATGCCGCCTTTTATATTGATCGAATCCAATACAATTGTCTTCGTATATCTATTATGTATTCTAGTTAAATTTAGTTACCGCAGTTCCACTCAACACGGCATGCCACTTAAAATTTTCTTTTCTCGAACTATAGTATGATAGATAAAAATACCATAAAAGATATAAGTGAATTCCAATTAAAATATGACAGGTTAGGTTGATTATTGTTCTAACCATTTCCAATGATTCACCCATTTTGATTAGTACTTTGAATTAGAATCTGGTCTAAAGAAAAATATCATATTATTGTTAATTAGTCATCTAGTCAAAATAAGACATTTAAATTAGGAATAATTTGTATAGACCATTTAATGATTGAATCATTTGGTACATTTTCGGTTCAATGTGACTTTTTCGAAGTTTTTTTGTCTATTTTGACTGGATATTTGAATAACTTTGAGTGTGTTCGTTTAGGATGATTTATCGCCATCAAGAGTAGGTATTAGTTTTCAACTTGACGCTGTGTATGCTGACAAAGCGCGCTTTGAGTTCAACGATATACACCACACTCACAGAAGCTTTATCCATTGAAGTAAAGCAGCAATAGCGTGAGTATCAAATCGTACTAATTCTCAAAACGAATACTGTATAAGCGTTTGTTTATTTATCTGTTATGTGCACAGTAAATTGCGCTTATAAGTGTGAACACTGAAAGCATATAATCGCCCAAAACGAATATACCCGGTTATATATTAATTGAAGCATTAAAATAAAATATACCTAAATTTTTTTTTAAATCCAACAAAAATATACCGATTAATATTCCAAACTTTTTTGCTACATTAATACCCCGGAAAATGAGCTAATTTTGGAATCAAATTGGATAACATCAAAATTTCGTACTATTCAACGAGATATTTCTAAATGAAAAATGTCATATGGTACACATTTTTTATCAATTGTTTTATGGATTGGTTACCTAATCAACGTTATTCATGTACTTATTGGATCCAAATCTGATAAATATAAGGTGTATCTCTAGCAGTAGACCAAGCAAGGAAGAGCAAAAAATGAAAAACATTTCCACAAATTTTTAACCAAAAGGTATTAGTCAAAATAGTTCCAGATTGAAGTTAGAAGAAAATATGAAAAAATATCCCAAAAAATTATCGGCAGACCAAGAAAGTTTTACACAAAACTTTCGGAATACTTTTAGATTCGTCAATTAGTTCGCTCTACTAACGCTAGCAAAGGTGTGCCCTAAATAATCCATAACGCGAGAATAAAATTTCATGGACCATACAGCGGATAAATGGTGAAAATAGAAAATATGACCTCGAAATAGTAGATTTAAAGATAAAATTTCGTTAAAATCAGATGTGAAACTTCGCTAAGACATTTCTAAAATTCTATTGTCGACGAAATTAGCTGACTTTTTGATAAATTATTCAAAATATAAATATCCAAATTCGTCTAAAATTTCCAAATTGTGTCGATCGCGATTTGGTTTAGAAAACTAGCACAAAGTAAAATTAATATTTATATTTTGAAGAAAAAAGATTATAGTCCGTTGAATGATTGTAAAGGTTCGTTTAGAATACGACACTATACACCGTACACTCAGTGTATTCACTGAGTGTCTATGTGTGCACACTGGTGTCTCCAATTGTGACATGTATTGCGACACTATAATTAGTGTCGAGCGGCTGTGTAAACACCTTGTGTCCAAGTTTCCGACATTTTTTCATACACTCCATACATTCCATATACATATTATATAGTAATAAATATAGCGTTTACGTCGCTTTTTAATTACAATATAAGCAGCAATAAGTTCTTTTGTGGGTGAACATTTGTGTGAACATTTTTATACATTTGTGTCTGGAATAGTGTCCAGATACCAAAAATCTGTTTTCTTTCAAGTGTAAACAGTAAAGAAATTTATGTCTGACATTTGTGTTGCAACTTATGTCGTAGTCTTAAACGAAGCATATTAGATTAACGAAAAAATCCTGAAAAAGATTAACGAATGACATTTTTATATAATCCAAGCGAAGTTCGCTTAGCGAACATCAAGTAAATCCAATACGAGGTATATTCAAGTAAAAAAATTATAGTCTACAATCTCAGTCTATTCATATATTGATGTGTGTTCTGATCTGAAACTTTTTAACATGATTATTGAAAGACAACTACCTATAACGGATAATTTAATTTAATAAAAAAACGTTTGCGATCATATTATCTCTTTATTCAATAAGTTTATCAATTCTGTTTTTATAAATATACAATTATTAGGTATATCAAAATAAATATTTTAACCGTTTTTTTTAAAAACGTAAACTCCCGTTCAAAAAAAATGAACAGACCTGAACCGAATCAATCTCTCACAATTTTGATTATTCTTGTAGTAGCAGATACATCATTTTATTTTATTTTTACACGTAAGAGTAAGATATAACACTTAACATGTATTAACATTACATATATTTTTTCAATTCTCACTCTGTCACTGGCACCGTATATACCGTAAATAAAAAATATAAGTTCAGTTTATACTTCCATTTCTTTTTTACACACTTAAAAAATATACTACTTACCTTTGTTTATAAATAAATAAAATTATACATTATACAGAGAGTTACAAAAGTGAGAAGTTTTATGAAATATAAGATAATTAACACTACAGGTCTGTTCATTTTTTTTTGAACGGGAGTGTACCTACACATTTTTTCTTACTTATTTAAGTATAAATTAAAACTAAAACTAGTTATACAAAATTAACCCTAATGATTGTGTTTACAATAATGCTTTAGTTGTAGTATACATTGATTTTAATGAATTGAAAATTGATAATATTGTAATTAATATCATTACAATTAACAGATCAACGCTTGGATATACATAATAAATAGATAAAATTCCAATAATAAATGCAATTAAACCAATTAAATAATGAATAAATTTAAAGATAACACGTCGAACATTTGGAAATAATTTATCGGCTGCATCAATGAACACACCACTAAAACATGAAATCACCACCAAAATTGTTGATACCAGACCTAAAACATTAATTTTAACAGAAATAATAAAACAAGTGTAAGTATAGTCAGCGACAAAAGTCGAACTATCATTGAAAAATTTTATAATTGGTTTGTGTATTATTTCTTCGGATTTCGGAAAAATGTTTCGAAAAAAAGTTGTTAGTGTAGTCATAATGAACAACTTTTATCAGAAGCATTTTTTTCGAGAACCAGATAAATAAGGCACAAATCAATTATAAAATTTTTAAATGATAGCTCGACTTTTGTACGTATATTATGGCATAAGGTGGTAAATAAGATCCATGTATATAGTATGAGTCTCCTTAATATGTGTTTATACAGCGCACAAAATCTAACAGGAACGATTTTTATACCCGATATATATAATATATACCAGGATATATTAAGTTTAAGGTATTTCCAGCATTGACTTGTATAATCAGGACAAAAAAATCGGTTTCTTTTTATTATACAACAAAAACCAATACACATATATACTCACATACATATGTTTATATACACATTAATGTAATTTTGAAAGAAAAAAAATTTTAAATTATTATATTTCGAAACAAAACGGTTAAACGCGACTTTAAAAAAAAATTAATTAAGACATATTTATCTTTACTCTCCTCGTTTTTTTTAAATTCTGTCGAGTTTTTTTTTTTAATACAACAGATAATAGTTGGGCGGGCTTGAAGTTTTACATGCTTCTAATGAGAAGTACCCTCAAAATTGCGAACTTTGTTTTTAATTATCTCGCGTTCTGAACGGTCAAAAATTCTAAAACTTCGGGATTTGAAAAACGGCAAAATCTGTCGAAAATGATTGATAAAAGAAACCTAATTAGTCCATTTCCGCATTTTCCGTCCGTCTCTGTACACGATAACTCAAAAATGAAAATATATAACGATCTGAAATTTTGTGTGCGTGTTTTACAAATAAAAAGTAACTTCAAGTTCGTGCAAGTTCGTTTAGGCAAAATGAAAACGTAAATCATCCGATTTTGCCTATTCAAGTACTCGACTTTACTTTTTGGCTCTAGAACACACACACACAAGATTTCAGCTTGAACGGACGGACAGATGTACATGCGGAAATGAACTAATTCTGTGAAATGACTGAAAATAACTGATTTGTCCCTTTTTATACCGGGTATAAAAAGGGACAGTAGGCACTTAATAGTTACTAGTTTCATATAAATATATTAAATTGATTTTACCTGTAATGCCATGGCTAGTTGTAAAATGTTCTTGCGATCCCTTGTTATATATTTCAACAGCAACACCAACTACAGCACAGATTGATCCAAGCATAAATAACACAATATGTAAAATTTTATTCACATTCCTTCTACACATATTTGTCCATACATTATCCTTTGAAAATACTAAAAATCCTTCGGCCATTAAAAATAAATACTGTAAATCATAGACATTATAAAAATTATTATCAATTTATATTATTTTAGCAGAACGAAAAATTTGTGGAAAATATTTTTAAACACAAGAGAATTTCTGTTTTAGGAATTTTCTTGAGATGTGGTACCGTTGGTAGAGGAAACATAGTTGGATTCTTTTTTTTATAATCCTCGTCAATCCTATACGATATAAAATAAGGGGATAACTTTAAAGGTAGATATTAGTAAAACCGTAAGAGATAGAAGAAAAATTTAAAAATTAAAAATGTTCCTTTTTTAAAAACAATCAACTTTTGTTTGAAACTTTTTTTTCATAAACTCAATATTATATTTGTCATAATTTTTGCTCAAACATTGGCAATTTTGGCAATTGCATGTGTATTACCTATGTTAGACCAAATATCGGGTAGATAAATATCCTACAAAAACACAAAAAGAGGAAAAGTTCTCACCAATTTGCCACATAAAGTATTGACATCCCACTAAAAACAAAAATGTAAAAGAGACCTAAGTTTTTTCATACCTATTCGCCACAAAAAGTAGTGATATGTAAATGAAGGCCAAATTTGAATCGCTCCAAATGGTTTAAAGAACATTAGCTTGCTGGATGAAGTTCTTTTCGGTATTACAATGGAATTTGTTCAAAGTGTGTCACATCTTGGACAGTCGTTCCAGCCTTGCCTTACTGAGAATCAAGCCATGGCAAGGTTTTCCTTAGTAGCTATTTAATATTTTAATATATTATAAAAAAATCTGGGAAATTCGCAACTAAACTATTAAGTTATGGTAAGGTGGTACTGGTTATCTAGCATGCGACACACTTACAACAAATGTCCAATGTGATTCCTAAAGTGGCTTACCCATCCATAGCCACTATTTTGTAAACCATTTGGAGCGATTCAAATTTGGCCCTCATTTACGTATCACAACTTTTTGTGGCTTGGCCCACATTTACGTATCACGCCTTTTACATTTTTTATTTTGGTGAGACTTAATTTACATTGTTTTTAGGTAATAAAACTAATGTTGGGTTTTTTTATGTATAAGTTACGTGAGATATATTTTACTTGAAACTCGAACATTTTGGCCTTTTACAAGAGTTATTATCGTTAGCAATAGATTTAAAAATTATGAACCAGTCCAAATGACCATGCGGTCTATCGCACTCTATTCTGATTTGCAAGTTCAAATTACGGCGGTGGCAGTTTGTCAATTATAATTTATGAGGCGGATAATTGACTTGTAAAGGTAAATGATTGTTATATTAAATAATTATTATTTAAATAAATAATAAATATATATAAAAGATATAATTGATCTTTATTGATTTGATTTATGAAATATTATTATTTTAATATGTAAATTACCATGGTTGTTAACATTCAAAGCAACCGTGATAATAGAGGGAAGTTATAGTTGTTATGTAACAGATAAAAATGATGAACAAAATTATAATAATAATTTAATGATTAAGCGATACCGCTACATACTTCCCCCCATCAACTAATAAAGAAAAACGACTAGAAAAAGGTTGTAACAGACTAAACTAACTACCGCTACAGACTAAACTAACTTGGCTGATAATTGACAAACTCGCCGTATGGACAAGAAGAACTAACCAGCTATACTTCTGAAGGTTTTCTGCAGTTTCCCTTCACGAACTTCAGATGAATCCAATGTCCACAACCTACAAATTCCTAGCCTGCATACAAATTTCTTGTCCTCCACCCAAATCGATTAATAATATACTTATAAATTAATAAAGGTTAAAAAAATGTAGTCGGTGAAAAAATTTAACGTATTATGCATGTTGAAGAGGGAGAGTGGATACAGGTTATACATATTATCTATATATATATATATAGGCAAAGACAAAACAGTTCAGTACCTTTAAGTACCTTTATCTCATCTGTTTGTCAACCGATTTTCTTGTTTTTCTTTTTTGTTTAGTAGCTATTGACGAGTTTTAGTGTTATCTAAATACTGATATGAAAAAATTAACTCGTCAACCAGGAATCGAACCTCGGGCCTATGGATATCTAGTCCAGCGTGCTTACCGCTACACCAAAGACAACTCTGACGTAGGAGCCCACCCTTTCATATCATTCTTATTTTTATTTTGACAGTATTATTTTTATCGAAATTATTATTCATATATAATTATTTGTGTATACTTAAGCGTCAACAATGCAATGTTTGTCAAATTCCATTTCGGTTACGCAAGACAAATTCTAGAAGACTAGCGTATACTGATATGAAAAAATTAACTAATCAACCATGAACAGTGTTATCAATAAAAAATTTGGATCAGTGTTATCAATAAAAATTTTAGAAACAGTTAATTTTTTTATATATTTTCCTCGAATTTCCAATAATGATTATGAATTCGACCACTTGGCGAACACTAGTTATTATTATTCGATAAAAAAGTATCAGTAACATTATATATAAGAACAAATGCTTTCCAGATGAAAAAGTAATAAAATTGACCTTTAAAGATTATTTCGATAAAAACCATAACAATAGAGAATATGCATGAAATTTTTTTTCACTTGAATTGAAGCATGTTTACTTGACAAATATCAAAGTAAAATTACTTTTTAAATAGCTTTAAAAATAAGCGAGATATGAATGATTGAAATTCCCGATTAGACAAAGAGGGTGATAGCCCTCTTAATATGTTATGTGACGTCATATTACAATTTCACCATTTAAAATACACGTAAAACTCCGTTTTTAGTATTCTTGCAAGAAAGAGACAGATAATAATCTTTAAAAGCTTATAGCTTCCTTAATATTTGTCGGATTATAATTTCGTTTTTAAATATTATTACAGTATTAACAGTATTTTCATATTCTGAAAATAAATGTGAAAAAAAATTTTCATGCATATTCCCTATTTTGATTTCTGTTATAATATTTAGCACCTACTCAAAAAATTAAAAACATCTCACATCATTTTCATAGACATACGGGGCTAAAAAAATAGATTAGTGTTCATATCGGAATGAATTTTACGTGCACGATAATAATTATTATAAACAAAAGATAATAAATCATCATATTATGTAAAAGCAGTTATTGATTATTAATTTGAGTGGGTAATTGATAAAAATTTGTCACGTATAGACTATAGACATTCTAACGATAAAATATTTAACAAATAAATAAAAGATAAGTATTTAAATTTAGATACAAACCGGACATAAGAGTAAAAAATATGATATAAAGGTGCAGGCACATTGGTAAATTAAACGGTGGCTACTACGGTTTGCAAACCAAATATGTGTTTACAGGCAGGGTCGGTTTAAAGATTTTTAGATTTAAGGACATTCGAAAGAAAAAAAAATGCAGAGAAATTCCTGTAAATTAAATATGTTATAGAAAAAGTCAAAACGAATTCATTGGTATGCTTCAAAATGTTAGTTCAAATGCATTTTTTCGATATTGAAAATTATACTTTTAACATTGGGTCTTGGAGAAACTACAAATTTAATCTTTATAATCGAAGAAAATGTAAGAAGTTCAAAATGCAGAGAAGTTTTTATAAAACTATGTAAATTGTTGTTAAATAAACAAGGATTTATTTGAGCCAAAGATAAAGGTATATTCAAATGCATTTTGGAAAGTAATAATGCATTATATAAGTAATTTTATCATTTTAGAGAAGCAAAACACAAGATTTTACTTTTTTATTTAAAATAAAAAAAACATTATGACTCATTAGTTATGACTCACGAATATTATTATTTACCAGATAACCATAGAATATATAAATCTAGTTTCAACGTATACATTAAATCTGTAAAGATTCGGGCATGCGCAGTCACTTGATACCCCCTCCCTTACGTCTTTCCCCGCAAAATGACTCTTTCGAACGTCCTTAATGCTAATTGACTAGAGGTAGCCGAATAATAAAATATTCAAAATTATATATATATATATATATATATATATATAGATATTAATGAAATTTATTGGTTGAAGGGTCTTAAGGTTATAGCCTTATAGTTAATCCTATCCTGTGGTACCGTTCAAAAATGTGTATGCACTTCAAAACCGTCACACATCCTCTGTACACTCTGGCCACAAAATTTGATGTCATTTTTTAGTTAATTTGTGCCTTATTCATTCGGTTTTCGAATAAAAGTTGTTACTATATTTTTAATGAACAACTTTTCTCCGAAAACCGAATTGCTTAAATACCCGGTATATACATACTTTATGAAAAAATTTTCCAAACAAAAGTTGTTTTTTTAATTACAATCGTCACCCTACCTCCCGGCAAGGTGACGGTCCGATTTTGCCCATTCACGTACTTGCCCTTACTTTTTACCGCCACAATAGTGGACATGTGGAAATGAACTAATTAGGTCATTTTATGATCACCTATACCACAAATTGAATTTATGATAGTTCTGCAAAATAGGATTAGCAGTCCACTGATTGTCCCACATCCATTTTACGTAATTCAAAAAGCACCATCTACATACTTTTTGTTTAAAAAAGTCTTATTCTTGGCAATATGCTATTTCATCGAAAAGTGTATACGTAAAGGACACTAATTTTCAACCATCTATTCGACCATTGTGGCGCAGATCCCATTATCTTTTAGTTTCCAGAAACACTACCTTTAACCTGTCTTGATCTCTGATCTCTAATGATCTCTAATGTTTGCGATGGTACAAAAAATCGTTCGGGGAAACTAAAGACCAGAGGATATTTTATTTTTCAATAAAATAGCATATGGCCCAATAATAACAGGAAAACTACTGTACCGGTTAAAAACATCTAGAAAAACTGAAGAACTTAAGTTTGCATGTCTTGGTTGTAAATGAGGCTTTATAATTTGTGGAAATCATCCGGCTATCAATAATATTATCACAAAACATGTTATTATTAATAAATTTTATCAATTTTAATAGTTTTTTAAATCACAGCTAAGATATTTTACTGAAAATAAAGAACCCCTTAAACTACCGTGCTCTAGATACAATATTTGACACTTAAAATATTGTTTAAAACCACACCTATCAAAAACGAAACGTTCTTACGCAATCAGGGTTCACTACCAGAAGGTTTTACCAAGTTGATCTTATTGCGATTAGATTGGTTTTCTAGGATAACATGGAAAAGTTAATTTTTTTCAGCTATGAGTACTAACTTCAGCTATAACTACTAACTTTAATATAGAAATTTTAGTGTCAGAAATTGAAGAACTGTGGAAACGGTGTTTTCTAGCATAGTTTGAGCAGTATCTTCATTAAGCGGTCACAAAAAATTTTTAAAAATAATATTTTGCAATTTTAATCCACATTTAACCAAAAACATTTTTTTTGATGGGGCCAAACTCAACTTCATTAAAAATTTGTTCATTTTTAATAGTTCTGTGTGCAAATTTTTTAATGTGAAAATATTTCAAATTTCAAATTCTTATTTCAAATTCTTATGGCATGTCGTTTACGAAAGAATAGACAACGAATAAATAGCGGATTTACTAATTGGCCAAGTAGGACAAGGGCAGAGCCTAGGGCTTTAAGTGCACTTATTAAAAAAATGCGGATAAAATCAAACGAATTTTTGTATGTTTTGGATCTAATTTACCTTATAAACTAATTTTTATTTAAATCGATGATATATAATTTTAGCAAATTTCCTGAAAGGAAATAGAGCTATTGGTCCCGTACCGAAGTCAAAATTACGCAAAAATTTCTTCAAATGTCCATCGATCCTACCTAGTAGATGTCAAAAATCACCATCTGTAAAATTTATATATATATATCTATGGACATATATATATATATATATATATATATATATATATATATATATATATATATATATATATATATATATATATATATATATATATATATATATATAAATATATATATACATATATATATATGTGTCTGCAATCACTCGAGCGGTCACAGTTTTCATTTGTTCGGAATGAAATTTGGTATCTGAGACGCTTTTGGTATTCAAAAGGTCAAGTTCGTTAATGGGTAAAATCGGACAAGGGGAAAGGGGGGTTTAAAGGGAGAGGGAAACACAAAATTTGACGTATCTCCCTTAATATTCGAAAAATGGAAAATTTTCTAAGAAGTAAAGTTGTAGGTATTAAGTTTTACTGTAATTTTGTTTCTTATCATTTTTTTCTGTAACACTAATATTTACAAAAATATTGACGGTTTAAGATTGAAAATTAAATTCCTCAATATCTCTGTACGCATTATAGTTTGAGCAAAAATGATAAGGTGATGAATTGTAGCAAACATGATTTTCTACAACTTTGTTTCTTATGCATTTTTCGATTGTTCTAATATTAAGAGAGATATTTTATATTTTGTGTTTTCTTCTATCTTTATGCCCCCCTTTCCCCTTGATGTATGTCATTTATTAATAAAATTGGCCATGAAAATACTAAAATCAGATACGACATTTCATTTTAAATTCAGGGTGGCCAAAAGAATCATATTTTCAAATTATCATTTAATTCCCGGTTTTCTAGTATATATTTAATTTTTTTTTAGTATATACTTAATTTTTAATTGATTGTACTGTTCCCTGATTTTTTTTCAAACTCCAAGATAAATAATTTTTCGATTCTATTATTATTGACGTTCGAACCGGGTGTGGAACTAATTGAGAGTACGAGATTCAACTGCAATAAAAATTTCCTGATACTCCATAGATTTCCCCTGATATTTCCACAATAATTCCCAGAAAGAAAGGAAATCGTATAAAATCGAAAAAAAATTGTATACCCGATTTGGATGAAATTCATTATATAATATGATTTAAATTGAAAAACATGAATTAATGATTTTAATTAAACTAAAAACATTATGCAGAAACATTCAAGTTTCTGAAAGTATTTTTATTGTACGTTCCCCTAACGAAAACTAAAATTCTCAGATTCTCTATTCCTTTATTTTACCGCAGAATCTTAAAATTCCTTGAATAATTTCGGGACTCAAATATTCTGTTCCCCAGTGAAAATTTTTCTTAATCCTAATAATATATTGGACAAAAACATTCTTTTAACATGTGAAAAAAACAAATAACTTAGTTAATTACTTCTTCTTTCTTCTATCTCTCATGATTTCAAAGATGGGTATCCCCCCCTTCCGCTATCGGGGATAAATTGACTGATTTTGCCCATTTAAAAAACTTGCGGGACTAAACTTAATATATCCTGGTGTATATTATAGATTATATACATATATACCGAACATAAAAATCCCGTCAAAGTCGGTGCTGTTCTTGAGAAAAATGAAATGACATCTATTATATTGACTCAAATAAATCTGAAATTATATTTCAAATTTTGCCCCTATTCCTAGAACATTTGTTTGTATTTTATAAATACGTATTTCGACTACAATGTAGTCATCATCAGTATGAATTAGCTAATCGTAACTATCTCTGGGATATGGATTCAGAGATATGTTGCTTGTTGCTAATTTGGTGCCTGTGCCACTCAGATTAGCAATTCAAATTAGCAACAAGCAACATATCTCTGAATCCATATCCCAGAGATAGTTACGATTAGCTAATTCATACTGATGATGACTACATTGTAGTCGAAATACGTATTTATAAAATACAAACAATTGTTCTAGGAATAGGGGCAAAATTTGAAATATAATTTCAAGAAAACCTAGAGTTCTCTTTGATTATTTTAATAATCTTTATCAAATAAATCTCACAATTGTAAATTTGAAAAAATAAATAAATAAATAATTACCCCAACAGAACATAAAGCCACATGTAATTTCATCTCCGTTGAATGATAATCCAAACTGAGTTTAACAATATCATAAGTGAAAATACCAATTAACATATGCGTTACTAAATTAATTATTGTTTTTAAAAATAATATTGAATCGAATTCTGCCGCGGCCATAATTTTTAAATAAATAAATAAATAATCAAAGAGTATAGAATATATTATAATGAATTGTTTATGTGTACTAAATCCACAAAAATTATGAATTGAATAATTGAATGTATCCCCACTATTATCGAATTTAAAAGGATTGACTATATCAAAAAGTAAATAAAATTTAGGAAGAGGATTCCGTATATAAAATAGATAAATGCAAATGACTTAAAAATTTATATATCAACAAGAAATATAACAATTAATTCTCCTTCAGAAAGGTGCAATATACATCGCTGGTGGAAACAATTGTCTTCAAAAACTGAGAATAAATCTTTTAAAACTCTGAATAAAACTTAACTGAAAGAGAGAAAATCTCGGAAAAAGTCTGAACAAATAAAATAAATGTTTTATAAATGTTTTTCAGAAATTAGTTCTCTGAAAAACTTTTCAAAAAGTCTGAATAACTCTTCTGAAGAGTCCAAATATTAATATTTCTTTAAATCATTTATAAAACATTTATTTTATTTGTTCAGACTTTTTCCGAGATTTTCTCTCTTTCCGAAGTTTTAAAAGAATTATTCTCGGTTTTTGAAGAGAATTATTTCCACCAGGGATATAAAAAAGGTTCTTTTTTTTTAAACTAACATTTTATGCACCATACTCTTTTTATAAACTCAATAGAGAATATGCATGAAAATTTGTTTTCACTTGAATTGAAGCATGTTTACTTGACAACTATCAAGGTAAAATTACTTTTTAAATAACTTTAAAAATAAGCGAGATATGAATGATTGAAATTCCCGATTAAACAAAGAGGGTGATAGCCCTCTTGATATGTTATGTGACGTCATATTACACTTTCACCATTTAAAATACACGTAAAACTCCGTTTTTAGTATTTTTGCAAGAAAGAGACAAATAATAATCTTTAAAAGCTTATAGCTTCCTTGATATTTGTCGGATTTTAATTTCGTTTTTAAATATTATTACAGTATTAACAGTATTTTCATATTTTGAAAATAAATGTGAAAAAAAATTTTCTTGCATATTCCCTATTAGTTGTAGCTTGCTGATCCATGATAGTAAACCGTCAGAGATGAAGAAAACTTCAAATGCAAAAGATACTCCTTGTTTATGATAGTAGATTACAGGATAATCCGATAGAATTATACATACACTAGCGTAATACCGCGGCGTCGCCGCGTTATATTGTTATATCTGCAGCTTCTGCCATTTTATGATTAAAAACCTCAATGTCATTTCTCACCACTTCCACTACTTCAAATATTTATCGATACTTCCACCATACTTCCCTGTACGCGGTAAACTCAAAAACTACCGAACGGATTTTTATACGGTTTTCACCAATGATTCATGAGGAAGGTTTAGGTGTATAATTCATTGAGGTTTTCAGGTTTTTCATTGATGAGAGTTGAAGTCGGAAAAAATCGGTTGAATATAATCTTTATATATATTAAGCGTGTAACTTCTGAACAACTTGACCAATTGGGGTCAAGTTGTGACATTGACACAATAAATATGCTTTGTCGATACGATGGTTTATAGCTATGCTAGGATCCGATAGCTGTAGTCAAGTTATTACCGAAATATAGAATTTGGTAGAGGTTCTGAGAAGTAAAATAACATTAGCGGAAGCGGTGGGGAAAAAAATTGAATAATTAAGTAGACACTATGGACTCGAAAAATGACTTTTCATTACCGGGTAAAAGACTGGCTTTCCACGGACAACGCCGGGAAATTCAGCATAGTCGATAGATTAATGTAGGTAAAGGAAGTCGGCAAATTGGATCCGTAACTTCGGAATAAGGATTGGCTCTGAGGACCGGGGCGTGTCGTGCTTCATTGGGAAGAAGGTTATGGCCAACAAGCCGAGTCTGGGCGAGATGAAACCATGTACCCTCACATTATTCTAAAAATTATAAATAAATAAATACGTGTAGCAGCGATTAAAGACAATCATTTCTTGGCGGGAGAAAATATTATGTTACTTGGTTATAAGAGCTTTACAAAATTTTTGCGGGCGAAGCCGCGACGGGTAATGCTACTATTGAATCATTTAATAAATGAATACAAATATTTAACAATAATAAAATATTTATTTTGAAAATTTGTAGCATAATACTATAAAATAGCTGAAATCTCTCCTTTTTTTTCTTAATAATGTCACATTCTTTTACAAAACAACAGTGGCACTATAAATTATTAAATAAACTTAGTATTTTAATCATAAAAAATATATTTAAAAAAATAAAAAGACCAATATTTAATAGCAACCGATTTTGAGTTATATTGCCACCAGTAAAAAAGAAAAAACAAAATTTAAAATATAAAATATAAATATGACAAAAATCATTAATAAATACATAACAAATTATTTTTGTAAATGCCTTCAAATAATATCAATTTAAATTTATAGGCAAAATCAAATAAGCAAAACACCTTGAATGGTCTAATAAAATCTAATCAAGGCAAATCGTCTTCTAGTAAGTATACTTTACATAAATAATATAATTGAAAAATGCCCATACACTCGGTATATACTGAATTTATGAAAATGTTTCTCACAAAAGTTGATTATTTTTAATAAAGGAACATTTTTTATCTTTAAATTTTTGTTCTATATCTTACGGTTTCAAAGATAGGAAGGTTTGCCTATTATGCCCAAACATGGTCCCATTTTGCCCATTCATGAACTTCACCTTACTTTTTAGCTCTAGAACAAATATGCAAAATTGCAGCTCGTTTTTGAGTTATTGTGTTGACGGACCGACGGGCAGAAAGACACATTTCCGGAAATGAACTAATTATGTCATTTTATGAACACCTATACCAAAATATTTTTTTGCGATCAATATTTTCAACCGTTACAAAAACGAAACGAAACTTAATATATCCTGGTATATATTATAAACTGGGTATAACAAGTGAAATGTAACAAACTGTTTAAATACCCTGTATTTAGGGATCCTCATTATCACGCAGATATATTTGTGATGCATATTGGGAACTCTAGCACTTGGATATGCTCTCTGGTGGATAAATTATAAATTAAAGCTAATAGGTTGATGTTTCTTGCCCCAACCCCCGAGATATACCCTTCGACTTACAAGTCTCGTGCTCGCACTCTGGTGAAGAAATTAATAACTACAGCTAGTAGGTTGAAATATTAAGCACCGCCCCATGCCAGAGATCCCAATATATAATACTGTTATTTCATGTATATACCATTATTACAGGTGAACACAAAAATTGCAAAATAAAATTTCCTGACTTTTCCAGATTTTCCATGACTAAAAAAGTAAATATCCAGATCAATAAATACATGTCACCGCGTAATAATCTTGTATAGCAAAGAAACCATCTTCTAGCTCCTTTTAACCATCATCGAAATAGGAGCAAATTATTGCATCTAATTTTTTCTCCTCTCTCCTACTGTTTTAAAGATCGATGTTCTATCCTGGTGAGGAGTGAAAATTCCATAAAAAATTTGAGGTTATATTTTACAAGCCACCAAAAATAATTTGAGCTCTATGCGTCACTTTGATTTAAAAATAAATCAATTTGAAATTTGTTGAAATGACACATATAGACTCTTATTCAAAAGGCGTCAATATTTCGAAAATTGTATAAAAATTGCCTGAAACCCAAGAGTACTGCTAAATATTGAAATTGACTAAAACTCACCATCAAAAAAATCACTGGAAAATATAAAAACATTCATGAAACATACACAAATAAGACGACTTACTTTAATCTGTTTATAGACACGCAAGTGTTCCGATCTTAAATAATTTTACCCATTCAATTTTTATTTTATTAAATTACCCAAAATTAATGTTAGTTATATTTCGAAAAACACATCGAACAATGGCTGCAATTAGGCTAAATCAGCGATCATGTATGATTTTCTTCTGAATAGCCCATAAAACGATTATTAGTTATCATGTTATTGCTCAGCGGACACCATAACTTATTGTTTTTCATCCTTAGTAGGGTCACGTTTATATTTGAAGAACATTTGTTGGAAAACAAAGCCCGGTACTTGAAGCCATAATTCGTTGGTTTGAAAGAAGACTGTCACAACTCAAAACAACAATACATTATGGGAAAATGTTTTACAGATTTTGTAGCAAATTATATACTCATTTAGTAGTATTCAGCAGAATCTGTCAGCGATTACTGATTACTGTGTAAGCGCTTAAACTCCTTCCTCACTGAGTTACTCTGAATGCAGCCTTTGTCTTATTTTAATCTTACATACTTGAATTACATTTATGTGAAATCAAATCATTTAAATAAATTGATTATCTTTTAAAACGGTTTTTTAATAAAAATTCTGATAATATAAATATCATCACAATGCTATACAAGGTGTTAAAAAACAACATCATGTTCCTTAAGGCAATTAGTTTCTGTTGTTTAAGAAAAGAGACATTTTTATAGTCTAATCGGATCCTCTACTATTAAGAGCGGTTCGAGATAGATTTGGCTGGTGCAAACATGTCTACCAAATAATGATACCTCAAATCGTTCTCTAGATATAATTATTTTCTAACAACATAAATAGATTAGACAAATGCTAAATAAAACGTAATTCGAGACTTAATCCTCTATATTTTTGTTCCTTCTAATCTGTACAATAGATACCGAGAACAGTTATTTTCAGACATCCTATATAATAAACATTTTTTTAAATCAATAACTGAATTCCAAATTTTAATTTTATCAATCAAATACCCTTACATATTTTATATTTAATAATAAATTTCAAGTACAGGACATATTATTGATGCTATAGTCAGCCTTTTGCTCCCAAAAATATATATTTTATTTATGAAACATCGCTTTAACCGTACTCGAAGATACCTACCCACGATGTTTGTAGTTAAAAAAAAATTTGAGACTAGCGGGAATATGAATAACGGGGCCAAGCTTACCACAACGTTTGAATAATTCAATATTCGTATTTTTGTGGAAAACATTGGATTTTGTATAGAAAATATTAATAATTCTCAATTATAAAATACACGTTCTGGTAGCTAAAACCGTTACGAATATTGTACTTACAGTAATTGCACGATATTATTCAGTAATAAATTTTATTTTTCATGTAACGAAAGAAAGTATAAAAAATAAATATTTAATTCGTGAAGAATTGGTACCGATGCACACAGATTCTGAAACGTATAGCATCGCGGCGACATTGCACCATCACCGAATGTATGGGTCCACTACTCACATAAAATTCATGTATCTTATACACACAACCCCTTCGGCGCAACGACGAGGTACGTTTAAAAATCGGTAGTATACATTGTTACTTAAAATATTCTTAAATGCAAATATCATTCTTTACTGCTTCAATTTATACATTTTGGTTTTATCACAGCAGCATATCAAAATTCAAATCTTTCATATAAAAATTTTTTGAAAATAAGTACGTAGTAATCATAGATTTCTATACAAAACCTAGATAGCTGGCAACAAATGAAAAGCTATATTGTCTCGTCAGAATTTTGCATCCCATCGAATGGCGATAAGCATAGCTCATAAAATTTGCGGAAGATATTTTCCCACTTTCAATAATAGCGATCTAAGTTTTGTAAATATATTTATAGTATTCATATGCTAATTGACCTTATTATAATTCAGATGTTTTATCTCACAAACAACATCCCTGCTTACTTGCATCATATAAAGAATTTTAAGGATAATCTTTGTTATAACGTCACCCTTACGCAGTCTGTCATAATTATGTTTGATTCCACATCCATCAATTAAATTGTTGATTAAGTAACTTTGCGATTAAACTACAACCGTTTACATTATATAAAATATGTACTTTGATTTATCCTATTTTTTTGGAGGTTCAATTCAATCGATAAACTAGTCTAATCAATGTTTAAATGCTGCTGGTGGATAATACTAATATTGGAAATCAACTCTTTAATCAGAGATGGTGGAATTAACTTATATTACATCAAGTATAATAACCAAACTTTATTAAAACAAAACAAAAAATGTACTTCATATTGACGAGTATTAGCAGCCATATTTAAAAAAAATTTAACATAAGAAAAAAAATAACAATTAATTAAATAAATAACAAATAATACATTGACTTTCTATTTACATAATCGAAAATAAAAGAAATTTTTTTGCGTATATTCAGCTTAAATTTAAAAAAGCTATCAATTTCTTTGTATAAAAATTAGCACCTAATTTTAATAAGTACAGGCAAGAAAACAGATTCATATTAACACTCTGTGCTATTATGATACATCCCAATAAATCTCGTTCAAATCAACATGGGTCAGTGCTACAACAGTGAATCTAAATGGGACAGTGAAGATGAAATGCGGGAAATCTAATGAATTAAATTAATTGACCATTATCCCAAAATTCTCCATAATTGGATATTCCAGAAGGCTTATTGAATTATATTGACAGAACAATATCAAAGTTTGTTTTAATTATTTTATATTTAAAATAATTGCGACAACACCGAGTTTGTAAAAACAAAAATATTAAATCAATAAGGGCTTTGTTCAAAAGAAAGAGTTGCCTTACGCACAAATAAAAACTATTTTCCAAACCTACAAAATTTATAAACATTTTAAGTATGGAAAAAGATTTGCACATAATTTATTTAAAGTCGAACGAATCATTTGTAAATTTTTTTACTAAAATAAATAGTCTATAAATGCATAGTCTTTAAAGTAATATAAACGAACGGTTAATTTCCAAGACGCGTCATCATTATATGCCTATACTTTTTTTAGTTTATACCACTGACCTCTATACTATGGATAGCTGATATGAAAAAAAGTTCAAAATATAGAGTTAGACTGTATGGAAGACAGCGCCTCACAATACTGAAGTAGGAACTAAGTTAAACGAAGCATGACATGGGCACGCAGCGCATTGAGCTGCATTTTAATTGCTCCTTCAGTATAGAGAGGCGATGTATATGCTCTCGCCGATCTCTCTACGATGGTAATGGCGGACTATAGTATCAGCTATCCATATATAGAGGTCAGTGGTCTATCGTAAACCTAGTGTGATATATATCATCAATTACAAAGATTTAAACTACGAGAATAAATTTTTACTTGGTTTAAGTTTTTAAATTTTGAATTTAACCATAAAAATATCGATCAATTTAAACTACTGTTACTCACTGACCCAAATTGATTTTTACAAATAAGACAAATAAAAATTTTATTGATTCCAAAATTGTTCACTAGCTCGTTATTTATCTTATAAATATATTCGAGTTCTTCCGAGAGATTTTTAAACTTAAAAAACTAATTAAAAATATTACTGTACTAGACAAAAACGTATACAAGTATGGTCTAAGCAATTTTTAAACGAACAGCATCGCATATAGAACTTGATCTTCATTAAGACGGTATGAGACGTACGTGCGTATTAAACTGACATTAGTCAAAGTTGAAATAAAAATTTTAATTTTTAACCACGATGGCAAGCTTATAACGATCCATTTTCTAAAATATTCGGGCATTATCGAAACTCTGCACTTGAGTGATTTATCTCATACCGTAACTCTGTTATCACAATGATGCCGTACGTTTAGAAATTAGATTTGTGCACCCGATGCTTAATTTATCTTTATTGTATGCGTTAATGTTACAAGAATGGATCTAGTTATTTTAAATTTTTTTTTAGCATAGATGGATTATATCTAAAGTTAAAGCATTAATTGAACTCAGCCCAAGTTGGATAATTGACAAATTGTTATTGAAATATGATTTATGTAAAATTTTGTTCGTATTAAAGGTAGTTAAATATATCACTGTTTAAATTCAATAGTACTGGTAAAACTAAAAAATAAATCCAATAAAGTTTTTTAAAAAATAATAAATAAAAACAATAAATCACCTCTTGGTGTTTAACACCATAAAAATAAATGCAAGAAGGTCCCTAAACGATCAATTCCATTATTGATGTATCAAAATATCTCTAAATTAATGACAATAGCTAACTTCCCCTTATTACAAAATAAATACGATTTATAGAGAAAAACGCGCTACATCAAGAAATAAAAGTGTTTTCTAATGTTTTTTAAATTTTTGCTTAAGGTAGTACCACAGATACCACAAGGGTCAAATGTGTGCTCTGTGTGATTTGACTTCAGTAATCAGTAGTATTTATATTTGGCAACGCCGCGTAAAAGTAAGAGAGATAGAAATAAAACTTCTGCGCAAGCATCAATGAGTTACATGTGTGTTTACTAAAATGTCTAAGTCAAAATTATTAATATTTAATAAAATTAATATATAAAAATCTTTAATATTACAGTTTATTTATATAATAAAATTTATTATGTTATATATTACTTTATGTGATAAATGTAACTGTATTAAGCATTCGAGGTATGTTTGAATTTTGCGCGCGTCATAACCTCTTTGATGTCGTTGGCAACATGTAATTAACATAGTACATTTCTCGTAATTATTTGCTAATTACTATTATCACACTCTCTGAACCTCGATTTGTGAGTAACCAAAATGTTCGAAAATTTTTCATTCATTTTGTTGATGCCACTTTCATTGTAATCTGAACGGTACTTTTTGTGAAATAAAATAAAATCCGTGATTTCTCGTAAGGATCAATGGTAAAAGCAAAAATTTTTTTATATTAATCTTTTTCCTGGTTCTCTGCAGCTCTTTAAAAATTTAACTGGTTCATTATCTTATTATAATGTACTAGTGTGCCAAATTTCATTTAATTCTGAACAGTAATTCTATAACCAAGGTACTGCCTTAAACTGGAAAATTAATTAATAAATGCAATT
The DNA here is from genome assembly GCA_963920215.1 of Nineta flava. Classification (NCBI taxonomy): domain Eukaryota; kingdom Metazoa; phylum Arthropoda; class Insecta; order Neuroptera; family Chrysopidae; genus Nineta; species Nineta flava. The sequence goes on from OY986042.1 coordinate 95,269,167, forward strand.
CACAAAATATGCCAATTGGCGGGTTTTTTTATTTCGGGAATAATTCTCAGGAAGCTCAAAAAGATTTTGAAGTGCACGTATTACAAAATTGATATGAAAAATCATTATCACCGCACCAATATACCGGCTAATACAGATCGGATACGTAAATTTGTTTAATACAACGTGAAACTATAGCGATCAAAATAATTTTTAGCTCTCTACGAACTATTTCCGAATGAGATCTGTTTTTTTTTTTTAAATCAATAATATAAAACGCGTTTAGGGATCAATATTTTGAACACAAATACTAAATTAATAATTATTTTTAGAGACAATTGTCAAAAAATAAATTAAATAAATGGAATGATATATAATAATTATTAAACATTGGTTGGATTTAGAGTAACTAATTAAACAAATAAAATTAAGATCTTAATATTATTTAAATTTTGCCTAAACTGGAATATTTAAAAAAAGATTTAGCAAAATCATTTTTAGATTACACACCTGTTTTTTTTCCACAACCCTTTTAAATTATGAATATGTATATTTCTTTTAAATAAAAAAAATATGTATATTTTCGTTCACTAAAATCGATTTACATTTGTTTTTAGTACACTATAGGTCAATAAATATGCAGTAATTATTATTATTATACCATTAAGAGTAGGGAGAACGTAGTCATTTTCAGTCAAATGGCAAATATAGTTAAGCAAGTAAAACTAAACAGCTTTGTGGTGATAACAGCGATAGGATTTCTCTTAGGACTGTGAATTATTATTTCCGTTATATTTTTCAGTCAATCTATGCTTTCAAATGGTTGCTTGCTTATTCAGCTGCTTTGATTCTATATAAGTTTTTACTAGAAATGGCATCGTTATCCTAGTTCTCATTAATGAACACTGTGACCGCCATCTTAAATTGCAATTTGTGTAAAATGAACGATGATAATTGTTGGAGATATTGTGATAAATCAAGCTGTGTTTTGTTACTTTTTCAAATTTATTTTTTATATTCATAGCATTCAAAAGTTTCGTTTTAAATCCATATGTAAATCGATTCCGTACATTAATATTCAAAACAATTTTAATTCAAATTTAGCTCCTGCTTATATATGTTTGAAATGATAGCAAATACTTTAATTCATTGTGGTGCAGAGCGCTACGGCCTCACATATACAGAGTGAATCGAACCAGGTGCATAATAGCACACGCCTCCATTTCCTTCCATGATCCTCCCATTTTCCAACAACATCCAATAGCGGTGTACTTTTTGTTAGGAGACGGTCTGTTCATAATACAAATGTTGTTTTGTATGTTGTGTGTTGGCTTGGACGGACATGGTGTTTTTATGTTGATGTGTGCTTGTGGCCCCCACTCTAATTATACTTAAGTGAGATTCAATTTGATGCGTAATACATCTAACTCCGTACATAGTTACATTAGTAATGATTTGTTATTCAGTTGAATTGTATGTTGCCGTCTGAGCTAGCATATAGCATATAGGATGATATTTGTGTTATGAACAGACTGTCTCCCCACAACAGGAGGTGTTCTATTGGATGTTGTTGGAAAATGAGAGGATCATGGAAAGAAGTGGAGGCGTGTGCTATTATGCACCTGGTTCGTTTCACCCTTTATAAGGTTCCAATTTTAAATAATTTTTTTTGTTGACAAAAATGAAAATAACAAAATTTAAAAATATGGAAGTAAACGAACGATTGAATGTTTTAAATATAAAAAAATTAAGGACTGTGATAGTTATGACATTCAATTGAATGAATAACTCTTAAATATAATACTTTCGAATAGTACAAAACTGGGGTGAATTCTCTTAACCTCACAAAAATGTTTTTTTATGAACGCGTTTTAATGAATTACATTTTTTATCAATATCTAACGTATGTAAATCATCACGTATTACTTCAAATGGTGTATGTGATTTACTTTTATTTTCCGTATCGTCGCCAGATGGAAAATCCTCAAAACTCATGTTACTAAATCCAGCAGATTGTATAAATTTTGCTGTACATTGTTGTTTTTTTGTTTTGAATGTTTTCTTAATTGGCTTTTGTATACTTTTTTTAGCTGGTTTTGTATCTGAATTATTTTTATCCGGATTTTTTAAATAACGATATTTTGATTGATTTTTTGTACCATCATGTTTTGCTGATGTCGCTGTGGCTGATGTTTGAAAGAAAATATCTTTTTTATCATCTATTTTATTAAATGGCATTTCATCGTTATCATCATCATTATCTGATGAATATGCGAATTCAGTTTTATCTTGTGTAAAAAATTTATCAAATAATTCATCTTCATTTTGTGGTAAAAATATATTTTCATAATTTGTAGAATAATTATCAGGAAATATATTATCCTTTGATTGGACATAAATATTTGTAGCTGCCACAAAAGGATTTTTTGGTTTTAAACAATTTGTATTGATTGGACTATTATCAAAATCAATTAAATTCGATACAGGCGGTTCCTTATGTTCATCTAATACAACTAAATCAGCTGTCTCAATTGGTGATTTATGTGATACAACATTCGGACTTGAATTTTTTGATGAGAATTGTATGCCCTCCAATTGTTCCGGTGTTGATGACACAGGTGTTTGTAAGTTTGATAAACGACTTTTACGTTTTTTATGTGTGGAATGTATAATAGTTGGAAATGGTGCCATAGCGAATACATCATCTTTCTCTTTTAATATATCAGATGTCACTTCGGTTTTTAGTACATTGAGATCGGTTTCCGAATCGAGTTCATCATCTAACAATAATGGTTTATCAGCATACTTGTGACCGATAAATATCATATCTTCAACTGTTTCTTCCTCAACTTGTTCAATATACTTTTTCTTTTTGGTAAAAACCCGACTAATGTCATCCTCATGTGTGGTCATACTTTCACATTCCGCGTGATATGCTGACGAACTACATGTTTTTATACTTTCACTTATTGTTTCGCTCTTTTCATCTAATTTATCAAGTTGCTTATCATTTGGTATTCGTTCATCGTTATCATCATTCGCTCGTAAATCACTACACGATCCAATTGAGTCATCCGAATCAACGTAATCAATCGACTTTGGATTATTACCTACTTTGGAACTTTTTTGTGGTTGCTTATCATTCAGAAAATTCCTTACAATTGGTATATTGTTTTTATCAACCTTATTATAAACTATCTGTAATTTCTCTGGCAAATTATGTTTAACTCGTCGACGCTTTTTTAGCCGTTGATCAATTTCATTAGGTTGATTTATTGGTTGTTGATTTTCATGAGTACTCTCATCCGATGATACATCGTAAATCATTTGTAATTTTTCATATTTTGAACGATCTTCAAAAGGTGCTTTCACATATGGAGGTGATGTTTCAATGTTTTCATTAGTTGTTGATTCAATTAAAGGCTGATCACCTTCTTCGGAATTCATTGGTATAATCGGTGAAGTTGGCTCTTCATCGTTTACAGTCTCCGATAATATCCATTCATTTTGTATCAATGTTAGTAGTTTGACTTTTTGTATGACTGGAAAAAAGTGGATATCAAAAATTTACTTTTTTTTAATATTATACACCAATTAATACGGGTCAGACACATAAAAAGTTGCGCTCAAGTTTCATTTGTGTTCAATTTTGTACGGCATATCAAAAAGTGTTGAAGCTACTCGAGGTTTTTCAAAAACATTGTTAGGTTTTCGGGGAAATATGCTTTTTCGCTGATAATATGGAATCGTAGAGTTCAATAAAATACAAATTTTTGTTTTGCTAAAGATGAAGCAGTGACGCAAATTTATCGATTTATAGTCAAATCTTTACTGATAACTTTTAAAATTTCCCAAGTTATGCTATTGAAAAATAAAAACTTCATTATGATATAACTCGAATTATTTAAATCAAAGAGAGATCTTCATGATCTAATTCTTCGCAAATTTTGATATTTAAACTAATAAGCAACATTTTTTTATTTTCCGAGTTGTTCTGAATAAATTAAATAAAAGAATTCTCAGTGAAAAAGCATATTTCGAGATGTCACCAAAGAACTAACTCATGTCCAGAAAGATCTGGGTGTTCAGATATGTTTAAAATGACCAAATGATACAAAAATTAAACTTGGGCACGTTAAAATTAAAACTTTTTGTGCACCCACTGATTTAAAATATTTATTAATTCGACTATATTCACTAATTTCTACTCAAGGGCTATTTCAAATATAGGTGGTAAGCATTAATCTAAAGGCAATCTAACTAAAAACTAAGACCAGTTTAATACCACACAGAAAATTATTTATACATACATATTAAATAAAAGAAAAACTACCACCAAAGAAATTTTGGAACAGCCCTTATTATTAGAAAGTAGTGCTTTTTAAAAAAAAAAGTAAAGTGTGTGCAAGCAGGTTAAATAAAACACGATCTTAGCTAGAATAGGTACGGAAGTTTATTGCCAGCAAATACATCAAAATTGTTGTTGTTTATAATACAATAATCCAAATATCACTTATTCAATTTTTTTTCTAATAAACCTGATATTCAAGTTTGTATTGCTATTATATTAAACCATTTGTTATTAATACTCATCAATTTATTTCAAAATAACGTACTTAGAAAATATGGACGAAAAAAACAAAAAGGAATGAATTATGAAAGTTAAAAAAATTATTGGAGAAGGGGGGGGGGGGGGGTCGTTGATACATTTAGTTAATTAAGTAACGATCATGAACTGTAATCAGAACTTTAAATTATTGCCCCTAAAAAATTTTGTAAAAACGTATAAACAAACAGGCATTAATTCGAAAAACGATCAATTGATTTTTCCTAAATTATTCTAAATATCCTAACAAGACCCTTTTTAACTACTTAAAAACAAAGGAAAAAAGGTGGACAACAGATATATTTTTAGCTGTTACATCTAGAGAAAAATAGATGAGAAACTAATGAGAGTTGACGTATCCCTACGCTTCATTCAAATGTATACTCTTATTTAGTGCTATATTTTTTGGTTGGGGACCAACAAAATAGTTCAATTCTTTTTTATTATGTCAAATTTTTGATGATTCTTAAGGTTATTTTTGTTGTACACAAATTTTCTCGGCCTGTAATCGCTCAAGTGAACACAATTTTATAACGATCGAAACCCCGATGCACTTTCGACACAAAAATATAATGATTCTTTAAAAAAGTAAGCAAACATTAAAGGATCATCTAGGGCTTGACAGAATTAAAGATAATTATACCATTTTGGGTTTTTTTTTACTTTTTTTAAAAAAAAAATGTATTCTACACATTTGCTTCTCTCGAACAGTTTAAAAAATAATGCGTGCTATCTAAATCGTGGGATGACCAAATGGCCACAACTTTAAAAAAACTTGAATTTCAGATTTAAAATTATTGTTGAAAATATGGTACAAATATTAATAAACAAAGTAATTATTTAATTAATAATAATAAAGGAATGAAAAATAAAGAGTGCTGTTGAATGTATATATTATAGTATATAATTACGTTTATATAGATACTTATATTTCCCTCCCCTGGCGAAAAGAAGGGCTGTTCCATGTGTTTAAATGATAGTTAATTTATTGTTTCAATCAAAAGGTATGTTCTTTTTAACTGTACTAGTTCGTAAAAAGTTCAAACACTGCATTATTCTAATTATTTAATGTAGCAATGCATAGATTTACAAAAATAACGTATAGGTTAATTTAATAGTACGCCACTGTTATTGAAGAAAGATGTCCACAAAATGACCTTTACTAAAAACAACAGCAACACCGTCTTGTCCGTTAAAAAGAACGGTAATATTTGCAATTTACGAACTATTTCTGTAGCTAAAAACAACAAACCTTAATACTTATTTATATAATGAATTGTTTTCTTATCAACATATTAACAGATTTTTTTTTTCGATTAGAATTATTTTTGCTAAAATACAAAATATACTTTCTTTAAATTTGTATCAATTTATTATAAAAATATAAATAAGTAATAGATTATTTAGAAAATTTTCAGTTTGATTGATGATGGGGATTTTTTTATCCACCCATAATAGAAACTAATTTATAGAAACCATATTTTTAGATTAAAAACCCCTCCAACAATCAGACAAAATTTTCTAATCTTTTATCTCAGTTACAAACTAATGAATCATCCCAAAATTCATACGTAATTGGTCGTGTTATTGCGTCACACTAAGGGATATCTAATGATACATACTAGGACACTAATTAGGGTTCATTTTTTTATATTGATAGCATTTCAAACATCCTCTTTCTAACCTACTTTTTTTATAATTTTAATATTCAAGTCGCTGCTTAATTCCATATTTACAAAACAATGCAAAAAATTAAAAAATCATTCACTCATATATCATCTTGTTTACTTCATTCACATCTTTAAGGTAAATAAATCGTCAAAATAACTGTATACTACATTAATTATACGAATTATCTTTTCCTTTACGAGTTGATAGATCTTTAATTATTTAAAAACATGAATATAAACGTTCTATTGAGACATAAGTATATTGGAATGCTATCAATATAAAACAGTCTAAACGAATAACAAGAGAAAGAACGAAAGTGCCTTCAATATATATATCCTATTCTTTTCTTTAAAAAAGATGATATTGACAACACTTTCGGTGATATTAACAACAACTTTTTATCTCAATACATTGTAGGAAATTGTTCCAACAAGCCCTGGCATAATTTGAGATAGAGTCTGAGTATTTGCACGTGAATACCTCAGACTGATCAAACATTTGTATCTATTATTCACTGAGTTGAAACCATTGACCTGTACATAACTGGACAAAGTATGTATATGGGTATAAACGTGAAATAATGGAACCAATATACACATACATTAACACACATACATGCCGCGCAGGCGCGCTGAAGCAAAAATTAGTATCTTGGCTAGATGAGGAACGCTTCAGTTCGGGTTAATGGCGTAACATGGGATAATCTGCCTAGTTATATTGAGGTCAGTGGTTGAAAAACTGATTTCGATTTACACCAGCGTATGTTGTAGCCATTCCAGCATATTTAATGCTTAGTCCATCTACTTTATGGTACAAGGGCAGCACACAAACTCTGTCTCATTTAATATGAATATAGTAAGGATCAATGATATCGACAAGTGTGAATATGACCCATCATTTTAATGTATTAATCATCTTTTGATATAATATTTTAAGTTTCACCCTTTTTAACAACGCGCATGCTTTATTTTAAACACAATAAATTGAAAAATAATATCGACGATGAATAACAACATTATTGCCATCTGTTAGAAGGGTTTGTAAATGATAAAATATTAATAGTTAAATAAAATATCTAATAACAAGAAGGAATGTGCATGCATTTTTTTAATATTATTTTTAATAAATCTAGATTTAAGGGCTGTTTTTCAAAATTACATACACATAAGGAGATGAAGATAAGGATAAAATTAGTATTGAATAAACTTATATGGGTAAAATCTTTTATCGAGTCATTTTATATGTTTACAAGCCCGTATATATTGATTTTTACAACGAAGGTGGATTATATTTACATTATTATTCTTCCCTCAGTTGAAAAAAATGAGGGAGTTTCACAAGGATTTAAAAGGAATTTGGATTCTAAACAGCCCAAATATTTTAAATAATTCTATCAAATAATACAAGATTAGAACATAATTATTTCCATTTTAAATAAATTTGATATATTAATATTCTTATACTAAGTATATTCTTTTTCTTTATACTTTTTATGTTTGTAAATTTATTCATATTTTCATACTTTTCCACGATGGACATAAAATAGAAACAATATGGGATCATACATAAAATTTACATGTCATGAAATTATTTATTAAGTACGATTTATTATCACAAATAAAATTATATACGCAGGATCGGAGTCGGGAAGAACAAATTTCAGGAGTGTATTCTATACATACAAATAACTTAAAATAATAACTTCAAATGCTCAAGCTATATTCTATGTTTCGAAAGAATAACCTACAGGATCCACAATAGAGTAGTCAGTTTTCTGATAGATATGATATCTTTTCTTTCCAAATTCTCTTCATGTATATAAACAAAAACAAAGTGAACTATCTTAATCTCATGCTTCTGTCGTGGGTCTCCAAGTTGTCACATGGTCCCGAAATTTACATTAACAAAGACTTAAATAGTCCTGAAGCTATTATGTCACGATTGAGAGAGGGAATATTTCCTGATCAAATGTTTTTTCTACACACATGCAATAAAAGAAAATTTTCGTTTTCGAGGTTATTCTTTCAATAAATAGACCATAAAACAAATTTGACAAAATATGTAAAAACCACAAGCGCCATTTTTGTTGAAACGTTATATAGTCCTATAACGTTATTTGTTGTAACGTTAATACACGTAATATGTCGATTTTTACGATACGGAATTTATCAATATCGGTTGCACCGATTATTTACGAATATTTATTTCGAAAACAATAAAGCAATGTAATTTCTAATATAATTTTAAATTTCTCTAGAAAAATTTTGATATATATATATATATGATTTTTGTCTCTATTTTATCTTCTAAAACGTTACAAAAAAAGGAACCACTTAAATATCCTAAAATTATAAATTTACAAACATATTTAAAAAAAAAATAATTAAGAATAAAGATATTCTTCATTCTTAGATAAATCTTTGGCAACAATATTATTATCACTCTAAAAAAATATTTCTACGTTTGATTTGGGGGAAGACAAATCTGTAAGCCGTCTTAATATTTTTCATTTTGTAATTTTAAAAAATTTTCTTTTTATATTAGTAATAATAAATATATGCAATGAAATTTTTTAAATTCTTTAATTAATATTATTCAGTCAAGGATCTAGTCAAATAAATATGAGTTCTTTTGAACAATTAATTGAAATAATCTATACTACAATAATTATTCTAAAACAATAATTGACATAGCAATAATAAAAACTTGAGCAATTAAAATAGTAGAACATATTCTACAAATGATTCTTTATTCATTACGAATTTTCGATTATATTGGGAATAGTTTGAATGGGCTTGTCCACAAAACGATTTATAGTGGGGACAGTTAAACGGTTCCTACTTATACAACTTGTGGTTCAAAAGGTACAACACGATTAGATTTGCCGTGGAGATACAAAACGAGTAAAATTTTTAACATAATACCGTTCGCACGTAACATTTTTAAGATAATACCGTTAACTTCTAAAACGAAGATCATGTTCAAAAATTTAAAGCGTATAGTTGTTGATTCAAAAAGTATTTTAAAATTCGTTAATGAACCATTTACATTTCACCCTAAAATTCGATTTAGAAACGGGAAGAGAAACATTCTTTTTTTAAACCGACACAAATTAATTTTCTCTTCTTTGTTGCTGTACATGAACTAAATTTGAATAAAATTATAAATATGAATCAGTAAAATAAAAATACAAAAGAAGATTTTTAATTTGAAATTGTAAAATATCAATTACCAAAAAACCGTGGATGAGCCCATTTTTAAATATAAATAATAGTAATATAATACCCACCCATAAAAGAAGCACTCGAAAAGTATAAAAAATTATATGGCCACTCTTGAATCTATAAATAAACGATCATGACAAAAAAAAGTATACATCAATTAAATGGACACTACGTTAGGATGCATTCATGATAGAGCTCTAAGCTCTGAAAGCTATAAATTCTACTCAAAATACTAAGCTATACTTGCCCACTAATATTGAAAAATATCTAACGACGAAGTTCTGTTTACAGTGATATGATTTCCACAATTTATCTCTTAACAGTAAGATTTTTTTTCAATTTTGTTATTTCTGACTTTTCTATGTTCACGGAAACTTTTGTTTTGAAATGTTTGAACTACTAAATTCAGTGAAATCGACTGAAACCACTTATGTCTTATGAGCGTAGTTTTATCAATATAAAATTAACTTGTACAAATATTTATTCGACTAGAACCTCTCTAAAATGGAATAATTTATAATTTATTAATTATTCCATTAAAAAATTCTAAAATACAAAACGCGGCTCATCGTAGTATTGAACTTAGCTGCAGATATCAAATTAGAGATTAGAAATTTCTATAGTTGACAAATATTTTTAAAAATATGCATTGAAATCTTTTCCTTGGGGTAAACCAAATATAATCTAAGAGGCCATTGAAAGTTTACATCACCAAAAGTCGGTGCATTGTTTTCGACATGGAATATCTTTTTTTTTTTTAAATAATTAAAGTTGTAACTCTCAAGAATACGAAAATATTGGTCGCAATAATATTGGTCGCACTAGTCGCAAATATTATAATATCACTTTTCCCTCGGAGAATAATAAAGAAATATGTATACATTTATTGATCAGGCGTGAAATTTATATTTTGCACCCCGGCAACCTAAAAATAATGCTCGTGTACTTCCGTCCCTGTGTGGCAGTTACCCGAAACGTATCATTTAAACACTACAAGATAGAGAAAATCTTTCAATATAATAAAATGAATATCTCATCAAAACAGACAACTTTTGTTTAAAACATTTTTTCATACACCGAATAGTTTTGGCTTAAAAACGGGTCGGTTAGTACATTTTAAATGCATGTTTTTAAAAGGAAAGAAAATATTTGTTAAATATACAAATCTCGGTTTTCGCAGCCAAATTGGACACTGTAGTGAGATACGTATAAAATATATAGCAAATAGGCTTACTAAAACAAAATTGTGTTGTAATTTCAGCCTTATAATTATTGGTTTTTTTAAATCTAGTATCATCGGTAATAGTTTTTTTTGTATTTTTTTTTACTACATAGCTATTTTTTTATTTTTTTAACAACATTTACAATAATATATTATTTATATATTTCGTAAAAGCACCTTTGTGAAATAATACATCGAACAATTATTTGTTTATTTATTTATACTTTTATTTATTTCATGATTTATTCTCAAATAATAATAATAAAAAGTATTATTATCTTTTATGTACGTATACAGTATGTACAATTTGGTCCATCAAAAATTAAACGCATACTTATTTTTTAAATATTAACTAACTCTTTTATGATAAAAATAATAATTTAATAATAGTTTATTTGAAATTTTTATGTTTACGACGGGTAGGTTGTTTTTAAATTAATAACATTTTTTAATTTTACAATCGTTTGAGCTAGGGTGTATTCGTTTTAGGCGTTTACACGATTTCAGCGCTCACACTTACATACGCAATTTATTGGCGTTCGTTGTGGTTTACGAACGCTTACATTACTCTTGAAAATGCCTCAATATTCAATCCAGCGAATGAAAACAGTTAAGCTGTTTTTCAAGTAATATAATGTTTGTTTGAGTGACTTTAAAAGCCCCTAAAATCAAACCGAAACCCCCTAAAACACTGACCTCTATACTATGGATAGCTGATACTTATGAAACTTAATATTCAAAAAATTAAAAAATGCAATGGAATACACTAAAAAACCTCCAGTGCACATGACAGATAATTGAACAAACCCTTTATACAGTATTTGTTTTAGGAGTTAGTACGATTTGGTGCTCAGGTTTTTACTACCCTACCTCGATAGATAAAGCGTCTGTGGGGATGGAGTTTATCGTTGAACTCAACCATTAACGCTGTCTGACCATCTGTCTTGGTGTTCGTGACTATATTTTGTCACATAAATGATTAAATAATGCAAATATCTTAAAAACTATCAATAATTTTCCAAACAAATAATGGTTATTTATAAATTAAACTATTTTTATCATAAAAAATTGTTTTTTTGTTTAAAAAACAGGAGCCTGTTTTTAAGTTTAATTTTATATCCTGAAAACGTAAAGCCGAATAAAATGTTTGTTACATCCATTGTAAAGACAATGAGATATTGTATAAACTTTTAGAAAAATGTCTTTCAAATGTACTATGAAAAAACACGTTTGATTTTCGATGGTCCAACTTGTATATATATACACACGTATATACTTAAAATATGTAGGTATATACTTTTGTCATTTTCGTAACTATTAAGACTAGGAAATTTTAAATATTTTAATTGTAATATACAAGTTACTCTCCCAGACTGGTAAATTTTAATAATTTCTATTAATTTTTATAATAAATATTATTTCTCAATATATGTTCGCGGACATCTAAAAAATTAGAATATGGGAATCGGTGCATAAATGAAAATATGGATCAATTTTTCAATGTTCGACTAAACCATACCTTAAAAAGGTTTTTATTACGACTGTACGGCATTAGCAATTAATCTAGTGAAAGTATTAGTACCATAAATGTATTTTATGGTCAATATGATGTACAAAATACTAAATGAATTATCAATAACGAAGATACGACGGGCATGGGGCCTATCACCTCTAATAATTGACACCTATAATCGATTAATTCGATCAAAAATGTAAACCTTTATAAACCTGTTAAATGTAATCTAGAGGTAAAAAAACATTGTAGACAATTTTTTTTAAACTACAAGTTTATTTCGATCCCAAAATGTCAAATTAAAAAATGGTTCTATTCAAACACTCCCGAATATCGTCATTAACCAGTGAAATGTCAACCAATGTCAACGCAAGTGTCAACGATAAACATAAATATTGAGTTTGTCTAACTCCTGAAAAAATATTTATCCATGCACTAAAAGAAGAAATCAATTTGAGGATTTTGTCTAAGTTTTATTGATTGATTGATTTGTCTTGGGGTCTAAAAAGTATTGCACTTCGGCCTTTTGGTCCATTGTGGTCCCCCTTCTACTTCAGTCCGACGAGACTCGCTTCTACCATATGTCGGCAATAGCCAGGAGCTTGTTTATCAGGTCTTCCTGAAGGTTCATATATTCGGGGTGAATTTTTATAACTTGCACTTTGGAATTTGTATACAAACAACAAATACAGAAAATGGCCAATGACGTTACATCCTATCATAACGCGTTTTAAATGCAAGCTAATTTTTACAACTTTTAATATTGAATAATTTAAAATTGAGCAATACAAAACAATTTTTTCAATGCTTTTTATTTATTTTTGCAAATAAGTAAAAAAAAAAAGAGGCATGTCAAAAATTTCTAGGTTACTCCATTTGGATAACTAATTTCATTAAATATCTCCTAATTTCTATTATTCTAGTAGGGTAGGTTTATGATTAAACATAACAATTAAAACTAAACCATGAAACTGGAATTAATCGATTGTAATTTTTTTTCTAATTAAAACAGAGTCGGTACCAACGGCTTAATATCCAATCATAAAAAGACTAGAAAAATTAATACTGATAAATCTACGAGCTAAAGTGCATTTTTGAACAAATAAATGTGAATCGGAAGTTATCACAATCATTTCGTTAAAAATTTATATACGAATACGGATATACGAATAACACCGAGTCCTAAAGGCCTCAGTAATAAATATCTTATACATTATCATAACGTATCGATATTTTTAACGGAATGATTGCGATAGTACCCTAATATTAAATATATCACAAATTGAGAAAACAAAATAACTAAAAAATTAAGAGAAATTATTATAACGAGAGTCATATAAGTCAAGAGAGAGAATAGCAACTTATATTAAAATTAATTGTTATATAAAACTATTTCCAGATAGTATACCGTCATAAAACCGTATACAAAAATGGAATGTCTTATTAAATAAAATAAAAATTTTGAAACATTATGTTTGTGTGTGTATATTAGACAATAGAGATATTTTTTTTATTAATTTTAGCTAAATAAAAGAATATAATTTTTATTTATTTTGTGTTAAAAATTCGTTTTTTAATATTTTATATATATCACTTTATGCTATCGTCACTAATATTGTATGTGTCTATATAATGACTAGTAAAAGAAAGTTAAAGGTATTCATGTTCAGATAAGATATTTAAATTCTATATGAGTATATATTTTTCAAAACAGATGTAATAATCGATCAAAATTCAATATGCACAATGGTCGTGTTCAGAACAACTAAATCCTTAGTAAACTAAAAATGTCAGTCAGTCTAAAAAAATTTACATCGTGTTTCTCTCAGGGCACACTTACTATTTTGTGAGCAGTGTTGCCAAATTAGGAGATTTTATCCTAATTAAGTGGATTTAATAATATGAAATAATGCATGCCATCATGTATTGAGTATAAATACGACAATCCCAAGAATAAATCAGACTTAGATTTTCTACTAGGACACTAAATTTAGGAGAAAATTCCCCAATCTGGCAACACTTACTAAGTAAAACGCCGTCACAATCTAAGTTGCTTAATATCAGTCAAGTTTCCTGGCAAATGCTAAGTTAGATATACTTAGCAACTTACTTAAGTTTACTAAGGACTTTGTTCACTTCTGAACACGACCAAAGAATACATTTCTATCATACAGTATTGGTCTGAGATTCCGATTACGTGTTGGATAAGGCCTTCCTTTTCTAGTATATAAGTTCTATGGTTCTAAATGAAAATTTTACTTTGCAACAATCACAAGTTGTGCTTTAATACCTAGATTTATCAAAGTGAGGTTACTATTGAGAACTGAACTGAGAGAGGAGCTTAAATTTTGACAATTTGAAATATCAATTTTTTATATTTTAAATTTATTGACAAATAATTTATTTTCAAAATTAAGTTATGAACTACAGATGACAGTCAGCACCTGAAATGTCTATATAGAATGAGCGTTTACATCTATTCCACATGAAATGCATTTCTAGTTTATCCAATACGTAAATAACACAAGTCTCAATCAATACCGTTTTTTATAAATTTAAAATCAGTGATATGACGAATTAAGTAATTTCTTAAGTTATTTCGATAATATTTTATGGCTGTTAATGAAGCTATTTTAAGCGATAATTTTTACGAGTGGAAATAAAATTTCACATCATTTTGAAAGCATTTAAAAAAAACTTAATCCGTCATATCACTACAGAAATAGCCATCTCCTATTATCAACTGTTTTTCAAATATTTCTACAGAATTTAAATGTGATATTCACATGATATCCCTTCCATTATTTTTCTTTTAAATAATAAACTGAATTTGTGAAAACAGAAAAAAAGCCCAATTTTATCATAGTGTCGAAAATGATTGTTTTCATTTTATATATTTAAATTTGATTGTATTAAATATCAATTAAAATTTTACTAATTTAAAGATTTATGGGGTATTACCTCTTTTATCGCGATTGGTTCCTTTTCCACTACGTACTTTTGGTGGCATACTGAATGGTGCTGAGCCAAATGGATCTTCTGACACAGACATTACTAGACTTTCTCTTGATTTGACACCTTGAATACCTGATTTAAAAAAAGAAGAAACTGAAAAGTTGAAATTGTTGAGACAAAAAAAGAAATATTTCAAGATGAAACAAGGCTGGAAAATGCAAACCAAACTTGGGTAATTTATTTGTTTTTATGTAATTAATTGGGGAAAAATTCAAGATTATCTGATTTCGAAATATTGTTAAGAAATCACTACTGGGTTCCAAATTTTTTAGAGAGAAGTTAATAGAAAATAGTACTAACTGCTTTGGCTCCCTCTTCTAATTTTATCAAACTCAGCACCAAATAAATGATCTTCGGTCAATTGATTAAACGGTGTTTCTTCAAAAGGATTCCAATCAGCAATATCTGCAGACATTGAACGGATATCCGGGGCTGGGGCACGACATAGCTCTGCATTTGAAGCTGATCCAGTATGTGCAATGCCAGATGGCAACGCCACATGCATAGTAGAAGTATTACTATCTCTTGGTTTTATAGACGATTCATAAGGTGCTAAAAATTGCGTAGTTTCTACTGCATACACCCTTCAACAAAATTTATTAGTTTAGATTCAAAATTCGATTAAAGGGCATATTTTAAAACTTACTTGTTGAAAGCAGTGGTATCACTCATATTACGTCGATGACCTTTAGGAACATTAAGAGTTGGTGAATCAGGAGGACTGTCCATAGGAATGCATTGACTAGTGGATTGTGTAACATTTTGACCAACGGGTGAAAAATTAACTGAATGTGGTGAAATAACACAAGTTTCGCCAGATAACGATGTGGAATGAGGTACAGTGTGCAAAGTATTTGTTAGTGGTAAAGTTCCAGGAGTTTCAAGACTTTCATCTCGAAATGGATCAGGATAAACAGATGATTGAAATAATGTATCAAAATTACTATCACCAGGTGTAACGGTATTCGGCGGTGGGAAAGCTGTAGGAAACGAATGTTCTGGTGAAAATACCACAGTACTATTTTGAGGTGAAAATTGATTCTGAAAATTTGATACAGTTTGGGTAATTGTATTTTCTGGTAATGATACAGGACTTTGGGATTTTTTTGGAATGTTTGTAGGACTTGAACCTAAAACAATTGATAAATTGCTTGTTATGGTCAACGGTTGACTAACATTGCCTTTCGGTCGTTGTCGAGGTGCTACACTTGTCCCTTCAATAATGGGGCCAGAGACAACTTTGGTTACTTTTATATTCGATGCACGTTTCACATCAGACTCAAATTGAGGCTGAGGTAGTTGCTCTAATGTTGGTGTCATTACTTTCTGTAATACGTTAACATATATTTTTGTATTTATTTTTAAACAATTACAAACAAATCAAAAATTGTGTACACTAGAAAAATGCCGTGAATTAAGAAAGATACGAATCCGTATCTTTATAAAAACTTTTCTGATGAATATTTCTAGGTTAATTACGACTCGAGAAAAGAGAGAAGTTATTTTAAGTTAACAAAAAAACCTTCAGCTAGTTCTTAAAATGAGGCAAATTTTTATGTAGAGATAAAAGTTCGTATCTTGATTCACAGCCAAAGACAAAAAGTAGTGTATAGATTTACTTACATGCAAATTTTGTATAGGATTCTCTTTTCCTATAAGTGGAAAACTTACTGCACACACTTGATAAATATCTGGTCTTTTATCTTGATCAGTTTCAAGCATATATCCTGTAATATAACTTAATTTAGTTACTGAAAAACTTTAATTTGACGGAAGTATCTTACGTATTAATTGGTGAAGGCCTTTCGAATATTTGGAATTATCTGGTATTTGAAAATTTCCACTTTGTATAGCTAACACACTTTCACCAAATGGTAAAGTAAAAAAACATAATTTATACAGCAAACAACCTAAAGCCTAAAAATTAATTCACACTATTTAGGTTTTTGAAATACTAGATTAAATTTTTTGAGCTCGCCCACAATTGTTGGATAGTTTATATTTTACAACAAAATTAGATTTAAAATATACAGAGTGTTCAATTTTAAACAATACAACTGAATAATATTACTATCCAAAAATACAACCTTATCTTGAAAATCCATTTTTGAAACATATTTATAAAATGGTTAGTTATTAAACAAATTAGACTTGATTATTCAGTTTTTAAGTTTTTTTCTTCAATTGTCCGATTCTGTCAAAAAAAATTATTTTCCATATGAAAAACACAAGTTGACCCTCAAATAACCTTGAAGGTCTAGGTCAAGGCCCCTGAAAGATGTTTAATTAAGACAACTAAAGTGAAACATATAAGTAAAGCATATAAGTAGTATAATTTATCCAGACACACAGTTCGGTCAACTTATATATCCATATACACATCTTTGCTGTGTACAGTGAATAATATTGATAAAGTGCAAATTTAATCTTAACGCGCCATATTATTAAATATTATATACAAATTATATATATTATTATTAAAATCAGTTAATTAAATTATTTTAAAATAAAAAAATTGCGTTATATATTTCTCCTGTGGTCCTTGAGTATTACTAAGCGATATTAATTTCAACGGACTAGTGTGTTTATGTCCGGTCCAACCCGTTTGTATTGGAAATTTACGACTTCCAATTCACAAACGGCCTGAAGAAATATTCAGATGTATTGAGACACTCTGTATATATTTGATTTTATATACGATTGATTCAACTTGCTTGTTTTTTTAAATATTACTTTATGGGCGATCCCATTATTTAAAAAAAATCATACCCATATATCAGCCTTAGTTGTAATTGACTTCCCACAATACATATCGACCATTTCGGGAGCACGATACGACAATGTAGTATATCTTTTAATTTCTTCTTCAACAGTAGCTGCTCCATGAACATCTGGCTTTAATACTTTTGCCGTAGCTGATCCAAAATCACAGAGTACATAATTACCACTATCACTTAATAAAATATTCTCTACCTAAATAAATAATATTTAAATATCAAAGAAAATTTGAATAAAATTTTAAAATGATTAATTGTAATTACTTTTAAGTCCCTGTGGATAATTGGCGTTTGACAGTGATGTAATCGAGACACAGCTTCACATACATCACAAAAAATTTGCATCACTTCAGCCTCAGAAAATCCAGTTTGTATACGTGAATTCATTAAGCCTAATACATGAGTACGGCAATAAGGCATTAATAATAGTACTTCATAGACTCCATTGCCCGTACAAGTTATACTTGAATCAATATAACCAATAATATTTTTGTGTCCATTTAAATTACTCTAAACATACAAAATTTATACAATTTTAAAACTTGTCTCTATAAAATGCTAGGTTTTATTGTTGAGAAAATCAAAGTATATAAGGCAGCGGTGGACTGGGCCTAAAAGACCTAAAGTCTGGATGGCATAATGGCTTTAAAGCCCGCCACCCACCAAACCAAATTATAATAATAATCAAATAGACAAGAATTTTTGAAAGTTTTTATTTTCAAAGACGTGCATTTTTATGTAAAAGTTTCATTAGTTATAATTGAAGCTAGCCAACTAACATTTTTTTAATAGCGGAAAATTTTCAGTTGTATTATGTCAATAAATCTTTCGTAAACGTTGCTATCCTCGTTACCCTTGATAAGAGATAACGAAGCAACGTCTTAATGCGCTTCAGCACGGATAATCGTCGTTATGTTGCTTGTTTACATTAGATTGTGAGGATTACATAGTAAGCGACATATAAGTTGGGGTAATGTGCTTGTTTTATTGGGATAAAAGTTTACATGCCCAAGGTATGCAACTTGTGCAGACATCCGAATCTCTGTGAATCGGTTAATAATCTTCACCGATTTCTTCCAGTTCTTCTTCCTTCCTGCTTCTCCCTGTATGAACTATTTTGCATATGGTTAGTAAGCCAAGAGGTCCCACGCAGGTTAAGGCCCGGGTAGCAAACACCACTCTGACACTGCCCTAAGGTGGCTTTTTGATTCGAAAATATAGCATAACTCGAAAACTATCCGCTAAATCTTCAAACCGACGATATTTTTGTGTTTTTTGAATCCAATTTACCATATAACTTAATTTCCATCCAAATTAATAACTAAAATTTTTCTGGTTTGGATGAAATTCACTATACAATGTAAATTGGATCCTAAAAAAACTAAAAAGCAGATTCATTTGACGATTTGGTGAAGGGTTTAAGAGATATCGTTTGAAATCGTATCAAAGGAGGTAAAAATAATTAACAATTATTCTCAATGAAGAGATGATCTAATTAGTTGAATTATTTTTAACAAATAAAAAGTTACATTAACTTAAAACCATTGATTGATAGAGAAACATTTAGGCTATGAAAGTATTTTTATAATTTTCCCCGACTAAGACTAGAATGCCTTGACTATTCCCTTACGTTTTCAAAAACTCAAATGCCCTGATATTTCCAGATCACTCACACATTCTGTTGATTGGAGATATCATTATATCAAGGAAATCTATTGATTAAATTAATAAAATTAGAAGTCATATACTAATTCTCGTAAACCTTGGAAAAGTTGTTTTACTTATTTTATATCAATTCAAAGAATTAAACACATTTTCACGGTTTCTAAATTTACAAACAAGCACTTAACTAAGAAATTGGGACAAATGTAGGATTAATCCCACAAGGACCAAGACTAGTTGTTTTAATTTTCTTGGATTAATCGGCAATTATAATATTATTTATTTCCTAAATTAACTACCAAGCTGCTTAGAAACTTACGACTAGCCTTATTAAAACATTTAATTTTTTTTATAATTAAACACATTTTTCATATTCAAAATATGCATAAAATGACAGATTGCTGATATTATTGATTTCTTATTAAAAACATGTGTTCTATTTATTACTTCATGGCCTAGACTATAATCCTCCCTTAATGAAATTTAACACACCGGCGACATTGATCTGATAGCCTTGGGGCGCTAAAATTATAAATAAATCACTTCAAAGGGTTGGGATCTCAATTTCTACTAACGATATTTATACAGGAAAGATTTAATTCTGACTAGGCCACTAATTACTAGCTTAAGAATATGAATGAATTATATTTATAAAAATCATAAATTTCGTTTCAAACTTACAGCAATTTGAATTTCACGTTTACAAACATTGAGATCAGTTTCGTTGTTAACATACATTCGTTTTAACGCATAACGTGTACCATTTGAGCCTTTTGCTAAGAAAACTAACGAGAATCCACCTAAAATACCAGAAAAAACACATAACTATGCCATTTTGTTATAAATATCAGATGTAGAAATACCTTCAGCTAAAACATCCTCAACAGTTACGGAAACTCGACCAACAACAAACACTTTACCAACAAAATTATTTGTTTCTTTTGAGGTATTATCAATTTTTGAAAATAATTTCTTCATTTTGAGGAGCTGGTGTTTTGGTTTTTTTTATCAAAATGAGATTTACATCAAATATCTATATATGTATTTTTCACCTGAACTTAAGTGTTAACATATTTATAAAAAAAATAATAAGAAATAAATAAAACATAAAAGTAACTTTCACGAAAATATGCAATCATTTACAAACAACTTAAGTCATTATGTGATATTGCAGTCAAGTAAAAATTAATTCTCGCCATTGACATTTCTCCTACAATTGCCACTAAAGAATGAATGACGTATTAGTCTAGTTTACAAGTATGCGTTAACGCGTTAATTTAAACCCGGTACACACGATACAATTTATCGGGACAACAATTCAGCAAATAAAATTCGAAGTTGCAATCTCCAGATAAATAAAAAATAATTCATACAAATTTCGGTATCCCGTTTAGTTTTCGAGAAATTAAAGTTTCAAACTTCAATGTGAAATAAACCCATAAAAATGCACTTGTGGAAATTTGATCCGTAGAATTCATAAAAACTCAACGAAATGGTAAAATCAAAATTTGAATAAATGAGGCACTGACCTCTATATAACTGGAATCTGGACAGAGTATGCTTAGGAGTCTAAACAAATATGCCATGCAAATTTATTTTATTTTTTTGTGAGTTACATCGTATGACCACCAGAGGCGTAACGCTTAGCAAGTTTCGCGTATAGTAAAACATACCTGTGGTAGAAGTAAAAAAATAGTTACGTTTATAATAAAGAAGTAACCGTCTTCGGATAAGTGAATTCAGGAATCATTTTAACAGGCCAAAAGACATATCAACATTTGTTATTCGTTATTGGACTCTACTCAAATTATATACGCTTGAGACCAATTAGACTATCATTTTGCTTCTAAATTTCTTATTGGTCATTACGTTTAAGCAATGACTCCCTTCCTACGAATTCGTTTCCTTTAAATTCTTCTATTTTTTCTTGATTTTGTGATAGCAATGATAAAAATATTCACAATACTCCGCGCGTTCAAATATAATGACAAATGGAGAGTGTACGTAATCTTTAGACAATATGTTCTACCAATTTATCGGTTTCAATAATTATTGTAACAATTGGACCCAATAAATCGTGTCGAGTGTAGAAGATTATTACACGTTAATTTAACTTTTAATAGATTTTTTTATTTGCAGAATTTTTTAATTTAATTTATTCTTTTTAATTTGCATATATCAAGAAAATTACTGCTCAGAATTAAGGATCTTTTATTTCGTTTGGAAAATTAATGATTTCGTTTATAAAATTCGCTGTCTAGTAAATAAGACGTGTTTTCAATAGAAGTACATTTTTGTAATAATTTTAATTACAAATTATTAGTTTTCCTTGTAACTGATGCTTGTTTACTCTTATCAAATAGAAAAACAATGACAACCCTTTATTGTATATATTATATAAATTGTTATTGATATAACAAGTTTAAACCAGTACAGAACTTTTAAGCAAATATTTTGAAAATAAAATCGGTTTTTTTTGTCGCATTTACAGAGTAAACGGTGTACAAGAGAAATAATAATCAGGAAACAAACGATTTAAAACAGATTTTCGCAAATATAAATAGGTTGAATGCAATCATGTGTTCTCAACACATATTCTCAATATGATTTAAAATTTTGTCTCTTCCCATATCATCAAATTTTATTTCAAAATGTAGACTACAAAAAAAGCGAAAGTATAGGTACAACTTTTGTTTGAATAATTTTTTCAGAAAACCAAATATTGTTTAAAAAAAGGTGTTAACTTTTTAAAATGAATGTTTTTTTTTTATATATCTTAATAACTTTATTTTTTTTAAAAATAAATACAAATTATTTAATGGATATTTTTCAAAAAGATTAAAATAAAAAACGGTTTTTCCAAATATTTGTACATATTTTTGTTAAAATCTAAAAATTTAGATATAAAATTTCTTAAAAATGTAATTTGTCATATACTATATTAATTTGTAAAAAATATGAATCGTTCAAAATTCATATTAGCTTTGTGCCTGTAGAACAGAGAAAAATTTGACATTCTGAATTTATAAAACTATGAATGCACGATTCGAATTCTCCACTGTGCTCAGAACAAAGCATAATTTTAATAAGATTTGTACATTAAATTGGCAAAATATTAGCTTAGACTAGCCTATTTATTTTTCAGCACTTTACGTTATTAATTTGAACGAGGCACTTTATGACAAAGGCACCAAAGTTTATATTATTAGGCTTTCAAAAACATTGGGTAATTCATGCCATTGTTTTTAATATTAAACGTGATTTTCTACACATGTAGTACATAAAAGCGTATTATTAGTCAATAATTATGGAAATTAATTCATTCGTTAGCCTAACACGAGCGGATTTAGCTCACAGATCCTTCAAGGTAATATATTAAAGTTTAAAAAATCTGACGGAGAAGATTCATCGTTCAAGTCTTGAAGTGTTGTACAGAAATACAGTTTTAAAAATATTCGGTTCGCTATAAGTTGATCCAATGGTCTTTAAAACATATTAAAAAATTGATGGATCTGAGATCATTACTCGGTATCTGTTTACAATTCCACTCGTGTATGCCAGGATATTTAGTTCTTGAACACCCTGTATGAACGGTGCCATTATTTATAACATTTACTTAAAACCATAACTAAAATATATATAATTAAACGAAAATATTGAACAACAATATATAAGTAAACTTTAAAAACAAACGTAGCTATTATAGCTTGTTACACAAGTGCGAAAAGGTTGATATTTTTTGGTAAACTTAATAAAATTATGGCAAGAGAATCACTTAAATTTTATTAATTTGTGCAATTTTAAAGTAAATAACGCTTGAGATTAAACTCAATATAAATGAAATCCATGCCGATTGAATTGCTAACAATAGCGTAATCGATGTATTGATATATGGTGAACGGACATAGATATCATGATTTGGGAATAAATAATCCATAAAATCATAAATTGCTGAACATGATAATCGTCCATAAATAACAGCTTGTTGATTACCAAATGCCTTCAAGTCGTTTGATATTTCAATACGGTATTGGTCACATGTTTTATAATAACCGTTTGATAGTACAATAGCATACGCTAAAATGTAGATTGCAAAGAAGACAGTAACTCCACACAGTATTAACCATACTTTTCGATTACCACCATCTTCTTGGACTGATGGCGTCGTGGTGACAACAACTTCACCAAATCTATTTACAAGAAGAACTATATTTAATCATATCATATCACATAGCACTGTAGTATGTTTTACAGGAAGGATTTCTCAACAGACGGTTCTTAGGCCTTTGAATTTTAGGAATCAAATAAGGTATGAAGCTCAAATTTAATCACGAAATTTAAACATCTTAAGGAATAAATGGACATCTACACTTTTTATCCCAAAAAACACGTCAGTGACATATTATTGAAATATATATCAGATTTTATGAACTATCAGAAAAAAAATTCCAGCACAATTACACAAAACGAAACGTCAAATTTTTAATATCTTGTACTACATTAGTGCCTCTAGCGGTAGAAATTGACAGTAAGGTTCCCTATTAATTCTTGAGATTTAGACTCGTCTGACATTAGCGACAACTGACTTAGTGTAGACTAGGCTTTAGTACGTTGCATAAAATGCATATTAATTTCAAAACCGAACATACCTAAATATTAAACTGTTTAGTAACTAAATATTAGTATATAGCGTTTTAATTGATTAGACTCTGATAATTATTATAATAAAAATGAATTATTAACCTTCTTTCGACGCTAACATTATGATTTGGTTTTCCTTTTTTATTAATAATAACTCGTACACAATGATATCCCGCTAATAATGCCAAAAATACTGCAGTTAATAATGGGGCAAATGTAACATAATAACAATTTGAGATTGCACCACCACGAAAACCACTATCAAATTTTTTTCCAAATAAAATACATCCACAATTATCGTGATGCCGTGCCCATTCGGGGAATGTACATTTATCCAAGACTTCTTTCCAATGATTCCATGCAATTGCACTACAAATAGTTGTAATCACAGATCCGCATGTAACAAATACAAAAAATGTAAATAATAATATTTCTAATTTATATTGATCCATTAATATAAATGAATACAATACGAATGATACACACAAAAAAAACAATAATTTTCTTATCCGTAAAAAATTAAACACTACAAGATAAACATAAACAACGCGTCTTCTCCCCCCACACACCTTGTTGAGAAATACAGGTGTGGTACAAGGTATTTAAAAAACTTTAGACAAACAAGTAACCTACATACGTGTATAACGGTAATTAAATTTTATTTTAAAACGAAACTTATTCAAATATTAAATTTAATATGGCATATTATTGAAGTTAATTATTTTTAATTTTCATATTATATAGTTAAAATCCTGTACGACCTTGAAGATATTCTTTCTTGTAATTAATGCAATTAATTTAGTTTTAAATATTCATTTTCAAAATGTTACAATTATATTTATACAACGTGTAACAGAAGAATAATTATTTTCTTGTATGTATGAATTTTGTGAGTGAGTTAGAGGGATTCAGTGCTAATTCTGACCAAATGGTCTACTGTGTTTCATCGCTTAAGGTGTCTGCTGAACAGTTTCAATCTAGAGACTTCATCCAGGTCGGTTTTCTTTAAGAAGAAAAGGATTTAGATTATACTTCCAAGCATCGGAATCTTTCTTGAATAATTGCAACACATTCCCTATGTGTGGGTTATTGTTACAAATTTTCCTCAATCTCTCCACATACAGTGCGATTACTCTTATTTTCCATTCCCAACTTTTTGAGATTGTCCTATAAGCCTAAAATGCTGTTGACGCCTTTATTTTTCCCCGAGAGCTGTGCGTGGTAGAAGATGATCGACCTTAGCAGAAAATTTTTGGCCTCACTAGATCCCCTTTATATAATCTATGGTCTCAACAGAGACGCTTTTATTTCTTTCTAGCCTGCCAAATTATATATATTTTGCTTATTCTATATTATAAATTCCCTTACAAATTTCATTAATTCTGATACACCCGGTTTAAACAATATTTTCCGACACTTTCTACTATAAATACCAACGAAGGAGGAAGCAGTGAGAAATAATTGTAATTGTATTGGAATGCATTGCATTTTAATATATATTTTGTATTTCAGTTTCATATGTAATGCTATAGCATTACCCGTTGCGTCTTCGCTCGCGAAAATTGTAGTTATAAAAAATGCTTTAACACATATTACAGTAATCTTTATTATTAATAGCCTAAATATAGTCAAACCTGCGTGAGCGAGAACTGGATAAGCGAGAAAACTCAACAATTGAGAGTAATTATCAGGTCCCTTCATTTGAAGCTACGAAATCCTGTACAAATGAGAAACAGAAACCTCTATATGAAAGAGTCGTTTTCCACGCCTGGACCTCTTATCTGTGCTAAATTCAAATATAAAATGTATTTACATATCTATCTCTGTTTTCTGTATTTTTTTTCTACCTCTGTAAGTGAGAAAAATCGCTCCTGCACTTCTGTAAGTGAGAAACTTGGTTAGTGAAAAACCCCCGTAAACGAAAAAAAGATTCCGGTCCCTTGAACTATCGCTAATTCAGGTTTGACTGTACTTACTATTTTTCATGTTTCTAACTTAAAAAAACGGAATTCCAATGCAAACTTTCACCGCCTTAGGAGTTGATTTTCAAAAATCCTTCCTTAGTGCACCACCACACTCTCTAAGGAACACATTTTTCATATTGCATATTTATAATTTTGGCTGGGCGATGATGAGTCGGTCGGTCAGTGAGTGGTATTTCACTGGTATATATTTATATAGAAGATAAAAATAGATTAAAGTCATTTTTTAGATCACTTTATATATTCATTTCAGTGATGATTCATTTACGCATGAATAAATTAAGTTTTAATTCGCTTTTTAAGGTAATTCGATCGTGGTATAGACTTTTATTACTCAGACCGATTTAATAAATTGAATACCACCATGTTTCTTCATTTTAAAAAATTAAGTAAAAATACTTGTTAAAACGATTTTATTGTAAAATCGATGATGTACCAACTAAAATAATATTCTTTGTCCTTAATATATACATTTAAATCGTTTGTTATGAGCTCACGGTTTTATTTGAGTATGATCAAAGTCCTAGATTGATTCATATTATTTTCTAGCTTTTAGTACATCATCGATTGTATACATGCCCACAAAAGTAGTGCTCATTTTGTAATTTATTTTTGGTTTATTCATTTGGTTTTCGAAAACATGCTTCGACTTATAAAAGTTTTTGGACAAACAAATATTTCTCAACATGTAAGAAACATCGTTTGTTCTTAAGCTCCTTAGACGTTTTTCAAAATTTGTTTTCTGGAATACTAAGGGTGCATTCGTTTTGGGCACTTACACGCTTTCAGCGCTCTCGCTGATGAGCGCAATTTATAGGCGTTCGTATTGCCTTATAAATACTTTCATTACTCTTGAAAATGCTGTTCGTTTCGAGCATATAAAAACGTGTAAGCGTCAGTTGGCATCAATATTCAATATGGCGGATGAAAACAGTTTAGGTGCTTTTCAAGCAATATAATGTTTGTTTAAGTGCCTTCAAAAGCTGCTAAAAATAAACCAAAACCCCTTAAACGGATAAATAAACAAACGCTTATATATTATTCGTTTTGGGAGTTGGTACGATTTGCCGCTCACGTTTTTGCTGTCCTACCTCGATGGATAAAGCTTCTGTGAGCTTGATGTCTATGGTTAAACTCAACCATTAGCGCGCTTTGTCAACATACACAGCGTCAAATTCAACACTAACAACAACGCTTGATGGTGCTGAAAGCGTGTTACGCCCAAAATGAATACACCCTAATTGTAAAAGTATAGCTTGCACTTGATAGATTTTTTAAATTTTGTTTATAGTGCAATAGAATCAATTTTTATTAAAAACTCTAGTTAGAATTTCTTTACGACACCCAAAAGTATAAAAAATGAAAAAACAAATTATGAAAAATATTTTATTTAACAACAAAATACATAACAAAAATGTTGAATAATAAATGCATAGATATTCTAAAAAAGAATCTAAATTTTAAGATACTAAAATTCGAAATTAAAAAGAAATTGTAGACACCTACAAGTGAAACTTTTATAGTTTAGTTGTACGATATTTAATGATTCAAAAAAAATATTTAAAAACAAAAAGTAAATTTTGGTAAAACATTTTTTTAAAAACAAAGACTATTATCTCATTACGTTTTAAATTTCATTATCTGCTGTTTAGTATACATAACAGTTTAATCCTAATAAGGTCTGGAATTTTTTCAGTTTTGATAACTATTATCAATATTTTAAATATTTGTTGTCGGGCCATATGGCTATAAATTATCTTTTATATTCGTAGCATTGACAAATTACTTTTTCTAATCACGTTGTTAATATGAGAATCTAATTGAGTGGATTTTGATTGAATTGTATTTGTACACACTTGCGAAAGACATTGTTAACGTGTTCCGGAGATCATAACAAATTCTTTAATTATTTTGTATAATTTATTTTTATGTGGAAGGTGAATAAATTAATAAATTAAATTCATCAAAATGATAGATGCATATTCAATGACAGGAAAATGAAATAAGTATTTTTTGTCATACTTAAGTCATAATGATGGTGAGTAACAGTTTAAGGATGTACGAGCAAAATCTTACATAGTACATTCATAAAAGTCCACAATAATGTTTATTATTTTTTGTCGTAAGTTAAAATTAATTTAGGCCCGTCATACCGGGCCTAACAAAAAAAATTTTAAGAAAAAAACCTGAGATTTCGGGTAATTAAGCTACCGCCGACAGAAATAAAATTTACCCAAAATCTCCGTTGTTTTTTTAAATATCGTTTTTTTAGGCCCGTCATACCAGAATTTTATTGGATTAATCTCTTTATTAATATTTCTATTTCGTAGTTTTTTTTTATTCGTCTTATTTTATTCCAAGTGAAAATTGTCAAAATATATGTAAAGATATGGGTTTTTCCATAAGAGCAGAGCAATGCATTAAAACTTGAACTTTAACATTAAATAATTAATTCAAGACCCCAGTACCCCCCCCCCCCCTGAAACTATTATAATTGATTTATATGCACTTCAATCAAGCCTTAATCTATTTGAAGCTTCAGTGCTCGTACATCCTTAAGTAAACGTATTACCGTACAAAAATATATGTAATATTAAATGTAGTATTTACTTAGACTATGTTCAATTGGTTCATTATTATTATATTCGAGTGTACTCTTGCATTCAAAATTGATGTATACTTTTCAAATTTTTACAGTCAATATGTGTCGCATCCCTTCCGTTTTAAAACAAAAGTTGTTAGTAATCAACTTTTATTCCCAATATTTTTAAAAAAACCGAACTGACACAAATTGAACGTCATAGTACGTATATTTGACCATTTAAAAAACATGAATGCAAACGTACTGTTATCAAATCAGAATACTTTGAATATACAAAAAAACTACACCATACAGAGTGGTCCACCAAAAATTAATCATACTATATATTTTTTTTAATATGTACATTATATCGTTCTTTTCCCATCAGTAAACAGTATACACTATTTCCAGATTTACGCTATAGAAGTTTCACTTCAAAAATATAATAAAACAAACAAATATAATTAACATTTAAAAATGTTATCTGTTGTTACCACACTTATACCAAGCGAGACGTGTTTTAATCGCTTGAGTTCTTACTAATCGTTTGGGATCATCCAAACATTTTGCTAAACCATGTATTATTCGAGTTTTAAATGGTGTAATCAAATGCGTTGGAGAATTCGTAACATATTCCAAACATTTAGCAGCACTTAAACGAACTTCCTAAAAAATAAAATATTTTGTTTATTTTTAGTACATGAACAACAAAACCAAAGAACGCAAATACAAGCGCGAATTCAGGTAACAACAAAGCAAGATAATTTCGTTCTTTGAAAAAAACTTATTTACCATCGATTCAGATGTTGTCAATTTTAGTAAAATTGGTGTGATATCACTCAAATATATAACAAATAATTCATTTTCATTTAATACAACATATTCGATTTTTTTTAAGGCCATTAAACACAAGAAAGGGATATTGGCATCAAGGCACTCAATAATTACTTCAATAACCTAAAAAAAACATTTCTTTTAGCTTTTACTTTAACGAATTATGTATGAAAACAACTTACTTCATTGAAATAAAGCACAAGTAATTGCTGGGGCAAATATATTAACAAATTCAGAATTGCTACATTATATTGAAGCTGTCTTTCATTTTTACGTAATTGTAAAATTTGTTTTAAACAATTCAATGTGATTTTCTGACGATACAATAATCTGAAACAATAACTAATATTAAGAGCTTTCCGTTTCGAAAATTCAGATTAATAACTTACGATATTCGACAGTCATTTTGTGAACTAAGTACTTCATTGTCGTGTAACAATATTGCAAAATTTGAAGCCAAAGATTTCACTGTCACCAGTCTGTTGCACATCTAATGAGACAAAAATTCGTTTATAATTGATTTTCAAACATTGTTACATACAAAAAAAAATACTAACAGTATCAATTAAATCTATACCATATTTAGAATTTCGCATAACTAACGCCTTTGTAAACCAAGCTAGCAATTGATTAACATTTTCCTCGATACTGACATTTTCTAAACATGTGTTAATTTTCTCCAAAACTGTGTGCACTAGCTTATCAAACGAATCATCTAAAAATTTCGATAAATATTAAGGAAAATAATGCCACAATCATGTAGCAACTAGCAACGCTTTCAGATATTATGTCAAGAAAAGAGGGCTAGGGAACTGTGATGCAATTCAATGTAAAAGGTAGACTGAAAGTCAAGCGCTGTGCTTCCATGTAATGAACATGTTTGGAATAATCTAGTGCTTAATAAACTCAATAAGCCAGTTATCTAAAAAACAATCACTTCTGAACATCTAAGCTCAGCGTGTTTCTCTCTTGCCAAATTGGGGGATTTTCATCTAATTTAGTGGATTAAGTTTACTAAGGACCAAGTTGTTCCAAACACACTTAATGTTTAAGATCAAAAATCTTCCAAGCGATAAAATATGCACGCTACTGGGTGGTAAATGCAATATACATTTTTGCGGCTCTAATTAGTGTTTCTACCTTTATACCTTCACACAGCCCTTGCCAATGTTTTTACGAAAGCCTAATGGATTCAACACAGTGCTAAACCACCTATTAAAAATTGTTCTTACCTTCCCATTTATTCAACATATTGGCCAGTATTTTTACAGCTAAATCCACCATCAGTTCATTCGTATTGATAGTAGTATCACTGAACAATATGTCAAAAAAATATTTTTTATTGTTCAATTGATCAGATCGACGCAACCCAATCAATAATCCGTACAATAAACTTACAATAATAATCCGATTTTTATTTTGTGTATTCTCAAATTTAAGTATTAACGTATCAATATATTTTAAAACGATATTTACATCATATTTCGCTGCAGCTACTAAATTATATAAAATAAGTTTTGAAATTGAAACTATCGAATCATGAATTTTTTCATGTTCCTCCAAATATTTCAGATTTGAACTGATAAAATGGTCAATAAAATCGATATGATCGATATTATTACTATTTTTT
This sequence comes from Nineta flava, assembly GCA_963920215.1. Lineage (NCBI taxonomy): Eukaryota > Metazoa > Arthropoda > Insecta > Neuroptera > Chrysopidae > Nineta > Nineta flava. The sequence goes on from OY986042.1 coordinate 95,300,504, forward strand.
ATTAGATTGTAAGTAATTTGTTTATAACAATCTAAAAATTCGATACGATAAAAAGTCTCGTTACAAAAACAATAATTTCGTAATTTGAATAAAATTTCCTGTGCATTTTTTGGTCTTGTTAAAATAATTAACGTATTTAAAAAATTCTTCAGTTCAATAATATTCTTGGTATCATAATATTGACTATCGATTATAAGCTCGTTGCATTCGTTTTCAAAAACATGAACAAATTTTTCTAAAAATTTATATAGAGATTTTCGTGTTTCTAAATTGTTTTCATTTAATATAGCATCGACGATTACTTGTAATAGTTCTTTTTTACTGTCTTCATCGATAGTGTATAAAATATTTGTAATTCCTTGCCAACCACAAATACGCATTTCATATTCTTTATGTTTTAACGTAGCTAATAACATTTTTGGAACAGATGTTAGATGAACAGATTCATTTAAATCTTTCAAGAATTTTAAATAAATCACACAAAATTCATTTAATATATTTAATATTTTAATTTCTTGTAAATAATTATCATTCAAGTAATATTGACTCAACAATGTGGGTATCATACAATCCATGACATGTGTACAAAATGACGCATTCACATTTGCAACGGCTAATAAAATGGTTGTACCAATTTCAAATTCTTTGGATGTGATTATTAAACTCTTTTGTGTTTCATTCCTTAAAGTATTTAATATTTCTGTTATAATTTTTTTATCATTTTGTTCATCTGATGTTATTAATGTTAATATTGCGGTTAAACCATTTATTGCGCATTTATGTATTTCGACATCGTTTGTTGTGAATAAATATTTTTTTAAAATATGCCAAATTTCAAAAAAATGTATTTCATAGTTTTCTGATGGAAATGTGTTACAGCCTCGAATCTATAATTATTAAAAAAAAAAGAGCTTTAAATTGTAGAGCTTATATACCAGAAGAGAAATGCTTTATACAAGATATGAGTGAAATTTCTGGACAAAATTAGGATACATTGACTTTTGGGTTAGTTTAGGGGTGTATTCGTTTTGGACGCTTACACGCTTTCAGCGCTCACGTTTATAAACGCAATTTTTTTGCGTTTGTGTTAGCTTATGAACACTTACTCTACTCTTGGAAACGCCGTACGTTTTACGCATTATAAGTACAAGTAAGCATCAGTTAGCATCAATCAAAACAGTTTAGCTGTTTTTCAAGCAATAGAATGTTTGTTTGAGTGACTTCAAAAGCCTCTAAAATCAAACCAAATACCTCTAAACTGATAATTTCAAAAAGTATGCCGGAAATGTAGGTTTTTTTCTAATAAGATTTTGTATGTTATGTGGGTTTTTTTTTGTTTATTAAAAAAAACAAAAATGAAATAAAATATTACAAAAATTGCGCGCCTTGTCAGCATACACAGCGTCAAGATGAACACTAATTGCTATAACGTGTTTTTTTAACGATTTGGTGAGCAGTTTACGTGGTATCATTTTAAATCGTATAAATGGGGCATATATTCCCAGCAAAATCGTATACTGAAGGCATATCTCGGAAACTACCCATCTAATCGCCAAACCAACTGGTTTTTTGTGAGTTTTGGGTCCAATTTACCTTATATACCTATTTTCATTCAAATTAGTCTAAATACTAATTTAGCTTTTCATGACCCCCTACTTAGACTAGAAGAATTTAGAGCCAAGTATATTATGTAATAAATGTAAAATCGCGTAAAAATCAAGAATCAGCTGTCACTATCTGACTTTTTATCACAAATTCCTTTAGACGAAACAATTGTTCAAATGAACTTACCAATAAATTCAATGAATCAATAACAGCATTTTTTAAATCCGAATCTAATTTTTCCAGTGCTAATGGAATGCAAAACTCTGCAAATTCTGGCACTGCACATAAACATGTTTCTAAACCTTCTGCTAAATTTTCTCTTGTTATATTCTAAAAATATATTACAAACATAACTTTACATTACTTTAATAAATTATTAAAGTAAAACGTACTTGATTTTCGGCTTTTTGATTTCGAAAATCAACTGGAAAATAACAACTGACTATTTCGAAACAATCTTCAATTAAATGACTCATATTTACTGAACGAAAGAATTTCGGAAGCCAATTAAATATAAATAGAAGATTTCTAGGATCTCGTTCACCGTCAACTGCTTGAATTACACCATTTACAAAATCAAGACCCATATTTTTAACCTCTAAAAACATTTTGATGATGTAAAATCCTCTTTATTACAAATATGTTAACTAATTACCGTCTGTTCTTAAATCCAGGAATAAATACAGCATTCGATATAATAAACCTCGATCTAACGCTGAACACATATCAAATTGAATGTGTACAAATATTGGACTTAATATTGTTTGTGTAGAATCCTTCGGGAAGTGTTTCATTGTAACAATAGCGCAAATCCCTTTAATAAGGGCTGGAATTACCTGTAGAAAATTAATATAATCTTAAGATGTTTCTATTTTGATTTAAGTACGATAAGTTTACCACATGATTTTCACTCATTCTCTCACTAAAAAACCGAACTAAGACAGTTAGTTCACTTTCCGTTAACAAATCTTTCGGTAATTGCTCTAGTACAGTGGATAAAATCCATGATCCTCTTTTTCTATTAAATGCTGTTTGAGCTGTTAAAAAACTTTCTAAATACGTAGTAAAAACTGCTAAAGTTACTTTTTTATTTGTAATATCTAAAAACATTAAATTCTCTGTTAATTATTCAAAATAGTTCGATAGCTTGATTCAAAATACCGTTTGCAAATTTAATACATTCATTTTCTAAGTCATTTTCGTTTAGGTCTAAGTCATAACATTCTTTTGGTAAATGTTCTGAATACACTATTGATTCTTTAACATACTGTTTGGAAATATCCTCAATCGAAACCATTATTTTGGACTACAAAAAAAATTTTGGATTAGTTATAACTTAACCACAAATTTACACAAATATTTATAATGGAGTACCTTAAAATGAATACGGAGTTTGTATTTCGTACTTTTTAAGCACGTATTAAATTTTAATGTGTTAAAAAAAATTTATTCAGTTTAAATGATATTTTTTCATGAAAAACGTGATTCTTTATCTTGAAAGTAAACCTAGTGTTAAAATGTGAAAGCTCCTTTAATAAAGGTGATTACACATAAATCAAACAGAAATCAATTTTGATTTAAATGCAAACATACTAGCAGAAAAGTAATTGAAAAGTTTTGATTAATTTCCACCCAAATTTCGATCTAAACTTATGTTCTATTCGGTAATTTATGATCAAATTTCTCCTTTTATGAGCGAAACCGAGTTCAAATACGTAGAGTCGTTACATCACTATGAATGCAACATTTTGACATTTCAAAAAATGTCATAATAAACAAATGTCAAATATTAATAATTTTAATTTTCTTAAAACATAAAATGAAAAAGTGTTTATGGAATGAATAATATCTGTTGGAAATTCTTGAAAATAAAGTACTTTTTTAACTCTTTATGGGCTCATTTACCAATTTTGTGTTTAAAAAAAGAACATAAAAAACTATTATAGCAGCCGAATTAAGAAGTTACCTCCTATTTTGAATCAAGCCAAAACGATGATAAAATTTAATGAAAATATCCCTCAAAGTACCCGTGGATTAATAGAGGTAATAATACTTTGACTAAGATACATATATCTAAATGTATTTATATAGGCTACACACTGTATATTTTAATTTTCAGATAATATTACAAAATCAAAAATTCCAACATCATGTAATCAAAGCTGAATTATCAGCCCTTGGTGTACGTGGAGAAATGAAAGCTAATATTAAATCAAAAGAAGATGTTAAATCATGGCTAGACACATTTGAAACAGCGACAAATACAACATATCGTGTAAATTATACGAAACCCTCTGTGGGTGTATGGATTTTATATAAATTAGGTGTAAAATGTCACCATAACACTGGTGGCAAAAAACTAAATAGTGATCAAAATCGATCTTGTAAAAATACCAAATGTCCATCACGAATTACATTCACTGTCAATGCAATACCGAAAAAAGTATTTAAACGAAATTGTTTTGTTGATCCGGAATTACCAACGGTTATCGATTTTTATTACGAACATAATCATCCAATAAACAGTGCGGATGTGTTACGATTCCGCCCGGTTGATTCATCTGTAGAAGATAAATTAATGCAACTGTTTCAAAAAGGCCATTCACCTGCATCTGCATTACAGTTATTAAAAATCGACCTAGAAAACGAACATCCAAACGATTTTGAAACATACTTGAACGATCGAAAATATTGTCCGGATCTATCATTCTGTCATCGGTTATTTTATAAAAAATTTAAAAATAAACACGATTCTGTAAATATTTTAGAATCTCGTGAATTTCTTTTAGAAAGAGTCCGCGAATATAATGATTTATGTAACATGACTTGCGTTAAGTGTACGGAACCTCCGGATGATTTTGTCTTAGCGATTTGTACACCCTTAATGTTTCGGATACATCAAAATGTTCCCCAAGCAGCGGATATTATGTTTGTCGATGCCACTGGGTATGTGAAGGAGAAAGATAAGTTAACTAAAAAGGAAATAGGTCATAGAATGTTTTTGTTATCGACGTATAATTCGACGGGATGTTTACCTTTAGGTGTAATTATAACATTGTCAGATTCGCCTGATATTATTTGTAAAGGTTTAGAAGTATATAAATCTTTACTTCAATTTGGAGGGAATAATTTTTATGGACGTGGTGAATTGGGTCCGTCAGTCATTTTAACTGATGATTCGATATCCGAACGTATAGCTTTAAATATGTCCTTTGGAGTATCTAGGATATTGTTATGTACATTTCATGTATTACAGGCCACGTGGCGTTGGCTAATGAAAAGTAAAAATTGTATTAAAAAAGAAGATCGATCCGTTTTATTTGAAGCATTTAAATCAGTTGTTTACGCGAGAACTGAAGACAAATGTCTAGAAAGTTACGAGAAATTAAAAAACTTAGCTAAAGATTATACTTTTTATTTGAATCACGTATCGAGTTTATGGGAACGACGCTCTGAATGGGCATTATGCTATCGAACTTCCACGACATCCATCATTCGAGAAAATAGTATTAATCAAAATATACAAAATGTTACGAAAATATTAAAAGATGAAATTTTTGAACGAGTTAAATCATTTAATCTAGCTCAATTAGTTGACTTTATATTTACGAGGTTCGAATCGTATTATTGTCGTAAATTATTGGATGTGGCGTATGATAGGATTGTAAAGAAAAAATCAAGTGATAAAAAACCGTTTTGGAAGTGTCCTAGTGATACAATACTGAAATCAATTAGGGAATTAGACAGTAGTGGTGTTTATAGTGTACCTAGTGAATCTGATCCTGGTGTAATTCACACGGTCAATGTACAATTCGTTTGTTGCACCTGTAGTGTTGGTAGGAATGGGATTATGTGTAAACATCAATATTGGGTGTCGTTATGCATTGATAAAACTCGCGAGCAGAAGAGTTTAGAATTTCGTAAACATAGCTATTATTTAGCAACGGGGGAGGAAGCTAATGACATGTGGCTGATACATAATTCAGATTCAACATCATCTTCTCATCAAATAGTCAATGATGAGGTAAGTACGCTCAAATTCTAAAGGCAACGAACTACCTGAATAAATCAGGAAAGAGTCATTGAATTTTAGTCTCATATATAAAAATGATTAAAAAAATTTAAATGTTTTAATTTAAATTTTGTGTTGTTTTTAATTTGAGATCATTTCTTTTTCCTTCAAAATGATGATTGATCAAATCAAATAATGATCAAATCGTGAGTGAATTTTATTCAAATCAGGGTTAAAAATAATTTAGTATTTTATTAAACTTGTATTTTATGCTTAAATGATTAATGCATTAAAATATCTTTCTCAGATAACACCATCGGTAGCAGAAACGAATTCGCATACTGAACTGTGGAATGAAGGATTGAAAATTATCCAAGAAAAACTTGGATTTAATAATAACGACATTGAATATTTATTGACCAATTTTATTGAAAATTTAAAAAATTTACCAAATAATACTGAAAACATTCTGCAGTTATTTCATAATTTTGGTAAAACTAATGAAGGTAAAATAATACATTGACATGAAATTTTTATTAAATTATACATTGTGGTAATCAAATGTCTCAATGGCCACCAGGTTTGGAAACTCGTTTTTTTGGTTAAAAATCAGGGGTCAAAGTTCAAAAATAGGTTTTATGTATAAAGGTACTTTGGAGATTAAAAATCATTTAAATTCTATTTTTAGGCCTACATACGTGTGTGTATATTTATATATTATTCATATATTTATATAGACATTTCATTTTATGTCTTCTACCTGCTTATATTTAAACTAGCTCTTCGCACAAGCTTCACACTGAAATTGATGCTGATAAGCATTTTTTATAATTAAAAATTTTCTCTAGCTCTCACCGTTTAAAAGTTAGGTTTTAGCGTAGCTTCCAAGACATACGAATGCGTAAAATGCAAACATTTTATAGGTCATGTCATTCGATTACTTAATGTCAGAGATTATCTAATACTAACTTACAAACAACAAATTTAATTTAAAATTTTGGAATTTAATTTAAAAAATCTTGAGCTCTCTTTGATTATCTTTGATAATCTTTATATAAATTTATTTCCATTAAAATTTGTTTTTAGCTAAAGAAGATACACAATCTGAAAGACGAATGATAAAACAAATAGATGAAATTGAAAATAATGAGATTGTAAAACGAAAACGACAAAAATTTAATTTAAATGATGATTCAAATGGTATGGAAATAAAAACAGAGATTCAAAATTCGTTAGAAAATTTTGCCAATGGAAAAAAATTAACAGCAAATTCAAATCGTATAAATATTATTAGTAATGATCCAGTGAATGTCAACACTACAGCAGCTTCATTTCAAAATTATTATGATTCGAATTCAATTGAAAATGTTTCAAAAACAATTTATAAGATACAAACAACAGAACCTTGAAAATATTTTTGTATGGAATAATTGTTTTTTAACTATGCCTTGTGGCAAGCCTATAGCCAAGAACAGGTCGCTTGTGGAACTGCCGCCTATACGAGGTTGGATTAGAAAAAGGGGTTATGTTGTATAACATTTACTGTCTTTCAAGTATGCTTGAGCCCCTTTCGAAATGAAATTCTAGATATATCTATGGCTTAAAGCAATCAGAACGTCTTCAGCTGTATCATCAACTGCATATTTTGTTATTCATATTGTATATATTTTTAGAATTTTATAAAATAAAACGTGAATTTTAACAAATGTGACCGTTATTGTAGTAATTTTATATACCTACTATCTCAATTGTCATTTTTTCACTCTGAGTGTTAGACTACTCGTTTTCGGGACTAATTTTTATGCATGAAAAACGAAGACAGTTAAATTAGAATTAGATCTATTGGGAACTTTCGCACTTGGATATGCTCTCTGATGGGGAAATTATAAACTAAAGCTAGTAGGTTGATGTTTCTTACCCCAAAACCCGAGACATACCCTGTGACCTTCAAGTTTCCTGTTCGAACTTTGGTAAACAACTTAGTAACTACAGCTAGAAGGTTGAAATATTAAGCACCTGCCAGAGATCCCCGCCCCGCCCCCTGCCAGAGATCCCAATAGTTTAAAAAATGTTACCTTCATATTATGTTAAAATTAATTTTTGCTGAATTTTTCAATTTATAGCTACTTTAAATATGTTCAACTTAAAATGTTATGCTTAATCAAATCACCTAGATTTTTGTGTTTTTCGATGGTACCTAACAAATTTCTTTGTAAATTTTTCGGTATTTTCTAAAGGTGCAATTTCAAGTTGATGCTTGTCGCTCGTTTTGGGTGCCAATGTAGCGTCAAAAATAATCTCGAGATCAAGTAATCGATTTATGAATGCATTTATAATAGAAATTTTTAATTTTAAAATAATTTTTGGTTATATTTTGATTTTGTAATATTGATTTTGTGATTTTGCATTTATAATAGAAATTTTTAATTTTAAAATAATTTTTGGTTATATTTTGATTTTGATGATGAAAACGCAAATACGTTTTAGGATGTTAGTGACTAAAGATATCGATGGACCAACTTGCTTGATATTATTGGTTTTAAAGATTCATTTTTTATTTTTTCCAAGCAATCATGATTATTCATGCTTACGCTAGAAACACTGACCTATATAAAAAAAAGTGAAGTTTGACGCTTCATTTTTTTCTCAGTGTTTTTTTACTTGGTAGATTTAAAATTCGACCTCGTGACTAAAATTGACGTCTAAAACGAGACTTTTGTTACCGATTTCACAATTAGAATAACTTTTGTTTTTTGTGAATTTGACCAAATATGTATGAAAAGCGTGTTCATTTGACGATATTGGTGATCGGTTTACAAATACCGCCTGAAATCGAAAACGTAAGCATATTTTAAAAATTATTTGTCAAATTTGTTTTTGTAGTTTTTAATTCAAATTTATATTGTTGAATGTAAAAGAGGACAATTTAGGAAAATTTAAGGATTCAAAAACGTTAAAAATTTAACTAATTATGATCTTTATTAAATTTTCACAAAATATAACAAATTATTATCACAACCAGTTTATTAAATAAAATATATTTTTAAAAATATTGTTTCGTTCAGTGATCTGAATTATGCCGGAGAGTTCATTTTTTTTGATTATTGAGTGATCGTCTCAACTTTTTTTGTAAGTGTTTTTGGTTTATTATGGTTTTACAATTATTTATTGTGCTCATTTACATATTATTGAAATATTTGCTCGAGTACTCATATGTGATTATTTTCTTTTGGTTTTGGGTTTAATTAGTCATTCCATAATGAATATATTCCGTTTTATTTGCTATTTACCTAATAATTTTTCTTCATTGCTCAAAATAAAAAAAACCCATTTTTAATGTTCAGATATTTTTGAATAGGAAACCAACAAGTGTTAAAACCATGGCCAGGCAGCCACTATTAAATCGACTGGTTAAATTGGTTACAAAAATTAGGTACATGTAGCTAAGTCTGGGGCAGTAAAAATTTATAAGTTATATTTTTTAATTTACCTACTTTTCTCTCTATTAATAATTTTGCTCGATCACGAACGTTGCGCCCCAGATGTTTTGTACCCCTGATCACGTATTCTGAAGCGAGTTTTATTTTCCAAGTTAGGATAATACAGGTTCAACGATGTTTGATAAAGAGTGAAGTAACTAATTGACAAGAATATCGCGAAGACCGGCAAAATTGCGAACAAATAACTACGCAACTTGCCATTAAATACTGTCCTTCACTCTTGGCAACGTATTTTCGTTTGCATGATTATTTTTGAAGACCGAGTGGTCTTCAAATGACCAACGTATCTTGAATTGTACACGGGCTTGTAAGAAGAAAATCCACAGTTAATATTACAAAGTTGTGTTTGTTTCAGGGCCTAACTTTATTTTAAAATATTTTTATCGAGTTTTTTTCCCAGAAAATTTTTAATAAATTTCTATAAGATTTCTATAACATATTGAGTACGGCAGTATGCTTTTTGCAAATTTTCTTCTTACAAACCCGTGTACGATTCAAGATCGATAAACATTACATTGACACAGATTTGGAAATAAATATTCCATTAGGAATCGGTGAACAATTAAAAGCCGCCCGGTCTTCCAATGAGCAAACAGATGAATATACGGCTCCATCACATACTTTGGGTGTATTCGTTTTGGGCGCTTACACGCTTTCTGCAATATCATGCGTTATTTTTAGTGTTCAACTTGGCGCTGTGTATGCTGACAAAGTGCTCTAATGGTTGAGTTCAACGGTAGACACCACGCTTACAGGCGCTTTATCCATCGAGGTAGGGTAGTAAAACCATGAGCGCCAAATCGTACTAACTCTCAAAACGAATACTGTATAAACGTTTGCTTATGCATCTGTCATGTGCACCGAAGGTGTTTAGTGTATTCCATTGCATTTTTTAATTTTTTGAATATTTTATATCATTTTTATAAATAAACAAAATTTTGAATAAACAAAAAACCCAATAACATACAAAATCTTGTTAGAAAAAAACCTATTACCCACATATTTTGAATTCACTCAAACATTCTATTGCTTGAAAAACAGCTCAACTGTTTTCATTCGCCCTATTCAATATTGACGCTTACACGTACTTATAATACCTAAAACGAACGGCGCTTTCAAGAGTAGACTAAGCATTCATAAGCTAACACCACGAACGCCAATAAATTGCGCTTATAAGCGTGAGCTCTGAAAGCGTGTCAGCGCCCAAAATTAATACATCCTTAATGCTACATCATTTGGAAAAAAACCACTTATTTCGTGGATTTGATTTCGAGCAATGAAGTCTCATATAATATTTTCATCGAGGGTATAAAAACAATTCTAAATAATTTACTAAACAACTTGGTCCTTTCATTTTAGAGTGTAATGTTTAGCTGGTTTTGTAACGATGTCATCTGGACCTATTTTGTAATTAATTTGATATTTATTAATTTCTTTATCGAAATAAAATGTTAAAAATTCTTTTTTTTTGTTTGTTTGAAAAAGTTGAAGTAGTTATATAATTATTTTCATTTTTGTACATTCGTTAATATAATAAAATATAAAATACAGCAGTGATTACTTCAACTTTTTGCTATTTGTTAAAAATAATCATTTAATTATAAGTATGGTAATTTTTGTTTAATGAACAATTTAATTGATTTTAAAAAATGAAATAAATCTTTTCGCATTATAAATATAATGTATAACATGATTTTAAATGTTACTTTATGAATTATAAAATACTTCCAAAATCATAATAAAGAAATCCTAAAGTTGACGTCCAGAAGACGTACCGATGAAACGATTTTGCAAAAATTTCTCCAAATGTCCATCGATTCTACCTTGTAGATATCGAAAATGACCTTCATTAAATTTAATGTCTCAAATCCTCCTACAGGCTCAAATTTGGTATGCCATGTTCTTTTGGCATTTGAAAGACTAAGTTCGTTAAGCTCTTAAACGATAAACTCTTTAGATAGGCTCTTTAAAACAAAAATTTTGTAATAAAGTAAAACAAACAATTTAAATTAGAGGATAAAAATTTGACATCCAACAGATTTCATCTGTAAAAAATTTATCCCGTAGGAGCTACGTGGAGATTAAGTGTCTGAATATCTGCTAAGCCTATTAATTTTGTCAGAGAAAGAAATCATAATGAATATCAAGTTAAATTATTATAGCGATATTTCTAATATTCATTATTAGAAGTACTAGAAAATTAAAATTGTAAATATTCAAATTACAGAACTACATATATTATCTAAATTGTAGTAAAATTTATTTTCTACAACTTTACTTATAATAAAATTGCATTTCTCTCTCCCTCAAAGACTCTCTTCCCTATTGATTGATTTTTCCCATTAACGAACACGATCTTTTATAGACCGATAGCACACTGCATACCAAATTTTAGTCCGATCGGACTAAAATTGAAACCTTTATAGGCCATATGCTCCGGATAAAAGTTGTTTATTATAAATATACTAACAACTTTTGTTCGAAACATTTTCCCAAAAAAACGAATGTAAAAGGTACCAAATCAACTAAAAAACTTTGAAAAATGATCGTTAGTTTTGTGGCCTATAGTGCAGACACATTTCATGATGGTTATTTTCGACATCTACTATGTAAGATCGATGGATATTTGAAGGAACTTTTGCAAAATCAAAGAAAATTCTTTTCGCTTTAATTGTAGCGATGATAAATCTTACGAAAATGTGATCAAAACAAAATGGTGAAACAGAATAAATTTTTTCTGGTACAAATACGCCATCCCTTGCTGTGTAATATGGAAAAAATGTAAGCGGAAAAGGATGCTCTTGCTATATAAATACTCAGGCCAGCATGGTTCGACCTCAATCGAAGTATAATGACATATTTGTGTACGTTTGTTTTTTGGTCAAACTTCACAAGAGCAAATACACAGATAGATTGATATATTTTGGCGTATATAGAAGTATTGCACTTCGACCGTACGGCCCACTGTGCGCCCTTTCTACTTCAATCTGGCGAGATTCGCTTCTCCCATATCTTGGAAATAGCTTGGAGCTTGCTTCTCAGGTTTTCCAGAAGGTTAATATATTCGGACTGAGATACACTAAATATCTTGTATCTGCTGTAACCGAAAGATTCGCAGTAAAAACATAATGGATCCGTTACATAATGGATCCGTTATGAAGTCCTATTGTGTGCAGATACTTTCGTAGGTGATAATTGCCGGTGATGAATCCGGTAACCTTTCGAAAGTTGTATCCTGTTCAGGTTGAGTACATCGAGAGACAGCCTCTTGGATGCATTCCAAAACAGTATTTTCCCGAGTTTTGGGTGCGGTATATTTTTCCAGTGATCACGGTGTTTAATAGAGCATACATTGCTCTCATGGGAAAATCAAATTGTTAAAAGTGCAATTTTAAAATAAATCTTTCAAGCACTCGGAAAAACTCACAACCTTAACCTTTTAGTAGTTACCGTGGTCGTACTATTTCCATAGAGATAATATATATAAAGCAAGCCGAGTCAAAAGTTCTCCCTCAGATAGAAAGAGAATCGCGTAGGTCGAGCTATCTCTTTTTAATGACTAATATATAACAGAGATAATATATTCTCTATGATATATAATGACTATATATCATAGAGTATATATTATCTCTATGCTATATATTCATAGAGATAATACATATAGAGTAGGCAAGCCGAGTCAAATGTTGTCTCATCAATAGAAAGAGAAGAGAATCGCGTAGGTTGAGCTATCTCTTTTTAATGACTAATATATAACATAGAGATAATATATTCTCTATGATATATAATGACCATATATCATAGAGTATATAATATCTCTATGCTATATATTAGTCATTAAGAAGAGATAGCTCAACCTACGCGATTCTTTTCTCTTTCTATTGACGGGACAACTTGTGTCTCGGCTTGTCTACTCTATTTATATTATCTCTATGAATATATAGCATAGAGATAATATATACTCTATGATATATAGTCATTATATATCATAGAGAATATATTATCTCTATGTTATATATTAGTCATTAAAAAGAGATAGCTCAACCTACGCGATTATCTTTCTCTTTATATTGAAGGGACGTTTCTACTTACACGCGCGCTTATGACTTACCTACTCTATATATATATTATCTCTATGACTATGGGCTTATTCCGTAATGGTAACATCAATAAATTATAAGTTGGCATCACTTAAAAAGGAGGGGTAGGGATGGATGAATCTGTGTTCCACCATCATAAACATCACCAATCATAAATCTTCTGCTGTCAGAATCATGCAATGACTGAGAAACAAAAAATTAAATAAAATTGAATAAAAACAAAAAATTATATTTTATTTGGTTAATAACAGACTCGGCCTTGCGCACTACCGTGCTCTAAATAAGATTAACTAAGTATAATTTATAAATAAATAATAAAAATGATTCCTCTATCATTACAATAGCATACGTCATACGGCTTTTGATGATGTTTATGATTGTGGAACACAGCACCATCCATCTCTACCGCTCCGTTTTAAGTAATGCCAACTTAAAACTTATTGATGCTATCATTACGTAATACACTCTATTTCAATGGGAAAATTTTATTATATATGAAAACTGAATACATGTCATATCTCTTTCGTTTTGTGAAAGTTAAAAAAAATAATTTTTTTTATTGATTATTCATTTAAACGCCATACACAACAATTACGTTCATAGGAATGAATATAAATAGATATATGTTTGTATCCGGCTATGAGATGTGCCCGGAAGTAGATAGGTGTTTGTGTTATACATGTATATTATATATCTTTACTGCATGTATTTATTGAATTTAGAGGTATTTATCTTTTGAATGTATACATTTCATTGAAATTCGAATTCATAGAGACGGATAATAAATATACAGATTATGCTGTATTTGTTATTTTAAAACATTTATTACGGAAACGGTACGAACGATGTATTTGTTGTATGAAAAAATGGATATTCTCGTTTATACGTTTGGAGAACGTTTGGAATTGAATAGGGATTTCAATATTTTAGATATATTTTCAGTATTTAAATAAGTGAACTTAAAAATTAACTTATTTAAATAAAGATTATTTATATTTATATAGGATTTATGATGTGAAAACATCTATAGCGAGGCTATGCAAGTATGATTAGTTATGGGAAGTTTAATGAAATTTCAGATTATACAATATTACGTTTTTTGTTAATCGTAATATAACCGTTCATCGGCATTCGTGTTTTAAATGAGAATTTAACATTGTTCTAACGGCTAGATCTTTAATATAGTTTATAGTTTCTATAGAAACATCTGCATTAACAAAATTTGGAAATCAATTATTTGTCAATAAATTTAAAATATTTGACATATATTTTCTATGGTATAATTTTGAAGCCCGAATAATGCCGGCTTTTTCAGCTAGAGGGATATGTTTTATTTTTATGTAAGTTGAGAGAAAAAGTGGTGTTTCTTTTTTTCAAAATTTCAACGTTGGTTTTTGCCGAAACCAGTCGCGCTTAGTATGGTCATTTTTCAAATTTTTCCACAATATACGCCAGTAGAGGATCGAAACATGAGGGAGGAGGGGTATGGTGCAGAAGGTGGTGAAGTACTTTTTATTTTTTTAACTTGTATATATGTATTAACTTACGTATCTCAGTTTTTAACAAAGTGTGAAAAATCGTGATTTTTTTTACCGTGGTTTTTGACCATACTACTTGATTAATTTATAAAGCCTATGGTAGGTACTCATTCGACGCAAATGTAATGTTCTACAATAGGTTACACCATGACTAAGAGTTATAAGCACAAAACAAACAAAAAAATCCAAAAATTCCGAGGTTTTATGGCTGCCAAAAGTTGTCACGAGATCACCTGAGCAATTTTGTTTTTTACATGTTTGTACCCATATATACGAGTTAAAAAAATAAACATCCTACACCACCTTTTGTATCATACAATACCTCTACTGACTGGCGAAATAGACAGGTAACTGCGCCATCCATTTTTGCATCAATAATAGGGAATAAGCATGAAAATTTTTTTTCACATTTATTTTCAGAATATGAAAATACTGTTAATACTGTAATAATATTTAAAAACAAAATTAAAATCCGACAAATATCAAGGAAGCTATAAGCTTTTGAAGATTATTATCTGTCTCTTTCTTGCAAAAATACTAAAAACGGAGTTTTACGTGTATTTTAAATGGTGAAATTGTAATATGACGTCACATAACATATCAAGAGGGCTATCACCCTCTTTGTCCAATCGGGAATTTCAATCATTCATATCTCGCTTATTTTTAAAATTATTTAAAAAGTAATTTTACCTTGATATTTGTCAAGTAAACATGCTTCAATTCAAGTGAAAAAAAATTTTCATGCATATTCCCTATTGGCTTACTTTTTGTTAACTAAAAGATTTTCCGTCTTCTATTCCCGGCATAGATTTAACATTTGTTCAGGAGCACTTGTGAAAAATGAAGAAAACTGCATGACTGCATCTCAAATGATGCAATTTTGTATGGGTTCGAATAATTTCGAATTATGGTGAAACTCGATAAATATTTTAGGATTTCTCTATTATGAACGGTAAAAAATTTACAATTTTGATGGGATACCTAAATTTAGTGATTTTTTTTTTTTGGTTTATTTAGGAACTATATATATCAAAACTTAATATTTTTGTTTCTTATCAAAACTAATGGTATAACAATATACAATTTTATTTATTATACAACAAATTTTCCAATATCTATATAATTATAATTTTCAGATTTTCCAAAAGTACTTAGGATATTGAATACTGACGAACGAACTGAAAACAAACAAATCACTTCGATGCACTCGCGTTTTATGATCGGCCAAACTTTGAATAAAAAGGTGTTACGATTTTATTCTTGTATGCTTACAGTCTGATTGAATAGTACCAAAAAACTTATAATTGTTGTCCTAAATTAGGACTACAGGACTCCTAATTGAGATCTATACTCAATAATCCTTAAGTCACGTTTGGTAAAACCTTTAATAATAATAATACCGCTTTCCTTCTACGTTAAATTTTATCATTTCTAACCTTGAAATAATTTCATTAGAAAACAAAACATCTAACTGTATGTGTACAAGTTAGGTTATGTGTGGTGTATGACTATATTAAGATGAAAAACATTATGAAGTCTTTCTTGTCTATTTTAACTACATAGCGTGCGTAAAAACTATGAGAAACGGGTCTTTCTGTTTTTGAGAATTGCACGAATATTTGATCTTTTAACCCTTCGGTATATTAATTCATTCACTAACGCAAAGGTATAAAATGAGGCTTTTGGATTCGAAGAAAAAGTTAATGCTTTTTTAAGCGTAATTTAAAAGTTTATTAAAAACTAAATAAGCTTTGGGTATTATACAAAAACATGTAAAATAAAATATTAAAACACATATTACCAGCGTCGAACTGGTCGTTGAGTCACGGTGGGTTTTTTCCACCTGGGCCCTAGCCTGTGTGTGCCCGAGGCTTACTATCTATACGCAAAATAGTTCACACACGGAGAAGAAGGCACCAAGAAGAGCAAGAAGCAATCGGTGAAGGTAGTTTAGATTAAACAGCAAAGAACGCTATTTGTTTCTCTCGAAGAGATTCGGATGCCTGCCGAAGTTGCATACCATGTGCATGTGGACTTTTATCCAAATATAATAAGCACATTAGTACGTACTCCAACTTATATGTCGCTTACTGTGTAATCCTCACAATCTCGTTTACGCAAGTAACTTGCGAGACGATTTTCCTTGCTGAAGCGCATTAAGATGATGTTTCGCGCGCTACTGGGGCAAGAATTGTTGGAATCGTTGATTATCCTAAACGTAAAATCACATCTTATCAAGGATAACGAGGATTCTGAAATTTCTCCTCTATTAAAAAAAAATTAATAGGCTAGCTTCAGTTGTAACTAATAGAACTTTCTTCATAAAAATGTACGACTTTGAAAATAAAAACTTCCAAAAACTCTTGGCTATTTGATTATTATTACTTTTTGGTTTTGCTAGAAGCGGGCCTTTAAATCATAATGCCACCCATCTGGGGCCCTTAGACCCAGTCCGACTCTGCCAATTACTATATTTTAATGATACATGAGTAAAATATCAATAAATAATGCATATAAAAATTAAGAATGAATACAACTTTTACAAATGAATGTTAGTCATAAATACTTTTCTTGAATATAATATGAGTTTGTTTTTGTACTCAAAACAGCGTTTTTTCGTAGGTGGAAAAAGTAATGAGTCTCTGCAACACATTTTCCACGTCTACGATAGTAAACCAAAAGAATTTTTTTTTTGGCAAAGACCCCAATTGATTTCTTTGCAACAAACAATTGATATACTAAACCGGACTAATCATTTCTGTATTGAACACTCCATAATGTCTCCATCTCACTGTATACGACGGAATTTGATGGTTGGCATTTTGTATTCGATTTGATTTTGTACGTAAAAGGAAAATGGCTATTAAAATTCATAAAAAACAGAATATTTATTTATTTAAAAATCACAAAGTGGTAACTTTGGTCATAATTGAAGTGGTTGGAAATGTCTTATGCGATGGTGGTGAACTGGTTGTTGTCAATTGATTTGAATTACTATTATTTACACTTTTAATATCACAATCAAATTCCCACAAGATATTTTTCATTGGTTTATTATTACTATCCAATCTATCACTATTATTTGAATTGTTGGCACTGGGATTATTATGGCACAATAGATCACACGTGTTACGGGGACTGCGGTTGGTGGGAAAACCGTATTCCACGAGCACATGTGACGTGGATGATGATGATGATGTTTGTTGTTGATGATGAGTGTTATTATGTTTTTTTGATAAATTGTCTTGTGTGGTGAATGCAGGATTTGCACATTTTTTAAAATAACTAAGTGATTTATCATTTTTATTTTTAGTACGTTTATTATTCTGTTTTGTGGATGAAACCTTTTGCTAGGTTTCAGATGTATCATAATTGAATGATGATTTACGTAAATCCATCATTGGCAGTATGTTGGCATCCTGAAAATCATCAGCCTAAATGATTTCTTATGTAGTTTATCAAATCATTTCAATAATATTTACTTACTCCATTTATGTGGGGCAGTTCTAATGCAGCTGGTACATATGTTGTACCCGGACTACATCGTGTACATGCACGTTTTAATGCTGGGCGTTGTCGTGAACCATGGCATCGGACGGCAAAACGTAACTCTTCAGCCATTTCAGAACATAATGACTGACGATCTGTTTGCGCATTCTTTTTTGAATTCCAACAAAATTCTAATATTGCTACTAAAATTGCTAATGCTAAACCACATAATAATACTACAAATACACCCCCTAAAAAATAAGAAATTTGATTTTGTATCCATGAAGATTTATTAGTAATTTCTGTAATCTTGTGAACAGGTCTTGCATTACAGGCATTAGATTGTAATCTATGTAGCACATCACTCCCGAAGTCGATAAGTAAAACTAGGGATTATTTTATTCAAAAGAATTGGAAGTCTTCGATTAATGCAGATTGAAGATTATTCTAATGGAATTGATTTTCGGAGAAATTCTTATGGGTTTATTATATCTTTGTCACTGGGCGAATAGTTAAGCGATGAAATGAATCCAAAAAATTGATTTAAAGGAGAAAGTATAGTTTTGGGCACAATTACAAGGGGGTCGAAGATCGCAAGCATTGCTATACGACTAATTTTGTATTGAATAAAAAAATAGTTTTCTGTATTTGACACGCTATCTCCTCCACACTTTTTGGCCGTTTTCGGAACCTACTACGTAGCGAATTTAATATTTCCTTTTCAATTAATTCAGAATTGATAGGGCAACATTTTGATAATTTGATAATCAAGAACGTCCGAAAAAGAAGAATTTCTCCCACAACTATTGTGTATCAAGACCTGTTTACATGATCATGGTTGGCAAATTCCTACCTATATTTTCTACCCCTAAGGCATTTGCCTTGCTTTCTTTACTCTTATCATCGCGATTGCATACATCGCCTGTATTTTTCCACCATTTATCATATAAAATTTGTATAACACCTTTCTCTTGTAATTCTAAAATAGCTAATGATATTTTGTCACGCCATGGGCTACCTTTCGGTGTAGCAACACCATAACCTTTCGAATCTAATAATCCACCAATTTGTGTTAAATTACAATCACGTTGTACGGCATAATCTAACATTGTTGATTCCATTAAAAATGCATAATCACCCTCCAAAACACGTTTAATACCCTCCTCGTATTCTGATACAAACACAGGCGGTTGTTTACTTTCCATAAATCGCCACATTTTCTGGTAAATACCAATTTTGGAATCCTGTATTTATTAGATAAATCAATTATTATTTTTGGACAGAAAATATTTTTTCTTATTTTCAAATTCTTATGAATTTGATTAGTCATTCACACATTCCCTTCATTCGAAAATCGTATTGCCACGCCAAATGACAATTTCGAGGTGATGTAATATTCGCCAGAGCCGAGATGAGAGCTAAAATTTTCGGTATCGACTAGGGAAACTTTGAAGACCTGAAAACCTCTGGAAGTTTTCAGAATTTGGCAAAGTTAAGAAATAGTTAGAGAATTTTAGTCTCGGTCAGGGAAAATAATGTTTTTTGGTCCAATTTGACATGTATAATGAATTTCATCTAAAACAAAAATAATTTTTCAATTTTTCGCCATTTTTTTATGGTACACACCCCTTGAGTTGTACCGCTAAATTGTACCAAAATATCACAAAATCAATTGGTTTGACGATTGGACATAGTGTTCACGATATGGCTTGTTCTGCGATTTCAGATGATATCTCGTAAACTTCTCATCATGGGTTCAATTTACCTTATATCGGGTACAAGAATGTTTTTACGATTTTATGCGTTTTAATTATTTTATAAGGTAAACAGGACCGAAAAAATAAGTTTGGTTAGGCAATATGACCGTATAATTTCCGAGATATGTCCTCTTTTATGACATTCTCATTTCACGACAATCCAATTCGAAAACCTAATTAATCTAGTCTTTTGCAATATGGGGCAATCGATTTTTGACTTCAGTAGAATGTACGAACGACTAATCTCTATCTTTTGTTCCTTTTTTAATTACCCGAAAAAACGTCAAGGTACTTCCCGATACCAATGTACCATATGAAATTTCTGTTTGTTCTGCTAAATCGGAAGCACTCTCAATTGGTGTAATCATACGTTCAACTGTTAAAAATGCTGCTAAATTCGCTGTGTATGACGATATTATAATAAGTGTAAAAAACCACCAAATGCCGCCAACAATACGTGTTGAGGTCGCCTTTAAATTGTATAAAATTAAAATTGTAGATATAATTTTAAAAATTAATCATTTATTAATAAGCCATTTATTAAATCATAAAAATATTTTCAAATAATATATATTTCTTCATTTTAAAACTACTTATGATAATCAGATCAAATTGCAAAAATTACTTAGACGATATTCTTGATTTACTATCAAAATTGTGGTAAATTATAAAGAAAAACAGTTTAGGGTTTTCGCTACTAGAATTGAAATAGATCCATAAATCTTTACCCATTTGCTTTCGTATAGCAGGCTGCTTCTTAACATATATGTCAAGGACCGTTGACTCTTTTGGTTACATCGAATCGTTAGTTTTAGTGGAATTCGTTGAATTTAACGTTTTTATTGTCCTAACCAAAATTTTTGAGAAATTTAAGGGTCTATAACTCTGTAGGCAGCTTTATATCATGAGGTCATAGAATTGATTGATTGATTGATTTATATCGGGGTAAAAACTATTGCACTTCGACCTTATGGCCCATTGTGCTCCCCCTTCTACTTCAGTCTGACGAGATTCGATTCTCCCATATGTTGGCAAGCCTGGAGCTTGCTTATCAGGTCCTCCCGAAGGTTAATATATTCGGGGTGAGATGCACCGAATATCCTGTATCTGCTGTAACCCAGAAGTTCGCAGTCAAAGATAATGTGCATTTCTTCCTCCTTGCCACACAATCTGCACATAATGGACCCTTTATGGAGTCCCATTGTGTGCAGATGCTTCTGCAGGGGATTATGTCCGGTAATGAATCCGGTAACCCTCCGCAGTTGCATCCTGTTCAGCCTCAGTGCATCGAGAGATAGCCTCCTTGTTGCACTCTGAAGCAGTACCTTCCCGAGCTTTTGCCGCGGTACTTTTTCCCAGTGATTAGGGTGTTTAGCATTTGACCACTCGTCAATCACCTGTTTACATGCAGTCCTTGGAATTCCTAAAATAGGCTCTGGACCTATGAAGGGCATTCCGACTCCCTTCTTTGGTAAGATATCTGCGTTTTCGTTTCCTTCAAAACCACTGTGACTCGGCACCCAGATAAATTTAACATTGTTCTGTTTTGCCAGTTTCAGAAGTTCTTGCAGACAATTCTTGACTACCCTTGAGGTGACCTCAGTTCCCGACAAGGCGTTTAAAGCAGCTTGACTGTCCGAAAGAATACATACGTTCTGGTTTACGTAGCCTCCACATAGGTTCTCACGGACGCAAGCCAGTATGGCGTAGACTTCTGCTTGGAAGACCGTAGCATATTTCCCCAAGTTGAGGCTTATGTTTGCATTGAGGTCATAGAATACAACATACTTTAAATTTAGCGAATTCTACCGATAACCATTTTACATAAGTTTTGTGAAGAGTTGAATACATTTCGAAACAATCCGTACTAATATAATAACGATAGTAATTTAATGGCATCTATTGGTAAAGCAATTGTAAAAATTTGCCGTTCATTCATTTGAATATCGTTTAAATATGTATTTAGATACACTAGAAAAAATGGGTAACATCATAATTTCTATAAAATATCTATTTGCAGGATATAGTGAAAATGTATCTAAATGTAAAAATTTTGAATAAAAATTTATGCAGTTTTGGAAAATTTGGGAAAGTATTCTAAAAAAAAGGTTCAAAAGTATATATCTGATTAACATAAATTGTGTAGATAATCGCGTACCTGTGGGTTCAAATCTGATCCTTGTTGCATCAAAGTACCAATTGCAAACCAGAAACTATTCCCTAACGTAAAACCATTTTCCACCCATGCTAATTCATCTGTTATTAGATCAAATTCATCCTCAAAATGTTTGTGATGATCATGATGATGATTATGGCATGGATTTGGATCCAAATCAAGTCGTGTAGGCCTCTGTACCCGAATAGGTTTCCAATTAACATTATCCGAAACCTTTGACGCTTTACGTGTCAATTCAAATGAAGTACGTGCAAACGGTTTTGTATGATGTTGATCAACGACAGAAAATGAACGTAATTGCAATTTTTGTGATAATGTTGAATCAGCACGTAGTCGACTTTGTAATCGTAAATCAGTTGATCGAGAATTTCGTTTTGGAATTAACGCTAAATGTTCAAAATCATTCACTTTCTCTTCTGGAGTGGAGGTTTTTGATTCAAGCCGTTTTGTACACGTTACGAACGTATTCACTGGTCGTGGTGTGCATTCTATTTGAAAACTATTATCACACATTGATAGCGATCGATTTTTATTGATTTTATTATTTTTGAATACATGATCAGCAATTTCAAATGTTGATGTATTAATTTTAGCATCACTTTCTGATCTCTTTTCTACTGATTCAGCAATTTTTGTATACATTAATGGTATTGATTTTCGATTTCGTATAATACTATTCTCGTCAATTGATCTAGATCGTATTGGTTGTCGATTCATTTGTTTATCATTTGTCGATTCATGTATTTCATCAATTTGTAAATTTGGTTTTTTCACATCACATTTTTCAAAAATTTGTGAATAAATTAATGGTAATGTTGTGATATCTTCTCTGTTATTAAGTTCATTTTCCTCTAGGTGAATTTTATTTTTGGATTCTTCTTCCATGCATTTTGGACAGGGTAATGGTGGATGCCATTCATAAGGGGAAAATTGGGCAACAATCCATATTGTTAATGATACCAATATGTAAGCAATTACTATAGAAAACCATATTTCGAATGCAAGTGGATTCAAAAAAGAAAATGGTCGCTTTGGAACTTTTTGTGCTACCTTATAAGGAGAAATAAATTAAAAAAAGTCGTATAAAGAAGGGGGAGCATCTACGTCAACTTTCTTGTTTTGTATGAGTGAAAAATGGGTGAAAAATGATTTTTTGAATTAATTGTATTTTGAATTACTCAACAAGAATCAGGATTGAACAAGTAAACAAAAATAATTTTTAGAAAAAAAAAACAACACATGCAAAGGAAATCAAAACCATTTGTAAAATAATGCATGCAAAATAAATAGTGTGTATATAAAATCTGACCTTTGGATTCAATCCGGATCCTTGTCTAAGAAATGTGCCCGTGATGAACCAAAAGCTGTTGGATATTGAAAATTGATTTTCAACGATGTCTGATTCTTGATGACACGGATGGGGATTATTCCATTCGTATGGAGAGAATCGAGCCATTACAAATAATGTAAATGAGACAAGCATATATGCAGCCAAAACGTATAGCCAAATTTCAACAGCCAATGGATTCATAAAACTGAAGAGACGTGTTGGTTGACTTGTTGGTATCTAATTGAATCAGAGTCGACGGTTAGATATCAAAGAATTTTTTCAAAAATATCATCAAAACTATTTGATATTTTGTATTACACTCGTAATGGAAGCTTAATATATGAACTTACCTTAAATAAAATGCCGATACCCAGATTCATAAATGGCTTTGTAAAGTCAATTACACTCTCACGAGCGTAATTTATTGTCATTGATGCAACAGCTAAATCTGCTCTCTATTGAAAATTAAAACAAATTGTAAAAAATTACAAATATCTTACTACAATTTTTGAAAATACAAATTGTCATATTGCGGATTTAGTGAGCAAAATCTTTATGCTAAGAATTAAAGCTTATTTTGAATAAGATTAATTAGAAGATTAATTATATTTGAGATTTAGTGCTTCAATTAAAATTCGAAGGACTATTTTAGCCTGTTTTGGGAAAATTTTCGAGGCAATCTCATTGCTCTATCCAAAGGAATCGAGATTTTGGAACGAGGGTACTTAGCTTTAAATTGTTTTGGGTGAAAATTTAAATGTAAAAAAACCTGTGGGATTGAATAACTACAATAGTAGCTAGCTCGAGAATTTACAAGCAAGCAATCGTTCAACAATATTTGCTGTGAGCAGGCTTGTAGGCGGGATGCTTGAAGCCTGTAAATCGACAGTAGGAATGTTCTAAAAGTAATCAATTTCCGTGAAAATGATAGAACATTATTGATTTTTAATAATAATTTAATTAAAAATATTTTCGGCTTGTCAAACCTAGTCATACCAAACTTATTTTGTTCGTATGGCTTTTTACTTGTTCGTTTTACACAAGCATTTTTCAATTCCGCGATGACGGTACTTTTAATGTCACTGGCTTTCGAACTATTGGAGATATGAAAATTTAGTATCACTGTTAGTTTGCAGTGCCCTGCCTCGTTCCAAAGCTGTTGGAACAAAGTTGAGGTCAAAGGAATCGAGATTTTAGAACGAGGGTACAAATAAATAGATCACTTCAACAGAAGTAATACTGTCTAATAAATAAAAAATTAGAATAATATGAAAAAGTTGGCTACTACGTCACAATCGTCTTTGGTGTAGCGGAAGCATACTGGACTAGTAATCCAGAGGCCCGAGGTTCGATTCCTGGTTGACGAGTTAATTTTTTCATATCAGTATTTAATTTAATTCAATTAAAAATTCAATGACAATGAAACTTGTCGGAGTATACGCTAAAGTCTTGTGTTGACACGAAAGTATACACAAATAAACAAATATTAAATGTACACTCTTGTTCATTAAAATTGAACCAGCTGAAACATTCTAAGTGTTACTGTATGGAATATTATACATATATTATTTAGTAATATACACGCTTAGAATCTGACTTACTGGTTCAATTTTTTGATCGGGAGTGTACTGTCATTTTTTAATTTTTTAAATATTTTTTTTTTTTAATGACGCTCTCTAAATATGGAAAATGAGTTTATGGCAATTCAAATCATCAAACATGATGGATTGCAAGATGGATGACGCGCATTTTTTTAATAAATACATGGGTTCTTTTACTATTATACTTACTTGTTCCATAAGTTCACGTACAATACCATTCCACTCTTTTGTTTCGGGATTATATACACCATACATATTATCAGGCACTAATCTAATTGTATATTGAAAACCAACTTGTCCAGCAATCCACTTCAATAGATCAATACAAAAGCCTTCATACAATGCATTTCCTGTTAAATTATTGTCTGTGCGTAGCATAACATAAGGTTTTTCCTGCAATCAGAAAATATTTTTTTGTCATTTTTTTTCATATACCAAATAATTCTCAGTGCTTTTAATACAGTCATTTTTACCCTCGAAAACCTCTATGGGTGCGAAAGTAGAAACGTCTATATTAAACCAATCAAATTTTTTAAAATAATAAAAGATAAATAATAACAGCGCTTTTCTAGTGATTAAGAATGCACGAGCGCTGATGTATTTATAAAAATCTTCAAAATCTAATATAGTACATTCGTAAAAGTCCACAATAATGTGTATTATTTTTTGTCGTAAGTTAAAATTAAAGTTTAATTAGGCCCGTCATACCGAACAAAAAATATATTTAAGAAAAAAACCTGAGATTTCGGGTAATAAGCTACCGCCGACAGAAATAAAATTTACCCAAAATCTCAGTTATTTTCTTAAATATCTTTTTTTTAGGCACGTCATACCGGAATTTTATTGGATCAATCTCTTTATTGATGTTTTTATTTTCTATTGCGTAGGTTTTTTTATTCGTTTTATTTTATTTCAAGTGAAAATTATCAAAATATGTGTAAAAATATGGGTTTCTCCATAAGAGCAATGCATTAAAACTCGAACTTTAACATTAAATAATTAATTCAAGACCCCTGTACCCCCCCCCCCCCCGAAACTTTTATAATTGATTTATATGCACTTCAACTACATGTACATCCTTAAATATTTTTCTATTCAATTTAAGTTTTATTCAGTAATAAAATAAACAATTAACTGAGTTAATTTATGAAAAAAAGTTCCACACAAAAGTTGTTTATTTTTAAATAAGAAACATTTTTTGTCTTTAAATTTTCGTGGTATCTCTTACGGTTTCAAAGATAGGCAGTTTTGCCCATTTTGTCCATTATGTGATCAAACTTAATATACCTTGTATATACCCATATACGGGTTAAATAATTGATAGAGAAGAAACAAAACGTTACGAAATTTCTATTGAGTTGTGAATATGCTATTCGGTTTTCTATACAGATATTCTCATTGATTTCATTCTTTTAATTTAAAAAAAAAGTAATTGAATTTTTTGTTGCATTTCAAAGTTGAATAAAATTTTTTAAATTCGTTTTATTTCAAAATAGATGTGCCAAGTTTTTGTTCGAAATAATGTTTTATGGGTACAAAAAAATGTATGTAGTAAATCCTTCTGCATTAAAGTTTCACTGGTAATTGTGTTTTTTTCTAAATGTTGGATGTTTTTGAAAAAGCTGATGGGTATATTCTTTCCTATACATATATAGATATAATATATAGAATGATTTACAAGATGTTTCTCTCATGTTTTGAGAACGGAAAAAGATATTTGAGTTCTGCAAAATCGGTTTCTTGTAGTATATTAGTTTGATAAATTTGTTTTTTTATTAGAAAAACAGCGTGGCCTCAAACCTGGAAAAATCGGAAATTATTAAGGAATTTTATGAACGAATTTTTTGATATGATTATTAGCTAGTTATAAAGTACCAGCTATGAAAATGTACTAACAAATAAATGAAATAAAAATAAATAATTCAAATAAGCATTTTTAAATTTTATAAATTTAATACAGGTTTTAATTATGGATAATTAAAGAATAATCAAAACATTAAATGTCTCAACGATACGAATAAAATTCTTAAATAAGGGAACTTTACGGGAAACCCGGGAATTTTAAAATCATTTTTTTGTGGCCACCCTGAAAAAGTGCTGTTTGTTTTCCACATAAAAGCCCTGGAAGTCCTAAGTGAAAATTTTGTACTATGAAACTGCACATTTTTCACTATTATTCACAGAAAATTTATATCGGATGTTTGTATGATGGAACGTTTCAAAAAAAGTGCCACCAATAAATTTCGTACAATTCGTCATTTTCGAATTTTTATCTCAGCTTTCCAAGCTATCGGGGAAATAGTTTTTAGTTCATCGTCTAGAAAAGGGCTAACAAAAATTTCACATACTTTTATTTTTGTTCTATGACTTATAGTTATCGTATTTAATTTGCTACCTAGGTTAAGTCTTAAGCATGCTGTATCTCGGAAACCGCATTAGCAAAAAATTTGTTTTTTCAGCAAAAAATAGTAAATAATTAGCAAAGAATTATCCAATAGTTTTTTTGCTGCTAGATGAAAATGCTTAATATACCTGAAAAACTAGCTTTTGTCCGTGACTTCATAAAAAAGCACAGCTCTAAATGCCAAAAAAATTAAAGAATTGAAAATAACATAATCATATTATACCGATCACACGCAGTAACACTGCGGGAAACGAAAGGTGGATATCGACGTGTTTGCGTAGATTAAGGAGGGAGTTTGGACCCCCTTAACACTCCCGTTATATACGTCCGTGTAATCTTGTATATATTATATATATATATATATATATATATATATATATATATATATATATATATATATATATACTGGGTATAAAAACCAAGAAAGAGCTTAGAAATGATAAATTGTTTTATATTATATTTACACATTAAATACTTAAAATTATGAAGTTGTCCTATGACGGTCATAAACTTGCCATAGGCTATAGAGTAAAAAATATAAACAATTCACTTAATTGTCCTTTTTATGTAGGATAAAGAATATTCTTGCATTCTTTATGCCTATAAAATTAATTTAGAATTGTTTAATATTTATTCTTTATATACACTGATTACCGTAAAAAAGAAATTGTTTCTTCACTTTTTGTATTTCTAACACGAAACATTTTTTCTTTTATCAATGAAACGTAAAAGAATTGTAATTTACAGACAAATATCGTGTTTCATACTTCCATTATAGATAGATAGATAGATCATAGAGGCTGCCCTAGGCGGGCTACCCTACGACCATAAGGTCCATTGTGATGCCTAAGGATGTGCGGATGTGAGTGGAGTGGAAGGAATTTTTGTGTATAGACTAGAAATTGGTAGGATATGCGGCTGCAGCCGACTATGATAGGAACTATGCCGATATTTATCTGGAGTTCGTGAACGAAACTGCAGAAAACCTTCTCAAGCATAGCCGGTTACTTCGTTCTTTTCCATACGCCGACAGTTTAGTCAATTAACCACCCCACTGTTTTTTTCTGAATAATTGACAAACTGCCGATGGCGAGGTTCGAACCCATAACCTCTCAGTTTCCAAGTAGGCATACTGCATAGACATAACGCCTTAGACCGCTCGGCCACTAGTACCATTATACTGAAAATTAATTTTTGTATTTTCGTTTTTCATGGTTTTTATTTATTTCTTTGTTCACTTGGCCACAAAAGTTGATGAATTCTCGAATTCTAAATTTTGTTTGTCTATTTTACTTTTTTGAATTTTGAGTGAACTGTTTCCGATAGACCTATCGACTATTCGGCTCGATTTTTTCTACCAATTAATTGCTTACACTAACAATTACTTGATAAGAGTATTTACCTGTATGGATAGTCTATATAGTTCGAATCCTACTATCTGCATTATCTTCTGTTCTGTCACATAGTTTAAAGTGATATCGACTAACTTTTTCAGATAAATTAAAATCGCAAAAAAAAAAATCGATTGTACATTTGTTTTCCTAAAAATTCAGTTACTTTTAGTATATAACACAAGTATTTTTGACGGGCGACCTCTGCGCCGTCTCGTGTTTTTTATTTTAAGTTATGGTTCTGTCAAAACTAGTAAACATACGGATCTACATGTAAAAATTCAACTTTAATTTTAACTATTAAGAAATAATTATATACAATGCCTGTGAAAAAATTAATGAGCGGCTTCCAAGAGAAGTGTAATTAGATATTTTTAGAAAAAAAGTATTTATACAGGTACACAATTATGTACTAGTTTTCATGTCTCATATGAAGAGATTGATGTCAATGATTCTCGGCGAATTTTTTCGTATAGGTATTTCATAAAATTCGTACACATCTAGAATTGGAATCAAATCCACGACCTCTGGCCTTCTAGACCGACGCTCAGCCACTGAGCTACCTGAGATGTCATGGTAGTGGAATGCATATGACTGGTCACTATCTTTAATGCCAATGTATTATTAATTTGTTTTATTTTCCTATTTACATAATTTATAATTGTTTTTGTTTATAATTTTCATATGAGGTTTTAACACTGATCTCTAAATAACTGGACAGATTATCCTATGTTATGCCATTAATCCCAATTGAAGCGCTCCTCAACTAGCCAAGGAACTAAGTTTGACTTCTGGCCGCCTGCGCGTAATGTATGTGTGATAAGAATGTGTATTATATAAATAATATTAAAGAGAACTCTAGAATTTTTCGAAATAAATTTCGATTTTTTGCCCCAATTTCTTAGATCAAATTTTTGTATTTTATAAATACGTATTTCGACTACAAAGTAGTCATCATCAGTATGAATTAGCTCATTGCACACAGATTTTTGGTATGTGCACAATTTATACTTTCTAAGAATCTACCAAAAAGTTATGTCAACCAATCAGCATCGATCACGTGTTAAGTAATTGGCCAAAGTTCGGCCAATGATATTGGCTATCTTTAAGTTGGAGCCGTTATTTTCCTTTTAGACCCATAAGTATACTCTAAGCGTAGAGGTCAGTGTCTTTGAATATCATAGATCTGTTGTCTGGCTTCTCAAGCCATTTGAATTCTAATTTAGAGTTGTTATTCAACTAAAAATTACTGTCCAATCCAAACAAAGCAGTACTACAACAGAAGTCACGTGATGTTATAAATATTTTGTTATACTGTGATTTATTTCAGAAGTCAAGCGAAGATTGGATAATGTATTGTTCTCAATTTTATTGTTGAACATTAGTTTTTACTCTTTCATAGTAACTTCAATGAAATTTTTTTTTTCATTTATTTTATTTCTGAAATTTTTTCTAGTTACTAGCAAGCAGACCAAACCATGTGGAATAAATAAATAATATGAAAAAGTATTAAAAGTATAAAGCTGTTTGAATTGAATTTTTGAATCAAATTGCACCTAATATCATTCAATTTCAAAAATGAATGAAAATTTTTAGTAGTAGAATAACTTTATAATATTTCATTAACGTCAAAGTCAAAGTGAAAATGGATTTTTAAGAAAAATGAATCAACTTAGTGTTGTGAATTCAAAAGTATAACATTTCTTTCTTTAAAATTCGAACAAATATTCTAATTTAAATGTCAAATTTTGTGTTTTCTCCTCCCTCTACCCCCCCCCCCCCTTCACCCTTGTCCGATTTTACCCATCAACGAACTTGACCTTTTGACCAAATTTCATTCCAATCAGATCAAAATTGTGACTGCTAGAGTGATTACAGACACATATATATATATATATATATATATATATATATATATATATATATATATATATATAAATTTTACAGATGGTGATTTTCGACGTCTACTAGATAGGATCGATGGACATTTGTAAAAATTTTTGCAAAATTTTGAATTCGGTACGAGACAAATAGCTCTATTTCCCTTCAGGAAATTCGCTAATTACACCAGTTCTATTATTAGAATATCTAGGTCGTTTTTTCAATTAATTTTATTATTCATCTTATTATTGTTGAAGAGGCAATTGATATTCTTATGACATGTATAATAATTGTTCGAAACAATTTAAGAAATTTCTAATAAGGATGCAGTATACAAATTTATATATAAATAGAACATATTATAAGATGAAGGAAATGACAACTTCTAACATTGGAATTTAGACAGACGGAAGGCAACTGAATAGACGAGTTAATATCGAATATATACATCATTATAAACTTTGAAATATAGATTTCGACATGGCAAGTTCTATGGTACAGGGTGAGTCGGAAGAAACGAACCAAACTGCAGGAGTGTATTATACACGTGAAAATAATGGGAAGAAACTCGTATGTTCTTATCCAATATTCATTTATTTTCATGTTATAGCCTAATTAAACAAGTGAAAATAACAACTTGCTGAGTTAATTGCTTAAATACCTGATATATACTGAATTTATGAAAATGAACTTACGAAAGTATTTTTTGTCTTTAAATTTTGGTTCTATCTCTTACGATTTCAAAGATAGGCGGTTTTGTCCATTTTACCCAAACGGACAGACGGACAGATATATTTGCAGAACTGCAAGACTGATTAGGTCATTTTATGAACA
Organism: Nineta flava; assembly: GCA_963920215.1. Taxonomy (NCBI): domain Eukaryota; kingdom Metazoa; phylum Arthropoda; class Insecta; order Neuroptera; family Chrysopidae; genus Nineta; species Nineta flava. Next base: position 95,332,122 of record OY986042.1, read on the forward strand.
CTTATACCAAATTTTATTTCGCCGGTCAATATTTTCAACCGTTACAAAATCGGAACGAATCTTTATATATCCTGGTATATATTATTGTTGCTCTGGTACCCGATTCTGTATTTTAAGTGAGATTGCTCAATTCTCGCATTTTCATCTCACGTGAGTTTACTCGCCTGATTCTGTAAGGTTGTAGTGAAAAAACGAAATTACTGGGTGAGATGATTTGGATCATAGATAATATATAGTAGTTATCTCTATGAATATAGTAGTGTTGATAAATGTGACTGATAAACAAAAGCAAATAATTTTAAATTTCATGCGCGCCGACCCCGACTTTGGACGAGATAGATAGATAACCAAAGAATACATACATTAATACATGGACATTACCATTCGTTGTTTTAAGCTATCGATTATTTCTCTCTCTCTCTCTACTTCTTTCCTTTCTCTCTTGGAATTCACTTATACGTTATGAAATTCCTTGTCGAACAAACTTACGTGAGATGGCTCACATTTTCACTATGGTGAAAGTTACGGAATCGAGAGAAGTGCTCACATTTAGTATTTTCACCAGGTTTCAGTTACAGAATCACTACCCTGCTCGCAAGGAGGCTCCGCCTCTTGACCCCGGGACAACCTTTGGCCTAGGCTCCGCGTTCTTGGCATAATGCACGCTTCTATCCTGCATAAAAGTAAAAAGGTAACTTTTGGGGGTTTTTTCTCATTTTCAGGGGAGTTGCGTTGGGTAAAAATTAAAGTATTCTGATTTTTCCCATAATTTTGAAGTTATTTCGCATCGAATGAAAAAACCGCATCCTAAAAGGTGGATAGAATTTGTATACGTGAGTCAGTGAGTGAGTGAGTGAATTACACAAAAGGCTGTATATATTATAGGATACCGGGTATAAAAATGTTATCTTGTGTTCTACAATATTCAAAATTGGTGATTTAAAACACTTGTAATCCGTATGCTATGTTCGAAATTCAAAAAGCAATTTTTAACTTTGATGTGCTCATAATGTGCCAACGCATTGTGACAGTTATTTAACGATTATGAAAAAAAAAAATTAAAACTGCATAAGAACATTTCAAATTTTGCCCCTATTCCTAGAACATTTGTTTGTATTTTATAAATACGTATTTCGACTACAATCATCAGTATGAATTAGCTAATCGTAACTATCTCTGGGATATGGATTCAGAGATATGTTGCTTGTTGCTAATTTGGTACCTAGGCGTAATACGTATTTATAAAATACAAACAAATGTTCTAGGAATAGAGGCAAAATTTGAAATATAATTTCAAAAAAACCTAGAGTTCTCTTTGATTATTTTAATAATCTTTTAATAATCTTTATATGCATAAGAACATATTAGTTCCCCCCCTCCCCGTATTATCACGTGTTTAATACATTCCTGAAGAGTGGTTCGTTCCACCCGACTCACCCTGTATACAGAGAAGAAGATTTCTATAAATGAGTGACTGGATGACGTTCCGACGTTCGTATACCAACCAACTAACGACACACAGTTTTCCATGTGTACTATTATGTTAGAATAATAACTTTGACGAACTATTAGACAAATTTACATTATATTACAAAATTTTAATAACAATAAACATTTATTACATACATGAGTGGAATTACTATCTCATATTAGACAATTTTAGATTATTCAATATGTAGTCAAAAGTGTACGATTTGTATGATGCGATCGGATACTAAAGATATTGGTGCATTTTCTAGTGTACTTTGATGTAAATCCAAATACCCGAATAGGGAATATGCATGAACATTTTTTTTCACTTGAATTGAAGCATGTTTACTTGACAAATATCAAGGTAAAATTACTTTTTAAATAACTTTAAAAATAAGCGAGATATGAATGATTGAAATTCCCGATTAGACAAAGAGGGTGATAGCCCTTTTGATATGTTATGTGACGTCATATTACACTTTCACCATTTAAAATACACGTAAAACTCCGTTTTTAGTATTTTTGCAAGAAAGAGACAGATAATCTTTTAAAGCTTATAGCTACCTTGATATTTGTCGGATTTTAATTTCGTTTTTAAATATTATTACAGTATTAACAGTATTTTCATATTCTGAAAATAAATGTGAAAAAAAATTTTCATGTATATTCTCTATTATGTAGAAACGCATTCAAAGGGGCAATGGTTTATTTTATGGGAAAATGGTTAAATTAAATCTCAACTTGATACGTGTTGTGATCTTTGATAAATGATCTATTATTAATGTTATTAATAATATTCAATAGATGTCAGTCAATGTGAATACTGAAAACTGTTAATAATCATCAAGAGCAGAAGTAGATGTCCTCCAAAAAAGACAAGAGGTCGTAGTTAGTCGATAATGGTAGTCAGTCGCTATAATTAGTCTAACTTCTTGACAATGAAATTAGTGATTTTTTTGGATTCTATTCATCTTATTTAGAACATTATTTTTGGATAATCGATCCTGATACCGTCGAAATTGGACACAAAGCATTTGTTTTAATTACATGTTGGCTTTTATTAGCTCATTTAAACAAATCATACAAGTTGCTTTTCAGCCACTTACAATTTTCGTATCAATTTGAAAGATTGCAAATATTGGCAATTCCAGCAAAATAATAATTCTGTGCCATTTTGATGAAATCATCATGGAATTCGAAAATATAACACAAATTAACATTACAATTTTAGTGGAAGCAATGGTCAAAAATAGGTTATGAGTTAGTTAAATTCTTCCTACTAAGGCGTTATGTTTACGCAGTATGCCTACTTGGAAACTGGCAGGTTATGAGTTCGAATCCCGACATTGGCAGTTTGTCTATTATTAAGAAAAAAACAGGGGGGCGGTTAATTGACTAAACTGTCGGCGTATGGAAAACAACGAAGTAACCGGCTATGCATGAGAAGATTTTCTGCAGTTTCCTTCACGAACTCCAGATGAATATCGGCATAGTTCCTATCATAGTCGGCTGCAGAAATCTATACACAAAAATTCCTTCCACTCCACTCACATCCTCACATCCTTAGACATCACAATGGACCTTATGGTCGAAGTGTAGCCCGTCCAGGGCAGCCTCTACAATCTATCTATCTGTCTAGCTAAAATCTTTCAAAAAAACATTTTCAAGAAAATACACTTTTACTAGTTGGTAACGCACTAAAAACAAAAAAGTTATCAAAGAGTTGATGGAAAATTTTCAATAGACAGACCGTTCCCATCTGTTTTTTTTTGTAAAATATTAATATTTTATCTTATGAAAATATGTGTGTTTGTAATTTGGATAAAAACATCGTAATATAATTAAAATGTAAATTTTATATATTTCAATTGAAAAATAATGAATGAATTCAAATATAATTTATGAATAAAACAAAATAAATGTGTAAATATAAAATTTAGTTATACGGTACTAAATATTACATCTCTATTCTAAATACAACCCTATATGGAAGTAGTTAAAATTCTTTGAAAAATTTAATAATTTTAAGTAAATGTACAGTGAAAACCGTTTAGAGTGTCAAAGTTTAGTTTGGAACCACAGAGTCACAGAAGTAGCTCTCTATTCTCAAAATTTTATTATTTATTTGTGCCTTATTCGATCAGTTTTTGAGAAAATGCTTCGGATAATAGTTGATAATAAACATAAACTAACAAGTTTTGTTCGAAACATTAAGCATAAATATCAACTTGAGAACTGACTTGAGGGCAGGGCTTAAAAAAATTGGCTGTTTATTGTGTTCAAGGAAATAATAATCTATTTTTAACTTGCTTTTATTTAACTTACAATGTATGTATGTCTGTTCGGGTCAAATATTGCAAGCTGAATTAGAATCACTTCCTCTTATTCTACGGAGTTGAATTTATACATGTTGGTTCATTTCCGATGACAATACATTTTATGGTAAGCATGAGTAGCATGACAAGAATCGACAAGGGAAAAGGGGGTTTAGAGGCAGGGGGAAACATAAAATTTGGTATATCTCTCTTAATATTGAAAAAATCGAAAAACACATAAGAAGTAAAGTTGTAGAAAATTAGTTTTACTATAAAAAGCTTGTTTTAAAAAATATTTTTTTAATAGAAACTTATTTCATATTAAATCATTATTTTTTTCTAAATTTTGACAGTCTCAAATGTCAATTTTTGTTGTTAATGTAAATATTTCTATACAAACTATAGAAATACTTTTAAACTATATTAGACGGTTTGGAATTTTGATCTTCTATAGTTTTCTCCAAACAATTCGACATTTTCTCTTTTATATGTAAAAAAAGGTAATACTGCACATTAAATTTGGTTTCATTTTTGACACCAGACACCGTGATTAAAATAGTCAGTTATCAGTTGCTCATATTACAAACATATTGAATACATCCTTTCGACTGAATTCAATGCACTTTAAATTAATCCAAATAAGTTATTTATTCCTTGGGTGCGCAAGGAGAGTCTTGCAGACTTTTTCCAAAATTTTATGTCGTATAATTTTAATATCAATTTTTATGTTAGAACAATACTTTCATATCCTTGCTAATAGAGCACTTTCATGTAAATAATAATAGTCTGTGGTTTATATGACAAAAAAATGCATACTGATCTTTTGATTTACTACCATTAAGAAAACCCGCTGGGCTTCATGCATCCCGTTACTTGTAATTCATACAAAAAATATTTATAACGAATACTCTTGCTGTAGATAGATTTTGCAATAATTGTGTGTTATGTATGTGTAGTGGAAAAAAATTATTGCTTTTCAAGTATTTTGTTTCATATATTTTAAAACCTAAAGGTTGGTCCCTTTTTATAACCAAAAGGATCGTTTAGAAAAATCTGAGACGTGAGAAATTGATTGAACCAAAATTAACAATATTAATTAAATGTTCTAGCTCGATAAATTGTTGTAAACAATTTCACATTTGGTTTTTTTGTGCACATTCCTTATTTTTTTACACTTATACACAACACAACACCAATGTATTGCGGGTTGCCTATTTCAACATTGTTAATTTTTTATCTACTTAATATAAATCTACAGGCAACGCCCAGCCTAAACCGTTGGATCTAGAAGCATGCAATTTTGCATAGGAGTTCCTAGGTGAGCACTAAGAAAGTAAATCCCCTAAAGGGGTTAAATAGTGGATGAAAGTTTGTCATTTTTGAAGTTAGAAATATGGAAATTGGTGTTTCGGCTTCTGTTTATAAACAAAATTAATTGTATCAGCGTTACATCCACTAAGGGGGTAAAATAAGGGACGAGTTTGCATGAGAAGTGCGTCATTTTTGAAGTTACAAACGGGGAAGTTAGTATTTAGACTTTTTACATCTGAGAAAAGTCTCTTAATAACTTTTAAACTTCACAAACTGAGCAAATATAGAACTTACTTCTTTTTTGCGGTAATGAAGTAAGGGGTGTGGTTTTATTAAGTTCTTTGGGTAAATTACGAATATGATAACGTAGAAATTGAAGTTGTTAGCTATATCGAGTCAGAAACATGTCAAATATTTCTTATACGGTCTCCCATCGATGTCGCTATATACAATTTATACTATAAACGCGTATGTATTGTATATGTTTTAAGTAAATACAGTTAATTAATAAATATTATCATGATGAAAAGGTATATGGAGGTATTAAATGAATTTGTTTTATATACATAGAAATTGAATTTAATATGAATTTATTTTTAATTATAAATATTAGATGTGAGCGCGTGTGTGTGTATTGTGTTCATAATTCTTTTGGGTAATAAAAATATTAATAAAAAAATCATAATCATAAAAATTGAAAAGGGTTGTTATATGTATCTATCTATTAATATTTGTTATTAAAATTTATGGAAAAATATTTTGTGTGAATTCAGGCAGTATAGCTATTTATTTAATTAAGGGTTGGTTTTTTAATGTTTTTTTTTGTAAAAAAAAACTATATTTATTACTAGTGTTTGAATGTTTAATTTATCTGAGTGCAATGTAGTAATTCATAGCTTAATTTCAAGTCACAGTACTACAGCTCCCGGGTGTATTGGTAGTTCGATTTTCCTAATTCAATGTCATGAGAATATGTTATGCAAAAATACATATTTTTCGGGCCTCAAACGGACTAGTGCCTTGCCTCTAAGCATCAAAGTTTCTTGGTTTCAATGTTTCCAGATTTAATTGTGATCGGATCATTTAAAAAAAAAGGCTAAATTTTGGTATACTGACGAAGAATGAATCAAACTGTATATTTTCTCAGATAAAAGTTTGACTTTTTCGCAAATAATCTATTGTTCCAAACTAGTTAGACGCAAGTTTCTGGGAACTAGTCAAATCAAATATTAAATATCTACTAAACGGAAACCTTGCAATGGTTTGGCCCTCAGGTAGGCATCACTACTATTTTCGTAGAATATACGAGTACTCAGTGTATCTAGAATATTTAAATAATTAACTCATTTTTAATTAACCATATTGTTGTCGAATTTGAAATATCATAACAAACAGTGCCATTTTTTCGATTGGTGACCCTTTCATGCGGTCGTTAATATATATATAACAATATCGAAAATATTTCTATACATAAAAAAATATTTTTCTGCAATAAATATTTGGTTGCAATAAAAAATACTAATAAAAAAAAAGGAATTAAGTATGAAAAATTAATAAAGTATAATATTAAAAGGTATAGTAAATATGTCTGCTATGGCAATAATAATAATAATAATAATAGTAATAATAAATATTATACACTAACCGCTCGAGTCATAACGACAAGTGTGATATTTGCTGCAGATGATTCATAAAAAGCAGCTGGTTCTGTAATATTAATACCACCTTGTGGTGTCCATTGTCCAACTTTTTGTATTTCTTCACGCCGTAATTTTAATAGATCTAACTTGAAATTAACGCGTTTACCTTCATTAAATTCTATATGACCGGTAAGACCATTAGCGCCTGCCTACAAAGAAATAAAAAAAAACGATATTATAATTGTATTATTTATTTTATGTATACTATTGACAACAAAAATGGCGTTCGTTTTACTAAATTTTTGTCGAAATTTTTCGAATAAGAATTGTTTGTTGTAAAAATAACAACTTTTGTTTTTGATGTGAAAACATCTGTAGCGAGACTATACAAGATTTTATATTAGTGTATGTAATTCATATTATATAGAGTGGCGCATAGGTAACGTTATGAATTATTTAATGAATCCGTATTTGTGCATCATTTGGTTTTAATTCGTGAACCTATTAAATCTTACATGGGAAAAGGTGTAACGTGTGTAAAATTCTTTGCAAAGACCGCCTAGACATCACCAACTGCTGAGAACGTCGCCTGGTGGAAGTTTCGGGGTTTTCCTCAACACTTGCTTGCACTTGAGCAATGTTCACATCATTTCGAACTGTACGAGATCTTCCAGCACGCGGAAGATCACAGATAGCCCCATGTTGCCGAAAACGCCGAACGAATCGGTAAATTGTCGGAACATTAAAGAAATTTCGATATCATCTTTGTGTCTGAATAATCGAATGCTGACTTTAAAAATAAAATTGAACAACTTCAAAGTTAATTCTGAAAAAAAAAAAAACGTAAACATAACGTTACTTATGCGCCACCCTATACAATGTGATGTTTTTGGTAACGATCGGTTTTGTGACAGTCGGCAATCATCGGCATTTAATATTATATATGAAATTCATTGCTATTGTATATAGGATATGTTTTCATATCACGAGTTCCGGGTTCAAAAATGTTTTGTTATAAACCGGAATGTATTCAACGGAAATAGGTTGCAAAGTTTTGCAAAATAAACATCACTTTTGGAGTCGATAGTATGAAATAGTCGTTAAATAATAGTAGAGAGTGTGATAAATTTATTGGCACAAAACATATTTTTATCACAATTTTTATATTATTTACTTAAAAAATTATGAGTTGTTGAAAAATAGTAAAATATAAAAAAAAAACAGTAAATTTATATGCAGGGCGGTCGGTCGGTTGGTTTGTTGTATGTGAATGTGGGCGCTAGCTAGAATAGAACATTTGGTAAAATAGATTAAAAAAACCACAGATTTTGCCAAGTAAATAAATTATTTGTTAATGTACTAAAAATAAGAATTCATAGTTAGGCAGCTAAAAGCGCATTGCAATAAAATATATCGATCCCCACTGACAGCAGTATTGTACATTTCTACAATCTTCTCTACAGTTATAAAATTGTAAATGTTTATTTCTTTATTTGTTTGTTTGTTTGTTTGTTCGAGCATCATGCAAAAACTACTGGATCGATTTTGATGAAACCTTTTTTGTTTAAAAGCTTATGATCAGTCTTAAAAACTTTTATATTTTATCTCGCTACGAAAATAGAATACGAAAATATTCCCTGAAATAGAAATTTGGTGGAAGTGTTGATAAATATTTGAAGTCGTGGAAGCAGTCGGAACGATAAAGATTTAAAGTAGTGGAAGCGGTGGGAAATGACATAAAGATTTTTATTCTTAACATGATGTGAGCCGGAGAACAATCAAACATACATTCAAGGTTAATCAAATCAAATAGAATTCGGGTATTTTTTGTACGTAAATCAGTTTTGTTTGACAACTTAGTGTAATTTTATCGTGATTCAATAAAACTTTTTAGGAACTAGTTTTGAAGTTATAATGTGTATTTTTGATAGTGTTATTTCGCTATCGCTCACCATTTTTCCAGTGGTGAATCTATATTATGGCAAATCTATAAAAGACATCTTAATTTGACCTAAAATTTGAAAAGTATACCTCAAATATCGTATATTGGATAGTTGGAAAAATTTGTATTCTGATTGAGTGAAAATTTTTGATGACAAAGTTTTTGGAAAGTTACTATTTTGTGGTTATATTTTCCATTTCCGATAGAGTCATTTCAACATTTCGCCGATAATGTTGCATTCTCAGAATCTATAAGAATTTTACCTCAAATCTGAGAAATAAGGCTCAAATGTGAAAGTCATAAATGGTAAGATTTTTGGTTGTTTCATATAATTAATTATGTGCCCATAACCCACCTTTTAAATGGTTGAAAATTAGGAAAATCTTTCAATATAAAAAATTTTCATCTCATAACATGATTTGTTTGAAATTTTTTTTCATACATCTCATTAAAAACGGGGGCAGTGCATAAGAAAAAAAAAGAATATATATATATAAAGATATATATATATATATATATATATATATATATATATATATATATATATATATATATATATATATATATATATAAATATGAAACGGGAATGTCTAGTGACATATAATATGCTGTATAGATAAATTTTTACCATAATTTAAAATCAGTAAAAATAATATATTATAACTAAGTTTTAAGTTACACGCAGCGAAGCGGACGGATGACAGGTAACGGTTAATATCGAATAATTAACATACCAAGTTATTTAAAATCGGTTAGATTTTGTATTTGATACAGCAAAATTAATTGGTTTAGAATATGATAAACGTCATTAAATGTATATTTTTATACACCTGCTGGTTGGTATCCTCTACAGAGACATACATCGTAGTAGAAAAATTAATGGTCCTAATGATATAAACTTTGTTTATAAAGTTTAAAATACATTTGAGATTTCATTATATATATATATATATATATATAAGTATATATATATATATATATATATATAAATATATATATATATATATATATATATATATATATATATATATATATATATATATATATATATATATATATATATATATAGTTTACGTTCTGTGTAAAAGTTAACGATATGTATGTATACACAGGAGAAATTAACACATAACATTTAATAATAAAATTGGTTTATTTCAAGTTGCAAAGCTCACATGGGCGCTTGTTAACTTTATACCTAAATCAATTACATTGATGAATAATCAAAGATAGTAATTTTCCAGCTACTCTCTAGCCACACGGAGAGAACTGTACAGTAAACATTACTATCACGAACATTCGTAGAGGAAAGTATATTAACTACAACTAAGGTACTGCCGTCTAATACGCCCCGGTTCCAAATAAAGCCCAGTTATAAAAAATCGTTATTGTAATTTTCGAATTAATTGGAAATTTCCAACATATAAGGCAAACATTGGAGATTTTTTTTTAAAATTTGAATGGATATACTTCCAGGTTGGTTCCGTTATTTATTTTTCTTAGAAATATCCATTTTTTTCAACTCAATTATTATTATTTTTGGAGTTGGTGCCAGCTAAGGTTAACAAACGTGTATTCACGAAGTAGCAAACTACGAGTAGGTATACATTTAATTTCACTTTGACTGCAAAGCATTTCATTATCGACAAAAAGACAGCAGTGCGGCTGGGACCAACTCCAAAAATAATAATAATTGAGTTGAAAAAAATGGATATTTGTAAGTGAATTGAAGTAAATAAATAACGCAATTATTTTTTAACTTTTTAGTGCATTTTTTTATAGCAGATTTTTTTTTTGGAGTCGGGGTTTTTTTTTTTAAATTTTTTATTAAAATATAATATTGAATAATCACCTTTTTGAAATTTTTAGTGAATAAGGTAGGGATTTTATTTTGTTTTTACTATTTAATATCTAAGCTTTCCGTCATTGGAAGCAATGGGAATCTGATTGATTTCTTTTTTTCATTTTTTCTCATCGATAGTTTTGTTGTCGCGTGGTACTGTCCATAATAAGGATCACTTGATATTATCAAAAAAAGACCCTGGTCTTATTAAGAGTTTTGAATGTAACCTTTTGTATTTATTGATTTAAATAAATTTTCGCTTAAATAACATATGTTATACATAAAAGGTCAGATAAATTATAGTAAGCTTTTAGTATTCCATGCAAAAAAAAGAACCCAGTTTCTTAGTTCATTTAGTCATTTTGGCACCTTACCAAAATGACCATTTTGTTACCAGAAGGTGCTTCTGTTAAGTTCGAGATTTTTTTCCAAGACTCCAAATAAGTCCCAGGGTGGTTTGTATGAATATAAGAAAAAAAATACAAATAGGCAGTAATAGACAAATGAGGATATATAGGTACAATATAATGATAATTTTTGGTTTTAATGCAGTTTGTATTTTTAATAGACTTAACAAGGCCCAGCCTATTTTCGAATTGTTTTGCAAAGTACATGAATATTAAAAAAGAAAATATTTATTTTATTAATTACTTAGTGAATTTACAATCACTTAGTAAATTGTATTGATAACATTGATTTGACAAAGTTTTTTAATGGGCCTTATTAAGAGACCCGGTTCTTTTCTAATAAAGCCCAAAATCGAGGTTTTTAACATTATCATTTTTTTCACGGAAACAAACAAATTGTAATGATTTTGTTCAAACATCTGATGCATAAATAATCAGTGTTTTGTTTATTACGAAATTTTACATTTTTATAGTCATTTTGCAAAAAATGGGCCTTATTAGGCACCAGTACCTTATGTCACATAATTACCCAGTTCAGCAAAATAAAATATTGGAGTATTACTAATACCATAAAACAAAATAATTTATCCAATACTTCTTTCACGAGTACTATTATAATAGTTACTATACTTTTCTCTTGGGAGATAGTAATTGTTACCAAACACTTTGCTCCGTGTACTTTTTAGTCAACTTTAGGAAAAAAAGGTTTACATGAAAAGGTTGTGTTTTTTTTAATGTGTTAAATACTGAATTTGTGTTCATTTTGGATATTTCTAATGATAAAGCTCTTTTTCAAAAATAGTAGAGGATTTAATTGAAGAGCTTTTTAATGCTGAAGATAGTTGTCTATAGAATGATTATGCACGTGATGGCATAAAATAAATTACCCAGAATATGGTGAATTGTCTGAAATACACTGATGATGAATGGGAATAAAGTTAAACCCTTTGAACATAAAAATTTATAGTTATGAAACAAACGAATAAACGAAAAAAACGGAGAAACATATATTTGGGATTTAACTCTTTAGTCATTAAGTGGCAATCAATTTTATTTTGAGAATTTCTAATCGAAATGAATCAAAGAAAAGAGTGTTCAGTTCGATTTTTACACAAAAAGAGAAAGTACTTTCGAATTTCTTTTGTTCGTTGTTCGAAAGAATAGTATCTCGATTTATAAAATATTTTCTTTATATTCTCTAAAAAACCTCTGGATTAATTTTCTTTCCTGTCTATTTGAAAACTTTTTCATTTTTCTAGGTTCAAAATTACCTTAGGGTAGTAAAAAACTATGTAGGTTTGCTTTGAAACTTATCCTACTGAATCTGGGACCGAAGTTGCATCTTTGGAAATGTTTTATGAAATTTATATTTTTAAGTTAATGCTAGAAGAAACCTTGGGTTATTAAGTTACGATAGGTGAAAAATTTTAAACTGTTATTGACTGTGAAAGTTCTTTTTAGAATTTTACAGTTAATTTCTCCCAAATCCATTCGGTTTTCGAAATAATGTGTAGATCAAAAGTTGTTAGAATTTTTGTAGGAAGAAATAGCATATATTCGAAATGTTTTTCCGATAAACAAATAGATTCGACACAAATTGATTGGAAAAATTGGAAAAAGGGACACCCTTTTTGCAGACGATAGTACTTATAAAATTTAAGTTTTCTGATCTGATCGTAGTCAGACTTTGCTGTCTGAGGAAAAACAAAAGGCAAGTCAAGCACTTCCATCAATGACGATATGAAAAAATACACATTCGCCAGGCCTCAAATGACAGAACTTTAGATCTCTGGACTGGTGCCTCGCTTCTAAGTTATAGATTATAAGGCTTGTCTAAACTTTTCCGCGTGCGAAAAGTTTGTTCATAACATCTGAAATATCAATCTAAATAAAGAAAGTAATAAATACTTAATATTTAGAAAAAAAGTTTTGAGTCTGGGACTCAAGATCGATGTGGAAACATAAACGTTAAGGTCGTATTTAATGTGTGCAAGGTTGACAAACACGAATGGATATCTAATGCCGATGATTGTCGACTGTCACATAGTCGATCGTTACAAAAAAACGTGACATTTTATAATCGGAAATTTTATTTCACTCCCCGAATAAAATCTTGTATAGTCTCGATATAGATGTCTTCACATTAAAAAAACATTAAACTAATTTGAAAAATAAACTTTTTGTCTCTGATTGAGATGATGTCAGACTGGCCATGAGACACTAACGGTGTAATTAATATTTATTTGAGAAACTAGCTCGACTATTTGAAAATAATTTGAAAGGCAAACCGATACCATATTATTTTAAGGACGTTCGAAAGAGTCATTTTGTGGGGAAAGGCGTAAGAGGAGTATCAAGCGAATGCGCATGCCCGCAGCGTTACAGATTTAACGTTAAAACTAGATTTAAATATTCTATGGTTATTTGGTAAATAATAATACTCGTGAGTCGTGACTCGTAATGTTTCTTTTAATTTAAATAAAAAAGTAAAATCTTGTGTTTTTCTTCTCTAAAATGATAAAATTACTTATATAATTCATTATTACTTTCAAAATGTATTTAAGCATACCTTCATCTATGGCTCAAATAAATCCTGTTTTTTTAACAACAATTTACATAGTTTTATAAAAACTTCTCGGCATTTTAAACAATGTTTTATTCGATTATAAAGATTAAATTTATAGTTTACCAATGAATTCGTATTGACTTTTATTTATAACATATTTAATTTACAGGAACTTCTCTGCATTTATTTTTCTCTTTCGAACGTCCTTAAGATCACATAATTCAAAAATATATTCGTACTTAAAGATAGTACCCAATATATTTCATATCCTGTATAAATTTGAGCTTTATATGAACTTGCATGTATGTTTGTATGTATGCACGTATATATGTTTGTACAATCCCGTTCATAAAAATTGAACCAATAAGTCACATTCTAAGCGTATGTATTACTAAATATATGTATAATATTATATACAGTACCACTTAGAATGTTTCAACTGATTCAATTTTTATGAACGGGAGTGTATGTTTGTATGTATGTATGTACGTATGTATTAATGTTAGTGTGACAAAAATCAAGTTTGACAGATGAACAGTTGTAACACAAATATGTATCATTGGTTGATATGTAGGTACACATGGACACAAAAGTTGCGTTCAATTTTCAATATTATATAATTGATTTGTAACTTATTCAGCCGGTTTTATTGAAAAATTACTTGGGATAAAACTTGTTCATTATAAATATACTAACAATTTAAAATTCGAGTTATTTTCCTAAAAAATCAGTAGGAATATGGTATAAATCAACCTAAAAATTTTTGAGAAAATGAGCGCTACTTTTGTGGCCCATAGTATAAAAATAAAATTTAGTATTATTGCAACAATTTTCATACATAGAATCAAACAAAGAATGAGGGAGAAAGAAAGTAGATCATATACCGGAAAAAAAGAAAATGTACAAAAAAAAGTAAATAAAATAACCTATATACAAATATATATATATATATATATATATTAATATATATATATATATATATATATATATATATATATATATATATATATATATATATATATATATAAATAATATATATTTTATAACAACATTGCAGGTTTATTTATATCTTCAATTTTATTTTAAACTATCATACATTGTCTTACAGTATGTTTGGATGTTTAAGTATGATCATTTTGTTTCTACCGAACTTGGAAAATGGGTCAAGATTTTTTTTTTTCTAAATTCAAAAGAACTGATTGCAATATTATATATTTTATGTACAATATATAACTAATTTACTAATTACTCCAGTATAAAAATGGAAATTTATTATTGTAATTTAAAAATTCGTTTAGTGATGACGTATGAGCCATCCAATGGGCGATATGGAATTGCGCATGTATAAATCAATTTCATTGATTTGTATGTAGCGTCATATTGTAGAAATCTATGTTAAACTGGTTATAATTTTTAAATCAACAGAACCTACTTTAAATATTTATTGCGTTTCTCCGCCTCTTAAGTCTAAACCCCCCTTTCCAAATACCAAATTATATATATATATATATATATATATATATATATATATATATATATATATATATATATATATATATAATTTTAACGATAGTGATTTTTAATATCTAGTAGGTAAGATCGATGGACATTTGAAGAAATTTTTACAAAAATCCAATATTGGTACAAAAACAATAGCTACATTTCTTTTGGAGGAAATTCGCTAAAACAAGCGAAGTTTGACGTCTGTATGACTTTGAAAGTATCACTATGACTTTGAAAATTGGCCTTTATAATATGAAAAATAATTATTCAGTTTTAATTTATTCAGTTAATTTGTTCAGTTATAATTTATTCAGTTTTTTTTTTGGAAAGTATAAGCCTGAAAAATTGTTAGCTAGAAATAAGCACAATGTATACAGAAATCAAAGATATAAAATATTTATTGTTTGTTTACCGAATCAATGTAATTGTATAAACTGAGTCCATCATTCCATGGTGTTTCTAAATCACATGATAGATTTGATGGTCGTAATATGTGTCCAGAATCTAGAGCACCGAGTCCTGCTGCGAACACGTACACTGTATCAAACATTAGTGCCGGCTCTGCCTATAAAAACACACAACACACAATAATGTTACAAAACAACGAAAAAATATTTATTTTTTATTTATACGCAATTTTCCAAAAACAATATGAATAGAAATTATATTATTAAGTTAATATTGTTGGTATTTTTAAACAATAAAAAAAAAAAAACACAGTACCATCAGAAATTTATAGCATCTGAAAAAACAATTTATGTACAGAATGTTTTAAAAAGATGTGTTTTAAGGCAAAATTTTGTGGGAAATCCTTTTCGAAGTTCACTTTTTGTTGAAAATAATAGTAATGAGGTTTTATCTCCGTTTCTGAAACTCCATGGTCTATTACAGAGGCATTTTCTGCAGTTTCCTTCACGAACTCCAGATGAATATCGGCAAAGTTCCTATCATAGTCGGCTGCAGTCACACATCCGACCAATTCCTAGTCTATACACAAAAATTGTCCAGGGAAGTCTCTACAATCTATCTATCTATCTATCATCCACATCGAGAATACAAATCCTTTTTCGATTTTATAAAATTTTTTTCAACTGTTCAAAAAAATCATAAAAAATTTTTAGTAATCGATTTGAATGAAATTTAATTTTCAGTTAGTCTTATTGAAGGGAAATTGGATCCAAAAACCCAGGTTTGATGATTTAACAAACAGTCGAAGATGTATATTCTCATTATATGATTTTGAAAATCCTTGGAAATAATTGAATTGATTGGGTAATGTTTTTTTGCTTCGGAATTATATTATTAGCTTTTTTTTAGCGAGAGTTCTATCTCAAAAATTAAACTTCTCTCTCAAAAATTAAACGAGAATCTTTTCTGTAGTCAGGAAGAACAGAATATTTCATTGGACCATTTAGATTGCAAATTTTTTTAGTTTGGTTAGAAATTTTAAGCATTCAGTATGTGTCTGTCCATGAGTTTTTCTGTAGGTGGTATCGTAGTTCTAAAATCCGTGGACCGCTTTTATTAGATAGCTGATTTTCTTGCGGTGGTTCTTAACTATATTTGATAAAAATCGGTTCAGTCGTTTGAAAATTTTCAGCGCTTTTCCAAGATGGTAGGTATATTATTAAGATTATCATTTTAAATATAAATCTGGTGGAGGCAACGGGAAGTGCTTTTTCTGTTTCATATTACTTGGAGGTTTTTTAAATTTTTAATTTTACTTCTTAATGAACATGTTTATATCGACTCTATGTCCTTAAAACATTCTGTTCTTGGTAATAATATCGTTTTGCTAATAAATAAAACAGAAAGAGAATTAACAAACACATAGAAATTATTATTCACCTACTACTGAATACACAAAACAATTATTCACGATAGTAATTTAAATTTTACTCCACAAACATAGAATCTTTTAAACTACGTAATGAAAATTGCTTATCCAATAGCTTTTGTAAATTTAAAAGTAGAACAACAATGTCTTCGTTTCTTCTCAACGCAAAGTTTCAATGATTGTCATTGTTGAAGTAATAAAACATTTTTTAGTTTTTTCAATAAATAAAAATAAATTCGAAAACTTTTCTGGTAAAATTTTGGTAGGAACGTGTATACCGACCGCATTTATAAATAATAAAAATTGTAACATATTTATCAAATTTTTATTACTTGAAAATAAGATAAAAATAGTATATATATATATATATATATAATATATATAATATATATAATATATATATATATATATATATATATATATATATATATATATATATATATATATTCCTCGATCTGCACGGTAGTAGTAGTAGAATTAGTAGCGGGGGCGGGGAGGTCGAAGCCTGACAATAATACGTTTCTAGACCTTTTTTAATGACCCTTAAAGTACCAGACATTTGTATGTAGACTAGAAAGAAATTAGTAGTTTGTGCGATTGAAGCCGACTCTGATTTTGTGAAAGCCGATTGCAGCCGAGTTTGTGAAACGAAGCTGCAGATAACCTTCACAAACATAGCCGGTTACTTTCATTCTTGTTCATACGCCAACAGTTTAGACAATTAACCACCCTTAGTTTTTTTTAATTAGTACGCCACTGTTGGGAATCGAACCAGCAACCTTCCAGCTACGAGCGGAGCGCCTTTAACTGCTCGACCACTTGGACTGATAGAAGGTAGATACGTTCTGGGAATACCCGTGCAAACTGAAATCGTGGAAAAGTTTTTAGAAATTACTACGACATGTTCAATTAAATTGTATGCCGTATAAATCGACCGTGTAAATCGAAGATAAAGAAAAGTCTACTCGGTTCATCCATTTTTCACCTCAAAAATTAATTAAAACTAACTATTCGGTACGTACAATAAAAATCATTCTTTCTAGTCTTCGAGTCGGTGGCGCTAGTGTGAGCATCAAGTTTTCTCATTTCTAAACTATATGATCCTCTATCCAGGTATATACAGATCAGTGTTTTTATTTAATTTATATAAAGGGTATAATCGATCAAAATATAAACCAAAATAATGCATACCCCAAATCGAGGGATATATATATATATATATATATATATATATATATATATATATATACATATACATATATCTATATAATGTAATATATTTATATTTCATATATATTTCAAACCTGAATTATTCCACTACGATTTAATATCGCATTGCCGATTGGTTGAAATTGTTCCATTTCTTGTAAGATTTCTGCTACACGAGTGTCACCAACATCCACTAATCGAAATGCTGTTATATTCACTGAGTTGTATTTGAAATCTTCTAAATCGAATGTTTCTATATCCTGTAATTTAAAAAAATATATAAACTCGTCAACAATATTATTTATATAGTATATAGTATATAGTATATAGTATATAGTATATAGTATATAGTATATAGTATATAGTATATTGTATATTTTGTTTTTTTGAAAGGACAATATATCCTTTTCTTCTTTTATTACATATTTTAAGATTATTAACCCTTCTGTGGACAAAATCATGTAAAAACTCTCAAGTATATTTAATGGTTTTTAAATCGGAATTTATTGTGTTGCAAACCGATTGGAATAACTTTGTTTGATCTGAGACATTGTTCTGATTTATTGTGTACTGTCCCAATAATCTTAAGTAAAGTTTATTATTAAAAAATTACCAAATTTGTGTGTTGTAAAACAGAATACTAGTAAATCGATATTATTCTTCCAAAGAATGAGAAAGGAACGCAAATTTTACATTGCAAATTTTACAAAACCGTCAACTATGAACGAGACGAGACGATAGAAAACTTTTACAAGTCAATACAATACAAGAGACATGCTACTCTCGTCTTGGCTCGGCTCGCGGCATCACTAACACAAATTGTTAAGATACTGTAGTCAACCCTGAGAAGTCCGAATGGATTTCTGACCTATTTTTAACTATTAAGGTAGTTCCGGCATTGTCTTGTATAATCAGGGCATAAAATTGGTTTGTTTTTACTATTGAACAAATACAAACACACATACATATATTTATATACAAATTAATGTAATTTTGAAAGAAAAAAAATTTTTAACTATCATATTTCGAAAACAAAACGGTAAAACGCGATTTAAAAAAAAATTATTTAAGAAATATTTATCTTTACTGTCCTAGTTTATTTTTAAATTCTGTCGAGTTTTTTTTCTTCAATATAACAAATAATAGTTTGGCGGGCATGCAGTTTTACATGCTTCTTAAATGAGAGAGAATGATTACTTTGTTATTAATTATCTCGCGTTCTGAACGTTCAAAAATTCTGAAACCTCGGCATTTATTAGAAAACGTTTTTTGCCTCTGAAAAAAAAGCAAAATCTGTCGAAAAGTGATTTCATGCCGGAACTACCATAAATTAAACGAAAAGTCTTTTATTTTTATGATTTAGTGTTTTTGCTGCTAAGCTACTAACACTTACAAAGCCTAAAATATATACAGCCTGTTGTGTAATTGACTCACTCACTGACTCACGTATACAAAATCTAACCCACTTCGAGACATGCTAGAAGGGTGCGGTTTTTTGCATTATGTCAAGGACGCCAAGCCAAGGCCGAAGGCCGTCTCGGCGAATTCATAATAATACGAATATGAGCAAATATATATATATATATATATATATATATATATACATATAAAAAAAAAAAAAAGTTTAATCTTCATCTTTTATGCCCTCACATCTGTAACGAATGTAGTAGTGTCTGTTGGCAAATTTGAAAATGTTTTTTAAGTAAATTTTAATAGATTTTTTTCTTACCAGTAGTCAACATATTTAAAAAAAAAAACCCATGAAAGTGGGTAAATTCATTTTTAACTACATTAATTTGCATGTAAAATACCCTCCTCTAACAGTTTAATAATAATCATTAAAATGGAGCTAACCACAAAAAAATAATTCTCATTAAAATTTTACTATGCTTAACTGCATTAATTAAAATATAAAGTAACTACTCAGATGATGTATACTGTATGTGTACTAAATCATAAGGGCTATATATTGTATAATAAATGTTATCCATCACGTATAAATATCAGTATACCAAACACACTATCAGTGGAAAATTTGAAATCACTAGTACTATGAACTTCAGAACAACTCTAAAGATAACTCTAGGTTTTTTGAAATTAATTTGCTCGAATTCCTAGAACTATTATTTGTATTTTATAAATACTTATTTTAACTACAAGGTAGTCATCATCAGTATGAATTAGCTAATTGTAACTATCTCTGGGATATGGCGATATGTTGCTTGTTGCTAATTAGAAAACCGAATGAAAAAGGCATAAATTAACTATAAAATTTCAAAAAAATTTATAGCTACTTTGTTTTGAAAACGTTTTTTCCCTTATTTCTTATTAACTTTCACTCACATAATGGATGAAGAAAGTTTATTTATTTATTTTTAAATCAACTCAGTGATTTCAAACTTTTTAGATTTTTATCAGTTCTTAATTAAAATACCAGAATCCTTGATATCTATCTTTTCGCTAAATGTATGTATCGTATGGTTTTAAATGTTGTTGGTAGTTTAATAATGCCTAATGGTCATTTACACACTCTGTAAATGTAACTTATACGTATCATATTTCGTACATCATTTTCTGAAAATATTTTCAACAATATTCCACACCTTATTTGTACTTAATTACTATATGATATTCAGAATTTTTCTTTGTATTTAGGGATTATCGTTCCTATTAACATTGGTTCAAAAATAATTTCCCTAAGGTTTATGGATCCCTAAAGTTCGTGGTAAAAATTGAATATTGTTTTGTAATATTCAGAGACTTTTTAAGGGATCATAGAAATTTATAATAATGAAAAGTAATGAACTTCAATTTTATGATTTAATTTGATTTCAAGAAGCTATATAAGTGAGTGCTTATATCGGTAGTTCTTAGGAGTTTATTTTTCTTTTACGAATATAACTCCAACACTCCTAAAACCTCCGACCTAGATCTCCAGAAACATTCAATATAAATTAATTTCTTTAAATTGCACAATAGACAAGTTGCAGGAACTTGTATTGTTGAATATTTTTACTTCCTAATGTATCAAACTTCTAAGGTTGAATTAAATAAACTTGCCATGTGCTTGTTGGAATCTTATCTTAAATTTGATCTTAAAAGAAGGATTGATTAAAAACAAATTTATGAGCTTTAAATCAATGTTTATTGTTAGCCTCAATATTTAATAATCAATTACAAGTTTGTTGATAGTTACGAGATGTAACTTAGGAACATATATTTTGCACTACGTAGACGTCTAGATATTGAAATCCAAGATCCAGAATCGAGTACACTACATGCTCTTAGAATAAGTTCGTCGTAAGATAGAAAAAATTATCGTTTTTCAATGAAGAATTTCAATATGATGGTTTTTTTTTTTTTTAAATGAATAATGAATGATTCATTTAGAGGTACTTTTTTGTCTATGGATTTTTTGACAGAATGTCGTGTTAACCTGTCATGGTATTTTTGTTCAGTGTAGTTTGTCATTTCATCATAGAAAGACTTAGCCCGGTCTTTATTCAGTCTTTGGAGTCTTAAAAAGCTTGAAGAAAATCCACTGTTTTCGACAACAATTTTGTTTAGTGATGGGGCACATTTCTGGCTTAACGGATATGTCAACAAACAAAATTGCCGTATCTGGTCTGAAGAGTAACCTGACGAGATTTAAGAGCTGCCATTACATCCAGACAAAACAACGGTTTGGTGTGGTTAATGAACTTAACTGTCAATGGCGACCCCTATCGTGCCATGATAACGGACTATTTCTTTCCTGAAATTGAAGCCCGTGAGCTCCAGGACATTTGGTACTAACAATACGGCGCCATTTTCCACACAGCACGTGAAACCACGGCTTTATTGCGAGAACAATTTTGGTGAACAGTTAATTTCGCGCTTCGGACCGGTGAATTGGCCGCCTAGATCCTGTGACATCACACCCCTAGACTTTTTCCTTTGGGGATTTGTAAAGTCCAAAGTCTATATAGATAAGAAAGACGCGTACGATTGAGAAACTGGAAGCCAATACTACTTGCGTTATTCGCCAAATACCACTCGAAATGCTCGGACGCGTCATCGAAAATTGGAACTGCAGAATGGACCCTCTAAACTGCAGTTACGGACAACATTTAAAAAAAATAATCTTTAAAAAATAAATGTAAAGAATGGTTCTTTTGTATTTGTTTTATTTTTATTTTTTTCTGTTTTGAAAAAAGTACCTTCAAATGAATCACCCATTATATAGAATAAATATTAAAAAAATTAAGAAAAGCATTTTATCTCAATATGAAATAATTGAGAATTATCTTAGAATTAATTAGATTTAAACGAGTCATAGAAAAATACACTCGCATGAAAAATTCCGTTTGAAAATGTAGGGAAAATTGAGAGAAAATTAATCAAATAATTTAGTTTAAATATATATGATCTGATAAAGAGGAATTTTGTGTTCAATTTATTTTTCCTTATTATTTATATATTATGTGTTCCTGAAAGAAAACAATTACTTCAAGTTTTTTTTCTTTCCATTCGAATTACGAGAATAAAGAAGAATACGAATAATTTATATACAATTTTTTTTTCTCGTTCTGTAAATAGTAATTTTAAAATTGTTTTAACTTTCTCATTTTTTTGCGTGGGAAGTGCAGAATCAAGAATGATGTTATTATTATGTTATTATGTGTTCAAATTCATTTTATGGAATATATTTATTTTACAATTACAAATATATATATATTTATTTTACAGTTATAATTTTACGCGGCGCATGTTAGCTTTTTCATAACTAAGTTAAAAATATCTTTAGATATGTTTTTTTTTATTACAATGAATATTTTTTTGAAATTGTTTAGGTTTTTCGGAAATATTGGAAATTTATGGAACCGCACAGTGAATTGTAGTGTGTATTGTAGTGTGTATGGATTAGGGTTTCTGGTTTCACGACCTTTTTTATTTCTCGAGGCACGGAAATTTTCGACCAAGATTTTTAGAGTATCTTGAGAAATTTTGAAATTTATAATAAAACTCAATGTTATTTCCAAATTTTTGCTTTATTACAAATTAGACTGATAGATGAGATCAAATAAATCAAATGGTAAATTTTAAGTTACCATAAATTGCACTTATTAATTAACAAATCGACAGGAAACAATAAATGAATTAAACTATACTCGGCTGGTCTATATAAAAATTAAAAAGTAGGGTTGTGTTTAACTTTTTTATAATTATTGGGTCCCTACCAGTTCCTAAATGTACAACAGTCTTTAATTAAGTGAAACATAATTAGTAAAATTAAATCATCAAAATTACTAGTACATATTTTGATAACTATAAAAACTTGTTTAACAAAACGAACATTTTGCTACCAATCTCAACTGAAAATGCCTTTTATATTTATAAACTATTATGTTAATAACATCATAGTCTTTCGATTAAACAAATTATAATTAACTTTCAATACAATTTTTTTTAATTTGAGTATAGTATGCCAACTAAAACTAAACTAGTAACCCGCAAAATAATCAACAAAGAATTCAAATTTTTATTTATCGCTTAGTCCTTATAAAATAGGCTTTCAAAAATACCCGAGCAATAACAACATCATCTGATTACTGACAATGTTTCCCGATAACGAGAAAACACGCTAATTTTCCGTCGATGTTGGCTTAATAGTCATTACAGCTTTGTACATTTTTTCAAGAGTAGGCGTCACGCGTTATATGCGTGTTTTTTTGTTTTGGAATTGATTTCAAACGGAATTGATTTCTCGAGTTCTCGAGGATTAGTTTCTTCTCGAGGCGAGAAAGCTCGAGCAGAAACCCTAGTATGGATGCTTGGATACTTTCGTTTTGCTTTGTGAAAGTTTCTCGCCATAATTATCATTTTTCGTAAAAAAAGATGAGTTTCATAAACAATATAACAATATTTAATTACATAATTTTTGTTGATATACACAAATAATAATTTGTAAAATAAATAGTTTTTGTTTATTTTAATTTTGGAACAGCTATAACTTTGGAAAGGTTTGTAATTTTGAACTTTTGATAGTTTTTCTGGGGTTTTTCTGGAATGAAAATTAACTCTCACTGCACACTCAATTTCGTTTGATTTTTTTGCCATCAGACGTCATTACCATAATGATCAGTTATCAATAGTGAAAATAAAATTATTTTTACGAAAATCTCAAATATTTTTTAAATTTAATAGTAGATATGGATTAAATTAAATAACTGTCAAAATTTTGAAAAAAAATTATTTGATATAATTCTTATTATGCCAGTGTTTGATTTAAGAAAGATGTATATAACTAGATAAAAGGATGTCAAGACATCTTCATACTAATATTATAAAAACGAAAAAGCCATCGCGAATGAACTGGCGGATATACTTAGTACATTTATATTTCTGATCTGTATCATACGGTTTAACTGTTAAAAATCTATAAGAGATATTTTAAATTTTATCTCAAATTTTAAAAATGTAGCTGAAATATATTATAATAAATTATGAACCAAGGTGTGACAGAGGCCTTGTAAATATTTTGTTTCGTTCTTTCTTTACGCTTTTTAACTCTTATTCACAAAAAAGAGATTTTGTTGCTACTGTTTCCAGAGATCTAGAAAACAGAAAGTTTCTTGGTTCATTAATTTAAAAAAATATGACCTATGTTCATAGTTTTTTACAATATAAGAATTTTCAGTCTTTTTTGTAGTTTTTATCTTTAACTTCCTCAAGCCAAATCTTTACCACAAAGCATTTATATCATTTTTCTTTACCAAAAGCATTTTAATGCATTTGGCTAGGAAAAATTTTGCTATGATAAAGGTTCGTATTCCACAGATTTATGTGTGCAAATTAAACGTTTGAAAATTTGTAATATTCATTCACCAAAATCCAAAGAGCTAAATTGATTCGCCTTAATTTTTAAAGAAGATGCTCACCCTTCAAATGTAAACAAAACTGTATACGTATAGCAAAAATTAACTCGTCAACCAGGAATCGAACCTCTTGGTTAACTTTTTCGAATTAATATTTAATTAATATTCGGGGCTAATATGCCATATAACCAACTGCCAAATAACCATCAGAAGAGTGATTGTGATCATAATATCAATGGAAATGGACTGGAGTTGCTGAAACCACATACGCTTTCATTGGAACTTATTCTAACGTAAATCGTTTAATATTTAGTTAAAAGTTCAAGACATTTGTCTATAAAGTATACGTAAGTTCCCTCATATTTTCCTTATGTAACCGAAATTGAATTTGACAAGCATTGTATTGTGATGCTTAAGTATACACAAATAATAAATGTATGAATAATAAGTTGATATTTGGCAACAAAAGTCATATCGCCAATGATATGTAAACGTTGGCTCTTACGTGAGAGTCGTCTTTGGTGTGGCGGTAAACACGATTCCTGGTTGACAAGTTAATTTTTTCTCATTAATATTTAATTAAAACTGTATGTAATTACGCCTCCACCAATTTCTTATATAATTTCAATGAAATTATCGCCGCTCCCACCATTTTTTACATTTTAAATAATTTATCAGAAACTACATATTTTAAAATCTGCCGCAATCATTTCTCATAAAATAAGAGCTTTTATAAAATTTATGCTAGATGTAAGCTTTTATAAAAAAAATATATTTCTGCCTCAATTTTATAAATCGGTTTTGTTTCACGGGTATTATTTCATATTATATATAACATTTCGATAAAGATTACCTATATTATATGATATATTAATATTGTTTCGATTTGTACTATGAGAAACATCATCTAATGTTACATAAAAATAAATGTCTAGAATATTTAGAAGATCTTAATAAGAAATGGGATTTCAATATACACAAAACTTGTTGCCATTTTGAGGGTGATGGCATTATGCCTCTCTCATAGAAGCCCTTGTCCATATTGGAAAAAACTGGGACAGTCAATTTTCACAAGCCTCTATTGAGGCGAATTTTTCACCAGCAAAATAGTTCGCCATGGACAGGTACAGGTGGTAATTACTTAGTGCCAGGTCCGGACTATAAGGTGGATCCTGAGAGGCTTGTGAAAATCGACTATCCCAGTTTTATGCGAATAGGGACAAGGACTTCTATGAGAGAGGCATAATGGAATTACTCTCAAAATAGCAACAAATTATCGAACAAATGGCACATATTTGACCTAAATCGGATCATTCTAAGCATACTAAGCAAAAATAATGGATTTCTTTTTACTACACCTAATATTATCTAAAAATAAGCATGGATAAATCAACTTCTCATTTCTGGTTGCCTTTAGATGCGTAGTAACGTTTGTAAATAATATTCCACTTTGAATGACAATCAGTGTACTTTATATATATGAGTATATCTTAAGAAAGTTTTATTTCGGTTTTTTGTATTTTTTTGGATAGGTATTTATATCAAATAAAAATATATGAAACAAAAAATACAGCCAATAGAACATATAATAGCATGATAGTGCGTTGGCCCTAGTTTGAGTCGCCTAAATGTGTGTATTCATGTACACATAGGCACAGCAGCTTAAAACTTTATAATTCATATGTGGCTTATTCATTCAGTTTTCAAACAAATACTTCGGATAAAAGTTGTTCATCACAACTTTTGTTCCAAATTTAATATATAATAGCTCAAAACTTAAGATATAATAGCTCTCTGTTTCTCTGCAACCAACGAAACTACTGAGTTAAAATTTTAAGAAATTTTAATTTTCTATTAAGAACTGACCTGCTTAAAAAACATGGCAGTTTAAATAATTATTATTTAAATAAATAATAAATATATATAAAAGATATAATTGATCTTTATTAATTAAAATTGATCTTTTTAATTTGATTTATGAAAATGTTATTGTTTTTATATGTAAATTACCAAGGTTGTTAATATTCACAGCAACCGTGATAATAGAAGGAAGTTATAGTTGAAATGCAACAGATAAAAAATGAAGAACAAAATTATAATAATAATTTAATGATGAAGCGACACCGCTACATGTGCAACTGAAACAGTAATTCATCATGTGTGTTTTTATTTATGTCAAATAATAATTTTTTTCTAAAATTTGAAAGTTTGAAATGTCAATTTTTTTATGTTTTAAAGATATTTTAAGATATTCTAAGATACTTCCGTGGTTCTATAAACTTGAAATTTGATAGAAACGAGATGCTATTTAGTTATGATCTTATTGTAAGTATGTATAGTGATTGTATGTAGACATCAATCGATCATGTATACAGATAATTTATACAGAGTTACTACTGAAACTGAACTCTGTAGACAAAACTGTATAAGTATAGATAACTCTGTAGACAAAACAGAGATAGTATAGATCAGTGACTAATTTAAGTCGCAACTGAAACGTTGAATAATACATCAATGAAATTTTTTCTTTTATTTTCAATAATGAATATTTTACTCCAGATGAATATCGGCATAGTTCCTATCAAAGTCGGCTGCAGCCGCACATCCTACCAATTCCTAGTCTACACACCAAAGTTCCTTCCACTCCACTCACATCCTCATATCCTTAGGCATCACAATGGACCTTATGGTCGAAGTGTAGCCCGTCCAGGACAGCCACTACTATCTATCATAAAAAAATAAAAAGCCACTAGGAAAAAACTTGGACGAAATGTTTAAGAGTAACAACAACTTGGACCCTTTTTTTACATTTGTGTTCATGATATATATTTTCTACATAATCTATATGATGTTACATAAATGTTGATATCACTCCCACTCCCAAATTATATTCTATATGGATGACAAAGTTATAAAACGTGGTAGATTAAATAAAACACAAACAACAACTAGCTCGAGCTCTCATGTATTCGAATAACAAATAACAACTATTTTGGTATTTATATTAACATGCAAAGGGTTATTCATAACAGATCACAACAAGTTTAGTTGTAAACATCAAAAATAATGATATTTTAAATAATTTATGGTCTACGATACTTATTTCACGTATTCTTATATTCGTTTTAAGTGCAAATATAATTATTTAAAGACATTTTGGTGGATTTTTGAAACAAAATTGTGTACTCTTAGCGAATTTTCAAAGAAAATGTAGCTATTGGTTTTGTATCGATGAAGCAATTTTGGAAAAATTTCTTCAAATGTTCATCGAACCTACCAAATAGATAACGAAAATCACCAGCTCTAAAATTTATATACAGGGTGTCCGATAAGTAGTCGAGTTCCATAAGGTAGGTTGAGGGTATGGTTCCAAAAATTGATAATTAAATCAAAAATGAATTATCAAAAAAAATGCACTTTTGCAACTCTGGTTGCATCCTAGTTTCCTTAATTAATTAATAATTAATTAACGGTGCGTCTAATAAATATCGGTTAATAAGGTGCGTCTAATAAAAAAATGTCTCAGGACTATTCGTTCCAAAATCATACCCTCTACCTACCCTCTTATGGAACTCGACTACTTATATATATATATATATATATATATAAATATATATATAAATATATATATAAATATATATATAAATATATATATATATATATATATATATATATATATATATATATATATATATATATATATATATATATATATATGTAGGTATGGATGTATGTATACATGTATGTATGTATGCATGCATGAATATATGTGTCTGTGCGCTTTGGAGGGCATGCTTTTAGGTTGATCGCAATGAAATTTGGTATCTGACGAATTTTGTATTTGAAAGGCTTAAGGGGAAACGGAGGGTTTAGAGTGCGGGTAGGTGGTGGGTGTGCGAATAAAAACTAGAATTTCTCCCTTAATATTAGTAAAATTGAAAAACTTAGGAGTAAAATTGTATTAAAATTTATTTACTAAAATTATTTTACTACAGTTTATTACTACTATTATATTACTTGACTATATTTTCTGTAACTCTAATTACAGAAATATGTGCAATTTAAATAATATACCTAAAATCTCCAATTTCTACCAGCACCAGCACCAACAACACATACAAATATTTATATACAAATTAATGTAATTTTGAAAGAAAAAAAATTTTTTAATTATTATATTTCGAAAACAAAACGGTAAAATGCGAATTAAAAAAAAATTTAATTAATAAATATTTATCTTTACTATCATAGTTTTTTTTTTTAAATTCTGTCGAATATTTTTTTTGATACAACAGATGAGAGAGAGATTACTTTGTTATTAATTATCTCGCATTCTAAGCGGTCAAAAATTCTGAAACTTTGGGATTTATTAGAAAACGTTATTTTTAGTCTGTGAAGATAAATGAGTAAAATCTGTGGAAAATTGATTTCAAGCTGGAAGTCCTTTAATATTAGTAAAATTAAAAAATTTATAATTAGTAAAGTTAAAGTAAATCAGTTTTAGTACTTCATTATTGAACATTAATGAACATTAAAAATGCATCACCATGGTTACTTGATATTTTTAATGTTAAGAGGTTTATTTCATATTTTATATTTTGTGTTTTCTTCTTTCACTAAACGCTCCTTACCTTTGATTGATTCTGTTAATTAATGAACTGGGCCTTCGAAATGCCAAAACCATATCAGATACGAAAATATATTTATTTATATATGTGTCTGTAGCAACTCTATCGGTCACGGATTGCCATGGACATTAATAAGATTAAGTTAATTAGATGAATTTCCAGAAGTGATGTATTTATTCTGAGAAAATTCGCTTAAATGCGCTTAAGTTAAGGCAGTTAGGGATTTTTTTAGATGTATTTTTCTATGAAACTATAAAGTTATTCGGTATAACAAAACACAGTGAGTATATGTTTGCGTAAGGTGCATTTGTAGCGGTATCACATTTTCATTAAATTATTATTATAATTTTATTTATCATTTTTATCTGTTGCTTAACAACTATAACTTCTCTCTATTATCACGGTTGCTTTGGATGTTAACAACTTTGATAATTTACATATAAATATATATAATATGTCATAATTCAATCTAATAAAGATCAATTATATCTTTAACACTTATTTATTATTTATTTAAATAATAATTATTTATCATATCAATCAATCACTTCTACAATTTGGCGCCCCCGGGAAAAAGTAAGCGAAGAGGGTGGTAAATTAACATATTATTAAAGAAAAAAAATTTCCAAAATCTTCCAACACATGACTATTGGATAATTGGATTGGACGAATTTAATATTGTAATTCTTACAAAATATAGCATACCACCCACCAAATTTAACAGATAAGTCTTTTATTTCTGTTATAATACTTATTTTTGCTTTACGCTTATAACTATTTCGATTTCTAAAAAAATATTTTTATTATTTTTTTTGACATTTCATTTTTAATATGCCTAGAAATCGAAATGAGTTACCGAATTTAGATGCACCTACAATACATCTTCCAAATTTACAAAAACTTCCACAATTTAATGTAACAGACATTGAATTATGGATAATTCAAGTTTCTCGTTTCTTCATTATTCAAAATATTATTGACGATGAAACTAAGTTCACGCTAGCTTCTTTAGCTATACCTGAGGATTACACTTCTCATGTTAGAGATATTATTGTAAATCCACCACAAGAAAATAAGTTTGATACACTCAAAAATATTCTAAAGGAAACTTTTGGACTTTCTCGTAAAGATCGTCTAAATAAATTATTAAATTTATCTCAAAAAGATTTCGATACTCCTCAATTATTATATAATACAATGATATCCCTATCAAGTGGTCTAAATCTTGATTCACATTTCATTCGTGAATTATTCATTGGTAAATTAGACACACAAATTCAAATTCAACTTGTCACCGTAGACAATAATGTTGATCTGAAAACTATTGTTAATTTCGCTAATGATATTTATAAATTAAATTCTATATCTAATATCAGTTCTTTTCCTATTTCAGAAATTCATAAAACAGATAATTTTATGTTAAATAAAGAATTAAATATTCTTAAAAATAAAGTCACTGAACTGGAAAATTCAAAAAAGTCACCTTCAAAGATCCAATATACTCCAAAAACCAATTTACACAAAGTTCAGGTGAAGTCTGTGTGTTGGTATCATAATAAATATGGTACTAAAGCACGTAAGTGTGTTTTTCCTTGTTCTTTTTGTAAATTAAATACTCCATGTATAAATTCAAATAAAACTTCAAAAAAATTCTAAGAGCTCCTGTTGAGTTGGTCAGTAGCTCTGTCAATAAAAAAACCCAATTCAATAACACAACATCATCATCGTACAACTTAATCTTCATGTACGATCTCTTACATGAAGGTACTCGATATTTAGTTGACACTGGAAGTTCACTATCTGTGATTCCAAAGTCGTATTGTAAATCATGTAAATTTACAAATTTACCTTTTTCAATTATTGCAGCAAACAATACTAAAATTAATACTTTTGGTACTTCTGAAATTTTTCTCAATTTTGGAAATGATTTGGTTTTTCGTCATGAATTCATTGTTGGGGATGTAATTCATGGCATTCTAGGTTTAGATTTTCTAAAGAAATTCAATTTGAATATCGATTTTAAAAATCAAACATTATTAAAACCTATTAATTCATGCGTTGAAGTGATCTCACTTCAAAATCAATTTACGGAAATCTTAAATTATTTTCCAAATTTAACCAAATCAGAAAAATTCAATCTTAATGCTAAACATAATACTCGACATCGCATTGTGACAAACTCTTATCCGATATTTTCTAAATATCGCAGGCTATGTCCTGAAGAGTTGTCAGCTGCTAAAAAACATTTTCAGGAACTTGTAGATTTGGGTATTTGTAGACCTTCGGATTCTGAATGGTCATCACCTCTTCTCATGAAAAAGAAATCGCACGGTTCTTTTCGTGCATGTGGTGATTATCGTCGACTGAATTCGATCACGGTACCTGACAGATATCCATTTCCTCATTTATATGATTTCAATGTGAAATTAAATGATAAAAAGATCTTTTCTAAAGTTGATTTAAAAAGAGCTTATTATCAAATTCCCGTACACGATTATGATGTCGCGAAAACTGCCATTATCACTCCTTTTGGTCTATTTGAATTTTTGAGAATGCCTTTTGGTTTACGCAATGCAGCTCAAACCTTTTCTAGATTTATGGCAGATTTATTCAGAAATGTAGATTTTGTTTTCACTTATCTTGATGATCTTTTAATCGCGAGTGAAAACGAAGAAAAACACACTCAAGATCTCAAAACTGTTTTCAACATTCTCAATGAAGCTGGAATTTTAATAAATTCTTCGAAATCTATTTTTGGTGTAACAAAATTAGATTTTTTAGGACATCACGTAGATTCTGAAGGAATCACCCCTATTCCTTCCAAAGTTGAATCTATTTCAAATTTTCCTATTCCGAACGATCAAAAATCACTCCGAAATTTTCTTGGGATGATTAATTTTTATAATCGCTTTATTCGGAATTGTGGTGACATTTTAGCTCCATTGAATAAACTTGTTGAACACGGTAAAACTTCAACGAAGTCAGTTATTCTTGATGAACGTGCAATTTCAGCTTTTAATTTAGCTAAACAAAAATTAATTGATGTTGTTAAATTAGCACATCCTGTTTCGAACGCTGAAACTTGCATTCTCACTGATTCCTCCGGTACTGGCATTGGTGCAGTTTTGCAACAAAAAATTCATAACGTCTGGAAGCCACTCGCTTTCACATCAAGAAAACTGACAGACACTGAAAGACGATATAGTACATTTTCAAGAGAATTATTAGCTATTGTTTTTGGCATAAAAAAGTTTCGTCATTTCATTTCAAATCGAAATTTTTTTATTCAGACTGACCACAAACCTTTAATAAATGCTATTAATTCTCGTAATGAAAATTTATTAAATCGTGATATACGTCATTTAAACTTTGTCAGTCAATATACAACTGATCTTAGATACATTAAAGGTAGTGAAAACATTCCGGCTGATTGTTTATCTCGAATTAATACAATTTCACTACCTTCAGGTATTTATTTGATTGATATTAAGAAGATTTCTGATCACCAGAAATGTGATCCTCTTCTTATTATTTTGTTAAAAAATCAAAAATATTCTTTAGAAATACGTACTCCTCCGAATTCTCTTTTTAAGGTTTATGTGGAGACTTCTTTGAAAATTCCCAGAATCTTCGTACCTGACATTGATATAGAAGATGTATGGAAAGCTGTCCATAATCTTGGTCATCCATCAATTAGACAAACCTTGAAAAAAGTACGCACATTCTTTTTTAACCCCAATCTTATTTCGCGAATCAAAAATTAGACACGATCATGTCCGATCTGCCAATTAAATAAAATCACTCGTCACACTAAAAGTGATTTTATGCCTATTGAAGAACCAAGTATCAAATTTTCTTTCTTACATTTAGATATTGTTGGACCTCTTCCTCCTAGTGAAGGATATCGGTATATCTTCACTATCATTGATCGTTTTTCGCGTTGGGTCGAGGCTATTCCAATCAAAACTATCACGTCGGAAGAAATTATTAACAATTTGATTGCTTTTTGGTTCTCGCGTTTTGGTTTACCTACAAGGATCACTACTGATCAAGGTAAACAATTTCAATCACATATATGGAAAGATTTTTTGTCTTCTCTAGGGATTAAGCATATTTCCACTACTGCTTATCACCCTAACAGCAACGGTATTATTGAACGGTTTAACCGGTCACTCAAAATTTCTTTAAATTGCTGTCAAAAAAATAATAACTGGTACAAAATTTTACCTTGGGTACTTCTAAATTTGCGCTCCTCGGTCAAGGAGGATATTAACCTTTCTTCTGCAGAAATTTTATATGGGATTCCTCTTCGATTACCATATGATTTCTTTTCAGAAAACGTTGATACATATCATTCTGTTCAACAATCTACTCGAGAGTTGAAAAATAGAATGATAAATGCAAAATTTTTCTTTACCAAACAGTTCACCAACAAAAATGTATTTTTACCCAAAGATTTAGATTCATCAAAAAAAGTTTTTATACGCGAGGATCATGTCAAACCTCCACTATCTTGTAATTATAGAGGTCCTTTCTCTGTTATCAAGAGATTTCTTAAATTTTTTGTTATTGATATCAATAACAAACCTACCTCTATTTCGATTGACAGGCTAAAACCTGCATACTTTTTTCAATGTTAATCTTATCTTAATTAACTTTGTATTTAATTATAAGATGTACATCAACTTTTAAAGTTTTTTCCGAATGAACAAGGTTGTTTTATGTTACAACCTTTTTCTAGTCGTTTTTCTTTATTAGTTGATGGGGGGAAGTATGTAGCGGTATCACATTTTCATTAAATTATTATTATAATTTTATTTATCATTTTTATCTGTTGCTTAACAACTATAACTTCTCTCTATTATCACGGTTGCTTTGGATGTTAACAACTTTGATAATTTACATATAAATATATATAATATGTCATAATTCAATCTAATAAAGATCAATTATATCTTTAACACTTATTTATTATTTATTTAAATAATAATTATTTATCATATCAATCAATCACTTCAACACATTAATCCGTGGTGGCTTTTATATTTACTAACGATATTTTTGTGCGAATTATTTGTTAAAGTTACCGCATAAATTTTTTATTTTTTATCAATAGAATACAAAAAAAAAAGAATACTTACAAAAGTTGTGAATATATAGTGATATCTGTAATCATTCATTTGTAATTGCAAAATCTGAAAAAAAAGAAATCTTTATTGTAAAAACTTTCTTATAAAAATTAAAACTTAATCTAATCTTTAAATTGCTGTAGAAAAAAATACAAAATTATCGAAAAATTTTTGGAAAAGCCATACAGGCCCTAAACAACCCGACATATTCGATTAAAAAATATCTCATATTTAAAGTAAAAGACATGAACTTTTTAACGACGCACTTTGTTACGTTTCAGGCTTCATATAATCAATAAAGCTGATTAAAAAGAAAAATATGTAATTTTTGTCTTCAAGACACCCTGTATTTACGCACTAATTTACTGGAGGCTGTCCTATAACAGGAAAATTGGCATAGGTTTTTTTTATATTAATAGAATTTTTTTTAATAAAACCCACAATATCTCTATAATCAATATAATATTAAATGACAAATTTTCTATTTATCAATTTATCAGATCTGACAAGACACCAAAGCTTTAATAGTACTTGAAAAACTTTTATTAATTTATTAGATAAAAGAAAGGAGAACTGTAAAATATATCAGAAACTTTTCATCAATTTTTTTTTTGTAAAAAAAAAAGTTTTCTAAAACAGATTACAAAATCATTAAAAATATGAGCATTAGTTTGAATTCTTGTTGCTATGTAAGAGGTATATTAAGTAAGTTATAATAAATCATTATTTCATTTTATTTGAAAACTTTCAATACAAATATTATATTTTAATTCACTTCACTGAACAATAATTGTGAATGTTTATTTTTATACCCGGTATAAATGCACTCCCGTTCATAAAACTTGAACCAGTTTAATCATTCTAAGTGTTATTGTAGTAGCAGTAGTAGTATTTATTGTTTTGAATAATATTCATACAATATTTTACAAGCGTATAGTATTTTGGCATATATTTAGCCAAACATACCATACAAATTCAGAAAAATTTTAATATTTTAACAAGATAGATATTTTAATATTTTAACATGATTAAAGTCAGAATTTTAACGAAAATATAAACAGATTAATCATAAACATTTCATAAACTTAACAAAAACAGATATAAATAAAAGAAATGTAGTATTTTAATAACAAAAGACAATTGTGAGAAAATGTCGTAACAGGTAGTAATCAGGAGAAATGTAGTTTAAGTTTTCATTTTGCATCATGCATCCAGATATTGGTAAATATAATTTACTTTTTTTGTGGAGTCAAATTTTAGAATGTCTATTATGCTGATGTGTGTGAAGTGTTATTGTATGTAATATTATACATATGTTTAGTAATATATACGCCTAGAATGTGACATTCAAATTTTATAGACGGGAGTGATTATATATATATATATATGTATATATATTCAGTCATGCCACATTCTAGGCGTATATAGTACTAAACATGTGTATAATATTACATATAATAACACTTAGAATGATTAAACTGGTTCAAGTTTTATGAACGGGAGTGCATTTATATATATATATATATTTATATATATATATACCGTATGTTTTTGGAAAGCATTGCTAATAGGAAATCAATGTTAAATATTAATAATAACTACACAATGCTTCATTAAGAAATAAAAATACTGGGCAACTCTGTGGTGTGTGTGTTCTGTACTGCTGGCTTGCTGTGTGATTACTGTGTGTGGTCAGTACTGCAGAAACATGTAATGAAGGTGGGTATGTACAGAACATACACATTACAGAGTACCCCCCACTATTTTTATTTCTTTATGAAGCATTGTGTAGATATTATAGTAAATAATATTAAACATTGATTCCCTATTAGTAACGATTTCCAAAACATACGGTATATATATATATATATATATATATATATATATATATATATATATATATATATATATATATATATATATACACTCCCGACATTAAAAATTGAACCAGTAAAGGTAGATCCACAATATATGCCGATTAAGGTTGGTTCTCGGTCCGATCTCGGTCTGATAAACTCTAATCATGTTCACATTAACAATCTCAGTTCACGATTCAGTCTTAAAACGTTATAAAAGTATGTAATTGCCTGTAATATTTACGACCGAAAAACTTTTTTCATTGAATTTTCGATTGAAGAAAGCTTTTATATCCCTTAAATTATATCTGAAATTATATATTATATCTCTTATATTATATTAAATTAGCTATTATATCTCTTCAGTGGCTAATAGCTGACTGAACCAGGACCAGAGAGCATTCACACTATCATTCACACACCGTTAAAAGTTCCATTTCACTCAAAAATATTCTTCGAGGCTGATCGTGACTGAAGTGGAATTAGACCGGAACTTGATTGTTACCGATAAGTATGAATGCACACACTGTTTCTTACTTGATAATATTTTACCAGACCGAGAACGAACCGTGATCGGCTTTATAGTGTGGATCTATCCTAAGTCTCATTCTAAGCGTATATATTACTAAATATTTGTATAATATTACAGAAGTAACACTAAGAATGTTTTAACTGGTTCAAGTTTTGGGTGTTTCTTTCAAAAATATTATGACAATTAAAAACTATTTGAAGCACCATTTGAAAAATTTCTATCTAATTTCTTTTTGGGGTTTAATTATTAAAAACATTTTTCTGAAAAAAAAAACTATCTAAATATTTATCAAAGAAATTCGGCAATGAGATAGATAAATGGAATTCAATGTTTTTGTCATGTTTGAATATGTTCTAAAGTATACATATAAATATATGTTTTTACCTCTATATACAGATCGTCTATAGGTATTACTTTCGATGTCCATCGATGTTCAATCTTCTGCGAGGTTTAAATTTTAACCGTAAATTGTGTATCAAGAATATTTATATTAGGGCATATGTCAATGTATGAATGGCTGTAAATACGATTTTACTAGAGTTCAATTCAGTTTCTAGTGAATATCTAAGCTTTTCATCATTGGACCCAGTTTTCGGCTGAATTGATGTGCAAAGTACATAAATATTAAAGAAAATATTTATTTTAATGATTATTTAGTGAAATATATTGATAACTGTGATTTGACAAATTTTTTAATGGACCTTTTTAAGAGACCCGGTTTCTAATAAGGCCCACAATCGAGGTTTGAAAAATTATCATTTTTTCATGGAAACATAATAAATTGTAAACATTATATTATCGAATGATAATTAGTGAGAACTCTAGGTTTTGAAATAAAATTTCAAATTCGCCCCCTTTACCTAGATCAGTTTTTTGTATTATAAATACGTATTTCGACTACAATGTAGTCATTATCAGTATAAATTACCTAGTCGTACTTTACTCTTTGACAATTAGAAATAGATATAAAATCGAGATCAATAGACAAAAATAAAAATAAATAGAAAATTAACTAGATTAAAATATACTAGATTTAAAATATAATAAATTTTAAATTATATTGAAATTACTTTTGATAAATTTTCCTTCATTCACATTTATTCCTGTTAATTTTACTCTTATTAAAATTACTCTTATATTGTCGCAGGATATGTTACTTGTTACTAATTTGGTGACAGTTTCACAATCTATCTTGGTTTTACGCTACTTATATATGTTCGCCCGACTTTAGATGCTATTCTAAGAAATTCTTGAATATAAGTTGTTACTATATTTTTAATGAGCAACTTTTATCCGAACAATTTTTTCGAAAACCGAATCAATAAAGACAAATTTTAAAAACTAAATCAACTTTTGTGCTCCATAGTACGTACTTCTGTACACAGAGGATGTATAGCTGCTCTTCATCAGTGATTTTTTTATTATTATTAGGTGATGTAAACGTAAAATGATAAAAAAAGGGAATTTTTCATAAATCAAAGAAAAAATTCTGATTGTCGCCATAAATCATCGTAACAACAGACAGAAATACACACATACGCATACATATATACACATACATGCATACGTAAAAATCTATTCATTTCCGTAAATAAATAAATATAAACGTGTGTAGTAAACCATCAATCAATTCCTTATTTTGTGTTCCCCTAAAAGTATCAAAATATATGAATAGAATGTGTATGTGATCATTTCACATCCTATTTGAAAATTTATATTTATTGACTCAAATTTTTAAGGATATCATGCGAGGATTCTGATACTGAAGGGTTAATCGTACATTTGAATGGTGTGAAAATCTATATAGGGGAACTTAGCATGCATTTTCTATTTGTCAATCATCAATTTAAACCAATTGTTTATACTAATATATATGACATTTATTTATTTGATATGTATATAGATCCATTACTTTCGACAAAATCGTGAGCACTTTAACCAATCGGTCTGTTACATCTGTTAAAAAAATCTTTTTTTGTTTTGAATGTCTATGGTTTTTTCCTAACGAAGTGTTCTATGTTGTCCAAACTAAATGAATTGATTATAATAGATTAAGGTTGATTTGTGTTCAATCAGTAAATAGATAAGTGTCATATGTTATTATAAATTGGTTCCGGCTTGTTTAGAATCATTGTCATCATCTATTTATTGTTTTCATAATATTATTTCTCATAAAAATGAATTGGATCAATATAATAAATTTTTTTTATTTTATTATATATAATTTGTACAAAGTATTTTAATAATGATGGTCCACCGATTATTTATTAATCGACTTCAAAAGAAAAGGAGGTTGTTAATTCAAAAAATATATATTTTCCATCTTTATATAAATATAATATCGAGGTATTGTTTTCGATGCTCAAAATCGATATTGTGATTTTATCGAATCTTTTCGTTTGGGGTTCCTTGACACACAAAAATCATGGGTGAGCGAGTGTGTGTGTGCATGTATGTATGTATGTATGTGTATCTGGATGGATGTACTATGGGCCACAAGAGTTATGCCTTTTTTCAAATATTTATGTTTCGAATAAAATTTGTTCATTACAAATATTTTAACAAATATTATTCGAAAAATTTTCCCAAACACCGAATGAATAAGGCACAAAAATGGCTGTATAATTTTGAAAAACGGACACAACTTCTGTGGCCCATAGTACCTGTGAACAAGATATCTCAAGAACGAAGATAGCGAGCTGTCTGTATACATATCAATAAATACATATTCTACATTCTGCATTCTAAAAATGTCTGTGAGTAACAGAGTGCACCGTATCATGGTATAGATGGTATATGGACAGCGATAGATACATACATTGTTTCCAGATTGGGTGTAGTTTAAAAAACACACAGTATAGGACATCTACAGTGATTTTAATAAAATTAATTGTTATTTAATTTTTAACAGTTAATTAATTCCTAATTATAAAAAAAGTATTAATTTTTCAAATTCAGAAGAACTTTTTACGTACGATAATTTTTATGGAAAACCCATAATTTTACGGCTCTGTGTCGATCAAAACGGTAAAAGCCTCTGAGAACACTGTGTAGAATTGACACTGCGACTACAGTTATATTATGAGTATGGATTTAGATAGTGAGAAACACACGGTTTATTGTAAATGGTACAATTTATTTATTTTCTTTATAATATTTTAGTTTTTACGGTAAAACCAGCTATTTTATCTTTAGTTATTTAGTTCGTTTAATCATGATGGAAAAAATATCGGTATGAAGGATGGATGATGTGATAATATGTTATCAAGATATCTGATATTTTATGTCATTATTGTGATATCATGTATTAAAGTGACCGTAATAAAAAAACAAATCTGATGTAACAGCCACCATTCTGTAAAAATAATAAATATAAGGAGTTTTTTGGTCGTTACTTAACAACAATCCAGGTTAGGTTGTGTGGTTGTTTTATTTTTGACCTCAATGCGATTTAAATCCATCCATATTTTGTCCTTACATCATTATGAAAAATTGTAAAATTGAGCTTTTAGAGGAAGAGATAAATCATTATATTTTTTTGATAATAACGACGATATATTGGATCAAATTTTTAACCAAAAGAAAAAGAAATGTATGCAAGTCCCACATTTTGACAAATATATACCAATTTTACCTTCTTTTTTTAAGTGAAAAAGGACATTTCGCGTTTCCCACTTCAAAATTAATCGGAATGTATTTGTAAGATTCCCCGCCGGAGAGCCAAAAATGTAAATGATAAATGATTATATTTGAATCATTAATAATTATAATACATTTAATAAAATAGAAGACAAGATTAAAGATATATATTATCGTTATTTAAAATATTAAATGAATGTCGAAATATGTTTATTGATAATTACCAAGGTAATTTTTTACAATAACAATTACCGTGGTAATTTGAGGAGGATGTAGTTGAGGAGCAATGGTTTCTAAAAGAAATCATAATTGATTTTAGAAGCGTATCGCTACATGTTAAACAACTATTTTTATGGAATATAAAATAATCAAAAAGCGCAGAAAAGAATTCCAAAAAATTTGATTTTGTTTGAGCGATGAAAATTTATGATTTTTTATGTTTTCAATGACGTCTGATAGAATAATTATAAACTTACCGCTCTGAAAAATTGATGCATATGTTTTGGATTTGTATCAACAATTAGTTTGTAAATTTCTTTTTGTCGTATTTCCCGTAAGACTTGTCGATATGAATCAGGTCCAGCTTGACGAATATACATTTCAGTTTTTGCTGCAGCTCGACTTTTTACTAACTCTTGTAGTTTGAAAAGACCTATAACAAACAGATTCAAATTAATATGTTGTTCGAAAATTGACTTCTATGGCATTTTTTCCAAACTTTTGCAGTAGATTTCTACTGAATTTATTTCGTTTTCATAAATGCTTTTCAAATAAAAGATAATACAAAAATATTTTTGTTAGTATTTAACTAAAGATTTTTCAAAAACCGAAACGATTCGTCACAATTCAAATGCAAAATTTTGAGAAATACCAGTCTTTGATCCTATCTGAGAGGTTAGGATCCAAGAGAAGAAGGATCCAAGAGATTATCAATACCATAGGCCTCCTGGAACATCTTTGCAGAAAAGGAGGTGCAACAGCTCTTTATAAGACTTTCTCCTGATTCGAATCTAATCTAATGGTACTTATATCATTTACACTTTTGGTTACCATAGATACCAAACTTGTTTTAAAATATGTCAACAATTCCAAGTTATAAAAATTAGTTAGATGCGCATATTCTCTATATACCTACAGACTTTATAATTTTGCTCTTCTCATAGGTGCTGGAAGTCAAAACCAGTACTGATTTCTATATTACTTTTTCTGGTATTTTCTTTTGTCATATATCGCACCAATTTATATTATTTTAATTAATTATCTAATAAAAGCGGATAAAATAAATCCCATTTATCAACGCGCTCGTATCTACTACTAATACTTACAGTAGATATAAGCTTAAAAGACTGATGATTTATTATTAAAATAGATTTAATATAATGATCTGTTTGTAAATGTATATTTGTTATTACTTTAAAATGTAATTAAAGATGGATTAAATAATATGAATATTGTTAAAGTATATTCATATTTAGTGGATAAAACTAAAGTACATGTATATAAAACACAGTACCTATCTATCTTTATATAATGTACGTACCAATGGTGTATTAAACAATATTCCATAGATATGGTTTAATTAAAAACATTGTTCATACTTCAATCTGTACAAAGTTTCAATTACCGGTATATACTGAATTTATGAACAAAAATTTCAAACAAAAAATTGTTTATTTTTAAAAAAGGAACATTTTTTGTCTTTAAATTTTCGTGCTATCTCTTACGGTGTCAAAGATAGGCAGTTTTGCCAATTTTGCCCAAACATGGTCCGATTTTGGCCATTCACGAACTGGACCTTACTTTTTAGCTCTAGAATACACATAAGAAATTTCAGGTACTTATTTCTTTTCGTTTTTGAATTGACAACGTAGCGGAAATGAACTAATTAGATCATTTTATGAACATCTACACCAAAACTTTTTTTCTGCGATCAATATTTCCAACCGTTACAAAGTTGGAACTAAACTGAATATACCCTGGATGTATTATATACCGGGCATAAACATTACGTATATTAAAAAGAGAAGTAAAATAAATGCTTTTACTAGAACTAAAAAGTTATAAAATAGTTAATTTTTAAAGGTTTAAATATTAACACAAAGTGCCACACGTTTTCCTTCTAAAACTTAAAAATTAATTTAATTTTCTAAATTTTCCCAGTGGATTTAATCACTCAGTTACTTTAAGCTTTGTAGTGTTCTCTGATAGAAGTAAATTTGCCAGGATAGAAAGATCTTTGATAACAAGAAGTTGGTAGTTTTACTCATATGGATATAATTTTAATACACAATAGATTATAAATACTGTCATTTTATTCTAAACTAAGAGACATTTACTATATAAATTACGATTATAAAACCGCTATTCGACATGAATGATTTTAATTAAAATAAACAAAAATATATTGCTTTGCATTTATATATTTAATAACAGGTCATTTTTGGCATTAATGACAATGAAAATATGGTTTTTAGAGAATGCATATAATTGCCTTGAATAAATGTTTATAATTTAACAATATCTAAATTAAAATTTTGAAAAAGATAATTCAACCCCTGGATTGTCGAACCATTAAACGTCGTCTATCAGAGACGGTGTGTGCTCTGATCAATCTAAAGTACGGTTGATCTTTATTTTTTACTGTTATTTTGTATTTTTTCACATTTTTAATTTACAATATAAATTGATTATTATAATATGTGTAGACAATTTGTTGTTTCAATTAGAGATCTATGTAGCTTCTACGTGAGAAATTTCAAAAAAATTTCTATTTTTGAATATTGACACCTATTGACTTGTCTTTATACAAAATTTAAGCTTTATAGTCAGACAGTGTTACTAAAGGTTTCTCTTTGCTTTAACGATTATGGATTCGTTTATTTCTTGTCCAGAAGTTTTTGTAAATATTTCTTAAGTTATTGTTTGCTGTTTTTGAATAACATAAACTCATTGTATTCATTAATTTTTTTAGGAAATAAGTAATTATGTTTTTTATTTTTAGCAAAAAAATTAAAACCTATGAAATTGTCAATACAATCCGAATCTCTCGAATCTTCAGCGTCAGCGGTACGGCTAGTATGTACATATGATGAGAGGATATGAGATATAAATCCACCAGGAGTTGAAAATAAGTTATAAGCAGTCGATTTGGGCCGAGTCAATTTGGTTCCGAGTCAGTCCATATACGCATAATTTTTGTTCGAAAATCGATTATTTTCGCGTAAATCATTTGTAAAGTTTAGTAAAACAAGTGAAAATAACAAATAAATGAGTTAATTGCTTAAATACCCGGTACATACTGAATTTATGAAATAAAGTTTCTTAAAAAGTTGTTTATTTTAAAACATTTTTTGCTTTTAAATTTTTGTTCTATCTCTTACGGTTTCAAAGATAGGCAGTTTTGCTCATTTTACCCAAACATGGTCCGATTTTGCCCAGCTTTAGAACACACATACAAAATTTCAGCTCGTTATCTCTTTTCA
This sequence comes from Nineta flava, assembly GCA_963920215.1. Classification (NCBI taxonomy): domain Eukaryota; kingdom Metazoa; phylum Arthropoda; class Insecta; order Neuroptera; family Chrysopidae; genus Nineta; species Nineta flava. The sequence goes on from OY986042.1 coordinate 95,376,285, forward strand.
TTTTTGAGTTATCGTGTTTGATGGATGGACTGGCACATTTCCAGAAATGGACTAATTAGGCCATTCTATGAACGCCTACGCCAAAATTTTTTTTCTGTGTTCAATACTTTCAACTGTTTTTAACAAAAACGAATTTAAGCTTAATATACTCTGGTATATATTATATACTTGGTATAAAAACGCCACTTATGGAGATGATAGTACCATCGACAATAGAACGGGTGTTATTTGTTTTTTTATTAATTTTACAGTTGCTGAGTGCCGAATCATTTATGTTTAGAATAAAAATTTTTTGTCCTAAAAATACAAAAAACTTTGTCAAAAATATACTAAAAAATATTGAAAAGGAAATTTTGCTGTCCATAATACTATTAAGGTCGTTCCGATATTATCTTGTATAATCACGACAAAAGACCGGTTTGGAAAATTAGTGTAATTTTGAAAGAACAACTATTTTTAATTATCATATTTCGAAAACAAAACGGTAAAACGCGATTTAAAAAAAAAAATTTATTTAAGAAATATTTATCTTTACTGTCCTTAAAATTATGTCGCGTTTTTTTCTAATACAACATTTAATAGTTGTGCGGGCTGCCCGCCCAACTGAGTAGGCTGAGCCTATAGGCCCCCACAAAAGAACGGCCCCCACAAGATAAATAAAATGTAGTTGTTTTTTAATACAGCTATATAACAGCTATATATATACAAAAATTTTTTAATACAGCTATAGAACATTTGACTTATTTAAAAAAATATTTGTTAAATTAACGATTTTACTTAAATAATGTTATTCTCAAAAATATTCTCAAAAAATCTTCTACAAAAATCTTTTCATAAAAAAATTTTTTCGAGAAATAAAATAGATGAGCAAAAACATTCACGTATTTCTTACAAACAAACATATTACCAAAGCAACCCAGCTCGTACAATTTTTTTGATTTTTCAATATGCAATCCAGGCCAAGTTCATTCATTATTCAATGAGCTGAGTCGATTCGGTTACTTAGGATTGCATATCCAAAGATCAAATCAATTGCCCGAAATGGGTCGATTTGGTTTCCTAGACTCTAAGCTTAATTATCATTTTTCTTGAATTTTTCGTGCTATTAAAGAAGCCTCCACAAAAAATATGCCTACGGCCCCCCAAGGTGTTAATCCGGCACTGGGCGGGCATGAAGTTTTACATGCATCTAATGAGAGAGAATGATTACTTTGTTATTAATTATCTCGCATTCTAAACGGTCAAAAAATCTGAAACTTCGGGATTTATTAGAAAACGTTATTTGTAGCCTGTGAAAAAAAGACCAAAATCTGACGAAAAGTGTATCCTGCTGGAACTACCTTAACTGTAAATATCTAGTGGATGGTATACAAATCAATATGCAGTTTTATTCATTTTATAGAATTATATTCGATTGTATTTTAGATTACTCTTACGTATTCGAATTACATTTATGCATATTAAACATATTGGGATAAACAACTATGAAAATAGTAGTTATAATTCACAATGAATATTGCAGGTATTACATCTATATTCGAATAAATTTGTATTAATATTCTAGAAAGGAAACGTTCAAATTCATGTACCAAATATACAATACGTTTCATTGAGATATCATCGTTGAAATTTCGATAACTTTATAAGAAAAATATTATGAAAAATTATGAAATTATTATTATTTTTAAATTGTTTCGATTTTCGTAGCTTTTGGTTATCGACAATACCTTAAGTATTAAAAAAAAAACACTTTAAATATAATATTTCTCGGTCAATGGACTTTAGGGACATCGTATAGAATCCTCTAATAGTAAGGCGCGGATCAAAGAATTAAATGTGATAAGTTTCGTGTATAACTATAATTTTTCTTCTTTCGACGAAAACTTGGAACTCGAAATCCACGTCTAAAGATATATAGAAACGAATTTTGATACTATAATTAGTTGACTTTCTTGATGGAAAGTATCAATTATCTACAAGTATCAATAACTATTTAACCATATCGTAATTTTTCATTATTTGTATTATACAGCATACATTTTATGCAATTTGTTGTACGACAAGTTGTACAACTCAAGTAGATTCAACCGTCGAGATGATAATTGTAAAGTTTATGTCATATACGAGTATTTTGTGACCATATTTGGCAATTACCGTACATAGGCTCTTGGTTATACTGTAAACAATAGATTGATCATTTTGGTTGAATTTTGGTTGAAAACGGTTGAATCTACTTGGGATACATAACTAGCCGATCAACAATTAGACAGATACATAGATTGTAGAGACTGACCTGAAGGGGATACACTACGACCATACGGTCCATTGTGATTCCTAAGGATCTGAGGATGTGAGAGGAGTGGAAGGAATTTTTGTGTATAGACTAGGAATTGGTACAACTGCAGAAAACCTTCTCAAGCAGAGCCGGTTACTTCGTTCTTGTCCATACGCCGACAGTATAGTCAATTAACCGCCCATTTTTTTCTAATAATTGACAAACTGCCGATGTCGGGATTCGAACCCATAACCTCCCAGTTTCCAATTAGGTATACTGCGCAGGCATAACGCCTTAGACCACTCGGCCGCTTGGACTGGTCGAATCAACAATTATTTGCATAGTCTTTTTAAAGATCCCACATATTCCGATTTTCGTTAATTTTTCGAACTTTAAAAAAAATATTATTTTCGTGTTTCTAATGAAAAACCTTACTGGACACGCAATCACTAGTAATCACAGAAATATGACGTCGCGTTCAAATACTGAATTACGAAAAACTTTGTATAAATTAGTACAGAAATCCCTTGGATTCGAACTATAGACCTCCGTCTGCTCGAAAAGGTGCTGTTACTAACTAATACACCACGGTTACTAAGTGATTACATTACATTTCCTATGTTTTTATTTGTTTGGAAATTCCTCGTACTATTATTTACAAATTAGTAATTGTTTTTCTAAACTTTATTATGTCAGAATACTAAATAAAAATCAAATCTAAAACGATTTTTATGAATTGTATTTGAAAAAAAATATGTCCACTATTTGATGAATACATTTTTGATATCAATTAAAAAATGTGAAATTCTCAAATAATAAATTAAGCAAAATTTTTTTTGTTGGGTTATCGGTAAAACTAAATAACGTCACTAATTCATTCATTCTTCATTCAAATTTAAAATAATTTTCTGTATAAATAAGCTTGTAAGAAAGACTTTATATCGTCTATTTGTCTATACAGTCAGTTTTCAAAAGTATTTCTAATAGGAAATCAATGTTAAATAAATAAATAAAATATTTACTATAAAACTATACATACATACCTATAATTACAAACATATGGCTGCTTGTGGTATGATATAAATTGATGTTTGTTTGATGTCATTTAAGAGTGGGGCTTTAGTGATGCCCACTTAATTTATAATATTATTATTCATTCGTATGCACAAACACACTACAGAGTACCCTCACTATTTTTATTTCTTTATAAAGCATTGTGTAATTATTATAGTAAATAATATTTAACATTGATTCTGTATTGGCAAAGCTTTCCAAAACAGACGGTATATTGAAAAATTGTGTACAATATGCATTTATTACGTACCATAATCTTCTTCATAAACAATAGCAACTTTTGTCCAATTTAAAAATGACATTAAATCTTTGAATGCATGATTTAAATGCTCTTGTCCTGGATGTAAATTGATTGAAAAACCTTTTGATGCTGGCTCAAAATCAATACGTGCTTCTAAATGTGGTACATCTAATGCTTCGCATATGGATTGTATATGACCACCTAATAGTGGATCAGATGGTCCAAATATTGCTTGTACACCATTCTCTAACTGCCGGCATACTGTAAAAGAAATAAAATTATTAGTTTTTTTTTTGTATTGCATGGCTGACTTAAATAATTATTAAGCTAAACAAATATTTGAAATTTTCGTAAAAAAAATATTTTTGTATTAACTGTATGGTTTGGAGCTTAACTTTGTGGAACATATTTAAAAACAAAATATGTTTATAGCTAAAATTCCACTTGATTTTTTATATTATTCATATTATGTTTATTTATTACAATAAATGAATAATATAAAAAATCAAGTGGAATTTTAGCTATAAATATTTTTAGTTTTATTTTTATTTTTTAAAAACAATTTTGTTGAAAAATATTTTTATTTTTGACTATTGTTTTGGAAACACGGTTCTCTCTCTGCAGGAAAAATATAATAATGATGATATTCTATTTTTTTTGAAGGGAATGTTTTTAGCGAATTTCCTGAAAGGAAATAGAGCTATTGGTCCCGTTCCGAAGTCAAAACTTCGCAAAAATTTCTTCAAATGTCCATCGATCCTAGTAGATGTCAAAAATCATCATCTGTAAAATTTATATATATATATATCTATGGACATATATATATATATATATATATATATATATATATATATATATATATATAGCGGTCACAGTTTTCATTTTATCGGTATGAGGTTTGGTATTTCAGGCGCTTTTGGTATTCAAAAGGTCAAGTTCGTTAATGGGTAAAATCGGACAAGGGGAAAGGGGGTAAACACAAAAATTGACATATCTTCCTTAATATTTGAAAAATCGAAAAATTTAAGTTTTACTGTAATTTTGTTTCTTATCATTTTCTCTGTTACACTAATATTTACAGAAATATTGACGGTTTAAGATTGAAAATTAAATTCCTTAATATCTCTGTACACATTAGAGTTTGAGAAAAAAGGATAATGTGATGAATTGTAGCAAATATAATTTTCTAATTATAACTTTATTCCATACGCTTTTTTCGAATATTCTAATATTAAGAGAAATATTTTATATTTTGTGTTTTCTTCTTTCTTTATAAATACTCTATTTTAGAATTATCGGCACATATGATCTTCAAAAACGATTCGGTTAAAATTTTTTTAATGTAATTATTTTTGTAGTACCGATTATAAGTTTATAAGTAGTACACGCATGCTGCCATGGCGGAATTTGGTATCATATAAATTCCAATAGCACTTATTGGAACAAAAGGCTGTTTTTTCGAACGGTACCAAGGAAGCATGGTCCTGTTTGCTCTAATTATTACGTATTTATTACTTAATCTGACAATAAAATATAATATGACTACTATTTGCGAGAAGATCAATATTTTCAAAGTTATAAATACTTTAGCTATTATTTATAACCTACAAACTCAAATTGTATTGAAAAATCATAAATACTTTTTTTTCCATTAAATATAAGCTCATGCAAATAATTTTCAACATTTGTAAAAGAAAATTATAGGGTGCTCACAAAATACTCCTAATTGTTTTTATACAATAGGTTCAATTGTTTTCTATTTGAAAATCATTCGAATCATAATCAATAAATAAATTATTTGCTACTTTTTAGTTTAATTTGGTTTTAAAAGAACACTGTTGTTTAAAAAAAAAAGTTTCTTTTTTAAATTTATTTATTTTTAAGTTAACAAAGTTAATTTAATCTCCCAACACTCCCACCAAATTCCTATTTTAGCGAATATAATGCCATCCATTTAGATAATACTAAAATATTGGATTGCCATCATAATACCATATATTTGAAAAATTTCAAATCGATACGACAATTGGGTTAAATTACGACAATAGTGGATTAAATTTCAATAACTAGATTGTTGATCGATACAAACACAATATCGTCGAGCATATGAATAGTAGTGTTTGATATAATTTTAACTCTTGGACGTTTAAGCAAAATAAAATGAAGTGGAAATGCAAATTTTTGCTCGTTTATATACAAAGCAATTTATTAGTAAACAAATTGAATATCGTAAATACCTTTAGAACCTTTGAAATCAATATTTATTTCATTTCCTCGAAGAACTAGAACACATATATTTGTAGAAGAACGTGTACTTACCATAGGAAATTAAATTGCTTACAAAGAAAGTCAGACAACAATCTGTGTGGTTAAAGTGTTTAGAAAATAGTCATAGAAAATGAATATATATATATATATATATATATATATATATATATATATATATATATATATATATATATATATATATATATATATATAAATATATATATATATATATACAGGGTGTGTCATCAGTAGTCGAGTTCTATAGGTAGAGAGTACGATTCTGGAACGAAAAGTCCTGAAACATTTTTTTATTAGACGCACCGTTAATTAATTATTAATTAACTAAGGAAACTAGGTTGAAACCAAAGAAAAGAATAGCTAGTATCTATGTAAAGCTAGTATCTATGTGTCCCAAAGCTACTATGAATTTCATCTGTCGCTCGTATCCACAGAAACAGGAAAGAAAAAATTTAAGGGGTGGGATCTTTGTTTAATGGGGGTGCATGTCTTGCGATTTTCTAAAAATTGATCATTCCAAAAATTTAATTATTGCATTATTAAAAAAATTAATCAATAAAATAATTTTATTAATGTACTTTTGAGAAAACTTTCTAATTTAACGAAATTAATTTGCGCATTTTGTTTCAAATTTATTATTAAAACAATTTATTTATTACATTTTTCAAAAAATAAAAAAATTTAATTAATGCACTTTTCAAGGAATAAATAATTTGAAAAAATTTAAGCAATATTGTTCCAAAAATTGATAATTGAATAAAAAATGAATTATCAAAAAAATGCACTTTTTGCAACTCTGGTTTCAGTCTAGTTTCCTTAATTAATTAACAATTATTTAGGACTCAGAACTTTCGTTCCAAAAAAAAAATCTACCCTCCACCTACCCTCATATGGAACTCGACTACTTACGGGACACCCTATATATATATATATATATATATCAAATATATGTAAATCTCCGGTTTATAACAATAGATATATACCGGCTATCGAGTTCTAGAAGTAGTAGAAACAAAACTGACTGTGTCTTTGAATTGAAAATGAATAGATGGACGTAAATCATATATAATAAATAAATCACAAGAAATCCACAAAGTGGTTTCGTTGTAAGAACGCTAGTAAAAATCTGTCAAGTGTGTCTCATACCACGCACAACGATTTCGTAGCTGTGGCAATAACAAAATCTTATCATAAATTATTGAAAAATAGGGGAGGATATTTTGAGGTGAAACTGTCAACAATAAGGACAATTTGATTCTTCGACTTTACATTGTGGGACTTTATTTGGAAAAACTGTCAAAGAATTCTAAAAACTACAAATTATTTTAAAATACCCATTAAACCGAGATAGTTTAATCATCTACAAAAGAGCCGTACTTTTTTCAAAATTGTATTGTTTAATTGTGCCGAGCTGACAAAACAGAAGTTATTTTTATGATGAGATAACAATTTCTATTCCAGACATTGTTTCGAAAATGGATGAATAGATTCGAATCAAATTGACACCAAATGTAGGGGCTATAAATCATGAGCTATGTAGGCGTGTAAATTTCAATGTAATTTTGCACATTCTATAATTTCCAAAAAAGTGTTTAAGAACTTAGAGAGAGGTCGATATAAAAAAATCACCTTGTAGGTGTCTTTTTTGTACACGGGCAGTTAAGTTTGAAAAACTGTAAAAGAATCGAATTAATTAATATAATAAATTTATTCAACGAGAACTCATTTGAAAAGGGATGCTCAGTTTTGTTTCTTCTTCATTAAACCATGGCCAAGCAAGTGAGGTACCCAAAAATAATTAAGACTACAAACTAGTGGTTAGAGTTAAGTTCATTTGTAAAAAAATCCTCGAATATCGTCACAGTTTGAGTGTATCAATCTATTTTCAAAATGAATGGGAGGAAACATATATTTAATACTAAGTATTAAATACTTTTAAATAAGTTCCTCTTACGCGCAAATAATGTCTAATACAAACGAATTTGATTCTACATACTTCTATAAATGTTATATCTGAATAATATCGCTGAGATATACAGTCGAAGAGACGGGAGTGACGACATTATATAACACTAAAATTGATTGTATTATTTGAGAGCGCATTTTCAATCAGAAAGTCTGCCGAAAACTACATCGAATTTTTAGAACATTTAATAATGAAAGAAGTGAACCTTATAAATAATATAAAGAGAGCTCTAGGATTTTTCGAAATAAATTTCGATTTTTGCCCCAATTTCCTAGATAAAAATTTTTTGTATTTTATAAATACGTATTTCGACTACAAAGTAGTCATCATCAGTATGAATTAGCTAATTGTAATTATTCTCCGAGGAGATGTTACTTGTTGCTAATTTTGATCTAGGAAATTGGGACAAAAATCGAAATTTAAGTGAACCTAATTCACAGATTCTGACCCCTTCTTGGGCAAACCAAACTTCGTTTATTAAGTACTGTAAGCACAAATAATACCCGTTTCGATCCTAGTTCACCATAAGATCGTATAGCTACAAAAACATAGTTCGATAGTACGAAACGGTGGAACCCTACAAACGAGGCTGAACATTTATAACGTTAGTAAGTTATTTTAAATTGTAAACTAGCGTCTATTTATATCCATTGTTAGTATGGTTGCCTTTTGATTATATTATACCAGTGGAGGTGACTAGTGTTTACTTGATTTGACATTTAAGTAATGTCTGCATATTGATGTCATTCTTTGACATAAAATGCATGATATGAAAAATCATACACATCTAGGGATTGGGATCAAACCTTGGACCTCTGGCATCTTTCAATCTTTAATTGTAAATATTTCTGTAAATATTAGTGTAACAGAAAAATTATTATACACAAAATTACAGTTAAAACTAAGTACCTACAACTTACTCCTGATAAATTTTTCGATTTTTCGATAGTGAGTTTTGACATCAAGTAGGTTGGATCGATGGACATTTTAAGAAATTTTTACGAAATTCCAACATTGATACAAAAACAATAGCTGATTTTCTTTGGAGGAAATTCGCTAAACACAACATTTAATACATTTAACAAGCTATTTTTTCAAATTTCTATAGTATTATTATGACAAAGTGGTTTTGAAGTATAGTTGCTATATAAATAAATGTCTGTATAAATAATATTATTTATTTGAGTTGCTTGTAAAGTCAGTCCAATTTGAACATGAAAACAATAATAATAATATTCTCAGCTCAAATCATTTTGATTTCAGCATAAATAATTCAAATAAATATTTTATTTAAATGCATGTAAATGAGAGAGTAAATGATAATTGACTTATTTAAAGTTTATTTTACAGGAAAATTTATACAATAATAATAAGAAATTACATTCGCTTATTTGTGAAATTAGAATTTGTAATGTACTCGATTCTATTGTCGTGTCAGATCGAATATACCAGTCTATTAATAATGCCGCGAGAGACGAGAATTTGTTATCGAGCGATAAGGCGAAAATTAGCATCCTGGTTTTCGATAAATATTCCAGAGACAGAATAGTACTCTCTTTCAACCCCTATAGATTTTTAATCTGTAAAAAATGTACTAATCATAAAACAGCAAATAATAATTTTTTTTAAATTGTATTTTTTAAAGAAAATCTTCAACTGTAAAAACGAGACGAGACGAAACTAAGTAAAAAAATTAATTTTTTTTAATTGTATTTTTTCAAGAAAATCTTCAACGATAAAAACGAGACGAGATGAGATCATAGAAAACTTTAACATGTCAATACAATACTATAGACATGCTATACGAGCTATTCTTACCTCGTCCCACGACTTCACTATAGGATACCTTGGTATATTCCTACATATTCTATATTCAATTAAACAATTGTAGTTAAAACGTACAAAGAATATAAAATTCTGAAATATTTGTAACAAGATTAACTATTGCAGGTTGATGTGCATTCCCGTTCAAAAAAATTGAGTCAGTTGAAACATTCTTGTTACTGTATGTCATATTATACATATATTCAGTACGCTTAGAATATGACTTACTGGTTCAAATATATTGAATGGGAGTGTACTCTCATGTAAGTTGTATGCAAAATGTTTGCAATTTAATAGTATCGCACAAGGTATTTATATATTTTATGATGAAAGTGAAAATAACAACTAACTGAATTAATTGCTTAAATACCTGGTATATCCTGAATTTATGTAAAAAAGTTTATAAAAAAAGTTGTTTATTTTTTTATAGGAACATTTTTTGTCTTTATATTTTTGTTCTATCTTTTATGGTTTCAAAGATGGACAGTTTTGCCCATTTTTCTCAAATATGGTCCGCTTTTGCTCATTTGAACTAAATTTGAACATCGTTTTTGAGTTATCGTGTCCACGGACGGACACGCGGAAATGACGGAAATTTTATGAACACCTATATCAATGTTTTCAAGCGTTACATAGTCGGGACTAAACTTAATATACCCTTGTATATTTGCATATACCGGGTATAAAGTATACCACAAAATGGAAAGAAATCTGGTGGAAGCGTTAGTAAAAGATGATAAATTAAATTCATTTTTTGGTACAAATTTGGTGGAAGGGCTGGTAAATTAAAGTTATATAGACGTAAGCGTTTATAAAATGAACTCAGAAATGAAATTCTGCGAGTATAGTCTCGCGAATGTAAGGTAAGATCTTTGGTATCGACTATAATCAAGACGTTAACCAGTGAAAATAGCAACTAAGTATATACTGCTTAAATACCCAGTATATACTGAGTTTTTGAAAAAACAATTCAAAGAAAAGTTGTTAATTTTAAAAAAAGGAACATGGACATTTACTCCCCTGGTGAGTCGTGTCCATGGACGGACAGGTATATATCAATATATACCTGTTGATACCAAATATTGATATAGGACCTATATCAGTATTTTCATGTTGAGGGACAGAAGGATGAATGCGAAGAAATTGACTAATTAGATCATTTCATTAGCATACCAAAAACTTTTTCTACGATCAATATTTTCAACCGTTACAAAGTCGGAACTAAACTTAATATACCCTTCCGATTAAAATGAATCTACTCTTTTTTTAAATCTTCATCTTTGAGCTCCAATTTTATATTTCTGATAGTGTCATTACGTGAAATTTACTTCAGTGAATAAAAAACTTGATTTTTGAGAATATGATGGAAAGAATAAATCTAAATTGTAAATTTTTCGCTTATATTTAGAACCATCCTTAAACAACATACACAGAATTAATTAAATAATATTTAACAATATTTTTATTTATTAAAATCATTAAAATCATGTAAATTAATTCAACATCATATAATTCAATTTATATCTTATTTCTATTATACATAATACTCGTATACAAATCCTTTTATGATTCAGTTACAACACTGAATAAAACGCATATCTTTATATAAAACCTTTACGTTTATCGAAGTATGCAAGGGTCACATGTTTCAGCACAATGTTAGGGATGATATTTTAATGATTCGAAAATTTCAATATTTTATACATATTATACAGGATGGTGTAACAAAAAATAAGGGTTTCAGTCTGTCTATCAGGTATGATATGAAAACATAAATGTTAATGTCGTATTTTATATGTGATTGGTCAAGCTGTGTGATTGGTTGACAAACACGAATGGATATCTCCTATTTTAATAAAGTCAATGATTTCCGCCTGTCACATAGCCGATTGTTACAATAAACGTGACACGTGTATAATCTGAAATATCATTTTACTCCCCATGTAAAATATTCTATAGTCTCGCTATCACATCAGAAGAAATGGTTAAAGCTCTAGTTAAAAATACCATATATTTAACTGTTTTTGTAAATTGAGTAATTTGAGTAATATGTCAAAATTATGTAAGCCCGTTTTTACACGTAAAAGTTTTAATGAAAGTTTTTAATTGCATAAAAAAAATTTGTTATAACTAACCTTACAACACTATCTACACTACGAAATTGACTTGAAATATATCAATCACATGTTTGTAAACAGCTATAACTATCGTGATGTTTATTATCTCTTTCTTTGTCAATCACTTCAGTCACATGATTCGAGTATACATGATCAGAGTATACGTGCATTCATAAGGATGTTCGATATAAACATCATACACATTATTCTAATGAAATACACACACAATTTCATGAAATAAATCGTCAAAATAGAACTCTTCTCTATCTCATAAAATTAAAATTATACTACTGTGCTTGTTCACCAAATCAGTCGCATGAATAATTTTACATCTGAAGTTACATGTGTAAAAACGGGCTAACTTAATAAATTTTAATTGTGTGATAGACTTTTAGAACATGGACTTTCTAAAAAAACATTCTACAAAAATATGTCTTGAGAAATTTTAGTGATTTTATTAGCCAAAATGGAAATTTTCGAGACTTGACTTTTTACTTCTTATATCTATATATTTACGCAGAATGTAGGGGTCTGTTTTTGATGCATTATGAAATTTGACATATGATTTAAGCAAAAATTAAGTCCATAAAGTATAAATTATTTTAAAATTAGATATTTATGGAAACCAAATGTTTTAAAATTAATTAACGTAAAAAATATTATTATTTGATTTAAAAAAAAAACAGATTGCCTCACTAATAAAATAGTAAAAGTTTGTTCTGTCCATAACGAAAGTGATCTCATTCATTTTTAAGTAATACAAACAATTAAAAACGAGTACCTGTCATAATCCGTAAACGTCCTTAAGCCAACGTCCTTAGAAAATCGATTTTACCGAAACTTTACGTTTTGAGATACCAAAAAACTTATTTTTGGCCATTAGTGAGTCAGTGTAAGTTTTTGTTCAATAAAAATATAATATGGTTTCTCAATCAGTTTAAGGACGTTGACCCCTTTGGCAATAATAATAAAAATTGATTCATATCAATTAAATAATGTTGACACTAGTATTAAAAGTTTGAGAAAAAATGTGTGTTCATTTTTAGTGTCAACATCCTGTACTTGTATGGGTTAAATACGAATAACGACATTTTATTCATAAGATAAGTTTTTTTTTTCATATGAAAATATTATATTTTTGGGTATTTGTTTGTACATTTAAATATGATTTTAAATAAAGGATTATTTATAAACTTTTCTATCAAATATTATTATTATTTTTATTCAGATTCAAATCACTATTAAATTGTTAATTCTTATGATTATTAATATTTAAATGTTAATATGTATGCTGGGAATGATTTCTATACAATAATTTTAGGTCGTTGGATAATGATAGGTACTCGTTTTTAATTGTTTGTATTACTTAAAAAGGATTATTATTGCAGAAAACTCAATGAATGAGATCACTTTCGTTATGGGCATGGATATTAGAGCAGAGGACAAAGTTTTAATATTTTATTAGTGAAGCAATCTGTTTTTAGCGAATTTGCTGAAAGGGTATAGAGTTATTGGTTCCGTACCGAAGCCAAAATTTTGAAAAAATTTCTTCAAATGTCCATCGATCCTATCTAGTAGATGTCAAAAATCACCATCTGTAAAATTTATATATATATATATATATATATATATATATCTACTTAATGGGTAATGGGTAAAATCGTACAAGGAGAAAGGGGGTTTAAAGGGAGGGGGAAATACAAAATTTGACATATCTCCCTTAATATTTGAAAAATCGAAAAATTTTTAAGAATTAAAGTTGTAGGTACTAAGTTTTACTGTAATTTTATTTCTTATCATTTTTTCTGTTATCTATATGAAACCTATATATATCAAATAAACTAATATTTACAGAAATATTGACGGTTTAAGATTAAAAATTAAATTCCTTAATATCTCTGTACATATTAGAGTTTGAGCAAAAATGATAAGGTGATGAATTGTAGCAAATTTGATTTTGTACAACTTTATTTCTTACGAATTTTTCGATTGATCTAATAGTAAGAGAGATATTTTATATTTTGTGTTTTCTTCTTTCTTTATAAACCCTTCTCCCCCCATTCTCCTCAACGTATGTCATTAATTAATAAAATTGGACTTGCAAATACTAAAATCATATACATTCATTTTGATCTGACTAAAATTGTGACCGCTAGAGAGTGATTTATGTATTCTAAGGAAATTCGCTAAATTGAAGCAGCTTCTGCGTAACGAACTTTTTTTTTTAAATCAAATAATAATATTTTTTACGTTAATTAATTTTAAAACATTTGGTTTCCATAAATATCTAATTTAAAAATATATCCCGAATAAAACTTGTTCGTCATAAAAATCATGATTATTTGTTTTAAGAATTAATTCAAGAAAATAAAATGTATTCGGCACAAAGCTAAGAAATTTATGTTGATAGTACCGTAAATTAAATGAAATACAAACCTTTCTTTGATGTACGAAAACTATCATCACGTGGCACATATTGAATATCGTAGACTAATGTTGTATTCATTAAAAGATTCTTATCCTTATTTATTCTATATACAGCGTATTTGAATGCTAATTCAGCACTGCTATCTTTTTGATCTTCTGTAAATATTGCACCTGTAAACAAAGTTATAACAATATTAGTATTAATTTACTACTATATCTACTATATATCTACTATATCGAAGGTGTAACTGAGCAACCGTGTTTTTTTATTTAGTTATTGCATTTTTAAATTATATTATATTTATTCTTGTAATTTAAATAAAATGCTTTTTTATAATTAAATAATAGATTTTAAAATTAGAATACTTTTTTTTAATGTAACATAAAACTCTTTTAACTAATATTAACTATTATTATTTTAAATTTATAAAAACACGGCTGCTCAGTTACACCTTATATATATATATATATATATATATATATATATATATATATATATATATATATATATGTATACATTTGGCTGTATCAAAAAAATCGATACACCCAAAATTCCAAATGTTAAAAATAAAATTTTCCCATGTTAATCAAATAGGAAATGGAAATTCGCGATGAGGCACCCCTTAATGTTTAAATTAAGAACTCCATTAACAGGGTCATTTTTTCGGAATCCTGAACAATATTTTCATAGTACTTTTTGAAAAAAAAGTCGGTTTATTTGATACAGCATAATATATATATATAGTAAATACGATATTTAGTAATACAATATTTAGTAAAACTTTTACTAATATTCTTTTTTTTGTAAGGTGAAAGAGAGCCAAGATACCGCGACAATATATATATACATATATATATATATATATATATATATATATATATATATATATATATATATATATATATATCTTGGATCTCTTTCACCTTACAAAAAAAAGCATATTAGTAAAAGTTTTACTAAATATTGTATTACTATTGTATTACTAAATATCGTATTTACTATATATATCAAATAAACCGACTTTTTTTTCAAAAAGTAGTACTTTTTGAATTATTTAAATTAAATGAAAGGCCAAGATACCGCGACAATATATTCATATATATATATATATATATATATATATATATATATATATATATATATATATATATATAATATATATATATATATATATATATATATATATATATATATATTGTCGCGGTATCTTGGCTCTCTTTCACCTTACAAAAAAAAAGCATATTAGTAAAAGTTTTACTAAATATTGTCAATTAAAACAACACGCACTTTTAGAACAAATTTAAAAAAACAAAAGACTTTATGAAAATCAAACCTGATGTTTTATTTGATTTCAAAAGAAAGAATTTTAATTTTATTTTTTTTTTTTTACAGTTTTTATACATTATTACGTTTATTAAGTTTTATGACAAAGTAAATATATTGTTTAAGAAAGGTAAAATTAAATTAGTTATGAGCGAGCTGTGAAGACGGTGGATTTTTTTGAGAAAATAATCATAATCATAATGAACATGAATTCAAGTTACCGTGGCGGCATAGGTAAGTGCCGGCATCAGTGATTTAATTAAATGGTCTTTGTTAAGGTATCCGACAAAAAATTGAGAGACACCTAGTTTTCGCACACATAAAGTATTGATTTCTCAGCAAAAACAAAAGGGTTCTCCTTCAGTAGTAGTATAATCTATAAAGGGCCAATAAAAATGAGAACACGATTGGTACATATTTATTGTGTAAGTTTCTCAGGTGTAGGGTTTTCATTTTATTTTTTACTTGGGAAGTGGTTTTTGGAATTATTTGTTTCTATATTCAGTGTTTATTTGAGCTTTATAGCTTTTTCGATTTCTGAGACATAGAGTCGTGGAACAAAAATATAATTATTGCATTAAGTTTCCCTCATTAAACTATGAACCTTTTGTTTGAAACATTTTTTCTAAAATTTATATTTAAAAAAAGTATTTATCTAGAAACTTTTCAAATGAACATACTGTATTAATATACAAATGATAAAACAAGCAATGAAATGGTCATAATTGATACTCAAGGCGAGTTAGAATCTGATCTAGGGTTTGTTTTTGTGGTATTCCAAAACAACGACTTTTGAAACTAGTGTATTAAAATTACAAATTATTTATGTAATATACGATTTTATTATTTTATTGGAGACATTGATTTATAATATTGATTTTTTTAACCATATAATCTACACTGATAGAAGGAATTTCTGTCCTCAAGAAAAGATATTTTCTTCAAAATATTTGCTTCAATAAAGAAACCCTTGTTTTCATTCAAAACTATGCAGTCGAACCAAAAACATATGTTTAGTCGAGCGAAGAAACTAAAACTCTTCTAAAATAGTATTTTTCTTATTAAAAATAAATAAATAAAACTCAAGAAGAGAAAGTTTATGCAGCTTCTTTAACTGAAGTATATATATTTAATATATATTTAACTGATATATTTCATTACTTATTTAAAAAGTTTCATTTGTTTGGATGAAACGAATGTTTATTTTGGTCCGAAATTTAAGCATCATGGTCCAAAACAATCATCATTTCAGTTTAAGAATTTCGAGCTTGTTGAGCCAAGAGTCAGTTTATCTTTAATTAAGATAATTTTCTCAAGTCAAAACTATAGATGTCAAGATACATATTTTCTTATACCAAGTGTATATTATTTTCCCTATATTTGAGAGTCAGAAATTCAGGGTGTAAAAAAATTTTTCTTACTGCAAGGAATTACTTCTATCAGTGTATATTTATATATATATATATATATATATATATATATATATATATATATATATATATATATATATATATAAAGAGACAAACAACACCAAACCACACAAAGAAATGTGGAAAACCATTAAGTTTATTAAACAAATGTCAAAAGTTTTGTAATCAAATAAATATCAATGATTTAATTATAATGTTTATCACAATCTAGAAGATGTGAAAGTTTTTCCCGTGTGTTATAGGGTCATCCACCAGCTAAGTGAAAATTGTTCATTTAAATAGTGAAAATTGTACTATGGCCCACAGAAGTCCTGATCATTTTTCAAAATTTTAAAATTTTATTCATTCGGTTTTCGAAAATATTCTTCGGATAAAAGTTGTTTATTATAAATATAGTAACAACTTTTATTGGAATAATTTTTGTTGAAAACCGATTGAATGAGCTCACAATTATGAAATTTAGAAAAATGACCAGGACTTCTGAAAAATTGAACAACTTTGGTTCTTTGTTCTTTTTTTCTGTGCTGCGTTTTTCCATGATAAATTTTCCAAGTTTTTCAAATTTAATTTTAAAAACAAAATTTAAAAAATACTTAAATAAAAAATTTATTCACTAATTAAATCATAACTTTACTTATGCGACACACCCTATTATACATAGAACTTTTGTTTCGCAGATAAAATTAATTTATGCTATTATCTAATTAATATAGAATTTTATTGATTGTGGTATTGCTTTCTAAAAACTTAGATAACCGTTATAATTTATAATGTTATAATCATATATAAGGTTATAATTCTAGTTCGATAGAAAACAGAGCCTCTTACTTCCTCTTAACTCTGAGATAAGCAATCAATAAAAATTTTGACAAACCAGAAAACAAGTTTTATTTAATCGAAGTTCAAATAATCAAAATTTCAATTTGAAAAAATTCTAATTTTTGAAGTTATTGTGGTCGTTATCTAACTATGGAAAATGGCTGCTTAATTTGATTTGTAAAAATAATGTAAGATGAAACTGTAGAAATTAATGGGTCGTACAAACATTCTTTGTGTTGACATTTTCAATCTTTCATCAGTCAAAGTAATAAAATTAAGCAACTGCCTCCTTTTGAGGTGGGGGGGATGAGTATTCACCTACTCGTTCCAGTGTTGAAAAGAACTAAGCTCGGTATAAAAGGGATGTATGACTTTATACCAGATTTTGTTTTAAAGATGAATTTATTCAAAATTTTATTATATTTGTAAGAAAAATAAAATTGGCATATTAATGCTGTTTTATCTATTCATTACTGAAAAAGAAAATATCGTTGATGAAAAAATAATAATTTATGGATATTTACATGAAAACTAATTTTACACTTTG
The DNA here is from genome assembly GCA_963920215.1 of Nineta flava. Lineage (NCBI taxonomy): Eukaryota > Metazoa > Arthropoda > Insecta > Neuroptera > Chrysopidae > Nineta > Nineta flava. The sequence goes on from OY986042.1 coordinate 95,394,615, forward strand.
ATTAAAAATATATATTTTATGTTTGCCTGTTCATAAATACCGAATACAATTTGTAATCCGAAATGGAATAGGTAGTAAGTAATAGGTACGAGTAGATAGGGTAGAAGGTATTGATTTGATATTTTGTATGTCGACTAATACGTGTGAATATAATATATGTAAATTAAAATCACACAATTTTTAAAATTAAAAAAAAAAAGATTCTTTAAGACCAATTTTAGCAAATTTACTCCAATGGAAATGCAACTATATTGTTTTTGCAACTAAACATTTCTTCAAAATAGACGAAACTGTCCATCTTTGAAACAAACTAAAGACAAAAGTCTACCTGTTTTAAAAAGAAACAACTTTTGTTGTAAACTTTTTTTTATAAATTCAATATATACCGGATATTTAAGCAATTAACTCAGTTAACTTAGTTCTTTTCTCTTACCAATTTCGTTTAGATGGTAACATTTTCAGTTATTGAAAAAACAAAAATTCACCTATACACTCCCTAAAGAAGAAAGGAGATTTTATTCGAATAAAATCTGGAAAGAGTAAACGGAATCTATTGTTATGGAAAGAAGATGTTTTTTTCTGTAATATTTTCTGTAATATTTATTTGAGTTAATTTTTTCATATCAGTATTTAATTCAATTAATAAATTCAATGACAATGAAATTTGTCGGAGTATACGCTATAGTCTTCTACAGTTTGTCATACGTAACCGAAAGGAATTTGGACAAACATCGTAATGTTAACACGAAAGTATACACAAATAAACAAATATTAAATAAACAAATCACTTCTACAGAAGTAAATACTGTCTAATAAATAAAAAATTAAAATAATATGAAAAAGTTGGCCGTTGCATCACAATCGTCTTTGGTGTAGAGGAAGCATACTGGACTAGTTATCCAGAGGCCCGAGGTTCGATTCCTGGTTGACGAGTTAATTTTTTCATATCAGTATTTAATTCAATTAATACGTATAATAGTTTCATAAGGCTATCTTGGAAAGAAACAACATTTTAATTTGTTTTCCTATTTTCTGTGATTCGAGTCCATTTTTTGGAACGTTATAAAAATTGACACGCTAGTAATGTGTCAAAATGTTCTTAAAGTAGTCACAAGCTAAGTGGAATACGTTTTTTCCCAGAATACAACAACATTGCTATTAAAACAGTATTTACTAAAATATGATACTCATTTCTCTAATAACTGGAAAGTTCTTGATTTTCCAAATTTGTTACGAAAAAGATGAATCATAATTTTTTGCTGAAAGTCTACCGAATAACCGAAGAGCCTGTAGATACAGGGTTACAAAAATCAGTAACGATTTGTTTCTATTATTCCCTTTATTTTCATATTTATTATTTTGTAATTTATTAAAATGTGAAAGTAACATCTTCATGGTCCAATAATTTTAATCTAATAAATGTTTTCAAAGCAAAAAAAAAAAATGTGATCATGTTTATTTAATTAAAAGATTTATTTAATTAAATTGGGCAATCAAGGTTCGTTTCGATATTTTATATTTCATTTTATGTAAATGTCGAATAGTCAATAATTTCGTATTTTGATATTATCATTTATTAGTCACCAAATACTTGTTTAAGAAAACGAACTAATGCCATTAATAAAAAAATTTCTATTCTGATTTTACACAAAACTCCTTAAAGCCACTGGACTATAACTTCATTTTGTTAAATGTAATGCAAAATGAATGAAGGGTAATAATTTAATAATTTAAATTAGAATATAAAATGTGTATGACGTATTAAAATTTAGAACAACATTTGCACCAGACTTGCATGCATTAAATAAATATAATTTTCTTTTCACCTCCGTATACAAACTTCAACATTACGTAGACAAGGAAAGAAATGTTTACGTATGCTATAATGTTAGATTTCTGTAGCCAAAATATAATTTTTAACCATTGGTCTGTTTAATATAGGAGAGTCAGCCATTAAGCCGTGTACGTGAGTAGGATGTAAGGTACTGGAACCTAATAAGACCCATTTTTTGCAAAATGACTAAAAACATGAAAATGCGTAACAAAAATAAATAGAAATTTAATAAACATTAATTAATTATGCATCCGATGTTTGAGAAAAATCATCACAATTTATTATGTTTTCATGAAAAAATGATAATTTTAAAAACCTCGATTGTGGGCCTTACTAGGAACCGGGTCCCTCAATAAGGTCGATTAAAAAACTTAAATCAAAGGTCAAATCAATTTTATCTATATAATTCACTAAATAATCATTGAAATAAATATATTCTTCTTTAATATTCATGTACTTCGCACAATTCCGCAGAAATTGGCTGGGTCTTGTTAGATCTATTAAAAATGTCAACTGCATTAAACAAAGATGATTATATTTTAAAATATCCTCATTTCTCTATTACTGTCTACTTATTTTTAACCCGACTTCAAAAAGGAGCATGGTTCTCAATTCGTCTGTATTTTTTTTTAAAATGTGTGTCACCTCAGAACTCCATCATTTATGAACCGATTTTGAATTTTTTTTTCACTAAATACTTTAAAAAAAAAAAATCGATTTTAGTATTTTATTTTTAAACACAAACTACTCTGTAGTTCCTTGCAAACAGAAGGAACTAAATTAGCTCAATGAACTAAGAAACTGTTTTTTTTCCATGGAATATATACAACTTTAATTTATCTCATCTTTAATACCTCCGTTAAGCTAGCAGAGCAAAGTACCGAAAATGAATTTTCTACGTACCAGAATTATGTGCTAATTATGTGCTGCAATTAAAATTTTTGTGTTTTTTTCGTTTCGGCGGAATATGAAAGTTAAAAGTGCTCGGCTAGCTTAATATCAAGCCAGCAGAGCATCGGTTAAAAAGTCCCAAAAATGAATTTACTACCTACCAGAATTATGTGCTAATTATGTGCTGCAATTAAAATTTTTGTGCTTTTTTCGTTTCGGCGGAATATGAAAGTTAAAAGTGCTCGGCTAGCTTAACATCAAGACAGCAGAGCATGGGTTATAAAGTGTCCCGAAAATAAATTTACAACCTACCAAAATTAAGTGCTTTTTATGTGCTAATTATGTGCTGCAATTAAAATTTTTGTGCTTTTTTAGTTTCGGCGGAAATTGAAAAATAAAAGTGCTCGGCTAGCTTAACATCAAGACAGCAGAGCATGGGTTATAAAGTGTCCCGAAAATAAATTTACTACCTACCAAAATTAAGTGCTTTTTATGTGCTAATTATGTGCTGCAATTAAAATTTTTGTGCTTTTATAGTTTCGGCGGAAATTGAAAATTAAAAGTGCTCGGCTAGCTTAACATCAAGACAGCAGAGCATGGGTTATAAAGTGTCCCGAAAATAAATTTATTACCTACCAAAATTAAGTGCTTTTTATGTGCTAATTATGTGCCACAATTAAAATTTTTGTGCTTTTTTTGTTTCGGCGAAAATTGAAAATTAAAAGTGCACGGCTAAATTAACAGCAAGTAAGCAGGGCATCGGTTTTTAATTCCCGAACATGAATTTACAACGTACCAGAATTTAGAGCTAATTATGTGCTGCAATTAAAAATTTGGTGCTTTTTTTGTTTTGGCGGAAATTCAAAATTCATAACGCTCGGCTAGCTTATCATCAAGACAGTAGAGCATTGGTTTATTTTTGCAATACTCATATTTGAACTAACGTAATATTTATATGCTTTTCAAATGTCGAAGAGTCAAATCCATAACTTTTTTATTTCCCCAAAAATAAACGCTCGAAGATCCAAACTGACTTTAAAAATGAGCATAAGTCATCTTCTTGACATGCCAAATCAAATTACACCTCATTTGAGTGCTATTTATGTGCTCTCAAAGTATCACAGACTTTAACCGTTAAAACGTAAATTTTTTGAAAATCCACCCCTATAAGTCCCCAGCGACCTTCTGATACAAACATGGACTATTTTTGCGATATCACCAATTTAAATTACGACACATTTGAGTACTATTTATGTGCTCTTAGAATATGACAGAACGGAGAGCGCCTAACGGCCTATCGTGAAATTAATGTACACTATACTTAAAATCTGTTCATATACTTTGAGGATGTCTCAGGCATCAACCTATAAACATCCATAATTTCAAAGATTTTACCTCTCAAAGAGTTCCTTCAATGTGCTTTGCGGATATCCGAGACCTCAAAGCCTAATCCGGGAATTTCTGCAGATAATGGCCTCTTTTTTTATATCATGAAATAAAATTGTACAACATTCAGGTTCTTTTAGTCGTTTTAGAAAATCAAAATCTTAAGATGAGATTTTTCAGAAGTACTAATTTTACTTTTGAAGACTCATACTACCTTCCAACGAGAGCAAGTCTGTAATTAGAGGATACTTGCAGATACCATTTCTTAAAGACTTTTCTCAGTACGCATTGGGTATTTCTGTATTATCGTTTATATAGGCGCACTTTATTCTATGATTATCATGTGATTTCGAAATTTTCATGATTAGATCCTGGACGACTGGATCGCCTGAGTTTCTGAAAATTTAGGTATAATTTGGGGTGGAATTATGAAGCATCATATCTCGAAAGAAAGGAAACTATGCAATTTGAAACTTGCCAATTGCTTTCCCGAAATTGTTCACAGTACTTTAAGATTTTTTTAATAAGGAAACCAAAATTAAAGGAGGTAATAGATACATTTGAGTATTGTGTAGTTTTAAATACCATTTTACATTTTTCTTCAATATTTTTATTATTTATATATTCTTTGGTCAAGCCTTTTATTGCTTGTAACTTTTTTTGACAAAAAATATTTGTGCTTTATTTAGTAACAGATCATTTTTACGCAACCTTGTAATTTAAAAAAAAAGATAGTTCGTTAAAACAAATATGAATATAATTATGTATTACTTAATAGAGTGTATATTCACCATGTAATTATTTATCGGTTTTTATATCTAATACAGTAAAACATATATATCTTCCAAGTTAATAAATATTAATCATAAATTGGTACACTACAGACGAACTTAGTTCTGTTTAAATATAAACGACTTTTAATTTTCAATTTCCGCTGAAATAAAAAAAGCACAAAAATTTTAATTGCAGCACATAATTAGCACATAAAAAGCACTTAATTTTGGTAGGTAATAAATTTATTTTCGGGACACTTTATAACCCATGCTCTGCTGTCTTGATGTTAAGCTAGCCGAGCACTTTTAATTTTCAATTTCCGCCGAAACTATAAAAGCACAAAAATTTTAATTGCAGCACATAATTAGCACATAAAAAGCACTTAATTTTGGTAGGTAGTAAATTTATTTTCGGGACACTTTATAACCCATGCTCTGCTGTCTTGATGTTAAGCTAGCGGAGCACTTTTATTTTTCAATTTCCGCCGAAACTAAAAAAGCACAAAAATTTTAATTGCAGCACATAATTAGCACATAAAAAGCACTTAATTTTGGTAGGTTGTAAATTTATTTTCGGGACACTTTATAACCCATGCTCTGCTGTCTTGATGTTAAGCTAGCCGAGCACTTTTAATTTTCAATTTCCGCCGAAACTAAAACAGCACAAAAATTTTAATTGCAGCACATAATTAGCACATAATTCTGGTAGGTAGTAAATTCATTTTTGGGACTTTTTAACCGATGCTCTGCTGGCTTGATATTAAGCTAGCCGAGCACTTTTAACTTTCATATTCCGCCGAAACGAAAAAAGCACAAAAATTTTAATTGCAGCACATAATTAGCACATAATTCTGGTACGTAGAAAATTCATTTTCGGTACTTTGCTCTGCTAGCTTAACGGAGGTATCTTTAATTTATAAAACATGCTATTATAGCAAAAGTTTATTGAAGTTAATTATTATCTTATCTTTAATTTATAAAACATGCTATTAAAGCGAAAGTTTATTGAAATTAACTAACAAAAAATGTTAAACTTAATACTCTTAATAAGGCCCGGACTTTCTAAGGATACAATCAAGTGGGCCTTATTACGAGCAGTAACAAGCAATGGCAAAATGTCGTTAAAAACAAATGAAGAAAGATATCAATAGGATCCCTCTTGGTTCCAATAATGAAAAGGTTCCATGACCGGCTCCTAACATAACCCGGTCATGAAAAATCGTTATTGTCATTGTTGAATTGATTCGAAATATCCAACGTATATGCAGACATATCAATAGACAAAAATGCAACAACACTTTTAGTCGAATGCGCTTTCGATTAGACAGAAAATCCGTGTATATCAGTGATGTGTCAATAAGACTCTCTGCTTATAATATTAATTAATCACTTGAAATTTTTGGTAAATAAAGTGGTAGTTTTTTGTTTGTTTTTACTATTGGATCTTAATTTATGTTATGTTAGGAGCCGGGTTATATTAAGATCCAATAGTAAAAACAAACAAAAAACTACCACTTTATTTACCAAAAATTTCAAGTGATTAATTAATATTATAAGCAGAGAGTCTTATTGACACATCACTGATATACACGGATTTTCTGTCTAATCGAAAGCGCATTCGACTAAAAGTGTTGTTGCATTTTTGTCTATTGATATGTCTGCATATACGTTGGATATTTCGAATCAATTCAACAATGACAATAACGATTTTTCATGACCGGGTTATGTTAGGAGCCGGGTCATGTTAGGAAACAGAACCTTAGGTATATTTTATTTATATATTACAAAATAAAGTCTTCATACAGAGGTTAGATGACGTTAACATTTTTGTAAATGTTAAATATATATCAAAACAGTAAACAGATTATCCATGCATTTTAAATATACTACCTAGTTACTCGTTAGTTTAAAGGTTTTTGTCAGAATTCGAGAACTGTGGATAAGAAAACTGTCATATAAATTCTATTTCAAGTAAGATATATTTTAAATTATCTTATATTGTGAGTTTGATATGATATTTAAACACTGAGATTTAATTTATTATCTTGTATAAAACTTTCAACTAGAATTACTAGTTAAGATTTAAATTTTATGAATCAAATCACAATGCAATCTATTCTATTTTATTAAAACAATAAATTAATCTCGTATAAGCAATAGTCTAAGCGCTAGTCACAAACAAGCTTACACAAGTCGATGATTTCTTATGGGTTTAGAGGTTTGAGCTTTATCTTGGAATTTTTTCTTATTTTGGTCAGATGCAACATCTGCTTAAAAAAGCAGTAGGTGCACTTTTCGTACCATTGCAATGAAATAGACGAAAAGAGTATCGTATTTTTTTTAATACTTAATGGACTGTTTATTTGTGTATACTTTCGCGTCAACATAACGATGTTTGTCCAAATTCCTTTCGGTTACGTATAACAAACTGTAGAAGACTTTAGCGTATACTCCGACAAATTTCATTGTCATTGAATTTTTAATTAAATTAAATACTGATATGAAAAAATTAACTCGTCAACCAGGAATCGAACCTCGGGCCTCTGGATATCTAGTCCAATATACTTCCGCTTTACCAAAGACGACTGTGACGTAATAGTCAACTTTTTCATATTATTCTTATTTTTTATTTATTTAGACAGTATTACTTCTGTTGAAGTTATTTATTTATTTAATATTTGTTTATTTGTGTATACAAACTATAATTTGTGTATATAAACTATTTATTATTTGATGGATTACAGTATTTAGGTAGTTTTTAATTTATATTGAATATTTGCGGACTGTAAACTTTCCATATAAACTACAATAAGAAATTACATAATGAGTAATTACTTAAGCCACTAACTGAACTACCGGCCGAGGTTTGGTATCCACATACCATGTGAGGAAAGTCGTAAGAGAATAACTCAACTCAATATAAACCTTAGTAGTAGTAATAGTAGTAGAGGGAAGGACGAAGCCTGGTAAACAAGCCTTTCTAGGTTTTTTTTACTGACCCCAAAGAAACCCATCCCCTCATACTCTTCCATCCTCCATCCTGTGTTCGTTGTCGAACCTTCTTTGCAAATGATAAGATAGAGCTCGACTTTAATTGTCCTCAGATTTCCCCATTTCGGTTAAGCCAAAGGCTAGATACCTCATACTAGCTCTGAGAGGACATTCTGCTAGAAGGTGGAAGGACGTATGATACGCCCAGTCACAGTCAGGACCGGTAAGCACCTCTTGAGCCAGCAGTGACCGGTAAGCACCCCAGACAGGAGGTTGAAATAACCATCCGGAATCAACGGAGTTAGAAGTTGTTTGTCGCATTTGTTTTTATTTGACATACATTTGTATAATGTCAGTGAATAATATAGAAAGATGTATACAACAAGACAAAGGCATAAAAATCTTTCATTCTTACTATACCGAATTTCATCCAGATATATCTGAAATTTGAACAAGGGCTTTTAAGACATTCCCAAATCAAATCAGTTTTTAAGACGCTACCAACACTTTATTTAAAAAAACGATGAAAATGCATCATATTGAAACTACAAAAGAGATAAAGTTATAACTGTTATATATACTTTATATAATATGTTTTATATAAAACCACAAATGAACTGAATAATTCCTTAGACCCCTTTATGTGTGGTAAATATGCATGAAAACACTCCAGAGAGTGTGAAATTATTTCCTTTATTTAAAGCTATAAACAACAATTTTATAAGAAACTGTATATCATAATATAATAATTATTATTTCCAATATAATATGATAATTTTCAATAGAATCTTACAGGATGTTTCTAAAACTATGTATGGAAATTTAGAAATTATTATGATCTATGGTTTAGTACCTAGTAGTGGTAATGCTTCAAGCCCATATAGGTTTGTTTTTCAGCCCCTTAATTTCCGCGTCTTCCATTCATTCCACCTCTAACTGTTCTATCTCATTGGAATTCTACAATGCTATTATGCCAATAAGTATGAGAGGGTGTCCTTCCGTCCTTCTTTGCTTAAAATTACCATCTTATCTACTTTACGTGTCCATCAGAATCCATGTCTTGCCAGGCATGATTGAATCTGGTTATCATTAATTTGCGACATATACCAAATATCGTAGTATTATTTGATACGTCATATCCACGTCTTCATAGGTGAGTTAATTTGCAGTTTCAGTGATATCTTAGAGTAAGACGTAACCAAGTTTATATGATTCCTCCTTAAACCAAACACTGTAGGTGTGACATTGGATATGACGTCAAGGTAAGCTGGCTGTCATATTTTTATCACAGTATTTCATAAGCGGGATTAAATGTGTCGAGTATCGATAGCTGGCTAATTTCGAAAAATTTGTTTGTATTAATTGTTAAAATAATTCATAGTAAAGGTACACTTCCGTTCATGAAAATTGAACCAACATTCTAAGTGTTAATAATAACAATTGGAAAGAGGTGGATCGCAAGTAGGTCCCTAGCACCTAGACCAAGGGGTCCTCTGTGCCCATTTATATGTATTTACTAAGTGTTACTGTATGTAATATTATACATTTATTTAGTTATAACGGGTGATTCATTTAGAGGTACTTTTTTGTCTACGGATTTTTTGACAGATGAAGCGTGAGTCGTGTTAACCTATCATGGTATTTTTGTTCAGTATAGTTTGACATTTCATCTTGGAGAGGCTTAGCCCGGTCTTTATTCAGCCTTTGGGCTCCTGTAAAGTTTGAAGAAAATCCACTGTTTTCGACAAAAATTTTGTTTTGTGGTGAAGCACATTTGTGGCTTAACGGATATGTCAATAAACATAATTGCCGTATTTGGTCTGAAGAGCAACCTGAAGAGATTCAAGAGCTGCCATTACATCCAGACAAAACAACGGTTTGGTGTGGTTTATGAGCCGATGGAAAAACAAACGTGTAACTGTCAATGGTGACCGTTATCGTGCCATGATAACGAAGTATTTGCTTCCTGAAATTGAAGCCTGTGATCTCCAGGACATTTGGTACCAACAAGACTTGCTACACAGCACGTGACCACTTGCCACACAAAACAAAATTTGGTGAACAGTTAATTTTACGCTTCGGGCCGGTGAGTTGGCAGCCTAGATCCTGTAACATCACACCTCTAGAGTTTTTTTTTGGGGCTATGTAATGTCCAAAGTCTATATGTTTAAGCCGCGTACGATTGAGCAACTGGAAGCTAATATTACTCGCCAAATACCACTCGTACTAAAAGGATAATGTAACTAACAGCCATTTTTAAATTTTAAATTTATTCGAATAAATACTTGAAGTTGTTTTCTTATAAAAATACGAATTACTTTAAGTTCTCAAATATTTATTTGAAAATATTCTTTGTTTTGAATGATGGCCATTATTAATATATGTATAATACAAATTGACTAAATTTTTATGGAACTTCCTGTACATACATATGAATACAGAGTATATAAATACATAGATACCTCTCTAATCTCACTCTTTGCACATACATCGATAGCAACAACATTAGTTATCAAATAACATTTATTTCAAGTTTATATAATATATATTATTTTGCATTAAGTGATTACATACACACCAATTGAGTGCTATAAACCTATCTATAAATGTGCATGGAAAATTTATTGGATAATAATAATGTCTTTTATACTATAACAGGAATGAACAGGAATGAATGGATAGTCGATTCGTTGTGGTGCTATTGTTATTATTCATTTATTAACTCGTGTAACATTCATTGCATACTATAATAATAATCATCATAATAATAATAACAATATAGGTATCGACACAGACAATAAAAAGTACGGAATAGACGCAGAACATTGTTGCAGCCACATTGAACTTCGCCCATAAAATATTTTTAATATAGACGTTGCAACCAAAGTTTGGAAACATAAAATTTAATTTTATTATTTTATGACGCTAGTCATAAAAATTCAATCATTTCTCATCATGTCTCTATCTATCTCATTTAATTTGTATAGTTTATTTATTATATACTAGAAATTCAATCACTTGTCATCTTGTCTCTATCTGTCTCATTTAATTTGTATCTAATTTATTTATCTTAGTTTATGTATCTACAGTGACATACCTATAAAACTATAAAAATAATAAAGTATTTAGTTATTTATATATATATACTATATAAAGTTAAATCTATGTAATAAAACATAAAAAAATATTAGGCAAACATGACATTTTAGAGATAATATGCTGCAATTTCGCTACAGACGACGAATTTGTACAGGAACATTAAACTCCTCCAAATAATTATAATCAAATAATTTTGATTTTACTGCAATCGTTCAAGGACATGTTTTTTGTTGCTGCAACAGCTATACACACACAGCAACATCCTAGGTTGCTGCATAATGTTGCTGCTCAATGTTTCCCGTTTGTAGTGCCTATTTAAAGGTTTGTCTAACGGATAAAAACTACTGAAGTACAATAAGGCGTCAAAAGTTGATGTTAGTTTATAAAATTTTATAATGGATTTGTGCCTTATTCATTCGGTTTTCGACAAAAATGCTTCGAATAAAAGTTGTTACTATATTGATAATGATCAACTTTTATTCGAAGCATTTTTTTTGAAAACCGAATCAATAAGGCACAAATCAATTATAAAATTTTAAGAACTAACATCAACGTCAAAACTTATTGTACATTCACTCCAATTTGATACACTACATATGAGTTGAATTGGCCAGATGGGATGTCTTAAATTGAAGTAAATTGAAGTGCTCAATTATTTTTGACCGGTCAAGTGGTCATGCCGTCAAACACGCATTGCTTGGAACTGGGAGGTTACGCGTTCAAATCTCGATGGTGAAAGTTTGTCAATTATAATTAATGAGTGGTTAATTGACAAAACTGTTGGCAAGAACCAAATAATCAGCTATGCTTCTGAAAATTTTTTGCAGTTTCCCTTCACAACCTCGGTTCGAGTTGGAGTTCGTTAGTCTTGGTATAGAGAGTCTTTCTTGGCCAAATACTCTTGTGATTCTTTAGTCAAAAAAGAAAAACTTATTTAAAGACATCATGAAGACATCACTTATTTCAAGACATCCCTTTGTTCAAAATATGTTAGCAAAATTATGTTCGATTTTATATTATATTTGAATTCATAATCTATGACGTTGCTTTATCAAACCTAAATTATACCTGGTTTAAAAATGAACGAGCATTGGAGCTTCAAAAAGATTAAGGCTTGATAAGTCTTAAGGGGGTGGGGGTTACGGGGGTCTTGAATTAATTATTTAATGTTAAAGTTCGAGTTTTAATGCATTGCTCTTATGGAGAAACCTCTATTTTCACACATATTTTGACATATTTTGATAAATTTCACTGGGAATAAAATATGACGAATAAAAAAAAAACTACGCAATAGAAAATAGAAATTAATAAAGAGATTGCTTCAATAAATTTCTGATATGACAAGCGTTAAAAAAAGATATTTAAGAAAACAACTGAGATTTCGGGTAGATTTTATTTATGTCGGCGTTAGCATAATTACCCGAAATCTCAGGTTTTTCTCTGAAATATATTTTTTTGAGGCCGGGTATGACCTAAATTAAATTTTAATTTTAACTTATAAAAATTATAAACGTTATTGTGGACTTTTATGAATGTACTATATAAGATTTTGAAGAATTTTATAAATGGACTATACATCAGTGCTCGTACATCCTTAATTTGGATTATAATTGAAAAAAGAAAATCGGATATAATTTGGATTTGATAAAGCAACTTTAAACAACATTCAATTTTTCGTCTATTTTATATTCAATTAAAACTAAAACACATCCGATTTTAAAAAAAAACTTATAATTTATCAAAATTAAATTGCAAACTAATAAAAACCAGGACAATAAACCCAAACATCTACAACTTCCTGTATAATAGACACAACACTGCACACATATATAGATAAATTGGCATCAATGCTCATCGAATATGTGCTGTTTTTTGTATAAATTTAATTCCAATAAATGTTTCCTTTTCTATAAAATATATATTTCAATTTCAATATTAAAACACATTTTATAATAAACACAGACGATATGTTTTTATACCCAGTATATTGTAAATATACAAGGCACATTAAGTTTAGTTCCAACTTTGTAGCGCTTGAAAATATTGATCGCAGAAAAAAAAATTTGTTATAGGTGTTCATAAAATTACCTAATTAGTCCATTTCCGCATGTCCGTCTGTGAACACGATAATTCAAGAACGAAAAGAGATAACGATTTTTTTCTGTGTCCTAGAGCAAAAAGTAAGGTTAAGTTCGTTAGTGGGCAAAATCGGACAATGTTTGAACAAAATGGGCAAAACTGCCTATCTTTGAAATTGTATGAGATATAACAAAAGTTTAAAAATAAAAAATCTTCTACTCTTTAAAATAAGAAACTTTTGGTTGAACATTTTTTCCTTAAACTTAGTATATACTGGGTATTCAAGCAATTAACTCAGTTAGTTGTTACATTACTTGTTATATGATATATTTGACACCGAGTAGTACCGAGTAATTTAGTAAATGGTTTTCCAACACAAGTTTATAATATTTTTTTGAAGTTTACTTCTCGTTTTTCCAAACAACGTTGTTGAAAATGTGTTCAATGTTGATTCGATTTGTTTTTTTTTTATGACAGAATCGAATTAAATACGAACTTTTTTTGGAAAATATATTTATGGCTACAAGTTTAGGGAGATCCGGTTTGAAATAAGGTAGAGCACTCGATAGTTTAAGGATAAATATAGAAACTTTTTTTTCATTCTTTGAAATGTAATACGGCAGATTACAGTAGTCCGGTCAAATTATAATTTACGGATAAATGATATATGATAAACTTATGTTATTTCATTGGTGGATAAAAATGCTTCTTAGGCATATCAAATTTGAATAATTTTGTTTTTATAATATTTAATATATAACCTTATAGGAAACTTATAGGAACAGATATTTCATCGCAGATAATAATGAAATTTGGCTGTCAATTTAACAATATTACTCAACAAATTGGAACATTTTCGTTTGAAATTTTTAGTTTTATAAATATTTTTGTGATTTGCGGGTTTATTATAGAATGAGAATGAAAAATTAATCGTCTGCTTGAATTACCGAAATACAATCATTTTGATTGTTGGTTTAGCTCAAAAACTCGGACAAAGTATATATTAAAATATACTGGGTGACCCATTTTAAACGGACACCGCTAATAACTCATCAGGAAAGGCCCCAATCGAAAAAATGGTAGAGACAAAAGTTGTAGGATGTTGAGGGATATGTCGGTTGGGACCTTGGATATGTCAGGATTTGACCTTGAACTCGATTTTTAAGGTCATTTGAAGGTCAACTTTGACTTTTTAAACAGGAACCCTATTTCTTTAATGAAAAGAGCGGAAAATTTTACGTTCAGAATGGTATGTTTGGTTGGAGTAACGAAGGTCATCTCAAGGTCAAACCATGGCCCAATTTAATCGGGCACCGCTAATAACTCGTCGGGGAAGGCCCCAATCGGAAAAAATGGTAGGGACAATAGATTTAGGATATCGAAGGGGAAATCGAATGGGAAAGGTGACAAAATAGAACATTCCAATTGGTGTGCTGTGTTTCGCATTGTTCAAATCTTATGAAATGTCTTCGTATGTAGTACATGAAGTTTATCCATTTTTAAACAACAACAAAATTACCATAATTTTTTCCCTCTTAATGCGTAGGATTATTGTGTCAACATAAAAGTCAATTAAAAGCAATGATGCTCCTGAACTGCTTGAAAAGTTTAACGAATGTTACTATAAATATTCATATTTTTTTGAATGACCTTGGATGGTATAGTTAAGTATAGAATAATGTGATAACAACATGTGTATTTAATAAAGTAGTAAGCATCACACTTGGGTGGATAATACAGATATTATAATCCTGATAGGAAACTAGGGTTGGTATTTATATAAAATGGTTGAAATGCCATCATCATCATATAAGTTTGATAATACGATTTTATAATAATATTATAATATTTAAATATTCAGTTGCATGAAATCGTACACATGGTCACAAAAGTAGCGTCCATTTTTCAAAATTTTATAAATAACTTGTGTCTTATTCATTCGCGTTTCGAAAAAATTCGTTACGCAGGAGCTGCTTCAACTTAGCGAATTTCCTTAGAGTACATAAATCACTCTCTAGCGGTCACAATTTCAGTCTGATCAAAATGAAATGTCGTATATGATTTTAGTATTTGCAAGGCCAATTTTATTAATAAATGACATAAGTTGAGGGAAGTGGAGGGGGGAGGTATAAAGAAAGAAGAAAACACAAAATATAAAATATCTCTCTTAATATTAGAACAATCGAAAAATGCGTAAGATATAAAGTTGTAGAAAATCAAATTTGCTACAATTCACAACCTTATCATTTTTGCTGAAACTCTAATGTGTGCAGAGATATTAAGGAATTTAATTTTCAATCTTAAACTGTCAATATTTCTGTAAATATTAGGCTAACAGAATAAATGATAAGAAACAAAATTAAAGTAAAACTTAAATACTAAATTTCATTCCGATAAAATGCAAACTGTGACCGCTAGAGTGATCACAGACATATATATATATATATATATATATATATATATATATATATATATATATATATATATATAAATTTTACAGATGGGGATTTTTGACATCTACTAGGTAGGATCGATGGACATTTGAAGAAATTTTAGCGAAATTTTGACTTCCGTACAGGACCAATAGCTCTATTTCCTTTCAGAAAATTCGCTAAAAATGCTTCTAATAAAAGTTGTGCCATTATAAATATTGCAATAACTTTTATTCGAGCCGTTTTCCCAAAATAGATAAATTACAAATCTAAACAAAAATGTTTTTGAAAACTGAATTCTACTTTTGTTGCTCTTTGTACCATGCTTTAAGTACTCATTATGAATAACTAAATATAAGCTTGTATTATTTTACAAAAATTGTTTATTTTGTTGTTGTTGTTGTTTAAATTTGATGTTGATATCACACGACTTCTGTATACAGCATAATTGATTATGTTTAAATTTACGGAAGTCCTTGCATAAGACTTGATATTTGATAAAACTTTTAATCTTTTATATTTGGCATGTTTAATTACGTCATCTTGTTTCCGACAAAATTTGAAACCTCTTATCGATCATTTGAAAAAGTTATCAACGATACAAAATCAAATTTAAAAAAACACATTTTAAAGAGATTTTATTCTGAGATTTTTATTAGAGTCTATTTATCCATTATTCCGATTATGGTTGCCTTTTTTAACCAGTTCAAGTGGCCGAGCGGTCTAAGGCGTTATGTCTGCGCAGTATGTCTACTTGGAAACTGGGAGGTTATGGGTGCGAATCCCGACATCGGCAGTATGACAATTATTAAGAAAAAAAAAGGGGCAGGTAAGTGACTAAACTGTCGGCGTATGGACAAGAACAAAGTAACCGGCTATGCTTGAGAAGGTTTTCTGCAGTTTCCTTCACGAACTCCAAATGAATATCAGCATAGTTCCTATCAAAGTCGTTTGCAGCCGCACATCCTACCAATTCCTAGTCTACACACAAAAATTCCTTCCACTAAGCTCACTTCCTCACATCCTAAGGAATCACAATGGACCTTATGTTCGAAGTGTAGCCCGTCCAGGGCAGCCTCTACAATC
The DNA here is from genome assembly GCA_963920215.1 of Nineta flava. NCBI lineage: Eukaryota > Metazoa > Arthropoda > Insecta > Neuroptera > Chrysopidae > Nineta > Nineta flava. Next base: position 95,411,186 of record OY986042.1, read on the forward strand.
TATCTATCTATCTATGGTTGCTTTTTGTTTATATTATACCAACTGAAGTGATAAGCATTTACTTAATTTGTCATTTAAGTGATATGTCTGAACATTGATAAAATTTTTTGACATCAAATACTTGATATGAAAGATCATACACACCTAGTAAGGGCATGGAACTCACGACCTCTGGCATTCTGGACCTACGCTTTACCTACTAGATATCTCAGATTTATGGTAGTGGAATGCGTATAATCTCTCACTATCTTGATGCCTTATTGATGATGTATTATTTATTTGTTTATTTGCTATGTACATATTCTTAATTGTGTTTTTTGTAAACGAACCTCTATTTAAATATATTGTTAGTATGGTTGCCTTTCGGCTATACTATACTAATGGAAGTGACTAGCGTTTACTTAATTTGGAATTTGATAGGAAAAAGCTAATTTTTTTCGAACTTCGAAGAAAATTATGCCTGGGAACGAATCCACGACATTGCATGCATATAATTTTATTCCTTATAATTAGATACTTTTTAACGGACTTGTAACAATGAGTTGTTTTACTTCTACTATTCATTTTGTAGTGTTGTATCGTTGAATAAATAGTAATACGAGTCAAATAAGACGAACTCTATATTACCTACTTAAATTTGTTTTTATAAACAAAATAATAATAATAAAAAATAAAAGAAATAGCTACTTTTAAGTAATTATAAAAAATAATAAATTGTGAAGTTTGTAGATAATATATTTTTTTTTTTGTTTACATTTTTCATTCATCTTTATAAAATACAAATTATGTCAAACAAAGTTAGATAGACAACAATCTTATATTTTAACCTCTATATAGAGGTTATGTGTTATGACCTCAAAAATTGAATATTTCCGCATTGGAGTGGTTTTAAAAATTTTTGTACAATATTTGTACATTTTCTAGTCTAAATTTTTATATAATTTTGGCTATACAAGTTGTGACATTTCGTGAGGATTAGGCAATTGAAAGTGTTTACTTAGTAGCTATTTAATGTTTTACTTGAAAATTTTATGTATAACAATATTTGAGGACTTGCCAAGTAAAACACTTCGGCAAAAAACTAATCAAGTGGTAACAATGAAATTTGATACGTTTCATCGAAAGGTTTGTCGTGACTTATATTTTGAATTTGAACTCCATTTCTCTTTAGTATTTAGTGCACTTGTACTAGATCATGAACTTCAATAGTCACCTTAGTGCAATTTATACGTCCATAGGTTACACATCGTAATCATCAATAATCCTGTTGGTATTAGAGACAAAAATAATTATTGGTTTAAAATTTGCCTTTAATTAATAATTCTTATTAACATAGGATTTAGCGTAGAAATTACCACGATATCTTCCTACATATATTATCATTCGCGGTTGTTGAGAAATAGAGTGCTAAAAATACCTTCTAACCCTTCTTGTTAATTAAAAGTGGTGTTAGAACACATATACATATACAAATGTGGGGGCCACTTCAACTTCCTGCATCCAATTCGGTGTTTGATTTTTGAAATATTGAAGCAATTCAGTTTTTAAAGTTTACGAATTAAAAAGTACATGCAAAAAAGTCTGTATATAGAGGTTATGTGGCGTGTACACTCTATTTTCATTATTATTTTTTCTCATTTAAATTTGAATCTTCCTAATTCAATTTGATGATATTCCTACTTGTTATGCTTATATATGTTAGTAGTGCACTTCTCAAGTTTTACTTTTGAAGGGTTTTTTTTAAAGAAATGAACAAACACGGGTGATTGTTATTTAAATAAAAAGCTTAGAAAAATCATACATGGTGTGTCAGAATATTTATTATGAATTTTTAAGTCTAGTGTGTTAGATTTAAGAACCTTAAACACGGAAATTTTTCCGTGTCTACATGAAACGATTTGGAACATCTGTACGATATATTTCCGAAAATATTATAAGCTCTTTAGCTAATGAATTATTTGAACTCAATATGTATGAATTTGATTTTTCATCTTTCGGACTTTGGTTCCCGGCAGCTGTTTCCGGGTTGCAGTATCCAGTATATGCTTAAGAATGTTATCTGACCAGTCTATATTCGACTATATTTTTTGTTAATAACAGACTTTACACTGTTTACAAACCTTATATACGAGAATGTTGCCTTTTCTCTTGAATTTTGTGGGTTTGTAACGATTTGAAAATTCGTGTTATGTTACCGCAGATAATTATGTTAGTTTAAAAATTTTGTGGCAAATCTTTTCTTTATTTATAATGTAGGATACGAATAAAAGATTAATTAAGTAGGAAAATCTTTTTATTATTTAGTTTCTTTATTAGATTCGATTGTAGAATCGATATGGAATTATAGTGTATAGGGATTGCCCAAATACCATTACAAGTTTATTATCGTCTCGTTTTGTATGCCTAGAGAAAATAAGTGATCGGTTGCATTTACTTCAAAAGCTAAAATATTTTATTAAAAAACGTCGTTTTTTGAATTCTTAAAAAATTTTTTAACATAAAAAAATAAATAAAATAAATTCGAAATGTTATTAATTTATTTTTAAATTTTCGAATTTTTCAATAATAAGTTTCTCATAAAAAATGTTCAGTTTCGTTTCCAAGGTCGTAGCGAGGATTTTATTTAGGGGTGTGCAAAAAAAACAGATTTAATCATTTGTTTTTGTCACTTTATTCATGTAGGATTGCTAACATTGCCAATTATATAAATCAAGTGAGTATCAATCTTAGTTCAACCATGTACAAGAGAAAAGGTGGCTACTTAAAAAGCCGCCAAGTTTAATAATATATTAATATTAGCTGCTCAGAATTAAATTCTTAGAAAAAAAAAGGTCGATCAAAGACATATTCTTAGAAAAAATGTAAAATTTTGAAAAAAGCTGGAGAAGGTCATTTAAACAGTCTATAGTAAATAATAGTATTAGCCGATTAAAGAAAACAAAAAACGGTATTAATAATTAATAATTAATTTTTTACCCACAAAAATAATTTTGAAATCTTTTATTAAAAATATTGAATTTGAAATTTTGTTACCCACTTGCTCGGGTAGGGCCTTGGTTCAAACCCAGTTTTTAGTAATTAAGTAAAAATTCATGAATTTTTCTGATGTGTTAAAATCTACGGATGTCATGTTTGATGTAAAGGCTTTTTGATTGCAATCATGAAGTATTAAAATGTAAAATAAAATAAATAAATAATTTTTTTTTTCGGTTCGTGTAAAAATATTTGTATGTATATCACAAATCAGTAATAAAAAAGTGTTTTGAATATTTTATTAACTATTTTCAATTTCATTTTTCTCAGAATTTCCAAAAGAGATTTTTAATAAAAATGTAGCTCATATATATTTAGTTTAGTAAGCTTTTATCCTTTTTTTTTTATTGTATAACAGACACTGTAAACAGGATTTAATGAAATCCTATAAATGTTCTATATTTTAAATATATACATTACTAAATATACAGACCGTTTTCAAAAGCATTTCTAATAGAGAATCAATGTTTAAAAAATAAATAAAATATTAACTATAAAACTATACAGTACACCTATACAATATACATACATACAAACATCTGGATGGTGTATACTAGGTATACTGTATGGGTATGGTTGTTTGTTTGTGGTTTGTTTATGGTTGTTCATTTAAGAGTGGGGATTTTGTGATGCACATACTAAAGTTAAGAATTCAATGAACATATTTAACCCACTCCCATACATGTGTACTGACAGACTTCATACAGTAACCACACGGCCAGCCAGTAATAAATAATATTTAACATTGATTCTCTATTGGAAAAGCTTTCCAACACACACGGTATATTGAAATCTATACCAAGATACTGGTAAAACATAATAGATTGACAGCTGTACAGGTATACAAATTTATTTTTATATAGGCTGATCACAATTTAACGATTAATAATAAGATTGGAGCGTCAGAAGCACTACGCTTTGAGAATCCAGTAATCACGTCTTATTGATGTGAAAACATCTATGGCGAGAAATCTATAATACATTCAGCCCTTTGTGTAACTCACTCACTCACTGACTGACTCACGTATACAAATTCTAATCCACTTCTAGACATGCTTTCGATATTTTACGATTTAAATATCGATGTTTGAGGTCCAACAGATAATCTCTATGTACTTTGGTCTCCAAAAGTGACGGCCTTCTTTCTTTTGATTTGTGCCGAATCTATATGGTTTTTGAAAAAAATGTGTCGAATAATAGTTGTTCAAATCCGAATGAATTAGCAATCAAATATAATATATTGCGACACATAGTAATCTGCAGTTTGTGCTGCGTTCTATATAAAGTTTAACAAAATATGTATGGCAAATGCAAATAGTGTTTTTCCAAATTCGACGGTCAACTGAGACACGCGCTATACGATTTAACAAAAAGCTTGGCCATTCGACTGTGCTCGGTTGAGGCTCAACAGAATGTAGTTGAGAAGGGTGGTGAGGCTCTTGACAGGACACTGTCGATTGAACTACCACCTTCATAACTTGGTGATCTCTGATGATCCCACTTGTAGGGTCTGTGTGGAGGACGATGAAACCTCCATACATGTTATATGTACCTGCAGAAGCCTGCAGGGAGTCAGATATAGTATGTTTGGGTCCTAAACTTTGGATCCATCAATTCTGAGAGCAATCCCGGCGGAGAAGTTGTGGGTTTTATGTGTGGCCTCGACAGAATCCTATAGCTTCATTTGCTTAAAATAGCACCTCTTACCCGGAGGCGTCTCGCATTCGGGTGACAGGTTGTTCTCAAGGAAGGCACAGAGGACCCCTTGGTCTAGGTGCTAGGGACCCGTTTGCGGTACCCCTCTTTCTAATTATTATTATTAAGGTCTATTTACACAGGTCCGTACAGTGTCAGTATAGTGTCAGTACATCAGTGCCGTATCAGTTCAGTACTCTTAGAGTCTTTAAAGAGCATTGATTGAATGATGGCCAATATCTCAAACAACGATTTAGCTATGATTGTCCTAATTTTAGATGAAGATGAAGAAAAATAATTTCAACGAAACAAAAAACGTAAATGGGTCCATCAGGCATGGATGAAAAAAGAAAATGAAGGAGAGTTTACCACCTTGTATAAGGACTTGATTGATGAAACAAAGTTTCATAAATATTTTAGAATGAGTGAAAATAGTTTTAATATTAGTGTTTCCTCTCCTATCTTAATACATATTTTGTTATTAAACAAGCAATCCATATATTTTGGATTACATAAATCATACAAAACGGTATACTTCTTCACAAACTCAATAAGTTTTTCTTCGTCCATTTTCGCTAACTAAAAAACTCAGTAAACATACAAAAATCACGTCAGTGAAATTATAAAAATATCGTTGGTAACTAATCTAAAAAAAACCTGAACAGATACTGACTCACTGATTACATACTGACAACACTGACACTGAACTGCGGCGGATGAATGGGGATACCCTCTATTAAATTCCACAGAAGAATATTATTTTTAACTGATACCGAAGCACTAAACTGATAATGTACGGACTGATACCAACTGATACCGAACTGATACTGAAGCACTAAACTGAGAATGTACGGACCTGTGTAGAATGTAGATAGAACTTTATACTTCATTTATATCTATAAAAATATTTCATTTATTGCTTGGTTGTCGAATAATCTTTAATAGTATTATATCTATCTGTGCTTATATTTTATAAGTTAGTAATATTATGTTACTATTAAATGTAAAATCTGTATCGTATAACCGTGTGTTATACAGGATGTCCCGTAATTCACGGACCCAACTGAAGATTTTTAATCGGACGTACATGTAATTAGTTATTAATTAAAACTAGTAACCAATCAGAGGTGCACACTGTGTTACGACAAACACACGTACATGCATTCTCCACTAACATACTTACAAACACTTACTCACACCCGCTTTTGGGCGCCTCTAATTGGTAACTTATTTTAATTAATAATTAATTACCTGTACGTCTGATTAACAAATGGTAAAGGACTTTTCGTCTCAGAATTCAATTTTCTATCCATACCTTCAGTTTTGTCCGTGACTTACGGGACACCTTGTATAACTCTGTATAGCGACATAGCTCGCCAACTTGAATAGTAAAACTTAAATGTTGCCATTTTATGATAAACATAATAATTTTTAATTAAATTTCATATTTTTACATGCAGAAAATATCACAATGCATTCTTCAGATTTAATCACAGGAACAACTTAAAGATTATTAAGCTCTGAAACTTTTTTAACGAAATCGTTCAGAGATTTTTGGAAATATTTTTTTAAACGAATTTTCTTTACTGTCATAATTTATGTCCGATCGAAATTTGGTATGCAATGTTCTTTTGCATTTTGAACGGTCTAGTTTGTTAATAGAAAAAATTGGTCAAGGGCAATGGGATTCCTAGAAGGGGGAAGAAACATAATACCTTGGATTTCTTTCTTAATAAGTTGTATACAATAAATTTTACTACAATAGCAATTGACGAATCGATGATTGTTTCAACAGTTAATTTGTAGATAATTCTATGCTCTAGAACTTTTAACCAGAACCTTTATTTTGAGATTTTAACATATTTCGAGTTATTTAGGAAAACTTTTCGATGTTGGGGTACTTACCTAAAGAAGTACTTTCTAGAGGTTCTATTTTAATAAAAATTATATTTTTAATGAAAATAGAACCTCTAGAAAGTAACATAAAGTAACCTTCAGAAAGGCAACATTGATTTTCAACTTTTTTTTTGCCGCGGCACATTTTTAACGATTTCAAAATTTGACGGCATACAAAAAAAAAGAGTTGTTTAAAAGTTGTTTACTTACCTATAATACACTGTGTAAAATAATTTTGAATATAAATTAAAATAATATGTACTACAAAAACAACAGTACGTTTATTAAGGGATTAATTACAAGTTAATAAATAATAAGAATACTTTTAATGAGAATCAATGCTACTCTCATATCGTCTTCTACATTTAACAATCTCAATCTTTTTTTCGTTTTTATGTTGGTTAATACTTTACTATATACATTTCTAAAATTTGGCGGCACAAAAAATTGTCGCGGCACAGTGGTTGAGAATCACTGTTCTAGACCTATTTTATCTTGTGCATTTCGATTAGGAATTCGAGAGTCCTAGATTCCTTCGTTATAATATTTAAAATTTAATTTAATTATTCGTAAAATACTGCTGACTAATTTTACGAATATGTAATATTTTATTGAAGGTTTTTCATGCAATAACAAACATTTAGTTTGGTTTACTAGCTTTTAAAACATAGAATCTTTGAAGAATAATTTTAAAATTCCAAATTGACTAAAATGATAATGAAATTGATAATGGTATCGTTTGATTAATCAAGAAAGGGTCTGGCAAATCCATCAATATGATTGTTATCAAAAGTTATCAAACAATTACAAATAACCTTTTATATCTCGATATAAATGATATTATTTGTCTTTGAATCTATTTGGTATATAATATTCTCAATAAAATGATATTAAATAGAAATTGTTATTGCAAAACCATTGGAATCGATAAAATTATTTCTATAAAAGTGTCTTATAGAAAATCATTTTTATATTATTACTATACGAGAAGTTTATAAAATATTGAAAGTAAAATTAAAAAAAAAATTAATTGACTAAACTGTTGGCGTATGAACAGGAACGAAAGGAACCGGCTATGCTTGTGAAAGTTTTCTGTAGTTTTCTTACATAAACTCCAGATGAATATGGGTAAAGTTCCTATCAATGTTGGTTTCTGTCGCAGAACCTTCCTATACCGAGTCTATATACAAATTCCTTGTCCTAGATCCTTATATAATATCTTGAGAAATTCACCTCGATCTCCAAAACAAAGTACATACTCATAAATATTTATATATAGGTGAGAAGAATGTTTTCGTCATTTATGTCTTGAAGTTTAAGAAGAAATTTCCCCTTTAATATTACAGAAACTTTCTTTATAATATTGTGTTCAAACCATATAAAATTTTATATGGTTTTATTACTATTATATATTTATTACCTTCAATAATATTTACATAGGTAAGTAATATTTTTGATACATTTTATAATTTAGAGTCTACTATAGACGGGCTGGAGTATTCGAAAGACAGTCAGCAATTTTTTTGTTTTGTTTTTGGGGGTATAATAGGGCAGGATACTTTGATCTATACAAAATAGTATGTTGCCGATTGGGGGCAGTAAAAGAAATACTTTCAGACACGCCACAGTGAACGGCCATGGGATAGAACTCCCGTAAAATATATTTTTTTGCAAAAATCGGGAAAAATATATGGTTTAGTGGAAACATTCTTATTACTATTCAAGGTATATTGAGTCCCGACTTTGTAATGGTTCAAAATATTGATCCAAGAAACAAATTATGTTCTTAAAATAACCTAATTAGTCTATTTCCGCCCATCAAAACTCAAAAACGAAAAGAGATAAAGAGCTAAAATTATAGTTTAATCCTTTGTGTGTATTCTAGAACTAAAACATCGGATCAAGTTCGTGAATGAGCATTATCTGATCGATCTCCCGCCATGGAGGAAAATATAACCTTTGAAACCGTAAGCGATAGAACACAATTTAAAAGACAAAAAATTTCCTTTTTTAAACATAAAAAACTTTTGTTTGAAACTTTTGTTCATAAATTAAGTATCTATTTAATCAATTAGATTCAGTGATTGAATCAAGTTGTTAGATTATAAAACAAATTTTCCAAAGTTTTATATACTCACAAAGCTTTGTATACTCGAGTCCAGTTAGTTTCAGCTGCACTTTACAATCAATACAACGTTATTGACTTGTTCGGAACAATAACAAATAGATATATACATATAAAGTTTATGTATCAATTTTTTAGACTAAGCACTTTTATTAACCAATAAACCAATAACCAATAAAGATTGTATTTACAATTTTTTAGTTCTACTCCAATGTTGTTCATTTTATGTGTTTGTGTTTAAATTCAAAAGCCGTATCAAATATTAGGTAATAAATGTTTACAAATATTTATTTTGTTGGATAAGTATCAAATAATTTTTGCTGATTTAAAAAAAATTTAGATGTGATTTTAATCTTTATTCTTGTAACAAAAAGTCGACATGTAAGAATTTGTCGTAGACTAAGCGAATTTTCTCAGATAAATTATTACATATATAATTAAGTTAGCCGGGCGACAATTTAATATTCATTATTATTTCATTAAAATCGTAAATATTTTTGTAAAGAGTAGAAATGCAGAAAAAACGATAAGTAGTTAAATTGTGGAAAAATTAATTTCCAACAATTTTACTCAATACGTATTTTTCTAATATTAAAAGACATATTCCAAAATTTTCGCTTTCCCCTCCCTCTGCGCTCTGCATTTCCCTTGACCGATATTACCCACTAACAAAGTTGACCTTTTAAATACCAAAATAACGTTGTAAACTAAATTTTTTCAATCCGATCTGTCTAAAATTGTGGCCTGCAGAGCGTGTACAGACACACATATATATATATATATATATATATATATATATATATATATATATATATATATATATATATATCTGTACACGCTATATATATATATATATCGTGTATATATATATATATATATATATATATGTTTATATATACATATGGCGTCAATAGTTGCGCAATAATTTCAAAATGTTAAAAGTTATAAATGATTTGTGCTTTATAAAGATTATTAAAATAATCAAAGAGATGTCTAGGTTTTTTTGAAATTAAATTTAATATTTTGCCCCAATTCCAAGAACAATTATTTGTATTTTATTAATACGTATTTCGACTACAAGGTAGTCATCATCAGTATGAATTAGCTAATCGGAAATTTTTTTGGGATATTTATAAAATACAAATATTTGTTCTAGGAATTGGGGCAAAATTTGAAATTTGATTTGTGCTTTATTGATTCGGCTTTCGGAAAAATATTTCGAAAAAAAGTTATTGGTATAGTTCTAATGAACAACTTTTATCCGAAGCATTTTTTCGAAAACCGAATAAATAAAATACAAATCAATTATAAAATTTTGAAATGAGAGCGCAACTCTTGACGCCAATTATAATGTAAGTTTGTCAATAGGCAAATTCGGTCCATGCATTCTTCCGAAAGGACGAGGGAAAATCTCTTTCTTGAAAATCATATATCATAAAAGTGAACCATTTTTAGTTGACATTTTTAATAATAATAAGCTCAATATATATGCAGTACTCAGTATGTTTAAATGCGCCAGAAAATAAATTTGTTCAATGGCTTTTTCAATTAAATTACAAATAAACAATCAAAATCGTTAAGAGCTAAAAATATGTTATGCATTCGGTTTAAATCTCGATGGAAAATTATATAGGTGAATATAGTGTAATCTTCATAGAGCCCCCCCGCCTCCATACACTATTTATTTAATCTTTTATAAATGTGCAACGGCTTAAAATATAAAAAAACCTCAACCATTTTTATTCTAGTAAGTATTTTATACATAAATATAGAAACAACACACAGATTCTAAATGCATATTTTACACTTCATCCAAATCGTTAGCTCAGTAAATTTATTGTTATTTAAAAGCAGAAGTAATACTGCTTCACAGATACAATGACCAAATGTTTTAAAAATATAATATATAACAGAAACAAAACATTGAATAAAAAATATGTTCATATGTTGTGTTTGTTTTTGGAAAAATTTCTAGATAGAAACTGTTTACTTGTATTAAAATATTTCCAAACTAAATCAGCTGATCTAGTACCCGCGCGAAAAGAACTATATAGAATCAGGGAGATTCCGCAATAAAACATCATACATATACTAGTATATAATTTCAAACGACTTTCGAACAGTGCGCCGGTACTCATGATGCCAATTGAACCATAAAAACCACTTTACGCATATTTTATTAAAAAACTTAACAATTCGATGATCATTCTCCCAATGTTTTAAGGAAAAATATTTCTAAGAAATTGAGAAAAGTATGTGTCGAATTTTAGAACAACCGTGACTATATTGAGAGAGTTCGAAGTAAAAACAGTCGGAATCGTGCATCTTATTTCTCCATGTTTATGAAGATACATGTTAAATATCTCTAACTTACGTAACGTTTTTCTCAAAAATGCCATGCGAATTAATTCTCAAAATAATTCAGCTGATTTCTGAGGATTCATTTTACTAATATTGTGAATTACTACAATACCTACATCAGTTATTGTATTATAAATACGTGTTTCGATTACAAAGTAGTCATCATCAGTATAAATAAGCTAGTCGTAAATTACAATTAGAAATAGATAGTAAATAGAGATCAATAGACAAAAATAAAAATAAATAAAAAATTGAACAAAATAAATTAAAATATAATAAATTTTATTGAAATTACTCTTGTTAAAATGACTTTAATGTAAATAATGAATTTAATGTTAGTATTTCAAACTCTAATTTTAAAGGAAGAAGTGGCGCTGGTTCTGTTCTACCATGTTAAAATGTAGATACAATATATAATTTTTCTATTGTACTTTTCACTACCATATCATTTTATTAAACTTTTGTGTCTTAACAATAGTGTTGACCTTATCTAATATTATTTTAATAAATTATTTAAAAAGAAGACCTTTTTACGAGCGTGCATAAGTACATACATAAGTATGTGCATAAGTACATACATAGTTTTTAAAAAAACTTGTGACGTCACCATAATCCAAGAAATGGTATTTGAATTCCATGCTGGGCATATATATATATTTTATCCGATTTTGATGAATTTTTTTTCTAATCTATTAAATTTTAATCAAGAAATTCAATTTTGATAGAAAAACTGAGATATATCTATTTACTTTTGAGATGGACTATGTACAGGGCTTCTAGCACGAAATCGATTAACGCTATACAATCCTCGATTGTATTTAAGCATTTCTTTACAACTGATACTGCTTTAAAGATAGAGATGTTTTTCCTTAGCGCTGTTATGCATTGACCAATTTTGAACATCCTGAGCTTGTTGAAAACTCGAGAAATTTGCTATACAGTGAGAATTCGATTTCAATTTTAGACACCGAACACAAAATCTCCAAAATCTATAATAATATATGCATAGAGGTAAATACTACTAATACATTGAGAGTTAACCATTAAAATTTGTTTAATACCTTGTTTTCAGTGTATATAAGTGTATTAAAATTAAAGTATATGTATATATGGTAGTCACGTGCTTCTCAACCATTTTGTAAATGGGTTATAAAGATATGGTTCCCAATACACCACTTAGATCTTATTTAAGTAATCCAATAACGTCAATTAGGTATAATTTTTGGGGTATTGTGTTATATACATAATTTTGTTCATGCAATGTAATAAATGTTTATATATATATATATATATATATATATATATATATATATATATATATATATATATATATATATATATATATATACATATAAATGAAAGTGTATAATGTAGTATTTCCAGAAGAAAATGGATAATAGAAAATTCTAGAAAATAAATAATAATGTTTATGTGAATGAGAATGATATATATTTTGTTGACATTGCTCTTAAGTAAAAGGAACTTTCAAAATGGTTTCTTTCTCTCTAACATGACGGTCCTAATTTTGTGTGCATTTTAATAAATGTTAAGATTTTGTTGTTTTTGTTTTCCATTCTGTTCGAGTTTATGTAATGCTAAATAACAAAGTCACACACAAAATTTTAGTTTATTTTTATACATTTGTCATATTTTTAGTCGCATTGGTATACATTTGTACGTTTGAAGATTTAAAATAAATACTACACGCACTTATTTTCGCAAACACAGTTCGCAAACTCAATTATTTTATTGACAAACATTTTTTTTTAAATTTATTGACAAACAAGTGAAAATAACAATTAGCTGAATTACTTGCTTAGTTAAATACTCCGTATATATTGAATTTCAAAAAAAAGTTTCTTACAAAAGCTGTTTTTTTTTTTAAAAGGAACATTTTTTGTCTTTCAATTTTTGTTCTATTTCTTAAAGTTTTTAAGATAGGCATGATCACGAACTTAACCTTACTTTTCGCTCTAGAACACACATACAAAGTTACAAAATTTCAGCTAGCTATCTCTTTTTGTTTTTAACTTATCGTGAGACACATTTGCGGAAATGGACTAATTAGGTCATTTTATGAACACCTATACTAAATTTTGTTTTCTGCGATCAATATTGTCAACCGTTACACAAACGGAACTAAACTTAATATACCCTGTTATTTTATATATCGGGTATAATAATTTATTTTTAAAATTTTATTAATGCAGGTATTTCTATGGAGTCTGAGTTTCGGTTTTTTGAAATTAAAGAGTGGCGTAAAAAATTCGATTTCATGTACATACCATAAAATACATGTTGAAAATGGACCCTGAAAGGGGTGAAACACGGGATAAGAGTTTGTATTAAAGTTCAGCTAGCCCATTATAATAATGCTAGTTAATCTATAAATTTACCAAGTAAAATTCATATCATTTAAAAAAAGTTTATAATTGATTTGTGCCTTATTGATTCGGTTTTCGAAAAAATGCTTCGAATAAAAGTTGTTCATTATAAATATAGTAATAACTTTTATTCGAAAATTTTTTTCGAAACCCCAATGAATAAGGCACAAATCAACTATAAAATTTAAAAAAATGACCTCAAGTTTTGTGGCCAAGTGTATATGTGAACAGTTTCTACTTTTTGCTGTTGCCTATTGTCTATGTGGCATATATAATATATTTAGTGTATAAAATACAATATTTTTAGTACCATACATAGATTCCGTACACGATTCAAATATTACCTACTAACTATAGAACTAGAAACTGAGACTAATGCCAGTCAGTTTTTTTTTTCTTTTTAAAATATACATCTATACCACAAAATCTATCCATTCATTTTATGCATTAGTTTTCTCAATTTACTGAGATTTTAAAGTATAAATATTTTCCATTACATTAATTTTTAACTGAAAAATATTACAATGTAACAATTGTACATATATGTGAGTCAACCAAAAAATTTTGTTTTGTTTTGCAATGGAAAATTTCTATTTTTCATTATAACTGAGTTTATGATTTGTTTTTATTTTTTTAAGAATTGTATTATCGAGTTTTTTACTAATGAAAATCTTTTTGAAAATTTAAACTTAAACCATTTCATACAAGACAAATGAGATAGTGTACAAAAGAAGTATTGGGGTCCTGTAATTATAAAAAGTACCAAGTAAAATTAAAATTAAAATACCCCCAATGCAATTATATGAAACATAATAAGAACTTCTACCAAATTTATATGTAAAAAAAACTTTATATACTTTCAAAAACTTCTTATACTTTCATTTTTGAAAAGAGCTGATAATCTGCAAACGACTGAACAGATTTTTATCAAACATAGTTAAGAACCACCGCAAAGAAACAATCTATCTAAAAAAAATAACCGCATTCAAATCGGTACACACGTTTGAGAACAACGATGCCCCAGACGGACAGACACACATTGACTTCAAACTTATAACACCGCTCATTTTACGTCGGGGTTTAACCATGTATGTTATTGCCTGTGGATTACCAGTAACCCAGTTTTTGGTTTGATTTTAGGGGCTTTTGAAGTCACTAAAGGAAACATTCTATTGCTCGAAAAACAGGTAAACAGGTTTTCATCCGACATATAGAATATTGATATCAACTGACGTTTACATGTACTTATAATGCCAACACGAATGACATTTCCAAGAGTATCGTAAGCGATCATAGCAAATACAAATTTAGAAGAATATACAACAAAATTACTACATACGCCTGTCGCATTACTATTCAAGACTCCTTATGTATTTTAGTTCACTGTAGAGAAAAAGACGCATCTAAAGACTTCACATTTATTAAACTCAATCCGACCATTTAGATGTTACGAGGGAATTCGACATACATACGCGGTAAAACCTTTACCCTCCTCGGTAGTCGGTTAACAGACACAAAACTAAAAAAATATCCGGGTTTATGTGTGGATGTGTGCCTCTAGTGAGTACACTTTTGAGTTTTCCAAATTACCAAAACTTAACGATGATTATGATATATATTCACAAAATTTTTGCTAATCTCTCACAATTACTATTTTACATTAAAAGCGATGAAGTTTGTTCCTGTACCTTTTTTTTATAGTTACTGGAACGAACTTGCTAGAAATACATTTCAGTCATTCCTTTTCTCTGATATGAATAGCTTAAGATCTGAAGTGGAAACGTAAATTGTTTTACTAATCACGATAAGAAATAGATACACACTGAATTCTGGATCCTACAGTATATGCAATGAATATTCTTTTACATACTTTTTTTTTCCAGATGGTGGGAGAACGTTTGTGTTGTATTACACCCTAGGATACTGTGTGGTCCAGTATCAAGTGGGTAGGTAGCCTGTATTATGAAAAGATGATATGTTTTCAATATCTATGGTTTGAATTACTTTAAAAAAGGTTTAGAAACATATTTAACTATCCACCCGGATCCACCCGGTCTTACGAAGGACCTTACACGTTCAGGTAGCGTACACAGACTGTATAACTATTTTTGTCATATGATGTTTTAACTTAGGTACAGCCCATTAAAATATATGGCCATTAATATGGTTGCTAGAATAGGTGTGATTTTAAAGTCAAACTTAAATTAGTAAACGAATAATAATTTTATTACTCACAGGCGAGTCACAAAATTTAGGTGTGTTACCCATCTTTGAAAATATTTGAAGATATATGGATATTATTATAAAGATATATTATTTGAATGTCGATTATTGGAAATGTAACCTAAATTTGATGACTCTGAGGATAATAAAATTCTCATTCGTTCGTAATTATCATTATTTTGCGTTAAAATTTAAAATCACGTCTATTCTAGCAGCCATATTGATGCAGTCATACATTGTAATTGACTGTACATCAAGTAAGTCATCAAACACCACGTAAGGAAGTGTTTTGACGTCATTGACATTAACCGTGACAGCTCCGCTACTATACAAATCATATGTATTAAGTATACGCATAAACTTCCTCCGAGGCACAGTCCATCTGTTGGTGAAAGCTTGTATAAAATTCGTTGAGCACTTTTTGGGATTAGTGATTTCAAACAGACAAGCATGGCGTGCTAACTTAGTATAGATTGGATTTTTCACTCTTCATTAAAATATCCATTGTAAATAAAATGCCAAAAAACATCATTGTAAAAACAAATTCTGACATTTTTCATCAAAATCTCTCACAAAAATGCACATCCTTTGTTACAAATATTAAATACAAAGGCAAAATGCGGCGTCATTAAACAAAATAAACTTACTAACAATTGGTTTCCCTATAAAACACGCATACAACTATAACTCTATACAATAGCAGTTAAAGATCTTTTTTATATTGTAATAAAAGTCAAAACTTATCGTTGCTCGAAAACTCCTTCATCGTGTTTGTTACACATATACCTAATCCTAAGGGACCATTCTATGCTTATATACGCTAATAATATAAAGTTTACCTTTGGTATAATAATAATATACTAGCTTCACGTAGCTCGAGCTTGTATCATCTCAACAACGTATCCTTTGAGTTATTTTATAGTTTATTAAAAAAAAAAAACTACATGATGTATCACATTTAAAATAAAGTTAAGAGGAACATATTATGTGCTATTTGAGATATACAAAAACCTCACATGAAATTATACAGAAAAAATCTGTGGCGAAACACTCACATGGCCTCTAAGTACAGATACAAATAAAAAACTTTAAAGATAAAAATAGTCTTAAGCCGGCACTACACGATGCTATGAACACTCGCTTTAATATTGGACCGAACGTTTGAGACAAGTCAAGTAGTTGGTGCAGCGAATGTTCCTGCTACACGGTAATCGAATGTTTAATCTAATAAATATGAAAACAGTTTGGTACAAATGTTTTTCCAGTTTCAACAATGGCAGATAATGATAGCGATGTTGCTATTGCTGGCGCTGTTGTGGTTGTATTGTCCTTCAACGGATTAATTACGTCTTGAACAGGAATGGAGAGTAAATACATATGAACGACTAGTGTAGCCGTTCAGTTGAATTAACGAACATTGTCCTTAAACGTTGAAGGGATGCCCTTTGACTCGGTGCAAGAATACTGACATCTCCCGGAACATGGTCAAATGCGAACGTTCGAAGCTTGCCGTCCAATGGCGTAGGTTTGAACAACGGCTACACGATATGACGAACCAGCGTCCAACTTAGCGTAGTTTAGAATCGGCTTTAGAAAAATCAATTGAATGCGAGAGAGTAGTAGTGTTTTGCTTCTTCGACAGTATTTTGTCTCACCTCATGATTTTCTGTTTTAATGTCGGTTTTTTTTACAAGTTAAAGAGGGCGAAAGACGAGCCCGAGCATACTCAGTAACTTTCGACTGCTTAAGTGGCAATTTGAGTGTAAAAGAAGGTTTGAAAACGTAAAGCCATGTAGGCTTTTGTGATTATGTGTACAAAACTAGCGCTCACATGGTCACAAAACTAGCGGTCATTTTTCAAAAGTTTATAATTGATTTGTGCCTTATTCATTTGGTTTTCGAAAAAAACTTCAGATAAAAGTTGTTCATTATAAATACACAAACCACTTTCATTCGAAGTGTATTTTTCAAAAACCGATTGACTAAGGCACAAAGTAACTAACAAATTTTGAAAAATGAGCACTACTTTTGTCCATAGTACAAAGAGTAGTGAGACTAAAGCGTGTGAAATAACATTTTAACGGTTTGTGAATCAAATGTAAATCGTAAAGTTTGCATTGAGAGTCAGTTAATTTTTTTGACAGTAGTAAAATAGTATTCTTTATTCTTTACACAAATATTTCATAAAAGTTTTATAACCGAACCCTTTCTTACTGTTATTTGATGGAATATACACATGGGAGGTTAGTGGATACATCCAAACATTTTTCTCCAGTCGGAGGCAGTTTTGCACACATGTGCTACATGTCCCAAGGTAACTTTGAAAAAGTATTGTCAAGATGGCATGGGTTGAGTAGAAACAGTTCTCTCCGGTCGCTAGCATTTCACTTACTTGTTACGGAAGAGGAAAATTTAAAATTATTAAACTGAAATTGTAATTTAACCCGGTGACACAAAAAATGGGTGCTTCTCTGACATCATAGCTCGCAAATGGAGTATCTTGTCGCGGAGTCGCTATTTACTAAATTTCAATATAATTTAGTTTATTAGATATCTTTGCATTTTCAACTAGATACTCTCCAAATTACCACGATAATTGTTATTGTTTGTTACTTTGGTAACTAACAACAAATACATTCTGACACATATTCTACGAATTGATTTAATAAAGATCATTGATATCTTTCAACATGTCTTTTAATTTATTAAATGTATTATGATTATTAATGGTTCATCAATAATCATCTATCATCTTACAATCTCATTTGAATGATTTTTTTTTATGAATTTCAAATTTGGTTATTTCTGAATCGATTTGTTGGGCAATCGTGTGTATTTCAATTTTTGTTACTGAATCTAATTGAAAACCTTACCTCGCTTGATTTTTTACTGATTCAGAATTGTCTAGAATGATCGACTGATTTTAATGCAGATTCCTTGATATTACAGTATTATTCACATTTGGTCAGTTTGTATATAAAAAAAAAATTCAGATCAAACGAAAATTTTCCAAAAATCAAAATGGTTTAAAAAAATACTGCCTTAAGCTGCGAACAGTTTTTATGATGCCTCATAATAAAATCTATGTTTAGAGTCCGCTTTCATTTTATTCAAATTAATTTACTTTAAATTTTGTGATTTATATGAAATAGTATAAAACAAACGAAGAGCATAACTATCTCTGAGGGATATTTATGCCAAAGAGAATATACTATTCTCTTCAATAGTGTTGAAATGAATAAAGTATGATTCAAACATTCTTTGCATTGCTCAGAGTGAAGTTTTGATACTATTAACATATTTTGTAGAAATGCTTTCTTTAGGCGCAAGTGCTGTCAGTTGTAAAACCACTCCCTGTTGCCACTTTTTTTAACGTTTATAGTGCTTTTAGAGAAAATGTTACGAAAATGTAATAGTATATAGTCCTGTGGAAGCCGAACCATGAATGTGATATTTAACCTATTTCGTAAACGGATCCTTCTATTATGTCTTCATGGGATTTTCCCTGCTGGACTTGAGATGTAGAATATGGATTTAAAAATAAATTTATTTCATAACTTTGCAAAACTTCAGCTATATAGCACTAATGTCTCTAGAGGTAGAGGTAGATTGTAAAGGCTGCCCTGGACGGGCTACACTTCGACCATAGGGTCCATTATGATGCCTTAGGATGTGAGGATGTAAGTGGAGTGGAAGGACTTTGTGAGTATACTAGGAATTGGTAGGATATGCGGCTGCAATCAACTATGATTGGAACTATGCCGATATTCACCTGGAGTTTGTGAAGGAAACTGCAGAAAACCTTCTCAAGCATAGCCGGTTACTTCGTTCTTGTCCATACGCCGACAGTTTAATCAATTAACCGCCCGTTTTTTTCTTAATAATTGACAAACTTCCGATGTCGGGATTCGAACCCATAACCTCCCAGTTTCCAAGTACTGCATACCACGCAGTCATAACGACTTAGACCGCTCGGCTACTTGGACTGGTAATAGTCTCTAAGTAAAACGGCTGTAATATGACGATGGACTTGACGACTAAACTTGGACCGAATGTGAGTATTGTTTACTACTTGTTATACCTGTGGTATCTAGTATATACCAGGGTATATTCAGTTTAGTACCGTTTTTGTAACGGTTGAAAATATTAATCACAGAAAAAAATTTTGGTATAGTGGTTCATAAAATTACCTAATTAGCCCATTTCCGCAAATTTGTCCGTCCGTCCGCCCGTCAACACGATAACTCAAAAACGAAAAGAGATTGCGAGCTTTTGTATGTGTGTTCTAGAGCTAAAAAGTAAGGTCAAGTTCGTGAATGGGTAAAATCAGATCATGTTTGGCCAAAATTGGCAAAACTGTCTATCTTTAACACCGTACGAGATAAAACAAGAAATGTATCTTTTTTAAAAATAAACAACTTTTGTTAGAAACTTTTTTTCATAAATTTAGTGTATTTAAGCATCCAACTCAGTTATTATTTTCACTTGTTTTTAATGTAAATTTAACTCAAAATTAGATTTTACTCTGAAAAGGTTTTAAAGACTACAAATTCATTGTTATATTGAATGTATTTGCATTTTTTAAGTTTAGTGATAATAAGTTTTTGGCAAAATGATATGGGCAAAATAAACAATACGAGTAAATACCATTATATAAAAAATGAATACCATATAGTTTTTTAACAGTTCTAGAATATAAAATGAAAAAGAAAGAGTGAAACCTTATAAAAGAACACTGGAAATGTGATTTTCGCACTACTATGAACGGCACGCAAACTCGTCTGTAAAAGAAAATATTTTATGCTATATATGCTATGAGTTGGCAAACCCTTGGAGCCATGGTCAATGTAAAGGATATTACATTTGTGTAAAATTGACGCCCTATTTGTGTAAAATGAATAAATGTTACTTTATAAAGAACTTTGTCTTCCATATTACAATTTACAACACGTTTTTTATATAATTATATAGTAGAAATAAATATACAGAAATTCTATGTTTTGCCATGTGTCATTTTGGTCTTCACTATCATTGTTCAAGACCTAAGATAATCTTTTGGATGTTAACACGAAGATTTGTATTAATATATGAATAATAAGTTGATATTTGAATCATACTGTCGTGGACGGGACACATTTCGACCATAAGGTCCATTGTGATGCCTTAGGATGTGAGGATGTGAGTGGAGGACAAGGAATTTTTGTGTGTAGACTAGGAATTGGTAGGATGTGCGGCTGCAACCGACTTTGATAGGAACTATGCTGATTATCATATGGAGTTCGTGAAGGAAACTGCAGAAAACCTGCACAAGCATAGCAGGTTACTTGCGTTCTTGTAAATGCGCTGACAGTTTAGTCAATTAACCGCCCGTTAGGTGTAGCGGTTAGCACACTGGACTAGGAATCCAGAGATCCGAGTGTCGATTCCTGGTTGATCAGTTAATTATTCATCAATTCAATGACATGTTCAATGACAAAAATTCAATGACATGTTTGCCTATGTAGTAAATGCTAGTTCTATCATACTATGCCTTACGTAACCTCAATAGAATTTGATATAAGTATTATATTGTTACGCTTAATTATAATAATTAGAAAGAGGGGTACCAAAAATGGGTCTCTAGCACCTAGACCAAGAGGTCCTCTGTGCCCTCCTTGAGAACAACATGTTACCCGAAGGCAAGACGTCTCCAAGTAACAGGGGCTATTTTAAGCAGATGAAGCTATAGGAATCTGTGGAGGCCAGACGCCACACAGAAGGCCCACAACTTCTCCGTCGAGATTTCTCCAAGAATTGATGGATCCAAGGTTTCGGAACCAAACATTCTATACCTGACACCCTGCAAGTTTCTGCAGGTACAAATAACATGTATGGAGGTTTCATCATCCTCCATACAGGCCCTAAGTAGGATCATCAGAGATCCCCAAGTTATGAAAGTGGTAGTTCAATCGACAGTGTCCTGTTAAGAGCCTCACCACCCTTCTCAACTGCATTCTATTGAGTTTCAATCGAGCACAATTTGGCCTGTCGCATGCCCTGCGAAAAGTCCCAGTAATCGAGATAAGCTTGTCGCAGCCACCTCTTGATTCGGTAAATTACGGAGCATCTTATTACACAAATAATAATATACGAAGATTTGTATTCGTTATTATAAATCATGTACATTAGTACGAAAAGAAACGAAAAAAAATAAATAAATTCCCGTTCAATCAAAGTAATCATTTTGTGTATTAGAATCGTTCATTTCAACTCAACACTAATATAAAAACAGTGAAAACAAAATATATTCATTTGCGTCCACTTAGGAAGACACAGACAACTAATTTTTAAAATGTGGCTTAAAACAATATAAAAAACTCTCTGAAACTTAGTTGAGAATTTTTTCACGTTCAATTTGTTTTCTCTACAGACAAAATCAAACAAAATAAAAAGAGTGGCATATGGAGCGGCTATGGGTGGGCGACTGGAATAAAAACCTTTTTAAATGTCATTTATAATTATTAATAACGGTCATCGAGCAAAAGTAACTTTTTTTCCCAAAGTTCAATTTAGTGAAACAAATATCAATTTAGTTTATTGTTGTTATTTAGACATCATATAAATATTCTATAGTCGTTGTGTGTTTACAGTTTTTTTACGTCTATATATATATATATATATATAGCTTGGAATGGAGCATTTCAATACGGAGGTTTCAGAATATCATTTCTGGGTCTAAGAACCTTTTGTGTTTCGAAGTATGATGTTGTTACAAGAACATTTTTCAAATTTGGCTTAGGCGAATGTATATTTGAAACGATACAAATGCTTGACCGATTGCGAATGAAAAGTCATGATTTATGTATAGGGTGGCGTATAGATAACATTATGATTTAATTAGTGAATAAATTTTTTATTTACGTTTTTTTTATTTTTATTTTTTCAGAATTAACTATGAAAAACTTGGGAAATTTATGATGGAAAGACTTAGCACAGAACAAAGAACCAAAGTTGTTCAATTTTATTTTAAAAGTCAGCATTCGATTATTCTGACACAAAGATCATATCGAAATTTCTTTTATGTTCCGACAATTTACCGATTGGTTCAGCGTTTTCGGCAACATGGGACTGTCTGTGATGTGATCTTCCGCGTGCTGGAAGACCTCGTGCAATTGTTGAAGAAAACCCCGAAAGTTCTACCAGGCGTTCTCAGCAGTTGGTGATGTCTAGGCGGTCTTTGCAAAGAATTTTACATACGTTTAACCTTTTCCCATATAAGATTCAATTGGTTCACGAGTTAAAACCAAATGATGCACAAATACGCATTCATTAAATAAATCATAACGTTACTTATGCGCCACCCCTTTATAAGTGCACATTGAGGATAAAACTTCGTTTGTACGAACATGGGAATAAAAAAAAACTTCTGATGGGAATTATAAAATTGGAAAGAATATAAATAATAAAGGGTTTTTTTATCTCAGTCATCCACAGCCTAATGAAATATCACGAGGAATGCAATTACAATAAAAATCTTAGTTTGGCGACTTCGATAAATTTTCATATTTTCATTCTATACTGATATAAACCTTAAATATAAACCATGAAATTATTGATACCGTAATCACGAAAGGAGTCGGTACGCCTTTTATAGGCTCAGAGCCTATTTTAGGAATTCTAAAGAGAGTCACCGTGATCTCTGGGAAAATATACCGCAGCAAAAACTCGGAAGAATACTGTTTTGGAATGTATCCAAGGATATCCTTCGCAGCACCGGACATTATCACCTACGAAAACACAATAGGACTCTATAACGAATCCGTTATGTGCAGAAGAAGGAAACATCCAGTCATATCATCTTTTACTAAGAATCTCTCGGTTACAACAGATACAAGATATTCGGTGCATCTCACTCCGAGTATATGAATCTTCAGGAAAACCTGATAAGCAAACTCCTGGCTGTTGCCAAAATATGAGAGAAGCGAATCTCGTCAGACTAAAGTAGGATTAGGAACACATTAAAGGTCATACTAAAAGGTCAAAGGTCAAACACAACTAAGAGTCAAATATTTGTATATACTCCAAGATATATCTATATATTCTATCTACCCCAATCTGTAATTCCATGATATCGCAGAAATTTTCGATATATCACATATACAGAAGCTTTAACCGACAATGAGCAGGTTCCAGGGTATCTTTTCAAAGAAAATCTAAAACCATTTGGAATACTAACTATTTTGTGGAATTCTGATATATAATGAATAATTCAAATGTTTTGAGAATATCATTTCAACTCCGAAAGTGGGATTATTTTATCAAAATTTTTTAATTTAATTTTTTCGAAAACGAAATATTTTTTCGAAAACCAAATTGATTTACCATAAATTACTACAAAGATTACTAAAAAACGAAAGTTACTTTAGGGATGTATTCATTTTGGACGTTTCCACGCTTTCAGACCTATCAAGCGTTGTTTTTATAGTTCGTCTTGACGCTGTGTATGCTGACAAAGCATACTAATGATTGAGTTCCACGATAGACACCATGCTCACAGATTCTTTCTCTACTGAAATAAGGTAGTCAAAGTGTTATGCGCTAAATCGTACTTCTAAAACGAAGATCGTATAAGCGTTTGTTTATTTACTTGTCATGCCCACCGGGTTTTTTTGTGTATCCCATTGCCTTTTTAAATTTTTTGAATGTTAATAATTTGTTATTTTTCTGAAAAAAAAAATTGACAATTTAGGGTGTTTTGGTTTGATTCTAGAGGCTTTTGAAGTCACTCAAACAAACATTCTATATTGGTTGACATCCAGTCCAAGTGGCCGAGTGGTCTAAGGCGTTATGTCTGCGCAGTATGTCTACTTGAAAACTGGAAGGTTATGGGATCGAATCCCGACATCGGCAGTTTGTCAATTATCAAGAAAAAAAAAGAGGGCGGTTAATTGACTAAACTGTCGGTGTATGGACAAGAACGGAGTGACCGGCTATGCATGAGAAGGTTTTCTGCAGTTTCCTTCACGAACTCCAGAAGAATATCGGCATAGTACCTATCATAGTCGACTGCAACCGCATATTCTACCAATTCATAGTCTATACACAAAGATTCCTTAAACTCCACTCACATCATCACATCCTTAGGCATCACAATGGACCTTATGGTAGAAGTGTAGCCCGTCCAGGACAGTCTCTACAATCTATCTATCTATCTATCTTGGTTGAACAGCTGAATCGTTTTAACCCACCATATTGAATAGACGCTTACACGTACTTATAATTACAAAATGAACGGCATTTTCAAGAGTAGAGTAAGCGTTCATAAACCAAAACGAACGCCAATAAATTGTGCCTATAATCATGAGCACTGAAAGCAGGTAAGCGCCCAAAACAAATACACCCTAGGACTCGTTTATACCGAGGATATGTGAGTACTTCACACCAGATTTTATTCTTTTTTTATTTATTTTTGGATATTTTCTTCAATTGTTTATTATTATGGTTGGTCTCTGGTTTTTTTTTGGCTTTCTATATTTTTTGTTCCTCGTAATAATACTTTATTTATTTAAGAAATTCACAAGACAATAATAATAAGTTTTACTTGTACGTACAACACGGTTTTAACCTTTGGAAAATTGTCAACAATATATATTTATTTTTATTCAAGTTTAAATTAAATTTTATGATGTTTTTCGATTTTCTCAACAAACTGTGTACAAATATATCGTCGTTCTCTGTGGTGGCATACAAAATTGATATATTTATTGCTCGCATATAAGTATTTATTCATAGTACACTCCCGTTCAATAAAATTGAACAGACCTGAAATGTTAATTTTCTTACATTTCCTAAAACTCCTTACTTTTGTAACTCTCTGTATAATTCATTTATAAACAAAGATAACTAGTATATATTTTAAGTGTGAAAAATGAAATGGAAATATAGTAAACAACATTTACTACAAGACTAATCAAAATCGTGATTCGATTCAGATTTGTTCAATTTTATTGAACGGGAGTATACAAGGGAAATCCAATACCAATACGAAATATTTCAATATTGTAAACAATGTATAAGCTAGATGAATATCTGTTAAATTTGACAAGCAAAAATTGACTTTATTTGTTTTTAGCTGCTCCGTACACTGATAGAAGCAATTCCTTGCAGTAAAAAACATTTTTTTAAACCAAGAATTTCTGACTTTCATATACAGAGAAGATGATT
Organism: Nineta flava; assembly: GCA_963920215.1. NCBI lineage: Eukaryota > Metazoa > Arthropoda > Insecta > Neuroptera > Chrysopidae > Nineta > Nineta flava. Next base: position 95,437,106 of record OY986042.1, read on the forward strand.
TATATTTGGTACAAGAAAATAAGTATCCTGACATCTATAATTTTGACTTGAGAAAATTTCATATACAGAGAAGATGATATATATTTGGTACAAGAAAATAAGTATCTTGACATCTATAATTTTGACTTGAGAAAATTATCATAACTAAAGATAAACTGACTCCTGTCTTAAGAATCTCGAAATTTTTAATGAAATGATGATTTCTTTGGACCAAGATGCTAAAATTTTGAATCAAAATAAACATTTGTTGAATCCAAACAAATGAAACTTTTTAAAGAAGTAATGATATACTTAAGTGTACAAAAAAAATTTTCATTAGATATTATAACTTTTCTCTTAATAGAATATTAACTTAATTCAAGAAACTAATTAACTTCTAAGAAAACATATTTTCTCACTTTAAGTTTACGCTAATTTGCTACAAAGAATAAAACAAAAAACCTTCGAGATTTGTTAACAAAAGTAATTAACTTTATTTCAATAATTTATTTTATACTTATGGCAATAAAATGAATTTATATTGATTTAAAAATGTTCTATATTTAAAGAAGCTGCATAAACTTTCGAGAAAACTCTCTAAGGAACTCTAACGAACTCTATTTAAAAAAAATTTTAAACACCGTTCAAGAATTTTAGCTTCTTCGCTAACATACTAAACGTATGTTTTTTGTTCGACTGCGTCTTGAATGAAAACAAGGGTTTCTTTATTGAAGCAAATTTTTTGAAGAAAGTATATTTTTTTGAAGAACGAAATTCCTTCTATCAGTGTAGTCCAGCCAAAACTATTATGTACGAGCACTCAAAAAGATTAAAGCTTGATGGTTTTTTTATATGTAGTTTAAGTGCATATAAATCAATTATAAAAGTTTCAGGGTGGTTTCGGGGGCTTTGAATTAATTATTTAAAGTTAAAGTTCGAGCTGTAATGCATTGCTCTTATAGAGAAACCCGTGAGCGTCGACATATTTTGATAATTTTCACTTGGAATAAAATAAGACGAATAAAAAAAAAACTACGAAATAGAAAATAGAAATATTAATAAAGAGATTGATCCAAAAAAATTCCGGTATGATGGACCTAAAAAAAATATATTTAAGAAAAAAACTGAAATTTCGGGTAAATTTAATTTCTGTCGGCGGTAACTACCCGAAATATTTCTTAAATATCAATTTTATTAGGCCCGTCATACCGGGATTTAATAAATAATGAAATATGAGTTTTAATTTTAACTTACGACAAAAAATAATAAACTTTATTGTGGTCTTTTATGAATGCACTATATACGATTTTGAACAATTTTATAAATAGACTGTAGCTAGTGCTCGTACATCTTTAAAGTACTATAAAACCATTTTAATTTAACAAATGCTTATGATTCTTAATTTATGATCTTTCTTTTTTTATATCTTCAACCGTGAACCAAATCTAAATCAAGAATTATTTTATATGTGTAATAAAAAGTTTCAACATACTTATAATAAAGTTTTAAACAATATGTTACAATTTTCGTAATATTGAAAATTTAAATCCAATGCGAAAAAAACAACTTCGGTTGCTACCAGAACCGAAGTAAACTATACGAATAAAATAATATTTTAATCAAATTATTTTCGAATATAAAACATTAATTCAAACAAAAAAATGATATATGAGACAGAAATTAATTTTATTTACGTTTAAAATCAAATAAAAATAATTATAATAATTATTAAACGAAACGTTTAATATTCGATTAAAACTTTGTACTTCATATAAAAAACTTCACACTTCATAAATTAATTAAATAAACGTTAAATGAAAGAAACGTACAATATGACACATTTTGTATGGCCTTTAGGATTCAGTATCGAAATTAGAGAATAATTATCGAGTATAAAGTGATTTTTACTATCATGCTTGGATTTCATGTGGACTATCGTAGAATGAAGATTTTTAATTCGACTGAAAGTTCGATACGTTTTTATGATATTTCTATATGATAGAGCTCGTCAAAACTGTTGGTTTTATATATTTTGCAAGTTTTATATTTTAGCAAATTTCCTGAAAGGAAATAGAGCTATTGATTTCGTTCCGACTTCAAAATTTTGCAAAAACTTCTTCAAATGTCCATCGATCCTACCTAGTAGATGTCAAAAACCACTATCTGTAAAATTTATATATATAATGTCTGCATATGTCTGTATGTGTCTGTAATCGCTCTAGCGGTCACAATTTTAATTTGATTGGAATGAAATCTGGTATTTGAAACGCTCTTGGTATTAAAAAGGTCAAGTTCGTTAATGGGTTAACTCGGACAAGGGAAAGGGGGTGGGGGGGGGGGGGTGTTAGAGGGAGGGGGAAACACAAAATTCGACATATCTCCTTTAATATTCAAAAAATTAAAAAATTATAAGAAGCAAAGTTGTAGGTATTAAGTTCTACTGTAGTTTTATTCCTTATCATTTTTTCTGTTACACTAACATTTACAGAAATATTGACGGTTTAAGATTGAAAATTATATTCTTTAATATTTCTGTACACATTAGAGTTTGAGCAAAAATGGTACGGTGATGAATTGTAGAAAAAATGATTTTCTACAACTTTATTCATTACGCATTTTTCGATTGTTCTAATATTAAGAGAGATATTTTATATTTTGTGTTTACTTCTTTCTTTATGCCCTTCTTTCCCCTTGACGTATGTCATTTGTCATCAGACTAAAACTGTGACCGCTAGAAAGTGATTTATGTATTGTAAGGAAATTCGCTAAGTTGAAGCAGCTCCTGCGTAACGAATTTTTTTTAAATAGTCTTACTTTGAAATAACAAAATACTAAAAGTAAATACAAAGAACATTGAATTTGTTCCTTTTTTTCTTATGTTTAGAAATAATAGTTTAAAAATAATCCAATCTCTTTTTTAACGATTATTAATATAAATGTACAAATGGCGTCAAAAATCGAGCTATCATTTCAAAATTGTATAATTGATTTGTGCCTTATTTATGCGACTTTCGGAAAAATGTTTCGAATATAAGTTGTTAGAATAGTTATGAAAAACAACTTTAGCTGAAGAATTTTTACGAAAACCAAAAAAATAAAGCAAATTAAATATTCAAATTCGCCCCCTCTACGTAGATCAGTTTTTTTGTATTATAAATATGTATTTCAACAACAAAGTAGTCATCATCAGTAGAAATTAGCTAATCGTAATTTACTCTATAACAATTAAAAAATAAATAAAAAATAAAAATAAATAGATAAAATAAAAATAAATTAAAATTAATCAAAAGTAAATTTAAAAAAAATAATTTTTATTGATATTACTCTTGTTAAAATTAGTTTCATTGAATTCACTCTTGTTAAAATTACTCTTATTAAAATTAATCTTATATTATCTCTGTATGTGTTATTCGTCGCTAATTTGGTGACAGTTACAAAATTTTTGCAATGATAGCGCAACTTTTGACGTCAAGTATACATTTACTATGCTTTTAAAATTGAACAAAATATGCTATATAATGTTTTCGTTTTGCATTAAGAGGCATTAAAGCCTAAAATTTTTGTTTTTGATTGGATTTAGAATTGCATATGTGTGACTATCAATGACTTGCGGCAATTATTCTCAAAACTAATGTAACAATGAATTCGAAATCCTAGAATATTACAGAATAGAATTTAGTTTTATCATAAAATGTTCGATAAAAAACAATTCTTACATCGAATATCATCTTTTCGTAAGAGTTCACACCATTCTAGCAAATTTACCTTACGGTTTTTCGTTTTGCTCAGTTATAAAATATTTTCACTAAAAAAACAATGATGCAAACATTGATTTAAAATATTTAAGTTTCAAAGTTAAAAGATATTTAATGGTTTGATCTAGGTCAGAACTGCCGTACCGGTAGGGGTTCTATAGGGCGAATCGACAGTACACATCTAAGAAAAGAAGATAAATTTTTTTTTAGGACTACGACAATAAAAATAGATCTTTACTCAGACATTTACTTATAAGATTGCGAATAATAATTTTATTATGTAACCGTGCATTTTACCTGTTTATAATAATAATTTTAATTCAAAATATGATGGTTAATTGGAGTTTAATTAATTTTAAAGGTACGTACATCACGGACGTAGATAGGTATATTGTCAAAGTAAAAAGGCAAGTATATATATAATTAATTATATATGACAGTTTTATACCGTATGTGTTGGAAAGCATTGCTAATAGAGAATCAATGTTGAATATTATTATCTATAATAACTATACACAATATGCTTAGTAAAGAAATAAAAATAGTGGGGGTACTCTTTAGTGTGTCTGTTTTGTGTGCTTCCTGAACTGTTTTGAACTGTTTTGTACTGAATGAAAATTTTAATTTAACTTATTATTTGATTAAGTTAATATTAAATATAATTATATTCGAAACATTAACTATTCTATTTTCTAAATGAAAATATTGGAATGTATTTCCCGCATGAAAACTTTTACCGTTGATACTCTTTACATATACCTAACCTAACTAGTTTTTATGTGTAGTTATATTATTTGAACGGTGTAAAAACTTGTACATAAATGTTTTTAGCACGAGAGTTTTTAGCACGTATACAGGGAGGTGTTTAAATGTTGCAGGTGCTTTACAAAATAGTATTAAAAAAATTCAGTAGTAATGTACAATATTTTATATTAGAGTATTTTCTGTTGATATTGAAACTATTACGTTTCCAGAAATAAGCAGGTCCCTAGTGGGAGTTCAGTAATAAGTTTGCAGATATTTTCTTGGTTTTTTCTTTCAGTAGAAATAAAAAACGGTTCATTTTGATTGTTCTATTCGATGACATACGCAAGGGAACTTGATTATTTTCGAACAGCAAGCAAAAACTAAGATATATAATCAGTTTTCTCATAGTGAATTCCATACATATAAAAAATAACGGTAATTTTTCGATTTTATGATACTTTATAAAATCATTTCGATCTCCACCTTAGTAACAATCATAGGAAATCATAGAAAGCTAACAATTCTGAATATAAGTCACCACGACAAGCGCGGATCTAGGGGGATTCAAGACCACCCAAAACTAAATGTAATTTATTTTTTAATTATAATTTTATTGACTCTTACTCAAATCTTACATTGAGATAATTGAATGGTGGGAATGGAATCTAGAGTGTTACGTAGTTTATTACTACTGAAAAAATGCTATTGTTTAATCAATCTTTATCAATTCATGAGTAACAAATATTTTCCAATTGGTTATTGACAATCACGGTTGATTTTATATAAGTTTAATTAATTATTCAAAATAATTTTCAATGATATTTAAAAAAAATTAAGAATACAAATAACTATCTGAAGAAAATTAATACAATTATCAATTAAATAATATCATCTTTAGCCATTATTCGAATAATTAACAATTTATATCTTAAAGTTCTTTATAAACTGATGTTTTCATTATATTTATTTTCTTTTTAAACTCAAATAATACTTTTATTTCTTGTTAAAATTGACCATTTTTAAAATTGACCATTTTAACAATTTTTATTTAATTTTTCAAGAATAATAATAAAAATTATTTTACCAAGATTAATTCTCCTTTTAGTACTTTAGTAATTGAAATAATACAAATTTCATAATCGAATGGAATTTTAATGGATAATTGATTACAATTTTTATGAAATTACGATTTTTTACTTATTCTAATTAATTTTTTGTTTTTTAGTCTCTGGCCCCCCAAACATTAACTGTAGATCCGAGCCTGCAGCACGAGGGGTTAAACGAATGTAGACTTTTATATCTGGGCAAGACTAGAAATCGTACACTTCATCGTACACTAAACATTGCAATAGCATGGAGACAGGCTGTTAAATTGTAGCGTTCTTAGTCCTGAAAGTAATTTCGTTAATTTTGTTACGACGAATCAATTAACATTTGGTAAGACGAATCAAGCGGGTTTGGTCATTCCTATGAAGAATATTCAGAAAATTACTATTTTGAATTCTTGACGCAGTTCAACTACAAAACATAATTTTCTTTAAATTTTACAAACTCCCGGTATAAAAAAATAACTTTTTAAATAAAATTCAAACACGTGTCGATGTCTGCTCACGTCTCCAACGATGATGATGATGATGGTACACTATGGTTTCGACGTTCAGAGATGGAAGACGATGAAGAAGAAAGTTAAAACACTCTAGAGATTGTGTTAATAACATTTTGTTTCATATAATGTTATAGTTGGTACCAACTAACCACCATATACAGACAGATATCCTAAACACCAGTAGTAGTACAATCACTAGAGAATATTGCGTTATTAAAAAAAAAATGTGTGTGTCACGACTGCAGTTTACTCCTTAAGAACGATTGTCTTTGCCCCATATATATTGTCCATACTCAATTAAATATTTAATTATAGGTATAGCTCATACAAATTTATATAAACTACACTAATAATTAAATGTCCAATAAATAGAAAGTGCACATGTTCATATGTACAATATATATCATATTAATACATGAATTATAACCTCCCTAGCACCCACGTGTTTATCGGATGTTCCGGCAGTATTATCTACACCAGTTTCTTCCATAGTTTATATAATTTTCAGTTCACTTTATGTGAATATAATTATCAATATTAATAATCCACAATAATAATATTAATTATCGAAACATTAAAATATTTATATAAATAAACTACACTAATAATTAAATGTCTTATAAATAGAAACCACATGTTATATTATGTATACAATATATACCAACTTAATACTGACTGACTGAGTGCAGTGACAGATGTACACCGCATAACGAGGTCATTCTATCACTATATTTTAGTCTCCATATTTTTTCAAAACCGAGCGCTTATATGTAAAATCGATTCTTAAGGAGTAAACTCCAAAAACTTAGGTTCAATATCACATACTGAATGTAAATGAACAAAATCCTTACAAATTTCGACCCCGAAAGTGCCACCATTTTGAGAAAAACTGTATAAAACTGTAGATATAGGCCAATATCTCCATTACCGTGCTCTTTAGGCCAAAAATGGTAATATACTTTCTTGTACGTAATTGGATTTCCTTTTTTTTTCATTTAATAATTTTTGTTGTATCACTTACCGTTTACGACTTATACGACTATTACCATTTATTTATTGACTTTTTGACCGATATCTCTTCTAATAATTGTTTAAACAATAAAATGCTAATAACTTAACTTTTAAATCTACAAACTACCTACAACAATTATTCAAAACTATTTTGTCTAAAAATTATATTTTTAAAGTTATAATGCGTTTAATATTGTACTACCAGATGCAAGGTTAATAAAAACGAGGTATGCATAGTATAATGATGAAAAACAGTTATCGGTCAAAAAGTCATAAATAAATAGTAATAGTAAAGTGATACAAAAAAAATTTATAAACAAAAAAAAAAAGAAATTCAATTATCTACAAGAAAGGTACTTACCATTTTTGACCTTAAGTGAACGGTAATGGAGATATAGACCGATACAGTTTTTCTCAAAATGGTGGCATTTCCGGGGTCGAAATATGTAAGGATTTTATTCATTTACATTCAGTACGTGATACTGAACCTAATTTGCATAAAAAAATCCTGTAATTTAATGTAATGCGGACAAGAGTAACGAACTTCTCTATTAACTGTACTACAGTACCAGTTATTAGTGAACCTGGCAGGAATGCTGCCTGTGTCTGTAGCTACTCGTAGCGTGTTATAACAATCGTCGTCCCACTCAATAAAACCAATGAAAGAGACCAATGTTGTTTAGTGGTAGTAAAATGGGCACAACAATGTTTTATATATTATATAACAAACAAATCCCATGAGGAATTTGAAAGTAAACATACTTCTATACTAAAACTTGTCTTCGTTCATTCTCATACTACACTTGGATTTATGTTTTTGTGTGCAGCAAAAGAGTTAAAGACTTTGTGTACTGATGGTGTATACTTTTATTTGTGGCTTTGTTGTGTAGAAAAGCTTAAAGACCGGATTTTAAATACTTTGTATTAAAAAAAAATTCGTTACGCAGGAGCTGCTTCAACTTAGCGAATTTCCTTAGAATACATAAATCACTATTTTAGTCTGATCAGTCAGTGGTCACAATTTTAGTCTGATCAAAATGAAATGTCGTATATGATTTTAGCATTTGCAAGTCCAATTTTATTAATAAATGACATACGTCGAGGGGAATGGGTGAGGTATAAAAAAAGAAGAAAACACAAAATATAAAATATCTCTCTTAATATTAGAACAATCCAAAAATTCGTAAGGAATAAAGTTGTATAAAATCAAATTTTCATCTTATCATTTTTGCACAAACTCTAATGTGTACAGAGATATTAAGGAATTTAATTTTCAATCTTAAACCGTCAATATTTCTGTAAATATTAGTGAAACAGAAAAAATGATAAGAAACAAAATTGCAGTAAAACTTAGTACCTACAACTTTACTTCTTATAAATTTTTCGATTCTTCAAATATTAAGGGAGATATGTTAAATTTTGTGTTTCACCCTCCCTTTAAACCCCCCTTTCCTCATGCCCGATTTTACCCATTAACGAATTTGACCTTTTGAATACCGAAAGCGCCTCAAATACCAAATTTCATTCCAATCAGATTCAAATTGTGACCGCTAGAGCGAATACAGACATATATATATATATATATATATATATATATATATATATATATATATGTCCATATATATGTCCATATATATGTCCATATATATATAAATTTTACAGATGGTGATTTTTGACATCTACTAGGTAGGATCGATGGACATTTGCAAAAATTTTTGCAAAATTTTGAAGTCGGTACGAGACCAATAGCTTTATTTCCTTTCAGGAAATTCGATAAAAACAAAGTATAGAGGTTTGTTTTTTACACAATTGGTACTATTTTCTTGTAAAGTATACTTGAAGTATTATTATTTGATAAAAGTTTATATTGTTCGAAACATGTATGCAATACAATGTTTAACGGTGGATATACCGCAATAAATAAAATTTTTCTACTAAATTTATGATTGCAATACTAAAATATTTTATACGAAAGTAAAATAATAATCTATGTCAAAGTATTTTATCATGTCAAAATTTAGATCAATATTGACGGAATAGACTTTGAAGTTTTTAATATTTTGTGTTTTCTATTAAGTCATTTGTTTATCGTTAGCGTAACATTGGTTGGTGGTTGAAAAATCTTTAATACACAATGAATAAGCTTCTGGGTAAGGAAATATACACGAAATACAGAAATTGAATTAATTTTATTAAATTTCCACTAAAAATAACCTAATATTTATGGACCTTCATTATTTAAAATAATAAGGAATATGCATGGAAATTTTTTTTCACATTTATTTTCAGAATATGAAAATACTGTTAATACTGTAATAATATTTAAAAACGAAATTAAAATCCGACAAATATCAAGGAAGCTATAAGCTTTTAAAGATTATTATCTGTCTCTTTCTTGCAAAAATACTAAAAATGGAGTTTTACGTGTATTTTAAATGGTGAAAGTGTAATATGACGTCACATAACATATCAAGAAGGCTATCATCCTCTTTGTCTAATCGGGAATTTCAATCATTCATATCTCGCTTATTTTTAAAAGTTATTTAAAAAGTAATTTTACCTTGATATTTTTCAAGTAAACATGCTTCAATTGAAGTGAAAAAAAATTTTCATGCATATTCCCTATTGTATGAAAATGTTTTATTTTATTTGAGTGTCCAAGTGATACGCGAGAATGCTAACAAGCGTGAATCCATGTCAACGAATCAATTTGGTTTCGAACTTTGGGAATTTTTTCCTCGAATTCTGAGAAACCGATTTTAATGTTTATGGGCTCATTTGTTTTCTTTTTATATAGAACTGAATAATATTCTATGTCATTTTTAAAATTTTTAGTTAAAAAAATATATTAAGAAAAACGCTTTTTGTTATAAACAAATTAAATTTTGACCCTGTTCCGTCACGAGTTGGACCGCAAAAATTTAGGGTCATATTCAGGACGTCAAGATGAATCGATTTAAAAAAAATTGCGATTTCGAGCAGCCTGCCTGAAACCGGCTTTTTGAAGTTAATTTGACTCTAATATTATAATAACATTAACAGAAGAATCCACAATGAGCTTATGGAAATTGATATATTGTTTATCGAGTGACAAGTATATGAGTCAAATAAATCTACGTTTATACTTCGTATGTCTATTTAGAAATGCAAATTAAGCCGTTTGTTGATATTTACATATTCGTAGGTAAAAAGGAAATAGGTTCCTTGTATAATAAATATATAACAAAATGACAGAAAACTAATTCTATTTTTTTATATTTTAACTTTGAAATACGCTCTATATGTGTACTATGTATGCATGGGTATTCGATGAGAAAATTTGCTTTATTTTATTGAATGAATTTTATTTTTATAATTCGTATATGAGTAAATTTTATGACAGGTATCACAAAATTTGATACCAATATCAAAAAACCCATTATGTATTTGGGCATATTTATTTTTATGATTTTTGGGTCAAAATTATCCATGATAAAGATTTTCATTAAAATCGGGAACAAAAAATTTGTTTCGCAAATTTTCTAAAGGGGTACTCCTTAAAAAATCGCAAAAATTCGATAAAATTTTTGTGTTTCCAAAATCTTTGTTTAAGAGTAATTTTGATCTGTAGAAAACGTTGCCGTGGTTTAAAATACGATCTGATTTATAGTTTTCAAGATATCAGCTCCACATCGCTTCACGGTGCTAAAATAAAAATTCATGAGAATTCAGAAACCAATATCTAAAAATCTATTTTTTGGGCAACAAAAATTTGGATATGATTTCGTGTTTTTGAGTCAAAATTATCTAAGATAATGATTTTTATTAAAATCAGGGATAACATTTGTTTCCTATTTTTAGTAATATTTCTAAGTAGTAGTATATTTAGTAATATTTCTAAGGGATAAAATCGTAAAAATTCGATAAAAATTTTTGTTTTCATTTTTGTTAAAAACATTATGTAATGGTTATTTTGATCTGTCGATAACGATGCCGTTGGTTATAATACGATCCGATTTATGGTTTTCATGATATCAGTTCCACATAACGAAAATACTAATGTTTCAACTGGGCTAGGTTCAAGAAAAGCGCGGTTATAACGTGAATCTCAATTCAAGATTATCGAAAAATTGTACGCTGACTGTAATAAATTCAAAGTAATATTCAAATGATAAAATAATCATTATAATTCTATGAAATTGCGGTACAAAAATTGACATTAGCATATTAGTTACAAAACGGACTTAACTCATACAGTGACCATAGTTTGATGTTATTATATTATATGCTTTATGTTCATATGTTGAATTTATTAACTGAGTTTACACGAAAGAGAGTTTTGGGCGTAACCATTTCAAAACTTGTCTATTAAACAAGAACGGGCGCAAAAACCCAGCTTTCTACCAGGCTTATATAACAAAGGTTTTTGTTTGTTATACATATGTCAATCCATGGTGATGAAATAGATTTAATTTAGTTCTAGGTTCAATTGTTCGGCAAATTTCTACTTTCAAAACTATTGCAGTTTATCAATATATTGTTTCATTTTGTAGAAAACTGAAATATACTTTCCTAGTAACTTACCCCCTTACCGCCCTCTTTACCTTAGCAACGTGTATAGATTGATATGAATTTATATATATATATATATATATATATATATATATATATATATAGATATTAGGCTGTATCAAAAAAATCGACTTCTTTTTTTTTCAAAAAGTACTATGAAAATATTGTTAAAACGGCAGCCTTTAATTTTAACATTAATGGGTGCCTCATCGCGATTTTCCATTTCCCATTTCATTAATATGGGAAAATTCTTTTTTAACTTTTGAAATTTTGTAGCTTTTAAACGGCTTATCCGACCTGTAAGGTCAGAGAAAATTCTTATAGGAAATTAAACGCTCTACAAAAAAGGTCTCTTGTAATAAAATTTCAAATTCGTCCCCTTTACCTAGATCAGTTTTTTGTATTATAAATACGTCTTTCGACTACAATGTAGTCATCATCAGTATAAATTAGCTAGTCGTACTTTACTCTTTGACAATTAGAGATAGTTATAAAGTCGAGATCCACTTAAGTTTCACTGTCACCAAAAACTGTCACCAAATGAGTAACAAGTAACATATCCTGCGACAATATAAGAGTAATTTTAATAAGAGTAAAATTAACAGGAACAACTGTGAATGAAGGAAATTTTAACAAGAGCAATTTCAATATAATTTAAAATTTATTATATTTTAAATCTAGTATATTTTAATCTAGTTAATTTTCTATTTATTTTTATTTTTGTCTGTTGATCTCGACTTTATAACTATCTCTAATTGTCAAAGAGTAAAGTACGACTAGCTAATTTATACTGATGATGACTACATTGTAGTCGAAATACGTATTTATAATACAAAAAACTGATCTAGGTAAAGGGGACGAATTTGAAATTTTATTTCAAAAACCTAGAGTTCTCACTAATTATCATTCGATAATATAACGTCTCTTGTAATATTTTGATATATATATATTCATTCAGGAGTTGATGTTTTTTTTACTTTTTTGGCGTTTGAATAGTGGCTCTGTCCATAAAACTTAGGTTTAGACGCTTTACATTGACATTAATATTTAAAATATTGAATAAAAATATTATCTAAAATTAAGAAAAAGTCAACAATTAAAATTATTCGAGCTTGAAAACTTTAACCTTGAATAACTCCTGAAGCATCTTTTTTGTATAGCGTTTAATTTCCTACAAGAATGTGGTCTGGTCTTACAGGTCGGATAGGCCGTTCAGAAGTTACAAAATTCCAAATAAAATTATCCCAAGTTAATCAAATGGGAATTTGAAAATCGCGATTAGGCCGTTTTAACAGGTTCTTAATGGTTCTTTTTGAAAAAGTCGATTTTTTTGATACAGCCTAATATATATATATACGTCCAGGTGTTACATAAATATATTATATGTAGAAACATACATTATTTTTGATTCGATTTAAATGTAAATAGGGTTATATTACCTATTTGTGATCAAATATACGTACTGGTTCTGACACATATCGAAAATATTTATGTTTATTCCATTAAGACACTGCGCTCGAAAAGTTCCAAAACACTATTCATTTAGATTTGAAGTTATTTAATTGAAATTAAAAATGTGAAAAAGATAATGCAACCACTAAGATTCGAACAATTCGTGGTGTAGTTGTAAAAGGCGCACTACTCGAAAATGAGAGGTTGCTGGTTCGATTCCCAACACTGACATTTTTTCAATTAATTTAAAAAAAAATTAATTAATGGAGTGGTTAACTGACTAAACTGCCGACGTATGGATAAGAACGAAAGTAACCGGCCATGCTTGGGAAGGTTTTCTGCAGTTTCCTTTCACAAACTCCAGATGAGTAGGTATAGCTCCTATCATAGTCAGCTGAAGTTTCACAACCTATCAATTCCTAGTCCATACACAAATCTCTTGTTTTTTAGGGGTCGGTAAAAAAAGACCTAGAAAAGCCTACTTGCCAGGATTCGATCTCTCGTCTGCTATAACTTACCGTTAACCGCTTACTATTCATTGGCTGTATAATTACAGTTCCTTGTAACTAGATTTACTATCTAAGTAAGATGATTAAGTTAAAACTTTAGGTATGTTTTATAGATATTGAGAGCTCAACGTATAAGAGAACGTATGGGAGCTCTTGTAAAAATCGATAGAAGAAGGCATTGCCATTCGAATACACTTTTAGACTAGACCTCCATCTATCTAGGGCAATGCGCCCAACTAATTGAACTACACTGTAATTGAACTACACTAACTACCAGATGAGAGGATTCCCGTACAAATATATATATTTATTTGTACGGGAATCCTCTCTTCTGGTAGTTAGTGTAGTTCAATTACAGGTGATTAAAGAAATATTATGTAGTGTACTCATTACTAAATTTCAATTTACTTTCATATTTAGATACCTTTGCGTACTACACACTATATATGCCTTTTGTTACCTCGGTAACCACTAACAAATTATTGATTGATTATTTATTAGGCAAAATAAACGTTTGGTTTCAATTTTAATAAATTGCTTTTTATTTAATCTTTATAAGAGTAGGTTTTAGGATAATTTGGAAGCTTTTCTTCTATACCACTAAATAACTGTAGCCTAGTCGGTCAGAACATCGTCCTCGGGTTCTCAAAGTCTATAAGAAATACTTGAAAATTTTACCTATTTAAGTTCGTAAATTGTCGCCGTAATATACAAGTTTATTAAAATATAATTCAATTTGTGTTTGATAGCACAAATTAGGTTTGTAGACTTTAATGATGGATTCTCAAAGAAACAAAATATATATCCATAACCCTGAATTAATAAAGACCTGGTTGAGAAATAGAACATACATTTTAATATTAGAAAGGGAGATAGATAGATTGTAAAGGCTGCCCTGGACGGGCTACACTTCGACCATAAGGTCCATGCTAAGGCTGTGAGGATGCCAGTGGAGTGGAAGGAATTTTTGTGTATAGACTAGGAATTGGTAGGATATGCGGTTGCAGCCGACTATGATAGGAACTATGCCGATATTCATCTGGAGTTCGTGAAGGAAACTGTAGAAAACCTTCTCAAGCATAGCCGGTTACTTCGTTCTTGTCTATACGCCGACAGTTTAGTCAATTCACCGCCCCTTTTTTTTCTTAATAATTGAGAAAATGCCGATTTCGGGATTCTAACCCATAACCTCCCAGTTTCCAAGTAGGCATACTGCGCAGACTTAACGCCTTAGACCACTCGGCTACTTGGACTGGTTCAGAAAGGTAACTATGTTTAAAATTTTTTTGATTTTATGTTCATTTTATATATTTTGTAAACTTATATTCATTTTCGTTTTGTGCTTAAGTTTATTTCTATAAACTTAAGCACTTAAGTTTATAGATTAAGTTTCTAATGATTGAATATTGTGGTATATTTTATTATTTTAATAACTATGTATCAATTCGAATTCTTTTTATCTTTTTAGCCTGTATACACGCATCAAATCTCGCAATATTTTCAACAGGTCTTTTTCCATCAAATTCATACGTAAACGAATTGCAAACGATTACGTTTTATTTTTGTTTTTCATCTCATATTATTCATTTGGGGAATTTAACGATCGATAATACATTAATACGGTACAAATATTTGAATTTTATTTTATATATATTTTTTTTCATCGGAATTTGTACAAATGTATTGGAATAGACGTATATAGACAGAGTGTTAGGGAAATAATATGCCAAACTTTGTAGTCTGCTAGATAAAGGTATGTGGATTAAGGAATAAAAGAGATTATTAACCACTGGTCTGGTAAAGCCGAGTATACTCATTGTTTATAAAACAGAGCTGAATATTTATATAACAGATGGGAGAGCAAGCTAGTCTAATTTAAAATAAGAAGGTATTAAGCGCATAAAAGCTATATGAAACTTTCAATCAACAATCAATTTTGAAAAGTTTTTTATTGATAAAAGAAAAAAAAATTTTAGACAAAACCAAACTTCAAATTATACGTCAGACGTACTCTGTATATTGTATAAAATATGTATATAATTTTTATAGAATTTTAATCGGAATGGAATGAAATTTGGAAACGTACCTCTCCGAATTTACAGGCAAATATGTATATAATTTTTTATAAAATTTTAGTCTGAATGGAATGAACTTTGGTATGTGACGAGATATTTGTATTTGAAAGACCAAATTCCGTGAATGGGTAAAATCGGTTCAGGGGAAAGGGGATCATGGAGTCAAGTTGTAGAAAATAAATTTTATTACAATTTGATCATCTGACCATATTTTTTGTACGAAATATTTGCAATTTACGTATAATACCGACAGTATTGAATATTACAACTATGTCACCATGGTAACTTGATTTGATAGTGATTAAAAATGGTAATGGATTGTAGTATATGATGATTTTCTATAATTTTACCACTTTTACATTTTTCGATTTTTCTAATATTAAGAGAGACATTTTATAATTTGTATTTTCTTCTTTCATTAAGTCCCCTTTGTCGATTAACGAACTCAACCTTTCGAAAACTAAAAGCAAATCACATACGAAGTTTTATTTTAATCGGACTAAAATTTGTAACCACTCTAGCAGTCACAAATCGCCATGAATGTTTATTAGATAAAAATAATCTATTTCCACAAAAGAAGTAATGTATTTGCCATTAGAAAATTCGTTAAGTTGACGCAGCTTCTGCGTAATGAATTTTATTTTGTTGATTTACCTAACAGTGGCTTTGCAATTGCAAATCTTAAATTAGTCTGAATTTTGTCAAAAGGTATTTTTCCTAGTCAGTTTTCCGCTGGCGAATTAGCTGGTGAATAGTTTGACATACGTTTTCCCTTCCATCCTGTATATATCCATATTATTTTATTAAATTGAATACCTAAATTCAATATTTTAAAAATAATATAGGACTATAATACGGAATGTATTTATACGCGTAGGAGCTATATGGGTTACAATATAATGGGATGTTAAACGAATGTTTATTGAAATTGAAAATAATATTTGTATTTTATTTATTTATTGACATGTGTATAGGAAAATGTCAATATACAAACAGACATACTGAAACCCTTATGTTTACAAGTTTTTTTTTGGTTTTACTTTAGAGAGAGCTCAAACGTGCAATATGTTGATAGCCCACACGGAATAATTTATTTGTCAAATCAATGTTAGGGAGGTATGTCAAAAATGCTACGAAACGAACTTGGTAGAATGTTCCTCAATGAATGCTAAAGCTACTGTGAAACTTTCAAAACGATTTATTAAGCCATTTAATAGTTATTGAAATTTAAAAAACTGTAATTCTACATAACGTGTTCTGATAGATATTTGTTCACTCAATATATTATATTCATTTCAATTACCATTATACAAGCTACCAAACGTTCCAATTTTTCAAATTATATAACTTGAACTCTATATAAATAATTTTGCACAATTTTATTAACATTAACTAAACGGTTGTTAAGAAAAAAAAATTATAAATAGAAAAAAAAAACTATCTTTCCCACTTATGTACGTATATGGTATATAGAAAGAAAAAGGATAAATGTTTTTGTTGATTTAAATTAAGGTACATTCACTGCCAAAATTTTTGCATATTATTTGTTATTTAAATTCATGACACTTGAGGAAACTCTATTTTCTTTTATGTGAAGTGAGAAACTTTATTTTCATTTATTTTGCTCAGTGGAAGAAAGTACTAAGGTTTTGAATAAATAGGTTATGTATTAACAAATATCGAATTTGTATTATATCATCTGCTTATAAAATTAAAAAAATAATGATCTTATCGCACTATTTAAATAAAATTGGCAAATGAGTATCTTATTTATTCATAACGCTTTTATAGCCAAAATATTTATCATAACTCAAATGTATCTGTCAATTTGAAAGTGTCGTTTGATAGGGTAGAGTGTCCTATATGGGCAGGCTATGAGAACATAGCCTGACAAGGCGATGAGAACATAAATAATCTGACGTCCACGTTAAATAATGGTCTATAATCATTGAAGGGATAGTAAATTTTTATAAATTAAAGAAATATAAATTTTTGATCACTAAAAAATACCACATCTGATAGGGGCTAATAAATATTACGTATTGTGTTTAAAAAAAGTAGGTATAACATACATTTTAATAAAAATAAAATACATTTTATATTTATTATTAACTATCAGTTGGCTGTCTGTCTATAGTAAAAATATAATTTACTGGAGTTAATATTGTAAAAGTATAAGCCCTACTATAATAATAAAAAAAAGAGTATACATTTACTATAGTAAACATTGACGTAAGGCGAATCAACGAAAATCACGAATAATTCCAGAACTGATGGACTTGAGAATTACTATTTTGTCTGTCTATAGTAAAAATGTAATTTCCTGGAGTTAATATTGTAAAAGTATAAGCCTTACTATAGTAAAAAAAAAAGAGTAGAAATTTACTATAGTAAACATTGACGTAAGGCGAATCAGCGAAAATCACGAATAATTCCAGAACTGATGGACTTGAGAATTACTATTTTGGGTTTAAATGATAGAAAATAACCTGATAATGATAGAAATTACCGCCATCAGGTTTTGCTAAACACCTTATACATATATATATATATATATATATATATATATATATATATATATATATATATATATATATATATATATATATATATATATATATATATATACATAAGTAAAGTGTAAAGAGTAAATAATTATTGTGTTTTCAAAGCACAGGGTAAAAAAATTTCTGGATTAAAAAATAAAAATATTCATTCAACAATAATATAAAACATATTTATATAAAATGAAAAATGTTCAAATGCATTGTAATAATTGAAATAACTTAGCGAGTCAGCGCGCTTGCTAATGTTTATTGTCAATACCTTACAATGGAAGAAATTAAATGGAAAATATTAATGGAATATAAGAAAATATGTACAGAAAATAAGGAGAGAGAAAAGTGTTTCATACATTTCATACACGGTTTTAAATTTGTTGATGGGGGTTTTGTCGTCGTGGGTTGAAGAAGTTGGCACTACTTAGTTGTTAATATGAAAATTTCATTCAATTGATTTATTATATTTATACGCTCATATATTTAAGCGCAACTGTGCAACTGGCAAACATGTGAAGGATTATTTTGTTATAATCAAAGAGTAGATATTCTTTTGTTTAGTGGCAAAGTATAGTTTACCTGAAAAAAGGTCATGCAGTTCTGCATTTTAGATGTACCTATGTTCTATTTAAAATTATCCGTGTGTCAGTACGACATCTTTAGTAGTGCGTCCTACATAAAAAATTGTGTGTGTAATACTTATGTAGGTACGAACGTGAGAAGTTATACTTCTTTTTAAATAATTTATTAACATAATATTAAATAAGGTCAACACTACTTGTAATACATAGTTTACATAGTTTACTATATCATTTTATTAAACATTAGAATTATGAGCCACATAATCAATTATACGAGTTTATGAGCTCGTAAATTTTGTATATTAAATGTATATATTGATAAACTTGATCTGGCGAAGATAAATTTCATCAACTCGTGATTCGAATGTAAATAATGGTTTTAATGACAGTCTTTCAAACTATAATTTATATATATATATATAAATATATACATAAATATATATATATATATATATATATATATATATATATATATATATATATCGATGTGTGTATGTATGTTCCCTATGGAATCCAAAACGGATAGACCGACTTTGATGAAATTTTCAGGGAATCTTCAGATTAGCCCAGCGGGTAAAGTTTGGTAGCGATTGAAAAAACAAAAATATTTAGTTTTTGTTAATTTTGTGTCATTTGGCTATAGATAATTAGTGCTACCCGTGCGAAGCCATTATGGCAGCTAGTCAATTATGAAATTCATCAAAAGGAACGCTATTTTTTTGATTCGATCTATTTATAAAGACTATAACTAATAAACATTATTTATTATATTATATATAGTCACTTTTAGTATGTTTTTTTTAAAGAATACTTCACAATTAAAAAAAATGAAATACCTAAATCATTTGATAGAAAGAGCTTTTGATAAAAATTAAATATTTACATATTTTTAAATCATTTTGACCTAATTTTTTTTTTTTTGAATAAAAATAAAAAAACTTTATTTATTCTATGGTTTGTTTATTAGAATATGTTGGCTTTTATTATAAATCTGCCTTCATCATAACATAATCACTTTTATTCACATAGATACATATTTTACGATTTTCTAGTGACGGTACAGGCAGCTATATCTCATCATCTTTATTCTGATGGCTATTGAGATTATGGTCCGTTTATAACTCAGGATAACACATAACTAGTTAGAAATTAATTTAAACTGTAAAGTTTCTGTAGAAAAAATTACGAAACTCTGGAATATACGACAGAATGCGATGCGTATATGGAAACAAGCGTATATTCATGCGTATATTCATATCTAAACAGTCGTACTGTGTAGGTAATTTACATGTAACTTTTTTCTCGATTTTTCTTGCATTATTTATTGTGGCGTTCCCAAAAATGAAACCATAGAATGACGTTTCTCACCAGTGGAATCATGGGTTTTAGTGATATCTTAGGATTAATTTTTTTAAATATTTGTTTACATCTATTTGGAAATCGCTACGCAATATCGTTTCGTTATAAATGATAACTGGGTACAATACCACAAAGTCAACCTGGTTTATTGGCAATACCCGAAAAAACATAAACCTTCTGGTTGAGGTACTTACGGGAACTGTTGGCTCAAGAGGCATCTATCTAGGTCTCACGAACGGGGACCTATTCAGCCTGTAACGGGGCCAATGATACTCTCTTCCACCTTTGGATAGAATGCCCTTACATAGCCAGAATGAGGTTAGCCCTAGCCCTCGGCTCAACCGAAATGGGGGACCCGTTGTAAAACAACTAAAGTGGTACTCTGTCCTGTCATTCGTAAAGAAGGCGGGTAAGTTCGATTACACGCTAGAGGAAACGATTCAGGTGTGGTAGAGGATAGAAGAGGTTAAAGGATTGGGTTCCTAAGGGGTCGATAAAAAAGGCCTAGAAAGGCCTACTTGTCAGGCTTCATCCTCCACACCACTACTACTACTAGCTTTTCGTTATACATAGAAATTTAGAGTGAGTTAGTCTACAATTTCTTAAAAAATGAATTGAATACATTGTTGAAAGATTCGTTTATTTTCATTTCATTTTTAGAGAATTTCCATTTTTAAATTCGTCTTAAAACTGGGACAAACTGAGTATGTGTTTCGTTCTGATATTTTAAGGTCGTTTATGTGTGAGACTTGATATTAAATAAAACTTTGTACCTTTAATATTTACCAAGTTTATCGAACATTTGAAAAAGTTATCAACGATTAAAAATCAAATTTTTAACATAGAATCTGACCGGAGTAATTTGTTATGTTTACAATTGCAACAATTATGTTGACAAATGAGACTATGCTCGCAAACAAAAATAATTCGGGTTCACGAAAAGGGTGACAAATGTCGTCCTCGTTGACTTTTACAACCTTGAACATTTTTTCGATCGAGATCATCGTTTAAAAGTTAATTCCCTTTTTTAAGTTTTACCCTAGATAGGTCTCTGTTTAGGCATGTTTGACAATTTTTTTCCGAATGATTGTGAACCTTTTGCATCAAATGGAAAAAAAACTGGAGTCCGATCGGACCACGGGAAGTGCCTCATTATTAGCATTGGAAGTGGGTCAATCATGGATCTGGGGAGTATAGTATTTGGATTAATTATTTGCAGCATAACTAAAACTTATGTAATCTTACACTAAAAAAAATTCAGTGTTATACAAATGTACTGAAAATGTACTCTATCTAGCACATGAACGTCCTTAAATGGTTATTAAATATTCAAAGTTGTTTATTTTCATTACATTTCTATAAAAAAAATATTATAAAAATGACTTCAACTAGCTAGCAACTTTTACATACGCATTGGAAAGTAGTTTACGCTTTACGCCTCCCAGAAATAACTGTTTAGTCGAATACCTGTTTCAGTTGGAATAATATTACAAATGTATTGTCACCGGCACCTGTACCATCACTAAACTGATGCCATGAAAATATCTTGAACATTAAAGTGATGATGAAGTAACATAATAGAATTTTGAATGATTTTTAGAAGAGAGAGATTCTTATTATAAAAGTGGAGCTATAAGCCTGCAGAGAGTTTTCTTAATTATATGTACATGTTTAATGATCTTTTGTACATACTTGAGGCGATTATATTAACTGAAATCATTTTCAAGTATTCATTGCTTAAACCGCATTCATTATTTATTTATGATTCTTATAAATATCATCTTTAGCATTACGAAATTCCACAACATGTTGCACCTATATTGTTACTAACTGCTATACTAAAATAATTCTAGAAAAAATGTAAATTAAAGCATAGCAAATTATAAAGTAACAAGTGAAAATAACAACTAACTGCGTTATTCAAATACCGGGTATATACTGAATTTATGAACAAAAGTTTCGAAAAAAAGTTGTTTATTTAAAAAAAGGATCTTTTTTTTGTCTTCAAATTTTTGGTCTTACTCTGACGGTATACTCTAACCTTACTTTTTAGTTTTTGATTGTTATCGTGTTGATGGACCACATTTGTGGTAATGGATTAATTAGATTATTTTTTGAACATGTATACCAAAATGCATATTCAGCGATCAATATTTTCAACCGTTACAAAAACGGAACTACACTTAATATACCGTGGCATATATTATATGCCGTGTATACAAATGTGAAACAGATAATGTCCACCACTGGGACAAGAACTATATACCTCCGACTAACCCAGACGGTGTGAAACCAACTACGCCATAATTACTTTATGATTGCATTACGTTTCTTTGTTCACATATATTTTTATTTGTACGGGAATTCCCTCGTACTGTTGTATACAAATTAATTATTGTTTTTGTGAACTAATTATGCCTGAATACGAAATACAAGTCAAATATAATACGATTATTTAGAAACAATGAGATGTTCACTATTTGGGATAGTCAATTTTATGGCATTGATTAAAAATGTAAAAAAAATTAAAATGTTCTAATAATTATTTTGAAGCATATTTACAACAATTTACCCACATAATATCTCTGAAATTATTGACATCAGTAAAATACTGCAACAGGCCATTTTTTGCAATATGGCTTATATCTGTTTTTTTTTTAATAAAAATTATATCAAATACACGCCCGATTTTAGATAACGCCCGTTGTTATTTAAAAATTCGGCGTAAAATGAAGAGATACTGAAAAAAAGTTATCTGGATCGGGCAAATAGTATGTTGTTCAGCCCACAAAATATTCTGATATGATCAAAAGACAATAATTGGTTTTTAATAATCCTATCAGACTTACTATAATATGTCCTTTGACAACATAGATGCGACGTATTTTACAACCTAGTTATCAACCTCGAAACTATTTTTAAGTGTATACAACCTTTCTGGATAACAAGGGAATTTAATGAAAAAAATAAAATAAATCTCACTCACAAATATCTTATAAGGTCAATGGATTTTATGTTAAGGATCGTATATTAGACTTTCTTCATTTTTTTTCTATATAAACAATAAATGAAAATCTGACAGCATAATTAGAAAATACATTAAAATATAGAAATTTTATGGAGGCGCCGGGAAATGTGGATAATTTATACGACCAATAAAATGTGAAAAAAATTCGTTACGCAGGAGCTGCTTCAACTTAGCGAATTTCCTTGGAATAAATAAATTACTCTCTAGCGGTCACAATGTTAGTCTGATCAAAATGAAATGTCGTATCTGATTTTAGTATTTGCATGGCCAATTTTATTAATAAATAACATACGTCAAGGGGAAAGGGGGGCATAAAGATAGAAGAAAACACAAAATATAAAATATCTCTCTTAATATTAGAACAATCGAAAAATGCGTAAGAAACAAAGTTGTAGAAAATCATGTTTGCTACAATTCATCACCTTATCTTTTTTGCTCAAACTCTAATGCGTACAGAGATATTGAGGAATTTAATTTTCAATCTTAAACCGTCAATATTTTTGTAAATATTAGGGTTACAGAAAAAATGATAAGAAACAAAATTACAGTAAAACTTAATACCTACAACTTTACTTCTTATAAAATTTTCGATTTTTCGAATATTAAGGGAGATATGTCAAATTTTCTGTTTCCCCCTCCCTTTAAACCCCCCCTTCCACTGGTCCGATTTTACCCATTAATGAACTTGACCTTTTGAATACCAAAAGCGCCTCAAATACCAAATCTCATTCCGATAGAATAAAAACTGTGACCGCTAGAGTGATTACAGACACATATATATATATATATATATGTATATATATATATATATATATATATATATATATATATATATATGTCCATAGATATATATATATAAATTTTACAGATGGTGATTTTTGACATCTACAAGGTAGGATCGATGGACATTTGAAGAAATTTTTGCGAAATTTTGACTTCGGTACGGGACCAATAGCTCTATTTCCTTTCAGGAAATTCGCTAAAAAGGCGACTTCAAAAAAATGAACCAAAAAATGATTTAAATGTTTTAATGAATTTTGAATGATATAAACAAATTCTACAATTACTTCTTGAAGTCGGCGCCAAAGAGTGAGTTTTTCTTTAATGATTGACGATTAACTGACTTTAAATGGTCAATTATTTAGCACAACCACGTAAATTTTAAAATATTATTATATTTTTATCAGTTGACGAATCGTTTCGCTGTTTTAAACAGCATGTTCTAAACATGTACAATGTATTTTTTTAAAACAGCTGTATTTATAGTGTGCAAATTTACGTAATGTCAGGTGAATAGATAATAAGTTAATTGATAAAAACAAGGAATCTGACCAGTCAAAACAAATAATACAATTTAAAAACAATTTAAAAAGTTCGTTACGCAGGAGCTGCTTCAACTTAGCGAATTTCCTTGGAATACATAAATTACTCTCTAGCGGTCACAATGTTAGTCTGATCAAAATGAAATGTCGTATCTGATTTTAGTATTTGCGACATACGTCAAGGGGAAAGGGGGGCATAAAGATAGAAGAAAACACAAAGTATAAAATATCTCTCTTAATATTAGAACAATCTAAAAATGCGTAAGAAACACAGATGTAGAAAATCAGGTTTGCTACAATTCATCACCTTATCATTTTTGCTCAAAATCTAATGCGTACAGAGATATTGAGGAATGTAATTTTCAATCTTAAACCGTCAATATTTTTGTAAATTTTAGTGTTACCGAAAAAATGATAAGAAACAAAATTACAGTAAAACTTAATACCTACAATTTTACTTCTTATAAAATTTTCGATTTTTCGAATATTAAGGGAGATACGTCAAATTTTGAGTTTCCCTCTCCCTCTAAACCCCCTTTCCCCCTTGTCCGATTTTACCCATTAACGAACTTGACCTTTTGAATACTAAAAGCGCCTCAGATACCAAATTTCATTTCGATAAAATGAAAACTGTGACCACTAGAGTGATTACAGACACATATATATAAATATGTATATATATATGTATATATATATGTATATATATATGTATATGTATATGTATATATATATGTATATATATATGTATATATATATGTATATGTATATGTATATATATATGTATATATATATATATATATATATATATATATATATATATATATATATATATATATATATATATATATATATTTGTCCATAGATATATATATATATATATATATATATATATATATATATATAAATTTACAGACGGTGATTTTTGACATCTACTAGGTAGGATCGATGGACATTTGAAGAAATTTTTGCGAAATTTTGACTTCGGTACGGGACCAATAGCTCTATTTCCTTTCAGGAAATTCGCTAAAAAATTACAAACAAAATATAAAACTTATTTATAAAGCTTGAAAACTAGGTTAATGTAGAAGGTCCGTTTGGTCATTTAAAGTTATTGGTTGTGCTATAGTAATATTTTAAAATTTACGTGGTTGAGCTAAATAATTATCCTAAAACAATCATTTTTGCACATTGTAGGGAACAACGTTTTCTCCCACTTGGGTGGGTTAACTCTAATTTTCATGTTTTGTGGGTAGAACGCTTTTTAAATAGCACCATCCATTATTGAGCTGAGCAAAAATTATATAATTTGTTACACAGTGTAATTTTTGTTGAACCCATTCAATCGTCTACATGTCATTTACAGCGGATTTTCGTATAGAAATTTATTCTGCAAAATATTATTACATTTTCTTAAAATGTATTTACTTCAACTAACAACAATAAAAACATACAAACAATGAATTACTTGTAATTTTTTGTTTGTTTAATTTTCTTTTCATAAAGATTTAATTATTTTCATGCAAAATATAAATTAGTACGTTGTAAAATATGAAGGAATAATTCTTTTTTTTTGTATTTTTTATTGTGTTTTTTAATAAATTTTCTCTCATCACATGATATGACGACGCTGCTAATGAAATGAAGAGACAACAATGTAATTATTCTTTAATAATAATGTACTTAATTGTAACAACAAAAGATTATATTTAGTGAAAATGTTGTACGGAGAGTAGCGAATGTATTCATAGAACCATCACCATTGAGTTTATGTTTTATTGTCTTATTTCTTAGGTATATCATCATCCTATACATCCGAAAATAATATCATATTTTATGAATTTGTCAAAATATTCTCAGGTGATTAAAATAAAATAAAAAAAGTTACTTTATACAATTTTAGTATCTTATTCGTAACACTCCTCCCCCCTCCCGCCTCATTAAAATGGTTGAAAATAGGTGGAAATGGGTGAAAATGGTTTGTTAGGAGCATAGGAAGTGATTCCAAGGAGGAAAAAGTCCTTTTCTTCCTTGAACTCCTTGAAATTCAAAATATTTTTTAAAGGGTTTTTGAACAACCCCTGCCCAACCCAACCCTTTTCGTCCTTGACATCCGAATAAGATCCCAAACGAATAAGATCCCAATTTTAAATACACTTTTTATACCATGTATAAAGTATAAAATATATATACCAGTAAAGTATTTTTTGCGGGCGAGCTCTCGTGTTTTTATTTTAAATTTTGGTTCTGTCAAAACCTTAGTGTCATATATTACAAATGCGTTTTAATTTATTAGTTATTTTATTTTATTAGTTATTGAATAAAATGGGAAAAACAACTATCAAATCGGAAGTGTTGTGTTGTTGATTGTGAAAATACACCAACTTTTTTATGCAAGTAATCAGAATAGCATTTTGATAATAAGTTGTTGATATTTGTTTTAAACTTACCTCAATTACAACATTATAATAATAAGTATTATTTTTTTAGCTATTTTGACCTGTTGTTTCTCTTAAAACTGTACCAAAAATTCGTCGAGAATCATTGACATCAATCTCTTTACACACATCAGAAACATGAAAACTAGTACATAATTTTGTACCTTTAGAAATACTTGTTTTTTCTAAAAATATCTGATTGTACTTGATTGTACATCAATTTGTTTACGGAAATTGTATGTAATTATTCTTTTATCGTTCAAATTAAAGTTGAGATTTTATATATCTATCCGTATGTTTACTAGTTTTGACAGAACCAAAATTTATATTAAAAAACACGAGACGAAGCTGAGGTCTCCCGCCAAAAATACTTTACTAGCGTATACAAGGGTATTATATGTTTAGTTCCCACTTTGTAATGGTTGAAAATGTTGATTGTAGAAATATATTTTTGGTATAGAGAAGTGACCTGAGGACAGGATTCAAATAACAAGGCTGTATTTATTTTTATTTAAGTCAAATAATAATTTTTTTTCTAAATTTTGAGAGTTTAACATGCCAATTTTATTTTTTTATATTTTAAATTTATTGACAATTAATTGCCAAAACTTGGCGCCTATAACTTTGCTACGGTCAGAAAACCATCATATTTTGTTAATCTAGATCACGGCAGTGCGACAGGCCAAGTTTAAAGTGTTTTTGCCTTTTAGATACTTCTATAGAAAGAATAAACTATATTACAGATCTGAGCCGCCTATAACTTTGCAACGGTCAGAAAACAACCATAACTCGCAAATACTCCGCTGCATAAATATTGCTATCATTTTTTGTATCACGTTCTACTCAAGTCCCTTATATAGTAATCATGGTTACAAGTTGAAAAAGAATACGAATTTGTCTCAAATAAATAAGAAATTCTCAAATAAGATTCTCAACAGCGTATATATAATTTTTAATTGAAAACCCCATACAATAGTTGAAATTATAATTTATTAAAACCATATAAAAAAACTCTATGTTTAGGTACTAAAAACTACATATAATGAGCGCAATGTGGTATCTCACATGCCTGGCAAATATTTTTTTTACATATCATTGTGGAACTTTTCGCAATACATAATATTGTTCGTTTCAGTACACTGCTGATGTACTTTATGTTTCCTTCATTTACAATAGAGAAAATAATATATATGACGTGGTTGCTGCTAGCTAGTACGAATAGCAAGCAACCGTAGTGGTATTACGAGCAACACACGGACAGAACAATCAACTATGTCATGTGGAAATATAATTCTCAAAAAATGCATTATAAAGAGCACATCAAATATATAGAGTGATTCATCTAAACTTCAACGCCCTTTTTCATAGGAAACTTGACTTATGTGTAAATATTTTATTAAAGATTATCAAATCAACAAATAGGTGAGGCTCTTCACACACCTAATCCGTTAGTCAGTCAACTCAAATAATCCTCAGGTCAGATCATACCCTCTGTCAAATCGTATAAAAAAGTCCTGTGTTTTTAATAACATTGTGAGACACGCACCAAATTAGCAACAAGCAACAAACACGCATCAAATTAGCAATTAGCAACATTTCTCTGAATCCATATTCCAGAGATGGTTACGATTAGCTAATTCATACTGATGATGACTACATTGTAGTCGAAATACGTATTTATAAAATACAAACAAATGTTCTAGAAATTGGGGCAAAATTTGAAATGTTATTTGAAAATATTTTACTTTTGTGGAAAGTTATACAGCGATTATATTAGAATTTAGACGTCCCTTCTATGTACCTAATACAGTGATTCTCAAACACTGTGCCGCGGCACTTTTGTGTGCCGCCAAGTTCTTAAAGTGTGCCGCCAAATTTTAGAAATGTATATAGTAAAGTATTAACCAACATACGAAAGTCACCGGCTATGCTTGAGAAGGTTTTCTGCAGTTTCTTTCCTTCACGAACTCCAGATGAATATCGGCATAGTTCCTATCAGAGTCGGCTGCAGCCGCATTTCCTACCAATTCCTAGTCTACTCACAAATTCGATAAACTCCACTCACATCCTCACATCCTTAGGCATCACAATGGACCTTATGCTCCAGGGCAGCCTCTACAATCTATCTATCTAATCAACATAAAAACGAAAAAAGATCAATACTGTTAAATGTAGAAGACGATATGAGAGTAGCATTGTCATTTTTACGACCAAATATAAATGAAATTATCAAAAAACAACAAGCTCAAATTTCTCATTAAAAGTATGAAAACGTACTGTTGTTTTTGTAGTACATATTATTTTATTTTACATTCAAAATTATTATCGTAAACTATTTACACAGTGTATTATAGGTAAGTGAACAAATTTTAAACTTATCTTTTTCTTTGTATCATATTTTACAAATAATTTTAGATTTTGTTTTGCTATGACTTGAAGTGTATTTTGTTTGGTAAACCACCCTGTATAAAAAACATCATCCACGATATTTTTCATCATCAGTGTCTGAGATGCATGTGTGTGGGTGACTCAAAACCCGAATATGTACTACAATGATTAATCGAAGCATTTTTATAAATGATGATATGCAGTTTGGTTATTATAAGCCATAATATTATTACGCTAAACGACAATTTTGTACATATGGCAAGGAGTTTAGTTTTGTTCAACAGTCGAATATGAATAAATTGTGTTTGTTTCTATCTAATATTTGGGACAAAACTGTTAATAATTGTTTGTGGTATTTTTACGAGTTTAACCCAACAGATAATCTAAATTCGTAGGTGTCATTGGCCGAGCGGTCTAAGGCGTATGTCTGAGGCGTTATGTCTACCTGGAACTGGGAGGTTATGGGTTCGAATCCCGACATCGACAGTTTGTCAATTATTAAGAAAAAAGAAAAAAATACAAATTCTTAGTTGTCATTCCACAATTTCATGTTTTATTTAGGGACCAATATTCTTTTGTTATATTATAAAAATAATGAAATAAGGAAGTTTATGGGTTATTTGCATCAAAGAAATTACCTTCCTTCTCAGATCACAGATTAGTTTTTGCAAAAATTGCATTAGGTAAAATTGAGTACGTTCTTCACGTTTTTGCAGGCATTGTTTATTGATATATTACTAAAGTATAATACAAATGTATTATTGGTTTTTTAGTAGGTATTTAGGTTAGGAAATACGCTCCACTTCTGGGTCATTTGCGAATACAATATGGGTTAATTATAATTGTTCGAAAGTTCACATGCATTTTCAGAACTATGTTCGATTGTTTTTTTAAAATAAAAACTCTACACGTTTGACCAGCCCCCTCCCCCCAACTACACTCTTGCTTTGAGGATCTCATGGGAAACTTTTGACAAAAAATCACGACTATGTTCGATCAGTTCATTTTTATGTAGCCACCTCTTAATCTATTAGATATATTATATTGTAGCGGATTCGCTACTAAATCTAAAATATCACTACAATCACTACGTATGCCCCTTGTTATGTAGGTAACTATATGTTGTTACCTTGTAGAGGTAGTTGATTGATATAATAAATAATTATTATTTAAATAAATAATAAATATATGTTAAAGATATAATTGATCTTTATTAAATTGATTTATGACATATTATATATATTTATATGTAAATTATCAAAGTTGTTAACATTCAAAGCAACCGTGATAATAGAGGGAAGTTATAGTTGTTAAGTAACAGATAAAAATGATAAACAATATTAAAATAATAATTTAATAATGAAGAAGCGATACCGCTACAACCTCAGTAACTATCAACCAACATAATCTGATATTTTTTATTAGGAAAAATAAAGATTGGTTTGAATTATAAATTGTGTTTATAAATTATTCTAGAATTAGGTTCTAGGTAATTGGAATCACTATACTTCCACTCCTTACAATATTGCGATTTAGTAGCGAGTCCACTACATACCTACCCCCACCAATGACCAAAGAAAAACCTAAGATAGAGGTTGATCACAAAATATCTTCGTTGAAACGAAAGAAACATTTTTAATTGATGACCAACCTTATAATATGATCGGAAGCGATAAGCATTTACTTAATTTGACATTTAAGTAATGTCTGCAGATTGTTATCAACGAAAGGCAACCATACTAACAATGGATATAAATAGATGCTAGTGAATAAAAATAATTTTAAACTACACTGTTACTGACACACCCAATCCCTCTATCGAGATAATAATAACATGTATATAATAAAAATGAATTTTATACATTAGAGACTGTGATGAGCTCAACATCATTCAACTGTATTCTCTTCAGTAAGTTATTTATTACAATACAGAACATTGTTCCACTGTCTGTTACCAGTGTTACTTGTTGTGGGTACGTTGTACGTACGTACTGCTGCTACCAGTTTTGTGCCAGAGCTCTTTAGTACTCTGTTTTCTGTTTTTTTTTTTCATCCATAAACATTCAACTTTATTTTTGTATTGTATTGTATGTACATTTTTTTTGAAAATGAGGATGACGACATTAGTTATTAGTAAGTTTATTTACGAGCTTTGTATTCCACAGTTTTTGTTTGATACACACACACACACATACACACATACACACTCACCCTCCCACATACGATGTTATAATAATAAATGGTGAAAAATTTGAAACATACTAATTATAATTTAAAAATAAAATAAAAAAGTAAATAAACATTGTGACACAAAAATATATTATAAATTATTGTCAATTTAAACGAAATAAGTGTTCAACAACAATACAATTAGTATATATACAAGGGTGACTCTTAGCTATTGGGTATTTTCCGAAAGTTAAACTTTTTGCTGCTGCATCCCCCAAATCTCTGTTGAACCAACAAAAAAGGGATTCGTGCAAAATTTTAGCTCAATCGGACAACTGCCTGGTGACCTTAATCATGAAGTTTTGAAATTTTTGCTCAGAAAAAGAGTTTTTAATAATCCGACGAGGGTCACTTCGCAGTCGCCCGTTTGAGCTTAAAAAACTTTTCATTAACGTTTTTTTTTTTATTAAAAAAAGCTTGTGTGAGTGGAAGCACCAAAATTATAACTTCTGGAAAATACGCTACAACTTCATGGTCGATGAGAGTCACCTCGCAGTTGTTGAGATAAAGAGTCGCACAAGCTTTTTTGTTGTTGATTCAAACAAGATAGGGGGGTAGGAGCTAAACTTTTAGAAAGTTGAAAAATAAGAGATAATAATATATACCTAAGATATACCCTATTTAAATATCTCATTGGGAATTTGTAAACTATTAAGAGTATAATTATTTCAATATTAACTTATACCCGGGGCTTCGCCGCGTTTTATTGTTCTATCACCGACTCCCATCATTTTAAGACTAAAAACCTGAATGTAATTTCCCACCGCTTCCACTACTTTAAATATGTATCGTTGCCACCGCTTCCACTACTTCAAATATTTATCGACACTTCCACAAAATTTATATTTAAGCGAATATTTTTGAGTTCTATCTATCCTAGCGAGATAAAGTATATACCAATTTTTAGTCTAATCATAAGCTTTTAAACAAAAAAAGTTACATCAAAGTCGGTAAAATATTTTTTGAGTGATGCTCGAACAAACAAACAAAAAAACAAACATTTACAATCTTTTACATTAGTAGAGAGACATAGTAGAGGGAGATGCATAAATACACTTCACACAGGGCTAGTCAATTATTAGTTACGATGCAAATAGAGAAATATGTCTCGCCTATAACAAAAATACGAATAAACCCGAATAAACTAATACAGAATAATACATGCATATAATTAAAAATTAATTCCAAAAGGAGGGCAATGTTATCTGAGTTCATTTCTTAAACTAGATAGATAGATAGATTGTAGAGACTGCCCTGGACGGGCTACACTTCGAGCATAAGGTCCTTTGTGTTACCTAAGGATGTGAGAATGTGAGTGGAGTGGAAGGAATTTTGTGTGTAGGCTAGGAATTGGTAGGATGTGCGACTGCAGTCGACTCTGATAGGAACTATGCTGATATTCATCTGGAGTTCGTGAAGGAAACTTCGAAAAACCTTCACAAGCCTAGCCGGTTACTTCGTTCTTGTCCATACGCCGACAGTTTAGTCGGTTAATTGACTATTTTTTCTTTTTCTTAATAATTGACAGACTGTTGATGTAAGGGATTTAAATCCATAACCTCCCAGTTCCAAGTAGACATAACTTCAGCTTCAGACATAACGCTTTAAACCGCTCGGCTACTTGGACGGGTTAGTATTTTGGATAGTAGCAAACTTATATCAAGAAAGAACACATTTTTGAACACAAAATATGTAAATAATTGACCAATCATTATTTTTAACTCGACTTCAAAAAGGAGGATGTTTTTCAATTCGTCTGTATTTTTTTTTTATGTGTGTCACCTCCGTCATTTATGAACCGATTTTGGAAACCCGACTTCAAAAATCAAATATTCTATAACAAAAAATGCACTAAAAAAATAATTGCATATTTTTGTGCCAATTTTAGTTCACCCTAGCATAAATTTTTAAATTTATATGTACAATTATTGTTATTTTTGGAGGCGGTGTCAGCATAGAGATATTCACATAACTTTTGGACACCCCCTCCAAAAATAACAATAATTGTACATATATATTTAAAAATTTATGCTTGGGTGAACTAAAATTGGCACAAGAATATGCAATTATTTTTTTACTTTTTAGTGCATTTTTTGTTATAGAATATTTGATTTTTGAAGTCGGGTTTCCAAAATCGGTTCATAAATGACGGAGTTCTGATTCCATTTTGTCGGGATTCCATTTTGTCAAAATAGGTTTTATTTTTAGAATAAACCAAACTCGAAATAAAATTATTATAAAATTTAAATTAACATAGTAAAAATATCTAAATTGCATAGTCAATTAAATAGATAAGTTTTCGAAGTGAACACAATAATTTATAAAATCAGATCGGTTTTAATAGAATTCAATCGAAAATTTTGTACGAACGAAGTGATTTGAACAATTTCTGTGGTACACCTGACTCCATAAACATACCATACGATATTACATGTTTTATAGTCCAATCATTTTAGGTAAAAATGTGGAACTTCTAAATAAATATTGCTTTATTACAAGCTTTTATATCACTTTCAATGTATGTATGTATGTATGTATGTTCGGGTCAAATCATGCAAGCTGAATTAGAATCACATCCTCTTATCCTACGGAGTTGAATTTTTACATGTTGGTTCAGGTCCGATGACAATGCATTTTTATGGCAAGCATGACAAGAATCTGCAAGGGGAAAGGGGGTTTAGAGGGATAGGGATACAAAATTGGGTATATCTCTCTTAATATTGAAAAAATCGAAAAACACATAAGAAGTACAGTCGTAGAAAATTAGTTTTACTATAAAAAGCTTGTTTTTAAAAATGTTTTTTTTAATAGAAACTTATTTTATAATTACAAATAATATGCCGAAATCTCATTTATAAAAATTTTGTGTATGTTCGGTTAGTCTGTTTACACTCTATCGGTTGTACATATAATCACAAAAGTAGCGCTCATTTTCCAAATTTTATAATTGATTTATGGCTTTTTATTGGGTTTTCGAAAAAATAATTCGGAAAATTTGTTCATTATAAATATACAAAGTTTTATTCGAAATATTTTTCCAAAAATCAAATAAATAAGGTACAAATCATCAATATAATTTTGAAAAATGAGTGCTACTTTTGTGGCTCATAGTACACTAGTTTTAAGAAAATTAGATTTCTAAAACTTCCCCATTTCCTAAAAGAATTATTTGTATTAAATAAAAGGTATTTCTTAAACAAGTAGTCATCATCAGTATGAATTAGCTAGTCGTAAAGTTTTCCGGAGAAATAATCGTTCCTAACTTACCTAATCTCTCAAAAAAGTATTAAAATTTCAATCTATTTTGATTATTTTATAGTGATATCAACATTATATTTTGGATTGTGAATTTTTTTATCAATCGAAAATGGCTTAAATTAAATTACTTACCAAGAACTTTAGAAATTTCCAAAAAGTACCCAAATTTTAAAAATCACTTTCTCAGACGAAACTTTGACGCACTCTAAATGGTGAATTAATTTGTGAAATTTTATGCACTACAATATACTATGTCAACACTTTTATCTTTTTTTTTTCAAAATTTTAATATTTTTGGACTCATTTATGTGAGAAAGATTTTCTTTATTGGAGAATTTGTCTATGTTCTTAGCAATTTGTTTTAAAACAAACAATCGACAAAAATAAAACGCAAATATTCATTAAAAACATATTTTTTCCACCTTTTTACCTTAGATATTTTACACGCCGTTTTTTTGTTAAAATAATGCAAACGCAGTAAATTAAAATTCTAAAATGACTGGACTTTAGTCTATATTGAAAATAAACCACACTTGAGGTTAACATCAATGAATTACATTTATCTCTGATTAAAACTTTTGTGTTGAACGTGTTTTAAAGTTTAAATAATATGCCTAGCTTTTAGAATGGTATGTGAAGCTTTCATGCAATCAAGGGATATCTTAATATATATATATATATATATATATATATATATATATATATATATATATATATATATATATATATATATATATATATATATATATAAATGTTGGATCCAAGAGATGTAAATGAAACAAATTGATGTTTTATTTCAATGTTGATAACGGATTTAAATATCAACATTTAGATAATGAAAGTCAAATAGAGTTAATTACTTACTGTTTAAAAAATCTTCTTTTTTTAAACAATTAAGAAATTGGGTGCAATACGCTTTTGATGAGCTCCGACATAGCTTACTGCAAAGTGCTTATGTCACTGATGGTGTTAGCTATTTCAAAGTGTACTCAAAAATCATTTAAAAAGACCGTCTATTTTATGAAGCAGATTCGAAAATAAAATGATAACGAAATTATTAAATTGGTGTTGTCACATCATCCATAAAACTTCACATTCAGGTAATTTGTTGCTCAGTTTAAATGACACCTCTCCCGCAGACAAATAATTAAAACAATTAGTTCACAAAATGGTATGAATAAAATGGTCACATACAAACTGGCATTATTTTATAATCTGGATTATAAATCTGTTTTCATGAAAATGCTAAAAATTTGTCAAAGTACTTTTATATGCAAATGCAAAAATTTCCAGCGTTAGCAGCGACATAACCTCTATGTACAGATTACGTGTGTGTATACAGAGATTGTCATACTGGTTCACTTCACAGTTTATTTAGTCTGCATAGAGTGGGAGATTCACACCATTCTTCATTTTATAGGATTTTGACCATCTTCGATAAAAGAGAAGATTTATGTATACCAAACTGTCAGTTTCAATGAGAACTACTGATTGAGTTTGTAATGTAGATAATAGTTAAATTAAATAATTATTATTTAAATAAATAATAAATATATATATAAAAGATATAATTGATCTTTATTAATTTGATTTATGAAATTTTATTGTTTTTTATATGTAAATTACCAAGGTTGTTAACATTCACCGCAACCGTGGTAATAGAGGGAAGTTATAGTTGAAATGCAATAAAAAATGAAGAACAAAATTATAATAATAATTTAATGATGAAGCGATACCTCTACAAGTTAAATGCATGGGTAAATTGCTAAACACTGTGATCTTGGGAAAAAATATCGCGGCAGAAGTTTGGGAAGGTACTGCTTCAGAGTGCAACCAAGAGGCTCTCTCGAAGCACTGAAGCTGAAAAAGATGCAACTACGGAGGGTTGTCGGATTCATTACCGGGCATTATCCCCTGCGGAAGCATCTGCACACAATGGCACTCCATAACGGGTCCATTATGTGCAAATTATGTGTCGAGGAGAAAGAAACATCCAACCACATTATCATTGACTGCGAACCTCTAGGTTATAGGAGATACAGGATATTCGGTGCATCTAACCCCGAATATATGAACCTTCAGGAAGACCTGACAAGCAAGCTCCTGACTATTACCAACATATGGGAAAAGCGAATCTCGTCGGACTGAAGTAGAAGGGGGAGCACAATGGACCATAAGGTCGAAGTACAATACTTTTTAGACCCCAAGATGTATCTATCTATCTATCTACATTTAACAAAATTGGTCAAGTGCAAGCTGAATTATACTGATCAAAAGCTAACCCCGATAAAAGTGAAAATTTTTATGGCATGCAAACGGAAACAAAAAAAATGTGCAGACAATCTTGAATAAAATTTCTGTAGTGTTTACTTCGAGATTATGTTCACATTTTTTTTGTTTACTCGTTGACAGTTTTGGCATTCTATGAAAATACCGTCTATGATAGATGGATGTACGGACATTGGACGAAATGCGTAGCAATAGATACACCATTCGAGTCTTCTTTCTCCACCGAAATTCGCGTATATCCCATATATATCCCATATACACACGCACATACAACTTTGCCCAAAATAGTATACTACACTACAAGGGCAGAAAGTTTGAGAGCGCCATAATATGGCGCGCAGTGCAGGAATGCCCGTGTAGTGTATACTATTTTTCTAAATCCACGGCCGAAAGTACGTACTTGCTGCCTCTAGTGCGCAGCTAGAGCATGCGCGCCCCTACCGAAGCATAAATGTTATACTTTCGGCCTCGTAATCGAGGCGGCAAGTACGTACTTTCGGCTGTGGATAAAGAAAAAGATATTTTTGGCAACAGAGATTCTCAAAAGGTGAAGCCTCTACGATAACTCATTACAGATTTTGAGATCCGAATACATTACTTCTTCATGATACACTATGTACAATTATACTGCATACAGATGTTGAAAAAATCTGTGATAATTCATACAATATTCGAGATATATAATATATGCCAAGAGATGGGATACGTTGTCGGGAGATATACAGGATTCATCCTGTTGCACCACCATAATAACGAGGTTTTCCTTGTCATAATTAAAATTTTAATTGGTCATTTGTCTATGCTGTGTACGTACATGGATATATATATATATATATATATATATATACGCTTTGACAAGTCTAAATAATCATATTCAAAAAATATAATTATTAATTAGCATGAATTGTTTAGTTTCATTTTTATAGACGCGACGTAATTTAAAAGGGTTTTGAATTTATAAAATAAATAGCGAAAATACGCAACGTTGCTGTCTTGGATATTCATGTCATTCGTAAGTTATACAGAGAGTCCCAGCAAGTATAACCATAATATCGACAACGGGACATGCTTTTGTTGGTATATTATATGGGTAATAACAAACTAGTGTTTCACCGAGGCTACGAGGTAACCTCGCCTCGCCTCGGCCCTCGGTTACGAGGCACGAGGCGAGGCGAGGTGAGGTTAAGAATTTTAATCATCGTTACTAACCGAGGCGAGGCGAGGTATATTGTCTCAAAAACCTCTTTCTAGGAATTTGCCTCGACCGAGGCAAATTTACAAAAAGAAAATTAAAAAAAAAAAAAAATATAGTAACATGAAGCAATCAAAAAAACATGAAGCAATAGATAGATTATTTTGCAAATATTTTTTCAAATATATATGTTTATTTTACCATATTATGTACATTCATGCAAAATAAGTCAAAGTTAGTAAAAATTTTAATTTTGATGATAACTAACTCAACCGAGGCGAGGCGAGGCTAGCCAACATTTTGCCTCGGCCTCGATCGAGGCGAAGCGAGGTTGATATTTAAAAAAGCGAGGCGAGGCGAGGTGATACCAAAACCTTGCCTCGCCTCGTGCCTCGTGAAACACTATAACAAACTTTATATCAACGTGGTTGATACTCTTACTGTAGCCACGTTTTAAATCCCATGATACCGCCGAAATAGTGGTGGGTAAAGTATAAAAAATTGCCAACGCTATAACATAAAGATATGCCAAATTATATTTCACACCCAAGACTTTAAGTCTAGTTAATAAGATGGTATCACTCATTTAAATTAGGAAAACTTCATTCTTAGACATCTTGTAGATGGTGAAAAGATGATGGTGAATTGATGCATAAGTAAATTATGTAAAGAAAATTAATTTTTAAAGACAACGCATCTCGTATTGGCAGAGTCAATGAATGGTACAAAGATTTGATTGAATATAAGAAAATATTCTTTCTATATTAAATAAATAGATGTACCAAATGTACCAAAGAATTACGGAAACAGAAATATCAGTGACTTTACATTGAATGTCCAACCCATAAAAGGGCAATAAAGTCATAATTACCTATCTTTGTTTTCGAGATATAGCGATTTTTGTGATTTTTCGATTAGTTGGGGTTTTTTCCATTAGAGTGGTTGAATAAACGATAGATAGAAATGTTGTAGAGGCTGCCCTGGACAGGCTAAACTTCGACCATATGGTCCATTGTGATGCCTGAGGATGTGAGGATGTGAGTGGAGTGGAAGGCATTTTTGTGTATAGACAAGGAATCGGTAGGATATGCGGCTGCAGCCGACTATGATAGGAACTATGCCGATATTCATCTGGAGTTCGTGAAGGAAACTACAGAAAGCCTTATCAAGCATAGCCGGTTACTTCATTCTTGTTCATACGCCGACAGTTTAGATAATTAACCGTCCCGTTTTTTCCCTTACTAATTGACAAACTGGTGATGTCGGGATTCGAACCCATAACCTCCCAGTTTCCAAGTAGGCATACTGCGTAGACATAACGACAGACACGACATTTCATTTATGTATTCTAAGGAAATTCGCTAATTTGAAACAATCTGTATGTGATTTTGATATCACGACTAATGTTGTGACATTTCATACGAATTTGACATGTTTTATTAAATTATTATAAAATTTGTGTCAAAACGAAAAAGATCCTGATAAGAAAATATTATATTATTTTTATGTATTACTTGAATATCATCATTTAAACAAATGAATATTCTATTCGTATTCATTAAATTTATGTCAGAATATCTTTAAGAAAGAAAATGAAGAGAAAAAAAAAAGAGGATTAACTCTCGTGTGATGTAATTCAAATCGTTGAAGATATCACAATTCATATTTGTTTTATTACAAACAATTAGAGCTCTACCCATGTATCCGTATATAAAATTAATTTGTCTTAATTATTAAATCAAGTACTATCACAATCTAATTCTCTAAATCTAAAATTTATGGCATATCTTATTCTTATACACTATATTTATATAATTTATACAGATAAACTAAAATTGAAGTTATATTTCAAATTTTGCCCCTATTCCTAGAACATTTGTTTGTATTTTATAAATACGTATTTCGATTACGATGTAGTCATCATCAGTATGAATTAGCTAATCGTAACTTTCTCTGAGATATGGATTCAGAGATATGTTGCTTGTTGCTAATTTGGTGCCTGTGTCACGTAGATATAATTTTTCCGCTAATTTGCGGAATTTGTTGTTCTCACATGACCGGGAAGCCATATTAATAAAGATTATTAAAATAATCAAAGAGAACTCTAGGTTTTTTTGAAATTATATTTCAAATTTTGCCCCTATTCCTAGAACATTTGTTTGTATTTTATAAATACGTATTTCGACTACAATGATTAGCTAATTCATACTTATGATGACTACATTGTAGTCGAAATACGTATTTATAAAATACAAACAAATGTTATAGGAATAGGGGCAAAATTTGAAATATAATTTTAAAAAAACCTAGAGTTCTCTTTGATTATTTTAATAATCTTTAAAATTGAAGTGTTTGTTCGTAATGTCAAAATAACAGCTTTTTACTAAGTCCATATGAAATGTACGGTACTTATAACAAAAAAATAATTTAAAATTTTTTTGCCTGCTTGTCTGTTTGTTCCAGATAATCTCCGAAATAACTTTACTTTTTCTCCCATGGGAAAAAAATTTATTTTTTCTCTCATATGGGAGAAAAGTACTACTTTTGTACCTATTTTGTACCGAAAGTGCAAAAATTAGTATATTTACCGTGGGACTAAAGTGCCTTTAATCCTTTGAGTGGTTGTTTGAACCACTCAAATAAATGATAAGTTATAAATTTTGAACTTTTGGAATTTTTTGTTTGTTTATAAAAATTAAATATAACAATTTACGGTCTCATTTTCAGTCTATAAACATCTTCGAATATCATTTTTAGCAGAACAAAATACATAGGAAAGACTTGATGCCGGCTTAGACCTCAACTAACTATGAAAAGTGACCTGGCGCCCAGATTATATATACATACAACAAGAATATCATGTTTAATAGAAGATGAAATAAATTTTCTACAAAATTATAGTTTCTAATCACATATATAATATATTTTAATAAATACCCTATTTAGAATTCAAATTACACTCCCTCAATGTATGTAAAAAGGTGATTGACTTTTCTTATTTATAATTTAATTATTTTCCTTCGTAGGTTTTTTTTTTTATAAACTCTAGATTGAAAATGCTATTTGGGTACGTTTCTATTTTTCCTCTTGGCTTAAATAAATGTATTTTTTCTATTGTTTTCTAGATGTGTAGAGAGTTGTGTGTGTGAGTGTGTGTGATTGTCTGTATGTGTGTATGTGTGTGTGTGTTTCTGAGAGTGTGTGTATGTTGAGAATAAATCAGAATACGTGATTCGATTAAAAAACCAAAGATGGGAAAACAACGTACGTAGTAGGTGGTAGATGGTAAAATGCGTATTTATAAATGTATATGTAGGAAAAGTGAAAAATGACAAGGATAAAATTTTCATTGCATGTACCCAAAAAAAAAAAAAAATTTTTTATATTATTATTTACATATAAAAGTTATAAGTTGAGTATTAAAAAAAAAGTTTTTAATTTATATTATTGGTTCAAATTTGTGAAATAACTTTCTGTTTTTGTTTTTGTTTTTTTATTGTTCGCAGTTTTGTTATAATTTATGCGAAGAACAAATTTTCCAATTGGATATTTATTTTTTTATGATCGTTTTTTGTCAAAGGTAAAATTAAATTACTTTTACAGCTTTAATGCTTTATTTGCAAATCCACTTTTATTTAATATAATTGTTGACATGTTTCGGGTTTTATCCCATTGTCGAAACTGTGAGAGTTTAGTTACAAGTGGCTCTTATTT
Organism: Nineta flava; assembly: GCA_963920215.1. Classification (NCBI taxonomy): domain Eukaryota; kingdom Metazoa; phylum Arthropoda; class Insecta; order Neuroptera; family Chrysopidae; genus Nineta; species Nineta flava. Next base: position 95,479,144 of record OY986042.1, read on the forward strand.
ATATAAAAGAAGTTTTTAACAATTTTTGAAAAAACAATAAAATTAAAAACAAATTAGATAACACCTAGCAAGTTAATAATAAAAATATTTAATCAAAGTGTATTTTGACGTTGCAAAATACACCTCCACTAAATAAGTCAAATTTTGTAAAATAAAAGACACAAATATTGATAAAAAATTCTTAGAATTATATAAAAATAAATAACTATTTAAAAAATATTTTTTGGTAACTAGTAGAATAAAATAATGAAATTTAAATTAAAGAAAATAGCTTTGATGGGAAAAAATCGATTTATTCATTCAATAGAGAATCGGGTCCCCTTTTTTATTTATGAATCTCAAAACATTCCAACACATCCAGTCTATGTTCTTTCTTCGCTATGTGGAGTACTTCTAGTTAGATGTTCAGATTTTCGGATCTTAAACGATCGACCGGTTTATCCAACATAGCTACAAGCATATTGGGCACAAGTAAACACCCGATTTGTGTTTAGTGTCGATATTGTCGTCCTTGTTGTTGTAAAGGAGCTGTTTATGCCTTGATTTTTAGAATATTGGAAACTCTCTTAGATGACTCAGTAAAATATGTGATGACTATGAAATCTTCTTTGGTAACGTGTTTTGATTCTGGAACTACCGTATTTAAAGTTATTTTTCACCTTCTTTTACGAAAGTTCGCCTTCTTTAATGGAATGGAAACCCGAAACATGTCAACAATTATATTAAATAAAAGTGGATTTGCAAATAAAAAATAAAAATTGTAAAAGTAATTTATTTTTACCTTTGATAAAAAAACGATCGTTTTAACAATTCTACAGACTAATGGAGATGTTGAAAAGTAGATGAAAATATTGTGTAAATCGATCACATTACCTCTCTTTTACATACATGTATATAGAGGTAAGAAACTATATGTATAGTAAATATATAATATCATATCTTAAATAAAAATCTGTTTCAAACATTGAGTATCGAAAATTGTTAAGATCAGATGAAAGTTTATACCCATTTATTTTATAGAAACTATATATTATGTTAAAAATTGCATACATACTGTTGAAACATATAGAATTTTCTAATATTATAATAAATATATGTTACCTTCAGTCTCATACGAAAACCATATTCGATGCAGAAAGTCAATTGTTATTCTAAGATTGTGCGCCTCATATTTTTCAATAGTTATATCCGCATATATAGAAAATTTTATGTTCGAGAATAAACTATATACAAATAGGTACAACAACTGTTCAAACGATAGGTTATGTAACTATAAATATTTGGTATAACGAAATCTAATTGCTACAAAGTAGAAGTAGTTTCGCAGAGGTAGGTTGAAGCCTGGCAAGTACCGTTTTTTTACCGACCCCTAAAAAGGACTAGGAGTTTGAATGTATACTAGAAATTGGTAGGTTGTGCGATTTCAGCCGACTTTGATAGCAGCTATGCCGATATTCATCTAAAATTTGTAAAAGGGAACTTCATAAAACCTTCACAAGCATAGCCGGTTTCTTTTCGTTGTTGTCTATACGCCAACAGTTTAATTGTAAGATAATCAAGTGAAAAACGAGGAAAAATTTTTGTCCTACAAATTCAATGGAATGGATTTGACTCCTCATTGTTCATCGACTTTCAGAAAATTTCGATACCGTTTTCCAAAATTTTATAATTAAAACTTTATGCTATAATATACCAAGATATCCTGGTTTATTCAAAGCTTTTAAACCTATCAAATAATTTATGTTCAAAAAGATTATGAACTTTAATTGTATGTTTATTGTATCATTTCTTGCTAATCTATTAACGAATTTACAAAGTTTGTTGATAAATACGAAAAGCACCTTGGTGGCACATGTATTTCTCCAACCCAATGGGACATCTTAGTCCAAGATAGACAAGATCTAGTATACAACACACTACAGTATAAAATGGTACATAAAACTGTATAAAGATGGTATACTCGTATCATGGTTATTATCCATTTAATCGTCAAACACACTGGAGTTTTGTGTTTTGTGCCTGAGCCATTAATGTGTAATCTATTCCCTAATTCATACATATTTTATATAAATTATTTATTTATTTTCAAACTGTTAATATTTTTGTTTTTGTGCCATACAAGTAATACGTACCAAAATAGTTCAGCCGCGAGAGACCAGATAAACGAGACAAGAGGAGAATAAGTCAGCGGGATAAATTAAAATCCTGATTTTTGAAAAATATTCGAGAGATAGTCGATATGTACCATATATTGTACCTTCTCTTACTCTTTCAATCTCTACAGACTTTTAATTTGTACAAATGTATTAATAATCAAAAAATTGAAATTCGTATAGAAAAAATTATGTATAGAAAAAATATTTTAAAGTTATATATGATTATAGAGTTTTTTTAAATTGTATTTTTTCAAGAAGTACTCGTATATAATAATAATAATAAAAATAAAAATTTCTTCAGGTATAAGATTTTGAATAAGTCGTATAATATTTACAATTTTTCATAGTGAAATGCTTTTAGGTCGTAATAGCATTTTTCAACTAATATTCAACTAATATCCTTAGTATATAGTTATGTGGATTTGTAGGGATTCTATTATGAATATTAAATTGGGAATAAAAATACTACTTTATATATAATATCATTAATATCATTTAATTGTATTCTCCATGGTGATTAACCATGGTGATTCATTTGTAATATTCATGACGAACTTACCATTAAAATAATAAAAGGACGTCTCATACCAAATTTCATTTCGATCTAGCTAAAATTACGGCCTCCAGAGCGCGTACAGATATATATACATACATATATTATGTATATATATATATATATATATATATATATATATATATATATATATATATATATATATATATATATAATTATATATATATGTTTATATAATTATATGTATATATATGTATATATATGTATAAATATATATATATATATATATATATATATATATATATATATATATATATATATATTTATACATATATATACATATAATTTTATAAACATATATATATATATATTTATATATATAATTATATATATATATATATATATATATATATATAATTAAAGAAACATTTGTTGCACAATGTTAAATATAACAAAGCAGCAAATGATTGCTACACATTTTTGCTAGGGGTCTAATATTGTATAAATATTGTTGATTTGTTTGTGTACACCATTCGATTTCAATCGACGTTCAATGTTCATAATCCACATTTAAGTATATCCCATCCCAAATACAAAATATCCCATCAAAATAGAAAATGTAAAAAAAGGACCCGTTTTTGATTTGTTTTTAAACTTAAACATTTTGGTATATATATTATATTATTATATATATATATATATATATATATATAAAATAAATAAAGTTAATTAAATTAGAAATTAATATCCAAATTCATTGCACTGATGTAGATTCAAAAACAGGCACAATGACGCTGAAAATACTATTGACAAGAATTATGCCTTCAGCTATTCGCAGTTTTGCAAACGATACACGAAAATTTCCCCTTAAATAAATTGAATAGTTTTGTATGCCTCAAGCTGCTCACAGTTTTGCATTGTTTTAAAGAAACATTTGTTGCACAATGTTAAATATAACAAAGCAGCAAATGATTGCTACACATTTTTGCTAGGGGTCTAATATTGTATAAATATTGTTGATTTGTTTGTGTAAACCATTCGATTTCAATCGACGTTCAATGTTCATAATCCACATTTAAGTATATCCCATCCCAAATACAAAATATCCCATCAAAATAGAAAATGTAAAAAAAGGACCCGTTTTTGATTTGTTTTTAAACTTAAACATTTTGGTGAAAAAATAGTTTAAAGTATTTGAAAACAAATAATGCGATAATAATGAAAATTAGTACGTTTTGTAAGATTGTCAGGCTCAGCGAACATTTTAAATTTGAACTCATTAGCGGACTTTGCTTATAAGTAAATGTTTTCTTACAAATATATACATTGCTTATAGACTAAGCGACTAAGTCGCTAGCGACTTAAAATTTGAAATATCCGTTGTGACTTCTATTATTGACCAGTCCGTATGGTCCAGTTGGTCCAGTTGTTATGGTCCGTATGGACCAGTCCGTATGCTCTACTTGGCACTGGAAGGTTCCCAACACTGGCAGTTTGTCAATTAAATAAATTTACAATTTTCTTACATCAAATGCTTGATACGAAAAATCATACACATTTAGGGTTGAGGACCTAACCCACGACCTCTGGCATTCCAGGCCAATGCTCTACCAACTTAGCTACCTAAGATGTTATGGTAGTGCTATGTATATGATCTTTTACTATCATTTTTGATGTAATTGTATTATTAATTTTGTTTATTTACTATTCACTTTTTTTTTAAATTGTTTTTTGTAAACTAGCGTCTATTTATTTCCATTGTTATGGTTGTCTTTTATTTATATTATACTAACGGAAGCGGCTAGCGTTTACTTTATTTGACATTTAAGTAATATGTCTGAACATTGATACCATTTCTTGACATAAAATGCTTGATATTAAAAATCACACACATCTAGGGATGGGGATCGGATCCACGACCTCTGGTATTCTGGACCAATGCTCTAATTAATTAAAAAAAAAATTAATGTGGCGGTTAATAGACTAAACTGTCTGCGTATCTACAAGAACGAATGTAACCGGCTATGCTTGTGAAGGTTTTCCCAGTTCCGGCAAAGTTCCTATCAAAGTTGGCTGCAGTCACACAACCTACCAATTCCTAGTCAACATACAAATTCCTTGCCCATTTAAGGTCGGTAAAAAAGGCCTAGAAAGGTCTACTTAAGTTTAAGAATAATCGCAAACACATTCCTTTGTACATTTTTGTTATGTTTTTTGATAGGATATCTGAACTGCATTCTAGTGACACCGCTTTTTTTGGCATCTCTGCAATTGCCAAAGGCCTAAATTTTAAACGGTGCGAGATAGAAAGAAAATTTTAAAATAAAAAAAAAGTTTATTTTATAAAAATATATAACTTGAAAACTTTTTTCAAGTTAAAACGGGTTAATTAGTATATGAATATCAGCCTTACATACATAGATGCTCAAACTTGGATCCAATTCACTTCGATGGTATTAGATTTATCCCCTTTTTGATGTATAATATTCTATTTTATAAACAGAAATACATAAAATACATGTTCGTTAAAAATATATTTGGTTGCTTTTGATAGATATTTCAAAAAATTTGTATAGGTACTTGAAATTAATATATTATTTATTTTCAATACTCTAGTTTAGAAACAATAATTGTTTTTATATACAAAATCTTTTTAATTCAATTCAAAAAAGAATATGTGGTATGAACAGACCCGAAAAGTTATGTGTTATGGATACTACCCTGATGATTTCATTTAACATTTATACAATCTATTAAGACAAATATTGAACAATTTTCTGGTTCCCCCGAGACAATTTATTTAGTCTGCATATCTCCTAGTCTATGGTAGGAAAGTTTTCTACAATATCCATCAATTTAAATTATTTATTTGAATAGAACAACAAAAAATAAACAAAACTTTTCAGTTGCAACATTGTCTACAGTTTAAATAAACATTTTCTGTACTGTGTACATTGTATATATATATATATATATATATATATATATATATATATATATATATATATATATATATATATATATATATATATATATATATATATATATATATATATATATATATATGTGACTTTATAGGAAAAACATAATAGAAACACACATTTACTCAGTTTATGTAAGTTTACTTTAATAACACTAAAGTGTATTCTCAAATCTCAAATGTCGAAATAAGAATTGATTTTTTATTTACCTTTTGTGAATATGTTAAAATCCCATGTCACAACATAGAAAATAATTCGTTATCATTATTATTATTATTCTTATTTTTAAACAAAACAAATTCAGTTTTATCTTGTAAAAATAACGTGTCGGACATTTGCCCTGTCATTCAGTATTTATTAATGCGTTTTTAACCCCCGCCGCAAAAAGAGGGGTGTTATTAGTTTGAAGTATCTGTGTGTCCGCCTATCTGTCTGTGGCATCGTAGCTCTCAAACGCGTAAAACAAATTCTAGAGAACTAGCCTATACTTTATAGAAAAATGTCATTGAATTTTAATTAAATACTGATATGAAAAAAATAACTCGTCAACCAGGAATCAATGACATTTGTCTATAAAGTATACGCTAGTCTTCTAGAACTTGTCTTACGTCACCTAAATGGAATTTGGACAAACATTGCATTGTTGACGCTTAAGTATACACAAATGAATAATAATTTCGACAGAAATAATACTGTCAAAATTAAAATAGGAATGATGTGAAACGGTTGGCTCTTACGGCAGAGTCGTTTTTGGTGTAGCGGTAAGCACTGTGACTAGATATTCAGAGGCCCGAAGTTCGATTCCTGGTTGACGAGTTAATTTGTTCATATCAGTATTTAATTAAAATTAAAAAAATCAAGCCTTAATCTGTTTGAAGCTTCAGTGATCGTACATCCTTCATATACAAACAAATCTATCCTTTATGAAATTTTTCAGTAGGCAATCCAACTTCGTTGCCAATGAATAATAATAATATTCTTAAAATTATATCAATTTCAATATAAACAAATTTATTTTATTAATATTTGTTTGTTTGTGTATACTTTCGTGTCCACATAACGTTGTTTGTCCAAATTCTTTTTCGAATACGTATGACAAACTGTAGAAGACTATAGCGTATACTCCGACAAATTTCATTGTCATTGAATTAATTAATTAAATTAAATACTTATATGAAAAAATTAACTCGTCAACCAGGAATCGAACCTCGGACCTCTGGATAACTAGCCCAGTGTGCTTGCCTGTACACCAAAGACGATTGTGATGTGACAGCCAACTTTTTCATATTATTCTAATTTTTGTTTTATTTATTAGATAGTATTTACTTCTTTCTGAAGTGATTTGTTTATTAATATTTGTTTGTTTGTGTATACTTTCGTGTCCACATAACGTTGTTTGTCCAAATTCTTTTTCGAATACGTATGACAAACTGTAGAAGACTATAGCGTATACTCCGACAAATTTCATTGTCATTGAATTTATTAATTAAATTAAATACTTATATGAAAAAATTAACTCGTCAACCAGGAATCGAACCTCGGACCTCTGGATAACTAGCCCAGTGTGCTTGCCTGTACACCAAAGACGATTGTGATGTGACAGCCAACTTTTTCATATTATTCTAAATAATATTATTCTAGAATAATATGAAAAAGTTGGCTGTCACATCACAATCGTCTTTGGTGTACAGGCAAGCACACTGGGCTAGTTATCCAGAGGTCCGAGGTTCGATTCCTGGTTGACGAGTTAATTTTTTCATATAAGTATTTAATTTAATTAATAAATTCAATGACAATGAAATTTGTCGGAGTATACGCTATAGTCTTCTACAGTTTGTCATACGTATTCGAAAAAGAATTTGGACGAACAACGTTATGTGGACACGAAAGTATACACAAACAAACAAATATTAATAAACAAATCACTTCAGAAAGAAGTAAATACTATCTAATAAATAAAACAAAAATTAGAATAATATGAAAAAGTTGGCTGTCACATCACAATCGTCTTTGGTGTACAGGCAAGCACACTGGGCTAGTTATCCAGAGGTCCGAGGTTCGATTCCTGGTTGACGAGTTAATTCTTTCATATAAGTATTTAATTTAATTAATAAATTTATTTTACTTTGATTTCACAAAATAACATTCTAGTAATTACAATAATTATACACATGATGAGTAAGGAGAAATCCAACAAACATCGACTTAAAAGAGCGCCCTAAAACGGAAAAAAATAATATTCATATGTATAAAGATATGTTACATTGATTGGGGCCGATACCAAATGTTTGAGTCTTTCATTCATTCTATATAATTGGCACCAAATCGAATTGATACAACTTTTAATATAATAAAATTCGTTAGGAGGCCATGAAAACAAAAATCGGATTACATATTTTCTTAAGCTTTTCGTGCGTCCCTCCCAAATCACCATTTTTACGAGTGTATATATACAGATATATATGATATACTTACTATTGTATATAAATGAGTATTATATACAATTGAAATGAAATCATTTAACTTCCTCAAAGTAATATCCATAAGACTATATATAAAATATAAATAGATTATTCTACACGCATTTAGTGATTAGTGTTTTGCTTGCTGCGTGTATATTGTATCATTTGAGTATCTAATGAAGCCAGTTATAAGACATTATTTCTTATACTGGCATAGTTTCATGTATAACTGGGTGATTTATAAATAATTGGGTGAAATTTATTAGCCTTCGAAAAATATGCTACCGTCTTTCAAGCAGAAGTTTACGCCATACTGGCTTGTGTCCGGGAGTATCTACGTAGGGGTTACATAAACCAGAACGGATACATTCTCTCGGACAGTCAAAATCCTTGCCATCCACTGAAATTAACTCCGGTGACCTGTTATCTGGATAACAGGTCACCAGGTTTCGAAGCAAATGAAAAAGCTGATATACCTTAGCATAGAAGGGACTAGCAGATGTCAAAAATCAGCATCTGTAAAATTTATATCTATATATATAGCTATATGTATATATATATACATATATATATATATATATATATATATATATATATATATGTATACATGTGTCTGTAATCGCTCTAGCGGTCATAATTTTTATCTAATTGGAATGGAATTGGGTATATGAGGTGCTTTTGGTATTTGAATGGTCGAGTTCGTTAATGGGAAAAAGTAAAGTTGTAGAAAATTAGTTTTACTATAATTTTGTTGCTAATCATTTTTTCTGTTCACTAATATTTACAGAACTATTTACAATTTAAGATTGAAAGTTAAAATTCTAAATATCTCTGTGTGTTTGGATAAATATAATTTCCTACAACTTCACTTTTCGTACATTTTTCGATTGTTCCAATATTTACAGAGACATTTTATATTTTGTGTTTTCTTCTTTCTCTATGCCCCGTTTTCCCCTTTGATCCATGCCATTTATTAATAAAAGTGGCCTTGCAAATACCAAAATCGTATCAGATACACCATTTCATTTTGCTCCGACTGAAATTGTGACTGCTAGTGAGTGATTTATTTATTCCAAAGAAATTCACTAAGTTGAAGCAGCTCCTGCGTAACGAATTTTTCTAATCACAATTTAGATAAAATTTGGTCAAATTCAAAAAATATCTTTTTTTAAATGCGATGGCAAACTTCGAAGTTGATTCAAATTCTTTTTTTCGATTTTCAAAACCATCAACAGTTACGTAAATTTGGTGGTAATTTTTTGAAAAATATGGATTCAATTTAGTGTTCTAGTTCAAATTTATATTGGAACGAAAAGATATAACAAGCCGAAAATTTTTGTTAGTGTTCTAGAGCTAAAAAGAAAGGTCAAGTTAATGAATTGATCCATCTTTAAAACCTTCAGAGATCGAAGAAAAACTGAAATATTCGGTTCCTTATTTTAAAAATACACAACTTATGTTTGAAACATTTTTTCATAAACTTAATAGTTTTGACACGATTTCAGCTCAATCATCTGAAATTGTTTTTGATTACAAAACCATGTATGTATATATTGAGTACCCTATATACACCAGCCAAGTAGCCGAGCGGTCTAAGGCGTCATGTCTGCGCAGTATGCAGTACATGGAAACTGGGAGGTTATGGGTTCGAGTCCCGACATCGGCAGTTTGTAAAAAAAAAATGGGCGGTTAATTGACTAAACTGTTGGCGTATGGACAAGAACGAAGTAACCGGCTATGCTTGAGAAGGTTTTCTGCAGTTTCCTTCACGAACTCCAGATGAATATCGGCATAGTTCCTATCATATCAGCATCATATCCTACCAATTCCTAGTCTACTGACAAATTCCTTCCACTCCATTCACATTCTCACATCCTAAGGCATCACAATGGACCTCATGGTCGAAGTGTAGCCCGTCTAGGGCAGCCTTTACAATCTACCTCTACCCTATATATACACTACTTTGTATTTTTATACATTTTTGCGAGTGTATATACCAAAATAAACAGTTCACGCATTGATTATGTCAGTAAATACCGGGTATTTAGGAAAGTAACTCATGTTGTTATTTTCATTTATTATTTTAGGTTTTTCAACATAAACATATTTTTATTACGAACTGTTTGTTTTAGCAACTTAGTATTTGTTTCTCTCGTTTTGGTATACAATAAAAAAAAAATTAAAACAATGGACGGATCACCTCACTTGGCATAATTTTGAAAAAAATTTGTTTCGGGTTCTAACTAACAACGGTATTAGTTAGTTTTTAGTATTTCTAGAATTTTATTGCTTTATATATATAAATACAATTCGTTTTGAGTTGTTTTTTACTGTTCGAAAAAAAGACAAAAAGAACAGCGATCATTTCTCAATACAATTTTTGGAACAATATAATCACATATAAAAGAACTATAAAAACGCAGACAAAAAAAAAAGAAAGATGCTATATTATAGTATTCTATATTTCTTCGTCTATTATTATACAGTCAAATCATCCTGTGAATTTCACCCCTTTTGTATGTATTTCAATTTATATGTACTACAAAGATACCAATGTATTTATATGTATGTGTATATAATACAGGATGGACCAACAAGAAATAATACAAATCGGTTACGTATTACATTGTACCATTGCTAGCGATATTTACTAGATAGATAGATAAATACGTCTTGAGGTCTAAAAAGTATTGCAGTTCGAACTTATGGTCCATTGTGCTTCCCCTTCTACCTTTCCCCTAGGAGCTTGCTTATCAGGTCTTCCTGAAAATTCATATATTCGGGGTGAGATGCAGCGAATATCCTGCATCTGCTGTAACCTAGAGGTTCGCAGTCAAAGATAATGTGGCTGAATGTTTCTTCCTCCTCGCCACACAATCTGCATACAATGGACCCGTTATGGAGTCCCATTGTGTTCAGACGCTTCCGCTGGGGATAATGCGGGTAATGAATCCAGTAATCATACGCAGTTGCATCCTGTTCAGCTTCAGTTTATCGAGAGATAACCTCTTGGTTGCATTCTGAAGCAGTATTTTATCGAGCTCCTGCCGCCGTACTTTTTCCCTGTGATCACGGTGTTTGACCACTTGTTGATCACCTGTACACGCAGTTCTTGGAATTCCTAAAATTGACTGTGAGCCAATGAAAGGTATTCCGACTCCCTTCTTTGCTAAGGTATCTACTATTTCGTTTCCTTCGAAACCACTGTGGCCCGGCACCCAGATCAATTTACTATGTCTATCAATGCAAAAACAATATAGAAAGGTATCCTACAGATATCCAGAAGTGGGAATTTACTACACTGTACATAGATTCTGATGAAACTTTCTATGTTTAAAAAAAGCTTATGATTAGACTTAACAACTGAAATAGAAATCTTGCGAAAATGTCGATAAATATTTGAAGTAGTGGAAGCGGTCGGAAATTACATTGACGTTTTTAATCTTAAACTAATGGAAACTGGAGATATAACAATAATACGCGAGCGAAGCTGCGGGTATAAATTATTAGATAAATAGATAGATTGTAGCGGCTGCTCTGGACGGGCTAAACTTCGACCACAAGGTCCATTGTGCTGCCTAAGGATGTTGGAGTGGAATGAATTTTTGTGTGTAGACTAGGAATTGGGAAGATGTGCGGCTGCAGCCGACTATTATAGGACCTATGCCGATATTCATCTGGAGTTCGTGAAGGAAACTGCAGAAAACCTTCTCAAGCATAGCCGGTTACGTCGACAATTTAGTCAATTAACCGCCCCCTTTTTTTTCTCAATAATTGACAAACTGCCGATGTCGGGAGGTTATGGCTCCCAGTTCCAAGTAGAAATAACGCTTTAGACCGCTCGGAGACTTGGACGGTAAAATATTAAGACCACTTTAATTCTGACACTAAAAACAGCGTATTAAAATGACTTTTGACTATGAGATTCAAAACTACATTTTTCTACGACAAAAACAGTTTTTGGTAACTCTTCCTGTACTATGTAGAAGTATTTGAGAGGGTAGTTCTCGTAGACTGTAGTGTAGTATGTCAGTAACTTTCCTTCCTGCAGGATTTATATATATACATATATATATATATATATATATATATATATATATATATATATATATATATATATGTGTGTGTGTGTGTTTGTGTGTGTATATGGTATATGGGCATGTTATCTTTGTGACCTAAATAATGTCAACTGAGTGAACATTGAACTAACGCAGCTACAACATCTCTATATTCCAGTGAAAACCAAATAACTTCCCATCAACGTTACCAAGACCAGAGTGAATTATAATGCATCGATACTTCATGGATTGGATGAATGAATGCGTGATTTGTTTTATTTTATTTTGTGAAAATTCACAACTCTATAATAACTCACGTTTAAAAATGTATTTTCCGTTTTTTTTTTTTTTACAAATATTATCGTTGAGTTTTTATGTAATGCAAAATAATAATACAATTCTTTTGTTTTTTCGGAACAATTCGTATGAGACAATTTCGTTGAATGTATTTCAAAAATTTAGTACAATATATTTTTGTTTCTAATCAAGTTTAAGTGCTCCATTTGTTTGAATTATGGTTTGAAAAATGAGCTGTAACATTTGTTCGTATTTCTTGCTATTGCTATTACTATGGAGGATGCTAAAAAAAATAGCGTGCATTTTTAATCTCTTCAAAATTATTCTCAAAAACTATTTGGCTTGTATCAAAACAGTTGTGGATCAAAACCTCTTATTTAAATCAATGGCACTTCAAATTTGGACGGAGAGGCAACCGGGAGGCGAAGTTTATACCCTATATAATGAAATTTTTTTGCCATCCGAAACACGTACGTTTTCGCACTCGCAAATTTGGAAAAAAAAGTGATGAGGCAACCGCTCCAAAATTGTTGAGCTTCTTTATTGGCACCACTTTATGTTGTAAATAAATGCCACCCGATTCTGATGGGCAGTTTCTGAGAAACAACTTCAAAGACGCTCGCCAAAAAACCCTTTTATTCGAATTTTTTAAACAAAAATCGAAAAAGAATAGTTAAAATTGTTTAAATCGCATGGCATTCGAAATTTAATCTCTAATAATTGCAAAGAATTGTGTGTATCAATACCATCCGGTTTTGGTAAATTCACTCTCATTCATTCGGAGTTACGGGACTGAACCCTCCCTAATCACTCCCTCCCTGAACCCTATCACTTCAAGACCCTGATAACCATTCGGTTGCCTCTCCGTTCAAATTTGACGTGCTGTTGCCTTGAGTATCTTACGATCGAACTAGATATGATCGACATTTTTTTTTTTGAAACTTTCATATTAGACCTATCAAAAAGTAACAATTTTTGGAAGTTTGTTTAAAAACTCCAACAGATGTGGAGTATTTCAAAAGCATCTTCAAAATCTTAAGAGATTTAAAAAAAATTTAAGACGTAAAATGTTCCTTTCTTAAAAAAAAAAACTTTTGCATGCAACTTTTTTATCATAAAGTATATACCGAGTATTGAAGCAATTAACTCAGTTACTTATTATTTTCACTTATTTGCTTTTTGGTTAGCATTCGCCACTCATAAAAACGTGTGTTCAGGTAAGTTTTTTTTTAAATGTACGAGTAAATGTTTTCACACATGACCTATTGTTTCACACCACAAAAGCTTTATATTATAGTATATTGCATAGCACGCTCGCTTATATATTAAATAGAACAACTTGATTCCACAGTCATCAAGGCCATCACCATGTACATCGTCTTCGTATAGTTGTAGTATTTTAGTATTTGAGAATTGTTGTCTCCTCCTTTATACGATAAATGAGACATCCCATTCCACCTAACATGTTTTTTCTTCCCCATTTCCTATTCCTATAATATATATATATATATATATATATATATATATATATATATATATATATATATATATATATATATATATATATATATATATACAGCCCGTATTTTAAAATACACCCAATCTGGAAACATATTATAGTGTATCTATCGCTGTCTATGTGTAGTGTACTATGATATGGTTTACTTTGTCACACTTAAACTAAATTAAAATTAGTATTGTATAACATATAACTATTATACTTATCACTTTCTAACTATTTCAATCATTTATATATAGTTGCATCTTGCTCGTGCATATATACATCGTCGTTATTGTCCGTCGTCCGTCATCCGTCCAACAAAGACACCATATCATAGTCACTACATATAGATAGCGATATATACACTATACATTATTTCCAGATTGGTAGTGTATTTTAAAACACGGGCTGTATATATATATTTACAAAAGTAAAATATATGATCTTTCCGTCGTTTTTACGAATGTGTACTAAACACCAGTAGGCTAACATTTCAATAAACGACAGACCTAGATATATATATATGAATATAGTCGTTAAGTATCTGGTTGGAATCTTTGTGGTTTAATTAAAACTGAATATTATGTTGTCATATATCGTTAAATATTTTTCTATTATGAATTGTGTATTAATTGTCATACAAAAAAGTAAATGGTTCTATCTATACGTTGTAGAACCTATACTTTCTATTATAATATTAGGTCTTTGTTCTTTTATATTGGAAATATTTTAATTATGCCGTATGTATTAATTGCTTCATTATGTAGATCCTCTGGTATGTATGACCTAGTTGTAGGTTGTAAAAAAATGTGGTAAGAAATAATCGTACTACCTTATTATACAGGTACATATAATATTATCTTTATTTGTTCTGAATTTAATAATACATTGCACACTAGTAAATTTTTATTTATAAAAAATTTACAACAAAAACCCTGTTATAATGAAATGTGATTAATACTAAGCTTATTGGTTTCATTCCTGCATTAACCGTCCGAGTGGTCAAGCCGTTAAAAGCACACTACTCGGAACTGGGAGGTTGCTGGTTCGATCCCAACGGCAGCAGTTTGTCTATTAAATAAATTTAAAAATTAATTGGTCGATAATTGACTAAACTGTTGTCGTAGGGACAAAAACGAAAGTAATCGGCTATGGTTGTGTAGGTTTTCTGCAGTTTCGTTTCACGAACTCCATACTATATGGGCATAGTTCCTATCAAAGTTGGCTGCAGTCGCACAATATAGCAATTTCTAGTCTATATACATATTCCTTGTCCTTGTCCGTAAGGGTGTCGGTAAAAAAGGCCTAGAAAGGCCTACTTGCTAGGCTACGAGTAATTTTAATAAGAGTGATGTTAACAAGAGTAAATTGAATGAAAGTAATTTTAACAAGAGTAATTTCAATGAAATTTATTATATTTTAATTTATTTTGTTTAATTTTTTATTTATTTTAATTTTTGTCTATTGATTTCGATTTTCTATCTATTTCTAATTGTCGAAGAGTAAATTATAACTAGCTAATTTTTACTGATGATGACTCTTTTGTAGTCAAAATACGTATTTATAATACAAAAACTGATCTAGGTATTGGGGCGAATTTGGAATTTTATTTCAAAAACCTTGATTTCTCATTAATTATCATTTGATAATCTAATATTTTTTGTCAATTTATATTTATTTTCATTTATTAAACTACCACTCAGCTGAAGAGTCAAATATAAAAAGAAAAATATCTATACATAAAACAAGACATATACACAGATAAACCTTGATGAAGAACAATTAATTATAAATAATTCTTAAATAAGTGTTTAACTTTGATTATAATTGAGCTGCTATGCATAAATTTGTGCATTTGGATTTCGAGATATGACAAACTAATTTTTTTTTAATCCCATTTTTGTCCCCATCAGATTTGAATATATTAAAACATTTATATATAATATTTTGCATGTCTAAACAATAAGATAAGTAATTATTTTCTACAAAACCTATTCCATGAGTCAAGTTGATTACCTTACTTTTAATATTTCGTCCAAACAAATGCCATTAATACAATTTGAGATATATGCGATTAAGAAAATTTGTTACAAAAATTATTGTATAAACTTTGGATTGGATGAAGTAAATTTGTATGCGTTATAAATGTCCGATAAATGAAGTAGAAATAGACTTACAAAAATGAAGTATATAATAGAAATCATTATTCTAGAAAATGCATATACTCGATAATTTTCTCCTATTGTCATATTCATATCGCAATAAAAAATTGAAGTATATTTACTTTGCTATTATCGTATGTATAATTTCATTGTTTATGCAATGTGTGATATCCCATGATCGATGGTCTTTAGTCCCACAACCCTTAGAGACATAAATGCTTTAGAAAAATTTTTTAAGGACGAAATTGTATAATATATCGTAAAGATTATCGAGTTTTTCGACAACATCTTTTTGTTTACGCTTTACACGCAAGTTACGATACATGCAAAGTTACATAATAGAATAGAGCGTGTGATGTTTCTTTTAGTAAAAAGTTGTAAACCTGACCGATTTTTTAAATTTAATAGCCACAGAAAGCCAAATTGATTGAAAAAAAGATTAATCATAAATAATTATTTTTGGTATAAAATGATATCTTTATGCCCCTGCGTTAAGGTAGTTCAAGCAATGACTTATATATATAGTCAGGACAAAAACCGGAATACAAATAAACATATATACTTACATACATTTTAAATTATTATATTCAAATTTTAAATTATTATATTTCTAAAACAAAACGGTAAAACGCGAATTAAAAAAAAAAATTTATTTAAAAAATATTTATCTTACTTTCCTTGTTTTTTGTTTTTTTAAATTCTGTCGAGTTTTTTTTTTACAAAAAAATAATAGTAGGCGAGCATGAAGTTTTACATGCGTCTAATGAAAAGTGACCGTCAAAATTGCGTTATAAAATAAAACAAATATTTGAAATTTTCGTAAAATCACTTTATTTGACTGGTTTCAGAGCACAGTTCCATTATCAGGCTGTGAAAAAAAAAAGAGCAAAATCTATCGAAAAGTGATTTCATACTGGACTACCTTGACATAAATATATAGAAAGAGAGTGGATTTCAACGGGCTTTCCGCCTCGTATTGAAATATACACTACTATTGAAAACTCTATAAAAATGTCAAAGAAACTGTAACACAAACAATATTAGTGGGTAATTTTCACATCGTTTTGTTACACAAAACAGTTACAGAAAAATAGATGAAGTTACAGAAAGAATACTACTATATATCTAAATACTATCTACTATATAGAAAGAATGCTATACATACTATCATCTATCTATCTATCTCATATCGATACCAATAAAAAATAAGGAGAGTGAATGTTTATGCATTTTCAATTTCGATATTCTCTATATGTGTGTAGAAGACTTTCTTTTATTATTGGTGTTGGCTGTATACCAAATGTGTTTAGGTACAGACTGTTTACAGTAATCATTGAAATAAAAATAATAATTTATAGTTTTAAAAAATAAATACGTTTATATTAGTATAGCACTAAAAAGTATAATGATGTATAGCTACTTTTGTAAAATTTATAGCTAATGTAAAAGCTAATTGTATTAATACACCATGATATCGTGGTAAAAAGACAATTTATTGATTTTAAACCAATCTTTATTTTGACCCTTTAATAATTATTACAAAGTTTGTTGATGATTACAAAGTGCAAGTGTGCAAAACATGTATTAATTGCACTAATTGGACTAGATATTAAAAAGTCAAAATCGATCGATGTATTAACAGTTTTATTCGAGGTCAAAAGTGTAAAAAGACGTTGGCTTCTACAATTATTGCTGAAGACAAAGAAAACTATAATTTTAAGACACTGACATACTTTGGAAAAATTTCGGAAAAAATTGCAAGTGTATTAGGAAAACAAGGAACAAATATCGCATTTAAGCCTGCTATCAGGTTAGACAACCTTCCATTAAATAATATGGATGTGATAGAAGAAAAGAAAAAATCAGGGGTCTACAAATTAACTTGCCAAGATTGCAATAGGGTCTATCGTGGGGTTATCGTGAATTAGATAATTGCAAAAGGACATTAGATGAAAATGTTTTGGTTATATTTTTAATAAAATTTCTCTTAAATTACACACTACATGAAGCACATGTAGTGCTTTATGTAGATTCTAGAAATAATTAAATAAAAGACAATATTTTGGAATTGAAACCAAGCGTTGATTTTGCCTAATAAATAATGAATGAATATCAGTTCGTTAGTAGTTACCATGGTAACTCAGGAAATATGTTGTGTGTACGCAAAGGTATCGAAATATGAAAGTAGATTGAGATTTAGGAGCAAGTACACTACAAAAGCAATAAATAGGTGATTTTTGTCTTTTCCGGATTTTTACGACAAAGTAATTAGGGATATGGACCTTTTTTTGACATCAAAATAAATGTATGAAAAATCTTTCACACCTTGGATGAGAATTGAACTCGCGACCAGCGCTCTGCTTCGGAGATACCTGATATGTTATGGTAGTGGAATAATGTATATGATATTTCACTATCTTTGATGTCGATATTACTTTTTATTTACTATTTACATATGTTTAAATTGTTTTTATAAACTAGCGTCTATTTATATCCATTGTTTATATCCATAATTTGACATTTAAGTAGAACGCTTGAATATTGATAACATTCTTTGGATAAGGAGCTAATT
Source organism: Nineta flava (assembly GCA_963920215.1). Lineage (NCBI taxonomy): Eukaryota > Metazoa > Arthropoda > Insecta > Neuroptera > Chrysopidae > Nineta > Nineta flava. The sequence continues at coordinate 95,497,847 of OY986042.1, forward strand.
AATAATTGAAAAATTTCTATAGTTCATCCTCAAAGGGTTTGGTAATACCCATTTGTTGAAATAATATTTGAAATTTTTTAAATCCCGTTAATTTATGGACAATCAAATAGCAGTTTGACATAAGAAAGATAGCTGAAGCAAATCTTACAGTGACAACGAAAACGATAGCCGTAACTTGCACAAATTGAAGCAATAATATGAATCATAATTAGAACTTCCCACTACCTCCACCAAATTTATATGTAAAATAATAATGTTAACAATATGCCTATTCATCATTTTGGAAAAGAGCGGATACTTTCTAAACTACTGATCCGAATATAGCTAAGAACCACCGTCAGCTAATTAAATCCTCATTCAAATATACGCTTTTGAAAGCTACGATGCCGTAGACAGACCCACAGACAGACACATATGAGCTACCAACTTATAACACCCTTTTTTACGTCAGAGGTTAATAATTACATTTTATCAGATTGTGATGTATTTTTACTTTGAAATATCATTTGACACAGATGGTAATATTTTCCAAAACCCAATGCTTCTGTATAGGACTCAAAATTACCACAAAACTAAATATCATGCCCGGGCAATCTTGAGTAACACCCTGTACGTATACACTTACAAATAATATTAGATATAAATTATACACGGAAACTGACAAAATCTGTAATAATTCTTTTATCAAAAACATAATTTCATACAAAATATTGAACCCATTGTTCGCCACCATAATAGTAAATATGTACATAAATTATTTGTACTTATTACTCAAGACGAAAAAGAAAAATCACATAAAATGTTTTTCAAGATTGCTTGTGTGTCGAGTTCGAACCTATATTATCGAAGTAAATATATCAGCAATAAATCACAAACATAAAAAAAAAAGTAAGAAAGAAATTGTTTAGATAAAGGAGTAAAAACTCATTTCATTAAATCTTGTGTACGGGAATAAGGTAATCGTTTATGTGTTTTTGTTCTAATAAATATTAAAAACTTTTGTTTTCGTTTTATTAAAAGTTTTTTTTTTTTTTTTTTGATAACATAGAATTTTTTTTCAATTATATCTACCTTTGTAGGTTATATTTTAAATCTGTGTATCTGAATAGAAAAATAATTAAATGTTTTTATATTGTCTCGTTGGTTTTTGATATTTTTTTTCATTCTTGTTAATTTATAAAGGATGTTCCAAAATAATTTTTTCTTTTCCAATCCTGACAATCTCTGTGTATATCTCTCTATATATAAAAGGGAAATATGTTATGTGTTTGTGCGTTCGTCCGAATAGAATATACGATATATTATCGGGAATCCTCTAATAGGGGGTAGATAAAAGTTATCATTTCCAAATTTCATAATCGATATTTGCCTTATTATTCGATTTTCGCAAAAATACTTCGGATAAAAGATTTCATTATACCTGTACTAACAACTTTTATTCGAAACATTTTTCTGATATCCTAATAAATAAGGCACAAATCAATTATAAAATATTGAAATGATGGCTTGAATCACTTCAGCTGTAGATACACACGTTTGGGGCATGACTAAATTCAATATTCATTTCGAACTCTTATTTCAACCCTTATTTCAAGACATGGTAAAGGGTATTTCAAACCCAGTGATGGTCATGGAACAAGCTGAAGAGTTTCTATGTTTGCTACAAATCAAACTTTTAAAAGGTTTGAGATAGAGAAAATCCTTAAATTAAATGTATATCAAAGTTAAAATTTATAAAAAATATCCATCTAATAAAAACAAACAACTTTTGATTGAAAAACTTTTCCGATTAACAAATAGTTTAGGCACAATTTCAGTGCGAAGCCTGTGCGAGTAGCTAATATTAATAAATTATCAGAAATGCGATGTTATCCCCATTTCAAGTTTTAAAAATTTTGGTTATGTTTATTTGGGGCAAAATATTATTTATCTATAAAAATGTATAGATATCGAAATAATGATTTATAGAATACTTGAATAGAAAAAAAAGCGTCTACATTGAAAAGCATTTTCGTCATTTGTAATTTATTGCGATATTGGTAAAGAATTTAATTGTATTGAATTTAATTTAAATATAGATATATATATATTAACATATTCGAACTACCTTGTCTCAGCTGCATAAATCCACCTGCCTAATCCCATTTACCCACAAATTATTGTGCAAAAAATAAAAACGGAATCTTTAGAAAGAAAAAAAGTGTACAGTTTGATTTATTACAAATACTTATTTCCATATTAAATATATTAGGTTTTCACAATTTATTTAAACTGTGGAATGTATGTAAATACTTCCATTTCTCAATTCATTTAAATAAAATCCCGTGAATCGAAATCTAGCTTTACTAGCATGAGTGTGTGTTAAATATAATTTAATAATATCTCTTTGACTCGGACAAGCTTTGCACGAGTAAACAATTATTCCTCTGAAGATTTAAAAAAAATTCAACAGAGGGCAGCACTAGTGGGGGGAGGGGGTACACATGTTTTGATTTTCTCATTGACAGCAACGTTAAGCAACGTCATAACTCGGCAAAAAATTAAGTTTTTTAAATTGTTCAAAAAGCAACTTTTTTGGCTTGCTTTGGGCTTTATTTGTGTGGATTATTAGACATTTTTATAAAAAACTCGAATTTTTTAAGCAAAAAATAGGAATCATGATTTTTGACGGTTTTTCCGATTTTTCTCATAAAGTACCGATCCAATTTCAATTCAAGATACGTCAGATAGGTTTTTTTGACACCTATAACTACTTTTCCTGATCGGGGTTCAAGTTTTTTTTTTATTCGCCAAAAAACATTTTTCAATAAATTCTTGTGTTGCCAATAAATTTAAAATAAAATAAATTTGACGTTTGCAAGTGTTAAAATTTAGAAAAAAATAATCATTCGATATAAATTAATTAAAATAAGTAAGAATATTTAATGTACACAAAATGATTATTCTTTCGTTGCACACAATATTTAGCCATGTTTTTTAAGCCCCGATTTTAGGTCAGTTAATACAACCGCAATACAACCTAGTATGATCTGTAAAATTTAACCACACTTATTTATACACATATATGGATCCGGTTATTTTCTGGTCGCACTGCGCTTACCCCGCTTCGCTAAGTTCAAGTATCCAAGTTCATCACATAATTTGTTTATATGGACGAGTTGGCCCTGTGTAAGTATATTTCATTCAATGTATAACCTAAAAAGTAAAGATACGCATTCTCCTGAAAATAATTCCTAATTTAGAAATATAACATTAAAAAAAAAACCTAATACATAAACATAAACCAAATTATCGATAATAATGGAAGTAATATTAAAGGTTATTGCACCAACTGGTTTGGTTTAAAAATATCATCAGTTTGGTTGAAAGGTAAATATGTAGGTTGAAAGCACAAAAATAAAAAGTTTTTATCACAAATATTATCCACCCTTGAACCAACCAAAAAAAAAAGACCAAACCCACATTATATTTACATAACAATGTTTGTGTATGTCGTTTGATACGCGTTATAAAACCTTCATCAATGTGTATGTGTTATAAGAAGAAGGTATTCATTGTTATTTCTCTATTATTGATACGAGAATTTTGTTATTTTGGAATTTTATTTATAGAAAAATAATTCTATATGATATTTTCGACGTACTAAAATCTTAACGTTATTCGATTAATACATATATTTACTTGAGAAGGGTCACACTGTTTGTTAAACTTGTTAAAAGTTAAATTTGCCCCAATTCTTAGATCAATTATTTGTATTTTATATATAAGTATTTCGAGTATAAAGTAGTCATCATCAATGAATAAGATAATCGTAACTACCTCCGGAATACAGAATCGTAGATATGATAGTCGTTGCAAATTTGGTGCGTGAAATAGCTAATTCATACTGATGATGACTTTACTTTAAAATACGTATTGATAAAATACAATTAATAGTGCAAATATTGATATTTAATTTCAAAAAACTTCTCTTTGATTATCTTTGATAATAAAGATTATTAAAATAATCAAAGAGAACTCTAGGTTTTTTGAAATTATATTTCCAATTTTTGCCCCTATTCCTAGAACATTTGTTTGTATTTTATAAATACGTATTTCGACTACAATGTAGTCATCATCAAGTGAATTAGCTAATTGTAACTATCTCTGAATCCATATCCCAGAGATAGTTACGATTAGCTAATTCATACTGATGATGACTACATTGCAGTCGAAATACGTATTTATAAAATACAAACAAATGTTCAAGGAATAGGGGCAAAATTTGAAATACAATCTTTGATAATCTTTATATTGTCAAAAGTTGTTAGATAAATCCTTGCCCTAGTTACTGCTTTCTATTTTCATCAGAATTATTTATTTTTTCAATATTTTTACATGATAGATGAAATCAATTATTTGGATAATCAATTATGAAAATTATTCTGGAAATGATCATAAAAGATGTAAGTACTCTGTTTCTTCCGCTTATTACCCATTTATTACCATTCCGCTTATTACCCAAGATCAATTTAAAAAAGTACAATAAAACGAAGTCTACGGAACTACTGGAATCATACGGAATATTAAAATAAGTGAAAATAACAAATAACTGAGTTAATTGCTTAAATATTCTGTTTTCAAACTTTTATGAAATACTACTTTTATGAAAAAAGTCCCTCACAAAAGTTATTTATTTGCAAAAAAGATACATTTTTTGTATTTATATTTTTGTTATATCTTTTACGATGGACAGTTTTGTCCTTTTTTTCCAAACATGGTTCGCCAACTTAACGAACTTAACCTGACTTTTCAGCTCTAGAACATACTTACAAAATTTCAGCTTAACTTAATATACCCAGGTATATATTAAATACCGGGTATAAAACTTTTATAAAAATTCATCGAATTGTTTTTAATCTAAATCCGTTATGTAAAATTTTTTCCATTAGTCAAGATTAAAACTTGTGACAGAAGAAAAAAATGTTGAACATTATTTTTAATTAGACGATTTGACTAAAAACCTAGTATTGCATCCTCTATTTGTACATGAAAGTTAATCATTAAATCTGAATACGCTCTTTTTCTATTCGTGGAAATTTGAGCTTTAATTCCGTTCTGTCGTTGTTTAAATCCATAAGATAAAAAAAATATGATGTGACACTCACTGTCTGTTAATAGAGATATATTTTATACAATAATATAAATTCGTGGAATCGATAAAGTGCTAGTGAAACAATATTTTTTAATGTTAATTAAAAATTAAATCACTATTTTAATAATAAAAGCACCGTATAAAGTTTGAATGATTATTTTGAAATTTTTTAATGTTGTGTTACATTCATTATCCGACTTATTCATTCAACGAATATCCATCCAACACAATATTTTCACCAATGACAAACCATATTGCAGTTAGTATTATACACAAGTACATTTAAATGCAATATACATGAACCAGGAAGTTATATTTTTTGTATTTAACTCAAATTATATTACATAAGTAAGTACCCGTGTATTAACTAATATACGGATAAAAACTAGTATAAGTCTGTTTGGTAAGGCCTATTCAGGTTAAATGTAATCTTATCTATTCATATAAAATTTTAAATGTTTGTTTATTTGTTTGTTTCTTCGAGCATCACGCAAATAATGCTGGACCGATTTTGATTTGTTTGAAAACTTGATGATTTGACTTAAAAACTGAAATGTATTTTATCTCGCTAAAATGTCGGGAGCCGGAGATATAACAATAAAACGTGAGTGATGCCGCCGGCATAAGCTAGTTATATAAAATACAATAGTCGAAACATAATTGTCAGTTTTCTCGATTTTACTCGTGTGTATGGATAAGACCGTAGCTATTTGTGACATTCGAAATCATTCCCCCCATCGGCGTTCCAGGTTTTGTAGTAAACAATTGATTTGACGAATATTGATTATATAAAATTTCACTAAAATATCTCTATAAATATTTTTTATTCTCCATAAGATTATGGATTTTGTTTCCCAATCATCTTCATAAATTTGACTGACTTTCTTATAGGTAACTTATTTACATCTTTATATTAGCTTCTTTTGTATGTATGAATGTAATTGAATTTTTTATTGAGTTTTCACCCACTGCGTCCGAATAATCTGAAATTTTACAGACGTATTAAGAATCGATGACAATACAATTGCATTTTTAAGTTTATATTGCAATAAAATGTATTTTTTTTTAGATTTTTAAGCTCTAATTATTTATTTATTTTTTTGTATTTTTGAGAATGAAGAAAACAATGTTCTAAGGTTGATCGGACAGAAGGCACCCCACAAGCCATAATAAACAGAAACATTTTTTTTAACTGAAATTAATAATTTTAATCTGTAAATTAATTATTTAAATTTAGAGAGCATCTAACATCATCTTGTAATCGGATTTATGTAATTTATTTCATTACTAAAAATAATAAATAATCGTCTTTTGACTCTATTCAAGTATGGTGGACGAAAATTTTTGTGAATTTTTGATCTTTTTAATTAAGATATTTACAAAAACTCTTCGTCAGACTTTTTTTTTAATTTTAACGTAATGTACGAGATTTAATTTATAAAGTTTTTTACTTTTTAATCTATAGAAGGTGGAGCAAGATTATCGAAAATGTATGCGTTCATTCAACATTTGATATTCACTACAGGTATAAATTCCAATTTTAATGATAAATTACATGAACGTTAATTATACGTATGAGTTAGCAATTAATAACATATAAAAAATTCAGATTTTTATCTATACATTAGTCCGATCAACCCTAAGAAAAGATTTGCATGCGGTTAATTAAATGATTTCTACGAGCTTCAAGATAGTACATACATACAGTTTGGGGTAGATAGATTTCCACTCGTTCAATTTTATTGCTTTTAAGTGTACATTTCCAATTTATAAAATTCCTATATTTGATTGTTAACTAACCTAGTTGATAATAACAATATACACGGTTTCCGATCAATATTCATTTTTATTTACCACAAATGAAATTGAAATAGAAATTTTTTTTTTTCCCAAAAAAAAAATCTACATATTTATTACTATTTAGTGTTGGATTATGTATAGTATATAATACAGTTGAACCTCTATAAAAAAATGTATATGTGATTTGAAAATTTTGATATTACACTGAAAATTAACATAGTCTCCGGCTAGATAATAAATATCTCCCGAAAATGCATAAACATTGCGAGATCAATTTTGTTTTTTAATGTGAATGATAAAATCTTGCTTCTGTAAAAAGTTATTCTTAAATTAAATTCTATAAATTTGACGATTTAACATGTAGTTTGTAATCGTTTGATTATTAGTAAGTTTTGGAAGACAATGTAGCTGCTTATTGAGGTTGTATTGATGGGACGATGTCGCAAAAATTTTTTCAAATGTCCACTGATCGATCCTACCTAGAACTAAAAATTTATAAGAAATGAACGATTTTGTTACTCAAATATTTACGTTTTAAGATTGTAAAATCAGGTAATCAATTGTAATAATGTTAATTTTCTAGAACTTGCAACAAACCCTCATCTTTTCTCTTGGTCGATTCTACTCATTAACGAACTTGACTTTTTAAATACCAAAAGCTTAGTTGATGCTAAACATTTCTGAGAAAATTCGCTATGTTGATGCGTCGTCTAAAAATAAATTAATAACCTACGAAAAAGGAAAATTTAATGTAAAATCAATCTGAAAGGATATTTTAAAACATCATAGATTCAAATTGAATTAGCGTATAAAGTATTGTAAAAAAAAATACATAATACTTTTTTTAACACTTGATTTCACTACCCATCAAATTGTCGTACCCGGGGCTTTAAATTGAAATCGATTCTTAAGGTGTAAACTTCAAAAATTGTAAAAAGTAAATTTCAAAATAACATATTGTAGAAAGTAAGGAATATTTTTAGTATCTTATTAATTACTTTAGTATATAAAATGTCTAGAAAATGTACAACATAATATCGAAACGAAATTGCCAAGGGAGTTAATTATTTTCACAGTTACCTATATATTGAATCGACAATGTATGTATATCTAGTTTATGTATCTCCAAATACATATAGAAAAATGATATTGATCGTTCCCTAAATGAATATTGTAAATAGGTTGTTTTGAAAAAAAAAACAACGATATATCTAAAATTATCACTTTTGACACAAATTACGTTGTGACAAATTCAATAATTTATGGTCAGCTGATTAACAGTATGTAATGATTCCTTACCGCCAGTTCAAATAAGGTTAATAAATAAATATATAGTCACATCACATCAGGTTTCATATTGACAAGTATTTGATTTATTAGAAAGTTCTCGAAATTGGCGACTCAAAATTTTATTTTCATTAAAAAATTAACATTTGTTTGATCGATTGACTTTCCGTTTAGTCCATCCTCGCAAAGCTCATCCCTTTGAAAGCACGAAGCAAAAATAACAACTAACTGAGTGAATTGATGAAATAACCGGTTTATGCTGCATTTATGAAAAAAGTTTCAGGCAAGAGTTGTTTATTTAAAAAAAGGGGCATTTTTGTTTTTATTAATTTTTGTTCTATCTCTTACGATTTCAAAGATGAGCAGTTTTGCCCATTTTGACCAAACATGGTCCGATTTTTCCCATTCACGAACTTTACCTTACTTTTTCGTTTTTGACTTATTGTGTCCATGGGTAGACGGACAGACATAGAGACGGGCAGACAGACAGACGCGCAGATGGACATGCGAAAATGAATTACTAATTTATAATATAAACATAAATAAATAAATAAATATATACATATATATATATATATATATATATATATATATATATATATATATATATATATATATATATATATATATATATATATATATATATATATATATATATATATATATATAATAAAATATTCATAAAATAAATATTAATTTACTTATAAATTAAATAATGTGTTATTAAATAAAATATACTCAATAAATGACTACACTAATTGATTACATTTTTTATTATTTTTTGATTGAATAAACACATCGACTCTCTTCTTGATCATTTCATTGACTTTGCTTCCAATACAGAGAAGTATTTCATAGGTAGGATAGATAAATAAATATAGACCTTTATTATAGATGACACTCTTTCTATGAAAATAAACTATATTTTGACAAAATGGAAACCCGACTTCAAAAATAAAATATTCTATAACAAAAAATGCACTAAAAAGTAAAAAAATAATTGCATATTCTTGTGCCAATTTTAGTTCACCTAAGCAAAAATTTTTAAATATATATGTACAATTATTGTTATTTTTGGAGGCGGTGTCAGCATAGAGAAATTCACATAATTTTTTGACACCGCCTCCAAAAATAACAATAATTGTACATATTTATTTAAAAATTTTTGCTTAGGTGAACTAAAATTGGCACAAGAATATGCAATTATTTTTTTACTTTTTAGTGCATTTTTTGTTATAGAATATTTTATTTTTGAAGTCGGGTTTCCATTTTGTCAAAATATAGTTTATTTCTCGCTTTTTAGTGACTCTAAAGTTCTATAACTAGTTTTATTTATCTAAATATGGGTAGACCTACTTAAACGACTAATTTTTAGTGAATTTTTTTATAACACATTTTTTTTTTACCCGTTTTTTTTTTTGTTTTAAATTTTAAGAGCATTTTTTTATAACAGATTTTCAATTTTATTTACATGCATTTTGTTTTTTTTTGTAAAAATTTTTTTTTTTGGGGTCGGATTTTTTTTGTAAAACATTTTTTTTTTACCCGTTTTTTTTTTTTTTTTAATTTTAAGAGCATTTTTTTATAACAGATTTTCAATTTTATTTACATGCATTTTGTTTTTTTTTTGTAAAAATTTTTTTTTTTGGGGTCGGTTTATTTTTTGTAAAAAAATTTTTTGAAGTCGGTTTTTAAAAAAATTTTCTTATTTTCCCATTATGAATGAGAATACCCTTTCAAAAAAAAAAAAAAATTTCGCAAAAATCGGTTATCACATATAAAATGAGGATTTTCCTCGATTTTCCGGGGATCCCCTCATCAGAATGCGATTTGGTGCCAATGGGACCAATGGGAAACCAAACCCTTTAAAACAAAAAAAAAAAATTCAAAATCGGTTCATAAATGTTGGAGTTCTGAGGTGACACACATAAAAAAAAAAAAAAAAAAAAAAAAAAAATACAGACGAATTGAGAACCATCCTCCTTTTTTGAAGTCGGGTTAATAATAATTCTACTTCTCTATACACAATGAGTTGAAAACAGACAAAAAAAATCTGGTGCGAACGCCTCACTACCTCTATATTTACAGACCAAAAACTGGCATTGGCCAAAAACAAACACAATGTAAAAACTACGAATAAAACTAAATAAAATAATAAAAAGTTAAGAAAATAAAAAAAAATTAAAAATTGTGTTTGAATCCATGTTTGCAGAATTCCGGGGATACGAAGCAATATAAAATCGGTACAAAGCCCCACAGAATTAGAAGCATACGAAAGTATCTACATATACAAATTGAGAAAACATGTGAATTGAATGAATTTTGACCCAATTCCAAATTCTGATTTAATAAAATTAAACCATTTAAAAAAAAAATCTAATACCTGAATATCAAGGTTAGCGTCGATACCCTCACTTTAGTGACAAAAACAACGCAGCATAGTCACAAAGTGATACCGTCAATAAATAAGTGCGGTTCTCCACACACCTAATCTTTTAGTTAGTTAACTCAAATAATCCTCAGGTCAGATCATACTCGCAGTCAAATCATATAAAAGGACAGAACTTTTTTGATATCATTGTGAGACACGCACCAAATTAGCAACAAGCAACATATCTCTGAATCCATATCCCATAGATAGTTACGATTAGCTAATTCATACTAATGATGACTACATTGTAGTCGAAATACGTATTATAAAATACAAAAAAATGTTCTAGGAATTGGGGTAAAATTTGAAATGTAATTATAAAAAACCTAGAGTTCTCTTTGATTATTTTAATATTTTTTAATAATCTTTACGAAGCAATATAACAAGAGAGATAATCTTTAAAAACAAAGAATCGATGTACACTCCCGTTCATAAAAATTGAACTCCTTGAAACATTCTAAGTGTTACTGTATGTAATATTATACATATATTTAGTAATATATAAACGCTTAGAATGTGACTTGCTGGTTCAATTTTTATGAACGGGAGTGTACATAGAGGAAAAAATCAGTTATTCGTTCTTGTACTCCGATAAAACCAAAAATCCCTCGAGTAAAGTTTCACCTGGACATGAAGTATTTTACCCAAAAGTATTTTTTTGTTTTTGTTCTACAGGATACAAACCATCCGATGAAAACTGAACATAGATTTTTGAGATCACATAACCTCTATATACAAGCAATATATTTTCGTGAATTTTAGTAGTTTCGAACTAGGTTTGAACCCGGGTGAAACACTAATACACACACACAGAACTCATAACATCTACACAGATGTAAAAATAAAAGTAAACAGACGGGGGGAACTGAACTCTCAACATTAATATCGTGTATATAAATTGGATGTGAAACATTGAAGGAGTATACCTCGACATTCTCTGCTACAGAAAACACTGCTAACTACTTATCATCTGTGCAACTCCATTACCTTCACAAGTAGTTATTTTATGTTCATTAAATTGTGTCCTACTTCGTTCTCTCGACTCTCGAGTCCTTTTTTTTTCGTCGACTGACAGACAACATTATACCTACCTATCTACTGTGTGTTGTGAATCTATTTTTCCTATATATTATTATTTTATTTTCTATTTTCTATTGGTTTGATTTTTTCCTTTCTTCTTGTTGTTGCTGTCATGTCTCTGTATAGTTTTCCTACAATTTTTATTAACATTTTCCTGTGAGTTTTTTTCGACGTCAATTTAATGTGTGGGTTTATATTTGGTTGTTAGATTTGCTCTGTGTTAAATGAGTTTGACAATTTCTTGAGTGTAATCGATTGTATTTTTATGGCTTCATTTATTGTATAGAATATTTAAAGATGACTTCCTTTGTCTTTGTTTAATTTCCTATATTGGTTTTTTACTATAAAATTATATTAGTCATACAAATTTTCGATTTTCTTGGAAATATATTTAAAAAATCTTAGATTTTCGGCGGTCGCTTGATATTTACCATAAAATTACATTTTGTGTCCCTTTTCAACCGACAAGATATTTGTTAAATATGTGCGTGGAGGGATTTGAAAAACGGGAAAACTTAACTGGGAAGGAGCATCAAAACCTTCCACAGTACTCTTATAAGAGGTGAGAATACCTTGCAAGATGATAAATGATTATGTTTGAATCAATCATAATTAAAATACTTACAATGTTTGTTGATAATTACCAAGGTAATTTACATAATAACAATTACCGTGGTAACTTGGGGAGGATATAGTTGAGGAGCAATGGTTTCTAAAAGAAAGCATAATTGATTTTAAGAGCGTATCGCTACAACCTCAAGAGGGCATAGCAAACCAAAAGAGCCTCGCTATGAAAATCTCTTCCGGGACTGAGTGAAGCCAAAAATTTTCTCAGAAATTTTAGCCGAAGAAGACTCAAAAATAGTGTTAGCCTGAACAAGACTTGAATATGGTTTCTGAAAGGTTTCTTCACGGAAAATTGTAAACTGAAGGAATATCTCTGGAAGCTAGTGTTAGAAATCGCAGTTACAGATTCTGCTGAGAGTGCATGGATGGTGACTGGATGTTCGTAGACAATGTGCAATCCCTAGATACACTGAAAAAGATGCTTTTGCCAAAAATCTTATCCGTTTACAACGGGGAAACACAATAAATTCCTCAGATTGCAGGGGGATAACGTTCCTCATACATTCATGCAAAGTTGCGAATTATATGATATGAAAAAATTAACTCATCCACCAGGTAGTGAACCCTGGATTTCTGAATTCCTAGTATGCTAACTGTTACATCACGAATGATTCTGATGAATGAATGAATTTTTTCATATCATTGACAGTAATACTTTACGAATTATTAATTTTCAAATTTTGTCCCAATTTCTAGAACAATTATTTGTATTTTATAAATTCATATTTCGACTACAAAGTAGGCATCATCAGTATGGATTAGATAATCGAAACTACCTTCGGGATATGGAGTCAAATATATGTTATTAGTTGTATCACAATGATTTTAAAAATGTTTTTAAATTATCGAACTGAGGTATTAACTAAGGGATTAACTGCCGAAATACTTAACTGATTGATTAAATGATTAAGTGTGTGAGGAACCAATTAGCTGCATCGATTGGCAGTAATCCTTGTTTGATCATAATTCATACTGATGATGACTACTTTGTAGTCCAAATATGGAATTGGGACAAAAAATTTGAATTAAATTTCAAAAAACCTTGTGAATTCTTTGATTATCTTATTATTCTTTATATTTCATGAATTATGTCAATAACGTCACCAAGTAGGCTTCATGATACCTCCGAGATTTACGACGAAACACATGTACAGAATAATCTTCTATCCAAAGTATATTGTGATGTACATTTTGTGTACCTCTGCTCTATCCACAATATATTCTATGAAAAATGAAAAAGGAAAACTATTTCGATTCAAGTTACATCCGTAGTCATAAATTTTCTCTTTACATAGTACACAAAAAATAATAAAAATTTGTACAGTAATTTTATTTATTTATATTATTTATTATTTTTTGTATTAAAAGTAAATTAAAACTAAAATACTGCACATAAACCTTATATAAGTACTTATAGTAAAATATATTTTGTGAAAATAAATATGTCGTATTTATTTTAGAATTTTTCTCACGTTTCAATAACTTAATTAAGTTTTCGATGAAATACTCCTATTATTTATAAATACAATAACAGGTATATCATTTTTTTTCTATTTAAAAATAGATTAATTAAACATGATTTAGAGATTTATATATTAAATAAAAATATTTTAAGTCTTCCTGTTACTTTTTGTTGAGGAGGATTTTTAATAAAATAATTATGGATTAAAAATATTTTGTGGAAAATATTTATTTTATAATGTATGTGACCATAATTAACAAATTCATAGCTCCAACACATTCGATCCTAATAAAATTTTTTTATACATTTATTCCTCCTCTTTCGATTGGCGCAGGCAGTTTTTGCAAAATATTTTAATTTTCAAAGTTATTCGCGAAAATCCGTATTTTAGAACCTATTTTGTTTAATAACTTTCTTAGCACCCCTTTTCAGCTAGACAATTCTTTACCAAATATTACTGATACACTAGAAGATAATATTTAAAATCCTCTGTTACTATACGAATTTCGAAGCTGTTTCCTCATTTTACTGCACTACAAATAATATTATAGTTTAAACACCGTTAGTTGTGTACATCTAACTGTGTTGAAAACATAATGAAACTATCATAACCCTGAGTGATTTTTCATGTATTCCATTAACTGTAAATGTGGAATTCACTGGTATCGACGATACATTGAGAAGCGATAAGAATTGCGATGGTAAATAATTGAACCAATACATCTCACAGTACAAAGGTTTCAGTGTTAATTAATTATGAAAAAACCTATTGGGACAAAATGGAAACCCGACTTCAAAAAGCAAATATTCTATAACAAAAAATGCACTAAAAAGTAAAAAAATAACTGCATATTCTTGTGCCAATTTTAGTTCACCTAAGCAAAAATTTTTAAATCACATAAATTTTGGACACCACTTCCAAAAATAACTAATAACTAAATAGTATATTTAAAAATTTTTGCTTAGGTGAACTAAAATTGGCACAAGAATATGCAACTATTTTTTTACTTTTTAGTACATTTTTTGTTATAGAATATTTGATTTTTGAAGTCGGGTTTCCATTTTGTCGAAATAGGTTTTATTTCACGCTTTTTAGTGACTTTGAAGTTCTATAACTGATTTTATTTGTCTAAATATGGGTAGACCAACTAAACGGCCTACTAACTTATAGTGCATTTCTTTATAACACATTTTTTTTTATCCGTTGTTTTTTTTTTTTTTTTTAAATTTTTAGTGCATAACAGATTTTCAGTTTTTTTACATGCATTTTGTTTTTTTTTTTGTAAAAATTTTTTTTTGAGGTCGGTTCTTTTTTGTAAAAAATTTGTTTGAAGTCGGTTTTAAAAAAACTTTTCTTATTTTCCCATTATGAATCAGTATACCCTTTCAAAAAAATGAGGATTTTCATCGATTTCCCGGGGATCCTCTCATCAGAATGCGATTTGTTGCCAATGGGACCAATGGGAAACCAAACCCTTTAAAACAAAAAAAAAATTCAAAATCGGTTCATAAATGAAGGAGTTCTGAGGTAATACACATAAAAAAAAAAAATACAGACGAATTGAGAACCATCCTCCTTTTTGAAGTCGGGTTAAAAATAGTTTGTTTCTATTAATATTTGAAGTAGTTTAAACATCAATATTAATTATTGTTTCGCATTTGTTATGCCTTGTCCATATTAAAAACTATATTGATGGTAAATGATTAATTAACTGTTTGATGACCCATTTAGGATGTAACTAAGTGTTGTATATCAGTTCAAGTTCGTATACACTCGTTTGTTCAAAGTTTACCAGCCAGTTCAACTTGTAATAATGATCTATCTATCTTCTCAGTTAGTTTAATTATTGTTTTGCTGTGTGGTATTTCTCTAAATAAATAAATAAATACTTCTCTATTCTGGCATCAATATTGAATAATGCTATTTATATATTTGTACCAAATTAGGGCATACAATGATGATTATTATACTAGTGCCCCCAAAGCTATTACAATGTGATACATGGGTCTCATTACTGGCATATACCTTATTATAATCAATATTTTACATTGTTTTCTAAAATTTTTTCTTACGATGAGCTGTAAGTAGATAGATAGTGTTGTATTTAGGGTTAAATAAATTATAAAGCTCCAAATATATCTTTTAATATATCTTTTTATTAATGAATGAATTTTATCAAAAAAATAAAATATTATTTTTGTAGAAGCTGGAGATTTCCCCCCTCTTATTAACAGTGTTGCCACAGTTACTAACAGTGTTACCACAGACAGATTGTAGAGGCTCTCTTGGATGGGGTACACTTCGACCATAAGGTCCATTGTGACACCTAAGGATGTGAGGATGTGAGTGGAGTGGAAGGAATTTTTGTGTATAGACTAGTAATTGGTAGGATATGTGACTGCAGCCAACTATGATAGGAACTATGCCGATATTCATCTGGAGTTTGTGAAGGAAACTGCAGAAAACCTTCTCAAGCATAGCCGGTTACTTCGTTCTTGTCCATACGCCGACAGTTTAGGCAATTAACCGCCCCTTTTTTTCTTAGTAATTGACAAACTACAGATGTCGGGATTCGAACCCATAACCTCCCAGTTTCCAAGTAAATATACTGCGCAGACATAACGACTTAGACCGCTCGGCCACTTGTACTGGTAGCTAAAGGTAAATTATATTTCTTCTAGCTAAATGCTCGCTGGTGATAACAAATTTTTATAGTTCCCTCACGCAAATATGAAAAGTATCGATAGCTCGAAAATTAAAATTGACACAAGTTTGGTATGATTTCTTAAATTGTGGAGAACTTTCTATCAAATGAAGCAGTTAACTTTGATTTAAACAAGGAATGTTACATTTAACTGAGTTAATTGTACGGTTTGCTTTACGTCTTAACACTCATAGGTGTATACAAATATGATTTGTGGGTTATATACCAAGGTATTGCATAAATATGCGTGTGTGATTCTGTACTCGGCAGTCATTATAGATGTATGAGCTGCAATTGTGGTGAATTAAATATATTTTTATTTAAATTTTCTTTTATCTCTTACTTAAGATGGAATTACACCCCAACCCCAGAGGTTCACTAATTTGGTCGTTTACGAAATCACTTCTTAGCTCTAGAACTGACTTAATTTCAAGTCCTTATCTTTTTTGTCAATGAGTTTATCATGTTGACGGACATATATATGGTTGACTATTTCAAGCAGTAAAATTATATTTATACTACCCTTACATAAATGTTATGATACATATATATATATATATATATATATATATATATATATATATATATATATCAAACAAAGTAGTTATACTGAAACGAATCCTTGAGAAATTAAATTAAGGAATCGAAAAAATAAAATGTTTTATTTTGTCATTGATTAAAAAACTGTAAGGATTATATTAATGCCTGGCTTGATATTGATAATAATACGAATAACGAATGATGAATGTGTTGAACATTACTCTCGAACACACCCCTCTTGTTCGATTCCCCGATGGAGAGCTAAAAATGTACAAACCAGAATAACTTGAAACTGGCTCTACAATATTTAAATATCAAGACAGAAATTTGAGACTGTAGTTTTAACCAAACGTGTATTTGCCTGAAAATCTTATAATGATGAATAATGAATAATGAATGCATTTCCCCTCTTGTTCAATTCCCTGACGAAGAGCTAAAAATGTAGAAACCAGGATCACTTGAAATCTATTCTACAAATAATTAAATAACAAGACAGTAGGTAATTTTAATAAAACGTTTATTTGCCTGAATATCTAATAATGAATATATATCAGTTTGTAAGTAGTTACCAGGTAACTCGGGGAATATATATATCTAAATATTGAAGAAAATTAAGATATAGAATCGAGTACTTAACAATATCGTTCATTATGGCGTTCCGACTAGATTTCTTTGGTTGAATGATTAATAATATTCTTATCGCCTACAACATATACTCGTAAATATGGCGTTCACACAATATTTTTACTTCAACAATGAATGTATATAAATGAATTTCATCTCTCTATTGTTATAGCATTATAGAAGAAGATTTTATGATTGTGTACTTAAATTATTTATGATGATTTCTGTGTTACATGTACGAATAACTTCATTCTATACTTACTATCTTCTGGTTCTGGTTTGGTTACAACATAATATACAGTCTGTTTTCAACAGCATTTCTAATAGGGAATCAATGTTAAATAAATAAATGATATATTAACTAACCATACATACACATACTTACATGCTGCCCACAATCAATCATGTTTGTTTGATGCACACTAATTTATAATATTATTATTCATTACGTATGTGAATGCATAAGAAATACTTGGTTGTTTTTTATTTAATGGTATAGTCGTATTCCAACAATGGGTTATTACACAATAATAGAAAAAGTGCGAATTATTAAATGGTACTTTGGGGGATATTCGGCAAAGGAATGTGTCAATTTATTTATTGTGGCATTTGAGGATAGGCAATCGCCAAGCATTCGAACAGTTACTCATATGATTAGCTATTTTGAAAAATGGGGTTGTATATCTGATTTCAAAGACTGCCACAAAGATAAAGATGATGAAGCTCCCACAAAAAAATGAAGAGAGAGATATAGCTGTTTGTAGTTTATTATTTATTGACGATAAAAAATCGACAAGAGAAGTTGGTGAAGAATTGGGCCTAAGCAACTCTACAATTTCAAACATTTGGAAGCGGAATTCTATTAATTTGTGTGGATTGTTGTTTTATGTTATACCGTTAATAGAATTCTATCATTTATTTTCAAACATTCCACATACAAATAAGATGGGATATTCAAAAAAGAATTTTCAATTGTTAGAAGTAATGACTAAACTTAAGAAGATAATAATGAATATATTTAATCCACTCTCATTAGATGTGTCTGCAGTACTGACTTTGCGCAGTGCAGCCAGCATTATGTACACAACACATCACATACACTGCAGAGTATCCCCACTATTTTTATTTCTTTATTAAGCATATTGTGAATAGTTATTATAGTAAATAATACTTATCATTGATTCTCTATTAGCAGCGCGTTTCAACACACACGGTATAAGTATTATGTATTATTATAGGTATATAGGTATATGTTGTTATATAGGTTTCATTTTAAAGTTAATCTTATTTGAGTAAATAATACCTAACCTATATACAGAATGTGTCAGTATAACTTGACAAATTGCTCATATAACTTGACAAACTAGGCGAAGGTCATTCATATTGCAGCAACATGCCTGGCGTCAACGTAATTGAACTAGTCAATGGAAATAGATAGGGTTTTTTAACCCTAGGGTAAGTAAAAAAAGAGACAATTTAATAAATCATTGTTAATTTAAGGGTGCGCGACGAAAACGACATCTGACGACCGCATTATATAATACTCACTCTGTAACCATTGAAGGTATATAAAATTTTTACAAATTAAAAAAAAAAAAAATTTCTGATCGCTAAAACTATAAGTGGAAAATAACATCTGAAATGGGCTAGTAAATATTACGTATTGTGTTTAGAAAAAGGAAGTATAACGTATATTTTAATAAAAATGAAATACATTTATATTTATTATTCGATGTGCGAGTAAGTAACAATCTTGATGGAATCACATAAAGAACTACTCGGAGAAATGTTAGATATGTAGTAGAGGAGTGACTGACACGTGTCTTTGGCGCATGCATGGTTTTTATTTTTGTGTACGTAAGTTTTACGCACGGTTAGTGTTCTAGGGTTAAATGCGATAAAATATCCAACATAATTATTTTATGACACTATGTCGTCATGAAATATCTTAAAAAATTGATTTTGTTCAATCATACCTAAATTTTATCCAATAAAATTGGCAAATAATTATATTATATTAGAGGCATAGTATACAAAATATGATTTAAATTTAAGACACTTTTGATTCTTTTTGAGATTGCAACGTCATGGACATGTTAAATAGAAAAAAAGTAATGAAAAATATAAAGACTAACGTTAAAAATATTATGTTACTAATTTTTAAAACCAATATGTTTGATCATAAAATTGACTATATATACAGATAGAAGGTATACGTTTGTTCACGTGTCGTTTGCATACGTAATTAACACAAGCAAAATCTAGGTCATCTAATTATCGTTTCATAATTAAATTAAAAAAACTATTTACTGCCTGTTTATATAGTGTATAAACAACTATAACTATGTACACTCCCGAATCATAAAAATTGAACGAATTGAAACATTCTAAGTGTTACTGCATGTAATATTATACATATATTTAGTAATATTTACGCTTAGATTGTGAACCACTGGTTCAATGTTTTTGAACGAGAGTGTATATGGCTGATCAATACATAAAAATAATTCTGACGTTTATATGTATGTGATCT
This sequence comes from Nineta flava, assembly GCA_963920215.1. Lineage (NCBI taxonomy): Eukaryota > Metazoa > Arthropoda > Insecta > Neuroptera > Chrysopidae > Nineta > Nineta flava. Next base: position 95,518,070 of record OY986042.1, read on the forward strand.
CATAATTATAAACTTCTGTCAGCTGTCGGTCGCTATTTTATGGGAATTTTTGAAGTGAAAAATTTTATGACCACACCGCATATGTTTATGCGATGTAGCCAAGTGGAATAATGAAAAAAATTTAATTTTAACAACCACACTGAAAGTCTGCGTCTGTCACCTCTGTCATTTGGTGGAACTGACGATAATTGCAATGTGATCGATATTTTTTAAGTAGATTATTTCGATTAATTTTTAATATTCAATTTTTGTTTCGAATATTGTGATGCAATTTTGTTATTTGAATAACTATGTCTATGTTTGAAATTTGATAGATCTTTCAGATTGCTTAAATACCCAGTATATACTGAGTTTATAAAAAGTTTCAAACAAAAGTTGTTTATGTTCAAAAAAGGAACATTCTTTTACTTTAAATATTTTGTGTGTCTCTTACGGTTTTAAAGATGGATATTTTCCCGTGTCGGATATTTTCCGATTTTGCTCACTTAGCAACTTGATTTTGAGATTATTATCTCTACGGACGCACATGTGGAAATGGACTAACTGTGCCATTTTATAAACAAATTTTTTTCTGTGATAAATTTTTCGACAGGTCGCGACTGAGCTTAATCAAGTATACTATTTAAAAAGAAAAATTTAAAGCAAGAGAAATAACAACTAACTAAGTTAATTGCTTAAATACCCGATATGTAAATTTATGAAAAAAAGTTATTTTTAAAAGAGGAACATTTTTTGTCTTTAAATTTGTGTTCTATCTCCTACGGTTTCAAAGATAAACAGTTTTTCCCATTTCCCCCAAACATGGTTCGATTTTCCCGATTCAAGAACTTGATCTTACTTTATTGCTCTAGAATCCACATAGAAAATTTCAGCTTGCTATCTCTTTTCGTTTTTGAGTTATCTGTTGACAGATACACAGCTGTTTCAAAGTCGGCACTAAACTTAAATACCTTCATATATATTACACCGGATATAAAAAAGTTACATAGATTTGACTAGTTTTATTATGACGACACGTTTTGGAAAAAGAAAAGCATTTTTTTTTGGTACATATTTGTTTTTGTGGGTTAAAGTTTATTCAGAATAATCGTATTTGTAAAGTTGTGATTTTTTAACCATATTACAAGAATACAGATTTTGAGTATATATACAGCCCAAGTGGCCGATCGGTCTAAGGCGTTATATCTGCACAGTATGCCTACTTTGGAAACTGGGTGGTTATGGGTTCGAATCCCGACATCGGCAGTTTATCAATTATTAAGAAGGAAAAAAAGTGGCGGTTAATTGACTAAACTGTCGGCGTATGGACAAGAACGAAGCAACCGGCTATGCTTGAGAAGGTTTTATGCTGTTTCCTTCAAGAACTCCAGATGAATAGTTCCTATCATTGTCGGCTGCAGCCGCATATCCTACCAATAGGGAATATGCATGAAAATTTTTTTTCACTTGAATTGAAGCATGTTTACTTGACAAATATCAAGGTAAAATTACTTTTTAAATAACTTTAAAAATAAGCGAGATATGAATGATTGAAATTCCCGATTAGACAATGAGGGAGATAGCCCTCTTGATATGTTATGTGACGTCATATTACACTTTCACTATTTAAAATATACGTAAAACTCCGTTTTTAGTATTTTTGCAAGAAAGAGACAGATAATAATCTTTAAAAGCTTATAGCTTCCTTGATATTTGTCGGATTTTAATTTCGTTTTTAAATATTTTTACAGTATCAACAGTATTTTCATATTCTGCAAATAAATGTGAAAAAAAATTTTCATGCATATTCCCTATTCCTAGTCTATACACAAAAATTTCTTCCACTCACATCCTCATATCCTTAGGCATCACAATGGACCTTATGGTCCAAGTATAGCCCGTCCAGGGGAGCCTCTACAATCTATCTATCTATCAATCTTGAGTATGTTCTTAATTAGGACATATTGTAGTAAATAGTTGGACTGATTAAAACATTAGAATAGTTTTGTAGAACAGACATTCGAGTATACATATACTATCATGTTCATCATGGGTTTTGTATATTTATAATTTAGATTCGAGACAAGAAGTATGATTTAAGTTGAAAACGGTTGAAATAACTTAAAAGATAGATAAAGTGAACTTAATAAGTTTATGTTACCACTGTTAGTTATGTCGTTTTATGTAATGTCAATTGTAGTTATTCTAAAATATCATTTCTTAAATTATCATAAACGAAGCAAATAAACAACCTGCATGCAGTGCTTAAATTATCGCAGTTTGGATGTGAGAGAATAATACGTCTTTCAAAATTTTCTGAAAAATATTTAATAAGAAAGAAAACGCGTATTTCTAATTTGTGTTGAAAATTTACTTGAAAAGGTTTACTTGACTATGGTTGCTTGATTTCAAAGCATTTCAATTTGTTATATTTTACTTGCATTACTATATAAGCCTGTAATTGAATATGACAAAATGAACTCATCCACCAGGAATCAAACCTTGAACGTCAGGATTTATAGCCCATTGTGATACCGTTTATCCCTTTATCTCTCAACTATAGCGATCTATTTCAATCCTTACATAGTACAAAATAAAGTCCTCCAGCTGCGACTGTCTGTCGGTCTGTTCGCGATAAACTCAAAAACTACTGCACCGATTTCATGTTGTTTTCACCAATGGATAGAGTGGTTCTCGAGGAAGGTTTTAATATATAATTTGTCATGTTTTTGTATACATTGGTCCTTACATATTATAAAAATGATTCATGAGGAAGGTATAGTTGTATAATTTATTGATGTATAGGTGTATAATTTATCAGCCCTTGACGGGAGAAAATATTATGTTACTTGGTTATTAGGGCGTTACAAAATTTTTGCGGCCGAAGCCTCAACGGGTAATGCTAGTTTACCATATAATAATGGTGGAAACGGTGGTTAGATTTATAATATAATAAAAATTCCATAATTGCTAATAGCGAAAAACCAAAATTAATAAAATGGTTTCGTCTTTCAACTCCATAGAAATATAAATCAGCTCAAATTCCCCGGCATCGCCCATAAAAAGTTACGCTTTTTTTCCGGCGTTGAAAAAGGAAAGTCACTTTTGGATCGATATTGTCTACTGAATTATTCAACTCTTTTAATTTTTCCCGACGCTTCCACTCATGTAATTTTGTTTCCCAGAACCCCACCAAATTATACAATTTGATAATAATTTGACTACAGCGCCATCTATCGGATCGTATCATAGCTATCGTGTCGACAAAACAAAATATATTTCAAAAATTCACTTCAAAACATGTAAATTTAAATTTATTAATAGCCAAAATAACGATATATAACGATTTATAGTGTGCTAGTATAGTTTATAGTTTCTATGGAAATGGTAATCAAAATTGAAACAAAATTTTAATATAATAATTTATAGTTATTTTTTAGAAGTATAGTTTCTGTGGATATGACTTTTTATTATACACACAGCATACTAGACACAACACTAAACATACTAATACACACACAGAATGCAACATTTTGTTACGTGACGTTTTGACATGTGCTGTGACTAGGTACACTACCCGTAAGCCACGTTAAGGAACTTCCAAAAAAGTGGTTTTTTGGGAAAAGTAAGAGTAAAACATAGCTGATGTGTAAGGAAATAAAGATAGTTAGAGATATATAAATATTTTTACGATTTATAAAAAATATTTTCTACTTTCTACTAAACTAGATGCCAGAATACTTTCTAACAAAATCTACGATAGTTTTAAAATTTTAATTTTTATTGATTTAAGTTAAATTTCATGATATTGTGTGATTTACCCGTCCTTATTTTTCTACTTCGTATTACAAATCTAAATTTTATAGTATTCATCTCTCAAAAACTGGACGTACGACCTCTCTTAAATAACTATTTCGTGTGTATTTACTATTCATTAATAAGATTTAAAAATTTATCTTTTATTTCCGTACTTGACTGTCCCAATATTCTCATGAATAGTAGTTAATTAATCTTAATTAGTTTTGTGAACTTTCCAAGTCTCACTACAAGTGAAATGTTCCATAATTTGATGTGCAATATATTTATCCTTGTGAAGGAAGCTCTATTTTTAAGTGTACTTTTTACAAAATTAAAACAACAATTAAATAATTTATTAAAACATCAAATAAATGAAAATAGTTTTACAAAAAATATATTAAAATAATTATTCGTATTTTTAATTTACTCAAAACGCCACGCTCTATTCCTGTTGTCCCGTAAAATATATAGTTTTCATACCTTGAGTCTCAAATAATATATCATTTTGAAATATTGTTTTATCTGTGTAAAGGAAAACTTAAAAGCATAAAAAAGGAAGAATACAACATACAAACTCGTGATGAATATATTTTTACTTCATTGTTTTTCTTAAAATTTTTTTAGTGTTTCTTAAAAACTGTTTTTAAATAAATTACATTCACACACAGACTATCGTTCTTCATGACGAAACATTAGAATAAATTATGTCTTTTGTAACTGTTTAAAACACATACCATATATATTTCTTCAGTAATCTGTACTAGACAAACTTTGCGTAGCTTATATTCTTATGGAATTTCGTGCAATAAACTTTTAGTACTTGTAAATATTTGAAATAACGTCTGGCCCTGTTATCATATTGGCAGTTCTTTGGCCCAATGTTTCAACCTTAACAGACGGTAGGTATGCTCAATTATATTATTAGCATATACAATTTCGAAATAAAATCTTATAAATTAACTGGGATTAATCTTATCGTATAACTACTTTTGATTCAAGATAGGGTTTGGATACTCGAGAACAATATGCTATAATATGTACTTATTATTTAAGGTTCAAATAACTCAAGTAAAAAGTACGTTTTTATAGGTTCTAAGTATGAAAAACGGGGTTTAAGTCTATCCACGTAAAAAAACTGAATATACGATATGAAACTTCATGAATATATTCTTCAAACTATATGATTTAAGATCTGATAAGGTGTCACACGACAATACTGACATTACGTAAGCGGGTTCCGTAAGGTAATTCCTATTAAAGTTACGTAAGCGGGGGAATTTTAAGTTTAGTTCTATCTTTGTAATATCTGTCTGTCTGCCAACACGATAACTCAAAAACCAAAATACATTACGATCTGAAATTTCGTAATTGTGTTCTGGAGCTAAAAAGTTAGGTCAAGTTCGTCATCGGGCAAAATCGGATCATGTTTGGGCAAAATGGGAAAAACTAACCATCTTGGAAACTTCAAGAGATAGAAAAAAAGTTTAAAGACAAAAAATCTTCCTTTTTTAAAACAAACAAACTATTGTTTGAACCTTTTTTTCATAAATTCAGTATATACCTGATATTTAAGTAAATAACAGTTTTATTTTCACTTGTTAAACTTGTAATTAAAATATTTTATGAGATTAAATTATTCATCATTTGCCATTTTTTTGTAAACTACAAATTAAAAACAACCGCAATGCGAAACCATTGTTATCAGATAGTAAAACATAAATACATTAAATATTGACAAATTGAAATATGTCTTTTAAATAACTGATAATTGATTTAAGTTGAGTTATTGTGTATGAAAGCTCTATACAACATTTGTTAATTTTCACTTTGAAGTTTTTTTTTGTTTTTTGATAAATTGTATTCATCAAGAGCACGGTAGTGCGTGGCCGAGTTTTAAGGGAGACATTCGGACTTTTCACTACAGTGTTATTACTACACCTTAATTTAGGCTCATTTTTTGGGTGCTGTATCTTTTGAACGGAAAGAGCTACAGGGTTGATATTTCGAATATAGATACTTTACGGAATTATAAGAACCAATGTTTTCAATCAATGTTAACGAATTAACCGTTAAAAAGTTATTTCACTTCAAAAACGCAAAATTCGTGGGAACGCCCACAATTCTTGGTAACTAATACATCAAAATGTTTAGCTACTTCCAGATATGCTGTAAAGTTGATATTGGGCATGTAGATAGCTGTAGTACCCAAACCGACGAGAAAATTGCGAAAACTCGAAATTTGTATCGGAAAAGTGGAAAATTTAACATTTTTTATTTTTAAGACTAGTTTAACTCAAACTACCATGTAGAGAACGATATATCATATATACCTATTAATTTTTATACCATATAGAAATAGACATTGCTATTTGAATACAGCAGTATGCGTTGATTTTAAAAGTTATGCAACGGAAGCCTCGGAAAATTGGAAAAACATCCTCCAAAATTATGTTTTTCTGTTCTATTAATGCTATAAAGTTTGAATTTTCACTAATCGACCCGAAATAACGTCAAAATTAACAGAATATTTTGAAAAATTTCATTACCTACATCGCAACCACACCAAAAATGGGAAAAACATCCCTAAAACTTACCTCTTTACTTCTATTCATGATAGAAAGATCAGTTTTTTTCCATCACAACCCTTCGAACTTGGTAAAAACACCCCCAAAACCAACCTTTTTGTTCTATACATACAACAAGATTCAGTTTTTTGCAATCGACGCTTAATAGCTACAAATTAGGAAGTTATTTCGAAAAACTTAATATATTTTTTTGCAAACTCCCGAAAAATTGAAAAAACACCCCCCAAAATTACGTTTTTCAGTTCTATATATGATGAAATGATGGAATTTTGACCAATCGACCCGAAATAAAGTCAATTTAACAGAACACTTTGAAAAATTTTTTTACCTATAACGCAAACCTCCGAAAATGGGAAAAACACCCCTTAAACTGCCTTAAGGCATTTTGATCAGACTAAAAATATGACCGCTAGAGAGTGATTTATGCATTCTAAGGAAATTCGCTAAGTTGACGCAGCTCTTGCGTAACGAATTTTTTTTTGTGAAGTGGAGCCAACGGGTCAAGTCATTTCTTCAAAGACTATAACGTTGATAATCAATTATCTGTAATAAACGATTAGTTTAGAAGTCATAATCGAAACAAATCAAATAACATCTTATATATACTAAATTTTATATAGTTATTTTAATAAAAAATATATCACTCTTATTTCACATTAATTTGTGGCGTTTTAATAAAAGGCCTATGATATATGATCGATGAATATTATTATCAATAATCCAATGTATAAAATTTATGCTTTCTTTTCAGTTTTCTTTGGCAATAACACTGCTTGAATATTTGGTAATATACCGCCTTGAGCAATTCTTACAAATTATAACAATTTATTTAATTCTTTTCATCATTACGAATTGCTAATTGAAAATAAACTTGTTTATTTTTAAACTTGTTTACTTAAAAAAAGTTACATTGTAACAATACAATACAACAATCAATGTTTTCTATTTGGAGTATTAAAACATACTGTTATATTAAACTAGAAAATTTTTATTTAAATACTAAATGTCTATCTAATCAAAAAGGAGGCGGTAACCTTGTCAACAAATCAGATCGATATATGCTTCATATGTTATTTTAATTACAATTAAAGTTGTTAAATTTTCCGTTTGTAAGAAAGGTAAGTTTTCGAGAAAATCTTAATAAAATATTTGCTTCTTAATAAGTGATGATATGGGATAAAGTACCGAGCTATTTACAAAGTAAATAGATCCAGACTTCATATAATAGTTGCTCCTTAAAAAGTGATGATATACGAGAAAGGACCGAGCTATTAACAAAGTAAATAGCTCTAGACTTCAAATAATAGCTGTTCCTTAAAAAGTGATGATATCCCATAAAGTTTCGAGCTATTTACAAGCTAAACAGCTCGGTAAACTATTTATTAAAAAAATAAATGAGGGGTAAATTAATTAAGTGTAAGAAAAAATTTGGTTGAAATTTATGTCGTAAGTTTTCCCTTAGTATGTTTTTATTAGCGAATTTCCTGAAAGAAAATAGAGCTATTGGTCCCGTACCGAGGTCAAAATTTCGCAAAAATTTCTTCAAATGTCCATCGATCCTACCTTGTAGATGTCAAAAATCACCATCTGTAAAATTTATATATATATATCTATGGACATATATATATATATATATACATATATATATATATATATATATATATATATATATATATATATATATGTGTCTGTAATCACTCTAGCGGTCACAGTTTTCATTTTATCAGAATGAGATTTGGTATTTAAAGCGCTTTTGGTATTCAAAAGGTCAAGTTCGTTAATGGGTAAAATCGGACCAGGGGAAAGGGGGTTTTAGAGGGAGGGGGAAACTCAAAATTTGACATATCTCCCTTAATATTCGAAAAATCGAAAAATTTATAAGAAGTAAAGTTGTAGGTATTAAGTTTTACTGTAATTTTGTTTCTTATCATTTTTTCTGTAACCCTAATATTTACAAAAATATTGACGGTTTAAGATTGAAAATTAAATTCCTCAATATCTCTGTACGCATTAGAGTTTGAGCAAAAATGATAAGGTGATGAAATGTAGAAAACATGATTTTCTACAACTTTGTTTCTTACGCGTTTTTCGATTGTTCAAATATTAAGAGAGATATTTTAGATTTTGTGTTTTCTTCTATCTTTATGCACCCCTTTTCTATTGACGTATGTCATTTATTAATAAAATTGGCCATGCAAATACTAAAATCAGATACGATGATTTCAAATTTCTGATGATTTCAAATATTTTTAAACATGCCGCGTTATAAAATTTTAAAAATTCGTTACGCAGGAGCTGCTTCAACTTAGCGAATTTCCTTGGAATAAATAAATTACTCTCTAGCGGTCACAATGTTAGTCTGATAAAAATGAAATGTCGTATCTGATTTTAGTATTTGCATGGCCAATTTTATTAATAAATAACATACGTCAAGGGGAAAGGGGGGCATAAAGATAGAAGAAAACACAAAATATAAAATATCTCTCTTAATATTAGAACAATCGAAAAATGCGTCAGAAACAAAGTTGTAGAAAATCATGTTTGCTACAATTCATCACCTTATCTTTTTTGCTCAAACTCTAATGCGTACAGAGATATTGAGGAATTTAATTTTCAATCTTAAACCGTCAATATTTTTGTAAATATTAGGGTTACAGAAAAAATGATAAGAAACAAAATTACAGTAAAACTTAATACCTACAACTTTACTTCTTATAAAATTTTCGATTTTTCGAATATTAAGGGAGATATGTCAAATTTTCTGTTTCCTCCTCCCTTTAAACCCCCCTTTCCCCTGGTCCGATTTTACCCATTAACGAACTTGATCTTTTGAATACCAAAAGCGCTTCAAATACCAAATCTCATTCCGATAGAATAAAAACTGTGACCGCTAGAGTGATTACAGACACATATATATATATATATATATATATATATATATATATATGTATATATATATATATATATATATGTCCATAGATATATATATATAAATTTTACAGATGGTGATTTTTGACATCTACAAGGTAGGATCGATGGACATTTGAAGAAATTTTTGCGAAATTTTGACTTCGGTACGGGACCAATAGCTCTATTTCCTTTCAGGAAATTCGCTAAAAGAGTAAAGTATCGCGAAGCGAAAGGAACGCATAGCATACGCGAAGCATATGCGAAGAGTAACAAAACGCTACGCGTTTTGTGCGAAGCCTTTGGCTTCGTATATTTAAGCCTTTCAAAAATTATTGATATCCGACCAAAAACATAAATGTAAGAAAGGGCCGAGTTTTCGGGAAAATCCTTAATGTAATAGTTCCTTCTTAAAAAGTGATGATATGAGAGTAATGACCGAGCTATTTACAAAGTAAATAGCTCTAGACTTCATATAATAGTTGCTTCTTAAAAAGTGATGATATGGCAGAAAGGACCGAGCTATTTACAAAGTAAATAGCTCTAGACTTTATATAATAGTTGCTTGTTAAAAAGTGATGATATGGAAGAAAGGACCGAGCTATTTACAAAGTAAATAGCTCTAGACTTCAGATAATAGTTGCTCTTTGAAAAGTGATGATATCCCATTAAAGAGCCGAGCTATTTACAAAGTAAATAGCTCGGTAAACTATTAACTAAAAAAAATAATGAGGGTAAATTGATTAAATGTAAGAAAAAATTTGGTTTAAAATTATTTCATAAGTTTTCCCTTAGTATGTTTTTAAAATTTTATAACGCGGCAAGATTTAAAATATTGGAAATCAGAAAAAATAACTTGCCGCGCTATATAAAATTTTAAAAACATACTAAGGGAAAACTTATGAAATAATTTTAAACCAAATTTTTTCTTACATTTAATCAATTTACCCTCATTATTTTTTTTAGTTAATAGTTTACCGAGCTATTTACTTTGTAAATAGCTCGGCTCTTTAATGGGATATCATCACTTTTCAAAGAGCAACTATTATCTGAAGTCTAGAGCTATTTACTTTGTAAATAGCTCGGTCCTTTCTTCCATATCATCACTTTTTAACAAGCAACTATTATATAAAGTCTAGAGCTATTTACTTTGTAAATAGCTCGGTCCTTTCTGCCATATCATCACTTTTTAAGAAGCAACTATTATATGAAGTCTAGAGCTATTTACTTTGTAAATAGCTCGGTCATTACTCTCATATCATCACTTTTTAAGAAGGAACTATTACATTAAGGATTTTCCCGAAAACTCGGCCCTTTCTTACATTTATGTTTTTGGTCGGATATATATATAAAACTTGATTTATTGCATGCAAATAAAAAGAGACTGTTAAAAACGAGACTGTTATATAGAAATATTAATTGTCGGCTTTAAACGTTTTGACTCACAATTATCATCAAGTTTTAAATGCATTTAATTTTTTTTTTAATATAAAGCTTTGTAATCACATTTCACACTGGTTAAATAATTATGGTGTAAGTAAGCAATTATATTCTATATGTGTATTAAAAAGTTTAACATCACCGGGGTCAGCGTTTCTAACTTAAATACTTTATTAAGCCAGGAAAATTGAAATTGGTATTAGGATTAAAGTAGCGAATAAATGTTGCACGGAGATAAGTGCACATTATTCACGGAGAGAAAAGTATAGTAACTATAACTATGACACATAGTACTAAAACAGCACTGGAAATATTATTAGGCTCTATGCCGAGATTTCCTTTACTTGTGAATCCTGTATTGTCAGAGATTATCATTATACGGCAAAGTAATATTCCCAATGCTTCTTTTCTTGTGGAAGCAATGTTTACTATACAATTATGTTCGTGTAGGTAGCTGAATTTTTGCAGAAACTTTTATTTGGGTGTTTTAAGCAACATACATTAAATTTCCGAGCGAAATTGTGTACACTTAACAACGTTACGTGCGCTGAACAAGTTTTCGTACGAAAATATTGTGAAGAAAAAGTAGTTCATCTTATTATCCACAAAATATATGCAAGTTAAGGCACGTTTACATATTTATGTGCTAGTTACTCATTTGCTAAGCGATCTGGTATATAGACAGATGGATATATCTTGGGGTATATAAATGTATCGACCATATGGCCCATTGTGGCCCCCGTACTACTTCAGTCTGACGAAATTTGCTTTACCCAAACTTTGGCAATAGCCAGCAGCTTGGTTATCAGGTTTTTCTGAAGGTTTATATATTCGGGGTGATTTTCAGCCAATATCTTTTTCTGCTGTAGCTGAGTGATTCGCAATAAAAGTTGATGTGGCTAGATGTTTCCTCCTCCTCGCCGTACAGTCTGCAAGTAATGGATCCGTTATGGAGTTCTATTGTGTGAAGATACTTTCGTAGGTGATAATGCCTGATAATCAATCCGGTAACCTTTCGAAGTTGTATTTTGTTCCGGTTGAGCCTCTTGGATGCATTCCGAAACAGTATTTTGCCGAGTTTTTACTGCGGTATTTCCCCAATGATCACGGTGTTTTAAGTATGGAACAGACGCAGAACATTGTTGCAGCAACATTGAACTCCGCCTACAAAATATTTTCTGTACAGACGTGCAACCAAAATTATGGAACATAAAATTATTATTTTATTATTTTATGACGCTAGTCATAAAAATTGAATCATTTCTCATTTTGTCTCTATCTATTTCACTTAATTTGTATAGTTTATTTGTAAGTATGTATCTAGTTTATTTATATGTATAAAACTAGTGTTGGATAATATCTAAATATTATTATTACATATTTAGGATATCTAAATATTAGGAGCTTATTATATTTAGGATAATATCTAAATATTATTATTACAAATAATAAAATATATAATGTAAATTGTAACCAATCTAGGTAATAAAACATAATAAAATATTAGGAAAGCATAAAATATTAGATAATATGACCAATTTTTACAGGAACATTTAACTCCTCCTACAAAATATCAAATAATTTTGATTTTTACAGCAACCGTTCAAGGACATGTTTTTTGTTGCTGCAACCACTATACACATTTGCAACATAATAGGTTGCTGCATAATGTTCCTGCACAATATTCCTCGTTTGTAGGCCCTATTACATGCATCCACTCGTTGATCACTTGTTTACATGTAATGTCTAGTATATTATTCTTGAATATGTTATATACAAAGACACAAATCTTAGAAACATAATTTTTATTTAAACATACATTCGAAATCTTGACATTAGCGTGACCGTACATACACATACACATATTTATCCATAAATGTATTAATCAACATACAGACCCAAATATACATGCGTACCTATTGTTTTTTAATACCTATTTTTTAATGAATAAATGCAGAGAGAACATTGTAATTAATTGTATGGATTTAGGTTCAATTTTTATTTATCTCTATGCCATGTCGTTCGTTTTAAATCGTATGTATATTAATAGTACGATAGATATGCCATATACAGGATGTATCAGGATAATAAGAGCTGATTAGTGTGGCCATCGAAATGGTGATGACATATTCTTTTGCTTTTTCTCTCATTCTCCGGGCTACGGAAAAATTTTTGTCTCACTCTGCATAATAATTTCTTGGTCATTTTTGAAGTCCCGTAATTATGATACAGGACAAAACCTCTCTTAATAGTAGTCTTAGATAGATATATAGATTGTAGAGGTTGCCCTAGACGGACTGCTCTTCAACAATATGGTCCATTGTGATGCCTAAGGATATGAGTGGAGTGGAAGGAATTTTTGTGTATAGACTAGGAATTGGTGGGATATGCGGTTGCAGCTAACTATGATAGGAACTATGCTGTTGTTCATCGTGAAGGAAACTGCAGAAAACCTTCTCAAGTATAGCCGGTTACTTCGTTCTTGTCCATTCGCCGACAGTTTAGTCAATTAACCGCCTCCTTTTTTTTCATAATAATTGACCAACTGCCGATGTCGAGATTCGAACCCATAACCTCCCAGTTTCCAAGTAGGCATACTGCGCAGACATAACGCCTTATAGCGCTCGGCCACTTGGACTGGTAGTCTTAGATAAAAATAAGAGATATTTTGAAGAAAAAAAGAAATGAAGACCATCTTATCAGAGTCGCGGTCCGATTGTGCCCATTCACGATCTTGAGCTTACTTTTTAGCATATACAAAATATAGAACACACACACAAATTTTCAGCTCATTATCTCTTTTCATTTTGAGTTATTGTGTTGACGGGCAAACGGACGGACAGGCGGATATGCGGAAATAGACTAATTAGGTCATTTCATCTATACCAAAAATTTTTTTCTACAATCAATATTTTTGACCGTTTTAAAGTCGGGACTAAACTGAATAGTAAAGTTATATAAAACACATGTACATCAGATAGCATATGGATGGACGATAGCATTTCGGTTGCTCATTTGAACTACCGAAGAACTGATCTGGAAAACCACAGGTCTTAGGGTCGATCCCTATTCAACGTGTAAATGATTTTTCATAGTAAAAATTGTTGTCAAAATAATGTTACAATGTTCTCTTTAATCAATCATTTCACACTTGCGGAAGCTATGATTATTTTTCTTGAAACACTCTGTATACTATAAACAGCATGTATAAAATATTGTCACATATTTTTACTGCTGACTATTTAATTATTTGTTTAACTTTTTTATTTTTAATGTTAAAATTTATTTTTTTTAATGTATACGTTCCTATATTTTATATTTATTGAATGAAAACAAATATGTATTGAATATTTTATCAATTCAATTAATAATTTATAATAGTTAATTAAAATGTATTTAAATAAATGAGTACAGTTATTTATTGTTTGAGAAAATAAATTTTATTAACCGTTTTCAACTCTTCAATTCTCAGTATCATCTATGTCGCCTTTTAATCATCTACTTTAAATCATTTTTAAAGTATAAGGTCATTACATTTTACATTCTATCATTGAAAACTCTTGCAAACTTGTTATACTTTTAAAGTTTCAGTCTATATCACAGTCTCAAGATACAACTAGTGATCGCGTCTATGATCACGTAGATATTGACAGTTCTTATTCCTGGGACTAGTGTTGCCAATGTGCGGGTAATTACCCGCTTTTCGGGTAATTTAAGATTTAACGGGTAATCCAGCAAATAATTTAAACTATCGGGTAAAAGCGGGTAATTCGTTGATTTCAATAATATTCCTTTATATTAAAAAAAAAAACTGACTATATTTAACTGTACGTGTACATTCCCGTTCAATAAAATTGAACAGACCTGACTATTTCATAAAACTCCTCACTTTTGTAACTCTCTGTATAAATATTCAATTATAAACAATTATTCATTCGGGTAATTCCGTCTGAAGAAACGGGTATACTCGAGTCCACTCATCGGCAGCACTGCCTGGGACTGTTATTGTTGGTTTGCATTGGAAGTGCAAGACATCTCATGTATTGGTAATACAGTTGGTTGATGCTATTTAGTTGTTAAAATATAATTGACTATGGATGGCGTTCTTTTGACTTAAAAACCTTAGGTTTTTAGTAGTAGTAGTAGTAGTAGTAACGGGATAGTGACCCCTAAAGGATACCTAAAGGACAAGGAATTTGTTTGTAGGCTAGGAATAGGTAGGTTGTGCAACTGCAGCCGACTTTGATAGCAACTATGCCAATATTCATCTGGAGTTTGTTAAAGAAATCTGCAGAACACCTTCACAACGATAACTCTCGTTCTTGTCCATACGCCGACACATTTGTCAATTAACCGCCCCATTAGTTAAAAAAAAAATTAATTTAATTGACAACCACCGTCGTTATGAATCTTGATTTTGGTGGATAATCTTGTATCGTGGATTTTTGTAGGATTGAAAATAATTTATAAACTTGATTAATTTATTAAATTCATGTAGATCGTTTTTTTTCTGATTGCAATGACCATGTAAAATAAAGAGACTGGGAATGACAGGTCTACTCACAATGCCAACTTCCCATTTGGTGCCCTTGAAAACTAGGGACAATTATTTTGTTAGAAAAAACTTCCAATTCAAGTTTTTTGAAAATCTTCTCAGGAATTCATTATACAATTATGCATCGAATGAAATTGGTCCGGAATCAATATCTTTATTTGTTCTTGAGATATGCGAGAAAAATATTTTACAACAATTTTTTAAAAGGAGTTTTTTTGTACCAATTATGCTTCAAATGAAATTTGTCCGGAGGCGATATCATTATTGGTTCTTGAGATATGCGATACGAAAAAAGTTCACAAACGTTCGAATATCTCTAAAAACGATGGATCCAGGCTCTAGCGTCTTGGGAACATAGAGATATGTCAAAATTTTCCATTCGAAAAATCGGACCCATTACAATTACTTACCCCAATGTTCGTAAATCAAAGTGTATATCTGAAATATCAGGAATTGCTGTAATTGCTAGATCAATTACGTGTATTACATAAATAACAGTGTGGCAAGCACCAAATTAACAACGACCAACATATTTCCTCGGAGAATATTTACGAGTAACTTATTTATGCTATCGATGACTTGGCTTGTTGTCAGAAAAATACAAAAATTGTCAAAAAAATACGAATACACAAAAATATTTGATAAAAGAATTGGAACAATTGTTGATATTTTATGATCATTATGTGTTATGTCTTTATACGATAAAAATTGTCTTTCTATGATAAAAATTGAAAAATAGTTACGTAGCAACGTAAACGCAAAACAGATACATTTCATTTCAAGAGTTTAGTGTTGAAACCATTAAATTGGCAATTATAATGCCTTTTACAAATATAACTTTTTACACCTGTTACCAACCTGTTAAAAACTTTTACTCAATACGTGCTAAATTTTTAAATATATAGAGTGAATATCTTAAAAACGACAAATGTTTTTGAGTTCCTATATACTTTAGGTTGCATATACATTTTAGGCTGTTACCAACCGGTTTTGCTATTTTCGGAGTTTCTTACAATAAACGTTTAGTATCTTCTAATAGATGGTTAAAACACAGCGGAGATTTTTGATGTGAAAATATTTATAACGAGACTGTATAAGATTTTATATGGGAAGTGAAATTAAATTTCCAATTACATAATGTTACGTGTTTTATAACGATCGGCTAACAGTCGGTAATCATAATCATCGACGTATATAATCATCGACATTGTTAAGATAGTAAGATAAATTATATTTGAATCAATAATTATAATACAAGTTGAAAGATATATATTATCTTTATTGAAAATATAGAATAAGTGTCAAATATGTTTGTTGATAATTACCAAGGTAATTTACAATAACAATTACCGTGGTAACTTGGGGAGGATCTAGTTGAGGAGCAATGGTTTCTAATAGAAAGCATAATTGATTTTAGTAGCGTACCGCTCACAATAAGTACGACATTAACGTTTATGTTTGTACTCATTCCTGAGTCCCAGACATGATTACCTTCTGAACATTTTTTCTGTAACTCTAATATTTACAGAAATATTTACTTAGTTCTTAAATATTTATTAGGTTTAAAACTTAAAACTGTGAATATAAAAATAATACAAATATGACCATGATGGAAATTCAATTTGTTACGAACTATAATTCTTTCCTCTAGGAAAATGAGCTTAGTCTTTGTAAGGTATCCACCCGATACAGCAAACACAATTTAATTTACCCATCATGTCTGAATACATAACGATGACAAAATAAATTTATTTGGAAGTAATGAATTATAATAACGATAATAAATTGTAACAAGACGACACAATAATACACAACAAAAAGGTGAGCTAACATTTACATTGTAGTATTAATGCACGGTTGCAATCTGGGCAATATATTACATGAGTGTCAGTGATTATACGTGTTAACACCTTTTATTTAATACTAGTAATAAATAGATGGTTAACACTCACTAAATCTCACTAAAACGACACTAAATCGCAGATTGTAGGTCATATTGAATAGCTGGAATTAACACCTAACATATTTATAAACAGTAATAAGCATTAATTTGTGGTCCGTTATAATAAGTAAATCTAGTATTTCTTTAGCTTCATCTACTTATAGTTTTTAGATAATTGTTGACGATCGTTTCAACTTTTTACAGTTATTTTCAAAACATATTTAATGGGATATATTTAATATTTTTTCTCTATTTAATATTTAATATTTTTATATTTAATTTTTATATTTTATATATATATTATATTTAATTTTATATATTTAAAATATTTTATTGATTTTTATTTTGTTTTGTTGATTCCAAGCTTATCAAACCCCCATTTTAGCTGATAGGGAAGATAATAAACAAAGTGCCCAGCTCGCATTAACATATTCATAGTATACCGACAATACAATAGTAACAAAGGTTTTGTATTATGGTGAATCTACTATTTTCAATTTAATAATAAACTCAACAGAGAATGTATCTGTGAACATTGTACTATTTGTTATTCAAATTAGTATTAGATGAACAAAAAAACTAGTGTTGACAACGCTACACAATGTCCTAAAATGCAAAGATAGTATGGAGTGTGCAACTTATTTGTATTACAAATTGAGATATTTATTTTTGATACCTTACTGGTTTAGTAACCCTAAACTTACAATTATGCTTAAAATGTTTTATTAGAGTGAAAGATCGGATTTAGTCAGAGACCTCATCTTTGTCGAGCATTATTCAAACAGAAAGTTTTGCAATTTTAACCTCTCTGTTGTCAAAAAATAGAATTATCGGAAAAAATCTGGTGGTGAGAAACATAATTCCAGTGTGAAATATACTTTTGTTAGGTCTTTATTCAGATTTAGTAGGAATTCTCACAAACATGGATACATTTGGAAAAATGAAGTAAAAATTTTATATGAAGAATTTTTATCTAAGATGAATATATTTTCTATGAAGTATAGTTTCGAAAATCAATACTTCCAGAGTTCTATACTTTTTTCTTGCTGTGATATTTATTCATCAGTGAATTTTATTGTAAAAAAATACAGCTTTTGCGATTGCACCGATGATAAAACTTCTTCTTTATTGTTCTTACATGGTAGCCATCGAAAATCATCAACATCACTAAAAACTATGTTCAAAAACTAGGGAATTTGGATAGCGTTTACTTTTTGAAATTACTTTTAAATGTTTTAATTATTTTTTGGTGAAAGACTAGGTTATTTGTGTTCAATTAAAGTCTTTTAAATAAACAGAACGCTAACAATCAAAATTATATAACAGGTAATTGAAAATATTCACCATTAATTATTGATATGCTTTGTATCAATTATTTTCACAGTACCTGGACGAATGATCCCACCGGGCAGTTATGAAACGTTCAGCTAATTATGTATCGGGTCTCAAAAAGATCTAGTAAGTAGCTACTTTTTGTCTAATTAACACAACATCATTACACCAATGTCTTATGCTGCGTCCAACATATGCGCGCTGCGCGGTACGTGGACGGTGTGGCGCACAACGATCCATTTGAAGTTGGTTTGTTCAACGAACAAACTTTGTAGGTTCGCAGTTCATATTTGGACGTGTTCGTGATAGGTTCGTTGTTTTCAGTGCGCATATGATTATTGTTTTTTTTCATATTAATTGAAATGTAGTATTTTAGTTCAACTTGAACATTTTTCAAGCTGAACTAAAATGTAAACATTTTGCTTAATATCTTTAGATTATCTGCATGCTTAAATAACGGGTTTTTGTGATTGATTCAACTTCACTGCAATATGAATATATGTTTGTGGGTTTCTTATGGATCGCTGGAGGTTCGTTGAAATCAACAATTCCAACGAACCAAAGGTGAGCGGCGCGCACACCGCTCGGGGTGTGTGCGCGTATATGTAGACGCAACAATAAGTTGCCTTGTTTTAAAAATGTTTAACAATATTTCTTGGCATTTCTTGTTTTGATTCAGAATAGAGATTTTCGGAGACAAAAAGTTGATCAAATTAGGATTAATCTCTAGGAAAAAATACTGCTCGTTTAATAGTGTAAGATAATCGTGTGTTAAATAAATGAACACAAGTTGGGTATTTGAAAGTAGCAAATAGAATTCGGGGACATATTCAGAATTAATTTAGTCGAATAATAATTAAACCAATATGTACTTTGTACAAAAGAAAACAACATCAAAAAGAACTTAAACATTCATTGAAACAAAATATACTTTTAAAATCTTTCGATTACAGAAATTGTATTTGTTTCCAATTACTTTAAAAAATGTTTTTAGAAAATATTAAGAAAAAAACAATCAAACTTATTTATGAACGCAGAATGAAAGACAATATTCTTTTTTTAAATATAAATTCTTCTCAATAAACCTTATGATCAGAAAAATAACAAGAGAAAAGTCCCCATCTAAAAGCTTAAATATAAATTTTGTTATAGAAAATATTGAATTCGTTTAAACTATGTTGTATCCCCAACACAGACATATTTATATCAATATCAGCAGGGGATTCATAAAACATTGTATACTTTAATCATAATGTTTCTAATACATACTAAATGAACACCTGTATAATATTATAAGACGTTTTAAATTCAACCCTATATTGGATATTGATATTGGTTAATGGTTTAAAGATGTACGAGCACTAGATACAGTCCATTTATAAAATTCTTCAAAATCTTCTATAGTACATTCATAAAAGTCTACAACAAAGTTTATTATTTTTTAAGTTAGTATTTCAAGTTAAATGGAGAAAATTCATTATTTTCGGTATGACGGGCCTAAAAAGAAAGATATTTAAGAAAAAAACTGAGATTTAGGATATTTAAGCTACCTCCGACAGAAATTAAATTTACCCGAAGTCTAAGTTTTTTTCTTAAATATCTTGCCCCGTCATTCCGGAATTTTATTGTATCAATCTCTTTATTAATTTTTTTTTCTACTGCGTAGTTTTTTTTATTCCAAGTGAATATTATCAAGATTAGATGCATAGAAAAGTATCTACATACACAAATTAAGAAAACAGATAATGAATTTAGACAATGGCCTAATTCCAAATTCTTATTTAATAAAATTAAACCATATACAAAATTTAATACCTGAATATCAAGGTTAGCTTCGATCAACACCCTCACCTTATAGACTATAACAAGACCGCATGGTCAGAAAAGAATACCTCCATTAAATGGGGTGGGTTCAGTAGACACTTAATCGCTTAATTGGTCAGTCAACTCAAATAATCCTTAAGGTAGGGTCTACCTCAGTCAGACCGTAAAAAGACAAAAATTTTTTAACATTAGTGTGAGACACGTACTAAATTAGCAACGAGCAACATATCTCTGTTTCCATATCCCAGAGATAGTTACGATTAGCTTATTCATACTGATGATGACTACTTTGTAGTTGAAATTCGAATTTATAAAGTACAAATAATTTTTCTAGGAATTGAGGTAAAATTTGAAATTAAATTTCAAAAAACCTAGAGTTCTCTTTGATTATTTTAATAATCTTTATATTAAGTTTAGTTCCGACTGTGTATCGTGTGAGTTGTTCACAACAGTGGATATATAAATAAATTCCAATAAACGATGTTTACAAGTTAAAAAGTTTGTATTATTAGTTTTATAGAATTTACGTAAACTGTTATTAAAATGACATTTAATTGCGTATATTGAGGGTTAATATTGTACTGATGATATAGATTTAGCAAAATTTTCTATGTCATTGGATACACAAAACTAATTGATAGTTTATTATTAAAATGTTCATTAACTCTTAAAGGTTCTCGTATTAATGTTTAGATAATTATTTTCAAGCATGTTTTCAAGTAATTTATACTCTATACTCTTTCTACATGGTGGCTGCTTCTCTATGTAACGTTTACAATATTATTATTATTATTATTATTATTATTATTATTATTATTATTATTATTATTATTATTATTATGATTATTAATTTCATTTTAATTGAACTAATTTTAAGATTTTTCTTTTGTTCTTCGAAACTTCGAAAAAAAGTTTATTGTAAGAAATTATAAAATCATTAGAAAGCTTTTAGTACTCGTGTTATAATCATTTCGATTTCGAAATTAACTGCATGATTCTTCATCTTCTGTCCAAAACCTTCGATATGTAGTTCGTCTATAGTTGTGGTAGCATATAACAGGGGTGGCCAATAGGTCAACCGCGATACCAATTTTGGTCGATCGCTCGCGATATCTTGATAAAAAGTTGTTGGAGAATTTATATCTTTTTCTTTTAAAAAAGATTTAAATGTGAAACGCATTATCCACAAAATTGCAGACATATTTCATACGAAGCAAAAGGCATAAAAAATTATATACAAATTTTACAAACAGATTTAATCTTACAAGCCAGAAAATTTTTCAGAAATACGTCAAACGAGAAAAATATTCCAATATCACCAAATGTAGCGATTATATTTATTCTTGTTTCGGATCTACATATCTGTGTGGATCGGTATTTTCATACTTAAACTTAACGAAGACTAAACAAAGTTCTGCCCTGATTAATTTCCATACTGAAAATTCATTATTATTATCTTTGTCGGGATATACACCTAATTATGATTCCTTAGTTTGAGATATTCAACCTAAGTCTTCCCATTAATGTTATGGTTAAAAAATAAATTCTAAACCTGCCTTTATCTGTAGCTAATTTGAATTAATTTGGATCCGTTAAACAATTATGTTGTTTTTTATACAAGATGTTTCGGTACGAGGTGCGCTCCCGAGAACTATTGATAGATTAGCAAGTCTAAAAATCTTTTATCATTCTTCCATGATTAATTTTCCTGACCAAAAAATTATCGCAAAGTCTTAAACTAAAATTAGCAGCCATACTGTGTATTTTTTTAATCACTTTTTATATGTACCGTCGAACAAATAGTAAAGTCGTTCGCGACACATTTTTAAGATAAAACGTATATATGAAACACACAAAAATTAGCCACCCCTGGCGTATGATATATTCAAAGTTAGAAATTACCTTTCTATTTTATGAGCAAATCTATTAAATACAGCAAGATTAGGATAGGAAGGAGACTAAAGCCGGGGACATAAGAATATGTGAGATTTTAAGCTTACTGTACTTAAAAGAAACTTGGCAGGATCAATTTGAACATCGGCCGACGCAAGTGTTTACAAATAAAATGGTTTAAACGTTTTCACAATTATTCTAAACATTACACGTGTTTTAACGTATCGTATAAAACACTTTAGTGATTTTACCGAAAAGTGACTGTCAGGCTAACCGCTAATGTATAATATATGTATAGGTGACTGTGCATGATCAATTTTATTTTGTATACGTATAAAGTCATATAATCTAATTCAGATTTATTCAGTATGTTGTAAAGTAAATACGTTTATTTTCGAAAATTCAAATACAGTTTAAAATTACAATAGATGACAAAGAATACTATTAACTATTATAATTCACAGCTATTATAATTATAATTATAATTATAATTATTACAGTTGGTAATAATTGGGTCGGCTATAAAAATTTTTAAAATGTGGATTAAATGACAATATTTTGAACGGTAAGTTGTGCTATTAATTAGTAAATAAATTTATGGCTATAAAAAAATTATTAAAGAAATAATACTTTTTTTTTAGTTAAAAGAAATTCTAACTTCTTGTCACAGAGTACACAATCATCAAATTTTTCATCCGCTGAGCTTCATACTTCGTCATCAGCAATAATATTTCATCAACCAGGACCTGGATCCATTATGGGCATTATTTTATATCGATAAATATTTTGGTGTTATTAAATGATGGTGTTATTTACCGATTACTAATTGTTTCAACTACCTAGTTGGATCCACTATTTTATTTTTAAAGTGAAGAAATATAAAATATCAGGAATATATTCTTGGCTACGATCATGATCACACTTGACCTCGACAATATAATTTCGTCAACAATATTCTTAAATGAATATTTCTTTTGTGTTCTCTCTCTCTCTTTCTCTCTCTCTCCATATCCTTATTTCTCTCAGCCTCTCTCTATCTGATTATATAAAGTTTTTAATATACTTAGAATTTAGATGCAGAAGATAATATGCAAAAATATTAGTATAGTAAATAATACCCCAATAAAATAAAGTATTGAATAAAATAAATGTAAATTTATTCTAACATATAATAATTTTACATGAAATTGGATCGCATTAAATAAATGATGTCGACAATTTGACTGTCTGACCGAGTAACAACAATCCGAACCAGTGGGAATGCTAGTAGCTCATTGCTCGAAGCTATATGAGTTAACTCACTTTGGTTACAATAATAATATTATAATATAATGTAACGTAATATACACAGTGTTCGAAAAATTTTTAATTTTTATTACTAAATACATTAATGACTATTTATTCGAGTAAATTAGGTATATTCGAGTAAATTAGGTATATTCGAGTAACTTCGATATTTTCTGACTGATTGATTACTATTTGTTTAAATTAGGGTACATTCAATTATAATTAGAGCCGAATATTTATTTCGTTTTCTTGCAGATTTTGTTCTGTTTTGACAACTCATTAAATATCCGTGGAAAAAACAGGGGATTTCGTTTTTTTTTAAATATCTCAAAAACTATTGTAGATATCGGAAATCGAAAAAAAGATTCTTAAAGAGCAACCTATATTTATAATTTTAATTGAGAGATGAAAATAGGTATTGAAAACGGGTGATTCGGCTCCGATTGATCAAAAATACACTTGAACAAAAAAAATTTTTAACCCATTAAATATGAATATTAAGGAAAAAAAAAATTCATGTACTTACTGGATACTTCAACAAACAATAATCCGTCGGCAAAAAATTTTTACTCCAATTTATTCTTTGAAGGATTTAAAAAAGATTGGTTTTCCCCATTGGAAAATAAAAAAAATTGAGTTTCTATTTTTTTATTAACAAACGGAAAAATTCAAAACATAAAAAAAGTAAGGGTCCATAATTTTCATTCGTAATTTATTAAAAATTTGAGTAAGAGCTTCGTTTAGCAGTCTTGTCGTATCTTTAATAGTTTAAAAGATATTTAAATTTTAAAGTCGCAATACTTAAAATATAGGTCATAAAAAAAACTTTGGTATAGGTATTCATAAAATGACCTAGTTAGCCCATTTTCGCATACCCCCCGTTCTTTCGACAACACGATAACTCAAAAACGAAAAGAGATAACGGCTGAAATTTTGAATGTGTGTTTTAGAGCTAAAAAAGAACTTCAAGTTCGAAGGGGGGGGGAGGGGTTTTTCGTTTATGAAATCGTAAGAGATAGAATAAAAAGCTAAATATTAAAAATATTCCTTTTTGAAAAATAAACAGTTTTTGTTTGAAATTTACTTCTGGTAAAAAGTATCGTATATATATTTACTATAATGAGGTTTGCACATGACGTGGCAATATAAACTATTTATATCCATAGAAAAATAAAAAAATATTCATAAAACTTTTGAACATGTACAATATACAAGCTATAAAATATAGGTATTTATATCGAGATGTTGACATATTATTTGATTTCATGTTTATCTAGTTGACACAAAATTGTCAACAAACAAACTGACAATCGAATATAATGTCACTCTAATTAGACCATTTAGTAGGAGTATTTCATGTTTTATATTTTAATTCGTTGTATGACAACAAATTTATAAATATATAAAGTTATTTTTAAAATACTAGATAACTTTTTTATTGAATTTTGATTAAATAAAATGTTTTATGCTCTTGTTTATATATTTGTTTATACAGACCGTATTTTAAAAATTTTGTGTCTATATATGGTTTACTTTGTCTCACTTAAACTGTATTAAAATCAGTATTGTATAACATATAACCATTATACTTATCACTCTCTAACTATAATCATTTATATATAGTTGCATCTTACTCGTGCATGTATATGTCGTTTTTGTCTGTCGCCCGTCGTGTGAGTGTGTCTACATGTATATGTAACAAAGACGCCATATCATAGTCACTACATATAAACAGCGATAGATACACTATACATTATTTCCAGATTGGGTGTATTTTAAAATAGGGGCTGTATAATTTATTAATACACTAACCATGTGCCCGATTAGACTTCACATGGGCAACATCTCAAGAACCATCCGACTTTCTTCAAATGTAAAGAGTGTAAATAGCAACTTCCACGTTTCTAACTTCAAAAATGATGCACTTCCTTCTACAAACTTCCATCCTTTATTTTATCCCCAAAATCATCGACGCAACTGACTTTTATTTATAAACAGAAGCTTCAACACCAACATCTACGTTTCTAACTTCAAAAGTTACGTACTCTCCATTCAGACTTTTATCCCTTATTTTACTGCCTTAAGGGATTAATTTCCAGAAACGTTGATACAACTGACTGTTATTTATAAACAGAAGCCTAAACACCATTTTCCATATTTCTAATTTCAAAAATGACAAACGTCTGTACAAACTTTCATCCCCTACTTAACCCCCCCCCCCCTTAGGAGATGAATTCTTAGTACTCATCTATGTTAGAGCAAAAACTCCTGTGCCGAATTTCATGCTTCTAGACCGACCGGTTTAGGCTGTGCGTTGCCTATCGGTCAGTGTGTAGATTTTTATTAAGTAGATTACAAAAATGATTCAAAGACACCTATTCCAAAAAGTTCATCATTAATTGGGAACCTGCAGAAAAGACTGTAAAATTTAGCTGCATAATAAACTTTTATAGAAATTAAAAACCTTAATAATTTTAGCACAAAATTGTATGAAGTGCTTTCATATTAGTCTACAAACAGCAGCAAATTAGGAAATTATTCATAAAAATTGAACCAGTTGAAACATTCGAAGTGTTATTATATGTAATTACATATATTTCGTATTATATACGCTTAGAATGTGTCGTACTGGTGTTTAAATTTTTATGAACAGGAGTGTTCAGTGAAATATAAGATTTTGATTTTCAATCGTAAATATTTCTGTAAATATTAGAATAAACTTTACTCCATATATATTTTTTGATTTTTCCAATATTAAGAGAGATATACCAAATTTTGTCTTTCGCTATTTTTACAAAAACCTTCCTTTTCCCTGGGCAAATTTTGCCCATTAACAAATCTTTACCTTCAATTATCAAAAGCAACTTACAAACCACATTTCAATCCGATAGAGAACATTTTCTTCAACCATTTTTGGATTTCTGATGAATGAAACATGTCTGTGATAATGGGATTTTGAACATCTTTTTTTTTGGACATATTTCCCATTTTGATAGGTAACCGACATTCATTATCCATAAAAACGAGAATAGATAGAGGAAAACATTATATTACTTCGAGTTGTTTAGTATCAAATTCTTTTGTTTGGGACTTTTTTTCGAAATCCGAAGGAACCCGGCTTTTGCATATCATACAATAAATTTTTAATCAATCTATGCAAAACAGAATACGAACAGTTAGATAGATAAATAGATTGAAATAGGTTCATTGTGATGCCTAAGGATGTGAGGATTTGAGTGGGGTGGAAGGAATTTTTGTGTTTAGACTCTAGAAATTGGTAGGATGTGCGGCTGCAGCTGACTCTGGTAGGAACTATGCCGATATTCATCTGGAGTTCGTGAAGGAAACTGCAGAAAACCTTCACAAGCATAGCCGGTTCCTTCATTCTTGTCCATACGCCGATAGTTTAGTCAATTAACCACCTCCTTTTTTTCCTAATAATTGACAAACTGCCGAAATCGGGATTCGAACCCTCAACCTACCAGTTCCAAGTAGACACAACGCCTTAGATCGCTCGGCCACTCGAACGGTAACAGTTAGATAGTGAGTGAGCTCTGATCATGCCTCATTTTTTAACCCTACTTCAAAAAGGAGGATGGTTATCAAATCGTCGGTATTTTTTTTTTTTTTTGTATGTTACCTCAGAACCCCGTCATTTATTAACCGATTTTGATTTTTTTTTTTGTTTTAAAGAATTTGATTTCCGATTGGTCCCATTGTCACCAAATCGCATTCTAATGAAGGGATCCCCTGGAAATCGAGGAAAACCCTCATTTTATATGCGATAACCGATTTCTGCGAAATTTTTTTTTTTTTAAAGGATATACTCATTTATAATGGGAAAATGAGAAAATTTTTTTAAAAACCGATATCAAAAAAATTTTTTACAAAAAAAAAAAACAAATAAGAAATTAGACAAATAAAATCAGTTATAGAACTTCAAAGTCATTAAAAAGCGAGAAATAAAACCTATTTTGACAAAATGGAAACCCGACTTCGAAAATAAAATATTCTAAAACAAAAAATGCACTAAAAAGTAAAAAAATAATTGCATATTCTTGTGCCAATTTTAGTTCACCTAAGCAAAAAATTTTTAAATATATATGTACAATTATTGTTATTTTTGGAGGCGGTGTCCAAATTTTATGTGAATTTCTCTATGCTGACACCGATTCCAAAAATAACAATAATTGTACATATATATTTAAAAATATTTGTTTAGGTGAACTAAAATTGGCACAAGAATATGCAATTATTTTTTTACTTTTTAGTGCATTTTTGTTTTAGAATATTTGATTTTTGGAGTCGGGTTTCCATTTTGTCAAATTAGGTTTTATTGCACCTTCGATATATTATTGAAAGTCCGGAAGCTTTTGATTTATGTATTCTATTAGTTTTCTTGTATTATTGACTTCTTTTTTGTTCCAAAAAATATAACATCCTGTCCATCTCTATAATTTGTTTTCACATGGAACACTTAGTAGTTATATATAAATACTTATCATTTATAATCTATCTGTATCTATTATTATCTATGAGCTATAATAACAGCTGATGATGATGCAGCTAGCTCTAGCTGCTAGTGACGATGCTTCACTATGTTAGTAGAGTGCTTTGATTCTAGAACAAATACTACAACACAGCGGTAGGTGGAATCTAGTTTCACAACTGAAACATATTTAAACTATGTGTACAGAACGTCTCAGGATAGTAAATTGTTAGTAAATTTCATGATTGTTAAATGTCATTTAAGTAAAGATTATTAAAATAATCAAAGAGAACTCTAGGCTTTTTTGAAATTATAGTTCAAATTTTGCCCCTATTCCTAGAACATTTGTTTGTATTTTAAAATACTTATTTTGACTACAATGTAGTCATCATCAGTATGAATTAGCTAATCGTAACTATCTCTGGGATATGGATTCAGAGATATGTTGCTTGTTGCTAATTTGGTACCTGTGTCACAATGATATTAAAAAATTCTGTCCTTTTATACGATCTGGCTGAGGGTACAATCTGACTTGAGGATTATTTAAGTTGCCTGACTACTGAATTAGGTGTGTGGAAAGCCCCACCTGTTTATTGGCGGTATTCTTTGATGACTATGCGGCGTTTGTTTTGCCACTAAAGTGAGTGTTCGTACGTTAACCTTGACATTCAGGTATTGGATTTTTATTTTTGAAAATGTTTTAATTTTATTAAATCAGAATTTGGAATTGGGCCATTGCCTAAATTCATTATCTGTTTTCTCAATATGTATATGTAGATGCTGTCGTATGCATCTAATTCTGTGGGGTTTTGTACCGATTTAAGTAGTTTTAGATTCGATTTATCAATTTTATGGTTGTTCTCAATAACGTGCGCCGCTATACACGATTTTTCGGTTCTCCCAAATTTCACATGAGCCAGATGCTCTTTGATTCGGTATTCGAATTTACAGTTAAACAGTAAATCTGTGAGTGTAGATATAATACGATCAGTCCAGATTGACAGAGGTCTATCATAGAACAAAAGGCAACATAAGGAAAAGCTTGCTTTATTGTAATTTGATCTGTAATATGTTCAAAATATCATGATATTAAAAGATTCATATACGAATTATTTGCTAGTATTTCTACTACGAGCACCAGCTAATGGAGACAAAATTACTACGTTTTGATTCCCACCAAAATGTGTATGAATTTCATATGAAGTATTGATGTCAAGTAAACTAGTCACCTCCACTAGTATAACATTTGTGAATGGTAACCATACCTCCATATAACAATTAATGGATAGACACTAATTTTACAAAAATAGTTAATTAAAAAATATACGTAATGATACGTACATCAAGATAGTGAAAAATTATATATATCTCACGTAGCGTCTTTGTGGGTTGGATGGTATGAGCCTGCCAGAAAAATCCGGGGATCGATAGTACCATGTGTTTTTCATATCAAGTGTTGGTGTCGAGAAAATTAGGAGTAGTTATCCTGAGACAGCTTGTAAATAGTTGAACTAAAACTACTAAATATTGCTAGCACCAGCTTTAGCTATTGCTGGAATGGAGACAACAATTTTCATGTTGTGTCCCAGTTCTGTTTACCAAATATATGACTATATATATATATATATATATATATATATATATATATATATATATATATATATATATATTTATTTATTCATTTATTTATGCTTGTATTAAATTAAAAAAGATTAGATACCATACAAAAACAATAAAATAAACATAAGAGTTTCTATCTTTTTATTCATTTTGCTATCTCACTCACTTCATAATGCGAGTTTGTGAAATATTGAAAGAAAAAATTATATTATATCTAAAAAAATACTCAGAAGTTTTTAATTTAAATAAAAGTATGCATCGTTCATAAGTACTATCGATATCAATCGTGGAACATATTGTTCGACCTAGTTGATTTGTGTCGATTTTCTTCTTTCGGTCTTCGAAAAAGTTTGAAACAAAAGTGGATAGAATTTAGATAGAAGTCCGATTCATTCGGCACAAAATGATTGTATAATAGAGTATACAATTTTTAATCGCGACAATAGAAACTAATTGAATTTTTCGTAAATATATAAAATTTAATTAAATTTAAATTTAACAGATCTTTAATTTTTTCAATTTTTTAGTATTTGTTGAAACACTTGGTAGTATAAACGGATGTTTATTTAACTATTTCGTTTATTTTTATACATAACTAGCGATCCTTATTAGCGATTCTTCCTTAAATGTTCAAAAACCACAAACAAAAATTAATCATTTTTTTTTCGATTTACTTCAGTTTATAAAAATTTTTATCTAAACAATAAAATTATCATCGACTCTACATAAAACAAAGTATATTCTATTTAAAAACCTATTCGTTGTCCCTAACAACAACAGAAAAAAAACCTCATTTTTACTATCGAAATGTATTTATTTAAAATTTGTACAAATTTGTAAGAACCTTTTTCTAACTAATATTCTAACTATTATGTCGACTTTTATATACAACTTTTCTGTGTAAAAATCTAGTAAACAACCCATTTAAATCTTAAGTGGACAGATTTCTTACTCTTTCGAGGGTTTGTGATCAAACTAGGGCAGCCATATAAGTTTTTCCATGCTCGTTTGTATGTCCCAGCCGTTTTACTCGCAAACTAAGAGTTACAAAAGCTGAAATTTGGTATGGTTGTAAATATTTATAACTCCTACTTATAAAGTGGGGATGAATTTTTGGATTCACATATCCCATCGTGATATGGCTTCGCACGGGTAGCAAAAAAAAAACAAAAAAAACCAAATTGATAAAAAACAAAAAAACATATATATATATATATATATATATATATATATATATATATATATATATATATATATAGATAGATAGATAAGAGTTTTTCTAATATTTCAGTGAAAATCAATCTTTAAACAATAATTAAAGAAATTGATTTCATTTACAGAAACAATGGTTAGGAGGATAAATTAAGGTAAATTAAATTTCCTACAATTTAAGTCATGTTAAAGGTTTCTATTTTACCAATTCAATCGAGAGGTTCCAATTGCAGTTTCCTCTGATTCCAAACTCTTTTTCAAACTCTTCTTTCCCACTTTCTATCCATTAACGTATGGCCTCAATTGTGACCGAAAGTACCAATTCAAACTCGGAAACCATTAGAATGGGTACAGGCTCATAAATTAAAATGATATGGTTGATCTTTTTACACGTAAAAAGATAAAGGTTGATTCTTTTCAAAGTGAAAGTGTAGAAAGTTCGAATAAAATGTATGGCGCATGTTGAAAGTGATATTCAAAATCATCCAACTGAAGCATCCGTTTATAAATGTCATATATTTGTTGTATTTATATTCACCTAAATCCCTAATTTAATGATTTTGTTTTTTACTTCAATATTTTTCGACTTTTCTATAATGAGGATATTCATAAATAAACAACTTCCATATTATACGTTATAATGTATTTAATGTAACTGAGCCGTAACTATTGTTAATCCTCTTTATGTTCTCTTTTTTTTTTCCTTTAGCTTTACCTCTATATATAGACTGAAAACATATATAAGTATGTAGATGCTTTGTTTTCAGGATTCTTAAATGATTTGGAATTTTCATGGGATATTTTGAATCCCCGTGTTGAGTGATAATAAATATTTGCATTTAAAGATGCAAGCTAAGATTTTGGGTAAAATTTCCGTAACGAAAACGTTGGCCTGTAAATGTAAGAATTCTGTGAAAATTTTAAGCTACATACTTTGTGTATATAACAAAATTTGGGATATACAGCTGCACTTTGTTTATACAGACTGTAATCGTCAATACTTGCCATTGGGATACAAATTTTACAATTGAAGCAATTGAAGACAGACATACATTAGTTTGTAAATTGAAAAAGAAACAGACATACCTCCGCATATATTATTTCTAATTCTCAGAAACAATAATAATAAGTATACGTTTGTCTCTTTTTTCAAGCTTTTATTTAACTTGCAATGTATGTATGTATGTATGTATGTTCGGGTAAAATTGAATTTTTACATGTTGGTTTAGTTCCAATGACAATGCTTTTTTATGGTAAGCATGACAAGAATCTACAAGGGGAAAGGGGGGGTTTAGAAGAAGGGGTAAACACAAAATTTTGTATATCTCTTTTAATATTGAATCGAAAAACACATAAGAAGTAAAGATGTAGAAAATTAGTTTTACTATAAAAGCTTGTTTTTAAAAATGTTTTTTTAATAGAAACTTATTCTCTTTACAAATAAATGTATATCTGTCTTTCAACTCATCAAACACTGTTGCAAATTTTGTATCCTTATGGCTAGTCTTGATGATGACAGCCTGTATACAGATGTTAATACTTACTTCATACAGAAGCTTGAATCCAAGCATTTGCTCTACACGGTGTGTAATTTACAAAATGCTTTTTTAACGAAGTGTTTTTGGGAAAAAACCATCCTAATTAAAGTTGGTGAGTTCGATACATCTTAAGGTATGTGTTTTTTATATCAAGTTCTATATGGGCGATAAATTTTACATTCAGATACATTCTGGTCAAAATAGGACATCCCATAAAATAAGAATGAGTTGACCTACAAAAATGGTCTTGACGATTAAAGTCACTATGAAATGTTTCTCATCGATCTCAACAACTTTAAATCCAGTTTTTAAATACTCTTCGTTAGAGAAATGTTCAGTTGCATTGTTTAAATATCGCATGGGACGGACACCTTGTGTTGACACTCTGAGATTGTATATAGAGGTTTGTGTGATTGCTGCACACCAAACTTTTTTGTTTTATTTTTATGTTTTTTGATATATATTTTTCGTAATATATAAAATTGCTGTATTCTTTGTTTAATGTTTATGACAATTCTTTTTATAAAAGAAGAAACATTTCAAAAAAATCTTTATTTTTAATTTTATGTTGAAATTGAGTGGACAAAAAAAACTAGAAACATTTATATAGAGTGGATTTTTTTTATGGTAAATGTTTTTTAAGAATAACCTTTGTACATTTATGTAAATGTAAATATCTACAACTCTCTAAAATTATCGCTTTCTTAGTCAACCCTATAGAAGTCGCGCACGGACTCAGAAATCATAAAAACATTTGCACTCACTCTGCTATTTAAAATTCCCCACTCTAACTAGAGGCTTTTAGAATTTCCTTCATACAGTCACTTTTTGCATGTTAAGACGTTATCAATCAGAATCTGAATAAATTTATTCTAGGTAACAGATTATACTTTTAAATTGTTAGCAATTTAATTATGCAGTCCATCGGATATCAGAAAATTGAACGCGACTACTGTAGGGTTAAAGAGACAGCTGTTCGAATACATCGAATTTTTAGCGAATTTCCTGAAAGGAAATAGAGCTATTGGTCCCGTGCCGTAGTCAAAATTTCGCAAAAATTTCTTCAAATTTCCGGCGATCCTACCTAGTAGATGTCAAAAATCACCATCTGTAAAATTTATATATATATCTATGGACATATATATATATATATATATATATATATATATATATTGTATATACCTTGTATATACAATATATACGATTTTACACATTAACGAACTTGACCTTTTGAATACCAAAAGCGCCTCAAATACCAAATCTCATTCCGATAAAATGAAAACTGTGACCACTAGAGTGATTACAGACACATATATATATATATATATATATATATATATATATATATATATATATATATATGTATAAATATATATATATTCGTTAATGTGTAAAATCGGTCAAGGGGAAAGGGGGGTTTAAAGGAAGGGGGAAACACAAAATTTGACATATCTCCCTTAATATTTGAAAAGTCGAAAAATTTATAAGAAGTAAAGTTGTAGGTATTAAATTTTACTGTAATTTTGATTCTTATCATTTTTTCTGTTACACTAATATTTACAGAAATATTGACGGTTTAAGATTGAAAATTAAATTCCTCAATATCTCTGTACGCATTGAGTTTGAGCAAAAATGATAAGATGATGAATTGTAGCAAATATAATTTTCTACAATTTTATTCCTTACGCTTTTTTCGAATGTTCTAATATTAAGAGTGATATTTTATATTTTGTGCTTTCTTTATACTCCCCCCCCCCTTCCCCTAGACGTATGTCATTTATTAATAAAATTGGACTTGCAAATACTAAAATCAAATACAACATTTCATTTTGATCAGACTAAAATTATGACCGTTAGAATTATGACGAATTTTTTTATGTAAGTGAGCGCTGGACAGGAGTATCATGAAGATGGTTCTGATATCATTGATGTGTAAGTAAGAGATTCATAAGGTAAGTACACTGTATTATAACAGTAATTACTATATAAATATATCTTGTACATATTTAATTTAATAAAATTGCAGGATTGTTGATTTAACTATACGAAGTGTAAAATTATATATCACTTGAATAAACATATACATAGGAAAATAGATACTTTACATTCGAAATAGACAAATTTAAGTCTATAAATATTAAACTTGAATATATAGGTCACAAGATTTAAATAACTCTACAATTTGCATATACATACTTATAAGTTTACAAAGTTAATCAGTAGAAAACTTCAATATTACTTTTTTTTATTGCAACGAATAAGTGCTTCTACCCTCTTTAAAATGAAAGATTGAACGAAATAATTTTTTAACACATGATATTGAGATAGACAAATTTTAAATGTGTAAAAAAATAGAATATTAACCTATCGACTGGAAACTTAACAAATAGACATTCTTTAAACTTGATAGTTAGTAAAGTGAAATATTAATTAAATAAAGATCCGTCTAACTGGAAAATGTCCTTTGAAGATTAAATCAGAAGGCACGTTACCCACTGAGAAAATATATTATTAATATATTATTATTAATATATATTATTAATATTATTTATATATTAAAGAAATTTAAATCTTAATGGGGCTAAAACGGACTGATTCTAGAACGGAAACACGATATGCGTATCATCCTCAAATTTTAAAGCCTTCCAAACAAGTGATCAAAACATGAATAGATTTGAAACATCACGATAAGTGACAAAATATACCACTGCAAAAGCTTTCAAAAAGGTTTTGGAATGCATTCAATAAGCTTTCTCTCCATGCACTCAACCTAAACAAGATAAAACTTGACGGAAGGTGACGGGATTCATCACCGGACATTATCATCTACGAAAGCACTTAAACACAATAGAACTCCACAATGTTCAGACTATGTAGTCTACGTGTCGGCTATGCGATGTGAAGGAAGCAACATCCAGCTACACAAACTGCGAATCCCTTGATTACAGCAGTTGAATCTCACCTCAAATATACAATCCTTCAGGGAAATTTGATGACCAAGCACTTGGCAACTGTCAAGATATGGAAGAAGCAAGCGAACATCGCTTGACTGAAATAGA
This sequence comes from Nineta flava, assembly GCA_963920215.1. NCBI lineage: Eukaryota > Metazoa > Arthropoda > Insecta > Neuroptera > Chrysopidae > Nineta > Nineta flava. The sequence continues at coordinate 95,553,530 of OY986042.1, forward strand.
AATGCGAGTGTAACATTATATAGTAAACACATTTATAATGTGCGGTTCAAGTTTGATGAATATATTTATTTTTAATGAAAAATTTTCGAGCCTACATCTATGGCCAATATGTATCGATTCTATTATCAAATATTATTTACTCCCAGAATGGTTCTCCATAATTTGTCCGCCACTAAAACACTTTAATGGGATGGGAAATATGAAAAAATTTTATGAGTTAATTATTGATAACAACTGTGAATACATATTTTATAAAAGGTCTACATAAAATAATAAAGTCTACTTCAACACGATCATAAAGAAATTATTGATATGAATGTTTCATTATAAAATTATACTTTACTTTTGTAATTCATATATTTTAACGTTGATTCAATTTTTTTTAATGGTTAATACTTTTTTATTCATTTCACAATTGAGATCGTTTTGTAATTAAAATATAAATCACATGATTATGTATTTCTATTTATTCGAGTAATTAGTTTCTAAGTATACTTTCATATTATTTATTTTTATTTTTTTTTACATTACGTACATTTGCAATATTTTAATTACCAGTTTTTATTTTTACAGTAGATTGGAAATGAACGAACGAATGAAACTATTTAATAATTTATACGTATACCTTGCATTTAGTATTTGCGTGGATAATTATTCACTTAAAACTTCCATTTTTATAAAAGTATAATTTTACTACGTTTTAAAACTTTTTCTCGTTATTTAGTTTATACTCGAATGTTTTAGTTTGCCAATTAAGTGTGTAGTGACTCACACTCATATAGCAGATATACATATCGAACCCATCAATATCAACATTGCAATTAAACCTGTGATACAGTACACATTGTATTTAACACTGTACAATGCTAGAAAATACCAAACAACAAGACAGAACGATACATTTACGTATATGCGCGTATCTTTGTCTCTTTTTATATACTCATGTATAGAAACAGATTTACTTTATAAGTATATTTTGTAATGTAAAGAATAGTCGATGCGATTCTTTCACTTTCTTAGAACGCGTGAATTTCAGATATGTAAAGCAGGATAACAATAGCTCCCCAGTTCAGTAACAATTAAACATTCGTTGAAATCAAAAAACTAATACAATTCAAAAGTATAATCAAAAAGTTGTAATTGGCAAAGTTCAGTATTGATAAATGCAATTATCGTAAATTTTTAGAAGCTTTTCAAAGAAATGAAATGAAATTCTCCGAAATTTCAAGGGTTGCTGATCCCCGAGGGATCAAAAACACGAATAGTTCAGATTGTCAATATTTGCTTTTGTTCAAAGTCAATCAATACAGATTTTTAAACTCAAGGTATCAAGGTGACGAAGGTGGCGAAGATGAGACCTACAAACTGGAATGGTGGCAAGGCGAGACTCTAGAGTGGGGCATATACCACCAAAGCAACCGATAATGAGAACATCCATTTTGACTGAGTATCTAAGGTGTAGTTGTCGTAGTTCTTGGAGAAGGTATTTAGTCCGTTTTTGATCCTCTTGCAAGACAATATTCGTTTCTGCGGGCGCAGAAACTCAATGACGTAAATAGTCTTAGCTGAAATATCCTGGAGCACTATATCAGGCTTGGTAGCTGAGAACTGCCAAATAACCATCGGTTACCGAAGGGCAACCATACTAACTATGGAAATAAATAAATAAAATGAAATATTCGTAGATTTCAAAGGTTGCTGATTACAGAGAGGTGTAAAACATTTAGAATGTTGAAAACTTCCATAGATGGTACAAGATTATTGTAACAATCAAAGTTTGTATCTCAAAGTTTGTTATTTTGTTGAACACTTTTGGAGAAATTAAAATGGACCATATATCCCGGTTTTGCAAGGTTCAACCTATTTAAGATATACTTGACACCAAAATAAAATCTTTTAAATTCTCTATGCTTAGAATGCAAGAAGATTGGCAGGCCAAAAAAGTTTCAACAACATTTTAAAGGAATTAACTTCATTGAAAAAGTTTTCTATGAAATAGGTATTATGATTCCAATTTAACTGTTATTTCAGAATCCGCCAATTAAAACAAAATTTAAGCTTATCGAAAAGATTATTAAAACCGATAATACATACATATGAATGGTTTTCTATCATCAATAGTTTATTTTCGATTTTCAAATATACAATTTTTTCAATCAAGTTAATTAATATTTTTATAAAAATTTCAGATTATCAACTAATATTATATAAATGTACGATATAACAGTAAAATGCAATAAAAAAATTACATTAAAAACAGACAAAAAAGAAATAAATTTTAATTACCATAAAATAAAACACTTTTAATTATTTTCTTAAATTCAAAAACTCTATGTCGAGGTATTATATGCTTTATTACTTTTTTTACCCTTACAGAATGTTCAAGAAAAAGTGAGTATATAAATATAAATATAAATATATATATATATATATATATATATATATATATAAATATATATATATCTATATATATATATATATATATATATATATCTAAATATATACATAATATAACAAAGATATATATATATATATATATATATATATATATATATATCTTTGTTTTTCATTCAAGTTAAGAATTAAATGAACATATTTAACCCACTCTCATGACATGTGTATTCACTGACTTCACACAGTGACCACATGGTCGGCCAGTAATTAAGAATATTTAACATTGATTGGAAAAGCTTTACAACACACACGGTATATATATATATATATTTTCAATAATTTATTTCAGTTTATTTTATTGGATTTCAATTTTTCACTATCTTTATGTCTCTATATATTTATTCATTTTTGTCCTGGTATATATGATATACCGATCGGAAGTTTAGTTTTCCGACTTTGTATCGGTTGATAATAGTGATCGTTGACAAAAATTGTATAGGTGTTCATAAAATAACCTAATGAGTCCATTTCCGCACATCCGTCTGTCATTCCGTCAACAAGATTCGTCCGACAACTTAAAAACGAAAACAGATAACCAGCCACAGAGTAAATATCTATCTTTAAAACCATAATAAATTTAAAAAAACAAAAAATGTTAACTTAAAAAAAATAAACTTTTTTTTGAAACTTTTTTCATAAACTCAGTATACACTAGGTATTAAAGCTATTAATTCAGTTAGTTGTTATTTTCACTTGTTTTTTGTAAATTTTTAAGAATTTGTCCATTCTATATAGAGTGTCATCTAATTTTGACACTTATTTTGACTGAACATTGTCAACTGTTTGACATCAATATTTGATATGAAAAATCATACACCACATGTTTGAACATGTTAATTCGAGCAGTTGTTTCTGTTACATACTGTGTTATTACACAAGATTTTAAATAAAATTTACATAGTTTCATGTAGCTTATAAACTATTCATATATCTTTTAAAGGTTGACATTAATTTATATAACGTAATTATTAATTCTATTTAAAGTTTAAATATTATGTTTAATTACATTGCTGACAAATATGATTTACTTAATATAACTTATGCAAACGTAACAACATTGGCGGCAACATTTCTCCGAATTGTTAATTTTTTTATGATAGTGAAATTTTTTTATGACAAGTGAAAATAAAAATTGAATGACTAAAGGAGCTCACCACAAAAATATTATAATGAAACCACATCTCAACAAATTATGAAATAAATGCGATTTTTGAAATTATTTTCTGGGATCAATATCTTTAACCGTTACAAAGCCGGGACTAAACTCTTAATAAGGAAATGAAACGATACAGTAGGCTGAAGATAAGCCAAACAAATGGTAGCCCCGGTATCATACAGGTGTCGTACAGGACAGAGACGGTTAAGGAGATAGATGCCTTAAGGGTCGGTAAAAAAAGCCTAGAGAGGCCTCTTTGACAGTCTTCGCTCTCCCCTCAACTACTACTACTATTCATTACCTTTTGCATTATAGAAATGCAGGACATAAAAGGGTTCTAGAAAATTTCTCGATACCATATCAAACATTTAATTTTGACCACGTTAATGTAAGCGTCTAGGTCAAACTCCCAATTGTCAAAAATCCGGTTTTATAAACTAATATTTTTTAATTTACTATAATTCATTAATTGTCAACACCAAAAACATAAAGTTAATTACATTAATTTTATTGAAAATTTTTCCCCATTTCAATCAATCGAATATTTATTTACTTAATTGTAATTATAAATAATGTTTTTGAATTGTGTTTTTAATGGCAAACTCGTTATAATTGAATTAATATATTTGAAAATATATGAATAATAATAATAATATTATTTTTACTATTTGCAATGAAGAATCAATGCATTACATTATTTGGATAAATATATATAATTAATTAATAATTATTTGTTTTTCACGAAAATATATTTAATTGAATTATTTGATATGGCCAATATGTGCGATAACTGGATATAAAATTTACGTATTGTTTTAAATCTAAATACAAATATAATTCAAAATCAATATTGATTAACGGCGTTCGAAAGAGTAATTTTGCGGGAAAAGACGTATGGGGGTATTAAACGTTTGTACATGCCCGCAGCGTTACGCTTTTAATGTATATGTTGAAACTATATTTAAATATTCTATGGTTATTTGGTAAATAATAATACTCGTGAGTCGTGACTCGTAATGTTTCTTTTATTTTAAATAAAAAACTAAAATCCTGTGTTTTGCTTCTCTAAAATGACAATATTACTTATATAATTCATTATTACTTTCCAAAATGCATTTGAACATACCTTAATCTTTGGCTCAAATAAATCCTTGTTTATTCAACAACAATTTACATAGTTTTATAAAAACTTCTCTGCATTTTAAACTATGTTTTATTCGATTATAAATATTAAATTTGTAGTTTCTCCATAAGACCCAATGTTAATAGTATGATTTTCAATTTCGAAAAAAACGAAAAAATGCATTTGAACTAACATTTTGAAGCATATCAATCAATTCGTATTGAGTTTTTTTATAACATATTTAATGTACAGGAATTTTTTTTCTCTTTCGAACGTCCTTAAATATATTTTACATAATATATTTCTGTATATAGAGCCAATGACCTTAGTCCAGATTAACATTATAAGCATCTGGAATGCAATCAACCTGATTTATCTTTATTGGCTATTTCATCATTCTATTCTAGCTACAAAATTACAATATTGAATACCTAACGGTTTTGAAATACCTAACGAATTGATTAGAACATCTGTGTTGACCTTGATTACTGTTAATTTTTAGTTCTTCGATAGTAATTATTAATACAAGGATTCAGGATTTTCAGGATACCTGTAAAAAAATTTAAATAAATTCAAATATCGCCGAATACCATACGACTTTATATGATAACTTTTAGTTATTAATACAGGGTGTATCTTCAAGACTACCCATTAAGATACAACATTGGCAATGTTTTCTACGTCATAAGATAGTAACAGTAAATACGACATGATTAGGTCCATCCTTGACCAATTGATTGAGTTAAATCATTTTCGTGAGATTTTAAAAACTTTTTTTATTAATATCCAACAAGTCCCAACGAATATTTTTTGATGCTTTTGAGGTCGACTTTATAACATGCCGCCGATCGCATGAACTTGGCTAACAAATTTTTGGATGGATTTTGGAGTGTGTAGATCTTCTATGTATTTCATAAAAACGATGAATACTTTGTAGTCGAAATACGTATTTATAGTACAAAAAACAATTGATCTAGGAATAAGGCGTATTTGAAATTAAATTTCGTATACTGAAACTTTTCATTGATTATTATTTTTAATAGTAGTCTATATATTTGTTTTTCCAAAACTGAATATAAGACAGTAAATAGATGTACTATAATGAATTTATTATATATTTGCAAAATAGGGGCGTGGTGACCAATGCGGAATATTAAAAAAATTTTTTGAGAAAATGCCAAAAACATATATAAAACATATATATTTAATATAACGCCCTCTCTATTTTTTTATGTTCCACAGATTGATAATAAATTTTACGTGATAGTTGCTTGAGCTCATATGTAGTGTTATCATACTTTATCATCAGATTAGACTTTTCAGAAAGTGTAGGGTATCAGAAATACTTCAGAATATAGTATATCTGTTCGAAATTACAAAATTAAACATCATTGCTGATATAGGAAGTTAGTTTTACAAGCTTTTATTTAACTTGCAATGTATGTATGTATGTTCGGGTCAAATCTTGCAAGGTGAATTAGAAACCACTTCCTCTAATCCTATGGAGTTGAATTTTTACATGTTGGTTCAGTTTTGCTGACGATGCATTTTTATGGTAAGCATGACAAGAATCGATAAGGGGAAAGGGGGGTTTTGAGGGAGGGGGGAATCACAAAATTTGGTATATCTCTCTTAATATTGAATAAATCGAAAAACACATAAGAAGTAAAGGTGTTGAAAATTAGTTTTATTATAAAAAACTTGTTTAAAAAAATGTTTTATTAATAGAAACTTATATTATAATAAGTTGTAACTTTGAAGTGAAACTTTTTTAGCAACGTATCTGTTTTAAATTTTTGTTACAATAAAGGGGAAATAAGAGACAAGCCTTGGGTGCGAGAAAGTTACACTTACCATTTTACATTTGTATTAGGAGAATATTAGTACGTGTAATTATTGTTGCCTATATTATATAAAAAAGAGGGTTTTTCAAAAATCAAATCAAATGTAAATTTAATTTCTAAGAAACAACTGTGCATATTTTTTTTAAAAGTCATATTTTTTTTACCATTGTTCGGAATGGTATAAAATGTATACTCAAGTACATGCAAAAATTTCATATACAAAAAATTATTTAATTGAAAATTTTATTAAAATCTGGTACACAAATATCCATAGGCATTTTTGTTTTTGTTTTTTTTTGATAAACAAATAAATGATAAAATATGGTACTGATAAAAATGTTATGTAAATGGTATTCATTTCACATAAACGATGTTAAATACGTGTATGCCTTATTTGTGGACTTTCGAAGAGCATTTAATACAATTAACCATGAATTATTGTGGAGGAAGTTGTACGAGACAGGCATTAGTGGAAAAATTATACGCGTAATAAAAAGTTTATATGATGGTGCTAATTTTGTCGTAAAAATGGATTCCAAATGCACAAATGACATCCAAATAAACACTGGAGTTTTGCAGGGTGAAAGTTTATCCAGCCTATTGTTCAACATATTCATTAATGATATGGAAAAATCATTTCGAGACGGTAACATGATAGGAATCAGTGCAGATCATCTTCATGATATACTGTTATTAATGTACGCCGATGATGCAGTTATATTTGGATACTCACCTGCTGATATTCAGAATAAATTAAATCACCTCAAAACATACTGCGAACATAATAAATTAACATTGAACCCAAACAAAACAAAACTATTGATATTTAGAAACTCAGCTAAATGCAAGAAAATGCCAACTTTCAAGTATGGGAGTGACGTCATTGAAGTGTGCAACGAATATAACTACCTTGGTGTTAAATTCTCATGCTCGGGTAAATACAGGAAAGCAACGGAAGAAATGATATCCAAAGCTAAACTAGCATCTGGCCGTGTTCGACATATTCTCTCGGATTTAAAATCTGATACATGGGAAGTAAAGATGAGATTATACGACTCAATTGTCAACAACATTAACGTATGCAGGAGAAATATGGGCACCCAACAACTTGGAACAAATTTAAACTGTGCAACTACAATTCTTGAAAAAATTACTTGGTATAAAAAGAAATACCCCAAACTTCATGGTCAGGCTGGAGACAAACAAAGTTCATTTAGCACTCAGTATTTTTCAAAAGATGTTACGCTGGTGGGTACACTTATTGAAACAGCCAAAAAGCCGAAATATTAAAAATTGCTATAATGAACTCTTTACAAATGATGGAAACGCTGAACACGTTAGAAGAAACAATTGGTGTTCAAACTTAAAATCAATGATGTGTGAAATTGATCAGTTAGAAATTTGGAATTCACAAGATATAGCAAGGACCAAAGAAACGGAACTTGTAATGATGTACGAAATGCATCTAAAAAATAAAGATTTGTGTAGGCTTGAACAATCGAATTACAGTGAACACTACAAATTCTTATATCCAAATTATGTATTTCATAAAAGCTACTTGTCATATAGATGCAACATTTCGAAGCAACGAGTTAAATGTCAAATTCGCACAACAAGCCAATTGTGCTTTGAAATTTATCTAGGGAACTTCAACAATGTGTTGAATATAAATAGCGTGTGTTCTATGTGTAATTGTAATGAGCTTGAAGGGATTTATCACTTCTACATTAAATGCCCAATTTATAAGGATAAAAGGAATATACTTGGCAAAACATTTAAACAATGTTTGTGTAGAGAACTATTTTATAGAACTTTTCCACATTAAATCCCTAAATCATTTGAATGACATATATAATTACACAGTCAGTGCCTTTCAACTTCGAAGACAAATTTTAGAAGAATTTCAATAACTATATTTTCTGATTTTATGTTTATATTATGTTTTTGTTTATGTATTCTTATGTTATGTCTATGTATTTTTATGTTTATATTATTTTGTAGTTAAAATTTAATTTCTGATGTTTTGAAAGCATTAATTTTGTTTTTTATACTGATTGTGGAACTCTTTGTTAAATTCTGTATGAATATGAACAAATAAATTCTATTCTATTCTATTCTATTCTATTCTATTCTATTTTATTCTATTCTATTCTATTTTATTCTATTCTATTCTATTCTATTCTATTCTATTCTATTCTATTCTATTCTATTCTATTCTATTCTATTCTATTCTATTATATTCTATTCTATTCTATTCTATTCTATTCTATTCTATTCTATTCTATTCTATTCTATTCTATTCTATTCTATTCTATTCTATTCTATTCTATTCTATTCTATTCTATTCTATTCTATTCTATTCTATTCTATTCTATTCTATTCTATTCTATTCTATTCTATTCTATTCTATTCTATTCTATTCTATTCTATTCTATTCTATTCTATTCTATTCTATTCTATTCTATTCTATTCTATTCTATTCTATTCTATTCTATTCTATTCTATTCTATTCTATTCTATTCTATTCTATTCTATTCTATTCTATTCTATTCTATTCTATTCTATTCTATTCTATTCTATTCTATTCTATTCTATTCTATTCTATTCTATTCTATTCTATTCTATTCTATTCTATTCTATTCTATTCTATTCTATTCTATTCTATTCTATTCTATTCTATTCTATTCTATTCTATTCTATTCTATTCTATTCTATTCTATTCTATTCTATTCTATTCTATTCTATTCTATTCTATTCTATTCTATTCTATTCTATTCTATTCTATTCTATTCTATTCTATTCTATTCTATTCTATTCTATTCTATTCTATTCTATTCTATTCTATTCTATTCTATTCTATTCTATTCTATTCTATTCTATTCTATTCTATTCTATTCTATTCTATTCTATTCTATTCTATTCTATTCTATTCTATTCTATTCTATTCTATTCTATTCTATTCTATTCTATTCTATTCTATTCTATTCTATTCTATTCTATTCTATTCTATTCTATTCTATTCTATTCTATTCTATTCTATTCTATTCTATTCTATTCTATTCTATTCTATTCTATTCTATTCTATTCTATTCTATTCTATTCTATTCTATTCTATTCTATTCTATTCTATTCTATTCTATTCTATTCTATTCTATTCTATTCTATTCTATTCTATTCTATTCTATTCTATTCTATTCTATTCTATTCTATTCTATTCTATTCTATTCTATTCTATTCTATTCTATTCTATTCTATTCTATTCTATTCTATTCTATTCTATTCTATTCTATTCTATTCTATTCTATTCTATTCTATTCTATTCTATTCTATTCTATTCTATTCTATTCTATTCTATTCTATTCTATTCTATTCTATTCTATTCTATTCTATTCTATTCTATTCTATTCTATTCTATTCTATTCTATTCTATTCTATTCTATTCTATTCTATTCTATTCTATTCTATTCTATTCTATTCTATTCTATTCTATTCTATTCTATTCTATTCTATTCTATTCTATTCTATTCTATTCTATTCTATTCTATTCTATTCTATTCTATTCTATTCTATTCTATTCTATTCTATTCTATTCTATTCTATTCTATTCTATTCTATTCTATTCTATTCTATTCTATTCTATTCTATTCTATTCTATTCTATTCTATTCTATTCTATTCTATTCTATTCTATTCTATTCTATTCTATTCTATTCTATTCTATTCTATTCTATTCTATTCTATTCTATTCTATTCTATTCTATTCTATTCTATTCTATTCTATTCTATTCTATTCTATTCTATTCTATTCTATTCTATTCTATTCTATTCTATTCTATTCTATTCTATTCTATTCTATTCTATTCTATTCTATTCTATTCTATTCTATTCTATTCTATTCTATTCTATTCTATTCTATTCTATTCTATTCTATTCTATTCTATTCTATTCTATTCTATTCTATTCTATTCTATTCTATTCTATTCTATTCTATTCTATTCTATTCTATTCTATTCTATTCTATTCTATTCTATTCTATTCTATTCTATTCTATTCTATTCTATTCTATTCTATTCTATTCTATTCTATTCTATTCTATTCTATTCTATTCTATTCTATTCTATTCTATTCTATTCTATTCTATTCTATTCTATTCTATTCTATTCTATTCTATTCTATTCTATTCTATTCTATTCTATTCTATTCTATTCTATTCTATTCTATTCTATTCTATTCTATTCTATTCTATTCTATTCTATTCTATTCTATTCTATTCTATTCTATTCTATTCTATTCTATTCTATTCTATTCTATTCTATTCTATTCTATTCTATTCTATTCTATTCTATTCTATTCTATTCTATTCTATTCTATTCTATTCTATTCTATTCTATTCTATTCTATTCTATTCTATTCTATTCTATTCTATTCTATTCTATTCTATTCTATTCTATTCTATTCTATTCTATTCTATTCTATTCTATTCTATTCTATTCTATTCTATTCTATTCTATTCTATTCTATTCTATTCTATTCTATTCTATTCTATTCTATTCTATTCTATTCTATTCTATTCTATTCTATTCTATTCTATTCTATTCTATTCTATTCTATTCTATTCTATTCTATTCTATTCTATTCTATTCTATTCTATTCTATTCTATTCTATTCTATTCTATTCTATTCTATTCTATTCTATTCTATTCTATTCTATTCTATTCTATTCTATTCTATTCTATTCTATTCTATTCTATTCTATTCTATTCTATTCTATTCTATTCTATTCTATTCTATTCTATTCTATTCTATTCTATTCTATTCTATTCTATTCTATTCTATTCTATTCTATTCTATTCTATTCTATTCTATTCTATTCTATTCTATTCTATTCTATTCTATTCTATTCTATTCTATTCTATTCTATTCTATTCTATTCTATTCTATTCTATTCTATTCTATTCTATTCTATTCTATTCTATTCTATTCTATTCTATTCTATTCTATTCTATTCTATTCTATTCTATTCTATTCTATTCTATTCTATTCTATTCTATTCTATTCTATTCTATTCTATTCTATTCTATTCTATTCTATTCTATTCTATTCTATTCTATTCTATTCTATTCTATTCTATTCTATTCTATTCTATTCTATTCTATTCTATTCTATTCTATTCTATTCTATTCTATTCTATTCTATTCTATTCTATTCTATTCTATTCTATTCTATTCTATTCTATTCTATTCTATTCTATTCTATTCTATTCTATTCTATTCTATTCTATTCTATTCTATTCTATTCTATTCTATTCTATTCTATTCTATTCTATTCTATTCTATTCTATTCTATTCTATTCTATTCTATTCTATTCTATTCTATTCTATTCTATTCTATTCTATTCTATTCTATTCTATTCTATTCTATTCTATTCTATTCTATTCTATTCTATTCTATTCTATTCTATTCTATTCTATTCTATTCTATTCTATTCTATTCTATTCTATTCTATTCTATTCTATTCTATTCTATTCTATTCTATTCTATTCTATTCTATTCTATTCTATTCTATTCTATTCTATTCTATTCTATTCTATTCTATTCTATTCTATTCTATTCTATTCTATTCTATTCTATTCTATTCTATTCTATTCTATTCTATTCTATTCTATTCTATTCTATTCTATTCTATTCTATTCTATTCTATTCTATTCTATTCTATTCTATTCTATTCTATTCTATTCTATTCTATTCTATTCTATTCTATTCTATTCTATTCTATTCTATTCTATTCTATTCTATTCTATTCTATTCTATTCTATTCTATTCTATTCTATTCTATTCTATTCTATTCTATTCTATTCTATTCTATTCTATTCTATTCTATTCTATTCTATTCTATTCTATTCTATTCTATTCTATTCTATTCTATTCTATTCTATTCTATTCTATTCTATTCTATTCTATTCTATTCTATTCTATTCTATTCTATTCTATTCTATTCTATTCTATTCTATTCTATTCTATTCTATTCTATTCTATTCTATTCTATTCTATTCTATTCTATTCTATTCTATTCTATTCTATTCTATTCTATTCTATTCTATTCTATTCTATTCTATTCTATTCTATTCTATTCTATTCTATTCTATTCTATTCTATTCTATTCTATTCTATTCTATTCTATTCTATTCTATTCTATTCTATTCTATTCTATTCTATTCTATTCTATTCTATTCTATTCTATTCTATTCTATTCTATTCTATTCTATTCTATTCTATTCTATTCTATTCTATTCTATTCTATTCTATTCTATTCTATTCTATTCTATTCTATTCTATTCTATTCTATTCTATTCTATTCTATTCTATTCTATTCTATTCTATTCTATTCTATTCTATTCTATTCTATTCTATTCTATTCTATTCTATTCTATTCTATTCTATTCTATTCTATTCTATTCTATTCTATTCTATTCTATTCTATTCTATTCTATTCTATTCTATTCTATTCTATTCTATTCTATTCTATTCTATTCTATTCTATTCTATTCTATTCTATTCTATTCTATTCTATTCTATTCTATTCTATTCTATTCTATTCTATTCTATTCTATTCTATTCTATTCTATTCTATTCTATTCTATTCTATTCTATTCTATTCTATTCTATTCTATTCTATTCTATTCTATTCTATTCTATTCTATTCTATTCTATTCTATTCTATTCTATTCTATTCTATTCTATTCTATTCTATTCTATTCTATTCTATTCTATTCTATTCTATTCTATTCTATTCTATTCTATTCTATTCTATTCTATTCTATTCTATTCTATTCTATTCTATTCTATTCTATTCTATTCTATTCTATTCTATTCTATTCTATTCTATTCTATTCTATTCTATTCTATTCTATTCTATTCTATTCTATTCTATTCTATTCTATTCTATTCTATTCTATTCTATTCTATTCTATTCTATTCTATTCTATTCTATTCTATTCTATTCTATTCTATTCTATTCTATTCTATTCTATTCTATTCTATTCTATTCTATTCTATTCTATTCTATTCTATTCTATTCTATTCTATTCTATTCTATTCTATTCTATTCTATTCTATTCTATTCTATTCTATTCTATTCTATTCTATTCTATTCTATTCTATTCTATTCTATTCTATTCTATTCTATTCTATTCTATTCTATTCTATTCTATTCTATTCTATTCTATTCTATTCTATTCTATTCTATTCTATTCTATTCTATTCTATTCTATTCTATTCTATTCTATTCTATTCTATTCTATTCTATTCTATTCTATTCTATTCTATTCTATTCTATTCTATTCTATTCTATTCTATTCTATTCTATTCTATTCTATTCTATTCTATTCTATTCTATTCTATTCTATTCTATTCTATTCTATTCTATTCTATTCTATTCTATTCTATTCTATTCTATTCTATTCTATTCTATTCTATTCTATTCTATTCTATTCTATTCTATTCTATTCTATTCTATTCTATTCTATTCTATTCTATTCTATTCTATTCTATTCTATTCTATTCTATTCTATTCTATTCTATTCTATTCTATTCTATTCTATTCTATTCTATTCTATTCTATTCTATTCTATTCTATTCTATTCTATTCTATTCTATTCTATTCTATTCTATTCTATTCTATTCTATTCTATTCTATTCTATTCTATTCTATTCTATTCTATTCTATTCTATTCTATTCTATTCTATTCTATTCTATTCTATTCTATTCTATTCTATTCTATTCTATTCTATTCTATTCTATTCTATTCTATTCTATTCTATTCTATTCTATTCTATTCTATTCTATTCTATTCTATTCTATTCTATTCTATTCTATTCTATTCTATTCTATTCTATTCTATTCTATTCTATTCTATTCTATTCTATTCTATTCTATTCTATTCTATTCTATTCTATTCTATTCTATTCTATTCTATTCTATTCTATTCTATTCTATTCTATTCTATTCTATTCTATTCTATTCTATTCTATTCTATTCTATTCTATTCTATTCTATTCTATTCTATTCTATTCTATTCTATTCTATTCTATTCTATTCTATTCTATTCTATTCTATTCTATTCTATTCTATTCTATTCTATTCTATTCTATTCTATTCTATTCTATTCTATTCTATTCTATTCTATTCTATTCTATTCTATTCTATTCTATTCTATTCTATTCTATTCTATTCTATTCTATTCTATTCTATTCTATTCTATTCTATTCTATTCTATTCTATTCTATTCTATTCTATTCTATTCTATTCTATTCTATTCTATTCTATTCTATTCTATTCTATTCTATTCTATTCTATTCTATTCTATTCTATTCTATTCTATTCTATTCTATTCTATTCTATTCTATTCTATTCTATTCTATTCTATTCTATTCTATTCTATTCTATTCTATTCTATTCTATTCTATTCTATTCTATTCTATTCTATTCTATTCTATTCTATTCTATTCTATTCTATTCTATTCTATTCTATTCTATTCTATTCTATTCTATTCTATTCTATTCTATTCTATTCTATTCTATTCTATTCTATTCTATTCTATTCTATTCTATTCTATTCTATTCTATTCTATTCTATTCTATTCTATTCTATTCTATTCTATTCTATTCTATTCTATTCTATTCTATTCTATTCTATTCTATTCTATTCTATTCTATTCTATTCTATTCTATTCTATTCTATTCTATTCTATTCTATTCTATTCTATTCTATTCTATTCTATTCTATTCTATTCTATTCTATTCTATTCTATTCTATTCTATTCTATTCTATTCTATTCTATTCTATTCTATTCTATTCTATTCTATTCTATTCTATTCTATTCTATTCTATTCTATTCTATTCTATTCTATTCTATTCTATTCTATTCTATTCTATTCTATTCTATTCTATTCTATTCTATTCTATTCTATTCTATTCTATTCTATTCTATTCTATTCTATTCTATTCTATTCTATTCTATTCTATTCTATTCTATTCTATTCTATTCTATTCTATTCTATTCTATTCTATTCTATTCTATTCTATTCTATTCTATTCTATTCTATTCTATTCTATTCTATTCTATTCTATTCTATTCTATTCTATTCTATTCTATTCTATTCTATTCTATTCTATTCTATTCTATTCTATTCTATTCTATTCTATTCTATTCTATTCTATTCTATTCTATTCTATTCTATTCTATTCTATTCTATTCTATTCTATTCTATTCTATTCTATTCTATTCTATTCTATTCTATTCTATTCTATTCTATTCTATTCTATTCTATTCTATTCTATTCTATTCTATTCTATTCTATTCTATTCTATTCTATTCTATTCTATTCTATTCTATTCTATTCTATTCTATTCTATTCTATTCTATTCTATTCTATTCTATTCTATTCTATTCTATTCTATTCTATTCTATTCTATTCTATTCTATTCTATTCTATTCTATTCTATTCTATTCTATTCTATTCTATTCTATTCTATTCTATTCTATTCTATTCTATTCTATTCTATTCTATTCTATTCTATTCTATTCTATTCTATTCTATTCTATTCTATTCTATTCTATTCTATTCTATTCTATTCTATTCTATTCTATTCTATTCTATTCTATTCTATTCTATTCTATTCTATTCTATTCTATTCTATTCTATTCTATTCTATTCTATTCTATTCTATTCTATTCTATTCTATTCTATTCTATTCTATTCTATTCTATTCTATTCTATTCTATTCACATAAACGATGTTTGTTTTCGCTAGATTTAAATTATTTTTGTTAATTACTAAAACGATCGTTGCCGTAAATGAATATAAAATTTTTATCAAAAGACATTTAAACGGCTTACACAAAATGCAATTGTTGTACGACAAATTGTAGAAATCAATTAGATACGATTGTCAAAATGATAATTGCATAATGTACGGTTATTGCCAAAATTGGGATGACAATTATTTTAAAATTTACTTCAATAGTTTTTTTTTTATTGATATCTATATGAAACCCTTTTTTAGAGTTTCGTAGTTGACTAGAAACCCTTGTTGTTACAACCTCGCTAAAAATCTTTTTAAACTGAAAAGTGGTATGATTATAGCGCTACACCGAAAGTGAAATGAAATAAATTCTCTAAACAATGCAGTTAAAGTGAGGCCAATGTTTTTTCTTCATTCATTCCATTGAATATTCATCGTCTTCGGGAAAAACGTGCAAATATTTATTCGCGTGCGGAAATTTTAATAGTGCCTAAAAAAATTACCAAAACTTTGCACACTCAAATAAATATTTACAATACATCTGGTAGTCTTGTAATAATTGAATAAACAAACAGCCTTTTAACGTCCGAAAGAACGGGCGCTAAAATAGTACTTATCCCGCCTTAGTAAATAAAAAGTAGTATCTGCAACTCGTGGGCAATCGACAACTTACCGCACTTGGTGCACAAGATACTATTAAAAATTTAAAAAAAAAAAAACACACAAAATAAAAATAATATTTAAGTTTAATATTAATATTTAAGCCAAACTACAAATTTGCATATCTCTAACAATAACTATATATAGTGTAATAGTAAGGTTATAGTTTCTATCGAAATGTCATCAACAAAACTTTAATAAAAAAATGACATTTCCAACTTTTAAATTTAGAAAATAATTACTGTTTGACATAAGTTTCCTATGCTATATTCTATGTATACTTTCTTTGGTAAGAATTGGATTCATTCCATCATTCGTAGGAATAATAATGTAAAATGAAACTACAACACAAAAAAATTTTATTTTAAGACTAAAAAAACACAAAATAAAATTTAGAGCTTAAATAAACTAAAAAAACATTCTTCTATTGGAATATGAACTAAAAAATGCAAAATAATTTAAAATAAAATTGATTAGAATAAAGAGATTACGTCTTCATAATGGCTCTAGTTTTACAAGGCTAAGTAGGGAACACGCCATGTTTTTGTTTACATTAAAATTAATTTTGTTGTCAATCACTTTATTCAATTCTATTTTAAATTATTTTGCATTTTTTAGTTCATATTCCAATTTTTTGTTTGTTTTAATTCAAGTTTTAATATGTTCGTATATTTATATTTGAACTGCTGATGATATGCTACTTTATCAATTACATATCTTTAAATATCTTTAAATTTGATTACATTGAATTAATTAATAAACCAAAGTAATGTGATTATAAAATAAATTTATGGTATTAATGTTATGCACACAAAACAATTTAAAATGGTATTTTAAATCATAATTATAATTAATAATACATTATTATTATTATTATTATTATACCAAAATATTAATTATAATAATATTATGTTTTAGTCATTTATTCATAATAAATATTAAATAAATTTGGTTTTAATTAAATGTATCTGTTTATATTCAGAGGTATACCTATCTACATGCATTTGATAAGTGATAACTAAATATGGAAGCAATTAAAATTATATGATGTATATTTACTATATAATTACAAGTACATGATATACATAAGATGTTTATTATACAGGCTGTTATAATCAATGATAGTAGTGCAATTTTATCAAAAAAATACCTGGAACATATATAGTATATTATTAATCATGGGACCAGATACCATTTACCAGTCCAGTAGCCGAGCGGTCTAAGACGTTATGTCTGCGCAGTATGCAGTACTTGGAAACTGGAAGGTTATGGGTTCGAATCCCGACATCGGTAGTTTTTCAATTATGAAAATAAAAAAAAGGGGCGGTTAATGGACTAAACTGTCGGCGTATGGACAAGAACGAAGTAACCGGCTATGCTGGAGAAGGTTTTCTACAGTTTCCTTCACGAACTCCAGATGAATATCGGCATAGTTCCTATCATAGTCGGCTGCAACCGCATATCCTACCAAATCCTAGTCTAAAAATTCCTTCCACTCCACTCACATCCTAAGGCATCACAATGCACCTTATGGTCGAAGTGTACCTCTAACCATGGGACTTAAGTGACTCTTTTAATCCTGCGAGTGGAGTTGGTTCCTGAGAGCTCCGCCCGAAGGAACTACCACTCAAGGAATTAAAGGCACTTTAGTCCCACGGTAAATATACTATTTTTTGCACTTTCGGGACTAAAATGACAACTTTACTCCCTTCAAATTTAGTAGTACTTTTCTCCCATGTGGGAGAAACTTAGATTTTTTTCCCATGGGAGAAAAAGTAAATTTAATACTTATCCTAGCAACAAAATCAAAATGACACTTCTATTTAACAAATTTTTTTAATTGATTTTTTTTTCATATTAAATAGACATGTCATTTTGATTTTGTTGCTAGGATACGTATTAAATTTACTTTTTCTCCCATGGAAAAAAAAGTTTACTTTTCTTCCATATGGGAGAAAAGTACTATTTAGTACCCATTTGATGGGAGTAAAGTTGTCATTTTAGTCCTGAAAGTGAAAAAAATTGTATATTTACCGTGGGACTAAAGTGCCTTTAATCCCTTGAGTGGGCATTCCTTCGGGCGGAGCTCACAGGAACAACCTCCACTCGCGGGATTAAAACAGTCACTTAAGTCCCATTTTGAGTAAACCGTAAGAGTAATCGACTTTAATAATGATCGATTACTTTACCATAATAAAGAATACCTTTTTTGTATTAAACAACATACTTCATTTAAATTTCATATAAAATCCTTTGTTCCTAAGATCGTAGAAATTGAGTGGGGTTGAAATATCAAAATCCCCAAGTTTTACCCTCACGAATTGATATGACAAAACTTTTCATCTGGGTTGTTTTGTATGATAAAACAATATCACCATGCCCAATTATATCAAAAAATCGCGCAATCCGTTATAATTTAGAAACAAACAATTATTTAAAAACTCTAACTCAAAAACGTACAGCGCAATTTTTATTGGGACAAATTTAGCTCAATCGTCTTGTTTTAAGTCATAGTATATGTGATAAAGCGTTGTAAAGACCATTTATGGCCATCCTGTATATATATAGCAAATAATGTATATATATATATATATATATATATATATATATATATATATATATATGTATATATATATATATACATATATATATATATAAATATATATATATATATATATATATATATAAATATATATATATATATATATATAAATATATAAATATATATATATATATATATATTTATATATATATATATATATATATATATATTTATATGTATATATATATGCAGGGTGTCCCAGAACAACCTGGAACCCTTCGGTGAAGTTGTTCCTTAAGTCAAGACGAACTCATTTTACCATATAACACATAGGTCCGGAAATGATTTGTTTATCCGCTAGCCGCCATTTTGTGTTTTTTGCTTTATAATTTATATCTACACAACGCGTTGTCCGATTGAATTGAAAATTTGGACGATTGTTGCTTTAGAAAAAAATTTGAATTTTCAAAAATGTATTTTCACAAAATGGCGGCTTTTAGAAAAATTCAAACTTACGTAAGTCAAAAACAAGCAGATTTATGAATTTTTTGAATTTTTCTAAAAGCAAACAGAAAAATTCAAACTTACGTAAGTCAAAAACAAGCAGATTTATGAATTTTTTCAATTTTTCTAAAAGCCGCCATTTTGTGAAAATACATTTTTGAAAATTCAAATTTTTTTTTATTATTGGTCTATGCTAAAGCAAAAATCGTCCCAATTTTCAATTCAATCGGACAACGCGTTGTGTAGATATAAATTATAAAGCAAAAAACACAAAATGGCGGCTAGCGGATAAACAAATCATTTCCGGACCTATGTTATATGGTAAAATGAGTTCGTCTTGACCTAAGGAACAACTTCACCGAAGGATTCCATGTTGTTCTGGGACAACCTGTATATTAAATTATATATATTATATATAATATTATTGTATTATGAATATTATTATTATTATTATTATATTTATAATATATTCATAAAACATCCTTTGTTATTGTTATTAAAATAGTTTGGTAAGATACTATATAGTAGCACATACTCTTGGGGTACAGGGTCATTTAGCAACCGGTCGAATAAGTGTTTAAAACACATTTTTCTACCTAAAATGGTTTAACTGGGATATTTTGAGCACATTGTTATGGATGTTACTCGAAAAAATTACCAACCATATTACGTGATGATATATACAGTATCTTATTTATTCCGTTTTCGAAAAAATGCGATACGATACGCTAATCAAGCGTATCGCCCGAGTAGCGAATCTGGTTCTCGCGTCGCTGTGTTTCATGTGTAGGCCAGCCCCGTTGGACATACTCCTACCTACTAAAACCTTGCGTGTAGCATAGTATGTAGTATTGTCTTTCATTGAAACTCATTGACTCTTCCGTCTGCTTCTCATTTTTCATGGATGATAAAATAATTTAATAGGTCTTTCCACCATACGCGGATTACACTGTATTTAGGAAATAGAAATCAAATCACTTTCATGGGTGAAATAGGAATTTATCTTTCGATCTTTTTTGATATTGACATATGTGAATACCACTGTACTTGGGAAAATTGAAAATAAGTCTATGTCGTATGTCTGGTAGAAAATAATAATAAACTAAAATATTCTAATAATACATAATGTTTATTATTTCTTTATAGGGTGATCTAATCAGATAGATAGTACTTGGAAATGTAGAAGGTACATCCCATAAATTATAATGACCCTTTTAATACAAAAACATAAATAACTAGACAAGTTTCTTGTGACAGCATTGAAGATTTATATCAAAATCAAGAAAAAATTTCAAATATACGCTTATTAGCGAATTTTCTCCTAAGGAAATACAACTATTGTTTTTGTATCGTTGATAGAATTTCGTAAAAATTTCTTGAAATAGATGAACTTTGATGAACCTATATCAATATATAGGTTAATGTATCTGTTAATATCTTTATCGGTGTCACAGTTTTAATCCGATCGGAATAAAATTTGGCGCTTTTGGTATTTGAAAGGTCAAGTTCATTAATGGATAAATTGGACAACGGGAAAGGATGTTTGAAGGAATGGAGGAAACATAAAATTTGGTATAACTCCCTTAATATTGGAAAAATCGAAAAATACATTAGAAAGAAAATTTTAGAAAATTGGCCATACTATAATTTTGTTTCTTTCCTTTTTTCTCTTACCCTAATATTTACAATTTAAGATAGAAAGTTAAAATCCTAAATATCTTTGTACACATTCGAGTTTGAGAAAAATGATGATCAGGTAATGAATTGTATTTATTCAACATGATTTTCTATGTTTATATTCCTTATACATATTTCGATTGTTCAAATATTAAGAAAGATATTTTATATTTTGTGTTTTCTTCTCGTTCTATGTCCCCTTGACCTATGTCATTTATTAATAAAATTGGCCTTGTCAATGCTAAAATTTATGTATTCTAAGGAAATGTTGAAGCAGCTTCTGCGTGATAAATTATTTTTGTTTAGTCAATGATGTTTGATGTAAATGTTTTGCAATATGAAACTTCTACCAAATACGTATTTTTAATAAAATCAAATAGATCATCTTCTATAATTCTACAGGTAGGTACTTACATTATACATGATTCTAATTAAACAAATGAGAGTCAAAGTTAAAAATCGTAAAAGGAAACTATATGATGTTTTTTAAACGATAGAGTAATTTGTATCCCATAATATAAAAAATAATATTGCTTTTTCCATTATGTGTGTTCATCACCTGATACTTAGCAACTGAATTTAAAATTTAATTATATACAGTTTATTCACAAGCCATCATTTTGCATTTAATAGCATAAGTTAATTTTCATGATAACAATATACAATTATAGACTATGTAACAAATTAAATAATTTGTTTTCACTGGTATGTGATAAATAAATATTAACTATAATAAATAAAGAAAATAAATATTTGTATTTATTTTTGGCGGAAAATTCCATATCAACGACTTATTCTTTGAACTTGTTTAAAGTATCATTTAGTGTCTTTAAAAATATGTTTTTTCGCAAGGACTCTCTTCACTGACTGTTTTTCTTATTGCGTTGCAATTGGAATACCGCTATCTAGACATAAGTTGATTTGCGCCTTATTTATTCTATATTCGAAAAAAAATTTCGAATAAACAATGAACAACTCTTATCTGAAGCATTTTTTCTAAAACCGAATCATAACACAATAAGACAAATCTATATAAATAAAAGGATAGAGGTTTGAAGTTGTGCGCGAATCCCACAAAAACTCCCACGAAAACTGTTGGATTGATTTTGACCAAATTATTTTTGTTTTACCCCTTCGATACTTGGTCCTTATCTTCAAATTATCACGATATCTTCATTCAATAAAAACCTATTAAAGTTTGAATCTTATATGTATATATATATATATATATATATATATATATATATATATATCCTGACGAAGTCGCGGGTATCAGCTAGTCATTTATAGCATTTTTAAAATAACATCAACTTTTGCAGCCTAGTGTACAATATATGAATAATAGATAGGCAGATAGATATTGGGGTATAATAAGTATTGAAATTTGATCTTATGGCCCACTATACTCCCTCTTCTGCTTCAGTCTGAGGAGCATCGCCTCTTCCATCTTGGCAATAGCCAGAAGCTTGCTTATCAAGTTTTCCTGATGCCATATGTTATTTCAAGGTCTCTATAAGCTTTTTCTTGGCATTGAGTTAAATATTTCTAAACAATCAAGCAGAAATATATTGCCCGGTACTTTAAAATTAAACTTCTCGCTTTTTACAAATAAATTGTTCAAGCTTATTATTATGTAAACATCAACAAGATTGGCTAGAATTTAGACAGACGCTGCATGCTTTCCAAGGTCTGCTTGTAAAATAAACGCTACTTGTATCACTGTTCGGGATCTTGGAGGTAACGTGGCCACAATTTACAAGGTAATATCGTCATGTAAACACCCACTGTCTTTCTAAAAGTCAATTAAAATGCAATTCCTCTGATCTTTGTAAGTTGTTTGGAAAAATAGTTGAAGAAAAAGTTTATAAAGACTCGTCTAAATAGCACGCAGACAGGCCAAAAATTGACTTTTTAAGTCTCATTGGAAATTACCTCTGCATTTTAAGTCCTATCAGAAGACCAGTGCTTTTTTACAGAAGAATACCTACAAGTTTATGAGCCCTCAAGGAACATTACCTGTGCAAGACTGTCATTGCACTGTTACTGTAGTACTGTTTGTTTGTTCGGAAATATTTGTCAGACATTAGGTAGACGGATCCACGGTAGGTAAACATAGCCTCAGTCTGTGTATTGAAATATGCCATTGTTATTGCTTACAATATGAACACAAATACAATATCACTATCAAGAACATCAAAAGCATTCTCTTCAACACATCATGACACACAATAATGCTGCTTTGCTTGTTCATCAAATATGACGCTAATAAAGTATAATATATTATTATACTTTCTTAGTGATGTTATTTATGAATGGTTTGCTTAAATGTTCTTTTGTTCAGTATAGCTATAATGAAATACGTATACAGGATGTAACGTACCAGGCTGTTCAAATCTGGTGTGACACTCACACAATCACTTTATATAGAAAAAAATACTTTCAAAAAAAAAATTCGTTACGCCGGAATTTAGCGAATTTCCTTAGAATACATAAATCACTCTCTAGCGGTCATAATTTTAGTGTGATCAAAATGAAATATAATATCTGATATGACTTTAGTATTTGCAAAAATTAAATTTATTAATAGCCAAAATAGAACGATGTATACGATTATAGTTTATAGTTACTATGGAAACGACAATCAAAATTTTTTACAATAAGATATATTTCATGTATTTGTGTCAAACAAACACAAAATATTAAATATCTCTCTTAATAATAGAATAATCGAAAAATGTATAAGGAGTAAAGTTATAGAAAATCAAGTTTGCTACAATTCATTACTTGATAATGGGGCGGTTTATTGACTAAACTGTCGGCGTATGGACTAGAAAGAAGTAACCGGCTATGCTTTTGAAGGTTTTCTGCAGTTTCCCTTCACGAGCTCCAGATGAATATCGGCATAGTTCCTATCAAAGTACACCAATTCCATGTCTGCATACGAATTCCTGATCATCCACTCACATCATAAAAAAGTAAAAATTAATCAAGGTTGAAAAATAATGATGTGAGTGGCCTCTGTTATAGACCGTCGTATCTAAAAAACGGAGGTTAAACCCCATTAATATTATTATTATGATTAAATTGCCACATCCGGTTGGTGGATGTCAATCAAAATCTTGACTTTGCATCATCATATGCTACGAGAATATCTAAGTTTAAAATTTTGTACCTCTAGCTCAACATTTTCTTTACTTAGCTTACTAGAAACTACTCTTTCTAACAAAATTGGATTACTGACAAGTATGTGAACAATTTAGTAATGATACAAAAGTTTTAAAAAAATCGTCGGAATCGTTATCGAGAAAATCTCAAAAGACTATATAAAATTAAGAATAAAAGGCCATTACCTCCCAAAGTCATGTGAGATTACATAATTAAACTTCAGTTTAAAGTTTCTTACCTCACACTATCTCCGTTCTTGAGGAATCTTGTTCATAGACAAGCATCTAACCATACTTACAAACATTCATGCATACGTACATAGACAAACATAGACTAACCAATTGCCAAAAATGGAGTTTTTTGATATTAGGGTACATCAAAGCGTAAATATTCGGTACAATATCGATTTCGGTTTCGGTAAAATTAATCACAATATCGATTTTCAGTATCGAAAACAAATTCAGTTCAATGACCTTATACTCAGGTTATGGGCAGAATGGTATTATCTATAGCATTGAAACTATGCACGGTAGTTTATTAATATACGACCTAATTTAAAAAAACGAATGACAGCTGTTTGTTAATTATTGTAAACTGTCTTACTGTTACTAATATCCGACATAACTTTGGCAGCTGGGCACTTCAATAAAAAAATTAAATAGCCTATAAAAAACGGCTCGTGATATTTTTTTTCTTATAAACATTTGTTAATTCTTATTTATTTGGACCTATAAGTTTTGAACAATGGCCATTTTGAAACGAAACATTTATCAATTTCGTTATTTTTCTCAAATTAGGTAGTGGGGACAATTTCGACGGTTTTTTGCTTGGGTTTGTAGAATTCGAAAATGAATAGTTACTATTTAATACGTAACACCCTATACGCATATTAATATAAAGCTTTAATGTATTTTTAATGTAAAAAATGATATTCTGATTGGTAATATGATATTTTCTTTAATAAATGTTCTGTTTGG
This sequence comes from Nineta flava, assembly GCA_963920215.1. Lineage (NCBI taxonomy): Eukaryota > Metazoa > Arthropoda > Insecta > Neuroptera > Chrysopidae > Nineta > Nineta flava. The sequence goes on from OY986042.1 coordinate 95,579,436, forward strand.
TTTTTACTTGCCTTCGAAACTTTTCGAACATTATCGGAAAATTATTGAAATTTATATATATATATATATATATATATATATATACCGTGCGATCATTTGAAAAGTTATCACTTAAATATTTTTTAAAATATACGTTTTTGAAAAAAAATGTTTAAAAAAAAAGTTGCATAGCTTAATAGAGAAAACTTTATGAAATACTTATATTTGTGTTCCATGAATCCGTACCCACGTGATATAACTTATCTTTTAAACGGTGTAAGAGATGGAAAATCTGTACACACAAAAATTGTTTTCTTATATAAACAAACACATTTTGTTTCAAACTTATTTTCATGCATCCCATAGTTTTGATGTAAACGCCAAATGGGAAGTAAATGTTGAATTTACGCCAGAATATTGGATGCATGAAAAAAAAAACCAAACAAATGTTGTTTATTGCATTATGTTTCGCCCTTTAAATTGTGCAAGGTACTATAAGAGAAGATACCCATAATTGACTATGATCTTTTTTTTGCTTTATAAATATCTTTATATTTACAAAATTCCTTTTTATTTAGAGAGAAAATTTTTGTACTTTCTTAGAAAAACAACTTAAGCATCATTTCAGAAAATCAAAAGTTTAGATCATCCTTTTTTAATTCTACACAAAGATAACAATAACACAATAAAGGTTTTGTTTTCAGGGTCCAAAATTGATATTGTGTTTTAAGGTCTCCTAATCCCATTTTTGACCATTGGTCTGTGTGAATGTGTGAATGCATATCGCAAGAGAGAATATAATAAATATACACAATATCGCAAGAGAGAATATAAATTGGAAGATGAGCAACTTTGAAAACCTTGAAATTCCAAGAAATTTTGAAATTTTATTAAAATCTACGAAAAGTGAGGGATAAACATATTTTCAGCATGCATTTCTCTATCAATTATTAATTATTATCGAAAATAACAGAATGGATTAGATTATCGCTAAATCGGACCTTGTTTGGGCAAAATGGGCAAAACAGTCTATCTTTGTTTTTATATATATATACATTATATTTCTTACATCTTAATAAAAACTACAACAATATTATAGACGTTTCGAAAAATTTTGTGCTAAAAATCCCTAAGACGTTAAAAAAATAATGTGCCTTTTTATATAAATTTTTTCTCAAAATTCATTGATCAACCACAAATCTCCAACCAAAAATCTTATAGCTATAAGAGTATTTTAATTTGACCATAAAATATACAAACTAATTACAATCTTTAATGATTTATGGAACACATTATTACAACCCTTAACCAAGTCCATTTTAAATTAACCCTTTATAGAATACTAAAATGTTATTACTATTGATTTTATTCGGAAAAGATATGTTATATAGGCACAAAACTAAATTTTAACGATAGTATTTATCTTAGTTGCTGCTCCGGAGTAAAGGAAGTTATTAACAATTAATACTTCAACCTTTATTTTCAAAAAGTTTTCCAGTGTGGTATCATTTACATTATTTGTGTGTTAGTTACGTCCCTTGTTATGTAATCCAATACACAAATATGGATGAATTCTCTCTGATTACCTGAGAGAAAATTTTGTTTTCCCGATAATATTCTATATGTGCAAGAAAAAGGGTTTTAATTTTCATTGTAAAGATATTAAAATTGGAAATTGTTTTCAAAACGCATTATTTAATAATGATACTATTCAGAGGATGGGAATAAATATTTATGGTGAAATAAATAGCCATGATAAGTAGTGATAAAATTAAGTTACAAAGTTAGTTTATTTAGCAATCCCACAAAAAAAAAAGTCGTTACGCAGGAACTGCTTCAATTTTCCTTAGCGAATTTCCTTAGAATACATAAATCACTCTCTATCGGTCACAATTTTGGTCTGATTGAAATGAAATGTTGTATATCATTTTAGTATTTGCAAGGCCAACTTTATAAATAAATGAAATATAAAATATCTCTCTTAATATACGTAAGGAATAAATATACGAAAAATACGTAAGGAATAAAGTTATAAAAAATCAAGTTTGCTAAAATTCATCACCTTATCAATTTTGCTCAAACTCTAATGTGTACAGAGATATTAGGAATTTAATTTTCAATCTTAAACCGTTAATATTTCTGTAAATATTAGTGTAACAGAAAAATTGAAAAGAAACAAAATTACAGTTAAACTTAGTACCTACAACTTTACTTCTTACAAATTTTCTATTTTTCGAACATTAAGGGAGATATGTCAAATTTTGTGTTATATATATATATATATATATATATATTAATATATCTATAAATGTCCATAGGTATATATATATATATATATATATATATATATAAATTTTACATATGGTGATTTTCGACATCTACTAGGTAGGATCGATGGACATTTGAAGAAATTTTTGCAAAATTTTGAAGTCGGTACGAGACCAATACTATTTCCTTTCAGAAAATTCGCTATTAGGATTCTAAGTTGTTAATACAAATTTACAGGTTTTCCGAATCGTTTGAAACTCTGATACTATGTAAGAAAAAGAGATGACCTTCGCAGTTCAATTATTTTCAAGAAATGATAAGTCACCATAAAGCACAAACATTAATTGATTGGTATAGAAATATTCAGTTTTTGAAATCATTATTGTAGTGTATCTCTTTATCTTTCTGTCTGAGTAATATCTAGCTTTTCATTTTCATGCTTTTAAAGCATTTTTAAAGTTGTTTGCAAGTCTATATGGTCTTAACAACCACATGCCCTCTGCCTTTTTTTTTATACAAACTAAAATCCTCGACTTTAATGCTCAAAGTAGGCAATTTTATGAACTCTAATAGAAAGCAACTCTCAAAGAAACTAATGTCGAACTTTTTTTATTTATTTGACTTAAAGATAGACCAAGTATAAATATATTCAAAATTCGCCATAAATATATAATTCTAACTCTTCAATATATCACACAGATGTAAATGATATCAGTGATTTCCCAAATAAATAATAAGAAAAGAAAAGAATAAGGAAAAAATGGGTATACATAATTTTTCCAACAAAGTGTAGTGACCCTTACGCAACTAACGACGAACAAGATGGGTATCTATGAAACTATTCATGCGTGTATCAACATGAATAAATAACATAAAAATCTAGTTTGAATGCCACATAACCTCCATATATTGAATCCTATAACTATAATTTTCATTTAAAACGAAATAAAGATAATCGTCGAGTCCCAGCGTGTACAGCCGCCTACAAAATATAACATCGTAATCCATAGTTATCTAGGAATCCAAAAAACGCCTACTCCGGAGACTGCAGGTCAAAAACTAAGAGTTTCTGAAACTTGTGCCCTTGCAAACTTTTTATCGAAAGGTCATGTATAACATTGTTGAATATGAGCCACTTCTCATAACAGTTCAGCGGGATCCTTTGGATTCATTACTTGTTTTTTCGTCTGTTTGTTAATTGTTCAGTAAAAAACAAGAAACAAAAAAATTGTTATAATTTCCCTGGCGATCTAGCCGCCTGCGTGCTACACACGCAATGATCGCTGGACAGACACAACCCTGAGTGATATCCATATTCTTCTACGTATAAAATTTCGAAAATCCTGTATTCCAGAAAACATTACAATTAACTATGTGGATTTACCGTTGAATTATACTACAATACCCTGCATATATGCGCTCATTATGAGAGCGGGGCATTATGATGGGGGCAAAACTGTTCAACATATGAAAAACTGTTTCAAACATAAGTTGCTAATCTTCTAACTTTTAAGGTTTTAAAGATTTGGTTCTGGTATTTTAGTTAGTTCTTTATTTAGGTATTCGGAACATTTTATGAACAACGATACCAACATTTCTTTTCTATAATCCATGGTCCTATGGTTCACAAGAGGTTCTATATATGCGTGTATCTTATGTTTTAATCTGTATATGGAGGTAAATAAAAATAGGGTCATACAATAAATACTCTACACACTCTTAAAACTTAAGTGCGTCTATGAATATAAAATCTCAAGCATTAAAATAATAATAAATCATTTTCTTTATATTTTTTAATAATAATATTAGAGAAAAACTTAAAAATACTTTAATAAATACTGAAGTAATATTTTAATTTCAGTGAAAATATGTTTATGAACATCTCTCTCATCAAGAAGAAATCATTTAAAATAATAATTATTTTAAATAGATTTCTTAATGTGTTTTAAGAATGAAACCATGTACAGACAATCTTGTACAGGCTGTGTTTATGAGGAAAAATTGTTTTTAAACTGCTATTTCATTTTCATAAACTTTTTTTTTATGTAAAAAAAATATTGCAAAAAGTATTGACATCCGAGCAGGAACAAAAATATGAGCCCCAAGTTTTCGCATACAAAAAGTAGTAATATCCCAGAAAATACAAAAATGTTCTTCTTAAAGAGTAGTGAAATCTACGTAAGGGTCAAGTTTTTAACAAAAATGAGAAAATGATATATATTTATTGTGTCAAGTTGCTCAGGTGCAGGGTATTTCATATTTTACGTCGGATTTTATTACACGTAATATACAAACAAAAAAACTTGCTAAGTAAAATATGAAATATGTATATACCAATCATTTCTCATTTTAGTTAACAAAGTTGGCTCTTGCAAACATCATTACTTTTGAAGTGGAACATTTTTGTGTCGCTGTGTTATCACAGCTTTTTGTATGCGAAAACCTTGCCCCTGCCACATTTTTGTTTTTGGTCGGATATTTATTACAATGATGAGCAACCAAACCATTATGCGACAATATGAATGAAATGTAAGAATGACAGGGATAATGATTCGTTACACATACAGTATTCGTCAAGATGTTGTAGATCATATTATTTTATTTTATATTTTAAAATAAGATTGAAAAATGTAGGATGTATTTTAATTATTTTTATTTTATATTTAATCTTGATTATTGTGGAGTGCCCTATGTCGAAGACAGGTAATTCAAAGTCTGTGTGTGATTGCTTTCATGGAAATGAGATGTAGAGTAATGCTAATGACAAATATAAAAACGAATGTAAGAACTTTTTTATCAAATCATAATGTATATGAAAATTCAGGATTTAATAGAACTATGTTAAATAATAAAAAAAAAATTTCTTGTGCGTTGAAATTCTGAAATGGTATTGTTGAACTGTTTGTTAGTTTGTTTTGTTTTAGGAGTCTTTCACACCGAAGATGCAAGACGCAAGATGCATGCATCCTGGATGAAGAATGAATGTGCGGCTTGCGTCTTGATGAAAGGGCTTTCACACCAAAGATGCAGGTGCCACTTGCACCGTGTATTTATATCCATTATCTCTGTTTAGTTTAGTACGTGAGTTTGAAAGATGAATAATCAATCATCCGACTCTTTAGACGACGAAATTATAATCCTCGCTTATGCAGTGAGAAGAAGACGAAGACAAATATAATGCTGGAGAGCATTACCCTGGTATTGTGCTATCTTGTATCCAGGATGCAAGACGTACTTGCATCTTCGGTGTGAAACCTCTCGTTCAAGTATACAGTCTAGTGTTTTAGAAGCATGCATCCTGCATCCAGGATGCATTCATTTTCGGTGTAGAACCCTTTGGAAAACATATATTCAATATAAAAAAAAAATCTGTATTTTTTCAGGAAATATTTTTCATTCTAACGTAAAAATTTTCCAAGTGAAATCAAATGAGTTGCCATGTTGCTACGGTTTTGGTAGTTGATGCTTACAGTCAAAGTTGAACAGGCTGATCCCATCGCCGAAATATATTTAATTAATATTTTATTGTTTATATAAAATTTCCGCAAATAAGATTAGCCTGCAAACAATGATATATACTCTCTTTGGTTTTTTTTTTGTTCCATTTTTGATTGATTTGATTTGATTTCCCTGTAAAAAAATAATTTAGTGCCATTTGGAAAATGCATTGAACTGCGTGTTTCTTCATTTATCCTCTCCATTTAAAATGATTGGCCCATAACCTGTTCGATCAGAGTTTTATTGATATTTAAAGCTATTAAAAAATTAGAACCAAATAATTGTGACATAAAGCTAATTGAATGGGTCCTTATATCATGTCACAGAATATTTCTTTTGTGATTTCCAATATTGGCAGTGTTAAATGCCTTGAAAATATATATAAATTTTACAGATGCTGATTTTCGACATCTACTAGGTAGGATCGATGGACATTTAAAGAAATTTTAACGAAATTTTGACTTTGGAACGAGACCAATTTCTTTTTTCTCTATTTCCTTTCAGGAAATTCGCTAAAAAATGATACAATGTAAATAATCAAATTATGTTGCGTTGATCTTTTTCATCTTGTCATATTTTTTTTTATACTGGCACAGAAACATATTAACGTCAATGTAAATAATAATACTTGAATATAAGAATAAGTTCTTGAACACTATCTATACACATAGTACATACGGTTTCACAAAGCACAAAAAAAACTGACATACAAACAAGAACTATTGAAAAATTCATTAATCATATATACGAGTGAACCGACTCTCAAAGACCTCATCACGACATTTCATGTTTGATATTTCAACTAGTATACAATTTAGTTTTTGTAAACGCAACTTTATACAGAGTGATTGTAAATATCTGACGATTTCGTTGTGTGAACCTTAGAGGATGGTTCACAAATTTTAACAATGGTTTAAGATGGAATAACATTATATAATCTGTTTTAAGGTACGAGTAATCTTTTTTAATATTATAGTTGATGTTTTAAGTAAAAATTACCACCTACTACGAATATTTTCACAGATTTGAAGATGATAATTTTAATTATCTGTACTTGTGAATCTATTTGTTCATCATAACTTAGACACTATTACACACTTGAAAATTATGGAACTACACTCAAATCATTTTCTTGTAAGGTATTCAAAGCGATATTTGAGACTAATAATTAAGCGATAATTTTGTCTCTGATAGGTTTGCCTCGTCGCTTCAGATGAAAACTGAGGAGAAATGAATGAAGGACAGCAGGACCAAGGAGTTGACTTCATCCTTTTCTACGATAACTTATCCTCCATTAGATGTGAGCGCATACAAGAGTAGAGGGAAGTGAGAGATCGGGAAATCTAGAAGGGAAAGGAGCATCGACTCCGCATTCCGGAGCCCTTTTGGACTTGGCCATATCTCTGGAGAATAATTCAGAAAGGAAGAGATCTGTTTCGAAACTGAGGCAAGCTAAAGATCTAGGTACTCGTAAATTTTAATCTAAGAACATATGAAATCTGCGCATTCCTTAAAAGTCGTCTACGATCACTGGAGGGGTTTCCTTATGGAGTGTTGTAAATTAAAGAAATGTCTTAGACACCTGGGTATTAAAATTGACGGCTGACAGCTGAAAAGTTTTGCGGGTAGCTGGTAAATGCTCCGGAACATTTGTTGGCTGATTGCTAACTCGATAGGTATAACATGATGATCATTCAGTATTCATTGAGGAGAGGTCTTCTCACGATTAAATAGACTACTGGTATAAATATTTTAATAAATTTACAACGCTGACTGTAGATACCCAAGATAATCAGAAGCCTAGATGTTTAATAGGTCCTACATTCCCTAAATAAGACAGGTCTAAAGCGAATCTACGAGGCTCTAGAGCAAATTCGGTAGGGCGAATACGATAGCTATTTCAGATCGCATTGTTATTTCGACCCTCTTTCATGTATTCATTGAGAAGAGTTCTTCTCATATTTAAATTGACACATGGTATAAATATTGTAATAAATTTACAATTTTTCACACAGAGTATACATATATGGAATCTTACAACACAGACGGACTCGTCTAACAAATAATTTACAAAAGAAATCCATTTCTCTATTTGTATATTATATATGGATAGTGGAAAAATATATGGATGGATTTTTCCGTTCGTAATAAAAATTTTATCTTGTTATTATTACTTAGAAGATAGATTATTTTCCATATATATATATACACTCCCATTCATAAAAATTGAACCATTAAGTCACATTCTTAGCGTTTATATTACTAAATATATATGTATAATATTATATTCAGTAAAGACTTAGAATGTGTTGAGTGATTAATTTTTAATGAACGGGAGTGTACATATACGAAAATAAAATATATGTATTATTATTATATATATCTGGGTCAATATCCTTTTAAATAAGTAAGACCACAATTTCTCAACAGTGTAACTACAATAATAATAATAATAATAATAATAATAATAATAATAATAATAATAATAATAATAATAATAATAATAGGGGACAGGGAATACCTTCGAGCACATTCTGCAATAATAACATACATACTTCATATACACAGCACAAGGAGTCCGGATGTAATGAGGATTATTACTCCAACACACATATTATTTCTGTTCACCAGCTTTTATGCAAAAAGGGAACACATAGACAATTGTAAGGAAATTTCAAATGCATTACAGAATAATACAATGCCTTTTTGTAATAAATTTGATTCTTGGTATAGGAAAATAATTATCTTAACAAAATCATAGTGGCATGGATAAATTTAGTTATGTTTTCTTTCAAATTGCAAAAAAACAAATTACTTCAAATAGTCTAGGTGCTCTTAATAAATCTTATAGTAAATATTACTATATAATATAGTACTTGGTCCTCGAATAACAAAGTATTGAAAATATTACTTTGTTGTATGGTGAGATTTTCTTTACTTATGGGAAACAGTCCTGTGTTGACTAGATTTTATCACCATACAGAAAAGTACTAATCCCCATGCTAATATTTCTAGTGGACTAAGTACTATGTGTTATAGTATTAATTACTATGCTTTTATTCTTTTAACCAGTCCGTGTGGTCCTATTGTTGAAGGCGCTCTGCTCCGAAGTGGAAGGTTGGATTCCTATCACTGACAGTTTATCAATTAAATTAATAACCTTAAAAAAAATAATGTGGTTAATTGCTAAACTTTCGGTGTATGAACAAAAACGAAAGTAACCGCCTACGCTTGTAAAGGTTTTCTACAGTTTCCTTTCACAAACTTTTGATGAATAACGACATAGTTTCTATCAAAGTCCGTTGCAGTTGCACAACCTAACAATTCCTATTTTACATAAAAATTCCTTGTCCTTTAGGGGTTGGTGAAAAGATCTACTTGCTAGGCTTTCACCTCCCCTCCACTACTACAACACGCTTCTCTTTCCGTGACAGTAATATTTCCTGTACACTTCTGCCCTTTAAAACCGCCCCTTTAAAGTCTTTTACGAACTTCCTTTACATGTTTAGTTAGTTCTTTTACCTCTTTATACTGACATGTACTCGGGTTTAGACCTTCCATTTCGATATCAAGACACCTGTGTAGAGCAATAAATATGTATCCAATTTGTACCTCGTAACTACCAACAAACTTGTATTTGAGTATTAAATATTGAGGCAAAAAATAAACAAATTAGTGAATAAATAAATTTGTATTTTATTAATCATTCTTTTTAAATCAAGTTTTAGATCGAATATTAAAGGATGGATATCTTAGAATAATCCATCAAATTGGCACTGGGGCTGGAAAATATTTCTACATCAGCATCCAGATATTTAAGTCTAAATATAGAAGCGAATTTCCTATTTGGATCAATGAAGTTATTAATTAAAATGTTGTTAAGAATTAATATGGAATGCAACGAATATAAAAAAGAAACTATATCTGAAACCATATCAATGTTTAAAATGCATATGTTTTACGAAAAACCATAATGCATTTAATTTGTAGGTAGAGTATGTATATTTGTAATATTTCGATTACTTTCGGTCTAGGTGTTTTCTGTTGAGGTACGAAGGTTTTTGAATATGGTCAAATGAACACAAGCTATCTAAACAAAGAATCATCTTTGTTATATTAAAATTATGGTATGCATATAATATTACTAGAAAATTGTATTATTTTATGACATGCTTGTTGAAAAACAATTTTATTAGATGGTAATACAATTAGTTATCAGATTCAAGGGAAAATTAAAGTGACACATTAAGAATTTTGGAGCTTTATTGTTTTCAATTTTTCATATTCTCAAAATATATAATATAACCTTTAAAACTATTAACTTTCAAATGGCTCAGGGAATTTATTTTTTAAATTTTCGTTTTTTCCGCCAACTTTGACGTAATCTCACATCGATTATTCAAATGCGTTATTTTCTTTAAGAATAATGATTTTTTATTTAGTTTTATATATTTGGGTACAATTAGAAATAACATATTACAAAATTTCTACCATATATGTCGAGTCACAGAGTGTTTGAACAAATTCTCACAAAACAGTGGTTAGATATAAAGTCCTTTTGAAATGTGATCCTTTAAAAACTTGTGCGGAATCATGAAATTGACCATGTAACGTCAGTGAGACTGTTAATCATTTTAATATAATTTTGGTTCATTATTATCCATATTCAATTATATGGGTTAAAAATATTGGGTTCCGAGTGAGAATTTTGTATATTTAACTTAATTTTTATCTGTCCAAAGAGATTGTTCGTCGTTTATACCAGATCTTTAAAAACACACAAACAAAATATACAACAAATATTATTCTGAATTGAATAAGTTAAATTAAACTTTACGCACACATATGTATAGAAATTTGAAACAAAAGATTCATTTAAAGACATAAGGATTCAATACGATTCACTTAATTATTTAATCTTAATCTTATTTTAATCTTTGTACAAGTTCTCTTATATATATATATATATATATACATATATATATATATATATATATATATATATATATATATATATATATACATATATATATATATATATATATATATATATATATATATGTGTACAAAATAACATACTATTTATTTATGTACACAATATAACAATTTGTATAAGCTATTTGTATTGCCTAACATTCATATTAAAACATAGCTTCGCAAATAATACTTGGTACAACGGAAATCAATTTTGTGTAGGTATTGTTTCTTATAATATAAAATATCTATATAGATGTATAAAGTGTTTTGAACTAGTTGAGGTTATGTAAGCATATAACAATTTATTGAACTTGTAGCGGTGTCGCTTCATCATTAAATTATTATTAAAATTTTGTTCTTCATTTTTTATCTGTTGCATTTCAACTATATCTTCCCTCTATTATCACGGTTGCTGTGAATGTTAATAACCTTGGTAATTTTCATATAAAAATAATAACATTTTCATAAATCAAATTAAAAATATCAATTTTAATTAATAAAGATCAATTATATCTTTTACATATATTTATTATTTATTTAAATAATAATTATTTAATATAACTATTATATACTTTACAAATTAAAAATGAAGAACAAAATTATAATAATAATTTAATGATGAAGCGACACCGCTACATACTTGCCTAGACAAATGGAAAGTTTGTGCGAAAATTAGAGAAGATATATACTTATAGTTTGCTTTTTGAAAAACAATAATCAAGTTGAATGAAAACACGTTCGACATCTTAAAAGCAATTTTAAGCAGAGAGATTATTTCCGGGTGGCTTAGGACTGTGGATTTGTTTTCAGATGATTTAAGACAGTGGGCTTCTTTTCAGGTGGTTTGATAGTGAGATATACCTATATTAAATTTTCCATAATTTTATTCTGAAAAAAAGTCCGCATCCTGGAGGAGTCTTAGACCCAACAAGAAACTGGAATCAGAATAATGTTAGGCATCACGAAACAAAAATAATAACACTAGAATCTAGATAGGGTTTCTTTCTAAATAAACTGCTAAATACATAAAGAAATCCTACAAATCCGTCATAAATAACTCGAAATGCAATAAAATAAAAAAAATGCCCCTATTGATTAAAACTAGGTTAGTCTAGCTTAGCAAATTACTGTTACCTTCTAAAAAATAGATAACTTGTAACAAGTGGAGTAACCCATAACTCGTAAAAGGTAGGGTGGCAGCATTCGAATATTTTATCTTTCTGGACTTGGAGATATCAAGAAAATTTGGTGTATTTATATTTGAAATGATATTATTTATTCAGTGGTATTTTTAATCCCGATTTCTAAGAAAATTCTGTTACTTTACGCAGCTCCTTCGTGGTAAGTTTTTTTAATTTATATTTTTAAAATAAATTTGTTTTAATGTACAATTTTGTTTCCGGTAATGTGGTTAAGTTTAATTATTTGCATAACTATGGCTCAAGTCGAGGTCAATAAAAATTCATTTTTTTATATGTTTGAGTTATATCAGTTATATTTTACACACACAACGTGGAGCAATACAGATTAGTCCACAGTACAGCACGGGTTTTTTTTTAATGATTAGTAACAGGCTAAATTTTTGTCAGCAGTTATGACATTATCTCTCAATTTAACTAACAAATTAACTGTTACTGATAAAATTTTTGCTATCGTCAAACAAACAAGTCACTCTCTTACGCGCTTCGTTAGTCACTATCATCGAAAATTTTCGCGAGACAAACGTTAGGGGTCTCGTCGAATGGATGCTACTGACAAAAATTTAGCCTATTACTAATCATTAAAAAAATACCGCGTTGTACTGTGGACTAGATCTGATATTATAATGTCAATCAATTTGAATACCCTTGTATCCCATAAATACACGTACAGATACTTTGTATATATATATATATATATATATATATATATATATATATATATATATATATATATATATATATATATATATTTGTGTGATAGATACAGTAGTAAACATATACCAGAAGTAATATATCATTGTTGATGGGAAATAACGTCCAATATCTGTTCAGACAGTAACAAAATTATGTTTCTATTGTAAATTATAGCGTTGTAACATTGTAGAATGAGAAACAAAAATAACTTTCGATTACATTTTATCTGTTAAGTTTTATATAAATATTATTACAAAAGTGTATATTATAATGTTGCCCCAGTATTATTGTTCAGAATAATTATAAAATATATATCCAAATTCTTATAATCTATTTTAGCCATGAGCTCAAATTCAATGCAAGTTTTAACTCTATTTTTAACCCGACTTCAAAAAGGAGGATGGTTCTCAATTCGTCTGTATGTCTCTCTTCTCAATTCGTCTTTTTTTTCTTTTTAATTTGTTACCTTTTAAAGGGTTTGATTTCCCATTGTCACCAAATCGCATTCTAATGAGGGGATCCCTTGGAAATCCAGGGTAATCCTCAATTTATATGTGATCACCGATTTCTGCGAAAATTTTGTTTTGTTTGAAAATTATTGTAAAAAAAACTGAAAATCTGCTATGAAAAAATGCACTAAAAATTTAAAAAAATAAAAAATATATTGACAAAATGGAAACCCGACTTCAAAAACCAAAAATGCACTAAAAAGTAAAAAAAATAATTGCGTATTCTTGTGTCAATTTTAGTTCACCTAAGCAAAAATTTTTAAATATATATGTACAATTATTGTTATTTTTGGAAGAGGTGTCCAAATTTTATGTGAAGGATAAATTTAATGTGAAACATTAAAATTTAAATAAATACAATATTTTTTAGAAATAAAAACGACAATATTTTTTCAATTTTTCTATGCTGACACCGCCCCCAAAAATAACAATAATTGTCCATATATATTTAAAAATTTTTGCTTAGGTGAACTAAAATTGACACAATAATACGCAATTATTTTTTTACTTTTTAGTGCATTTTTGGTTTTAGAATATTTGATTTTTGAAGTCGGGTTTCCATTTTGTAAAAATATTTATTATCTATATAGAGCTATTTATTTAACTTCAGATATGGTTATGTAAGAAAGTCATAAATACAAGTTTAAATATGAAACGTGATCGATTTCTGTACAATTTATTATACTAGCATCATCGTGATTTTGCATAGCAGTATGTACAAATGCAAAAATTTATATTCATAAAATTACACGAATTCAGTAAAAATAAATATGTATGGATAAACGAATTATCGAAAGAGTTTTTTGTTCAAAATTTTCGCCACTGTCGTTTTTTTTGTTGATCATTGGTTTTCAGACAATAATCAGATTTTTGTGGCAAGCAAATTTAAAGATGCTTTTCCTTTTTTCATAAAATTTAATAACGTTACCTCTTTTTATGTAGAATAAATCGTACTTTATGGGAAATTTCCACTCGGTTTTATGATTTTTGAGTAGACTACTAATTAAAAATTAATTTTAAATAACATGTTTTAAAACAAGTAAAAACAACTGCTAAATATATTAATTGCTTAAATACCCGGTATATCCTGAATTTGCGTAATAAAGTTGAACTTTTGTTCTATCTCTTTTGGTTTCAAATATAGGCAGTTTTAGCCCTTTTTCTTAAACAAGTTACAATTTTTCACGAGGTTAACTTTACTTTCAAGCTCAACAAAATACAAAACACGCATACAAAATTTCAGTTCTTGAGGAATCGTAGTTACAGACTGACTACTTTCTGGAAATGGACTAATTATGTCATTTGATGAACACATATACCAACATTTTTTTTCTTCGATCATATTTCTAACCGTTACAAAGTCGGGAGTAAACTTTATCTACCGTGGTATATATTATACACCGAGTATAAATATATGATAAAATATTTTATAAAATCATTGACAAAGATCTTGCACAGAGTAATACCGGCCTTAGAAAGATATCCTTCGAGTATTATTTAAGTTGAAGATTAAATCTTTATAGCCAATATTTGTTTATATGAATAGTGACTAAGAATAGAAGAATAAGAGTCTTAAAAATAGTATATTTATCAATCAATGTCAGCTTTCTTTTCTACAAATTTCTATGCCTATACAACATATTATAATATATTCAAACTATAAACATTTTTTATTATTTTGAAGCATCAAAAACAAGTTTTTCAAGGTTAGTTTCATTTTATCAATGTATAAATTTGCATGTATTGTTTTTAAAAATTTTCCAAAAGTAAAAATTAAAAAAAAGAAGCAGTTATTCATAAAGTGAAAATCCAAAGATATACTCACAATATTAATGGTGTGATTGTTAACTTTGAAGATACGCTACAATACAGATACATTTAGTTGAATCAGCGTCGGACTGGTCATTGGGTTAGGGTGACGTTTGACCTAGCCTCCTCCGTTTGTTTGGTTCTAGCCTGTGTTTAACCCTAGCCTGCATTTATGGCCCTAGCCTGCGTTGGCCCGCTAAATAGTTGATAAATGGAGAAGGAGGAAGGACGATGAGCAGGAAGAAATCGTTGAAGGTAGTTTAGACCAAACAGCAAAAGAACGCTATTTGTGCTCTACTCAAGTGATTAATTAATTTATAATTTGGCGGAGGTTCTGGGAGGAACATTAACATTTTAATTCTGATAGCGGGATATATTAAAAAAGTTGAATAATTCACTAGACCCTATCGACTGCAAAAGTGGGTATCCTTGGGCAATGCCGGGGAATTCAGCTAGTTTAATATAAAACTATCAAAACATCTTAAATTATCTTTTCATAAAAACTTCTCTAAATTATTACTCAAATAGTTACTTATCTTTTGAAGCTGGTGGCTCAAAAAATGGGACATTTTCTGTCTCAAGTGATAGGATTAGATAGATAGATAGATACATCTTGGGCAGGGGATAATGCCCGGTAATGGTTGGTTGTACTCTGAAGCAGTATCTTCCCGAGCTCCTGCCGCCAGTGAGCACGGTGTTTAGCATTTGACCACTCATTGATCACCTGTTGATAATATTAGTGTCCACTTTAAAAGCACCAAATCACTACTTAGTTTATTAGATCATAGTTCATTAGTTTATACATAACGTTTACTATAAATTGTACTATGGGCCACAAAAGCAGTGATCATTTTCCAAATTGTATAGTTGATTGAGTCATTGGGTTTCTGGAAAGTATTTCGAACAAAAGTAGTTACCATGAGTAAAGCCATACCGACTAAATTGTGTACCGCTACTTTTGTGACTCATGGTACATAATAAGCATTCAAAATACAGTGATTATCACACAATAGTTCATATATTATTATAATACTCACTCATATAACATTTTACATATATAGAGATTATCTTATAATTATCTTAGAGACATTGACACTAAATATTTGACAATAATTTTCATTGTTATACCATTTCATCAATTCAAAGCATGTATTGCATACACACAATATCCATTATCATTTCTTAATTTAAATAGCATTACAGGAGTATTACAGGATTATTCGAAGAGACCGGTGAATACATAATATATATTCAATGCCATAGTTAGGTGTATAGTCCAATCATTTTAGGTAAAGAAAAGATAGAGACTCAAAATATATAAATAGACGAACATCATTTTACATCGGTTTTTATTTTAATAATGTGCAGAATATGCATACAAAAATTATTTATGTTAAGTAAATTATTCAAGGTTTAAGATTAAACAATCATTTTTTTAACGAATAACTGTTGCTTTTTGACGTGACTACGGTTTTAAATTTGCTTCCATAGTGGGAGGCAATTCAGAAAACTGATGATAACAAAATCGGACGATACAGTTTGGTGTTGCAGCCACATATCTATCATCTACATCCAAAATTTAATTATACCATTCGATGTCTAAAGAATCAAAAAATTCGTTACGTTGAGTGAGGACTGTGACGATCGTGCGCGGCGGAGGGGGAAGCGCCACCAATTTCCGTTTAGTATAACTTTTGACTCGTAGAAGCTAGGACGTTCGTTTGAGTTTCAATCGTCAGCTTTCGTGAAGATCTATCGGTTGCGTATATAAAACATTACTGTGAAATAGTTATAGTTAATATATATGGTGTTAAAGTGAAAAATTAAAATAAATAATGCAATGTCGTCCTATACTCGTCGAAAAGCCAAATCAAAATTTAGAGATCGTATACAGTTGGAAAGGGATTCTCAAGAGCAATCCTGTGATACCCCGTTGCGTTACCCGTTATCCGTTACGTACACGTATTCACGTTAAACACACGACCATGTCCACGACACAGCTTCTCCCTTTTTTTTTGAATGAAAATTGTCTGTACAGTATGGTATAATGTTATGATTCTTCTATAAAGAGGCTGTGAGAAGGTTAAACGACTACGACACGATGTCAGCCTTATGTGAAATATCTCATTACTTTAAAAAACCTTGTTTGGTGTGAAATAAGCCTTATTGGTATCTATCGGTAGAATATCTTTACATAAAATTATATTGAGTCGTATCAATGTCTGTCTATACATATACAAGTAATGGTACTAAGTTTAGAGTGTGTGTAGTTTGTATTTTAATACATTGATCGATAGATGGCAGACAATATTTTATTAAAAAAATTATTAAAATATGTAATTGAATCACAAATACACATAAAATTAAGGTTTATTACAAATATCTAGTTTCAATTGCTAACACAATTGTAACACAATTAAAATATTCTTAAGGTTATTTGAAATGACTTCAAAAAGATCATAGTGCCAACAAGAAGTGCGCCTTCGTTATCTGATGCATGTTCACTGGTCGCATCTGTATTCTATTCGATTGTTATGTCAAATATTGATTTCTGCCTGAAAGCATTTGGAAGCAAATTTTGTGTCTTTTCACAATTACAATATTGGCAGTTCAAAACAATCTGCTGATTAGCTACTATGGCTGGTATTATAGTACTTCAAAAATGGCGTAGAAACGAATTGGTCCATCAAAAACTTTTTGAAAGCTTTACAGTTTTACATCATTAAAATTAGGATACAGCTAATAGAAAGCGAATTATTACCAAAAAATCATATTTTTTCGATCTGTTGTCCAGAGTTTATTCGCTTACAAATTTTGAAGTGTACAAAATCACTTAACGAGTATTTATTTAGTAGAGTATCGTATAAAACAACACTAACAAGTGATGATAGTCATTCGATGATTAAGATTGTGATCAAACATGAAATACTCTTGACATGATTTAGATATACAAATATCACGTGATCAGTTTTACATATGTAACTCGGTATTGGATAACATTATGTATTGTTCAACAAATGTTAACTTTAAACAAGGTATAGAATGTTTGTTGATTGGTAAATTAGTAAATATATTGTAGGACTTCATCGTAATACAGTGTCACTCACTGAGTTTATTTTATGAAACAAAAGGTACCTCAACGTTGGTTTAGATAATGAATTTCAGATCAATTTTAAACAACACTTTGGAAAATGTTTTTCAAACTCTTTCAAACTATAGTCTTTATGAATACAAAGTTGAATTTCAGGTCCTTTCTGATTTACACAAACTTAATGAGTCTTTAAACCATTTTAAGTTAATGAGGTTGTGATGTACTCAATTCTAAATCTTAGTTTTCTTCCATATTTAGATACCTATGCGTTCAGTACATATTTCCTTGAGATACCTGGTAACTACTAACAAACCCATGCCTGCATTATTAGATATTCCTACAAGGTCATCAAATTGAAAGACTTCTACATCTGCTTGGAGGATTGGATGGACATTTGAAGAAATTATAAAATCGATAGCTGAGTTTTGCCGCAAAACAATGTATTTTACACTATCAAAAAGTGTGTTTGTGATTTACGTACGCACGTAAGAAGTTATATTTCTTTTTAAATAATTTATTAAAATAATATTAAATAAGGTCAACACTAATATTAAGACACGCAAGTCGAACAAAACTATATAGAAGTGAAAAACTACAATAGAAAAATTATATTTTGTATCCAAAACCAATTTTACATTTCATCATGGTAGAACAGAACCAGCGTCGCTTCTTCCGTTAAAATTAGAGTTTGAAAGACTGGCATTAAATTCATTAATTTACTTTAGAATCAGAATCAGTGAAATTCATCCAAGCCAGGTCAGGTTCATCAATATATACATTTAATACACAAAGTTTACGAACCCTTAAAAATCATATTATCATTGATAATGTGGATCGTAATTATAATATTAAAATTTTATCAGAAACACCGAGTACTAATGATGAAGACATTCCTGTACCTAATTTCAACCGAATAATTCCGACCGAATAGTAATTTCAACGATCATTCATCTTTCATTCTATAATGTATAATATTATCTTGTATTTCAATATGAAAAAAATCATGGAACACACAAAATTATAGACCACTGAAAATTGGGGTCACTTATGTGACAGACTTCCTTGTTGTCTGTTTCACTCAACATGTAATATATGTATATATAAATTTAGTCTTTCTGCTGTATGACACAGATTTTTTACTAAATGTCTCTCAACCACTGTTTGTAATAAAGTAGGATAGTAAACTTTGTAAGGTCTCTTAAGCTAGCGGACTAAAAATGTAGGCTACAAATGGGACCTAGTTGGGCATTTGTAGCCTATTTGTAGCCAATTTGTTACGCTATTAAAAAATTTGTAGCCTTAGCCAAAATTAAAAAAATTAGGTATCCGCTAGCTTAATATGAAGCTAGCGGATACCACAATAATCAATGTTTGGAAGCTTCGAATTACAATTGTAAGTGCATAAAAATTTGTAGCCGGCCAAGATCTATGGGATAGAAACAATTAAAATGTATTTCAAATGCAAAAATTTATTTTACAGTAAAAATAGTGTAATTTAACATGCAGCCGCTAGGGATAAAAATTTCAAAAGTATTTTTTGGCTGTCAGAATCGTTTTTTTAGACTAAAAACAGATAACCACTATGGCTACAAGTATCGAAAGAATTGTTTTACAGAAAAAAAGGTTTGCTTAAACTAAAAACGGGTAGCTGCCATGGCTACAAATTTCAAATAGACAAAACAAGAGTAGCTACAATGACATAAAATTACAAAGTAATTTTTTTCAATAAAAATAATTTTTTTTTAATGGGAAAGCAGCTATGGCACAAAATGTCAAAAGTATCGTTTTACAATAAAACCGTTTTTCTTAACTAAAACCGGAAAGCGGTTATGGGTACAAAGTCCAGCATTATCGAATAATTTTTTTTTTCTAAAAAAGAGTTTTTTTTTCGATAAAACCAGCAGTCGCTACGGCAACAAAATTCAGGAGTATTATTTAACAGTGACGATTACATTTTTTCACTCTACATGGATAGCCGCTACGGCAACAAATTTCAAATTGACTTTTATTGAGAGTAGACACATGGCTACAAATTCAAAATTATTATTTTTCTAAAAAAGAGTTTTTTTCGATATAAACCGGCAGCCGCTACAGCAACAAATTTCAGGAGTATTATTAAACAGTGACAATAATGTTTTTCCACTCTAAGTGTGTAGCCGCTACGGCAACAAATTTGAAATTGACTTTGAACGAGAGTAGACACATAGCTACAAATTTCAAATTATTATTTTTCTAAAAAAGAGTTTTTTTCGCTATAAATCGGCAGCCGCTACGGCAACAAATTTCAGGATTATTAATAAACAGTGACAATTATGTTTTTTCACTCTTAGTGTGTAGCCGCTACGGCAACAAATTTCAAATTGACTTTTATCGAGAGTAGACACATGGCTACAAATTTAAAATTATTATTTTTCTAAAAAAGAGTTTTTTTCGATATAAATCGGCAGCCGCTACGGCAATAAATTTCAGGAAAATTATTTAACAGTGACAAATATGTTTTTTCACTCTAAGTGAGTAGCCGCTACGGCAACAAATTTCAAATTGACTTTTATTGAGAGTAGACACATGGTTACAAATTTCAAAAAAAATTTTTCTAAAAAAGAGTTTTATTCGATATAAACCGGCAGCCGCTACGGCATCAATTTTCAGGAGTATTATAAAACAGTGACAATAATGATTTTTCACTCTAAGTGAGTAGCCGCTACGGCAACAAATTTCAAATTGACTTTGAACGAGAGTAGACACATGGCTACAAATTTCAAATTATAATTTTTCTAAAAAAAAGTTTTTTTTCGATATAAACCGGCATCCGCTACGGCAACAAACTTCAGGAGTATTATTAAACAGTGAAAATAATGTTTTTTTACTCTAAGTGTGTAGCCGCTACGGCAACAAATTTGAAATTGACTTTGAACGAGAGTAGACACATGGCTACAAATTTCAAATTATTATTTTTCTAAAAAGGATTTTTTTCGATATAAACCGGCAGCCGCTACGGCAACAAATTTCAGAAGTATTATTAAACGGTGACAATTAAGATTTTTCACTCTACGTGTGTAGCCGCTGCGGCAACTAATTTGAAATTGACTTTGAACGAGATTAGACTCATGGCTACAAATTTCAAATTATTATTTTTCTAAAAAACAGTTTTTTTTCGATATTAACCGGCATATGCTGCGGTAACAAACTTCAGGAGTATTATTAAACAGTGACAATTATGTTTTTTCACTCTAAGTGTGTAGCCGCTACGGCAACAAATTTGAAATTAACTTTGAACGAGATTAGACTCATGGCTACAAATTTCAAATTATTATTTTTCTTAAAAAGAGTTTTTTTCTATGTAAACCGGCAGCCGCTACGGCAACAAATTATCACACTCATCCTTTTGCAACATCATCATTATAAAATAATACTCCTGAAATTTTTTGCCGTAGCCCCTGCCGATTTTGATCGAAAAAAGTACTATTTTTTAAATAAAATAGATATGTAATATGTAGCGATGGGTCCACTCTTGTTAAAAGTCAATTTGAAACTTGTCACCGTAGCAGCTACCCATTTACAGTTAAAAAAATTGTCATTATTAAATAATACTCCTGAAATTTGTTATTGCAGCTGCTGCTGGTTTTAATGAAAAAAAAACACTTGTTTAGAAAATAAATTATTTTGAAATTGTTAACCATGTGTCTACTCTCGTTAAACGTCAATTTGAAATTTGTTGCCGTAGCGGCTACTCATTTAGAGTGAAAAAACATAATTGTGACTGTTAAATAATACTCCTGAGGTTTGCTGCCGTAGCGGCTGTCCGTTTTAATCGAAATAAAACACTTGTTTAGAAAAAAAAATTTTTCCGAAATTTGTAGCCATGAGGTTACTTTCGTTAAAAGTCAATTTGAAATTTTTTGCCGTAGCGGATACCCATTTAGAGTGAAAAAACATAATTGCCACTGTTAACTAATACTATTGTGATTTGTTGCCATGGCGGCTAACGGTTTTAATAGCAAAAAACACTTTTTTAGAAAAAAATTTATTTTGTAATTTTAAACCATGTGTCTAGTCTCATTAAAAGTCAATTTGAAATTTGTTGCCGTAGGGGCTACTTAGAGTGAAAAATCATAATTTTCAATTGTCAATAATACTCCTGCAATTTGTTGCCGTAGCGGCTGCCGGTTTATGCCGAAAAAAACTCTTTTTTAGAAAAATGATAATTTGAAATTTGTAGCCATGTGTCTACTTTCGTTCAAAGTCAATTTCAAATTTGTTGCCGTAGCGGCTACACACTTAGAGTGAAAAAACATAATTGTCACTGTTTAATAATACTCCTGAAATTTGTTGCCGTAGCGGCTGCCGGTTTATATCGAAAAAAAACTCTTTTTTAGATAAAAATTTTTTTGAAATTTGTAACCATGTGTCTACTCTCAATAAAAGTCAATTTGAAATTTGTTGCCATAGCGGCTACACACTTAGAGTGAAAAATCTTAATTGTCACCGTTTTATAATACTCCTGAAATTTGTTGCCGTAGCGGATGCCGGTTTATATCGAAAAAAATCCTTTTTAGAAAAATAATAATTTGAAATTTGTAGCCATGTGTCTACTCTCGTTCAAATTCAATTTCAAATTTGTTGCCGTAGCGGCTACACACTTAGAGTGAAAAAACATAATTGTCACTGTTTAATAATACTCCTGAAGTTTGTTGCCGTAGCGGATGCCGGTTTATATCGAAAAAAAAACTTTTTTTTAGAAAAATAATAATTTGAAATTTGTAGCCATGTGTCTACTCTCGTTCAAAGTCAATTTGAAATTTGTTGCCGTAGCGGCTATCCATGTAGAGTGAAAAAACATAATTGTCACTGTTTAATAATACTCCTGAAATTTGTTGCCGTAGCGGCTGCCGGTTTATATCGAAAAAAAACTCTTTTTTAGATAAAAATTTTTTTGAAATTTGTAACCATGTGTCTACTCTCAATAAAAGTCAATTTGAAATTTGTTGCCATAGCGGCTACACACTTAGAGTGAAAAATCTTAATTGTCACCGTTTTATAATACTCCTGAAATTTGTTGCCGTAGCGGTTGCCGGTTTATATCGAAAAAAATCCTTTTTAGAAAAATAATAATTTGAAATTTGTAGCCATGTGTCTACTCTCGTTCAAAGTCAATTTCAAATTTGTTGCCGTAGCGGCTACACACTTAGAGTGAAAAAACATTATTGTCACTGTTTAATAATACTACTGAAGTTTGTTGCCGTAGCGGATGCCGGTTTATATCGAAAAAATTTTTGTTTATAAAAATAATAATTTGAAATTTGTAGCCATGTGTCTACTCTCGTTCAAAGTCAATTTCAAATTTGTTGCCGTAGCGGCTACACACTTAGAGTGAAAAAACATAATTGCCACTGTTTAATAATACTCCTGAAATTTGTTGCCGTAGCGGATGCCGGTTTATATCGAAAAAAAAACTTTTTTTTAGAAAAATAATAATTTGAAATTTGTAGCCATGTGTCTACTCTCGTTCAAAGTCAATTTGAAATTTGTTGCCGTAGCGGCTATCCATGTAGAGTGAAAAAACATAATTGTTACTGTTTAATAATGCTCCTGAAATTTGTTGCCGTAGCGGCTGCCGGTTTATATCGAAAAAAAACTCTTTTTTAGATAAAAATTTTTTTGAAATTTGTAACCATGTGTCTACTCTCAATAAAAGTCAATTTCAAATTTGTTGCCATAGCGGCTACACACTTAGAGTGAAAAATCTTAATTATCACCGTTTTATAATACTCGTGAAATTTGTTGCCGTAGCGGATGCCGGTTTATATCGAAAAAAATCCTTTTTAGAAAAATATTAATTTGAAATTTGTAGCCATGTGTCTACTCTCGTTCAAAGTCAATTTCAAATTTGTTGCCGTAGCGGCTACACACTTAGAGTGAAAAAACATTATTGTCACTGTTTAATAATACTACTGAAGTTTGTTGCCGTAGCGGATGCCGGTTTATATCGAAAAAATTTTTTTTTAGAAAAATAATAATTTGAAATTTGTAGCCATGTGTCTACTCTCGTTCAAAGTCAATTTGAAATTTGTTGCCGTAGCGGCTACTCACTTAGAGTGAAAAATCATTATTGTCACTGTTTTATAATACTCCTGAAAATTGATGCCGTAGCGGCTGCCGGTTTATATCGAATAAAACTCTTTTTTAGAAAAATTTGTTTTTGAAATTTGTAACCATGTGTCTACTCTCAATAAAAGTCAATTTGAAATTTGTTGCCGTAGCGGCTACTCACTTAGAGTGAAAAAACATATTTGTCACTGTTAAATAATTTTCCTGAAATTTATTGCCGTAGCGGCTGCCGATTTATATCGAAAAAAACTCTTTTTTAGAAAAATAATAATTTTAAATTTGTAGCCATGTGTCTACTCTCAATAAAAGTCAATTTGAAATTTGTTGCCGTAGCGGCTTCACACTAAGAGTGAAAAAACATAATTGTCACTGTTTATTAATAATCCTGAAATTTGTTGCCGTAGCGGCTGCCGATTTATAGCGAAAAAAACTCTTTTTTAGAAAAATATTAATTTGAAATTTGTAGCCATGTGTCTACTCTCGTTCAAAGTCAATTTCAAATTTGTTGCCGTAGCGGCTACATACTTAGAGTGAAAAAACATTATTGTCACTGTTTAATAATACTCCTGAAATTTGTTGCTGTAGCGGCTGCCGGTTTATATCGAAAAAAACTCTTTTTTAGAAAAATAATAATTTTGAATTTGTAGCCATGTGTCTACTCTCAATAAAAGTCAATTTGAAATTTGTTGCCGTAGCGGCTATCCATGTAGAGTGAAAAAATGTAATCGTCACTGTTAAATAATACTCCTGAATTTTGTTGCCGTAGCGACTGCTGGTTTTATCGAAAAAAAAACTCTTTTTTAGAAAAAAAAAATTATTCGATAATGCTGGACTTTGTACCCATAACCGCTTTCCGGTTTTAGTTAAGAAAAACGGTTTTATTGTAAAACGATACTTTTGACATTTTGTGCCATAGCTGCTTTCCCATTAAAAAAAAATTATTTTTATTGAAAAAAATTACTTTGTAATTTTATGTCATTGTAGCTACTCTTGTTTTGTCTATTTGAAATTTGTAGCCATGGCAGCTACCCGTTTTTAGTTTAAGCAAACCTTTCTTTCTGTAAAACAATTCTTTCGATACTTGTAGCCATAATGGTTATCTGTTTTTAGTCTAAAAAAACGATTCTGACAACCAAAAAATACTTTTGAAATTTTTATCCCTAGCGGCTGCATGTTAAATTACACTATTTTTACTGTAAAATAAATTTTTGCATTTGAAATACATTTTAATTGTTTCTATCCCATAGATCTTGGCCGGCTACAAATTTTTATGCACTTACAATTGTAATTCGAAGCTTCCAAACATTGATTATTGTGGTATCCGCTAGCTTCATATTAAGCTAGCGGATACCTAATTTTTTTAATTTTGGCTAAGGCTACAAATTTTTTAATAGCGTAACAAATTGGCTACAAATAGGCTACAAATGCCCAACTAGGTCCCATTTGTAGCCTACATTTTTAGTCCGCTAGCTTAAGAGACCTAACTTTGTAACATCGAGCGAGTGCTATCAGTCGAGTGTTATATCAGCTATTCGTTACATGTTGAACATACACTCTGATCGAATTCTCATAATTTGTCAAACGAAATATAACTTCAAAAATTTATGGACTATCCAAATATTAAAATGATTTTAATGAACAATTATCGAAAGTAACGATTTAATAAGTTGATATTTTTGAAAACAGTTTAAAATAACATTAATGAATCGGAAATTTGCGTAGGTTGTATTATTATTCAATTTCTGTTTACAACAATACCAAAAAATGAATACATTTTCCAAAATAATTTTACAGAAAGCTTAAAATGAAAATTTTTAAATAATCAAATTAGACCTACATTAATATATTATGTGTCTATTTGTGCCTGAGTGATACATTCACAAATAATATATAATGAATTGATATGAATCTACATCCAAACAAACATTAATCACTCAATTTATATGAATGATACGATAATATCTTTACTAATTCAAACAATATCTCTCTATACACCTTCTAATATAATACACATCAACGTTATTTCCTGCGTAAAAACAAAGTATCTCAAAAATCGAGTCTTCAACTATTTTCAAAAAGTCTTTAAGCTTCTTACATATCTTTTAAAATTTAAATGGTTTGAATATGTGTGCTTTCGGAAAGTTATTGATACAATAATTTGGAATTGGTGCTGGGTCTACAAACAAAATAATGCATATAAAATTATGAATAATAACAGCGTTAATAACAATAGTTTTTCTGAAGCAAATGGTTGCATCGATTTCTTCTTTTGTTTTACCACGTTTTGGTTTAAAATGAATTTAGATATAGTATTTAAAAACTGGGTACTGTTTGAACTGAATTGTTTCCTATAGAAAATCTAAAAACTATTACTCGAAACATTTTATTGAAGACTTACTCCATTTTCGAAAACTGCCACGTGAAAAGTTGTCAGTATTTTCATAAAAAACAAGTATGGGTCTTCGTCCCTCGTTTCAGAATAAAAAAAATTCATGCAATGGGAAATTTCCTCTCCACATATTTTCGCAATCATCGACCTCAGCAAATGCTATTCAATTTATTAATGACAATGTTTGATTAAACCTGATAAATTTTGAACATTTATTTTCAAATCCTACAAAGATAATTATTAAAGACTATATAAACCTTCTGTCTTTTATTGATGAATTTAATGAAACTGTATATAAATTACAAAATTATTATTTTCTAATTAAATAACCACGGATTTTATCCTGCTTTTCTTTAAGAAAAAAACCATATTGGTCGGAAAAGTTTAAAGTTAGATAGGTAAGTATATTAGCTTTCGATTAAACCTTATAAAACCTAAAAATATTAATTTGTTTAAAAGTAAATTAGCAAAAGGTAAAACATATGATAAATCTCATAAAAGTTAACATATCGGATTTTGTTTTTTTAATTAAAGATCTATAAAGAAAATTAGTTTATTTAAATAATTTCTTAACTATTTTTTAAAATAAATTTGTTAATAGGGCGTTATAAACAAATTGAAAAATAATGGTTAAAAATAAAGTTAAAAAAATTTTATTTTCTTCATTTTATAGATTAAGACCTTTTATTTAAAAAAGATTTATTCATGTAGCATGATTTCCACCTTTTTGATTTATAAAAATAGGTGATATGGTATTTTATTAATTGTCGGTGACCTAATTTTTTTATCTATATTTGGGCACATTATTTTTAACATATAAAAGGCATACTTTGCTATTGTTAAAAAAAATGAAGTAATTTTTAGATTTTTTATTATAATTAAAAATTTTTGCGTTTTTTAAACTTTGGGAATTTCTTTCTTTTTTGTATGGAATTTAATAATATTCTTTGTCATTTTTAAAATTTTTTGTTTTAAAAATGATATTAAGGAAAAATGCTTTTTTGTTATAAACAAATTCAATATTGACCCGGTTCCGTGACGAGTCGGAACGTAAAATCTTAGGTTCGTAGTTCAGTTAGAATAGTTCAAAGACAGAATGATCTGCTCGGCTTTTGAAACCCACTATATATTTATATATAATGTAGGCCTAATGTATAATAATCAATTCAATATACACCAAAAGGTTGTAAGTGGTAATGCGTTTTAGGTTGAAATCTAGGCGTCATAACATGATCCTCATATTTCATTTTCAGAAAGGCAGAGGTATAAAATATTATACAATACATACATCATTTATATATGAAGATATTATTACCAAGAGATTACTGAAAATGTGAGTTTTTTTTTACACTTACCAATTTTAATTACTGGTGGTAATCCATCAACACGATTCTCAACAAATCCACACCATGGTATTAATATTATGGTGACCCATATTGCTGTATATTTCAATGATAACAAACATGTCACCATGGTGAACTATCCACGTCTCTCTAACCTAAAACTGTAACAGAAACAAATTGATTAATTTTGATGGCATTGAAACTACGGGCCTTATTTGATACACAAATTGTAAAATAATAGAAAAAAAGCGGAATATTATAACTGCAATAAAAAAACATTTACTCAATGATTTACCCATTTTTCTTTGTAGGCAGTGTCTTGAACGTAATGAGTTCAGTTTTTAACAGAAACTACTTAACTTTTTACAATTTCTATTTACTTTTGTATGCATCAAATTTTAAATTTTGATGTGTGTTCTAGAGCTAAAAATTAAAGTTTGTGAATGGACAAAATCGGACCATGTTTGGGCAAAATGGGAAAAACAGTGAGATAGAACAAATATGTTAGGACAAAAATGTGCCTTTTTTATAAATAAATATTTTTTTTGCATAAATTCAGTATATACCGGGTTTTAAGCAATGAACTCAGTCAGTTGTTATTTTCACTTTTTTTATTTTAAAATTATATTTTTATAATAATAATAATGGCGATTTACCTCCGTTTCTGAGATTCCACGGTAGTATTGTCTATAACAGGAATATCTGTACAGTTAATTTGTTATCCGAGGACAAAATATTCACCATATCCATAGAAAAACATCCGAAGATAAAATATCTGTGGACAAAAATATCCGTAGACAGCATATCCGCAGATATTTAAATAAGATTTAGAAAGTTTGAATTCTTCATATAATATTATGACATTATGGTCGATGGCTATTCCATTCGAGTACTACAATCTTTCACTCCATCGGTTATACCCGAGTTGGTTGGGCTTGTGTGGTTTTAGGTCCCCGCACTAAATGGTGTCCTATATATTTCAGATATTGTGGCAAAAACTATTCAAACCGAGTACTAGAGTCTTGTTTTTATTTTGTCGTCGGATATTGTTGTTTGCAGATATTTTGTCCGCGGATATTTATGTATACGGATATTTTGGCCGCGGATATTTTGTCTTGAATATTTTGTCCATGGATATTTTATTACGAAACCAGTTATTTCACGTAAAATCTTTTAATAGGCTAGAAAAAGTGAAAAATACAAATTTTATCTATCCTTATAAATAATATCCTTAAAAATAACACTTCTGGCCATTTTGAACCAGGTCGTAATTTCGACTCAGACGGGCTACGATAAATAACTCAAAAGTTCAAATTGCGATTTAAAAAAAATTCATATGTGTTTTCGAATTGATAATTCCAGATCTACAAGAGATTATTCAGTGATTGTCTTACGGTGGTAAAAATATAAAGTTATCTGTTTTGATATTCGATATTCGTTAGGTACAGGACCCTAGACACGTAATGCATAGTTTTATAAAACATTTAATTATTTCAAATGCGTCTATATTTAGTATTCATTAAAAAATGGGTTGTGAACATCATATAACGTCCATATACAAACTTAAAGTGTAAGCATTGCGTAAGTGTACACTGAGTTTTTTCCTACATACATTTAAATTGTAACAAATTATAAAATATAGTTATATTATGAAAAACAATGCGTGCCTACTTATGTGTGTACTTACTTATGTATGCACGTAAGAAGTTATACTTCTTTTTAAATAATTTAATAAAATAATAAGTTCAATAAGTTTAACACCACTATATCAAGACAAAAAAGTTTAATAAAAATGATATAGTAGTGAGAAACTACAATAGAAAAATTATATATTGTATCTAAAACTAATGATTCTACGTTGTACCATAGTGGAACAGAACCAGCGTCACTTCTTCCGTTAAAATTATATTTTGAAAGACTAGATTAGATTTTGAAGGAATTAAATCCATTATTTACAGAGTTACATTAGAATCAGTGAAATTCATCAAGACCAGATCAGGTTTATCAATGTATATGTTACGTACCAAGCCCGATATTGTACAGATCGCGATGTGTACAGACAATTTTGAACCAAGTCCGATCTGTACAAGTAATTTTTTTTAAATAAAACCGAAATAGTGTTTCGAAATATGAAAATGCGTTAAGCGCATTATAAAATATGCATAAAATTTCACATTTCGAAACCTTATTTTGGTTTTATATAAAAAAAATTACCTGTACAGATCGGACTTGGTACAAAATTGTCTGTACAAATCCCGATCTGTACAATATCGGGCTTGGTACGTAACTTTTACATTTGATATACAAACTTTACGAGCCTATTAAAATGATAACACTGATAATGTTGCTCGAAATTCTACTATTCTTCTTTGACAAGAAACGTAAAGTAATAATGATGAAGACATTCCTGTACCTAATTTCAACGGTATAGTCAAATTGAAATGATCTAATATAAGAGCTGGCGGAGTGGCAATTTACCAAAATAATAGTGATCATTCATCTTTCTCTAATGTATAATATTGTCTTATCACTGCCGAGTATACTCACACTTCTGATATGACATGCAGATTTATGGCTGTTTACGCTTAAACAATTACTGTATGTTTATTTAAATTTTGTCAATATAATAATAAAATGATAAAATAATATATTTTTCGAAATATGTCTTGCCAGATATAAACGATTTATATTCAAAAAGATGTTTTGTTGGTATTTTAGTGGACTCGCTACTAAATCTCAACATACTTTCATATTTCGATACCTTTGCGGAATCACTACATATGCCCCTTATTATTTAGATAACTACATGTTGTTACCTCAGTAAGTATCAGCCAAAATATTCTGACATTATTTATAAGGAAAAATAAATTTTGGTTTTAGTTAAAAATTGTGTATATTAAATCATTGAAGAAATTGGTTCCAGATAATTGGAATCATCTTACTTCTACTTATATAGAGGTTGTGATATTTTCCTATTTATACTTTTCAATCACAATTAATACAAATAATTCTTTTTTATGCGATGCAGGGAATGTATCGAATTTATAATTAAATTTAAAAAAAATGTATGCAAACCGGGGATTTGAATTAATTAAGAACAATACGATGGAAAGTAATAGATAAATTGAAACTTAATTACCATTTGCAAATAGAAATAGTTATATTGAATGTATATTTTAACATAACAGTGATAGAATATAAAAAATATTACTAGGATTTTACCTACATGTAACCTACATACCTACACCAGAAATAGTTTAGACAATTTTTCGTAATGTTAAAACAAATTTGAAAACTTTTAAAACCCATCATCCATGTACAACTATAAGAGTTTATAGTCGATTTGTAGAAAATCTAATCGGTTTCTGGAATGATGAAAGTCGGTGGTAATGTTCACGGCTCTTCCATTATTTCCCTCATTGTCCGAACCTTGTGCGATCATTATAAAATGATGCCAAAATTTTAAACACGCTTTTTTTAAACACACTTAGAATATTAAATTATATTTGAAAAGTTTAATGAAAGTTTTGTTAGCGTATTAAAATGAAGAATATAATAAACAATTTAAAACAACCTGTATATACTATATGTGTTAAGAGTGTGTGAACTGTTTACTTTACGGCTACGCTTGCATAGCTGTATGAAAATATGACTTGAAATGTATGCCCAAAGGCAATACATGCAAATGTGCATTTCTCATACGCATGCTTTTTGTTATCTACAGTGTTTATTACAAAGTGTAGAAATTTTAAATCCAGAAAAGTGTGTGAGAATACTAAGATTTTGAAAACGGTTTCAATTAGTAGGTCATTCAAATAAAACAATACGTTGAAGGAGAAATTAAAGGATTTTTAAAATAAATACTACATTCTGAAATTCTGTTGAACAAGGACATTAAACCATTTCGAGCATACTTCGAAATACATGTAAGAATCAGTTCTCGAAAACATAATTTATTGAAGTGTTTTATCTGTATATATACGTCAATGTTAATGTTTATATATATATTATATGTATATAAGCATACATATATATATATATATATATATATATATATATATATATATATATATATATATACATATATATATATATATATACATATATATATATAATATATATATATATATATATATATATATATATATACATATATATATATATATATATATATACATATATATATAATATATATATATATATATATATATATTATATATATATATATATATATATATATATATATATATATACATATATATATATATATATATATATACATATATATATAATATATATATATATATATATATTATATATATATATATATATATATATATATATATATATATATATATATATATATATATATATATATATATATATATAATTTGATGTCATCTTTTAACATTGATGTGTGCCTCGTAGTATTCGGTATTCAAAAAAATGCTTCGGATAAAAGTTATCCATTATAAATATGGTAACAACTTTTTTTTGAAAACCGAATTAATAAGGCACAAATCAACTGTAAAATTAAAAAAAATGACATCAACTTTGGTAACCAAGTGAACACAACATACTTGCAATCACGGCCAGAGATGTGTTATTGAAATTGAGATTACAATAGATTTTATGATATCAAATTTGTTTACACAATATTGTATCGTGTATTCACAATTCGAAAAATGTATCTACCATATCATTTTCATACTTATAAAGGAGAGTAAGAAAATAATAATAAAAATATTCAAAAAGTTTTTCGTGTTCATATTCGTGTATGTATATTATTATCAAACATACGTGTGTACAACAATTTTATAAATAATATACAGGAAGACACCTCTACCCTGAACCGTGTAATGGTTATGTATAACTGGATAGAAAAAGAAATAGCCAATTGTAAAAGTTTTTTGTTTATGAAAATAAAACATGGTTTTTTATTTGGAATGAATTTCATACAAATTGTTGTAGTGTTTCAATCATTTTTTTCTCTTAAATGTTTAGAATGTTTTAAGCTATATTTTTACATCACCTGACCCCCAGTGCGGTGTCTTCGGTCTTGTGAAAACAATATCACGTCGAATGAAAAAGAAAATCGTACACTTCTAGCATTCTTAAAAGTGAACAAGGCATTTT
The DNA here is from genome assembly GCA_963920215.1 of Nineta flava. Taxonomy (NCBI): domain Eukaryota; kingdom Metazoa; phylum Arthropoda; class Insecta; order Neuroptera; family Chrysopidae; genus Nineta; species Nineta flava. The sequence continues at coordinate 95,612,438 of OY986042.1, forward strand.
TGGAAGTTTTTCCCATTTTTGGGGGAGTTGTGTTGGAAAAATTTAATTTTAACGATTTTTCCTGTAAGTTAGAGGTTATTATGCGTCGAATGCAAAAAACTGCATCATTTTGACTTGTTTAGAGGTGGCTTAGGTTTTGTATATATCAGTCAGTCAGTGAGTTACACAAAAGGCTGTATGTATTTAGAGATTCGTAAGGGTATTATAAAGGTATTATTATATTATTATTTAATGTTCAAGAGTATAACAAAGAAGGGCAAATAAAAGATTTTTATACATTCTTAGCAGCAAGGCATTAGTCAAAATAAGTCCAGAATGATATCAGACATAACATATACACACAAAAAAATAGTATCCCAGGATAGTATTTGTTTAACAGATCACTAAAAACTGAAACAAATATCATCGCTTTTGTATGTTAAGAATACTTTCAATATCAATAGACTTGCACCAAAAGAGAATTCCGTACTTAATATTTGAATGAATGTTGGCATAGTACACTTGAAGAAGTGCATTCAAAGATATATATGTACGTAGCTTACATAACATATAGCTAAGCTTAGAAAGTTTTTTTGACAGATTATCGATATTTACTTTACCAGTTAAATTGCTATCTATGTAAAAACCTAACAATTTTGTGGATTTTACCATTATAATGTTTGCATTTGGGTTGTTCAGACGAATTGTTGACAGATTCTTGTCTCTAAAAGTCAAAGCGAAGGTTTTTTCAATATTCATAGTGTATTTCTAGTGTATTCTTTAGTGTGTATTCTTCTTGAACCAGCTTTGTAACATATTTATGTCTTTGATGAGAACGTCTTCCTCTTTCTGGTGAATATTGGTAACTTTTGATATATCGTTTACATATATTACAAACAAGAGGGGCCCTAGCACTGAACCTTGTGGAACTCCCCGTGAGCAATGTTTGAAACTTGATTTCTTCTCTATGATTTCATTGTTTATTTGCCAATTAATTTTAACACATTGCTCGTGCATTGTCAAATACGATCTTGTGAGCCATTCGAAGATGTCAACACCAAACATGTTAAAACAAAAATAATGGAGAAATCATTAATGGCATCCTTGATGGACATTCGTGCAAAGGAAAACCTTAGTCTGTACAGTGTATTGGATCACTACCAAGGTGGTGCAAAATACTTGAATGTTGTGGGTAAAGATATGAGGTACTACATCGCGAACTTTCGAATGAATGGGTTTAAGTGGAGTAATCGGAAAACGAATGGTGAACGTGTATGTGTTCTATGTGGCGGGATTGAGAGTGTAGAACATCTGATCGAAGACTGTGAGGGCACATCCGGGGACCTTAGAAGAGCTCTTGGTAGTATGGATTTTAACTCCACCCAAAGCATTTTGAATGTACACGACGCCAACATTCTACCCATAGTGGCAAACTACTTAAAATATATAATTAATAGAAGGCAATCATATTTATAATACCTTCCTCCCTTGGATTTTGTCTGCACTATTTTTAGGTTATTTTTAATTTTTAGTTATTTAAGTTTTATTTTAATTTTCTGAGTGAAATTTTCGTTATTTGTTAAGTAACTTTTATCATTGAATATTGTATTTTTATTTTTGTGTTATATTTTGATTTTCATATCAATCAATAAAGAAAAAAAAAAATACGATCTTATCAATTGTATAGTATATTTATGAACAACATATATCCGAAGCGTATTTTTGAAAATCGAATGAATAAGATACAAGTCAATTATAAAATTTCAAAAAAAAACGCTACTTTTGTGGTTTTATGTGAGTGAATCTATACTATAAACAGGCTGTAACCCCGAAGACTAGCCACTGGGATATCAAAAATGCAACACTGTATTTGTTATAACGTACATATACTTATTTATTGATTTTATACATATACAAACATAATATTCTCTATTCTCTAGTCTCTAATTTGTATTTTTTTCACTTTACAAATAAATTTATGTTTCTGCTAAATAGTGTTGTATTTTATTAATTCCAATGGCTAAAATTCTGGCTTACACCCTGTGTCTAACACACATACGATATAACATGTTTTTATGAAGTTTTTGTTTAGTTATACACAAAATGAAAAAAGAAAAGAAAACATCGAACAATTTAGAAAAGACTAAATGAACTTTGTTGTTCTGTAATGTCAATTTCTTTTACAAATAATATACAGGATACAACAACAAAACATAACTGTACCTATCTTCAATGCAAAACAAACTTTTTATATATTTGTATATTGAAATTTTCCAAAATATAATATCAAATATATTTTTACTTGATTTTTGTACCCGGTATATATATATATATATATATATATATATATATATATATATATATATGTAAGGATATATATGGTTTAGTCCCGATTGTATCGGTTAAAAATATTGCTCACATAATATTTTTTTGGTATTAGATGTTTATAAAATGACCTAATAAGTACATTTCCGCATGTCCGTCAATCGCAGTCCATCTATTTATGGTACACGATACCTCAAAAATGAAACTAGATAACGATCTGAAATTTTGTGTCTGTAAACGTATTTTTATACCCGGTATATAATATATACCAGAGTATATTAATAATTTATAAGGTATTTATAATATAAGTTTCGTATTTGTAACGGTTGAAAATATCCATCGCAGACAAAAAATTTTGGTACAGGTGTTAATAAAACAACCTAATTAGTCCATTTCCGCAAATGTGTCTGTCCATCTGTCCGTCCGTGAACATGATAACTCAAGAAAGAAAAGAGATAACATTTTGTATATGTGTTCTAGAGCTAAAAAAGTAAGGTCATGTTTATGAATAGGCTAAATTGGACCATGTTTGGGTAAAATGGGCAAAACTGTGTCTATCATTGAAACTGTAAGAGATAGAACAAAAGTGTAAAGACAATAAAAACTTAGCTAACAAAAAATAGAACCGACGAAAGAAGAAAGTAACTGAAAAGCCAAAAATAATAACATTGTAACAAAAAATTAAAACTTCGAAAAAAGAAAGGAAAAAATAAAAAAGTAACTTTTTAGTCTAACTAATGCCTAAATAATTTCGGCGTATATATATATATATATATATATATATATATATATATATATATATATATATATATATATATATATATATATATATATATATATATATGTATATATATACGGGTTAACGAGAACCTCCTCCGTTTGTTTCGTCGGTTAAAAAAACATTCAAATTGGGCAAGGATATTGAGTGCTTTCAAAGTGTTTACACAGACAATTTACAGCGATTATATTACTATAATCGAATAAATGACTAAGCGATTATATGAATTCTCTATAATTTTAGAGATATTCTAGTTCTATAGAATTGGATATTTTTATTTCTTCTGCGTCGTATTTACGCCAAATCTATTCGATATATGAAAAAATGTTCACCCAAAATTTGTTTGCTTTTATAAGAAAAATATTTCTTGTATTTAAAGATCATTCTCGCACCGTTTTAAACACACGTTATAATAAACGTTATAAAATGAGAAGAAAACTAAAATTATCGCGAGGAATCTGGTCCTATGGAATCCGTTTTTATAATTTTGAACTTGTAATAGTCGCAAGAAAATTTTACCCAGGATCTTCCTTCATCATTATTTCGCTATTTTCTTCATCTCCAAACAACTCGGACAAATACACATACACACACAAACACAAGACATTTCCCTTTTAACTCCACTATATAAGAAATATAGTGGAGTATAGTGGAGTAAAATGAGGAAACAGCTTCGGAATTTGGAGTAACAGTGAGGATTTTTGATATCATCTTCTAAAGTAATTTAACTTCGGTAGGAATTCCGAAGTTAAGGTACTTTTTTGACTTATTTTATTCCACTAATGTAAAAATGGTTAAAATATAATCAATAGATTTTAGAGTCATATTGGTAATATCTTTAATACACATCCAGTATTAAAATTTCCTTTAAACAGGAATAATCGTAATGTGGTATAATTTAAACTTGTCAAACACAAATTCTATATGTTCGTTGGAAATTGTACATTTCACTGAAACAAAGAACGTTTATTTTGGTTTGATTCTAACTAACTGCAAATAGACTAAATAGAACTAACTAAATAGAAGTTTGTAAAATATTGACGGAGCAAATGACTATAGTCAATATCCGTTATAAAAAAAATTACGGGTGATTTCATAGTCAACTACTTCGTACTTGTCCGTACACCGACAGTTTAATAAATTAACCGCCCCATTAATTTTAAATTAACAAACGGCCATCGCCGGGATTCTCATCCGTCGCAGTTCCAAGCTAGCAGAGCACGTTAGACTTTTCGGCCACATGGAATGCTGGCACAATCATTATATATAGATTATCTACGAGATAAAGTGAAAAAAATTTTATTGACAATATTCTGTAACGCGAAATTGTAATATTCTCTGTTCTTGAATATTTAATGAACTTTCAAATATATATATATATATATATATATATATATATATATATATATATATATATATATATATATATATATATATATATATATAAATGAGGTTTAGTGTAACTTGAGTTTAATTTAATTATTAGTGTAAAACACTACGTATGTAGATACTTTAGTATATTACTTTACGTAGGTATACGTAGATTTGTAAATACCCAAGATACATGTTCATTACTATCGACGGTAATTCTAGTTATGAAAACAGATAATGTTTACTCGAAATATTTAGTTCTGATGTAATGTCACATCATCGCATTGGTGAACGCGTGTGACTGCACTTCATGCGATGAAATCCAGACAACTTATACAATGATTTACAGTGTTTTTCAGTTCATTAATTTACAATTGATTTTATATATATATATATATATATATATATATATATATATATATATATATATATATATATATATATATATATATATATATATATATATATATATATATATATATTATAATCCATTTAATCTTTGTAGATAACTTCCTCTGCCCAATTTTTTTTTTGGACACAATAACAATCTTTTATAAATCAACGAATCAAATAATATTTGCCAATGATTTGAGACACATACTGTATGTGCACTTTCGTAGTATACTAATAAAGACAATTGTTTGGATAGTAGAATATTATTGAAATAGATTGTTGTTCAAAGAACTTAATATTCTACTCAACTAAAATTAATTGAATTGCCTTAGTTTAAATGTTCATAATGCAGATGTAATTATACATTAATGCAATGGAAAATTAATGATTTCATATTATTTAATCATTAAATTCAATGCACAATTTGTTTGTGTCTCATTATTTTGGTTAATTATAAATATTGAAATAGCCAATTAAATTTATTTGATATATAAATATAAATTTCAAGGAGCTTATTGGATATTTTATTTGATGTTTGAGCTATCGAAATAATTAGGATTTCCATTTAATTATCTTTTTTGGAAAATTTTTAATTGATACATTTTTATTTCAAACTATCGTTTCAAACTCTTTTAATGAATTTTCAAACGAAATGTAACTATTGTATTTGTACCGAAGCATTTGAAAAACTGGCATTATGGTCCTCCAAATCTTTTAATGGTATAAGGCTGATCACTGTAGATTCATCAACTTTAGATTCTGCAATTTATCGCCAAGATTTTCTGCTGGACTGGGTGCCCCAGTAGTTTTTTGTCTCTCGGTGAGGTTAGCTTGCGCAGCCTCGACTGATTTACTTTTTGGAGGGATCTGAGCCCCAGAATTTGTTTTTTAATGAGTTTTTAAGCGGATTGATATTTTGAAAATAAAATGAGATACGATCAAAAAATCAAATATATTTGCTTCACACGTGCGAGTAATTAAGGCTGTTTTTGTTGTAACATCGCCAACTCTTACGCTAGAGAGCCAAACAAAATAACATATTGGAGTTCAATTAACGTATTTTAAATAATATTTTATGAGTTTTCTTGAATAAGTTTCAATTTTTCCCTTATTCAGAAATGAAAGTTTGCACATCGATTTTCGGTATACAAAGAGCAACCTTTCGTTAGCTATAACTCGGTTATTATTACTCGAACGGAAACATAAAAATACCAAATTGTTTGTTTTTTATAACCTTAATTTTTACTCATAACATTTTTTCCGATAAAATTTTAGGTTTTCGAAAAACTGTTACTAAATATGCTTTTTTAATAAACTTTGCAGAAAAACTGTAAAGAACGTTTTCTGCTTAAAATTAATGACTCTATTAATTTGGGGGATCAATTTGAATGTAAATATTTTCACCAGCGAAATAGGATGGCATCCACCCTCAGCGTAAGTCCGCCCGCCAATATATTTCTGATTTCAAATAATATATAAAAGCAAACATTTAAAAAAAATCATTAAAATCGGTGCTTTTTTCTGAGGATATAAGTAAAAACTCCAGACAACGGCTTGTCTAAAACTTGACATCATCAATATTCTATGAAATAGAGGATTTTGTTATATTATTTAATACCACTATTTTCTCTATATCGAATAGGTAAATGATACTCAAGACTTGAACGTATAGGTAATTCACTTTCCCATTTAATATTATCGACTAGTCATTGTAATATTATCGTATTGAATGAAAGTACTTTGACTATTATTATTAAACTGTTCTCATCGGTTATGATATTTTACTTTGATGTTATCAATATCATATATAGAAAATATTATATTACGGTATCGAAAACCCATTGAAACATCTACAATACCTTTTTGTGATCCAAATGATCTCTGAAATTTTGTTGTAAAAAGAGTGTACCTTTAATTTTTTTACTTTAACAAGAACAAACTCATTTTTAGTGGAGTCAAAAAAGCTTCTTAACAATTGAATGATCGCAATCCTCAGAAACAGTTCCGATTTTGATGAAATTGATGGATGTGTTTTTTATATCCTACTATTTGAAATCAGAAAAATACTACAGCGGTCGGAATAAAATTTTTCAAAATGAAGATATATATATTGTCGCGGTATCTTGGCTCTCTTTTTAACTTTAAAAAAAAGGAGCACTGTCGAATCAATACTGATTCAAATACTCGAAACAAAAAAACAAAATATTTAATTTTCATCAACAATTTTTTTTTATATTTATATTCAAACAATATAGATTTTTAACAATAATCAATTCAACAATGGTAACCTCAAACCGTACTACTGTTCCTTTCGAACTGAATTTTAGAACTCACTTAAATTGGGTTACACTCCGGCTTTATATACCGTCGCAACAACATATTTAGACGAATCAACAAAAAAACATTTAAAAAAACAAATCTTGTTTATCTCTAAAGTTAGTAACCCAACTTACATAAACTATACAATAATAAGCGTTTATTATTTTTATGTTAAAAAAATAATAGCTTTTAAAAAAATAATCCTTTTTTTTTGAAATAAAATAATTTTAGATCTAGATGTTATTTCTTTTCCAAATTTAATAATTATTTTCCTTATTATTATTTTTTTTTTTTGCAATTAGATTGTGTGCTGAGGTCTTAAAAATTATTTCACTAATTTTCATTACAACAAAATCTCCCCCAATGGACCTCAACACACATTTTCTAATTTTCTCTCATATTTCAAAGATGGAACAATTTTCTAACCTAGAGCTATTTTTAGAGCTCACGTACACATTACTTAGTTCTTATTACGGCGCCTGGTATTAATTGCCGGTCGTCTGGGCCACAAGTTCTACCCTGGTTCTATTGTCCTGGCCTCTGGCTCGTCCACACTCGATACATCACGTCGTCTTCCCTCACCTCCATGCCTTTGACCCCCCAATCGATCCGGAAGTAGTTGGCCGAATACCTCGTTCCCCACACTCAATCTTCCCCGATCCCCATTGGGGGCGGTCCTTGCACTGGCCGGCTTCAAGACACATCCATGTATCCTCGTGGGAGGCACTGTATCCAGTACATAGACACCAGCTGGTACACATCTCAGCACCCTGTAAGGACTTTTCCATTTCGGTGCCAATCCACAATGGATACCTTCCACCTTACTGCTGACTACTTTGTTATGCACCCAGACGGACTCATAAGGTTGGTAAACGAGTCCCGTCTCCACTCGGTTACCTTCCTCGGCAGTTGCCAACATTGATTGCCGAGCCCTCTCAACACTCTCCTTACGCTCCTGGTCTCTCTCATTAACCCACCCTTGCAGATCTATTGGGCAGGCGAAAATCCAATTCTTCGATGGAAAAAAACAGTAATACGGCCTAAAATTACCATTGTGAATGCATCTCCAGGTCCTGTCACGGTCGCCAATTGTCGCGGTATTTTGGCTCTCTTTTTAACTTAAAAAAAAGGAGCACTGTTGAATCTACTACAGAATCAAATACTCGAAACAAAACAAAAAAAATAAACAAAAAGTTTAATTTTTATCAACAATTTTTTTTATTCAAACAATACTAATTTTTAATAATGATTAATTCAACAATGGTAACCTCAAAACGTACTACTGTTCCTTTCGAACTGAATTTTAGAACTCACTTAAATTGGGTTACACTCCGGCTTTATATACCGTCGCAACAACATATTTAGACGAATCAACAAAAAAACATTTAAAAAAACAAATCTTGTTTATCTCTAAAGTTAGTAACCCAACTTACATAAACTATACAATAATAAGCGTTTATTATTTTTATGTTAAAAAAATAATAGCTTTTAAAAAAATAATCCTTTTTTTTTTTAAATAAAATAATTTTAGATCTAGATGTTATTTCTTTTCCAAATTTAATAATTATTTTCCTTATTATTATTATTTTTTTTTTTTTACAATTAGATTGTGTGCTGAGGTCTTAAAAATTATTTCACTAATTTTCATTACAACAATATATATATTCATTATATATATATTCATTATATATATATATATATATATATATATATATATATATATATATATATATATATATATATATATATATATAATGAATGATGCCAGTCAATATGATCTTTCATAAATTCGTATTTTTAAGATGGAAAATGTGGTTTGAATTTATTGTTCAAGTTTGGTAAATGATATTTAATGACTATCAATTATTTCTTATGATGAAAATCTAGTCGTTACACACTCACATAATCTCCATACACCGATATAATACCAAAAAGGTACTTAAATTCAGTATAAAGTAAATATAAATATTAATTAAATTTAGTAAAAAGTAAGCTTTTATTTTAAAATCTACGTTAAAATTCAGGTTAAAATATCTCTTATCAGTTATTAGTCGTAAAATTAATTTTGTAGATACTTACTGAAATTTGTTAAAAACAAAACTGACGTGGCTATAATATATTAAAAATTTCGCAACTATTTATTTTTTGGAACCATTAACTCATAATATTTTTAATATATTTCTAAATTACGATTTAACCATACGTGTCATTGATTAGCAAGATCAGCATTTTTTAATGGTTAACACTTGATCTCGAAAATGCCAAAAAAATTGAATTATAAAAACTCCTGTATTCAGATGTATAAACTACACTCTGCAATAATAAAAATTATGTAATTACTCGACTAACAATTATTCTATTTTTAGGTTGATCTACAAACAATATTCAAAAAATCAATCCCTAATAATGATTTTCGTAGATATTCGCTCTAATATTCTTTGAAATGTATAAAAATAAATAAAGTTGTTTCGAGCAAATGAAGAAAACTTTTATTTGAAATTATTGTGGTTATAAGGATGATTGCACACAATTTAAAAGAGACAAGAAAGAAATACAGGAAAACGTACAGAAATAAAAAGCAACCATGCCACATCACATCCACCCACATCTCCCCCCCCCCCATAAAATTGAACGTGTGTGAAAAAAAAGTATCTAATATTATCTGTTTATTCATTTGTTTTATTCTATATTTGTGTCAAACTAAAATTCAAGGGAGACTGTGTAGACGTATATAGGAGAAGAAGAAGAACACGATATGTGTCACATGATATGAACGTTATAGACTATAGAGTATCTTTTATTACCCATACAACCCCTACAACAAACAAAGCATACCTAACCACCATCGTTCATCAAGTTCTCTATATCGTACGCTATCAAATTTAGCTTTGTCTTCTTATATTTCATAAATGTTTTTATACATTTTTTTTAAAGATATGCAGCCGTAGAAATGTTATAAATAATTTTTGTGTTCTTAGTATAGACAAAACTTACTTTACGATTCGGGTGGTTAAATTATGTAACTAACAGAAACATCAAAACAATAAGTCAATTTACATGACAATTATATATCAATATTTAATTAAAAAATCACCATATAGATAGAAGATAGATTATAAAAGCTGCCCTAGACGGGCTACACTTCGACCATAAGGCTTGGAACTGGAAGGTTATGAGTTCGAATATCGACATCGGCAGTTTGCACACAAAAATTCCTTCCACTCCACTCGCATCCTCACATCCTTAGGCATCACAATGAACCTTATGGCCGAAGTGTGGCCCGTCCAGGGTAGGCGCTATAACCTATCTATCTATATAGCTGAATACTTGTGGAATATTATAACACTTTATTTCGATATATAATTGAAGTTAAAATTTATTCTTTAATCTCGGCAAATAACAGGCATACTTATTGCCGAAGGTTTGGCAACGTCACACTAGCAGCTATAATAGACAATAATAAAAAACTATATAAAAATATAATCAACAAGGAAGACCTGATAATTCTCGATAGAGTATGCTGTAAGTTAAAGCTTACATATTTTAAAATTGAAAGCAAGAAATAAATTTTCTTTCTGTAATTTTGAAATCGTTTTGTTCAAAGTCAGAAATATATTATTACTTGAATAAATAAATAATAAATCTTGTATAAAACACCCTAAAAGGACAGCGCCTTATTACCACATGGTGTTGTCCAAATGTCTAGGTCAAAAATAACGAAGTCATTTTATTACTTTATTTTATTAAATACGTATCAATTATCAATATATAAGCTTACACATATTCACATATCATCATATATAAAAAGACAGCACGCTGTTGTCACATGAAAAATAACGAAGTCATTTAGTTACTTTATTTATTTTATTAAATAAGTAAGAATTATCAATATATAAGGTTGTTATATTATTATAATTTGGAATAATGAATTTTCTTAATTAGAAACTATTCCCTGTAAAAACAATGAATTATTATGTAACTCATTGAAGCTTTCTGTTCAACCTAAGAATACCCTAAATACTCTCGACAGGATATAAAATAAATGAGCATGCTATAATGATTAAATAAGGTGTTAACAGATTTTTTTTTTCTGTATAGGATTGAAACAAATTAGTAGTCTATCCGAACTAATACATATACTGGGAAGCAATTAAAAAGAAAATACTTAAAATGTTTCTTTGCTTATTTCATTCACTTTTTGTGCAATATTTCAAAGACTATTTTTCTTTTCTGAACAACATTTAATTAAAAATAAATAAATAATTTGTTTTTTTTTTCTTGTAAGATTTTTTTATTTATAAAAAACTTTAATAAGAAACTAAAATATAATTTTCTTATGACTACATCAAATACACAAAAATTACCAAAAACAAAATTATGAGAGGGACAAAGTTCTCACATAGAAAAAGTATTCATATTCCAGCAATGTAAGGGCCCAAGTTATTTTAACAAAAGTGAGAAAATGATTGGTGTATTTTTATTGTTTAAGTTTCTGTAAGGCGTAGGGTATTTCATTTTTTACTTGGCAAGTGATCAGATTTTATAACACTTAAGAATGTTCCAGCATGAAAGCACTTTTCGACAGATTTTGCTCATTTTTCCAGGCTAAAAATAATGTTTTCTAATAAATCCGGAAGTTTCAGAATTTTTGATTGTTAAGAACGATAGATAATTAATAGCAAAGTAATCATTCTCTCTCATTCTCTCTCTCTTGCTTAGAAGCATGTAAAACATCATGCCCGCCCAACTATTATTTGTTGTATTAAAAAAAATTATAATTTTTTTATTTAATAAAATTTTATTTAATTGCTAATTTGACTATTCAAAGGTCGGCCAGACTAAGTAATATTTGTGAGAAAATGACATGACGAATTTTTATGAACAATAAAAAATAGAATTGAATAAATTCAACGGATTCTGTTAAAAATAAAATTTGGGTCAGAGCCTATTTTTGGAAATTCCAAGGACTGCATGTAAACAGGTGATCAACGATTGGTCAAATGCTAAACAACGTGCTCACTGGGAAAAAGTACCACGGCAGGAGCTCGGCAAGGTACTGCTTCAGAGTGCAACCAAGAGGCAACCTCTCGATGCACTGAGGCTGAAGGCTGAATATCTAACTATTTAAAAACTAACTATTTAAAATCATCGTTTTATTTTTGAAAATAAAACATATTTAAACTAACGAGGTATTAATTTTTATTTAAGAAGGAAGTCATATAATCAAATCCAGTGAATAACAATATTTTATTTCAACAGTATTTATTGAGTTTTGATTACATTACAAAAATATTTAATTTTAAATTATAAAAACTTATTTATAAATACAAATAGTGTCAAAAGCATTAAATTTTAATCCGCTTAAAAAACCAATGAAATAAAGAAAATATATATTTTTATGTTTTTTATGTTTCTCTATTTTTATTTGTTCAGCATTAGTGTCATGTTGAGATTATAAGGTCTCTTTCCATGAAGGTGTAACCACGATCAGAATCACTATAACTACTTTATCATGGTGGATTTGCAATGCACCCTTAAAACTCTTTCCTTAAAATTACTAGACACAATGACAATAAAGATGCAGATGTCTTGTCTGTTGTTTTCTCAAAAATATAGAAAAAATCTTTAAAACCCAGCAACCCTAATATTTTGAATGGATTTTGACCTTATTTTGAACGCGTGTATGATATATACTTCCTATTCCTAACTTAATTTAAGGAAAACTTAAACAAACGTTTAAAAAATTGCTAAACGTTTGGTTTATTTTTGTATTTATGCTCCAAAATCTGATAATAAAATTTTCCACGTGATTTATGGAGTTTAGATTTGATCTACCTTCAAATGTCCTCCATAAGTAATACAGTAGCAGTCGTTACGGGGCACTGAATGGAGGCAAATATGCTAAGCGCATGGGTATACCACTGCACCACGTACTGAATGTAAATAAAAAAATCCATCCAAATTTCGGACCCCGGAAGTGCCGCCATTTTGAGAAAAACTGTATAAAACTGTAGATATAGGCCATTATCTCCATTACCGTTATTACCTCCATTTTTATCATTGTACTATACATACCGCGTTTTTATTAACCTTGCACCTGGTAGTGCAACATTAAACGCGTTATAACTTTAAAAATATTAATTTTAGACCTAAAAAGTTTTGAATAAAAGTTGTAGGTAATTGGTAGATTTAAATGTTAAGTTATTAGCATTTTATTGTTTAAACAATTATTAGAAGAGATACCGGTCAAAAAGTCAATCAATAAATAGTAATAGTCGTATAAATCATAAACGGTGAATGATACAAACAAATTAATTATCTACAAGAAAATGGCGATTGGTAATGGCGATTTCGTTGGTAATGGAGATATTGGCCTATATCTACAGTTTTATGCAGTTTTTCTCAAAATGGCGGCACTTCCGGAGTCGAAATTTGTAACGATTTTGTTCATTTCCATTCAGTACGTAATACTGAACCTAATTTAAAAATATTAACTCTGTAATTTAATGCAGCGCAATATTCTCTATTGAATGCACTGATGCGATGGATAATAATTTTGTTAAAAACTTGTGATTGTACCATCGATTTTCAACAACCTTTTATCTAGTACCGTCATAAAATAATACTGAGAATTTGGCTTTCATTTATATAATATGAACTGAACTCTCCATATACGAGTATATAGTAATGTAAATGATAAAATAATAACATATGGTTTGAAATAATTGGATTTGGTGGTTACAATTTCGATTATTCTATCCGATATTATTCGATTGTTTTGAAAGCCACAATGACAATTATCTGATTTATATATTAGATTTATATATTCATTGATGATGGTATGTACGTGCATTACAGACAGCTTGATAATCTTGGATATTAACATTTTATGTATATATCTATCATTATCAAATTAGTTCTATTCACTTCCTAATTTATAAAGAAAATAATCATCATTTAATGTAAAATTCAAAAATTTAAAATGAAAATTTAATGAGCATATCTTTAAATATTTTAACAAAATGTCCATGAATATTTGTGAGCTGTTTTTCGTCCCAATTCCGATTCCACCAAATAGGTAAATTGTTCTCGAACGGATTTATTTCCTGAAGGAATATACCTAAATATTTAAGAACCAACGAATATTGAATCATTAGAGTCAATGGCATCCCAATAGAAAACAATAATAAGTTTTCTATTTTATGTTATTTTTTAGATAGAAAAGATTATAATTTAAAAAAATTTTTGCGTGTCAGCTCCGACGCGCACGAGGAATTTACTCTTATAAGTTATTTAATTTTGAAATATTCTGCTTAGATGGCGCTAACATTAATTCATTCAACATAAATTCAGATTATTAAAATAATCAAAGAGAACTCTAGGTTTTTTGAAATTAAATTTCAAATTTTTTAGCTGATCGTAACCATCTCTGGGATATGGAGTCAGAGATATGTTAGTCGTTACTAATTTGGTGCGTGTCTCACCAACGAGACACGCCCCAATTTAAAAAAAATCCAGGTAATTTGAACAATAGTTTTCGAGATATGAGTTTATGCCTGCTTTTATACGATTTCATACCATATTTGATTTAACACTTAATGAATGAGCTATTTTTGTATTACGTCGAATTTACATAATTCGTCGCAAAATTTATTTTTCGTTTTTTTTTGCTGTTTTAATAAATATTGATAAAAATCATAAAATAGTATTTAATAATTTAATTTAGTATAAAGTTTTATCATTCTAGAAAATCATACTAAAAAAATTATTGGGCCAGCTTTTATCTTATGCTTTCTAAACAAACAAAGAACTTGTATGCACCCTTTTCTCCCTTTTTTCGATACTCAAGATTACTTTAACAATTCTTTTTACTAAGAGAATTATTTACGAAATATGAATTCATCTCAAAATATGAATTAAATACAAATATAAAAAAAATAATATACGTATTTATTTCAATAAATTTCAAAATCAATCCTTATCAATCATCCGAACACATAAAATTTATTTATTTATAATATATAAAAATAAATATATTTATATAGAAAAAAAAAACCGAAAATAATTGTTTCATATCATTGTATTTTTTTTCTCGATGCTTTATGAATTTAAAAATAAAATTTATTCCATATTACTTTTTTTAAAAAACTTCGAAATCGATTACCCACTTGAATCCTAGCAGAGTTAATGAATGTGTCTTTGTCCTGTTAGAGTAATTAAAGTAATTAAATTGTGATACATTTTTCATAGTTTATTTAATGTGACTGAATCTCGAAATTCAAACAGGAAAAACTTTTTATTTAAACAATGGAAAGCTTTGAAAAAAATTTGTTTATTTCTGCAACCCCTCACGAGTTTCGGTAAATGATGAACTTGATTAGACTACACATTTTTTAGCTTTAGTACTCACTTATACAAAGTTTTAGCTCGATATTCGTTTTGGTGTCATCGTGTTGACGGTGACTAAAATTTAAAATTTCCAAAATTCACTCCAGCTGTTATTTTTATTATTTAAATACGTTTTGCGACTACAAAATTTTCACCATCAGAATGAATTAGCTATTCGTATTTATTCTCCGGGGATATAATATATTTCAGTAAATATAAATTTAAAAAAAAAGGGCCCGACCATGCAAAAGGCCAAGTATATTCTCATTTTTTATTAGTAGTAAAACACCAAATTTGCTACTTCGAAAGATCTTCTTGCTAATTGCGTAATGGCAAAAAAACAGCGAAACTATTTTTTGCTTTTTCTCAATATCTCCTAAAGTATGCGTCTGGTGGAAAATATTATTATTTCTTTAAACTAGATCAAATTTACTACAATTTTAAACCTAAATGAAATCGTCCTCAAATATAATAAATATAATCGTTGTGGAATCGGGAATTTTTCAAATGTAGCAAAATTTTTGCTTATTCGCTGACAGACGATGTGTTGTACCAGAGTCCGAAATCCAAGAATCAGCACTATCGAAATCTGTATTAACTATTAGACTTGTGGCGAAAAATGAAAATATTTTCTTGAAAAAATAAAAAATTTTTGTTACTCCATGAGAAAAGTCTGGAATTTGAATTCTGTTTCTACTGGTAAAAATTAATACCTACAAAGTTGGCGGCCAAACCTTAAGGTTGATGATCAAGTTTGCTTATACTCAATTATAAACTTTATGAAATGTCATAAATAATTTTGTGGTTTCAATTTATGGACTATTTATATTCTTTTTAATAACGTTTCTATTGAAAAATCAAAGGTGAATATTTATTCTTGTTTCATTAATATACTTGTAACTTTTTCACAAACATAATTTATCGACATGAACTCTAATAATTAAACGAAATAAAATTTAATATAACTCGTATTGCTATCATTTTAGTATTTTCAAGGCCAATTTTATTAATAAATGGCCTACGTCAAGGGGAAAGGTGGGCATAAAGATAGAAGAAAAACAAAATATAAAATATCGAAAAATGTATATGGAGTAAAGTTGTAGAAATCAAATTTGCTACTATTCTCGGCCCTACTATTTGTACCAATCAATGAGAGTTTTTGAAAAAAATTCAAATACGAGACTGTGTGTTTAAATATTAACAATGAAAATTTGAACCGTAAAGTTTTCTAAAAATTAACAAAATAAACAATAATATTTCTTTATAAAAAGGTTTTACAACACGTTAGATTGTCTTTTTATCAAAATAATTCTTAGGTACTTTTTACATTTAATAAAGACCTTTTTCTCGTCTTTGTTGTAAATTGAAATTTCTTTATTAAATTTATTGAATTATTTTTTTAGATTTTTTTTCTATAAAATTTTAACAACTTTGACAAGATACGATGACACATTGAAGAATTGAATTGACATACTAAAAAAAATGCCTAGAAAGGGATTTTTTATCCTTATAACATTTATAGCATTCGGTTTATTCATATTGTATTGGGTAAATTATAATTTACATTTTGTGGATTTATCTTTTTAGAAAAATAAATTATTTCTATGATCAAAAAAGGTGATACATATGAACCTTATTTACAATTTAAGATAATAATGGTGGATGCGTTTAATTGTCTATGTATTTATTATTAACTTTGTGTTGTGAATAAAATTGATTTTTGTCATTCAAATTTAATAAAGAAGAATTTTTGTATATTAAGACATTATCTTGCATAAGCGTAACAAAACAAGCACATTTGGACGACTATTCTAAACTTCATTTCAATATTATTGTTTCAATTTTGTAAGCTGTGCGTGAAGAATGTAGGAAAGTCAAAGAATTATTAAAATCGGACTACTCTGTAAAAAGTTATGCGTGATCGTACATAACAAAAAAAACAAACATACAGGTTGAATTGAGTACCTGCTTCTTTTCGTCGGTAAAAACCAATTTTAAAATGGGATTTGGTTTTCGAAAAAAAAAGTTTGTCATGTCAAAAGTACTTATGTTCAAAGCTTTTTTCCGAAAACTCAATGGATTTGGCATAAATGAATTCATAAAATTGTTTTATCGTGGTCGTGTTGATAGGGGCACACAAAAAACTTGCGTTATCACCAGATAATGCACTAACTAACCGTTATCACCAGATGAACCGTTTAGAAAAATCAGAAAAAATCAAGAACTTTGTAACGCGTAGACTGAAATAAAATGATCGGGATTAAAAAATACTAGCGCTATCAATCGTTATAAATAATCGAATTGTGTATTTTCTTATAAATGTTGAACCAGTGGTTTTCTCTCTCTATCTTTTTTTTTCAGGAAACACGAATTTATGTCTAGCACTTATACTATATTTTTATTTAATGCTTACTCACTCGAAAAATACCACATATTTTTGAAACATTCTGTACATAGAGAAACTTTCTGATCATTTTTCATGTAGCAGCGCATTCGTATATACAAAAAAAAGGTAACTTTGTAAATAATACAGAAACAACCGAAAAGTAAAGTAGAACAAGTTTAAAGATTACTTTTATTTATTTAGTTAAGAAGGTGTGAAATGGAAAAACGGAAAGAATAATTTCATTATCTATTTTTTACACTATTTGTAATGATTTTTCTTTTTGAAATAATACATTGCATAACAAACGAAATAGGATAACATTTTAAATGAACTTTGATTTCTGAAGCTCCCGATTACATGATACCGTTAAATGATTTGACAGCTGTTGTTTTTAATTTTAAATTACTAATGAGCAAAGCTCATGTTGTTCTTATAGACTGAATCTCGGTCTTGTAGCAAAACCAATACCAGGCCCAATATCATAGTATACTTGCAGTAGCTAGACTAATGCTATGACTCGACTTCTAGACCAATAGGAGAAGAATTTCGTGTTCTCGGTCTTGGTCTTACTTTACTCATCACTGCTGTAAATTTTACTTTACCTCTAAAATTTCCTAGAGATGGGCACTCGAATATAACTATTCTTTGTAAATTGTTTACGAAATTTTTGCAAATCACATCACGAAAATAGTTATGTTTGGCTTAAAGCATACCTACAATGAGTAAGTTTACTAGCCGCAGCTCTATCGTTCAGATGTGACGCCACTATTTTGAAAAACAATAACAAACAAAGTTCTCATATACTTTTAAAAACGAGCGCAATAAACTGCCCCAAACTTATTATGTATTAGTTGCCGCTATAATAACTTAATGAAATTTATTTCTCTCAGTAGTGATATGTTACACTATGAGGTACAATTGGTTGCAAAAGTTGATGATATTTTTTTTAAATTTTATAGATGATATGTGCCATATACATTAAGTTTTCGTAAAGAAATTTCGAATAAAAGTTGTAACTGTATTTCTAATGAACAACTTTTATCTAAAGCATTTTATCGAAAATCGAATCAATAGGGCACAAATCAACCATAAAATTTTAAAAAATAAATTGAAGTCAATTGTACGTCTAGATATGCAGGTAGTTACTGCATATCGGGTTATATTTTCATTCCTCTCACTAGTGACCCTTTACCATGAGGTAAGTATATACCTTGGTAGTTAGATCACGAGTTCTAATTTCAATCCCTTGTGACATTTTATCACAATTTTATCACGTAAATATAGATTTTCAGTTGTTTTTTACATCTGGGATTTTAATTTCATTGCTCTCACTTGAGGCATGTTACCATGAGGTAAGTGTAGATTTTTTATTGATTAATACATTTCAAGTATGAATTTGATTCTTCTCATTTGTGGTACGTCGTTATTATCTGAGTGTAAATACTCAGTTAATCGTTACGTCTGGCATCTTATTCCCCTTCCTCGTGTTCTATTTTTAATGTTGATCATTTTATGCAAAATGTACCCACTGACTATCAAAGTAACACCATTAGTATCAAAAAATAAGTTGTTCGTTTAATTAACCATTTTTGTGGATTGTTTCGTTCTAACTAATAAATCAATGAATATTATTTAATTCCTAACACGTTTCATACATACAGACAAACATTATGAATTAATTAATTAATATCAAATGAAATATTTCATAATTATCATAATATGTAAATTTAATTCACTTAATCAATGACAGCTTATTATATTACAATTAAATGTATATTATTACCACTAAATGTATATTATTATGATGAGCTATAAACGTATATATATATGATATATATATATATATATATATATATGTATATATATATATATATATATATATATATATATATATATATATATATATATATATATATATATATATATATGATATATTATTGACTACAGTATAATTAGCTGCAACCGTAGTAGCTTTGTTAATGGAAAAAAATTATTCTAATGGATTTAGATGTAAATGTCCTTGTTTATATATTTCATTTATACCGGGTATTAAAATTACGACGGGCTACACTTCGACCATAAGGTCCATTGTGATACCTATGGATGTGAGGATGTGAGTGGAGTGAAAGGAATTTTTGTGTATAGACTAGGAATTGGTAGGATATGCAGCTGCAGCTGACTATGATAGGAACAATGCCGATATTCATCTGGGGTTCTTGAAGAAAACTGCAGAAAATCTTCTCATGCATAGCCGGTTACTTCGTTCATTCGCCGACAGTTTAGTCAATTAACCGCCCCTTTTTTTTCTTAATAATTGACAAACTGCCGATGTCGGGATTCGAACCCATAACCTCCCAGTTTCCAAGTAAGCATACTGCGCAAAAATAACGCCTTAGACTTCTCGGCCACTTGGACTGGTTAAAAAACAATATCATAAATGCGATTAAAACTTGTAAGTATAAAATTATTTTCAATTTTTCTACACACTACCTATATTTTATGTTTTTCCCCTGATTTATCCACTATTTTGTACAAACAACCCTTAATACAATTTACGCACATATATATGTATACGTATATGTAGGTATTATGAAAAATTAAGTGCTATTTATAAAAGCTCAAAGAAGATAAATCGAACTAAATATTGTAAGAAATGTTTTACAAATTGAAATAAATAAAAACAAACTGGTTTTTGTATAGGGTTTTGTGTCTTGTAAAGACCGTTTATCACATACAACATTCATATATAATAATATATCTTAGAACACGGCCTTACATTAAATATACTATGGTCAAATATTTTATTTTTATTTTTATGAACTGGGCAGCTATAACGATCGCATATTAATAAAAAAAAAAAACAATGGAAAAAAACAACTAACTGAGTTAATTGCTGAAATACCCGGTATATAGTGAGTTTATGAAAACAAGTGCAAACAAAAATTGTTTATCGTTAAAAAGAAATATTTTTTATCTTTAAATTTTAGTTCTATCGCTTACGGTTTCAAAGATGGTTAGTCTTTCCCATTTTGCCCAAACATGGTCTGATTTTTCTCACGAACTTGACCTTAATTTTTTGGATCTAGAACACACACACAAAATTTAACTCGTTATCTCTTGTAGTTTTTGAGTTATAATGTTGATGGCCGGGCAGAGGAATATGCGGAAATGGACTAATTAGATCGTTTTATGAATACTAAGAATTTTTTTCTACGATCAATATTTTCAACCGTAACAAAGTCGAAACTAAAGTTAAAATAGAAAAAGTATAGAATTATGGTAGTAAGATAAATTTGGGTAAGATTAATTTCTCTTGTTTGTCTGTTTTATCAGTGTAAAGAAAGATATTTCACATTTTGTCTTTTCACCTCCTTCTAAACCATCCTTTTCCGTTGACCGATTTTGCCCATTAACTTGGCCTTTCAAATATTGAAAACAAGACAAATTTGTATGTAGACTACGAATTGGTATGTTGTGTGACTTTGATAGTAACTGTGCCGATATGCGTTTGAAGATTTGTGAAAGAAAACTTTCACAAGCATAGCCGGTTACTTTCGTTCTTGTCCATACGCTGACAATTTAGTCAATTAATCGTCTCATTAACATTTTTCTTTTAAATTAATTTAACTGACAAACTGCCAGTGTTAGGAATCGAACCAGCAACCTCCCAGTTCTGAGAAGAGCGCCTTTAACAACTTTAACACATGGACTGGTAAAATGTATGTGTAAGTTTCGTCAGAGAAAAATCCTAATTCGTAGTTATTAACAATTGAAGTGGCTTATTTACATTTTTTAACTTATCTCCTAATAAACAAAACAGGGTAGATTAACAGGGTCCGGAAAACAGGGAAAATTAGGCACAAACCAGCAAAATTCACCACTTTAGATGGTGATACCTTCACTGTTTAAATACATAATCGCTCTACTTATTGTTAAAGAATCTTGTAAGTTATTTTAAAGATGCATTTATTGCAAAAGCTTCTTTTTTTCTTCTTATCTTAACGAATGATATTGTACAATGTGCAAATAGAATAGACTTGGTAAACCATATACATGTGTGTATATGTGTGCACATACGTTCAATAATAATATTTCCAATAGGGTCTTATATACAATGATTGCATTTCGCTTACTCAAGACATCGACAATATGCTTCTTATACATAGTTCAATAGTTGATGCAGCTGGAAATCTCCAGTTCAGTTCAACAGTTGTTCGTAACTCCTTGAAACCCTCAATATTCTCGATATGTTGTGTTATATATATATATATATATATATATATATATATATATATATATATATATATATATATATATATATATATACCATTGATATTTCCGATAAATAGAAAACTCTTAACAATCTTTAAGAAAATTGTTACAAATGTTATTCGTTTGAAAGGATATGTTTTTAATTTAAATTTTTCAAGTGTTTTTGTCTACTGTTACAATTATTTTTCAATTTGATTTTATTGTGAAAATCATGGATAAAATTTTCAACAGTATAACAATATTCAAGACTTCTATAAATAACAATCCTAAATTTATCTTTGCTAGTTACTACCATGATCTGCCAAATCTTTTAAAATTTGTTAAATACGAATATATTTTTCATATTTGTTAGGATATAAAGTTATTTCCAGGAAATAATGGTTCTAAATCTGGACCATTTTTTGATAAATTTTATTATTGATTTTGAATCAAAGTTGTCAGTATAGTTCAAATCCATTATACAATTTTTAAATGTACAGTTAAAAATAAAGAGGGGTACCGCAAATCGGTCCTTAGCACATAGACCAAAGGGACCTCTGTGCCCTCCTTGAGAACAACCTGTCACCCGAAGGCGAGATGTCTCCGGGTAAGAATTACTATTTTAAGCAGATGAAGATATAGGATTCTGTTGACGTCAGATGCGACACAGAAGGCCCACAACTTCTCCACCTATTTATACCTCAAGGGATATATGGTCTAACTATAAAATATTCAAGTGTATTTGGTATCTCCAGGAGTCGATACCAAAACGTACATAAATAAGACTGTACACGATAATTTATTGCTTTTCTGATGAGTACAGTACATATTTTCCTGAGTTACCTTGTAACTACCAACAAGCTTATATATGTATATTGAATTTTGAGGTTAAATTAAATATTGATTTAAAGTCTATAAATTCTTATTTTCTGAATCATTATCTCAGAATATATTTCATGTCTAATATACCAGGGTATCTTGGTATATTCCAACAAACCTGCCTCACAAGATACCATTCTTTGACATCAACGCTTGGTATGAAAAATCATACACATCTAGGGTTCGGGATCGAACAAACGACCTGTGGAATTCTAGTCAAAAGTATGAATTCTAGAGCAAAATATGTCTTGGTCTTGCAGTCTTGGTCTTGCGATTTTGCAAGACCAAGACCAAGACCAAGATCATACATACACTAGCAAGAAAAAGACCGAATGAACAAGAACAAGAACGACACAAAGACCGAGAATGCAAGACCAAGACCCAAATGCCCAATATTTGTCATAAGTTGAATATATGTTTTTCTTGAAACAAAACATTCTGTGTGTATTTAAGGACGCTCATGCATGATCAATTATGTATTAATCCTCCTTCAAAGAAAAATTATCGATTAAAAATCAAACTTTTAACACAGCGTCTTGTGGAGAACAAATTTTTTTATACTTAAAGTAGTTACCATAATACATAATGTTTATAAATATTCTTTTAAATATATATTTAATAAAACTGCAATAAAAAAATGGTATTGACGAACGTTTGAATTGATTATTTGATAAAATTAAAATTGTTTGGTTCATTTTTGCCACCATAAACACTGTGAACGTCATAACAAAACATAGTTCATTATTTATAGATCTGTCACATCATGTAAAATCAATTTCTAATGAACATATACTGATATTTTACAATAAATACTTTTAAAATATTATATAAATCGTTGTAAGAATATTGATATACTTTACAACTTTTTTAAATCCCAAATAAATTTTATGAAAGATAGTATTCATTTGACTCTAGTGTAGCGCTTGAACGTGCTTAAATGAAAAAGTTGTTTTTATTTTGTAGAAGAACTTAATTTAAAGTTATATAACAATTTAGTTTTATACTTAAAGGCAACTTATGAAACATTCATTTAATAATAACCATTTTATACTAAAAAATTTTCTAAATAAATTTGTTGAATGATGTGCTCTTGTTTGTGTTTCTATTTAATATTACAAAAAGAACATCGTTAAATAACGAAAAGGCGAAAACAAATTGTAGCGCACAAAGAAAGCATGAATGTGCGAATGTATATATCGTCGTGTTGATCCCTAATGTCACATAATAGTTACGAAAATCCTTGTGCGAGAGTAATACACACACAAGATAGTTCATTCACATTTGTCTATCTTTATTTTTAAGGCGTTACAAAATTGTAGTTTATTCAAATATTTATTATTTAAATATTTTGTTTCTTATTTTTGCTTCTTTTATTCGCTGTGGCAATAGATTTTCAAATCAAATTAAATTTTAACTGTTAATGACGATTAAATACTTATAAGGAAGCTTGCTGGCTTTTATAGAACCTATATAATTCAACATTATAATGACATCTGTCAGAATAATTATTGTTTTTGTACCTATCATTGTATTTATTTATTACAGTTGCTGAAGAAGTCATAAATAAATGACGAAACGTCCAAATTATTAAAATTTACTCATTTACATACTTTCCATCTGCCTAAGATTCATTTTATTATTCACTATGGATCATTCTTCATTTTATTATTTACTATAGGATCAACAAATCAACTTATAGAAAGGTTTAACCAGTTGATTTGACGTTGAAATTTCGAGATAGGCCCTGTTTATACAAATTTATGGACCCTTAATTGATTGTAAACGATATTTCATAAACGACTCATCCAGTTGTTAACGTTTAAAATTTATATATTTATATTTATAATTATTTGGTGCTAAACCGGATGTGTTTGGATTTCAAGTGTTTCTGATCTTTTGACAGTGCTTTGCGCATGCTATACTTTGCGAGTCCTTTGGCAGAAACCGATTCATTCCTGTCATCGTTTCAAATGTAAATTATGCGATTGCATAGGATATAACACCTCTTGAAATTCAATGAAAAACGGGGAACTTTGACATGGAATATCTCGGAAACGGCTCGTTGAAGAAGAATATTTTCTAAAAGTTTGGCGACATTTGACCGAAAGCCATTCTCCATATGCAGTTATGCGGGGTCCTTTATATCTTTTTTAATCTTTTTCCACAAAATATTACAATATTTTTTTCTTCTAACAATTCTGTTCTTTGCTTCAAAATCTAATAAATACAATAATATTGTGGTTAATATTAAATATTTTTTAAACCCATAGCATATGCTTCATCTGTTTCGAGTCATCGATATTCTAGTGTAAATATATCAATGACGTCATCCTTAAAAGGACCACCGTAAGAGTGTAAATAGAATATTCTACTTGAGAGAGAAATGACACACGAAACTAAATGATAACTATTTATTCAGTGGTACGAAGTGGTAATATATTTACACACAAAATTCTCAAATATCTCTATACACGGTGGTTGATAATATGTGCCCGACATAAAAGTAAATTTCACCCAATTATTATTATGTTGCTTTTACATTTTTAGAAGATATTATTATTTAAGAATTTAAAAAAAGTCCGGGAGTCCAGGATTCAGGCATGAAGTGAACACATATCCTAATAGCTGAAAAAGCCGGCGTTGACCGGGCTTCAAAATCTTATTATAAGAAATTTATAAATTTATGTCAAATGATTTTTTAAAATTAATTTTGAAATTTTAAAACGTCAATTTTTTAATATTTTAAACTTATTGATAAATAATTTATTTCCACAATTAAATTCTTATTTAATACAGGAATGCCCATGACTGCCGACTGTCATTTAGTTGACCGTTATATAAAAACCGTGACAGTCTAATTTGAAATTTGATTGTACTACCCACATAAAATCTTGTATAGCCTCGCTATAGATTCATGAAGTTCAGATGGAATGGCCGACGATGTGAACATGATTTTAAATGCATCTATAAATTTTATTTAATATAAAACAGTGCCATTAAGTTATTAAATTAAAAAACGCCTTAAAGTAAAACGTGAATTTCTAATAGTGCTTGCGAAATAATTTATTATATGTGAAATTTGATATTAAGTGGAAAAATAAATAAATAAATAAAATCAATTTTGGGATTTGTGGTAAACTACGAAAAGCTGTTTTAATTGACAGCGCTGATGTTTAACATCTTATTCATTCCATCTCTTTTATTCCATTAATTATATATCGTGCCATCTCGTTTCAAATATTGTTTAAAAAGTTTAAGAATACGTGCCTAAAAGAATTTTTGAAAAATATGTGGTCTGTCATATTATTTTTTAACTTTTTTTTTACTGTAACTTTTTATTTAATATAAAACTAAACCTTTTAACATTGAAATACTATTTTAATAATAAAATTAATAATAAACCAAAAGACTACTTTAAAAATAAAATTAGCTACAAATTACCTTTCTGTTTATGAGTGAATTTGAGGCAATTTTGATTGAACTTTTGCAGTTTATAAACTGATTAAATATCAAGAATATTCACTTAAATTAAAAACTTATTAGCTGCTCACTTGAAACTTATTTAATTAAAACTATCCTTCAAATATTTACTAAAAATTTATTATATCAATAAAATTGAAAAGATTATTGAATCAACTGACATCAAAATAAACAGAATAAACAACAATATTGACTTAAATATAAAGCCTGATACATAATTTGTTTTAAAGAAAAATCAATGGGTCGTGCGAGTGGAGGCATCTTACTGCTAATAAAGAAAACATCTAACTGCACTTATGAAATATTGGAGGCTTCCAATTTATTTATCTTCGTTAAAATTTCGTACGAATTGGATTCCATCATTGTCGGTGTAGTATACTTTAGACCAGATTTAAATTCAAAATTTTGCACCAGTTTGCTGAATGAAACTATCAACGAAATATTGATGACTCATGACTGTATGGTGACTGTAGTAGGCGACTTCAACTGTCGTATTGGTCTTCTGGATCATGATTTTGATGAGTCAATTTTTAACCATACATGTCTAACCTGCACTCGGAAGTCGTCGGATCTAGTCGTTAATGGTCGGGGACGCCTACTTGTTGAATCACTTAATTCCATGAATTTCGTTTCTCTAAATGGTAGGGCGCCTAGTGATCCCATAGCTGCTCCAACATACATGTCTCATAATGGCTCAAGCGTGATAGATTTAGCATGGATACACGGTGCGTTTTTAGACGTGGTGGAGGATTTTATAGTCAACGAATCAGGTGAATCTGCCCATTTACTTTGCTCCGTTATTTTGAGAGATACTTTTCATTCGCATTCCTTTTCAGGTCGAAATTATACACAAAATCCTGCTCCCATTTTCTGGAATTATCTCCAATGGAACAGCGACAAACTGTTGGAATATACAAATACAATTGCAAGAGATAATCGTCTCTATTTCAATAGCGAAAGTGTCGATGAACTTTTCCAAAATCTTTTGGATGGTATTTACGATTCGGCTAATTATTTATCTATGGTAGTGCAACACAAATCTGTTTTTTCAAACAACTTAATTTCTATTAAAAAATGGTTCACAAAAGATCTACGAGAAATGAAAAGGGCACTGAACTTCAGCCACAAAAAAGCAAAAAAACATGGTTTTGCTGAAGTTTACCTTGAAGACTACCGAAAGCTTCGAGTTGAATACAGACGATCAATAAGGAACGCTCAACATGATTATTTAAAAAAAATTAGCGATGCAATAGCCAATACCAAGGATAATATTCAGTTCTGGAAGTTTGTAAGTCTGTTTTCTGGAAACAATATCACTCGAAATAACGACCTAGATATCAACACCTGTTACGCATATTTCTCAAACCTGTATGGGCCGAAAAATCAGCATAAGCAGAATTTGTATGACACTTCTCACCCTTTCCTGGATAATGAAATCACCCTTGAAGAACTACAATACAGTTTGATGCACAGTAAAAATAATAAATCTGCGGGCATCGACGGCGTTACCAATGAATTTTATAAAAACTTGCCACCAAATTGGATACATTACATTCTGAACTTGTATAACCAATTTATAATCTCAGAAACACTTCCAAAACAATGGTCAGAATCCCAAATTACATTAATCCATAAATCGGGCGATACAAAAAACCCAAAGAACTACCGCCCGATCGCACTTCTAAATACCCTTTTAAAGATTTTTACCTCAATAATAAACAACCGACTACAGATTTGGATAGAGGAAAAGAACCTCCTCCCAGAAAATCAGAATGGTTTCCGAGCTGGCCGTAGCTGTATAGACAACATCTTCATATTAAACTCGTTACTAACGATACAAGTCCAAATCAAACGCCGACATGTATATGCTATAGTGGTGGACTTTAAAGCAGCGTTCGATTCTTTAAATCACCAATTACTGTGGGAAAAATTATATGAAATGGGTATTTCGGGTAAAGCACTCAGAGTAGTTAAAAATCTTTATTCTAATGCAAAATGTACAATCAAGCTGCACGAACGCCGTTCTAACCATATTGATATAACTTCAGGAGTTCTCCAGGGTGAAACGCTATCTCCGACTTTGTTTAATTTGTTTATCGGGGATATTGACGTCTCATTCAGAGAAGCAGGCTATTCTGGTCTAAATTTAAATGAAAAATACGACCTACTCACACTGTGCTATGCCGACGATATGATTATATTTGGATATTCCCCGTTCGATGTCCAACAAAAACTGAACTATTTATTTACATACTGTACAAAAAATAAACTAGTCGTCAATATAAAAAAAACTAAAATCATTGTCTTCAGAAATTCACCGAGATGTAAAAAACTTCCAAACTTTACGTACAATTCAGAGCCGATAGAAGTGCAACAAAAATGTGTGTATCTAGGTGTGACACTTAGTTCTACTTGCAAATATCTCCAAGCTGCAAATCATGCTATTAACAAGGCAAATGTTGCAAACGTCCGTGTCAGAAGAATATTTAGCAGTTGCAAATCAGACTTCTGGCCAAGCAAATGCCAATTGTTCGATAGTATTTCTCGAGCCACCCTTCTTTATGCTTCAGAAGTCTGGGCATACAAGTATATGGAAAGTATTGAATCAGTCCAAATCAGATTTATCAAATCGATTTTATGCCTCGCAAGAAGCACACCTAACTTTATGGTTCGTCTGGAATCGGGAAGGTCAAACTTGTCCATCGAAATCGTAAGAAGAATCTTAAAATACTGGCATCATCTTTTAATAACACCAGACCACAGGCTTATCAAAATTTGTTTTAATCAACTATACACTCTTTCCATAGCAGACACATCCTGTGATGCCAATTGGTGTAATCAACTCCGTAACTTATTAACTTATGTGCACAAACAAGATCTTCTAAGCTCTTACCAGCTGGGAACCATAAAAAAGGATATTGCGGATGTTATCGACCTGTATTCAGTGAAAATGCATAACAACGACCTGAAATTATTACAAGAATCGCATTATAGTGAAATGTTTGACCAGTTATTTGAACTAAACGACCACAATCAATACTTAAATATACGTTGTGCTGTATCTAAATTAAGACTTATTTCACAATTAAAAACATCAAGTCGATTCAGCTTTCGAATACTAATTGGTAATCAAAGATATACTTTAAATTATAAAGAAATTTGTCCAATTTGTAACACTGGCGAAAGAGATAATCTATTTCACTTTTTTATCACATGCCCTATATTTAAAACATATAGATCACAATATCTCAAGAACTACTTGTCGTCTTTTGGAGAAAAACTAAAACCCTGGTTCAGCCTATTTCACATACAAACGCAAAAACAACTAACTGATATATATAAGTTTACTGTAAACTCATTTCGTCTAAGAGCATTTGCATTAGACCAATAATGACATAGCACATTTACAAGGCAAAAGAAAAGAAAGAAGAGAAGACAGAGAAAAATATATATTTCTTTCTACGTATTATTTTCTCTGTTTTAATTTCATACAGAAATTTTATTATAATTATATTTATTTTTGGTACACCAAATTTATGCATTTACTTTAAACATCCTGTATGTTGTTTTTTAGAAATTATTATTCTTCATATTTACTTGCAAATATTTCATAAAAATTTTACATAGCCTATGTTTTATCATTGTCGCTACTGTTTTTATAATCGTTATTGTTGATATTTATTTGCAAATGATGAAATTGTTATTTTACTAAGATTTTTACTACTTTTTCTTTTTAACTTGTATTTATAAATTTATTTATTCTTCTATCATGGGCATTATTTTCTTTTTCTTTTTCTTTGTATTTTTTTTTTTTTTCCTCACCTTTATGGGATTTCAATTATAGTATCTAAGCCATAAACAATCGTTTTAATTAACTTGTATTTTATATGTTTTTATTTTTATTTCTGTTTTCCAACTGAACTCATTGTTATAATCGCTGTATGGTATTTTAACAAATAAATATAATAATAATAATAATAATAATAATAGATTCATGAAGGAACCATTCAGAAAGTACATATTCCCATAATGTTACGTGTTAAATGTTAAATATTAAAAATTTAAAATGTTTAAATTTTAACACCATAAGAAACAATGATTGTTGAAATAATCAAAGAGAACTCAAGGTTTTTTGAAATTACATTTCAAAGTTAACCATAATTCCTAGAAGTATAATTTGTATTTTATAAATACGTTTTCTGACTAAAATGTAGTCATCATCAGTATGAATTAGCTAATCGTAACAATTTCTTGGATATGGAGTCAGAGATATGTTGCTCGTTGCTAATTTGGTGCGTGTCTCACATCAAGTGCGTGTAACATTTCTTTGACTCTATATCCCAAAGATAGTTATGACTAGCTAATTCATACTGATGGTGACTACTTTATAGTCAAAATACGTATTTATAAAATACAAATAAATGTTCTAGGAATTGGGGCAAAATTTTAAATGTAACCGTAAGAAACCTTTTTTTCACACTATTGTTAATAAAAATATTCTAAGTATTGATTCGCTTAAAATCTATTATTATCTAATCATAAATAATGATTCACCGGACTTAACGCAAAAAAAAAACATGAATTTGACGTGCAAAGTCAAAAGACTCATTTAATACATTAATTAGGGGTCATGGAAGACGTGGTCATTTTTCAAAATTTCATAATTGATTTTACATAATTCATTTGGTTTTGGAAAAAAATTTTCAATATAACTTTTAAAACGAATAAATTTTTTCGAAAAACAAATCAATAAGGCAAAAATCAATTATGTAATTTTGAAAAATCACCTGGACTTCAGTGGCACATTAGTAATCAATTTTATACACACTGTAGTCAATAGCCACTTCTTAAACGGATGTCTTTTTCGATACACCATGTACTTAGATGTATGCCGATAACCGACCACCAGCATATAGCATAATATATACGGAAGATAAAGTTTCGTACACTAAATATTGGGTGTCTATGTTTATGTGTTGACCTATGTTTATGTGTCCCCATTCGTTTTTTTCCGCACATTCTTTTCTGAACATTCTCTTCTATATTATTGGTCTTTTACCACTTTATGTTAGAACTATAAATACTTCTAGTATAGTGGAAAAGTCTGTACTAGAAAAAATGTTTACCTAATTTAAATTCATGTTTTATATATATTTTTTTCATATTTCCTAAAGGATTTTCGGAGATATTCATTTTGTAAATTTTTCATTTGATTAAAATTTACTGTCATTTTCAATAAAAATATATATTTTATTTTTTTCTGTAACTTCTTTTTTCTTCGGTGTAAAAAATAATAGATATTTTCTCCTTAGTTTCGAATTTTTAAGTGGATTTTTTTGGTCGAGTAGGTCTATAGCACACAGTTAAATTCTCTGTCCTTTAGGGTTCGGTATAAAAGACCATTAAAGGTCTACGTTCTAGGCTTTGGCCTCCCCTCCGCTACCAATACTACTAGGCACACCTCTAGGCCGAAAGTATTTTGAAGGAGCAAAAATATAAACGTCGGCTAAAATTTGAAACTGATTTATGTGATTTTGTAACTACAAGTTTATCTAATAAATTTCTAGTTAAGCGTGGTATTGCGAAATGCTAAAGGCGATATGTTTCTTGAAATCCTCATTGAGTGAATTTTTACAAAATTTCAGGAATTATTCTGGAATCTGATTTTAATGAATTTTGTGAAATTTACATTTTTTAAAAGTCCATGACGTCGTATTCTCAAAATCTATAATAGATGTCATTTGAAAAATTTTCCTATAATATCGAGTTTATTAAAATTGGATAAAATTTGCTCATAGGAGAACCACATCCGAGTGGCTTAGTTGCCTAAGGCGTTCTGCTCGAAACTGGGAGGTTGCTGGTTCGATTCTCAACGGCAGCAGTTTGTCAGCTAAATTCATTTGAAAAAAAAGTTAATGGGGCGGTTAATTGAGTAAAATGTCGGCGTATAGACAAGAACGAAAGTAACCAGCTATGCTTGTGAAGATTTTCTGTAGTTTTTTCCCAAACTCCAGATGGATATCGGCATAGTTCCTATCAAAGTCGACTGCAGTCGAACAACCTACAAATTCCATATAAATAAATAAATAAATAATGGGGTTTTACCTCCGTTTCCGAGACACCACGGTCTTACCAATTCCATATATAAATCTTGTCCTTAAGGGTTCGGTCAAAATGACCTAGAAAAGCTTCTTGACAGGCTTCAACCTCCTCTCTGGTACTACTACTACTAGTCCTAGAAGACTATGCATAAACAGTGGTCCGTTCAAAATTGTATGTTATAGCTAGCCCCGTCCGGGACATGCTCGTATTTAAACTTAATATAAATATTTTTTAGATTTCTTCTATCGTCGCTGAAAAAGTTAGGAGCTCGGAATATAAAGCTCATATGTTACCACCAAGAATGTTCTATCTTTCGGAGAGAATCACATTAAAATCGATACAGACATTATAAAGTGATGCGAGAATAAACAAACAGACAAATCGTTTGATAATCGTTTTTTTCGGCTATTATTAAATTAAGTCCTACTTTAAAATTTTATTATCAATACACATTTACTATTATTCAGAAAATATATTCCATGTACAGTCAGTTACATTATATGGCTATCAATATGGCTGCTAAATAGGAGTTTAAGTTTTAAATTCAAACTAAAAATAGTAATGAGAATTACGAACGAATGAGAATTTTTTTGCTCTCAGAGCCATAAAATTTAGGCCACATTTCCAATAATCGACATTCGAATAATATATCTTGATAATAATATCCACATCTGAATTTTATGACTCTGAGAGCAATATATGAGATTATATTTATTATATATGAGAGCAATTCTCATTCGTTTAATAATTTAAGTTCGATTTAAAATCATGCTTATTCTAGCAGCCATATTGATAACCATATATTGTAACCGATTGTACATAATAGACCCTGTCTACTAAATTTTCCTATAATTATAGATTAATAGTAAATTTTATGTTGTTATTGAGAACTTATTTGAACGATGAAATTTTATTAATATTTTAATATTATATTATTATTTAGTTAGATTATATTGGATTTACATAATTGCAACAAATAACAGCAATTTAACAGTTTGGTTTTAATATAAATTATTATGTATACAAAATGTTATTATTTATTGTATACAATATCTGTAAAATTAGTTTTAATAGTTATCGATCTATATGCATACATGCATATACTTACAAGTATAAAACAATTCAATCAGGAGCTTTACATTAATTTTTACGTGTTTTTAAATTATTTTGTTATTTTGTTTAAATAATGTATTATTAAACGTATTATTTAATTAATTACTTTTACATATTTTTATTTGGATTTTAAAAAAAATCCAATTTAAAAAAAATCGTTACGCAGGAGCTGCTTCAACTTTTCTTTAGAATACATAAATCACTTTCTAGCAGTCACAATTTTAGTTTGATCAAAATGAAATGTCGTATATGATTTTAGTATTTGCAAGGCCAATTTTATTAATAAATGACATACGTCAAGGGTAAAGGGGGGGGGGGTGTATAAAGAAAGAAGAAAACACAAAATTTAAAATATCTCTCTTAATATTAGAACAATCGCGTTAGGAATTAAGTTGTAGAAAATCATGTTTGCTACAAATCACCACCTCATCATTTTTGCTCAAACTCTAATGTGTATAGAGATATTGAAAAATTTAACTTTCAATCTTAAACCGTCAATATTTCTGTAAATATTAGGGTAACAGATAAAATAATAAGATACAAAATTACAGTAAAAAATAGTTCCTACAACTTTACTTCTTATAAGTTTTTCAATTTTTTGAATATTAAGGTAGATATGTCAAATTTTGTGTTTCCCTCTTCCTCTAAACCCCTCTTTACCCTTACCCGATTTTACCCATTAACGAACTTGACCTTTTGAATACTAAAAGTGCCTCAAATACCAAATTTCATTCCAATCAGATTTAAATTGACTATATCAAACATCATACCAAATCAAATTATCCGGGTAGTATCTGTCCAAAAACTAAAGTGTGGGAGGTGCCAAGTTTTCGCGTACAAAACGTAGTGATATCCCAGTAAAAACAAAATTTTCATCTTCAAAAGTAGCTTGTAAATCTTTACAAGGACCCAAGTTTTTTAACAAAAATGAGAAAATAATTGGTATATATTTATTGTGTAAGTTTCTCAGGTGCAGGCTATTTCATATTTTTATAAGTTTTTTTTTTTGTATATTAAGTGTACCGTCAGATGGAGGATCTCAAGTTTCAAATTTGAGAATCGTACCTTTTTTGGTTCCTGAGATACAGAGACCTAAAAACCGTATCTAATGCTTCTTGTAATCATAGTAGATAAGTGTCTATGCTTAAACTTGGATTGGAACACTATCATCCTATGTGATTACAAAGTAGTAGAACATTAAAACTGTAAACATCTGTTAATTGAAAAATCGGTAAGAAGCTAAATTTATTTTCTACAGCTTCATTTTATTAACATTAAGAAAAATTTTTCAAATTTTATGTTTTCTTCAACGCCTATCTTCCTTTCCATTGACTGATTTTTCCCATTAACGAGCTTGGCCTTTCAAAAATCGAAACCCCGTCACATACCAAATATAATTCCGATTGAAGTAAAATTACTACTTCTAGGGCCCGTGCTAAAAAAAATATTATATTTGGTAAGTTGCACAAAAATTATTTCACTACAGCATCACTAATTATCTTCAATCAATAAATTCAGTTAACAACAAAAATTATAAGTAACATTTATAGACATTTTATTTGTTCAAAAGCTTGATGACAATTGGGACACTAACCAATACTGAAAATAAAGACAAATATAAACAATACTTAGGTATATACAGAGTGTTCTGAAATTCATTCAGGAAAAATATACCGTGGTGTAAAGCTGGAAAAAACAAACAAAAAGGTTTAATAAAGTTTTTCGATTTGTCGCTTAGTTTTTGAGATATAATTAATTAAACATTAATAAATTCAACCATTTTGTGGGTGTCGCTACACTTATTGAGAACTCTGATTGTCGCTACTCTAGCATGGCTGTCCTACTCTACTACTTTGGTGCCACCTCCTTAAACTATGCGCTATGTGATTGGTGGAGTAGTGTAGCGACACCCGCAAGCATTCAAAAATGTGAATGTGATTAGTTGAATTTATTAATCTTTAATTAATTATATCTCAAAAACTAAACGTAAAATCGAAAAATTATATTAATTATTTTTTGTTTGTTTTTTGCAGCTTTCACCGTGGTATATTTTTCTTGAATGAATTTCAGAACATCCTGTTTATATGTATATATATATATATATATATATATATATATATATATATATATATATATATATATATATATATATATATGCATGAACAATTTGTGATATCGTGCTCACTAATCGATTACCGAAAACATTTTTATTATAATGTTTACATTATGTATTATCCAACCAAGTAAAAATATAAGGGGGCGGTATTTTGTATTGTCTAAACAAAAATTAATGATATCTATAAACAATTTTGATTATTTTTAAAATATCTCAGTTGTGTTTATTCATTGCATTGTTTGTTGTAGGGAGCTTGTTTCTGAGTTTATTTAGTTTGAAATTTTTCTTTTTAAATTTATCAAAATAGAAAACCCGTTGAACAATCAATATTACCAGTTTTTCCAACTTCAGATCCAACGTAAGACGCCGTACAAGATAATCGAAAAATTCAAATGAGAAAATGTTTCTTCAAAACATATTATTGAGTTTTGTGCATGTACAGCTTACTGAAACTCTTGGGAAAATTGATTTTTCCTTAAAGTAACACTTTCATTATTTACGTAAGTGTTAAACGTGATTTTTTCAAAACTATACTATCAAAACGGTGACTACAGTATATCAAAAACTGTGAGGCGGATTTTTTTTAAATTAATACTGTAAATAAAATTAAATCGACTATTTTTTTTTGTACAAACCTTCTGTTTAAAACAATTAACGATCGTTTTCTCTTCGATATCTATAATTATGCTTTCGGAAGACGCCATTTTGCTAAATTTTCAAAAAAGCTTCGAATAAGTTCTAGATAAACTATTAAACAGATAATTATTCTAATGGTCACTATTTGTAAGAGAGGAGTAAACTATACAAGCTGATAACTTGGACCAGAAATAAATTGTTTATTAACAAGCCAAAATAACAACTGAGTTTATTTATTAAATACCCGGTATATACTGAATTTATGGAAAAAAGTTCCAAGTTGTTTAGGGACAAGTTTTGTTCTATCTCTTAAAGATAAGCAGTTTCGCCCATTTTGCCCAAACGTCCGATTTGGTCTATTCAGGAACTTGACCTTACTTTTTAACTCTAGAACACACATACAAAATTTCAGCTCGATATCTTTTTTCGTTTTTGAGTTATCGTGTTTACGTGCAGACGTACCGACTGACGGACAACTTTATGGCAATGGACTAACTAGGTCATTTCATGAACACCTATATCAAATTTTTCTTTGTGATCAATATTTTTAACCGTTACAAAGTCGATACTAAACTTAATATACCCTGGTATATATTATATACCGGGTATACAATTTGCGGTACTACAAATATAGTCCAGCCCAGTCCAAAAAAGGTTCTTGAAAATGTCTATTTTTTGCAACTCTGAATGCACACAAGTCCTTGGAAGCTAAACAAAAAAAGTCGAATTTTTGTTGATTGATCAAAATAATCACATTTGTAAAACATATTCAATAGACGAATTTTTAAATTTATCTTCTCAATGGGGTCGAACCAATAAAAATTGTAAAAAAATAAAAAACGCAAAACGGAAAACCTTTTTAAAAAACATGATCGATCTCTAACACACTTAACTTACAACTTTTCATCATTAGTGTGAAAAATGAAAAGTAAATAATTTTTTATGTCTCAATTTAACTCGGTTAACGCCTCTATCATTTTTCAATATTTCATGTATCAAGAAACATTTTTTCGATACGTACAGAGAATAGAGTGTTATATATATGTTAACGTTTTCTGTACCTCTATATACGAAGAATATAGGGGTATTGTTTTCGATACTGCCAATTGATATTGACATTTTATCGAAACTTTCGGGTTCCCTGATAGCAACAAACCCATTTAGAGCCATTGATGTGTATTTATTGAAGAGAGAAAGAAATTGAGTGTCTAGCTAAAAAGAGAAAAAGACTAGGGAAAAACTGCATACATAAAACATAACAAATTAGAAATTGAACCAGAAAACGAAAAAATACAACACCAAAATCATCAAGTCTGACATAAGGGAGTTTTATCACTGTCACCGGAAACAGTCGATACCAAGAGTGGAAAACTATATACCGCAAAGAACCCCATCAACAAAACTAAAATGAACCAATCAAAAACAAAGATACGAACATAATATCTAGTTCTAGTTCTCCTTTACGTCATAAGACGGACAGCTCCTCATCTGCCAGTGAATGACATTTAGCAGCGACCTTTCAACGTCCCCCAATATGGCCGGTCACCGCAGGGGTAAAGACTACAACCTTCCACTCCACCCACTATACATATGTACATATTAATGTTCGATCTACGGAAGAGCAGCAGCAATATACAGAAGCTCTAAAAGTAAAACTAAGAGTAAACTCTTCAAACATAAAACTAGAGAACGACGACAATGTAGAGATGTATTATATAATCAAAAAAGCAATTGAGGAGAGTTTCAAGTCGACAACACTAATAATAACAAGAAGCGACAAAGAAAAGCCATTATTTCAGATAGTACAAAAATGCTCATAAATAGAAGACATATAAAAATAAAAAACACTTAACAAAAAACGAAAAACAAAAGAGAAGCCATCTATTTAAAACCATTCATAAAATTATTAAAAAAGAATATCAAGAGCATAAATTATCAACTATTGGAAGACACTTAGACAAGTCAGGAAGTATGAAAAAAGGCTTAAAGGAATTAAGAATAGACAGAGATAAGTAGAGAAAAATGAAGGACGCCTTTACTCTGTAGAGAGGCCCTTAATAACAGTGATTTGTTATACATGTAATAATGAATTATTATTGATTTTTTTTATTATTGTAATTTAAATTTAATTTATTTTCATTTCTCGAATAGTATTAAATATCAAATTATATAATTTTTATTAAGGAATAAACAAGGCTTTATTATTATTTATTATTATGTGTATGAAGTATAATATCTGTGAACAAGATATCTCCAAAACGCAGATCACGTGAGGTATGAAACTTTAAACTTTAAACTTAAGTTTAAGATTGTAGTCTCACGCAATTGCAATATTTTCGCGGCGAATTTCCAAAAAACGAATCCATCGATTTTGTTTTAAGCTTTATACCTTGACATAATTAGGTTCAAAAATTTAAACTTAGAAAGCATTAAGGGTGCAAAATTTTGATTGAACGTTTTTTGTAAAAAAATGGCTGTTTATTGTGTACAACTGAAATAGTCATTATGGGTACGATCCACTTAACGTCCGCAACGCCCTCGCCCACGACCTCTGAAATTGCCGTTCCACTAACGTAAAAAGGCCGCGAGCGTTGTAGGCGAATGTTATAGGTGGAACGCAAATCTTGAGCGCTGTATACTCGCAATATGGCGGCATGGTGAAAACGTGCAGCTGTGAGGGTTGTGAGTAAATATTCCGCATGGATTGTAGTAAAATTTAATTCATCATGGCAAGAAATAATTAGAATTGAATGAAACAAAATGTTAAATAATTATTTTTATTAATATTTAAAAAATATAAAGTTTTATATGTTCCATTTTTTTAGGTTAGGTTAAGAAAAATATATTTTTTTCCCCAACAAAAGATATTCGATTGAGAAATATTATTTTATCTGTAAAATTAAGGGACCATTTACCATTTTCGGCTCGTCTTGCATCCTCCACTTCAATCAATGTCAGTTTCAGGACTGTAATTTTTTAAGTTCCCGCCACGTTTTGGTGAAAGCCCACTCTGACCCACCAATATTGTATGGGCGAAGTAGGCGCAACGCGGTCGTGAACAGTGACGCCATCTGTGACGTCGAGCGATCGCTCGTGACGACCACGGGCCTTAGGTGGAACGATACAGAGGGTGTTACAATCGTTGCGGGCGTTTAGTGGAACGTACTCTATGTGTGTTTTTATTTATGTCAAATTATTATTTTTGACAGTTCGAAAAGTTAATATTTTTCCTTTTAAATTTATTGACAGATAATTTATTACCAAAAGTTTATTAATGTAAGTATTTCTATAGAATATATAAATTATATTAGAGATCTGGGTCGGCTGTAACTTAGGAATGGTTAGAAAACAGCTATAAGTTTGGAACGAATTTATCTAGGGTTTTCTCTTAACATTATTTCGCTATCTTCTATATTTTCTCCTAACAATTTGACATTTTCTCTTTTGTACGTAAAAACTTTGGTGCCTTTTTTTACCACCAGACGTCGAACTAAAATAGTCAATTTACAATAAAGTAAAAATTAAATTACATAGTTACTCCTGACAGTAATACGAACAACTTTTGTATCCAGCATTTAACTTTCAACTTTTTTCACATTTACACATTTTCTTTAAAATTTTGAATAAGTATATATTTATTATGTGTATATATATCGTATTCCAATGTTGAATTCATATATTATGCTAAATCCTTGTGTTAAACTCAGTGTATATAGAGATCATATCGCTGTTTCACACCAAATTTTTATGTATAAAAATATATTTTTTCTGTCTATATATTTTTTTTCCGATATCATACAATTTTCTTTTTTAAGTAGCAATAAATATTCTTATCGAAGGAAAAATAATAATCACCTTGTGTGTTGGAGTCAGCCAGATACGTAGAAGGTATCGATAAAAAACAATGTTTTTTTCCAATAGTTTTTTTATATTTATTTTTATTCAAAAATGTGTGTATTTGAAAAAAAAGATTCTTTGAATGTGTTCTGTTTTTTTTTTTTTTCGTTTGAAAAAAGTAGTTTACATAAAGATAATGTAATAAAAACATGTAAATAATAACATACTTAAATTGTAAGTTAACCTTTTGAACTACACTGAGTGGTAATAAAAGTGGGGCAGCAATAAAAAAAATTCGTTACGCAGAAGCTGCGTCAACTTAGCGAATTTCCTTAGAATACATAAATCACTCTCTAGCGGTCACAATTTTAGTCTGATGAACTGTCGTATCTCATATGTTTTTCGTATTTGCAAAAGACTTGGCATTGGTCAAGGGGAAAAGAGGACGTAAGGGGAAAGATGAAAACACAAAATATCAAATATCTCTCTTAATATTTGAGAAATCGTAAAATGTATAATAAGTAAAGTTGTAGAAAATCATATTTACTACATTTTATCACCTGATCATTTAACTTTCAATTTTAATTCGTAAATATCCCTGTCAATATTAGGGTAACAGAAAAAATGATAACAAACAAAATGATAGTAAAATTAATTATCTATAACTTCACTTCTGAGACATTTTTCGATTTTTTGAACATTAAGAGAGATATATAGTGAGGATCGATGGAAATTTGAAGAAATTTTGAATTTGCTACGGTACAAATAACTCTACTTTCTTTCAGAAAATTTGCTAAAAAAAATTAAGATAGCTTACACTAGTATATAAGGGCAATGAGCATATGGTGGTGACATAGGATTTTACCTTGATCTTGAATTGCATAGGTTTTTTTAAGATTCAATTCGTTTTTCAAATCAGATTGCTGATTACAAAAATTAAGTAATTAAGACAATTTTATTTAATAATTAACCATTTTATAGCTTTAAAAATTGGATATTCAAAGATAATACTGCACTTTTTTAGAAAAATAAGATCCTTTTGTAAAGGAGTAATATAAAGTTTTTTTTTTTTTTGGGGAAAACAAAATAAAAATTTTTTATGTTTAACCATTTTTTACATTTATTAAAATGTATATTTTTACACACAAAAAAAAAGATCGATTTCTATCCGAATATAGAAAAACTTTTTATTCTTGATAAGTTTTTTCTAAGGATATTTGTTTTTCAAAAAAGCAACCTATCTTTGAAAATCAATTTTTTTAAATGACTATAAAATGTTTAATTATTTAACCAAAACAGACTCTATTACTCGTTTTTTATGTTTTTTTTTCTCTTTAGCTATCCGTTTAAAAAAATATGGTTTCTCATTTTAACTCACGTTGATCTTCAAAAAATCTTGAATTTCAAGGAAAAGGCCAAAGCCAAGTTCATCATAGCAACACGTTGGTAGAATAGTGGCATGTCAATTATGACACCTAAAACGGTTTTAAAAACGAAGAGTTTTTTTTCCAGTTAAAAGCTTTTATTTGTGTCTCTTTTTCTATGCTTTCGTAGTGTATATCAATAACTATAAATACCTTATTGTTCAATCGATTTAGAACGAAAAGAAATATGTTTATAAGTATCTTATGTCTTCAAAGAGGCGAATTTACGTTTTAATATATGAAAGGAGGCTAAAGTTTAAAACCAATTTGATAAAAAAAAAGGTATAAAAAACCCGCAGAAGTGGATAATTTATTGAAGAAATATCCCAAAATATTTTATCCAACACAGACCATCTAAAACTAAAAAATATTTCATAAAATAAAATATGCTTTTCTGATAAAATATTATGATATTATAAAACAAAACGGGCTTAGAGACGCCATATTACAATAGTCCTAGGGCGGTATTTAACTTAAAATTGTCACTGGTCTGCAAGACGAGAATGTAATGTAGCAATTTTAGTTTTCGTTTTGAATATGTCCATCACTGTCTAAAATTAGTTTTAAAATTAAAAAATCTATGAAACATTTCGAATATAAATTCAAAATGAGTTTGAATTTTTTGGAAACTTTTGGTTTGTATAAAAGCTTGTTTCGGATGAATTTGGTAAAGAAGAGGGACTTTCTGTTAGAAGGATCACCTATACTTCGCAGAAGCTTTAATTTATAATTTTTGTGCCTAATCTTCGAATAACATTTTTGATAAAATAATACTTTGATAGGGTTTATTAGAGGTGTAATTAACAACCTTAAATTTAAACATCAATATTAGGTGGAAAAGAGGATAGTTATCCCATATAGATATAATAAAATGTAGGAATGTTTAACATCTTTTATAAAGATAAATTTTTATTGCAAATAATTTTATATTCAAACTATTAAAAATTAAATACTGGACTTTATGGTACATTTAAATATCAAAATAATGACGTAATAAAACCTGGAGTGGTCATAAAGGATGAAAATATCATTCTAACATAATATGTACGAAAAACTATGTTTTGAGACACTGGTTTAGAAAAGAGTCATTCAGTATTTCGTAAAACAGTTTGGTTTTTTAAATTTCAGATATTTCGTAATTGCTTAAAGAGTGTCAGATAACAAATTTTAAGTATTCGGAAACAAAAGTCGAGCAACAAAGCCGAGACAACTATCTTTCTAAACATTAAATAATAAACTCCAAAAAATAATTTTTCATTCAATATTTTAAAATATTTTGTTATATTAAAAAATTATTCTCCGGTGTTGCCCGTAGAAAACCACTCTTTTTCCCCGGCATTGAAAAGGGAAACCCACTTTAGGAGTCGATCGATAGTGCCTACTGAATTATTCAACTTTTTAAATTTTTCCCGGCGATCAATTCCCCAAAGTTGCCCCCGGAAAGCCAATCTGTTTCCCCGGCGTTGAAAAAGGAAAGCCACTTTTGGAGTCAATAGTATCCTACTGAATTATTAAACTTTTTATTTCTTCCCGGCGCTTCCACCAATATTATTTTGTTACCAGGACCTCCACCAAATTATTTAATTTGATAATAACTACGGCACCGCTATCGTTTCGACAAAACAAATATATTTTGTCAATATGGCCATAATCTGTCAAGTCGTTCAGAAGTTACACGCTTTCTATCAAACGAATCTACGATTATATATGTAAGTATTAAGTTAATTTTAAAATTTTCTTCAATATGGCTTCACGTCATTTACTAAAAAAAAAAGCTTCTCCAACGTCAAAAATTACAATTTAATATTTTTAACTTTGTAATAACAATATGAGTATCAAGGAATAAATGTTATGCAGCCAATATACATATCAAAATTTACATAGGGAACGCAAGGATACGTGTATATACAGATTGAATCATGTCAAAAATATTCAAAATATATTCTAACAAAACTGTCATACAACTATAAGGGTGATTTAAGGCGAAGAATAAATTCCGCACTTTTTATCTCTAATAAAAATTGTTGATGGGTTCAGTTCGTATATTTTTGAATGTGCAAGCACCGTAAATTCGAAAAGGATTAGCTTCGTACT
This sequence comes from Nineta flava, assembly GCA_963920215.1. Lineage (NCBI taxonomy): Eukaryota > Metazoa > Arthropoda > Insecta > Neuroptera > Chrysopidae > Nineta > Nineta flava. Next base: position 95,656,309 of record OY986042.1, read on the forward strand.
TTTTACTAGTTTTTTCTCCGAGTCCACTCCGACTGTTTTTTATTCTTTGTAGTATATCCCAGCAACTGGATTCAAATAAATAGTCTCATTTCCGAAATTCCTCCGTTGATCTAAAATCCACAAAGTTTAAAGGCTTTATTTATTTTTATACCCAGTATATGAAAATATAAAAGGTATATTAAGTTTAGTCCCGACTTTGTAACGCTTGAAAATATTCATCCTTGGCTTCATTTTTTGGTATGGGTGTTCATAAAATGGCCTAATTCGGCAATTTCCGCGTGTCCGTCCATCTGTCCGTCTGACCGTGAACCTGATATCGAGTTAAAATTTTGTGTGTGTAGAGCAAATAAGTAAGGTCAAGTTCGCTAATGGCTAAATACGGAACGTGTTTCCCCCCACCAGAGGGGTAAAGATACTTAACCGTAACAAAAAAAATTTGTAAACAAAAGATTTTTGCCTTATTCATTGGATTTTCGAAAAAATGCTTAAAATTAAACTTGTTAAAATCTACTAATAACTGTTATTCGAAACAGTTTCCCAAAAAACCGAATGAATAAGTTACAAATAAAAATAAAATATTGAAAAAGGAGCGCTACTTATGTGGTTCATGGCATCTTTATATTAGAAAGTAAAGTGAACTATCGATATGGCAGTCCAAAGTGGGTTAATCAACTAAATCAGACCCGATGTCGAACATAAGAAAACCATTGAAAAATATGTTTAACTTGTAGTAAATCATCCTGTATATGTCAGTATTCATATTGTAATCTTGACTTATTGAATATATTTATATATAGAACATGAGAAAATATTGGCCTACATAACTCTTCATATGATGATGACGGTATAGATGATAGCAAACATACATCTACGCAATATACCCACATAGTTTTATAATATTTGAAGAGTAAATATAATCTGTAGATTTTAATATCATATTTTTTGGTTATGTATGAAATTAGAATCTGCTTCAGGTGGAATATATAAATATTTACTTACCTGAGACAAAGTAGATAGAGAGATGCTAACACGTTTTGAGTGAGTATCGTAAATTTTCTTTTGTTTGGGCCTTGGCGGTTTATGTAACGATGGCTGCACTGTGGTGCGCATTAAATTTAGGAAAGAAACATGTATTTTAGTTTTTCTAACTGTAATTTGGGTTTTAATTCAGACTCTAATTTTCTTTTTTGGATATTCGGGTAGATAAATGGATTGTAGAAGCTGCACTGGACGGGACGCAGTTAGACTATAAGGTCCATTGTGATGCCTAAAGATGTGATGATGTGAGTGGAGGACAAGGTATTTTGTGTAGATTAGGAATTGGTAGGATGTGCGGCGGCAGGCGACTCTTATACGAACTATGCCGATATTCATCTGGAATTCGTGAAGGAAACTGGAGAAAACCTTCACGAGCATAGACGGTTACTTCGTTCTTGTCCATACGCCGACAGTTTAGTCAATTAACCACCCTTATTTTATTTCTTAATAATTGACAAACTGCCGATGTCGGGATTCGAACCCATAACCTCCCAGTTTTCAAGTAGGCATACTGCGCAGACATACCGCCTTAGACCGCTCGGTCACTTGGATTCAAAGGTCAACAAGAAATCAATTTACATGACCATTATATATCAATATTTAATTAAAAAATCACTATATTACGCTATATACGGCTAGTTCTTTTATACTATGCCTTATGTAATCATAATGTAAATTGACATTAGTACTCAATTAGTCAATTAACCGCCCCCTTTTATTCGAACCCATAACCTCCCAGTTCCAACTGCACACAACGCTTTTATTAGCGCGGCTACTTGGCTGGTAAGTTTATGTTCGGGTAAGTTTTTACGTTTATGTTATTGCTAATAGTAAATTTGCGTATGAAAATTTATTTAAAAAAATGATTCTACGGTACATGCAATAAAATCGAAACTACTAAATTATTAATTACACTGGCTCAAATTCCAGTTTTTATAAAACGGAATACTTTTACAAATTTGTATGTCATATTTGTTGTTGTTGAGTTCAAACGTAGGTCAAATATTTATTGCTGGTGGTAATAAACGGGATATTATGATCGTCTTTTCGGTATATGCACTTGTTGGATACTATGTTGAATGTATAAGTGGTGATCCAAATTTATTTGGTTTTCGAGAAAATATTTCGAAAAAAAATTGTTACAATTTTTGTATGGAATAACTTTTTTTATTTGTAATACCTTTTCCCTACTTATTATTGGCGAAACATTTACGAGCAGTGAAGGTTGGTCAACTCAATTCAAACCTACATGTTAGATGTAACATTTTCCCTGTATTCATTTAGTTTCCGAAAAAAAAGCATTAAAAAAAAGTAGCTTCCGCAGTTTCATCCTGTTCAGCTTCAGTGCATCGAGTGATAGCCTCTTGGTTCTGATATTTTATAATACTCAAGCATTTTATTTTTCTTTAATTGAAGATTATCAGAATAGTTTTTTTGGTAACGTAACTATTTTCCACAGTTAAGTCTGTTTCAACCAAATTCTGGAGAACCTAATCGAGATTCTAGTTAAATATATTTTATTTATAACTTTAATCCGTTAAAAACAATATACTTATATGTATGGCAAAAAAAAAGAATTTTATTTATTTTTTGCAATGCACTTAGTAATTCTTTCTCGACGAATTTATTATGAGAAAACATTTCTAGAAGCATTTCTAGATTAAGTTACATTTACTGTGATAATTATACAACAAAATACAAGTTTTCACTTATACAGTAAGTTAATTAAACTTTACATTTTAATTTTAAGTCTCTTTACATTTTAAGTCTCTCTCTACATCTTAATGGTTTCATGAAATAAAATTTCATGAAATGAAATGAGTTTTGCCATTTATTTTATAAATATATACATATAGCGGGTGTTTCCAAAGTATCTATAATAACATATTCTTATTTGTGTACACTTAAGCGGCACAATACAATAGTTCAAGTCAAATTACATAAAGCTTACTTAAGATATGGTATGAAAGAACTGGCATATACTATACAGACATACATGTCATTGAAGAAGCCAAAGCATCTATAATAACTTTAAGAATCTTGTCTTCTAATCGAATCTAATCGATGATAATTAATTTATACAGATATATGCTCCAAGAGCTTGTTTATTATAAAATGTTTCAAAGTTTGCAAATTTTTTCCCTAAGATAAAAAATTGGATATATCTTTTAACAACTTGGTAAGACCATCGATTTTGAAATTTCTCGATTTACCGAAGGTATCCATGCAGTACGTGTATTCATTTTATTAGAAATAATCCAGTCTTCTTAAGCTATAAAGGAGGTCAACCTTGGAATGAAAGGTAAGAAGCTGAAAAACTGTACACACCTTTATTTTGTCATTCTAAATGTTATAACCTCAAAAGTCACAATAAATATCATGTGCGCGTCTTAAGATATTCAAGGTCAAAGGTAACAAAAATCAGTTCTACGTAAATATCTCGCTTCCTATGTTTTAAATCGTATTTGCATTTATTACAAAAATTGTAGAGCATTGGATTTTCTACAAATTTTGTTCTAAGCAATTTTTTATGTTTAACCGTTTTTGAGATAGAGAGCAAACAGTGCTGAGCGCTCAGCCATACATATCATAGCGCAAGATTACTCATCGAAATACGGTGTTTAGTGCTGAGCGCTCAGCCATACATGCCATAGCGCAAGATTAATCATCGAAATACGGTGTTTAAACTCAATTAACGATTAAATATGTTATTTATACCCGATTTGTTCTTACCAGATTTGGATCGGCTGCCTCAAGTATTACAACAAGAAAACTGCACTGTGCAAACATTATTTGAAAATTGGATACGCATCTCCAAAATCTGAGGACAGTATCGATCATCTTCGCTACATGCAGTTGATTAAGTGAATAAAATTAAATAAACCTGTGCAGTTATCAACTCTTCCACCAACTAGTCTTGGTTAGTGAACGATTAGAACCCCAGGATTTGAGTTGAGTGCTGCAGAACGAAAATTTGGAACCGGTAACAACATATTACCACCAGCGCCAGATTAACTGCTTAATATTATATTTGGCAACTGTAAGAATGGTTGCGGTTGCGGATGCAGATAATCTGGGCTGCAAAGTTCTTCAGCTTGTGGCCAGTGCAACGGACAAACATGCCTCAATACTTCATCATTTCATGAAGAAAGATTTTCATGAAGAAAGTGCATACTACCTGGAAATTTTTCAAAATTAGAAGACCAACGTCGAAGAAAAAAAATGATGATGATGAATCAGAAATTCTTGAGCGATTGAAAGAAGAAGACGATAATAAATTTTTTGTGCATAGTTAAGAACTTTAGGTACCTTGTACATGGGAACTTTTTTGCATAAAATTAGTTTAGAGCCATGTTGTCAATTTTTTTGAGCAGCCTATATATTATAACATAGTACGATGTGCTTACATATAAAGTATCGTTTGTAAATGAAACCATTTTGTTACAACAGGTAATAATAATTTGATTAGCTTGCTGATGGTACTATTGTGTAATATTAGCTGATGTGATAATGGAAATATCATTTTAAAACAATATTTTTAGATTTTCGTAGATTGAAATGTTGTTGTGGGTTGAAAGTAGATTTCCAATTCAAAAATCCATTTGAAGGTCTACTGAACATATATAAACTGAGTATATACGAGTATATTCTCTAATTAACTCTGTTAAAAGCTTTAAACGAAAACATGAATATATTGTACATTTGAAAATGCGTGAAATAACATCGTCAGGGCAGTAAAGTACAATTTTTCTAACATACTAAATAGTAGTTTCAGCAGTTTGGAAAGGCCAGTGGCATTATTTGTGGTTACAGTTTAAGCTATGTTGACATGCTGTTGTTTTTTTCGTGATTCATGAATCAATAGATCGTGGGAAAATTTAGGTTTTCTCATTCATCAGAACAGTCGAAATGATTGCTACAGTATTTATGACTTATCTGAAGCATTTCTTATATGGATTTGACTGATGAGGGAATAGTGTGTTTTGATTTTACAGACATATTACTTAAATGTCAAATTAAGTAAATGCCAGACACTTCCGTTCGTATTATATAACCGAAACTAACAATAGATAGATTGACACAAATTTACAAAGCAATCGAATTTCCTCCAAAGGAAATTCAGCTATTGTTTTTGTACTGATGATGGAATTTCGTAAAAGTTTTTATATTTTATATTTTTTTGGAGTATATTATTTATATTTTTATTCTATTTGCTTATTTATAAATACCAATTTTCATGTTTCTAGCTTTGAATAAATACGGGACCTCAATACAAACATTCACCGTGAATTTCACGCCATTAGGGGTTGATTTTCGAAAATCACTGAAACACGTATTTCTTTGTTTATTACATATAGGTAAAGTTTAGTCCCGATGTATAGATTTCATATTATGTAACGATTCCTAGTGTAATATATTTTATAGTTCCTATAGAAATGCCAAAAAATGTTTCTATAGAAAAACTAGAAATTAACAACATTTGGGTAATAAATGTTTCGCCAATAAATTTAAAATATAAAAAAATTGGCGATTTCGAACTGTCAAAAATAATTAATCTATTTCATCTCCTTAGGAAAAAAATTTTCTAAAAATAATTTTTTTACGGCAATTTAGCGCTGTTTAAAGAGTATATCTTCCAAATTTCATGTTTTTAACTTCAATAGCTTTAGCTTGGGGATAATAAATCAGTCAGGACATGTAATTTTATGTGTATAGATTTCTATAGTTTTGGTAAACAATTAAAAATAATAATCCTTTAATTTTCGAAATCAATTCATGGATAATTTAACCACACTTTGTTAAAAACAAAAATCAAATCACTACGTTAATTGATGATCAGTAAATACCTTGATAGTACTATTTTATGTAAATTTTTATTCTCTTCTCTTCGAAGTATATATAAGCAGAACTAAAACATTTTGAATCAGAGTAATATATTATTTTCAGATAATAAATAAACTTGGATGTTCACATGAATATGACATCAAATAATAAATTAAACACACCCACAGTTTTAAATGATATATATTTAGATAATTTTTATATATTTTAGTTTATTTTATATCATAATTATAAAAGAAACGTTCATAATCATGTAGAAAAAAAGGAATTTCAACCCGTTTGCCTCAATATTTCCGATTTGACATTTCTAAACGCAGTTTTTCTCTATAACATCCATCCTATTTGGTAAAAATTAAAATTAGGATAGCATGGAAACCACTCAAATAAATAGTTTCGGAGCATCATCCTGGAATGGCGACTCTACCTTAATATACTCCTTTTTAGTATACTAATTGATCAACCCTTTAAAATTACCCGATAGAGTCGGGTATAAAAATTCGATTATTTCGACTTCATACTTTAGTACTGTACACATTTTTCATCTAATTCCAGTCAATAGCTTTATAGCGAAAAAACGGAGATGTTATTCCGAAACTGTTGAATTGATCTTATATATCTGATATGCACTAATTTAAAGTTTACCTTCGTGAATAATTCCCACCTCTTTAAATAATTGGAATGGATTGGTTAGAAAATCGAATCTATAAGACTTCATACCTAAACAATATAGTATATGGGCTTGTATGTTTGTTTATATAAACCGATTTCGAGTAATCTAGATTACTTTTTTTCGTGAAAATATTTAGGGTTTCTGCGTACATAAACATCTGCTATGCGCATAGACGTATAACACGCGGCTTGAAATAATTTTGCATTTTGTTCATTATTATTTCAGTTTATCGGTGTTAATATTTCTCTTAATCTCTTAATAATTCAATGTTTCAGCGTTTTTAGAAAATCTACTCATAAGAGGGTGAAATGGGGGGGTATAAAGGCATGTAAATTGCTATTTACAGTACTATTTGTAAATAAAGAAATGCTTGTTTCAGCGGTTTTAGAAAACCATCCGAAGCAGGGGGGGGGGGGTTGATTTTGAGTGCTTGTAGACTAAGAATTAGAAATAAAATATTACGTGTATCAACATTTTATTAGCGTGACTCAGTATATTTACTCATATACTGAGTAATATAAGGTCTTTACAATAACAATTTTTGCGGGTGAAGCAGCGACGGGTTATGCTAGTATAGAATAAACTCTTGTGTCATTTGCAGCGTCTGTTTTTTTTTGTAAAGTAATATTTTATATTCTACAAGTATAACATAACACAGCTCACAACAATAATACAATATATAATATACAAATTTATATAACATAAAATTGGTAACATATAATCATGACAGATGAAATTTAAAAGAAATTTTGTAATGTATAATGTATCATCTCTCTGCGCTCATCTTGTTCGAGGAGTTCGTTCGTTCGTGTAGTTCTATAGCTATTCGAACCAACTAACATGGTATATAATAGATGTATTTACTGCTTTTAATGAAATATATTTTTTACGTATTGAAGGTGGAATGTTCGTTTATTTCGTAAGAATTATAAGTAATGAAAACACTTTAAGGATGTCGTGGACTCACTGCTAAATCTCAAACTTTCATATTTAGATACCTTTGCAGACTCATTACATATGCCCTTTGTTATTTCGGTAACTATATATTGTTACTTCAGTAACTATCAACAAACTATTTAGAGAACATTTGTTAGGCAAAATAAAGTTTGGTTTCAATTCCAAATCTGTCTATAATTAATTTCTTGTAGATATGTTTTAGCTCTTCTTGGAACCTTCTCTTCTATTCCAACAAGGACATTCACGAGTAAATTATATAAAATCTACAATCAAGTTGATCATTTTTTGTTGTAATTTCCCGTCATTTTATGACTAAAAACCTCCGAACATGTAATTTCCCACCGTTTCCCATACTTCAAATATTTATTGACACTTCGACCAAATTCAGCGAGTATTTACGAATTCTATTTCTCATAATAAGCGAAATAATTCAATAATGTTGTAAATGGTGGAAACATTGGGAAATAAAATAAAAGCTTATTAGGCGGCTTTATTGAACCTACAATTAAACAGTTTCATTAACAAAATAATAATTTTTTGCTTATTATATTAGCGTAATCCTAGTAACGCATTGGTAACAATTACAGCCTGACTACTATGTTACTGATTATTGCCACCAGATGTCATAGTCTTAAAAAACAAACCAACAGTGAGTAACATAAAAGCTTGTATTTTAGTTTTTAATTAAATAGAATTTTTTTATTTAAATTGCTTTTGATTTCACGTTTTTATAAATTGTTATTATTGAAAGTTGCATTATTTGTGGTTATAACATCACTTTCAAGAAAACAAACGGCTCCATTCAAAACAAGTGAAAAGACTAATGCAGAAATAGACTAATTAGGTCATTTTATGAACACCTATATCCAACTTTTTTTCTGCATGTTCAATATGTTCAATCGTACAAAGTCGAGACTAAACTTAATATACCCTGGTATATATGGGATACCGGGTATACTAAATAATATAATTAGTTCCACCTCGTCATGTTAAGTGTATTAAGTTCCTAAGTAGATTTAACTGTGAGAAATTTTACAAATAATTCCGTTCTGAATAGTTTCTTAACTCTGTGTACTTACTCTATGTATGACCGAATATAAGAATATTTTATATATATATATATATATATATATATATATATATATATATATATATATATATATATATATGTATATATATATATACATATATATATATATATATACATATATATATATATATATATATATATATATATATATATATATTTATTCGTAAAAATACCAACTACAACTGATGGTTTGGCAATTGTTGTTACTACCACTGTAGGGTATAGAATCTGGGTAAAATACGCGTCTGGAATAATTTTATTTACATTTACAAGGTTTTTTTTGGGTAGAATTCGTGTATGTGTGTGTGTTGGTATAGCATATATTTTTATCAATCATAATTCTGCCCCACCGTAAATATATTTTGCTCTATTATTAATATTGCAACTGCATTGTATCAAGTTGCCTGTCGTTTCTGAATTAAAATTACATTTTAAATAATAATAAATAACATTTACAAATTACATATAAATAAAACTATGTAATAATATATTTTAAAACCAATGAAATCAACAACTAATTGAGTTAATTGCTGAAATACTCGATAATATACACAGTTCATTAAAAAGATGTGAACTTTATTATTTTACTTTATAAACACACATAATATATTATTATATATTATTTTGTACACATACATATATTATTTTGTAATCAAGGGAAATGACAAATATTTGCGCTAAAATTGTGGTAAAACTATTGATTTTATATTTAAAAAAATTCAGACAGAAGTTGTTTTTGAATTTATTTTCTCTCTTAACGGTGTTAAAGGTAGAAATTGTCCTTTCTAGTTCGAAAACGCATTGTAATATTGTTCAAATGTTAATAGTAGAATTTTATCGAATCTAATGGACTTTCGAAATAAAATTGTTCCTTCTAACTTTTTTTCCAATACCAAATGGATTTGTTTAATATATACTTCTGCTCGGGCGCCACTGTTGGAGTTGAAGAAAAGGTTCAAAGAAATCTAAAAGCTGTTCTACATAATAATAATTAAAATTAAGATAGTCTGATTTGGAATTGAAACCAAACTTTATTTTGCCTAGTCAATAATGTCAAAATAGTTTGTTGATAGTTACTGAAGTAACAACATGTAGTTACCGAAATAACAAAGGGCATATGTAGTGAGTCCACTAAGGTCTAAATATGAAAGTATATTAAGATTTAGTAGTGAGTACAGATTAGACACAAATATCTCAGGACTTCGCTAAAATGACCTAGGATGCATTTTTGATAAAAACTTCTGCTCACTTACGTTATATAAGGAACTTCTGTGCAAAATTTCATGCTTCTAGACCCATTGATTTAGGCTGTGCGTTATCTGCCAGTCGGCCTGTAGATTTTTATGAAGTAGATTTTATTAAGATTTTATAAAAATTAATATATTTGACGAATCATTAAGCTTATCAATCTAATAAGCAAACTAATCAATTGAAAAACTCATCAAAATCGATCAAAATAATTGTAACATATACCGTGCTCTTACATACATACAAACATACATACAAATATACGTAATATAGACCAATGGACGGAGATACATGCCATTTTTCAAATGTGAATTAAAATCATAATAAAAATGTTAAGAATAAAAACAAATGTTATCTTATTTTTTACCGACGGATAGAAGGAGGTACTCAATTCAACCTGTATATTTTTTTTTTTTTAAGAAAGATATTCTGTTTTTTATAAAAACTATATTAAAAGTTGGATACTCAGCGCGCTATTCGATAATAAAACACACACCCGAGAAGCAATTAAATGCATTTAAGAGTTGGATATCTCGTTTACTTTGTGATAAAAAAACGTATTATACAGGGTAGCGCATAAGTAACGTTATGATTTAATTAGTGAATAAATTTTTTGTTTACGTATTTTTTTAATTTTTTTTTTTTCATAATTAACTTTGAAAAACTCAGATGGAAAGACTCAGCACAGAACAAAGAACCAAAGTTGTTCAATTTTATTTTGAAAGTCAGCATTCGATTATTCAGACACAAAGATCATATCGAAATTTCTTTCATGTTTCGACCGATTGGTTCAGAGTTTTTGGCAAAATGGGGCTGCCTGTGATCATCGGCGTGCTGGTAGGTCTCGTGCAGTTCGAAATGATGTAAACATTGCTCGGGTGCTAGCAAATGTTGAGGAAAACCACGAAACTTCCACCAGGCGACGTTCTCAGCAGTTGGTGATGTCTAGGCGGTCTTTGGAAAGAATTTTACAAACGTTATACCTTTTTCCATATAAGATTCAATCGGTTCACGAGTTAAAACCAAAAGATGCCCAAATACGCATTCATTAAAAAAATCATAACGTTACTTATGCGCCACCCTTTACAAACTATATAAACAATTGTATACTAATTTCGAATCTATTCTCAGTGGAGCACTTGATAAAATTGTTCTAATCTCAGTTGAATCACCGAGTGAATCAGGCAGGGATGGGGTTTATGAACTGTATATGCAGTTTGAGTGAATGACGTGATTGTGTTGTCTCTGACACTTCAGTAATAACACAACTACAATCCTTTTTTTATGTAAAAGAATATTACATTTGTATATTTTATTATTTTCACATTTATATATTTCATTATTTTTAAATTTAATAAAAAAATATTACTCTACATTATTAATGGAAAAAAATTGTTTTCTATTTGCTGTTTTTTTTTCTATTTCAAAGAAAAATACATTTAAATTTTCATAAAAATGAAAGCCGCATCATTGTTTTCTCGATGTCGTTGTATGGATAAAAATGTCTACATAGAAAATTTATTATTTATAAGATTGTCATAGAAGGATTTTCATGTCTCTGTAGATATATTGTTTCTTATTTTATATATGAAATATGTACGACATAAAAAACTATGGAATAATTGAAAAAAATTAGTTTGAACTCTTTATTTAATGTCCTTGAACAATAATAAAACAAAAAGTTTTTACTGAAATTTCATAATAAATAATAATAACTGTTGTCTCGAAATTCGCGAATCAAATCAAATTTATATCCATTTCAAACAGTAATTTTGTTTTTTTCATAAATGGTTTTTCTTTAGGTAAGAAAATTGAATTACAAGAAAAATATGTTAATACATAAATGTTTGAGTCTACTATTTGAAGGACTGAGGATTTTTGTCTTTGATCGATGTATCTTAATTCAGATGCCTATCTCAACGTAAATTGATTTGACTTATTATCGTCACTTACTCTTGTTTTGTCGTCAAGATGACAATAAATTTTTGTGATTTTTCAATATAAATGCTTTTGAGAAATTTAGTTTATTATAAATCTCCTATTCAGATCTGCCCGAATACGAGATAACTCAAAAACAACGATCTGAAATTTTGGGTGTGTATTCTAGAGTTAAAATATAACTTCTGGGGGAAAAACTAAATGACAAAGAATGTCCTTTTTTGAAAAAATAAACAACTTATATTTGAATTTTTTTTTAAACTGCCAATTTTGCCACGATTTCAACTCAAACATCTGTAAATACCCTTGATTACAAAAGCATAATTTGTCATGACACTTAAATACACGAATTATAATGTATTTATATACATTTGTGCGTAAATTTACTAAGTTAGATGTTATTATATAGATGTTGAAAATAATAATCGCAGAAAAAAATTTCAGTATAGGTGATCATTAAATGACCTAATTAGTCCATTTTCGCAAAGGTGTCTGTCAGTCCTTTTGCCTGTCAACATGATAACTCTAAAAAGAAAAGAGATAGTGACCTTAAATTTTATATATGTGTTCTAGAGTTAAAAGTGAGGTTAAGTTCGTGAATGGGCAAAATCGGATCATGTTTGGGCAAAATGGGCAAAACTGCTTGCACATAAAAAAATGCATCATTGAAACCGTCAGAGATAGAACAAAAATGTAAAGACAAAAATGTCCCTTTTTAAAAATAAACAACTTTTGTAAAAAACGTTTTTTTATAAATTCATTATATACCGGGCATTTAAGCAATTAACTCAATAAATGTAATTTTCACTTGTTTTTACTTGTGTTTGAAATAAAAATTCTGCACTAAATTTACCCCAAAAAACGATGAAAATGTATCACAGGAAACCCCACATGACCTTGTGGTATCTACTCTAACACACCTGACATTGTAGTATCATGTTTGAATTTATTTTGTTTAATTTTTTATTTATTTGTATTTTTGTCTATTGATTTCGATTTTCTATCTATTTCTAATTGTCAAAGAGTAAACTACGACTAGCTAATTTATACTGATGATGACTACTTTATAGTCGAAATACGTATATATAATACAAATGCTGATTTAGGTATTGGGGCGAGTTTGAAATATGAATACAAAAAGTATTTTTAAAGAAATCCGAAGACTTGAACTATCAAGCTACTAACTTATCTAGTAGGTACTTGACCGAATTGTTTTTTTTTTCGTTTCCTAAAAAAAACACAAGAAAACTATTTCTCAATGTTATAAATCCGTTGTCGGCGTACTCTACGTGTATAAGATATAATAAAACATTCAAATTTATGAGTATAAAATGGCATAGGAGGCATCGAGTAAGCAAGCAATGTTACAGGGAATATTCTTGACATTTTTACAATTATCTCAAATCTGTATACTTGTCATTCCATGTTGATAGTGACGTCACTCGACTAGTACAAAAATTGCCAGTTGTATCACAAAGTAATAGTATATAGACAGTATACTATTTACAAAGAACCCCTTAAGGTAAAATATAAAGGGCTACATGTATGTACACTCCCGTTCATAAAAAATTGAACCAGTTGAAATATTCTAAGTGTTATTGTATGTAATATATAATTATTTAGTAATATATACGTATAAAATGTGACTTACTGGTGGTTCAATTTTTATGAACGAGAGTGTATGTGTGTATGATGAAAAACATCATTATATATGGGATAAAGTATATATATACTGCAGTTGAAAAACTGTTCTCTTGTTATATATATATATATATATATATATATATATATATATATATATATATATATATATATATATATATATATATATATATATATATATAAATATATATATCATAAACAGTCACGTGATTATCATTCATTTTTATAATTTATATACAGCCTCCTACTTGAGATTGTTATGCAGACATTCAAGAGGGAAAACATATTTAATAGAAACTCATAAAATATAAAAACGCATCTTCAATGAAAAATAGAAGACAAGCCATCATTGCTTTAAAAAAATTTGGAGCTTAGAAAAATCGTATAGAAAAAAACGTCATGCAAATACTGTATAAACTAAGTGAGTTTTTTTCTAGATGATGCTGCAGAAAATCCTGAAACATTAATCATAAAATATGCAAAAAATGAGATAAAGTTTATTTTAGTGATAGTATTTTTTTTTCATCGTTATACAGGGATTATTATCATTGTAAAATTAAAACACAACTACTTATATGATGCTGAAATTTGCATTATACTGATATAAAAAGAATCATTATATAAATATTGTGTTTAAATGAAAACTGTTTAAAAAAAATGGTACAATATTAGCAGAGTAGAATGTTACTTGCAAAACTTGGTGGGATATCTGTTTCATTCAAGCTCTGTGTCATTATCTGTTTCATGATTGTTGTTAATTATATGGTCTAAGATCCGGCATTAGAAAAATCTTCCCTCATCTGTTAATTGAATAAAATAATGTTTAAGAGGCTGTTAACAATATTATAAATGTATGAGTGCAATGTCTGCCGCCGTAGTCCTGCTGGCTATTAAGATTAATAATTTAATTAATTAATATGATATAGTGTCTTTGTTTGTTGCTCGAACAAATATAATTGTCTCTCTTTCTGCGTAGAATACATTTTTTTTAAATTTTATTGCTGTGATATTATAAGATATATTTTATATAATAAATATAATAAATAAATAATTAAATTATTTGCAGCCTATATAAAAAAATTTTTAAGTAATAAAAATTTTTTTAAATGTGTTCTATGCAGAGAGAGAGACAATTATATTATCTGTGGAAACTGGGAGGTTATGGGTTCGAACCCCGACATCGGCAGTTTGACAATTATTAAGAAAAAAAAGGGACGGTTAATTGACTAAACTGTCGGCGTATGGACAAGAACGAAGTAACCGGCTATGCTTGAGAAGGTTTTCTGCAGTTTTCTTCACGAACTCCAGATGAATATCGGCATAGTTCCATACACAAAAATTCCTTCCACTCCACTCACATCCTCACATCCTTCGGCATCACAATGGACCTTATGGTCGAAGTGCAGCCCGTTCAGGGCAGCTTGACAATCTATCTATGTATTTGTAAATAATGCTTAATGAAATGCAAAACAAATGAATTATGCATATATACTATATTGACAAAAGTTGATAAATTTATAGCTTTTACAAACAATAATAATATTTATTATTACACACAGAACAAACAATAATATTTATTTAATGTCAGCATAATTAAGTGCATACCATACATTCACAGATAATCTATTATTTCGTATTATCAACAGAAATTATGTACTACGTTGATAGTCATCTATGCAAATTGTACTCATCATTTTAGTTTTAATAGAAATTGAATGACTACCACAAAATGGTGAATATGAAAATTTGATATATTATATATATAATAATTTTAGTGTTGTTGCAAGACGATATGTATGACGTAAAAACCGTATAGATACTTGCGACGTCTTCAAAAGCTATAAAATTATATATGCTGTATAACAGTCAATGCTCCGATTTGAATACATAAAGTGCCGAATACGACTAAATTTAGGACATATTTCTTGAATTTTTATAAAATTTATATCGCCTTTCTCATCTTGTGTCGAATACATGGAAAAGAAAATTTTTTCTCGATCAAAGAATGTAACGGTAATTGTATAGAAAAAAAAACATTTGAAAAGTAGCCTTTATCTTACAAACTCGATAATGTCATATAAATAAGCATAATTTTTAATTTTCGTAAAACTGTCACCAAATTTACAACGAGTAACATATCCTGAGACAATATAAGAGTAATTTTTAATAAGAGTGATGTTAACAAGAGTAAATCGAATGAAAGCAATTTTAACAAGAGTAATTTCCAAAAAATTTATTGTATTTTAATTTATTTTGTTTAATTTTTTATTTATTTTTTGTCTATTTTTTATCTATTTTTAATTGTCAAAGAGTAAATTACGACTAGCTAATTTATACCGATGATGACTACTTTGTAGTCGAAATACGTGTTTATAATACATTAACTGATCTAGGTATTGGGGCGAATTTGAAATTTTATTTCAAAAACCTCATTAATCTCATTAATTATCGTTTGATAATCTAATATACTAATTAACGTTACACGTACTCAGTCATTGTAACTTAATGTCATAATAATAGGGAATATGCATGAAAATTTTTTTTCACTTGAATTGAAGCATGTTTACTTGACAAATATCAAGGTAAAATTACTTTTTAAATTACTTTAAAAATAAGCGAGATATGAATGATTGAAATTCCCGATTAGACAAAGAGGGTGATAGGCCTCTTGATATGTTATGTGACGTCATATTACACTTTCACCATTTAAAATACACGTAAAACTCCGTTTTTAGTATTTTTGCAAGAAAGAGACAGATAATAATCTTTAAAAGCTTATAGCTTCCTTGATATTTGCCGGATTTTAATTTCGTTTTTAAATATTAATACAGTATTAACAGTATTTTCATATTCTGAAAATAAATGTGAAAAAAAATTTTCATGCATATTCCCTATTGCCGTCATTTTCCTAGAACAACTAAAATCTACCAAAATTTTTGAACAAGTTTAGAAATTACTATGAATAGTAAATCCAATAGTGATTTCAAACAATCAATCATTCAATCAATTGTCATCAATCCAATCCAATCAAAGTTGCTTTACTACAATCACACACACAATATTATTATTATTATTACGAAAATCATTGAACATCATTTTCTAGTTCAATAAACTTAATTATTATAGACGTAATAATTGAGTTTATAATCTACAACGATAATCGTCTATAATTAAATTAAATTTAATTATTACTAATGATTTGGGGGAATTGGATTATGTAAAACCATACACAATGCCTCAAAAACCTCATTAAATAAATATGATCTTTATAAAATTACCTTAATTAGGCATTGAAACATTCTAAAATTTAACTGACCTTGATATTTTTGGTTCATGAAATGTTTTTGTATTTGATTACTGTTTAGTTTTGGAAAATTTTCATTCTATATGTCGGCCGTTCTTACCTGAAATAGAAATTAAGTTTTAATTAATGAATTAATGAATTTAATTAATGTTGGTTGTTTTATATATTTGTAGTAACAAAAATTTAAAAAAATTCGTTACGAAGGAGCTGCTTCAACTAGCAAATTTCCTTAGAATACATAAATCAATCACTAACGGTCACAATTTTAGGCTGATCAAAATGAAATGTCGTATATGATTTTAGTATTTGCAAGTAAAATTTTATTAATAAATGACATACGTCGAGGGGAATGGGGGGGGGGGTTATAAAGAAAGAAGAAAACACAAAATATAAAATATCTCTTTTATTATTAGAACAATCGAAAAATGTGTCAGAAATAAAGTTGTAGAAAATCAAATTTGCTATAATTCATCACCTTATCATTTTTGCTCGAACACTAATGTGTACAGAGATATTAAGGAATTTAATTTGCAATCTTAAACCGTCAATATGTCTGTAAATATTAGTGTAACAGAAAAAATGATAAAAAACAAAATTATTGTCAACCTTAGTACGTATAACTTTGACGGTCACCAAATTAGCAACAAGTAACATCTCCTCGGAGAATAATTACATTTAACTAATTCATACTGATGATGACTACTTTTTTGTCGAAATACGTCTTTATACAATAAAAAAAATTTTGATCTAGGAAATTGGGGTAAAAAATCGAAATTTATAATGAATTTTTAATTCAAATATAAAAAGTGAAAATAAAACTGAGTTAATTGCTTAAATAGCCGGTATATACTGAATTTATGAAAAAAGTTTCAAACAAAATATGTTTATTTTTAAACAAGGAATATTTTTAGTTTTTAAATTTTTGTTCTATCTCTTACGGTTTCAAAGCAAGTCAGTTTTGCTCATTTTGCCCAAACATGGTGCGATTTTATCCAATCACGAACTTGACCTTACCTTTTAGCTCTAGAACACACATACGAAATCTAACTCGCTATCTCTTTTCGTTTTTGAGTTATCATGTACACGGACAGACGGACGGACCTAGACATTTTTGGCCAAAAATTTATGTCTGCGATCATTATTTTCAACCGTTACAAAGTCGGAACTAAACTGAATAAACCCTGGTTTAATTAAAATGTTTGGACTTTATTTGAAACCAAAACTAATGTAGGTTGAAAATTAATTAATGAAAAATGTTAACTACTTATAATAATTAAATACGTTTTTTATTTGTTCGCATAATTTTCAAAGAGAAATGTAATAATAAAAAAATCTTGTTTTTCTTCTAAATGGCAAAACATGTTAAAAAAACAAGAACAAATGTATATTTAAATCGCAATTAGTTAAAGTGAGTTAGACACAACCAACTATGGGTATGTTAAAGACTATTCCTGCTTCTATTTATTTATCGAATGATTACTGTAAATGTTGATACTAAAATAAAATTTTATTTTTAGTATATTTGAGTAGATTTTTTCCACATAATTATCATTATTTTAACCGCACACACACACACACACACACACCCAAAATGAGTACTTTAATTACATTTTCTCGAGTTTTTAGTAAATAATTCGTTTAACATTTATTTAAATAAAATTTACATCAGAATTGTTTTCCAACACTAAAATAAACATATCGAAAAAACTAGGTACAACAGAATCCCTATAGTATCGTAGTCGTAAAATAAATATTTATTTTGAACATGAACTATTCTTTTCAATTATTTGCAAGAAACAAAAAGGTACAAAGTGCACCTAGAAAAATTACCTACCATATCTTTGAACAAACCGGATGTTGATATTTTCGGATCCCATATGAAATATTAACGTATTTTCGTTTAAATCGGTTGATGTTTTTTCGTTTTTAAGGGTCTTAAAAAATCATCACATATAGCAAGTAAATTCTGCTAATTTGACGATTTTGAGAACCTTAAAGCAATATTTTTTATTTATTTTAGGCGACAAGATATCGACTCTAATATATAAAAGGGGTGAAATAATTTTATAATATTAATATTAATTAATAAAATTCAACGACATGTTAGTCTATATAGTATACACTTGTTCTTTCATACTTCATATGTCTTCATAGCCGTAATGGTAATTGATATTGCTATAGTTCTTTGACGTTTTAGTATACATAAATAATTACCAGTCCAAGTGGCCGAGCGGTCTAAGGCGGAGGTTATGGGTTCGAATCCCGACATCGGCAGTTTGTCAATTATTAAGAAAAAAAATGGAGGCGATTAATTTACTAAACTGTCGGCATATGGACAAGAACGAAGTAACCGGTTATGCTTGAGAAGGGTTTCTGCAGTTTCCTTCACGAACTCCAGATGAATATCGGCATAGTTAATATCATAGTCGGCTGCAGCCGCATATCCTACCGATTCCAAGTCCATACACAAAAATTCCGTCCACTCCACTCACATCCTCACATCCTTAGGCATCACAACGGACCTTATGGTCGAAGTTTAGCCCTTCCAGGGAAGCCTCTACAATCTATCAATCTATCTGTACATAAATAATAATATGTGCTGGATGAGTTAATTTTTCCATATCCATATTAATTAATAATTATTCAAAAGAACAAAAACAATGACCTATAGTCAATTCAATCATGAACTATTTAGGTTCTGAAAGAATTTAAAAAAAAATTTTTTTTTCCGGAAATTCTGATATTTCCGGAATTTCAAAACTCTATAATATTTTCACATTCGTAAGATTTTTCAAGGTGTTTTCAAGTTGTCACATGCTGTTGAATGTTGATTTTCTTTAAATTCATCTATTTTCGTAAATTTATATATTTCTATTTTTCACCCACTTGAAATGAGATTTAATTGCATAAATTATTTCATATTTCTAGTTATTATTTTTGAAATACGGGAAGCCATCATACATCGAACAAAAGCATTAAAATGATAATCAAATTTGCACTCTATCCAATATAAATGAATCACCTTGTAAAAACTATAAGAAATATTTTTTTTTTTTGCGTTCTTCTAGAAGAAATTAAATTGGAATTTATATATAAAAGGCTTGAGATTTGCCATATAATGAGAAAAACGTTTAACGTTTTCATTTCATTGCCGTATTTCATTATATTTTACAAATTATAAAGGAGTACTATACCATGTACTACTACTTTAGCATGTATTACTCCTACTTCGTATTCCTAGTAGTAATAAATAGACTATGATATGTCGATCGGTCCATTACATAGATAGATAGATACCAACCAACATCCTACAACTATCAACTTCATATGTACCTAGAGGCTTTTGTAATGTCTACCAAGTTGGCTTCAAGCACATCTATTTCAAAATTAGAATATATAGCTGAATTTTTCGGAATTGAATTTTTAAAGTCGTAGCTTTCCTACAGTTACCCCAGTAACTGGTAATCTCAGAAATCAGAAAAATACCTAACGAATAATAATATATTTCAGGAGTGGTTTTGTTTCTACATTTTGGATTATTAAAAGTACAAGAGGTTGATTTGTACATGGTTGCGATTTCAGGGTGAATTCGTTCGCTAAGGAGCAGAGATACCAAATCAGAGGCCGAATGTGTGTCTTAAATTAACCTAGCGGTAGATGAGGATGGTTAATGGATTAGTCTTGTAAGTTAACTTTCAGTTTCACAAAGATTCATGCTTTCTGCTGAGATTTTTTTAGATAAGAAAAAGTATTGTATTTGTCGTCCTACAAAACTCGAACATAGTTCAAGCGAGAGTTTAAAAGTGTAGAAACCTTATTGAAATCTAAATTTCTTAATTTTAAAAAGTTGTAAAAGCGATCCCTCAAGGATATTTTGAACTGCTGTATATGACTTTTGATCTAGATGTGGGTCTAATAGACAGATACACATTTTTTGTGTTTTTAAACGGATGTTTAAAGTTTCTCATCAGTCCACCATCAATATATTCCATGAATGTGGTTGATAACTGAATGATGGAATGATGAACTTTACTTACATATTGGTGTGCTTACAGATTGAACTATTGACATTGGTCAAGTTACTCAGGACGTCATATTCCAAAATTGCGGATTTAGTAAGGCTATACTCAAACGATTAACTATATTTTTCATAAAAACAGATGAGTTTCGTTCACCAAATAATATTTTTTGCGTTATTTTATTAACGTAGCGACGCATAATGTAACTATCATAGTTGAGGCTAACTTCTCTGTTTTTAATTATTGCCACCAGATGTCATGGTAATCAATACCAATACTAAGTGTTAAACTCTGAGCGTGTCAAATCCGTTTTTGACTCTGTAGAAGAAAATATAACCGACTTCCAATAAAATCCCAGTTCGCTCATCTTCCTACTCTTGTAAGCACATACACCTACCGTATTCCTTCGAAAGTTCAAATGAATTACGGTAGCAAACAATGTCATTTTTTACACAGTGATTGTATAACCAGCCGTGTGCCCGATGGGATTGGTGCTCGCCGTTTCTTAAACGTCAAAAGCATAATTAAAAATTAAATAATAAAATTACGTCCCTTATTTACCCCCTTAGGAAATAAATTTCCTAAAACGCGGATTCAACTAACTATTATTTAGAAACAGAAGCCTAAACACCAATTTCCATATTTCTAACTTAAAAATGGTGAAATTACCATATAAACGTTCATCCCTTATTTTACCCTTTTAGGGAATGTATTTTCAAAATCGCTGATACAGCTGACTTTTATTTATAAGCACTAACTTCCACGAATCTAAGTAAAAAAGTGACGCACTTCCCATACAAACTATCGTCCCTTAATTTACCCTTCTAAGGGATGAATTTTCAAAAATTCTTCCTCAGTGTTCATCTGCGTTATACAAGAAACTCCTGTGAAAAATTCCATGCTTCTAGACCCGCCGGTTTAGGCTGATTTATATTAAGTATATTACGGTACACATTATTTATAAAATTGCGGAAAAATTGTGCTTATAAAAACGCTGTATAAGAATTTTCAGACAATGGTACAATAGACATTAAAAGTTGATGCTGGTTCTAAAAATTTCATAATTGATTTGTGCCTTGTGTCGAAAAAATGCTTCGGATAAAAGTTGCTAATTATAAATATAGTAACAACTTTTATTCGAAATTTTTTTCGAAATCCGAATGAATAAGGCACAAATCAATTATAAAATTTTAAAAACTAACATCAACTTTTGACACCTATTACCAACATAACCTTTTCTGACCTAGATAGATAGATACATCTCGGGGTCTAAAAAGTATTACACTTCGACCGTATGGTCCATTGTGCTCCCCCTTCTACTTGAGTCCGACGAGTTTCGCTTCTCCCATATGTTGGCAATAGTCAGGAGCTTGCTTATCAGGTCCTCCCGAAGGTTCATATATTCGGGGTGAGATGCACCGAATATCCTGTATCTGCTGTAACCCAGAGGTTCGCAGTCAAAGATAATGTGGCTGGATGATTCTTCCTTCTTTGAACACAATGGACCCGTTATGGAGTCCCATTGTGTGTAGATGCTTCAACAGGGGATAATACCCGGTAGTAATGAATCCGGTAACCCTCCACAGTTGCATCCTGTTCAGCTTCAGTGCATCTAGAGATAGCCTCTTGAATACATTCCGAAGCAGTATTTTCCCGAGCTTTTGCTGCGGTATATTTTCCCAGTGATCACGGTATTTAGCATTTATCCAATCGTTGATCACCTGTTTACATGCAATTTTTGGAATTCATAGAATAGGCTCTGGATCTATGAAGGGTAAATTACGTCTCCCTTTTCTTTGCTAAGATATCTGCTTTTTCGTTTCCTTATATAGCCTCTTGGTTTTTCTGACCTAAGTATGAGTATATCCTTAAATATGGTTTCTGGCCCTTGAGTGACATGTATAGAAGTAACTTGATGTATTTATATCAATCAAACTGTTACATCACCCATTTATATACCTGTATATGTATAATTGTGTATAAGCCTACATACAGAGATATTTATAGATAATAGATAAGTGGATATCCAGAGGAACTAAACAAAATACGTAAATGTTCTTTTATCTATTTTATCTATTTTATTTTCATTTATTTATTTATTTATTTTTTTGTATTCCAATAAACACATACACACACACACACACACACAACAACACATTGCAATAATTTTTTATTTGATTTTATTGACGTCTACAATTGTTTTTTTTTTTTTGCCTTTTTATTTCGTTTCATTGAATTTTATTTTTATTATCACTTATAGATTAAATTCATTTAATTAATTCTATTTTATTTTTTAACAAGTTGGAAAAAGAATTACAACACTCACTATACGATACTTTGACGATACATACGAACGAACGATAATTGTGTTAATAAAATGAAGGAAAAACAAAACTTAATTTGTTTAATGATTGTGCAGTACATCATTTAAATAGAATTGACCCCGCAGGCATTACGTTTGTAAAACATTTAATAATTACTGTGTGGTTTTTTTTTTTGTTGTTGTTAATTTATTTTTCTGTTTTGTATTTGTTTTATCGTTTGTGGATGGATTTTTTTAAATTGATTCTGTGCAAATTTATACGATTAAAAACTTTGATAGAATTTAGAAGTTTGGCATCAATCTTAACATTAGGTATATACTGATATAACATATAACATGACTGGTCAGGCTTCAATTACCATATACATGGAATGATCCAATAACGTACTTCATAGCATGTTGCACCCGTTTAAGAAGATATTCTGTCTGTTTATTGGTATTTTAAAAACATAAAAAAAAAAAATGCATTCAAAAAAATGAAAATTCTAAGACGATTTCAACATGGCCATGGAAAAGTGATTTGCTGGTTGACATAAATTTAAAATTGGAGTTCATTTGAAACAAAAAAATTTGCTTAAAAAGGTTATCATTATAGAAGGAACTTATGGAAAATCAAATGGCGAAAAAAAAGGTTTTTTATCTTTGGATACACTGCCTTATTCAATCGGTTTTTGGAAAAATGTTTCGAAAAAAGTTGTGAGTATGTTTATAATAACTTTTATCTGAAGCAATTTTTCGAAAAAGATATGAAAAAATTGGCTCTTACGTCAGAGTCGTCTTTGGTGTAGCGATAAGCACGCTGGACTGGATATCCAGAGTGCCAAGGTTCGATTCCTGGTTGACGAGTTGATTTTTTCATATCAATATTTAATTAGTAGGTACTAAACAGAATTAAAAATAAAGTAAGAAATAGTCTGTAATTACCACCCATATTTTTGTCAACGTTAGCAATAAGCCATTTTTATTTAGTAAAGTGTTAATGGAATAGGAATATTTCACGCAGTAAAAATAAGCATAGATCGTTAAAAACTATAGCCATATTTTGTATTAGAGTAGTAGCGGAGGGGCAGTCGAAAATAAGGTAGAAGGAAATATTAGTAGGCCTTTCTAGGTCTTTTTTACCGACCCCTAAAGGATAAGGAATTTTTATGTAGAATAGGAATTACTAGGTTGTGCTACTGCAGCCGCCTTTCATTGAGAGTATGCCGATATTCATCTCCATTTCTCGAGTTTGTGAAAGGAAACTGCAGAAAACCTGCACAAGTATAGCCGGTTACTTCGTTCTTGTCCATACGCTGGCAGTTTAGATCAATTAGCCGCCCCATTATTTTATTTTTTTTAAATTAATTTGATTGACAAACGGCCAATGAGAATCAAACCAGTAACCTCCAACTTGCAGAGTGCCTTTAAAAGATCACCTACTTGGACTAGTTTAGTCCCATCTTTGAGTAATTATTATAAATCAGCATGGAATAGGTCAAGCAAAAAGATTCCCACCCAAAATACTTGCTCTGAGGTTTTTCACTTTCCTTATTCCGTTCCGCTCCTTGCTGTTCATTCCATTCTGGTGACATTAGAAAACTTTCCATTATGGCGGTCTGACCTAAAGAGTATATTTGCTTCTGCAACACCTTGTATACGTATTCAAAAAAGCAAATAAAAAGGTTGACAATATAATTTAAACTTAACTCCATTCAACTATGTGGTATTTGAAAGTCCAGTCTGTTGGTACATACAAATGAGACGGAAACAGGATATTGTGAAAAACATTGTTAGCCTGTTAGTAAATACTCTCTGCTAGCATATCCATCTATATCGCATATATACTATACCTACTCGTATTCGTAATAGTAGTAGGTACCCTTGCTATACGTATAGTAACGAGATTCTGGGAGATTTTCTGTAGTTTACAAGCTTGTATGTGATAGATACGATAAAAAAAATGGTAAATGTTAAATAGTGGTCACATAATATAAAATGTAGAGAAGAAGTTCATTTTATAAAACAGTCACGTATGTTTTCAATAAGAAATAACCAGTACCAATGTCACACACAAAACGTATTTCAAAAATAAAAAATATAACTACAAGAATCGTCCTTGTGTAAGAGCCACCACACAACATCTATATTCAGATTATAATGTCACTTATTTTTTAATGGGAAGGGAAGTACAAACGAAAACGTTTTATTAGAAAATATTTAAAAAAAGAATAAATAAGAATGATGAAAACAAACAAATAATAAGTAAAAATCAATTTGGAACTTCTTCAAACACGGATTTCAAAAGGGATTTGAAAATTTCATAACCTTCCTTCTAATTCCATAACTTATTGTTTTTTTTTGTACGCTAGCGTCTATTTATCTATTGTTAGTATGGTGGCCTTTTCGGTTATATTATACCAATGGAAGGTGCTAGAGTTTACTTAATTTGACATTTATGTAATATCTCTGAACAATGTGAACATTCTTTGACATCATTATGCTTGATATGAAAAATCATACACATCAAGGTTGGGAATCGAAACCACGATCTTTGGTATTCTAGACCAACGATCTTCTTCGGAACTATCATAGATATTATGGTAGTGGAGTGCACATGATTTCTCACTATCCTGATATCAATGTATTATTAATTTGTTTATTTGTTTATTAATGAATTTTTTTTTTAAGTAACGTCTATTTATTCTTTGTAGTATGGTTGCCTTTCGGTTATATTATACCAACGGAAGTGACTCGCGTTTACTTAATTTAACATGTAAGTAATATGTACTGAACATTGATAGCATTCGTTGACATCTAATGCTTGATATGAATTATAATTATTTATTAAACTGTTAGTCCACAGTACAGTACGGTTTTTTTAATGGCTAGTAACAGGATAAATTTTTGTAAGTAGCTTCCTTTCGACGAGATGCTCAACTTTTCTCTCGCGAAAATTCTCGATGATAGTGACTAACGAAGTGCGTATGCGAGTAACTTATTTGTTTGACGATAGCAAAAATTTTATCTCTCAATTTAACTAACAAATTAACTGTTACTGATAAAATTTTTGCTATCGTCAAACAAATAAGTTACTCTCTTACGCACTTCGTTAGTCACTATCATCGAGAATTTTCGCTAGAGAAAAGTTGGAAAAGTCTCGTCGAAAGGAAGCTACTAACAAAAATTTCGCCTATTATTAATCATTAAAAAAAACCGTGCTGTACTGTGCACTATGTTTATTTAATTTAATTACAGCTCTCCAACGAGATTTATACATGGAGGTAACAAACGGCAAGGTAAATTCTGAAGCAGAAAAAAATTAAAATTTTTTTATATATAATTAAAATCATAAATTGTACTTTTTTTACGTATCATTGTACGTTCAAAGCTTAATATCATGGATGGCCATTAGATTAGTATAAAAAATTTACCAAAAAAAAATATAAAAAAATTTAATTAAATTATGATGACTATTGTTGTGCTTTATTTAAAAATAAACATATAAATAAACGTTTTTTATTATTATTAAATGATATTTTCTAGTAAAAGTTATTTAAATTTTTTCTGTACAGTTTATATCTATATTGTTAATTAACAAAAGGTACATGATGAATATACCATTCGGGGAAAAAAAAGATCATATAAATTCTCACTAGAAAATTTTCCGACAATTTATAGAAGTTCTTTTGGTGGTACAACAGGATCAATATTTCTCTCTATGCCACTAATAATGAAAACCATAATAATGAAATTTACCATATGCCACTAATGAAACTAATACTTAGCACATTGATGAAAGAAATTTTATAGCCCATATTTTAATGGGGATGTCTCGACGGAAATTTTCCATACACTGAAATTGTGGTTTTTTTGCTTTTAAGGTCACAAAATATCGTTTTTGAAATGCTTCAAGTGTTATTTTGGTTATACATTTAGAAGTGATAAAGCAAAGTGTAGAATGATATCATCGTAATTCTCGATAGGCTATATGAATAGAATTTTTGGCTGTGAAAGAACCAATATGCATAACCTTGGCTAATAATAATAATAATAATAATAAAAATAATAATACCCCTACAAATATACACCCACACTCACACACATTCTTCGGTTCACATGACAGACTAGAACAAAAAAATAAAAAACACAGTTAACCGTCACTTGACTATGTCCGTTCGGTAAACTAATTTAGGGCTCAGCACTGAATTTAAAAAAAAAAAATAATAATAATAATAATTTGAAAGAGAGGTACCACAAATGGGTCTCTAGCCCCTAGATGAATGGGTCCTCTGTGCCCTTCTTGAGAACCTGTCACCCGAAGGCGAGACGTCTTCGGGTAAGAGGTGCTATTTTAAACAGATGAAGCTATAGGATTCTGTTGAGGCCAGACGCTGCACAGAAAGCCCACAGCTTCTCCGCCGAGATTCCTCCCAGGATTGGATCCAGGGTTTCGGACCAAAACATTATATGCCTGACACCCTCCACGTTCCTGCAGGTGCAAATGATATGTATTGACCTTGGTGAATAGAAGAGGATTAAAATACTGAACTCAAAATACTGGTTTCACTTGCAAATGGTAATTTTGAAAATGTGTCAAAAGTTAGATTTATTTTTGCCATTTTGACATATTTCCAATACCTAATTTCTAATTTCAATTTTTTGCAGAATCAAATCGATACGACTAATTGAAATAGATGAAAATAAATTTCACTGACAACCTATTAAATATATGAAAAATTGTGTGAACTTGTCTACGCACGTTATAAGATCTACTTGTTAGGCGTCATCAGATATTGCAGCGTATTTATTTAAGTGATTTTGAAATGTATCAAAATTTGTCAATTTGGCATAGTATCCTAGTTTGTGGGTAAGTAGAATTAATAAATTGATTATTAATTATTATTTGTACTAAACTGAACTTAGATTTTGTACAAAATTACATTTTAAACGCAAATCACACAACTGGATTTAACACAAAAACTATCATCTACCAATATTCAATATTCATACCATAAAGTCTATACTTGTTAAAGGTTTTACTCAATCTAGCTTTAATAACAGCAAATTTTAACCATCATGCAAATATAATTAGGTCGTATTGAAATTTGTATTACAATAGTTTCAATGAATTATTATTGATGATTAACAAATAACTATATTAAATACAATTATAATAAATAAATAAACTGACTGCGCTTGATTTATATACTGACTCTCCCAGAATAATTGGGCACGCTTTCAGAAATGAGTAAAGCTGCACATTGAAAGTCATGAGTGATACTTTTTCACCTTTTAGTTATATATATATATATATATATATATATATATATATATATATAGATATATATATATATATATATATACATATATATAGATATATATGTGTATATATATGCATATATATATATATATATATATATATATATATATATATATATATATATGTATATATATATACATATATATCTATATATATATATATATATATATATATAACTAAAAGGTGAAAAAGTATCACTCATGACTTTTCATTTTTATTGAACTCACGAATATTTATTTTAAATTATTTATAGCGTTTTTCGATTTTTGAATTCAAATATCTTTAAAATTATTCATTTCTTAACAATGAGATTGAAAACGGTGTTCTAAACTGATCGAGTAATCTTTTTATACTCAACAGCTCAGCGCTGTAGCTCTTTTGGTTCGTACCAGTGTAGGCCCATGAGCTTGAATGGTTACGACTTAGATTTATGTCAAGTTATAAATAAGTGTAGCGTGAAAATGCATTCGGCTAGGTCCTAGGACATTGAATCGGGTGTTATTTTAAAGACCGGAACACTACTAGAAAGCAATGCTAACAATGAAAATATTCCCCGGAATATAAGTAAAACCGGTATTAAAATGAAAATTACAATAAAATTGAAGATTTCGTATCATATGACTCTAATTTATTGAAAATGCATATCAAGCGAAAGCTCGCGACGAAACGAATCGGGCATACAGCGGTCAGCGAATTTTCAAAAGTCTACGGACCATGTGCAGCACGTTTTCACGGAAAATCTACGAAACAAGGCGAAACTGCGCCCTTTTTCAATTTTTTAACATGCACAGTGACGTAAACAATATTGCGATTTGTCACGGTTGGAATGAATCCAACCTTCAATCAGTATTTTTTTCATTTTTTTATTATTGGCGTGGAGTCGACGCGTCTGGTAGCTCGGGCCACACCGGGCTCAGAAACGAAAGAGACGGCTTCGAAATATAATGTCGCTGTCGACATTAATAATTATAATTAGTTTGTACTTATTTATTTATTTTTAAGTTAGCCGCACGCATTATGTAATTACCGACCTTGCACCAGAATCGATCGTCGACATGGAGTTTGTAATGGTGTGGAAGAGCTGACTGTTTGTAGGAAGTCTGGAACACTTACTCACGTTAGTCAACTGGTTTCGGTATTTTCAAAGTTAATTCACAGTCCCGTATTATGAACTTGTTGAAATAGTAACGTTAAAATAGTAACGTTAAAGAGTTTCGAGAGTATGCTTGTTTTGGACTCTTCATAATATACAGTACATTTCTTTCAAAAACCAAAATTCAACATAAATACTTATCAAAAAAACAATATGAGATACTAAGATTATTAATGTTTAAAGGTCGCAATTGTGCAACTGCGATATTGAAAATAATGAATAAACACTGTCAACACAAATCTTGCATACGACAGAATATAGTATATTGTATTATTGTATCGAAACACTAAAAAGGTTATACTAGATATGCTCAATTGGTATATTTTATACTTTATCTGGAATGAACTACGTTATTTTCGGTAGTATTGAAATCCAAAAGAATTGTCGACAATATCTGCTACACTCTGTATATTAAATTCTCTTCAATACATATATTATTTTAATGGCTAAAATAATAATGAATTTAATAATGTTATATGATAAACTTGTTGTATTAGTTCATGTACAATACATACATACATATATATATATATATATATATATATATATATATATATATATATATATATATATACATTTATAAATATATATATATATATATATATATATATATATATATATATATATATATCTATATATATATATAGTATAATAATCAACAACAAATGATTATTAAATTTTAAGCATCAATAATTTTATGAAATATTGGAGAATAATTTTTTTTACTACTCCACTGTATAAAATTTATTATTGATATTTTTTCATATTTTTATTATTCAAAAAAAGTAATTTATATAATTATTGGTTTATGCGAGTTGAGAATTTACATAATTTCAACAAACATTTACTTAGATTGGATATGACTTGCGTATATCCAAGCCTACTTCGATATTTCTACACATATTTAAAAGCAGTTACAAAGAGTATTTCTCTCTGGGAGTTACAAAAATTACTTCTCTCTGTGAAGTTACAAAAAGAAAGCAATTACTAAAAGTACTTGTCTCAAGACAGTTACTAAAATTAGTTGATTCACATGAATTAATCAGATGGTATTTAAAATTTTTATTTCTTCAATTTACAAATTGAATATTTTTTATGGATTGTGCTGAAGTATCGAATGGGCGAATTAATGGTTTCTATCTGATTGTATCTAAGTATATTTTTTTTTTGTATAATTTATTTAATTCACTATTCCGAAACTTGTGGTCTCTCAAACTTGTCACAATTCAATACACATTCTATACATATTTTTCTTGTACAATTTATATTTTATGTGAATATGCAATGACTTTTCAATTTATAACTATATTGTTTGTATACGCTTGGGGTTTTTTTTGGCCGTGTATTTGTTTTTTACAGAAGCGTAGTGTCTCTTTTATATACAACTATGTATCTGAATTAAATTTGTAATCCATATTTATATTTTTGCAAATCAGACATATTTGAACATATTTTTTTTTTACTGTAGTGTCGTTTTTTTTTTTTTATATACGATATTTTTGTACAACCAAAGTTAGTATTTTAAGGATAGTTGTACTATCAGCGTATTAGATTAAAAATTATTTATTTCAAATATATTTTATTTTAACATATATTTTGCTTTGTTCCCTTTTTTGTACCTTTTTATTTTTTTCAGATTCGAATCACTTGTCGATAACTTAGACACTTACTGGATAGTAAAGATCTTACTACCTCAATATTATCTTTTTAATGGGCCCAGCTTTTATTGAAAGACTTTCGGTTCAACGTGTTATTTTTTTTTATATTTACGTGTATGGCGTTAGCACCGATCGTTTTCCAATTTTCATAATTCCACATACAATACTCTGCTTTGGATTTTTTTTCTAAAGTACCGTATATTTAGTTTTCATTATTTTTTTTTTAAAATACATCATAATAACTCTTTTAATTAAAATCACTAAATTAACAATATTTCATATTTATGAAAATAATTGATAGTTCAATTATTTTCTATAAAGTGTTTAGTTTTTTTTTTAAAACTAAACACTGAATTTTTTTTTAAAATTAAACTCTAATTTTATTTTTTACATACACATATGGTAGCAGAGCAAATATCCATATGTGTCTTTTGTTTTCGATAGTTTTCACAAAGCTCGACTTGTGATTCTGAAATTCTTTTTGAAAGTTGAAATGATTATAATTTTTTCTTTATATTTATACATTTATATCTTTTACATTTTCTTTAATTCTATAATTATATTTAACTTAGTACTAATTTTTTTTCTCTTTCTTCTATTTTGTTTGTGGTTTAAATTTTCATTATGCCGAGAACAACTCGTAATACACCAGGTACTCCAGGAGATGACGATCCTCCAGCTTCACCAGATGACTTATTCATCACGCCTCATCAAGTATCACCGGTTAACTTAGCGGCTATAACTACGCAGATGCAGACTACAGCTCAACAGTTCCATGCGTCAGTGCTGCACGTTTCGGATGTACAGCAACAAATACAACAGCAAAGCAAGCAGATAAGTAGCATTACCGATGTCTTGGCAACAATAACAACTACTCTATCAAATAATAACAATAGTTCAAATCAATTAACTTCAAATTTTAGTTTTTTTGCAAAACCGAGTATAGATTCCTTTATAAATAAAATCACTATTCTGGACATTTCGGTTCCAGAAAATATTATACAGTTTATTGTCAATACTCAACATTTAGTTGATATTAATTTTTTACCTATACACGTTCTTTTGAAATCTTTAATCAATAGGTGTGCTTCGAACGCACAAACATTTTGGTCTACTTGTTTGGCTGACTCTTTGTCTTGGCAAAATATTAAACATAATTTATTACAAGTTTATATTCCACCTTTGACTAAACAGATATTAATTGATAGATTGGTCCGGCGAAATCAACCTGACACTGAAAAATTTTCGACATTTGTTCCTTCAATAATAAAATTCGCGAACATCCTACTTAATGATTCATCTGAATCCGAAATCATACAAATTATTTTTGCTCATGCCAATAATTCTGTACTATCTATTCTTGGTTTATATCAAATTCCCGATACTTATAAAGATTTGTATCAACTAATCACTAAAATTGAGGAAATTCAAGCGCGAATAACTACAACACCCGTCAGTGTAAACGTTACTTCAATTCAAAATACGCATAATGACTCTAAATTTTTTTGTACCTTCTGTAAAGGTACTAATCACAATTTTAAATATTGTTTTAAAAGAAAGAAGAATAATATAAATGTTAGTACTACGGTTCCAAAAAACTCGCAATAGACCCCAAGTTTCTTATTAATGATGTTATTTTAAATTATACTATTTTACCTCTACAAACCATTTTCATTCAAGGTTATCCTCTATTAACACTTTTTGATTCCGGTGCTACTGTAAATGCTATTAAAACTGCGACTTTTAATAAGTTAAAATCTAACAATAGAAACATCGTCACCGAATCAATTGATAAAACTATTTCTTTGCCGGGAAATAATTTTTTAAAATGTAATTTAACTGCGAAACTTCATTTTAAATTGGCTAATTTTTCATGGACTCAAACTTTTTTTATAGTAGATTCATTACCGTTTGAGGTAATTTTAGGTGTTGCCACACTTAAAGATTGCAACATCATTTTGGACTTCTTTAAGTCGACGATCAAATTTTATTTTCATCCTAATGTTGAAATACCGTTTTCGGGTTTTTGTAACAATAATCGAATTATTAATACCATTGTCGAAGCGAAAGTAAATCTTAATAGCAAACAAACCAAAGTGTTGCAAACACTTCTTCAAAAATTTAAATCGATTTTTTCTGACATTCCTGGTCTTGCCAAGGGTTTTGAATATAAAATTAAGTTAATCGATAACATTCCGGTTTGTAAAGCTCCTTACTATCTGGCACCCGATAAAGCCAAACTTTTGGACGAGCATGTTCAAGAGCTTGTTACACAAGGGGTACTTTCTCCTTCGAACTCTAATTATAGCTCACCCGTCTTCTTTGTTAAAAAGAAAGACGATTCTTATCGGTTAGTCGCTGACTATAGGTTTGTTAACAAACATATAGAGTTTGATCCGATGAGTTCAGCCAGTATGGCTCATATTTTCGCTAGCTTAGGTAATTCGAAAGTGTTTACACTCCTCGACATGAAATCCAGTTTTCATCAGATAAAATTATCAGATGACTCGAAACATGTCACCGCGATCGTCACACAATATGGTATGTTTGAGTACAATACCATGCCTTTCGGGCTAAAGGTGGCTAGTCAATCATTGGCTCGTTTTTTAAATTCCAGTCTCGCAGAATTTCGTCATAAATTTCTTCTTATTTATTATGACGATTTAATTGTACATTCGCCCGACATTGAATCACATTTAAATCACCTGAATCTCTTGTTCACTAAAATAAAGTCTATCGGTATCACTATTAATCCTTCTAAGGCTCGATTTTGTATGTCGAGGGTACGTTTGTTGGGTAGCGTAATATCCGCTGAGGGACGCTTTATAGACCCTATTAAGGTGCAAGCAATCAATGACATGCCAACTCCAAAAAACGTCAAAGAAGTTATGCGTCTAGTTGGGGCTGCGGCTTTTTACTCCCGCTATATTCCCATGTTCAGTCAGATTGTAGCTCCGTTAAACGATTTAAAAAAGAAAGGTTCAAAATTACTAAGGTTCATCTTGATGCAATCTCTACTTTAAAAAAATCTTTAGTAAGTGCGCCTGTCTTAAAACATCCTAATTTTGACAAACCTTTTGTGCTACAAACTGACGGATCAGCTACTGGTCTGGGCGCGGTATTACTTCAAAAGTATGATGACGGTTTGCACCCCATTATGTACTGTTCTCGAAAATTGAATCCAGCCGAATTAAAATATAACAGTCATGAATTAGAACTTCTCGCAGTAGTAACGGCCCTAGATAAATTTAAAGATTTTTTAACCGACCGCAAGTTTACTCTACAGACTGACTGCAGGTCGTTATTGTGGATTTTTAATACCCCCAATAAATTTAATAAATTATCTAGGTGGATCCTTAACATTTCGAGATATGACTTTACCCCGGAACATATTAAGGGCAAATTGAACAATATGGCCGATTTTCTATCTAGGTTATATGAAACTGACCATATATTAGTGAACAAATTTACTGATTCAAATCAAGATTCAGGCAAAAATTTCATTAAAGTTAAAGAGTTGCATAGCAATGATCCAGGTTATGCAAACCTTTTAAAAAAGATAACCAATACTTTGGATCAAACTGACTTAGAATCGGTGAATGAAGAAATCAGGAACAATGCGCAACTGAACTTTATTAACGTTTTAGCTAATACAAATTTTGATTACCTTTCTGTTAAAAGCGAGCAACGTAACTCTCCCGAATGTAAAATCATTTATCAAAACCTTAAGGCTCAGATGAATGTCCCTAATTTTTGCATAAAGGATGGGTTAATTTATAAGTTCGTCGGAAGGAATCGACTAAAACGTATATTTTTACCAGATAATTTACTCGATTACGTTCTTCGATATTATCATGATTCCAAGTATGCTGCGCATAATTCAGTAATTAAAACATTCCGTGAAATTAGTAAAATATTTTACTACAAAAACCTCTATGCAAAAGTAAGGGACTATGTCAGAACCTGTAAAGTGTGCCAGGCTATAAGGCCATATACACGTAACGATAAGGTTCAGTTGAGTAGTTCCGTGCCGGAGTATACCCTACATACTTTGTACGTCGACTTTATCGGTCCTATTATTAGATCAAGTGAAGGTTTTAAATATATTTTTTCTATTGTAGATGGATTTTCAAAATTTGCTTTCGCCTATCCATGTAAAAGGCAGACCAGTGACGTTGCCATTTCACTGATACAGAAGATTTTCCTGCAAAACGGATATCCGACGGTTGTTGTAGCCGACAACGGACCAGCCTTTGCGTCGATCAAGTGGAAAACCTTCTTATTTAATAATGGTATTAGAGCTGCCTACTGTTCGAGCTATACACCATCTTCGAACAAGAGCGAGTGCCTCAATCGACAGATAAAATATAATTTAGGATGCATTCTCAAAGAATATTCTGTACAACATAAAAATTGGCCAAAGTTTTTGAGTTTTGTAATTTTCAATTACAACAACTCCTACAAAAGTACAATCGACTCAACACCAGCTGAAGTTTATTTTGGTAGAAAGTTAATGACGCCGTTTGTGATTATAAACGAATTAACTGAGTTAATCACGAGTTCTGCTAAACCATCACAAGCACATATACAAGATGCGTTAAAGATTGCTCACCAACAACGAGTCAACCAAACTTTAAATAAACCAACGCTGTCTAAATATAAAGTGGGTCAATTGGTCATGGTAAAAAACTTGGCCCCGAATATGAACAAGAATATCGCACCTAAATTCGCTTCAAAATTCAATGGACCGTACAAGATAATAAAGTTCACTACACCAACTTCAGTTAGGCTAAAAGCTCCAAAATCTTATAAGAAAACCTTCGGCATGTCGATATACAACATTCGGCCATACTATCTCAGAGGATATCAAGGGAATGGTAACGTTACTGCATCCTAATTAAACATCTAAATGTATTTAAATCTTCACGTCTAATCCACATTTGTAAGATTTTTTATTCATCTATTCATGTCATTCTTGCTTTAATATTTTTCAATTAGCATGTCGCTAATTTTTTTGGCCCCCTGGAGTGGAGAATAATTTTTTTTACTACTCCACTGTATAAAATTTATTATTGATATTTTTTCATATTTTTATTATTCAAAAAAAGTAATTTATATAATTATTGGTTTATGCGAGTTGAGAATTTACATAATTTCAACAAACATTTACTTAGATTGGATATGACTTGCGTATATCCAAGCCTACTTCGATATTTCTGCACATATTTAAAAGCAGTTACAAAGAGTATTTCTCTCTGGGAGTTAAAAAAAATTATTCTCCAATATACGCTAGCAGTTAGTCAGTACACTATAATATATATCATACATTAATAATGGTTATAATACATCATATTTTAGGACATCCTGTATATAGGTAGAATAATTGGAATTTATTCATTATTACATATAATGTCTATTTAAAATTGTATATGTAAATACCATTCAAATTAACAAAAAACCCAATCTATCTAAAAATTTTTTTTAATCGCTCAACTTTTCCAATTATATATTTAAACTATTATGAGAATTCGATCAGAGTGTATTTTCAGCATGTAACGAATCGCTGATATAACACTCGACTGATGTAGCACTCGTTCGAATGATGCTAATATGCTCTATTGCATAGTGTTTGGGAGATATTTAGTAAAAAAATGTGTGTCATACAGTCGAAAGACTAATTTTATGTATCCATATAAGATGCTTAGAGAAGAGACAAGAAGTAAGTCATAAGTGGAGGCGGTGTCCATAAGTTAAGTGAATTTCTCTATGCTGACACCGCCTCCAAAAATAACAATAATTGTACATATATATTTAAAAATTTTTGCTTAGATGAACTAAAATTGGCACAAGAATATGCAATTATTTTTTTACTTTTTAGTGCATTTTTTGTTATAGAATATTTGATTTTTGAAGTCGGGTTTCCATTTTGTCAAAATAGGTTTTACAAATACACATAAATACACACTCATTCAATGAACTCCAACGAAAAGAAAACAGCTACTCGAAATATCAATCTTAATGTCCTCATACACGATTAATTAACGCGGTTAAAAATGATTAAAATTGTTGGTTTTTTAAAATTTGGTGTCTTTTAGGAAAACAAAAGTGAGTTGCCTCAGTGACTCAGTCGGTATATATGACATCATAAAAATGTTTATTATCACACTATAGGAGTTGAGTGAAATGGTTTATGCCAACCAATAAATATTATTTATAAATTTTCTACCATATAAAAGAAGAGAATTATTTATCAAATTAATTGGGCATAAAATTTATATACATATTTAACTATACGGCATACACCTAGTAAATTTAATGTCGTTGGTAGGTGAGTACAAACTATTTAGCACAAAGGTTAGCACATTAATTTTATTTATATAAAATGTAACATATCTTACAATTATTTAGGTACACACACACACTAGAAGCGTATATGTATGTATTTTAGAGGGGTTGTCGTCCATTAATTCACACATCGTTTGTGCTAACAATTAACCTAACATAATATTTAATTCTATAATCTTAAATACTAATAAAATATTACAAAATACTCCAGTGACTTTTATACAATTAGCTTTGGCTCGCTATACAGTACTAACTAGACCCTGGTCTCATTCAAAATCTTCGCTCTTCATTTTGATCTTATTGTCGTCAGTCTCGTCTAATTTCTCAATTCTATGACTACTTGGAACTGGGAGCTTATGGGTTCGAATGCCGACATCGGCAGTTTGTCAATTATTAAGAAATAATAGAAGGGCGGTTAATTGACTAAACTGTCGGCGTATGGACAAGAACAAAGTAACCGGCTATGCTTGTGAAGGTTTTCTCCAGTTTCCTTCACGAACTCCAGATGAATATCGGCATAGTTCCTATATGAATCTCCTGCAGCCGCATAACCTACCAATTCCTAGTCTACACACAAAAATTCCATCCACTCCAGTCCTCACATCCTCACATCTTTAGGCATCACAATGGATAGCAGATCTCCCACGAGTATGAGAGAGTACATATTTATACATTAAGCAATGTGTATGAGAAGGAGGTCTTAATGTATACATATGTACTATCTCATACTCGTGGGAGATATGCTATGCGAAGATGTAAACTGAACGTAGGGTATACTATAATAAATAGAAATGAAGTAGCCAAAATTAACTAGTTTTATTTCGAAGTGATTATTTTGAAATATGAAATTTGTTAAAAAAAATTTATTAAATCAAAAACTGTTTAAAAAACATTTAAAATGGGAAGAGTATGTGCAGTAGACAATTGTAAAAGTGGTAGTGCTTGTGACAATAAGCAACGGGATCAATTGGGTTTAAACAACCAAGACTTTTTAAAGTACCAAAAGCGAGTATAAATATTTCAAAATTAATTAAATTGTATGACATTATATTAAATATTAATTTTCAGCATTATTATTAATAAATAAAAGTTTAATTTAATATCTGATTCAATAATTTATTTTCATTTTTACAATTCCAACATTACAGGTTACTATTTAATTATTTGATGTTTTTTTTTTAATTTTTATGTAATTATTTTGCGAATTTTAACTATCACTTCAACTTCTACTAATTCCTTATTGAAAAATTGAAATTACTTATCATTTATTTAAAAAAATATTTTATTGGAAAAATACTTTGGCTGGAAATAATTTTTATAATACTATAAATGCGTAATGTTTTTCAATTAAAACTCGCGCTTAATACTCTCTGTTCTGTTTCCGGTGCCGAAGGAACACTACTGACAACTTATTTTTGCCAATTATTTGTTTAGTGTTTATGTTAAAAAAGTTCAATATTTTCATAAATGTGATTTTATGATACTAAAATTACGCATTCTATAATTTTAACATATCGACAAAAAAAAGTTTTTGACAAACAATTGAATCGAATATTTATTGTTTACACGAGTGCAGTTAATTAAAAAATAAAATATTAAAACTAATAAGCTCTACCTATCTGAATCGGTGCGGAATTTGTTTACCAAAAGTTTATAAAAAAACCAGGTTTGTATTGTTTTTATATGACAAAAATATTATTTTTAATTTATAATAATTTTTGTTTTGATTATTTTATTAAATTCACTACATTTCCATGTAGAGCTGGTATAGTAACTGTATCAAATGGTTTTATAGTTTCTAGTGGTGTATGTACATTCGAGTGGAAAATATACATTTTTAATTAACTTAATTAGTAAAAGTATAATAGACGGGAATTATAATAGACGTTAATGTTTTTTATATAATAAGAAATTATTGTGGTGTTTAAGATAGTTCAATCGTATACTCATTTTGTTTAACAATTTGTTAAACATGGCATAAACATTTTGCGAAATATGGCATAGACAGATAGATAGATAGATATATCCTGGGTTCTAAACAAGTACTGTACTTCGACATTATGATCCATTGATTCCGGGTAAAATGCACCGAATATCTTGTATCTGCTTCGAAGTTAATAATAATGTGTCTGGATATTACCTCTTCCTCGCCACACAATCTGCACATAATGGACCCGTTATGGACCCCCGTTGTGTGTAGATACTTTCGCAGGAGATAATGTCCGGTAATGAATCCGGTAACCTTCCATAGTTGTGTCCTGTTCAGGTTCTGTGCATCGAGGGGCAGCCTCTTGGTTGCATTCCGATACAGTATTTTTTCGAGCTTTTGCCGCGGTACTTTTTCCCAGTGTTCACCTCTTTACATGCAGTCTTTGGAATTCCTAGAATAGGCTCTGGGCCTATGAAAGGTATTCTGACTCCCTTTTTTTGATACGGTATCTGCATTTTTGTTTCCTTCGAAACCACTGTGACTCGGTACTCAGATCAGTTTAACATTGTTCCGTTTTGCCAGCTCTAGCAGTTCCTCCAGACAATCCTTGACTATCCCTGAGGTGACCTCAGTTCCAGACAAGAATTTTATAGCAACCTGATTGTCCGAGATAATACATACGTTCTAGTTTATGTAGCCTCTACGTAGGTTCTCACGGAGGCAAGCCAGTATGGCGTAGACTTCTGCTTGAATGACTGTGGCATGTTTTCCCAAGTTGAGGCTTATGTTTGGGTTGGGTCTTTCACCGTAAATTTCCGCCGCGAAATATGACATTGTACTACTCGGTAATAGTTAAATTGAGACTCACTAAATATTACATAATACATTGTTATTTATATTTAAACGTAAAAGCTTATTATGGGTACAACAAAAAAGATGCTTATTCGCTGCAATGGCTGCGACCATATACTTTGTATTCATATATATATATATATATATATATATATATATATATATATATATATATATATATATGTATATGTATATATATATATATATATATATATATATATATATATATATATATATATATGACAAAAAGTATAACTACTTCTATCTTAGAAACTAGAAATGACTATTTTCTATTTTAAATAGTTTCAATATGATACTAAACTTTTATATAAACATAATTTTCTAAATAACACGACCATACCCATTAAACTATTAAACATAACGACCAATCTTGTGAATAAGAGAATGAAATATTCTGTCGCAGAAAATTACTATACCGTTAGATGATTTAACATAGAGATCGGATTATATTAAAGAAATTTGTATATATCTTCATATCTGCAGATATTTGAAACGACTAATAAAGAAGTTTAGATCGAAGATAACTCTTACGATATAGACATCCACTAGCGGATTTATTCAACCTCTAATATTGAATTCAAAGGATGCAAATTTGAAACTAAAAAAAAAATAGAAAAGTGAAAAGAGAAAACAACTACTAACTGAGTTAATTGCTTCAATACCCGATATATCGCTATTTTATGTTATTTTTAAAAAGCGGACATTTTTGTCTTTTGAAGACGTTTTGTCTATTTTTCTGACATGGTCCAATTATGCCCATTCGGAAGCACTTGACCTTACAGTTTAGTTCAAATAAAATTTCAGCTCGTTATCTCTTTTCGTTTTTGAGTTATCGTGTCCACAGATGGACGGACATACAGAAATGTACGAATTAGGCCATTTTATGAATACCTATTTCAAATATCTACGGTCAAAATTTTCAAGCGTTACAAAGTCCGAACTAAACGTAATATACCCTTGTATATTTACATATACCAGGTATAAAAAACATATTAGCATTGCGTTTCGTATTTGCTTAAGTTTTTTTAATAATTCAATATCAAGCTGGAGTCCACTAACTGGATTTATATAAAGTCCAATCACAATAGACTTCCTAACTGAGGTTCTGAACACCGGAAACTAAGATTTCTTTTGACTCTCTACATTGACTCCTAATGCTGACTCCTGAGAATCTTACAGACCGGTTTACAGAATATGTCCGAGTTGTCCTACATAATTTCACCCGTCAAAACTCCAGCAA
Organism: Nineta flava; assembly: GCA_963920215.1. Classification (NCBI taxonomy): domain Eukaryota; kingdom Metazoa; phylum Arthropoda; class Insecta; order Neuroptera; family Chrysopidae; genus Nineta; species Nineta flava. The sequence continues at coordinate 95,697,901 of OY986042.1, forward strand.
AAATCACCACAAAGAAATTTTAAATACAACATTATGTTAATACGGGTATTGAGGTTAAAAGGTGCAGAGCTAGATTACATACAATTGTGATGACCCTAAGCCGCTGAGTATAAGGAATAGAAAAACTGAAAACGTATAATATCAAACAAAATATGCAAAAGCATATAATCCGATCTTTCCTTATAATTCCGTATCTTATTTTCGTAAAGCACTTCAACGCCTTTCTCTCATTTAATTTCAAGGCATATATAAATGATAATTTTTATGATAAACTTTTTTTTAAACAGTAATTCTTTTTGTCTTATATTAAATGCAAACTTCAGTAATATCTTACATGAAAACAGAAAATTACTAAAAGAGGGTAAGTATGTTTAAAATATAGTTTTTTTGTTACTATTTGTTTATACAAAAAAAAAACAGTCGGGTGGGTTTCACAAGCAAAATGTGTATATGTACGATATTATTTGACTTGTTATATTTTGTACTAACATCTAGTGCTTCGTTCAACAATCACATGACTGAACTGCTAATCTTGTTAAAATATTATGCCTAGTTGTACAGGATGTCATAAATCCGAAAGCTAATCTTGCAGGATAAATCTATGAGATATAATTATCAACTTTTTTTTATAAATTATAAGATTTTTATTAAGTTTCTAGTTCTAAAAACACTAGTATATTTTTTTAATACTATTTAAAATATCCACAAAATTTAAAATATTTAATAAATTTCGCAAATTAGCGGAAAAATTATACCTACTACCAGCTGATATACATTTTATAACAAAGTGTAAATTACACGGATTATTTCCGAAATTTATACACATCAACACAAACACCCAGAGTAAAGCGGCAACTAAATCAATATTAGCTACTAAAAGAAAATGACTTAATTTAGAAAACAAAGCTTTGCATGCTAAACGCAGCCATATTGAAATTGAAACATATAGTTTACAGATAATGAATTTAGACAATGGCCCAATTCCAAATTTTGATTTAATAAAATTAAAACCATTTTCAAAATAAAAATAAAAATCTAATACCTGAATGTCAAGGTAAGTGTCGACACCCTCACTTTAGTGACAAAACAAACGCCGCCTAGTCACCAAAGAATACCGCCAATAAATAGGTGGGGATCTCCACATAACTAATCCATTAGTCAGTCAACTCAAATAATCCTCAGGTCAGATTATACCCTCAGTCAAACTGTATAAAAGGACAGAACTTTTTAATGTCATTGTGAGACACGTACCAAATTAGCAACAAGCAACATATCTCAGAATCCATATCTCAGAGATAGTTACGATTAGCTAATTCATACTGATGATGACTACATTGTAGTCGATATACGTATTTATAAAATACAAATAAATGTTCTAGGAATTAGGATAAAATTTGAAATGTAATTTTAATAATCTTTATTTAAAGTAATTATGAGAACCGATTGTTTTATACTATCTCGGAAAAGCATAATTTTAAGAAAATAATACTTTTTTTATAGTAGACTTTTTTTTAAAATAATCAATTTTCAAGACATTGCGCATCGTCTTTGATACACTTTGTACGAAAATTATAGTGTTTTTAATCACATCAGCTTTACTTAGAAACGTTACTACTCAGATATATAGAAAACAACGAACACGATGCCAGTTTATTATATTGGATTCTTCTGTAAAACATAAAAATTGAATTTTATTGTCCTATGACATATTACATTCAAATATGAGCAATATTTTTCAATTTAAGATCAATAGAATGACAGAAATGATATAATCGTCAATGAAATTTTTTAAAGCTTAGCACGTTTACAGAGCCTTTTTAGAATAATGTACTGTCGCCTTACAAGGCTCGGATTTTAATAAAACCCAGTCATGAAAAATTGTTACTGTAATTGTTGAATAAATTCAAATATCCAACATACATGATACAAGCAGAAACATCAATGCAAAAACAACTTCTGGTCAAATACGTTTTCGGTTAGAGAGCAAATCCGTATTTATCAGTGATGTGTCAATAAAACATTCTGTTTAGAATATTGAAAAATCCCTTTTTTTAATTTAAACGCATTCGCGTTTAAAAGAACTGAGATGAGAAAGAAAATAGTTATAATCGTCTGTTTACAATCCATATTATTTTTAGCGAATTTCCTACAAAGGAAATGGAGCTTTTGTTTTTCCTGTTTTGATGTTGGAATTTTGTAAAAATTTCTTCAAATGTCCATCGATCCTACCTATTAGATGTTAAAATCACTATCGCTAAAATTTGTATTTATATATATATATATATATATATATATATATATATATATGTGTATATATATATATATATATGTATATATATATGTATATACATATGTACTTTTTTTAAATGTCTGTGGCTCTCTAGCGGTGACAGTTTTATTCCGATTGCAATGAAATTTGGTATTTAAATCGCTTTGGGTATTCTAATGGTCAAGTTCGTTAATGAGTAAAATCGGGGGAGGGGAAGGGGGTGTAGAGGGAGGGGAAAACACAAAATTTGACTATCTCCTTTAATATTTGAAAAATCGAAAAATTTATCAGGAGTTAAGTTGTAGGTACTAAGTTTTACATTAATTTTGTATCTTATCATTTTTCTGTTACACTAATATTTACAGAAATATTTACAATTAAAGGTTGAAAGTTAAAATTCTAAATATCTCTGTTCACATTAGAGTTTGAGAAAAATGATCAAGTAATGAATTGTAGCAAACTTGATTTTCTACAACTTTACTCCTTATACATTTTTCGATTATTCTAATATTAAGAGATATATTTAATATTTTGTGTTTGTTTGACACGAATACACGAAATATATTTTATTGTAAAAAATTTTGATTGTCCTTTCCATAGTAACTTTAAACTATAATCGTTATAACATCTTTTGATTTTGACTATTAATAAATTTTTGCAAATACTAAAGTCATATCAGATATTATATTTCATTTTGATCACACTAAAATTATGACCGCTAGAGAGTGAATTATGTATTCTAAGGAAAATCGCAAAGTTGACGCAGCTCCTGAGTTTTTTTTAAATATTATATTTCTCCTCTTTACAAATGTGAGTTTAAAAGAACTGAGATGTGACAGAAAATAGTTATAATCTTTACAACCGATATTATTTTTAAATATTATATTTCGCCTCTTTGTGGTTTGAATCAAACATAATATTTGGCAACCATGTTATGTATACAATAGAAATAGATCTACATTACATTACATACAGTTTGCTACTAATATTATATTATGTAAAATTCATTTTGTTAAAACCATCTAGACATTTAATTAACAGTAGGAAATAAAAGAGCTTGTAATATTAAATGTACTAGACCAAGCGCTCACAATATACGGAATAATACGTTTGTTTTGTATATACTAATTTATTTATCGAGAAGTATACACATATACGAAGACACTGCGCTGAGTAAGATCGCCTTGAAACCTATGCCACTGGCAATTACCTTATCTTGATGGAAACAAAAGTATTTTGTGTCATGTTTGACATGTTATTTATCTTATGGTTTTATCGTTTTCTAGTATTCCGTGTCAAAATTAGTAAATGGAACAATTATAGTATCAATTCGGTGCTCCTTTGTCACGTGTTCTTAATGGGTCGTTACTTGACGAAAATCCATTAAAATTGTTAAATAAAACAAATATTTGAGATTTTTGTAACAATTTTTTTATTTTGAACAGTTTTGAAATACTGCCCAGTGTGATCAGAAAATCGTCAAAATTAGTCACACACAAAATTCACGTAATATTTTGTATTGCCAGCTGCTGGTCTAAAATACGGTATTATTTATATACATAAGTTGAATGATCTGTGAGTTCTGTATATACTGAAACATATCTCTATAAAATATATGTAAGCTATTGTGAGTAATGTTTTTCCTACACGCAATTTTCATTATTTAATTTTGCAAACAATCAGTAAAATACGCAGATTCATTTTATTATATAACTAAATATGCGTGGTAGTATTCTATTTCTTCTGCTGTTTCTTCAGCATCATATATGGTATAAAATTTTATTATTAGGTACAAAATTAATTACATTAACGATATGTGTTATATATAAAGTATTAATACGAGTTTTTGTTTTGTAACATTTGTGTAATTTATTTCGATGTAAGTAATACTGTTGTAATGATAATTATGATTTGTTTTAGATTAGTCTGTTGAGTTTTGTTCAAATAAATATTACCTATTAATCTACTAACGTAAACTGATTTAGCATAAATTCATGTTAAGCTATAAGCATTACTCAAGAATGTCTCCTTGAAGATCCTCATCCATGGGTATCGTTCAAAAGAATTTCATAAGGTTGCTTACACAAGAAGATATTCAAGGAAAACTATTTTTCTTGTTACTAAGTTAAAATTTTCTTTTCATTAATTTAATAGTAGTAGTCGTAACAGTAGTGAAGGAGGGGTAGAAGCCTGGCAAGTAGGCCTTTCTAGGCCTTTTTTTACCGACCCCTAAAGGACAAAGAATTTGTATGTAGATTACGTTTTGATAGGTTGTCGATTGCAGCCGACTTTGATAGGAACTATGCCGATATTCATCTGGATTTTGTAAAAGAAAACAACAAAAAACCTTCACTAGCATAGCCGGTTACTTTCGTTCTTTACCACACGCCGACAGTTTACAATTAGCCGCCCCATTAATTTTTTTTAAATTAATTTAATTGACAAACTGCCCCGTTGGGATTCGAACTTGCAACCTTTCAGTTCCGAGCAGAGCGTCTTGACAGCTCGATCACTCAGATTGGTTGGGATATAAGAAAGTAAGGTACGCAGATCTTTTTGTAGCGATTCGAAATTCTCCATCATTCAATCGCTACCTGTAAAGAAATACTAATTTACCTATATATGAAAATTCGTTCGTTTTGAGCTAAGCTGAAAATGACGTTCCAATTTTCATTTTGATGTGATCACACGACCTCTTTATGTAGAGTTTTACAAATGGCTGTAACATTTATCCTGGAAATTAATATTGTAGTAAAATATAAACACACAAAATGGTACTTTTTTACTATCAAAATCAATTTGAAAGAAAGTATGTAAATTATTGCGCCAAATTTATTTCGTTTACGAAAAAACGCTAAATGTAAAGCTTTACATTTTTATTTTAAATTTTGCTATAAAATTTAGCTCAACAAATTTTTGTACACCAGTAAACTATAACTCTCTCTCACAAAATGTGGGTAGTGAGAAGTACATGAAAATCTAGGCCTAAAGACGTGTATCCATGGAACAAATCGTCGAAATTAGCAATTGTCGAAAAACTCAAAAGCATTAAGAATTATTTCTGGATTAGTTATATCCGCCAAAACATTTAGATTTTGTGAGTCGATAATTTTAAACTTAAGATTAAAGTTTTGTCCCTCTATCCATTCTTGCCATTTCTGGGTCACGGGCACACAAGCATGCATACATACATTCACTAATGACCAAAAAAGAGGTTTAGCTATCAGGGGATTTCTAAATGTAAAGATTCACTAAAATCTTAACATCGATTTTCAGCATCGCAAATAGACGTAAAAATTTACCACCTTGAGATATTTCAAAGTTTAAACTAATATTTAAGATTTATGGACTTTTCGTAGAAACCTTTTAAAAACCAATATTTTAAAGTAGTTTTGCTATAGATATGACGTCATAACAGTCATCCTAACGACCAGACAATCTTTTTCTTTAAAAATTGTTTATTCTAAAAGTTATACAACTTCTTGAACGTTTTGAAAAATAAACTAATGTATTTTTATTTTATTAACAATAATATTTCATTGGTTTGACAAAATTTGCATCACTTAAAAACTTATCCAACACCCTTAAACGATTACTGAAACATTTAATAATCATTATTTGTATTTTACACGAAATTCTATTAAATAACTTTGCTACTATAATTTTAACAAAACTCTATTATCGTTATTGTTATATCTTTTTTAAATAATGTATTTTGTTTTTCTAAAATAGATAATTGTGTAACAATAGATAAATATAGTTTAAACAAGATAACATTGATCGTATAGTGTATATATATATATATATATATATATATATATATATATATATATATATAATTATCTTTTCTATTTATTATTATTATAAAAATAAATTACATTTTTTGTTGAGTTTACATTTTCTAAGAGAAGAAAATTTAAATCCCAATGGTAAAATGTAATATAATATATATTTTATAATTTATAAAATATATTACTTTGTTGACTGTTCGACGTGCGATAACTGATGTGCCATGTTGTCTCATAGCTCATTTTATCTTTCATATTTTTCAACGCGATGAAAAATAAATTGCTGAAGTAAATTTCAGAAAAATATACTTTTACAGATCTATAAATGAAAAATAATATACAGTTTAGAACAAAATTGTAGAATATGTGAAGAATAGTTCATTAGGTTGAGCTTTTCATTTCAGATAAAGGTATTTAATACACCAAAAATGCTTTAGGCAATTATTTCAGCGCAAAGTTGTACACTGTTAAAAATCATAACAGATTTTATAGTTGAAACTTTTCGCCTATCCACTTTCGTTTTGGAGATACATTTAAAAAAAATGCGTCCCTTTGAAAATACTATTAAAGGTGCTTTGCTGGAAACTGGGAGGTTGCTGGTTCATTCCCAACGATGGCAGTTGGCCATATTTATTAATTTAAAAAAAAACTGAAGTAACTGGCTATGCTTGTGAAGGTTTTCTGTAGGTTCTTGACTCAAACCAGATGAATATCGGTATAGTTCTTCTCAAAGTCGGCTGCAGTCGCACAACCTACCAATTTCTAGTTTACATACAAATTCCTTGTCCTATAGGGGTCGGTAGAACAGATCTAGAAAAGATTACCTGCCAGACTTCTACCTCTCCTCTGCTTAACTACTGCTAAGATCAATATGTAAGCATCCAACCATTTGATTCGTCTCTTGTGTATTATGGCGTTATCATAACATTTCCCATGAGGAAACGCGTCAGTAGTCTACTTCTGTAAGGGAGAGCGCATATTTTAGATCTTCCTCGTTTAATACTATCACGAAGGTTTCTTTTCCTTGCGTCAGTTCTGGAAGAAATCTACTAAGCGAGGATTTGTTGGTCATGCTGGGGTGTCGATGCATCTTGCCAGGTCATCCCTCACCTCTACTCCTGCTTGTCCTGGTACCTAGTGAGTATCTGATATCCAAAGGAAAATAGTGATATTTAGTTTTAAAAAAACGTAATCGAATTTTTCTTCATGTAAAAAATAAAAGATTTACACAAACGTGCAGAAAATTGTTGTTTAAACGAATATGGGAACCGTTAATTTTTCAATGGGTTTTCCGTCTCGCCCGCTTTGTGCGATGCTTTTAATAATTACATTTTTGGTGTGTATAATAAAATATCTAAGGAATATAATTAGGATAATTAATGATTCAATATCGTTGTTATTATTATCATGTATTTTATGTAAAAACTATTTGGTGAAGTGTAATTTATTATATTTTTTTAATGAGTATGTGCTTTAATTTTTATATATTTATTTAAAAAATATAATTAAAGCTGAGTGTATGCTTTTAGAACGATAAACAATAAAATGTTACAAAATTAATGTAATATTAACGAGGCGAATAAGTATTGTGCACATCGTAAGAGTTTTCGTAAGAGCAACGATAGTAAAAAACGGTGCCCATCCCGTAAACGGGATAAGAAGATTGTTATGTGCCTTATTCATTCGGTTTTGAATAAAAGTTGTTACTGTATACATATATAACTAGCGACCCCGGCTTCGCAAGTGTAGCACTAATTATCTATAGCCAGATGACACAAAATTGCTTAAAGACAAAAAAAAAATGTTTTTCCATTTCGTTACCGAACTTTACAGAATCACCCGCTAGGCGAATCTGAATATTACCTTAAAATTTCATCAAAATCGGTCCACCCATGTTGGAGTCCATAGGGGACATACATACACACATTGATTATTATATCTCTAGAAGATGAGCAACTATTATCCGAAGCATTTTTTCGAAAACCGAATCAATAAAGCACAAATCAATTAGGTAACTTCAAAAGATGACCTGGATTTCTGTGGCCCATAGTTCATACAGTAACTTCAATCACTTGCGTAAGCTGCACTGCAAGAACCGAATCTGAGCGGGTGTTGCCCCATACCCAAATATTTTATCGTGTATAACATTTTTACTATAATAATTACGAGAATCACACATCAAATATTTTTTCATATTATTTTATTTCCAACAACTCTTGTATGAAACTTTTTTCAAATACTGTTATATCAATCGTACGACGCGATAGTTTCTTAATATCTGCTTAATCCACAATTCAATCTTTATTTAAATTAATAAAGTTTTTTTCTCGATATTTGTTGAAATCGATAATTTTATTCCAACTCTAATGAATTAGAATTTATAGTAATTAGTATTCATGTCTATCATATTTTCTGAATTTTTTTGTCTTGGGAAGAACTCGCATAAACTAATACATAACAGTGTTAAGTGCACGTTTTGTAATGGTCTTATATCGGATACGTCTATTAACTATCTATTTATTTAACACAATACTTGCATACACCGTGTATCGATTGCTTTTTAATCAATGAAAGTAGGAAATAGTGTATAGTATATATATTAACAGTTATCATAAAAATTATTGTGTGTTTAAGGATGTTCATCTACTACGCAAGAGACAATATCTTTATTTAGGATTTAAAAAAAGTTGTGAAGTATATCAATAATCTTTCAACGATTTATAAACTTTGTTTATTTGTTCTAAATATTTTAAAAATTTTGAATGAAATTTTTGAATATTATTGTGAGACACTCCATATCCCAAAGATAGTTACGATTAGCTAATTCATACTGATGATGACTACTTTGTAGTCAAAATACGTATTTATAAAATACAAATAATTGTTCTAAGAATTGAGGAAAAATTTGAAATTTAATTTCAAAAACCCTAGAGATCTCTTTGATTATTTTAATAATCTTTAAATTATATATACTTTATATTTACAATGATCTGACATTATATTATATTTACATTATATATCAAAATATACTAACTACTTGGTTTTATATTTAAAAAAAATGTTTCTTTTGTTTTTATTCTTAAGTAGATTTATGACTAAATGTCATCAATAAATCATTTTAATTTATACTTTAAAAATGTAATATTTAAAAATTTGCGCTCAAAAGAACTTGCTATTATGCTGCTCCCTAGCGAGAGAGTCAAAACGGATCCCCATAGAGAAGTGATGAATTTATTCTGAGCAAATTGGAAGTTGACACCCAACGTAGCGTTTTTTTGTTTCTTAATCTAAGGTCGTACAATTCCTTTCAAATTCTGTCATTCTACTATAATAGGGAATATGCATGAACATTTTTTTTCACATTGATTTTCAGAATATGAAAATACTGTTAATACTGTAATAATATTTAAAAACGAAATTAAAATCCGACAAATATCAAGGAAGCTATAAGCTTTTAAAGATTATTATCAGACTCTTTCTTGCAAAAATACTAAAAACGGAGTTTTACGTGTATTTTAAATGGTGAAAGTGTAATATGACGTCACATAACATATCAAAAGGGCTATCACTCTCTTTGTCTAATCGGGAATTTCAATCATTCATATCTCGCTTATTTAAAAAGTAATTTTACCTTAATATTTGTCAAGTAAACAGGCTTCAATTCAAGCGAAAAAAAATGTTCATGCATATTCCCTATTATTATATCAGTCCAAGTGGCACAGTGGTCTATGGCGTTATTTCTGCGTAGTATGCCTACTTGGAAACTGGGAGGTTATGGGTTCATCGGCAGTTTGTCAATTATAAAGAAATAAAAAAGGGGCTATTTATTGACTAAACTGTCGGCGTATGGACAAGTACGAAGTAACCGGCTATACTTGAGAAGGTTTTCTGCAGTTCCCATCACAAACTCCAGATGAATATCGGCATAGTTCCTATCATAGTCGGCTGCAGCCGCATATCCTACCAATTCCTAGTCTATACATAAAATTCCTTCCACTCCACTCACATCCTCACATCCTTAGGCATCACAATGGACCTTATAGTCGAAGTGTAGCCCGTCCAGGGCAGCCTTGACAATCTATCTATCTATGTTTAATTATTATATAAAATATTTTAAATAACAATCTGTATATCGTTGAAGTAAAACAGTTAAAAAAAAGATATCCATATATATATATATATATATATATATATATATATATATATATATACATATATATATATATATATATATATATATATATATATATATATATATATGTATATATATAAGTGTTGTACCCCATAACAATTAGATTTTATTTTATGATTATAATATGGATGATAGTCTTTATTTTTGAAAGCTTTTAATAAAATGACTGTGTGTTGTAATGCACAATTAAATCCGTTGTGTACCATATGATGAGAGTAGTACAAACATGGGAGCATTAAACGAGACAAAAAAACAAACAAAAATATTTCTTTTCGAATGCATTACGTATGTACGTGCAACGAGCATAGCCGAAATACGTGATTGTAAAAACTTGTAGGTAAATTCTATAGGATTTTTGTGCATCGATATGTAAATATAGGTGAATATACTAACTATATGTATACTATTATGTGGTGAGAACGGAAGCTGCATGTTATAAGAATGGGATGTTCGAAAAATTCACCTTCAATCGTCTGTATGAGCTTTTTTTCACAAAATGAATGCATTAATTATTGATAATAGTTTTTTTAAACAAAATAGTTAATAAGACTTACGAAAACTGATTTTTCAAAATCAAACCACCTTTGTGGAATAAACTATCTACCAGAATTTCTTTACCCTATCATATCTATTTATCTTGTTTATTTTGAAATTGAAATTATTGATAAGCTTTCAAAATATTCAAAATACACGAGAATCGAGTAAAACAGAAAGAGCCTAAAATAAACTCTGTAGAAGAGATAACCTAGTTAATCGAAACTTTAACAGTATATCTACCGAAAAGCACATTCTAGAATATTGGTTACTCGGGTTTATGTTGTTGGTATCCATGTTAAAATATAAATATTATGTATTGGGTACTTAAAAAGTTATATGAATGGTTTAAAAGTTGCAACGTTTCATTGATTATTTTTCAACTTCATCAGGCAAACAAAATATTAAGTTTTTCTTTATAAAATTTTCAAAAGTTCGCCTTCAAAATACCAACAACTTTTGTTCTAGGAATTTTAACGAAAAAAAAGTCAATGGATTCGACACAAATTAATACCACTTATGCTATCGATTATTCATAACATTCTATAAAACACTGTTTTATCGAGGTCGTACAGCTGCGGGTACGTGTCCATGGTGCCCGCAGTCATAGGGTTGGAAACTTCTGGTCTATAAAATACAGTAACAATGTCTACACAGACATGAAATAGCTTTGAATTAAAAAAATCGATTTTTAATGCACAAGGGAAATTGAATCTATGAAGTAGAACAGTTAATAGTATTTTTAAGGTTATGTTGGACAATGTTTATATTTTATGTTTCTTATAAATACTACATTGGTGATTGGAGGTATGGAGGGTATAAATAAATGACTAAAAAAACATGTGAAAATATAACAGCTAGGTGCAATATACCCAGAATATACCCAGAAGTTCATAAAGTTTTAATTGATCATTTTACTTTTAACACATACACTGATGTATAAAACTACGACTGATGCAAATACCAAGGAACCATGTGTAGTAAATATGCATGTTTCTGTAACCTCTAGAAATGACGGATGTTTCAGCTGAAATCGGGACAAAACTGTTCAGTTTCTAACAAAAAAGTTAGCAACAAAATAGATTGTTTTTAAAAATTGAACATCCAACTGCAATCAAGCTCGCTTTCTCTTTTCAGCTTTTCGGTTTTGGGTTATCGTGTGAAAATAACTAGTTTTTAACAATTTTTTTTCTACAAGTTTTTTTTTTCTAGTCGTTACAAAGTTAGGCCTAAAATTAGAATACCGGTATAAATATTATTTATATACAGGATATAAAAGTGGACCTTAAAGGAACTAAACAAATTATACAATCTGAATGTTAAATAAAATAATCGCCGTATGAAATTTACCAAACCAGATAGCTATAGTTCATCCACTGACTTAGAAAACGATTGCGATTTACTACCGGTATGTAAATTCTATTAGGTAATGTATTTAAATAATAACATTTTAAAACTTTATTTCATTGTTTTTTTCACCCTATATATTATGGTGATGCTAATCTTACTAAAAATAAATATATTATAAAATTTTTTAATATGTTTACAGCAATAAGCAAATATTATTTAAAAAAATAAACATTACCATATAAAAGAAAGATTTTAATTATAGTATGTAGTTTTTAAAAAAATGTTAATATAATTGAAATATTTACAAGCTTTTATTTAACTTGCAATGTATGTATGTATGTATGTATGTTCGGGTCAAATCTTGCAAGCTGAAATAGAACCACTTCCACTTATCCTACGGAGTTGAATTTTGAATATTGGTTCAGTTCCGATGACAATGCTTTTTTAAGGTAAGCAAGACAAGAATCGACAAGGAGAAAGGGAGGGGGAAAATTTGGTATATTTCTCTTAATATTGAAAAAATCGAAAAACACATAAGAAGTAAAGTTGTAGAAAATTATTTTTACTATAATTAAATTTCTTATCATTTTTTCTGTTTCTCTAATATTTACAGAGATATTGCAAAATATCAATAAATAAATAATATCAATAATATATTTTAATTGCACCCAACAAAATTTCTATTTATTTTATTTTATAATAATACTTAGCAATTTAGAAACGGTATTTCAAAATACTAAATAGAAACTGATAAAACTGATTTATATCATTCTTTCCAGAAAATTTTTTAATTACATTATTCAACATTTAATTACATTCATTATTATGAGTATTGTATTTAAATTGCAAATATTTTCGTAAATATTAGAATTACAGAAAATATGGCATTGTAATAAATTGTAGAAAAATGCACTTACTACAACTTAACTTATTAGAAATTTTTCCATTTTACTAATATTTAGAGACAATCTATAATTTTATTAAGAAGATCCGTCATTTTATTATAAAGGTTATTAAAATAATCAAAGAGAAATCTAGGTTTTTTGAAATTAAATTTCAAATTATTTTTCAAACTTGCCCCAATTCCTAGAACAATTATTTGTATTTTATAAATACGTATTTTGACTATAAAGTAGTCATCATCAGTATGAATTAGCTAATCGTAACTATCTCTGGGATATGGAGTCAGAGATATATTGCTCGTTACTAATTTGGTCCGTGTCTCACAATAATATTAACAAAATTTTGAAGTAGTACCTGAAGGATTATTTGTGTTAACTGACCAATTAAGGGATTAAGTGTGTGCTGGAGCCAACCAATTTATTGGCGGTAACGTTTTTTGACTAAGCAGTGTTGTTATTGTCAATAAGGTGAGGGTGTTGATCGAAGCGAACCTTGATATTCAGGTATTAAATTTTCAATATGGTTTAATTTTATTAAATCAGACTTTGGAATTGTGCCATTGTCTAAATTCATTATCTGTTTTCTTAATTTGTGTATGTAGATACTTTCGTATGCATCTATTTCTGTTGGGTTTTGTACCGATTTCAGTAGTTTTAAATTCGATTTGTCAATTTTGTGGTTGTTTTAGGGGAAAAAAATTTTAAATTTAATTCAATCATTTTATGTTTATTCAGAAATTTTTTTATCGATACCAAACTAATAACTACATTTGTTCGAAAATTCAACAAAAAAGTTATTTCTAAATTTTTTAAAAGTTGACCTGAATAGTAAATCCTCCCTTAAAATAATAAACTTTTATAATAATAACAATAATAATAATAATAATGAGGTTTTATTAATTAATTTTTAACGATACATTTTAATGATGTTAGTGGAGGACAAGGATACAACTTTTATTTGAAATAATCTGTTAACTCGGATGGGTTAAAATCGAATATCCTTTATTTAATCCAAGTTATGAAAAGAAGAACACACCGATTGAAAAAAGAAAACTCAGTGTTTTACACAATGGAAATCAAATTTTTAAATAATATATTATTATTATTGGTACATATATTCGATTATATAGTCAAACACAAATACAAAAACTTTATCAAGTACAACTTTTCATTAAGTCTTTAAATAAACTTTATATATTGTTGTTGTTGTTTTTATTAAATTGTATAATTTTATCGATTTTTTTATTACTTTAGAAAGTAAGTTACTACATAGAAAACTGTAGTTTACGGTTTAAAAGATTTCCGATACATTGAATAATTATGATTATCTTTTTAGAATACATTGAGTGATATGAAAAGATTATACACTTATATGCAACGAAAATGATACTAGATATAATAATGAACAAGCAAAAGGGTGACTGAAACATCGCTAATAGTAAAACATTTACATTAAAAATTGTTTCCCCATAAAAACACACGTATTTCTGTTATCTTTCCGTTGTTAGTAAAACTACTTCGTTAAAATTAGTTTCTATTAAAAACACATTTTTAAAAACAAGCTTTTATAGTAAAACTAATTTTCTACACTTTACTTTTTATATGTTTTTCGATTTTTTCAATATTAAGAGAGATATACCAAATTTTGTGTTTCCCCCTCTCTCTAAACCCCACCTTTCCGCTTGTCGATACTTGTCATGCTTACCATAAAAATGCATAGCCGTCGGAACTGAACCAACATGTAAAAATTCAACTCCGTAGGATAAGAGAAAGTGGTTCTAATTCAGCTTGCAAGATTTGACCTGAACATACATACATACATAAATACATACAAACATACATTGCAAGTTAAATAAAAGCTTGTAAAATAAAACTATCATTATTTCAATTGTACGGTAAATTGATAAAAATAGCAACATTTAGTATGGTATTCATGGCGACAAAAACTAATTCCTTTTTACAAATTAGTGAACATAAAATCGGCAAAAATTGCAAAAATGGTTTGTAGATACATTGTTGTAAATTTTATTTACTACTCTACTTTATTTACGATTATTTTGTCCCTCTTTCGTATAATTGTTGACCCATGTATGAAATAAAAATTAAATTTAAAATTATTAAAATTCATCGCCAACAAAAGCATATTATTTGTATGGATTCCTTTGATGGAACATGGTCAAATTTATACAATTAATTGTAAAATTAAAACACTAACAAATAAAAGCAATAATGCTTTACAGTGTTCCAGCAGTTGTACGAACATATTCAAACACAGAGAAATTTACATTGAATCATACAACCCGTTTCGTCATTCAAAAACAAAAAGTAATTAAGTTAAAAAGACCACAGGACACTACAGCATAATTGGCATCATCCTGGATAGATGGACGGTTGTGATTCGATTCCTATTGGTTGTACAGGATGGGGCAGAAAGAACTCCCCGATTTGAAAACCGTCTAGCAACGGCTATGATGGTGGGGAATATATCATTCGACGTGTTTATTCATGCCATGTTTAGTGTACACCATGGCTTGGTGGCAGCAACGCGCTTTCGTCGTTGAAGAGTTAATTCGAAATGGCGATTCGCCGATAATGACACTTTAGTGATGAGGCACATTTCCACCTTTCGGGCGAGGTCAGCAAACAAAACTGCAGGTACTGGTCATAACTCTCGGGAACTTCATGAGCGGTCACTTCATAGCCCTAACGTCACAGTCTGGTGTGCCATTTCTGAATTTGGTGTGAGGGGTCCATACTTTTTTGAA
The DNA here is from genome assembly GCA_963920215.1 of Nineta flava. NCBI lineage: Eukaryota > Metazoa > Arthropoda > Insecta > Neuroptera > Chrysopidae > Nineta > Nineta flava. The sequence continues at coordinate 95,713,701 of OY986042.1, forward strand.
GAAAACTGTGCTACTGTTACGGTAATCGCAGATCGGTATTGTGTGATGCTAGAGAACTTTCTACTGCCCAGCGTGGATGCTCTTGTCGGTGAACATGGACAAGAACATGTGTGGTTTCAACAAGATGGGGCAACAGCCCACACAACTCGTCGTTCAATGGCAACTCTGTGAGAAATTTTTCTTGAGAATGTTGTCTCTTTGCGTGGTGACATCGGGTGGCCTCCGTACTCGCCGGATTTAACCCCATGTGATTTTTTTCTTTCGGGCTGCCCTGAGAAAAAAGTGTATCAACATCGTCCCCAAACTCTGGAAGTTCTTAAGGAGACGATTAATCCAGTAAAATGCTCCCATTCCGCCTGAAATGATCCGCATAGTGATGAAAAGTTATCGGGAGAGTATCAATCAGTGTATCAACAATGGAGGCAAACACTTGAGTGATGTAATTTTTAAAACCCATTGATTTAAAATGGCATTCTGTATGCTTATTAACGAATATAGTTTTTTTTACATCTTGATTTATAGTTTAGTTTTTATTAGCTTTCCAAATCGGGGAACTCATTCTGCTCTACCTGATATTATCGTTTTGACAGCTTAATTTAGAACAATATTAGATAGAAAGGTATTTCTTGGGTTATAAATAGTTTTTCACTTTAACCTTTTGGCTCCCGAATTGTGTTCCCCCATCAACTTCAGTCTGATGAGATTTGTTTTTCCCATATCTTGTCAATAGAGCTTGCTTCGGGGTGAAATGGGCCGAATATCTTGTATCTTCTGTAATAGAGAGATTCAATTACATATGATGTGGCTTGGTATTTGTTCCTCCTCGCCACACAGTCTGCACATAGTGGATGCATTATGGAGTCCTTTTGCGTGCAGATGCTTTCGCTGGTGATAACGACCTATGGTAATTTAAGCAAACCAGTATTTCTATTACTATTATAAGAAATTGTTGACATAATTATTTAAAGAAGTAAAACCATTAGAGACCAAATAATTATAATAAGTGATCTTAATAAAACCTAAAGAATAATCATATTTAAAAGCTTATATCCATTTAACAATACCACATAATGTAATGATACTTTGTTGTATATTTATTACAAGCCTTTACAAATGAGCTTTAATAAAAGCTATCTATGTTTTTGTGTGTTTCTATTTGTGTGCCAGTACGTGTTTATTATTCAAGTAAAACGTTTATATGTTCTGGGAAATATAATAATAAACTAATCACGTTTATATGTTTAATTATTCTATGTGTATGTTTATACAGGGTGATTGTTAGAGGATGTTCGACATAACGAAATATAATGTTGAAATTATACACTTGTAGCAATACCAATGAATCCTATTTTTTAATCAACCAGGAATCGAACCTCGGGCCTCTGGATAACTAGTCCAGTATGCTTCCGCTACACCAAAGACGATTGTGACGTAGTAGCCAACTTTTTCATATTATTCTAATTTTTTTAAATTTATTTAGACAGTATTACTTCTGTTGAAGTGATCTATTTATTTAATATTTGCTTATTTGTGTATACTTTCGCGTCAACATAACGATGTTTGTCCAAATTCCTTTCGGTTATGTATAACAAACTGTAGAAGACTTTTAGCGTATACTCCGACCAATTTCATTGTCATTGAATTTTTAATTAAATTAAATTAAATACTGATAAGAAAAAATTAACTCGTCAACCAGGAATCGAACCTCGGGCCTCTGGATAACTAGTCCAGTATGCTTCCGCTACACCAAAGACAATTGTGACGTAGTAGCCAACTTTTTTATATTATTCTAATTTTTTTATTTATTTAGACAGTATTACTTCTGTTGAAGTGATCTATTTATTTAATATTTGTTTATTTGTGTATACTTTCCCGTCAACATAACGATGTTTGTCCAAATTCCATTCGGTTAGGTATAACAAACTGTAGAAGACTTTTAGCGTATACTCCGACAAATTTCATTGTCATTGAATTTTTAATTAAATTAAATTAAATACTGATATGAAAAAATTAACTCGTCAACCAGGAATCGAACCTCGGGCCTCTGGATAACTAGTCCAGTAAAAAAAAATTAATCCTATAATATATACAGCCCTTTGTGTAACTCACAGACTAATCTATACAAAATCTAACCCACATCTAGACAAAGATACTTTTAATTTTCTAAACGCACCCCCGTAGAATGGCACTCACCAAAACCTACTTTGTGGGAGTTATCGGAAAACTTTAATAATCACTCCTTCCACACAGGAAACGTTTTCTTTCTAGGGTACGAAGCCAAGTTCGAAAGCCCTACTGTGGCCTCAATGAACACCATCGGGGAAGCAGGGTGAGTATACACTGGTGATTAACATTGGTATAGTATTATGACGTATAAGCATACACAAAATAATATGTTAAAAAACTTTTTAACAAAAAATAGGACCGGCGAAAGAAGAAAGTAACTGAAAAGCAAAAAATAATAATTTTGTAACAAAAAATTAAACCTTCGAAAAAAGAAAGGGAAAAATAAAAAAGTAACTTTTTAATCTCACTAAGTCCTACACTAATGTAAATACACCTATATAATTTTGAGTCGGCGCCAAATAATCTCCATCGAAATGGGTCGAGCGTGGGGAAAGGGGGTTTAGAAGGAGGGGGAAATACAAAATTTGACTATCTCCCTTAATATTCGAAAAATCGAAAATTTATCAGGAGTTAAGTTGTAGGTACTAAGTTTTACTGTAATTTTGTTTCTTATCATTTTTCTGTTAAAGATTAAATATTTACAATTAAAGATTGAAAGTTAAAATTCTAAATATCTCTGTTCACATTACAGTTTGAGAAAAATGATTGAGTAATGAATTGTAGCAAACTTGATTTTCTACAACTTTACTTCTTATACATTTTTCGATTATTCTAATATTAAGAGAGATATTTATTATTTTGTGTTTGTTTGACACAAATACATGTATATTACAAATATATATACAAATATATTTTATTGTAAAAAATTTTGATTGTCGTTTCCATAGTAACTTTAAACTATAATCGTTATACATCGTTCTATTTTGGCTATTAAAAAATTTAATTTTTAGCGAATGTCCTTCAAAGGAAATGCAGCTATTGTTGCAAATACTTAAGTCATATCAGATATTATATTTCATTTTGATCACACTAAAATTATGACCGCAAGAGAGTGATTTATGTATCCTAAGAAAATTCGCTAAGTTGACACAGCTCCGGCGTAATAATTTTTTAATAATTTTAACAAAAAAAAATGTATTAAAAAACGGCACACATTGGAAAAAAATCGATTTAATGTGAAAATTGGCCAAAAGCGACACAAACAAAATGACATTTTCGTAATATAAAGTTTGAAACGAAGAAAAAAGTTAAAAAATCAATATCTTGAATCGATTAAAAAATGTTTATGATTGTAAAACGAAAATCTAAAAAAAAAAATCAGCAACTTTTAATAAGTTTAGATTCAACATTGAAATTGAGTGACAAATCCTAGTCGGTAGCCTGATCTGTTCACAATCATCTTGTAGAAGAGAGGCATTCAAAATGGGATTATATCAAATACTGTTTTATTCAATTTATGAAAGTATTATCGAAGTACTTTAACAAGTAATAGCAGTATAAAATAAAATAAAATAATTATATCATACTGAATATGTACTATAGAAAAAGTAGATTTATTTGTATGTTCAGGTCAACTTAGGCCTTACCGAAATATTTAATTCCTTGAAAAAATATTCTATGTAAGCAATAGATTTGCATAATATGATAAAGGAGAAAAGTAAATTTAAAAAAAAAAATTTATTATTTTATTTCACTATTTATTAGTGTCATGTTTCAGATACTAATTGCAAACTTTTTGAAATAGCTATATTAGCTGAAATATGTCACTAATACAAATTTAAGTACTTAAAATAGTGGAGTAGCACAATATGGAAAGTTTTGAAAATTTACTTCCTCTTTTATCATATAACTGAATTCCACAAGGTAACACTCAATACGGTTAATTAATAGATTTGCATACAAAAATCGTATAGAACTTTCAAAAATCTATTAAAGAAAACTTAATGTTGTACTATTTGACGAAAATCCATTATAATTATTAAATAAAACAAATTTTTGAAATTTTCGTAAAATCACTTTATTTGACTAGTTTCGGAACACCGTTCCTTCTTCAGAAATAAAAATGAACAAAAAAAACTTGTCAAGTAAAGTGATTTTACTAAAATTTCAAATATTTGTTTTAATTAATAATGAAAAATTACTGTTTAAATGTTAACTCTTCAAAGCGTTTGATAAAGTATGGATGGCATCCTGGCCTTCTTTACGAACTAAAACAACAAATACCAAGTACATATTACTGTGTTTTGAAATATTACTGTATTTAAACGATCGATATTTTCAAGTCAAACATCGATAGGAGTTATCCGAATTATTTCCTATTGAATCTGGCGTACCGAAAACACATCTGGACCAAAAGCATCAAACAACAAAACTTAAATCTCTTAAAATATAATTGGCTTATAGGACACAAAAATCAAAGCTATCATTAGACAATAATGTGTTAGTGTATAAAACTATATTAAAACCTGTGTGGACCTATGGGATTCAACTATGAAGAACTGCGAGTAACAGTAACATCGAAATACTTCAACGTTTTCAATCGAAAGTGTTATGAACAATTAGTAATTCTCCGTGGTATATGCGTAATGATCCTAGTCTCCAAGTGCCCACAGTGTGTGCAGAGATTTCGCGATTCAGTGACAGATACATGACTCGCCTTGAACGGCATCCAAATACTGAAGTGATAAATCGTTTAGACAATAGTGACAGTTTGAACAGACTGAATAGACAAAATGTGTTAGGCCTAAGATTTAGATTTACGTAAAATAGTATATAGCTTACTATATAGTTTTTTTTAAGTGACTACCAGTGGGTTGGTCACTGTTCAAGCTATTTTTAGCCAGTAGACCTATTTATAGTTCTTTTTAGAACATATAATAGAAAAAAAGGAAACAAAAAAATGATAACTATTTTATCTCATTTTTGTACAAAATATTCCAAGTAATGCAGGAGAATTGAATCATAAGCACCTCTCCACCGAAGATGCGTAACAATAAAAGAAATAAAACATTTCACATAGCAAACGAATGAAATTACAAATTATTATTTACTACAATATATTATGATGTCATAAAATATGGAATTACATACAAATATATCTTGTCTCTCAGTTGGATTTCTTTAGGATTATACAAAAATTTATTGTCCATTTTCATTTTGTTTGTTCTGTTTTTTTACAACTGTTTTTTTTTTTTTTATATTTCTTTCGAAGTACTCGTGATGATGTAAAAAAATTGTTTTATAACGCAACAATAACGCAACAAGGTCACAAACATTTTTTATCGGCATATTTAAGTGTAAATGCGCGTAAACGTATAGAAAATTGTATGAAATTTAATAATTGATTTTCTCATAAAATTTTATGTATAATTTACTTGAATATCCAACAATTTATTTAATACAACTTCAGTTTATAGCTTCATGAACTGTAGTTGTAGTGTACATAAAAATATCGTTTTTCTTCAAAAATCCCAAATACAGCGTGTTACTTGCTATACAGGAACATATGCTACACACCAAAATAAGCAAAATACATTCAGAATGATTTTTTTTTTAAATTCACCCCGGTTTAGATACAATCCGTCATTTTGTGTGGTTTTTTCTATTATTAATATTTCAAAAAAAGATAATCGAATGAAGATTTCCAATGAAGATCATCTTTTGTCGTTGGCCACGGACTGCCACACCCTCTCGAACACTTCAGGCATATCTCCGATTTTGCGACATCTATTCTTCATCCGATCTCTCGCCATGCAATATTATTTATAGGTGTGGAATAAATTTCACACCTGTAAAAATATTGCACAGCAGAGGGAGTGTATGAGAATACCTGTCGCAGGATAGGAAATTGCATGGAGTATTCGAGAGGGTGGGACAGACCATGGCCGCCAATCACAGCTGATAATCACACAGCTCACAATCTCAGCTGATAGATTATTCAGATGAGCCAAATATGAACAAATCTACTGCTAAGTCTCATCGAATGCTCTCAAATACTTATGGCGAGGCCGTTATTAGTGAGAGATCTTGTCGTGGTTTAACCCTTCAAGAACGATGATTTTCACGTCCAAGATTGGCATAGCGGTGGTAGCCCGGCATAAAATTGAAGTTAAAGTTAAGACATGGGAACAAATTTAAAGAGAAAACGGCGGGAGTAAAATATACCTAATAATTTTATAGTAAGTGGGTTATCTAAAACCATCGAAACATTGACATTGATTTTGGACAAGAAATCTGTAGTAATCTGTTGTATATAGAGGTAACAATCGATGAATTTAACATTTTGACCAAAATTAATCTATCAGAGACACATTGTGAAAATCTTAATTGTTATTTGACCACAATAAATGATAATAATTACACAACATTTACCACATTTTGCGATATATATATATATATATATATATATATATATATATATATATATATATATAATATAAAGTATATAATGTTTATTCCCACATATAATTTTAAAATAGAGTTTATAATCTTATCAAAATGTTGAAACAACAATACACAAAAGCTCTACTATACCCAATTATATCAATTGTTGTCTCTAATATCACACTGTAATTTAATTAATTAATAAAATTAGGTCAAACTAAATAAAACTGACTTGGTCCATGTTTATTTATATTATAATAGTATTATTATCATATAGGTACCTACCTACCAACAAAACATTATATAGTATATATTTGATTCATTGTAAATCTACATAAACGAATGTGATATAAGCAAGCTAGTAGCCAGGAGGCAAGCACTCACTGTATGATAAATGTAAGCATATATTTATGTAATATATACAAAAAGTTCTTTGAATATTGAAGGTGATTTATTTAATGCATGAGATTTTAACAAAAATATCAGAATGAGTTGACTTCAAGCCTTAGTTAATAGGTCTTGGTATCTAAAAAGAGGAGTAAAGGGGTGGAAGAAACCTATTCGTTTTGGGTTTTCAATTAGATTTCAAAAACTGCCAGCTGTACACTTGGCCACAGAAGTTTTTAATACATTTCTAATGAACAACTTTTATCCGAAGCATTTTTTCGAAAACTGAATCAATAAGGCACAAATCAATTCTAAAATTCAAAGATATGACACCAACTTGTGTGGTCCATTGTACCTTCAACATCCGTTTGTATCAAATGAAAAAACATTAAATTTCACACAAGAATATCTCAATTAAGTCTCTGTTTTTAGTAATTTTTAGTAAATTTGACAAAACGGAACATTTACGGAATCATTACGGAACATTTATCATATCTATCCGTCTCGAGAAAAAACTTTAAAACGTTGTTTGTTTTAATGATATAAATATTTTTTGTGATTCGAAATTTTCCCTATCTTCAGCATCATTTAATAGGACCAAAAATATAATTATTGTATTATGTTTCCCCCTCATTTTAACTGTTCAACTTTGGTTTGAAACATTTTGCAAACAACTTTGCAAATGCAAATTTAACTATATCTTTTAAAATGCAAATTTTTAAAAATAGTTGTGAGTTCTCCAATGAACACACGGTATATGTTCACATATATATTAATTTGACATAAATAATAGTAAACATAAATTTGAAATATTCATTTTTAGGTTGTAGGCTGAATTTATAATTTATACATATTTATACATAAAATAGGTATGTGACCTATATTGTAATAGGTAGGTAAATTATTTATATATATATATATATATATATATATATAGATATATGTATATATATATATATATATATATATATATATATATATATATATATATATATATATATACATATATCTATATATATATATATATATATATATATATATATATAAATATTTAAAATGAACGCAATCATATTAAATATAATATTATATTTATAAACAGTATTTAACACCTGAGTAAATTATAATTTCATTTTAATTAAGTATCTAAAAATATTATCATTTATATGAATGGTCAAAAATATTAAGGGCATACGAACACGATACCTGATAGTTGATTGTGAGTGTGCTTTGAATAGTCGTAGGCAGTCACACAAATGTAACATGAATGTGTTAATATTTATATATTTTCCAAAATTGAACGGTGCTCTTGATTTTTATTGTAAATTAAAAATCTGAATAAGTTCAAGTAAGATTTAAAAAAAAATCAAGCAATAAAATAAAATATAATAAGAACTTCCCGTTGCCTCCACCAAATTTATATGTAAAATGTGAATAACTATAATAATAATCTTAATCTTAATCTTAATAATCTTATTCTTAGTTAACAATAATAATCTTGGAAAAGAGCTGATAATTTTCAAACGACTGAACCCATTTTTACCAAACATAGCTTAGAACTGTCACAATGAAACCAGCTGTCTAATAAAAACCGCATTCAAATCAGTCCAGTTTTTTGAGAGCTACGACGTAACAGACAGACCCACACATAAACAGATAGACACACAGACGCTTCAAACTTATAATACCCCTCTTTTTGCGTCGGAAGTTAAAAAGTTAATGCAACTACTGAAATTCAAACTGTTTACTTAAATCTTGATCCATGCTCTACCAATTAAATTATGGTCATTGTAGTGTATGTACTACTCTTTGTCTTATCTTGTCCCATATACAATTGATTTGTATGAGGAAACCCTCATGCTGCTATTTTATAAATATATTACTTTTTATACAAGTTTTAATATATTTTATAAATATGTTAAAACTTGTTATATTGAATTATTTCGTGAAAAATTCACACCGTAATCTTTTAAGAGCTACATGTTCGTACTTCCTTAAATAATAAAATTTAAACATATTTACGTATTTATTTTATTATACCCACAGGTATAATTTATGTAATTGGGTCTAAAAAACAAAAATTACAAATTAAGAGAAAACTGTATTTATGAAAATCAGTGTGTATTCGTATTTATACATCAAAAAATAAATTTAAAGTTTGTTAAAAAATTATTTAATGAATACAATTTTCAAACTTAAATTTGCATTGTAAAACTTCCTTTGAATTTATTTTATCCTAGCCAGTCACTACTTACTTCCGTTAACTAAAGTTATATACAATTCAACATGATATAATCCAAGAAGTTTACTTCTTAAAAGAAACTATACTGGAAAAAGTGCTACACATCAAAAATGTATAAATGAGTAAATGTATAAACAATTTTTTTAATGAACATGATTGTACCGGCCGAAAGTCGATAAATCGCATAAAACACATGTCCAAATTAGTGATGCCGCGAGAGAGGAGAGAATATAGATGAGACACAAATTAATATCCTGATTTTTGAGAAATATTCGAGAGTCAGACGATTCTACTCTCTTTTAATTTCTTTTGATTTTTGTATAAAAATGTACTAATCACAAAACAGCAAATTTTATACCCAATATATACAAGGGTATATTAACTTTTTTCCCGACTTTGTAAAGTTTGAAAATATTGATCACAGAAAGAAAATTTTAAGATAGGTGTTCATAAAATGATCTAATTAGTCCATTTCCACAAAATTGTCCGTCCGTCCGTAAACACGATAACTCATAAACGAAAAATAGCGAGTTAAAATTTTGTATGTAAATTCTAAAGCTAAAAAGTAAGGTTAAGTTTGTTAATGGGCCAAGTTTGGGCAAAATGGGCAAAACTACACAACTTTGAAATCGTAAGAGATAGAACAAATATGTAAAGAAAAAAAATGTTCCTTTATTAAAAATAAACAACTTTTGTTTTATACTTTTTTACAGAAATTCAGAATAAACGGGGTATTTAAGCAATTAACTCAGTTAGTTGTTATTTGCACCTGTTTTACTTCGAAATCTTATTAAACATATCAACCGACCAGTAATAATAATTATTTTTAGTATAAACTACAAAATAAAAAATAAAATTTAATAAATTTGGATTAAGAAAAGTGTAAATAAGAAACAAATGAATATTAATGGGAAAAAGCGTGGGTGCATAGTGTCAATAGTTATTCCATTAATATACATTTGTTTCTTATTTACACTTTTCTTAATCCAAATTTATTAAATTTTATTTTCTATTTTTTAGTTGGATTTTCTATAAAAGCGTGTTTTTTTTAGCTTTTTTAAACTATTATTTATGTTTCATTTTTTAGTTGAATTTTCTATAAAAGCGTGTTTTTTAGTTTTTTAAACTATTATTTATTTTTTCAATACTTTTCAATTAGTATTTTTAATCAGGGACTTTTCAGAAGTTTCACTTCTACCGTGTGTGACTTGCACACACACACATTTTTTTTTTAAGTCAGTAACTTATCTGGGAAATTGATGAATCCTGGCTAATCTAATCAGGATAATCGGATATTTTAATCGAATTATTGCATTGTCATCGGTCTTTGACAGGTGTGCAAAATTTGAATTAAATCTGATCGTTCAAAGTAGGAGAAAATCGAGCCCAAAAGGGTCGGTTACATACATACATACATACAAACATACATGCAGGTGAAACTAATAAAAAGCGTATAAAAAAGAGTTTTTTTTATTGTATTTTTTCAAGAAAATTGTCAGCTGTTACAACAAGACGAGGCGAGACGAGAAAGATGTCCAAACGAATTATTGAAACTCTCTTTATACCATACTCAATATGATGACACAACTAACAATGTCCTCTACAACTATATATCTTATCTATTAACGGAAACAAACTCGAAAAAAAACTTATATTATCAATTTATGAACATCAAATAGGAAAAAAATAAAATAAAGATTTCTCTGTTACAATTCAATTTTTTGGTTCAAATAACCACTGAGCGATGTATATAAACAACAAATAGTGCGTAAAAAGTGCCAACTTCATTTGAAAAATATACTAAGTCAGTCGAATCGAATCGAGTCAACTCGGTAGATATCATTTATTATTGCATGTAGGCAGAAGTAGAAAAAAAGATTAGAAAACAAAAAAACTTTCAAAACTACTTGAAGCTACATGCATGCTACAGTAGTTCTCTGTTTTATGATTGCTTACCGTCGTAGATAGTATACAGGCTAGTCCACACTTCGACCATAAGGTCCATTGTGATGCGTCAGGATGTGAGGGTATGAGTGGAAGGAATTTTTGTGTATAGACTAGGAATTAGTTGGATATGCGGCTGCAGCCGACTATGATAGGAACTATGCCGATGCTCATCTGGAGTTCGTGAAGGAAACTGCAGAAAACCTTCTCAAGCATAGCCATTTACCTCGTTCTTGTCTATACGCTGACAGTTTAGTCAATTAACAGCCTATTTTTTTTTCTTAATAATTGACAAACTGCCGATGTCGGGATTCGAACCCATAACCTCCTAGTTGCCAGGTGGGCATACTGCGCAGGCATAACGCCATAGACCGCTGAGCCACTTTGACTGGTTACTGCCATTAGTTCATTGCATAAATAGTGTTTTCCTCTTTAGAAAGAGGAAAAATTCATTTCATCTCAATTTTCAAGTAAAATAAATAAAAAACAAGTGAAAATAACATAACTGAGTTCATTACTTATATACCCGGCAAATACTGAATTTATGAAAAAATTTCCGGAATTTTCTAAAAATTTTTTCAAATGTCCATCGATCAGTCAGAATATCCTACTAGATGTTAAAAATCACTGTCGTTAAAATTTTTAATATATATATATATATGTGTATATATATATATATATATATATATATACATATATACATTTATATATATACATATATATTATATATATATATATATATATATATATATATATATATATATATATATATATATATATTATATTATCATTAATTAATTTTTGATTTATCACAACCAAAATTCTATGCGATTGTATTAATTCGGTGTACAAATGAAACATCCTGTAAACAGATTTATTTCTATTATGAATGAACAAATATATCAATATGATATTTGGTGGATGGTTATATGAGTGTTGATGATTTTTTAATTGTACGTATATATAAAAAAAATCTCTCTATGATGAAATTGTGTATTTGGTTTTACGCTTGAATATTTTATTTTTGAATAAAACTGACATCTGTGTGCTACCTACAACGGTAATATGTAAAATACAGATATTGTGTTTAATGTTAATGACGAAAATCTAACATCTTTCCAGAGCTGTACGTTTTGGTAGCTCAAACATTTTTTTTACAATCAGTTTTCCATTAAATACCTGGTAAAAAATAAATACCTTGGTATATTAAGTTTAGTTTCGACTTTGTAACGGTTGAAAATATTTATCGTAGAAAACAAGTTTTGGTATAGGTGTTCCTCAAATGACCTAATTAGTCCATTTCCGCAATTCAGTCCGTCCGCCTGTCTGTAATGCGATAACACAAACACGATCAGAGAGAGCGAGGGGAAATTTTGTGTGTGTATTCAACGAATGGGGAAAATCGGACTGTGTTTGAGTAAAATGGATAAAACTATGCATCTTTGAAACCGTAAGAGGCAGAAAAAAAAATGTATGAACAAAAAATTTCCTTTTCTTTTAATAAATAACTTTTGTTTGAAATGTTTTTTTTCATAAAACGTATATACCGGGTATTTAAACAATTAACTTAGCTAGTTGTTATTTTCAATCATTTTAAGTCATTTTAAATAACCTTAAGATATTATAAATTGTATGTTTCAAAAATATCAAAGTGCCGATAAGAAGTGCCCCTTCTTTATCTGCTGTATGTTCGCTAGTACAAATCGCGAGAGCAATTACTACAACTTTCAATCTTTCATAACATGACAAAGAAATATTTGTACCTACTAAACATTACATATTAGGAAAATTTGTTTAGACTCGAAATAATAACTAAGAGAATTTTTGCATCTGGGCTTCCCTACTTTTGTTATAACTGTACTCAAATGTGGAAATACTGTCTGTGTATTGAAGTCATGTGACGTTCAAACCAGATTTGTTTTTATGGTTTTTTTGATAATATATTCATTTAACAATGTTCTACATGAAAAGGAATAGTTCAATGAACACATTAGATACCATTAATTATTTACACCAGACAATAATAAAATAGCCTATACGTTACGTAACTCTATAAAAAATACTATGAAAATTTTCCACAAAAAATAAATAAATGATTGAAATAGTTTACTAGATAATAATAAAAATATTCGTTCATTTAATTTTCCTTTGGACGATGATTTTGTTAATGAAAATCAGGCTCGAATTTACCTTTTTTTTTATTTGATATAGTTAAATTAAATGTTTAGCACGGTAGTGCTATATTTTTAGCACATATTAACCGGATTAAACCCTACACAAAAATTTTATTATTAAATTTAAAAAAAAAATGTTTTTGTGGCAAAGATCTTACCAAATACTGTACATTACTGTACAGATACTGTAAATTTAATACTGTACCAAAAATTCGGCGAGAATCATTGACATCAATCACTTCATAGACATTAGATACATAATTATTGCTTTATAGTTAAAATTAAAATTAAAGTTTTTACATGTATATCCGTATGTTGAGTTTTGACAGAACCATAACTTCAAATAAAAAACACGAGATGACGCAGTACTTTACTAGCGTATGCAAGGTTCTTACGAACATTACATTCAATTATATCAACACAGTGAGAAAAAGGATACGGTACCCATTTTTGATCTACCAGTAGGTTCATTGTGGAAAGATTAGTAAACAGTCAATAAATTTTGTTTGTCATACATCCTATATAACCTGGAATATTATGAAAAAATCTCTCAAATTTTAAATTAAAATTAGTTTCCGTGAAAAAAGGATAATTCGAATTTATATAAATGGAAAAAAATTGTTTAATTAAAAAAATTTTGTAATAAAGAAATACAAGAAAAACAAATGTAAGTCGACTGTATGTGTAGTTGTGTCCGTCCAATCGTACTTGTGTACAAGTACAAATACACAATTGAATAATACAAAAATCATTCGATGAGACATTTCAACCGAAAACATCAGGAGGCGTTTGTGATTGTTCTTCTTCTTGTTACAGAAATACATTCCTTGTATACAATCTAGGGAAACATTTGATGTTGTCGTGTTGTTTACGAAAAAGTAACCGTTGTGTTATTCATCTCTCTGGTGTGTAGTAAGTAATAGTTAGTATCTCTGGATCATACGAGTTGATTGTTCATAGTATATCGAAGGGATAATAACAATTAGGGCAACAATTCATATTACTGATTTTACATTGATAACATTCTTTGACATCAAATGAATGGTTTGGAGCTTAACCAAATGTACAACTTGGTAACTTACTTGTCAATTCCAAAAAAAAAACGATTGTTTTATCATTGTTAAATGTCAAAGTAAACGCTAGTAACTTCCATTGGTATAATATATCCGAAACGCAACCATACAAAAAAAAAATTTTTAATTGTTTATAAACATGTCAACTTAATAAAAGAGTGTGAAAATAATGACTAATATGGAAAGTAATCATTACTCATCATTTCTTTTCATTCTAATGGATAGAGGGAGTATATTTTCAGGTCTACAATCACTGGGGGGAAATCTATCATACTTTAAGAACTATAAATTACTATTTGTCAAGTGTCTAGTCATCCGATTGCATCTCTTTCTTATGGGGTAAATATTCCCAGCAATTCGCTATTCCTAAAAAAAATTCTTCTCTAAATCGTTCGACCTTCCACAGGTATATTTCATAGATTATGAAAAGTACAAGTTTTTAGAAGTAATAATAACTTACAGAATATTTAAATATTTCGCAGAGAGTAAAATTTTTTTCATTCCCCGTCATTTTGCTGGTTGCCAAGAGCATTAAGTATATATCTAGTCAAACAGCTATTTGTATAAATTTGTTTTATACCTAAAACATTTATATTTGTAGATGTCTTTACAAAAATATACAAAATGGTAATGGGTAATAACGAATGATTTTATAAAACCGAATATATTTCAATTTAAAATTAAGCAGACTTTGTTTATCAGGAGCTAATTATATAGCATATCAACTAAAAAATTAATATTAGGGACTATTATATAAAAATAAGGGGAGTTATTTTCAAACATGCGTCTAGAAATGATATAAAAATACAAGTTAAATAACAACTAACTGAGTTAATTGTTTGAATACCCAGGATATACTGAGTTGTGTATCAAGATTGAATTGTTAACAATTCGCTTTCCGAGGAACATTTAATCACAAACTATGAGAAAACTATGGAGTTTATGAAAAAATTAAAAAAAAAAAATCTTCTGTATATTTTAAAAAGAAAAAGATTTTTTTGTTATTAAATTTTTTTTGTATCTCTTAAGGTGTTCAAAGATGTATATTTTCACCGCTGGTGGGGGAAAATACGTTCCGATTTTGCCAATTAACGAACTTGACCTAACATTTTTGCTATAGAACACATATACAAACTTTCAGCTCGTTATCTCTTTTCGTTCTTGAGTTATCGCGTACACAGGCAGACGGACATGCCTAAATGGCCGGATCAGGCCATTTTATGAACTATGTAAGCGTTACAAAGTCGGGACAGTTTGTTATACCCAGTATATTTACATATACTGGGTATAACAAACGTTTATCTTTAACTCAATTCCGAATAATTATTATATTAACAAATTATTTGAAATTTTCGTAAAAAATATTTTTATTCTTGGCTATAGTTTCGGCAACACAGTTCCTTCTACAGAAAAAATTATACAGTAATATCCTTTTTCTATAGAAGGACCTGTGTTTCTAAAACAATAGTCAAAAGTAAAAATATTATTTTCAAAAATTTTAATTTTTTGTTAATAATTATAATGGATTTTCGTAAAGAACGGAGAAAATGGCTTTATTTGGAATATTTGAGATAACTGCCAATATTCATATGGAATTCGTGAAGGAAACTGCAAAAAACCTTCACAAGCATAGCCGGTTACTTCGTTCTTGTCCATACACCGACAGTTTAGTCAATTAACAGCCCCATTTTTTTAAAATAATTGACAAACTGCCGATGCCGTGATTCGAACTCATAACCTCCCAGTTCTTAGTAGATATAACGCGTAAGACCGCTCAGCTTCTTGGACGGTTAATAGGCAAATATAGTAAAATTTCTGGGATCTAGACATGGCATAGATAAATGGAAAACTCTGCGATGTCGTTCCACAGCTTGTATATTTATCGCTCAAATGGTCCAAAAAAAACGTCTAATATTAATTATTTTCATTCCAAAATTTTTGCTTCCGTTCATTGATTGACCGATTTAGACGTAGGTAGTACTATGCTAAAGTTATTTGACACGTGGTCCAAAAAAACGTCTAATATTAATTATTTTTATTCGAAAATTTATGCTAAAGTTGTTTGACACGAATTAGTCTTAGATGCCCATCATTAAAATATAAGAAACATTATTTTCATTTCCCAGTTTAAATGTAACGTTCGTTTAAATTTTTTTGCCCCTCTTTACACTTTCGTAAATATATAACGAAGTTTAACAACATCATTTTACGTTTCTTCATCTTCTTTACCTTTCTTTGAATTTCATTTTTCAAACCATCAAATTATAGCAACAACTAACAACAACTTAGGTTGATGTTCTTTGTTCCATACTACTAAAGCTCCAGAAATAAATGAAAATGGTATGTTGTTAGACTTGGAACTAAATATTCATTCCAACTGAACTCGTATACGAAGAATTGTTCGATAATAAAATGTGCAGAAATAAAAGCATATAACAATATATGCATGATTAGAAATTCTTTACCAAAAAAATTTTACAACTACTTATATTGAATATAAATTTCTTTTCGATCGGAACATATGTGTGTGCGTGCTTCTGTGTGTACGTGTATATCTCCATGATCATGGATAGAAAAGTTATCTTCAATAAAATCTTTACATTAGGGTATTTCTGCTTATGGTTTTCACTTCCATGATTGCAGTTGATGATAAGAACCAATTAGATACCATATAAATAGTAGACGACATAAAAGCATAGTGTCGTTAAACGATTTGAAAATGAAGTGAGAAACATTGTCCAGAGTCGAAAAATAAACAATTTAAAAAAAATTATTATGAAATTTCACATTTTTATGATTTTCTTAAATATAATATTTTGCAAAAGAAAAATGATCACAAAACATTTTTTTTTTAAATACTTATTTTTAGTATTTTGTCGAGTTTGTGAATTAAATAAATGCTTCTATTCAATTTATATTTTTTTTCGATATATTACTGAAAATCGAAACGAGGCGAGATATTAATTTCAAATTTTTCCCCACTTCCTTATTTGAACAATTATTTGTATTTTATAAATACGTATTTCTACTACAAGGTAGTCATCATCAGTATGAATTAGCTAATGGTAACAATCTCTAGGATATGGAGTCAGAGATATGTTGCTCGTTGAGAGAGCAATTAAGGGATGTAGTGTGTGAAGTGCCCAACCCGTTTATTGGCGGTAACCTTTTTGGACCATGCGGTATTGTTTTTGTCAATAAGGTCAGGGTGCTGACCTTGATATTCAGGTATTAAATTTTTGAAAATGGTTTAATTTTATTAAATTAGAATTTGGAATTGGGCCATTGTCTAAATTTATTATCTGTTTTCTTAATCTGTGTATGTAGATACTTTCGTATGCATCTAGTTCTGTGGGGTTTTGTACCGATTTTAGTAGCTTAAAATTCGATTTGTCAATTTTGTGGTTGTTCTCAATAACGTGCGCAGCTTTACACAATTTTTTGGTTCTCCCAAATTTCACATGAGCCAGACGTTCTTTGATTCGAGTTCCGATTTGGCGACGACTTTGACCAACATAAATTTTCGAACAGCATTGACAACTGACACCATATATAACCGATTGCTTTTCATTGACAATTTTGTCCTTCGGTGATCCCAGTAACTGTTTAATTTTATTTTTACAAGCGCTGTTTTTAGGTTATGATCCCTTAATTCTCTAGTGATTTTATGTGTGCATGGGCGGAAGTATGTTAGTTTGCACCATTTACTTTGTTCAGCGTTGCCAGTTTCTTGTGTTCAAAAAACCTAGAGTTCTCTTTGTTTATTTTAATAATCCTTATATAAGGCGAGATTTGTTTGTTTCTAGAATACGTTCGTTTCTAGATTTCATCTGAGAATGAAACTAAATCATGGGATACGCTTGGTATAAGATAAATTTTCAGGGACTGTCTAAGTTACCAAGATATATGAAAGAACAAGCGTATACTATATAGACTAACACGTCATTTAATTTCATTAAGGGTGCATTCGTTTTGGGTGCCCACGCTTATAAACGGAATTTATTGGCGTTCGTTTTGGCTTGAACACTTGCACTTGGAAAATGAGAAATAAATAAATAATCGCTAATACAGTATTCGTTTTGGGAGCTAGTATAATTTGGCGCACATGCTTGCTTCGCTATCTCGTTGGATAAAGTGTCTGTGTGCGAAGTGTCTATATCGTTTGAACTTAACCATTAGCGCTTTATCAACATAAACAGCGTCAAGTTGAACACTAACATCACCGTTTGGTGTTGAAAGCGTGTAATCTGCCAAAACGAATACACCCTAATTATTAAACTCATTTCCAGATATTCCCAGATATACTTTATTCAGTATTTTAAAGACTGAAGCTGTACTCAGAATATAAGTTTCTATCAATCTTAGATGCCACAGTTATGAAATATTATTGAAGTAAATTGTGATGTATTCAAATTCAATCGTTTTAAATAAGTAATTCGTATCATTGAACCAATAAAATATTATAAATATTCACGAACCGTTACGAATATAAAATACCTTTTTTTTGATCTATCAGGAACTATTAAATACCTTCTTCATGGTTTTATAACCTTTTTACAAGCCAATTTTTTTATTACCCATCGCATATGTAGCATATAAACATATATATAGATATTATTGATATCATTAGTCCTCAGTTTATAAATCAAAGAAAAATGACAGGTAGGTGTCAATTAAGTAATTTCTCTACATAAAATAATATATTAAAATGGTAAATATAAATGGGCTTGTTCACGACAACTCGAATTTTTTTCATGATATCAGCTCCGAAATACTCGAAGATTATAAGAATTGCGAACCTAATGTAGTGCAAAATGTATACTTATTGGCGGTGAGGTCAACTATTACATATTAGTGATTAATTTTGATTGGTGATGAAAATGAATCTAAACGTGGCATCTGTTTAGAAACGAAGTAGTAGGGACCAGCCATAGAAAAGGTCATTTGTTTCCTATAAATGAGTTAAAGCTCTAAAAATACGAAGGTCCAGAGTTTTATATGTAAAGGTCTTGGTAAAAGAGATAGAGCTTTATATGCAATGGTTTAAATTAAAACACAAGGCCAAAAAAAAGTAATGCTGTACACTTCATTTATGAGTCGAATAACATATCGAATTATATATATATATATATATATATATATATATATATATATATATATATGATTTAAAATGATTTTGCCTTTGATTTAAAATGATTTTGCGTTTGTTGATAATCGCTAATCTCCGGAACCATAACAGCTACCGAAGCCATATTCACATCATGTGTCGGTTGGTGGTCCCATTGACTTGGTGTTACCTGGTTTGGTCGGTGTGAATTCGAAAATTCGTATTTACGGTCCAATTTGACCCATATTCACTAATTCTACAACATGTTTGTAATGCAGAAAATAAATTATCTGCAAAATGAATGTTTTATACATACTACCTGCAAATTATTGCTGGCTGACAAATATTGAATCCTTTTCAAATGAAACTTCAAATATGCTCTCCGAAACAATTCCTTAGGTACTCAAATCGACTTTAAAATTGAACCTCTTAAAAAAATAAATACATATTATGAATTTTCCTTTGATTTGAAAACAAATTACCCAACATTAATTAAAATATTTACTATTTTGACTTCCCAAAAGTTGATAACAAGTTAAAGGTAATAAAAATGTTCAATAAATCTTATACGTTTCGTTTATTTAGTAAGGAAAATTGTTAACATCGTAACTATTTAACAACATAAACATTCACACATAAAAAAATATTCTTTTTGGGGGAGGATCTACCTACTACCTAAGTAAATACGAATGGGTTTGATAAAAAGATTATACAGGTAATCAAAATGTCCAGTAAAAACATGAAAAGGGTTAACACACATATATACACATATAGCATACATATATTGATGGCCACAAAACATGTTTTTCAATACCAATAATACCTTAAATTAGGTAGAATAACTAAAATGTATTAAAAGTACATTAAGTTTTCCAACCATATGCTATAGAATATTCATGTTGTTATTTTATAATTAATTTTAGTTAATGACTGTACACATATATATATAATTATTATTATTATCGTTCACAAAAAAGGTTTTTATTTAAATAGGAAAAACTTGTATTTAATATATGATTATTATTGCATCTGTTGAAAAGGAAACGATGCAATCACAGCTTTTTGACTAAATACTTTTTGAAGTGAAATTTTTTGTGGATGGTAGAGAACTCAAAAAAATCTGTTAAGCTATCTATCCTTTTTGTATTATTTGTACTTTTCTCACTCTTTCTCATTATATTATAGAAGCGGTGTCTTTTATATTTTGATAATACTGTTCAAGTAAACTTTTTTAACACTATTTTAACGGGCTATTTTAACACTAGATAAATACCATTATGTTAACAAGAACATATTCTATCCAATGGCATACGTTAAAAGCCTTTATTCTGTATACAGAGGTCGAGTGAGTATTTCACACCACATTTTCACGTACTACTAGCCAAATGTTTTTCTTAAGAAAAATTGATCCATTTACAATAAATAGCACATATCTCATGCTATGGATGATGTATAATGCTTCATTCAATGGTTTTTGGATGTCATACTTGAAATTAGAGTCTTGGATACAGCCTGTAAATAATTCGTCTATCAAATTGTGCTTTTATGTGCCTTTTCATGATTTTACTTTTTTTTAAATATAATCAATAAAAAACATATATCTTACTATGAAAATAAATTAGTTAGGAACAATTAGCTATTTCGTAGCTACCATCAGAGTTTTTAAACTACTCAAACTAGATTAGAGCACATCAAACAGAGGATATTCATGAGAACTATATTTATTGGATTGAATGAAGATGTTCGCAAAAACCTAATTGCATTTCAAACTGTCGTTACATAAATTTCCATTATTCATGGTTTCACGCATTCATAATTATATATTAAAATTTTCTTTTAATAGGTATTTCGAAGCTTTTCTTTCTTAGGTATAAAATAATTACCTAGATCCTAATCTTAAGTTGATTTAAATATACAGGGTGTCTCAGATTTTAATCCGGAAAATTATATAGGCGATAGATCTCCTAAAAATAAGAACAAAAGTTCATATGAACTTGGGCGTTTTCAAGATTCGTTTCCGAGATTCGAGATATTTAAAAAAAAAACTTGATTTTTCAAATGTCTCAAAAACTACTTGGCTGATTTCTTAGCACGTTTTTATTGATAAGTAAGTGGCTTAATTTGATGTGATTAGATTTAATTTATTTATTCCAAGGGCGGCGCTGAGGCATCTTAACAAGATATTTTAAAGAAAACTTTGAGTACGCCACTGCTTTTTTCATGTTAATTTTAGATTGAGTAAAACAAAAATTTTTCCTCTCTTGCATTATTTTGTCTATCTTGCTTACTTTTCGAGGAAAAAATATATTCATTGAAACTTATTTTAGTAATTTAAGGACGTTCGAAAGAGAAAAAAAAATGCAAAGAAGTTCCTTTAAATTAAATATGTTATAAAAAAAGCCAATATGAATTCATTGCTATGCTTCAAAATGTTAATTCAAATGCATTTTTTCGTTTTTGTCGATATTGAAAATCATACTTTTAACATTGGGTCTTATGGAGAAACTACAAATTTAATCTTTATAATCGAATAAAACATAGTTTAAAATGCAGAGAAGTTTTTATAAAACTATATAAATTATTGTTAAATAAACAAGGATTTATTTGAGCCAAAGATGAATGTATGTTTAAATGCATTTTGGAAAGTATAATAACGAATTATATAAGTAATTTTATCATTTTAGAGAAGCAAAACACAGGATTTTACTTTTTTATTTCAAATGAAAGAAACAGTACGAGTCACGACTCACGAGTATTATTATTTACCAAATAACCAGAGAATATTTAAATCTAATTTCAACGTATACATTAAATCTGTAATGCTGTGGGCATGCGCAGTCGCTCGATACCCCCTTACGTCTTTCCCCGCAAAATAACTCTTTCGAACGTCCTTAAAAAAAAACATTGATAAAAATCTGTATACATTGTCAACATTTTGAAATTTAAATCAAAAGACCTCGAATAAACCTTTCTTCACTAATACATACAGTTTATTCGATTGTAAATGTTTATACCGTCATAAAATCGAATATATGACCCAATAAACCGATACCTAAACTATACGGAAAACTTTGATGATGATGAATCGTCGAACTAAATGTTCCTATATAAAAAAAAGGAAAACAAAATACAGTATAATTTATATTTAGAACAAAAGATAGAATAGTATTCAGCAATTTTGTGATGAAATCAATAATCGTATAACATCAATTTAATGGTTAATCATCAAAATGCGAAGTGAACGAAATAAAAAGTACAGACGATGCTGGCTGCAGGAGTTGAGGAGTATGGACACACAAGTGAGCAGATATTGGGTATTTTGGAAGAATCATTGTAGCCCCCGAAAACATATTTTGCTGTTCGTCCAATAATATTTTGCGCTTTCACTCTCTATTACTAAAGTTTAAAGTTATCAGAGAGATTTTGCTTTAAAGGACCCCGCACATATCTTTTTTCGTCGAGGAAATTAGCTGGAATGATTTTTTTTCCTTTTGAGCTCTTGATCAAAAGCTCTATTGATCACACGGTTAGAAAATAGACAGTTTTCCAGATATGGAGGGGTGGAAAATTGATTTTTCGGGATTCTTCACTAAAAGTATGGAGCTATGGTCCATTCATCACGTTCTTGTTAATTTTCTACGGAGATATTTCGGGTTGCTGATTTTGAATCTGAAGTCGAAAGTAGCATTTGACAGTTGATAGCCGTCCACAGAACTGTCAAACTAGATCTTTTTTATTTACAGGAACAGGAGTATCAGGATATAGGCAAGGGGTTTTTTGGATCGTTGATTTCAAATCCGGTGTCAGAAGTGGCATTAGAGGGTAGACAACTACTACATTTCCATGTAGAATAACAGATAGTATAAAATTTACAGTAGTTCAAAGATACCTACTACAACTCCAAAAACGCTTTCGTGCTAAACCAAAATTTACTCTTTGCGTGTTCAACTATTGCCTAGACTATATATAAAAAAGCATTGTATCAAATTAAAATGACAAATAAAATTTCTTATCTTTGTTTGTTTTAATACAAGCCCCTTCTTATTTTAATATATTTTTAATGATTATTTTTCATAATTCTCTATGCGTATCATACAAACATTATTTTATACATGCATGATATGAGATTATGTTCCACTTTATTGGTTCAGATATCATTATCTCTTGTTCTAAATGAAACGAGATATTCTCATGTAAATAAAATTAAAATTCAATGTTTTTGGTTATCCATTCGTTAAAGTGAACTTGATTGGATTTTGTTTATCATATATATATATATATATATATATATATATATATATATATATATATATATATATATATATATATAAAATATATATATATTCATTCATGACATAATATATATATATATATATATATATATATATATATAAAATATATATATATTCATTCATGACATAATTCTGCGCGCGCTATTCAGAATCATTTAAATATTTAAAGGAAAATGGCATTTTCTTCACCTCTTCTGTACAGTTTCTGAAAAAAATTGGACTGGGCTGTCAAGATATCTGTATAATATACACTACTGGTAATAAAAGGTATTTTGAACATCAGAAGAGCAAACTCCTACAAGTTATGCCAATCTAATTACAAGAAGCAAGACTGTCTCCCTACATTCGTTGGTTAAACCAAAAGTGCAGACGCCAGATTTCTTTTATTAATATTATCTTTATTAATATTTTTAGTAAAAGCTAATGAATCGATACAAAAAATCACTAAATTCGATCCTCGTGTATACATAACATGCAGCAAACTTTACTACTATTCATTCGCCGTATTCATTCGATTTCCAAAAAATTATAAGAAGTTTATTATAAACATATTATATTGACAAATTTTATTCGTAACATTTTCCTAAGAACTGGATTAATAAGACACAAATCAATTGTGGTATATTGAAAAAAAATCGTTACTTATAAATTATAACTCGCTCTGCTCGCAAGGAGTCCCCCCTTGACCCCCGAGGTGGCCTTCGGCCTTGACTCCGCGTACACAAAAAATAACATTGCATGAATTGTAAAAAACGTTTTTGAGGGGTGTTTTTCCGATTTTCCGGGTAGTTGCAATGAAAAATTTGAAGTTTTCCTATTTTTCCCGTCGGTTTTAAGCAATTTCTCGTCGAATACAAAAAACCGCATCTTTCAAGAATGTCTAGAAGTGCCTTAGAATTTGTATACATGAGTGAGTGAGTGTGTTCACTTCACTTAGGGCTGTATATTAAATTAGATAAATAATTTAAAAAAATAGGTATCATCTTTTAGAAGAAGTAAAATTACCCGAGTTATAATTGCGTAGGTCTACAAAGCTCGAGACACAAGTTGGTAATGAAGCACACGTCTTTTGGTAGCTATGAAGATACATTTTCTTAATATGTAAAGATATAATAAAAAAATTTACGTTTTCAATTTCACGAGTGATTATCATAAAACTTTGTTATGTATCCAGAATACTAAATCTTATTCCATGCTTTCTTTTAAAATTCGATTGTATAACTATGTATGTATAACCTTTGATGATATGAATTGCATGAAAATACCAAGTACACAACACAACTGTGACATGCATGAGAAAATATGGGCAATCACATTGTATGACTAAAAAAAAACAGTAGGTATCTACAAAAAATTTTTATCTTTAATAATGTAATAAACTTTGGAAGCTTCAATAAACATTGAAGTACTTGAACAAGTTTTGTATAATATACAAAAGTAGTTTAGCCTGTGTATAGTAAGTATATTATCGAGTACAAACTTGTATTCATATCATGAGTATATCTCATTTAACATACTTCTACGTTTCACATATCTATCTATAGCTATCTATATGTATATGTATATATATACACATAATATACCTAGTCGACTTTGACCCCATACATTATACTAAAACTATTTCATCTATGATTTAAAATGACGAGCTTCTATGTCTACGTATATATACTTTATTTCTTTTTATGTTAAGACAGGCAGTATCGAATTTATTGAGGGGGAAATAGTGACGCAGTTTAAAATAAACTTTATGTAATATTTGGATTTGTTAGAAATACAAAAATTAAAATTAATAACAAATGTTGGATTTCGTGCAAAACTATTGAGTCTATTATATTTTTTGAGTATAGACAGGCATCACAATACAATCATAATTCAAATTTCCATTAATGTTACGTAAGACACAATATGAAAGAACTAGTGTTTACCAAATAGACAAACATCATTGTATTTTTAATTGAATATTGATATGAAAAAACATCTGCATCCATCAGGAATCGAACCCGGACCTCTGGAGATCTAGTCCAGTGTACTAACCACGGATGATTCTGAGGTATACATCCACGGAAGTCCACGGAAGTCTTAAATATTTTTTAAAAAAGCGACAGTTTTTATTTCATACTTTTCTTGTGACTCTAACGGATTCGTCAATAAAAATTCGACCCTCTAGATGATAGTTCAATCGATTTTAACCAATCACGATCTACAATTCTTTTAGCTCAAATGAAACTCACAGTTTGTTCTCAGACTTCAATACTATATTTTGCCAATCATTGCATAGAATTTCTAGGATATTTTAATTATGATTTTGGCTAGCATGGCTTCCGTCGTCTAAAATCGGTAAGGTAAAATACGCTCCACACAGAAGAGGATATATAATTTCCACCAAAAGAGGATATATGTTGGAAAAACTCACTGTTGGAAAACTCATAATTCACATGCATACGCCGCATACGTATACGCCGACAGTTTAGTCAATTTTCCGCTCCTTTTTTTTTCTTAATAATTGATAAATTCCCGATGTCGAGATTCGAACCCATAACCTCCCAGCTTTCAAGTAGGTATACTGCGCAAGCATAACGCCTTAGAACGCACGACCACTTGGAATGGTGCACCTCTATAATAGAGTCATAATATGAAAATAGATCATTTGACCTCAAATCTGAAAATATTTAGAAATAATCCAAATCTGTCTGCCCTTATCGAACCACCGGACGAAATTTGGAATGTACATTCCATGTGAAGCTAGTCAAACAGATTAACTAAACCTATAACAGACCTTACTGAGATACCATTCTATAAGCATTTCCACCTCATAATTTTATGAACTCCCAATCGGGAGTATACGTAGGCTCTTGTAGTTCTACACGTATGTGAGACTCTCTCATACGCTGTGGTATATTTATTTTATCTCATCTCATATATAAGATTTCTTTTAATATTTTATTATCATTGAAATGAATTTAAAGATAAACATTTTATTTCCATGTAGGTTTAACATCAAGTATTTTATTCTATATTTAATATAAATATTATCATAATTATGTGGTTTGGTTTCAGGCATGACTTGTCACTATATTCAACTAATCATCATTTTTAAAGCCTTTTATCTGCAAAAAACTATATTGAACAAAAAACCTAAATCTTTCATGTGCGGTCTAGAGAAAACGGACGAAAGCCAAACAAACAACGAGGACAAACTCGATGGACAAATTTTCAGTTTGCCTTATCGTTTGGTTTTCCAGGGTAAACACCAAGCTAAAAATAGATGGCTCGAGCTAACACTAATGTGGTAGATACTTTTGAAGCTATTTTCCAAGCTTGGACATTTTAAAGACAAATATTACAGTTGTTTTGAATCTCTGGTTGTAAAAAAAAAATGTTGTGCCAACCTTTAATTATGTGGAATTGCCTCAGGAAGAATTTTCCATTTTTTCAAACTATATTTTCTTAATATAAACCCAAAACCAAAGTCTGCAAAAATCGCCCAATCGTCGTAAATCTAAAACTTTATTGTTAATGTATCTTAATATTGCGACTAAAAACCGACACTTTCATTACTCTATATCGTTACGGTTGATATCAAATATTATCTGAAAAAACATAACTACATAATTATGTGTACAAACATGCCGCATACGACATTTAGAATAATACTGAAGTGAAAACATTAATAATAATCATACACGCTTAGGGTTTAGCAATTAAAATAAATTAGTTTTATCTTAAAAATAAATTAAATAAATTTGTTTAATTATATTTAAATATGTTCCATTATTATTATAATTTTATTTAATAATTTTACATGTCACCTATTAAATTCGACAGAAACAAATTAATAACATCATATACCTATATGCATAGAGTGTGGTTCAAAATTTATCTATTTATTCAAACTTGCATAGCTTTTTAAGTATAATTTGTTCGCTGTCCTCCCGTTTTAATAAATTATATACTATGGATATAACTCACATATTCCCAGAATCTCTTGCGAAAAAATCAGCTGGGTAGACAAATTTATATATAACTTGCCAGGGCTTCCAAAAATTCTTATAGGAAATTTATGTCAAATAATTTTTTTTTCAAATCGTCAATTATAGATATGAAAATATCTACAGCGAAACTATACAAGATTTTCAATGGGGAGTGAAATGATATTACCAGAGTACAACGTAACGTTTTTTGTAACGATCGGCTATGTTACAGTCCACAATCATCCGCATTTTTAAGTAGTAGACATCCATTCGTGTTTATCAACCAATCACATTATATTGGAAACCACGTTTTTCACCTTGACCAATCACGTTTATGTTTTCATATCATGCCTTTTGAGTCCCTTTTTTCTATTTTAAAATTATTTCTGAAATTTTCAAAATAATGCAGATATTTCTATAGAAACAATGAGCTATATTAAAGATCTAGCCATAAGAAAAGGGTTATAACATTGACACGGATTGTAATTGTGGACTTTGGGCATAGTTTTTCTAGGGTCTTCTCTTATCAAAATTTCGCTATCTCCTATAGCTTTTTCTAAATAATTCGGATAATTATAACAATATAAATACACAGTATATTTTTCCTAGAAAGAGAGAGATTACATGGTTTACAACGGGATCTGAAGATAGCTAACATTTTTTGTAATAAACACATTTCCTAGACACATTTCACTTTGCAAAATTTCACGGAGAAATCATCATGTTTTTGTAAAATGTCACATAATATTGAATTTTATATTCTCTATAAGATAACGTTTATTTTGATAATGCAGTAAATATGAATTTTTCGTCCTAAACCAAAATCCTAAACGTCATGAAAATTTGAATGTTTTTTTTATAGCTCCAATGTCCTTAAAAAAGGTCTAGAGACTTTTGAACAATTCTATATCGAATTAAACACAATTATTTGTATTACAAACTAAAATTTATTATATAAATTATAACAATTTTACATATGTTAAATAATGTGATTAAACTTTTGTAAAATCATAATTTATTATTATTTTAATAGTATTATTGTTTGGGATTTAATCATATTTTATAATAAAATATATTCAATTTGATTGGCAATAAAACAATCTAAATTATACATTTTATTGTCTCGTTTAAATATTTCAATTTTTAGTATCATTAAAAATTTATGAAAATACGATTTTTACCGATGCCCGTAGGAGAAAAATTGTATTATTGTAAAGATATAATGAAAAAGATTCCTGAACTAATTTGACATTTTAGCCAAATCTCAATTTCGCATTTTATAGTCTCGTTTAAACGTTTCAATTTTTAGTATCATTCAAAATTTATGACAACATGATTTTTCCAACATGCCAACATGCCCATAGACGACAATTTGTATATTTGTAAAGATACAACATAGGAAAATAGATTCCTGAACCAATTTGACATTTTAGCCTGTTGGGATTAGATGTTTAGTGGTCGTGGATCGGTAAATAAAAAGTCTTGTGTTTTTGATTATTAATTATTTTATTGAATCAGCACTTTGAAGTTATGTCCTTATTTGTTTTAAAAATTACAAAAAAATACATCTACTAATATTCCAACCATTGATATCTTCAATAAACCAAATGTCTTCTATTGGGTGGCGCATAAGTAATGTTATGATTTAATTATAATTACTTATGGCGCATAACGTTACTTATGCGCCACCCAATATATAAAAGTCTGTACTGGAAATTTTGGTCTGACTAATTTGGGTTAAATAAATATTAAATATCCTTTGATTATTACCCGCCATTATAAGAGGGGAATTATTGCAAAGAATTTTTAACAAAATTCAACATAGCCAAATCCTAATTTCGATTAAATTATTCACATTTACCAAGTATCACGGTTAATAATTTCATCAAAAAATCGATGAGCCTATTTATAGGATTCCGGAGAAACCCGTTACCCGCTTTTTGTCAACCCTCTTTTTTTCAACTCTCTCTCTCTCTCTCTCTCTCTCTCTCTCTCTCTCTCTAATTTGTATATTTTATTTTAGCGAATTTCCGGAAAGGAAATAGAGCTATTGGTCTCGTACCAAAGCCAAAATTTTCAAACATTTTCTCAAATGTCCATCGATCCTACCTAGTGGATTATTAAATTGGTTTTTGGGACAATCTACCTGGCTTCGCCTCGGTTAATAACTAGGATTAAAATTTTGAACCTCGCCTCGTGTCTCGTAACCGAGGACCGAGGCGAGATGGGGTTACCTCGTAGCCTCGGTGAAACACTAATTTCGATGAATTTTTTATTGATACAGAGATCTGTTTATGAAATATTAAGCTTTAAAGTGATCATAGTTGTTTGCGTTACGAGGCCACCCACACTTTCACTTAAACCGCTTTTTTGGAAGTTATCCCACTAAAGTAGGCTCTACTAGTTTACGGGTAATAGTTTCAACTTACAACATGTTGTTGGGTCTTTCAAGATATTTATGAAACTCGGAAAATGATTTTCTATTTTGGGCTATTTGTACGAATTTATAATTTAAGCGATTTGTGTTAAAAAAAATCCTTTCTAGAACTATTTTTACTAATACCTTTCTCTTTGAAATTTGAGAAGGTTGTTGAAGGACTGGACTGTTTAGTTTTTCAGTCAACAGAAAATCTGTCACCTCAACATGTCTAGTCTACAGACAATCTATCTAAAAGTGAGCACATTAATTTTTTTTATCCACTGTTTTTCATCCATACAAGTTACCTTTTTGTATGTATATTTAATATATGACTGTGATTTTCTTTTGTATTTATTGTTGTTCGATTACGTTTCCAATTTACTTACTTATTTTGGCAAGAACAATATATTTATTTCGAAACTTTTTCTTTTTATTGTAAAGTAAAATTTTTTTGGCATTTAATACAATGTACTGATAAATTGTACTCTATAAGGAACGACAATAATAATACTATTTTCAAATAAATTTAAAGATAATGTCTTCTCTAAGATGTCGTCAAAGATAACGTTTCAGCATGTATTTTAGGATGTTCAAGAATTATATAATCTTTGTTGATTTCAAATCATTTTGTGTATGGATGTTTATGTGGGAGGATTCCCTAAATACATTATGTACTCCTATCACAAGTTGTAAAATATCTCAGGCTTCAACAATTATATAATATATAAATATATATATAATGGACTTTTAATGAAGTAATAACGACATAAGATAATTGTGTATAGTTTCCCTATTATTATGTATGAAATAATAGTTATGTTGTTGAAAACCCCAAAGCTATCATAATTGTCAACTAACGAAAGATACAAAGTGTAGAATATTCGAATCATAACAATCAAAATATGTAACAGCTTACAGGTGTTTAATGATGTGTAATACATTCAATTGTGGCGTTTTGTAAGCATCGAAACATATGTATTTTATGTTTTTTTTTTGTTCTTATAACCGATATCGAAATATACACCCCTTCCTCTGCCCTTACGAAAGTGCTCTTACAAAATTCGTGAACTTGAAGTCGCTTTTTAACAGTTTTAGAACAGCGGCACAAAATTTCAGCTCGGTATCTCCTTTCGTTTTGGAATTATCGTCTTGATGGACAGAGAAATCCACCCAGACCGAGTTTTGAATGGTAGTGAGCCTACAATAGGTACACATAAACCACGAGTGTTTGATAACCAAATTTATGGCATGGCTCGGCAATCTTTTCATGCAATGCTTGCTCATACCCAATATATCAAATAAAGTAAACGCTAATCACTTTCGTTGGTATAATATAACCGAAAGGCAACCAAACTAACAATGAAAAAAATTTGTTTTAAAATTGTTAAAAAAATAAATATATATATATATAATCAAATCTACAATTTAAAAAAATTCGTTACGCAGGAGCTGCGCCAACTTAGCGAATTTTCTTAGAATACAAAAATATCTCTAGTCACAATTTAAGTCAAAATGAAATGTCGTATCTGATATCATTTTAGTATTTTCAAGGCCAATTTAATAAATGGCATACGTCAAGGGGGAAGGGGGGCATAAAGATAGAAGAAAACACAAAATATAAAATATCTCTCTTAATATTGGAACAATCGAACAATGTGTAGCGAGTGAAGTTGTAGAAAATGAAGTTTGCTGTAAATGAAAACCTTATGATTTTTCCAAACTGTAATGTGTACAGAGATATTTTTTTTTACAATAAAACATATTTCATGTATAAGTGTGCTATAATTCATTACTTGATCATTTTTCTCAAACTCTAATGTGAACAGAGATATTTAGAATTTTAACTTTCAATCTTTAATTGAAAATATTTCTGTAAATATTAGTGTGACAGAAAAATAATAAAAAACAAAATTTCAGTAACTTAGTACCTACAACTTAACTCCTGATAAATTTTTCGATTTTTTAAATATTAAGGAAGATATACCAAATTTTGTGTTTCCCCCTCCCTCTAAACCGCCCTTTCCCCTTGTCAGATTTTACCCATTAATGAACTTGACCTTTAGAATACCAATATAGCATGAATGTTTGGCATATATATTCATAATATGGCCTAATTCAAAAAAGTAAGGTCAAGATCATTTATGGGCAAAATCGAGCCATGTTTGGGAAAAATGGGCAAAACTGCCTATCTTTGAAACCGTAACAGATAGAATAAAAATTGAGGAACAAAATATCTTATACTTTTGTTTGCAAAAATTTTCCATAAACTCAATAGTTTTCTCATAGTTTGTGCTCAAATGTTCCTCGGAACGCAAAAAATATGCCCATCTTTAAAAACATATGAGATTTTTTTTCATATGGTAAAATTCAAAAATTGTTAACAATTCAAACATACAACTCAGTATACACTGGGTAGTCAAAAAATTGCCTCAGTTAGTTGTTACATTACTTGTTATATCTAATATGAAACATTTGCAAATAATTGTATACACAAAATTGTAAATGGGTATAATATACACGTCCACAACGGCGCCAGATAAACTTAAATAAACACATAATTGACAAAGTTGTTGACAAAACTTTATTGTAAAAATTCACAGAAAAATTGTGAAATAATTTTTCTTAGTTCACTCATTTATGTTCGAACTTTACGAACAAACGCAAGACGAACTTTTAAAAGATACAAAAAAAAAATATTTTGTCAGCTTGGCTTAAAAACATAATCAACTCTATGTCTTATATCTTATAGAAACATTTTCTTTTCTGTATCGTATTAATTTTTGTTAATTAATATAACATAAAAAAAATTAAATTAAATATACACACACAAAAAAAAAATTAAATTAAATTAATTACAACATTAATAAAATTATAACACATAAAGAAAAAAAAAAAAACTTTCCATTTACTTTTCATTAAAATTTCTTCCATTTTATGATATTTTAATTTTGTCCGTGTGTCGACTGTACCTACACGTCTGCATGTGAATTAATTAAATTCTTTTTCATTATTAACGAACCTATTAAATAAATTCATGAATATTTAATTTACTTCAGTTGGAGAAAATTATTTGATTGGTCTAAATAATATGTTAAGAGAGAGAATTTTGTACAGAGGTTTTGCAATACTTTGAAGGAGGTATTATTATATTTAATTTTATACGCATTTTATTGAACGATTTAATTTAGATTTGATGAATGTATTTTTTTTTAATATGTTTTTTAATAATAATAATAATAATAATAATGGGGTTTAACCTCCGTTTTTGAGACACAACGGTCTATAACAGAGGCCACCTACATCATTATTTTTCAACCTTTATTAATTTTTACTTGCTTTTATGATTTACATTTTTTTATGATGTGAGTGGAGGGTGAGGAATTCGTATGCAGACTAGGAATTGGTAGGTTGTGCGGCTGCAGCCGACTTTGATAGGAACTATGCCGATATTAATCTGGAGTTCGTGAAGGGAAACTGCAGAAAACCTTCACAAGCATAGCCGGTTACTTCGTTCTTGTCCATACGCTGATAGTTTAGTCAATCAACCGCCCCATTAATTTTTTTTTAAATTGACAAACTGCCGGTGTCGGGATTCGAACCCACAACCTCCCAAGTCAGACTGATCTGTCTGGGTATCGGATCCTCTGGCGTTAAAGAGAACGGAGCAGCGGACTAGTTGGCGTGAGTGGGGTCATCTCAAGTGCCCCTTTCACCTAAACCTGTCATTCCCATAACAAGATGCTCCGTAATTTACCGAAACAAGCTCATCTCGATTACTGGGACTTTGCGTAGGGCATGCGACCGGTCAAGATGTGTATAAACACAACTAGGCCATTTGACTGTGAACGGTTGAAACTCAATAGAATACAATTGAGAAGGGTGGTGGGGCTCTTGACAGGACACTGTCGATTGATCTACCACCTTCATAACTTGGGGATCTCTGATGATCCCCTGACTTTTAGGGCCTGTATGGAGGACGATGAAATCTCCATACATGTTATTTGAACCAGCAGAAACCTGCAGGGTGACAGGTATAGAATGATTGGGTCCGAAATCCTGGATCCATCAATCCTGGGGGCAATCCCGGCGAAGAAGCCGTGGGCTTTCTGTGCGGTGGCTAGCCTCAACAGAATCCTATAGCTTCATCTGCTTACAATAGCGCCTCTTGCCCGGAGACGTCTCGCCTTCAGGTGGCAGGTTATTGTCAAGGAGGGCACAGGCTCGTTATTATTATTATTCATATTAAACGTCATTTCCGTTGGTATAATATCACCGATAGGAAACCATACAAACAATGCATATTGATGCTAGTTAAAAAAAAAATAATTTTTAAATATGTAAATAGTAAATAAACAAATTAATATTACATAAAAATAGTGAGAGATCATATCGATTTCACCACCATAACATCTCAGGTAATAAGTCAAAGTATGTGTTTAATGTTTGTTTTGCCAAATCATTGAATCAGAATTTCATTTCAGCTCTATAACACACATACAAAATTTCAACTCGTTATCTCTTCATTCAGATGAAGGGGGGGACAAGGCAGGAATGGATTAATTTGGTCAATTTCTATATCAAACAATTTATTCTACGATCAATAGTTTCAACCGCCACAAAATCCGGATTAAACTTAATATACACTTGTATATATCATATATAGAGGATTAAAAAATGACCAAAAAAAAACCATACACGAAGTTTTATAAACTCACAGTGCAAAATATTGAAACTGTTGTCGAAAATGTTTTACAACTCTGTTAATATCATTCTATTTTTTTAACGCAAACATTTTCATCCATCGATATTTATTTAATTTGTTTAATTTTCGAAGGTACAATTAAGATAAATATTAATTAAAAATTTATATACATTTTATATTATGATTGAAGAGAATTCATGAATTTTAATGAATATTATTATTATTAATTACTTTTAATAATTTATAAATCACTGATATGAACTAACGAAGCCGTGTTAAATGTTTAACTAAGATTTTATTAATTATTTTTGAGTTATTGCATTTTTTTTACATGTAATTAACGATTACATATATTTTTTTACTGAATAATTCATTAATTTTCAGTTGAGTCATTTATTTGAACTAATATCTACTAAAAATTTAAATGCGCTATATTTAACTCCATCAAATAACAATCCGTCGGAGGTTACTTTTAACCCCCGACACAAATAGGAGGGTGTTATAAGTTTGAAGTCTATGTGTATATGTCTGTCTATGGGTCTGTCTGTTGAATCGTAGCTGTTTAACGCTTGGACCGATTTGAATACGTTTTTTTATTCGATAGTTGGTTTTTCTGCGGTGGTTCTTAGCTATGTGTGTTAAAAATCGGTTCAGTCGAAAAATATCACCTTTTTTCCAAGATGATGTATAGGCATATTATTAGCATTATCATTTTACATATAAATTTGGTGGAGGTAACGGGAAGTTTTTATTGTTTATCATATTATTGCTTTTTTTTTTTAATATTTTTAACTTTACTTGTTAAACTTTAAGTTTTCAGTCATATGGACCCCATATCTTACTATTGAATATGGTTTGGTACCCACAAAACATCATAAAAATAGTCCCTATGAATATAGAAGTCGCAAGCGTATCAGATTGCCAACATTGTCTTCTATAAAACTGACAATAAATTTAGTAGTGAATTGATCAGTTATTGAAAGTGCAAACATCCCATTTTGTTTTGAGTTGGAGCTGCACATTTAAAAAATCTTGAAATTTTTTACCAAATTGTTACGTAAAGGTTTTTAAGATATCTAAAAGTAAAAATTGACTGTATAAATATCGATTACCGAATATCGATTATTATATTCCATAAGTCGATAAATAAAAATTCTAATTTAAATTACAAAATTAAAAATTACATTTAGCCTAGAAAAATGTATTGTTGCATCATAAATAACAAACGAATATAATTTTAAATTTATAGCATAAAATGGCACATACGGAATGGATAAAAGCTTCCAATCTTGAAAATTATATGCACTATGATATGGGTACAGTCAGTAAATAACACAATTACGATTCAATGCCTTTCATTTGTATAGATCCCATAGAATCATATACATAGTAAATACGTGGATAGTAATCACATTTTACTATTGCTAATATAGTACAGTAAAAATAGCGAATTTGTGTACCCAACCAAATTTCGTTCAGATTCCGAACTTTGAAAAAGTTACCGTAAGCTAGAAATATAATATTAGAAATTTGTGTAAATCATATTTTTATTTGTGGCTTTTCGCAAACACAGTTCGATCTTCGGAAAAAAGAATACACAATTTTTTTTTTCTGAAGAAGGAACTTTGTTGCCGAAACAATTGTAAAAAAAAAATCATATTTTACAAAAATTCGTTAGTAGCGACTGATGAAATTTATTTAACATTTGAGTGTTTAGCGAACTTTCGTAAAAAATGTAGCAATTGCATTTGTACTGATGAACAAATTCGGAAAAATTTCAATATATGTATAACTATATACTTGTCTGTATGTGTTCTAAAAGCAACAATTTCAGCCTGATTGGAAGAAACTTTGATATGCGATGTGCTTTCTGTTTTTGAAAGGTCAAGTTCGTTAATACGCAAAATCGGACAAAGGAAAATGACGGCTTACAGATAAGGGGAACATAAAGTATATCTCTCTGAATATATCAAAATATCGGAAATAACGAAAAGTGTATAAGATATAAGTTATAGAAAATTAATTTGAAAATTAATCAAGTTAATCGTAATTGTAACGGCATTTACCTCTTGAAAATAGTTCTAATATATATATATAAGGCTCTAAAAACCTACAAAATTAAAAAAATTAAAAAAAGTCTCTTTTATTTTAAAAATTAATACATTTTAACACGCTTAAAAGTGATCACTGGTCTCTTCCAAGCTTAATTTGTATTTTTGACAACTTTCAATTTGGGTCTTACTTTATGAGTATTTGACTTAAGACTAGGTATTTTTTCTTCCACGAGTCAAGGCCCACCAACTTAATTTTTATAAACATTAAACAATATATACTTCTTCAAACTCTCTATTTCAAGCTATGCTTTACAAGTCTATTTGCAGGTCACAAAACAGGTCTATTTCAAGCTATGCTTTACAAGTAAAAGTATTTGAATTAAAGATTATTAAAATAATCAAAAAGAACTCTAGGTTTTTTTGAAATTATATTTCAAATTTTGCCCCTATTCCTAGTACATTTGTTTGTATTTTATAAATACGTATTTCGACTACAATGTAGTCATCATCAGTATGCATTAGCTAATCGTAACTATCT
The DNA here is from genome assembly GCA_963920215.1 of Nineta flava. NCBI lineage: Eukaryota > Metazoa > Arthropoda > Insecta > Neuroptera > Chrysopidae > Nineta > Nineta flava. The sequence goes on from OY986042.1 coordinate 95,751,111, forward strand.
CTGGGATATGGATTCAGAGATATGTTGCTTGTTGCTAATTTGGTGCTTGTGTCACAATGATATTAAAAAATTATGTCCTTTTATTCGATTTGGCTGAGGGTATAATCTGACTTGAGGATTATTTAAGTGGCCTGACTACTGGATTAGGTATGTGAAAAGCCCCACCTATTTATTGGCGGTATTCTTTGGTGACTATGCGGCGTTTGTTTTGTGACTAAAGTGAATGTACCTAAGTTAACCTTGACATTAAGGTATTGCCGCATAGTTACCAAAGAATACCGTCAATAAATAGGTGGGGCTTTCCACACACCTAATCCAGTAGTCAGGTAGTCAGGCAACTTAAATAATCCTCAAGTCAGATTATATCCTCAGCTAAATCGTATAAAAAGACATAATTTTTTAATATCATTGTGATACAGGCACCAAATTAGCAACAAGCAACATATCTCTGAATCCATATCCCAGAGATAGTTACGATTAGCTAATTCATACTGATGATGACTACATTGTAGTCGAAATACGTATTTATAAAATTCAAACAAATGTTCTAGGAATAGGGGAAAAATTTGAAATATATTTGAATTATCTATTTTTACTATACTAAACTGAATATTCCGGTAGTAATTACATTTTACCATTGGATAACACAAAACTTTGTTAATTTACATTATAAATATGAAACTCACAACTTTTTGATGTAATTAATTTGAAACATTAATTTCTTCAAAGATAAACAAATTATTTCTAATTAGAAAATATTTTAATGAATTTTGTAATCTCCGTTACGCTACTCAGCGTGTGTAGTAGTTAATAGATTGTAAATAAGAGATAAAATATATTTAAAATAAAATAAAATTCCCCTAGAATAGTAAGAAAAAAGAAAAGTAATAAGAACAAAACAAAACAAAAAATTGGAGATTTAAAAAAATAAAAATAAAACATTTCTTTTACATTTCACTTACAAATAATAACAACCAATAATGGTCGTAGGCTGTTTGAATGATTGTACTTTATAGTTTATTTTTTATATTCGTAATAATCCAATTTAATAATTGTATGATCTACTTTACAAATTTCAAAAACTTCAAATATTATGGACCAAGCAATGAGATGAAGTAAAAGTAATAGATTATCAGCAATTCTTATCACAAACAGAATGGCATTATTCGAAATAGTGCCAGAATAATTTCAAATATTGCATGATGCATGTTCTGAAGAGTGTTGTCTTTTTAAAACTATGTAAATAACAATAAACTATATAAAATTCAAATTGAAAACTTTTTTAATTTTTTGATAAAAAACTTGAAATACATTTAAATTTCGAAGTACAAAATGATAGAGCACAAAAATTTTGTACCTACAAACGGGGTCTCTTTTAATGATTTTAGCGCTTCTCCATAGGTGCTATTTTTAAGAGAATTTTCGAAGAAAATATAGTTATTTCTGAATGAAAACTTCTCTTATTGGAAAATATAGCTATGATCGAATTTCGGGAAAATACCTTCAAATGATCATCGAACATTCCTTGTACCATGTTCAATGGCATTCCAGGAATTAATAAGATAAAGTTATTTAAGATTTTATATGCTATATGTGATCTTTCACCTTGGGCTACAGCCTTTAATGTTAGAAATTTATGAAAATACCGATAGTTTATGAAAGTTATTTAGTTAGTTAGCTTGGACACCTTACACATGTGAACAAACTATATCATATAGAACAAGATTTTTATCCACCATGGAAATGGAAGACGATTTTTGTTGAATTTTCATACTAATATTCATATTTTTAGTACAGTTGTCTGAAAATAAATCAAAGGTGTTGGAGGAGTACACAATAGATCGAAATATATTGAACAATTTATTGAATATCAGATCTCGCATGATTTTGAACAAATTATATTTACAAATATGAAGTTTTTATTTTATTAATAGTTTTTAAAGTTTTTTTTTTAAATTAAATAATATAACATATTTAAATATTTGATAATGAAGTTATAAAAACATATTTTTTTATGACTTTGTTGTTGTGTATAACAAAATATCTTCAAATCGACACGCCCGAACACCTAGTTAATTTTTTAATATAATCTACAATAGTTAATTTTAAGTTTTTGGTTACTCTAAAGTTTTTAAACTACTTAATTTTAAGTTTTTGGTTTCTGCAGAAACTGTAGTTTAATTCAGAAATATATATGAAAATTATTTACAAAAACTTAAAACTTATAAGAGTAGTTTTAAAACACAGTGAATATAAAAAATAAACTATATCCACTATATAACACACATTCTTCTAAAAAAAATAAAAACATTGATTTTCAATCATTCGTCATTCATTTTCTGGTTTGTTTAAACATTTCAAAGACGGCTACGTAATAAATACAAAAGTTTTCTACCCAATTTTCATATAGATTTGTGGTTCTATAATAGATACCGTCTTCTTATATATACTACGTATACAAAACTGTGTTTATGAATTTATTATAATCTATGTTTACAGAGTGTAACAGTTATAGGGAATTAAAGTTGATATCAAATATAAGCAAACAAATTATTTTGTTAAAGATTGTTAAATAAATATTATTAAAATAATCAAAGAGAACTCTAGGTTTTTTTGAAATTATATTTCAAATTTTGCCCCTATTCCTAGAACATTTGTTTCATCTGATGATGACTACATTGTAGCCGAAATACGTATTTATAAAATACAAACAAATGATCTAGAAATTGGGGCAAAATTTGAAATATAATTTCAAATTATTTTGTATTTATTACAATTTAGGCACTAAAAATTGTTCATATATTGATAGAAAATGATTCAGGAGATGTCCGAGAAAAATAAAGAAATACAAAATAATATTTCATGCTATTCGAGTGAAATAAGTTTTCGATTTTAAAGTAAAACTAGGTGAAATTGAGGACAAGAAGTTACCATCTTATTTTTATTATGAATGGAAATTTTATTATTATCAATCAAAAAATTAGTTTAATAAAAAAAATTAAATTCTAGTATGACGGACTCCATTGCCTCTAGCAGTTTGCAGTTTGGGTGTAACAAAGTACATTAAGTCATGGTATACTGTCCATAGACAGTGATAGATGTACTATACATTGTATCTAGATTGGGTCTATTTTAAAATACTGTATACCTTTGGAATAATAATGACCTACATTTTTTATTTATATCAGAGCTTGCGCATTTTGTACGATTTGGTTTTAACACACCTTTTAATGAATTTTTATCACATTACTATGGAGATAAAAATATGAATCATGATCGTTTCAAATACAAAAAGGATATAATTGAATATCATGAATATCACATTCGCTCGAAGATATATTTATCATCTGTTGTTTTTTTGTGTCTTTCACTACAATTCTGAGAAAAAATTTTTTTAAATAAGTAAAAACTATACATTTCTCTTGAATAAAAAACACAGGAGATTATTTTACATAATATTATGTAAAATGAATTTACTAGATGTAAAAGAAATACCGATTAAAGATCTCAATGAATATTCGTAAATGTCATTAGTCTCAGATATTAGTTAGGTGTATTAGTTACTAGCGTCAAAACAGCAAAAAAAAAAATGAAATAATTTGAGTATTCAGTATGTTCTGTTAATTTGTACTTTGGTTAGAAGATGGATTTGATATAAAAAAATAGGTATTTTTCGAATATTCGCATCCGCATTCGCAATAATGAATGCTTTCTACGGAGCTTTAGCAGATGCGGCTGTTTCTTGTTTTGTTTAGCATTTCTGATAGTAAATAAATCACAACGTGTTTAGACGTTTTATTAAATGGATACTTTTTTATTTATTTCAACCATTTACATTGTTGTTTGAATGTTTCGCATTTGGATAATCAACAAATGAATCAACAATGCCACCACCGATGCAAAGTGACATTAGTCTTATTTTAAACAAGAGCTTGTCCGAGATAAATCTCAGTGTTAAATGTGCAATAAAACCACGTCTTTGAGGAATCATCTAAAATCGATGAACCTGGAGTAGTTTAGCCTGTTAGATAGATAGATTGTAGAGGCTGTACATTTGTAGATAGATAGATTGTACACTTCGACCATAAGGTCCATTGTGATGCCTAAGGATGTGAGGATTGTGATGTCGGGATTCGAACCCATAACCTCTCAGTTTCCAAGTATGTATACTGCGCAGACATAACGCTTTAGACCGCTCGGCTATTTGGACTGGTTTAGCCTGTTAAGCGCAGGATTAATCTGTGAACCCCTGTTAAACAGGAAGGAACATGAAAATACCGCGACTTTGCTCTTTATTAAATATTATGCACCAAATATTAAATTTTCATACTAAAAATTTGATTATAATATAAACATTATTAAAAATTATTACCATCTATTTCCTAAATTACGTGCTTAAATTAGGAATCTTTTTAAAAAGAAGATATAAATCTGCATCCGTAACCCTAAAAATATCCGAATCCACATCGGCGGATGTCAAAAATTTCGTATCCGAAACATTCCTAACACAAACTTAACTTGATAGAATGTGTCTCCTTACTTAACGTCTGAGACACCATTCAAAATTATCCGCTTAAACGGAAAATAATATCGTAAATAGGTTAACAAAACATTTCAATATTTCTGCTGGGACATACTGTGAACAGAATTTTGGTAACAAACACAAGAATAAATTGTTTTAAAGAAGTTTTTGACTGAATGACGAATGGTTTCCGGATTTTGTCATCAGGAAAAACAGTGAAAACTTTTATTTTTACTAAACAATTTTTATATGTGATGTATCTACAATTGATACCGTTATATAAACTAAGAACAAAGTTTTCTTGGCAAAAATTATAATAACTTAAATCATTTTCGAGTAAATTGAAAATGACAGTTGAGATTATTAATGATCGAATTTATAAAAGTAAATTACTTAAAATTATTATATTGCTTTTTTTTTCTGTCTCATTTTACCTCTATATACAAACAGAGTACAACTGAGTATGGTAATCTGTTTAACCGTCCAAGTAGCCTAGCGGTCTACTTGGAACTGGAAGGTTATGGGTTCGAATCCGGACATCGGCAGTTTGTCAATTATTAAGAACCTCTGTTATAGACCGTAGTGTCTCAGAAACGTAGGTAAAACCCCATTATTATTATTATTATTATTAATTATTCAGAAAAAAAGTAGGGGCGATTAATCGACTAAACTGTCGGCGTATGGACAAGAACGAAGTAACTGGCTATGCTTGTGAAGGTTTTCTGCAGTTTCCCTCACGAACTCCAGATGAATATCGGCATAGTTCCTTTCTGAGTCGGCTGCAGCCGCGCATCCAACCAATTCGTAGTCTAAACACAAAAATTCCTTCCACTCCACTTACATCCTCACATCCCTAGGAATCACAATGGACCTTATGGTCGAAGTGTAGCCTGTCCGGGACAGCCGCTACAATCTATCAATCTGTCTATGGTAATTTATTTCTTATCGTTAGTGGGATGATATTTGGTTTATAAATCGAAGACGCTATCTAATGGAAAGGGTGTGATTTCGAATCACATTAGTAGGTATGAAATAATTTGTTTGTAATTGATGTGAAAATAATTTGACGAATGTTCAGACATATTACTTAAATGTCAAATAAAGTAAACGTTAGTCACCTCCGTTAGTATATCATAACCGAAAGGCAACCATACTAACAAAGGATGGATAGACACGAAACGTTTACAAAAACGGTTTAATATAATCCCTAACTTGAAGAGATGATCTCTACATATCGTATGGACGAAAGTATTTGATACAAAAATATTTAATTGTTAAAAATTGAAAAATTAAATAGTAAACGTAAAAAATGTTTAGTTAAAACATTAAAATTGTTGCTAAATCTAAACCAAACTTTAATCAGATAATATTGGAAACCCAATAATATCATATAAATAGCTTCGTGTCTCTAAGATCTATACGCTATTCAGACTGATCGTGTAACTGATTGAATGTATGGTATTGGGATTAATGTATGATTGTCTGATGAATGAACCTGTCACTGCATTTCATCGGTATTGAGGTAAAATGATCAAATCACAATAAGGCAGCGTATTTTGATAGAATGATGTCTGATGATACTTTGCATTAATGTTTAGAATATACACTCAGTTCATCAATTTTACATTAATTTATGTTCAAGACTTGGGGAAGAAATTCAGTTAGGGTTAGAATAGCACCGGCCAAAGATAGAAATTAAAAATAACACAAATTAATATTAAAAAAAAAACACCATAAAACAAATTTATAAAAAGTTTCCGATCAAAGTTGTATATTTAGTTAAAAAAAACCATTTTTTTGTAAAAACTTTTCTTTATATCTTACGATTTTAAAGTTAGACATTTTTCCCTCCTAGCGGGAGAACATGAAGATCAATTTTGGCCTATTCACGAACTTTATCGCTCTAGAACAGACACAGCCATTATCTGTCTTTTTACTTATCACATTGACAGACGGACTGACAAACATTAGATCATCTATAGAGGTAGATTGTAAAGGCTGCCCTGGACGGGCTACACTTCGACCATAAGGTCCATTGTGATGCCTTAGGATGTAAGAATATGAGTGGAGTGGAAGGAATTTGTGAATAAACTAGGAATTGGTATGATATGCGGCTGCAGCCGACTATGATAGGAACTATGCCGATATTCATCTGGAGTTCGTGAAGGAAACTGCAGGAAACCTTCTCAAACATAGCCGGTTACTTCGTCCTTGTTCATACGCCGACAGTTTAGTTAATCAACCGCCCCTTTTTTTTTATAATTGACAAACTGCAGTTTTCAAGTACTGCATACTGCGCAGACATGACGCCTTAGACCGCTCGGCTACTTGACTGGTTTGATCATCTATACGATTTCTTTTGAGTAAACTGTTTTATAAATTTTTTTTTACCCATCCACCATTCCATAGACTGCGTGGATATTTAGAGGTTATGAGGCTGTTTGTACACCATATTATTTTCTTCAATATTTTTTATCTGTCAGTTTCCCATATGAACACGGGAGAACATAAAATGTTACTTGAGTAAATATGTTCGTTAAATATTTACTCGTGTAATCTTCTTATGTTAGTTTTGGTTCGATTAATATTTGATTTGAGTTTGAAACATTATCAACATTTTAACACAATATGATGATGAACGATGAAATATATTTAATGATACGATACTTTAGAGCATCTTATACTGGTAAATTCATTAGAATGCATCTATTTTGTTGCTCGATAAAGTATTTAAAATTTCAATACAAAATAATATTAAATATAAGTCTTTCTAAAACTTTAACAAATATTTTCCAAAATTCGATAATATATTTAGGTCATATGCTTTAATTGTACGTTCCATATACTGTAAAAACTTTCTTCGAATTTTTTTTCTAGGACTTCTTGCATTTTTTCGCGTATTAATAATTTTCATGGTCATCAATGAACACTTCTTGTTTTTATCACGAAATAAAGATTGTTGTGGAAAACCTTAAACTGACTGGAAAGTTTGAAGATCAATTTTTTTTGAATATGGTATTTATATATTTACAAACCTACGTAATATTTATATATTATGCAGATTAAGTTCTTTGTTTACTATCGTCTCTTGTGACAGTCGGCAATAATCGGCATTTGTGTTTTAAATCGGAATTTAACATTGTATATGTATATAACGTTTCTAATGGTTAGATATTAAATATAGTTTAAAGTTTCTATAAAAATATCTGTATTAACAAAAATTTGGAAATAAATTATTTGTCAATGAATTTAAAATAAAAAAAAAATTTGACACCTTAAAATGTCAAAATTTAGAAAAAAATAATTATTTGACACATATTTTCTATAATGATTTTTTGAAGTCCGCACAACTGTGTCCCGTGGTCCCCTGTTTTATATTGTCAATGGTACACAATGGTCCATAGAGAAATTCACAAAAATAAAAATATTTTCCACACAAATAAATAATTCAAAAGACATAATTGAATACTATTTTATTTAGAAAATATTTAATAATTGTTTTAAATTACTAATAATATTAATTTAATGTAGGTATGAAAGTTTTACCTACCTTAGGTTTCGTAAGTAGCTAGTTATATTGAATTAACTATGTGTTCTTCTATATACTTATAATGTATGTAAGTTTGTTTAATGAATAAACAAGATCTAGTTATAATGTTTTATTATTGGTGGTCTGGGGTGCAGAGAAGATTACGACAATGCTAAGAGAAGACAATGAGCATTTCTAAATAGTTTAAGGGTACATATTTAATTATATTATTCATATATTGTATAACAAATGTTATCATAAAATTGTTAGCATAAACATGACTATATATATAATCATATGGTTATACGATTATAAAGCATTAAATTAATTAAGTATGGTTTATACAAATTTATAAAACATACAAAAACCGATCCGTTACTTTTGGCTTTGCGTGATGTTCGAAAAAGTGGTCTTAATGAGATTCGACTATTGGCATGAGACATATATCAAGCACCGATTAAAAGATTGTGGCTGCAATTCGGACACTGGTTGTAAATCGCATCAAAATCGGTTTAGTCGTCATAATGTTATTTGGAAACAAAATAAACAGACAGGCTGGCAAAAAAAATTTTTCCTCTTATTTTCGGCATGTTAAACAGTGTCTGCATATATCTGTATGTGCCCTTAAAATCCTAATTTTTTCTGATGGGAATATAATTTGGTGGTTGAGGAAAATCGGTTAAGGGGGGCTTAGAGAGACAAAGAGAAGAAAATCATTTAATTAAACTCTTACTATTAGTAAAATGAATAACTCATCAGTCAAATTGTAGTAAATAAATACTATAATGCATTAACTGACCATATTTTCTGTATCGAATCAAACCAAAAATAAAAGTGAGAGGGACCAAGTTTTCGCGTACAAAAATTAATGATATCCCAGCAAAAAAAGTTTCAATAGTAGTGAAATCTATGTAACGGTCAGGTTTTTTAACAAGTGAGAAAAGGATTGGTTTATATACATTGTGTAAATTTCTCAGGTCCAGGGTATTTCATATTTTACCTGTCAAGTTTTCACTTGCCCACCCCTCTTGCGGGGGGAAGGAAATTCCAGTGTTTCAGACTTTAATTGGTAGTTTCAGCCAAAGACGTACCTTTCCAGCAAAAATTAATTTTCAACTGGAAGTACCCTTGAATATTGATGATGAGTCAATGAGTATCCCCAAAATGTCGATTTTTAGGGTTAAATATCTTGGATACTATTAAAACTATTATGGTGAGCTGAGTGAGTATATATCATCAGTTAATCATCAATCTCACACACGTTTTAAATCTAAGCTTCATAGCTTTTTTGGATCTCGAGATAGACACAAGCCTAAAAACCGTCTCTAAACCTTAACCTACTGTTAACACAGTAGGTAGGCATCTATGCTTAAATGCTGAACCTTGGCCTAACGCACTATTGTGCTATGTAATATTTACAGAAATATTTGCAATTTGAACATCACATCAAAACAATGAATAATAATAATAATTAGTAATATTATAATTACATCATCTGGCACATCACATAGTACTGTGAACCACAAAAGTTCATGTCGTTTTTTAAATTATATATATATGTATATATATATATATATATATATATATATATATAGGGTGAATCAAACCAGCCGCATAATATCACACGCCTCCACTTCCTTCAATGATCCTTCCACATTCCAACAGTGGACTATTTTTTGTTAGGGAGACGGTCTGTTCATAATACAAATGTTGTTTTGCATGTTGTGTGTTGACTTGGACATGGTGTTCATATGTTGATGTTTGCTTGTTCCCCCCACACTAATTATACTTAAATGATACAATTTGATGCGAAATACATCAAAATCCGTACATAGTTACATTGGTAATGATTTGTTATTAAGTTGAATTGTATCACTTGAGTATAGTTAAGTGGGGGTTTCAGGCATGGACCAGTATAAGAGTGCCATGTCCGCCTGAGCTAGCATATAGCATATAAGATGGTATTTGTGTCATGAATAGAATGGTGATCATGGAAGGAAGTCGAGGTGTGTGCTATTATGTGGCTGGTTCGATTCACTGTATATATATATATATATATATATATATATATATATATATATATATATCTATATATTTGTAGATAAGTACATATTAACACAAAAATCTTCATTTCATCTCAAACATACTATAATACTATACATAGAAGCATATTATTGGAACAACAAATGTCGGTAGGAAGTTAAGCATTCGATATAATACATTAAACGGAAGTCATTTCCTGATACACCTATGTGTATGAATAAATAATTACCGCATGAATACATAATTTAAAGTATACAGGATGCTCAAATGAAAAAGCCGTCAAATGTAATGGGCGTCACCTGTTAATTTTCGTATCAATAAACAAACGCTACGGTAATATTCACTATTGAAAATACAATTAATGTCAGAATGGAGATGGTAAGAGATCGTTTCATTCAGTAGTAAATAAGCAACTTGCCACCGACATAGAATAAATTAATAATTAATAATTCAGTATATGCAATAAATTAATAATTAATTAATTAACTTGTTGTTTTTCGTATAGAGGTGGATATATATGTTATATAAAGTCAATTTTCATTTTGAGATTAAAATATAAGACATATTTTCACCGTTTTGAAACACAAAATGATGGAAATATATATTAAGGAAAATGAAAACATGGGATGATTTGTTCATACATATTTATTAAGAATATTATATAAATGAATATCATAAGATGGAAAACCGTTGACAAAGTGATAATATTTATTTTTTTAATGCAAACTTCACGTACAGTTCGTCGTATCAAAAACATACCTTTAATTTTTAGTTTTCCTTGTGAAAATTGGCAAAATAGATGTGTTTAATATTCGACTTTTTCTTAAGACTATTCGACTAAACAAAAAAAAAATTATAAACTGACTGATAGACAACGCACAGCCTAAATCGGTGGGTATGAAATTTTGCACCGAAACTGCTTCTATAAGGTGAGCAGTAAGAAATAATTTTTGAAGATTCATCCTCTTATGAGGTTAAAGGGAAGATGAAAGTTTGCCATTTTTGAAGCTATAAATATGGAAATTGATGATTAGGCTTTTGTTTATCAATAGAAATCAGTTGTATCTGCGTTTTTTGGAAATTAATCTAGGGGGGTAAAATGAGGGACAAAAGTTGGTATGAGAATTGCGTCATTTTTGAAGTAAAAAACATGGAAATTGGTGTTTAAACTCCTGTTTATAAAAGAAGTCTGTTGTATCACCATTGAAGAGGTGAAATAGAGTACGAAATTTTGCATGGGAATGACGTTTAAGTTAGAAACATGGAAGTTGGTAATTATAGGATTTTTACATTTGAGGAAAGTCGGATGGTTTCTGAGATGTTGGCGTTGGGAAATCCCATCACTGCTGTAGCAATGGGTTTAGAAAAAAAGTATATTGACAAAAAAATATTTCTCAAGATACCCAGAACAACTTCGATCTCACACGTGTTTCAAATTTTTAGGACCACTAATTGTGTAACTGATTTGGCATTGGTGTGAAAGGTTGGTGTTGTAAAGGTTTCCAATAGAAAACAGCTCTATTTCTGTACAATTATCTAATGCCTTTTTCTAAGATTAACAAAATTTTAATGCAAAATTTTATCTATCGAGGTCGTTTAGTGAGATATTAGATGGCAAGTAGCAGAGGATATTTGAGAAATATACATATAAAGGTCTATACAAGACACGAAATGTATTTTATATGTTTAGAATATATTTAATAGTTAATGTACAAGTCTATGCTCTATGCTCTACAATATTTATCGCATCATTGAAGAACTATATTTTTAGTTATACTTGATATAAACATGGGTTTACATTATGTATTTACTGTTAGAATCAAAGAACGAAAACATGCAATACACAGAAATGAAAAGCTTCAAACTTTTCAGTCCATTGTAACAGTAACGAGATTCTTAAAATTAATTATCGTAAAAGGATTTGGTTCATACTGGAAGACTTTGGACAAAGAATAATGAAGTTCTAGTGTGGCCAATGTTTTGAAATAGTTCAGTAAAAAATTTAAATTTACAAAGTCTAATTTGACCGACGTCATGATTTTAACGTCATTTCTGTTTTAATTTGTGATTGCGGGTACGAAATATTAAAGCGGAAAATTTAATTTAATTTTGATTTATGCATTTGAGACGTTTGTCCTTAACCCCTTTTTAACGAACATTACTGCACCGACTTAACTTCTAAAATTGAAGTTAAATCGTCTACTTACAGATTATATTTAGCGGTCGTAGATAGATAGATAGATTATAGAGGCTGCCCTGGACGGGACACAGTTCGGCCATAAGGTCCATTGTGATGCCTAAGGATGAGGGGATGTGAGTGGAGTCGAAGGAATTTTTGTGTATAGACTAGGAATTGGTATGTGGCTGTAGCCGACTATGATAGGAACTATGAGTTCGTGAAGGGAAACTGCAGAAAACCTTCACAAGCATAGCCGGTTACTTCGTTCTTGTCCATACGCCGACAGTTTAATCAATCAACCGCCTCATTAATTTTTTTTTAATTGACAAACTGCCGGTGTCGGGATTCGAACCCATAACCTCCTAGTTCCAAGTAGATGACACAACGTCTTAACAAGCGCGGCTACTTGGCTGGTTGTATTCCAATTTTCCTCCGTTTTTCGTTCATAAGGATTCCTTATCTAAATTATATTATACATTATATAATACTTTATCATATGTACTTTTTAATAATTATTATAGTAATGAAAATCTTAATCAAAACAAAAATATAAAGAGATTTAAATTTTTGTTGTGCTAAATATTTTCGTTGCTGAAAAAAATTTGTGATATCAATGTGAAAGTCAAACCTGTGTAAGTTTTCTTTAGGAGCTATTTAATTTTACTTGGAAAGTTTTATACATGGCGTGTTTAGGACAAAGTTATTTTAGAAGTGCGAAAACTTCGCCTTCTTTAGCCTTCCCTTGTCTTCACAATTTAGATACTTGATTTTGAGAGCACACGCATTTCCACACGAATACATGATATAACACTTATGACAAGGCGTAAATATTTAAGACATTTTGTGACAACCAATAAGACAACAGCTCCGACTTTACATATGATTTGCAATGCTAATTTTATGATTAAAAAATTTCGTAAGTATCCCCTAAGATGTACATTCTTACCAAGTTTCCAAAATAATTGACAGTATCTTAGAATATTGATGAGATAACAATGAAATATGAGAGGTTTCCTCAGATCGTGTGTTTTGAAAATTAAGTTGTTTTTTTTTTGGTCTTGTTGAGAAACAGAAGGCTAAAATCTGATTTGAGTCCTTCCTGTTAATAAAAGCCTATTATACTTGAACAGAAGCATAAAAATGGTGTCCAAAAAATGTACTGAATGAGTTGATAAATAGTTTTCTTAGCGTCTAATAACCATTTTTCAGCTAAATATTTACATTAGCGGTTTATATATCGATTCCTGGTAAATGAGTTAATCTTTTAAAATCAATATTTAATTAAAAATTGAATGACACGTTTTACCAGATGAATATCGGCATAGTTCCTATCGAAGTCACCTGCATTCTTCCACTCCACTCTCATCCTCACATCCTTAGGCATCACAGTGGACCTTATGGTCGAAGTGTGTCCCGTCCAGGACAGCCGCTACAATCTATCTATCTATCTAATGACCTGTTTTTCTGTATAGAATACGCTAGTTCTTTCATACTATGTCTTACGTATCCTAAATGTAAATTGACATTAGTATTATTTTGGGATGCCTAAGTATACACATTTATGTGATATATTTTTCAATAAATCCTTTGGACTAGTTTTACTAAACTAAATTATTCAACAGTAAAATAGTGGTTGAAAATATTGGCGATGATCATCTTATTAACAATTTAAATGTATCAATTAATATTATATGATAGTGCCAAACAGACCATAGGATTGAATATTGTCAGTATGTTTCAAATGACAGGATGTGCTTTGATCATGTATTTTTTTTTCAATATTTAACTATTTCAATATTTAAATCAATCAAATTAATAACAAACATAGTGTTTGTCGCGCGAAACAAGAATTCCGAGACGAAACCTATTTCCGGTGCATTCATTTTGGCGAGATGCTATCCCAAAACAACAATAGTAACTTAAGAGATTTAAACATCAAAGCCTCGAAAGACTACAAAACGTAAGGATCAGGTGAAAACTCGACATCGATTTTCGATTTCGAATACATAACCTCTATATACACATCACGTTGTAGTCTGTTGTTAAGTAATATCAGAAATACAAAAAAAAAAACAAGTGTTGAAGAGCTATACTTACACAATTATTGTATCTGGAAAGAAACATGAAAAAATAATAATTTTTGTTTAGAATACGCGACACACTTTAAGATGGTAGCGCTCCGTGACTAATACACAAACTACATCTACAGCCAATGATAATAAACATAACATATTCTTTGTGTTTTTTTGTTTGTTAATATTTTATTATTCTGTAGCGATTTTAGTAAATTTTTGTATTTGCAACTTACAATAATTTTGATAATTAGTTTTGTTGAGTTAGAAGATTAATTATTTAGTATATATTACTAACCACCCCCTTTTTTTTTAATAATTGACAAACTGCCGAAACCCGGGATTCGAACCCATATCCTTCCAGTTTCCAAGTGTGCATACTGCGCAGACATAACGCCTTAGACCGCTCGGCTACTTGGACTGGTTTCAGAACACTTAGCTGATGATCCTGATCAAAACCAGAAACTATTGGACAACATCATCAAAACAAATCTAATTAACAAATAGGGAATATGCATGAAAATTTTTTTTCACATTTATTTTCAGAATATGAAAATACTGTTAATACTGTCATAATATTTAAAAACGAAATTAAAATCCGACAAATATCAAGGAAGCTATAAGCTTTTAAAGATTATTACCTGTCTCTTTCTTGCAAAAATACTAAAAACGGAGTTTTACGTGTATTATAAATGGTGAAAGTGTAATATGACGTCACATAACATATCAAGAGGGCTATCACCCTCTTTGTCTCATCGGGAATTTTAATCATTCATATCTCGCTTATTTTTAAAGTTATTTAAAAAGTAATTTTACCTTGATATTTGTCAAGTAAACATGCTTCAATTCAAGTGAAAAAAAATGTTCCTGCATATTCCCTATTATAAACTATTATATACTTTTTAATGTAGACTGTGTACATGATCTTTGTAGTTAAACACAGAATAATTTTAATAAAAAAAAGGATAGAGGGATACATAACAATTTAGCTATCGTAAATATTTACGGCTTGGAACTGCATTAATTAACAATTCTTTCGTAAATCTGTTTCATAGTTCTTAAAATATACTGAACACATACAACTATTTTCATTGCATCCAAAATATCATGCATTAAATTTGAACTAATTAATAATGAAGTTTCAACTCGAACCGAGTTTAGTTCATAATTGCATTTTGTATAAATTGATAGAATAGGTAAAATCTCATCTATTTAACATAAATTTGAAATGTATTTTGTGATCAATAGTCTCTAATTCTTTATAGAGTTTACTACAGTTACTATGATGGTAGTAGATGTTAAAGAATCATTTAATGAATCATGTTTAAATGAATTTCAAATGTTATTTTTAGTTAATTTAAACAGCATCATTCAAGTTAGTTGTGTTTTCTATATATAGAAAGATATCTTCTATAGAGATATGTAGATTTTAGAATATATTCGCTTCTATAAATTTCATTTTACTAATTGTATATGACTTCCTCTTGAGTGATAGTTTGATAAATATTACAATGTAAGAGAGAGCATTCAAAATCTGTATTTATATGAAGATTTGTGTGGTTTTAAATATTAAGGTTTAAAATTAAGTATTTTTCGAAAAAATATTTCAAACGAAACTTTTGGTGCTCAGATGGATTCGTGTGACAGTGATTCAAAGTCAGATCAATTTTATTTCTTGAAATAAATTGACTTTTTTATAATTTTATCTGAAAGTACAGTTCAAATGACGAAGTTACCTAATTACTTTTGAATCAGAACATATTTTTGTTTTTTTTCGATTTTGTTTATGTATGTGTGTGTGTTTGTGTATACCACGGACGTATATAAGAAAGTTGTTTAGGGAGTCCGGACATTCCCTTAGTCTATGCAAAACGATAATATTAACCTATTGTATCCGTGTCACAAAATAGTACACGTCGAAGATTTTCAGCACAAATTGATTGATTTTATTGGGGTTTAGAGCTCTGCTTTTTTATGACGTGGATAAAATTCGCCAATCAGTTAGTAGGAGATTGCATCATATGTCCAGTTGATGAAAATCTGTTACGATATGGATATTATCCCACTTGGCGGGAGAAGCAGGGTCCGATTCTGTGAACATGACGTTTTAAATCTAGAACACACATACAAAAATTTCAGCTGTTTATCTCTTTTCGTTTTTGAGGTATCGTATTTACCGACAGACTAATTAGGACATTTTATGAACATCTATACCAAAAAATTTTTTCTAGGATCAATATTTCCAACCTTCGAGACTAAACAAAGTCTGGACTAAACTTGATATACCCTTGTATATACAATATATATATATATATATATATATATATATATATATATATAGTCTGGACTAAACTTGATATACCCTTGTATATACAATATATATATATATATATATATATATATATATATATATATATATATATATATATATATATATATATATATATTTAGTCCAGACTATATATTTTTTTTCTCAAAAAAATTCTCTATCTAGATCGATTTTTTGTACAAAATTTATGCTAAAACGACGAAAAAAATATATTCCATGATAAAAACTTCCATAATCATTTGTGAAGTATACCTTATATCTACGTCCCCGGCTTAGGTAATAAATTGACTTAAAAGGCTGTAATTTTCCTTGCCGTTTGTTTATAATATGTAAATGCATGTTAGTATCTTTAACCGGATTAAAGATACTAACAGGAATAACAGGATTAAAATTATTCAAGAAAACAAAGTTACTTGGACACTTATACAGTCTTATATATCCGATAAAAGCGAAGTGATCTCTAATATAATTATTAATACAATCGGTTACAACATATGGCCATCAATATGGCTGCTAGAAATTAGTAAACGAATGATAATTTTATTGCTGTCGGAACAATAAAATTAAGGTGTGGTATCCATCCTTTAAAATATATAAAGGTGTACGGATATTATTATGCAGATATCTTATTTGAATGTCGATTATTGGAAATGTGATCACACCTGCTCCAAGAGCAATCAAATAATCATTTGTATACTAATTTCAGTTTGAATCTAAAATCATTCCTATTCTACATTGATGGCCACATATTGTAATCGACTGTACATGTAAACCTTGCAGGATACCTAGTTATTCATACATTTGTTTGGCATAAGCATTACTACCCCCATGTAAAATTTCAACTTCCTATCACTCTTGAGATATTTTTGGACAGAGAACCTCAAACAAAGTACAGTTCACAACATTGTGTATGTAACAAGTAATGTAAATATATTTTTATGGGAAACAAAAATTGACTGAGATTGACATGTGGCATTCGAGGAACAAAATGAAGTAATTGTTTTTGTATGAAAGGCATAAAAAAATTATTATTTCCGGAATGATATTCATTCATTTATCAATAAGTCAACTGCAAACATACTGAATAAGTCATAAAATTATTACTGTTATGTGTTCGATCAAAAATCTCATAAAAATTTTCACATTTGAAAAATTTCAATCGTAAAATATGCACTACAGTTTCTGTATGATATTATTGATTTTTCATATAAATACATAAAAAGTTAAAATATAAAATAACACAACCATATGATTTTCATTCATTTTCTTTGTGTAAAAATTTATGACTTACAACTGTGTAAATGTATGTAATATTTAAAAAAATTGTTTTATCATTTTTTCCTTCTTTTATTTAAAATAATTCTTTTTAAACTGAAAACATTTCATGAGAATCTTTTAAGTAATCTCTATATTCATATACCATGGAGTTTGTGTTTTGTTTTTTGTTTTTTATATCCGACATAAAACTGTAAAATTTTTCAACTCGGTTTTGTATAGTAATTTTTCTCTGTGAGGTAACTATCCTCTTTCTCTTTGAAGTAATTTATCTGTAAATACGATAACTTTTTACAATAAATTATTTCAGAAGTTATCCATAAATAATGTTTGCTAAGTGTATATAAGTTTTTAAATTTGACAAACTGTTTATGGGCAGATTCATATATAGATTAGAAGACCAACCAGGTAGCCGCGCTTGTTAAGGCGTTGTGTCTACTTGGAAGAGGGAGATTACGGGTTCAAATCCCGACACTGGCAGTTTGTCAATTAAAAATAAATGGGGCGTTTTATTGACTAAGCTGTCGGCGTATGGACAAGAACGAAGTAACCGGCTATGCTTGAGAAGGTTTTCTGCAGTTTCCCTTCACAAACTCCAGATTAATATCGGCATTCCTAATACACATTCGGGCAAATACACATTTTTTATTCACAGACGCCATAATTAAAACCTATACCACTCCCAAAATTAGGACGAATCTAACGACACCTCAGATGATTAAATCCATCAAGCCGTTTAGGCTACAGAGCATGCCAAAGAAATAGACATTGCATACATACAAACATACATACGTAATGCATACACTCGAAAGACATTACGCTTCGTCTGGGGAAGTCGGGGAAAAATTGAGTTAAATGTTAAATTACTTTGACTGAACTAAGGCCTTTGTTAGTGCATATATGCTTTTTATTTTGCGTCTACAATTGCATAGAAACATGATTGTTTGTAAGCATTTGGTCCTTATATAGGTATCTTTTTTTTATCTTACTCCTGGCATAATCTACAAGTAAACTGATGTTTGAGCTCAAATTTTGGAAAGAACTGTTCTGAAAAAAATTTCAAGCAAAAGATGTTTAATTAGAAAAAACAGAATATATTTTGTTTTTCAATTGATAATTATATTGATATCGCGCTGGTTTAATGTCTTTGTGTTAGTTTTGAATTTTTTCCATAAACAATCGTTAAGAGGTCTTACGCTTTAAAGTAAAGATTCACGTCTTATTTTCATGTATGAGAATTTTGTCCATTCCGATTTCTGAAACATTACGTGTAAAAATTGTGCTTTCTGAGTTGCTTCCTTGACTTTCCTAAATTCATTGATACAGATTCTAGGAAATATTTAAAAAATTATTCTATATCTCTGTGACCTGTATGATAATAGGAAACGATTCTCCTTCAACTTATTAACTATGTCAATAATTACATTTCTTTTAATGTTTTGCACATTAGTTGAACTATTTACACCAATTACAATCTATAAAAAATTTTTTTTATTATTTATCAAACACATACTCTGATTTCTGCAGCTCATTATTGCTTGAATAATTTATATTTCGGATATTAATTGCTCTTTAAATAAACGTTAATATTAAACATCATATCCTTTTATATCTTTCTACTTTTAACTGAAGATCGTTAGGTTAAAGACAACTTTGAATAATATATGAGGTATATAAAAATTTTTATCACGATATTATTTATATATTATGCAGTAAAAAGATTTTAATTTATAATCAACTGTTCACTCAAAGTAGTACGATCACGGTACCTACTAAATGATTATGGTTTAAATTAAAAATTAAGTTAAATTTAAAATTTCATAATTGATTTGTGCTTTATTGATTCGGTTTTCAAAAAAATGCTTTCGATAAAAGTTGTTCATTAGAAATATAGTAACAACTTTTATTCGAAAATTTTTTTCGAAAACCGAATGAATAAGGCACAAATAAATAAATCAACTATAAAATTTGAAAAAATTACAAAATTTTGTGACCAAGTGTACTTACCCTACCCTAAGTAGACATTCATAATCCACCAATCGATTTTGTAAATTTATAGTTCACTAGCCGTTTCCCGCGACTTCGTCCGCATTTATATGACAACTAAATATACATGTATTGAAAATAATAATGATAATAATAATAATAATGCTATATGATATATGTATACAATATACAACGATATATAACGATTTATAGTGTGCTATTATAGTTTATAGTTACTATGGAAACGACAATCAAAGTTGACATTTCAAAATTGAAACAAAATTTTAATAAAATAATTTTATAGTTATTTTTTAGAAGTATAGTTTCTGTGGAAATAATAAAATCAACAAAAATTTTAACCCACTCCAAAAAATAGGAGATTCTATATTCGGCTGTATGTATTTTTTTTCATGTTCGCTCCATTCCAGATTATATTTTGAGATAAAAGATAGCATGTGTCCTTCCCCAGGATATAATCTATCTCCTTGCCAAATTGCATTACGATCCGTTTAGCCGTTTTGTCGTGAAGAAGTAGCAAACAAACAGAGTTACTATCACATTTATATAGTAGTATGGATTGCGTGATTCTTTTTAATTTTATTTTTTAAATTTGAAACTTCTGACTGTAATTTCGAAGAAAATGTGAATAAACTATTCTCCGGACAAGATTTGAAATCTATTTCCTAAATTTGTTTTAAATCGGGGGAACATCTACCTTCAGCTGTATTATAAAAGTGGGGATTTATTTAAAATGAATTGACTGAATCGACACATTGTTACTGCCCGAAATTGGCAACAATAATTGGATTTCAACACGTTGTGAAGAATCCCAGTGAACGTGCTAAAAACAAGAAGCACAGAAAAACACAAAAAAAACAAAATCCCCAAAAAAATAAAATGGGGCCAATAATAATTCATAACTATTCAACCTAACTGGACCCGAATCATCAAACAATTTTAGATAATATTCATTGAAATCTTGTTCAAAAACCTCGATGCGTGTCTGAGACGGCCGGATACATACGAATACTCGTAGCAGTGAATACGAGTAGCTGTGTTAACCTATGCGCACGAGATCGCCTATAACAATAGGGAATATGCATGACAATTTTTTTTCACATTTATTTTCAGAATTTGAAAATACTGTTAATACTGTAATAATATTTAAAAACGAAATTAAAATTCGACAAATATCAAGGAAACTATAAGCTTTTAAAGATTATTATCTGTCTCTTTCTTGCAAAAAGACTAAAAACGGAGTTTTACGTGTATTTTAAATGGTGAAAGTGTAATATGACGTCATATAACATATCAAGAGGGCTATCACCCTCTTTGTCTAATCGGGAATTTCAATCATTCATATCTCGCTTATTTTTAAGTTATTTTACAAGTAATTTTACCTTGATGTTTGTCAAGTAAACATGCTTCAATTCAAGTGATAAAAAATTTCCATGCATATTCCCTATTAGGTTGTGTTGTCGCCCTACCTTTATTTTAAAATATTCTCATTTTATGTGATTTTATTATTAAAACGTTCTTTAACCTTTACATGAAGATTTAACGATCTTCGAGGTAATTCTTAATGAGATTCTTCGACGGTGATATCGCTGTACATTGTCTACTTATACGAAAGCAGCTTTATTCACTCCTATATATACATTCAGTTTGCTCATTTTCAGCAATGCACATCAATATTTCTATCTATCAATATATGTATGAATGTAATGGAATTTTGTAAGTGAGTTTTCACCCACTATCGGATGTTTGAACAATGTGAAATTTTTTATACGTATTAAGGTTGACCGGACAGTATCGTACATTTCATAATAAACAGAAACAATCTTTTTAACAGAATCTTTTAACTGAAAATAATAGATAATCGTCTTTTGACGATTTGACGAAAATTTTTGTGAATTTTTTATCTTTTTAATTAAGATATTTACAAAACTCTTCGTCAGACTATTTCTTTAATTTTTACGTACGAGATTTAATTTATAAAAGAGTAGAAGTTTTTTATTTTTTAATCTATAGAAGGTGGAGCAACATTATCGAAAATGTATGTGTTCATTAAACATTTGCTATTCGATGTTAAAATTCCAATTTTTAATGATTAATTACATGAAAACCCTTCGTCAGATTTTTTTCAAAAATTATTTTATACGTATGAGATAGCAATTAATAACATTAAGAATTTTATCTATACATTGTCGATTTACCTATACATGAGTCCGATCAACTGTTAGCCAAAATACAAATTTGCATGTCTCGAACTTATATATAATGATTTATAGTGTGATGATATAGTTTATAGTTTCTATGGAAATGTCATCAACATTTCCAACTGTTAAAATTTAGAAAAAATATTTGACATAAATTTCCTATATTAGATTGGATATAAACTTTCTTTAGTAAGAATTGGATTCATTCTATTACGCGTGAGAATAATAGTGAAGAATACAAACACAAAAAATAATTTTGATTTAAGGCTAAAGAACCAAAATATTTAGAATTTTGAAAAAAACTAAAAAAACATGCTTTTTTTACAATATGTACTAAAAAATAAAAAATAATTTAAAATAGAATTGAATAAAGAGATGAAGGCAATAAAATTGACTTTAAGGAAAACAAAAGCATCGGGTGCTCTCTACTTACGTCTTCCTAATGGTTCTACTTTTACAAGAGTAAGTAGAGAGCACCCCATGATTTTGTTAAAATTAAAGTTCAGGTCAATCTCTTTATTCTATTCTATTTTACATTTTTTACTGCATATTGCAATAAAAGCATTTTTTTATAGTATTTTTAAATGCTAAATTTTAATATTCAAAATAATAATTTTGATTTAACAAAATACAAATATTATTCAATAATTAATTAATATTGAGAATACCATAATTTTACGTAAGAACCGAAAAATGTGTGGTGAAAAGTAATAAAAAATAAGGGAAGTCATATTATTTATGAAAAAAATGACATGAAAAAAAATAACTGTGGAGAATTTTATTTTCTTTAGCTTGTTCGTAAAGATTTTTATTCTTATTCACACAGTTTTTTTTTGTCGTCACTAATAAGATTTCCATAAATATGTAATTGGAGAGTGACATAATTACATTTCTTCGGTTTTTTTTCTCTCTCTATAAAGATAGCTGTGTCTTTTTTTAATATTACTTCAAGTTTATTTTTGCACAAATTAAATTATTGAAAGTAATAATCAAATTTATAATAAAAAAAACAGATGTATCAAAAAAATATTTTCTTTGTTACAAACGTAATTCATTTATTGAATAAGATTTTTCAATGGTTTCCTTATTTGTGATATCATAATGGTTGAATTAAGTAATTGAAATTTTGCACACATCTTTGGTTCTCTGCGCAAACTAGAGGCCACAATTATAGTTCAATTGAAATATAATTTGATATCCAAGTTTGTTTATGGGAAAATTCGGTCAAGAGGAGAGGAGGATGGAAAAGGAGGGGAATAAAAAAATATATGTGATATAAGTTAAAGGAAATGGTTGATCTTCTAATCTTTTGTTCTATAACTCTAATATTTTTCAGACATTTTTCCGATTTTAATGCTCTAATGCTGGTATAAAATTTCTTAGAAAAAAATCGCTTTGGTGGTGTTTTAGTTTCGAAAAATTTTTGGAAACGTTAAAAATTTACGAAAACTATTCAAAACAAGAGATTTATGGATTGCACTTAGAAATGTCACTGCTCAGAGGCAAATCCGCCTCACGTAATAAAGTTTTATTACAATTTGCCTACCAACTAAATATTTCTGTAACTCCAATTTTAAGCTCTAAAACTTAATATGGGAATTGAAAAAAATTCCTCAGAGAAAAATTGCTTAGCCTAGGTAGCTCCTACATGCCAAATTTTTATGTTTATCCGACAAGGTTCTTTGAACTGGAAAGTGGAAACAATGAACAAAATAAATTTCGCTCTTAATATTAGTAAAATGGAAAAATTTGTCATAATTTAGTAGTAGAAAATAAATTTTACTGAATTATTCCACGTGGCAATTTTATATAGCTCTATGTTTCTTTTTTCATTTCCGTTAATTTAATTCAGCACTTTAAAGCATACTTTTTTGTAAATAGAAAAGCAAGGGGCTAAAATTATGTAAGTTTTATGTCAAAATTATAGAATTGTAAATGTTTATTTTTTTAGTTGTTAGTTTGTTAGAGCATCACGCAAAAACTACTGGACCGATTTGGATGAAACTTTTTTTGGTTTAAAAGCTTTTGATTAGACTTAAAAACTGGTATGTATTTTGTCGAGAAATGTTTGAAGAAGTGTGGAAGCGGTGGGAACGATTATTATTTGAAGTATTTGAAGCGTTGGGAAATTATATTGAGGTTTCTAGTTTTAAAATGACGGGATTCGGAGATATAACCATAAAACGCGAGCGAAGCCGCGGGTATAAGCTAGTATAATATATTCGTATACTATAGAAATTTCTAACCGTATGTTTTACAGGTAAAATAAATAATGCATTCGAATGAAATAAGGTGAAAGAAATTTATGGGGATTGCAAGCAAGTTTCACTACTTTTACTTTTTTTAATATATTATTTTTATTATACAATGTTGCAACCTGTATTCATTCTAACGATTTTAAAACTGGTTATATTTTTTATTTAAAAGACAAGTCTTGTCGAAAAGATTGAACATAATTTTATTTAAATTGGGTTACTTGTTTTTATTTATTTTTAATAAAAATCAATTCACATAAATATGATTATATTTACGCATTTGTTCAACAGTTACTTTAAATCAAATGTATTGGTTGATTTCCCTTCTGGGGGAGGGGGGAAGGTACATTCATTTGGTAAATTAGTATATAGAAAAATAAATCGTGTGGGCTATCAAATGAAATTTGATTGATGCACGACTGCGCAATTTATATGCGTATTTTTATTTGATTTTTTTTATAACATTTTACGCGAATATCGTTTAGAAATTGCTGTCTTTCACCATTATCGTAGATTCAAATTGAAAGTTTCTAGTGCGTTCAATTAAAATCAATTTAGTTGTTTTTTTGTACATATTTCTTAGTTTTTATACTTGTACCCAAAACATTAGTGTATTGGGACTACTTTGGGACCAGTGCCCTCAGTAACCTATTTTTTTACGGGAGTAAATATTTTTGTTTCCTTAATATCATTCCAACCGTTCAGTTTATAGAAAAAGTTGCAATTTTGTAAGAAATAAAAATCCTCACATTTTTCGTTTGAACAACTTTTCATTTTCAAAGTTTTTGAAAATTCGCTCTTTTACAATGGCAATAATACTTAAAGTTTAAAGTAAAACTGTAATAATTTATTCCGGGGTTTAAAAGAAAACACTTTGGTGCAGCTTCAGTGTGCGTGCACGTTGGTTTAGATGTTATGTTTTTAAAGTGATTCTTTAGTATAGACGTTTTGTTATTTTTAATCTTTGTTAAGATTTGTAATAAACTGTAATTCTTCTTTGTTACTAAAGATATTGATTTAAAACCAAAATGATGTGAGAACATAAAATGGGCAACGTTGTATGTCCGATGTTACAATGAAGCCTATTGCATTTCAAAGCCTTTCTTAATCTTATTAACAAATATTTAAATATATAATATATAATATATAATAATATATCGATATACGTACACAATTTTATAGTCGAATAAATAATATAACAAATATTATAATAATAATCCATACATACATTTATATTCTGATATCGGTTCTTGTAACATAGCAGTCGAATTTTATGGTTTCAATGTGTTTTATCTATTTCAAATACGTATACCTATACCTATAAAAATGTAGACAAGCATTAATTCTGTAATGTAAACGAATATATATTTTATACAAGCTGCTTAAAAAGTTCCTGGTTGACTAATATATGTCTGAGAAAATAAATGTAAAACTTAAAAATAATAGATTTGTTTTTAAAGCTTTTATTTTAGCCGATAAACAGGGTGAATAGAACCAGGTGCATAATAGCACACGCCTCCATTTCTTTCTATGATGCTCCCATTTCCCATAATAATATCCAATAGAAATCGATAAATTGGTCATCTCCCCGAATCAAACGAAGACCATTTGTGATTGGCTCAAAGATGATAAACACCAAAGCACTCCAAGTGGAGTGCTAGGAGAACATATGGTAAGTGATAGGAATATTATTATTTTTTTATTAATAAAATAATATTTATGTTAAATTATGAGCCAATCACGAGTGGTCTTCGTTTGTTTCGGAGAGGTGATCAGTTTATCGATTTCTATTGCATGTTTTGGAGAATGGGAGCATCATACAAGAAAATGGAGGTGTATGCTATTATGCACCTGGTTCGATTCACCCTGTATAATATACACCAGGGTGTATTTAGTTTAGTTCCGTTATTGTAAGTGTTGAACATATTGATCGCAGAAAAATAAATTTTGGTATAGGTGTTCATAAAATGACCTAATTAGTCTTAATTTCTGCAAATGTATGTGTGTCCGTCCGCCCATCCGTGTCTGACCACGATAACTCAAAGACGAAAAGCGATAGCGAGCTGAAAATTTGTATGTGTGTTCTAGAGCTAAAAAGTTCGTGAATCACGAACTTTTTAAACGGACTATGTTTGGGAAAAATGGGAAAAACTGCTTTTTTTTGAAACTGACAGAGATAGAACAAAAATTTATTGAAAAAAATGTTCCTTTTTTTAAACTAAACTTTTGTAAGAAACTTTTTTTTATAAATTTAGTATATACCGGGTATTTAACTAATTCAATTAGTTCTTATTTTCACTTGTTTTGAATTAATTCTTGTTCACTTCGAGTTAAATAATAAAATTTATAACCACAATAATCGAAAAAAAACTTTTGTTTCGAGTACTATGGTATAAGCTTATTATTTGCATAGTTACGCTTTTATTTAATAAACTAAAATGGAATTTCTTTGGAGTCACTAATATACTCGCTCCAAACTTTTATGAGTACTCCCAACATTTATTTATTACATATTGGTAAATTGGAGATAACGTTTTATTTTCTACTTTTCAGTTCATTAAATAAAATCTTATTTAAAAAAAATTGTGTGTCCATTATATTCTAGTTTTTAGTCTATTATATTTAAAAAAAATGTTTAAATATATTTATTTTTATTTTAAGACGAAACAGTTCAATACTTATATTTACAGATACAGGAAATGTTTTTTTTCAGTTTTTAGAGTTTTTTTTTTACCCACTATCTATTCGAATAGATATACAGGTCGTTACCTCTATTATCATCAGTTTATACCACAAAAGATACACCACCATTTAGAGCAGTGATTTTCAACCTTTTTTTTGTCGCGGCACACTTTTAACGATTTCAAAATTTGACGGCACACAAAGAAAAAGATAAGTTTAAAAGTTGTTTACTTACCTACAATACTCTGTGTTAAATAGTTTATGATAATAATTTTATTAAGGGATTTATTAAGGGATTAATTACAAGTTAATAATAAGAATACTTTTAATGAGAAATTTGAGCTTGATGTTTTTTGATAATTTCATTTTTATTTGGTCGTAAAAATGAATAATATGATTCTCATATCGTCTTTTACATTTAACATTTTTTTTTTCGTTTTTATGTTGGTTAATACTTTATATATACATTTCTAAAATTTGGAGGCACACAAAAGTGCCGCGACACTGTGGTTTGGAATCACTGATATTGAGTTGAAATATCATAAAAATATATGTATAATATTCGTATATACATCAATTTTATGACAGACAGATATAATATTCCAACAATGATTCATATTCATAATAGAGACATACTACAATGTAAACTAAACGCACAAGAGTACCCACCAACAGTTTGAGCATACTTTAAGCAAAGTCTGAGATGACTTATATAGAAAAAATAGAGGATTCAATAACAGCAATAATCAGGTAGTATTGTACACTTGGTCACAAAAGTTGATGTCATTTTGTAAAATATTATAGTTGATTTGTACCTTATTCAATTGGTTTTGGAAAAAAAATTTCGAAAAAAGTTGTTACTATATAAATATATATATAACGAACAACATTTATCCGCAGCATTTTTTCGAAAACCGAAGACACAAATCAATTACAAAATTTTCAAAAATAACATTAACTCTTCTGGTACATAGTACATACTAGCCCAAAAGCTTGTTGAATAGTTTTTGAGGTATTCTTCTTCAAAAATTGTTAATTTTGGTACTGAATCATTCCCTTTTCTTTAAAACGTTTAAGAAAAATCGCTTATAACCGAAGTCTGAAAACAAACCGATTGACCATAAAACTTAAAATTTGGCATCTTGGGGGATCGTTACATATATATAGTAAGAAAAATCTGAATTACAGGTACCCCGTCGCTTGGGAATAACTTTCGAATAAGGAGTAAGTCTTTTAAGGTAGTTCCAGCACTGTCTTCTAAAATCAGAACAAAAAACCGGTTTGCTTTTATTAAAGAACAAATATTTTACACGCATACAGAACACACACACATATATATATATATATATATATATATATATATATATATATATATATATATATATATATATATATATATATATATATATATATTATATATATATATATATATATATATATATACAAATATATATATATGTATATATTCACTATTCATATATACAAATTTATGTAATTTTGAAATAAAAAATAATTTTAAACTTTTATATTTCGAAAACAAAACGGTAAAACGGATTTAAAAAAAAAAATTTATTTAATAAATATTTATATTTACTGTCCTAGTTTTTTTTTAAAATTATGTCGAGTATTCTTTTAATACTACAGATAATAGTTGGGTGGGCATTAAGTTTGACATGCTTCTAATGAGAGAGACTAAGAGAGAATGATTACTTTGCTATAATTATTTCGCGTTCTAAGTGGTAAAAAAATTCTGAAACTTCGGGATTTCATAGAAAACGATATTTTTCGCCTGTGAAAAAAATGTGTAAAATATGTCGCAAAATCATGTGGTTTCATGCTGGAACATCCTTAAAGAGCTTTTGTAATGCGACCAATTAGATCTATTGAAGCTTCTTTCCTTCAAAAGCGTTCCATGAGTTCTATAGTCATAAAAAAACGTAAAAAATTTCTCTTCTTTTCTCTTCGTGACATTTCATGTGAATAACCTAATATTTCTCCCATAAATTTGTAATCATCCCCCATTTACCAAATTCAAGCACCTTCACTTGTCTTCGGTTAAAACTTTCTTGATTCCTTGATTCTTATTCTCAGAGTAAAGATTTTTTAGCTTAATCTTTTTTCCGCCGTAGATGTACTCGCCATAAACGCAGAAGTAGCTGAAATCCTTTTTCTTGCTTTTTAATGTTTCTCAACCTTTGACCATGTTTCCCCGCATGCCCACAAATTGAGTTAATTTATATTCTAGGGCTATAACACGTAATATAAAAATAATTATAGGTATATATATATATATATATATATATATATATATATATATATATATATATATATATATATATATATATATATATATGTATATATATAACGAAAAAATATAACCCAACAAAAACAGACAAAAAAAAGAAAAGATCGTTTGATCTCATAATGATTCTCATAAAATATTCAAATTTAATTAAGGGTCCAATCATTTTTTAAGTATTGCTTTATATATATATATATAGAACATCATAATCATTTCAAAAAGGATTTTATTTATAACCGTGAACAAAGTCGACGCTCAATAAAAATAATATATGAACTTTATGTAATGGAAACTCATTACATATAACTATCTGTTAATATGTAGCATACTACAAAAATGGCGACGTGATAATTAAATTGTTTATGTAAATTATAATTTTTTTACACACACAAATGTTCACTGGAATGGCTAATTATGTACGTGAGTATACTGTTTGTATTTTAAAATATACCCAATCTAGAAACAATGTGTAGTGTATCTATCGCTGTCTATATGATATGGTATGGTGATATGGTGTCTTTGTTACATATACATGTAGACCCACTCACATGATGGACGAGGGACAATAACGACGATGCACGAGTAAGATGCATCTTACTCGTGCATACATGCATACATGCACGAGTAAGATGGAGCTATATATAAATTATTGTAGTTAGATAGTGTCAAGTATAATGGTCATATGTTATACAATACTGATTTTAATACAGTTTAAGTGTAACAAAGGCATCATATCACCATACCAAATCTTATAGACAGCGATAGATACATTTGCAGATTGGGTTTGTTAATTTTAAAATACAAGCTGTATACATTTGTGCATGTCTGTACACAAGGCCACAAAAGTTATTTCTCAAAATTTTAAAATTAACTTATTATTTATTCGGTTTTCGAAAATCAAAAACTTGTCTTCGGATAAAAGTTGTTTATTATACATACACTAAAAACTTTTATTCAAAACATTTTCCCATCAATCGAATGAATAAGGTACAAACCAATTAGAAAATTTTGAAAAATAGGTGCATTTTTTTGTGGTCCATAGTAGGTATATATAGGCCAACCAAGAAGGAAGAGTAAAAAGAGAATATTTCCACGAAATCCTAACCCAAAAGCATCGGTCAAAATAGGAATCCAACATGATGCCAGACACAACATATAAATTCATGGAAAGTGTTTGGCTTTAAACAAATCACTACAAACACAAATAAATTTTTGTGCTTTTTCATTCAAATGCAGGCCTAATGTGATTTTTCAGATCCAGTGTTTCATTTTAAGGTAGTACCAGCATTGTCTTGCCAAAAAAGCGGTTTGCTTTTATTATACAACAAATACATACACACACATACCCAATACAAAGAAATATTTACATACAAATTAATGTAATTTTTAAAGAATAAAAATTTTAAACTATTATATTTCGAAAACAAAACGGTAAAACGCTATTTTTTTAAAATATTTATTTAACAAATACATATTTATCTTTACTATCTTAGTTATTAATTCTGTCGAGTATATTTTTTAAATACAACAGATAATAGTTGGGCGTGCATGAAGTTCAACATGCTATTCATGAGAGAGAATGATAGCTTTGTTATTAATTATCTCGCGTTCTAATTAACACGGTCAAAAAAATGGACCGCCCTTAATATCAAATAAATTTTTCTGCTTAATGATTTGTTAATATCATATATATATAATATTGTTCTTGCAACTAGAGATCGTGTCGAAATTTTCCTTATAATCAATATGACCATGAAAAATACGCAAAATTTCCATACGGTGACATGCCCGCTTTATATTTTTTCAGTAGAATCAGTTTTTACCAGAAAAATAAATTATTCGTTTTCCAATAAGTTTTCCAATTATACTTTCAACCGTTATAGTCTACTAGTTATCGAATTGTTCAATTATTGTATGAAAATATTCATTGGGGAATAATTTGTCTGAATTTGTTCAAAAATTTCTTGATTCATCAGCACTAATAAGTGAGGTTGTAATTCAAATGTCAGTACCGTTGATTTCACAGTGTGATTTATGAGAGTACCGTGGACATTGATGTTTTGAAATGTATTATTTATCAATAGAGTTTGGAATTGTTTTACTTTAACACTGAAACCACCCGACATAAATTCTAAATACAGCTTTTAGCTTAATCTTAAACAGAAAATTTGTTCACTAGCCACTGGAATTTCATTAAAATAAACATTAGCTTAGTTTTCTAAACACCCCATACCATCTCATTTCAATGGATTTCAAATTAATAAACCCTTTCATAGAAAATGAATGTTCATAGGATACAATTGAAAATATTGATACATGTCCTTAGGATACATTTAAAAGAGCCTGTAAGGAATTTTCCTTTTTTTCATTAAAAAATCAAATATATGTTTTAATATTCAGTTGCAATTTATATTAAATTTTTATTTAAAACTTTTAAATTAAAGAAGCAGCATAGCTCTTTGTATTTGCGAAATGAAAAATTGTTAAAAGCCGTAATCATTTAAACATGAAATTAAAAACAGTATTTTCATTTTTAAACATATAATTTCCCATCCAAATATTTTGTTAAATACATTTTTCTCTCGTACCATGGGAATAATTATTACATTCGACCCTTCATACATTTATTAAATGTATTTTAACAGTGTAATAATTTTTACCTCTATATTAAACATCTTCAACCCCCACATATACGAAGCATTGCTTTTCATGTTAATAATCAATGTTGACTTTTTACCGGGATTTTTATACCCTGTTTATATATAAAATACTTGATTATACCTGCGGCTTCGCACGCATTTTATTGTCTAATTTCTCTCCGGCTCTCTTCATTTTATTACTAAAAATCGCAATGTAATTTCTCACCGCTTTCACTTCTTCAAATATTTATCGATACTTCCATCAAATTTCCATTTCAGATAATACTATCAAATTCTATCTCTCGCAGCAAGATAAATTAGTTTAAAATAGATGAAACAGTTTTATCAAAATCGTTCCAATAGTTTTTGTGAAATGAATAACTGAATGGAGACAAAAATTGTTGGTGGATTTTGTGGAGTTTTAAGGTATTTCCAAACTATTATTAGATTGTCAAGAACCTACCGAAATTCACAATATTAGTAAAATGAATCCTCAGAAATCAGATGAATTTTTTTGAGAGTTTATCACTATGGCGTTTTTGAGTAAATCGTAATGTAAGTTGGAGAAATTTAACATGCATCTTCATAAACATGGTGAAATAAAATGCACGATTCCGACTGTTTTTACATCGAACTCTCTCAATATAGTCACGGTTGTTCTGAAATTCGACACATACTGTCCTCAATTTCTTAGAAATATTTTCCCTTTAAACTTTGGGAGAATGACCATCGGCTTGTTAAGTTTTTTCATAAAATATGCATAAAAAAGTGCATTTTTTTCATATCCGCAGCAGAAGGTTATTTTTTTTATGGTTCAGTTGGCATCATGAGTACCGGCGCGCTGATTGAAAGTCGTTTGAAATTATATACTAGTATACGTATGATATGTTATGTGACAATGTTATGTGCTTTCAACAACGCGCAGGAGTACCAACATATTTTTTTACACATATAATTTTATATAAAGTTCTTTTCGCGCGGGTACCCGATCAGCTAATATAGTTTGGAAATACCATAATCCATCCCACTGTCCATTAACTCGAACACTCAACATCGAAAAGATATAAGGAGATGTAATTGTGTGTGTGTTTTCTAAGCTAGAAAGTAACTTCAAATTCGTGACTTCAAGGTCGAAAGAAAATATCTCGTATTTTTGGCCCCCTCCTCCAAAAAAAAAACGAGTAAACCTTGGTGAAATATCAGAATGCTCTGTATTGAAAAAGAATAATTGTAAATCGCCGAAATATAGCGATGTGGCCTATTTTTATTTCTAAAACTCGTACATTTTTAAGTGTGTCACTCTTAAGAAACTGCGTACGAGGAGAAGACTCAAAGGTTTAACTTAGAAGTAAAGAATAACTTAAAAAAGTTATTATTTAATCTTGTATATATGCCACGCTTCAACTGATTAGGTCCATATATAATACTTAACATTCCAACTTACACCCTTAGTTGAATAGTATAGGTCTGTATACAGAGATCGTATGAGTGTTTCACACCAAAATTTTATACCTTTGCCTATAATTTACGTGATCTTAATTTATACATTCAACGAAGATGAATTATTGTTGCTATTATGGTTTATTTCAACAACCATTAAAGTGAAAATAATTCCAATTTATTATATTTTTGTCATAAAAAAATATTATATGTAGTTAACGACTATAACCATAACTTATGGTCAAATAACCTTTTGTAGGTTCTATCTAACAATACTAAAAAAAACTAACGAAATGTTCATTCACGCACGTACTCATAAAAGAGAAAAATTAAAGTATTTGCTAGTTTTTAATATTTCGTTTACCTCGATTTCCTCTCGATTATATAATTTTGAGAGAAAAATTGTAAGCTTATTCAGTTTATGCCTAGAAAATGAACTTCAAAGATACATTACGGAACTGCATTGGTATTGTTGCAAATAGTATAAAACAGCGATTAGTGAGAGTGTTGGGAAATGGTAAAAAAACCAAGAAATTGAAGATCCAAAAATTTTCAATGAAAAAGTCCAACTTATATTCTTGGTAAGTGTTAATTAACCCTAAAAAAGAAAAATTTGTACACCAACATATAGTTTCTATCTGGTTTATTTTCGACCAATACTGATAACAGCTCAATTTTAACCAATTTAAAAGTAATCTCGTTTAAAAAATCATCTTAATACACGCTAAATAAAACGTATCATACTTTCAGTGGCAGTAAGTAACTGGCGAGTAGGATGGAATCGGGCATAATGAATGTTACATTCATTAAAAACATACATTCTAAAGAAGTGCAAACTTCTTTAAAAAAAAACCGTTATTTTTGCATCTGCAGTCTGCCATAAACGATGCACTCTTGAATAAAAGTCGAGATTCAACAGAACTTAGGACATCAAGAATCCATCAAGAGTCCTGATCGTAAAAGTGGCAGGCTTCACACTTAGTCATAATTGTGATAACTAACATGTCGGTATTTATTTCTCTTGCTAAATATATCCGTTTTACCCTGATTACCCTGAAGATTTACAATTTATTTTAACTGTTTTCTGTTATAATTATAGCCGACACTATACATTGATTATTTTTATTAAAATTCTAATACAAATTTTCGAATTTTATACATTTTTGAAACTATACTTCTTTTGGTGCGTTATGAGAATCCGATCAGAGCGTATTTTCAGCATGTATGGAATTTCTGGTCTAATTTCGACTGATGTAGCGTTGGCTCGAACTGAATTCTATCCTGCGCTACTGAACAGTATTTGGGAAACATGCAGTAAAAAATGTGTTTCATACAGTATATAGACAAAATTTTAGTAGAAATACGTTATATGCTTATAAGCGAAACAGGCAGAAGCCGCATGCAGGGGCAATAATTGATTCTAAGCGTTTTGGTCCCCGGACAAAATATCCCCGACAAAATATCCCCGAGACATTAAATGACATTATATGACATTAAAGTATGACATTAAAAATATATTATAATGGCTTTAAACGCTTCACGCTGTAGACATGCAAGAGACCCGCGTGTGTCCAAATAGCCATATCGTATTTATATATTAGCTTCTATATATAAATACGTTTGTCGTAGGAATTTTTTTGTCTCAAAGATATGTAGTCTAGATATATTGTCTTGGGGACTTTTTGTCTTAGAGATATTATGTCTGGCGATATTTTGTCCTGGGATATTTAGTCGGGGATATTTTGTCTGAGGATCAAGACGCTCACTACCCAACAATTATGTTTGTGTATGAAATAATTTTTGGATATTGAAGGACAATATTATACAGAGCTACACTAGCAGCTCAAACTAGAATATTTAAATTTTACTATAAAATGTCTTCATATTTCAATAACTCCATGTATCATATAAGAAAATAATTTTAGAATTACGAGCAACATTCTCAATGATATATTATTTTTATGGACTCGTAAACTTTGTATATTAAATGTATATATTGATAAACCTGGCCTAGTCTTTCTAAATTTCAGTAACTCTGATTCTAATATAAATAATTGATTTAATGCCCGTTTTTTTTAACGCTTATTTTAACGGAACAAGTACCGCTTGTTCTGTTATACCATGATGTGTAAATGTAGAATCATTGGTTTTAGATACTTTAACTATTCTATTATAGTTTTTGACTACTGTATCATTTTACTAAACTTTTTTGTCTTAACTAGTAGTGTTGACCTTATTTAATATTAATTTAATAAATTATTTAAAATGAAGTATAACTTCTTACGTGCGTACATAAGTACACAATTCTATTTGCTAATCCATTCCCGACAAGAAATTTTACTAGTGACCGATTTTTTATGTTTTTGAGTTTACCGCGTGTTAAGGTTATGTTATTGGAAAAAAAGAAAATACAAAAAGTCATAAATTCCAAATAAGAAGAGTTAAAGGTACCCAATAAAAGAATGATATCCTTTCAATAATAAAACCAAAATGGTCATGGTTATACACACGAATCTGGTCAAATAAATTATTATTATTTGTTGGGTTGTTGGGTAAAGATCTGAAGTGGGATATCACTTGTGAACAACATATAAATTTTTTAAGGATATAATATCCATAGGCAAGGGTATTTTATTAAGATTATTATAATATCCTGATATGTGAGTAGTATATATACTGAATTTTACCCATATCGTTCTATAGAAAATTAGTTACCTAGTCCTTCTATAGTCATTTTAATTTAATTAAATATATTTCAGAGAATTTCATATTTTCTTATTGAAATTTGTATTTAGAATTTTAACAGGCTACACACAGAAGGTAAATTGTTAGAGTTGTAACGAATAGCTGCAACTTCTTCTCAATACAATGGATTTTCAAATTATTAGGGACAGTCAATATTCTTATGCAATTTGATATTATGGCCGCCTTTTAAAATGAATCCCGAATGACTAAGAACGACGTGATGCATGAATAAAGCACCATGTCAAAAAGTTTTTCTACTATTTAGTTTGACCAGAATAAATAATTCTATAATTTCTTCTGACATGAATTATATCGAAAATTTGTTGGAGGTTACCAAAAGCAAAGTTTCCAAAGACATGGTGACCATGCGGCAATTTAAATAAAAAGAGAAGAGAGGCGCAGTTCGGGTGTGTTCCGTAGATTTTTCGTGAAAACGCCCTGCACATGATCCGTTGATGTTTGGACTGTCGCTGTATACCCGATGAGCCAACTACGTAATCGCTTTGCGTAATTTTTCCTGGAATTTTTAGGTTCGTTGAGCTCCTTTTAACGCGAGCTTTGCTCTTATATGCATTTTCTTTCATTCCAAGCATATTTAGGTGACATAAGAGACGTAATCTTTATTTTTAGGCTCGTTAATACCGATTCTTACTTATATTCCGTCGAATATAATACTTCTCACTATGCTTCCTAGTAAAGTTTCGCCTGTTTTCTATAATTAGAAAAGAATCAATGTTCTCGCTAAACGCGTTTCCACGCTAAACAGTTTATGACATCACAGGCAAAAAAAATACAGCGCGATTGATACATAAAGAAATGATTGATATCTGTTGTGTTCTTACCATAGTAAATGTTTAACCGCCCATCAGTGTAACGAAAGAATAGACGTTTTCACGCCAAAAATGATAAATGTTTGGCATTACAAACCAAAAATGCATTAAAAGCAATCCCAAACACATCGGAGAATTTTCATCTACATAAATATCAAAAATTACTAATTTGTAGGTCCATTATAGGACCACCTATAATGTTATAAAACCCATTCCCCTGCTCAATGAAAAAAAACAATTGCACGTACCATATCTGCGCGTTAAACTTCTTTGAAGTGATTAATGAATGTACTCAAATGACATATTTAAATTAACTTTTGTCTAATTAGACATTTTTGTTGTTTTTAACAATTTTCTGCAAACTGCTTTAAGGGTTTTTTTAATATTTGTCTGACTTGAGTGATTTTATGAAAATATACTAATTGGTCTAAATATAATAATATACATACTGTCATTCTCATGTACTAAGAACCACAGAAGTCACGTCCTTTTTTAAAAATTGTACACTCACATTGTGACTTATTCATTCGGTTTTTGGGAAAATGTTTCGAAGTTATTCAATATAAATATACTAACAAGTTTCGTTCGAAACATTTTCTCTAAAAACCACATAAATAATGCACAAAATGTCTGATAAAAGGACACGAGTTCTGTTGCCCGTATTACAAATATGATAGTTAAAGATGCTGTGGTCTGATGACAATTTTACTAGAGTGTGTATTTCTTTGTCATCCTTATACGCATATTCGTAACAACTCTAGTGAAAAACCGAACCTAGCTAATAAATAGGTATTTATTGAGGCAGAAATATCAACGTTAATGTTACTCAAATATCCAACATTTCAAATTGAATTTGAACGTTATATTAAATGTTGGTTACAAACAGATTGACGATGTTGATTCCAATTGAAAGATTTATCTTCGATTTTAATGAACAGAAATTGTTATTATCCTTCCATAAACATTTGGTATGTTTGCGTACAGCATCAACATGACATGATCTTTTAATTTGATTTGAAAAATTTAATAATCGTATCGTACGATGACTCACATATAAAAACTTGATATTAAATTTCTAAAGATACATCAATATTTATGAATTATCGATATTTCATAAGTAAAAACTTCTTAAAATTAAATATTTTTCGCTATAGTTATATAGGGTGCCGCATAGGGTGACCGTATTGAATGTGTATTTGTGCATCATTTGGTTTTAACTCGTGAACCAATTGAATCTTATATGGGAAAAGGTGTAACGTATGTAAAATTCTTTGCAAAAACCGCCTAGACATCACCCACTACTGAGAAAGTCGCCTAGTGGAAGTTTCGGGGTTTTCCTCAACACTGGCTTGCACCCGAGCAATGTTTACATCATTTCGAACTACAAGAGGTCTTTCCGCACGCGGAAGATCACAAACAGTCTCATGTTGTCGAAAACGCTGAACCAATCGGTAAATTGTCGGAACATGAAAGAAATTTCGAAATGATCTTTCTGTCTGAATAATCGAATGCTGACTATAAAATTGAAGAACTTTTGTTCTTTGTTCTGTGCTCAGTCTTTCCATCATAAATTTCCCAAGTTTTTCGAAGTTAATTCTAAAAAAAGAAAAAACAGGAAAAAAAAGTAAACAAAAAATGTATTCACTAATTAAATCATAACGTTACTTATGCGCTACACTTTATTAGTGGATACATTTTTATTCATCGTAAAGAAAAACAAGTGAAAATAACAACTTACTGAGTTAATTGCTTACCCGGTACATACTGAGTTGATGAAAAATGTTTCCGACAAAAGTTGTTTTTAAAATAGGATCATTTTTGTAAAGTTTCAGAAATGGTTAATTTTGCCCATTTTGACCAAACATTACCCGATTTTGTCTATTCACTTACTTTCAGCTCGTAATCTCTTTTCGTTTTCGAGTTATCGTGTTGACGGTCAAAATTTTCTTTCTACGATCAATATTTTAACTAAACTTAATATATCCTTGCATATATCGTATATACTGGGTAAGATAAAACGATAAGAAAAGTTTCGAATAAAAGTTGTTAGTATATTTATAAGGTACAACTAATGAATAATGTACATACCAATTATAAAATTTAGAAAAATGAGTTGGATTTTCATTTTAAGTTTAGGCAATGAGCGCTCAGAAGGTATGGCGATATTTCAAAAAATTGAAATTCAATATAATATTTACACATTATTATTTGTGTACACTCCCGTTCAATAAAATTGAACGGACCTAAAATGTTAATTTTCTTACATTTCATAAAAATCCTCACTTTTGTGACTCTCTGTATAATTATTCATTTATAAACAAAGATTAGTAGTATACATTTCAATGTTAAAAAAGAAATGGAAGTATAGTAAAAACCATTTACAACAAGAATAATCAAAATTGTGAGAGACTGATTCGTTACAGATCTGTTCAATTTTATTGAACAGGAGTGTAGATATACTAGGCGTCATAGATTGTTCTCAAGGAGTGCACAGTGAACCCCTTGGTCTAAGTGCTAGGGACCCATTTGCGGTACCCCTCTTGTTAATTATTATTATTATACTTAGGCGTCACAAAACAATATTAAAGTCAATTTCCATGTAGGTTACGTAAGACACAGAATGAATATATAGTATAACTGGCGTATACTATATAGACAAACATGTCATTGAATTTTTCCTCCACAGGTTTAGGTTCGATTCCTGGTAAATGAGTTAATTTTTTCATATCAATATTTCTATATTTAATTAATAGTATGTACTTTATGGCTTAAAAGCAAGAATAATTTTATAAACCAATGTAATTTTTACAATTTTTATACTGCCAGTATATTTTAAACTGCTGATTCGATTTTGAATAATTTAAAAACTGAGACTTATTTTGTGCCAATGTTGAAGATTCAGTGAAATTTGCCAAAATAAATTGTTTAGTACTAGATACTATTCCAAACTAGAATTAAATTCTATACCACACAATTTTATTAATATAAATAAATTATAATTTTTGTTGATATAGATACATACATACACTCGTATACAGACCGTTTTCAAAAGAATTTCTAATAAAGAATCAATGTTAAATAAATAAATAAAACATTTACTATAAAACCATACATACACATACATACTGAAACTGAATGTCTGAACTGGAATATTGGGTGACCATATTATAGGACCATTCTTCATTGACGGATCTTTAGATTCTAAAAAAATTTTGAGTTTGTTACGAAATAGTATTTTGCCAACTGTTAGAGCTCTTCCTAATTTAGACCTAGAATCTGTATGGTTCCAACAAGATAGTTGCCCTGCACACAATGCCATGATAGTAAGGCTGTTTCTGGAACAAACTTTCCAGGAACGTCTAATGAGTGGTTTTGGAACCTTCAAGTGGCGATCCAGATCGCCAGATCTATCTCCTAACGACTTTTTTTTGTGGGGTTTCTCAAAATACATATCTATTCGAGAAATAGGCCTGAAACTTTGCAACAATTAAGGCAAAGAATTGTTGACAATTGTACGAATATTTCTCCTGAAGTGCTAGAAAATACCCGAGTAGATTTCTACAATCGACTCGGATATTGTTT
This sequence comes from Nineta flava, assembly GCA_963920215.1. NCBI lineage: Eukaryota > Metazoa > Arthropoda > Insecta > Neuroptera > Chrysopidae > Nineta > Nineta flava. The sequence continues at coordinate 95,791,740 of OY986042.1, forward strand.
TTTTTTGTTAGAATTCTATTTTTCTTTTCTTTTTGGGGGTTTTATTTTTCTTTTAATTTGTGTGGATTGTTGTTTTATGTTATACCGTTTAAAGAATACTATCTTTTATTTTCAAACATTCCACATACAAATAATAAGGAATATTCAAAAAAGAATTTTCAATTGTTAGAAGTAATTTTAAGCGTAAGAAGACAACAATGAACATATTTAACCGGCTCCCATTATATGTTAATGCAGTACTGAGTACAAAACAGTACCCCCAATTACCAAAAGTACACCTACTATTTTTATTTATTTATTAAGCATATTGTGTATAGTTATTATAGTAAATAATATTTAACATTGATTCTCTATTTGCAATGCTTTCCATCACATACGGTATATGTTATTATAACAGTAGTCATATAACATGTATATATTATACAATAAGGTTTGGTTTAATAAGATTTAACATTTTGAAAAACACAAAGATAGTTAGTTCATATATTTTATACATGGCTCCAAGGAGTAATAGAATTAAAATACACGAGTCATATAATATAATACTTTTCAATTTTAAATCCTGTTTGAAACTGTGTGGTTTACAAAAACATTCCATTATTTTTATTTTTTTCTCATCTCCTTGTATCCAAATGATCATCGTTAGTTTATATATTGTTTATATGGCTTCGAGACGTAATCGAATTAAAATACACGAGTCTTAATATAAAACTTTGCATTTTAATCCAGTTTAATACTGGTTGGTTGTTAAAAACGTTCTCTTACCTTTATTTTTTATCATCTTCTGACTCTAGCATGTCCTTCTAATGTCGAAAAATTTCATGAATGGATGTTAACAAGAATCCGATCAAATGGCAATCCAATCAGAGTCTATTTTCATAATATAACGAATCGCTGATATAACACTCAACTGATGTAGGACTCGGTCGATCGATGTTACACAGTTTTCTATTATGCGCTATTGCACAGTGATCGGGATGCATTTAGTAAAAACTATGTGTCATATAGTACAAAGACTACATTTATATATATATATATATATATATATATATATATATATATATATATATATATACATTCGATGCTTAGCGAAACGGACAACAAATTAGTTAGTCACATAAGTAACTCCACCCTGCAATTGATTTTAGTAAATATATACACCGCCAACTCTTACATTTGAACATTTAAATTTCACTATACAGTTGAAATTAGGTAAATGAATGTCTTCATTATTACTCCATACCAGCCAAGTAGCCGCGCTTGTTATGGCGTTGTGTCGTATACTTGGAACTCGGAGGTTCAGGGTTCGAATCCCGACACCGGCAGTTTGTCAATTAAAAATAAATGGGGTGGTTGATTGACTAAACTGTCGGTGTATGGACTAGAAAGAAGTAACCAGCTATGCTTGTGAAGGTTTTTTGCAGTTTCCCTTCACGAACTCCAGATGAATATCGGCGGAGTCCCTATCAAAGTCGGCTGGAGCCGCACACCTACCAATTCCTAGTCTGCATATTAATTCCTGATCCTCCACTCACATCTTAAAAATGTAAAAGTAAAAATTAATAAAGGTTGAAAAATAATGATGTGGGTGGCCTCTGTTATAGACCGTCGTGTCTCAAAAATGGAGGTTAAACCCCATTATTATTATTATTATTATTATTATTACTCCATGATTCTGATACAAGAAAAGTATTAAAATTACGAGCCACATTATGTTGAACATAGGTACAGGAATATCTTCATCATTATCACTTCATGATATCTTTTTATGGGTTCGGAAACTTTGTACATTAAATGTATATATTGATACACCTGGCCTGGTCATGATAAATTTGACTAATTCTGATTCTAGTGTAAATAATAGATCTAATGTTAGTCTTTCAAACTCTAATTTTAACGACAGAAGTGACGCTGACTTCTTGCATACGTCCACAAGTACACACCCACTGTTTTTTAAATATGTATCCGTAGAGATTTAACTCTCTAATCAATATTTTCTGCTGAAATGTCATAGAAAATAGCTCCGGTATATTCTCAGGAATATTTATATAATAAATATTCTGGTCAGCATAAAACTTCTAGCTTTATGGTATAGCACAAAATCATTCATAAGCATGAATTCTTTATCGTTGGGGACCCATTCTCTAATGCACCGATAATACCAACAAATTGCAATCAGTAAAATTATTTCCCTTCCTTTGTCGTGGACTTAAAAAGATGATTTAATAACGTGGACTTAAAGATGAATGACTTTAAAAATAGATGATTTGATATATACATTTGACCTATATTAGAATCAATATTTTATGGGGTAACTTTTTTCAGATACATTAATGTCATATTGTAACAGTTCACAGCAGATTTAGGATAAAACTTTTATTAGAACCACCATGTAATTATGTGATATTAATGGTAATGAATTCATTTTGCTAAGGTTTTTAGCAGTTATATAAATATAATAAAATGAATAAAGTTTGTTTTAGTATTAAGAATATTATTAAATCTAATAAAACAAATAATTTTATATGTTAGTATATATACTAAATAATATATACGAATGAGGGTTTTATAAAGAACCCCGAATCCTGCACATGAGAGAATGGATGGTTAAGTAGTTTTGTGTATGTATATGTATAAGCACCTTGGGAGTTTGCTTTTTTTAATTCTATGGACCATATCTATGTTGGTGGTTTGTAGTATTTTTTTTAACATATTTGGAACATTTCCAATGACCTAGAAATCAATAGAATAATATGTATATATATATATATATATATATATATATGCGTGTGTGTGTAATATTGCTGTATTTAAGTTTACAGGGAGGTGTTTTAAAACCACACCGCATATATTTTTATGTAGGATCAAAAAATACTTATTTATGTACCATGCGTCAAGTATATGACAAAACTCGCGTGTTTTATACAAGTCGTACGCCAGTTGGTATATGTATTGCATATTACAAAAGGCGAGGTAGTACTTTTTAATTCTGAATATTGTATATATGGGTACAAACTAGAAGAATGCCAACACGTGTGACACGTGTTTTTTGCCTATAACTCCTAGTTGATGAATCCTATCTAAAAATCATGGTAAAATAAATAAAAGAAAATTAAATTTTGCGTCGAATAAGTACCACTAAAACGTTCGGCCAAATATTATGGTCGAAAACCACGGTAAAAAAACGACGATTTTTTCCACATTTGTTAAAATCTGAGATAATTACTGTATATGAGTCTGCAGCTTAGAAATGAGTACTCTAAGTGGAATGTTTAATTTGAATATAATCAAACGTACAAATTTTTGTTCCATGCATTCGTGTTATAACACCGCTGCTTCCTTATGAAACTTTACTAAACTGTAAAAAATTTATATCCCAACAATATGCAAGCACAATGTTAAATTTGGGTTGGGAGTATGACGAAAACGACATCTGACGACCGCATTAAATCTACAACCGTTGACAAAATGACAATTTTTTTTAATTCGAAAGTAAAAATTTCTGATCACTAAAAATATACGCGCATTAATACAGGGGCTAATAAATATCAGATAGACAAGTAGTGTTGAAAAAACGTACATTAAAATAAAATAAACATCAAATAAATTTTATATTTATTATCAGCTTGGCTTTGTTGGCTTAATAATAGCATTAGAGCTAAAATAATTATAATTTTAAAAAAAATTATTGAACATTTATCTGAATTTACTAAAAAAAGGGAAGTGATTTATATATTTTTTAATTTCTAAACTCTCAATTATTTCATAAACGTAAGGTTAAAAATTTTTAATTATAAAAATATATTTTAAGAATTGTCAGTCAAAGATGAACATCATCATTCATACAGGATTTGAGGCAATATATCATAATATTATTAGATAGATCTGCTTGTATTTTTACAATTGACGACACAACAAAATCGTATGCGGTTTTTTTAATAACTTTCCATTTATGTATTCACAACGTGAGAATGATTTAAAGCTTATTTTGTCAACAGTGTGCGCTGCAATCAATTCGGTTGTCGACTTCACCATATACTATGCACCCTGCCAAATACATTCATATTGATACGATTTTATCAGTTTCATTTTCAGAGAGGAGGACACTCTGTAGAAAACTGTAAATATATATATATGTAAGTGGGTTTGGATATTATTATTATTATCATAATAAATCTTTAACCAAAAAATTTATACCAAAGTTTTCTAAAGTGGAAATAATTTCTGTTACACAAAATATATTAATAGTGCTTGAAAAACGATAAGAAATGCTGCAGCCTGATATAGTGCTACAATTTGTGCTGCGTCTTAATATATTTTATTGATTTCGAATTGAAAAACAAAAATATTATTTCTCTATAGGCATCTTTTTTACTTGAAAATTTTCATAAATTTATATATCTATGTACATATATGTATTTCGTATTCGAAACGCGGCGCGGCGGTACGATGCGGTCGGTATAAATTTTTTTTTTTTTGGTATAAATTTCGAAAATCAGAAATGCCATTTTCAAAAATATTTATGTACGATCGGCTGTAAAAGACGCGGTAACACTTCAAAATTTGATAATTGATTGTGTCTTAATTATGCGGTTTTCGAAAAAGTGCTTAGGGTAAAAGTTGTTCATAGCATATATACTAACAGTTTCATTCGAAAAAATTTCCCAAAATTCGAATAATTAGGCACAGATCAATTATAATATTTTGAAATGATAGCGCGACTTTTGCAATTACCGAACTGTTACACAGCAGTGGGTATCCAAAACGGTAATGGATTTTCTATTGAATGGCCATCTCGTATGTCCTGATCGTTGTGTATTGTCGAAAAAAAATTTATCATACAATGTTTCTGGGTTTACACATTCTGATAAATCCCATACATTTTTATGTCATAGATTCGAATATAGATCGGCACCTTAGGGTTATTGATCCCAAATACCTTTAAAATTGGTTTGAAGATTGGCTGATTTGACACGATATCTCGTTTGGCAAAAGCACTTGAGAAAACAAGATTTTCAAGATCTTATATACTGAGTTCTATCGAAATCTTAAAGAACATTTTTTCTCGATATTTTCAAAGTACACAAACCTCTTTTAAAAAATCGAACAATTCACAAAATTTTTTCCTCCCCGATTTAGGTAAACTGCACGAAAACTAGTTTTTATTTTCTCATAAAATAGTTAAGTTGACGATTTATGGGATAGTTTCAAAAATATGTCCCGTTTGCATGATTTTATGCTCGTTTTATAAATTCAAGTGATTTTCCAGAATCGTAAAAATCCTTCAATTGTATGATTGATCAACCTGCTCGAAATATGTTGATAAGTAAAGTTTCGTAAATGAGAAAAATCAGACTATGCAACCCACTTTAGACAAAGCGAAAATCCATTTATTAAACGGAAAGGGATTTTCATATACTGAATAATTTTGCCTAAATTTCAGCTCAAACATATGTAATTGCTTTTCATTACATGTATATAGCAGCTTTATACATTACTTAAAATATTCAGTTCACGCGTTGACAACAAACTCAATATGTATCGAGTATTTAAGCAATTAACTCAGTTACTTGTTATTTTTACTTCTTTAAGGATAGCTCATACTCTTTATTTCAGGGTATTTACATATTTATCTAACCCATACCACGTGAGTTAAGAGTGAGGAAACACAATTTTTGTTAAATGAAGTCATCTATAATAAAAATTGGGTGGACAAAGTACAATTTTTGTTAAATGAAGTGACCTATAAAAAAAAAAAAAATGTCTCTTTAAAAACCTTACTTTCGAGAGTAGGATTAAAATTTTTTATAAATATTTATAGTCATTAATTTATAACAATAATAATTAGCTGTGCATGTATATAGAGTGAGAACAACTGATGAAGTCATTCCTTTGTCTGTTCATTTACCCCCTGGTCTGAATGCTGCTGGTTGGTTCACTTTGACGACACTTTGATAACTAACTATAATAAAAGTAATAAAAGATAATCAGATAAAATGTTTTTGGTGCGTGTTTGAAATTTCTTACACACAATTATTATTTATCATCTTACGAGGTAAGAAAGTTTAAAATTTAATTACTTTTATTAATTATTATACAATAGTTCCCAGTTATACTTTCATTTTTAGATATTCTTTTCATTTTATTTTTTCTAGGAAATTCTCAACATATATAGATAAACTGATGATAAAAGTAACCTTGGATTCTTTATTTTTTGGGTTAAATCACTGCGAATCTCATGGTGTGCCATAAAAGTAGTTTTGTTCCAAATAAATTATCAAAATCTAAATGGATTCGGGACAAATTAACTACGAAATTATGAAAAAGAACGCCACTTGTTCGGCCATATGTAGATACCAGGTAAATTGTTCAAAACAAGCCAAGGTGGGTTGGACAGTATAAGAAGTAGTAGTGGAGGGGTGGTCTCACAAGTAGGCTTTTCTGGGCATTTTTTATCGACCCCTGAAGGACAAAGAATTTGTATGAAAACTAGGAATTAGTAGGTTGTGTGATTGCAGCCAACTTTAGAGAAACTATGTCGATATTCTTCTGGAGTTTGTGGAAGAAAACTGCAGAAACTCTTCACAAGTATAGCCGGTTACTTTCGTTTACGTACGCCGACAGTTTAGTCAATTAATCACCCCATTAAATTTTTTATTTTAATTTATTTAATTGACAATGAGACGTTGGACATCGAACCAGCAACCTTTCAGTTCCGAGTAAGTACCTAAATCAATTGACCTACTTGGACTGGTAGTGGGTTGGAAAATCGGTAACAAATATCATATTACATTGGTCCAAAAAAAACTCCCACCGAATTAATTTCGACTTTTCGACATTACCAATGAAAGGTAACGGACAGGAGTATCGGTCTAGGAAGTGCTGGGAATCATGAAAAATGAAATATGATGTTTTGCGTAAAATTTGGTATGTTCAAATTTATTTTAAATCTTGAAAAATCACGGTTTTCAATTTTTTTAAATCCTAAAAGTTTTTTAGATCCCTGATCAAGATTAAAAGACTGTTACCTTATAGCACTGATTTTTATTATTTATTCTGGTCAATGTGACGAGAGACAAAAATAAGGCAAATGACAGATACGTGTAAGTACGTGATAGTAGTCGAACCTGTGATTAATAACATCAATTTCTTTGTTCTCGTCACGGAACTTTAGGATCTCATAGACAATCGTCTAAAAAATCTTTTTTTATATAGTTTTTAATTTTTTTTAAATTTATATTCAGTGACTGAAAAGTTCAAATCAAAACCGTGATTTCTCTCATGAAATACCTGAAAATATTGAATTTTTTGACATTAATATAATAAAATAAAGCCAAAAAATATAAGAAATATTTGAGCCATTCAAAAAACTTTTCTCTATCTTTTTTTAAATTTGTTTAAGTAAATGCATTTCAAAAAATGTGTTACCAATTTGCTCCATGAAAAATTTTGGCCAAATAGTTTTTAAAACCCACACGCCAATTCCTTCTAGACTACATTTCCATTGAAATATTTCAAATGCTTATCATAGAAAACAACAAACACAAAAATTTATTGTAAAAAATATGTGTCCGGAAAATGATTATTAAAGAGGTAAAAAAAATGACGAAAAAATAAACTTTTCTACATCCATTCTTACATGGGTTGATGATCACGTCATCAGCATCACAAACAAGCCGAAATATATTTAAAAGACAAGGGTAGAAAACAACACTATATATACTAAAATAATATAATGCCGAAGTAATCACTTTTATAATTCTCGTGTGTAAAGTACAGAACTAAATTATCTACCATCTTTGTCGGCAAACACGAAATTGAGTGTCTCTTTCGTATCTTAAATTATTTTAGGTGTAAATTTTGTTAGGTTTAAACATTGTTATGCATAGTTGCACACACTGGGGATTGTTTTTTTTTTGTGCGCGTTTTGTTTCAGTGTAGGAGTATTTTATTATCAAGGGAAAGTAAAACTGTACCATAAGAATTTGCTTTAAGAAGATGCTTTTAATTATGTTCTGTTGAAAATATTTTGTTTCTCTATATTTAGCGGCTAAACCATTTCCGGATGCTTTATTTTATATAGACCACAGCTTTTAAAATGATTTGTTGTTTTATGAGAGTTTATATGGATCTTGTAAATTTTTTAATAAGAATTAGTTCAATGAACTTTATACATGCGTTTATCCGTTCCACTTTCATCATTAGCTATAGTACCATGTTTTCAATCAAAAGGAGTAGTAGCAGTAGTGGAGGTTGCATCCTGGAAAGTAGGCCTTTCTTGGCTAGCCGATTCCTAGATAACAAGGAATTTGTATCTAGACTAGGAACCAAAAGGATGTGAGACTGCAGCCGACTTTGATAGGCTGCAGTCGATGTTAATCGGGAGTTTTGTGAAAGGAAAAGACTTTCACAAGTATACGCTGACAAATTTAGTAAATTAACCGTTTCATTAACTTTTTTTTAAATTAATTTAATTGGCAAGCCGTTGCCGTTGGAAATCTAGCCAGCAATCTCCCAGTTCCAAGTAATATGCCTTAAACAACTGTGACTGATTCAATAGATCGTGCAGTATTCCTAGTGGTACCAGCCAAGTAGCCCAGCGGTCTAAGGTGTCATGTCTGCGCAGTATGCAGTACTTGAAACTGGGAGGTTATGGGTTCGAATCCCGACATCGGCAGTTTGTCAATTATAAAGATTAAAAAAAAAAGGGGCGGTTGATTGACTAAAGGGGCGGTTGATTGTCGGCGTATGGACAAGAACGAAGTAACCGGCTATGCTTGAGAAGGTTTTCTGCAGTTTCCTTCACGAACTCCAGATGAATATCGGCATAGTTCCTATCATAGTCGGCTGCAGCCGCATATCCTACCAATTCCTAGTCTACTCACATATTCCTTTCACTCCACTCACATCCTCACATCCTAAGGCATCACAATGGATCTTATGGGCGAAGTGTAGCCCGTCCAAGGCAGCCTTTACAATCTACCTCTCATTCCTAGTGGTACTGGGAAAACCACAAATAAAGAGTACACTACCTCATAGGTGGTGCGGAAATACGTGCATTTCAAAAGCACTTCCACTATAGAACAAATCTCATAATCGCGGAAAAACTTTATATCTTTTTTTTTTGGCAAATTTCCCTTAACTAAAATTCTACCAAGTTTTGTGATAAATGTTTTGTTATTTATCACTTAACTTTTCTTTTTTATATATTTTTTAGTTTTGTTTATTTAAATAATTATTTGTGAGTAGGTACTTTAAAATTGATTGCCATTAAATCAAAAACAAAATCTTTTAAAAACCCTAACCCAAAATATATGATAAATACTTAAGAAACTATTCAATGTGCATAATATATACAGATAACAGTATAACACTTCTGGTTAGTAGTTTAACCTGCTTCCTTATACTATGAGTAAATATTATCATAATATACTTGAAAATATCCTGGTAGCATAGCATATGTGTATGGTTAAAATGTGGTTATGTAGGTATTATTTATTCTACTGTTCTATAATTGATAAACGTAAAACTTTATAAAAACATAACAATACGATGTTCGATGTTAACACAACAATGGTCAAACAACAAAAATTATGTACATAGGCAATCACCGTTAATAATTAGTACATAGCCCCATCTATATGGTGTATTCACAAGGTTACACAGAATACGATTCACTGTGCACATCCATCTCTAAGAGATTCACATACTGTTATTGGAAAACACTGATGTTGCTATGAAAAATAGATCGCTATTGGACTAAATACATTAAAAACATAAAGATTATTAAAATAATCAAAGAGAACTCAAGGTTTTTTGAAATTATATTTCAAATTTTGCCCCTATTCCTAGAACATTTGTTTGTATTTTATAAATACGTATTTCGACTACAATGTAGTCATCATCAGTATGAATTAGCTAATCGTAACTATCTCTGGGATATGGATTCAGAGATATGTTGCTTGTTGCTAATTTGGCACAGTTCCTTGTACACACAACACCTTTAAAAGCGCGGCTACTTGGCTGGTTCAGCAATCAAAGTATTATATTCATTTCTGTGTTTAGAATGTGAGGATGTGAGTGGACTAAAACGGGTATCACTCTGAACATATCCGCATTTATATCTGTCCTATAATATTATCTTTGCCATTATTGTTAGTCATAACGCTTGATAGAATTAACGATCTAGCTCTGCTAAAAAAAATTGTCTTTCTCATGTGTGTGTGGACCAGGAAGGTGGTGGTGGGGTGACTGTATGCATGTATATATGTGTGTATGTGTTTGTATAAGAACTATTTAGTGATATAATAATAATTTTTTATATATCCTACTACACAATGTGACAACAAAAATATTATTAAAATGAATTGTATTATTTTACAGATATATGGTTTTGTGTACTATACTATAGTTCAAAGTATTATATCTACTACTACTAAAAGTACTAAAAGCTGTAAAAGCTGTTTTTTTTGTTTGTTTCATGTAGAAAAAGGGACTTAAATCATTTTAAACATGTGGTATGTAAGTAGATCAGGGCCAAACCCATTTTGAACATCCGAATTCTAGAAAAATTCCTTACAATATGCGGTTGGTAAATGAAAAAAAATGAAACGAATTTGGTGAAAGTTCCGGAAGAGGGGTGGGGGTAGGGAAATAGTGATTTTTACGATTTACGGCTAACTTACACGTCCTGCCGGAAAAAATTAAATGTAAAAGTTGTAGATAATTAAAATATCTACAACTTTTGTATTTACCAATTTTCAACATTTATGGAGAAAAACGCAAAAGCCTGGTTTTTTCGTTTTAATGTTTTTCTGCAACAAAAATGATTCGGAAATCGTAAAAATAATTTTTTACGACTATTTGCCTATCCCCACCCCTCTTCCGGAACTTTCTCCAAGTTCTCTTCATTTTTTCTTCTTCATTTACTTATAATTTATACTAAATTTTCCGACCAACCACATACTGTAAAGAAATTTTATTCTCTCAAATATCTTTGGCCCTGATGTAAAGTGCATTCTTGTGGTCTATATATATATATATATATATATATATATATATATATATATATATATATATATATATATATATATATATATATATATATATATATATATATATATGTATATAGATATACTATGAATATAAGATACATATTTGTCGAGGTTGAATAATTTGACCGGATGACCTTGATACTTAGATAATTTTTTGGTTAATACAGATGTAAAATATTATCTGTATATTATTTCAGATCTTAAAAAGCCTATTCTTTACTGAAGTTTAATTCACATATTCAGTATAAAAAATTTCGTTCCATTTGAATCACTATAATTTTATCTTTTCCATACGCGATTCTAACCGAAATTTATCAATGCAATATACAGATAATGTCAACGAAAAGATTAAAAAAATGCATTGTTTAAAGTCTTCTGTCAGGATACTTAACGTGACAACGTTTGATAGCCCCTGGCATTGATTGTTGATTTTAATTTCAAAAATGTCAAAATAAAGCTATTGAATACTTTTATTATAAACATAACCGTAACATTAGGGTATATTTGTTTTGGACACTTTCAGCGCTATCAATTATTTTTAGTGTTCGTTTTGGCGCTGTGTATGATGAGCGTCAAATCGTTCAACTTCCATAACGAATACTGTATAAGCGTTCGTTTATTTATCAATTATCTGTCATGTGCATCGGATTTTTGTGTGTGCATATTTAATGTATTCAAGTACATTTTTCAATTTTTACAATGTTTAAATCTTTGTTTTTTTTTTTAAATAAAAAAAAAAACCACATTACATACAAAAACTTATCAGAAAACAACCAACATTACCGATATTTTTTCAAATTGTTAGTTTAAGGGATTTGGATTTTACCTAACGGTTGCATGTACTATAGTGCCAACATGAAGGGCATTTACAAGAGTACCCTAAACGATCATAAGCCATAACTTAGTGTCTACGTTTATGTGTCACTCTAAAGTACACTCTATTACACTAATTTGTGATCAAGATGGCATCAACTGGCCACAGTATAAACTTGTTTTTAATTTATTGAATTAAACAGAGAAGCACATTGATGTATACTGTACCCACTGGACGCCATATTGATGACAAATTAGTGTAATCAAGTGTACCTCGATTTGTTGATGACATTAAAGATAGATAATTTCTAGAAATATAGTGATATTGATTAATAGCTTGGATGAATATTATCTGGCTAGAAAATTATATTTATTACTAATTTCTGGACGAATCCTTTGTTTACAAAAATTTTAGTATTTTTTAAAGTCAGATAATTGAGGACGTTTCTCGCTCCTACAAAGGGAGTTTTAATTGTTGTTATGTAACATACCACCAGTCATAAGACTATAACAAATTTTGTAGTAGTTTACTTGGCGTTTTTGAGAAATGAGGCCATTATCCCACTCTCGATACCTAAGGCAACGCATCTGCATTTAAAAGTCTTTTAACATTGCTGGGCTAGGCCAGCATTTTGGTAAGAGTTGAGTCTTTATCCTCACTTGTACCGCTCTCAAAGATAGTTAATGTTTCTAGATAAGAATGGATTACATCTTTTCGAACATATTACGGAGGTCCAGTGATGACTCACAGAATATTACAAAGGATGTGCATTAAAATAAAGTGATCGGAATTCAGTTTGAAGATAGCTAGCACGTAACCCAGATTAAAGTCCAATATAACACATCTGGAATAAATTTTTCAGACGTTTAAGGAGATTACTTAATCATCCTGATAACTTTCAGAAGCACACATTAGCTTAAGTGCAGGAATGGAGGAAATCATTCGTTGCCGTAGCGAACATTATTAAAAGGAATAAGGCAGTCTTTGGAGTAAAAGAACGTAATATTCACTCTTAATAGTTTATCTACTTTTAAAAACCTCGAAATAAAGTGTTTTTTTTTTTATTGAAAATTTATAAAACTGTGTCTCTTGTTTTTGAATAAATTTGTTCCTCATAAACTTATATGAATTTTCCCCCATATCAACAAAAGCAAATACAGGTTTATTAAATTGTATTTGGAATGTAAAATAATGTCATAGGAATGAATTTAAATGAAATACATAAATTTTTGTCTATATTAATAAAAATTTTAGAGTATGAGGAGAATGGTTAACTTCCTTTAATATTTAACGAACGCATTGTATAGCCTGCGTAATGTTTATTACCGACTGGTAGCGCTGTTAACAAGTAAACAGACACAGATAAACAAAAAAGAATAATATTCTATTTAAAAATTTCAATTCCCATTAAGTTAAGAACATATTTTATAAAATGTAAATGTAATCAAAGGCCATCAAAATCAAACAACAACAACAACAAAATTATTTATTACAAACAAAAAAATACATTCATATGTCATACGCAAATTAAAAATAATATGAAATAAATTTTATGGTTTAATGGTTTGTAAAATAAATTTGTATTTTAACCAAAAATTGAATGAAATACAAATATTATTTATATATATATATATATATATATATATAATATACCACCATATTCTCTCTATATATGACTATGTTATTTGTTTATTATTTATGCAATTTTATAAATTAATTTGTCCCGTATTTAAGGACGTTCGGTAACTCCAGTGAAAAATTATGTAAATTTTTTATTGAAATATTGTTGGTATTACCTTCTTTTGGCGTGTGTACTTATTTATGTACGCCCGTAAGAAATTATACTTCTTATTAAATAATTTATGAAAATAAGAGTTTCATAAAAAAATATAGTATAGTAACTAAATCCAATGATTGTACATTTTATCATAGAAGAACAGAACCTGCCCAGTTTTTCAGATTCAGATTAGAATCAGATTTAGTGAAATTTGTTAAGACCAGGCTAGGTTTATCTATTTAATATATATATATATATATATATATATATATATATATATATATATATATATATATATATATTATTTAATATATATACCTTATATTTAATATACACAGTTTACGAGCTCGTAAAAACGATATCATTAATAATGTAGCTCTTAGTTCTTATATTTTTCTTTTATCAGAAACATGGAGTAATAATGATGAAGACATTCTTGTACCTAACTTCAACTGTATAGTCAAATTTAAATGTTCTAAAGTAAAAGCTGGCGATGTATCTATTTACAAGAATAATAACGATCATTCATCTTTCGTTCTATATTCTATAATATTGTCTTATCTTTCAATATAAAAAAATCATAGCACACAGAAAATTATTTTCCACTGAAGAGTGGGGTCACTCATGTGACAGACTTACTTGTTGTCTGCTTCACTGAGCATCTAATGTATGCATTTATAAATTTAGTCTTTCTACTGTATGACACTCAAGTTTTACTAAATGCTGCAGAAAACTACGTAATATCGCATGATATATTAGCAACTTGTTACATGCTAATAGAATTCTCATAAGCGTCAAAAGAAGTATTCAAAAAAATTTTTTTCATATCGCCCCCCACACGAAATTGCTTGTGGAGAAAAATCACAAAATCACAAAAGCACAATTTGCTAAAATATTCACACATTCATAAGACGATGAATTCGTTAAAAAAAAAATTGATAATTAAGATATGTGAGAGTCACAAGAGATTTAAAAATTCAAAGAAAGCATATATAACGGATATGGTCCGACTGTATGAACAGATAAAAATCATAACGAGTGTTAATATAAAGTGACGACTTCGCACGGGTAGCAATAATTATTTATAGCCAGGAGACACAAAAATGAAAATATGACACAAAATAGAAATTTAAAAATTTTTTCCAATCGCTACCAAACTGGATCACCCGCTGGGCTAATCTGAAAATTCCCTGAAAATTTCATCAAAATTCATCCACCTGTTTTGGAGTCCATAGGGGGAACATACAAACATATATATATATATATATATATATATATATATATATATATATATATATATATATATATATATACATATATATATATATATATATATAAATATATATATATATATATATATATGTGTCTGTATGTTCCCTATGGACTCCAAAACAGGTGGATGAATTTTAATGAAATTTTCAGGGAATTTATATACATATATAAATTATATACATTATATACATTATATACATATATATTTATATATATATATATATATATATATATATATATATATATATATATAACATACCGACCCATCGCCCTTATTATTGGATAATATTATATAGATAAGAAGAAATTTATGATATGTTATTAATTGATTTTTATTTTAAATATTGTATTTTAAATTTAATTTGTTAAAACTGTCCTTTGCAGCTTCATAACAGTTAACTTATAGTTATAAGCCATTTTATTATTTATTAGTTTAAGCTATGATTCCCGTTATTTATTAGCCAAACACTAATAATAGAGCTAACACTTATAGGCAGTTGCTAGGAGATTCAAACGGTCACAGTTTTAATCCGAATGGAATAAACTTTGGTATGTGTGAGGTGCTTTTGTTATTTGAAAGGTCAAGTTCATTAATGGGTAAAATTATAATATGCACAAAATTTGGCATTTCTCCCTTAATATTAGAAAAATCGAAAAATACATAGTAAAGTTAAGTAGAAAATTCCCCCCTTTCCCCTTGATCTATACCATTTACTAATAAAATTGGCCAAATAAAATACCAAAATCATATCAGATACGACATTTCATTTTCAGACTAAAATTGTAACCGCTAGAGAGTGATTTATGTATTCTAAGGAAACTCGTGAACGCAGCTTCTGCGTAATGAATTTTTTTACATACATGTAAAAAAATGTTCTACATGTACATGGGCTACGGAAAGTACACTAAAATTTTGATTAGCATTGAACATTTAAATGGTTTACCTAATCTAATTCTACCATTGATATTGAATGAACCATTTTTTTGTATAAAGAAAATCTTCATTATAACTATGATAATTCTTCTATATAAAAAAGCATTTTATATGCTAATGTGTTATTATTTAATATAATATTGTTACATATATAGTTAAGAAAGTATTATACGTTTTCTGTCTTCTATTTTGAATAGTGAATATACCCATTATCCAACCTAGCTAACTT
The DNA here is from genome assembly GCA_963920215.1 of Nineta flava. NCBI lineage: Eukaryota > Metazoa > Arthropoda > Insecta > Neuroptera > Chrysopidae > Nineta > Nineta flava. Next base: position 95,807,820 of record OY986042.1, read on the forward strand.
TAGAAATGTTAATGAAATTAAGTAAGTGCAGATTCAAAAGTAAACAAAACACTAAAGAATAGATAGACATTTCGAAGAACTTTTCACTTTACTTATATACACAGTATAAACTCTGTAATATGTATTCTACCACAACTATAAATGAACGAAAACTAAAACAAAATTTCACAAATTTTATGACACAAAATCCACGATACTGTAGTTTAAATAATTTTGAAGTGATATGTGGATTTTAATTTAAACTCGCTTCATAATGCTGATTAAGTAAAAATAATAATAGAGCCTGGATTAAATAAAGCACTGGTGTACCTAATTCCTATTAAGGCCCATATTTGCAATGACTATAAAAACTTGAAATTGCGTAATAAATAAAAATAAATAGAAATTTTGTAAACATTGATTATTTATGCATTCAATGATTGAGAAAAATCATAACAATTTATTTTGTTTCTATAAAAAAATGATAATTTTAATGACGATTTTGGGCCTTCTTTGGATCCGGGTCTCTTAATAAGACCCATAAAAAAACTTTGTTAAATCAAAGCTCTAATCAAAGTTATCAATTTAATGCAAAAAATAATCTTTAAAATCAATTTTTTCTTATTTAATGTTCATGAACTTTGCACAACCATTCAGTCGAAAATAGGCTAGGTCTTGTTAGATCTATTAAAACTGCATTAAACTGCATTAAACCAAAAAATGATCATTATATTTTAAAATATCTTCATTTCTATGTTACTTTCTACTTATTGTTTACTAAATATTTTGAAAAAAATATCGAAATCAATATTTAATTTTTATCACAAACCACCCTGGACCTTATTTGGAGTTTTAGGGAAAAATCTTGAACTTTGGTAACATAAGGAACTAAATCGGCTAATTGAACTAAAAAATTGATTTTGTTTGCACGGAATATTAAAATCAAGCCTTAATTTATCTGACCACTTATTTATAAAACATGCTATTTAAGTGGAGCTTTATTGAAATTAACAGAAAATGTTAGACTTAATATTTTTAATAAGGCCCAAGCCTTCTTAGGATACAATCATATGGGCCTTATTACGAGCAGTAAAAAGCGATAGCAGTAAATGTCGTTAAAGATAAAACAAATGAAAAATAAGTCACTTTATTCAACAGTTCAAAAAAGTGATTAATCAATATTATAAACAGAGTGTCTTTTTGACCCATCACTGATAAAGACGGGTCTGCGGTATAACCGGAAACGTATTTGACTAAAAGTGTTGTTGCATTTTTGTCTATTGAGTTTGTCTATTTCTGCGTATATATTGGATATTTCGAATAAATTCAACAATTTTTCATGACTGGACTTTATTAGGAGCCGCGTTTTGTTAGTCGACAGTACCTTATTTTTAAAAAAATAAGTGTGTTAATTTTTTTTTTCTCAATCTATTTTAAATGTTGAAAATGATATAATGAACGCTGTAGATATCTTTATCAAACATTTTTTATTTATAATATTTTATGATCGTTAATTTGCTTCGTTTTATTTACTCATTTAAGTGTAATCCATAATTTATTTTACAAAGTTCCTTACGTCATGATTAAATATTCATGTTATCCTAAATAATTGAAAATCATTTATTTAAAAAACTCTCAGTATCTAACCATTATTTGATTAAATTTATGAAACCATAAACAAGCAAGTATAATTATACAATCATTAGCCGGAAACGATATTTTAATTCTCAGAAGATTCCAAATTTTTATATGGAAATATTGACAAGTAATCGAAACTTTATTTTTCTTTCAACCCACTCTGCCGGTTGTTTGTCTATAAATGGAAAACGTTTTGTTCGATATAATATTCAAACTATTTTTAACACATCAATGATAATATTATATCGGTTTGATGCATGACTTTTTTTTAGTCACTTTGCATAATTTTAGAAACAATAGGATGTGGTATACTCCAATATATATATATATATATATATATATATAAATATATACATATATATATATATATATATATATATATATATATATATATATATATATATATATATATATATATATATTCCCCCAGGAAATGAATAGTGATTTTGATTGATAAAAGGAATATATTAAATGTTACCTTGTGATTTAGGTCAATACATGAAAAACTAGGACATTTTATCACTAACCAATATAATAATGAAACTCTATAAATAAACTGAATTTATAAAAATTTTAGTGATAGTATATTACAGGAAGATTTCATTTTAATATAAAGCCATAAAAAAAATGACAAATATTGATTCGTCTTTTAAAAACCACAATATATTTGTAATTAATGGATTGATTATTTAATGATTATCAATCCATCTCATCTGGTTAGATGACATGGAGATTAGATGAATTTGTTCTAGCTTTTCACACTTAAGCTAGAGTGTTTTTAAAATACCAATTATTTCCGAATTAAAAAACAGTTCCGACTAATCATGAAATATAAATAAAAACAATTTTTTCATTTAATAACCCTTAAAAAAACTTTCTGTTGAAGATATAATCAATACAAGAGATGACTTAGTGACCTAGTTAAAATAGATATTTAAGTTAGAAAAAATTCGCATAGAGCTTAAAATGGGTACTGATCTTAAATACATTATTACAAATGAAATATCTATCCCCACCAATCCTACTTCTGCTAAAAATTTTATTCATGGTCAAAGGTAAACATTTTTTCGAATATTTCTCTTAAACGGTAAGTGTTATCCCAAAAATGGGTCAAACAAAAGTTATAGATCATGTAATTGTCTACGAAAATTGTCCAGATACTTCTTTTGATCCGTTCTACTTTTAGCAAAAGTAGAATCGTTGGGGACTATTGATATTTCATTAGTAATAGTGTATTTAAGACCTGTACCAATTTTCTCTATGCGAATTTTTCCGAAGTTACAATGTTTTTTGTTCATTTTGACTGGATTATAGTAGTTTGCATCATTTAGTTTTCAGAACACTATATATTCCCGAAAAAGAATACATTTTAATTTAATAAAATAACATATTTGTGTAGAAATGTTTTTAATATTAAAATACCACGAAGAGATACAGAAACTTTAGAAAACAGATACTTTAGAAAACAATTCAATCAAATTACACAAAATATGCAGGTGATAAAAATGAAATAAAAATAATATACATACCATTTATTAACCAACAAACAATAATTAATAGAAATATTTCAAAAATAATTTGTCCCCACTGAGTGAATTTGATTGTACCCAAAAAAATTCTCACATTCAAACAATACTTAAAATACCATGATTTGAAACTTTTTACACAACAAACAAAATTTTCATTTTACACATATTTGAGACAAAAAAACAGAACAATTTACTTTTTTTAAATTTAAAAACAAATTTCAAACAAAATTTTTGGCATTGAAAATAACATCCAAGAGTTATTTTCGATCCGTACAAATAAAATATGAAAAATAAAAACTGTTTTTTAAGTAAATGTTTTTTCTGCTATTTTTTTTTTTTAGGTCAAGGTTTATCAACTATTTTTAAATTAAATTTTTTCTGAAAACTTCACTTCATAAAAAAAAATACAACACATACTTTCACGTAGATTTTAATTAAACTTTATATTACAAAAAAAAAAAATTATTAAAAGCACAAAAAAAGCACGATATAATGAAGTTAATAAAACACACTACGAGAACATGACGAATACGCACGAGACTGGACCAAAAACCAACTATTACCAAAAGCCACAATCACAAAAGTTTTTAGTACATATATATATATACATATATATATATATAAATATATATGTTTATTATGATGATTATTATGATTATAGAAAAGCTTGTATGTAACGTTTGACGTCGCTTTTCAAACTAAGCTATACTATATAAAGCGAACATAGCGAATGCGATAAATATTTGTATGAGTTGATAACATTCAGTCTATCTAAATGCATGCTGTATGTATGTATGTAAACCAAGATACGAGGCGGTGCTTGACGTCGGCGCCGCGACGCCCAAGCCCTGACGACGACGTCGCCATCATCATCATCATCATCATTGCTATATGTAACTCGGGAACAAAACATTGTTATAGAGTTTTCCGTGTATGCTTCTTCTATCGGACTTGAAACAACGATAATATTTTTTATATCTATAGTTTATCTACAATGTTTTTAAGAAGATATTTTACAACAAATCGAACAAACTAGTGGTATTTTTTAATGTCATATGAACCCGGGATTCATATTCTATTCTTTTGAGCGATTATTAATTGATTAGCCATTTGCCCGGATTCTCCCGTCGGTAACATCTCAAGAATCATCCGAATTTCCTCAAATGTAAAATGCAAAGATACCAACTAGCACGTTTCTAACTTCAAAAATTACACAGATCCCATACAAAATGTCATCCCGCATTTTTCCCCTCAGGGAAAGAATTTACAAAAACGCCGATTCTATGTATAAATAGAAGTATAAACACCAACTTCCCCGTTTCTAAGTTAAAAAATGACGAACCCCCATACAAACTTGCATCCCCTATTTAAACCCCTTAGCAGGTGAATATTAAAACATTCTTTCTTAACTCTCACCTACGTTATGTAAGGAACTTCTGTGCACACCAGTCCAAGTGCCCGAGCGGTCTAAGGCGTTATGTCTGCGCTGTATGCCTACTTGGAGACTGGTTATGGGTTCGGATCCCGACATCGGCAGTTAATTATTAAGAAAAAAAAGGGGTAATTAATTGACTAAACTGTTGGCGTTTGGACAAGATCGAAGTAACTGGTTATGCTTCAGAAGGTTTTCTGCAATTTCCTTCACGAACTCCAAATGAATTTCGGCATAAATCCTATCATAGTCAGCTGTAGCCGCATATCCTACTAATTCCTAGTCTATACACAAAAGTTCCTTCCACTCCACTCACATCCTCACATCCTTAGGCATCACAATGGACCTTATGGTCGAAGTGTAGCCCGTCCAGGACAGCCTCTACAATCTATCTATCTATCTAACTTCTGTGCACAATTTCATACTACTAGTCCCGCCAATTTAGACACTGCAGAAACCGCACATTGTATATCTCGTAATCGCGATGAGCACTCTTTGCTTCAGTCGTAGATGATTATGGAATTTTTGTGGAAGATTTTCGCATGCCATGATGTAAATGAAATATCTTTAGGTTTGATATTTGTAAAAAAATCTTACCCAATCTATTTTCAATTATATTTATTTAGGGATGAAGTACAGTTAAAAATCATTGAAAAATGAAGTTTAAACAAGAAGAATCATTTGAGCAATTCTTTCTGTTTTTTTGACAGTAACAAGTTTGTCAATTTAATGTTTAACACCATAATAGATTCAGAACATCATAGATTCAGACAATCAGTTTATTGCAACTGATTTTGAAATTGAATACAAAAACAGTTTCAGTCTTTTACACTCTCTATTTTTGACATGTAGATGTGTTCTTTTTCGAAAACTCTCTGAAGTGATTTGAATCTGAATGGATAAATTACAATACAATACCAAAAATATAATAGCTATTGTTATAAGAGAAAGTCTGCGGAATAAATGAGAATTGTACTGAAAAATGCGTAGTCTTACCCTTTAAAAACCGGACTGTTCCGCCTGTCTTAAGCAAGGTAAGTTATCACAGATTACTTGATGGTACTCTACTTTGATCGACAAACCCTCATCTGATTTGTCGTTACAAATGTTGATAAAAAACAAGACTTCTTTTCCACAAGTTTTTCCGACATGAAAATGAAGAGAGTCATTGGGATGTTTGACAACTGTCAAGGCTTAACCCTTTCAGTTTTTTATAAATTCCTTACTACTGAAACAATTAAACTACAACTGAAGAATAAAAATACAAATGTTGAATGTGGCGCAGAGCTCTTGGACTATTCTGCAATTTTATTTTAAAATTTTGATGTTTCGAAACTTTTCTATAATATGTTTATGTCTGATATTTATTAGATACTGTCTTAAAGGTAAACTTCTAGTGCTAGAACATCACATTACGTCTATAATCATTTGTAAATATATTCGAATATATGCTGATTGTATCAAAAGCCAAACGGTTTAGGACAATGTTTAACAGTATAGTTTGACATAGAAATTAGATAACTGCAATAATTAAATTATATGATAAAATATAAGACAATATATTGAAATACTTATAAACTTATCACATGAAATATTTAAATATTAGATTATCAAATGATAATGAGAACTCCAGGTTTTTGAAATAAAATTTCAAATTCGACTGCATAGTAGTCTCATCATCAGTATAAATTAGCTAGTCGTAATTTACTCTTTGACAATTAGACATAGATAGAAAATCGAAATCAATAGACAAAAATATAAATATATAAAAAATTGAACAAAATAAATTAAACTATAATAAATTTTACTGAAATTACTCTTGTTATCCCGAAGTTTCAGAATTTTTGACCGTTTAGAACGCGAGATAATTATTATCAAAGTTATCATTCTCTTTAGAAGCATGTAAAACATGATGCCCGCCCAACTATTATCTGTTGTATTAGAAAATATACTTGACAGAATTTAAAAAAAAAAACTAGAGTATAGCTAAATATTTATTACATAAATATAAAAAAAAAATCTTGTGTTAACGTTTTTCATATATATTTATTTGTGTATACTTAAGCGTTAACAATACGACGTTTGTCCAAATTCCTTTCGGTTACTTAAGACAAACCGTAGAAGACTTTAGCGTATACTATTTAGACAAATGTTATTGAATTTTTTAATTAAATACTGATATGAAAAAATTAACTCGTCAACCAGGAATCGAACCTCGGGCCTCTGGATATCTAGTCCAGTATGCTTCCGCTACACCAAAGACGACTGTGACGTAACAGCCAACTTTTTCATATCATTCTTATTTTTATTTATGTAGACAGTATTACTTCTGTCGAAGTTATTATTCATATATATTTATTTGTGTATACTTAAGCGTCAACAATACGAGGTTTGTCCAAATTCCTTTCGGTTACGTAAGACAAACCGTAGAAGACTTTAGCGTATACTATTTAGACAAATATTGTCATTGAATTTTTTAATTAAATACTGATATGAAAAAATTATTTCGTCAACCCGGAATCGAACCTCGGGCCTCTGTTACCGTTTTGTTTTCGAAATATAAAAGTTTAAAATTATTAATTTTTCTTCAAAATAACATTATTTTGTATATGTGAACAGTGTTTTTGTCTATGTGTTGTATATGTGTGTCTATGTATTTGTGCTATAATAAAATCAAACCGGTTTTTTGTATTGATTATATAACACAGTGCTGGAACGTCCTTATCATCACTCTTATTAAAATTACTCTTATATTGTTCCAGTATATGTTATTCGTTGCTTATTTGTTGACAGTTTCCCTGTGCAATAAATTGAATCCTAATACGTCATACATATTATAAAATGGGAGTGATAGGAAAAAAGGAGTAAAATGTAAACATTATTTGATATCTTATATATATATATATATATATATATATATATATATATATATATATATATATATATATATATATATATATTTGTTCGACATATGTGTCGTAGTCACGATATTTATCTTTTGTATATATTGTGTATACATGGCAGATACAGATGATATTTTGAGAAAATTAACACCTGTTGTGTGTTTTATTCTGTTGAAACAATGTTTGTTAGTAGATACCTGAACAGGTTTAAGTTTGACACATCTACGTATAGGATTTTAAAGTGGTTTTTAGTAACGAAATTTCGCCCTTTATTCTTCTTAAATAAATACAAACAACATACAGACAATGCACATTTTGTTATGTAACTTGTATTTGTAAATGTATTTACAAAACAATATAGTAATTAAGATAGCTCACTCAAATAAATTTTCTTAAAACCGATTTTGGAGCAAAACATTCATAAGTAAAGTTGAGATTTCTGAACATGCATGGTATACGTAGACGATTTGTGCTTACCCTATTTTATAAAGCTCCTGTATAAAACAATATTGACCTTTACAAATGTATAAAAAGACAAGTTAAAACAACTACTAACTAAGTTAATTGCTTAAATACCCGGTATATACTGCATTTATGAAAGAATTTTCCAACAAAATTTTGTTTATTTAAAAGAAAGAACATTTTTTGTCTTTTAATTATTATTCCATCTCTTACGGTTTCAAAAATAAACAGATTTGCCCATTTTGAGCATTCCAACCAATGTAATGGATGTAACTGTCACCATAAAAAAATTAAAGTGGAGTTGGGTTGGTCATATTGCCAGGATGACAGATGATCGTTGGACGGTTCGTAGCACTGTATAGACTCCATACAGTAATAAACGCCGCAGAGGCCACCCACTTAAAAGATGGAGAGACGAAATTGTACGGTTTGCAGGACATCATTGGATGAGATTGGCACATGATAGACTTGAATGGAAATCTCTTGAAGAGGCCTTTGCCCAGTAATCGGGATATTTTATAGGCTCATTATTATTATTATACGTTTGAATAACGCGAACTGAATGTACAATATAATTAGTAATTTCATTTTCCACGTAATTAAGAACATGTATAGTTTCTATAAAATTTCACACTTCATTACTTCCATATAATATCTGTATTAATACGAGTAGGTACAATGTGTTGTAATACACACTATAACTAAGTATATTGAACCGTTCGTAAAATAACTAATGATATTGGATTTTTTTTACATTGGACATCATTTTAAAAAAATATACAAGATCCATTTAATTAACTTATGATATTTTACGGAAGATGCTTTTTCGCGAATTTTCTTATCAAATTTCAGCTTATGCTTTTGTACCGATAAAGAAATTTCGAAAACATTTCTTCAAATTTTAATCGAACATACCTAGTAGACAGGGCTCTACATGAGTATATGGCCGTATGCGTACTAGCGTGTATGCTTCCAAGATAACATCATATAAAAGAAAAAAGGCATTTTTAATTAGAATATTCATAGCTTTGTATTTCATGGGAATCATGAATTCCATGATCATAGTGTATTTTTAGCTGGGGAACTTCATGCCCAGCGAGCCGATGAAACACACTATTTATTCTGCAGGTATTTTTATAGTATTCAGATAGTAATTTTATTATAAGAACATATAATGTTGTAATAGTAATTGCCTATCTCATTTTAATGATGGAATTGTGTATTTTTCTTTAGTAGTGTTGATTTCTAGGATCCTTATTTCTAGTCATTACAAAGCCGTGCGTAACCTTAAAATATGTATAGAATATAAAAAGTAACCAACGTAACCCATCAATTATCGGTTCATCAACACACTTCCTTCATCCATGAGTATAATTTTTGTTATCAATTAATTTAATAATTTACTGTTGTTTCAAATAAAAGAATAAAAGACAACAATTTTTTATTAGTTCTCGTTACGGATAATACAAGCTCGATAAAGACGACGAAATCAGTAAAGAAGAGATGATAAATTTTTTGTTTGTTTCTGGTGAGCTTATATAAATGTTAACATAATATAAAAAAACAGCATACATTGTATAATTTATTATAAAAAAAACGACGTTTTGCTCGAGCTTCCTTCATATTTGTATATTTATATATATTTTTTAACAACGTTTGTAAAATTGATTTATTACGTATGTCATTTACAATATTAATTTCTACTATACATAATATACATATCATACAGGATGACTCATTTTAAACAATACTCCCGAATAGTTCTTCAAGGAAGCGTTTTTAGGAAAAAAAGGACAATTATCGAAATATAATGTAGTGATCTTAATCTTCGACTTCCAGGTTTTTTAGAGTAGCCATACGTTTTTCATATTTCTTTGAAACCCATATTTTTTTGACAGAATAGTTCAGGAAAAAAATTATTATTTTACAAGTGGAATTAGCAAATAGAAATTGTAATTTTTATTATTAATCATTATGGAATTCCACAAGTTACAGCTCAATACAATTAATAAAGCTCAATACAATTAATATTTTACAGCCATTTTCAAAAATCGATTTTCAAATAAAGCAGTCGTTAAAATTCCTCAGAAAAAATTTATCAAGAATTTATGAATTTATCAAGAAGATTTAACAAAAGTTTGGGGTGCTGTGTTTATGCACACCTTGGCCTGTCGCATGCCCTGCGCAAAGTCCCAGTAATCGAGATGAGCTTGTTTCAGCCACCCCTTGATTCGGTAAATTACGACGCATCTTGCTATGGGAATGATAGGCTCAGGTGAAAGGGGCGCATGAGATGACCCCTCTCGTGCCAACGAGTCCGCTACTTCATTCCCCTTAACGCCAGAGTGACCCGGTACCCAGATCAGCATGACTGTGTTACTCAGTGCCAGGCGGTGCCAAGTATGTATATAAGTATAGATACATAATTATTTTAAGTTGATTTTTGTCTTAATGATTCGTCATTCATTCATTATGTAGAGTATATTTATGTAACACAAAAATATTTTTAATACATTTGTTACATTGTCTCAAAATTATATTATCACATTTATGGAATAATTTACAAGCTGTCATTTGAATATTATTTATTTAATTTCTATTAGGTTTAATTATTAAATACTTAAATTTGTTAATGAAATAATATTTGCCCCACAAAAAATCATCCGTATATGATAAAAAACATTCTGACTCAATTAGTAATATCAAAATTGTTTTCATATGGGTTCTTTCTTCAAGAGAAAATCCATTATAATTATGAAATAAAACAAATATTTAACTATAGTTTCGAAACACAGTTTCTGCATCAGACTAATGTATGATATGAGTATTATCTATAAAATTATTGTTCCGAAAATTTCAATTATTTGTTTTATTTAATAATTAAAATATTTATTTACAAAGTATTGTAATATAATTGTTAAAATTGATCAAACAAAATTTATTGAAAGTATAATCTATTGGTAATAGATTAATAATCGATTGCCAATATTGATGATAAAAATCTCTTACTGAAGCTAGAATCTCTTACTGATGATAAAAATCTCTTACTTAAAAATCTCTTACTGGGTGATAAAAGTCTCTTACTGATGCTGTGTGAATCAATTGTTTACACTCTATGTAAATGTTCGAATATTTTTGTTTCGATATATTTTGTCATTTCACGAAAATGAGTGTCTATTAAATTATAAATACTTGATCACGTTTGAATATAAGTTACAAGAGGAAAATTATTATTAATTACATTAATATGATTGTAAAAGTTTATTCAAACTATGATACTTAGATTCGTTACATAACTGGTCTATATTGTATCCATCATAACAATACGTCATTATAAATTAATTAACACGTGTTTGATAATATTGATATTTCGAAACATTGGTTATGGCTTGTTAACTGATTAGCTTATAGTGTCCTGTAAAATTAGTTGTCTATACGTGTTTTCATACGTTTCTCACATTATTACTTATAATTGATTTCCCAGAATGTATTAGATAGATTTTCTAGTGGGTTGTCAAATAATTAGAACAGTCAACATTTTGATAGTTTTTTGTCAGGAACAAGTTTTATAAAAAGCTTTTGTACCACGACCAATTTGATCTATTGTACCTCCTGAAATATTAAAATTGCTATCAATTACGGACATAATACCAAAATTGGAAAAAATGTTGACTGATTGTTGAGAGCTTCAATTTGTGGAATGATCGTTTTTTTGTCAAAAATAAAAATAAATTACTTTTACAACTTTTGTTTTTTATTTGCAAATCCACTTTTATTTAATATTATTCTTGACATGTTTCGAGTTTTATCCCATTGTCGAAACTGTTTCGACAAGTGTTTCGAAGCTCTCAACAATCAGTCAACATTTTTTTCAATTTTGGTATTATGTCCGTTATTGATAGCATAGTTTTAATATTTTAATATTTCAGGAAGTATAATATATCAAATTGGTCACGGTACAAAATTTTTCTATAAGACTTGTGCCTGACTCGCATCTAATCTAATATAATAGTTCAGGAGGCCTAGTATAGATATGTGTTGAATTCTAACACTATGATTTTAGCCTCATGTTATATAACGTCATGTGGTTTAATAACCCATGTCTAAAAAAAGCAAATATTGAGATGTGCTATGAGATTTTGACAGTCGGTATAATGACAGTTTGTTATAATAACGACTCACGACTAACACCAATAATTAAGTGGCGTTATATGTGAATTCCATTTATTTATTCTTGTAGTTTGTACATAACGACCAATCCAAGTAGCCGAGCGGTCTAAGGCGTTATGTCTGCGCAGTATGCCTACTTGGAAGCTGGGAGGTTATGGGTTCGAATCACGACATCGGCAGTTTATCAATTATTAAGAAATAAAAGAAGGGCGGTTAATTGACTAACCTCCATGAACTTAACACAAATTAGTTTCAGTTCCTAAGATACATTTTTCGTTCTTTCCGATATGTTTAACTTCAAATTTAAAACAAAATTTAAAATAAAAACAATAACTTTTTAGTAAAAAGAGAACGCGACAAAGGACTAGGCAGAAGTTGTTTCACATCATTTTTTTACATAAATATAATACAAACCTAAAAAAAATTTGTTCATTTTTTTACACTTTTATTAACTGACCTCCACAACACAATTGTTTAGCGCATGTCATAACTTTATAAGGAATACAGTCTGTTTTCAAAAGCATTTCTAATAGGGAATCAGTGTTAAATAAATAAATAAAATATTTACTATAAAATCATACATACATACACATACTAACACACATCTGGTTGCTTGTGGTATGATTATTTATTATGCACACACACACTACAGAGTACAGACTACAGAGTATCCCCACTATTTTTATTTCTTTATGAAGCATTGTGTAGTTACTATAGTAAATAATATTTAACATTGATTCTCTATTAGCAAAGCTTTCTAAAACAGACGGTATGATTTCAATACTAGCGTTTATAGATTATACATAACAAACGTCGTATCCATCCAAAAATTAAACATATACCACTAGTGATACATTGTTACATTTAAACTTTTCAATACTTGGGCTCCTGGAGTTTTAAAGTTTGTTATACAGTTTTTAAAATTTTTACTTTTTTATAAAACGTAAACATAATTGTCAATATATATTGTTCACAATCTCTTTTCCTCTGAAACGACTCTTTGAAACTCTTTGATTCTTAGACTGTTTGATTAGATAATTTTATTGGACTTTTAAATTCGGAGATTTTTTCGGAATTCATTCAAAATTTTGCAACAGTAGTAATTTGTCCGATACTAGGGAACATAGTATAGAGTGCTCGCTACTAAATAGCATTCCTAATAAATAAATAAATTACACGAAAATTTCAAAACGTCAAAAGCATTTTACACTGAAAATGTCTTTTAACCTAGTTTTATTGACTAAAATCATGATATCGAGAGTACAATAAATATTAAATAACTTTTGCTATTTACGAAGTATGTATGTACATTGATTACGATGTGTCGTGTCATCGAAACTGTATAATCCAATGTTGTATGTATGTACACACAAGAACTCCCAAAAGTCACTAACACACACCACTTACAACTTACAAACATACAAATATCCTCGATGATAATATCATATGTGCAGTGTCCGCCCATTACTGTGCTCAAATAGCTGTTTAAGAAAGTTTTATTTACTGGAAAATGATCTTGAATTTAAAATTTCAAATTCGCCCCCTTTACCTAGATCAGTTTTTTGTATTATAAATACATATTTCGACTACAATGTAGTCATCATCAGTATAAATTAGCTAGTCGTACTTTACTCTTTGACAATTATAAATATATAGTAAGTCGAGATCAACTTGACAACTTGATCAACTCGAAAATGAACGAGACGTATTGAACAGTCATCATCTATTTAACGCACAGACATCCTTAATGTTGGGGACAAAAAATTAATAATAGATGTAGCTAAATATACTTGCGCTTTATTTCAAACTAAAAAGACAAATACTTACACTGATCCCGTGAAACATTTCAACAAGTAATTTTGTTTTTTGATATTGTTATCATTATGTTATCTTGATGTTGCTAATGTGGTTACTCATATTATTGTTATTTTTATTATTATTATTATTCTTTGTTTTAATCTGGCTAGTAGAAGCTAATTAATTTTCATTTTCAATTAAGAGAGTTTCATTAATCCTATTTTTTGTTTCTTTTGGTAATTTCGTAAAACTCAGTTTAACTTTAAGCACTATCAGGAATTTAATTATGAAGTTTTTCTTTTATTTGATATAATTTTTGTAACTTTATTGTTTTGTATTTTTGAATCGCTCATTAGAGCATATTAATAAACATCTACATACATGCTGAAAATACACTCGGATTCTCATAACACGCCAAAAGAAGCATAACTTCAAAAAATAATATAACTTTAACCTTATCTACTTGAAACTTTCTAGAAGAGCTTACACATTTTTTAAAATCCTTGTACACAAAACATAAAAATTATAATAAAATGTTGTATAAGAAACCTACTACTATATACTATAATATCAAAAGCTAGTAAAATATACGAGCTAAGGTTATGAATAAAAGCATGAAACATGTATTGTAATATCTGTCGTTGGCAGCTGGTTTATCAACTGAAACGGTCGCATATATTTTTTAAGAGTGAATGAAATTGATTTTAAGTTTGTATAAATTTAAATAAATATACAAAAAAAAAAAAATTTCTTTTTTTGTTAAAAAAGAGCAAATATTATTAATAATTTTTATGTTCGCCTTTTTTTAAAAGCGTTTCTCTTGAACAAATACAAAATCAAAAGATATATTTTGCATTTTATTTTCTTATTATTAAATTTTATTTTTCAATACCGCGCGCGATATACAAACAAAGTTTGTTGAATGTTCAATTTTTTATTAAAAATTTTTCGAATATTATTTATGTAAGTATTGAATATATGTATAAAAAAAAAAGAAGTTTAATTATGAATGGAATTATTTTGAATAGTATGGTATTCTTTATAGGTGTTATATGAGCTATAGGAGCTATGAATATCAAATGATGTAATTAATAGGCTGGATTATCGTATTATTTTTTATGGAAACTGTTATTTCTGAAAGTAATAAAGTTCTTTTTATAAATAACAACAAGTAATGTAACAACTAACTGAGTTAATTGTATATTGAGTTGTATATCAATGTTCGAAATGTTAATACCTTTATTGGGTATACCAATAGTATATGAGATGTTATGTATCTACATAATTTGCTGTTTGAGCACAAATTATGAGAAAACTATTGAGTTTATAAAAAAAAAATTCAAACAAAAATTGTTTATTTTTAAAAGAAGATTTTTGTTATTAATTTTTTTTTCTATCTTTTACAGTTTCAGAGATGTGTGTTTTTCCTTCGAGCGGGGGGAGACACTTCCGATTTTGTTAATTAATGAACTTGACCTCAATTTTTTGTTATAGAACACACATACAAAATCTCTTCTCGTTTTTAAGTGTTCACGAACAGACAGACAGACAGACGGATGGACATGGTGGTACAGTGGTAATAGGCGAATTAGGTCATTTTTTGAACACATATGCCAAACATTCATTCATGCCTACGATTAATATTTTCAAGCGTTACAAAGTCAGGACTAAACTTAATATACCTTTACATATACTGGGTATAAAAAAGTGAAGCTTAACTGTTTCTGTATACCAAAAAGGTGTGTGTGTGTGTGTACTTCATGTAAGCGCCTAAGACGTTATACTTATTTTTAAATAATTTATTAAAATTAAAAATAAAATAAGGTCAACACTACTATTAAGACAAAAAAGTTAAAAAAAATGATATAGTAATGAAGACTACAATAGTAAAATTCTATATTGTATCTAAAACCAATGATTTTACATTTTATCAAGGTAGAACAGAACCAGCGTCACTTCTTCTGTTAAATTTAGACCTTGAAATATATTAAATCCATTATTTACATTTGAATCAGAAATACTGAAATTTACCAAGACCAGATTTATCAATATATATTATATATTTAATATACAAAGTTTACGATGTGGTTCATAATTATAATATTACTCGTTTATCAGAAACATGGAGTAATAATGATGAAGACATTCCTGTACCTAATTTCTTCTGGATAATTAAATTGAAATGTTATAATGTAACAAATGGCGGTGTAGCTATTTACCAAAATAATAATGATCATTCGTCTTTCTACAATGTATAATATTATCTTGTCAATATCCAAAAATTATGTCACACACAAACAAAATTATTGTCCACTGCAGAGTTTAACCCCAAATATATGTTATACAAAATTCTGATTGGGCAATTGTGACTCGATTGTGTTAATCTTATGCAAATAGTACTAATCTTATGCAAATAGGTGAATTTTTAACCCGGCGGATACCAGGTATACAAATTCTTCATGGTTTTTTTTTTTGGAATTTTCTAAACTGCGAAGCTGGAGAAATCGATTTTGCGACAATACTAATGACAGATGCATCGATCCAAACTTTTAATATAATTATATAATTCCAACAAATTTTTTTTAAATTTCAATTAGAAACAATAATATTTGTATAAAATGTAATCTGAGCAACTATTATAGTTTACTAAAACAATCCAATCCACATGGAGGATGTTTGTAGTAGTAGAAGTAGTGGTAGTAAGTGTTCTATAGTTTAATTACCTAGTATCAACCACTTAACATAACATTTGGTTATTTGTAGAAATTTGGTTTGTGTATACAAATACGTAACTATTTCTGCCTTAGCTGTAGTGGGTTGTGTTTTATACAGGTTGATCTGTTAAAATCGTCATAAACTATCCGGAGTAACTAAACAATAGAACTGCTCAGTTATTTTTTCATTGATTTTTGTAAACTTATGTCTATCTACTCATTGTTAGAATGGTTGCTTTTCTGTTATATATATATATGAAAATCATACACATCTAGGATGGGAATCGAACCCACGATCACTGGCCTTCAAGACCAACGCTTTGCCACTGATCAATAAGATGCTATGGCGGGAAAATGCATATGATATTTCACTATCTTTAATGGCGATGTATCATTGTGTATTTATTTGCTATTACGCTAGTCAATTCTGTTGGTATAACATAACCAAAACGCAAAATACGAACAATGGATAAATAGACGTAAGTTTACAAAAAACAATTAAATAATATGTAAATAGTATGTAAAGATGGTGAAAAATCATATGCATTCCACTACCATAGCATCTTGTTGCTCAGAAGGAGAGCCTTGGTCTGGAATGTTAGAGGTCTTGAGTGGTGTATGATTTTTCATATCAAACATTTGATGTCATAAATTCGGAATACAAAATAAATCAATTGGACTGTTAAGTCATTAATCAATCAATCAAAATGACAATTCATTTATCGAGGAAACTTAACGGCAGCCAATATTATATGCCTTTCGTCTCTCAATTCCTGCTTCCTTCTTCAGTTGCGTACACTCCGGCTTACAGAGATTCTCGGTGATGTTGTCCATTCACTGTTAACGTGGAAGGTCGAGTGAACGACTTTCCTTAGACCAGGAGTTCATGACCTTGTTTGGGAATCTTGTATCGTTCATGTTCTTCACCCATCCAAGTCTTAAATAGCTTCGAAGATTTTATGCTTTCATTCAGTTATTATTCAAGAAGAACATCCACCATTTTCAGAACTTATAATGGCAACACATTTATTCTTGAATCAGCTTTTATCTGCCCAAGTTAAGAAATCATCCTGTATACACGTACCTATGTAGGTAGGTAAGTACCATGAATTTATATATATATATATATATATATATAAATTTATATATATAGAGTGTTCCGTAAGTAGTCTAGTTCCATAAGAGGGTAGGTAGAGGGTACGATTTTGGAACGAAAAGTCCAAAAATTTTTAGTCCTTAAATTTGAAAAATTTAAGCAATACATTTTCCAAAAATTGATAATTAAATCAAAAATGAATTATCAAAAATGCACTTTTTGCAACTCTGGTTTCAACCTAGTTTCCTTAATTAATTAATAGTGCGTCTAGTAAAAAAACGTCTCAGGACTTTTTATGGAAAAATGTCTCAGGACTTTCGTTCCAAAATCGTACCCTCTACCTACCCTTTTATGGAACTCGGCTACTTACGGGATACCCTATACATGTATATATATATATATATACATATATATATATATACACATATATATATATATATATATATATATATATATATATATATATATATATATATATATATATATATATATATATTTATATAAACATTTATACACATAATCTTACTAAACTCCAAGAAAATTTCATTACACCCATTGTGTGACACAAACTAAATTTGGTAACGAGTGTCCGAAAAAGATTGACTATTAGAAAGACTTTTATATAGGTTGTATTATGCGTAAGGCACAAAATTTGTTATTCATCACTGAGGGTGGTCGTATAGTGCTTTTACTTTTAGATTGGTTCAAGGCCCGGATGATGTGTTCAGAAAATGACGCCTCTCTAGTCAGATATAGTCTCAGTTTTTGCTCGGGCTTATCTGTGGCATTTCTTTTTGTAGGTCTTCAAAAAGTGTGCTATTTTTTATTTCAATAGAGCACTGGATTTATTTATCACAGAGAGCTTTGTATTTTACATATTTTTTAAATAAATTATTTCTAAGTTAGAGAACGAATTATCATCATCATCAATTTTGCGCGTGAATCCGTCGGAGAGTTTAAGCCGACTTATTTGTCGGAAAGTTCTAGCCGCGGTTGACGGCCTTTTGATGCTAGTTGATAACGTCCAGTTGCTTTAGATTTTGTTCAACTTCGTCACTCCAACTGATTCTTGGGCGACTCTAGGTCTAGTAGAGTACATTTTGTCTTCGATAACCATTTTAACTATTTAATTTGACAAGGATATTGAAAAAATAATAATTTTGATGAGGTATCGTAGAGGAAAATAGTTCTTTCAAACAATTTACAGATCGCCTAGACTATCTAGAAAATCTAGAAAATGATTTTATCAAAATAAATAAGACAATTTTTTGCAATTTTTAGCAATTACATAACTTTTGTTTATTAATGACCAAAATTCATTACATCGAAAAAACAACAAATATTTTTTGAGTGTAATAAGTTGTGAATGTAATATTTTAAGATTTTTTGGCTAATATTATACACATCAATAATAAGAGATATTTTTATAAATGGCTTTTTTTCATTTTTACTTCAGACATAATATTTCTAAAAACTGTTTCGTCCATTTTAAATGCCTTACAATATTCACATAAAAAAAATGTATAATTCACTCTTACTCTGAAAAACCTTTGGAACCACAACTCCCTGCGCCATAAATTAAGGCAGTGAAAAACAAAACCAAGACCAAGCAGGCTAGAGGAAAATCCAAGAAGTAGGTAGTATGTCTGGATATCTAAATTTTAATTTAAAAGACTTTCCAACACTTGAAACTAAAAGTTAAGAATGTTAGCATAGCAAACAGGATTCGAAAGATACACCGTCGACACTCTTTGAATGAAATGTTGAATTATTATATGCATCCATTACCCAAATATATATATAATTATGTTGGAAGTACTTTTGATTATACAAATAATTTTTTTGTGCCTTTTTTTGAGGGATCCAAAACTATGTTGTTTTATCCTTCATATTTGTATGTTATTTTTTTATCCTTTTTTAGCAGATTCATTTCATTTATATCATTTCATACCAAGATACATGCACACACACATTTAAATTGCATTTTAGTGTCATGGCTCATTGCCAAGGCATATACTATATATATATACATATATGTAAAAATAGAATAAGATAATATTACTTTAACAAATGGCTATATAGTAGTCATATGTATAAACATTATATGTAATGGGTAGCTTGAAATATTTTAGTGAAAATATTTTGGCGCAAAGCATGGAGTACATCATAACCTTTATCATATTGCAGACTAACATATTTTATAGACTTCACAAATTAAGTTCTGGTTTAGTTGCAATTATGCCCCAAATACTAGATACCCAGATTTATTTTTCCCGTTGTATTCCTAAATTAAGAATACACCAAATGTTCATGGCTATTGAATTTGGCACCAAAGTCAATACTTAGCGATATATGGAATGGATTTTACGCGCGTTGTTTGTGAAATAGTTGGAATAGCAATATCAGTTTTTAGTATTTTTGCATTGAAAGTACTAATGGAACTTCTTCGAAAAAAATAATAAACGCAATTATATATTGTACTCGGAATTGTGATATGTTCACGATGTTTACTTACTGTAGATTGTGAATAATTTTACAATGAATAGCAGGATAAAGATATCCCAATATGCGTTTGATGAAATAAACTATAGTAATCTGCTAAACCTACCCAAACGTTTTCTACAAATGTTCAATGTAATAGACACTAGATGAGAATAAAAAGAAGAGGAATTTGTTATGATCAGCGGTTAGGAATGTGCAAGCTTTAAGCCATTAAGAAGTAGTTTTAGCGGAAGGTAGATCACAGTTGAAAAGAACTCTGCCAATATTTATCCGGAGCTCATGAAAGGAAACTGCAGAAAATCTTCAAGAGCATAGTCAGTTGTTTTCGGTTTTGTCCATTCGCCAACAGTTTTCGTCAATTAGCCGACCATTTTTGACAGACTGTCATGGTTGGAAATCGAACTCGCAACCTTCTAGTTCCAAACAGGCTGCCTTTGACATCACGGCCACTTGGACTGATCCAAAGGCAGTAAGAAACATTAAACGGATTTTGTGTTGAAATTATTTTTTTCACTAGTAAAACAGTTTGCAAAAAAATTTACTCAAATAGAAAGTATTATACGAAAAAATTAAAAGATTTGGTGAAAAAAAAAACTTGACATTTTAATCAAAACCCCGCGATTTATACCAAATATTGTTTTTTCCCATAAGGCTGCATGTATAAAATTGAATTTTAATCGTTGAAAACTTTTTCAAATGATCGATAAGACGTTTTGAATTTTAGGAGAAAACAAAATTTACGAGATTAAACTTACCAAAATATGAAATATTATAAGTATTATCTAATATTTAGACTCACGCATGAACGTACTGATAGAACGTTAATTGTAATGATCTGAGTGAAATGAATCCATTTGATATGCTCATCACTAATGTAACACAACATAAAGCAACATTGAGACAATTTTTATCCATATCCATCCTCATATTATTTTTGCCTTGGTAATGATACTTGGCCTATTACTCTATAAAATAAGGACAACAAATAATAACAACAATACTAAACAGTATAGTAAGTATATATATATAGTACACATAGCGACAAAAATAGCGTTCGTTTTTTTAAATTTTATAATTGATTTATAACCTTACTCATTCGGTTAACGAAATAATTCTTCGGATAAAAATTATTTATTCTATATGTAATAACAAATTTTATTCGAACTATTTTTCCAACAATCTTATAAATAAGGCACAATTCAAGTAGAAAATTTTGAAAAACGAAAAGTTCTTTTGTGGCCTATAGTACATTGTTTAGTTATACTACTCTACTAAAGGAAAAGTGTATATGAATATTTTTTTGAATATTCAAATGAATAAATATTATAAATATATATATGGAAATATTCTTTTACTATATAATGTAGAAATTATATTCTCTGTTATATGATGTTAAGTTCTATTATATATGATTTCGAATTTCTATGGTTCTGTATGGTTCGTTTAGAATTTGATTCAAATTATATTATTTTTGTATAATATGGAGAATGTTGATTTTATTTTGTGTACAGTATGTTTTTGAAATTTTCGAGGGTCAAAACAACATATAATAAGTATATAATATATACCAGAGTATATTAATTATAGTTTAGAAGTTTTGCACGATAACTCAAAAAGGAAAAGAGATAGCGAGGTGTGTGTTTGTTCTAGAGCTAAAAAGTACGGTCAAGTTCATGAATGGGCATCAGATCATGTTTGGGCAAAATGGGCCAAACTGCCTTTCTTTGAAACCGTAAGAGATAGAAGAAAAATTGTTAAACAAAAAATGTTAAACAAAATGTTTTCAAAAAAATTTTGTTTGTAAGAAACTTATTTTCATAAATTCTTTTGTATAGAATAATTCGAAAAACACACTATTTTAATACACATTTCTAATTTTATAAAGAAAAGTTTACTAAACTCTATCATTTCCAAAATGTATAAAAGGTCATTTTTTAACGAATTTCCTGAAAGAAAACAGAGCTATTGGTCTCGTACCAAAGTCAAAATTTCTTCAAATGTCCATCGGTCCTACATATTAGATGTCAAAAAAAAAATGTATATATATATATATATATATATATAAACATACATACACATACATACACATATGTATATGTATGTTGGTATTAAAGGGTCGAGTTTTTTACTGGGCAAAATCGGACTCAGGGGGGCTTAGAGGAAATGGGAAACACAAAATTTGATATATCTGTCTTAATGCTGGAAAAATCGAAAAAATGTGTAACAAGTAAAGTTATAGATAATTAATTTTATTATAATTTTGTTTTTTTATAATTTTTTCTATTACCCTAATATTGACAGGAATATTTACGAATTAAAAGTTAAAATAAGCAAAATATTTCTGTACACATTAGAGTTTTAGAAAGCATGATTATTAGATGATGAAATGTTGTAAACTTGACTTTCTACAACTTTTCTTCTTATACATTTTTCGATTTGTCTAATATTAAGAGAGATATTTTATATTTATTGTGTTTTCGTATTGTCTTTCTCTACATCCCCTTTTCCCCTTTTCCTCCTAACAAACTTGATTTTGCAAATACGCATATCAAAATAGCATATCAGATACGACATTTCATCAGATTAAAATTGTGACCGCTAGAAAGTGATTTGTGTATTCTAAGGAAATTTTCTATGTTGACGCAGCTTCTGCGAAACGAATTTTTTTGTTGTTGCAATACCGCTCCTTTTGTTATTTAATATGGTACAATACGATTTTTAAATTCACAATATTTATGAATCATTCCGCATTAGCACCTGGCTATTCGTTTAATAAATAAAAACTTACACTATCCAATCAAATTAGCAATCAAAAATTATATGAAAAATATAATTTACAAATATAATTATTATATATATATATATATATATATATATATATATATATATATATATATATATATATATATATATATATATATATATATATATATATATGTATATATATATATATATAAATATATATATATATGATATAATATACAAATATAAAAACAAAACAACCAAAACATAAATTGTAAACAAATTTTTTTTACAACATTTTATGAATTTTCATTTTTCTGATGAGCTAAACAATACTTTTTCTATTCTGTTTTTCAATTTTTTTTTTGCATATTATTGTATTAATAAATAATTGAAAAATAAAACAATTACATTTGAAAAAATAAAAATAAATAAATAAAAATTCTTGAGTGCATGTTAGATAATCCATTTATACAGACCATCAACAGCGTGGTTTTTTTTTTATTACTATGAAATATAAAAGTACTGTTTACATTCATTTTTCTATAGCATTTTTTGCAATATAACCGAAGCAAATATTAATAGTGGCCATCAAACAACTGTAGTT
Organism: Nineta flava; assembly: GCA_963920215.1. NCBI lineage: Eukaryota > Metazoa > Arthropoda > Insecta > Neuroptera > Chrysopidae > Nineta > Nineta flava. The sequence continues at coordinate 95,831,391 of OY986042.1, forward strand.
GGTTCTATACATCGATTAACGTTCATAATTTTTAGTTTTTCCGCATTTGAATTGGTAAAACACTTATGAAATTATTGCGGTGTTCGTTCGATGGTCGGCATGTGTCAAGAGATCGAGTTGGGAGCCCAATCATGCTCGCAAATTATACAGTTACTAAACTACTATACAATTATAGTTAAATCAAAATAAAATGTCGCATCTGATATGATTTTGGTATTTGCAAGCCCAATATATTTATAAAATGGCATAGGTCAAGGAAAATAGACAAAGAAGGTGGGGCATAGAGAAAGAAGTAAACACAAAATATAAAATATATTTCTTAATATTAAAAAATCGAAAAATATATAAGGAATAAAGTTGTAGGAAATTAGAAAATCAAGTCTGCTACAATTCATTAGCTTATCCTTTTTTCCAAACTCCAATACAGAGATATTTAGAATGTTAAGAATCTTTAATTGTAAATATTTCTGTAAATATTAGTGTAACAGAAAAATTGATAAGAAACAAAATTATAGTAAAATTAAGTAACCACAACTACAAATATTTCGATTTTCCAAATATTAAGGGAGACATGCCAAATTTTGTGTTTCGCCTTCCCTCTAAACCTTTTGAATACCAAATTTTATTCCAATCACAATAAAACTATGACCGCTAGAGAGACCACAGATACATAAACTCTGTATATATATATATATATATATATATATATATATATATATATATATATATATATATATATATATATGTATATAGTTTATTTAAATATAAACATATATATATATATATATATATATGTATATAGTTTATTTAAATATAAACATATATATATGTATATATATATATATATACATAAGTTTTAACGAAATTCCAACATTGGTACAAAAACAATAGTTGCATTTCCTTTGGATAATTAAAGTTTGACAACCACTGATAAGTATAATCAACAATGTATATATATATATATAATATGTATATATATATATATATATATAATATGTATATATATATATATATATATATATATAACAACGATATAATATAAAAATGTTTACAGACATAAAATAAATTTTTCAGTACAACAGTTATTATATTAAGTTTTTTATCAAAGAGTTTTGTGGGAAAAATGGAAAAAGGAAATCTTTCCAATTATTCTTTTTAAACTAATAAATTCATCTTTTATATTTGTAGTTTATAAATTATATTCTGCATTACAATGAACCCTTAGAGACATAAAATCTGTACGAATCAGAATGTTAATATAGAACAGGGAAATTCTTTGATATATTTCTTAGACCTAGTTTGTATTGTAAAATAAATGAAATAAACCTTTGACAATGAACACCTTTGCAAACATCGAAGACTGGAAATTGTTACAATTTTGTGCCTACGGCTACTGGGTCTTGGGAGCCATTCGCACGCAATTTGCGATAGAATGTCTTCACCAGGAAGTTAGTTGCATGCTTGAAATAGTTCATCATTTCTGCAGCAGAAGTCATAATAGGTTCATTTAAAAATATAAGTGAATATTTTCACTAATAGATAGTATGATATATCTCAGTTATATGTCCAATTAATTTTTTTGGTTTACTTATATATGCATATAGTTTTACTTCTATGGTTTATAAGAATTAACTTTTCTTTGAATTGTATAACATTCTTTGAATGAATAATTCGTAGTAGACTTTTTTGAACGTTAAAAAATCCATCACTGTCTCTATAATACAATATAAGTTTTCACTTTTTGTTTTGCAAACTAGCGTCTATTCATTGTTAGTATGCTTGCTTTTCGGTTATATTATACCAATGGAATGATTAGCGTTTTCTTAGTATGAAAAATACTAATATCACATACGACATTTTGTTTTGATCAGACTAAAATTGTGATGGAGAGTGATTTATGTATTCTAAGGAAATTCGCTAAGTTGAAGCAGCTCCTGCGTAACGAATTTTTTTTTTTAAACTAGCGTCTATCTATTCATTGTTAGTATGGTTGCCTTTCGGTTATATTAAGTCCCTATAGGTTTGAATTCCTAGAGTTTTGATAATTCAACTGGCGTATATAGAGGTTGTCTTGTTGCTTCGCACTATATTTTTCGAATTAAAAAATTATAGTTACAAATTATTAAGTAAAACTTAATAAGCCACCAAACACTTACTGAAATATTTAAAACAAAAAACTTTTATGAAACAATTTTTGTTGTAAAGTTTGCTTTCTAAATAGAGTTTTAATTAACTTATAAACCGTATATAATGATACTATTATGAACACATACACACACACTCAAAATTATATAATATGACAAATCTTGCAAGTCGTGCACGTGTTCGCCAGTGTATAAAATCTTTTCATCACGTTTCTTTTCTTCAAAAATTAAACGACCGTAATTTTTATGACATTAAATATTCAGGATATTATTCAGTGACAGAATGTAGAGAATAAATGTGTGAATATGTAATGTTAAAAAAGCATTATGAATATTTTAAAAACATTCTCAAGTAAGAAGAATTGTTGTAAAATAGAGTAATAAAACGGTTAAATTTTTGTATAAATATGATTCATCACCATTTTAATATCAACAAACTTTCAAAAATTTATTATTTACTTGGTGTTGTTGGTGTTTATTATTTGATAATATTAAGTTTATTATTTGATAACAAACATTAAAATGCCAAAACAAAATAAGTGAAAATAACAACTAACTGATTTAATTGTTTAAATACCCAGTATATATTGAATTCATGAAAAAAAGTTTCAAACAAATGTTGTTTGTCTTTAAAAAATGAACATTTTTTGTGCTTAAGTTTTTGTTCTATGTCTTACGGTTTCAATAAATGAACAGTTTTGCCTATTTTTCTCAAACATGGTCCGATTTTGTCAATTCACGACCTCGATTTTATGAACACTTATACCAAAAATTTTTTCTGCATAAATAATTTCAACCGTTGCAAAGTAGGGTCTAAACTTAATATATCCTTGTTTATATTATATACCGGGTATAAAAATAAGAAGTCAATTGTACGATCGTGTATTGGTGCTTTGTACTGAAATTTAAACAATCATAGAAAGAAATGAATGAAAGCTGAAAGAAATTTTCAACACCAAGTACTTTAAGCTTTTTCAATTAACTCTTTAATTGTTTATTGCCTTTTAGTGCGTTACCTACTACAAAAAGCGTGCATTTTGTTTTTGTTGACAGTACAAATTTCAATTAACTAGATTCATTAAATTTTGAATATCTAATTCGCGGTAGTTTTTATACTTTCATTTTGAGCTTATTGACACATATCAGATGAAATTAATAAAGTGTGCTAAAATAATTTATTTAAATAGACTCATTTAAACGTAAATTTAATTTTAAGGGTACTGCTCTTAATGGAACGCATTGCTGTGGTAATTCAGTTATTTCACACAGCTGCCCTATATTTGTATGCTCTCAACCAATAGGGAATATGCATGAAAATTTTTTTTCTCATTTATTTTCAGAATATGAAAATACTGTTAATACTGTAATAATATTTAAGAATGAAATTAAAATCCGACAAATATCAAGGAAGCTATAAGCTTTTAAAGATTATTATCTGTCTCTTTCTTACAAAAATACTAAAAACGGAGTTTTACGTGTATTTTAAATGGTGAAAGTGTAATATGACGTCACATAACATATCAAGAGGGCTATCATCCTCTTTGTCTAATCGGGAAATTCAATCATTCATATCTCGCTTATTTTTAAAGTTATTTAAAAAGTAATTTTACCTTGATATTTGTCAAGTAAACATGCTTCAATTCAAGTGAAAAAAAAGCATATTCCCTATTACGATATATAGAACGGCAGCTGACTCATGAAAACTTTGGTGAATATTTTGTGAATAGATTATTCTGGAAGTTTATGTATTTACGAAAGCATTGCACCAGGTCCGAATGTTTTGTAATGTGGTACGGCGAAGTACGTCTCAATGGAATTTTCTCTCTTAAGCATTCATGAATGTTTTGTGTATACTAATGATATAAATGTTAAATATAGATCATTTCTATCAAATCAATATCATTATTAGCAGGATGGCATAGAACGCGGGTGTTTAGAAATAGAATTTACGAAAATATGAATATTTTTCTTAATCGAAAAAGGAAAAATAAATTTTTAAAATCCAAGACATTCCGATCGAATTAAATAATTATTTTGAATAAAATGTCTCGGAATTCTTTTTCGATATATTATGAACAAAAATGTTCAGAATCTTTCAATTTAAACGTAATAAAGTAATAAAAATTTTTTGACGAAATATATCCATATTTTAACAATAAATACATCCAGTATCGGGAAAAAAAAACAAATGAACCCTGATAGCCAAACTTTTAACAAAATAACAACAAAACCGGCTCAACACCATACAAGTGTCAAACTGTATAACATGAAATCGACAAAGATATTAACTTTATTACATAACATTTTGGTTTGTAGGTTCATTCATATACATAGATAGTTCACTGATACGACACGCAAGTTATACGAGATTTTATACACTGTGTTTGTGAAAAGACATCCGACATAGAAGTGATTATTAACCAAATAATAAAAGAACTGTGAATTTTTTGGTAAAATTCACGAGCACTTACTGATTATGTAAGTTTTAATAAGTTTTGAATATATTCAGCGTTCATAGTAACTGAACATATTTGTAACAAATTACCATCCAAAATGGTTTAAAATTGTCTCATGCATTTACAGGCAAATGTGGGATATTTGTATATTACACTTTTGTCAGTGGAAAACGAATATGTAAATATTTAATTGTGTGAGTTCTATTCTATAATTATATTTATATTAAACATATAACATTACCTCTACTATTCCTATGTACAATCGCTGCCCTTCAATCGTGAAAAAAATGGCGGCCAGAATTTTTATTATCATGATCAAAAATGGGGAAGGTAGGAATGAACACTTTATGGACCGCAAACCCCAAACCAGTAAGATGTGGTCATATTTCCAATAATCAATGACACACTCTACTGGTTTAATGCTCTGTGCCAGATAAATTCTCATTCTATTGCTATTTTAAACTCGGAATTGTTCCGCATTTTTTGATCATGATTAAAAGAATTCTGGCCGCCATCTTATTGACAATTCCAGAGAAATGAATGTAAATATGCAGTGTAAAAGCGAAATAGTATGCCAAATTTCGTAGGGTTTTTATTGAAGATACTTACGTTAAGTAATAACATACAAAAATCATTGAATCTCAGAAATTAATAAAAACAAGGTAAAATCACCGGCTTGGAGCGAATAATTAAACACTCATTATTCATATTCATAAACGGGTATATTTTGAAATAAAAAATATTTTGTAGCACTCATAAACTTATCGTTTTAAAATTCACAAAACATCTTTAAAAAAACATGTTTAACAGTATTTTTCTCCATTAAAAGCAATCATGTTTTACCGATTTAATCCAGGAATTTGCACAATCAATTTTATAATAGCAAAAATACGTTTGATACGCGTCATACATTTAATTTATATGACGGTATATGTAAAAAACCAATCGAAAAGATTTTAATGGCATGAATTTACAGGAAATTGTGTGATATTTTATATATTTTCTGTAGTATATTATTCTTGACTGAACATGTTTTTTGTATTATTCTACAAAATCTTATGTGGTAAGTAAACGGTGGTTTCATAATAAACACTTAAAATCTCTCTGAAAAAATTTAATTATTGAAATTTTTTTCTTTTTTATTTCTTTTTTGGCGTTTAAGGTCATGGCGAAGTTTTGCATACTATTTCCCCAACGTCCTAATTAAAAGATACATACAACTATTTAATTGTAATACTCACCCACTAAAGCCCGAATGGTTTGGTGTCGCACTGCTAAACGCTGTGAATGCAACATCATAATTCATCAATATTCGCATCTATTTCGGACGTATTTTCACAAGCACCATGTATAATATACAAAATGGTAAAAGTCAGTATGTGAGAGTAAATATAGTAGTAATACTGACTGACTGACATCGTTATTTATTTCTCATACTCTATTCTAACGATGAAGCCAAGCTTCACGGTTCATTAAATTGGATAAACGCGTACACAGTGAATATAATAATATATTTATACAAAAATTTCGTGTGATTGCCACACAACCTCTATATATTGGCGAAAATGCGAGACTAAAATATTTTAAAAACAATAAAAATGTCATTTTGAACCTAATATCTCAAAAATAAAATAAATCAGATTTGAATTTTTTTTTAAATGATATTTGTTAAAACACTATATATGTTAAACTAGATATGTTCAATTGGCATAGCCATAATAATTATCTTTACCGCATTGTGTTTTATATTTTGTGCGTTGACTGGCACGAGTGAACTATCTGAATGTTGTCTTCATATAAGTTTATGTTGATGAAAACTATAAAAAAGCTACTTATTTCGATTTAATATTTGCATAGATTAAAAATATACATTTTATACAATAGAATAAAATTGAAAATAGCATTAAACTTTTGTTTGAAACATTTTTTTATGTACTCAATATTCTCGAAGAAAATTAAGCACATCTTTTATATAAATTAACTAGTTAACAATAAATTTTTGCTATTCATTTTATGAGAAAATGTTATATTATAAAAATTGTTTCTATTTATAAAAGGGACATTTTTTATTCTAACAATTTACTTGTATCTCTTAAAATAAAAATAGATTTTTTTTCGAAAATACTAGTACTCGAAAAATTTGTTTTGTAAACGGTACGAGATACAAAAAGTTTTATAGAATAAAAAAATATTCATTACATACAATCCAATAACATTTGTTTTCAACATTTTGTTATATACGCAATATTTGCGACAGAAATTAAGGTTATAATTTATATTTACTGAGTATTATATTCGAATTTTGGACAAAACTATTCAGTTTATTCGAAAATACAGTAATATAAAAAATGTTTTATTTTATAAGAGATTCATTTTTTATTTGAACAATTTTTCTACATCACTTAAATTATAAAAATGATTTTTATTCAGAATTCTACTATACAAAAAAAGTTTTTTTGTAAACGGTGGGAGATACAAAAAGTTTGGTTCAAACAACAAAATTTTTATTACATACAAAGCAATAACTTGATACGTTATTGTTTGAAGCATTTTTTCATACACTTTATATGTTGGATAAAAAATTCAGGTTATCTTGTACTTAATTGAGTCCTTAATTCAAAATTTTGCGAAAACTATTTATTTTATTGTTTACAACAAAGTAAAAAAGCGTGTTACAAATAGCATATAAACGAAAATAGAAACTTTGATAGAAAGAAATCTTGAATAAACTGCTTTTTGCGTGTACAAAAATTATGTTACATAGACTTTTCATGACTACGTGTAACAGTTAAATTAAATAAACTATATTTCAAATGAAATTAATCATGTAAATTGAAGATTTATACTTATACTAGCATTACCCGTCGCGGCTCCGCCCGCAAAAATTTTGTAACGCCCTTATAACCAAGTAACATAATATTTTCTCCCGTCAAGTTACGTTTAATTTTTGAAATACATTTGTTGTATGCACTGCCACCTATTGGCAAAAAACTATTGAAGTACTCATGTTGTGTATAACGAATTTGTTGTATGCATCGCTATCTATAAATAGCATATTTAACACATTGGTTGCTCACTGCCATCTTTCGAAAGGCGGAGGACTTTGTTTTATAATATGACACCTCTAACAAATATCATTATATTTTAGCCTATGTATAAAAAAACTTGACAAATTATATGTTAAAACCTTCCTCGAGAACCACTCTATCCATTAGTGAAAACAGCATGAAAATCGGTACAGTATTTTTTGAGTAAATCGCGAACAGACAGAGAGACGCGGCTGGGGGACTTTATTTTATACTATGTAAGGATAAGATTTATAACTAGGTGAAGAGCATTGTTGTTCAAATAAGCTAAAATAAACTGAAAGTATTCATATAAACTAAAATTTTGTAAATAAAAATGAAACTGTGAAAGAAGCTATTCATTATAATCAAAAATTAAAAAGGCTTGAAAAACAAGAAATACAATAATTTAATATTGTGCCACTGCTCCATAATCAATGATCTAGTGCAAACAATAGCTTTAATAAAACAAAAAAAAATTGTTTAAGCGTACAAATATTCGACACTGAAAATAGGTTTACGATTTAACTGAAAAAATCTTTGCGAATTGCATTGTATATGGTACAAGTAAGTAATAAATGTGCTAGATCCTCGTTTTGCTTCAAATTGCATAGCCTGCTACAGATGTCGAGTGTATAATGAAGGCAAAATTATTAATTTTATTATTAATTCGAAAATTATTAATTTTATTGGAAAATGCATAGCTACGACACAATTATTAACCCGACTTCAAAAAAGGAGGATGGTTATCAATTCGTCTGTATTTTTTTTTTTATGTGTGTCACCTCAGAACTCCGTCATTTATGAACCGATTTTGAATTTTTTGTTTGTTTTAAAGGCTTTGGATTCCCACTGGTCCCATTGTCACCAAATCGCATTCTGATCAGGGGATCTCCGGGAAATCGAGGAAAATCCTCATTTTATATGTGATCACCGATTTCTGCGAAATTTTTTTTTTTTTGAAAGGGTATACTCATTCATAATAGGAAAATAAGAAAATTTTTTTAAAAACCGACTTTCAAAACATTTTTTAAAAAAAAAAACCGACCCCAAAAAAAAAAATTTTTACAAAAAAAAAAACAAAATGCTTGTACAAAAAACTGGAAATATGTTATAAAAAAATGCACTAAAAATTATTAAATTATTAAAAAAAAAAAAAAAACGGGTAAAAAAAAAGTGTTATAAAAAAATTCACTACAAATTAGTTGGTCGTTTAGTAGGTCTTCCCATATTTAGACAAATAAAATCAGTTATAGAACTTCAAAGTCAATAAAAAGCGAGAAATAAAACCTATTTTGACAAAATGGAAACCCGACTTCTAAAATCAAATATTCTATAACAAAAGATGCACTAAAAAGTAAAAAAATAATTGCATATTCTTCTGCCAATTTTAGTTCACGAAAGCAAAAATTTTTAAATATATATGTACAATTATTGTTATTTTTGGAGGCGGTGTCCAAAAGTTATGTGAATTTCTCTATGCTGACAAAAATAACAATAATTGTACATATATATTTAAAAAATTTTTGCTTTGGTGAACTAAAATTGGCACACGAATATGCAATTATTTTTTTAATTTTTAGTGCATCTTTTGTTATAGAATATTTGATTTTAGAAGTCGGGTTTCCATTTTGTCAAAATAGGTTTTATGTTACTTGTTTACGTGATGACCTGTATACAGAGGTAACAAATGTAAAATTTATTATAATACCCTCTGTATAGTGAGTCGTTAGAGACGTAGTCGGTCGTTACGAACATTGGATAGATAGATGGATGAACGTATGCAATGATGTTTTTATCATTCATTACATATTTATGTTTGTATGAATGTACCACGTTTACCATATTATGGTAGGTTTTTTAAAGGAAGATCGCTTACCCATTTAGCAGTAATAAAAAAAAAGGTGAAATATCGGTTTACTGGAAATAAAGATTCCATATGAAAACATTAAAAATCAAAAATCAAACAAAATTACAGACAGTAAACCTATATGAACGTAAAATCGTAAAATGAATTTTTGGGAGTTTTCGAATTTCCTTCCAGGGTTTTTTTGAGAAAAACAAACATAAGTAATTGAAAACAAAACTTCAAAGAAAACGCGAACATATTTGACATGCCAGAGATATCTAAAGCGAATTTTCTCACTGGAAAAATATGTACCGTGTGTTTGAAAAGTTATTTGAAAAGTTATCACTTAAATATTAAAAAAAAAAAAAAACATTTTAGAAAAGTTTGGTGCAAGATAGGGAAATCTCATAAAAACAAACACCTTTTGTTTAAAATTTTATTTGTTTGAAGATAAATATTTGCATTAAGATAAGAAAAGCCACCCGCTACGGATTCATGGAATAGAAATATTAATATTGCAATATGTTTTCCCCTCTAAGTTATACATCTTTTCATTAAAACATTTTTTTTTTAAATGCATATTTTTAAACGGTGGTAACTATTCAGGTGGTAACTTTGAAATTCAGTTTCCTTTTGGTGCAAATTTTAAGAATATTAAGAAGTTCAAAAAAGAAATTGCCTTATGTTCATAATTTCATCAGTAATAATTTTATCAAGATAGATAATATTCTAAATTTTGCGTTTTCCTCTCTGAACTCTTCTATTTCTTTTAGAAATTTCCCCCCATTACCAAAGTAGACTTTCAAATACCGAAATCACAACACATACCATCGAACGAAAATTACACTTTCGGTATTTGCAGTTCGTTAATGGACGAATATTCCCAAAGGGGAAAAGGAATTTTGAACGGGAATCAAAAGTTTTGGAATCATTCATTCACTTAATACTGATAACATGACAAAAATGACTGTAAAACTTTCTCTGTAAAATAAGTTCTGTAAATTTACAGCAAATTAATTTGAATCAAAATATGTTTATAAATATTGTACCATGATATACAAAGACTTTATTACTTTGTATACATGTATACAAAGTAATAAAGTGCTATTCTATATACTTACTTTATTTCACAAGTATATAATATTTTTATAGAAAAATTAATCAAGAAATTTATTTTACAATTTCCCGCTATATACAGAACTAACTAACAATATATATATTATATATATATATATATATATATATATATCCATATATATATACACATATGTATATATATATATATATATTTATATACTTATATATATATATATATATATATATATATATATGTATATATATATATATATATTTATATATATATATATATATATATATATATATATATAATAAAGTGTGAAAAATTTTCTAAAAACTTTCAACAGTATCCATTTTCCCGTTACTAACAAGCATAATGTTGATACTAAAAATAAACTAACAAACCGATTCTCTACCTTCCTTTTGCCCATATCACTCAAACCTTTGATAAAAATATACTTTTCTCAATGAATGTTCTATAGCTATACATCATGTTTACTCAAAGCTGGGAAAATTTCTAAATGAAAAATTTAACAAAATCTTTCTAAATTCAGGATAATCTCAAACATCAGAAACTTTATACTTTTAAAATAATTGAACAGAAACGGTGATTTTCAGTAAACTCTTATTAGAAATATATTGTATAACATCATTAATAGAAGTTCTTCAAATCTTGCGTAGAAGCATTTAAAAAAATTAATTACGTCAGAACAACGTAGACGAAGAGAATTTTCGCATAGGAAGAAATTAACATTTATTATATTAATTTTCATAATTTTACATGGTCTTGGACTAAAATCACCCAGAAAAGTCTGAAAACCGAAAATTTTGTTACTTAAAATAAAGTTCATATGTGAAAATATTTGCTCATCCAAGTGGGTATCTTGTAAATCCGAGTTTGCGAATTCTTTTAGGCTTTGAATATATAGAGAGAGTTGCGCAGTGGAAGCGTGCTGGGTCCATAACCTATAATGAAACACACTAATAGTTAACAACGACTGACAGTTTTATTCATAGATAACTATAACTACAGGATGATCATAGGTGGCGCTACTAGCTACACATTCTAACAGTAACACATTTATCGTTGAGCTGTAAAATATTTTTGATAAAATATTCTGGATAAGATATATTTCGTCGTGGAATCCCTATTAATCAATTTCACTTATCGAATAACATATAGCATGTCTGAGTTTTACCTGAACAATCTATTTCTACAATTTATATTTATCTTATGAGTTTAATTTAGAAAAATTTTATCTGTAAGAGTGTTTAAAAAAAAGTGTATGAAAACAACAACAACAAAAAACGAGAGAAAAAAAAGAGCAAACACATAACTAGATACAGACTACTGTAGAGTCTGTAGTGAGTTAGTAAATATATTATATAATATAAAAATATAGTTTACTGTTGCGTACGTTCTTTTTAGTTCAGTTCTGTAATAATAATGCCCTTTTTTTTTCCTTTTTTTTTTATACAAAAAATACACAATATTTTTTGAAGAGTATAAAATAATAAGCTCGTTGATTGGATAAGTTTACAAAAGTCAGTGTGTGTATAACATATATGTATGTGTTTTTTTTTTACTAGGTGTTCGGAGTTTTTCGTATCAAACTTCAGAATGTGATTGTCTTTATAAGTTTGATTAAAAAATGTTCTATAGACAAAAGTCGAACAATGTTTTCGAACAAGTATTTGTCGTGCTAATGGGCATAATTATAGAATGTTTCAAATTGTTGCACAGTTATTAATGGTATTATTACATATGGAGAATAATTTTTTTTAATACTCCACTGTATAAAAATTTATTATTGATATTTTTTCATATTTTTATTATTCAAAGAATTTATATAATTATTGCCTTATGCTAGTTGAGAATTTGCATAGTTTCAACAGGCATTTGCTTAGATTAGAAATGACTTGCGTATATACAAGCTTACTTTAATATTTCAGCACATATTTAAAATCAGTTTGAATTAATACTTCTTTCAGTTCAGTTACAGAAGGTACTTCGCTCAGTCTAATTACCAAAAGTATTTCTCTCAGTAGAGTCACACAAAAAAATAGTTACAAAAATTAGTTGATTCACATCAATTAATTAGATGGTATTTAAAAATTTTATTTCTTCAATTTACAAGTTGAATATTTTTTTATGGATTGTGCTGAAATATCGAATGGGCGAATTAATGGTTTCTATCTGATTGTATCTAAGTATATTTTTTTTTGTATAATTTATTTAATTCACTATTCAAAAACTTGTGGTCTCTCAAACTTGTAACAATTCAATACACACTCTATACACACTTTTGGTGTACAATTTATATTTTATGTGAATATGCATTGACGTTTTCAATTGATAACTATATTGTTTGTATACGCTTGGTTTTTTTTTGGCCGTGTATTTTTTTTTTACAGAAGCGTAATGTCTCTTTATATATACAAGTATGTATCTGAATTAAATTTGTAATCCATATTTATATTTTGCAAATCAGACATATTTGAACATATTTTTTTTTACTGTAGTTTTCTTTTACTATAATTCTATTTAGCACATATTCACGTAATCTTTGTTTTAATAACTTGTACAACCAATGTTAGTGTTCTAAGGATAGTTGTACTATCAATGTATTACATTAGAAATTATTTATTTCAAATATATATTTTATTTTAAAATATATTTGTTTTGTTCCCGTTTTGTACCTTTTATTTTTTTTTTAGATTCGAATCACTTGTCGATAACTAAGACACTTACTGGATAGTAAAGATCTTACTACCTCTATATTATCTTTTTAAATGGGCCCAGCTTTTATTGAAACACTTTCGGTTCAACGTGTTTTTTTTTATATTTACGTGTATGGCATTAGTACCGATCGTTTTCTAATTTTCATAATTCCACATACAATACTCTGCTTTGGATTTTTTTTCTAAAGTACCGTATATTTAGTTTTCATTATTTTTTTTTTAAACATACAACATAATAACTTTTTTAATCAAAATTCCAATATTCATGAAAATAATTGATAATTCAATTATTTTCTATAAAGTGTTTAGTTTCCTTTTAAAAACTAAATACCCATTATTAATTAAATTTTTTTACATACACATATGGAAGCAGAGCAAATATCCATATGTGTCTTTTGTTTTCGATAGTTTTCACAAAGCTCGACTTGTGATTCTGAAATTCTTTTTGAAATTTGAAATGATTATAATTTTTTCTTTATATTTATTCATTTATATCTTTTACATTTTCTTTAATTCTATAATTATATTTAACTTAGTACTAATTTTTTTTCTCTTTCTTCTATTTTGTTTGTGGTTTAAATTTTTATTATGCCGAGAACAACTCGTAATACACCAGGTACCCCAGGAGATGACGATCCTCCAGCTGCACCAGATGACTTATTCATCACACCTCATCAAGTATCAGCGGTTAACTTAGCGGCTATAACTACGCAGATGCACACTACAGCTCAACAGTTCCATGCGTCAGTGCTGCACGTTTCGGATGTACAGCAGCAAATACAACAGCAAAGCATACAGATAAGTAGCATTACCGATGCCTTGGCAACAATTACAACTACTCTATCAAATAATAAAAGTTCAAATCAATTAACTTCAAATTTTAGTTTTTTTGCAAAACCGAGTATTGATTCCTTTATAAATAAAATCACTATTCTGGACATTTCGGTTCCAGAAAATATTATACAGTTTATTGTCGATACTCAACATTTAGTTGATATTAATTTTTTACCTATAGACGTTCTTTTGAAATCTTTAATCAATAGGTGTGCTTCGAACGCACAAACATTTTGGTCTACTTGTTTGGCTGACTCTTTGTCTTGGCAAAATATTAAACATAATTTATTACAAGTTTATATTCCACCTTTGACTAAACAGATATTAATTGATAGATTAGTCCGGCGAAATCAACCTGACACTGAAAAATTTTCGACATTTGTTCCTTCAATAATAAAATTCGCGAACATCCTACTTAATGATTCATCTGAATCCGAAATCATACAAATTATTTTTGCTCATGCCAATAATTCTGTACTATCTATTCTTGGTTTATATCAAATTCCCGATACTTATAAGGATTTGTATCAACTAATCACTAAAATTGAGGAAATTCAAGCGCGAATAACTACAACACCCGTCAGTGTAAACGTTACTTCAATTCAAAATACGCATAATGACTCTAAATTTTTTTGTACCTTCTGTAAAGGTACTAATCACAATTTTAAATATTGTTTTAAAAGAAAGAAGGATAATATAAATGTTAGTACTACGGTTCCAAAAAACTCGCAATAGACCCCAAGTTTCTTATTAATGATGTTATTTTAAATTATACTATTTTACCCCTACAAACCATTTTCATTCAAGGTTATCCTTTATTAACACTTTTTGATTCCGGTGCTACTGTTAATGCTATTAAAACTGCGACTTTTAACAAGTTAAAAGCTAACAATAGAAACATCGTCACCGAATCAATTGATAAAACTATTTCTTTGCCGGGAAATAATTTTTTAAAATGTAATTTAACTGCGAAACTTCATTTTAAATTGGCTAATTTTTCATGGACTCAAACTTTTTTTATAGTAGATTCATTACCGTTTGAGGTAATTTTAGGTGTTGCCACACTTAAAAATTGCAACATCATTTTGGACTTCTTTAAGTCGACGATCAAATTTTATTTTCATCCTAATGTTGAAATACCGTTTTCGGGTTTTTGTAATAATAATCGAATTATTAATACCATTGTCGAAGCGAAAGTAAATCTTAATAGCAAACAAACCAAAGTGTTGCAAACACTTCTTCAAAACTTTAAATCGATTTTTTCTGACATTCCTGGTCTTGCCAAGGGTTTTGAATATAAAATTAAGTTAATCGATAACATTCCGGTTTGTAAAGCTCCTTACTATCTGGCACCCGATAAAGCCAAACTTTTGGACGAGCATGTTCAAGAGCTTGTTACACAAGGGGTACTTTCTCCTTCGAACTCTAATTATAGCTCACCCGTCTTCTTTGTTAAAAAGAAAGACGATTCTTATCGGTTAGTCGCTGACTATAGGTTTGTTAACAAACATATAGAGTTTGATCCGATGAGTTCAGCCAGTATGGCTCATATTTTCGCTAGCTTAGGTAATTCGAAAGTATTTACACTCCTCGACATGAAATCCAGTTTTCATCAGATAAAATTATCAGATGACTCGAAACATGTCACCGCGATCGTCACACAATATGGTCTGTTTGAGTACAATACCATGCCTTTCGGGCTAAAGGTGGCTAGTCAATCATTAGCTCGTTTTTTAAATTCCAGTCTCGCAGAATTTCGTCATAAATTTCTTCTTATTTATTATGACGATTTAATTGTACATTCACCCGACATTGAATCACATTTAAATCACCTGAATCTCTTGTTCACTAAAATAAAGTCTATCGGTATCACTATTAATCCTTCTAAGGCTCGATTTTGTATGTCGAGGGTACGTTTGTTGGGTAGCGTAATATCCGCTGAGGGACGCTTTATAGACCCTATTAAGGTGCAAGCAATCAATGACATGCCAACTCCAAAAAACGTCAAAGAAGTTATGCGTCTAGTTGGGGCTGCGGCTTTTTACTCCCGCTATATTCCCATGTTCAGTCAGATTGTAGCTCCGTTAAACGATTTAAAAAAGAAAGGTGTAAGGTTCAAAATTACTAAGGTTCATCTTGATGCAATCTCTATTTTAAAAAAATCTTTAGTAAGTGCGCCTGTCTTAAAACATCCTAATTTTGACAAACCTTTTGTGCTACAAACTGACGGATCAGCTACTGGTCTGGGCGCGGTATTACTTCAAAAGTATGATGACGGTTTGCACCCCATTATGTACTGTTCTCGAAAATTGAATCCAGCCGAATTAAAATATAACAGTCATGAATTAGAACTTCTCGCAGTAGTAACGGCCCTAGATAAATTTAAAGATTTTTTAACCGACCGCAAGTTTACTCTACAGACTGATTGCAGGTCGTTATTGTGGATTTTTAATACCCCCAATAAATTTAATAAATTATCTAGGTGGATCCTTAAAATTTCGAGATATGACTTTACCCCGGAACATATTAAGGGCAAATTGAACAATATGGCCGATTTTCTATCTAGGTTATACGAAACTGACCATTTAATAGTGAACAAATTTACTAATTCAAATCAAGATTCAGGCAAAAATTTCATTAAAGTTAAAGAATTGCATAGCAATGATCCAGGTTATGCAAACCTTTTAAAAAAGATAACCAATACTTTGGATCAAACTGACTTAGAATCGGTGAATGAAGAAATCAGGAACAATGCGCAACTGAACTTTATTAACGTTTTAGCTAATACAAATTTTGATTACCTTTCTGTTAAAAACGAGCAACGTAACTCTCCCGAGTGTAAAATCATTTATCAAAACCTTAAGGCTCAGATGAATGTCCCTAATTTTTGCATAAAGGATGGGTTAATTTATAAGTTCGTCGGAAGGAATCGACTAAAACGTATATTTTTACCAGATAATTTACTCGATTACGTTCTTCGATATTATCATGATTCCAAGTATGCTGCGCATAATTCAGTAATTAAAACATTCCGTGAAATTAGTAAAATTTTTTACTACAAAAACCTCTATTCAAAAGTAAGGGACTATGTCAGAACCTGTAAAGTGTGCCAGGCTATAAGGCCATATACACGTAACGATAAGGTTCAGTTGAGTAGTTCCGTGCCGGAGTATACCCTACATACTTTGTACGTCGACTTTATCGGTCCTATTATTAGATCAAGTGAAGGTTTTAAATATATTTTTTCTGTTGTAGATGGATTTTCAAAATTTGCTTTCGCCTTTCCATGTAAAAGGCAGACCAGTGACGTTGCCATTTCACTGATACAGAAGATTTTTCTGCAAAATGGATATCCGACGGTTGTTGTAGCCGACAACGGACCAGCCTTTGCGTCGATCAAGTGGAAAACCTTCTTATTTAACAATGGTATTAGAGCTGCCTACTGTTCGAGCTATACACCATCTTCGAACAAGAGCGAGTGCCTCAATCGACAGATAAAATATAATTTAGGATGCATTCTCAAGGAATATTCTGTACAACACAAAAATTGGTCTAAGTTTTTGAGTTTTGTAATTTTCAATTACAATAACTCCTACAAAAATACAATCGACTCAACACCAGCTGAAGTTTATTTTGGTAGAAAGTTATTGACGCCGTTTGTGATTATAAACGAATTAACTGAGTTAATCACGAGTTCTGCTAAACCATCACAAGCACATATACAAGATGCGTTAAAGATTGCTCACCAACAACGAGTCAACCAGACTTTAAATAAACCAACGCTGTCTAAATATAAAGTGGGTCAATTGGTCATGGTTAAAAACTTGGCCCCGAATATGAACAAGAATATCGCACCTAAATTCGCTTCAAAATTCAATGGACCGTACAAGATAATAAAGTTCACTACACCAACTTCAGTTAGGCTAAAAGCTCCAAAATCCAATAAGAAAACCTTCGGCATGTCGATATACAACATTCGGCCATACTATCTCAGAGGATATCAAGGGAATGGTAACGTTACTGCATCCTAATTAAACATCTAAATGTATTTGAATCTTCACGTCTAATCCACATTTGTAAGATTTTTCATTCATCTATTCATGTCATTCTTGTTTTAATATTCTCCAATTAGCATGTCGCTAATTTTTTTGGCCCCCTGGAGTGGAGAATAATTTTTTTTAATACTCCACTGTATAAAAATTTATTATTGATATTTTTTCATATTTTTATTATTCAAAGAATTTATATAATTATTGCCTTATGCTAGTTGAGAATTTGCATAGTTTCAACAGGCATTTGCTTAGATTAGAAATGACTTGCGTATATACAAGCTTACTTTAATATTTCAGCACATATTTAAAATCAGTTTGAATTAATACTTCTTTCAGTTCAGTTACAGAAGGTACTTCGCTCAGTCTAATTACCAAAAGTATTTCTCTCAGTAGAGTCACACAAAAAAATAGTTACAAAAATTAGTTGATTCACATCAATTAATTAGATGGTATTTAAAAATTTTATTTCTTCAATTTACAAGTTGAATATTTTTTTATGGATTGTGCTGAAATATCGAATGGGCGAATTAATGGTTTCTATCTGATTGTATCTAAGTATATTTTTTTTTGTATAATTTATTTAATTCACTATTCAAAAACTTGTGGTCTCTCAAACTTGTAACAATTCAATACACACTCTATACACACTTTTGGTGTACAATTTATATTTTATGTGAATATGCATTGACGTTTTCAATTGATAACTATATTGTTTGTATACGCTTGGTTTTTTTTTGGCCGTGTATTTTTTTTTTACAGAAGCGTAATGTCTCTTTATATATACAAGTATGTATCTGAATTAAATTTGTAATCCATATTTATATTTTGCAAATCAGACATATTTGAACATATTTTTTTTTACTGTAGTTTTCTTTTACTATAATTCTATTTAGCACATATTCACGTAATCTTTGTTTTAATAACTTGTACAACCAATGTTAGTGTTCTAAGGATAGTTGTACTATCAATGTATTACATTAGAAATTATTTATTTCAAATATATATTTTATTTTAAAATATATTTGTTTTGTTCCCGTTTTGTACCTTTTATTTTTTTTTTAGATTCGAATCACTTGTCGATAACTAAGACACTTACTGGATAGTAAAGATCTTACTACCTCTATATTATCTTTTTAAATGGGCCCAGCTTTTATTGAAACACTTTCGGTTCAACGTGTTTTTTTTTATATTTACGTGTATGGCATTAGTACCGATCGTTTTCTAATTTTCATAATTCCACATACAATACTCTGCTTTGGATTTTTTTTCTAAAGTACCGTATATTTAGTTTTCATTATTTTTTTTTTAAACATACAACATAATAACTTTTTTAATCAAAATTCCAATATTCATGAAAATAATTGATAATTCAATTATTTTCTATAAAGTGTTTAGTTTCCTTTTAAAAACTAAATACCCATTATTAATTAAATTTTTTTACATACACACATACTTAAAATCGAATTAGTTTGAAATCGATTAAACGTCTCAAACTCGATAAAATCTTAATTGAAGTTCAAATAATCAACATGAGGAACAATGGAGACGACCCAATTTAAGAAGTATTTGTACCAGTTTTTAATTTTTAATCAAAATAAAACGACTCTTAAGAATCTTTAAAAAAAATAGCTATAAATTATTTAATTTGTTCTGCGTATTTAAAACAAAAACGAGGTTTATTGATCTCATTGTTTAGTTATAACAACGCAAAGCGAAGCATTTTATAAATAAATAAATAAATATATATATATATATATATATATATATATATATATATATATATATATATATATATATATAAAGTCTCGTTTTTATAGTTGAAGATATTATTGAAAAAATTCAAAAATAATATCTATGCATAGAGGTGAATGTTGTACGTCAGGTTTTTAAAAAGACATTTATAAACATATTTATGTATAAAATTTTTGAATGTTTTAACTTTTTGATCACTCAACATGTTTTGATCACTCGCTTAGGCTGTTGGCACAACAATTTTCAAACATTCTGTATGGGCATAAATTTATATAACTTTAATGTAAGTTTTTGCGCTGTCTAGAGAAAATATAGTTGATTAGAGAGTTTTTATATACATATTAATGGAAAACTTTTTTCTGGAAAGGTGACGTTTTAAAATATTAAAGAAAATCTTCGAAGTGATCTTGAGAAAAAAATTTGATGTATGTTTTGGAATTATTTCCATTTAGCAGTCACGCCGTCGAGTTAAGTAACGCCTACCTCCGTAACTGGCATAAATAAATAAAAAACCATTTGGCGTTCAATTTATGGTTGACTAACTATCATTGAATACTGTAATATAGACCACAAAAGTTGATGCCATTTAAAAAAATTTTATTTTTGATTTGTACTTCATTCACTCGGTTTTTGGAACAAAATTTCGGAAAAAAGTTTTTTCGAAAACCGAATACATAATACACAAATCAATTAAAAAATTTTAAAGAATGACATCAATTTTTTGTGGTCCATAAATATATAGATTGTAGAGGCTGTCCTGGACGGGCTACCCTTCGTCCAAAAGATCCATTGTGATGCCTCAGTATGTGAGGATGTGAGGGAAGTGGAACGAATTTTTGTGTATAGACTAGGATTTGGTAGAATATGCGGCTGCAGTCAATTATGATAGGAACTATGTCGATATTTATCTGGAGTTCGTGAAAGAAACTGCAGAAAACCTTCTCAAGCATAGCCGGTTACTTCGTTCTTGTCCAAACGCCGACAGTTTAATCAATTAACTACCCCTTTTTTTTCTTAATAATTGACAAACTGCCGATGTCGATGTTTTTAAAATGATACAATTGATTTGTGCCTAATTGATGCGGTTTTCGAAAAAATGATTTGGCTAAAATTTGTTCATTATAAATATGGTAACTACTTTTAGCTACTTTTAACCGAACTACTTTTAGCCGAAATTTTGTTTCGAAAACCGAATGAATAAGGCACAAATCAATTATAACTAATTTAAAAACTAACATCAACTTTTGACGTTGACATTTTGACCTATTGTTCACTGTAACATTCTACCAGTATTCAAACATGTTTAAACTAAAATCGCTTAACAAAATTTCACCGGAAATATTTCATATTTATTAAATTATATAAATCAACAAATAAAAAAATACCTATCTCGTATATTATAAAAAAAAACTTTTATTAAATAAAAATTGTATTTTATTATAAAATATAATATTTGTTTAAAATTTTCAAGAAGGTTTTTTATTTATTTATATACAAAGTATTACATTTAATAAACAATTTCAAATAAAATATTTTCAAGTACCCGATTTACTTCAAAAGTACGAAAATACCATAATAATGATAATGTTTACAATAAAAATAAATATTCTATAATTCCAAAATCAATTGTTTTTAAAGTCTATTGAATTGGAGTGGAGTGCAGAAACATATTGTTTATAAAAACTTTTTTACAAAAAATAGAACCGACGAAAGAAGAATAACTGAAAAGCAAAAATAATAACTTTGTTACAAAAAATTAAACCTTCGAAAAGAGAAAGGAAAATATAAAAAACTAATTGTTTAGTCCTACACTATTGTAAATACCTAAACAATTTTGAGTCGGCGCCAAACAAACAAAATGTAATCTTTTGTAATATTTACTTTTTACCGAAAATCAGATTCACCCTTCATGTCGATGGAGATTTTTTGGCGCCGACTCAAAATTATTTAGGAATTTACATTAGTGTAGTACTTAGACTAAAAATTTATATATATATATATATATATATATATATATATATATATATATATATATATATATATATATATATGCTATTTATCTTTAGTGGAAGCGTTGGGAAGTCTTATTGTTTATATCTTTTTTTGGCTAAAATTTTAATTTTTTTTCCGTTTCAACCCCTTAAAAAGAGTGCAACGTCACTACTTTTCAATCACAATTAAAAATTACATTTCAAATTTTTTCCCCTATTCCTAGAACATTTGATTGTATTTTATAAATACGTATTTTGACTACAAAGTAGTGATCATCAGTATGAATTAGCTAATCGTAACTATCTCTGGGATATGAATTCAGAGATATGTTGCTTGTTGCTAATTTGGTGCGTGTCTCACGGATTCAGAGATATGTTGCTTGTTGCTAATTTGGTAACAAGCAACATATCTCCGAATCCATATCCCAGAGATAGATACGATTAGCTAATTCATACTGATGATAACTACATTGTAGCCGAAATACGTATTTATAAAATACAAACAAATGTTCTAGAAATAGGGACAAAAATTTGAAATGTAATTTCAAAAAGCCTAGAGTGCTCTTTGATTATTTTAATAATATTTACAGTTAAAAATGATAAAGCATAGCACCTTAGGCTATAATATAAAGTTGTGAATCTAATATAATTTTAACATTTTGGTTTGTTTAAACAAATCAAAAGAGAAATATAGTTCTAAGGCAGAAGACTATCCCCAAAAAAAAAAATTTACAAAGGAAATGCACACTATAACATTTTTTCTAAGCTGTTGATTTCCACTTCAAGTTCCCAGTACTGTTTAATATCAATTAAAACGATGGAATTAATGTAACAAAAATTAATTTTCTTCCTGGATGAACCGAAATTGTATCAATGAACAAACAATATTACCTCAATTATAACAATTTTTCCACATGAATAAAACCAAATTTCCGAATTAAACATTTTATATTTCTAACTAAAAAGTATGTAGATATAATTATCACGAAAAACTTGTCATAACAATTAAAAAAAAAAAAGAAGCAATTTGTACTAATTTCCAACGAAACAATTTTGATAACAATCACAAGTATCCAACCAGAATTTTCGAAAGAAAACAAGATAAAACAAAGAATACAGAATGAAATTAATAAGCATGTTTTTTAAATGATGTGATACTTAATGCTCCATTATACTTTCATATAATGTTTGTTTCATCCCTTATGCGTTTTATTAAGGTGGTCCCTTTCCCATATATCAGCGTATATATATGTAAAAAAATATAAACTTGATTTGTATTCTATGTACCAAAGTACAGTATATGCAAAGCTGGGTAAAGTGTCGGGAAATATTTCTCTCAGTTTAAAAATAAAGAAGGTTTATCAAAAGTAATCAAAGAGAATTCTAGGGGTTTTTGAAATGAGATTGTAAAATTTACCGCAATTCCTATTTCTCGTCAGTAGAGGATCAAAACATGTTGCAAAAGATGGGGTAGAACTTTTTTAACTTATATATATAAATAAAATGCATATAAAAACAAAATGCTAACATTGGCATTGGCCGAGGAACCACTTTTGGCAGCAAAAAACTTCGCAATTTTTGGACTTTTTTTTGGTTTAACTCCTAGATCCTTGCGAAAAAGCCATCGTATAACCAAATAAAGAGCATTAAATTCAGTGTCGAATGAGTCCTATAACATATAAATTCGGTCAAGTAGTATGGTCGAAAACGACGGAAAAAAAATGACGACTTTTTCTAACTTTGTTAAAAATTGACCACTATTATGACTCTGCAGCTTGGAAATAAGTACTTTAAGAGAAGTATGGAAGTGGCATATGAATCTGCATACTTCCACAACACTTTAATCGATTACTTTTGAATTGAGACTAATAAATTCACGTCACGTCATCACTACCGGATCACCTTAAATCATATTATTATTAAGATTGTTAAAATAGAGAATTTTTTCATTCATAATTATTTAAATTGGTTGTTTACTTTTAGTACAAAAACCGGATGATATTAATTAATACAACTGACATAATAAAAACAATTGTATGTCAGTAGATGAAATACACGTACACAAATTTTGATATAAAGACTCACGCGACCTCTATATTCGCATATAATTAATTATTATACATTAAAAGTGTGAAAAATATATATTCTAAATAGTGAACATCTCATCTTGTTGTTTCAAATAAAATTCTTAATAAACTTAATCGATATGATTTGTTTTCTGTATTCTGTCAAAATAAAAGTTCTGTAAAATAATTATTGATTGGAAATTATTCAAAAAGGTTTGAGATACATATTGAAATATATAAAACTGTGTATATATCGTGGATAGAAAATTTTGGCAGTATCATATAATTCACCACTAACTTCATCAAAAGGCTAACCACAATTTCTATATAAGCTTTAGTACAGTCATTATAATATGTAACCAAAATACGAACGAACCGGAAATGTTCTAATTGTAAATTTTCCCCCCTGTTTCACGAAATTGCAATTTTAAATTCATCTTTTTCATAAACATGCTTGTTTCAAATATTACTATTTGTGTATACTAAGGCATCAGAGTACAATACTAATTTCAATTTCCATTAAGGTTACGTAAGGCATAGTCTGAAAGAATTAGCGTGCGATAGACAAATGTCATTAAGCTTGTCATTAAGCTTTCTTTAATTAAATATTGATATGAAAAATTAACTTATCCACTAGGTAACCTTGAACCTCTAGATTTCTAGCCCAGTGTGCTTAACATTACACCAAGGATGACTCTGAAGAATTAATTAGTCATTTCATATCATTGAGCGTATTGCTTTGTAGTACATCATTAACATTTGTAGTCCCCATTACAAAATTTACCATTAACTACATTAGAATAATATTTAACGTAGTATAAAAATTATATTTTCCCATAAGGCTCTATTTTAAAAAATTGATTTTAAATTGTTGATAAATGATCGATAAGTGGTTATTAATTGTTGAGGAAACATAGTTTCGTGCTTAAACTTGCAAAATATCGAAGATTAAAAGTTTTATCTAATATTAAGTCTAACGTATGAAATATTTGATGAAATCTCTGTTGAACTGAAAAAGAGGAACCAAATTAGATTTTCAGATTAAAAATTAAACATAGGGTAGGAATCGATGGCACGGACATAGTCAAGTGACTGTAAACTGTGTTTTTTATTTTTTGTTTTTGGCTGTCATGTGAACCGGAGAATTTGTGTGAGTGTGCGTGTATATTTGTAAGGGTATTGGTGTACTTGTAATGTGTATAAATGTATGTATGTTTATTGTGTTCTGCGACATCGCCTTTTGGGTGGTTTGTGTGGTGTTGTTTTGTATTATTATTATTATTATTTCTCTTTTCTTTTTTAATTCAGGGCTGAGTCCGATTAGTTTACTATTATTATTATTATTATTATCATTATTGTTGTTAATTTACCAACAGAAGTGACTAGCGTTTACTTAATTTTATATTTAAGTAATATGTTTGAACATTGATAACAGTCTTTGACATAAAGTGCGTGATATGAGGAATCATACCCATGCTGGATGGGAATCTAACCCACGACCTCTGACATTGTAGACCACTGATCTAGGGTGTCAATTGTTGTGGTTTAATATAGCTGAAAGACAACCATACTAACATTGGATGTAAATAGACGCTAGTGTTAACATAAAAATAATTAATAAATATATAAATTAAATATTTATGTTACATATATTATGTTGTTGCCTATATATAGATGTTATATATAACAGTATATAGTAACTTGTACTTGTATAATATTGTTATTTATATTTGTTTGTCATACACATAAACAAATAAACAAACAGACAGTAAACACAGAGAACAGAAAGAGATGAGTATCACAACATAACAACATAACAACATAACCGCATAACAATAGCCTACACACATATTTAATTGAAACAACTTTAAAAATATACGTGTGTCAGTTAAGGATGATCTGTAACCGAATTGAGTCTAGCTTCTGCAATCGTTGACAAAATGGTCGTATTCGCAAAAATTGCTAATCATTACGCCTCTAGTGGTGTAAACACCAATCCAAGAAATAATTTTTAATTTTTAATTTACATGGGATATACAGTCGAAACCGGATATAACGACATTGAAGGTACCACATAATTAGCACGCTGTATCCGATAGTTGTTACAAGAAATATCCATTCGAAAGCGAATATAACGATATTACAGAGACCATATAACTAAGTACGCTTTATCCGATAGTTGAAATGGTAAAAAAGGCGCAAGAGGCACGGAATGGATGAGATGAAACAAAATAACGCTTTTTGTGTCATTAATCATAAGAATAAGGTTCAAATAATGTTTTGTTTTACTGAAAAAGTATGATGGTTGGTCGTTATAGCCGATCAACTTCGATAAAGATGCATCGCTTTGATCGATATGTCACTTTATCCGATGCGATTATAGGCGGTATGTTTACATTACTCTCCGTTGTAGTAAATGATGTCGGTATAGCCGGTTTCGACTGTATATAAATTTAATTCTGGAAGGTTTTTATTAGCAAATTTTATAATTTAATAATGTCTTGACATTGTTCAGTGCTTTTGAGTTCATCCAATAAACGAATAAACCCAGAAATTCTGTTTAATTATTTTCCAAAGGTATAGAAAAACTATGAATTGGAAATAAGTGGTAAATCTGTAAAAGATAGTTACAAAGCGTGGAAATTGAAATTGATACAACCATTTGCAAACATATGAAAGTAATATTTACTAGATTATTAATATTTACTAATTAACATAAAATGTCGAATTTGTATACCCAGTTGCAATTGAATACGTTTGGCCACAAAACTAAATATCAAAATTATTGACAGTATCAAGAACAAAAATTTACTAAAATCGCTACAAAATAATAAAAAATTTACAAAAACCCAAAGGTACATTTTATATACACTATGTAAATTAACATAGACCCAATAGCAACATTGTGTTTGGTAACAAGCAACATATCTCCGAATCCATATCCCAGAGATAGTTACGATTAGCTAATTCACACTGATGATGACTACATTGTAGTCGAAATACGTATTTATAAAGTACAAACAAATGTTCTAGGAATTGGGGCAAAATTTGAAACGTAATTTCAAAAATACCTAGAGTTCTCTTTGATTATTTGAGTTCGATTTCCATCCTAGATGTGTATGATTTTTCATATCAGGCACTTGATGTCAAAGAATGTTATTATTTACTAGTACATCATTTTACCAATTTCATGGTTGGCTTGTAATTTTATTATGATTATTATTATATAAAAATAAAGTTGTAATACTTTTTTTTTCTCTCCAATTTTGACATTTTTAGATATTTTCATCGTAACATTGTTTATCAGTGATGACAGAAAGTTTAATAATATGAAATATATAATTAAAATTTTTTACCATATTCCAATCCTAACTATGTATATTTAATAATGAAATGAATGTAGAATATGAAAAAGGGACCGATCTAAATTGAGTTTAGAAAAACTTTATAAAAACATCCATTTTCCGAAGGGGTATTTGTGAAATATGATCTGTTTCCTCTCTCCTCCATGATTTTGATATGACTTGCAGCTGTATTAAATTAATTGTTAATTACACTGATTGTTTAGTAATTAACTAATTAAGTAATCCTCAATATACAAACTTATGCAAATGTTATCGTTATTTTGAACCGACGAATAAAAGAGGAGGTCAATTTTTTTGGATAGATATGATTTTTTCGTATTGCCAAATAGTGTATTGCCAAATACTCTCAGCGTATTTCCAAAAGTATCCCTGGGGAAACTTTAGTAAGGCATACATTGAAAGAAAATTAGCAGACTTAAGTTAAGGGATAATTTAGGGGGTTAAAACGAAGATTAAATAATTACTTTTCAAGATTTATTTGTGGATGGAGTATCAATTAATAGCTTTTTGGGTGTCTATTGCTATAAATAATGTAATTTAAGGAGGTTCAAAAATCATGAATCTTAATAACTTTTTTCTGGGAACACTATTTGTGCCAAGCACTGGACCGAATTTTTTAAAATCATTATTTTAGTTTATTTTATATTTTTGCATATTACAATTATAAAATTGTAAACGTCTGTTTGTTTATTTGTTTGTTCGAGCATCAACAAAAACTACTGATCCGATTTTGATGAAACTTTTTTCTGTTCAAAAGCTTAAAAACTGGGATATATTTTATATTTTATATCGAGTCCGGATATTTAATAGAATCCGAAAATAATCGCTGAAATAGAAACCTGGTGGAGGTGGCGATAAATATTTGAAGAAGTGGAAGCGGCGGGGATAAAAAATATTTGACGTAGTCGAAGCGGTGGGAAATTACATGGAGTTTTTTCGTCTTAAAATGACTGCAGCCGAAAATAACAATGAAACGCGGCGAAGCTACGGTTGAAAGCTAGTATTAAATAAACTGATATAATCCAGTCAGAATAAAATATTATAATCCTGTCAATCTATAGGACTGTTATTTAACAATTGATAATTTTTGGAAATTATTTTATTTATTCAAGAACTCAAAAACTATGGCATACAAAATAATTTTATACAAAGATTGTCTTCAAATACCATCCGCTTCCGCAAGTACTCATTGTTTTAGAACTATTTTGTCCTTCATCCTTTTTTTTTCTGGTTTTTCTTAAAAAGTTCTATTTTTTATAAATTGTTTTTTATTGGTACTCTCTAAATTGTTCATTTTGTGTGTAGATTATAAATCAGTTCCTGACTCTGTCACTAATAAATCATTTATTTTTATTATTATTTCACACACCAAAAAAAAAAAAAAATCCTTCAATTATGATCATAGCGGGCGGGAAATAAATGAAACAAACAACAACAAAAAATAGAATGTCATAATCAATAAGCATTTTTCATTCGAGCTTTTTGCACAAAACAAAACAAACAAAAATTACAACAATGTGTTTTTTTTTTTTGTTAACTTTGATAAATAGTTGCACACTCTAATGAATCATATGACAGTCGATATATGATTTACTAGGGCAACCAATCGAATATACTACTAATTGGCCATTTTTGTTTTGTTTGAAAAAATATGGATTTAAAGAACAGTTCACCTTGTCATCATAATGAATTTATTGCTTTTGAATTGGTGTTCGTACAAATTGGTGCATAGCTAATCTATCATTTGGGTCAAATGCTTTATACAATAATGAGGGTTAGAAATGTTTAAAAAGTTTACAATATATAAAGTAAAAAAAAAAAAGTTATAAAAATCATTCCTCTGCATTACTTTCTTAATTGTTTGTTAATTTGGACCTGTGAATATATCGATCACATGGTAACGCTTTGAAGAACTCACCTCGACTCCCATGTCACATTTCGTACATTATTGAGTATTTAAAAAAAAAATAAAGTGGAAATAGCAAAATAGTATAGAAGTTTTTATTTCTCCAAAATATTATTAATGGAATTCCACAAAGTTAATACTCAATTCAATAAATTATTTACAAAAATAGCAAATGTAGTTATTTTAATACAGCTCATTTTAATCATCCATAACATGGAGATCTCTTTTGGCCTTGCCATATATGCATACTTTAACCTATCAATAGATACAGACGTGGATAGATTGTCTATAACAAAGGCTACCTACATCATTATTTTTAATTTTTAACCATACATGAATGATGTGGTTGGAAAACTAGGAATTTTTATGTAGGCCAGGAATTGGTAGGTTGTACGACTGCAGCCGACATTGATAGGAACCAGATGTCGATATTCATTCGTGAAGCAAAACTGTGGAAAAACCTCATAGCTAGCTACTTCGTTTTGTCTATACGCCGACAGTTTGGTCAGTAAACCAAATTAATTTAATTTTAATTTACTTTTAATTAAATTAATTTTAATTGACAAACTATTACCGATGAGAATCAAAACCGCAACTTTCCAATTCCAAGCATAACACGTAAGACAACACGACCTTTTGGACTGGAAAATAAGTAGTAGGGATCTCTATGAATGCGGTATAAAAGAGGTTTAACTTGATCTTTCTCAATATAGAGTTTGTGGAATAAAATTTGTTAATTTTAGATTTAAACACTTAATAATCGTATAAATACACAATTAAATTAAGAAAATATCTAAATATATTAAAGGTATAATATATACGGTTTTTAGTTTAGGTAGTTTTCACTTTATTTATAAGTTTAGATAGTAACTGTAAAGTGTAACCTACCACGGCCCCAACCATAAAGTATACACAGGCACACATATATGTACTCGTGTGGTACACACTTATTTCTTCCCTACCGTGTAAGTTGTTAACAAAGATAATGTATACACAATATATACTACAATAGTAACACTAGTGAGTAGTCTGTCTAATGTATACAAAGATACAAAACCACATTATTATGACACCCCATTAAACTTCGTACCAAAATGTAACCACTACCTTTTTGTATAAACTCTCATACACAATCTACACACTTATGACAACACAATGTATGTACAACTAGAATAGTTCATTTTTTATGTTTATAATATTCCCATATACCGTACGTCATAGGTGGGCAGGGGTTGACTCAACTGAGCTCTGAGTGAGAGGTAGGAAGAGAGATAGTGTAAATACAGGGTAACCTACCAATTATTAATATTTTCTTTTTTTAATTAAAACATTTTCTGAAAAAAAAAATAATACCAACTCTTTTTTATGGTCACTATTATACAAAGTAAATAATACATACTCTACAATAATAATACATTTAATACATACTCTGGAATTTTGGGCTGATAATTTGGGGCATAAAATATACCTTTTAAATATATTTGTGTATGAATAAAATAAAAATGTTATTTATAAATAAATATATAATATATAAATATAAAATATAAATCTTTTGAACCTTTACGTTTACCGCTGGACCGTTGTAATAAAAGAGGGAAATTTTTGCAAAGGATTTGAATAGAATTGAAAACTAGTTAAGATAGAATTATAGTTTTGGAAATTCCAAATAATTTGCCTAAACTTTTTACTATTCATATCCGAGAACTAATAAACAATTATTTACCTGATTTAATTATTTTTTCTTCGTATGGAGTATAGTATCATGGGAATTTGATGAATTAAGTTAAATTTTACATAAAGTGGGAATTTGAGTGTCTTCGAGTTAGTCTACTTTGAATTGAAAAAGTGAAAAGTACTATTCGTAGTAGTAGAAATTATTTTTCGCATAATTTGTTTTTTTCCAAAAAAAACATATAAAATCAGATTCGCGAAATTCCCTTACCGATAAACATTTAGAAAATATAATGCGAATATCCACAAATACGTATATTCCAGATGTTGAAAATTTATCAAAATTTATCCAAGAATATTAATCGAAAACGAATAATTTTTTGTTTGTTTTTTAATTTTTTTATATTGTACTTATCCCTTTTCATTCTATCTCCTTATTTCATCTCCCTACCTATTCCTTTTTCCTATCGTTCTCCTGATGGAAGACGCCTACCTTCTTCCCGTGGTTTCCATTAATTATTATGTTATCATTTATTATGTTATTATTATTGTTATTATAATTATTATGTTTTTTGGTGTATCTCTCCATATTGTAAAAGATATTATTTAAACAATAATTATTTTATAGAACTATTTCTAAATTGATTGAATAAATTATTGGGCAATAATCGGTAGGCCAACCTGTATTGAAACATCGTTCCATCTTACTTCAAAACATACTCTCACCCAGCTTATGGAGAGCCGTTCGACTCCGGCGAGTCGTCTGCGCCCACCTCTGCCGTACGTTTAGTTTACATCTTCGCATAGCTGATCTCCCTCGAGTATGAGTGAGTACATATGTATACATTAACAGTGTGTATGAGAAGGAGGTCTTATAGGTTTGATAAACAAGCATATTTTTCAAAACAGTGAATAATATTCATAACTGTTCGAGTGGTTGGTGATTGTCAACCTTCAAATGCCACAATAAATAAATTGACACATTCCTGTGCGGAATGTCCGGAAAAATACCATTTAACAATTAGCACTTTTTCTTCTTTTGTGTAATAATAACCCATTGTTGTATTAATACCAATAAATAAAATACACAAACACGTATTTTCCAAAAGCATTCACATACTAATGATTGCATATTATCAAAACAATTAATAATATTTGTATTCAACAAAAAATCCCCACTCTCTAAAATTTATACAGGCACATACAACACAACAGTAACAAAACAAACCTATAAGACCTCCTTCTCATACACATTGCTTAATGTATACATATGTACTCTCTCGTACTCGTGGGAGATCTGCTATGCGAAGATGTAAACTAAACGTACGGTATGTAATACTCCTATATAATCAGTTTTTATAATGGGGCCTACAGACGTGCAACTTGTGCAGGAACATTATGAATGTTCTATACTAGGTTGCAAGTGTGTATAGCTGTTTCAGAACAAAAAACATGTCCTTGAACTGGTTACACTAAAACTGAAAATTAATTGATATTTTGTAGGAGGAGTTTAATGTTCCTGTACAAATTGGTCGTCTCTAGCAAAATTTGTAACATATTATCTAAAATTTTATGTTTTTCTATTATTTTATTACCTAGATTGGGTACATGCATTGTTACTATTTCCAAGAATCAGAAAAATTTTCTTTTACTTGGGAATATACTTGCAAATTTCATATCACAATAACTAACCTTGACGATGACAGCCAGTAAATTATTAGTCCCAAGCTTGTAACGGTTAAAAATTCTATTTCGAATGCCCGCCGGGAGTGGCATTATTTTGAGCATTTTTTGAGATTTTAATAATGAATCGCTCGCGATACTGCAACACTTCCCAGTTAGTTTGAAAGTTCGTTGCATATGTTCCCTTTGTTGTAGCCCATGGTAATAACAAACCATTAAATAGGAACATTGAATACTAACAGTTTGATTCCGTTACCGATAATCGAATCAACTGGCCTATTGGCTCAGTATCGAGTTACTGAAACTAAAATGAAAATGAATGACTAAAATGAAAATTAGTTTATAAGGACTTAATTAATTCCACTTAGAATACATAAAAATTCAGTTGATGTGGATGCTTTGACAAACAGTTTCCGAGATATGCTCTATTCATACGATTTAATGCCCCTTTTAAAAAATTTAAGAATATATCTAATAATCAAATCGAAATGTGTTTTTAGCGTAATTTTAACTTATACACAACTCAAAAATTCAGTTGATTTGACAAACAGTTTTCACGATAATGTCTCGGAAACCAAATTGTCAAATGAATACAAAAATTACTTCTTGATTTTTCGCAATGTCTTTAAGGTTTTTAGAAAAATAACATAACAAGTTTTTGGTCATAGTTTTTAATGAATGTTTCCGATAGTTTCCGACATATGATATTTACAAACCTTTCAAAAATTACCTTCACCCTTCAGCAACTTTTTAAACTCAGTGTCACCTTCAAATGAAATTAAAAATCATTGTTCATACATCCATTTCTATGAAAATACATAAAAACCCGTTTAGAAAACTTATGGAATTCTATGAATACATAAATTATACTACATAATAGTGTCTAGAACAAATGTACAAAGTAGTTAAATATTAGAACAGTACATACAATATCTTCTTACAGAAGAAGATACACTCCTATGTAACAGAAAATTTTTCTTCTTTTATTCTCAACCGACACATACACTCACAGAGAAAAACTAATAATATAAAAGTTTTCCATTCTCATATGGTGTGACATCTTTTGGTATAATTTTATAATAGAAAGGAGACAAAAAAAAATTATTATTATTAGTAAAAAGTTTATTAAAGTATATATAAAGATAGAAAAGAAACTTTTGTCTGAATGTACGGTTCATTTAAAAATATTTTTCTTTATTATCTTAATTTAATGTATTTTTGAATTGAATTAAATAACTTAGAATAAAAATGTTCTTTTTTAGAAAATTTTCTATTTGTGTTAATTTGATTTTATGCTTCTTACTACTATCATCGGTTAGGTCAGGTTGTAGCGGCTGTCCTTGTGATACCTAGGGATGCGAGTGGAGGACAAGGAATTTGTGTGTAGACTAGGAATTGGTAGGTTGTGCGGCTGCAGCCGACTTTGATATAAACTATGCCCATATTCATCTGGAGTTCGTGACGGAAACTGCAGAAAATATTCACAAACATAGCCTTTTACTTCGTCATTGACCACCTGCGATGTTGGGATTCGAACCCATAACCTACCAGTCCTTATTAGATTATACACTTGATTATAAGTTTCCATACCACTAATGATAATATATTTTACATTTCCAAAAAGCAAACTTTTTGGTATGGTTTAGTATTTTCTTAATCTTTTCTTAATTATTTTCTTGAGTTTTTATAGGCCATGTTAATTATGAGACAAATTTTGACACGAAATCTATTTGCAATTCTAGAACACTTCTATATACACTTGATCCCCGCGCTGGCATTCAGCCTTGGTTCCGGGTTCTTGACATAATGCAAAAAACCGCACCCTTATAACATGTAAAAAAGGTAATTAAATATTAAAGTTTTCCGATATTTTTCGTAAGTTTGAAGTTATTCCACGTCGAATGCAAAAAATCGCATCCTTCTAGCATGTCCAGAAGGATTCTAAGTGGGTTAGAATTTGTATACGTGAGTGAGTTACACAAAGGATTGTATATATACAGTCTGTTTTCAAAAACATTACTAATAGGGACTCAATGTTAAATAAACAAATAAAATATTTACTATAAAACCAAACATACATACTTACAAACATCTGATTGATTGTGATATGATGTTAATTTATAATATCACTTAATTTATAATATTATTATTCATTACGTATGCACACCCACACTACAGACTACAAGTACCCCCACTATTTTTATTTCTTTATGAAGCATTGTGTAGTTACTATAGTAAATAATATTTAGCAATGATTTTCTATTAGCAAAGCTTTCCAAAACAGACGGTATAAGAAAAATAAAAATTAATTAATGTGAAAATTTTTTTTTTTTTTTTTTTTTTTTTTTTTTTTTTAACTAATTAACATTGTATTGTCTTTTCAACTACATTGGTTATCCAAACAATACAATAAGTGATAAGTTACACTAATTGGACTAAGTTGTGATCTTCTATATTTGTGGAAGCAGCTTTGTTAGTTTCAGGAACTTGAAAAGTTTTTCCAATGTTTGGGGGTTATCGCCTAGAACTTCTTGAATTGTGGGTGGTAATTCAGTTGACTGTCTTTCATTTTGAAATTGTATACAGTTGGTTAAAATTTAGTTAAAATTTTTTTTAAAATTAAAAATGAAACACTGAAACTGAAAAATCACACTTAGAAGGGTATCACCCCGAAGTGTTGAGGTGACAGATGACGTCATCAACAACCTAGCTATTTTTACTAATCAACATGTATGTAGAAAATATTACGATTATTTTATGTATAAAACTCATTTATCGTAATTTAACATGAATATAATAATCCTATCATAAATACTATTAAAAGTTATGTCACGTGCACAAATGAAGTTATGAAAATAAATCACCAGAGCGTATATATAGATAGATAGATACACAGAACTATACCAAAATATTACACTATACACACACATACCTACTATACATAGCTTCAATTTAGAGGTAGGTAGTACTATTTTACTAAATTTACTAAACAAGTCTACTACAAAGTACTATTCGTAATATTGACCACATAACTACTTTCCAAATAATATGATTATATTCGAAAATATCATTCGAATATTAATTAAATTTGAATATTACTCAAGAAAATTTAATAAATGTCAAATAAGTTTACAACTAAATATATATTATGTACATATGTTATGGATCAAGTATATAATGAGGGCTTTGGTTATAATTAATGCCCATTGTTTAAAATTAAATGCTGTTAGTTGGTAACTGCATCCCTTAAGAATTTTTCTCACCGTTAAAACCTTATTCAATCTATACAAACATTAGCCAAATAGGTCCAGCCGTTCTTAAGTGACGCGCTTACCACGAGCAGCATTTGATTTTTATTTACTTTCAGCTTTTCCCAAATTTATTAATTTTTTAAGTAACATTTCTAGTACCTGGATACAAAAACCTAATTCGGACTATTACGAACATAAAAAAAAATCAAAATCGGTGCACCCATTCTCAAGTTCTGCGCTTATAAACGATAAGCATTTCGCAGGGCGGCCACAGTAGAGCATGTTAGAATAGTGACAATCAGAGTTATCAATAAGTGTAGCGACACCTGCAAAAATTCAAATTTGATTGGTTGAATTTATTAATAATGTTTAATTAATTATATCTCAAAAACTAAGCGTCATATCGAAACACTGTTTGACACTTTTTTGTTTGTTTTTTGCAGCTCTATACTGTGGTATAGTTTTCCTGAATGAATTTCCGGACACCCTGTATATTCATAACCTTTTTTGATATGTAACTACCTATCATGACCCCATAATATTTATTTTTTTGAAAATAAATCCATAAATTTACTATGAAACCCGTATGTTTACAGTAGGATGAAAAGTGACTAAAGGAATATTTTGTATTGTACTGTTGTTATCAAAGAAAGGGAAACGTTACCGGAAGACTTGACAAAAGACATATAAACGCATATGTAAAATAATTTTCTAGTCATGTATTTCCGTTTC
Organism: Nineta flava; assembly: GCA_963920215.1. NCBI lineage: Eukaryota > Metazoa > Arthropoda > Insecta > Neuroptera > Chrysopidae > Nineta > Nineta flava. The sequence goes on from OY986042.1 coordinate 95,868,027, forward strand.
CACAAATATCCTTTAAGGTTGTTATAATATACATAAGCACATATTTATAATCAAGTTTTAGTAAAAGGTTGTCACCAATTTTCTATTCAAACAGTATTTATTCAACCCTTTTTCCTGGGATACATAGTTGTGAATACTCTAAGTTACTAATAGTTTTTGAAATATCTATATCAACTTGTTATAATTATAATTATTCTGAATTATATATTTGGACCATATTTTTCAGATTTGACAAAAATTGTGTATAAACTTAGAGATTTTCAAAACAACTTCCTGGATCATTCATCGAAAAAATGATAAAAGATAGCAAAATTACACTACTTAATAGAAAATAACCTGAAAATAGAATAAATGCCTCTAATAATGACAAAAGTATTGGTTTTTGAACTTAAATGAAAGAGTTTTTTCAAATTTGAGGTAGAAATTTAGATATATCGCATGAAACTATGACACTGACAGAAATGAAAAAATAAAACTTCAAAATACTAGTTTTAAAGAAAAAAGTTAAGATATCTAAAAAATTGATTTTTTTTTATTGAAATTTTATCAAAATTGCTGCGTATCCACCTTAATCTTGTTTAATAAAGAATATCTTTAGATTTCTGTATGACTTTAATATAAACCAAGAAACGTTCTTTCCGGTGACGAAGCTTACGAGATGACAAACAATATAAATCAATTTTCAGAAAATAGGTCAAGAGTCAACTATAAGAATTCCTCTACAAATTACTATCTATGTTTGAATTAGTATTTGACACGAACTTCAAGTTTCAAGTAATTGTCTTTATATATTGCTCTCGACATAACCGGAACTGACTGTAACTTTTTATTACTTTGTTACATTTCACAAACAGTTGAAAATCATTTTTGAAAAAATCGAGGATCCGTAGAGAAATGTAAGTAAATTACACGAGCTTTTCGGTTAAATATTAAGTTTAAAAGCAATACTACTCTTTTAAACTATAAATAACATTTGGGGTCAATTAACTTTCGTTTTCCAATATCAAAGGAATATCAATGTAGAAAAACATTCCATTGAACTTCTATTTTTACCTAAAAATACATTCTAAAACTAAAATGGCTACACGCATTTTAATAGCTTTCCACTAATGCATATAAAAAGAATTGTTGGCATATTCCCAACAAATTTTAGCCCGAATAAAAGCGAAGCTATTATCTCATAATCTTTATATTATTTTCTATACATCGAAATAATACAACTAATAGAACTAACCCTTCAGCTATTTTTCAAAAGTAATGGAGTTGTGATTATTGCCATCTACTAAAATAAAAATAACAAAAAAATTAAATGTGGATATTTATTGAGGTTCCGTAGAATAGTTTATATTTAAAAAACATGCATTTATTAGTGGTAAATTCTTAAGAATGTAATATACTTAAATCGATTAGGTGCATATGTGAAAAAATTATTCCTAACATTGTAAGAATTGATAGTTAGATGACCTTACAGAAAGATAGAATTGAAGTTTCATTTTATTTCAAAATCAGTTTCTGCTTGTTATCTGTAATTCAATACTTCCGCAGGACATGCTTTTTTATAAGGGCTACAACAAAGCGTGTATCAATTTGTTGGATGATCTTATTGATATCACGTTTCAGAGTGACCAACCGTTCAACAAATAGATAAGCACCATTCAGGACGCTATAAATGGCCATTCCAACGGATATCAAAATCATTTAAACGCGAACTATTTCATGAGACTGATCTATTGGGCTTCTTTCAGACCGAAATACTAGTGACTTACAGATGCACCTAGTTTAACCTGTCTTGAAACTATCGGAATCACAATACAGAGACCCTCTCCATCAGCTCAAAGATCGTATGGGAGTAGCTAGTCAAACTTGACAATCTGGGCAAGAAAAACAAAGTCACCCTTCATTGGGTCCCAGGACATGTGGGAATAGAGTGGAATAGGATAACTAATCTATCGACGTCCCCTATAGAGCCGAATCCGTTCTGTGGGCGTTCTCTGCAGGACCCTTTTGGGGCTCCGAGAGGCCAATAATACTTACAGAAAGATACAAAACATGCCATGTCCTGAGAAAAAATAAACTGTGTCCACTGAAGAGGTTTTTTACGGGGCATTGTAGACAAAGGGGGCACCTTAGGAAGGTAGACTTCCCTCCCATTATCATTCATTCATTCATCTATAAGGATTTAATTGGATTTTCTTCCATTCACTTTCACAAAAAAACTACGTTTGAAGTCATTATGAAAAATTTATTGACATCCGAAAACTTGTTTCACGAAATATTTTACATTTGTAAAATATCACAGTTGAACAAAAAGTAAACTGCTTGAATGAAATGGGTCATAGATTTCAAGATGCATTAAATATATGAAGAACTTTTGGTACGGTATTCAAATTCAAAACTAGAATATGATCGACAAAAATATTTTAAAATTTAGAACAAAAAAAAATAACAATAAATTTGGATAACTCCCTCTTAATCAGTTTAAGTATGTACAAAAATATATCTTGTACAAAATTTTTTTTGGCTTATTTATGACAAATAATCTCTATTCATCTCTCTCTATCTTTCTCTCACTGAAATAAAATAAAGAATTTCACATTATATCACATGAATAATATTATATATTTATTTCTCAAAAAAACCAATACGTTGGTGTTTTTTAACCGACTTTAAATATAAAAGGGAGGTTATTATCAATTTGGTTTGTTAGAATATACCAAGCTATTATGGTATATTCAGTCTAAAACTACAGCATATGAGCCCCTCTTTTCATAAGGCATTACAGCATGTCTTACTGGAACTGGCAAAACTGGTGGAGCTGGCAAAACGGCATGACGTTAAATTGATCTAGATACCAGTTCTGCGTGGTTTTGAAGGAAATGAAAAAGTAGATATCGAAGCTAAGAAGGGAGTTGGAATAGATTTCATAGAGCCAGAACCTATTTATGGAATTCCAAAAACAGCATGTAAACAAGGGATCAACGGGTGAATAGACTTCAAGCACCGTGATCATTGAGAAATTACCCTGCAATAAAAACTAGGGAAAATACAGACAAGAAATGCCTCCAAGAGGCTGTTCTTCGATGCACTCAATCTGAACAGATTACAACTTCGAAGGGTTACCGGATTCATCACCGGAAATTGTCATCTACGAATGCATCAACACACAAAAGGACTCCACAAGGTATCTATTATGTGCAGACTGTGCGGCGAGGAGGAAGAAACATCCAGGCACATCAACTGCAAATCTCTCGGTTAGAGCAGATATAAAGGGAGATCCACTTTCAGGAAAGCCACACCCCGAGGCTGTGCAATATTTGCAGCTTCAGGAAAACTTGATAACCAAGCTCCTGGCTATTGCCAAGGTATGGAAGCAGCAAACCTAGTCAGACTGAAGTGAAAGGGAGAGCACAATGGACCATAAGGTCGGAGTGCAATACTTTGCATACCACAAGATTTATTTATCTATGTAAGGTATATGTTTGAAAGCCGAGAGTTCTTTCCATATTTTAGAAAATCCATCTATTGAAGAGAAAAATGAAACGAAATACCGTTTTCTCTGTCTATGAATGCAAACCTTGACACACATAATTTCATAGACATCACACTTATAGAGTCAGCGAAAATTAAAAAATTTAATTAAAATCCATGAACATATGTATGCGAATGTGTTTTTAAAGAATTATTTTTTCCTGTTTAGTGCATTTCGATAAGTCGATAGTTTTTTTTTTGGAAAAAAGTGGTTATTTACTTGAATGTTTATGTGAATGTATATCAATAATAAATTTATTTATTCGAAAAAAATACTATATATATTATATGTATATATATATATATATATATATATATATATATATATATATATATATATATATATATATATATATATATATATATATATATATAGTATAGAGATCGTATGAATTTGAATGGGAATTCAACATTTGTCTATATCATCATCAGTGAACAAGAAAAAAACATATCGAAAGTCGTCAGACTATTGGAGACATGTATTCTATTTGAAAGCTCAAACCAAGAAAAACATCTATATTTCATATCATTATGTATAGTAAAGTATATTTAACATGAAAATTTTCTTCTAGAAAATTATATCGCAGCATCAAAATAGCAAGCGTTTGATAAATCAGGGATGCTTATATCTGTAAGTGTGATGTTTTTACCGAATTTCTTCCAAAAGAAATCAGCTATTGTTTTTGTACCAATGTTGGATTTTCGAAAAAATTTCTTCAAATATCCATCGATCCTACCTTCTAGATGTTAAAAATCACTATCGTAAAAATTTTTATATTTGTATATATATATATATATATATATATATATATTAACTATATATGTAGATATACGTTTATGTGCCTGTGGACTCTCTTGTAGTCACAGTTTTATTTCGATTGGAATGAAATTTGATATTTGAGGCGCTTTTGGTATTCAAAAGGTCAAGTTCGTTAATGGGTAAAATCGGACGAGGGGAAAAGGGCGTTTAAAGGGAGAGGCAACACAAAATTTGACATATTTCCCTTAAAATTCGAAAAATCGAAAAATTTATAAGGAGTAAAGTAGTAGGTTCTTAGTTTAATTGTAATTTTGTTTCTTATCATTTTTCTGTTACACTAATATTAACAGAAATATTTACAATTAAAGATTGAAAGTGAAGAGTTTGGAAAAAATTATAAAGTTATGAATTATAGCAAACTTAATTTTTTACAACTTTACTCGTAATACATTTTTCGATTGTTTCAATATTAAGAGAGATATTTTATATTTTGTGTTTTCTTCTATCTTTATGCCCCCGTTTCCCCTTGAGTATGCCATTTATTAATAAAATTGGCCTTGAAAATTCTAAAATGATATCAGATACATTTCATTTTGATCAGATTTAAATTGTGACTAGAGAGTGATTTATGTATTCTAAAGAAATTCGCTAAGTTGACGCAGCTACTGGGTAACTCCTTTTTTTAAATTTAATTACCAGGTCTTTTTACATATTTTATTAAGTGATGCCGCGAGTCATATCTCTTGTAGTGTATTACCTTAAATAAGTTTTCTATAATCTAGTCTCGTCTCGTCTTTACAGTTGAAGTTCTTGAAAAAAATACAATTAAATCAAAAATTAACAATTTAATATAACTCTAAAATCTTTTTTCTATTTATATAAAGTGAATATTTTTCTAATTTATAGATTCGTAGTACCAATTCCTTACTCTGGGTAAAATCATCCAATTTGCAACATGTTAAAGTGTGTAATCTTAAAAATACATAAATATAAAAAGTTTAAACCATTTTGTATGTTCGTGTATTGTTAGTTTTTAAACGGAGAATTTTTATTTGTCGTAAATTGATAAAAATCATTCTGTTCTATTTAAATTTATGTGCTCGAATATAATCTATTTGATATAAATGTTGGTTGGATTGTTTGATTAGATGATGCAATCAGTTTTATTTACTGAATTAAACAAAAATCGAATAAATTTATTTGCATTGGTTGCCAATATGATGTTATTATTGATGATTTTATGTTAAAAGTATTTAATAAAATTAAATTACATTGATACAAAAATGGCATAGTACACGTAACTACAAAATTAGCGTACATTTCTCAAAAATTTTTAGTTGATTTATATATTTTATTAAACAAGCTTTTATTAAAAAGCAGAAGTCACCAAAAACTATAAATAAAAGCTTGGGGTGATCAGGTTTTAAATGGTTTATCGTTTAATATAAATTGTCGAAGCAATCAAAACATATGAAACCTGAGCGTTCCAGACTTTTATTTATGGTCAAATATTGGTGACTCGAGGAAAATTAATTATATTGATTGTTTGCTCGAGAATCCCACAAAAACTACTGGATCTATTTCGATGAAAGTTTTTTTTTTTTTAAAAGCTATGATTAGATTTTAAAGCTGGTATATTTTATTTCGCTACGAGAGGTAGAATCCGAAAATGTTTACTGTAATAGAAATTTGGTGGAGGTGTCGATAAGTATTTGAAATAGTGGAAGCGGTGGGAACAATATATATTTGAAATAGTGGAAGCGGTTCGAAATTACATTGAGGTTTTTAGTCTTAAAGTGAGGAGAGCCAGAGATAAAACTAAGCCGCGGCTATAAGCTCGTTAAATGTAAGTTTGTTTAAAAAAATTATTTATGTCCATTATTTTCAAGTTTTTAATCAATTATATTAAAAATATTTTTTAATTTATTTGTTTTTATTAAGACTAAAAACTCCTCTTAATACTATTAATAATATTAAAAATACTAAAAATTATATTGTACAGTATTTCAAATGTACACTCTCGTTCATAAAAATTTAACCAGTCAGTTGACACATTCTAAGTGTTATTGTATGTAATATACATATATTTAGTAATATGTATGTTTTGATTGGGACTTAGATAGATTGTAGCGGCTGCCCTGGGCGGGCTACACTTCAACCATAAGGGCCATTGTGATGCCTAAGGATGTGACGATGTGAGTGAAGTCAGAGGATTTTTTGTGTATAGACTAGGGATTGGTAGGATATACGGCTGTTGCCGACTATGATAGGAACTATACCGCTTTCATCTGGAGTTCGTGAAGGAAACTGCAGAAAACCTTCTGAAGCATAGCCGGTTACTTTGTTCTTGTCCATACACCGACAGTTTAGTCAATTAACTTCTCCTGTTTTTTTTCTTAATAATTTACAAATTGCCGAAGTCGGGATTCGAACCCATAACCTCCCAGTTTCCAAGTAGGCATACTGCGCAGACATAACGCCTTAGACCGCTCGACCACTTGGACTGGTTAACGCGACTTACTGGTGGCTCAATTTTTACGAGCTGGAGTGTACGATAATATTTTTATGATACGGGTATCTATGTACTCGTACATGGATTAAAAAGTGTGATTAAACAAACTGTACTATATAATTAATATTCATATAAACCTATATGGTGGCAACGAACAAGTGTATATATGGGTATACAGTTGTAGTTTTATGTGTAGACTCTACACTGTAGAAGCGATATAATACGACGCTCTAGCTACCAGCTGAAGTTATTGGTTATATAACTTCATAGTATAACGACGCTTCTTAAAATGTTGTTGTTTGGAACGTCGCCGAACAAAACATACACACAAAGAGAGGAAACCCCGCATATACATTTACTCAATGGTCTATATGCATGTCTGTCCGATAAAAATATTCTAACAACTCACAAAACAACTTTTGTATATATTGCCAACGCTCACAACATATATACACATATATATTAGGGTGAGTAAAAAAAATTATTTTTTTTCAAATTTGGTATATCGAAAAATTGATTGCTGGGCAGTTAAACGCATAATATTCCGCTAACATGAATTCATAATATTAATATTAAGGGCCTCTGTATCGCAGTTTTCACTTCTGTCAAATGGGAAAAATTGTGTAGCTCGCAAATAATGAACACATAGCAAATCCGAATACAAATATTTGTAGGGAATTAAGAGCTCTGCAAAAAATGTCAATTACACTTTTTTCATTGACCCAACCATTTTTATAATACCAAATTTGATAAATTTATTTTAAAAAATTGTTTCTTCTAAATTTTATAACATACTGATTTGTAATTATTTTAAAATAAGCTCATTTGTGTAGGAAATTAAACGCTCTATAAAAAAGTCCTCTTACACTTTTTCCATTACCCAACCAATCTTATGCTATTGGAGGACAAACTTTGTAGAATTAAAAAAAAAAACAAATTTTTTGGCTTCTAAGTTTTATACCTTACTGATTAGTAAGCCTTAGAAAATGAGCAACGTATATTTCCATATAAAATTAACTGATTTTACAAAAATGCTCTCATTTGTTCAATCGATCAGTAAAATCGATAAAATCGGTATGAGTTGAAGTTCGGTTATCGATTATATTTGAAACGATCGATTAAAAAAAAGAGACCATTTTTGTAAATTAGTCAATTTCTTATTGAAATATGTATTACTCATTTTCTAGTAAATACCAATCAGTGAGTTATAAAATTTAGAAGCAATATTATTTGTTTTAATTCTTCAAAGTTTGACATCCAATATCATATGAAAGTGTAAGAAAACTTTTTGTAGAGCGTTTAATTCCTTACATAACTATTTATTTTTAATCGATTACAAATCCGTAAATAATAAAATTTAGAAGAAAACCAATTTTTTTTTATAAAATCTACAAATTTTAACCTCTAGTATCAATTAAATAGTTGGGAAAATGAAAAAACTGTGAAAGACCTTTCTTACAGAAAAAGCTTTATTTATCAGCGAGATGTGACTTCATGTGAAATTTTTTTAAGTGAACATGGAAAAACGCGATCAGGAGACCCTTAATATTAATATAATATAATAAAAATTTTTTAGCCCACCCTAATATATATATATATATATATATATATATATATATATATATATATATATATATATATATATATATATATATATATTGATATATAACAACAACATAGTTTAAGCTATTATACAAAGCGTCACATAGCAAGCACGCTGTTCAAGCTTGCAGTGATCTGAAACAGTCGTGGTGCTTCAGGTATGACGATGAAGCCTCCTCTATACACATAACATAACAAGTGATCAGCTCAAACGCGCACAAAAACAACTTTTCAAAACCCACAAAAACACGGCGACAAATATTACTTCGAAAAACGAAAAAAAAACATTATTATTTAATTAATTAATTTTTTATTAATTTATTTATTATAAAATTAAAGTGAATTTTTATTGTTTTGTTTATAATATTGTTTTAAATGAAAAGTTTTATAATGAATTTTCATTTGAAGTTTGAAAAATAGAAGCAGAAAAAAATTGTAAGTATTTGTTTGTTTGTTTTTTTTTCGCATAATTATTGTATAGTTTTTTCGAAAACTTTCATAAAACTGTGGTGTTGAGTTCAAAAGAAATTAATTTCGAAATATTTTTTAATAATAATACATTTATGTTTATAATAAAAGTTTTAATTTTTCTCTTTAATGCAATACGAATATTTTCATTATGTATTGTAGTTTTTCTTGGATTTTCTTTTTTAGATGAGGTTTTTTTTTTATCCAGGTATAATTAATTAAAATTTGTTTTTCTTTAACTTGTTGTTGGTTGTTATTATTATGTTACCGGATTATTATTTTGTTTTATTTTTCTATTTCCATTCGAGTATTTTTTAGTTCATGTATTTTTAAAAAAATTGTTTAATATTTTCAATTTAATCTTCTCGTATTTGTATTGCTTCAATAACTACCTGGTGGATGTTTTACCTATATGTATGTATGTATGTTTTCTAGTATATTGGAAACATTTATTTATTTTTCATTACAATATAATTCACATGCGTGGAAATCTCGGAAAAAGTATTTCTATTCAATGTATCCTATGAATTTATATAAAATTTTATTTCCAGGAAATTTAATATATGTCTCAATTCCTAGAAAATATTGATGTAAATATAGAGCACATGAATGATAAGTAAAAATGATATTTATTACTATTAATGTTTTTACGTAGAGAAAAAATTTTTTGGAAATTAATTTTTAGAACTTCTGTATGATAGATAATCCAATAATATTGTATGTATGGACTATTTGAAAAATTTAGTAAAACAACCATGCATGCCTGAAGGTTCCGTAGTTACATGAAAGCACGTTGTTGAGTTGTAGGAATATACCAAGATATTCAACCTAAGCCAATAAGAATGATTCATAAATATAGCTTCAATATTCAGTAATAAAATACCAGTTTTTTTGGTTGTTACAAAGTGTAATCTAGGGACATATGTCTTGCACTAAAGGTGTCTTGATATTGAATTCCAAGATCTAGCCGCCAATACACAACAAGGTCTTCGAAAATTGGAATTCCCAATAGGAAGGTCGTTTAGATTTTTTTTTTTTTCTTATTGATAATAATAATAAAATTATTCAATATTTCAATAGGTCGGCTCCTTTCAATTGATTTATTGCAAATATTTTGAAATTGGTTCGTTAAATAGTTATTATTCGTAACAGACAAAATTTTTATTATTTAATTGTCTAATATTCATCAGAATCGAACAAAAACCGTTTTTCACAAAATATTTTAGAAAACAAAATTCCTAGATCAAATAGTTTTTGAGATATTTTTTCCCGGATAGAGAACAACCAAGAGAAGATAGACGACCATCGAAGGACAGAATATTTCAATGAAATTTTGAAAACTTCCTTGGATGAACCTTGTTCACAATTATTTTGATGGTTATTGAGTTTGATCTTCGCATCACCAGATAATTAATACATATAGTTATAAGTTCACATACATTCAATTATATCATATGACTGTTGTGTGTGTATGTATAAACTATCAACATTTAATAAACAAAGATAGCTAAACTAATTAATATACATCTTATTTGTCGTATATACATTATAGCTAAATTTTAATTTTTAAGTGTCATATGAATATAATAACGTACATTGTTGTCATTTAAACTTCTTAATATCCAATAAGATAGATCAGAACGTTTCTTTAAACGTTTTCTTTGTCTTTGAAGGGAAAACTTTGTCAGGCACACTTTGGGTGCGTTCATGTTATTACATATTTATCTTGAATCGATGACAATTGCCATAGAATTGTTCTGCCCGGTCGTGTGTGAGGTCTTGAACAACACAAATTTTCAGAACTCAAGTTCAGAATTGTACGTTCAACTGATCGTTTTTAAGATAAATTTCAATATATCATTTTTCTCAACTAAAATTACATAAAACTCTTAATGAACTCACTGTAATGAAACAAGTGACATGAAACAAGTAAAAATAACAACTAACTGAGCCAACTAACTGAGTTTGATACCCGGTATATACTGAATTTTGCCCAATTTTTTCCATACATGGTCCGATTTTGCCCACCTGTTTTCGTTTTTGATATATCGTGTAGACGGGCGGGCAGACATATTTGCGGAAATGGGCTAACTAGATCATATTATGAACACCTACACAAAATTTTTTTCTGCGATCAATATTTTCAAGTTACAAAAATGGAACTAAACTTAATATAACTTGCTATATATTATATACCGGGTATAAAACTAAACTTAAAATATTCTGGTATAGATTATATACTGGATATAAAACTACACTTAATATACCCTGGTATATATTATATACCGGGTATGAAAAAATGAATAAACAAATGACGTAAGATAGTGAAACCACTTCCTTATTTCATTTTTCAACGCTTTTATAATTATTTAATTTCATGTGAATACAAATTATAATATAAAAGAAAAAAACATAATTATGTTAAAAAAAAAAAGATACTCGTCTTGTTATTCAATTAACTATGAATTTGTGTCTTAATTAATGTCTTTATACACACATCGTTTCTTAATTAAAAAAAGAAACACCACCATTTAGTAGTTTTTTATATTATCTTTATGTTCAGATTAGATCTGTGAAATTTGTTAGAAAGTTAACTATTTAAAATTGGTTATTGCACGTTAAAAACCTAAAGGACGGATCACACACAGTGAAGGATTCCGTAGTGATTTCCTAAACGTTTAAGTATATTTTTAATGCGGAATTTCTACAAATCTAACTACGCATAAGTTAGCCGAATATTATTCGTAAACTTATAGACCGTACCTCCCTGTAATGATTTTCTTTTTAATTTTGAAAATTTTTATAGGTTTTCAAAATAACGATGTAGCTTGTAGCTCTAACAAAAATGGTCACTATTAGGGCAAACATTTCGTAAATGGAACTTTGTGTCGATATACCACCAATAGAAATCATTCTACAAAACGCCCTACACGATAGGGTTTGCGAATAAAACAAATTTATAAAATGTTATTTGAGTCTAATTCACACCACAAGATAATCATCTGTGGCGTAATGGTTAGTGCATTGGACGCGATATCAATAGGTCCTGGTTTTAATATCTCGCGAGTTAACTTCAAATTGATATTAATTAATACTAAAAATTCAATTGTAGTAGTATCGGAGAAGAGGTCAAAGGCGGGCAAGTAGACCTTTCGGAACCGTTTTACCGCCCCCTAAATGACAATAAACTTGCATGTAGACTAGGAATTGGTTTGTTGTGCGACTGCAGCCGACTTTGAAAGGATCGGCCGATATTAATCTGGAGTTTATGAAAGAAAACTGCAGAAAACCTTCACAAGCATGGCCGGTTACTTTCGTTCATGTCCATATACCGAAAGTTTAGTCAATTAACCGACCCATTAATTTTTTTTTAAATTAATTTAAAAGAACCAGCCACCTACATCGAGCACCTTTTACAGCACGACCACGAGGACTAGTTGTACACAGAGGTTAACTCTCATTCGAAGTATATTATATCCATTTTAAACTCAGATTTTATGAAATCAGTTGGTTTCATAATGAATGAGACTAACTTGTGGATTATGTTCTGTTTTTGAGCCCTGATTTAGCAATCCCCACTGACTGAAATGATCGGGATCATTTTTTAAACATATTTGAGATTAGTTCATTCATTTGTGCAGCCGAATTATTTGCGTTTAGTTTGTTCTTCTGTGTATTGATTGCTATATCAATTCATTACAGCATTGATTAAATGATTAGATCTCACATAAAAATTTATTAATACTCGAGAAAGGTAGGTTATATTCACATATTGATCACAGACAAATTAATTAAAAGTTAATACGCACTACACGATTCATATAATCAAAGGTATAAGCCATCAAAGAATCATTTTATATTATTCTATTATTTCTAGATAATACTCTTAGTGGATTCCAAAAGGATTTCATTTAAAATACCTATAACAACCAACGATGAAATTTGTTTCCATTACTATTGATATTGTTTTCATAAATTGTTAGAATCGGTTTATTTATTTTATTTTGAACTTTGAGATATTAGTTACACTTTAATTAAATTAGATATTCAATTTTATAGTAGTTTAGTATTGATTGGAATATGATATATTTTTAATTTTCTTCCTTTTTTGACAATAATTTGTTATTATATATTTCGTTTAATACTTTAAAATAATGCGTAATAAAATTGTACCATGCAGAAATAAAAATCATCAAAAAAATTCAAACTTTTTCTTTCGACTGTATCAATTTTTAATAAGAATATTCCCCCTCACATATGAAATGAAAATTTTACTTTGCTAAGGTTCGCTTAGGTAAGGTATAAGGGTTTGGTATGCTAAACGCTCCCCGTATACTTGGAGACCTGTGTAATATATATTCCTTTCCTTTGAAGCATTTTCTGTTTCGTGTCCAGTTCATTATCTTTTTGACTTATTACTTACTATCTCTGCTGTTTCTCGAGGTCCCTTAGAAAACTGTATCACATTATGATGGATAGGTTAGGTAGATTGTAGAGGCTGCCCTTGACAGGCTACACTTCGACCATAAGGTCCGTTGTAATGCTTAAGGATATGAGGATGTGAGTGGAGTGTAAGGAATTTTTGTGTATAGACTAGGAATTGGTAAGATATGCGGCTGCAGCCGATTATGATTATGAACTATGTACTATGAACTATGCCGATATTTATCTGGAGTTCGTGAAGGAAACTGCAGAAAACCTTCTCGAGCATAGCCGGTTACTTCATTCTTGTCCATACGCCGACAGTTTTGTCTATTGACCGCCACTTTTTTTTTCCTTAGTAATTGACAAACTGCCGATGTCGGGATTCAAACGCATAACCTCCCAGTTTCCAAGTATGCATACTTCGCAGACATAACGCCTAAGACCGCTCGACTACTTGGACTGGTATTATGATGGGGGGTTTGTTTTCCAACGCTGGGCAATGGCACAATAGATGTTCAATATTGTCGTTTATGTTTTTCCATTTCGGAAGATTCACTCCGACTCCACAGTTCCTTGTGATTACTTTCATGGTAAAGTATACCAAATATTTCCTTTTTCCGAGCCAGATTGTCATCATTTATCCTTGTAGATTTGTCAGACCTTCTTTTGTTTTATCGAGATAATTTCATCCGTGCCGAAGTTTAACGTTCTAATCATGTAGAAGTGGTGAGTCGAATGCCTATACGCTGGTTTTCCCCGCCCCTAGTTACGCCAGTTCATCTATTTTAGTGTTCCGCTTTATATTATTGTGTCCCAGAACTTAACAGAAATTGACTTCGTCTTCTCGGATCCATAAGAGTGCTTCCCTACAACTCATCACTGAATTTGATCTGGTCGTTTTTGCTGTTACGGTCTTGAGTGCTATCTGAATATCTGTGTAGATAGACATGCCCTTTTAGGTTGTCACATGCATGCATTAGTCTGGCTTCCTCTCTATCGTGTCATGCATCTGGGAGATCATTTAAGCAAATCAAAAATAAAGTTTGGATTTTTACGGTACATTTCAGATTGGTAATGTTTTATAACATTGGACTGTACCACAAACAATTTCTTGTATTATCTGTTTAAATAAATCTTCTCCAAAAAACTTTACGTGCAAAAAATTAAATTAAAAACATAAATTTGCATTGAAATTGAAAGTTGTGTTTCTTATATTTGTTTTTTTTAATGGATGTATAGGAATACAAAACAGAATTGTTTAACAAATTAATTTTATAAAAACTTTACAAAATATATTTTATAGTCAAACGTTCACTTTAACTTCAGTTATGTGTTCGTTGCTATATATCAAAGCTGTGTATTTTTATGGTTATATTATGTTGTAAAAATGGCTCTGTAAAAAAACTGAATCTGAATACTACCGTCGTAAAAGTCGTCAAGCGACATTAAACTAAACTATTAAATGGATAATTGTGTACGTGAAATAAATTTTAAGTTATAATCAAAGATTTGTTTGTTTGTTATGACAATGTTTTATTTCATTTACATTAAACTTAGTGTAGATGCCCACAATACTTCTGAGAAGGAATTTTGTAATAGTAAAAAGTAATATAAGTTGGCCTCAGACAGTGGCGTAGCTAGGGTGAGGCAGGCAGGTCACGTGCCCTGGGCGCCATCAAGGAGGGAGCCTAAAAAAAAACTAAATTTACTAACTACCTATTTTTTTTAAATACAATCCAAATTCGCAAACATGGCGAAATAAAAGTCTTTTGAGGATCATTTAATTCTTATTGTACATTTCTTCCAGAATTTCCTCTATCAAACAATTGAAGTCCGTGAACTGCGTGAGCGGTGCGCACACTGCACAGTTCGACTTTGACACATCCTTTGCAGCACAGTAGTGTTTTTGGTTACATTACATACCGTATGTAACATACGAAGTGATATGATTTCTTATTTATATTAAAATATTCCTGACCGAGTGAGTGTTAACTATTATTAAAACTACTTGATTGTGTTTCTCATCGTGAGCGACAGTGCCTGGACAGTGTATTTTAAAGTTGTCCTAGTAGGTATGGGTACTCATAGTACCCTTAACGAAAGCCTTCTAGAGCTACCTTACCTTGGGAAAAGGTCATTATTTGTAGGATATTCTAGGAAAAAATAATTTAAAAAATATGTAGATATCTATTTTTAAAATAATTTACAAAGGGAAAGGGGCGCAGTTTGGATGCATGCTCTGGGCACCGTTTTACCTCGCTACGCCCCTGGCCTAAAAAAAATGTACATTAAAAAATTCAAAATTGTTTCTAGAAATTTGTATTTCACAACCTTCTAAATCAGTTTAATAATAGACGTGGTTGAAATAGTGTTCTTCTATACAAAGTTCTACAATAGCGTTCTTTATAGTCCAGTAAAAGTGAACAGTATGATAAGAAAATTTGTAATAGTAGGGAGAAATTGACTCAATTGTGTTGTGGAATTAAATTAAATTTTTTTTTAAATCATATCTAATAAATTCAGGTTTGAGTGAAGACATAAAAGTTAAAAATTTTTTTTGTTTAATTTTTAATAATCCAGATCGTGTTGTTCCCATTGGAATGAGTTTAGTAAATTTTTACTAATATTTAGTTTTTTAGTTGTAATTTTGAAAAAATAATTAATAAGTAAAACAAATATTTGATATTTGCGTAAAATTTTTGTTCACTAGTTTTGGAAAACAGTCCTTCACCACAAAATATATGGTAATGACAAAAATAAACAATTAGATACTTTTTTCATAATTAGGTACTTTAATAAAACATTGTATTTGTAAAAACAAAGAAATATTGATATAACCTAAAAAATATATAATTTCCATCTAAATATGGGTCTTTACTTTTAAGAAAAAAGTCCGTCTGTGTATATGTTTTGGTTTTAAAGTTTTAAAGTTTTAAAGCAATATTAAACAGTCGTATTCCATTCAAAAACTTCGTTTCAAAAGACTTTGAATCCTAAAATTGAATATTAATAAAGGTTACCATCCGTCGTTTTTCTTGAAATCCGTTGGTTTGATTTAAATGAGAATAGCCCGATTAATGTTAAGATGATCGATATATCTTCTCAATGTCTGGCGATTTAATTCAATTATTTGCAGGTCTTTGGATAATTGGGCACATACTTAAGCAGTGTTAAAATTTTTATAATTTTTACAATTTTCATTATGTGAATCATTTGCACCATTTTTCGTGCATGAAAACTTGTGTTTATTGTATTTTATGAAAAATAAAATAGAGGTATCTCGAAAACAAAGCTTTTCTCAAACTATATTCATTAGAACTGTTATTTATGTTTTATCTATGGATAACCATCTCTACCAATATTAAACACGAATTGAAATACACCCCCATATAAATCAATGATAAAATTTATTACATTTTAAAGAAATGAAACTGTAGCTAGTGCCAAAAAATATCCAATCAAGTCTCAATAATGTTGTGAAAATGGCGTTAGCACTTCTAATCCAATGTATGATTTATGTGTCATATCCCACGTTTAAAAAGTACTATAAATTATAAAGTTAACAAAATTATCAACATTTTGTTTATGTAATTAAATTTCATGATTCGATACAAATAAATTGATGATAATAGGTACCGCATTTGAAATTATTTGACACATAATTACCACAAAGCATCATCATATATTCAACTTGAACCACTTACAACCATAACATAAATACATACCTACAAATGGTTTTATAGTACCACATCAAATAATTGTTAATATATTTTGTACCCTAAATAATAACCACAATGGGATAAATTAACGATTAGAAAGTCATTTTAATGCAGAACATATAGTCAAAGGTCACAAAAATGAATCAACTGTAACATCTTGGGTAATATTGCGCAGTATCCCTACTTGGAAACTCGGCAGTTTGTCAATTATTAAGAAAAAATAGGGGCGGTTAATTGACTGAAATTTCGGCGTATGGACAAGAACGCAGTAACCGGCTATGCTTGAGAAGGTTTTCTGCAGTTTCCTTCATGAACTCCAGATGAATATCGGAATAGTTCCTATCATAGTCGGCTGCAGCCGCATATCCTACCAATTCTTTGTCTATACACAAAAATTCCTTCCACTCCACTCACATCCTCACATCCTTAGGCATCACAATGGACCTTATGGTCGAAGTGTAGCCCGTCCAGAGCAGCCTCTAAAATCTATCTATCTATCTAACATCCTGGGTGATATTATATTCGTATGTTCCATTAACTGTAGTCTTTTTTTGTAGTCTGTAGTTTTTTTTAAGTTGGTGTTTTTTTTCATAAAAAGTGTTTTTAAAAAAGTGCTTGACCCAATTCATGTTATGAATATTTTTCTAGGCTAATTCTAGATGATCTTGCATATTAAAATTATGTATAAAAATCAACATATTCATTAATTTCATAATTTCTTTTATCAACCATAATAATTAATCTAATTATTAAGTAAAGCAACTTTATCATTAGCTTGAATACACATACAAAAAATAATCTCACGCGATGCCAGGTGACTTCTATATAAAGGCTTTTATTTTTATCACAACTTATTTTACATACGAATTTTCTTGTTTCGAGTCCCTCAGATCGACGTGTCTCAATTCGTGGCTCCATAACTACATTATTGTTTTGATAAATGATTTGAATTATTAATTTCGTTCTAGTTTTGTTTTTATTGGAAGCCTTTTTCTAGATGTTTTTGGAGATCTATAGTTCGAGCCCTAGTAGTTGCATTATCTTATTCACATTTTTAATTTATAACAAAAATTGATTAATCTAAACTGGGACATTTCAATGCTTCCAACATAATTTTTCATAAAAATCGTATTAGATTTTATTTGCATTTAATATTTAGATACAATAAGTTCACAAATCCAATAATTAATTTGTAAATAACTGTATGAGAAGATTTCCGTACAAATAAAATATATATGGTCTAAGATTCGACATTGGAAAAACCTTCCCTCATCTGTTAATTGATTGAAATATTATTATACGCTTATTGCTATATAAACAAATTGTCAATGTAATGTCTGCTAGGGTAGTTCTGCTGCAATTATCATTCATTAATTTAAATAAAGTACCTTGTAGAGAGAGAGAGAGATTATTGCATTACTCCACGTAACAAACAAGGAAAGTATATGATCATGAGTGTATATTCTCTATACAATACCACTATTAGTATAAATACACTTATAAATAGAGTACAGTCTACATATGCATGAATCATATACTTTCCTTGTTTGTTACGTGGAATAATGCAATAGAGTCTCTCTCTCTACGAGGTATTTTTTTTTAATTCTATTATTTTCTTATACAGGCTGTAATTGATTTTAATGGATTTTAAGATGGCTGCCAGTTATGGATGTATTCTAAATATTCTAAACTTTTAATTTAGCTAAATATTTGTCAATTAACATATGAGAAAAGTAAGCTAAGTTGTCTTAAAGTTTGAACAACTTGCTGCAGGTAACCGTAGCAGTAATAAGCAGCGCTGCCTGCTATTACAAGATTTGTCGTATCGTATACTATGTTATTTAACAAGCCAAATTCAATTAACACGTGAGGGATTTAATTATAAAAAAATCAATTGTTAATTAATTAATTAATGTTAATTGCAGCAGAACTACCCTGGCAGACATTACATTGCCACATTGATTATATTGCATTAAGCGTTTTCAATAATATTTCAATCAATTAACAGATGAGGGAAAGTTTTTCTAATGCCGGTTCTTAGACCAATATGTGAATAAAGAACTTTAATGCTCACACTAAGTAACTACTGCGTAATTAATCAGCGCATCGTCCCGGATAGTCGAGTGTCTATTTTTCGAATTCCAGCAGTTGCATTAGCAGTTGCTGTTTGTAAAAACAGGTCAGTTAGATGGAATATCAAAATTTCATATCAACAATAGCAATTACTGACAGATTATATTTTAAACGTTCTGACATTGGTAAAAACTTTTAAGTGACAAATTAGTTCGAATTAAATTGTCAATAATTGTTTTATTAATTGTAAGTCAAACTATTAAAATAATGAAGTTAATACATAGGGTCTTTCTCCATAGTTTCTATATATTGGACATTTGAATTATAAAAATAAGTTGCTGAGGAAGTCATAAATAAATGACGAAAATTTCAATTTATTTAAATTAATTCAAGTATTCATCTAATCCTATTTTCTACGAGTTAATTATTAATAAGGATTAGAGTTCGAATAAAATCACGAAAAAAATATACGAATTTGGATAGATAACGAATTTGGAGATACGATTGGATGGACTTCTAGCGTATCTCCAAAAGTATCCCTCAGAAAACTTTGAATAAAATTACGAATAAAGATAATAAGTTATAGATTGAAGGTGAATAATTATAATTGAAGAATTATTGCAAGAAAAATTGTTGTAGGGAATTTATTTTGTAAAAACAGATTAAAAAATCATGCCAAATCATGCCATGCCATGATAAAATAAAACAAATATTTGAAGTTTTCGTGAAATCACTTTATTTGGCTAGTTTCGGACACAGTTCCTTCCTCAGAAATAAAAAATTAAATAAACAATTTTTACGAACTAAACATTCTTCCGGATTACCCAAAGAAAAAATTTATTACATGAATGACATGTAAATTTATATACCCCGCTTTTGAGGAACCATTTTATTTCTTAGGAAGAAATTGTGTTCCGAAACTAGTCAAATAAGTTCATATTTATAATGGATTTTAGTCAAGTAATGACCCATTCAACACAAAAATAAACATTAATAATAATATTAATAACATTTGACCGTTTTGTCTTTGATTAGTCTATATATAGATGTAAAAAATTGTATTATTTAAATTAACTTTTGAATGTTGATGAGCGAAAAAGATTCATAAATAAAATGTTTAAAGTAACAATGATGCAAAAAAAGCTTCATTATATTCCATTATGATTATTATTATCATTAAAACATTTTTTTTTTCTTCGAAAAGTAAATTGGCTTTTAATTAATTACTTTTAAAAACTTTCTCTTTATACATTTTACTTTCTCCGTGTATATGCTGGCTAGAGATTCGGTGTGCAGAAGCAAGGTGTGGGTGGTGTTTGTTATTTTATTGTTCATTCAATGTAAGTTTTTTTTATAAACCACTTTAAAAATGTTTTATATAACGCTTCATTATTATTTAATTAAGAAATTTATTATTTTCTTTAAAGAGTGTACCTATATATATATATATATATATATATATATATATATATATATATATATATATATATATATATATATATATATATATATATATATATATATATGTATATTTATATATATATATATATATATATATATATATATATGTATATATGTATATACTAAAGCAAAGTTATGTCCATACAATCCAAATTTTTATAATTTAATTTTCTAAAGGGCAATAAAAAACTTTGTTATGCCAATTAAAAAGACTGATTGTGTAAAAAATAATTATCTGCAAAAGGGAAAAACCCATATTTTTGATATCCATATTGTTATAATAACAAAATATTAATTTTTATTCCCCACTCTCTTTATGATTCGCAGACGCCATATTGAAATATTTTACTCTAAGTCACTTTCACAATTTAAATACGAATCTAACCACACCTCAAATGTTAAAATCCACCCAGTCGTTTAGGCTACAAAGCGTGCCAAGACACGTATGCATACATACATACACTCGAAAAGCATTACCCTCCTTCTGGAACAGTTGGGTAAAAAATGGTAATATCAAGGTGGTGTTTTCACCACATATAGAAAGCATGAATTAAATACTTCTTAAGACGTTGCGCCTTTCCAAATAACTCCAACTAAGCTGAACTCCAACTGAGCCCACACGTAGTTTGCTGAAAGGGTGTCTCCTCGTTTCACTTAATCTATTTTTTTAAATATTGTTCTTTTTAAGGAATTTGCAACCAAATCCAATGTTTTACAAAGTTTTCCTCACTATCATAAACTTTAACTTCCTATCATAGGCTCACTATCATAGAATAATGACCCTAGTATTATATCTTATTTTTATATTATGTATCATTTGGCATTTTATTTTCATTTACATTTACGTATATATTTTAAAAATTCAGTCAAACAGATTGTCATGCCGAAATATTCGAACTCAAAAATATTGACAATCCAGCTGAACGTCGTTCAGTTGTTTTTCATAACGGAGTTGTTCGGATTCCACTATCTTTCTGCGACATATAAATATTTATATAATCGTTAAAACGAATGCAATAACTAAACTTTCAATAATCTAATATGTGATTTTCGTTTGAAAAAAGCTAAAATAAAAGTATAATATTGAAAATTAAAGCTATAATGTATTAAAGATTATTAAAATAATCAAAGAGAACTCTAGGTTTTTGAAATTATTTTTCAAATTTTGCCCCTATTCCTAGAACATTTGTTTGTATTTTATAAATACGTATTTCTACTACAATGTGACTACTACTCACGTGAGACACCAAATTAGCAACAAGCTACATATCTCTGAATCCATATCCCAGAGATAGTTACGATTAGCTAATTCATACTGATGATGACTACATTGTAGTCGAAATACGTATTTATAAAATACAAACAAATGTTCTGGAAATAGGGGCAAAATTTGAAATATAATTCTATAATGTATTACTTAAAAAATATTAGGAGATAAAGCGAAAAAAAAATGTATTTACAATATTTCAATACATCAATTTTCTAATGCCAATGAACAATTATCTATACATAGCATCCGGCCAAATTTTCTAATGCCATTGAACAATTATCTGTACAAGCCTTACACCCTACGATTAAATAACTACCCTAAAAAAAATTTAAAACATCGATAAAAAGTTTTCTATCGTTGACCACTTAATGGGACTACCTGACCATTTATGACCAATTAGATGGCATAGTTTGTTTTTCGAAATTCTATGGATGGGGTACTAATATTTATGTAAGACTTTGAAAAAATTAAAACAGCAATAAAAAGTTTTCTATCGCTGACCAAATAATGGGACTACCTGACCAATTATGACCAATTAGATAGTATAATTTGTTTTTCAAAATTCTATGAATGGGATGCTTGGAGCCGAAATATTACAATAAAAAAAGAAAGGCCTGGCTACGGACTGAAAGAGTTTCTAATACTATTTTACCATTTATTTGATCGATTCATACACTTTAAACATAATTTGAATTACAAATATGTAACAAAATATGTCCATAAAAACTATTTAGAAAACGTACTTGTAGATATCATTTTTAATCTAGAATAGTAGTTATGTAGTTGAAGTGAACTATTTCTAACAACTATATAATATGTTCTGTGTTTACTTGGTGATATTTAGTGTCGTCGCGAGAATTCAGAGTGAAAGCGTGATGTTGTTGACTATAGAATCAAATTTCAAATTTTGCCCCAATTCCTAGAATAATTATTTGTATTTTATAAATACGTATTTCGACTACAAAATAGTTATCATCAGTATGTAATCGTAACTATCTCCAGGATAGGGAGTCAAAGATATGTTACTCGTTGCTAAGTTGCCAACCCCATCGATTGGCGGTAGCCTTTTCAGACTATGCGGTGTTCTTATTGTGAATAAGGTGAGGGTGTTGATCGAAGATAACCTTGATATTCAGGAATTAAATTTTTGATCTGTTTTATTAATTTGTGTATGTAGATAATTTCGTATGCATCTAATTCTATGGGGTGTTGTACCGATTTCAGTAGTTTTAAATTCGATTTGTCAATTTTGTGGTTGTTCTCAATAACGTGCCCAGCTATACACGATTTTTCGGTTCTCCCAAATTTCACATGTGCCAGAAATTCTTTGATTCGAGTTCCGATTTGGCAACGACTTTGACCTACATAAATTTTCGAACAGTTTTGATACATAGTGTAATCATTAAAAAAATCGTTTTCTTTACGTGTATCAACTAGAAATTTTTCAAAAAAAAAACTGCTGCAATGGGGTGATAAAGTTTGAATGGGAATATTCTCTGATTATGGGAATATTCCCCGATTTGGTGTTGAGATTTCAAGGATGTTTCAAAATAATTCTATAAAAAAGGCTTCATTTTCAGGGTTACCCTCGTTGAATTGCTGATAGAATAAAAATAGCCATATAAAAATAGACAGACCAATTTCTCCCATTTAAACTCAACCAAACTTGATCCACGCGCAACAAATTCCACGCGGACCAAGCAGCAAAAGTATATTCAACTTTTAATTTGTTTAATTGCAATACGAGACGAAAAAATTTGTCAGTTTCTCTTTGACAGTGAGAGTAATCCCCCCCCCCCCTCCCCCGGGTATACAAGACAATCCGCAAATTATCCAGCAAAACTACAAGATAAGACGGTACAGAGGATATTTTCGACTCGTTTCGTCTCGCGGCAGCAGTAATCCTGGATATTATAACAGTGAAGTGTATATATATATATATATATATATATATATATGAAGTGATGCTTACTTCGTCGATGCTCCTTGCAAAACAGTAAATTTACATAAAATAACAATTTAAATAAATTGTTATTTTAATCGTCGTCTCTTGCAAAACATTTGGTCAAAGGATAGATACAACATTATATTTATGCATTGGGCTTCCTTGTGCTTTTGCTCTATATCAATTCATAAAATAACAACTTGAAATTATGGTTTAGTTTATGGATAAATTTAGGAAATAATTTTAGAAAGATTTGGTTTGTTTTATATACCATTATTATAATAATAATGATAATAAAAGGAGTTCATATAATATCCAAGGTGGATTTAAATCTGATTTGAGTATTAATAATTGATAACATTGATACTTTTGAAATGGCATGCCGAGAAAAACATATATTATGTTACTGAAGTTATTTCGCTCAGTAAATTTCGAACTTATATTTTATAAGTCAGGTTCTATTTCCATTGTGTTTCTTTTTAAATTATTTTAAACTCCAGGCATTTTCATTATATTATTAAATAAAACAAATATTTTAGATTTTCTTAATAGTATATTTATTTTTATATTTTCTGATGAAGGAACCGTGTTTCCGAAACTATAGTCAGAATATAATTATTATTACGAAAATCTCAAATATTTGTTTTATTTAATAATTATAATGGAGTTTTGTCAAGTAACAACCCATTCAATTCAAAAACTTTTTCATTTGATAGTTAGCAAGGTCTAATTTTAGGCACCTAGTCTAAATGCTTTAATTTATTGTTTAAAATATTGTGATAAAATAGTTCGTGAATTTTGAAGATATGATCAGTAAAATCGAAAGATGGGTACTGCCTGTTTTAAGACTCTTAAGGCTAAGACCCATGGCTTAAGATCCGTTCTATAGAGTATAGTGTATAGTGTGACCCGTTCAATAGTGGATCCTGTTCATTTGAATTTCTAATATTTTCCATTTCTACCACCACTTTTCTATTTCGTAGTATGTTTTATAGGTCTATGGTTAGATTTTACTTTTCTAGGTGTTATAAGACTTTAAAAGTATTATAACTTTTGAAATAAAACCAGAATCAGATCTGTTGTATTTTTATTGTATTAGTAAAATTGGTAAATGGTGAATTTTATTTCAGTATTTCAGAAATAAATTATGCTTTTTAATGCGCATAGAAAATTGACACCAAAATACTGTTAAATTGTCCTAAGTCTGTAGTTAACACATAGACAATGTCAGTTATCTCTGTTTGAATTTGATAAAACAGCAAAATATACTAAATATATATTTTTTGAATAATCATCATAAACCGGTTTTAGCATTGAATTTTATGATCTAAAATTTAATTACAAAATATATAATAATATAATATTAAATGCATTATATTATTCGGGACTATAATATACCGATTGTATTTAAAATTATTTTATATAGAAATTATTAATATAACAAAGAAATCATTATCTCTCATTATCCTTAACAAAGAAATCATTGTCTCTCATTCTCTCTCATTAGAAGCATGTATTAATAAAAAACATTTGGACAAAATGGAAAACCGACTTCAAAAATCAAATATTCTAAAACCAAAAATGCACTATAAAGTAAAAAAATAATTGCGTATTCTTGTGTCAATTTTAGTTCACCTATGCAAAAATTTTTAAATATATTTCTAGACTGCTTAAAAGACAATCAAATTATTAGGATAGTAGAATGTACAATTATTGTTATTTTTGGAGTCGGTGTCCAAATTTTAATAAATAACAAATTTTCGAAAAAAAACTATTTTTTCAATTTCTCTTGGCTGACACCGACTCCAAAAATAACAATAATTGTAC
Source organism: Nineta flava (assembly GCA_963920215.1). Classification (NCBI taxonomy): domain Eukaryota; kingdom Metazoa; phylum Arthropoda; class Insecta; order Neuroptera; family Chrysopidae; genus Nineta; species Nineta flava. Next base: position 95,893,617 of record OY986042.1, read on the forward strand.
ATTATATTATCCTAATAATTTGATTGTCTTTTAAGCTGTCTACACATATATTTAAAAATTTTTGCTTGGGTGAACTAAAATTGATACAAGAACACGCAATTATTATTTACTTTTTAGTGCATTTTCGGTTTTATAATATTTGATTTTTAAAGTCGGTTTCCACTTTGTCAAATTTTTTTTTAATTCTCGCTTTTGATTGACTTTGAAGTTCCGTAACTGATTTTATTTGTCTGAATATGGGTAGACCTACTAAACGACCTAATTTTTAGTGCATTTTTTTTATCCGTTTTTTTTCCTTTTTTTTCTAATTTTAAGTGCATTTTTTTATAGCAGATTTTCAGTTTTTTTTGCATGCATTTTGTTTTTTTTTTGTAAAAATTTTTTTTTGGAGTTGGTTTTTTTTTGTAAAAAATTTTTGTATTTGAAGTCGGTTTTTAAACAAAGTTTCGTATTTTTCCATTATGAATGAGTATACCCTTTCAAACAAAAACTAAATTTTCGGAGAAATTGGGGATCCCCTCATCAGAATGCGATTTGGTGACAATGGGACCAATTCGACATCAAACTCTTTAAAACAAACAAAAAATTCCAAATGGGTTAATAAATGACGGAGTTCTGAGGTAACACACATTAAAAAAAATACAGATTAATTGAGAACCATCCTTCTTTTTGAAGTCGGGTTAAAAAAATTATCTGTTGTATTAAAAAAATACTCGATAGAATTTTTTTTTAAATAGGAGAGTAAAGATACCGTTTTACCGTTTTGTTTTCGAAATATAATAATTAAAAAAAATTTTTTTTTTTCAAAACTACACTAATTTGTATATAAATATATGTATGTTAGTGTATATATATATATATATATATATATTGTCGCGGTATCCTGGCTCTCTTTATACTCAAAGGAGCGCTGCCCGAACCTGCAATGATTCCGATACTCGACAAAAACAAAAAAAAATATATTAGTAAACGATATTACTAAATATTTTGTAACTGGAACAACACGCACAAATTGAATTAAACACAAGTTTTTACGAAACAAGAAAAAACCTGATTTTATTGCTTTAAAAAAAAAAAGATTATCCAATTTCTTTTTCAACAATTATTTTAATTCTTTTTCACACAATGTTAAACTTTGAATTACTTGACCAAATTACTGGTACAAATTCCAACTTATACTTTGATCTGGATTGAACAACAATTATATACTTTGATACTTTGATTTAAAAACTCATTTGAATCGACACTGGTCACGGTTTATATACCCGCCATGGGTCGTTCTAGAATATGATTGTTTTTTTGAATAAATATGTTTTTGACAATATATTTTTGCATGGAGGCTTCTAGAATATTTTAGTATATCAACACCCATGGACGTAGTCGGAGTGTTCAGACTATTTATAAAATTAATTAAAAATTATACCTCTCCTTGGGTTTGACCCATTGTCACACCCCGCTTGGTCGACATTCAACTAGAGACTTAATGCACACGGCCAGTGTCAATTCAAAATATATACACAAATTTTATGATACATTCATAACTGTAAGCTAGCTTACTTCTGTTTACAAAAATTATCTTGTTTTTACAAAATTATTTATTTGTGATCTATTTATGTTATTTTGTAAAACATTCAATTTGTATGACTTTTGATTAAAATTAAATTATATGTAATAATTTTTTTTCAATTTTTGATTTTTTTTTTTAAATAAAAAAACTTTAAATCAAAAGCAACAATTAATTAATCTTATTATCATTTTTCGACTTAAAAAAAAAACTTAGTTTAAGAAAAAAAATAAATCGAGCTATATTATTTTCTTTTTGTACTTTCAAAAAAAAACTCCTTCTTTTTGCAAGGAGAAAAATATTGTTTTGTTAAATATTTTGCATAATATTTTACTTAATATTTTTCTATTAAAATGTGTGTTGGATCAAAAAAATTATTCACTATAATTTTCATTACAACAAAATCTCCCCCTCTAGATTCCAACACACATTTTCTAATTTGCTTATTATATTTGGTCGACCAATTTTTGACTTCAGAACTATTTCAGAATTATTTCAATTGTATTAGTAAATTTTGCTAGCTAGCATAACTTAAAAGTGTACGTACACATTAGTTCTTCACTCTTCATCAACGTCACCTGTTGTTAATTGCCGGTCGTCTGGGCCGCAAGTTGTACCCTGGCTCTAATGCTCTGGCCTCTGGCTCGTCCACACTTGGTACATCCCGTCGTCTTCCATCACCTCCATGCCTTTGACCCCCCAATCGATCTGGAAGTAGTTGGCCGAATACCTCGTTCCCCACACTCAATCTTCCCAGATTCCCATTGGCGGCGGTCCTTGCACTGGCCGGCTTCAAGAGACCTCCATGTATTTTCGTGGGAGGCACTGTATCCACAACATATATTCCAGCTGGTAAACTCCTCAGCACTCTGTAAGGCCCTTTCCACTTCGGTGCCAATCCACTATGGACACCCTCCACCTTACTGCTGAGCACTTGATTGCGTATCCAGACGGACTCTCCTGGTTGATAACTGAGTCCCGTCTCCACTTGGTCGTTCTCTTCGGCATTGGCCAATATTGTTTGCCGAGCTCTCTCTTCAGTTTCTTTACGTTCCTGGCCTCTCTCATTGGCCCATTCTTGAATTTCTTGAGGCTCTTCATTGACTTGAATTTGCCAATCCCCAGGCTTCTTCATTTCAGCCCCCAGTAACAATTTGGCGGGCGAAAAACCAGTTGTTCGGTTTGCTCTATTTCTTATTGCGAATAAGCACTTGTGTAGTTGTTGGTCCCAGTTTTTATGTGCTTGGTCCAATAAATTTAAACGCAACAACTTCTTTAACTCTTGGTTCTGACGTTCCGTGGGGTTGGCTCGTGGATGGTATATTGGCGTTGTCCAAATTTCTGTGTTCCAATCTCTGTTCACTGCTTTCCATTCTTTTGATCTGAACTGGGGACCATTATCACTTAGTACTGCTCTTAGATATCCATAACGACTAAATACTTCGTCTTTCAGTACTTGGGCTATCTTCGAGGTCGACGTGGCCCCCAATGGAAATGCTTCGATCCATCTAGTGAAAAGATCAGTCACAACCAATATATTCGTTTTTCCACTTCTCATTGCTGTACTTGGTTTCTGATTTAGTGGCTTCACTCTAGCACACGTATCACACCCTTTCACATATCTGCGTATGTCATCTTGCATCCCATACCAGTAGACGCGGTTACGGATTTGACGATACGTTTCTCTCCATCCAGGGTGTGCTGCTACATCACTGTCGTGATATCTTCTTAGAAAACCAAGTCGGCGTTCTTCGGGAACCACTGGCACTTCTTGTACCATCTGTTGACTATGGTACCAGAGGATCCCGTCAGCTACGGTGTAATTAGCTCGTGTTCTGTCCACTCGTCGACGTAGATTGCTTCTCAGTGGACTATTGTTATCTACGATGTATCTTCTGATGGCAGTCACATCACGATCTTCATCCTGCCATCGTCGAATATCATCAAGTGTGGGTGTTTCTACTTCGATGACGTTGAGGGTTATCGGTGTTTTTGCCCTCTTTTCAATCACCCACTCTGGAATGTCCTCCACTTCTTCGTCTTCAGCCTTGCCCTGTGGTTGTCTGGACAAGGAGTCGGCGGCTTGATTATCTTTTCCGGGGACGTGAATTATTTCATAATCATAGGCTCCCAATGCTAATGCCCATTTTGTCAATTTGGCTCGACTATCTTTAGTTTTGTTCAGCCATTGGAGCGCTGCATGATCTGTATATAATTTGAAGTGTCTTCCTTCAAGATATCCTCGAAACTTCCTCAATGCCCAGATTATCGAGAGACATTCCTTTTCTGTAGTGGCGTATTTTCTTTCTGTGGGTCCAAGTTTCTTGCTGGCGTAGTTTATTATTCGTCTTGTCTTGCCATCATCTTCCATTTGAAATAATATTGCACCCAATCCGACGTCACTAGCATCCGTGTTTAAACAAAACGTCTTCTTAAAATCTGGATGTGCTAGTTTCGGTGCATTCACAATCGATGATTTCAGATTTTCGAACGCCTTCTGATGCAATGTTAGCCAGCGCCACTTTATGTTCTTCTTGAGCATTTCGCTTAGAGGTGCAGCTATATCTTCGTAGTTCTTCACGAAGCTCCTGTACCAACCACATAATCCCAAAAATTGTCGTAATTGTCGTCGTGTTCTTGGTACAGGGTGATTACTGATAGCTTCATTCTTCTCTTCCTCTCTGTCAATGCCGTCTTCGCTCAAAATATGTCCCAGGTATTTGACTTTGTTGCTGCCAATGACACATTTGCTTGGTTTACAAGTTAATCCATGTTGTTCTAGCCTTTCAAGTACAAGATCCAGGTGGTGTAAATGTTCCTTGACTGATCGACTGTAGATTAATATGTCATCCAGGTAAACTTGACAAAAATCTTCGATGTATCCAGATAAAACTTCGTTCATTAAACTCTGGAACGTAGCTGGAGCATTCTTCAGTCCAAACGGCATGACGCGAAATTGATAGAGACCTCTTGGGGTGGTAAATGCTGTGTACTCTTTCGATTGTGGCTCCATCTCAATTTGTCAATAACCAGTCTGAAGATCCAATGTAGAAAATATTTTTGCTCCATTGACTTTTCTCAACATCTCTTGCAGATCTGGAATCGGAAACGCATTGCTCTTTGTGATATCGTTCAATTTTCTGTAATCGACGCACAATCGAAAAGTACCATCTTTCTTCTTCGGCAATACGACGGGTGCGGCCCAAGGCGATGTGGATGGTTCTATAATGCCATCGCCTTCCATCTCTTCAATCATCTCTTCTAATACCCGTTTCTTCTCATTGTTGTACGGGTATGGTCGTAATTTAATGGGGGAATTCTTCGTAATCTCGATCTTGTGTGTGATCGTTTTTGTCCTTCCAACTTTGCCGAAAACGCGGGGATGTCGCCGAATGACATCTTTTAACTGCTCTTGGTTCTCAAGGAGTTTTATTTGTAACTCGCCCAATGCGTTGTTAATTGTTGCCACTTCTCTTTGGGCTCCATCTGGTTTTCTCCATGCAATGCGGACTCTCTTATCACACCCCAAGTAAATTATACCACTCCGGTAATCAATGCTCACACCATTTTTTGTTAAGAATTCGTGACCAAGTATCAAATGGTTCTGTAGGCCAGGTACAACCATTACTTCAACATTGAACTTCATTCTTGATATCATCACATCCATGCACATTTTCCCAAGAATCTTGAAAGTATTATTACATGTGGCTCCACTCCCTGTACTATCTCTGACAGGGTGCCATTTACCAATACTTCTTGCCAATTCTTCGCTGACAAAATTGTGTGATGCTTGACTATCGATCAGTGCCAATATTGATCTTCCACGCACATCAACTTCCACAATTGGCCCATTCTGGTGTGAGTTCTTGGTCTCCATTGTTGTCAAATGAACCGGTAATTGTTGGTGTTCACGCCGATGTTGTGCGTTTTTGTGGAGGTTAATGTGTACCCCAGAACCAATTTCCTCCTTCATTGATCCTGGAATTAGTTTCCCGACGGCCCAGGTCTTGTTGTCCCCTTCTGGGACAGTTTCGACTTATGTGCCCCGCTTGGTGGCATACGAAGCACGTGCCTGGACTGCTTAGACGTGGTGGTGGTGGTGCTCTTGCTGGTGGTTCTTGTCGATTCCTCGCTGGCTCTTCATCCAGTGTTCTAACGGTTATACGTAGCTCATCTAATGACTTTGGATTCGAAATCTTCACCAGCAGTCGTACATTGTCACGTAGTAAATTCAATATTATGGGCACCACGTCATCAATATTCCTGTCGGCGTGCACTCTTCTGAACAGCTGCACCTTCATGTTTACGAACGCTTCTGTCTTCAATCCTGTGGGTTGGGAAACGGTCATCAGCTCCAGTTCGGCTTTGGCTTTCCTTCCGACACTGTTAAAGAAGCTTTCCAACTGCGACTTCCATTCGTCGAAGGTGTAGCCCAACCCACGATTCATTAATGCCCAGTCTCTGGCTGGTCCTGTTAATTTTTTTGTGACCATCTCAATCCAACAATCTACGGGCAGATGTGTTTGTCGTAGTAATGCCGTTGCTCTGTTCAAAAAAACTACTGGATCTTCGGCCGGTCTACCACTGAACTCCGGCATGATGGACAGAAGCGTCGTTGTGTCCAATGCGGCGGAGCGAATGACTGTATTCACTTCTTGCGGATCAATACGCATGTCTCGCAGTTGCTGTGTTTGATTCTGTTCGATCCGTATAATGTCATCCACGACTTTGTTGTATTGATCGTGCATCTTCTCCTCCAAGCCTTTGATTTGCGAGCGATTCTCAATGACATCGGCTTTAATGTTAACGATGTCGGTTTTCACAATTTCGACATCCGTGGTTATTTGGTCGATCCGCTGTATGCACGCGTCCCTCAGATCCACCATTCGCTCCCCCAATTCGTATTGTATGGTTTGTATTCTTTCTTCTAATTGGTTGCCCATTTGCTCATTCGATCCTTGAAGTCTGTTGCCCATCCTCTCTTCGGACTCTTGAAGCCTGTTGCCCATCCTCTCTTCGGACTCTTGAAGTCGATTACTCATCCTCTCTTCGGACTCTTGAAGTCGACTTCCAAGTCGCTCATCCATCCGTTCTTCAGATCCTTTGAGTCGATCACCCATTCTTTCATCCAAATTTTTGAAGTTTGACATCATAGCCGCGAACATCTTTTCCATTGTTGATGCAATTGGCTCCTCCGGGTCTGATACGAAACTTCTTTGTCGTTCCGATGTAGGGTTGGCTGGTCCTTGAGTCCTTGAAGTTGGTGTTCCTTGTTGCCTAGATTGGTGCTCCTCCCATCTTGCCTGTAAGACCTCTCTTGTGCCAGTGCTGTCCAGCCCTTCGGCCTCCATCATCTCACGCAGACGTGGCATGGGAATGCTGCGGCTTGCCATTGTAATTCTTTTCTTCTTCCGTACGTCTCCTGGTCCTGTCACGGTCGCCACTTGTCGCGGTATCCTGGCTCTCTTTATACTCAAAGGAGCGCTGCCCGAACCTGCAATGATCCCGATACTCGACAAAAACAAAAAAAAATATATTAGTAAACGATATTACTAAATATTTTGTAATTGGAACAACACGCACGTTTTTGTTTAAAGAAAAGAAAGAAAAAAAAAATTAAATTAAACACAAGTTTTTACGAAACAAGAAAAAACCTGATTTTATTGCTTTAAAAAAAAAATGATTATCCAATTTCTTTTTCAACAATTATTTTAATTCTTTTTCACACAATGTTAAACTTTGAATTACTTGACCAAACTACTGGTACAAATTCCAACTTATACTTTGATCTGGATTGAACAACAATTATATACTTTGATACTAGCGGACAATAGTCGATATTAAACTGATCAGACACGATTTAAAAACTCATTTGAATCGACACTGGTCACGGTTTATATACCCGCCATGGGTCGTTCTAGAATATGAATGTTTTTTTGAATAAATATGTTTTTGACAATATATTTTTGCATGGAGGCTTCTAGAATATTTTAGTATATCAACACCCATGGACGTAGTCGGAGTGTTCAGACTATTTATAAAATTAATTAAAAATTATACCTCTCCTTGGGTTTGACCCATTGTCACACCCCGCTTGGTCGATATTCAACTAGAGACTTAATGCACACGGCCAGTGTCAATTCAAAATATATACACAAATTTTATGATACATTCATAACTGTAAGCTAGCTTACTTCTGTTTACAAAAATTATCTTGTTTTTACAAAATTATTTATTTGTGATCTATTTATGTTATTTTGTAAAACATTCAATTTGTATGACTTTTGATTAAAATTAAATTATATGTAATAATTTTTTTTCAATTTTTGATTTTTTTTTTAAATAAAAAAACTTTAAATCAAAAGCAACAATTAATTAATCTTATTATCATTTTTCGACTTAAAAAAAAAACTTAGTTTAAGAAAAAAAATAAATCGAGCTATATTATTTTCTTTTTGTACTTTCAAAAAAAAACTCCTTCTTTTTGCAAGGAGAAAAATATTGTTTTGTTAAATATTTTGCATAATATTTTACTTAATATTTTTCTATTAAAATGTGTGTTGGATCAAAAAAAAATAATATATATATATATATATATATATATATATATATATATATATATATATATATATGAATTGTTCTATAAAAAATCAAACCAGATTTTTTGTCCTGATTATACTAGACAATGCTGGAACTACCTTAGGAACTACCGTGTTTTTGAACGGAAATGTACATTATTATTATCATCGTTTGGGAAGTTTTATTCAATATCTGATGATTTGACAGGTCAAAGTTGGTTAGACCACTTTATTAACTATTTAGTTCATAAATAAAATGATTATAAAAACAGTCGGTATACAAAGTAACTTACACTAAATATATTATTATGAAACATAATAATATAAAATACTAAAGAAAATCCTTTTGCTTATAAAAGCTTCATTATTTTAATACTATCCCATTTTATAATACAAACACTATCAAGAGATGTGGCTTACTTAATTCATGCAGAGCTTGTGTTTTTTTTGTTTGTATTTTTCCAATAATCCTGATATTACTATTATAAAATATATATTAATAATTATTCTATATAGATTATATTGAAAATATACAAAGAGTTTGTATAATAATGTAGGTAGAATATAATATCCGACGTTAATATTCAATAATACATATTTATACAATGTCACTATTTTCAAATTTCTAAACCCAAAATGCTAGACTCGATTACTTTGTTAGATTATAAGTATTACCCCGAAACCTGGAAATGGTTTTAATCTCTCTTTTTGCATAAAAAAATAGTTTATTGATGTTTGCACCAATTTTCTGCTTGTGCTAATGGCTAATGAGAAGTGTTCTTCCAAAAACCTATTAATTATCTCTCTTTTTGCATGAAAAAATAGTTTATTGATGTTTGTACCAATTTTCTGCTTGTGCTAATGAGAAGTGTCCCAAAGACCTATTATTTATCGGGGTTTTTTTCTGTTTCTCAATCATAACTCTTAAAGGATGCATTTCTAGGAAAATTTTACTTTTTTATAAACTGAAGTACATAAAATTTTACATCGAAAGAGTACCACAATTTAATAATAAATTGGTCAAGTTGTATGATCGCAAACCACGGTAAAAAAACAACATCCAAACTACAAAATGAGTGATTAAAACCGGTTCCAGCTTTCCGGGAATTAGTTAGCCTAAACGTCGTTTTTTGGCTCATGTTGCATGGTCTATTCTAATAAGCAATGAAAGGACCTGTATAGGCTACAAATCAAAGTATACCATCATATTTTTATTAACATAATTGTTCAATGAAATGAATCTCCCATTTTGGAGAAAATTCATTATGTCCTGCATCCGTGGTATAATGTATTTATTTATCAGGATACGTGCATTATTTATTATATATTATTAATATAATATGAAACTTTGCTATTATGCATGGATTCAATAACTTGCCTAAAACAATTATTATCATCCTTATTTACAAGATGTGTGAATTATTTTCGATCCTAATACCTCTTTAGTCACACTTCGCAATTTCTGAAACAATTATCTCAAAGTGTACTAGAAAGTGTAATATATTAGGCTTTTATGTAAACAAATGTCCAAAATTGAGCTTTTGGTTGAAATTATGAAACCGGTGGGGGTCATCCGTTTTAAAAGTAACGCCATGTACGTTTTTCAACATGTGGGTTTCAAAACCCACAAAACTCTTGAGCAAAGTTTGAAAAAGAATTTTTAACCAATTTTCAATCCTTTTATCTGTGGGACGATTCTCAATGGTTGTGGAAATAAAACAATTAAATTCCATATTACATGTTACGACATATCATTAACCTTAAATGAACGGTTCAAATTTCATTATGTAAAAATATTAACTAGATACTAACACTAGTACTGACGTGTTTCAGTAAAAGGCAATAAAGTGTAAAACGTGAAAACAGAGAAAACTGAAATCTAAGTTTTTGATAATTCTAAGCTGAATTAATAGTATAATTTTCCAACAGAATTATTGAACAACAAATAATATATTACATGAATTCATGAATAGTCATTTAAATGTGATTTTATATCACAATTAATCAAAAAGCCTAAAATAAGTGACGTCTGCCTTTAACTGTTGTAAGTAAAAAAAACAGTAACATGTGATTTACTGCCCTTATACTCTGTAATATGTGAATTACTGCTTTTTTTCATTGTTTTTATTATTTTTATTATTTATATCTATTACTTTGTCAAAGGTAAACCGCAGTAATGCAGAATAAAAATAAGTGATGGTAGGATAAATATGCCAATGTTTACATTTAAAGTTAACAAAGTATACAAACTATTAAATTAAATTTCTCTTTCAAACATACTCTTACCTCTAATATAATAATTATAAAACTATAATCATAACAGATAATCATAAGAGTAAACAAGCAGTGCTTACATTTACAGTGAATAAAAGCAGTACAGTTTGAAAACTACTGCTTTTTTAATTTGAAAAATGAATTTACTGCTTTTATATTAAGAATATTATAAAACTAATTTCATTTAAAAATTGATATATAGAGAATCATCGGAAAAATTTATTTGCATCAAAATTAATGACAGGTTACCTAAGCATGTACGAAATCAATCAAACCAATAGCAAGTGAATGAAAAATTGACTCATAAAAAACCATAAATTCCACCTTCAATATATAGTAAATTCTTTTTATTATCATATACACTTGAATATTAATATTAATATTACAAAAACAAAAGATTTTCACAATAAGCGTAGTTGGCGTCCATTGTGTTGCTATATGCTCGTTTGGTTTTATTAGTTTGTTTATTACAAATATCTATAATAACAGGAAAACAATGAAAATATCACTTAATTAAAATCGGAAAAAGATAAAAGAAAAACACAAATATTACATGCTTTTTTTTATAAGAGCTGGAGGAAAAAATAAAAATACAGCAATGTTGGAGAATGCGAAAAGATTGGACAAATGATTCTTTTTTTGTTTATGTCAAACAAAATAATCTTGAGATTCTTTTTTGATAATATATGCCATTAAATACTTCCAATATACAATATACGAGTGTATATATCAACGGAATAAAATACTTAATTGGATTACATTAGGAGAAATATAAATATATTTATTTATATACCCTAGTTCCTAGTATATAGGGACTACAATATACTAGGGAAAATAAATAAAGTTTAAAATAAATTTCGATTTTTTGCCCCAATTTCCTAGATCCAAATTTTTTGTATTTTATAAATACGTATTTCGACTACAAAGTAGTCATCATCAGTATGAATTATCTAATTGTAATTATTCTCCGAGGAGATGTTACTTGTTGCTAATTTGGTGACGGTCCGTGCAGACGTTATGGGTTCGAATCCCGACATTGGAAGTTTGTAAATTATTAAAGAAAAGGGGCTGATTAATTGATTAAACTGTCGGCGTATGGACAAGAACGAAGTAACCGGCTATGCTTGAGAACGTTTTCTCCAGTTTCCTTCACGAACTCCAAATGAGTATCGGCATAGTTCCTATCAAAGTCGCCTGCAGCTGCACATCCTACCAATTCCTAGTCTACATTCAAAATTCCTTCCACTCCACTCACATCCTCACATCCTTAGGCATCACCATGGACCTTAACGTCGAAGTGAGTCCCGTCCAGCACAGCCTCAGCAATTTATCTATCTAATTAGTCTATTTCCGTAAATGTGTCTGTCTATCCGTCCGTCCGTATACACAACAACTCAAAAGTGAAAAGAGATAGAGAGCTGAAATTAGTAGCATATGTGTTCTAAAGCTAAACAGTAACGTCAAGTTCGTGAATGGGCAAAATTGGATCTTGTTTGCGCAAAATGGGCAAAACTGCCTATCTTTGAAACTGTAAGAGATACTTTTGTATGAAACTTTTTTCATAAATTCAGCATTAACAGGGTATTTGTAAGCTGTTAACTCAGTTAGTTGTTATTTTCACTTGATTTTTCATACGATTTTTACTGCACTCTTTCATCTGTCCATTTTTCAGTAATTGTATGTAATATTTAGAGAAACGTTTGCGATTTAAGAATATTGAAAGGTTCTTTTCAGTTATACATTGGTCGCTCAGAGAAGAAATTTTATTTTCTACTCATTAAATAAAATCTTGTATTTTTTAAATTTTTATTTATATTATTTTCTACTTTTTCCATTAATATGAATTTCCCACCGCATCCAGTACTTCAAAGACCAACACTTCCACCACATTTCTATTTCAGTGAATGTTTTCGAATTTCATCTATGTTTTATATTGCATTGTGACGTGACTTATGCGCGTGTGCAAAATCTTGCTCAATTTAAACTAGTCGAAATTTTTATTACACGATTTGGCAATTTTTATTTACAAGCTTGTAATTACAATAAAATTGTAGATCAATTTTATAGTTTGTTATATTAAATATAATGATTATGGATGCCAATACATTTTTCAATAATTTGTGCGTTACTGGTCCTTGCATCGTACCTAAAAAGCCTTTTTCATCGATAAAGAGATTTGTCCCAAAAACACAAAATATTTGTGTTCAATTTATCTGTGCCCACAAGTAAAAGATTGTGTCCAAAGTCGGCTTTTTAATACGAGCAAAACTGCGAAAGATATGATGTCTCCTACGTGACAAATTTTTTCATTTGGATATTTGGCATTTTGTGTATTTGGCAAAAAACTGTCAATTAAAAAAATATTCTTTTGTTTCTAAAATATACACAAAAATGTATATATATAAACCATAAAGACACAAAGCTCACGACACATCCAATAAAATTCACAAATAAAAGCAATTTTAAGAAGAAAAAATTTATTTTATAGATAATTTATTTATGTATTGTTTCGTTTTTTGTTGCCGCATTTTTTTTTCTAAATGATTTTATTAAATTTATGATTACATTAAATCTGTCGACCCTACAAACGCACATAGTTCAACTTATTATACAACAAGAAAATATATAAAAATGTGTAAAAAAAAACAGAAACTTTGTAAAGAAAGTTTTCATCAATAAAAAAATGAAAAAAAAAAAATCCATACAAAGTTGTGTCTTTAGAACATTTTTATGTGTATATATGTGTGTGTGTGTGTGTGTGTGTGTAGAAAATATTTATTTCTATATTTTTTTAATGTCATGTATTTTTCCCTACGCTGTATTTTCTTTTTGTAACGTTTTGTATAAGATGATTCGAAAATATTTCCAAGTAATTTCATATTACTGCATTTTGTTTTAAACAACGAACTAGCATTTCCACAATTAGTAATTCCTTCCTATTAGTATCAATCAAAATAAGTTTCTATTGAAAAAACATTTTTAAAAACAAGCTTTTTATAGTAAAACTAATTTTCTACAACTTCTTATGTGTTTTTCGATTTTTTCAATATTAGGAAAGATATATCAAATTTTGTGTTTCCCCCTCCCTCTAAACCCCCTTCCCACCTGTCGATTCTTGTGATTCTTACCATAAAAATGCATTGTCATCGGAACTGAACCATCATTTAAAAATTCAACTCCGTAGGATAAGAGGAAGTGGTTCTAATTCAGCTTGCAAGATTTAACGCGAACATACATACATACATTGCAAGTTAAATAAAAGCTTGTAAAATATACACTTTATATGAAATATAGATTTTTTTATTGTATATTTTAAGAAAACCTTGAAAACGAGACGAGACGAGTAACTGACTGTAAAAACGAGGGCTTCAATAGTTTATTCGCATAGACCTGCGATTTAAGAAACCCCAAAAGCAGATGTCTTAAGGCGTTAATACGTACGATCTCGGTGGCCAGTTCACGACACCAACGCGTGGTATAGCCATGACCTCAAACCGTTCGTACATATCCATCGTGAAACGCGCTGTGTAGCACGTAGCGCCATCCTGTTGGAAGCACCTGTTATAAGTATCCATATAGTCCAGTTTAGGCGACAGTTTAGGTGCTCTCCATTGACGGATATGACAAAGCCAATTTCGTTTTGAAAGATAATTCTGTCAGACCAAAGTCCGCACCTAATCAGTTACTTTCTCGCGATGCATTCGGTGGGTGTATCTCGTGTGGATTGTTATCGCCCCAAATTCAACAATTGTGCTTGTTCACATATCAATGCATCCAAAAATGGTCCTCGTCGCTAAATATGTTGATCGGATAGAGTACTACTACAGTAAAATTTGATGATTTGTACACGTTGTTCAACACTATAACCTTTCATAGTGATTTTCCACACACTACTAAACAATTCACAACAATTTTGACAGATGTCACTTTAACAACATGACTGCTATAACCTAACATACTTCAAGCGTCCTTTTGGAAAGGCCATTCACAAGTCCATACAATACGAAATGATTTATATATATACATATATATATATATATATATATATATATATATATATATATATATATGATTTCACTTCATATAGAAATGTTAATATGACAATTGTTTGCATATATCTAAAATCACCCTGTACAATAGTGTTTAACTCTACTAAATATATTTTATGAATGTTGTTGGGAAGTTGTTACTGTTAATAAAACAACTTGAAAAACAACAATTCTCTTAACGAAAAGTAAATTTCGAAATCATTTTCTTAACGAGGTAAATTGTAGTGGAGATTTCTTTCTTTCTTTTTTTTTATCTATGTATGTGGTTCTCTTAAAAAGCTACTGTAAACACAATGTGTCTCGGAAGTTAGTTTTTATTTTTCAAATTTATGATAGTAACTTGGTACGTCTATTACTACTAAAGTAATACGTTACAGGTAAAATTGTAGTTGGTATTGTTGTTGTTGTTTTTTTGTTATTTTTTTATGATGATATTGGGGATATTTACAAAACAACAAGGGTATAAAATATGTTGTAAAGTTGAATGGATTATTATGTCCCTTTTTTAAGAACATGACTTGAGAAAACGGTATGTTTTATCTTTCTTTTATCATTTCGTTTATTTATCGCTATAGTTTGTTTTTTTTTTATCTAAAAAATGGGGTGAAGTCTAAAATTCAAATTCAAATAATTGCTAATACAAGTAAAATTCAACGTTTAAAAGAAAAACCTGTAACGCAATAAAATGAAATGTAATAAGAAGTTCGCGTTGCCCCCACCAATATTATATGTAAAATGATAATGCTAATAAATTGCCTATACATCAGCTTAGAGAAGAGCTGATCATTTTCAAACAACTGAACAGATTTGTGTCAAAAATAGCTACGAACCACCAGGAAATCAGATCTTAAATGAAAAAAAACCGCATTCGAATCGGTTCACGCGTGTAAGAGCTACGAAGCCACAGACAGACAGACACACATATTCAAACTTATCTGTTTGCGTCGGGTTAGTAAATTACGCGATATTGGTTATAACCAGTACTTTGCATAATCAGATTGTAAAATAACTACATTTAATAGAAAATATTTAATGAACAAACAACTATAAATAACCACTAACTAAGTTAATTGCTAAAATACCCGGTATAAACTAAGTTTATGAAGAAAGCTTCAAACAAAAAATGTTGGTTACTGCACAAGGAGTTAAGTTTAATAATGTCGTCTCACGTGCCTGCACCTTTTGGCGGGCACCTGCAAGTTTTGGCGGGCATGACTAAACCCGTAATGATCCTTTATTCTTATTGTTTTTGTGTTTTTTGAAGAATTTCTCGAAAACAATTACGACGATTTTTTTTAAGTATTGATCATGATTACACTTCGTCAAACCCAGATTTTCAAGAGGTATACAATTTTAAACACAAATATTTTAGCACTAGAGGATGCATAGTCCAGACTTTGATTAACATCCACAAACCAGGAGTGGCAGTTTAACTCTTGACATTTTTGTTTTGTTTTTGTTTTTATAGAATTATATTATTATGTGTGTGTTTTTCAAAATTCAATGATATATTATTATGTGTAAGACATTTGTTCGATTCTGTATATAGAGTTCGTCGAGTTTTTTTTATAAAATCTGGTGTCAAACAAAACAATAGTTTTAAAAAGATTTCAATTTATTTTAATTTTTGGACGAAAAAAATTAACGTAATTTCATAACACATGTGTGCACCAAACTCTTTGGCGAATATTCTATTTTTGGGGAATATTTTCGAATTTCATCATGAATTCATCCAGATGGTGTGAAATAATTGTATTCAGAACTACATATACTTTCAAACTTTCAAATAGATACGTCAACTGAAAATGGTTGAAATCGTAATTTAAATTAAATTTGATTCGACATAATATCGAGCATTAGAAAAACCATTGAAAACACTATTATTATTGGAATTCGTGATGATATACGCGGATTTTACTTTAAACTATAAAAAATATGCATTTGGTATAATAAAATAAACCCAACAAACCCCAAAAAATATTTTTATTTTAAAGAAATAATAAATTATAAATAGCTACAATAAATTTCAGTACACAACAAAAAGGAAAAATATTGTTTTTTAAAGTAATCTGTTTTATTTGTTTTATTTGTTTCTTTTTTTTCTTCTTTATCTTTCTAGAATTATTTCGAGGTGTTTTTAATATACATAATAAACAAAATACGATAATACATACAAAAACAATGTAGTATAAATAAGTATAAATGTATATACTTATATATATATACATATATATATATATATATATATATATATATATATAAATATATATATATATATATATATATATATATATATATATATATATATATATATATATATATATATATGTATATATAGATATATATGTATATTTATAAAACACATTTTAGTTGAATGTTGTTTATTAGTTTTGGCAATGAATATCATCATTTTGACGCTGGCACTAAAACCAATGCAAATCTTCAAAACACCATTATTGGGTACCCCACAACAATGGCAACACTTACTTACTTACTTACTTACTGACTAATACCATATCATATACTTCAATATATAATTGTATATTCTCTTCTATGTACTTAAATAATATATAGGATGATTAAGAATAATACGAAAGTTAAAAAATTACATATCTGATGAAAATAGGCATCATTTAACTCGGACTTTTTAAATCATCGCCAAAATCATACACTTATCTCACTAGTTACATGTTGACATCTACGCTAATATATACTTTATATATATTTGTCCAAAATCGTAAAATCATCTCACTGATGACATGTTGACATCTACGCTAATGTATACTTTATATATATTTTTCCAAAATATTACAACCATCTCACTAGTGACATGTTGACTTCTACGCTATTGAGTTTCTTAAACTGTACTACTTGTACATTTTTCAATTTTTCTAATAATTAGATTCTATATTTTGTGTTTTCTTCATGCTCCAAACCCCCCTTTCCGCTTGACCAATTAACGAACTTGGTTTTTAAATACCAAAAACATATTCGAAATAACATTTCGATCGGACAAAAACAGTAACCGCTTAGAGAGTATACAAATATATATATATATATATATATATATATATATATATATATATATATATATATATATATATATATATATATATATATATATATATATTATTATGTATCTGTAGCCACTCTATTCGAATGAAATTTAGCCTATATATTATATTTATTCCGAGGAAATTCGTTATGAAGACCTAGCTCCTGCGTAACGAATGTTTATAAATTGTGTATTTTATTAATAATCGATCTGAAGTGTTATCCTGGAATATCCTTTATATAATGATTAATGATGTATTTCCTTTTTATAAAGACGTGACCGCTACAGAGTATACAAATATATTTATTTATGAATATGTGTCTGAAGCCACTCTAGCGGTCACAGTTTTTATCCGATTGGAATAAAATTACATTCTATATTTTGTATTTATTCTGAGGAAATTTAATAGACGCAGGTCCTACGTAACGACCAATCCAAGTGGCCGAGCGGTCTAAGGCGTTAATTGGAAACTGGGAGTTTATGGGTTCGAATCCTGACATCGGCAGTTTGTCAATTATTAGAAAAAAAGGGGCGGTTAATTGACTAAACTGTCGGCGTATGGACAAGAACGAAGTAACCGGCTATGCTTGAGAAGGTTTCCTTCACGAACTCCAGATGAATATCGGCATAGTGTCTATCATAGTCGGCTGCAGCCGCATATCCTTCCAATTCCAAATCTATACACTAAAATTCCTTCCACTCCACTCACATCTTCACATCCTTAGGCATCACCATGGATCTTCAAAGTGTAGCCTGTCCAGGGCAGCCTCTACAATCTATCTATCTATCCTGCATAACGAATTTTAATTCTGTGTTATGTTTATAATCGATCAGATGTATAATCCTTGGAATATCCTTTATATAATCATGTATTTATTTGACAAATTTTAATATAACCCTGTGATTACACATAAGCTTGTGAAGCCAACTTTGATTACCTTCATTTATTTACTGTCTAATTTTCTATCCAGTTAGTAAATACATACATGCAATCCTTAAGTACGTATAACTTTTATGTTCATGTAAACTATTTCCTGAATATTTAGGACATTAAATATCGTCTAGAAGTGTTAATGTTCATTACATTTATAGTTTAATAATATTACAATTACAGTAGCCATTTTATACTTGATTTGTTATAAATGAATTATCAAAATAACTTATATACATCATGGACATTCCATAAACTTAATTATTTCATAATTATTACAATAATCTTTATGGGTTTTATGATTTCATATGCGAAGTAAAATGAAATTTCAGATTAGAATGTCACCTCTTCATAAGAACGATCAACTATGAATCCACATTATATATGAATCCAAAGTAGTGCTCAGTACAAGAAGTCAGTTCTTTAAGAAGAAGTCAGTTTTTATCAGTTCTTGTAATGAATTGTAGGCTGCATTATGTTTCAGTGTTTATTGTGAAGTGCTTTTTTATGGTAATTATAGTATTACATTTGAACATTAGATAATCCTGTACTATTTATAACTTATTCATGACATGTGTTTTTTGTTTTTTTGTTTTTTCTTTACTACTTTAGGTCATAGGTGGGCAAAGTTTGATGCACTCAGCTCTGAGTGAGAGGTAGGAAGAGAGACAGAGTAAATGCAGGGTACCTACCAAATATTATTTTCATTTTTTAAAACATTTTCTGAAAAAAATATAATAATACCAACTCTGATTTATGGTCAGTATTATACAATACATACAATACATTGAATATATACATTGAATACATACGGAATTTTGGGCTGGTAATTTGGGGTATAAAATGTACCTTTTTAATAAATTTGTGTATGAATAAAATATAAATGTTATATAAATTATAAAATTTAAATCTTTTGATCTGTTACGTTTACCGCTTGACCGTTAAAATAAAAGAGGTAAATTTTTGCTAAAAATTTGAATATAATTGAAAACTAGTTTTAGACTTTTAGACGAGATAGCTGTTAATTTTTTTTATGGTTGAGAATTAGATTTTTGAAAATTCCGAATAATTTTCCTAAACTATTCATATCGGAGAACTAATAAACAATTATTTACCTGATTTAATTAATTTTTCTTCGTAGGGGGTACAGTATAGTGTAATCGAAATTTGATGACACTGGATGCAATAAACATGCCAATGATAAAGCTTGGGGGGAGGATAATTTGTTACTGATTTCTCAATGGTTAAATTTTACATAAAGTGGCAATTTTATATTAGCTTACTCAACCTGACTGAGTTTCTTCGAATTAGTCTACTTTGAATTACAAAAGTGAAAAGTACTATTCGTGCTAATGAAAATTATTTTTCGCAAAATTTCTTTTTTCAAAAAAAATAAAAGTAGTGATTTTAATAATGGAGAATACTTAAAACTATTCCTCAATAGATTGAATAAATTATTTTGCAATAATTGGTAGGGCCAACCTGTATTGAAACATCTTACTTCAAAACTTACTCTATTACTTACTCTATACTTACTTGACCGGGCATAGACGGCTCTTCGGAGCCACTGGGCTCTCCATAAGCTGTGTGAAAGTAAGTAAGAAATAGTACTTACTTTCACACAGCTTATGGAGAGCCCAGTGGCTCCGAAGAGCCGTCTATGCCCGGTCAAATAATTTATTGCTCGAAACGTTGCTGAAACAAAAATTTGCTGATTACCAATAAGCATTTTTTCGTCCACGTTCCTGCTATCCTAACATTACATATATATGAATATAATGTTTTCTAACGACCAGATCTTTTATATTATTTATGGTGTCTATAGAAATATCTTCAATAGCAAAATTATGGTAAAAAAATAAAATAAATTACCTATTTGACATAAATTTCCTATAATAATATTTCAACGCCGTCTTTTTCAGCTAGTAGGATATATTGTCACTTCATGCCTGAATTTCGGGCTCAAAACTCTTTTTTTTTCTTTAACAATGCAATGTGCAGTGCATACACAAAAGGCGTCAAATGTTAGTGTTAGTTTTTAAAATTGTGGAGTTGATTTGTGTCTTATTCATTCGGTTTTCGAAAAAAAATTTCAACTAAAAGTTGTTACTATACCTATAATGAACAACCTTTATCCGAAGCATTTTTTTGAAAACCGAATGTATAAGGCACAAATCAATTATAAAATTTTAAAAACTAACATCAAATTTTGACGTCCATTGTACAATCATTTCTCTAGAGAGGTGAGTAAAATGCTGGCCAGAATTTCTATTATCATGGTCATAAAAGGGGTTGGTACAAATTCAAATTTAAAATACTAATACTCACCTTTATACGGAAAAGGTTATTCATTACTAGGGGGATTGGGTAAATGACGTAAAGGTAAAGTATGCAGCTGTTGCTGATTTCGTAAGGAACCCAGTATTAACCTTACAGCTCAAAATAGAAACCATAGAAAAATATACTTAAGGGATGCATTCTTGGATAACCAGTAAAAATTTTAGATAAAATTTCGAAAATTTGCCGCAGTTTTTAGATTTAGTGACACAATTTGCAAAGAGTAACATATCTTCCCGGAGAATAATTACGACTAACTAATTCATACTGATGTTAGCTAGTTTGTTGTCGATACACGCATTTATATACTACAAATAATTAGTTTAGGAATAGGGGCAACTTTTGGAATTGTTTTACACTTAATTGTTGAAATTAGAACTCCATTTTCTATAAATAAAAATCCAGGTGACAATTTTGTTCAGTTTTCATGTAAAAATTATTTTCCAAATAGTTCCATAATCTATTAATCCACCGGTTTTTTTTTTTCATTGTTTAAATGATATAATGTATCGTATATTATTTTTATTATATATTTTAAAATATATAAACTATTTTATTTAAAATATATACAGGCATGAAATATTTTCCATTCGTTTTACGACTTTTTCCTCTATATACATAATATAACAAGACGTGGTTTAACCATTAGCTAAACAAACTATAGTCATGCATCTACGAAAACAATGGCCATGTCAGCGAAACTTATAATGAACATGGCTATAAAAAACACTGATGTATTAATCGTATAATTTAATGATAATTTATTAATTTATTAATAAATCTGCTGACAGTATGTGGAAGCCTAATAGTAAACTACAGGTGCATGAAACCATTTTTAGAGGAATCACCTAATTTATCTAAATGGCCATCTTAAAGTCGCCATATTTCTCGAAATTATTTTGACAAAACTGCGAAGATTCGATTTGATTTCTCATCGGATCTTGTCGTTTGGTGGTGCCCTAATCAACAGGAGTATCAACAAAATACTTGGAAACATTTTGTATTGAATTGGTCGTGACTTGACAAAAATTCATTACAATTATTAAACAAAACAAATATTTGAGATTTTCTTTATGATGAAGCAACTGTGTTTCGAAACTTGTCAAAATAAATCTATTGTTACGAGAATCTCAAATATTTGTTTTTTTTAAATACTTCGATTAATGAGAATTAATCAATTGCTCATCCAACCAGAAATAACAAAAATGTTTAATGTAGTCAAATGGGCGTTTTGATTGACTAAATTCATTGCGATTTTATTGTAAACTTAATTCAAGCTTTTTGATAATATACATTCACAGGTCACAAGAGTGTTTCAAAACATATTTTTAAAATATGATCATAAATAGCCACTAAACAAACAAATTGTGATTTAAAATATTTCAATTTACATATTGTCATATTTTTTTATACCATATAATAAATTTCGAAAAAAAAAATACTAAAATTTATTAAAATAAAAATTTTATATAAATTTATATTATTTAATATTTAACGATATACTATAGAAAATTGTTTTTTTTTTAATTTAATTAATCTCAATATAAAAAGGTAAATTCAAAAAATTAAAATTAAAATTAAACTTCAACTTAGCGAATTTCCTTAGAATACAAAAATCAGTCTCTAGTGGTCACAATTTCAATCTGATCAAAATGAAATGTCGTATATGATTTTAGTATTTTCAAGTCCAATTTTATTAATAAATGACATAAGTCGAAGGGAATGGGGGAGGGGGGGGGGTATAAAGAAAGAAGAAAACACAAAATATAAAATATCTCTCTTAATATTAGAATAATCGAAAAAAGCGTAAGGAATAAAGTTGTAGAAAATTATATTTGCTACAAGTCATCACCTTATCATTTTTGCTCAAACTCTAATGTGTACAGAGATAGTGAGGAATTTAGTTTTCAATCTTAAACCGTCAATATTTCTGTAAATATTAGTGTAACAGAAAAAATGATAGGAAACAAAACTACAGTAAAATTTAATACCCAAAATTTTACTTCTTATAAATTTTTCGATTTTTCGGATATTAAGGGAGATATGTCAAATTTTGTGTTTCCCCCTCCCTCTAAACCCCCCTTTCCCCTCATCCGATTTTACCCATTAACGAACTTGACCTTTTGAATACCAAAAGCGGCTCAAATACAAAATTTCATTCCGATAAAATGAAAACTGTGACCGCTAGAGTGATTACAGACACATATATATATATATATATATATATGTATATATATATATATATATATGTCCATAGATATATATATATAAATTTTACAGATGGTGATTTTTGGCATCTACTAGGTAGGATCGATGGACATTTGAAGAAATTTTTGCGAAATTTTGACTTCGGTACGGGACCAATAGCTCTATTTCCTTTCAGGAAATTCGCTAAAACTGAAACTAATAGGTATTAAATAATATACACTATTGATTAATTACTATAATCCTTTTATTCATAAAATTGGAGATGATTTCATTATCAATATTGTACGTTACATACTTTATAAATTATCATTTTTCATATAGATTTATGAAACAAACATTCAATTACTTAGAACGGTCTAATTTCATCAAATTTTAATTGTAAAATAATAATATTATTCAAACACAAGATGCGTATATGGTTTTTCAAAATAAAAGGTCCAACTTAATTTTAAAATAATTCTGTTCTACATACAGCTTTCAAAAAAATAATCATTCATATCGTAGATAATAATGAAATTTACGATAAATTTAACATTACTCAACAACAAATTGGAGCACGTTTGCAATTTATATTTTTATTAAGATTTTTGTGCTTTGCGAGTTTTTTGTAGACAAATAATGAAAATAAATTGTGTACATTGGATAATCGAAAAACAAGCACTACACTACATTCTTGATTCTAACTCGGCAGCTCGGGTACAGTCGAAAAGCACATCAATTTTTAATTCTGCGTATGGAATCATAAAATATGAACTTTCTATAAAAGATCAAATGACCTAACTAGTGAATTTCTGCCGGTCCATCGGTCCATCTGTCTATTTATCTGTCCGTAAGTACGATAACTGAAAAATGAAAAGAAATAACCAGCTTAAATTTAGTTTAATTCTCAAACAAAGTTTGAGAATTATCAAAATCAGACCATGCAGCTCCCCGTAACGATAGAAAGCCATGAGGTCGAGAAGAAAAATTTTTAGGCAAAAAATGTTATTTTTTTAAAGATAAACAACATTAGTTTGAAATGTTTATCATAAATTTAAAAAAATTGTAGTTACAGCTCAAAAACAAAAATAAACAGTCCACGCATTGATAACAACTCAAACAAACAAAATATAATATTTTGTAATATTTACATTTAACCGAAAATCAGATTCACCGTTCGCCCATTTCGATGGAGATTTTTTGGCGCCGACTCAAAATTATTTAGGTATTTACATTAGTGTAGAACTTAGACTAAATATTTACTTTTTTATTTTTTCCATTCTTTTTTCGAAGGTTTAATTTTTTGTTACAAAGTTATTATTTTTTGCTTTTCAGCTACTTTCTTCTTTCGTCAGTTCTATTTTTTGTTAAAAAGTTGTATAACATAAAACAAATATACAACCGATTGGTAAGAAAATAAAATTTATGAAAACAGATTCTCTTTTGCAACTGGTAGTTTTTCATAGACAGCCCACAAATATTTTCTTATTTTCAGATCGGGTATTTACTACAGAACTGTACTATTGACCACAAAAGTTGATAACATTTTTTTTTAATTTGATAATTGATTTGTACCTTATTGATTCGGTTTTCGAAAAAATGCTTCGGATATAATTTGTTCATTAATTACAAAACTTTTTAATAATAAATAAGGCACATATCAATATATAAGGCCAAATATTAACTATAAAATTTGATGATTTACTAAAAAATGAACTCTACTGTTGTGGCCAAGTGTACATACATTAATAATTATATGTTATGTAAATACATCAAAAAAATGATCCTTATATATATTCTATAATAAATAAATTTTAAATTGAAAGCACAACCCTTTCACAGAAAATCTTCAAAAATTTAATTAAATAATCTAAATATTAGATTAAGTTTACTGTAAATAATGATTATATTGAGATAACAACTATGGCCCTTCCGTTTACTCTTAAAAACCTTTTATTTCAATTTGCTAACAGTAATTTTGTATTATAAGATAGATAGATAATGTTTACT
This sequence comes from Nineta flava, assembly GCA_963920215.1. Taxonomy (NCBI): domain Eukaryota; kingdom Metazoa; phylum Arthropoda; class Insecta; order Neuroptera; family Chrysopidae; genus Nineta; species Nineta flava. Next base: position 95,918,602 of record OY986042.1, read on the forward strand.
CCACCAAAGTTTCTTTCTACGATAGAGAGAGGGTGTAGGTTTTGAGGTTTATTTTTGAGATATTTGTTATTACATTTTAATTTTTTGTGTATGTAGTTTTTGGTATTCACTGTTTTGAGGTTTAAACATTATCCCATTTAAATTTTACCCATTTTAAATTTTAACATTTAACACAAATAATTCACTCTGTGTGTTAATGGATATGTCGTATGTGTTTATATTATTCGATCGCGTATACTTTTGAAATATACCGTATTGTTGATTATGATTTAGCATATTTTGCAGTATTAAATATAATTTCCCAGATTTTCCACTAAATATATGTATATCATTTACAAATTGACTTAGCAGTAAAATGTGTCGAATAAAGCTTAAACATAATAAAAATACTAACATTTTTTAACAGTTTTGAAAAACACAATGAATTTGGCACCAATCATTAGTAATGTTTTGAAAAAATAACACCTCTTTTAAAACCGATTGTACATATTTTCCGATTGACAATATTCAAACATTATATTTTAACTTAATTCGGCTTTCAAAAAAATGTTGTTGATAATAAATAAGTATACTTATAACTTTTATTCGAAACATTTCCACAAAAACCGATGAATAAATTACAAATCAACTAAAAAAACTGGAAATAAGTTTCCATTAAAAAACATTTTTAAAAACAAGCTTTTTACAATAAAACTAATTTTCTACAACTTATGTGTTTTTCGATTTTTTCAATATTAATAGAGATATGCCAAATTTTGTATTTCCCCCTCCTTCTACCCCCCTCTTTCACCTTGTTGATTCTTGTCATGCTTATACCATAAAAATGCATTGTGATTGGAACTGAACCAACATGTAAAAATTCAACTCCGTAGGATAAGAGGAAGTGGTTCTAATTCAGCTTGCAAGATTTGATCCGAACATACATACATACATACATAAATTGCAAGTTAAAACCTTGTAAAATGAGAGCTACTAACCCATAGTACATCAATTCAACAGCAATAAATTCATTTTGATGACAAGGTGAATAGTTTTTTAAATTCACATTTTTAACAAAACAATAAAATGGCCAATTAGTTGTATATTCGATTGGTTGCTACTTTTGTGGTTCATAATGCATGACACTTCCCTGCTCTTCCACTCAATGAAAACCCTTCTTCATCTAGCAAAAATACCATGATCCTTAAACGGCTGGACAGACTTTAACATACATGCAAACATAGCTAAGAATCATCCAGACTAAACAAACCTTCATATAAAAAAAACGCATTGAAATCATTCCATCTGTTTGAGAACTTCAATCCCATAGGCGGATATACAGACAAAAAGAAGCTTCAATTTTATAATACTCCACTTTTAAATTTGAGTGCAGTTTTTTTAATTAAATAGGTCCAGTTTCATTTATTTATGTTTGATCTGTTCAGGCGTTTAAAGATGATTAGCTCTTTTCCTAGATGAAGCATACAAGTTTGGTGGGAGTGACGGGAAGTTCGTATTATGTTTTTTTATATTATTGTGTTGGGGGTGTTTTAAATTCTTCATTTTTCTTACAGTTACTTGTTTTGAAGTTATCGTGGTCATAAGCTTGTAGCGGTGTCGCTTCATCATTAAATTATTATTATAATTTTTTTCATCATTTTTATCTGTTGCATTTCAACTATAACTTCCCTCTATTATCACGGTTGCTGTGAATGTCAACAACCTTGGTAATTTACCTATAAAAAAATAATAACAATTCATAAATGAATTTCTAAATATCAATTTTAATTAATAAAGATCAATTATATCTTTACATGTATTTATTATTTATTTAAATAATAATTTTTAATGTAACAAACATTTACTTTACAAGCTCATTGTGGACAGGTCGTCCCTTCACAGTGAATATTTTCCGAATTTATTTAGACTGAACAATAAATTATCGTACTGTAATATTTCCACACATTTAAAATACAATATATGAACCTAAACAATATTTACCATCTCTTTTGCACACACTAAATCATTATATATTCTATTTTATATACAATAATATAATGGTTTCTATTTACATTGGTGATTTGTGATAATAATTGTCGCGGTCATAGCGTTTCATTAAACTAAATGAGAATTATATTATACAGTCGTCATTCATTCTGTATAATAATTGTATACAAATGATTATTGTTCTGTATTTGTATGAAGGGAAAATACTGAAAATTCTATATACTTCTATGTAATTAGGTTAGCTCTATTTTATGTCATAAAGAAAATGTGAAAGCATTTATTAATTATAGTTAAATACTTTCTTTTGTGATATATTAATTACTGTATTATAATAAAATCTCTGATTGTTATTTTATTACACTGTTTAAGGCCAATTTTTATCTTTCCAACAGGGAAGTTATAGTAATCGGTCCAAAAATCAAAATTTTCACGATAGCTTCATGCTTTAAGTTGACTAGACTTAAGCCCTAAGGATAAAATTAGTAATGAAAAACCATCGGACATATATGGTGTCAGTTGTCAAAACTGTTCGAAAATTTATGTTGGTTAAAGTCGTCACCAAATCGGAATTTGAATTAAAGAACATCTGGCTCATGTGCAATTTGGGAGAACCGAAAAATCGTGTATAGTACTATCCCAATACTAAATTCTGATTTAATAAAATTAAACGATTTTCAAAAAATCGAATACCTGAATATCAAGGTCAGCTTCGATACCCTCACTGTAGTGATAAAAGTAACGCCGCATGGTCATAAAGGAATACCGTCAATAAATAGGTGGGACTTTCCACACAGCTAATCCGTTAGTCAGGCAACTCAAATAATCCTCAGGTCTGATTATACCCTCAGTCAAATCGTATAAAAGGACAGAACTTTTTTAATGTCATTGTGAGACACGCACCAAATTAGCAACAAGCAACATATCTCCGAATCCATATCCCAGAGATAGTTACGATTAGCTAATTCTTACTGATGATGACTACATTTTAGTCGAAATACGTATTTATAAAATACAAACAAATGTTCTAGGAATAGGGGCAAAATTTGAAATGTAATTGACTAGACTTTAATTACATCATATTGCTAATTGTATCAATAAAACCACATGATAAGTTTTGATTTCCAATCTCTGATGATACTCATCGAATAGATGCAAAAAGCTTTTCCTGGCATGCCTTCATTAGGGTACCAATTTTGTCTAAGAGTGCGCCGTTTTCAATAACACAGATCCCTAATCGATGCACAATCAATACCTACCTTTTCAAGAACTAAGTAAATTAAAGCCGTTATAAACTAGTTGATGTACATATAGCCCAGTAACTGGGTTCAAGTAAATGAGTAAATCGAGTAAGTAAGGTTTGATTTGGTTTTCCATCTATATATTGAGATCCGTAATAAAAAACCAAAGTTTTTCAAAATTTGAAAGACCTTGACAAAACTGTCGATGGTCTAAAAACCAAGAATTGTATGTACTATTTATTGGTTTTTTAATAATATTTTTGTACCATTCTTAATACAGTTACACAATTTTCAATAAATGTTATTGTTTTTCTCTAAGCCCAATTACAGGAAAATAGGACTTTTTCTCAAGTTGACAAAAATTGCACAAATAACAATGCAATATTTACATTTCAAACAAGTTTATATTTTTTTAAACAGTAACTAAATAGCAGAACTCAAATTTAAATAATTTGCCATTCGAAAAAATTTCCATTTTTCTGGTATTACAACGCACATGTTATTGGACTTTAGAGAACAATGATTTTGTCCCCTTTAAAATTGAAAATAATTATTTAAGCTGTAAAAACCAATCAATGCAGAGATATTGAAAAAAAAAATCCAATACTTTGGTGGCTTTTTGACCATAGAATGAATACACAAGTAGAAATTAAAATATCGCATACCATACCTTTTGCATGGTTGCAGTACTTACTGGAGTATTAAGGTAATCCCGGTGTATATTAGCTGTCTAATCATTTCCATGCATGTGTTATACATGGCGTGGACCGATGGATTATTAGAGCATTACTGTTAATGCCCAGACAGTATACAAATTCTCAAATAAGTGGACCATGTAAAAATAATACTTAATATTAAAATATTAAATTGTTCGGGTCTTATGAATACTGCCCTTCATCTACTACCGTTATAAAAGCTGTTATACTTGTAAAGCTATTAAAACAAATTAATAATAATCAAACTTGATTCGTGTGCATAAAATATGATTAACTAAATTAGATAGTTTTATTATATTAGTTATTTATTTTCGAGATGGGACCGAGTGTGAACCGTATAAGTCACATTTTATATTTAATTGGGACCAGATACTAAAGAGAATAATCATTTAGAAGAAAAATGTGTCATTAAGTCTTACATAATAAAAAACATTGTATTATTATGTATAGCAAAAACGTAAGCCGAAGATATTTTGATGTAAAAGATAAAATCCAACAAAGTCATCTGACGAGCCAATGATTTACTTTCTGACGCAAAATTTCCTGATTGTACGTGATATTTATGGATCTACGTGGTCTCAGTCTACGTAATCTATGCCTGGATATTTTTAGAACTAACGAAGTAAACAGCCATTCGACTGTGCTCGGTTGAAACTCAATAAAATACAGTTGCGAAGGGCGGTGACTCTTTACAGGACACTGCCGATTCAACTACCACCTCCAAAACTTGGGGATCTCTGATGATCCCACTTGTAGGGCCTCTATGGAGGACGCCTGCAGAACCTGCAGGGTGCAAATGACAAACCTGCAGCGTGTCAAGCATGGAATGTTTGGGTCCAAAACCCTGGATCCATCAATCCTGGGAGCAATCCCGCCAGAGAAGCTACTCGTACACAGAGACGGCTCGCCTTCGGGTGACAGGTTGTTCTTAAGGAGAACACAGAGGACCCCTTGGTCTAGGTCTTAGAGACCATTTGCGTTACCCCTCTTGCTAATTATTATTACTATTATTATTACTCCCATTTCAATTTGATTTCAATTTAAAATCTTGAATTATCATATTTCGTCATTCATTATGACCAGACATTACTATAAATGAAGCTTATTAATCATTAGTGGCCCATTCGATCTGTCATTATGTATACTGTCTGAGCATTATAATCAATGCCCTCATTAATAACTTGGTCCATAACACATAAAACTGAAAATGGTATATACCTACCTAAATAGTTGTATTTATAATAAATACCATGATGTATGGAATGTGAATTGTGTACAAATCCTAACAACTATATACACATCCATCGTATATGAGTTTCGATAATTACTGAAGTGTTTATTTAATGAGTATTGTGTATGTGAGCAATCAATGAATTGTTTAGTAGAGGAACTTCATCGGATATAAAATATACGAGTGAGTGCTAGCTCAAATGTTACTCGCATTCATTGTATCTTTTTAATAAAATTTTTTGTTGCAAAAAATAAAAAAATTTAGTGAACAGGATATTTAAATAACAAAATATTTGATTCTACTAAACAACTTGTATTTTAAAATACACCCAATCTGCAAACAATGTATAGTGTATCTATCGCTGTCTATATGTATGGTGTCTTTGTTACATATGCATGTAGACACAGTCGCACGACGGACGACGGACAATAACGACGACACTGCAAGGTGATGGACGATGTATACATGCACGAGTAAGATGCAACTATATATAAGATGATTGTGGTTAGAGAGTGATAAGTATATATAGATATCATACTATAGTTATATATTATACAATACAATTTAAGTGTAACAAAGACACCAAATCATATAGACACTTCATATAGACAGCGATACATACACGATACATTGTTTGCAGATTGGGTGTCTTTTAAAATACGATCAGTATATGATGTTCTTTCAAGCACAATGGTATGATATTTTAAATCAATATTAAGTTCATTGAATATATGACAATATCATCATTAATCTGGGAGTTCTACAAGTTATAATGATGTATTAGTGTTCAAAATAAGGAAATAAAATGTAAATTTTTTATATTGAATTTCAGTTTCGAATATACTAGTTATAAAAATTACATTTCTAGGTAGGCATTTCTTTTATTACAACAAAAAAAAACCTACCACTATGCTCGAGGCTAGGTAAAAATTCATAGAAAATAATTATATCATAATAAGTGCATTAAAACATATAAACAGAGTTCAATTTAGACAAGCTCTTTGGTACTTGTTTTTCATATCACTCGTTTTTATTTGTGCGTATCAACTTTTTATCTGATCATATGTCGAACACTCAAACGCGATTTTGAGTTTTTATTGAATTTTCGAAGAAAATGTAACCATACAAACAATACCTATAATAATAAACATTACAAATGCATCACAATGGTTACTTGATATTTTTAATGTATTTAAATGAATTTTTCTACTGTTAGAGAGCTTAACCTTTGAAATACCAAGTACATATCAAATTCGAAAACACATTTAGTTATGTGCCACGCTAGCGGTCAAAAAGATTAATAATTTAAAAGATTAAAATGATTAATAATTTTAAGTTAATTAAGATCTATTTCCAAAAGAGAGGTGATTTATTTATTCCGAGAAAAGTCGTTGACGAATTTGTATATAATCATTACACAGCTTGTCATTCAAGAAATGATAATATCTCTGGACATTTTTGTACCGAACAGCTCATGGTATATTTTTAACGTTTCCATTTTTTACATCTCAAATCGAAAGAAATCAACAGAGTTACTCAATCCGTAAGCTCATGTTTCTCAATTGAGACAGTGAAAAAGTTCTTTACATAATACATTTTTCTTCAGTACGAATACTATTTAATGCTTTGTGTTAAATGGTCGTTAAAGTAATTGCCATAAAGAAAAATTGGAATAATAACTATATTTATATAAATAAAACTAAATACCCTTGACAAAAAAACACTTATTTCTTTAAAGACATAAATATTCAACATTTTAATATTAAAATATTTCTCAAATTACTATAGTCAGAACATGAATTATCCTGAAATTATTCTTCGAAGAGAATTCGTACTGTTTGTAGTTAAAAATAGAAGTTATGCTATGATCCTAATTAAACAACAAGCCGAGTTTTTGTCATTCAAAATGTAATATATGTAAGGTTATGTTTAAAATATTTTTGTTTATATCTTCAATTTCTCTCTCTCTCTCTTTCACTCTACATATATTTTAATGATGGTAATTTTCGTTATCTACTAGGTAGGTTCGATGAACATTTGAAGAAATTTTTCCGAAATTCCTGCATCGGTACAAAACCAATAGCTTCATTTTCTTTGAAAATTCGCTAAAAATGATAAAATGTTTCTTACTACCTATTTAAGTATCAAATGAGTACTATCTTTAACAAAATGTATTTAGGATTTTTAAAAAGTTGTAAAGTATATCAATAATCTTACATCGATTTATAGATATATATATATATATATATATATATATATATATATATATATATATATATATATATATATATATATATATATATATAACCTTATTTTATCTATCCTAAATATTTTAAAATTATTGTAAAATATCAGGAAAAGTATATTAGAAATTGATTTGACTCGATCGGACAGATCGGACAATAAACTATAATGAATATTTGTGTGTATGTGTGTATATTTTTTTAATATGCGCTGTCACCAGTTTTCAAAATATGGTAGCAAAACAAACCTTACAAAACAGTTGATTAAATAATTAATTCAAATGTTCGTCAACATCATTTTTTTAATGCATGTTTAATGCTATAAACTGCATGTTTCAAAGAATATTTATATACATTCTTTATTATGGTGTCTACTTTAATAATATCGTTATTATAATTTACAAACAAATTTAAGTACAAACAAATTCTGTTCTCCATAAGACGCTGTGTTAAAACTTTGAATTTCAATCGATAATTACTCTTTGAAATGATCATCAACAGGTTTTAAATTTTTGTAGGAGAATAACTACATAATTGTGCTATTCAATTCACTAAAAAAAAATTTTTTCTGCTATCAGGCCTCATGTAAGAACGTTCTTAATACTTCACTTTAATAATTGTAATAATAATGAGCTAATATAATATCCCAATTACTGGGCAAAGGCCTCTCCAAGAGATTTCCATTCAGATCTATCATTTGCCAATCTCATCCATTGATGTCCCGCAAATTGTACAATTTCGTCTTTCCATCTTTTAAATGGGTGACCTCTACTGCGTTTGTTGCTATACGGAGTCCATACAGTGCTACGAAACGTCCAACGATCATCTGTCATCCTGGCAATATGACCAGCCCAACTGCACTTTAATTTTTTTACAGTGACATTTACATCCATTACTTTTGTTCTCTCACGAATCTTTGAGCTGTTCATTTTGTGGATTCTTTTTATATTTAGGATGCTTCGCTCCATAGCTCTTTGACATAATCTTAGTTTATGGTTTTGGGTAAATTTCAATGTTTGAGTACCGTACGTTAGGACAGGTAAGACGCATGCATTGATGATTTTAGTTTTGAAAACTAATGCCTGACTTAAGTATGAATTTCTTGGCTGGATTCCGCAATACTTTACTTTAAGTTAAATATAATCAAAACTAGTTTTGACTACAAATTCATAACTATATCGAAATTCAGACTTCGTAAGTATATGTACACAGAAATATAATGATTAGCATCATCTTTGCGCTTCACCACCATTATAATAATAATAAGAATATATAATAATCATAATAATATGCATATTATTATTTATGAATAAAAAAAAAAAGAAAAGCACTTATAAATGATAATTTTAAAGTTAACGTTGTTGTTGTTGTTGCCGTTGGTAGTTTAGCGTGATGTTGTTACTCTCTATACTACTTACGCTATATGACTGTTATACTCTGATGCTACCATTATATGAGCGCTACCCGTAGCTGCTGCTACTATGTGCTATCCATAATATGCACATTTAACACTTGGTTGCTTTCCGTTCTCTTTAAAAACTTTGTTGAGAAAAATATGAGAGACGTGGATGAGATGTTGGTATGTACTTTTTTTTCTTTTACTTGCCTTTTCTTTTATTTTGTATGAGATAAATTACACGTTGAAAATTTAACTGTATATACAGTTTTACAGAAATAGAAACTATTGCATTTATAGAGCCTTAAAAACCTAATGGCCCAAGTACACCTACCGAGTTGCTCGGCCGAGCTACTTCGATGCGGCGAGTAGGTGATTACATTCCCGCTGGTCAGACAAATTAAAAAAAAGAGGGACAATAATTGAATGATAATGGATGATGATAAGAAAGTTGCAATAGAACACGGGCACTCGCCAGCCGCAAACGTGATTACACTGGCCGAGTGGGAGAGCGAGTGGCGAACGACCGAGTGGATGAGTGGTGAAGGGTTCCTACTCGGCTGAGAAAATAAAACATGGTTCTATTCACTGACTCGCCCAAAATCACTCTCCCGTCGCTCGGCCGAGTACTGTCTCAGCCGATTACATTGTGACTTACTCGGCCGAGTACTTGGTAGGTGTAATCGGGCCTTATATATTCCCTTTGTGACCAACGCTTGGCCTCCTGAGATGATATGGTAGTGGAATAGTAGTGGAATGCATATGATATCTCACTGTTTTGACGTCAATATTTTATTTACTTCGATACCGGTGTGTCTTGGTTAAGACTATAACACCTTGACTCCAGGAATTCCAGGTATATAAACTTTTCTTGGGCGTTTTCCACCTTGCTTTCTATCTGTTCCTGCAGTATATCTCGTACCTTAATATTTCATGAACACCTTCAGGATAAGATTTACCATCATGTAAAATCTCTTATGTGATTTTTTTCAATCGGACAGTGGACAAAGAATATTCAACTGTAAGATATGTATTGGTTCTGGTGAACCATTTATGTATGTCTGGTTGCTGATGTAAAAATGACTTCCAGTCACGTATATACGTTATGTTTTAAATCAAAGTATGGTAACTATTTATTAATACATATAATTTAATGTATTTTTATATTTTTTGTTTTTGCTTTACGATGTTGCAATCAAATGAACAATTTGTAATATATTTGCATTTAGATTCTTTCTTCAGAATCTTCTAATGTATTCATCTAATATTTTACTGCATAATTCGGAATTGGATTATAATGAGAATATTCCACAGCATTTTAAACGATATGAAAAGGGATTATAAAATGTATTAGTATTTAACAAATATATAACAAATTTTCGAAACGTTTATTTAAGATGTAATTGCGAAAACAAATAATTATCGTTATGGTAAAATTTGTCAGGTTATATTTCTTTTAGCGCGTATGAGAATCCGATCAGAGTTTTTTTTCAGTATGTAACGAATCGCTTCTATAACACTCGCTCGATCGATGTAAAACTGCTTTCTATTCAGCTTTATTGCAAAGTGTTGGTACCAATGTTATTATAGTAAACTTTGTATATCGAATGTATTTATTAATAAATCTGGCCTGGTGTTGTTTAATTTCACTTATTCTGATTCTGATGCAAATAATAGATTTAATTCCAGTCTTTCAAATTTTAACGGAAGAAGTGACGCTGGTTCTGTTCTACCATGATAAAATGTAGAATCATTTGGTTTTAGACACAATTTATAATTTTTCTATTGCAGTTTATCACTTATTAAACAATTGTGGTCTAATAGTATTGTTAACCTTAATATTATTTTCATAAATTATTTAAAAAGAAGTATAACTTCTTACGTGCGTACATAAATATACACACACACCCTTTTTTTTATATTTGATTTCTGCCAATCTTTAAGTAATTTTAATAATGAGCCAGAGAACGTACTTAGACATATGTAAGTTTTATCTAGCGACCAATGTTTATGCCAAAAGAAATTTTTGAAAGATTCTGACATTCGGGTTGTTCCTTGACATATAAAGTCAATTTTAGTATACTTTATCATTTTACATTTAATCTTTGATTATTACATCTTGCAGTAAAGAGTTTGGGTGAAATAATCCCTCTGGTATCTTATGGAATAAGTTTATATAATAATATCAAATCTATACAATAATATAAAATTAATGAGATCAGCTGAAAACAGTATACTTCGTTCATTAAAGTCATTATATTGGCTTTATGCGGTACCATTACCTTACAAATTCTGCTATTATATAAAAAACCAAAATCGTTATAGCTTCGAATAAAAATACTCATTTCCTAAAACTTAAATTTATCCAAAAACCTAAAACCTAAGTACACAAACAGTTTATCTCCGATAAAAATCCAAAATAATGAGTCCTCTAAATAATTTTACAAAATTTGTATAAGTATAATATATTTAAATTTTGTTTCAGATTCAATCAATATTGTGAAAAATGTTTTTTGATTTTCATTCAACAATAATTATTATTCTATCAACAATCGTGTCAGCGGCAAATACTTTGCCGTCAGTAGTAAAAATTGGTAAGTATTTTATTATTCACATTACGCGAGAAATAACAGCACTAGAAGCATTTCTTTATTGAATTTCTATTGTCGAATAAATTAATCAAATTTAGTGAAAACTATATCAGAAGTAGATATAAGTTATACAGTAAAAGAAACGATAAACACAGGAATAATGGGAGCTAAATATCTTGATATCAATTCCCGCTTAACTGAATTGTAAGACAATAACTGGATTGTAAGACAATCCTACATCCCTTGATAGTATATGATTCAATGTTTTTAAACTGGAACTACGACAAAAATCCAATTAAATACATGGATCCAATTTATATCATATTGGTTAGGTTGAATCTCCCCCCAACAGATCATAAAATTCTGTAATAACTATCGTAGTCGCTATTTCAAATTTAAGAGGGTTCTAGTTTAAAATTTTGAAAATTTCGTTCTTTAATTATTTTCTGAAAGTAAAGATCTTTAAAAACATGTCCCTAACAGGAAATTTAAAAATTTTGAAAAACAATGTTTCTCGAAATTACTTTTTTCAAACTGGTTGATATCTGACTTTTATCAAATCTCAAATATATTCAGTACATGTAGCATTATGTAAAAGGCTACGGACATTGCGAAGTTTCAATTTTTAAATAAAATGTAAAAATGTTTTTTACTTTTTATTTGAAATAGCCGCCAATTTTTTTTTTCATTGTTGTTTTTGCCATAATGAGAAACTTTCTAAATAAGAATGTTTTAATCAACCAGTACATCACTGTTTTTTTCATGTCCATGAACTTGCAGGTCTGCAAATATGCTACAAAAATATGGTGCGAGTCCTTGAATTTTCATTTTTTTAAATAAAATTGCTTTGGAATATTTTTAAAATATCAAAAAATAGATGGTAAAAAACTGAATATTAAAATATTAATAGGTTTTTATAAATCTCTAAACAGACTCGCAATTATCGCTTTCTTTACTATAATACCTCCTTAATCAGAATATAGGTCACCCTAAAAAGTATGTTATTGCTCACTAGCGCAATACTAAATGTTGCTGAATATCCAAGTTTAAAGTTCGTTTAATAATGTTAGCAATGCTCTAGTACATCCACGTCTTAAGAAATCTTGAAGAGTGTTATTACATATTTTTAATACAAGAATTGCATTAACAGTTTTATAGGCAGCCAAATATTGAAACCCATAATTATTATGGAACATCCATGTTTTTTTTATATATCAATGAATCGATTTATATGTTACATAAATCCATATTTATAGTGAGTAAAACTTTCCATATAATAATACACACATATCGGGTGTTTTCTTTCTAGGTATAAAAACTTTAAAAGTCTATTCTTAAGCTCACAAAAAAAGTTATACTTCAGAAGCTCATAACACCTTTGTTATCGATATACAGTATGCCAAAGTTTTTTTCTTCGATTTTTCTGTAGTCTATAAAATGGTGAGATGAAATTTTTTATAATGACAAAAGCTTAAACGAATACATTGTTTACATCTTATTAGAAATTTCGATAGCAAAGAACTGGAGATCCTCTGTTTAAATGCACTTTTTTTTAGAAGAAACAGTCCATGAATACTTCTTTAAGAGACATCCAATATGTCTATACACAAATAAAATCATATAAACTACTCACGTAATATGGGTGTTATATTCAAAACGTCTGTCACGATAAAAATCGAAGTTATTTAATATTTCTCCACCATTTTATAATATTTCGAATAAATATATATATATATATATATATATATATATATATATATATATATATATATACTCTCACTTCTTTATAGCCAGACGATAAATACTCACGACGTGCTACGGCAAATATAAAAATATCTTTTAATATTAGTTAAAGTGAAACTTTTGAAAATTTCAAGTCTTTGGTTTTTTTCCAAACTATTTCATTAAAAATTATTTGAAAAAATTAGTTCTTTATTCAATGATGATATAAACATTAAAAACGAATTTTATCTTATAAACAGCTTTTAAAATTAAGCTTTTACAAAATAAATTCAAAAAATTGTTGTCTTATTTTTCAAGTCAAAGAGCATAATCAAAATACTAAACGTACAAATGATTCCAATCCAGTTTAGAACCAAAAATCAAAGTGAAAAATGATCAAAACTGTTTAAACAAACACACTCAAAAAGTATTAAGTCAATCAGAAATTAGGGCGACCAAGAAACATTTGATAAAGAAGTTGACTTTTATTTCGGGTAATATTCGGGAAAATAATTGTTTTATTCAGAAAATGTTTTTGCAAACTATCTTAAGGATGTACTAGCGCTGATGTATAGTCCATTTATAAGATTCTTCAAAATCTTATATAGTACATTCATAAATGTCCACAATAATGTTTCTTATTTTTTGTCGTAAGTTAAAATTAAAATTTAATTTAGGCCCGTCATACCGTGCCTAAAAAAAAGATGTTTAAGAAACAAACCTGAGATTTCGGGTAATTAAGCTACCGCCGACATAGATAGACTTTACTCGAAATCTCAATTGTTTTCTTAAATATCTTTTTTTTAGACCCGTCATACCGGAATTTTATTGGACCAATCTCTGTATTAATACTTCTGTTTTCTATTGCGTAGTTTTTTTTTATTCGTCTTATTTTATTCCAAGTGAAAATTACGAATATATGTAAAAATGTGTCTCTAATTTCAATTTTTCAATGGCTTTTGCTCCATATGAAAAATGTTTGCAATGTTTTTTACATATGTGTTTCATACATTCATGAATCTTTATTAAAAGGAAAAGATATTAATTTCACAATATCTGTATTTTTACAAAATCTTGAAATCTTACCTCAAATTCTTCAATAACTGTTTGCCAACACATCGCGAATGATCGAGCAAACTACATGTCGATCGCGAATGACTTGTTGGCCACCCCTGATATACAGGACATACACCATAAAGGCACAGACATAAATAATACCCATTGTATAAATCCATACAATAACAAAGTTTTCCAATGTTAAAACTTGTTAAAGTAAGTTAGTTATAACGTAAATAGGATCTTGTTCTTCAGTTAGTTTTGAATTGAATGTATGTAGTAAGTACTCACCTAGATGTATATTACACACCTTCGTCTTCAACCATCCACCTCTGCCTAAGTAATATGATGAAGTATATAAAGTTAAAATAGCCAAGAAATTATTATATATGTATGTGGTGTTTATTAAAGGTGCCATTTTCATGGAAGAACAAAGGAATACAAGCATTGAACTTGCTTTTAAGTATGCGGTGCATCGAATCAACAATGACAAAACACTTTTACCGCATACACGGCTGGTATATGGTGATGATATTTTGTATGTACAACGTGGCGACAGTTTTCATGCAAACAAAAGAGGTTTGTATTATTCTTCTGGTTTTTTTTTTTATTATTATATTCTTTTCTTTCTTTTAGTAGAGAGTAATTCTTTTATACTTTACTGTTGTTTTTTTTTTTTTTTTTAATTCTAATACCTCCTTTTTTTGCTTGTTATGAAAAACAAAAGTAAGTAATCCAACAATGACTGTGAAATAAGAGAAAAAATGGTATTTCACACGGATGTACTATGTTCTTGGAAATCTTACAAGAAATACACGAATTGTAACTAATGAGAAGAGATAGGTTGTTAATGAATTTTGTTAGACGAGAATTTAATTGTTAATTGTGTGGTATAGTTTTTTTTTGAATGTATACCTAGGTACACATCACAATCAAAAGTGATGTAAAATTTGATTTGGGCAGTTTACAATATATTCCGATGTATCCTGAAGCGATTTTCTCATATTATTGACAGTATTACTTGTCAACTATTAGCATATAGTTTGTATATACTTATCCAGGTTAACGACGAGGATTCAATCCCTGACAGATGAGTTAATTTTAGTATTATAATTTTTTTATAGAATTGAAGCACGCTGTGATCAAAATAAGCATTTAATTTGGTAATACATAATTATTAATTATTATAAAAACAACTAAAATACTTTTTGTATCACAGTACAAATTACTAAATTACTCATTGGACCTCTTCCTATGTTTAAATAATTTTTTGTTTATCTTATCAACTTATCGGGTTAATTATAATAACCGGAGTAAATCTTCGTTTACAAAACAGTTATATTGTTGGCATTGTGAATCGTTTATGGTTGGAATATATATATATATATATATATATATATATATATATATATATATATATATATATATATATATATATATATTATATATATATATATATATATATATATATATGCATTGTATATATATATATATATATATACAATGCAATCCAGTCCAAGTGGCCGAGCGGTCTAAGGCGGCATGTCTGCGCAGTATGCCTACCTTGAAACTGGGATGTTATGGGTTCAAATCCCGACATCGGCAGTTTGTCAATTATTAAGAAAAAAAAGGGGGCGGTTTATTGACTAAGATGTCGGCGTATAGACAAGAACGACCGGCTACCGGCTGGCGGCTATGCTTGAGAAGATTTTCTGCAGTTTCCTTAACGAACTCTAGATTAATATCGGCATAGTTCCTATCATAGTCGGCTGCAGCCGCATATCCTACCAATTCCTAATATATACACAAAAATTCCTTCCACTCCACTCCACTCACATCATCACATCCTTAGGCATCACAATGGACCTTATGGTTGAAGTGTAGCCCTATCTATCTATCTATCTATATATATAAAATTCTTATAATTACAAATTTTTAAACTAACATTTATAAAATAATTGAGAATTTAGAAAAATTAATAATAATATAAATCAATACCATTTCAGGTAAATGTTAAAAAAATGTTTTAAATTATGATTACTTTTACAGCCAACTGACACCTAATAACAAATATAATATATATATTTATTAACCACTTTCAGATGTGGTATTCAACTTATATTTTTAGCAATCAGAAATTTTTATTTCTTTAATTTATAAAAATTTGCTATTCAATTAATTGGTTTTAGAGCATTATTTAATTCAGTCATCAAATATTGTTGTCTTCGCGCAACCTACTCATACAGTATACGCTTATCTTTTCATACTTGTGTCTTCTTAACTGAAATGGAAAGTGACATTGGTATAGTACTGTGACGTTTAAGTACGTTGAAATGTTAGATCAGTTTAATATTTTAAGTTTTATCTCCAACAAATAACATAAAACATATAACATTTTAAGTTTCAAGTCAACAAATAAATATATAAAAACTTCTTCCAACATTGCATTCCCCACGAACTTTAAATGATTAATGACTTGTGGAAAATGTTTTATACTTAAGGCGTTTCAATATTTTGTCTTCCCAATTTATTATACATAATATTTTATAGACTATATACATAAAATAATGTTTCTATTTTTGTTATTTTTCCAAATTTGCTTAGACTGTGTGTTCATTTGAAAAGTTACCACCTAAATATTTTCATAGTATGTATTTTAGGAAAAAAAATTTCATCCGAAAGTTGCACAGTTTACGGGAGGAAACATAATGCACTATTTATATTTTTGTTGTATGCTTCAGTGCCGTGTGGTATATCTATAACGAAGAAAGATATAGAAAATGTTCAAATACAAAACGTGTTTATCTTATAAAAACAAACAACTTTTGTTTGATACTTTTTTTTCGTGCATCGAATATTTCTGGAGAAAATACATAAATTTACCATATTTACACCAAAAACTATGGGATGTTTAACAAAAATTCAAACAAAACTTATTTGTTAGCGAATTTCTTCAAATGTCCATCGATTCAACCTACTAGATGTGAAAAATCACTATCGTTAAAATTTTTATATATGTATATATATATATATATATATATATATATATATATATATATATATATATATATATATCAACATATATATGTACATATAAGTTTATGTATCTGTGGACTCTCTAGTGGTCACAGTTTTATTACGATTCGAATGAAATTTGGTATTTGAAGCGCTTTTAGTATTCAAAAGGTCAAGTTCGTTAACGGGTAAAATTGGACGAGGGGAAAGGGGGGGTTTTGACGAAGGGGGAAACCCATAATTTGACATATCTCCTTTTTTTAATATTTGAAAAATCGAAAAATTTCTCAGGAGTTAAGTTGTCTGTAGTAAATTTCACTATAATTTTGTTTCTTATCATTTTTCTGTTACATTAATATTTACAGAAATATTTACAATTAAAGATTGAAAGTTAAAATTCTAAATATCTCTTGTACACATTAGAGTTTGGAAAAAATGATAAGGTGAATTGTAGCAAACTTAATTTTCTACAACTTTACTCCTTATACATTTTTTGATTATTCTAATATTAAGAGAGATATTTTATATTTTGTGTTTTCTTCTACCTTTATGTAGAAACCCCATTTATTAATAACTACCCCATTTATTAATAAAATTGGTCTTGAAAATACGAAAATGATATCAGAAACGACATTTCATTTTGATCCGACTTATATTATTATATATGTGACTAGAGAGTGATTTATCTATTCTAAAGAAATTCGACGCAGCTTCTGCGTAAGGCCTTTTTTTTATGATTTAAATAATTATTTTATGTTAACATTCCTCTATCTCATACCCTTTAAAAGATTATTACACGCAACACAAATGTATAATTTATACGTGTGGTTAATTTGAAAAGTTACCAGTTAAATATTTCCATCAGCCTTATCGACGTGGTATAACTTTAAAAAAAAATGAAATGGTGCAAGATAGAGAAAATCTTTAAATTAAAAAAATGTAAAAATCTGATTAAATAACTCCCTAAGACACTTTTTTCTTGCACCGATTAAGATATCATATATTTTCACCCTTTAAACTGAGTAACTTTTATTTGAAAAATTGTTTTCTATAGTTGCATATTAAAAAAATTAACTTAGGTGGTATCTTTTCAAATGAACACTCAGTATTTATTCGTATATATATATATATATATATATATATATATATATATATATATATATATAAAATTTTGAATGTTTTTGTTATTATTCCGATGTGCAAAGTAGCGTTGTAGCGTTAACATGAAATTGTCAAAAAATATGTTTTTATTTAAACGAAAAAAAAATAATGGAAACCATACATCTTGTATCATATAAAATAGTTTACTATAATCTAATTATTCACATACTCAAACTACTAGATGCTATTGTACTACCAAAAACTTCAAAGCATGGTTCTGGACTCTGGGAAACAATTCGTCTAAAGTACTTCGTTAATGAAATAAATTGTATCCGAAATTATTTTATAACGAAACTTGGGTTTATGTACGCCACAGTATTTTTTATCCAAAAGTTTTTTAATTTATTATCATTATTTTCCACTCTATTTATTTTTTCCACCGCTCCCACCAACAAGTTTTTATGGTGTTTGGTGTTTTTATGGCGATGTTAAATGAAATCTTAATAATTGATTCAAGGTTATCTACTTTTAATTCATAATCTAGAATGTCCCATCAGTTATACTCACATTAATACAAGTAAAACGGAGCCAAATTACATTTCCAATCTATCATGTGATTATAAATTCAATTTTTACTGGAATAAAATATGAAAATTCAATTATATTTATTAATTGAGTTACCAAAATAATCATGAAAGTCTACCGACTACCTGCATCGAATATTTATTATCTATACTCCATGATATATAGAATATTACAAAATATTAATCAATGACTATAATACACACCGTGTATGGTACCGCGTGTAACAGAAATAACGTTAAATAATAAACAGACACTTATTAACAGCAACAAATAAAAAGATACATTTTAATAAACATCAACTATAATGTATTAGTTTTATTCCAAACAAGGGTTCCATGATGTCTCTGCGTTTTCGCCATGGTGTTCAGTATTTTATATCCAAACTTTGCATCTGCCTTTTTACTCTCTATGGCGTTGAAAATTGGACAACCCGTTCTAGTTCAATTATCACCGAACCAGTCTAGAAAAAAGTGCTGTAATTATCATTAAAATATGCTGCTCGAAAGCATTCGAGAGCTAGAACTCCAAAAAGCAAACACACCCAATTACCTTATATTTTTGCTTTTACGTTTGACGTAAAAACTTTTATTATGACTTAAACATAAAAATCAGATAAATAGTATCGGTAAATTTTTTATAGAACTACTAAAGACCAGTGTTTTTGCAATACATTGTACATTTATTGAAACCGTTTGATCGGCACATGCTAATAAAATATCCAGTGACCTTATTTCTCCCTAGACTTGATTTACAAATATAGTGATTTTGTACTTAAGGATGGTCCAGCATAAAACCACTTTTCGACAGATTTTGTTCATTTTTTTTAAGTTTCAGAATTTTGGGCCGTTTAGAACACGAGATAATTAATAGCAAAGTAATCATTCTCTCTCACTCTCTCTCATTAGAAACATGTAAAACTTCATGCCTGCCCAACTATTGTCTGTTGTATTACAAAAAATACTCGACAAAATTTAAAAAAAAAGGATAATAAAGATAAATATTTATCAAATAAATGAACGAACTGGGAACTGAAATTAATTGTCGAACTCGTACGATATTTTCAATTTTACCTTAGAACGCCGTAGAAAAAGTTCACAACAAATTTTTAGTGATCAATTTGAATGAAAATTAGTTAATGAGGTAAGTTGAATCCAAAAAACACAAAATCCAGTTGCAGTTTGGTGATTTCTTGATGTAGTGAGAAAATATTTAGGAAACAAGTGAAAAATAACAACTTACTGAGTTAATTGCTTAAATACCCGGTATATAATGAATTTATAAAAAACAGTGACTAACAAAACTTGGTTATTTTTTATAAAGGAACATTTTTTATTTTGAAATGATTGTTATCTCTTACGGTTTCAAAGATATGCAGTTTTGCCCATTTGCACAAACATAGTTCAATTTGGTCCATTCACAAACATGACCTTACTTTTTAGCTTTAGAACACACACACAAAATTTCAGCTCGTTATCTCTGTTTGTTCTTTGAGTTGTCGTTTTCACGGACAGATGGTCGTACGGACGAATATGCCAAAATGGCCTAATTAGGACATTTTATAAACACTGTGCCAAACATTTATGTCTGCGATCAATATTTTCAAGCGTTACAAAGTCGGGACTAAACTTAATATAACTTGTATATTTACATATACTAGTTATAAAAATATCGTTTTTTATGGAAGTCGAACTTAAGCTACAGTAATTAATCATCCATTGAGTAATATATGTTGTAATCTTTGTATATTACAGAGATAAAGAATTTACAATATTAAAAGTAAGGTATTTTCTCCCTAATTAATTAATATATTAATAATAATTTCTTACAAATTATAACAATTTAAGATTTTAGATTGCCAATACATATTTTATTGCCAATAAATAATAACTTAATTCCCATTGAGAAATTATAGAATATTTATTATATTATGAGAGGCTCTAAATGCGTGGGTAGATATTAATTATAATAATACTGAAATGTACAATTGGCTAGTTATAGAATTAATGAATTTCGTTTGTATAATTGCTTGTTATTTTATATGAATGCACTCACGCATTGTTTCACAAAATACTCCAAATTTATAATTATATACAGTTTATTCTTTGAATGGGTACTTTTCGTAGTTGCTTTAAAGGTGCTGGCCAGGTTTTTTATTTAGCTACACTAATAATATAACATTATTAATGGTACACAGATTGTACGTTTTGGCTAATCATCTCCGTTTATATAGTGAAATATACGGTAGGTGGGAGCGACTGTTCTAGATGGGACACTTCTTAAACCACTTTTCATCATATGAGCTGGATAAGGAAAGAGTAGATCAATCATCGTCTCTTCTTACTCCTCACAGTGGCAGCTCCATCTATAGTCCTGACACAGGCAGTCCCAAATGTTCTGCATCTCTTCTGTCCAGCCACTATCCTGTAATAATTGCCTTTAGATGAACTTCGTAAAGATATAATATCTTCGAAATGCCTTAAGTTATACTTTGGCTATTTACAAGCCATACGAGAGGAAATCATCTATTTTTTTGTCATTTTCAAATTAATAGCGATTTTCACTAATATTCCAGCAAATGATTTTATTGTTTCACTTTGCCTACTAGTAAGTAGTGCTCTGTGAGTTCTTCACAATGAATAACTAGACTCAATGTTCTAATTAGACGCGTTTCCATACTACACCAAATTATAATATAAAAGCTTACTGATGCGTCCACACTGGTACAAGAACGTCACCGGTAAAACAGATACATTGCGATAAACAGCGTAACAAATTCGTAAATTCGTATATTTTGTGAGCTCAACCATTGTAAACGCATTATTGGTCTCGATGTTATAGCGATTAAAATCTTACAGTATTTCGTCACATAAGAATGTTCGAGCGACAAGCAGTGAAACGAGCGAATAGGTGTTTTCACGTAAAAAAATTGTATAATTGAGTAAAAATCTATACGAGTGCATCTGCAAAGAAACTCGTGCATCCAAATACACGATATTTACATATACTTGATATTTGTTTACTTTGCACTTAATAATTGAATTATTTACAATTACAGTATGTCTCCAAATTCGTGATTTCTTTATAAAGCCAATAAAATTACACCACCATCTTTTCCAAAAAGAAGCGAAAGTATGAGGCATATGTCAACTTAAATTAAAAAAATATTCTCAATAAATAATAATGACATTCAACGTTAAATTACATTTTCTTAATCAAATATTATTTATTACCAGCATCTCTATCTCAGTGTTATCGAAATAACGTGTTTTATCACCTAT
Organism: Nineta flava; assembly: GCA_963920215.1. Lineage (NCBI taxonomy): Eukaryota > Metazoa > Arthropoda > Insecta > Neuroptera > Chrysopidae > Nineta > Nineta flava. The sequence goes on from OY986042.1 coordinate 95,940,760, forward strand.
AATCTATTTAGGACGTCCTAATTCTATTTGAAGGTATAATATGTATATGTCGCAGATGGATCGTCGAATCCGCTGTTTTACAAAACCGCTAGTTGTTTTACATAACAACTCCGTTATTATCTGGATTTTCATTGCGATTTGTTTTAAAACGTTTAAGCAATATTACGTGTTAAAGTTCAGTAATTATGTAAAACAGCTATACGTCGTTTTCATAACGGAGTTGTTATGTAAAACAACTAGCAGTTTTGTAAAATAGCGGATTCCACAATCCATCTGCGACATATATATACATATAAGATATGTTACTTAACTGCTTCAATAGCCTTCCAATAAATTGATCGATCTTCATTTATTTCACAGTATATACTCGTAATTAGTTTAACACAAGATTAAACTTGAGTAATAATAACACACAAATACTCCACTATAGACAGTATGAGATTGAAACTAATATAATATGAGATAATCTATTGCATTATCATGAATCATCGAAATTCTTATTAATTTTCGATGATATATTTTCAAAGTCATTTGTTTATTTACTGGGATCATGTATGAAACAATTTCGATATTGATTAAAATACTATTATTCTTAAGGTTGTTATGAAGAAAATTCAATTTAATGACAGGTTCATCAAAATTTGACAGCTTATTATTTCAATAATAAAAAATATTCTGTCAAAGTTTGAATTTGATCCTGTTTTTAGTTTTTTGGTAAAACAATGTTAAATTTACGATTTTTGTACATTGCTTAAATAGACTCGGCGGCAAAAATATTAATACAAAAATCTATATCTCGACCACCAGAAATGTCAAGTTTATGAAAAACTGTCTAATAATTATCAAAGTCTTATAAATACCTGGACCAGATTTCAAAACAATCCTGTTTATGGTTTCTGAGATTATTAAATTTATAGATCGAAAAATGGTCCTAATGCCAATTTTATTTTAGATTGTCACAGTAGGTTTAGCAATATCAGTGTAATTAAAATTAAATAAATAATTATTAATTAAAATTAAAAATAATAATTGAATTATTATTTATAATAATTTTATTAATAATTAATAATTATTTTGAGTTATACGAACTTTACCATTTTGGTTGATTTGCTCCAGGTCCTTTCATAACAACCTTAAACAAAATTAATATGTTTTTTTATTATTGTAATCCTTCAGTCTAATCGGCAAAAAAAATTAAATAGTTAACTTTAAAAGCAGGAAGCGCTTTGTGGTGAAAATTTCTTTTACAACTAAATATAATTTGCTTTTGCGTATCGCCTACTAAATGCATGTAATTTTCTTCTTTTTTTTTAATATTTCATCGTATTTCGTGCAGTGATAGCGAAAGACGAGTCAGGAATCTAATTTTCGTTAAGTATTCGATACACGATAGTACTCCCTTTCAATCTCTATATATTCTTTATCTATAAAATGTATTAATCTATAAAGATATTGAAAAGTAAAAAAAATGGGGCGTGATTGAATGGAAACCAATTTTGTTTCATGTTTTTTTTAAAATGAAGATCCGAAAAATCCGATATGATTAAGGTTGAGGCATCTTTGGAAAGGTGAGAAATATGTTTAGAAAATCTTTAGAAAATTTTGAAAGTATTTCTCATTTTTTTTACGCTGGGGTCAAAATGTCACCGTGTGGAATATATGTCATTTCAGTGAAGTGTGGCATTTTAGGATTGAGAACTACGGCTAATAATTGATGGAAAAAGTGTTAAGCGTGGATGATAACTTGATATTTAACATAAACATACCGATATTTGAGAAAAGCACATGTTTTACGAATGTTTTATCCTCAGATAATACTTTTACCCTAAACAATTTAACATCGCCAGAATTACGTTTTATCCAATCGTCCAAATATCATTCTACATGATCCCACTACCTTAATTAGATTATCTAATGTCATACAGAATATTTTTCTGACACATATAGTACTCAAATGATTATACAGTATGAAAAAAACACTATCAATTTTCGTGGAAATAGAAAATTAAATTAAATTATTTGAAAAATATTCATACTTGATCGTATACAGTTTTTCATAACTGTTCAGTTGAGTAATTTAATGATTAATAAATGTTATAGAGAAAATGAACATTTCAAACGATTACATCAAGACTTTATTTATTATGTACACGCTTTTCTTTTAAGCTTTTAGGTAGTTTGATTTTTAAGTAAATGAAAACGAATTTCTCACATAAACGGAAGAGGTAACCTTTCTTAAACCAAAATGATTTCAAGTTTGAGATTTCAAGGTCTATTCTCCATGATGCTAATTGTGATCTCTTAAAATCTGAACGAAAACCATGCATTTTTCCCTCATTACTATGAGACCTATGTTTAAAAAATTTCTCCTGTAAATTCACAGTTTAATTCATTAAATAGCCTGTACACACTGAATTCGAGTGTAGAACATATTTCTTTTATAATTTTCGTTTAGCTCAAACGGTTTTAATGTATGAACTGACTTTGCCGAACTTGAATGCACGAGCTCGAAGCTACTTTATACCTCTAGAATGGTGAAAAAACGTATCTTTTCGTAACTTACTCACCTAACTTGGGACTAAACAGGTATTATATATGTATAGAGTTTAATCAAAGTTATCCCTAGTGCTGATAATCGGTCAAAAAAGTACACAACTGTACACAAACAGATTTTCAAAATTAATAAGCTCAAAAATACAGGGAATTTTACATAAGAAACAGACCATAAGGCACGCCGCAAATTGAACCCAGCCCATGTATATCTCACGCGCAGCACACGCCTAGACTTTTTTGTTGAATGTGGTTTGAGACGGAGTGGCGCATATTAAACCTATCACACAGCCAGTTCAATTCCAACCGATTTCGCGTGTATCGAGTGGTGCTTGCAACACAGTTTCGTGGATCGTGGGTACCTCCTTTTATCTGTGTGAACATTTGTTAGCGAATTTTCTGAAAGGAATTAGAGCCACTGGCTTGCTGTCATCTTGTATACTGGGAGAAGTGATGGAGATTTGGGTATGAGTCATGTGTGTCGACTGTATTCAATATGCGTTACTATTGAAAAACATGTACTTGGACTTGGTTTCGGTCACACATGGGCTACGCATGGGATGTGCAAGGTCTAGGTTCAAATTGCGGCGGGCAAAGAGTTTCAAAGACTTCAATGATCTTTGCTTAACTAACTAACCTTCTTTTTTTTCCGAACCACAAAAATATGCAAAATCAGTCATTTATATTGTATGTAAATACGAAATATCCTTTTAAGAATCCATTTTAATTCCTAAAGCATTATTTTATTACCCGTTTTCATCAATAGATTCCGATTTTGTCACAATCAAACATGATACCAATACGATGTCATTTTCCTGTATGATTCCTTATCTGATCCTAAATAGAGCTGTATATCTCTATTATTATATTATTAAATCATAATGTCTACTCATAAAAACTATTATTCAAATTATCATTCATGTTTTGCTGTCATTATCAATTTCAAATGAGTATTTTTCATTGTAAAAAAAAGTTATTTCATCTGTTGAAAATAATTTAATTACTGTAATAAATTATTTCCTCAAACACATTATTGAACGTTATTATTATAGCAAAAAAAAAAAAAGAATTAACAAGAAATATGTATTAATAATATGAATACTTGTGTATAGACTAGGAATAGGGAATATGCATGAAAATTTTTTTTCACTTGATTTGAAGCATGTTTACTTGACAAATATCAAGATAAAATTACTTTTTAAATAACTTTAAAAATAAGCGAGATATGAATGATTGAAATTCCCGATTAGACAAAGAGGGTGATAGCCCTCTTGACATGACATGTGACGTCATAATACGCTATCACCATTTAAAATACACGTAAAACTCCGTTTTGCAAGAAAGAAACAGATAATAATCTTTAAAAGCTTATAGCTTCCTTGATATTTGTCGGATTTTAATTTCGGTTTTAAATATTATTACAGTATTAACAGTTTTTTCATATTCTGAAAATAAAAGTAAAAAAAAAATTTTCATGCATATTCCCTATTGGTAGGATACGCGGCTGCAGTTGACTATGATAGGAACTATGCCGATATTCATCTGGAGTGCGTGAAGGAAACTGCAGAAAACCTTCTCAAGTATAGCCGGTTACTTCGTTCTTGTCCATACGCCGACAGTTTAGTCAATCAACCGCCCCATTTTTTTTAATAATTGACAAACTGCTGATGTCGGGATTAAAACCCATAAAATCTCAGTTTTCAAGTAGGCTTACTGCGTAGACACCACGTCTTAGACTGCTCGGCCACTTGGACTGGTATTAATCCAATCAAATTAGAGGAAACATAGAGCCAATCTTTGTTTGTCATTCTAAAGACTGGCAATGTAGTCTCATATAACAGAGTTTCCGCGAAGAAGTCCGCGACATATCAAAGAAAACTGATATTTTGCAAATATCTCGTTTTCCATCCGCCAATATGCCATTAGACACAATTATAAAACTTGTAGGCCATAAAAATTTCTACAAACTTTATTAATTTTTTTTTCAACCGATCTGCAGATATGACACATATATAATGTACTGCATCTCGAGATATATATATATATAGCATTCGTATATAGATGAGAAAGATATAACACATTCGTATATAGATGAGAGATGCGCATTCGTATATACTGCCGTGCTTGGTATTTTTCCGATGATTATCTACATACCGATTATAAAATGAATGTTATTTCAACACGATAATATTTTAACTTTGTCAAATATTTCAAATTGGTTACATTTTCTAAATTTAAAAATTCAATTTTCAATGTAAAATAGTAGTAGTTTTTAAACTGTACTGCTTTTATCCACTGAAGAATACAAGAACTACTTTTTTACTCTTTATTATCTGTTATGATTTTAATTTCATCTGTATTGACTGAGGAATAATATATTACTAGAGGTAAGTGTATATTTGAAAGAAAAATTTAATTTCTTAATTTTAACGGTTAACATTCATTTTATGGCAATTTTATGAACATGGCTTGTACACTTTCTAAACTTTAACATGTAAACTTTGACATGTATACATATTTCTAGTCTCACTTATTTTTATTCTGCATTACTGAGTTTTATCTTTAACAAAATAATACATATAAATAATAAAACCAGTGAAGACAAGCAGTAATTCATGGTTTACAGAGTATAAAGGCAGTAAATCACATGTTAATCATAGAACGGCATCAAGATAGTGAGAGATCATATGTACAATCCATTACTATCACTGTTCAGGTAGCTCAAAGGCAGAGCTTTGGTCTGGAATGCCAATAGTCGTGGGTTCGATTCCCATCCTAGGTGCGTATGCTTGTAAATATATTTTTAATAACGTAAATATATCGTTATCCTATTAACGTATGTGCATCTCTCACTCTTCGCGCTTTATCTCTGAATCAGTTTAAGATACGAATAATGTGGTCAAATTTGTATAATCTACAAGTGTTTTTACACTCTTATAACATTTAAGGGGTAGGAAGTGACATATTTAAAAAGAAAGCAATTTTCCTAACCTTTGAAGTGCCTTGACTCACGGACACTTATTCAAAAGAATGGCTTATGTATAATTCAGCTTGTTCGTTTTCATTCCGAGATTGAAACCTCATTTGATTGGGGTATATATTTTTATAATAAAAGCATGAAAATCAAAAAATAAAAAAATTTTATGTAATAAAAATTAAGTAGTTACACTTATTTAAATGATTACTTTTTATTATATATTTTTTTTTCCTCAATACTTAACCTAAATTAACCTTAACAAACAAAAAGAAAAAGATGTAAAAACGACTCTACGACTTCGTATAAAAATGTGAGTTTTATTCGTTTTCTTTTTTTTTTACATTCGTATTATTATTATTATTATTATTTTATAAGTTATATTCAAAGTTTTAAAAATTGAAATTATCGATAAAGCAATTAAATAAAGAAAATAGCAGCAATAGCCATTATTATTGCTATCTTATATTCCCAACAGAGCCATTTTTATCTATGTCTATTATTCTTCGTACAGAGTGCTACATGAGATCCATTTAATGTAAAAATGTGATCTTGGGAAGTACCTAGGAGGATCAATAACGTGTTAGTTTATATAGTATAAGCTTTTCCTTTCATACTGGTGTCTGCTTAACCGTACTGGAAACTGACATTGGTAAAGTACTGTGACTATAAAGTATACACAAATAATACAATTCAATGCCATGTTTGACTATATAGTAGTTCTTTCATACTATGTCTTACATAATCTCAATGGAAATTGACATAAATATTGTATTGTGACGCCTAAGTATATACGCAAATTATGATGTGGGATAATAAGTTAATGTTGACTAAAAAGTAATACTGAAGTGAAAAAGTTGATTTATTCCCCAGAATCATCCTTGGTGTAATGGTAAGGACATTGGGCTAGAAATCCAGAGGTCCAGAGTTCGATACCTGGTGGATGAGTTAGTATTTTCATGCCAATATTGAATTAAATAATTCATTGACATGTTTATCTATACAGTAGACGCTAGTTGTTTCATATTATGTTTTACATAACCTTAATGGAAACTGGCATTAGTATGGTATTCTGACATCTAAATATACACAAATAATAATGTAGCACAAATAATATATTAAAATAAAGAGTTAAAATCGACTCGACCAAGCTAAACATCCTTAATATTCTTCATAATAAAATTAATTACTGGCAAATAAGATTTTATAAAGACGAAAAAAGTTTTATCTACACTGGAATTATATTCATAATAGATAGATAGACATAATATTCTGGTAAAACGTATTTGTTCACATTATTTTAAGGTGAATTTTTGGAAAATGAGATTCTGGTTTTAATATTTAATAAATTAATGAATAATGGGGTTTATCCTCCGTTTTTGAGACACGACGGTCTATAACAGAGGCCACCCACATTATTATTTTTTAACCTTTATTAATTTTTACTTTACATTTTTATGATGTGAGTGGAGGATCAGGAATTTGTATGCAGAGAAGGAATTGCTATGTGTACGGCTGCAGCCGAATTTGATATGAACTATGCCAATATTCATGTGGAGTTCGTGAAGAGAAACTGCAGAAAACCTTCGCAAGCATAGCCGGTTACTTCGTTCTTGTCCATACGCCGACAGTTTAGTCAATCAACCGCCCCATTAATTTTTTTTTTAATTGACAAACTGCCGGTGTCGAGATTCGAATCCATAACCTCCCAGGTCCAAGTAGAAACAACGTCTTAACAAGCGCGGCTACTTGGCTGGTAATAAATTAATTATTTTTGAAAATTAATAAGTCATCATAATATTAATTAGATCGATAATATTCAAATCTGAGATTTTTGTGCTTATATAGAGGTTCAGATTTTTAATTCTTGAAACTAGAAATTTCTTCATATTTTACTAAGCTTTTTTCAGACAAATTTTCGCTAAACTCAAGTGCAGAAATAAAAACGGGTATCAAATTAAAAATGTATAGTCAATACCAATACTAAATTCGACAATCTGAATATATTGATTTTAATTGATTTTAGAGACCATTAGTGGTTCAATTAAAAATGAACATCTTCCTATTAACGGCATACAGACCATATTTCTTTTACATCATAGCTAGCTGAAACAATTAATTCGAATAATTTCGTCTAGTAATTACACAAAACTTCGAAAATCTAAATGGTTTGATAAAGATTGTCTAGAACTGAAAAAAGAAACTAGAAGTGATCTGAGGCAAATGCGACGGAGCAAAAATAATAACACAACACTAGTTTATATCGATACTCGGAAAAAATACAGACAGATGTGTAAGGATAAAAAATGCACTTACGAAGAAAAATACATCAATGACATTAAATCGGCATCGAACCAAGGTGATTGCAAAGAGTTATGGCTTTTGATCCGAGAGGAAAAAGTAAAAGGTAGGAACAGGGAACTAGAAGCACTAGATTGGGTTAACCACTATAAAAAAATTTATGAAAGCGTCAAAGATGGGCTTAGTGACGAAGTTATCGAAGAACAAACCGAAACAAAAATTGATAACGACAACAGTAAAATAGAGGAGGCGGAAGTGTTTAGTACAATTCAAAATTTAAAATTGGGAAAATCACCGGGTATTGACGGAATATTGAACGACTTTATTGTCTGCGCAAGTAAGAATACAAACTGGTTATACATGATCACGGGATTGTATCAGAAACTTCAAGAAAACAAAAAATTTCCGACTGAATGGTCGGTGGGGCTGGTGTGTAACATATACAAGGGTAAAGGAAGCGTACATAATATGGATAACTATCGCGGGATCACGTTATTACCAAGCATTAGTAAAGTATACACCAAAATATTATCTCTAAGAATACAAGAATGGGCAACCGAAAATGGAATAATAAGCGCCTGTCAATCTGGATTTCGACAAAACTATGAAGTAGTCGATAATATATTGATTTTAAAATATCTAATACAAAGGAACTTAAGTAGAAAACGCAATAAAATGTACTGTTGTTTCATCGATCTTAGTAAGGCATTTGACATGATTGATAGAAATAAACTTTGGCATAAACTAAGTATTTTAAGAATGCCAAAGGATATGATAGATGTTCTGAAATCAATATACGCTGGATCGTCTTGTTGTATTGGATATAACTCTACATTAGTGTCAGAAACGTTTGAAACGAACCGAGGCTTAAGACAAGGTTGTCAATTATCAGCACTTCTATTTATTTTATTCATAAATGATTTACCGAAATTTATGACCCAGTATAACACTATTAGCCCTTGCATTGGAAGTCAAGAAATCAGAATGCTAATGTATGCGGATGATATAGTGTTACTGTCGAACTCAATTGGGGGAATGAGAAATGCGTTAAATGGAATGGAAGATTACTGTATCAATTGGAAGCTGAATGTAAATGTGGAAAAAACAAAAATGCTTATTATAAGTAACGGGTGTAAAAAGCATAAAAATGAAACATGGAACATGAGGGAAAAAGAGATTGAATGTGTAAAAGAATATAAATATCTGGGAGTATACGTGACACACAATGGTAACTGGAAAATCCACCAACAAAATATGATTCGGAAAGCGAGAGGTGTTTGGGCGAATATTCGGTTAAATTTATGTAAACATCCTAATTTTCCTGTTGAAGTCATTAAGAAAATGATTAAAGCCTTAGTAATACCGGTTTTGACGTATGGCGCACAAGTATGGGGAATGGGGGAAATATTAAAAAATGTAAAGTTATTTGTGTGTAGTATGTGGAAAGAAGTATTGGGTTTGGCTAAAGCAGCTCCCAAAGATGCCATACTGATAGAAGTAGGAGAAATATCAGTTGATGCGTACATAGTACAACAATGCCTAACCTACTTCTGCAGAGTTATGGCGGAAAGAAACAATAGAAAGCTTCAGCAGGGTTGTTTCGACCATGGGACGGAAGACAATATCTTAGAGTTAGTAAGAAAGTTTGGAATCGATGCAAGTAAATTAAACGATCAGAATGTTTCCTATGATTGCAAAAAAGCCCATATTAAAAACATATTGAAGGATTGGTACAGAGAAAGAATGTTTCATAACATGGAAGATATGCCTTCTCTGGACGTTTTCAATAAAATTGGACATTTTGAATATGGGGCACCATACCTAGCCGTAGCACAGAAACCCACTAGAAGAATATTGGCTAATTTTAGATTAGGAAGATATGTGTGGGAAAACAAAAATAAAATAAATAATCAACGAATATGCCCATTGTGCGGCGGAGGTGAATCCGGATACCACCTAATATTTGATTGTCCTGGCGTTAATGAGAATATGAGACACGAACTGAGAAGAGAAGGTTTCACGTGCCTGGAAAATATTTTAAATGTTAGAGATGAGCAAGCGGTAGTGAAAGTGGGTAGCTTTTTGAAAGAAATATTAAATAGCAGGTCGATGAAATTGACGGGAAGGCTGACATATGTATAAAATTTAGTGTTGTAGGCTTGACACCCGTATGTTTGTGCAATTAACTATTATTATTAACTAATCGATGCAGTTATCTATGTTTTTTCTTTTTTGGTATTTAGGATATTCTATAATTTTATTTTCAAGTGTACAGAATTCAGCATATTTTATTTTGTGTTTTTTTTTTTTTTTTATAATTTGCAATATGTAAAATTATTTTATTTTGTTAAGATCCAATGTAAGGATTGATTAGCCCTATAGGGCACATCAAATAAATAAATAAATAAATTTCGTCTTTTTTTCCAGTATGTAGATTACTTGAGAATGGTGTACAAGCAATATTTGGACCATCAGATCCACATTTGGGAGCACATATCCATTCAATATGTGATACATTAGACATACCACATTTTGAAACACGCCTAGATATGGACACTAATGCAAAAGAATTTTCAATTAATTTACATCCAGCACCGCAATTATTAAAAATGGCATTCCATGATGTTATGACATTTTTAAATTGGACCAAAGTAGCTGTCATTTATGAAGATGATTCAGGTAAACTGCTTACTGTACTTTTTAACATCTGTTTATTATTTATTTTCATACTTTTATTATCTTTCAAATTGTCTGTATTAAGAATAGCTGAAAAAGGATTCGAGTTGAGAGTACCTTGCTCGAAGTGTGGTGCATCGTAGATTTGCATCAAATTGGACACACATTTTTAACTAAACTCGCCCGTGAACGACGGAATTTGAATTTTATTGAATAATTTTTTGTATATTAACACAAATATATAATTCCTACCACGTCATTTTCGTCTTTTTTCATTTAAACCACTGTCATGTGATGAAATCAATCAAGAAGCTAAATTTTGTATTTCAAATAATAATCCAGAATTGAGTAATCCTTGTCACTATAAGGATTCTTGACGAAACAAGTATCCTTTGGGAACGAAAACAGCGTTATCTTTTCTTCATATTTTTAATTAATTAGATTCCAATAAACAAATGATAACAATTTTCTTTTTTACTCGCTGACTCGATATAGCTCTTTAAAAAAATATTTGAATAAGAAGCTTCGGAGTGCTTCGGAGTGAATTAAAAACAAAGCAAAGTATAATAATGGGAGTGATGTGATGAAATATATTTCGTGTCTAATGCAAAAATTATTATATGTATATATTATGTAAAGAGAAAATTGCATGAAGTTTATTTAAACTACTTAATAAAATATATTTCAAGAAAAGTTTTTACTAATGGAAATTTATGTTAAATAGATGGAATATTTTTATCAAATGATAAAAATCATATGAATAAAGTCAATCACATTACAAAAAAAAAAAAAACTTAAATTAAAAAACCCTGGATTGTAAACATACTCTTTAGTCGGTGTGAATTTTTCCCATTCGCATATAGTTTGAAAAACAACATTTTTGTCTATTCATAAAAATATGTTTCGCATTGATGAAAATAATTTTTTTATGATAAATTATTCAATTATATAGCATTCCGTAATAAAAACATCGTCGAATGTTGATAGCTAAAAAATAACGTCGTTGTGAAATACAAATGATCATATTTCAATTTCTTAACACTTATAAGTCATGGCGCAGCTGGCATAGAAATTGGCAAATCGAAAACATTCAATTCCAGATACTATATGCACGTTTGCGATTGATTATACTACAAGCGTTTAATTCATTTGAGTTCAACCCATTTTATATAAGATTATCAAATGTTAATTAATAAGAACTCTAGGTTTTTGATATAAAATTTGAAATTCGTCCCAATACCTAGATCAGTTTTTTTAATTATAAATACGTATTTCAACTACAAAGTAGTCATCATCACTATAAATTAGCTAATCGTAATTTACTCTTTGACAATTAAAAAATAAATAAAAAATAAAAATAAATAGACAAAAGAAACATTATTGAAATTACTCTTGTTAAAATTACTTTCATTCAATTTACTCTTTTTAACATCATTAAAATTACTCTTATATTGTCTCTGCATATGTTACTTGTCGCTAATTTCGTGGCAGTTTCACTTTTGTCAGTGACAGTTTTTGGTGACAAAACTGTCACCAAATTAGCGACGAGTAACATATCCAGAGACAATATAATAATTTTAATAAGAGTAATTTTAACAAGAGTAAATGGAATGAAAGTAATTTTAACAAGAGTACTTTTCAATAAAATTTATTTTAATTTTGTTTAATTTTTATTTTGTCTATTTTTATTTTCTTTTTATTATTTAATTGTCAAAGGGTAAATTACGATTAGCTAATTTATATTGATGATGACTTCTTTGTAGTCGAAATACGTATTTGTAATACAAAAACTGATCTAGTGAATTGGGGCAAATTTGAAATTTAAACGCATGTATAATCAAATTGTTTAGGATGCTATAACTTGAAAACTAATCGAATTGTGTATCGTGAATGTGCAATCATGTTAATAAAAAACCGAAAAATGATGTCTATAAATTTCTGTGTCTATCCTAAAAATTATGTCGTTTTATCAATTTGACAAAATTTTGACAAAGTGATCCAACATCCTGATGCTTTTAGTTTTATTTGTAAAATACGCAGCTAGCATTTTTTACGCCCAAAACTGATAAGATTGACAACTCTGTTATATGGACTATTTTACTGATGACAGAAGCTCTTCAAACTTTTATGCCATCAGAAAATTTGAAGATGAATTCACAAGTATTGAAATGCTAGATTTAAAAAACTGAAAGATAATTTACCCAAATCTCTTATACTCTATCGAGCCCCATATACATGAGTTCATTTGCCACTTTCATTAAGTATAATTGTAAAAATTAATACATATACAGACATTAAAAGTTTTATTATAATTTATAAATATAAATAAATTTAAAAGAGTATAAAATTTGATATATAAAATAAATATAATTTATTCAAAATAAAATATGACAACATATGTGTTATGTCGGGAAAATAAAATTTATTCCATGTTAGACCAAGGAATAGCGTAAAATAAGCAACCATTATCTGACAACATTGATACGTGGGAATTGACTATTGTGTTTAGTTGAGGGTTGTGAAATAAATAGTATTAACTTTAATTTTTCAGAAAAGTGCTCTGCAAATTTATTTATCAATAGCCAAAAACTATGAAAAAACAAGAAATGTAACTACTAACTGAGTTAATTGTTTGAATACCCAGTATATACTGAGTTGTATATTAGTAATTCGCTTTCCGAAAAACATTTAATCACAAATTATGAGTAAACTATTGAGTTTATGAAAAAAATTTTCTAACAAAGCTTGTTTATTTTAAAAAGAAGAATTAATTAATTTGTTATTACATTTTTTTCCAACTCGTATGATTTCAAAGATGTATATTTTCCCCTCTGGCGGGGGGAAACACGTTCCGATTTTTTCTATTAACGGCCTTGACCTTACTTTTTCGCTCTAGAACAAGCACACAAAATTTCAGCTCGTTATCTCTTTTTGTTTTTGAGTTTTCGTGTTCACGGACAGATGGTCGGACGGACGAATATGCCAAAATGGCCTAATTACGGTCTGTCTGTGAAAATTAACATTTTCAAGCGTTACAAAGTTGGGACTAAACTAAATATACCTCTTATATTTACATATACTTGTTAAAACAAACGACAGAAAAAATAGTATTTCTGAAGAGATAGATATACTTAAAAGAGATTTAGGATAATGATACGATAGTTATAGATATTGAAAGTAAAACCAAATATCAGGATTGGTATCCGATTAAACTTTTTTTTCATTCAATAACCGAATTATTCCAACTCTTTTCTGGTTCGAATAGTGCCATTAAGATACCTTTTATCGATGCTAGGTCCACGACGTTACATTCTCAAAATCTCGGTAGTAAAAATGGCGGTACATGTATTCACTTTGAATTTCCTGTGCCTATCAATGAACGATTAGTAGAAGTCGTATTTTTATACCCGGTATATATAATATACAGGTGTTTATAAAATAACCTAATTAGTTCATTTTCGCATATCCATCTACCCGTCTATCTGTCCGACTATCCGTTGACACGATAACTCAAAAACGAAAAGAGATAATAATCTAAAATTCTGTATGTATGTTATAGAGTTAAAAAGTAAGTTCTAGTTCGTAAGTGAGCGTAATCGGACCAGGCTTCCGTCCGCGAGGGGCTAAAATATACATCTTTGAAAGGGTAAGAGGTAGAAAAAATGAATGACAAAAAATGTGCTTATTTTTAAATAAACAACCTTTGAAAAAACTTTTTCATAAACTCAGTATATACTGGGTATTTTAGCAATTGAGTTAGTTACATTACAAGATAATTGTATAACCTCTAAGTTTCCATTCTGAATAAACACTAATGGCCAATTAAAAGCAATAAAATTATAAAAATTACCCTGCCTTATTAACCGCTCATTGGCATAGGCTTGAAATTCAAACCGAACATATTTACTATCATTTTTCATACAATTTGATCAGTAATTGCACATGTGACTTATAGAGTGTTACTTTCTTGATACTGTTAGAAACTGTTTGTCTCTCGGGCTCTTCTATCATTGCGAATCAAATTTATTAAAATCGAATCTTATTTTGATTTGATATGGCACAATTTATTTATTTTCGCCATCCCCCCATCGAAATATTTTTCATCCCCTTCACAATTTACGGGTGCCAATTTGGTCACACCTCAATGCTCTTTTCCTTGGTCTAAGATTTTTTTTTATAAGAATCTACGTTTGTGTTTATTTAATATTTTCATTATAGGTCTTATAAAATTACGTGATTTAGGTCATACATTAAATCGTAAAAAAAATCTGGATGTTACATTTCGTCAAGCTGAACAAACAACATATATAAATGTTTTACAAGATATTAAAAATAAAGAAATTCATAATTTAGTTGTGGATACTAAAGCTGGTAATATGCAAAGTTTTTTACGTGCTGTAAGTATATTTAAACATACCTACTGCCCATTTCATGTAATCATCTAGGCCAGTATTGACGCATGTGTTTCGAAATCCTATTCGGGCAGAACTTTTTGACGTAAATCTTTGTCGGTATGCAGTGCTGATTACAAGTATTCATGTTGTCATATTGATGTCCATTAAGCTAGCAGAGCAACCTGAGCAGAACGCTAGACGCTAGACGCTAAAAATTAAATGCTCTTTGTTGTATTGTGTGCTCTGCTATGTTAAGCTAGAGCAGAGCAATGTTTAAAAAATCAATTAATTATATTGTATTTAATATCAAATTATTAAGCTAATTAAATGCGAATTAAATGCTCTAATTAAAAATTAAATGCTCTTTGTTGCACTGTGTAACCGCATGCTCTGCTAGCTTAACCAGCAGAGCAATATTTAAAAAATTAATTAATTATTTTGTATTTAAAATCAAATTATTAAGCTAATTAAATGATATTGCCATAGTACTAGATAATTTAATAATTTATTCAATTAATAACTGATCATTTTGATTACGACGTCTGGTGGCCAAGAAGGAAATTTTTTTTACTGTGCAGTATATGTTATAACCGGTCCAGATCTCTGAAATAGTTTCTATAGAAATACCTGCATTAACAAAATTTTGGAAATAAATTATTTGTCTACAAATTTAAAATATAAATAAATTGGCATTTGAAACTGTCAAAATTTAGAAGAAAAATAATTATATGATCAAAAAAAATTATTATATCGCCACCCTCATGTCAGTATTCAATAGTTATTGAGCGACTAAAAATAATATTTCTAAAGACAAATCATATTAAACTTACCAGTCCGGGCGGCATATGGGTCAAAAGCGTTATGCTCGAAACTAGGAGGTTGCTGATTGGATTCCCAACGACGGCAGTTTGTCAATTAAATTAATTTAAAAAAAAATTAATGAGATGGTTAAACTGTCGGCGTATAGACAAGAACGAAAGTAACTGGCTATGCTTGCGAAGGTTTTCTACAAATTCCTTTCACAAACTCCAGATGAAAATCAGCATAGCTCCTATCAAAGTCAGCTCCAGTCGCACAACCTACCAATTCCTACTCTAGGTACAAATCCCTTATTTTTTAGTGGTCGGTAAAAAAGGCCTACTTGCCAGTCATCGGTTTCCTCCGCTAATTAATACTACTACATGTTAAACTTACAGAAATTTTATTCACAAAATTGCTTATTGCAATAATGAGGTTATGTCCATTTGCGATGATTTGCGTTGATTAGTGTTTTGATTTTTCTTTGTACAACTTCGTAAAAAATCGTTTCCTAAAAAATCGTAGGAAACACAATTTTTTTTGAAACTTTCGCGCCAATGTTTGTGTATATGTAATCTTATTAGCTGCATATGTGTAGATAGATGTAATTTGACAACCCCACTGACACAACCCGAACAAAAAAATGTATAATAAATTAAATTTAAGAAAAAACTAAAATTAACGCACACAAAAACATAGAGAAAAATGCATTATATACAGTTTTTTTTCACACCATATGGTTCTGAAACATTTAGTTTTCCTTTTATCCGGTATAAAATGTAACATATAAATAAATGTACACTCAAGGGTACAATAATCGAAACCTTTATTACGAAATTTTGTCCAGATTTTAATACAGTTTTTTGTATTTCTTATAGTGTCAATCTTTCACCATGCAACTCAAATTTGAAAAAATTCATCCAAATATATAAAATAATCGATATATAATAACTTATGTCGTGTGATCCCGAAGGGGCATAGGGACTCAACAAAAGAGCGCCTACAAACAAGATTCTGGGCCTTTATTATGCTAGTTCATTATCTAAGGTTCTTCTTCAGATGTTTCGAGATCAGCCTATCTTTCATTTTCTTTGAGAGTTTGAATATAATTACATACTAGGTTTATTGAAATCGGATGTTAATACAGTTATTGTAAATCGGATAATATAGTTATTGTAAAGGAATAGCGCCTTTAACCATTTTGTTTCGAAACATGATCCATTATCTTGTATTCTCAAAACCTATAAGAGCTACCTTTATTTTGTTTTGTAAACGAACCAATTGAGACCAATCTAACTCTAATTTAAATGTTATTTAAATAATCATAATTAATTACAAACTATAATAAATGTATATAGAGAGTTGGTGTTAGACAATTTTTAATGATCTAATGAGGGACATAAGGGGTTCAAAATACCACAGTGTAAAAAATAAAGTTTGGTCTGGTAACGAGCATATGATTTAGTAGTTTTTTTAAACATGCGTTTATAATTAATGTTAAAATTCAAGATGGCGTATTATAAATGCAAGCCTATCATGGCATGCTATATTCTTAACACGTCCAAGTATAGGCAAATACGAACATATAATTTAGAAAATTTTATAACAATTTTCAATATCATTTTCGCGAAGATGAGGTTACCTGAGATCCGCAGGAATAGTACGATTTCATTTCAACAATATTATTTATCGCTGTGAGCATAGTGCAAATTACTGATGCCGCGAGAGACGAGAGAGAAACGAGACGAGACGAGAATATATCAGGGAGAGATGAGACGAAAATTAGAATCCCGATTTTCGATAATTATTCGGGAGACAGGCGTTAGTACTCTCTTCGCATCTCTATAGATTTTTAACACCAAGCTCTCTAACTAATAGAACTACTTATGTGAAGACTAGACTTCTTTATATTTAACAAGAATGCAATTTAAAATGAAAAAACTGTGAAGAATTCTTAATGTTGTTTATTTCATTCATCATGTTCATATAATAAATTAAACATGAAGGCGTTTTTATTCACCGTAAATATAATGTTCCACCATAAATAAAAATGTGAAAAAGGCACAAGTTCTCGCATATTAAGAATATTTTTGAACATTTTGTTGTTGGTCAAATATCATTTTTGTTTTGTTAAATTTACATATAATGAATATATTATTAAATAACCTTCCGTTCCTGTACTTTAGACGAAATTTAACTGCCTTTAATTTGCAACAATATCAAAAACTTTTAGTTACAACTTTTTACTTTTTTTCTGATGCATGCATCTTAATTTTATTTCGCGGAATGTTTCCCCAAAATTTTGCCCTTAACTTCTGTCCTATGACTTACATATCTACGAAATTTCAATGACAATTGGTAGCATTGACGAATCAGTCACGATTTCCTTGATTTTTAGAAGCTTGATAACCAAGAAAGCGGCAACAATATAATTCGGTGCATTTTGTCAGATCGTACACCTTAATATATTTGGAAATTATTAAATCTCTTGTGTGCTGAATAACTCGAACCTAAAAATGCTTCCTTATTTTCGTGTAGAGTTTGCTCAAACTTGGACCTTCGCACTACCATGCTATTAGATATTCGTTTTTGTAGATATAATTAAGAGCACATTAATATTTAAAGACAATACAAATAGTACATTTTCAGTTCATTTTAAACGATTATCTTCAAATAAGTCTTAATGTTTTTACCGCTTTATATTTAGTCCAAAAAATAATATCCGACAAAAACTCATCAGGTTTATAAGAACAATAACAGACTCCATTTTAAAACGCTCACGAATCTACATAAATTTGAGACCGCTATAAGTAAATGATAAAATCGGCCTCTATGCAATTTTCAGCTTTCTAGGCTCTAGGAGCTGATGAAAACATCTATAAAAATTTGAAGAATTTAATTTATAGAATGTTAGTTGAAAAGATTATCAATAACATGCAATGATTGGTGGTTTTTTAAAATCCATGTATTTTAGTCTATTAAACAAATATTTACAATCTATCTATCTATTTAGTATCTCCATAGTTCAATTTGTAGAACACTTATTCGGTAAGTCAGAGGTATTGGGTTCAATCCCCGTTCAAGATGTTTATGTTTTTACATAACAAATATTGATATAAAAATAATGTTCTACCTATGTTTTATAATACCTTGACAGAAGTAAAGTAAGCAGAAGATACATGAGTAAAAAAGTATTTACAGGGTTTATAATCCATTTACTTACTTGCAACAATTTTGCTTATCTAAAATATGTATTGGTATCACCAGTACCGCCAAAGTAATTTGCATGGATAAATTAAAATGACATACTGTATTTATTATACGTGTTTATATTTCCAATACTACCATGACCGTATATAGTACTGATACAGCCATAAACAGCCATAATAATAATAATCATCATAACAGCAACAAAATAGCATCAAACAATAAACTGTTTTCACCCTGAAGCAATAAATACACAACAACAACAACAACAGTAAATAAACATATAAAAACATTTTGTGAATGATATAAAACCAAAATATTAAGTATAATCAAAAAACAACATTTTATTTTTTAGATAAAAATTTGTTAGTTACTTTATAATAATGTCATGGTGTACCTACTGAGCTTTTATATCTCTTTTAGTCTCTTGTTTAAAATGTGCTTTTATGACTTACTGAAAAAATCATCACCACAAAAAATAACCATTACAGTCACCTCTATGTACAAAATATTGAGGTTTTATTTTTATACCTGGTATGTAGGATATATTAAGTTTAGTCCCAACTTTGAAATGGTTGAAAATATTAATCGTAGGAAAAACATTTTTGGTCAAGATGTTCATAAATGTCCGTTCATCTGTCCGTCAACACGATAACTCAAAAACGGAAAGAGACAACGAGCTGAAATTTTGTGTATTTATTTCTAGAGCTAAAAAGTAAAGTCAATGATCCATCATCGCATGAGTGATCTCAGAAATAGTCTATTTTCGCATATCCGTCCGTATACCTGTAAATGTATAAACTCAAAAACGAAATGACTAACAAGCTGAAATTTTGTGTTTATGTTCTATGCCAAAAATTAACTTCTTCGTTAAAACTCGTTAAGGAGCAAAATCGGTCCGTGCTAGACAAAAAAATGTCTATCTTTGAAGCCGATAAAACGAGAGATAAAACAATAATTTAAATTAAAAAAATGTTTCTTTTTTTTTAAGTAAACCAGTTTAGTTTGAAACTTATTTTCGAAAACTGAATAGTTTGGCCACAATTTCAGCTCAGACATCTGTAATTACCCTTGATTACTAAAGCATAAATGTATATAGCATCTTTATACACTACTTTCTATTTTTATATACCAGTGCGTGTGTAAACAGTAAAATAAACAGTTTGCAAATTTTCAATGAACTTCGTATATTCAGGATATTTAAGCAAATAACTCAATTAGTTGATATTTTCATTTGTCTACAAGTTCGACTCACTTATATGAACTTATATGTTCGACTGATGTATGGAAAAATTTTACTCGAATAGGGCCCTTCAGTAGGTCATTTGAATAGGAATTTTTCAGAATTACTTACCGTTTATAAAATGGTTATGATAGTAGTAGGACTAAATGGGAAGGGGGTTCGAAGCTTGGCAAGTAGGCTTTTCTAGACCATTTTTCCGAACTCTTAAATACAAGGAATTTGTATGTAGACTAGGTTGGTAGATTGTATAATTGCAGCCGACCTTGATAGAAACTATGGCGATATTCATCTGGAATTTGTGAAAGGAATCGGCAAAAAACCTTCTCACAAGCATAGCCAGTATATTTGGTTCTTGTCTATAGACCGACAGTTTAGTCAATTAACCGCCCCATTATTTTTTTTGTTTTAATTGACAAACTACCACCGTTGAGAATCGAACCAACAGCCTCCCAGTTTCGAGCAGAGCGCATTGAACAGCTCGACCACTCGGACTAGTAAATATGTATGATAAGTTCTCGTCGTTGTAAGCCACTTAATCCTACTCGTATGTATGCTAGACCCGAAATACACTTGACCGATTTGTTACTTTTAAATTCATTTCAATTTAAGTTTCTTGTATAAAAGTGTTTATTTATTTTTCTTTACCTATTTAATACCTTGTGTTAATTATGTAATACAACCTGTATATAGAGGTCATATTAATTTTTCACATTAAATTTACATAATGTTTTTGGAGTTATAAAATACTCCAACAGTTTTATTATTCAGCTAATCAACACAATTAATTAACATTAATGATGAGTATTTGATTTGATACCTTTTGTTTTTATAGATATTAAAACTACAGATGAATGATTTTAAATATCATTATTTATTTACAACACTTGATTTAGAAACATTCGATTTAGAAGACTTTAAATATAATTTTGTGAATATGACAGCTTTTCGTATTGTTGATATTGAAGATATTGCTGTACGAGAAATTTTACGCGATATGGAACAATATCAACCGGACACGAATATCGGACATTCATCTACAGTTATACAAGTAAGAATGCACAGAATTGTACATCAAAGGTATTTTTTGCCAACAAGACATTAAGCAAAACCCGCACGTGGAAATTTTTTAAAGACCTTATAACTGAGTAACATAATATTTCTCCCTATTCAAGGACTGATTTTCTTAAAACGCTGTTACACTTATTTGTTTGTTTATAATTTATAGGCTAAATATCAATCTTCATGTCTCTAATTTTAAAATACAGAACTACTATATAATCGCTGACACTGTGTTTCTCCCCTTTCCAAAGGAAACATTTTCCAAAAACTCGGAAACACGTATTTTATGCTGTATAATTGAAATAGAAATTTTAATTTCTTTAACTTAAAACCGAAATTCTGACTCCCTATTATACGCCCTTAAGGGTTGATGTTCAAAAAGCCTTGTTTATTTCTTAATTTATTATTAAAAGCCAAAATAAACAATTTTCATATCTAGCTTTATTCATATTCCTAGCTTTAAAAAAGCGAAACCTCTTTCGATTTTCATATCAAGAATGTCAAAGAATGGAACTAATCCTTATAAAAAAACTCAAGAAATTATTTCCCTGTATTTTTATTCGCTGATAATCTTAGTGACATGAAATATATAGAGCTATAATATAGGTAACCTATTTTATTCAATGAAATAATCAATTTATTTATCAAATTAACCCTAAGTGTGCTAATACTTTATTTTCCGAAAAGAAACACCAAAATTTTTTCAGATTTGAAAGAAAATTTTTACCAAATTAATTTTTACAGGCGGAACCAGCATTTATGTATGATGCTGTATACATGTTTGCATTAGGCTTACAAACGCTTGAACAATCGCACTCATTACGTTTATTTAATGTCTCATGCGATATGGAACGTTCATGGGATGGCGGACTTTCGCTTATAAACTACATCAATGCAGTAAGTTAATTTATTAAATACATTTTTTCTTTTGATTCAATAAAAATATACAAATTTTTTGAAGTTATAATTATTTTGGAGTGTTCGATCAGAGTGTATTTTCACCATGTAACGAATCGCTGATATAACACTCGACATATGTAGTACTTGCTCGATCGATGTTACACAGTTTTCTATCCTGCCTTATTGCATAGTGCTTAGGAGATATTTATTAAAAATGAGTATCATACAGTATAATAACTAAATTTGTATTAGATGTTTAGTGAAACAGACAAAAAGTAAGTCAGTCACATAGGTGATTCCACTCTTAAATGGACAGTAGTTTTGTGTGTGCTATAATTTTTTGCATATTGAAATACAAGACAGTATTATATACAACTAAAAAAGAATGATGGTTATTATTTTGGTAAATAGCTACAGCACCTGCTCTAACATTGAAATTTGACTATACATTTGAAATAAGGTACAGGGATGTCTTACTCCTTGTTTCTGATAACAGAAGAATATTAGCTACGAGCTATTTAATATCAGTTTTTCAAACTCTTATTTGAACGGAAGAAGTGGCTCTGTTCTACCATGATAAAAGTAGAATCATTGATTTTAGATACAATAAATAATTTTATCTGTGATAGTTTTTCACTACTTTATCATTTTTTTAAACTTTTGTGTCTTAATAGTCGTGTTGACCTTATTTAAAATTTATGGAATAAATTACTTTTAAAAAAGTATAACTGTGCACACACACTTTTTTATATAATTCTCGCCAATCTTTATGTAATTTTAATAAATTTGCGTAATTATAAGTATAACTTCTTACGTGCGTATATAAATAGATACATACACACTTTTTTATACCGTGAATGTGATTTTTTTTCATAAAAATGGATTTATAACTTTTCACACCCGTTTTTTTTTCTTCACATGTAATAATTTTATTGAATAGTTTATCAATTTTATTAGTTTTTTTTATACGCCAAACTGGTAACAATTATATTATATCAAATATTCACAGTTTATCCAATGGAAAATAATTTTTTTATGAAGTTCATAAAAACACAATTCGTACCTTGGATAAAAAAATTTCACCGAGTGATTTAGTAAGCCTGGTAAAACTGCTAACCATACAGGATATTCGAAGATTATGTTATGCACACTTTTAGAAAGTGATAGAACTCAACAAACTTAATAAACTGAAACAAATTTTTTTAGTTTTAGAGATTTACCATGAATAGTTTAACAAGCAAAATTTTAAGTACTATCAGCCAAATAAATACTATAAAATAATACTACCTTTGTGGTAGTGACCACATAGCACTACCTTTGTGGTCATGAGTACTATCTGTTATATAAAGATATTGATACACGTCCCCGGCGCGATACCCACTCGTGAATCATGTTTTAGACGGCATTTGTGAATAATCTTTAAGTACCTTCTTACACCGAGACTGGACTTTCATACCAACATCGAGGACAAATTTAACACAAAACTTAACGTTTTAAATTGAATAATAAATTTTGTCCCATTTGGTGGTTCCCATTTCCCTACCCTCTAATGTATGTTTTTTATGTGGCTCACCCAACTTTCAGCTAAGCTGTCGTTAGATCTCAGTGCGGTATCCTTAAGAGATGTACATTTTTCAAATTCTTACTGTCAATTTGCACCAAAAGCCTCTCAAATAAATTAACAACCGATTAATTAACAAACAGATCGAACATTTCGTTCTATAGAACTTAATATAAACTTTCAAAATTTGTTTGAAAATTACCGAATATTTTTCATTAAAAAAGGAAAAATTTTGTCGTTAATAAAATATTTTTCGAAACTGAAATTATCTTGTTAAACGCAATTCAAAAGACAATCTCACAATTATGTTTTTTGAAGATTTTACGGATACACGGATCAGAAATGACACTCATGCACAAGTGCACATTTTACGGTATTTTTTCTCATTTGTCATGGATCAACGTTTCTTAAATAATTAAGAACAAACCATTTGCAAAGGAAATATTTGAAGCATTGTTGTTGTTTTATAACTGTAATCTGTATTACAACAAAAAGCTGATGATATAAAAAATTGATATTAATAATTTTTACGGAAGTCGCTTTTAGCATTCAATTAAAAAATGAGATGCATTTAAAGTAGAATATTTTTACTTCGTTAAATACTATTTTTACCGACGAAAAGAAGGAGGTACTCAATTCAACCTGTATATATATATTTTTTTTATGTATGATCACGCATCACTTTTTACAGAGTAGTCCGATTTTGATAATTTTTTTTTGTTGGATAGGGTATTCTTCAAAATTTCAAATTTTAGCCACAAAAAAAAAATTCATTTCCCAGCGTGGTTCTTTTTTATTTTTTTGCTTTTCCGTTCCTTTCTTTTTTCGTAAGTTTAATTTTTTGTCTAAAAATTTTTTTTTATAAACGCATACATTATTCTTGTAAGTGATTAGAATCGTCTTTCACAATTTTAATAGTTTTTATGACATCCCTTTCACTTTATTTCGTACTTGCTATGTTCCAAACCAACAGCAAACTATGAGCTTTTAATAAATTTTTAATAGTTATTCAAATAATAAAACTTATACCACCATACTCGAAACAAATAAATTATTTGATAAATATTATTAAAACCGACATAATATACTTTTGTCTAAATACCCGTATTCCGATTATCACGCATACATCGTCAGTAAAAAAATTCCGTTTAACGCATTATAATAATATAATTAAGCCAACAGACCGGAAATACCGGTGTCGAGTTCTCCAATTGACGGCTGATTCGTCCAATAATCGTATACATAAATGGGAGTCTAAAATTTAGGAATGAAAAAATTGGTCATAAATGATATTATCGAAAATATGTTTTAATACATTGGTATTACACAATCTAACAATTTTTCTGCAGATCTAATGTTCTAAAAGTTATAGTTATTATTATTACAACCTTTATTAGCGTAGCGTACGCGATAATATAATTTACACGTGAAATATAACTCAATAGTATTCACGTGTAATTTACCTGAGGCATAATTTCTCCACTGACGTGTAAATCGCAACAGCAGCCATTAAAAATAATAAAAACATTACTTATTTGTAATAAATTTTTTCGTACTGACAACATAGATGAAAAATTGAAAAATGAAATAGATAAAAAAAGATATTTTTTCCAAAGAAAATATAAATGATAAATTACTGTTATTTCGATTTCAGTGTTTGTTATAACAGAAATAAAACTGTTGTTTGTAATATGATATATAAATAGTGGATATATAAACATATTCTTTAAATATATATATACCGTGTAACGGGAAAACCGTGGTTTTATATAAAGTAGGCGTTTACTCAAGCTCAAAGTATTTTTTGTAACATTATTGTACTTTTAAATTATATTATATTTATTCTTTTAATTTAAATAATATGCTATTTTATTATTAAAATATTGATTTTTAATTTAGAATACTTTTTCTTAATGTAACATAAAACTCTTATTAACCAAACGTACTCAGAATCCTCCAACCAAACGTACCCAGAATCCGTTGCAACAATAGGTATCTCACGTTGCGTCCTTTTACGGAATTCGGTTGTAATAGTTACCTTTTTTTTTAATTTCAATAGTTTTGCCACAATTTCTTTAAAATTATATTGAACGACCTTTAATTACGAAGGCCCAATAACACGCAAACCAGGCCAACTTGGGAAATAATCGCTGCAGTGAAAGTCCTCGCTTGGATTTATTATTTTATTTTATTTTATTTACAAATAAATAAATTTGTAAAATTAAAAAAGTTAAACTTACGCACTCGGAAACGCAATCTACGGTTTCGACAATAATTTTTTTTTCACGTAAAAAAATCCTATTTTTATTTGATATGTGGGGAGAGGGTTTGGGTCTATTCCTAATAAGATCCTATACCCACACATAATTAAATGCACAAAATGACAATTTATAGAAATTTAAATTAAATCAACAAAATTATTGGCTTATATATAATATGCATCGGAATTTTCCATAGATAGAAAATCAGTGAATATTGTTTGCATGAGTTGATAATAATATCTATAAAACTGACATATGTCAGTCAGTCTATCTTTTAACTGTCCAACCTGTTGATAGACGATATATTTCATAAATAAATATATGTAGGTACTAATATTCAAGCATATATATATATATATATATATATATATATATATATATATTCATCATTAATATTCAGTCCGTGTTAATTAAAATAATGTACTCTCCGTACTTGACAACTTAACACTCATCAAATGTGTATTTAAAGCCCTCCATATACATCTTACAAATTGATTAAGTGTTGAAAAGATTTATAGCTGTTTGTCCGACAAAATTTGAGATATTCCAACCTGAGTACAAGTTCTACTGATTGCTAAGTCATTAACGCGTTTAATTGCAGAGTTTTTAAGCTTTTTACGTCCACTAAAACACTTTACTTTCACTTTACTTTACTTCCATCTCTCGATGCACTGAAGCTGCACAGGATGCAACTGCGGAGGGTTTCCGGATTCATTACCGGGCATTATCCCCTGCGGAAGCATCTGCACACAATGGGACTCCATAACGAGTCCATTATGTGCAGATTGTGTGACGAGGAGCAAGAAACATCCAGCCACTTAATCTTTGACTGCGAACATCTGGGCTACAGCTGATACAGTATATTCGGTGCATCTCATCCCGAATATATGAACCTTCGGAAGGACCTAATAAGCAAGCTCTAGCCAACAAATGGGAGAAGCGAATCTCGACAGACTGAAGTAGAAGCGGGAGCACAATGGGCCATAAAGTCGAAATTCAATAGTTTTTTTACCCCGATATAAATCAATCAATCAATCCACTAAAAAAACTAATCCTGTTAAGAAAATCAATGATCGTCTAGATCATTTCAAGGACTCTCGCAAGGGCACGATCAAGGCCTTAACTTCTTAGTTACAACATGTTGATTCAAAGTTTTTCTGTAAAGGTTTTAATTTTCAAGTTAATATATGATTATTTATATTCAGAAGACGATTCTTATGATCTTGATATCTCGAAAACTGTTCATTTTTAGACTTTGTGCCTTTTTATCAGGGCGTCATGAAGTATAATATATCACTATTATAACCAAAACTCATAACGTTTGTGCGGGGCCGTTTTAGATATTGGTAATATAACAGCTCAAAGTACCTCCTTTATCAAATGTCGAAATAGTTTTCGATAATTTCGAAAATTTATTAAAAAATGAGGCATATTGGGGGGAATATCGCACATTCATTGTTATTTTAAGGTTCGAATGGTTCTTCATTTGTTTAATTAAATGATCACTCAGAATAAATACTGAGGGAAAGAGCTAGATAAAATGGCTAAGCTAGAACTTAAAATTTTATTCATGACAACATATCCAAAATACGCTTCCCATGAACAGACTAAAGTTGTCAACATATTTTTAAAATAAGGTCTGTATAAATTTGTTATTAATATAAAATTTTTTATAGGCTGAATTTAAAGGTTTAAGTGGACCAATTGAATTTAAAGAAGGGCGTCGAATACATTTTCGGTTAGATTTATTAAAATTAAAACAACATGCACTTGTCAAAGTTGGTGAATGGAGTCCTTCACTTGGTGTTAATATTACCGACCGTGAAGCATTTTTTGATCCTGGCGGCATGAATGTCACATTAGTTGTAATTACAATTTTGGTATGTAATAATATTTTATAATTTTCCATATGCGAATTTTACTGTGCCAGGAAAATAGGTCATTTTTACGATTATGTGAAGTTTCTTTTTTCGGGTGGAAAATGCAATTTAGACACAAAAATTTTGCTACAATTTTTTAAATAATTATTATCGAAATTTCATCATTTAGGAGGTACCATCGAAAAGACGTTTTGAAATTTTGAAAAAAATTATATTTTAAATTATTATATATCGGGTACAAAACAGTAAAATTTTCTATCGACACTTTTTTATGGATAATAGAAAAAATAGAACAGGCGGAAAATTTTATATACTTTAAGGATGTTCCAGCATATCACCACTTTTCGACAGATTTTGCTGATTTTTTTTCACAGAAAAAAAAAACTAGGATAGCATTTCTTAATATTTCTTATATAATTTTTTTTTAAATTGTGTGTCTCCGTTTTGTTTTCGAAATATAATAATTAAAAATATTAATTTTGTCCAATTATAACACATTCCGTTTATTGTATTTAGTGGTCTGACAACGTTGTGCGCCAATCTCTCTCAAGTTGCATCAACTAAAGAGTGGGAATTGTTACTGTTGACATAAGCAACGACAGAGCAACGTTGTCAGATCTCCGTACCGGAAATATTTAATACAATGTGTAATTATCTGTGTGCCAATAATCGGTGTAAGTATGTGCAAACAGTGCTGAAACATTCTGAAATGGGAGAAGAGCCATAAAAATGTGAACTTTGTTATTAATTTTTGTTCGGTTCTAAACGATAAAAAATTCTGAATTAATTAGTAAACGTTATTCTTAACATATAAACAAAAATTTAAAGTTATCTACCGAAAAGTAGTTTTACGCTTAAACTATCTTTACTAAACAAAAAGTATGTTTTGTAAAATTTCATATAAATGTTGTATACAAATTTCTCTTTTCTTATAGGAAATGCCGTACGTAATGATGCACTATGGAAAAAACTATACTGGCAATGATCGTTTCTTTGGTTTTTGTGTTGATGTATTAGATCGTGTTGCCAAGGAAATTGGTTTTGATTATATATTGGATTTAGTACCAGATCGTAAATATGGTGCACAAGATCCTATTACTGGAGAATGGAATGGTATGGTTGCTCAGTTAATGAAACATGTAAGCCCATTTATATGTAATATATATTGTATATTATATTATATATATTGGACCAGTTAGAGTTATATTCAGGTTTGTTTACCGGGGTGAGACTCCTATTAAACATTTTGTTGATTCTGATAGCGAAGATCTTCCCTACCTCTTCTTTATATCATCACTGAAAATCTTGAAGACTGATCAAAAATGTAGATAAAAATTCCTTAATGAACTTTTCTTCAATTAACCGCATCACTATATTTTCACTATGACTTTATTAAAATACACAAATCGTAAATAAATCGTATTTAAAAAATGTTTTATTGCATTTTTGATCCCGCGATTTCGTCTGTTTATATAGATGAACTCTCGAATTTGAGTTTTCTATAATAGAGTTTATAATAATATAACTTTAAAACCGATAAATGATGAATCGTTTAGAGGGGATCGCAAATCACTCGAAACTTTTTACCTAATGATGAATAAATTTTGGATGTGTGGCTCTCAGTGTACACCCACCTTAAAATATATACAATCTAATACACACCTATAGTTATTAGTTAGTTCTGTAGTACATGCATTAGATATACCCACTGGGATTAACTATCCATGCACACAGACCATCATCTAGATTCTAGACCTATGTACTCGTAATTCTTATATGCCTTCATAATATTTATGATATATATTAAGTTGTATTGTAATGCATTATAACTATACACATTACAATAGTTGAGTTTTTATACGAATTAAATTCCATGTTGCACATAATCAACTAAGACGACTGCCCATATCTAAATTATTATAGTACACACGTGATCTTCTACTGTCATAATTACAATCCTAAAAAGCTCAATTGTAATCTCACTATTGTAAACAATTTGGCATTAAGTTCAGTGTACTTTATTTAATCTTTCCAATTATTTGACCAATATGTATATTATTTGACCAATATGTATATGAGTACATGTATTGGAATTATGTGAAAATTATAATCCTATATATACCCGTTCCAGCACGCTAGTAAAACAAACCATTTTGTACTTTCTCATATTTTGAACACATTACGCAATTTAAGGCTTTTTCTTATGAATAAACATTATCGTTTCCATGTGTCATGTCCATGGCTTAAGGACGTTCATCCATGAAGCTTGATAGTAGATGAAAAATTTTTTTTTAGTGAATTGAATAGCTCAATTCAGTACTTATCCTCCCTCAAAAATTTAACACCTGTTGACGATCATTTCAAAGAGTAATTATCGATTAAAAATCAAAGTTTTAACACAGCGTCTTATGGAGAACAGAATTTTTTTGAACTTAAAATTATAATAACTATATTATTAAAGTAGACAGGATAATAAAAAATGTTTATAAATATTCTTTAAAATATGCAGTTTATATAATTGCATTAAAAAAATGGTGTTGCCGAACATTTGAATTAATTATTTAATAAAATTAAAACTTTTTTGTTAGGTTTGTTTTTGCCACCATATTTTGAAAACTGGCGACCACACACACTAAAATAATATACACATACACACAAATATAAAACATAGTTTACTGTCATATCCATAGGGCGTAGTATTACGTCTATGGTCATATCTGTCACATTAAGTCAAATTAATTTCTAATTTCCAATTTCTTGGTATTTTCCAATAAATACTTTTAAGATATTTAGGACAAATAAAAAAGGTTATAAATCGTTGTAAGATTATTGACATACTTTACACCTTTTTTAAAATCCTCAATAAATTTTATTAAAGATAGTACTCATTTGACTTCAGCGTAACAAATGAACGTCCTTAAGTAATGTTTAAGTAACAAACTGAATTACAAATATTGACTTGACCCGTAAATTTACAAATAGTGCGTCCTTTGAGCTAGAAACAGGGTATTATCTATAAATTTCATACTTCTATTCAGACTAAAATAGATGGAACCAAAACTATTGTTTTATCAATTGTATAAATTTGTAGTAATATTCACCTTGATTTTCCAAAAAGTTGATTTAATAAAAATCCCTAATTTGGCATATCTGACTTTTGGCACAAAAGTGATTTATTAATTCCATTTGTATTTTCCAGAAAGCTGATTTAGCAGTAGGTTCTATGACTATTAACTATGCACGTGAAAGTGTCATCGATTTCACAAAACCTTTTATGAATCTGGGAATAAGTATTTTATTTAAGGTAAAATGTATTTCGACACCGCACACTCAAACACTCAATATTTTGTAATTTTCAGGTATCAAAAAGTGCTCCAAGTCGTTTATTCTCTTTTATGAATCCACTAGCTATTGATATTTGGTTATATGTTTTGGCAGCATATATTTTTGTATCGATGACAATGTTCGTTGTATCCAGATTTTCACCATACGAATGGGATAAAAATTCAAATGCCGCAAAAGATATTGATTTTGAGAATCAATTTTCATTACCAAATAGTTTTTGGTTTACGATTGGTACATTAATGCAACAAGGATCTGATTTAAATCCAAAGGTTTGTTTCACATGCTGTGACTAAGCTTCACTAGGAAGCAATTGGAGCAATCATAAAATAAACTTCAATACCCGATTGGGAAATTTTGTTGGGCAGGCCACTTCAACTAGACTTGTTGGCGGTATATGGTGGTTCTTCACATTAATAATCATTTCATCGTATACTGCCAATTTAGCAGCATTTCTAACTGTTGAAAGAATGATCACACCAATCGAACATGCTGAAGATTTAGCGGGACAAACTGAAATATCATACGGTACTTTGGACAGTGGTAGTACTATGACATTTTTTCGAGTAAGGATTCTCCAATAATTCATTAAAATTAAACTATTCAATAATGGTGTCAATAATGTATTTGGCTAGAATTTTCGATAGAAGGATTCAGCCATTTTAAACACCCACTATTTTATAGTATTCTGGTCTAAAATCTCTTCTTTATTTTAGGATTCAATGATTGAAACTTACAAGAAAATGTGGCGTTTTATGGAAAACAAAAAACCTAGTGTTTTTGTTTCAACCTACGAAGAAGGTATTAAACGTGTTAAAGAAGGAAATTACGCTTTCTTAATGGAATCTACAATGCTGGATTATATAGTGCAACGTGATTGTAATTTAACCCAAATTGGTGGTTTATTAGATACCAAAGGTTATGGTATTGCAACACCGATGGGTAGTCCATGGCGTGACAAAATTAGTTTAGCCATATTAGAATTACAAGAAAAAGGTGAAATACAAATATTGTATGATAAATGGTGGAAAAATTCTGGTGATATTTGTACAAAACCAATTAAGGGTAAAGAATCAAAGGCGAATGCATTGGGTGTGGATAATATTGGTGGTATATTTGTGGTGTTGCTTTGTGGTTTAGCATTTGCTGTGGTTATAGCAATTATTGAATTTTACTATAATTTAAAGCGAAATGAATCTGATTCGGTTAGTAGTACAGTTTGGGAGAATCCAGTTTTGATTTTCAGGTTTTGCATAATTGAAGTTTTTTGAAACCCAGAGCCCAATACCATAAAACCAGTGCCCATTTAGTTAGAGGAAGAAACTTTTAGAAAAGATAATACAGGCTGCCTTGTGAGAACCTGATCCAACAAGGGGTTGCCCCATCTCGAAATCTTTAACGCGCATAACTTTTTTTTTAGATTAATTACGAGAAACTTACATCAATACTTTTTTTGATAAACTTTTATTTCCAACAATTTTTTTATAAAACTTTCTTTCATATCTAGTATAGCTTCGCCCAAAGTATTGCCATGGTTACTTAATTTCATTATGAATCATTCCGTTGCAAAAAATTCGACTGCGTAGCTCCTGCTTGACGAATTTTTATTCATATTTTGAAAAAAAGAATACCAATTTTCTTGAGGACTCGAAAGTCAAATACTTCATTGATTCTAGCTCGACTAGGTATAGTCGAAATGCATAAAATCTCTTAAACACGGCATGAATTTTGATAGCTCTAGTTCCTATTCGTCCCGTAATTCCTTGATAATGTTAATTAAACTAATGATGAATACTAATAGCATATACACACTCAACATATTACACTCGGGGTAAAAAAGCATTGTAACCATATTATAATGAACACAATTGTCTGTTTAGACAATAGAATATAGTGAAACATGTAATATGCAAATCTGTTGATGCGCGCTACTGAATACTTACTTACATGTGGTCACGTGTGTGCTCCAAATGCTTGTGACATCATCACATGTGTTAAAATGTATCAATACGTACGATTTAGTGCGACTATTATAGGCATGTAACAAGGGTAACTCTTACTTTCGAGAAGTAAGTCCTACCAATCTATTTTTTAACATGCTATATACCAGGGAAACTGTCACCAAATATAAGTAATTTTAATAGAGTAATGCTAACAAGAGTAAATCGAATGAAAGCAATTTTAACAAGAGAAATTTCAATAAAATTTATATTTTAATTTATTTTGTTTAATTTTTTTATTTTTGTCTATTGATCTCTATTTTCTATCTATTTCTAATTGTCAAAGAGTAAATTACGACTAGCTAATTTATACTGATGATGACTATTTTGTAGTCGAAATACGTATTTATAATACAAAAACTGATCTAGGTATTGGGACGAATTTGAAATTTTATTTCCAAAACCTAGAGAACGTTAAATAAAATAAAATTTGATATTCAGAGAAGCTGAAGTAATTTTATTTCAATAATAGGTTAATTCAAATAAAGCCATTCAAATATGATTTTATATGGGGAGTGAAATGAAATTTCAGATTAGACTGTCACGTTTTCATAGTAACGATCGGCTGTGTGACAGTCGACAATCATCGGCATTCGTGTTTTAAAAGGGAATTTTACGTTGTAATTGAATATAACGTATTCTAACATCTAGATCTTTAAGATGGTTTTATACTTTCTACAGAAATATCTTCATTAAGAAAATTTTTGAAAATTATTTGTCAATAAATTTAAAATATATAAAACTTGACATTTTAAAATGTCAAAGTTCAGAAAAAAATAATTAAATGACACAAATGCCCTATAATAATATTTAGAAGCTCGGGCAATGCCGGCTTTTTCAGTTAGTAGGATATATTTTCACGCCTTTTATATTTTCAAGTCCCGGGCTCAAAACCTTTTTTAAAGAGGTCTTGAGTTCGATCCCCATCCAAGATGTGAATAAACTTTCATATACAGCATAGACCTCAAAATATGGTTCAAAAATTTAGATTTGTTCTTTTAATAATGAAATAGCAGAAAGTTTGAAAAGGGTACAGTCGATTTTTCAACGGGTTTTCAATGTGTACGTCTGGTTCTATTGAACAATTCTATTCTCTAACAGTGTAAAATCAATTTAAAAAAGAAGAAATTATATTATTTAGTTTGACTAACAGTTTTACACTATGAATAACTACATTTAAATTGACTTTATTCCTACGGGAATACAACAAAAGTTTTTAAGATAAATTACCTACTACATCTTTACTGGGTATCCCAACAATAAGGATATACAATTAACCAACATCAAACAATTGTTCTTCAATTTATATAATATATTAAAATGAGAAAACTTACTTGTTGAAAAATAAACGATACAGGAAAGAAAACCAATTACTACTTTTCCTATAGACGGTGTATGTTGGCAACTTTAACTTTCAAGCTCAAATTTCTTCAAATCCAAGAATTTTTCCAAAAAAAAATGTTCCATAGAAATAATGTCGAAGATAATGGTGGGTTTTCATTTGACCCTTGAGTTAATTAAAATTATGCCCCAATTCCTAGACCAATGGTTTGTATTTTATAAATAAGTATTTCGTCTACTAAGCAGTCATTATCAGTAAGAATTAGGTAATCGTATCTATTTCCGGGATATAGAATCGAAACTATGTTACTCGTAACACTAATTTGGTGCGTGTCTTACAATTATTTTTAAATTGCTTTGGTATCTGACGAATAAGAGGATTATGTGTGATGGGCCAATCAGTTGCGTCTACTGGCAGTAATCTCTCTTGACCATCTGCTTTGGTTGAAGTCAATTGCGTTTGGGTGTTATATCAGCTAATTTTGACATTTACATGAGCCCAAAGAAGTCGCCAAGTCAGAATTCGAATCAAAGAATATTTGTCTAATGTAAAATTTGGGAGAATGGAAAAATCGTGTATAGCTGCTCACGTTATTGAGAACAACTACAAATCTAATTTAAAACAGGTGAAATCGGTACAAAACTCCATAAAGAAGCCCCATTTCTTAATATTTTATTCGAAAATAAGAAACAATTAAAATACTATTTTATCCTGAAAATAATCATTTAAAAAAATAAAAACTTGCCCTTGAAATGACCTAAAAAGCAATCAAACGATCTTATATAAACTTTACAACTTTTTTTTTAAATATTCTTAAATTTTAAGGAAATTTAATCCTGAAAGTTACTTAAACCAGCGTTAATACACAAAAATGGCAAGCCTATTAATATATATCCATACAAACGAGCGCATTCCTTCTGTAGAAAAACGAGTCCATATATAGCTTTTTAGAGACTATTTTTTCTGAAATAGCTACATTCTTCTAGAACAAAGCTTTGTTAAAAAACATCTCTTATTGGTATTAAATCTTTTGAGATAAGGTCCTACCTATGTCTAAAATTTGTATGTCGTATTACTCAAAGTCCTAGGGAAAGAACACTAATACTAAATTG
This sequence comes from Nineta flava, assembly GCA_963920215.1. Lineage (NCBI taxonomy): Eukaryota > Metazoa > Arthropoda > Insecta > Neuroptera > Chrysopidae > Nineta > Nineta flava. The sequence goes on from OY986042.1 coordinate 95,976,360, forward strand.
CATGTCTGATAATAGATGTCAAAAAACATATTTTAAAAATTTTGGTCTGTTTGTTAAAAAAAATAGTGAACCGACTTTGTTGCGGTTTTTACCAGATTTTTGTTTGGTACATACTAAAATTTCAATGAGTCGTAAAGGGATAAACTCAATTTTCCCGAATATTTCGTAAACTGTAAGGTTTATTGCAAACATCGTTCTGAACAAATTTATAGAACATTAAATTTCAAATAAAACTGGTTCTTTGCTCCCAAGCATTGGAAATATCATAGATGTGAAATCAAAAATCATGTACCTATACCTGAAAAATAAATCTAACCGTTTTCAGAAGAATACGGACCAAAAAAAATTAAGATATAAAACGAGATACTCAGCTTTGTTTTTGAGATTATAGCCCCGGAGACAAAAATTCGTGTGAGCAAAAATACTATGATCTTTGCTTGACGCACGAACTTGTTAAAAATAGTAATTTTAGGTTATTTTTCCAACATTTGACATCTCAGAAACAAAACATTGACCAACTTTTTTAGTTCATATGCCGTTTTTCGCATTTTGATAAATATTGTGACTTCTTTACCTTTAATGCACTTTATCGCAATATTTTCCGGGTATATATCTCGAAAATTTTCTTGTTCCCTTCTCAAATAACACATTTTGTCATAAATTGCAGATGTTTGTTAATAGTAGAAATAAATTACTACCCGAAGACTTTCCCATGTATATTTAAAAAAAACATCGTAATATATTGACTTCAAAAGATATCTGTCCATAGAATTAATTGGAAGAATTTTTAACCAAAAGATTATTAATCTGTTTAGTGCCACCATTTAGCGTGTAGTTAATTCTTTATCGTCTTGTTATAAAGTTTTATGTATATGATTTTCTGTATTATTAAAGGCACATTGTGATACAATACGTCATCAATCTATGTGTGAGGAAATGGTTGGAGAACTATGTTTTGCATTACGATGCCAAGGATCACAACAAAAACAAGCATTAAAACGACAATGTTCAAAATGTATGCACGGTACATCTTATGTGCCATCATATCTAGAGATACCACCAACATCAACAATATCACCACCAATACCACCGGCACCACCAGCACCACAAACAGTTGCACCACCAACAACAACAATAACACCATCGAAGTTGGCACCACGTACAATGGAAAATATAACCAATGAACATAATGATAAACAATTGGTGTTGAGACAGACAGTGTCATCTGTGAAAAAATCTTATAACTATTGAAGTGTTGTGTTCTACATTCAACTGTTTCAATGGAAAGTGGAAAATGTCAATTAGGAAAATATAATAGTAAAGAATTACCTAGATGGAATATTGGACTTATATTTTTATATATTTTAGGCCGCAATTTTCTTATTCTTATGACTCATACAACACTAGTGTTTACGCGTAATAGCTTTACTTCTTTCGGGAAATAGTTGAAGTCAGGCTAGTAAAAGCACCGACTTTGGGTCAAGATTTCTATATAACACAAATGTGTTCCCGTAGGTTTAAGTAATGAAATATGTTGTCTTGATGGAATGATTTAATAGTTCAATAAAATTCAGTATTTTCTTTACAGAAATTAACTCTAAGTAAAGATATCGCAGAATAGAAGGACTATTCTGGACTATTCTTCCAATATTCCTATTCGCGTGTCTCATTTTAAACAATGCACCTGAATATTTCTTCAAGGAACCGTTTTTGGAAAACGATCCGGGTAAATGTTGTTTTGTTCGGAGTAGGACATCTTATATCGATCTGATTTTGACCATAGTCAAGGTTATTATAAGATAACCTTGCGCTTTACATTTTACGCATTTTTTTTTTTGACTGAATCAAATAGCTGAGGAAAAAGAACGTTGAAACTAGGCAATAAAATCTATTTTGGTTAATAATTAACTATTTTATAGCCTTTTTATACCCGGTATATATGATATATACAAGGATATATTAAGTTTAGTCCCAACTTTCTAATGGCTCTTGATAAATTTTTTCTGAAGGTCTTGTTTTTCTCTAACGGTTATATAACGGCTATAAAATGATTAATTATCAACCAAAATAGATTTTATTACCAAATACAATTTTTTCGTCAAGTTTTCTCAAAAGCAAGTTGATCTTCAAATAACCTTGATGGTCAAAATGAAAATCAATATCACCATTATATCACAATATCACCTACTGTTCATTTTTTCCAAAAATGCTTCCACGAATAAATATTTAAGAGCATTGTTTCAAATGAGACACCCTGTATAAGCGATTATTGGAATTGATAATTTGGAAGTTACATAGTTTAACTAAATTAGCCACATGTAAAATTACTTTAAAAACTGCATGCATACCCAGTGTCCATTGTTAAAAAATTTTGCCTTCAAGCGAGTATGGGTTTCATCAATTTGTAATTCACAATTTTTGTAGTATGAACTACTCATTACAAATTGTAAATTTTGGCAATTTTATTATTTAGAGACTTGATATTCGAGGGATAGAATATACAAAAATTTAATTCATAAGATATCATTTACAAATTAAATGAAAGCTTAATAATTAATAAAAAGTATGTACCTACCTTTAGTTGTTTGAATAAAGAAATCAAATTGTTTTTTAAATTGTTACGTTTTAATTTTATCCAGAAGTGTGACAATTAACCGAATTAAATGTTTAAATACCTTAGTATACAGAAAGCTTTACCAGTAGTGTACTGTTCCTTCCATACACATAAATACTGTTTATAGTCTACAGACGTTTTCAACATTTTTTATTGCCCGACTGCCCCAGAAAGTGGGTAATATTTTTCGAGTGTATGTATGCATGTCTCTTTAGCTCTGTACGCTCTTTAGCCTAAACGACTTGATGGATTGTAACATATGGGGTGACGTCAGACTTGTCTTCATTGAGTGACATTTGATTTAATATTTAAATATGGGTGTAATATTTAAATGTATACCTTAAAACGGTAAAAGATAGATGGAAAGTTTTAAAACAAAAAATTTTCCTTTTCCAAAAAAAAAAATATACAACTTTTGTTTGAAACTTTTTTTCATAAATTTTATAGATTTGCACTTATATAGATTTGAAGGTGAAAATTTATGTTTTAGCTGGAATATCACTTGTTTTTGTATGCGAAAACTTGGGAAAACTTCACATTTTTGTTTTTGGTTGGATAAAAATACAGCGCAAATATTACGCTATATTTTAAAAACAAAAAGAAATTACACTGACATTGTTTGTCGTAATTATTTATTAAATATAAAATAATGTACACAGTTGATCATGTATACCATGGAGGCTATATAAAGGAGATATAACTCATTCGGGAAAATTGACAAAATATGGCAACGAAATGGGAGAAGTTATATTTACTTTTTATGCCGCTAGGGTCGCTAGTTGTTGATAGGAACTCATCCTTACCAAAGTGAATATAGTATAATAAATGGAAGTGAAGTAAGCCAAGTAACTAGTTTTATTTTGAAGTGATCATTTTGAAGTACACAATTTGGTTAAAAAAATTTATTAAATAAAAAACTGTTTAAAAAACATTTAAAATGGGAAAAGTATGTGCAGTAGACAATTGTAAAAGTGGTAGTGCTTGTGACAATAAGCAACGGGATCAATTGGGTTTAAAAAACCAGGACTTTTTAAAGTACCAAAAGCTAGTATAAATATTCCAAAATTAATTGTATGACATTATATTAAATATTAATTTTCAGCATTATTATTAATAAATAAAAGTTTAATTGAATATCTGATTCAATAATTTCTTTCATTTTTACAATTCCAACATTACAGGTTACTATTTAATTATTTGATTTTTTTATTTTTATGTAATTATTTTGCGAATTTTAACTATCACTTCAACTTCAACTAAATCCTTATTGAAAAATTGAAATTACTTATCATTTATTTAAAAAAATATTTTATTGGAAAAATACTTTGGCTGGAAATAATTTTTATAATACTATAAATACGTAATGTTTATACTCTCTGTTTTGTTTCCGGTGCCGAAGGAACACTACTGACATCTTATTTTTGCCAATTATTTGTTTACATGGAGTTATGTATCCTTGTTTAGTGTCTATGATGTATACAGAGAGAGAGTTTTAACTTTAGAGTCATTTTAACTTTGAATTTTGTATTGGTTGCTTTTATTGGACTGTTTAACTTTTGCTAAAATTTGATCATAGCTTATAATTATTATGAAATTTTTGCAATTCAATAAAATATAAGCATGTTAACTTTTTTGGGCTGTGTAAAAATTGTCAAAATGTAACACTTATGTTATCATATATCATATTTGACATAGTTAAAATTCGAATTTTACAGCTAAGGATTTAGTTTTGACGGTTCAAACGTGGCAACTAAAAGCGCTTATTGAAGCACAAACTCAGCAATATGAATGATGTATTTCATGTATGCATTAATTGAAATTTTTTTGGAAAAAAAAACAGCTAGAAATTGCTGCGCTCCTGTCCTTCTAAAGTATCGCTGAGAAAAATTTGAATAAAATCGTGAATAAACATAAAAAGCTATAGTTTGAGATAAAGTTATCAGAATTGCGATTGTGTTGTTAATTTTTGTTTAAAACTATTGTTTGGGTTGTCAATTTTAAGCTTTTTGGGTGTTTATTTAACTTTAAAGATCATGCCAAACTGAACATTATTAAATTTGCACGTACCACTAATTGTATAGTTTTCACATGAGTGATTTTTTTCAATTATGTGATACTGTCGACTACATTATAAAATTCAAATAGAAATACCAAAACCGATAAAATTAAACCGAATATCCAAAAAAATAATGGCGAATAAATATCATGTACTGTTAAAAGTTTTTGCGTTGAAAATATATCTGCATTACTTTTTTTTATATTAATACCACGATAATTAGAAACTGCATCTTCATGCCATTTATTAAATAGCCCATAATCGAATATTTCAATTAACTTAGCATTAAATGAATCTCGAAATGGTGTTTTCGGTTCTAAATACCAAACATACGCACGTCGTTCGTAATTAGAATCACGTGTTACACGTAAATACTCATATTTATCATATAGTACATTATAGCATTCAAAAATAAGCTCAAATAATAGTATAGTCTCTTCTCCAATAACAGCAAATTTACCATCCATTGTCGATTCTAAAGCATCACATGTGTTATTACTAAATTGAAACCATTTCGCTTTACGATCGACAATAATTCGCTCTTGAAATACTGATAAATCCTTTAAAAATATAAATGTATAATCTTTTTTAATTAAATCAAGAATATAATTTGGATCTTCTTGAATACCATTTAACATAATATCAAATAATTGTGATTTATATGCATTGCTTACAATTAATTGTAATGAAAACCATAAAAATATTATAATTCCCATACTTATCGAATGATAATTATACATTGTCCAATAGTTGTCACCTTGTTCAATAACAGACATCCAAACATTCGAACAAATGTACCAAAACTTATGATTCGTATGAAATATTTTTTCCAAATAATGTATAATTAAAATAATTAAAATAATTGAAAACGATACCAATAACCATAATTGCGTATCAAATGGTATTAACATTGTCCAAACAGATCCATAGCGCAATTTTTTTGTTGTAGCAAAAATTGCTACATATTGTTCATATGAAATTATTCCAATATGATCAAAATATGCACGAGATTCTGATAATGACATCGCCCCAATTGCGATATCAATTTCATTGATCCAAACTAAATCCAGTAGGGAATTCCATAATTCATCAATCGGTAGATCTTCCGTATAATTATTCGTTAAATCAATCATTTCATCATCCGTTATATCATTATTGATTAAATTATATTTAAAGTTTAAACGTTTACTCATAAACGTTACGGTTCGACCTTCAATGCTTTTAGTTTTACAAAATGCATCTGAATTAAAATCACACATAAATGGTTTCACTGTATTGTAACCGATATTTAGTGTATGTCCGTGGAAATTTTTGAAATCATTTTCTGTATGCAATGTTTCGAAATCAATTATTTTTTGTAAGTGCCCTGTTTGATTTCCACAATAAAAGCATGTGTAAAATAATAAATTGCTATGGAATACATAGACCATTGATGCTTTTGAAATACCAGTTTGTGTCCAAAATGTTGCATTTATTATATTTCGTTCGTACTCTTGTCCCGAATAATTTTGTTTGATTTCTTGACTGATTTTTATGTTTTCAAATAAAATATCTTGATCAGTTATTACAAATATTACGATGCCTAATAAACATGTATTGTTTCTTTCGAAATATTCTTGAAATAACCATGGGTTTGTTAGATGAACTATATGGACATATCTTCGACCGATTTCGATCACAAACTCATAATCGTTTCTTCCATCAATATTGAAAATAATAAGACCACTTTCAAATGTTTTTAGGCTCCAATGTAAATCAAAATCGGATAGTGTTTTATCATCCATATGATAGATAATTGTACTGTTGGGATATTTAGATCTTATTGTTGGCATATTACGAGCTAATGTGATATTAACGTTCGGTAATTGGTTTGCAATATCTTCAATATGACCTTCAATTTTATGCAGTAAATATAATAAAATTAATATAATCGACATTTTATGAAACATTATCGCAAAGTTGTGTAGATTTTCAGTTTTACAGTTCGATTAATTACGATGGCTTCTGATTATTTGCTTTTTTCTATATATTGATTTTTTTCAAACATGCAACAATTGTTCACAAAATAAACAATATTAATAAAAATTTTGTGCAAAATAAATATTCAGCCAAGTGCGTGTCGCACACGTGCATCAATTTAAGGTTCCGTAGCATAACACTAAATTCAATTGAACACGCTTTTATTTAACTTCACCTGTTAGTATGTGTAGGTCTAATATCCATTAGGCTAGCAGAGCAACCTGAGCAGAATTATAATTGTCTCATAATTAGATGCTAATTAAATGATAATTAAATGCCTTAATTAAAAATTAAATGCTTTTTTTTGTATTGACTTACCGCATGCTCTGCTAGCTTAATGTGAAGATAGCAGAGCAATATTTAAAAAGTCAATTAATTATATTGTATTTAATATCAAATTATTAAGCTAATTAAATGCTAATTAAGTGCTATAATTAAAAATTAGCAGCTCCTTGTTGTATGCAATATAAGCAATTGATTTTTTAAATATTTTTTAAATATTGTTACACAGTAAAACAAAGAGCATTAAATTTTTAATTAGAGCATTTAATTAGCTTAATAATTTGATATTAAATACAGTACAATAAATTGTTTTTTGAAATATTCGTCTGCTAGCTTAACATTAAGCTAGCAGAGCTAGTGATAATACACTACAACAAGGAGCGTTTAATTTTTAATTAGGACATTTAATTAGCGTCTAATTATGAGACAATTATAATTGTGTTCTGATCAGGTTGCTCTGCCAGCTTAATGGTTGCAATGCTAGTAGGTCAAATCTTGCAAACAAAATTTCGAATAGTTCTAATTGAGTTCGAGGTTTGATATCTTGTACACGTGTTTAATTCCCATGGCAGGGCAATATATTATATCTAATAACGTTCTGTATTGATAGGATTCGAAAATATTTGATGAAATAGAAACTTGGTGGGAGTGTCGATAAATATTTGAAGTAGTTTGATACGCAATAATATTATGAACTATAGTTTGAATAGGTACTTCACCCACCTCCATGTAATCAGTTACTAACCCAGGGGTAGTGGAGCGATGGAAGGGGTGTCGAAATTAAAAGCCGGTGACATACGGATCGAAGTTCATTACAAGTTTATTAAGCATTCGTGTTTCTGTTATTTAACTACGGAATTCTAACTAAAATTTTCGCCACTCTATATGATAGAGTTAGATTGAAAATTGATAAATATATTTCGTGAGCTTATAATCAAATTATAGCTATTTTGTACAATATGTATAATTGGTCTATTTTCGAAATTATAAATGATTCTCATGGCATGTGAGCCTTATGACACCACAACTATTTCCATTAAAAAATGATGCGAAAAAATATTACAAGTATAATCGGTCGAATAAAAAGTACTTTACGAGTATTTTACTTTACTCGTACTTTACTCTTGTTTTGATATAAAATTCCGTACTCTTGAACCAAAAACCTCTGACTTTCCGTGCCAGTGCTCTACCAACTGAGCTACCCAGATCCTTTCAAAATATTGATGCCAAAATAATGAACCAAATATCAAAAGAGCTTTTGAATAAATCTATCAAACGGCACTTTATGGTTTTTTTCAAATGTTTTGGACTATACTCTCCTTAAAAATTACTAGGATAGTTGATTCAATATAAAAGCAAGCTTATAAAACAGCTTAAAGTTTAAGTTTAGAATCCAGCATGAAACCACTTTTTGACAGATTTGCTCATTTTTTTTCACAGGCTAAAAATAAGGTTTTATAAATGCCGAAATTGCAGAATTTTTGAGCGATTAGAACGCGAGAGTTTTTAAAAAACTAGAATAGTTAAGATAAATATTTATTAAATAAATTTTTTTTAATCGAATTTTACCGTTTTGTTTTCGAAATATAAAAGTTTAAAATTTTTTTTTTCAAAATTATATTATTTTGTATATATGAATAGCGAATTTGTCTATGTGTTTGTGTATATGTGTTTATGTATTTGTTCTATAATAAAATCAAACCGGTTTTTTGTCCCGATTATATAACACAGTGCTGGAACGTCCTTAATTAAAATGCACGTCTAATGTATAACCATATAAAGCAATACCACCACCAGCATCAACAATATCACCCCCAATAACGTCAACACCACAAACCAAAACTTGAACACCGAAGACACCATACACAACGGAAAATTAACTAATGAACATAGCGATAGACAATTGGTGTTGAGATAGACAGTGCCATCTATGAAAAAATCTTATAACTATTGATGTGTTGCGTTCTACATTCAACTGTTTCAATGGAAAGTGGAAAATGTCAAATAGAAAAATATAATTTTATAGAATTACCTAGATGGGATATTGTATATTGGGAATTTTAAATACATTTCATATTTTGTTCACAAAACGCTATTTAGGTGCAATAGCTATAATAATGTGGGGCATAAGTGGAATTATGTGGAATTTTAACTATGAGATCAAAGACTTTTTCAATATTTGGATCTAAAATTGTTTATGACACAAACAAAATCTCGTAGGCTTTTGTAATAAAAATTAATGAAGAAAATTGATAACTGACCATTTTGGTCATGGCATCTGGTGGCAAAAAAGAAACCAAACTTAGAGTTTAGCTTATCTTCTTTACATATATAAGAGAAAATATCCAATTGTTTGGAGCAAACTATGGGAGATAGCGATATAATGATTATAGAAGAGATTACACTTCGATCATAAGGTCCATTGTGATGACTAAGGATGTGAGGATATGAGTGGAGTGCAAGGAATTTTGACTGTAGACTAGAAATTGGTAGGTTGTGCGGCTGCAGTCGACTCTGATAGGAACTATGCCGATATTCATATAGAGTGTGTGAAAGAAAACTGCAGAAAACATACACAAGCATAGCCGGTTACTTCGTTATTGTCCATACGCCGACAGTTTAGTCAATTAACCACCCTTTTTTTGTTTCTTAATAATTGACAAACTGGCGATGTCAGGATTCGAACCCATAACGTCCCAGTTCCAAGTAGACATAACGCCTCAAAAATAACGCCTTAAACCCCTCGGCTACTTGGACGATCAAATAGAAGAACCTACGTACATTTTCTTTACGACACCAGAGAAACTATCAGAAGTTAAAAATACCAAAGAGATCCAAAGTTATGGCTGTTTTCTAACAGTTCCAAAGTCATAGCCGGTCAAGAACTCTAATATAGTTTCTATAGAAATACATACATTAAAAAAATTTTGGAAATAAATTATTTGTCAATAATTTTAAAATATAAAAAAATTGAAACTTCAAACTGTCAAAAATTATTTGACATAAATAAAAACACACATAATGGATTACTCTTTAGGTTCACTTTGACCTTTGATAACTTGACTCGTGGACACAAGATTTTATGTGACTTTTCAGCCTTTATAATTTCAAAACCAGGTTTAATGCAAAAATTGAACTTTCTGATTTTCATACCGAGGTTGACTGACGATTTGATTGAGTCCTGTAACATAAAATCATTTTAAAATGTGGCCATGTTACTGAGATACCTACTAATAAACTGAAAATATTGAGAAAAAAATTTAGATATTGATCATTGTTCAATTTGATATTATTTTGCAACAATATGAATACAAAATGTTTTGTTATCGCTAGACAAGCGAATGACTCATGACATAAATTTTTGAAGGTCGCAAAATACATAATAGTTAATAAAAATTTAAAAACTAAATTAAAAAACAACTACAATTTAAACACTCCCAATAAATAATTGATTAAGATTAGTTTTGGTATTTAGAACAGGTAAAAATGGCGCAAACCACTTTAATAGAATCTAAAATTAATATTTTGCTCAGAACATTCTCATTATCTGGGACAGTCAAGCTGGACTTAAAACCCCGTCTACTACTGAAATGAAATTAGAGATAGTCATGGATTGTCTGGAGAAATTACTGGAGCTGGCAAATCGGAACATCGTTAATTTGATCTGGATACAAGGTCATTGATTTCGAGTAAAACGAAAAAGCAGATATCTTATCGAAGAAGAGAATCGACAGGAGAAAACCTTAGCCTCCATAGGTCTGCAAACAAATCGAAATAAATTCAAGTGCAATCGTTTACGCCAAATTTTAGCCAGTCTAACTGAACAAAATTAATTCAAACAAACCTATTAAACCTAAAATATTTTGATTAAAAATTATTCTTAGTCAATAATATTTTGTTATCGTTAATGGTATAAATAGTTGACCATGAATGTTCTCGTGAAGGTCAATTGAAAGTAAAATTCGTATATAAACAGAATTCTCTTAGTGGCTGTACACAAATAGCCAGTCTATCTGAACAAAATTAATTCATAACAAGCCTATTAAACCTAAAATATTTTGATGAACTTCATAAAGCATATTCCCTATTAGGGAATATGCATGAAAATTTTTTTTCACTTGAATTGAAGCATGTTTACTTGACAAATATCAAGGTAAAATTACTTTTTACATAACTTTAAAAATAAGCGAGATATGAATGATTGAAATTCCCGATTAAACAAAGAGGCTGATAGCCCTCTTGATATGTTATGTGACGTCATATTACACTTTCACCATTTAAAATACACGTAAAACTCCGTTTTTAGTATTTTTGCAAGAAATAGACAGATAATAAGTTTTAAAAGCTTATAGCTTCCTTGATATTTGTCGGATTTTAATTTCGTTTTTAAATATTATTACAGTATTAACAGTATTATCATATTCTGAAAATAAATATGAAAAAAAATTTTCATGCATATTCCCTATTATTCTTAGTCAATAATATTTTGTTATCATTAATTTGTATAAATAGTTGACCATGAATTTGCTCATGGAGGTCAATTGAAAATAAAATTCGTATATAAACAGAATTCTCTTAGTGGCTGTACACAAATAGCCAGTCTAACTGAACAAAATTAATTCATAACAAGCCGATCAAACCTAAAATATTTTGATTAAAAATTATTCTTAGTCAATAATATTTTGTTATCGTTAATTGGTATAAATAGTTGACCATGAATTTTCTCGTGGAGGTCAATTGAAAATAAAATTCGTATATAAGCAGAATTTTCTTAGTGGCTGTACACAATAGTTTTAATTAAACACATAAGAATGATTTGCAAAGTTTCTGTAGTTTTAATTTGTCTTTGTATAAATTTTATAAAGTCAATTTTGGCTGGGCCACATGATACGGCGAAAGCTAGTAAGTATGTTTTAATTTATATTAAACAAGAGATGTGACTCTGTATATACTGAGTTCTTCACCAGTACGTGTACTGTTTAGTTCACTTTTACACACAGATAGATAGATAAGGACAATATTGTTTGATGTACCAAGGTAAAGTATCTTTGTCAAATCATCTGTATATATGTGGACTATGGACCACAAAAGTTGATTTGATTTGTGCCTTATTGATTTGGTTTTCGAAAAAATTATTCAGATAAAAAATGTTAATTAGAAATATAGTAACAACTTTTATTCGAAAATTGTTTTCGAAAACCGAATGAATAAGGCACAAATTAACTAATTTTAAAAAATGACATCGACTTTTCTGGCCAATTATCCCTACCTTGAAAAAACGATTTGGAAAAACCTCTATACAAGGTGAATTGGACCCTAGAAACGTGAAATTCGTCATTTGACAATTTGATCAGTAGTTAACAAAATTCCATCTGGAAATCGTATAAAAGTGGGGATTTCTTTTGATTTCATTGACCTTCTAAACTTTTTTTCTCGAATCGATTACTCTTTTTTCGATTGAATTTTTCCAAGAAGTATATCTTAAAAAAATAGTAAATAACTACATAAGATTAATTAGACGCATAAATTGTTTTTTTTTGACAATTTGGTTCATGAATTTGACATCATTTTTTATCTGGAGTCGTATAATATGAGACCAAAATAATTAATAACAATAAGGAACATGCATGAAAATTTTTTTTCACTTGAATTGAAGCATGTTTACTTGACAAATATCAAGGTAAAATTACTTTTTAAATAACTTTAAAAATAAGCGAGATATGAATGATTGAAATTCCCGATTAGACAAAGAGGGTGACAGCCCTCTTGATATGTTATGTGGCGTCATATTACACTGTCACCATTTAAAATACACGTAAATAAAACTCCGTTTTTAGTATTTTTGCAAGAAATAGACAGATAATAAGTTTTAAAAGCTTATAGCTTCCTTGATATTTGTCGGATTTTAATTTCGTTTTTTAATATTATTACAGTATTACAGTATTTTCATATTCTGAAAATAAATGTAAAAAAAAATTTTCATGCATATTCCCTATTAATAACTGAATAAAGAGTTATATCAAATTGGATTATTAACATATCCACTTAAAAACATTTGAATTAAATAGATGCTGCACAATGTATAAAAAGAATATTACGCTTTCTATAACAAAAACCATAAAATTTGACCTACTTTATACATATACGGTAGATTTAGGATAGTTTTAATATTTAATCAATCATAAATAGCATACATGATTGACTTAAGTATTTATGATACTATTTTATTACGACTTGTATATATCAAAACCTCTAAAAATTGTAAACGTTTTATAGTCTAGGATATATTAGCGTACAGTTCTATAAACCATATTCGTGCCATATTTATACAACCATATTTATATAATTTATAACGCAATTGTTTAAACAAGGGGAAAATTGTTTTTCTATATGATAAAGTTAATAATTAACAATTAACTTAGTTAGTTGTTATTTTCTTGTTGTACTTGGTTTACATACTTTTAGTGACTCAAAGCTAACAAAAGCTTGATTTTATAACCTCTAGATTATTCAAAATTTTTCTCAAACAATAGGGAATATGCATGAAAATTTTTTTCCACATTTATTTTCAGAATATGAAAATACTGTTAATACTGTAATAATATTTAAAAACGAAATTAAAATCCGACAAATATCAAGGAAGCTAAAAGCTTTTAAAGATTATTATTTGTCTATTTCTTGCAAAAATACTAAAAACGGAGTTTTACGAGTATTTTAAATGGTGAAAGTGTAATATGACGTCACATAACCTATCAAGAGGGCTATCACCCTCTTTGTCTACTCGGGAATTTCAATCATTCATATCACGCTTATTTTTAAAGTTTTTTAAAAAGTAATTTTACCTGGATATTTGTCAAGTAAACATGCTTCAATTCAAGTGAAAAAAAATTTTCATGCATATTCCCTATTATAAAACATTTTATGTGACATTAAGTCGAAGAATTCAATTAAAAAAATTCTACTTCAAAAAGGTGTCGACGACATACTTATAAGGAGTACTTACTACAAACCTAAATCAGTAATGTAAAACTCTTTAAGCCGCCGGATGGTTTTGGATTCCAAAACTATCGATACCTCCTGGACTATTATCTTTATAATTATATACAATATGTATTAAATAGAATGTCAAGAATATGCCAAAGCAGTCTATGCAAATGAAGCGAGTCCAATATTATCACGGAATCCAGGCTCCAATCAAGTTTCACAATGTGGTATATTAGAAGTACCATTAATAATTGGTGGTGCGCATGCAAAACCCAGGGAATTTCCACATATGGTTTGTTAAAATAACAATTTTTTAGAATATAAAAATATTTTAATACTATTATATTTGTTTAGGCTGTGATTGGATATGGCTCTTCACCTAATTCGCAATTAGCCTGGCATTGTGGTGGCACTTTAATCAGTGAAAAATTTGTTTTAACTGCTGCTCATTGTGAAAGTTCAGACACTGAGTGAGTAATTTAGCAGTTAAAATTTGTATCTTAAGCTAGGGCTTTCCTAAATTCACTTATGGCATGTCCACGGCAAAAAAAAGAAACTTTTTTTAGCCCGAATAAGTAGCGTATTTTAGTCTTCATAAACTTCTGTTTGTGACAATACCAACCAAAATGACGACAACCCAATGTGGCGGAAGGCTGGTTTAAAAGGGTCATACACAAAAAAGATGTTTTCATATTCATTAGACTAATTTTCGACAGTTTCTAATCGTGCTACGAAAGAAAGCTGCTCACAATTTCCCATTTATTTTTAACCAATGTTCCAAAAACTTGGCAGGGGCCCAGCACAAATGGTTCGTTTTGGTGAAGTTGATTTTCAGAACAATGGTGAAACTGATATACAAGACCGAGGAATTGCACAAATAATTAAACATCCTGAATATCAACCTCCATCAAAGTACAACGATATTGCATTAGTAATGCTTCAAGCGCCCGTAAACTTTGATGGATATGTAAGACCAGCCTGCTTGAATGCTGATGGTTCTGTTCCATCACGTGGTATAGCAACTGGATTTGGAAAAACACAATACGGTAAAATTAAATTTCTTATGTTTTCTGACGTGCGGTTTTTAACAGATAAAGTTTATTTTAATTTGCTTCTATTCGAATTAACTTTGAAATAATTTTATTCTCATAAGATAACGAAGGACCCCATTCATACGAAGTCTATTTCTGTGCACCCATTTTTTGGCAGTTAGTATGTTGGGAATTAATATTGTGTGTACATTCGCAGAGGTCTGCCTATAGAGTTAATGTATAATAGAAAAGGCAACTGGCCTAAATGTCCAAACGCTGATAAAAAGAAAGAAACCAGATGTTTGTACACATTCTTTCTCTCTTTCTAACAACGGTGCGATTTCCATTTATCATATGATGCTTTATTCATTGTCTAATTTCCTACAAGAAGCTAAAAACTTACATTTTGGTTAGATCTTTGAATGAAGCCCTTAAAATAAACTTAACAAACCCATTTTGATCTTTAAAAAATTCCAATTTTCAGAGGATTCTGAGGGCAGCACCCATTTAATGAAAGTTACTGTTACATTCTTTGATAAAAGCAGTTGTGAACCTGCATACAAATCAGAAATTTCACATGGACAACTATCCAGTGGGATTACCGATTCGATAGTATGCGCTGGCGAAATGAATGGTGGTAAAGATACATGCCAAGGAGATTCAGGTGGACCAATACAAACGGTATTACGTTCACCAGAATGTATGTATAGTATAATTGGTGTAACCTCGTTTGGTAAATTTTGCGGATTTAAAAATTCTCCAGCCATTTATACACGTATTTCATATTATATTCCATGGATTGTTAGTAATGTTTGGGGTTGAAACACGAAACAATTCGGAAGGGTTTAAAGTTGTTGCCTCATGGAAAGCTTTTGAAAAAAAACAGTTTAGTGTTTTTAAGGTAGTACCACAGATACCACAAGGGTCAAATGCGTGCTGTGTGTGATTTGACAGTAGTGTTTATATTTGGCCACGCCGCGTAAAAGTAACAGAGATAGAAATAAAACTTCTGCGAAAGCATCAATGAGTTACATGTGTAGTATTATGTTATATGTTACTTTATGTGATAAATGTAACTGTATTAAGCATTCGAGGTATGTTTGAATTTTTCGCACGTCATAACATCTTTGATGGTGTTGCCACATGTAATTAACATAGTACATTTTTCGTAATTATTTGCTAATTACTGTTATCACACTCTCTGAACCTCGATTTATGAGTAACCAAAATGTTCGAGAAAATCTTTTCTTTTTGTTGATACCACTTTCATTGTAATCTGAACGGTACTTTTTGTGAAATAAAATAAAATCTGTGATTTCTCATAAGGATTAATGATAAAGGAAAAAATTTTCGTATATTAATATCTTTTTTCTGGTTCTCTGCAGCTCTTTAAAAATTTAACTGGTTAATTATCTTATTATAATGTACTAGTATCACAAGTTTCATTACATTCTGAACAGTAATTCTATAACTGAGGGTACTACCTTAAATCGAAACTTATTCTACGCTTGAATAACCAAATACCGTAACCAAAATAAGATACCATACAAACGATTATTTGGTTTAATTTAAATATTTTATTGAATTCAACAATAAATATAATATTATTTTACATAAATTATTATTATTATTTACATAGTATAAAATTTAACTATATTCATATTGATTATTATCAAAAAAATTCAATTTCTTACATTCCTTTAGCATAACATTCAACATAAATTTCTAGAAAAACAAAAAGATAATGTAAGAAGTACATAAATTATTTCAAACCAATACAACAAAAAAAAACTGAACAAAGAAATATTTACCGTAAAATTTGTACATAAATCCATTGTTGTCGTTGGTTTTGGTAGACTCTTTTCAATAATCGAAGGATCATCTATATTTGATCGTTTACCAGACCAATCACGTGTGAATGTTACCTGTCCATAGGAACATTGTTGTAATAAAAATATACTTAATGTAATTATACATAATGTTATTCTATAAAACAAAATATTTATTATTTAAAAATATATTGTTGTTTTTATCCTGTTATCCTGTCACTTTACTTTATGGAATACATTTGAACGGGTTGCTGATATTATTGTTGTGTATGGATGATAGATATTATATAGCCGGGAAGAGTATTCTTGAACAAATGATTGTGCATATATTATAAACGTTGGTATTTATATATGAGAAAATATATGGCGTAATATATAAAAATTACTCAGCGGAAATAATTTCAATCAAATATCTTAAAGAAAAAGGTTATATTAAGTATATGCATTTACAGGATATTTCAGGAAAAGCTATTCCCAAGTTATGGGCTCATTTCCTTTCATTCGTACTAAAAAATATATCAACCGAATCTATCATGCAACCAAAAAAAAGAAAGATACCAGTGGAAATTGTCTATTGTATTTAAATATTTATCAAAATATGAATTTATTGTTATTAATGACATAACAAACAAGTAATGTGAGTTAATTGTTCGAATACCCAGTATATACTGAGTTATATATCATGGTTTGAATTGTAAACAATTTTTTAATTGTCCCACAATTTAAGAAAAATCTCTTATGGTTTTAAAGATGGGCATATTTTTCGCTAACCGAGGAACTTTTGAGAACAAATTATGAGAAAACTGTTGAGTTTATGAAAAAAAATTTCAAACAAAAGTTGTTTGTTTTTAAAGGAAAAAAATTTTTTGTTAAGAAATTTTTGTTAATCTTTCGATTTCAAAGATATATACTTACCCCTCTGGCGGGGAAAGATACGTTCCGATTTTGCCCATTAACGAATTTGACCGTATTCGGCTCGTTATCTATATTCGTTCTTGAGATATCGGGTTCTTGGACAGACGGACAGGTGGATGGACATGGGGAAATGGCCGAATTAGGCTATTTTATGAACTCCCATACCAAGCATTTATATCAAGGATTAATATTTTCAACCGTTAAAAAGTCGATATTAAACTTAAGATACCTTGTATATTTTCATATATTGGGTAAAAAAAAGTATTTAACAATTCTGAAAAATTGCAAGGTCTCTGTTTTTTTTTTGGGTCGCCTAGTGGTTCAATATAAATGATAGCTTACGGTACCGATCGGACTCAAAATTACGTTGGAGGATTCTTTCATTTTGTCACTTAGATGTTACACATCACGGGTGTATTGGTTTTTGGCGTTTAGATGCTTTCAGCGCTATCAATCATTATTTCCAGTGTTCAATTTGACTCTGACAAAGCGCGCGACAACAAAGATAGTACGATTTAGCGCTGACGCTTTTGTTGCCTTACCACGATAGAGAAAGCGTCTTTGAGTTTGACATCCATCATGGAACTCAACCATTAACCCGCTCTGTCCGCATACACAGCGCCAAGACGAACACTAAAAGCAGTGCTTGATAGCGCTGGCAGCGTGTAAGCCTCCAAATCGAATACACTAGTGTATTATATTGCATTTTTCAATTTTTGAATGTTTTAAATCATTTTATTATACTGATATTAGGGTCTTTTGAAGTCACTCAAACAAACATTATACTGCTTGAAAAACAGCTAATCTGTTTTCATCCGCCATATTGAAAATTGATGCCAATTAACACTTACACGCTTAGTCGTTCATAAGCGTTCATAAGCCAATACGAACGCCAATGAATTGTGCTTGTTAGCGTGAGCACTGAATGCGTGTAAGCGCCCAAAACGAATACACCCCAAATTCCATCTTAATCGAAACAAATTGATATGTCAAGAGTTAAAAATAAATTGATTGATTGTACTGGTGTTTATCTGAACTGTTAAAAAATATATAGAGAGAAAATTTGAATTCGAAACGGGCAAAGGGTATTCTTATCAAATATGAATGATTATTTCCTGACACACCTTGTAATGACTTTAAGTAAAAGTTTATTCGAACGTTAATATTTTTTCTTGATATTTATATTTCTCTGATTTGTATTTTTGTTATAGTTTATTTTTGTTTTCCTTAAAAAAGATGCATAGGTATTTAAAAAAGAAAGAAAGGGGGTCTCATAACCTTAACTGTTCCTGTAATCATTTTTAGTAAAATTTGATACTGAATTCTATGTTCATGAATTTTATGTTCATATTTTCAGAAATTTTATATAAACTAAGGTGGGCTATACATAGGTAGGCTATACACTCACCGCAGGAATCTTATGTGTTCAAACAGAACAGCATAGTTTTCGTTTTTTAAGTTTCCAAAAAGCATTTGAAAGCAAAATATCGACTTAATGGATCCCAAAAATGTTTTTTATAATTGGTTTATGCAGTTTAGTATTGAGAACTGACCTGGAGGCGTGGCTTAAAAAACATGTTTGACTTTTGTGTGCAACGAAAAATAATATATTTTTGTATGTCAAATAATTATTTTTTTCTAAATTTTGATTGTTTGAAATGTCAATTTTTCTATATTTATTGACAAATAATGTATTTCCAAAATTATGTTAATGCAAGTATTCTATAAAAGCTGTAAACTATATTAGAAATCTGGGCCGGCTATGACTTTTTTTCGCCACCAGACGTCGTGACCAAATTGGTCATAGTTATCAATAGACTAAAACCATTTGGAGAAGGTTTTTTTTTAAATACGATTTTCTATTTTGAGTCATATTAAAAGTCATTAAAAGATTTATATCCGCTATATTTCCATCATTTTTGTAATTTAATCTAGGCAAAAATAAGTATACCACAAATTGGGACTTTTGATGTTAATTATGTACAACTCTCTACTCGAGTATGGTGCTACAAAACTTGCATACTTATTAAAATTATGTATTTACATAAAATACATAAAAAAAGTAGAAATCGTTTATTTTTGGCTCTAATGGCTCTATATAGTTTATCAGCTAATGAGAAAATTTATTTTATCACTGGAGTATCACAGGAGTATAAGTGGTATAAAGTTTTTCGCGTAAATTATAAACGCAATGTTATGGTTAAAAGCTTTGTTTGGGTTTTCTGTCAATTTGTGCCGAATTTATATGATCATTGAAACCGCGTACAACTTTTGTTACAAACATTTTTTTTCGAAACCAAAGAAATTCCGCACAAATCAACAATTATAAACTACACGACTTGAACAAACGGGTCGGGACAATATTGTCAGCGTAATTATGACACTATCCTTATCGGTCATGTTATTTGATATTGGATATTGGATATAATTGAAAATGTCTGTTTATTTGTTTATTTCTTTGTTTGTAGTTCGAGCATGACGCAAAAACTACTGCACCGATTTGATGAAACTATTTTTGTTTGAAAACTTAATACACTTAATAACTAATGATTACACTTAAAAACTATGCATTTTATCTCGCTGAGATAAGTAGAATTCGAAAATATTCGGTGAAACCGAAATTTGGTGAAAGTATATTTAAAGTAGTGGAAGCGGTGTGAAATTACATTGAGATTTTTAGCCTTCAAATGACGGAAGCCAGTGATATAACAAACGCGAATTTAGCCGCTGTTATAAGCTACTTTGATATAATGATAGAATTGAAGATTGCCATGATATTTGAACAGCACCAATCAATTTTGTACAAAAACAGTAGAATAATCAATGTCAATTCGAAAAACACGCAAGATCCATTTGGTTTGGGATAAATTCTTAGTATGAATCACGCATAATTCATAAGATGAGTTACATGAATAAGCAATCATCTGAAGGTACAACAAACTCTAATATATAAAAATAATAATAATATATTTATAACTTAAACATGCAAATTATTTTCTAGAAAAAATTGTCAATAAATTAATAGATAGTAAAATACATAAACGAAAGGAGAAACCAACACAAACGAACCAAGTAAATAACAATACGGTATCATTTTCGGCATCATCGAATACATATGCTTCACCGTTATTTGCAAAAACTATAAATCGTAATGCATTAACAGCAAGTGAATATCTAAGTTTATTAGCAAAACCTAAACAGTAAGTGGTCATAGTTTATTTCTGTTACAAAATATAGACTTATGTTAAGTCGCTAGGTACCCTCTGAGGTGTGAAAACTTAGACGTTTTCAACAATATTTTTTTGACTGTTGTTTATCCCACCAAAGACAAAAATGTGAGAGGGGCAAAATTTGTTTTCGCATACAAAACCTAGTGATATCACAGTAGTGAAATGTATGTAAGGGCCAAATGTTTTAACAAAAATGAGAAAATGATTGGTATTTATTTATTGTGTAACTTTCTCAGGTGTAAAGTTTTTCATTTTTTATTTTTGAAAACATTTCTTCTATCTCTTACCGGTTTCGAAGCAAAAATTTTGACCCACCTTGGAGGGAAGTAAATTTCCGGTTTTCAGACTTTTCTGAGTGGTTTCAGTCTAATAATTATCTTCCTTCTAAATATTAACTTTCTAGGACAACTAGAAGTACTCTAGAATTTTGATGATCAGTGAGTCAGTCAGAACCTATAATGCCGATTTTTCAATAACTTGGAAACTATTAAAGCTGTAATGGTAAAACTAGTACCCTCAGATGGTGGGTCTCTCGTTTTAAATCTGAGTTTCTCAGCTTTTTTGAAAATATAGTTTTGAGAAAAATACGTTTAAAGTTTTAAATAATGGATTTACAATTATTTATTAAATACTTGCTGCTTGGAATTTTTTTTCCATCATACTTTTTATTTACACTTTAAGATGTTGAAAATCGTATGAAATACCTTCATTATCTTTATTATCTTTACATTACCTTAACCAGTCCAAGTGGCCGAGCGGTCTAAGGCGTTATGGCTGCGCAGTATGCCTACTTGGAAACTGGGAGGTTATGGGTTCGAATCCCAACATCGGCAGTTTGTCAATTATAAAGAAAAAAGGGGCGATTAATTGACTAAACTGTCAGCGTATGGACAAGAATGAAGTAACCGGCTATGCTTGAGAAGGTTTTCTGCAGTTTCCTTCACGAAATCCAGATGAATATCGGCATAGTTCCTATCATAGTCGGTTGCAGCCGCATATCCTACCAATTTCCTACCAATTGACTAAACTTTCAGCGTATGGACAAGAATGAAGTAACCGGCTATGCTTGAGAAGGTTTTCTGCAGTTTCCTTCACGAAATCCAGATGAATATCGGCATAGTTCCTATCATAGTCGGTTGCAGCCGCATATCCTACCAATTTCTAGTCTGTACACAAAAATTCCTTCCACTCACATCCTTAGACATCACAATGGACCTTATGGTCGAAGTGTAACCCGTCCAGGGCGGCCTCTCCAATCTATCTATCTACATTACCATCATTTCACAGAATATTTTTGAAATATTGTACTAATATTGTAAAAATGCAAAAATATTCCATTTTTTGAAAATTCTAAGTGCACGTAAGGTAATTACGGTTCATCTTTAAGTCACCTTTAAGGTAATTACGATTTTTATGGGTTTTATATCAATTGATTTTCAAAACTTTCATAAACGATATCTCGAAAATTAGAAAGAGATCTAAACAGAGTTGATCATAAAAAATTGCCGGTCAAAAAATTAATTTTGATCAAATTACACATGCGAGTGTTACGATTGAACGTTTAAAATATTTTAATTAATCAATATGACAATGTTATACAACTATAGGACCATGGAACCACTATACGTTAACAACAATTTAAAACTTTTATCCACAAAAAAACGGAAAATAGTCAACTATAATTGGAATGATTATACGATAACAATACCTATATCAAAATTATATTTTTTGCTGAAAAACATTACAATGTTTACAAATGAAGAAATCAAATATTTCTTTAAGGTAATTACAATTTTTTCAAGTCCCAATGCCAATAATGGTCTATGGAATGCGCATCTAAGACTTTTTTTTTGCTGTTATGTTATATGGGTTACAATGGTGGATGTCATGATAACGCTGAAATTCTCTTGGATCACATGTACAGAATTTGAAACCGTGCCAAAAAATGAAAATAATAATTTTTCACATTTACTATTTCGTGAAATTGTCTATGAAAATTTGCTGTAAAATTTATACAAACATTTTTCTTTTTCTAGACTCTGCGTAATTCGGAAGATATAAAAATACAAAAAAAAGTAGTTAAGAATCAAAATAAAGATACGGCTCTTACTAAGGATACTACAAAAAATTCATCAGTTCTAAAATCTTAAAAGCCTGTGTAATATAAGTAATGTAAATTTGTTACAAATTAAAAAATTAAATAATTTGTCTTAAATTTGACTCGTTGTATTCAATTTAGAGAATAATATGAACACAAATAAAATGTATGTACATTTAAGCCTAAAATTGCAAAATTGTTTGAAAAATTTATCTCTATGGACATGGTATTAGGACACATACTAAATATCAATTCGAAGATTATATTGTAATATACTCGCTACTAAATCTCAATTTAAATTCATATTTACATGCCTTTGCGAACATACTACATATGCCCTTTGTTACTTCCGTAACTATCAACAAACTATTAATTGATTATTTATTAGGAAAAATAACCGTTTGGTTTCAATTTCATAAATTATCTTTTTCGTTTAATCTTTTTAAAAATAGGATTGAATTTCTCCTCCGCTGTGGTGGGCTTTTGCTACTTAGTATAAAAATGTAACCTGTCTTTTTTTCTACAATCCTTTACCGACACATAGCGAACAATCAATCTTACACCAGACCAGGGTTAAGTTCGAGACACGAAGAAACAATCGAGAATTTAAAACTATCAACATTTAATCGCGATTATACAAAAACACGAGGTAGAATTTAAAAATTAGTGGAGAAACAATAGAAATAGATCCTTCATCTTTAATAACCAATCTTTGCACCATTTATCACGGTTTTCTTACGCAACACTCATCTATTTAAAATTAATGTGTGGCTTATTACTTCCAACACATCCTTCACCTTTCAATACCATCGAACTTCTTCGATTCTCGAGAATATCATCAGAGTTTGATCATAG
This sequence comes from Nineta flava, assembly GCA_963920215.1. Lineage (NCBI taxonomy): Eukaryota > Metazoa > Arthropoda > Insecta > Neuroptera > Chrysopidae > Nineta > Nineta flava. The sequence goes on from OY986042.1 coordinate 96,000,273, forward strand.
CTTGTGTGGGTTGCTCAGATAGTTTGATAGCTTGTGTGGGTTGCTGACGCACCGGTATATGTGCTGCCTTTGGTCAGCCTTTGGACGATTTTCAATAGACAGTGTTTGAAATAAACAAGTGAAATAACAACTAACTGATGTAATTGCTTAAATAACCGGAATATAATGAGTTAATGCAAAAATGTATCAGGAAAAGTTGTTTATTTTTTAAAAAAGGGAATTTTTTTTTTTTAATTTTTGCCCTATCTCTAACGGTTTCATTGATGGATATTATCTGCCCAAGTGGGAAAACCCCGATCTGTGCCCATTCACGAACCTGACACTACTTTATCGCTCTAGAAACCACATACAAAATTTCAGCTCGTTATTTCTTTTTGTTTTTGATTTATTGTATCCACAGACAAGTGTCCACAAGTGGACATGCGAAAATGAACTAATTAGATCATTTTATGAACACCTCTAGCAAAAATTTCTACAATCAATATTTTCAACCGTTACAAGGTCGGGGCTAAACTTAAGATACCCTTGTATATATTATATATACCGGGTATACAAATATGCGTTTCTAAAATTAAAAATGCCTAGCAAATTTCCTAAGACTCCTATTATAATGTATACTATTAATTGTTCAATATGTCATTGCTCACCAAAATCGATTAAGACACATCATATGAAATAAATTCTAGTATTAAAATTAATTATCATATAAAATAAGTATGAAGTTAATTAACTGATTATCAAAAATATTAAGGGAAACAAATAATGGATACAAAAAGTTTACGGGAAGCTCCGTCTGTTTTAAATGAAGTATTAGCTGGACAAAAATTACGCAATACAAAAAGTGTGCAATGCTTAGAACCTGTGGAATATTTACCTTTACAAAAATCTAAGAGACTACCAATACCAACAAAATGTAAAGAAAAACGTTCTTTACGAATTAAAAAACAAAAAAAGAAGCAATACAATAAAGTTAGTACTTTAAAATGTTGTTGTTCAGCATTCAAAAAAAGAGTTCCATCATATGTATTTAAATCTGGAAAAAGTACTAATCGACTGTTACTATCAAAAAATCAATATATACGATTGTTGGCGAAACCTAAACCGTGAGTATACTTATTAGTACTACATTGTTTTGAGTTTCGCTCTTTGAACGCTATGAAGTAATAGTCGGTCAGAAAGATATTACCATTTTTTGAGCGACATGATTCTATGGTAAACTCTAATGAAAGTACAATCGGTTATCCTTTTCATATGAGATAATTATTTGCAAGCATTACCAGCGACTAACTGGGTCTAAGTGCCCATGTGGCATTCTGACCAAGGGCCCGCCACTCCTTAGGATCAGGATAGGTGATACGATCAAGTCAATCAAGCAACCAAATGGTAAGAATAATCAAATAGGTATGAGTTATATAAAATTTTATATATTAGTCATACCGAAGCTAGCCAAACAACATTTTTGTTTAAAGAGGAAGACAAATTCCAGCTAATTTGTTGATAAATCTCTATCAAAGCTACTATCATCCTTATCCTTAATAAAAACCGATTCTACGTTTATAGAAGCTCAGCAGTTTTTCCCTAAGTAGAGAAAAAAAACTACGTCTTATCGCTCTTTAGCGCGGAAAATTGTCTCTTGCAAGTTATTTGCGTAAACAAGATTATTAGAAATACACAATAAGCGGCGCATAAGTAGGAGTACGTAGTAATTTGTTTATTAGATTGGGGCAAAAGTCCACAGGCACATAGTATGCAGTTTATCAGACCTTCGAATCTCCGTATTATTTTATCTTCGGTTCACACAATTAAATAATATTCGTTTATCACTGTAATATACTCTTTATTGATATTCAACTATTTTTTAATGAGCAGATGTTCAATGTACATGTTATATAGTATATACTGAGTGTTGTGTCATGGCGTATCTGTGCTGGAAGTCGCGGTAAGTTACTCATTGAACGCTTGTTTGGTGCTGCCATCTTAATACAAATTGCATAGTAGGGCCGCACTCGAACCAGGAGTGAATTCAAGTTACAACACGTATAAATCCATCTTTATAGATATATACCTACTCCTCCTCCTGTCTTCTCCATGTATGAATTTTTTGCGTTTAGGTAGTAAACCTGGAGGGCCACGCAGGCTACGGCTCGAGTGGCACATGCCAACCTGATTCTATGGCCAACACCACCGAGCGATACTATAAAAATTACATTGTTAAAATGTTCTTTCTAGAAGTAATTAATTAGTTCTCCTCATAAATTGATTTTATTTTGTATTCTAGAAATTTTCACGCTACTACTATTTGTGGCAAGCCAATAAAAAAGCCACAAAAATCTGCCTTTTACCAAATACCGAATGCGTATGTTACTCGATTATCAAAACCGAAACGGGAAAAATTACTTAATACCTTTCAAAAATTTCAACAAGTTCTACCACCCGGGAAACTGGAAAGTATATTTGCACAATTACAACGTGGAAATGATGAAGGTCACAAGTTATCTAGCAAACATTTCGATGTAAGTTATATTTTAATTATGTCTACTGTTATTTTAACGATCTCGAACCAAATACATTAGTCCACAGTACAGCACGTTTTTTTTTAATGATTAGTAACAGGCTAAATTTTTGTCAGAAGCTTTCTTTCGACGAGACGCCCAACTTTTCAAAATTTTCGATGATAGTGACTAACGAAGCGCGTAAGAGAGTATAGACGATAGCAAAAATTTTATCAGTAACAGTTAATTTATTAGTTAAATTGAGAGATAATATAATAAAGACTTCAAAAAAACGCGTGTCCTACAAAATGGATGGTGTGACAGGCAGGTCCCCTACCCCCAAAATGTTCAAATAACGGGTTATAAATAGTTATTAGTAACAAGCTGACTTTTATGCGGTTAATTAATAATAGTATGTATAATTTGATGGCCACCTTGTCCTACAAATTCAGTGGTTCAATTTCCCAGTTCTACGCTCTGAACATGTCAATGTAAAATATGCATTTATAAACTAGAAAAATGTTTTCTAATTTCAATGACACCCAACGTTTATACATATTGTAGGTCTCTAGAATATCAGCATAGTTCCTATCATAGTCGGCTGCAGCCGCATATCCTACCAATTCCTAGTGTATACACAAAAATTCCTTCCAATCCACTTACATCCTCACATCCTTAAACATCACAATGGACCTTATGGTCAAAGTGTAGTCCGTATATCTCTATCTATCTATCTAACATGTTTATTGAACTAATTTTAATTTTAATTTGCGACAAAAATGGTTAACTTTCTTAAAAATTTTATAGAATTTTTTGAAAGTACTACTTTTAGCACCCGAACTTTCTAAAGTGATTTAAGTAGTGTCCATCACTACTTAAATATTACAACGATTGTTTGAAACATTTCAGAAAAAATTTCAGAAAGAGAAAAGAAAACGTTCGAAGAAAAAATGTAAGAAAAAATGTTGTGAAATGTATGCTGTAGAAAGTCTTGCATATAAATTTTCGATCAAATTAACAGCATTTTTAACATTTCATTGTAACAGAAAACGAAATGTTCACACAATCGAAACGATATCAGAGTTAATGTATTGGCTGTTAAGATCATATGATGGTGTTATATGCTGTCATCATAATATTTGTTCAATTGGTGTGGATATGTGGGAATATTTATGTGCATCTGCACATTTCATTGCATGTATATTAGAACTTGTTTTATGCAAATATGAGTCAATCAAGATTCAGTCTCCGTACAAAGGTTACGACAGTACGAAAGATTCGAAAAGAGACACCAAAAATAAAAGTACTGATACTTCTGTAAGGAAATAATTTCATGCAAAATTTGTGTATACTTTTAATATTTCAATTTTTAAATACAGAGTGAAGATTCTTCTACAGACGGGGATGATGTTACCGACTCTTATCGCAAGTTTCAAACTTCAAAGGAAAAATTATCTTCGTATTATACTGAAATTCAACAGGAACAGCGTCCGGGACACTATATAGAGATAGCTGATGATCATACAAAAAAAGCTGGACGAGCGGTTGTGACCACTTTAGCTCATTTGGAACAAGTTCCAACCCCGTTTGGAAAACAAAAATTTGCTTTTTCTTCTGGCATTCCTCATGAACGACTTCCGGGACACTATGTACAGATTACTGATGATAAATCATCTAAAACACCTGTTCTGCAAAATTTACAACAACTGGAACGATCTACAATCCCACCTGGAAAACAGCAATTTTCTCGAGTAGACCCTAGAACACCTGAACCACAAAAACCTTGGTTAAGTGTAAAAAAATCCAATGATGGCCATGTGTCATCTTCTACACCTAAAAAGGGCTCCCCAATAGATAAGCGGATTAAACAAGAACGCAGCTCTACAGAATTTTCGGATGAAGATAAAGGTTTTAGGACTAAAAAAAATCCCCGAGTCCGTCAAGCAGAAAAATATGAATCTGACAGTAAAACAAAAACTGATCATGGGCTTCGTACCCCGAAACAAGACTCTCCCAGAAGCCCAAAGCAGAAATCACCAGATGATAACAAGCAAAAAGATCGTATCTCTACAGACTATATATCTGATCGACAAGGGACAACCACCCCAAATGATAGTTCACCAAGAGATCGGAAAAGAACATCACCAAGGGGTCAAAACCAACAAGAACTTGAAGAAAGGAGCTCTATAGATTTTTCGGATGATGATCTACCCCGAAAACGAAAGCATCAAAATGAATATATAGACCCAAAAGCACAGAACCAAGTAGATCGTCGCAGGCAAGGTACACCAAAACACGATTCTCCAAGAAAAGGGAAACAAAAATCACCAGATGATACCATCAAACGAGACCTCAAAGACAGTAGTTCTTCAGATACATCTGATGATTATCTACATGGTGAACATAAATCTGGGAAAATGAAAGATTCTCGAAAATTGCCGGATGATACTACCACACAAGATTTGAATTCTCCAGAACATCGTAGTAAACGTAAACCTGGAAAAAATTCTCCAGGCACTAAACAATTAGGTCCAGATGATAAACAAACAGGGGCACAGGGCTCTCCAAGAGATAGAAAACAAAAATCTCCAGATGAAACCATCAAACAAGATCTCATAAGTAGTTCTTCAGATTCTTCCGATGAAGATTTCCAAATTAAACGTAAATCTGGGCTACAAAAAGATTCTAGGCAGCCGAAAGATCAAAAACCAGGTTTAAATGGAAAAAAAACAAGCAAGCGTCGTGAGCATGGAATCCCAAAGAAGGGTTCTCCAAAGGACCGAAAACAAAAATTGTCAGATGATACTATCACTAAAGATCGAAGCTCTTCAGATATGTCTGATGATGATCTACGAGATAAACGTAAATCTGGAAAAGATTCTCTAGACCCAAAAGCTGAAAAATTAAAACCAGATGGTAAAAAATCAGGAGATCGTCGCGAAAATCCGGATTCTCCAAGAGATCGAAATAAAAAATTACCGGACGATATCATGAAACAAGAAAGTTCTCCAACGGGCCGACGTGATAGTGATTCACCGAAACAGGGTTCTCCAAGAGATCCAAAACAAGATCATAGAAAACGTACTTCTTCAGATATTTCTGATTACAATGATTCTCCTCAGAGTAAAGACAAATTTAAGAAACGAAGTCGTCAAAAATCATTTGAAATTGGTAACCTGAAAGGGCGTACTTCATCATCGCCGAGATCCAATTTGTCTAGTAGTCCAAGTCCAGGTACTATTGGCCATAAATATAATGTATATTTGAAATATTTCCTATTTGCTTGATTTTCTTATTAATTTTTAAACAGGTCAAGAATCTCCAGAAAGTCCATATGGTAAAAGAAAACAACCTTCAGTAAGTAATTTTGTTTCATATTCTTTCACTGTGACAAAGATATAAATTTCTATTCAGCGACAAAATGTCTTAAAAAACTATATCTCAAAATAAAAAATTATTTTTTTGATCGGTATTCTTTCTTGAAACATCGTTCAGCAAAAATTCGATGTGTAATTTACTTCTGAATCTTAATAGTTGAAGCATAATTACTCTCGAAGCGTAATAAAACAACTATTTAAATGATCTAAAGAACTCTAAATTGTAACATTAGCCGCAGACAGGCGTAATTATGTAATAATGAAAGACTTGATATTTTTATGTATTACTAGCCACGGCTTCTCCGCGTTTTATTGTTATATCTGCAATTCATCAAAATCGGTCCAGTAGTTTTTGCGTGATGCTCGAGCAAACAAAGAAACAAATAAACAAACAGACATTTACAGTTTTATAATAGTATAGAAGATTTCCTAAAAAGGTGACGCTCTGTTTTCAATTTTTTTTCAATCAATTTGTGCCGCATGCTTTCGTTTTTCGAACAAGGGAAAAAATATTTCGTAAAATAGTTATTTGTTATCAAAATACCAACAACAAGTTCCTTTAAAAAACACCAATGACTTGTTAATCTTTCCAAACCAAAACTACTCCACACATTTTTTCTAGTTGTAAATAAGCTAATAGGGAATATGCATGAAAATTTTTTATCACTTGAATTGAAGCATGTTTACTTGACAAATATCAAGGTAAAATTACATTTTAAGTAACTTTAAAAATAAGCGAGATATGAATGATTGAAATTCCCGATTAGACAAAGAGGCTGATAGCCCTCTTGATATGTTATGTGATGTCATATTAAACTTTCACCATTTAAAATACACGTAAAACTCCGTTTTTAGTATTTTTGCAAGAAAGAGACAGATAATAATCTTTAAATGCTTATAGCTTCCTTGATATTTGTCGGATTTTAATTTCGTTTTTAAATATTATTACAGTATTAACAGTATTTTCATATTCTGAAAATAAATGTGAAAAAAAATGTTCATGCATATTCCCTATTGTGGAAAATTCCGTTGATCTTGAGCTAGAAAAAATCACTCAAATAGATCGGTTTAAATATTTTCTCAAATTTTTAAAATACTAAATTAATCTTATATTTTTAAAAAGGGTAAAAAACAAGAAAAAGGATCTCCTTCTAAAAAATCTCCTACATCTCCGACATCAGAAACAGTGTTGAAAGCTCTAGAAAAAGAATTGAGTAAAAGTCCAACATCAGATAAAGGTTTATTTAGAAAGTCTAAAAAGGATATTCCGCCTGAAAAAGATGTAATAAGAGATGAAAACGGGCGGCCCATAAGTGAAATAAAACCTGACCGAAAAACAAAAGATACAGTTGAACAGAAAATTAAATCTGGATACCCAGACAAATATGTAAAGGAGAAAAGTGGCAAAGATTTAACTGATAAACTAAGTATTGACGAAAAAAGTGACGGCAGTGTAGAGAAGGAAGATTACAAAATACGAATCAAGGATAAACCTAAGAAAAAGAAGAGGAAAAAAGGCAAAAGTGAAAGCGATGAAAGCGAAGAATCAGTTAGTATACCAGATGACGATGATGAATTCAAACCGGATGTTGAAACTGACAGTAAATTATATATAGGATCAGATGAAAATAGTCCACATGTACTTGAAGGTTCAACATCGAGTGCTAGATCATCTGATATAGAAGATACAATCCAGGAAAAGAGAAGAGATCAAAAACGACGCAAAAAGAAAGAAAATGGAAAAAATAAAAAAGATAAGAAAAATGTTGAAGGTGAGACAACATTATCGATGCTCGATGAACCACGAAAAATGAAGACAGATAAGAAAGGCAAGAAAAAAGGCGATGATAACCTTGAAAGTGAGACGACATCAGATGTTGATGAACGACAAAAAACGGAAAAAGATAAAAAAGGCAAAGGTAATAAGACAAAAGTCGAAGTTGAACTTGAAAGCGAAACGACGTCATCGGAGGTGGATGAACCACAAAAAAATAAAAAAGATGAGACAGACAAAATACGCGTTAAAGAGAAGGATGATAGTAAAGAAACAGAAAGTTCAGCGGAAGAGAATAAAGACGCAGAAGAGAGTGCAGATGATGTTAGAGAAAAAGAAAAGAAACCTCCTTCAATTTTGAAACCTGGTGTTTCAAAATCTTTAGCTGACAATCTCTTACCTGACCATGAAGCTATAGAAAAATCTGATTTGATTGTTAAAGATAGTACAAGTAAAAAAGATGGTGAGAAAAAAGATCATCATAGACTTGACATACATGACAGTAAAGACAGTATAACCAATGAGGAAACGAAAATGAAAGAAATGTCTTTGAAGGACAAGATAGACGATCTTTCTGAAATAAGTAAAATAACAGAATCAGAAATAGATACAGATCAAACCGATGAAAGTGAAATAGAAGGTGATGATATTCGTACAAAGAAAGGTGAATCTGACAGGCCAACATCTACAGATTTAAAGCTGGAAACATTACCATCGTACATCCTTACTGAAGACGATACAGATGCCATCAAAAATCTTAGAGACTTGCATACGGGAATCAAGTATAAACCTGATATGGAACCGAAAGATGTAGCTCCAGTAAAGCAAAAACTTAAGGAGAATGTTAAACCTGAAGATCTTAGAAAGTTCCATGTGGGAATGAAAGATAAACTTTATAAGGAACCTGAAAATGTGCCTCCAGTGAAGCAAAAACCTAAGGAGAAAGTTAAACCAGAAGATGATTATCTCACAGGTCAAGATATTATAAAAGCACTTGAAAAACAAGAAAGTCCGAGTAAAGGAGCACGAAACAATATAAGTAAGGTGACAGGAAAGAGTCCGAGTAAGACAGCAGGAAAGATACCAAGACCATCATCGGACACACAAAGCTTTATCCCTAGTAAAAAAATCGATAAGAAAACGACATCTGACTTTATGGATAATATCGTAGTTTTAAATGTTAGAGAATCAGATAGTATTGATAGTGATATTATGAGTTCTGGTCCTAGAAAACTTTTCGTTTTTCCTAAAGTGAAACTACCAATTTATTCAGCCCAAGATATTAGGATTGATCATGAGTCAAGAATTGATTTTCCTAAAATAACATCACCTGCTTACAGTAAAAAAGCACAACGACAACCATCTATGGATTATGGTTCAAATTACGATGAAGAAAAACCCTCCTCTAGTCTTAAAAAATGTATAATACCACATATTAACATAATGCCCCACGGTACTAGTAGAATTTGTTGGGCTTCACTAAAAGCATGGGCGTTCTGGATAAAAGAAGTTGCTGAATCTGCCAAGGTTTGGTGTCAATGGATTAATACAATTATTTGTGATATGCAAACAATTACTGCTTTAATGCAAGGTACGTTTATAATTATTTGCTCAATAAAAACTTTCTAGGTACCTCCTTCAGTCAATAAAGCTTTTATTGTGTTATTTTATTGGAACCTTCAAAAATATATTATAGTTGATAATTTTCATCCAAATCGCTATCTGATTAGTCAGAGGTTCCCAAACTTTTTTATCATGTAGACCACGTACTGATTTTTTCGCCTTTTTGAAACTGAATTTTTACAAATTTATCTACTTCAAACGTATTTTCTCAGCTGATAAAAAAGTTACTTACTTTGATAGTCCAAGTAGCTGAGAGGTCTAAGGCGTTATGTCTGCGCAGTATGCCTACTTGAAAACTGGGAGGTTATGGGTTCGAATTCCGACATCGGCAGTTTGTCAATTGTTAAGAAAAAAAGGGGTGGTTTATTGACTAAACTGTCGGCGTATGGGCAAGAACGAAGTAACCTGCTATGCTTGAGAAGGTTTTCTGCAGTTTCCTTCATGAACTTCAGATGAATATCGGCATAGTTCCTATCATAGTCGGCTGCAGCCGTCCGTATAGCCTACCAATTCCTAGTCTATACCCAAAAATTCCTTCCACTCCACTCACATCCTCACATCCTTAGGCATCACAATGGACCTTACGGTCGCAGGACCTCTACAATCTATCTATCTATCTATCTATCTAGTTTTTTATTCATTTCTTTATTAAAACGACACAAAGTTTATTTCTTATTATCTCAGTGTTTTTATTCAAAAATTTGAAATTTGAGTTAATCTAATATTGTTTATTAAAATGTGCGATAATTTTGGTCCTGAATCACATAGTTTCTAACTGTTACAAAATCATTGATCGAAGCTGCCATAACAGTTTGTCTTTGATACTCGTATTTATAATTGATGAAAAAATAAGTCCGAGCAACCGCAAGTAGCACAAGTCTGTGTCGTTCTGACGATTTTGGATAACTCAAGCGCCACGCTTATGAAAAAATCTTATATAACTTTAATAAATAGATGATTTTATACCAAGGGTCTATAACCAAAAAAATAATAATTCATTTATTATTATTTATAGTTAAGTCTAGTGCGAATCAGCTCATGAGTACCGAGAACTATTCTGCCAAAATTTCATTTGTCCAATTCTCTTCAATATGTAGTATTGATTATAAGATTGCATGTTGCCAGAGAGTAAATTACTGCCATACTTCCTTAAATGATACTTTTCATCTAATTACAACAAACAAATTGAATTTTTGAACGGGGCAATTTATTTTCATAATGGTCGATTCAATTCAAAAGTAAAAAATCCCTTGAGGTTTTGCGATAAAATCAATATTTTTTTAGATTTACAAAGAATATGAAACCAATTTGTTCCGTTCAAAATTTCAATTGATTTGCAAATGAATCGATAATTTCGTTTCAATCTTATAATCAGTGCTAATGAAAACTATGTAGATAATTTTGTGATATATGTACTTAATAAATATGGACGCACTCCTGCAGAAATAATTCGGCCGTTTTTCTACAGGAGGGGCTACCAAAAATTTTTGGCAACGGGGTCCCTAAGAATGTCGTGATGCCCCTGGCGATGACCTACCTGAATAGGATCCACTTTCGTAGACCCCCATATACATCTTATGCACCCGCAAATTTCTTCTTCTATGGCGTGAAAAGAAGAAATCTTCTTCTATCCCTGTAATAGATCCCTAGGGATCTATATAGACCACTTTGACTACCAGTAGTCTACGTAGTAGTAATTTTTGTTCTAGGTGAAGTATATAAACAAAATGGTGTAAAGAGAGTGCTTACATGTCAAAATTGGCGTAATTTTGTACAACGATTTAAAAGTGACATTTGTGTATGGGAACATTACAACAAACATGTCCAAAAGAATACTAAACAAATCTTAAGCTATTGTTATGGATTACGTGTTATACAATGTTGTCGTTTATGTCGACAAGAGAATTTACAATGTTCAAATAAGAATGCTGATCATCTGTATAAACGATTGGCTGTCGCTCTGAAAACAACAGAATATTGGCGAACATGGTTACATGAAATGGTACTCGAATCAAAATCATTGTTTGATTTAATTGAAGGTGTGTATCATATATTAGGTAAGGGTTTCAAAATTCATCGTTTGTCATAGAGGAATTTTCTTGGTGCCTATAACGGGTTATCACCGCTGAACGAAATCAGTAACAAACTAACAATAAGTTATCAGTTCGTGTGGTGCAATTGTTAAAGGCGCTCTACTCGGAATTGAGAGTTTGCTGATTCGATTTTCGACGGCGGTTAATTGACTCAACTGTCGGCGTATGGTCAAGAACGAAAAGTTACCGGTTACGCTTGTGAACGTTTTCTGCAGTTTCCTTTCACAAACTCCTGATGAATATCGCCTTTATTCCTATCAAAGTCGGCTTCAGTCTCACAACCTACCAGTTCCTTGTCTTCATACAAATGCCTTGTCCTTCAGGGGCCGGTATATAACATAGACACTGCCTTCTTTCAAAATTACTTTTAAAATGGACATTTGGAACTAGTTAACTCTATTGAGAACTGACCTCAGCGTGAAAAGTAATCCATTATGTACGTTTTTTTATTTATGCCAAATAATTTTTTTTCTAAATTTTGACAGTTTGGAATGTTAATTTTTTTTTATTTTAAATTTATTGACAAATAATTTCTTTTCAAAATTTTGTTAATGTACGTATTTCTATTGAAACTATAAACTATATTAGAATATAAACTTGAACGATCAGAAAACAGCTATAACTTTGGAACGGTTTGGCATTTTGAACTTCTGTTAGTTTCTCTGGAGTCGTAAAGAAAATTTACCTCATTATTTCGCTATCTCCTATTATTTTCTCCAAACAATTCGGAAATTTTCTTTTTTATATGTAAAGAGTATTATAATAATGCACACTAAATTTGATTTATTTTTTTGCAACCAAACGTCGTGACCAGAATAGTCAGTTAACAATAGAAAATTATTCAAAAATTATTTACACTAATTTCGCATTTTTTTCTAGTCTCCTGTGAGTATGCCACGGATCGCGCAAAATGTATTTGCAAATGCAATGATAGATTACCACAATGTTCAGTATATTCAATACGTAGTATGAACGAGAATAATTAAATGCTTTATGTATTATGCATACTACCGTTCATAAAAATTGAACCAGTTGAAAAGTGTTTCTGTATGTAATAATATTTAATAATATACACGCTTAGAATGTGACTTACTGGTTTAATTTTTATGAACGGGAGTGTACAACAATTGTCAATGAGTGTTTGTTTATTGTGTAATATTTTTATATTGTGTAATATTACTGTCAATATGTCAATAAATCATTTCTACACCACAAATGGATCTTTTTTCTTGAAAATCTATTAAGGGATTATATGGGTTTGAAAATTTCCAAAAATTGTTTTTTTTTAATTTTTTTTTTAAATAATACAATGTCTAGAGTATTCTCCCAAAGTTTTTTAAGTCAATTAAAGTACAAATCAAGGAGCCTTGGGAAGGATATTAAAGCAGGTGCTTAGCTATTTCAACTGAAAATTTTACCGCATTTTTCTCAAAATATCAAATTAAGTAAACGCTAGAAACTTCCGTTGGTATAATATTACCGAAAGGCAGCCATACTAACAATGTATAAATGGACTTAAAGTATTTCCAAACTATTATTAGGTTGTCAAGAACTTCACGAAATTCACAATATTAGTAAAATGAATCCTCAGAAATCAGCTGAATTTTTTTGAGAATTTATCATCATGGCGTTTTTGAGAAAATCGTTACGTGGAGAAATTTAACATGCATCTTCATAAACATGGTGAAATAAAATGCACGATTCCGATTGTTTTTACTTCGACTCTCAATATAGTCACGGTTGTTCTGAATTTCTACATATACTTTCCTCAATTCCTTAAAAATATTTTTCTTTAAGATTTTGGGAGAATGATCATCGGGTTGTTAAGTTTTTTGATAAAATATGCGTAAAAAAGTGCATTTTTTCATGTCCGCAGCAAAAGATTATTTTTTGTGGTTCAGTTGGCATCATTAGTATATGTATGATATGGTATGTGACGAATGGGAACACTGACGGCAACGGACAGCTGCTTTCAACAACGCACAGAAGTACCAACATATTTTTTACGCATATAATTTTGTATATAGTTCTTTTCGCGCGGGTACCCGATCAGCTGATATAGTTTGGAAATACCTTAAGTTTACAACAACAAAAATTATTAAAAATATGTAAATAGTAAAAAAACAAAAATTATTATAATAAACATCGACATCAAGATAGTCAAGCATTTGATGTTAAAGAATGTTAAAAAACTATTTCCCCTCGCTCCATTTCCCCGCAACTACTTCATGTCCGAAAGAAAAAAAACATTTTTAATAGAAAAACAATAATATATCTATAATATAATTACTCTTTTTATTTCTTCTAAATATAAATATACATATTTATATACAAAATTTATTTATTTTTATTTTTTTTCAAATTGGAAAGGGAAAAAATTAATAAAAATCACATTTATTTTCTCAATATAGGTAATAACAATATGTATACACGTTTATATATGCATTTTATTATATACGTATATACATATAATAATGGGAGTTCGTAAAATATTGAGCATGACATCACCTTATATGTTCGTTGTTCAAAGCGTTTGTCAACAATTTGTTGTTTTGTAGGTGTGTGTTACTTGACCAAAGTTTTCGATATATTATCCATTAAGGGAGTTCCAGCATGAAATAAATATTCGACAGATTTTTCTCATTTTTTTCATAGGCTAAAAATAACGTTTACTATTAAATCCAGAAGTTTCAGAATTTTTGAGCGTTTTGAATGCGAGATAATTAATAACAAAGTAATCATTCTCATTAGAAGCATGTAAAACTTCATGTCCGCCCAACTATTTTCTGTTGTATTGAAAAATACTCGACAGATTTTAAAACTAAAATAAGTGTGTGTGTCAGCTTCGACGCACGCTGAAGTTTACTCCTTAAGAACGATTGTCTTTGCCCCATATATATTGTCCATACTAAATTAAATATTTAATTATAGGTGTAGTTCATACAAATTTATATAAACTACAGAAATAATTAAATGATAATATATATTAATTATAATAATATAATATATAATAATATAATAATAATATAACACAATAATAATATGAAGTATCGAAACTTTAAAGTATTTATATAAATAAACTACACTAATAATTAAATGTCTTATAAATAGAAATCACATGTTATATTATGTATACAATATAATACTGACTGACTGAGTGCAGTGACAGACGTACACAGCATAACCTGTGTACGACTCTTATACAGCGAGACATAATCCTGACTGACTGCCTGATTTTTCGTAACGAGGTCATTCTATCACTATATTTTAGTCTCCATATTTTTTCAAAACCGGCCGCTTATTTGTAAATCGATTTTTAAGGAATAAACTCCAAAAAAAACTAGGATATTTAAGATAAATATTTATTAAATAAATTTTTTTTAAATCGCGTTTTGTTTTCGAAATATAATAGTTAAAATTTTTTTTTTTTCAAAATTACATTAATTTGTATATAAATATATGTATGTGTTGTGTGTGCGCTGGAACTACCTTCCGTAGAATCGTGTACGTCCTGTTCAGGAGCGTCCTATCATATCCAGGAGCGCATTCATATTCAGGAGCGTAGACAGACAAATATTTCATTAAACCATGCATTTTCTTATCAATAATTACCATATTTTAAAATATGAAGAGTAAATTCGAGGTGTCTTTGACCACCTAAAACTCTCCTTGCATAAACTCCTGAGCATTTTTTATTAAAATTTAAAAATCAATAAATAAATCTTTCTATAATACAAGTCACTTTTAACTTTTATTCGAAACCCGAAATTTATTATATTCTTTGACGGGAATCTATCACAGTCAATCTCAGATTTATTCCAATTATTAAAATTTTTCCATACTACTCTCAAAACAAATAACTTTTTAGAAAAATATATTAGCAATACAAAACGAAAAACGGCCATTAATAGATCGGTCATTGACAGAGTTTTCAAACTGTCATTATAACAACTTTAAATGAGCCTGTAATGGCACTTGATTCTAAATCTTAGGTTGCTTCAATATTTAGGCACCTTTGAGTACAGTACATGGTTCCTTGAACTACCTGGTAACTACCAACAAACTCATGTACTCATTGTTGACCCATACACTTGCAAAACAACAAATATATTGCGACTAATATTTTAAACATGAACGGGAAATTTTTTTACAAGTTTACGAATTTGAACCTTTTGATAGGTTATTTTATCCAAAAAATTTATATTCTAAAAAAAATAACTTAAATATAAGTTAAAAAGCAAATAAAATAGTTAATTGTTAAAGCTTGAAGAGCTTTGAATTGAAAATTTCTAAAGAGAAAACTATGCTGATTTAATTTCAACACAAAGCACCACAAAGCACCAATCAAATTTTTACAATTAACTATTCAATTAAGTTTTTCCTTTTATTGCTTAACCTAGTGATAAATGCTGGAATTTGGTTTGTTTTTGTAAAAACAAAAAATCAATTTAATTAATCGGACGCTTCGTTGGTGCCTACACTAATCTAATCAAACCAACTGTTATTGACGTCTCCACCAGAACTTTTATTAAGAGAATATTTTCGAATTATATAATGAATTCATTAAGATAGTACCATATTATTGCAGTTTAAATTTTCAGCTCAATTAGACGTCGTTAAGTGATTGAATCTTGGCAATACCAAATATGTTAAATAAAAGCTTATAGCAAAATAAAACAAGTGAAAATAACAATTCACTGAGCTAATTGCTAATTAACTGAGCTAATTGCATAAATACCCGGTATATACGGAATTTATCAAAAAAATTTTTAAAAAAACTTGTTCATTTTTAAAAATGGAACATTTTTTGTCTCTTACCGTTTGAAAGATGGATATAATTTGACCTTAAAAAAGCGTTCAGCTCGTTAGCTCTTTTCGTTTTTAGTTATCGTGTCTACGGACAGACGGGCAGACTTTCGGAAATGAACTAATCAGGTCATTTTATAAACACCTATACAAAAAATTTTTTCTACAATCAATATTTTCAACCATTACAAAGTCAGGGCTAAACTTAATATATAGACCCTTGTATAGAGTCAACACATCAAGACTGTTAGAACCACTGATAAACTATATTCCTCTTGGCTATTGAACTGTTCAGCTATTCCTAAAATTATTTTTTGGCAGAGATATTGAAGGTTGTCTGAATTTTCGGACTGTTCATATATAACTGAAAGTGTTTGAGGGCCTTTATTTGCACCGAACGCAACAGCGCCATGCGTGGTCAAAAAAAACAACTTCATAACCAATGACAGTGTGTAAAAACCATAGGCGTTTAACAAAAAGCTAAAGTTAACAGACATTGGTCTTTGGTTGTTTTTTTAACCACTCATGGAGCTAAGTACGGTTGCGCTCGGAGCGAGTAATAATACTAATTTAAATCGTTACAAGTTTTGAAGTTATACTTCTTTTGACGCGTTTAAGAATCCGACTAACATGTATCATTGCAAAAAACTGAGCTGTAGTTTTTCACAATTACATCATTTTATTAAACTTTTGTGTCTTAATACTACTTTGACTTTATAGAAAATTATTGTAATAAATTATTTAAAAAGAAATATACCTCACACTTTTTTTTTGTTGTTGTAATTTCTGCTATTAAAAATTGGAAAGGTAATTCCATGTACATTATTTAACGAACTCCTAAATATAATACATATTTATCTTTTAATTTATATATAATATTTGGTCTTTTCTTTTGTATTTAAATTTCTTTAATCTAATAGTTAAATCTTAATAAAATTCAATTAATTATTCATTGATTTGTTTTTTTTTTGTTTTGTTTTGTCTGATTTCAAAAATGATTTTTTTATAGTTTTAATTAAAATATGGATTGAGTGTGTTTCGTTTTTTTTTTTACAAACAAAGTTAGTTATAGTTTAATTGCAACTTGGAGATATATGTTGTTCATTTAGATATGTATTAAGTAATTATAATTAATAACTGCAGCTATTAAAAATAATCTTAGTTTTTGTTTTTGTTTGGAGGGCTTTGTTATAGTCCTAAAAAATTGGTGGTTTTGACAATTGTTCTATTTTTATACATTATTTAATTATTATCATTAAAATTTTTTGGAAAAAGTACAATTTATTAATTCATTTTCAAAGTTTTTCTCCCACAGACAAATACGAAATATTTACAAGAACAATGGCGTCTCCTAAAATTAATGTTTTAACGGAATTGGCCGATGATATTCGACAATAACTAAATACCTTAGCCATAGTAACTTATACAGGGTGATATAAACAAAATCTTTGGGACCACTTCAAAGGATTTCTTTTATAATAGTTTTGTTATCGATTTGTTTCGAAATTCATTTGGTTTTCGAAAAAAAGGTCCTTACAACTGTCCTTGCAACTTCTAAGCATTTTTTCAAAACAAAATGGATTCGGCACGAATCGACTGCAAAATGTTTAAAAAATAACAACATTTAAATGATTATGTGTACAATCAGCTGCAAAAAGCACACTATGATTTCAAAATTTTATAATTGATTTGTGCCTGTTTTATTCGGTTTTCGGAAAAATGTTTCGAATAAAAGTTGTTATTGGAAGCATTTTTTTGAAATCCGAACAAATTAGGCACAAACCAATTATAAGATTTTGAAATGATAACGCAACTTTTGCAGCCGATTGTACAAAAACAAATATACACCGCGTAACGGAGAAACCGTGTTTTTATTTAAAGTAGGCATTTACTCAAGCTCTATGTATTTTTTGTAACATTATTGTATTTTTAAATTATATTATATTTATTCTTTTAATTTAAATAAAATGCTTTTTATAATTAAATAATAGATTTTAATTTAGAATACTTTTTTGTAATGTAACATAAAACTCTTCTAACTAATATTAACAAATTAGAATTATTAGTTTTGAAAGTATTGATAGTAACAAGAATGATAGTTTAGTGATGGATGATTTAGATAAAAAAAATATTGATACTAAATGTGTGTGATAGTTTTAAATTCAGTGCGAGTATTAAAACATCAGTCAGTTTATGTTTATTGTGATTAAGATTGTGGTAATGAGTCGTCAAACACCATTTTGATGACTCACTAAGTAAACGTCTACTTTAAATAAACACACGGTTTCTCCGTTACACGGTGTATACAGAAAAAAATTCAATTTTTGATTCCAACAGTTGCATTTTTTTTAATATTACAAAACTCCTTCAAAGAGTCTCTTGAAACTGATATTCTATACCCATAAAATAGCTCAACATATTTTTGTTTTTCAAATATTATTCTGTTTCGAAAAACGCAGTCATTATAATTTCATAAAACAGGCCTCTTAACGACATTCATGCATGAGACTTGATTTTAGATAAAACTATTAATCTTTGATATTTGGCAAGTTTAATCACGTTATTATGTTTCCTCAAACATTCTAAATATCGATTATTTGAAAAATTTATCAACGATTAAAAATTAAATTTTTAACACTAAGCCATAGGGGATAAAGAAGTTTTTAAACTTGTAACAACTATGTTAATAAATTGAACACTCTGATAACTATTGTTTTATTCTTCGAATTATTCAGTTTATTTGATTGAATTTATAAAACAAATAGTGTTATCTAACGTTAGAATTATTTATTAATTATTTTAATCAGCATAATTGAAACTATTTTCGTATTTTTCACCATGTTAAAGACAATAGATGTTAAAGACAACACTGCGCTAAAAAATATACACGATATACCGGAATAAGCGTGCTTATTAAAACAAATTAAAATAACAACTAACGGAGTTAATTGCTTAAACACCCGGTATATACTGAATTTATGAAAAAATATTTCAAACAAAAGTTGTTTAAAAAAAGAATACTTTTTTTTAAACATTTTTGTTCTATCTATTACGGTTTCAAATATAGACAGTTTTGCCCATTGTGTCCAACAACTAACGGAGTTAATTGCTTAAACACCTGGTATATACTGAATTTATAAAAACATGTTTCAAACAAAAGTTTTTTAAAAAAGGAATTTTTTTTTTAAATTTTTGTTCTATCTATTACGGTTTCAAATTAAGACAGTTTTGCCCATTGTGTCCAAACATGGTCCGATTTTGCTCATTCTGACCTTGAATTTTTAGCTCTAGAACACACATACAACTGCAGCTCTCTATCTCTTTTCGTTATTGAGTTATCGTGTATACAGACGGGCGGACGGACAAATATGCGGAAATGGACTAATTTGGTCATTTTATGAACAACTATACAAAACTTTTATCTTTACAAACTCGGTACTACACTCAATATACCCTGATATATATTTTATACAGGGTATAAAATAATACATTTTAATTTTAGTTTACGACAAAAAATGATCAACTTTAAGGTGGATTTTGTATAATTTTATACATGTACTATATCTCACACATGAAGGTCCTTAACTAGACTGATATCAATTCGAAAACTATTAGGGAACATTTCGTTTTATTTCAATATTTTCAACATACAATGTTGAATCGATTCATGTAAAGAGCACAAAGGTTGTTCGTAGACTCTGTAAGTACACTCTCTAAAAATTAAGTAGACTGCAAAATTTCCTGTTAACTTTCGCTTCAGTTAACTTTTTCCGTTTTTAGTTTTTATATTTTCATTTTTCCACATTCACAGCAGTAAGTTATGAAATCATTTCGAATTTATATTACGTTTACAAAAGGCAACAAACATTTCGCATTTCGTCTGTGCGAAGCTTTATGATTTGTTTTACAAAAAAAAAAACTTTTCTTGCTACAATTTTTATCAAATTTGCACAATTAATTTTTTTTCTTCAAAAAACCACGTTTTTGGATAAGTTTTTGTACATTTTTGCTATTTTCAAAAAACGTACTTATTTAAGTAGGTACGCAAATTTTAATTTTATTTTTTTTATTGGCACAAATCTCTATTGAACACAAAAACACAGGTGTATTTTTATTTTGTTAATTATTTTTAATTATTAATTCATTATTGTAAAATGTCCACAAAAATCAGAATTTTTTAGGTTGTGCGCCGTTGTCAAATGGACGTATCGAAAACTGTTAATGATGATGATATACCTTCGTCATTTTTACAGCATTCTAAAAATTCGTCTAGTGTGACCAAACCATCTCGATTTGTATCCATTTTCTGTAATCATTATAATAAAATTGTTTAAGTTTATTTGAGAATATTGTTAAAATAACTTATGTTATATGGTACATACATTTTAATTTAGCAAGAAAAGTAATATACAATATCTCCTTGTCAAAACCTTTCACTGTAGTATGTGATAGGGCCATGTGATCGGAAGGAGAACCACCCTACCTCAAGAAAGGAATCGTCTGGTATACAGACGGATCCAAAACTGAAGAAGGGACCGGGGCGTGAATCTACGGTGAGAAACCTAATGCAAACATAAGCCTTAACTTGGGTAAATATGCCGCGGTCTTCCAAGCAGAAGTCTACGCAATACTGGCTTGCGTCCGTGAGAACATACGAAGAGGCTACATAAACCAGAACGTCAAGCTGCTTTAAAAGCCTTGTCTGGAACTGAGGTCACCTCAAGGGCAGTCGAGGATTGTCTGGAGGAACTTCAGAAACTGGCAAAACGGAACAATGTTAAATTGATCTGGGTGTCGGGTTACAGTGGTTTCGAAGGAAACGAAAAAGCAGATACCTTAGCAAGGAGGGAGTCGGAATGCCCTTTATAGGCCCAGAGCATATTTTAGGAATTCCAAGGAGTACATGTAAACAAGTGGTCAATTGCTAAACACCGTGATCACTGGGAAAAAGTACCGCGGCAAAAGCTCGGGAAAATACTGTATCGGAATGCAACCAAGAGACTGCCACTCGATACACAGAACCTGAACAGGATACAACTGTGGAAGGTTACCGGATTCATTACCGGGCATTATCTTCTGCAAAAGTATCTACACACAACGGGGCTCCATAACGGGTCCATTGTGTGCAGGTTGTGTGGCGAGGAGGAAGAAACATCCAGCCACCTTATCTTTGACTGCGAACCTCTAGGTTACAACAGATACAAGATATTCAGTGCATCTCACCCCGAATATATGAACCTTCAGGAAGACCTGATAAGCAAGCTCCTGGCCATTGCCAAGATATGGGAGAAGCGAATCTCGTCGGACTGAAGTAGAACGGGGAGCACAATGGACCATAAGGTCGAAGTGCAATAGTTTTATACCCCAATATAAATCAATCAATATACAATAGAGTAAATTTAAATAGAGTAAATATAAATAGAGTAAATTACTAATATTGTTTATATTTGTTTGGACCATCCAATTTAAGTGTCAAATCCTTGTTTTTTTTGTATTCGAGGAAACTCGTATGAGACATTTCTCTCTCGTAGTGTTTGTGTCTTCTATTACTTTTTTCATTGGAGAACTGGATTTCGCAGATTTACAATTAATATATTTATTTTATAACTTTTCAATATTATTTCTGTGATAGTTTAATTAATCATTGAAAATCTATTTTTTGTTCATATTATGAATATATCATTCCTTTCAGTTCGTTTTCTGTCATGCCATTTATCGACTACCCATTCACCATGAACCCCAAAAGTGTCACTTTCACATACATTTTCATCCATTGCTCATTCAATCCCCATTCGATCCTGCTATCTTATGCTCCTCTGCCATTTGTTTTAAATAATACCAAACTGACAGTTTTGAATTAAGAAACTTACTTGAAAGATTGAATCTACACGTTGTTTTACTGTTTGATCTTCCATAGATGGTTGCGAAATATCACCCATTAAATCATAAATTGCTGTTACAATTTCGGTCATTTCATCTTTTGTTATAAAGCCATCACCATTTATATCGTATAGTGAAAAGGCCCATCTTAATTTTTCATCTAATGAACCACGTGATAAAATTGACAAAACGTGCACAAATTCCTGTAAAATATTTAAATAATTTAATGTGATAGAAAATACTATTAAGGAAAAGGAAAAGTAAAAGGCGAGATAGAGTGTTGTCATTAATTTTCTCTTTTTAAATAGGCAACTAATTAGGTCGCACTGTTATTCTAATTATCAATGTTGTTTCTTCACAAATATTTTTTCCAAGCAATACAAAACTAAATAAACTGAATATTTTTGTTCAACTAGTTCAACTAGTTTGATTATCGTAAAATTCCCACAATTGATGTCCTTAAAAGTCCTATACTCAAAGAATCATAAAAGTAATAAAAACTGAATCATAAATGAATGATAATAGAGGCATTTTGAGTACTGGTCTCAATAAAGAGGAATGATCTCGTCTTAAAGCACCTTATCTAGACCCGTTTCTTTCAGGAAGTACAAAATCTGGCATGGATTTAAAAACTATTTAAGTCCAAGCTAAATATTTTTTGACATGCAGTCTTCTTATTGTCAAGATTGCCGAATGGAGATAAGGAAAGATGGCGATCAAAAGAGTATTATAAAGTTATAATACTGAATTTTTCAAGATTATACATACCCTGGCTAAAGATTCATGAGAACTACTCTAAATAGCAGTCTCAGATAAAAGTAATTGAAAGTTATTTTGATAGAAAAAAAGTCTACAGAACCCATTATTTTCAAAAATAAATAGCTGAAGCATATCTCGGAAACTATCCGTCAAATCATCAAACCAACTAAATTTTGAGCTTTTTTTGGGTCAAATTTACCATTTTTAAACGAATTTTCACTCAAATCGACAAATAAAATTTTTTGTAAAGAGTGTTTTTATGTACACTATCGTTCATAAAAATTGTACCACCTATAAATCACATTCTAAGCGTATATATTACTAAATATGTGTATATTACATACAATAACACTTAGAATGCTTCAACTGGTTCAATTTTAATGAACGGGAGTGTATCTTAAAAACTCATAAAATTAAATCTAAAAAAAAAAATATTGTTCTTGATTATCCACTATAAATTGGACCCAAAAAAAAAATTGTGTTCATTCACAATTCGACGATCAGTCCTTGCCTGAAATACTAAAAAAACATAATCTATTCTTCCCAGCACCAAACAATGTGGCACCTTCATTTACTAGTTTAAAGTTTCCTTGATACTCCATAATTTTATGAGAGGTATTGAATGGATTTTTTCAGAAATGTTTTGTTCAGGTTTTCGTTCATTGCTAATAGAAGCACTATCTGGCATTCGTCGACCACAATTATATTAACATCAACCCTATCAAATTTTCATTTTTTTCAAAAAATGTGTAGCCTTTTAACTTTTTAACTTTAATCATAAAAAACAATTATCTGAAATTTCATTAAATAAATCTTAACATTAAAGATGAAACAATTTAAGTATTTGGGGTATGAAGAAAACAAACACTCTCAATGGTAGAAGGGTTACAAAATCATTCAAGTAGAATTTTCGAATAAATGTTATTTTAAAAAATAATCAAAATGTAAAAAAGAAAAACAAATAGTTATATAGGGTGGCGCATAAGTATCGTTATGATTTAATTAGTGAATAAATTTTCTTGTTTACGTATTTTTTTTTTTTCAGAATTAACTTTGAAAAACTTGGAAAATTTATAATGGAAAGACTCAGCACAGGACAAAGAACCAAAGTTGTTCAATTTTATTTTGAAAGTCAGATCATATCGAAATTTCTTTCATGTTCGAAATGCACCTACCACTCCAACTATTTGATTGGTTCAGCGTTTTCGGCAAAAATGAGCTGTCTGTGATCTTCCGCGTGCTGGAAGACCTCATGCAGTTCGAAATGATGTGAACATTGCTCGGGTGCAAGCAAGTGTTGAGGAAAACCCCGAAACTTCCACCAGGCGACGTTCTCAGCAGTTGGTAATGTCTAGGCGGTCTTTGCAAAAAATTTTACATACGTTACACCTTTTCCCATACAAGATTCAATTGGTTCACGAGTTAAAAACCAAATGACGCACAAAGACGCATTCAATAGAGTCAATTCTAACGTTACTTATGCGCCACCCTGTATAAACTTAATTAAAAAACAAAACCAGAAATAAATTTGCATTTGTGTTAATTTAAAACAAAAAGTATTCAAAACGAAACTTTTCGACAATTTTCATGGAAAACCATACTAATAAATATAAATTAAATATTTGTCGAGATTTCTTTTTCATTTTCAAATTAATCGTATAGTATTATGCAACAGTTACAAAAAGAAAAGTAAATAGCAGAAAATGTTATTAAAATTTTATTTTATTTATCCATAAACGAGAATTGTTGCCATCAATTCCCCTAACGAGGACAAAATATTTCTCGTATTACCCAATGTGCCACCACCATTCTATCAACTATAATTGCGGCAATGTATATTATATTACCCAATGCCTCCATCATTTAATTCATGTGATATTTATTATTCCCTTTTTTTTATAAGAAGTTTTTTTTTCTATCCTGGTTTCAAGTACATTATTTTTAATGATTTTGTTTGTCTTACTATAAACAATAAAAATTTGGTATACTTTTTTATATTAACTTTTGTAATGGAATTTTATTTTGCCAACATTCTAATTTCGAATTTTTAATTTGAATAGAATAATAAATTTTTCTATTCCCTTGCACCAAACCTTGTTATTCTAGAGTTGCACATGAAATTGTTCAAAAAAACGACTAGATAAGTTGTAATTAAAAATTTGAAATAGATAGAATAACCGCTAGGACTCGAACCGTAGATCTCCGCCTGACTGAGACGATGTGCTAGCCCATTAAACTATAGTTACTTAGTGATTACATAATATTTGTTATCCGCATATACATTTTTATAATTCGAATTCCCTCGTACTGTTATTTACATTTTTAATTTTTTATACCCAGTATATGTAAATATACAAGGTATATTAAGATTGATCACGATTTTGTAACGCTTAAAAATATTGATCGTAGGCATGAATGTTTGGTATAAATTTGTTCATAAAATGACCTAATTCGGCCATTTCCACATGTACGCCTTCCGTCTGTCTGTTTGTCTGCCCATCCGTCTACCCAAAAAATTAAGATCAAGTTCGTTAATAAGCAAAATGGGACCATGTATGGGGAATATGGGCAAAACTGCCTATCTTTGAAACCGTAAGAGTTATAACTAAAATTTAATGACAAAAAATCTTTTTCTTTTTAAAATAAACAATTTTTGTTCAAAAAATTTTTCCATAAACTCAATAGTTTTCTCATAATTTGTGCTTAAAAGTTCCTCGGAAAGCGAAAAATATGCCCATTTTTTAAACCTTAAGAGATTTCTGTTTAATCGTTGGACAATTCAAAAATTGTTAACAATTCAAACATTGATATACAACTCAGTATATACTGGGTATTCAAACAATTAACTCAGTTAGTTGTTACAGTACTTGTTTAATTATTATTTTAATAAATTTTTTTGTGTATAGATTAAAAACTGTGTCTCAATTCAAAGTTAACAAAAATACATTTTATGATCACTATCTCAGTTTTTCATGAAATTTATCGCAAATATAAATTTACATTTTTGAGTCTGATTTCTGCGGTTCCCTTTGAGTCTGATCAAAGTCCCAGTTGATCCATAATATTATTTTGTAGCTTTTAGTATATCATCGATTGTACAAATGGCTATAAAAGTTTATCAAAATTGTATAATTGATTTGTGCTTTATACATTCAGTTTCCGAAAAAATAATTTGGATAAAAGATTTTCATCATAAATTTTAATATGAAACAACTTTTATTCGAAATATTTTCCGAAAAACCGAATGAAAAAGATACAAATCAACTTAAACTTTTGAAAAATAAGCGTTACTTTTATTACCCATAGCACCAGTACAAGTGGCCGAGCGGTCTAAGGCGTTATGTTTGCGCAATATGCCTACTTGGAAACTAGGAGGTTATGGGTTCGAATCTCGACATCGGCAGTTTGTCAATTATTAAGGAAAAAACAAAGAGGGCGGTTAATTGACTAAACTGTCGACGTATGGACAAGAACGAAGTAACCGGCTATGCTTGAGACGGTTTTCTGCAGTTTCCTTCACGAACTCCAGATGAATATCGGCATAGTTCCTATCATAGTCGGCTGCAGCCGCATATCCTACCCATCCCTAGTCTATACACAAAAATTCCTTCCACTCCATTCACATCCTCACATCCTTAGGCATCACAATGGACCTTATAGCCTCTACAATCTATCTACTAGCCCATAGTACAATAAAACCATTAAACGTAAAAAGCACTTCCTATAATTGTTCACGAAACCGCCAACAAAATTTTTTATTTGTGTTTCATGCCATAATTTTTAATTCACATCATTCTCGATGATACCATATTATTGTATTGCCATGAGGATTAAATTTGCGTGTAAAGTTTCCATGAAAATCGGTTGAGTAGATGAGAGGTCGGTTGCAGAATTTGTATAGTAACAAAGCACACGAAAGTGAAACCTTTTAGAGAACATATAAAACGGCCTCGTTAAACTAAATAGGAATCGTAATGTGAGAAATGTAAAATTTAATAGAACATATTTAACAAACAAAAAATAACACAACTAACATTTATGACGCAATATAATATTGTGTCTCGTATAATTTTAATTACAATCAGAAATATTTTATTGAAACCCATAAACCCATGTCCAATAAAAGACTATTCAAATAATTTTTTTGTATATCAAAAATATTATTTTCATATTTTATGTAAATTTTTTTACTAACAAAAACAAAGTATGATGTGAAGCACTAAATATGACCTCTATATTTATACAAGTTCCACACTAAACTTTTGATACTTTATTCAAAAACACTCTCTACAAGTAATAAAGGTTATTGGTAATAATTGGCTTAACCTCCGTTTCACGATCTGTAACAGAGGTTACCCACAACATTATTTTGTTTAACCTTTATTAATTCATAACCATACATTAATAATGTGAGTGAAGGATAAGAAATTTGTATGGACTAGGAATTGGTAGGTTGTGCGGCTGCTGCCGACTTCGATAGGAACTATGCCGATAATAATCTAGCGTTCGTGTAGGAAAAGTGTAAAAAACCTTCACAAGCATAGCAGGTTAAACTACCACCGCAGGGATTCGAACTCGCAACTTCCCAGTTCCAAAAAGAGCGCGTTTGAAAGCACGGCTACCTGAGAGTCTATAAAGATTATTTGTAAGAAGAATTTACGGTTTGATCTGGGGTAAATTCCAACCAACGGATTATGAATACCTACTCTTTGCGACTTCTAGGCGTTTTGATTAACATAAACAATTTTATCAAAATCGGACGACTGAAAAAGAATTTTTTTAGATGGTTACCGAAAGCATTCGTAAGTTTCCCAAAGCATTATTTTTTGTTTTACAAAATTTCGAAAATGAGGTTTATCGCAAACATAATTGTTACAGAATCTTAAATTTTAAAGATAAGTATATAAATTTAAAATTTTGAATAAAATATAATTCTAATATTTTATTTCAGAAGGCGCCCAAAGAGCACAATCATATTAGCTTTTGTGTCAATTAAGGATTATAGCTTTTGGTCAAAACTACCAAATTAGAAAAAGCTTTCTAGATTTTCATCTCTTTTTACCAAAAACTTGGGGGTTTAAATATACCAAAAACTAAGTCTAAAAGCTATGGTTACGTGAAATATAACCTGGAATACGCTTAATTACAGGTTGAATTAAGATTGGGGGAAAACTGTTTAGTTTATGAAAAAAAAAATTACACAAAACTTGTTGATTTTTATATGATTGACAGAATTCCCACTTCACGAAGTTATTCTTTAGCTATTGAACACTTACACAGAATTTTAGCTCGCTATCTGTTTTCATTTTCATTAAATTTTTGATCTTTGTACTAAACTTTTTTTTCTACGACACATATTTCTAGCCATTACACATCGGACGGACTAAACTTATAACTTATAATACCCGTATATTATAAATATATATATATACATACATATATATATATATATATATATATATATATATATATATAGAAATAACGTAAAGGTCCTTTGAAAACTCAATATCGATTTCAATCCCAGTATTTATATGACACTAGCGACCCTTCGGCCCGACTTCACACGGGTGCAATTTCGATTTAATTAGGATGCACTATACATATAAACCTTTTGGAAAAAATTTTCTACCTGATAGTGAAATCCATTTCAAAATCCGTTGAGTGGTATAGAAGGGGTTATCGGATAAACAGACAGACACGGAGGGCGACTTTCTTTTATACTATGTATAGATTTAACGATCTTATTGTCTGTATATGGAGGTAAAAATTGACTATAACCTATCGAATATTATTGAGAATGATAATAATGTGAGCCAGTCAAGTCATAGAACGGTAATGACATGGTATAAGTTTAATGTTTGAACATTTAATATTTATGGCATGATACTTTACATAGATAGTAGTTCATGGTCCCAATTCAATTATATCCTAAAATGTTTTAATATCTTTATATAATATGTAAATATATATATGTTGTATAATATAATATAATGTTACATGTTACACTATATGTAATAAAAAATTTAAATAAGATCGGATTTTCAGATACTTTTCATCACTCAAGCGAAAAGACACGCAAAATATATTCAAAAGAAATGTTTCATGTTATAAATTTATTTACGCTTAAATTTTCTTAATCTTCAAGAACGAACTTACATTTTTCGGATGAAAACGGAAATTTTTAAAGATAGTTATCATCATTAAAGTGAAAAGCATAATGTAAAAAATATTTTTTATACCACCAAACCTTGCATTACCCATTGCGGCTTCGCTCGGAAACATTATAATTGTAAAGACCTTTCATCTGAATAACAATATTTTTATCCGTCAAGGACTCATTTTTTTCATAAGCGAAATATCAAATTCTCACACCGTGTTTCACTCTCTTGATGGTTCATATTCCAAAAACTCGGAAACACACATTTTATGGTGTATAACTTAAATAACAATTTTCATAACTGAAATGGAAATTCTGACTCCCTATTTAACCCCCTTCAGAGTAGATTTTTATGTTTCTAACTTCAAAAACTTCGGAACCGCAATACAAATTTCCATCCCCAATTTCAGCCCTTTAGGAGTTGATATTCGAAAAATCCTTAGTGCATCTCCACACTCTCTAAAGAACATATCTTATAAATTTCATGTTTCTACATATAATCGATTGAGATCTCTAACCGAAAGCGGTGCTTATTATTTTTACCTTCGAACAGTAGTTACTAAGTTGTTCACCAGGGTCGAAACTTTTAGACCGAAGAGTAAGTCAAGGGGGTTGAAGTAGCAAACATCGACCTATCAGTTCTAGTTTATAATTAACCCAACAGAGAGCATATCCAAGTGCTGGAGTTTCCAATGCATAGAAAATTACTTTCAAAACCTTACCGATTTATTTTTATAGCTTCTGGGATTTCAGAAACTAATCAGGCTTCGTTTGGATACCTTTGTACATCTAAAAAATCAAAATAAGCATCAAAGTTTTTGTCTACGGAATGACTTTTCAATTACGTCGAGCATAAACCAAAAATTGTTAGCCGACACCGACACAGCGTACTGTTCATAGCTAATCATTAAGACATGGATCAAAAATTTATACAGATATTTGGTCTAAAGAGTAATTTGACCTTCAGCTTATAAGTGAAAAATACATTTGAAAACTTTATATTCTGACATTAATATCAAGTATCATAAAAATAAAATCCTTTATACGCCTTGGAAAAGCAACAAAATACCTAATTCCTTCCGTCTTTTCTTATCTTAGAACAATTATGTTCGTTAACTTCCTACCCGACAATACACTTTTTATATTCATGAACTTGAAAAATATTTGTTTCAGTCATTAACTTTTTGTGTGTAATGGAAACTTCCTAGACTTGCGTGTACATTCACAATTAAAAATTTATGGAAAAACACTCACATGACTACCATGTATAGGTTTAATAAAAATAACTCACGTATATCACAAAATAATGATGTTTAAATTAATTGTCTGTTATTTAATTAATAAAATTTACTCAGAACAAAATTATATTTTAGAAACATTTTTTATATTTTTTTACAAAATAAATTATTTAGTGAATACGTTAAAAGTTCTTGATATGAAAAATTATACACAACTAGGGTGGGGATTGATCCCACGACATTCTAGACCAACGCTCTGCTTCTAAACTACCTGAGACGTTATGGTAGAGGAATGTATGTAATCTTTCACTTTCTAGATGTCAATGTATTATTAATTTGTTTATTTACTATTTACATATTTTTTAATTGTTTTTTCGAAAACTATCGATCCATTGTGTATGGTTGCAAAGCTGAAACTTAAAGGAATAGACGGAAGGGCACCATCAGGAGTGGAGCCTGCGGCTTAAGTTGACTCAACACGGGAAATCTTACCAGGCCCGGACACCGTAAGGATTGACAGATTAAGAGCTCTTTTTTGATTCAGTGGGTGGTGGTGCATGGCCGTTCTTAGTTGGTGGAGTGATTTATCTGGTTAATTCCGATAACGAACGAGACTCTAGACTACTAAACTATATATGTACATAGTATTATAGATAATATCATTAAAAATTATATATAATAAATTAAATAATTAAATAAAATAATTTTAATAAATAATCTACTCATTCAACAAAATTCTATTGTATTTTTTATATGTTTTTTTGAAAAAAAAAATTCTTTCTCATTCACACAGTCGAAAAAATCAAAATAATAAAAATATAGGTAATCAAATTTAAATGTATTCATTTTTTATATTGAATGAAATAAAAGTAATCAAAAGTCTCAATTGAATGCTTTATTGAAGATATATTATATATAAAAAATGAATATATTAAATTTATAAAACCACTCAAATAAACCAATTTCTCCGATGTACTTAGTCAAACAACAACGAAATAATATATGAAAAAATTCTAACAAGTTATAATAATTTACATATTTCATCAAGTGTCAGATATTCGTACATCAAATAGATTTTGAACGTAATGGTTTAAAAATCAATTTTCACTATTTCATTTGATGAATTTGAATAACAATTGAATTCATTGTCGATGGATCGAGAATCAGACACTACTACTCGAAAATAATTTATAAGAAAATATACAGAATTTGTCATTCAAGTTTTAGTCATATTATCTACCCGTCTTGTTTGCAAGTGACAGGGCAGAGCGCTACTTTAGTTGTTTTACCTCAGATTACCAGTCCAAGTGGCCGAGCGGTCTTAGGCGTTATGTCTGCGCAGTATGCCTACTTGGAAACTGGATGGTTACGGGTTCGAATCCCAACATCGGCAGTTTGTCAATTATTAAGAAAAAAAAGGGCGGTTAATTGAATAAACTGTCGGCGTATGGACAAGAACGAAGTAACCGGCTATACTTGAGAAGGTTGAACCGGCTATGCTTTCTGCAGTTTCCTTCACGAACTCCAGATGAATATCGGCATAGTTCCTATTATAGAGACATATGTCTCTCATGAGACTGGATGACAACGCACTCTGTCCGGACTTTAA
This sequence comes from Nineta flava, assembly GCA_963920215.1. Classification (NCBI taxonomy): domain Eukaryota; kingdom Metazoa; phylum Arthropoda; class Insecta; order Neuroptera; family Chrysopidae; genus Nineta; species Nineta flava. The sequence continues at coordinate 96,032,081 of OY986042.1, forward strand.
CGGAGTGGATAATATGCCATTCAATTTTCTGGCTGAATGCCCTTACAGGGCCAGAATGAGGTATCTAGCCTTTGGTTTAACCAAAATGGGGGAATCTGAGGTTGAGAGAGAGATAGATTGTAGAGGCTGCCCTGGACGGGCTACACTTCAACCATAAGGTCCATTGAAAAGATGTGAGGATGTGAGTGGAGTGGAAGGAATTTTTGTGTATAGACTAGGAATTGGTAGGATATGCGGCTGCAATTCTGGAGTTCGTGAAGGAAACTACAGAAAACCTTTCTAAGCATGGTTACTTCGCTTTTGTCCATACGCCGACAGTTTACTCTATTAACCGCCCCTTTTTTTTCTAAATTGACAAACTGCCGATGTCGGGATTCGAACCCATAACCTCCTAGTTTCCAAGTAGGCATACTGCGCAGACATAACGCCTTAGACCGCTCGGCCACTTGGACTGGTATTATAGATGTTAAACAAGCATAAATTTTAACAATCGAGTAGACATTTGAAAATGTACACTGTTAATAATTGAAAGAAAGCTCATGTGTAGTCTCTAAATTATTTCCAAATTTCGCGATGTATATTTTAAATTTGTAATTTATGAACCACCCAAATTTTGCATGGTTATGTTTTATATTATTTTGTGGCATGACGAATAATTTTATAGCTAATGTGTCATGCCAAGAATATTAACTGCTTTTGTTTTAGATTCTATTATGTTTTTTACAAATAAAAATTCATCAACATGATGGAAGCTTGTCTAAAAATAATTTAATATTTAAAATGAAAACATTAGCTTAATTACGATTTTATCATGTCAAATGATTTATTATTTAAAGAAAATAATATAATTTTTTATCTATGGAAGTGTTTTCTGACTGTATTTTCAAAAGGAAGAAATGACCTATTTTATGATAGATAATTATGTATAATTTATTGTCAAAAATCAATATATCATATTTTATATGTATATATATATATATATATATATATATATATATATATATATATATATATATATATATATATATATATATATATATATATATGATATCCTGCTTATTGTGGGTTTTATAGAGTTTGTTATATTTGAAATTTTATAGATAAATAATAATGTTGTATACCAGATGACACAAAAACGGGGACAAATTCTATTTATCAAAATCAAAACCAAAATGTTCAGTTACTTTTTTTTGAACTCACTTTAATTCAGGCACCGTTTCATATTTCAAATCGTCATATCACGAAATCTGCCCGTATATGTTTGAACAGAAGATGATTAAATTATATTTAGAGCTTGCAAAAAATAATCAATCGAGAATCTGGATTTTCTCGAAAATATCGCGAAAGTTATTTTTTATTTTGCACACTCATTCCTAGAGAACCTTCTCGAAGACCAGGTTATTTTATATCTTTTCCAACCTATACGAAAATATGGCTACAATTTGTTACCTGATATTTTCTGTAATTATATTTCAAATTTTGCCCTTATTCCTAGAACATTTGTTTGTATTTTATAAATACATATTTCGACTACAATGTAGTCAACATCAGTATGAATTAGCTAATCGTAACTATCTCTGGGATATGGATTCAAAGATATGTTGCTTGTTGCTAATTTGGTGCCTGTGTCACCAGATTAGCAACCAAATTAGCAACACGCAACATATCTATGAATCCATATCCCAGAGATAGTTACGATTAGCTAATTCATACTGATGATGACTACATTGTAGTCGAAATACGTATTTATAAAATACAAACAAATGTTCTAATTTCAAAAAAACCTAGAGTTCTCTTTGATTATTTTAATAATCTATATTTTCTGTAATGTTTTAGTAGTTATAATCTATACTTTCTGGTTCAATTCTGTACATGAAAAAAATTTTCAAAACAATACTAAATTTAGTTAATATAGTTTCTCTGCTTGTTTCCACATCACGTAAACGGTTGAATCGGTTTTAATTCGATTTTCACCGGATGTTTGATAATTTTACCGAATAACATATAATATATATGTTATTATATACATCCGTGTCTTCTACGTGCCACAGAGGACCAGGTCATTTTTCAAAATTTAATAATGATAAAAGTTGTTCATTATAAATATACTAACAACTTTTATTCGAAAAATTTTTTTTTAAACCGAATGAATAACACATTAATAATAAAATTTTGAAAATTGACTAAAACTTCTGTGGGCCATAGTACCAACAACCTTTCAAGCGGTGCGAGAAAGAGAAAATCTTTAAAAATAAAAATAAATGTTTATTTTATAAAAACAAACATCCTTAGTTTGAAATATTTCTTCACGCACCCAATAGTTTTTTCTTTGTAGTTTTTCTAGTCAATGATATTACAATTAACATCGTGATGATCACATTATTGTTTGATATTCACATTATAAATCTTTTCTCTAAGAAAATTTACTGAGCCTACGTAGCTTCTACCTTGTGGGTATAATTTTAGTATGCAACGGAAGTTGTGCATCTACAGCGTCATCGTGAAAATTAAACAGGAGGAAAGTGGCCATTGAGGAGCAGTAATTATAGATATTTCTTATTCAAGTTCATCTGAATGTGTATTTGTATATATTTCAACGTTTTATAAAGAGATGACTTTAATAATGGAAATTCTGTTTTTAATTTTCAACAAAGTTTTTCAAATAGTTGTGGTTGGCAATTTTTAATTACCATTAATTTTGCAATCGTATTTACTATATCCCTTTACCAGTCCGTGTGATTGGGTTGTTAAAGGCTCTAGCAGTTTGTCAATTAACCTAATTTAAAAACAACAAAAAATTAATGGGGAGGTTAAATGACTCAAATGTCAGCGTATGGACTAGAACGAAAGTAACCGACTATGCTTGTGAAAGTTTTCTGTCGGTTTCTTTCACAAACTCCAGATGAATATCGGCATAGTTCCTATCAAAGTCGACTGCAGTCACCCATCCTACTAAATCCAAGTCTACATACAAATTCCTTGTCCTTTAGGGATCGGTAAAAAAGACCCAGAATGGCCTACTTACCTGGCTCCGACTTTCCCCCTCCCCCGCTACTACTAAATTTGTAGCATGGATATTAAGTCAAATTCTTTTTGCCACACCAAAGAAGTATAACTACTAGTCCGCATACAAAAGTATACTGACCGACATTTGCAATTAATAATATTACCTCATGAAGTTGGGAATCGTTATAACTGAAGCACTCTATAAATAAATACTAATATTATATACTAAATATGTATTAAAATATTGTAGTATTAAATTAGATTGAAACATGTTATCGTCACCTATCAGTGACGTTATCCGTGTTTAGTAAAATATTTAAATATTAGATATCGGCACGATATTTTTCGTGTTTCTAAAAACAGAACTTATGAAAAACTATCTTCAATTACTCTATTATTATTGTAAGTGATAAAAATTACAATATCTTTCAAAGAGAAATGTTTTTATTACTTTAGAATATCATTTGTACATACCATGGACCACAAAAGTAGTGTCCTTTTTACAAAATTTTATAGTTAATTTGTACCCTATTCAATCCATTTTTAGAGCAAATGTTTCGAATAAAAGTTGTTAGTATATTTATAATAAACAAGTTTTATTCGAATCATTTTTTCGCAAATTGAATAAATAAAAGATACAAATCAATCATAACATTTTGAAAAAAGAACGCTACTTTTTTGGCCATGTGTATCTCTATTACACAGTCACTAACAGAAAATGTTAAAATATTCGAGACAGAGTGGTTTTTAGATAGACGAACACGTATTACGATTTATTGTTTTACTATCTAGGTCGCGATTTACTATCTACCGGTCGTAAATTGTTATCAGTTTTTTATTTCCTGATTATCCTCTTTTTTTTAACACGTTGTTAATAGATTGACGTGTATGAGGGAAAATAAAGTTTTCAATGAAATCTAAGAGGTTACTCACTCTTAATAGTTGTTTCAGTTTAAAACTTTACAAATGTATACAATTCTAACGACACTATAATAATAAAGTGAACTGTGCACTTGATCTTGGATCAGGATGCTCTGCGTATCCGCCAAAAAAACTTCGCTATTCACATTTTAGACCACGATTAATTACAATAAATATTGGTTTAAAAGTTTATAAATTATCTTTTCATTTAATATTTGTATCGAAGTTATCAGCCTTGAATATACCTAGATATATTCCAAAATTTTCCCATTGGAATGACAGTGGGATCAGAAAAGATATCTAAAGATACCAAGAAATGAAAATTAAGAATTTGGTGACGGTAAAATGTGAGAAACTGAATTAATTCAATCGCTTTTGTATTCGTGTACTGAAGGAGAACGAAAAAGATTTCAAGAAAGAAATTGAATACAGACAGCTCCTAATCTGGGAAAGGAACCGCGGTGGGAATCTACGGTGAAAGACCCAAGACAAACATAAGCCTCAAGATGGGAAAATTGTCTTTCAGGCAGAAGTCTACGGCATACTGGCTTGCATCCGTGAAAACTTACGTAAAGGCTACATATACTAGACCGTATATATTTTCTAAAACTGTCAAGCTGCTCTAATAGCCTTGTCTGCAACTGAAGTCAACTCAGGGGTAGTCAAGGATTGTCTAGAGGAGCTGCTACTGGAGCTGGCAAAATAGATCAATGAACAATGTTAAATTGATCTGGATACCTGAGCCAAGAACGTAGTCGGAACACCCTTCATAGATCCAGAGCAAATTTTAAGAATTCCAAAGACGGCACGTAAACAAGTGATCAACGAGTGGATGAATGTCGAGTTGACACCGTCATCGCCGGGAAAATATACCGCAGTAAAAACTCGGGAAAATACTGTTTCGAAATGCATCCAAGAAGCTGCCCCTCGATGTACTCAACTTGAACAGGGTACAACTTCGAAAGGTTCCGGGATTCATCACTGGACATTATCATTGACAAAAGCATCTGCACACAATAGGACTCCATAACGGATCCATTATGTGCAAACTATGCGGCGAGGAGGAGGAAACATCCATCCACATCATCTGTTACTACGAATCTCTAAGCAGATAGAAGATATTTAGCGCATCTCACCCCGAATATATGAAACTTCAGGAAAACCTTCTAATCAAACTCCTGACTGTTCCCAAAATATGGGAGAAGCGAATCGCGTCAGATTGAAGTGAAGGAGGATCACAATAGGTCATATGGTGAACGTGCAATATTTTTTTACTAACCTCAAGATATATCTACCTATCTATCTTAGTATTCATGTTGTTAAATAAGTACAGTGTATATTTCATATTTATTAAAATCACCTTACGCATCCCCACCCCTATCAAACTATCTGCATCAAACGATCTTAACTAATATAAATAGTTAGTTTATAACTGTCATAGTTTATTCCTGTTGCTATGTTGAATAACGAACGTATAACTAGGTTGTTTTTAATAGTGAAAAATGTGACGCCACTGCTGATAAAATAATACATTATTACTATAGGAAGTAGTGTACTATAAAGACATTGAATTATGGTAATTTATGCAAAACAATAATATTTATATATTGTTGTATTTATGGTTACCTATTAAATCACCTAAAACTGTATAATATATGCATATTTGTGGTATAGTACTGGAAATGGATTCAAAAAGAGGCATTTTTATGACACTTCTACGTAATATTTGCTAATTTCATATTCTTGTAGGGCTGATAGCCCAGATGAAGACCTACTATTGTCCAACTACGGATTCACCACACAATTTTTTTGCCAAGCGTTAAAAGATGGCGAATCGAAAAAAAAGAGGTTTTTGAGCGATAGCGACGAAACTGTGAATTTGACAGAAAAAAAGTAAAGGAACCATTTTTCGGTATTGACAAGACAAACAATTTGGCGCGTCGGAAATAAAAATCGATTAATTAGTTCGCCAAGAAATAAAAACTAGCTAAACTGGTCATTTCTGAAATAACTAATTATTAATGCAATTAGTAGATAGTGTTTGAAATAATTACTAAACATTATTACAGTTCAGCTAGTTTTTATTACTTTGCGAGAGAACTAATTAATCGATTTTAATTTCCGATGCACCAAATTGTTTGTTTTGTTAATACCTAAAAATGGTTTCTTTACTTTTTTTCTGTCAAATTCACCGTTTCGTCGCTATCGCTCAAAAACCTCTGTTTTTTCCGTTTCACCAACTTTGAACGCGTGGCAAAAAAAATGGGTGATGAATCGGAGGTTGGACAAGAGTAGAGTCTTCATCTGGGCTATCAGCCCTACAAGAATTGGCAATTCGCATATGTTACGGAGAAGTGTCATGTAAATCTACCCATTTCCTGGCCTAGTATTTATTATATTATAATTGATAAAGGTATTTTGTGTTGTATTATTTAATGAAAGTTATAAAACAACTGCCTAAGCAAATAAATATTAACACTTAAAACTTATGAGTATTAAATAAATATTTGCAAATTTTAATACCTCTGCATGCATGAATTTAATCTATTTGAGACTCATTATTATCATTGCAAATTAAAGTTTTCATAATAATTTACCATCAGTAATCATAGATTTTAAAACATTTTCTATAGAGAATCTGCATAAAGACGGGTGGCATCCCTTTCGGTAATTTTATAAGTTTATATATGAGGCTGTCAGCACAAGCTGTTATTTTAAACGTTGGTTAACGTACATTTGAACACAGTCACATTATTGTTTATCAATTAATTATTACTTCTTAATATTTATAATTTTAATAGAGTTCTGTCAACGTACATTCCCAAATTAGAGAACTTTTATTTAAATCATTATATAGATAATTTAATTTTAAAATATGGACTCTAAACTGTAATGTTTCTACTGGGTATCTATACAAATAATAATAATTAGCAAGAGAGGTACCGCAAATGGGTCCCTAGCACCTAGGGACCCATTCCAGTCACTTTCACTTAAATTGTTTACCAACAGAATGTTTTCTATTAGAGAAACTGTTAAAATAACTTCAACTTTCGATACCAAATTATTAAAGTTCATAAGACTAAACAAAACCTTAGACAACCTTTTATTCAAAAATAACAAGAGATTTATGTTGAATCTTTTTTTAATCAACAAAAAGATTTTAGTAAAATTTTTGGTATCTCCTTTCATCTCATCTTTTTATTTTCGAAATAATGCTGTATATAGAAAAAAAGTGAAATGTGTCGTTGCGAAAACAAAGATATCTTATTTTTCACAATTCTCTGCCAACTTATTTATAAAAAGAAATAAACTTTCGTCAGGGTGTTTGACAGACAACCTCCTTCCACCAGATAGTAACGAAAGTGAACAATATGATATACAAAGTAAACAATGACTGTCGAATCCTTTTAATATAAACTTTCTAAATCATATAAATATTAAAACAAATGTTTATTAATTAAACAGCAATTATAAATTGATAATTTGTAAAGTAATATACTCGTAACACGATAGATATTATCTACATGAAACAGTCAAATACGACCTATATCTATATAAACAACTTTTGTTTTTAATATAATTAGTGGAATAGTACAGTAAAAATAATCATTTTTAAGGCTTTTGTTTTGAAAACTTAGTACAGAGTCGAAACAGTGCGGAAAAATATATACATATACACATATATTGTATATGCTTGTGTATGCTTAGCGAAATAGACAAAACTACGTCTGTCACATAAGCAGTGTGACTACACTCTGTAGTGGGCAATTATTTTTTTTGTGTGTGGTATAATTTTTGGATATTGTAAGACAAGAAAGATGAATAATCGAAATTATTTTGGTAAATAGCTACACCGCCAGATTCTAAATTCGAATATTTCAATTTGACCATCCAGTTGAAATTAGATACAGGAATCTTTTCTGATGACTTGATGTTTCTGATAAAAGATGAATATTAGAATTACGAGCCACATTTATCAATGATATCATTTTTATGGGCTCGGAAACTTTTCAAATTAAATGTATATATTGATAAATCTGTACTGGTCTTGATAAATTATACGCGGGCCTTATTTGAACGCAATTGCCAAAATAACTAAGTGGAATACAAATATAAATTATTTAAACTCTAACAATTGGGTAGGCTTTCTTGTGGTTAAACGAGATTCGGAAAAATATTGCTTCGGAATGCATTCAAGAGGCCATCCCTCGATGCACTGACTGTGAACAGGAACAACTGCTGGAGGTTACCGGATTCATAGCCGGGCATTATACCCTGCGAAAGCATCAGCACACAATGGGGCTCCATAACGGATTCATTGTGTAGAGACTGTGCAGTGAGGAGGAGGAGACATCCAGCCGTATTATCTTTAACTGCAAATCTCTCGGTTACAGCAGATACAAGATACTCCTGGCTATTGCCAAGTTATGAAATAGAAGTGGACACCATGGGCCATAAGTTCGAAGTGCAGTACTTTTTATATCCCAAGATTCATCTATATATCTTATATATGGGGAGTGAAATGAAATTTCAGATTAAACTGTCACGTTTTTTATGTAACGATAGGCTATTTGAGAGTCGGCAATCATCGCCATTCGTGTTTTAAATGGGCACTTAACATTGTAGGTTATGAATATTCATTTATATTGTGCATAGGATATATTTTCTATCATCATACCTGGGATCAAAACTTTTTTTTGTAACGGAAAATTAGTTTTGCAAGAACCAATTATTCGCTAGTTAGTATTTACATCTTTCAACTTGTATTTATTGAAAAAAATTATTTTTAACATTTCAACTCAGAATTAATTTTTTGAAGTAAAAATATTATTTTGACTGTACTATAAAGTATTCTGTCAACAATACATTAATATATTATATTGCGTGATTTCAAAGTTCATTCTATTATTATTTCTATTTTCATAATAATAAATCAATAGTCATCAATATATATAACTAATAAAATTAAGTAAATATTATAAAAAAATAGAAATATTATACTTACATCAAAACTAACGCATCCACTATTATCTGGATTTAGCGTATTGAATAAGTAATGGGCATAATTATTTGTATTAGCTAAAAAAGAAAAAACATTAATATTAGTTAAAAATTATTCAAGAGATTGAGCCATTACTTGACGAAATTATTAAATTGAGACAATTATTTAGGATTTTAGTGGAGTCAATAAGAGTTTTTACACCGTAATCCTCAGAAATAGAACCCATTTTAATGATTTAATAATTTTTTTAAATGTTTGTTTTAATATATATTTTGAAATCAGATATATTTTGGCTGACGGATCTGAGGGTGGATGCCATCCTATAGCGCTGGTGAAAATATTTATCTTCAAAATGATCCCACAAATTAATAGAGTAATTAATTTTAAGCAGAAAATGTTCTATACAGGTTTTTCTCCATAGCTTATAGTTTCTTAGAGTTATTTACACTTGAATTTGCCAATTTTTCGTCGAAAAAAGTATATTTAAATTTAAAACCTTAAATTTAATAAGAAAAAATGTAATGAGTAAAAATTAAGAATATAAAATAAAACAATTCGGTTTTTTAATGTTTCAGTTGGAATAATATTATTCGAGTTATGGCTAACGAAAGGTGGCTCTCTGTTTACCGAAAATTTATATGCAAGCTTTCATCTCTGAATAACCGAAAAATTTGAAACTTATTCAGGACGTACGTTACTTGAATTACGAGAAATAGATCTTCAAAATGTTTTTTTGATCGGCTCTCTGGCGTCAGAGTTGGCGGAATTACAACAAAAACAAAATTAATTCCTCGCACGTTTGAAGCAAATATAATTGATTTTTTGTACGTATCTCATTTAATTTTCATAATATCAAATCGTTTAATGTTTTTATATGACTTAAGTTTTGGAGAGAAAACTCCTCCAGAGGTGATATTTAAATATGTAAAGTAAAAAAAAAAACTAAACATGTGGCTATTAAAGACAATAAATTCATTCTGTCATATTTCATATCACTGTTTATTTCTTAGACGTTCTGAATCATTAATTATTAAGTGCTGGACCATTAAAATAAGACACGTTCTAAAGAAGACCGACTATCCGACTATCATTTTTTCTGTTTTTATACTTGATATATACAGTGTGTTCATTTTAAAAGTTTCCACTTAAATGGTTTTTTTAAATATGCATTTTAGAAAAAAATGTTTCAAACAAATAATTTTGCCTTATCTTGTTTATGAAATGAACACATTTTTGAAATGAACACACGGTATAATATATACGAGGGTATTTTAAATTTAGTCCCGATTTTGTAACGGTTGATAATATTGATCACAGATAAAAATTTTGGTAGAGGTGTTCAAAAAAACGCCTAATTAGTCCATTTCCGCATATCCGTCCGTCAACATAATAACTCAAAAGCGAAAAGAGATAACGAGCTGAAATTTTGTGCGTGAGTTCTACAGCTAATGGGCAAAATCGGACCGTCTTCCCTCTTTAAAACGGTAAGAGATAGGAAAAAAATTTAGCCTTTATTAAAAATAAACAAGTTTTGTTTGATATATTTTTTCAGAAGTTCAGTATATGCCGGGTATACAATCAATTAAATCAGTAAGTTGTTATTATCGCTTGTTATACTATTAAAACCCGTTTACTAATAAGAATATTAATTTCAGCAATTATAAACTAATAATTGAATCTCTATTGAATCTATTTAAATCATCAATAAATTTTGTTCAGAAATCGCGTTTGATTTTAATCGTGTTTAAAAGGAGCACGATTTACATACTGTTTAAAGCCCTCAGATTAGTTTATTTACATTAATGAGATGTTTGAAAAATATTAAGTCATACAATTATTTGTTAATATCATGCGATTGTTATTTTCGGACATAATTGTGATTCTTTAATTGATGACATCAGATTATTCCATTTAACATCAAAGGTATGGATTTGTTTCGAAAATTACTTGATTAATTAGCACTATGAAGTGAGATGAAATTATAATAAAAAAGGTTAGTACCGTTGATGTTATAGTTATTAGAGAATCGCCCATATGTCATTAAAGAACCTATGAAGCACACTCATAGTAAATAAATCGAGGCAAGACTGTTTTAAAAGTTTTTTTTCTCAGGAGATTACGATTTTATAACTTTTTTTTAATTAGTTTTATAAGAAATAATTCAAAGAATAAAAGTGTGTTTACATTTTAGCATTTAACAATGGCTCCAATGTATCAGCAAACAATATGTTTTTTTTTTTCAATTGTTAATTTATATTTTGTAAATTTGATTTAAGGATGTTAGAGAGAGAGACAATTGGAGGTAAAAATACTTTGAATAAGAAAAAACAAGTAATATGAAAAGCTTTTCACAGAGAATGTACCTTTAATTTAAATCAACAAAAACATTTATCTTTTTTCTTTCTAAACTATATACATATAAGTGACAAAGACGGGCTTCTTTTTATTTCTATTTATAATTTTTTTCTCAAAAACCGTTTAGTGAATGTCAAAAAAATTGTGCATAATTCGTTTCTGTAGAGTTCAAGTTTGAAAATGGTTATTGAAATGAATTTAATCTATTGAATGAAAAAATCTCCATAAAACACAAGTAAAATTTCATTGTCCTTAATGTTTATTTATGTAGCATTAACTTTTAAACGGGGTAAATCGTTTTCAACTGTTCACAGTAGCTTTAGCATTAAGTGAGGAACACTAAATTTCTACTAAATTTTCGTTCTTGTAGCATTTTCGATCTACCATCCTAACATCCCTAAGGTTACCAAACATTGTTCACAAATGCTTAATTAACAGTGATTCTCAACCACTGTGCCGCCAAATTCTTAAAGTGTGCCGCCAAATTTTAGAATTGTAAATAGTAAAGTATTAACCAACATAAAAACGAAAAAAAGATCGAGACTGTTAAATGTAGAAGAAATATGAGAGTAGCATTGTCATTTTTACGACCAAATATAAATGAAATTATCAAAAAAACATCAAGCTCAAATTTCTCATTAAAAGTATTCCTATTATTAACTTGTAATGAATCCTTTAATAAACGTACTGTTGTTTTTGTAGTACATATTGTTTTATTTTACATTCAAAATTGTTATCATAAACTGTTTTACACAGTGTATTATAGGTAAATAAATAACTTTTCAACTTATCGGTTTTTTTGTGTGCCGTCAAATTCGAAATCGTTGAAAGTGTGCCACGACAAAAGGTTGAGAATCACTGGCTTAATAAATACATTTGATACGCTCGTTAAATCGTAAGAATAGACAAATATATTCTTCCCTTGTTATATAAAAGGTCTGAGTTCAACCTTTTTTTTTCAAATTCAATTTTGTAGTTTATCTCATTTACCGTCAAAAAAGTATACCTTTCTATGAAGTTAAACATTGGATTATATTAGATTTGGAGCTTTTAAATTTCATAAAGACGAATGTTTTTCAAAACAAATCAGGTAAGCTGCAAGATTTTTTTTCTAAAGTAATTTTTTGATGTCGTAGACGATTAGTCTAAGAGCTACTAGAACAATAGTCCTATACTGTACTGTACATTTTTAATTAAATTAAATACTGATATGAAAAAATTAACTCGTCAACCAGGAATCGAACCTCGGGCCTCTGGATAACTAGTCCAGTATGCTTCCGCTACACCAAAGACGATTGTGACGTAATAGCCAACTTTTTCATATTATTCTAATTTTTTATTTATTTAGACAGTATTACTTCTGTTGAAGTGATTTATTTATTTAATATTTGTTTATTTGTGTATACTTTCGCATCAACATAACGATGTTTGTCCAAATTCCTTTCGGTTACGTATTTGGACAAACATCGTTATGTTGACGCGAAAGTATACACAAATAAACAAATATTAAATGTACTGTACATGTTTACTTACTGTATTTAAGTGAACACTTCTTGAAGACTTGCCTTACATAGAATTGGGATTCGATATATTGACTGGCGGTTTCTTTAGAGACCTTCAGGTTTTGTAACTATTTATTGATGTTTGGGTGAAAAGTTAAAATGTCAGTTAATGCGCACTAGAAACGAAAAAATAATAATTGTACGAAAGGGGGTTATTCTGTTTGAACAGATGATGGAACTCATCAAAATAACAAAAAAGTGCATATCTCTATGGGTCTGAAAATGTATTGATTGTCAAATTTATTTATCCAAAACCTGTTAGCCTTTAAATAAACCAACGGGTGAGATTCGAAATTATACTGAACAACAAAAATAATATATGTTCCGCAGATAAACAGTTTTTGAGGTACTTTGTCTCATTTTAAGTATAAAAAAGTATTTTTTTCGGAAACGTTCGTTTTTTTTCTATTTTCATCTGACTTTTGTGTTTTTTTGCTGGTACTTTCACTTATTCAAAAGTACCAGCGATTTTTTCGATACACCCATAGTTTCTCTGGAAAATATTCTCTAGTTTTTCTGAGATATAGGCGATACTTTTTTTCTTTACGCAAAAATGCAATAATAACAGTACAATGCCCACCCGGTATAAAATGGTAAAAAAGCACATTTTCAAAACCTTAGATAATTTTTTCTCAGAAAACTATGGATTTGGTAGAATTAGTCAGAATTTGGCAGAAAAAATTGTTTTGACCAAAAACATTTCATTTTAAATCATTTTTCAATAGATCAAAATTCATAGAAATCACTTGAGTGCTTTGACCTTGAGCGTAACCTTTCGGTTACGAAAAATGACCTGGTCTCTGGAGTAGTATTGAAATACTGTAAGTCTTCCAGCTACAACCTCTTAAACTATATTTATTAAACTATAAAGTTTTTAGAAAGATAGTTAAAACATTAAACTTAACCGAACAAATTTTACCCCTCAGGGTAATTGAGATAGGTTTACACAAACTATACACTGTTTTTATTTCTTTTCATTTTCGTTTCACTTTAGTTAAAAAAAGCTTGTCTCGATTTTTCTAAAAGAATAAACTGTATAAAAACTTTTTTTCACACACAATTTCACATGTTTTTTTTTATAGCTTTTAAATCAAATTTATATGATCATATTTTTTCAGGGGCGCATGCAGGCAAGTATTAGGCGGTTCAAACAACATTTGAAATTATCTGGAGTTAATTAAACTATATTAAAAGAGAACGATTTACACAAACATGCAGGGCTGCATTAAAAATTTTGAAATTTAAATCTAATTTACTAGAAGAAGTCGAATAATCTTTATATACATAATCGTTGGTGTGTTTGTTAGGAAGCGTGTAACTTCTGAACGACTTGATCGCTGGAGCTCATATTTCCACAATATATTTGTTTTGCTGATACGATTATTCATGGCTACTAGGATCGGCTAGGTTCGTCAATTTATTCACAAATTATATAATTTGGTGGAGGTTATGGAAATCAAAATAACATTAGCGGAAGCGCCGAGAAATATTAAAAACGTTGAATTCAGTAGACATTATCGACTCCAAAAGTGACTTTTTCTTTTTAAAGCCAGGGAAAGAGTGGCTTTCCACGGGCAATTCAATTTAATGGCATAAATATTAGTTATAAAGCAGTTCAGTGAGAAAATAATATTTTTTACTAGAATTCAGGTATTCATGATAATTATTTATCATCGTAGTGACCGATTTGAAGGAACTAAAGCTATATTCTTTATTTTCTTATATTTAACCTGACCCTGCAAACATGGTAATAATTCATAAGAAAACACATGATCAAATTTGAATAATTTTTAATATTTTCGTTTCGATCAACACCCTCCCCAAAATGCTTTTCTGCGTACGATCATGCCTTCTTTCAACATAAATAATAAAAACAATCAAAAAAATTCAACTTACCACCTTGTGGAAAAAATTGTGAATAAATAACTTTAAAAGTCTCTTCACGAAATATTCCCGTAGGACATTCCGCTTTAAAGCCACGATAAATTGCTTTGATTTCACCATCAGTAAATCTTGTTGCTCGCCTTAATGCTCCTAAACTATCAGGCCGATATCTTGGGGTTGGTTCACCTAAGTCTTCAAGGTCTGTATCTGTTCGTCAAACAAAATAAATACAATTTTTTGTTAAATATTTTTTAATAATATTATTTAAAAAAAGTTTTGTTCCAATTATAATTTTAAACTATTCATTAAATTCATTTGAGTTTTTTTTTTAATAAATATTAATGGAATTCATTTTATAGAACAAAAAAAAACTTTTCTTATTAGCCTTTGTACCCGTTTCTATAATTTTCTCTTCTTCTTTTTTGATATTTATTTAAATAAAAATTCATCTTTCATTTATAAAAAGTAAATACAAAACTTACCTTATTTTTATAAAACTTTAATTTTGTAATTCATTAGAGTTTTCTGTTCCTTTTTAATTATAAAAAATATTCTTTTTGTTTCAACATTTATCGGAGCATACTAATTTTTTTATGTATAATTCGTTTTTATTTATTTTTCAAAAATGATAAAGTCGAATTAACATTTAAACTTTGAATTTTAATAAATTTTAATGGAAAATAATTTTTTTTACGAAAAAATAGTTTTAATTAAAGTGGAAAATTTTAAATTTAACTAAACTTCAATTAACATTTAGCCTAGTAATTGGGTTCAACAAATAAATGACCATATCACGCAAACATTGTTTGGTATGCGGATTTTTTAATTTCTACTTGTGTGTATTGAGACCGTTGAAAATTTCTGAGTAGTTTAAAAGCAAACCCACTCGTATCTATTGGGAAGGATAAATTATTCAATGTACATCGCCATAATAAATTATGATCATGTCTTATCCAAAAGCTGCAATAAAATTTCAAATTCGCCCCCTTTACCTAGATCAGTTTTTTGTATTATAAATACGTATTTCGGCTACAATGTAGTCATCATCAGTATAAATTAGCTAGTCGTACTTTACTCTCTGACAATTAGGAATAGATATAAAGTCGAGATCAATAGACAAAAATAAAAATAAATAGAAAATTAAATAGATTAAAATATACTAGATTTAAAATATACTAAATTTAAAATTATATTGAAATTGCTTCTGTTAAAATTTCCTTCATTCACATTTATTCCTGTTAATTTTACTCTTATTAAAATTACTCTTATATTGTCGCAGGATATGTTACTTGTTACTAATTTGGTGACAGTTTCACGTGAAACTGTCACCAAATTAATAACAAGTAACATATCCTGCGACAATAGGAAGATTATTCACACAAATTTTTCCGAGAGAAGGAAATCATAATAAATATCACGTCAATATACCATAACGACAGTTTTAATTTGTTTTTAATTTTAAATTTATTATATTTTAAATCTAGTATATTTTAATCTATTTAATTTTCTATTTATTTTTATTTTTGTCTATTGATCTCGACTTTATATCTATTCCTAATTGTCAGAGAGTAAAGTACGACTAGCTAATTTATACTGATGATGACTACATTGTAGTCGAAATACGAATTTATAATACAAAAAAATGATCTAGGTAAAGGGGGCGAATATGAAATTTTATTGCAGCTTTTGGATAAGACATGATCATAATTTCATTATTTCTATAATAATTAGATAGATTACAGAAAAAATGGTCAGATGTGAATAGTATTAACCCATAAATGACACGGGATGCTATTTTGATACCAACCATTTTTCAAGCGAAATGTTATTTTGAAATGTTATTTACAAAAAATCCTCCTGTTTTATCAAAAACATGGCGATCTTCCTATATCAGAATAATTTTTTTTTTAAACTCACTTACGAGACTACCTTGAAGTGGTCTATCTTTGGAATAAAACCGTAATTTTTTTCTTAAAACTGTTGAAAATTTTAAAAAAATTCGAAAAATCCGGTATGGTCAAGATCGAAGCATCTGTATAAAGATAAGAATTTTGTTCCAAAATACGGTTTAAAAGAGAAGTTTGGAAAACTTCTCTGACATATATGTCATTTCAGAGACGTGTGTCATTTTAGGGTTAAAAATTTATTTTCTGCTACTTTACTTGTATCAATTACTTTATAACAAATTTTCCCATTTTTATAATATTAAGAGAAATATTCTGTTCCTCTAAGCTCCTCTTTCTTTTTGATTGATTTTTTTTTAAATTCCGACTTCCCGAACAGATTCACAGATATTGGAAGAAACTGTTGTGAAATCGTTACAACAGTGACAACAGCTTAAGCAAGGTAATTTCCTAAAATCCATACATAATAATGGTTTGAAGTAAAGAACTCGTTCAAACAGCATAAAGTATGTATTATACGATTCCATACTCATTGCATCGCTTCGTATTCAAGAAAAAATATAGAGATAAAAGCTTGATTTTCGATTAAAAATAATATATATTATTTTCCTGAGAGTATTAAGTTCTATTATCAATTAGAAAATTGGATATTTTCAATTATACTGTATTGAATAATATTTAAAAGGATAGTATTTAAAAATTATCCTTGAATATTTATTTTATTCTGAGACATACTGTATTTATCTTCAGGAATTACAATAACGTACGTAGTATGGCTTCAATATTTTCAAACATTAAAATTGTACAATTATCGTAATTTCATTATTTCAAGGATATTATTATTCACGAGTTTCAGGTGAGATAAATGAATACATAATTTGTTAATGTAGAGAAACCAGCCAAGTAGCCGCGCTTGTAAAGGCATTGTGTGTACTTGGAACTGGAGGGTTATGGGTTCGAATCCCGACATCGGCAGTTTGTCAATTATTTAAAAAAAGGGGATGGTTAATTGAATAAACTGTCGGTGTATGGACAAGAACGAAGTACCCGGCTATGCTTGAGAAGGTTTTCTGCAGTTTCCTTCACGAACTCCAGATGAGTATCGGCATAGTCCTTATCAAAGTCGGCTGGAGCCAGACATCCTACCAATTCCTATCATCCATCACAATGGACCTTGTGGTCGAAGTATAGCCCGTCCAGGGCAGCCGCTATAATATATCTATCTAATGTAGAGAAACTTGATGGTGATTTCAAAGTTTCGTGATACTCAAAGACACAGTTTACACGAGCATCAAAAACAAATCTTATATTTATTATACAGGACGTCTCATTTTAAACAATGCACCTAAATATTTCTTCAAGAAAGCATTTTTGGAACATTGTCTGGTAATGATGACCTTAAGTGTTACCCTTACCATCACCTTCAAGGTTATTTATACATCAATTTGTGTTTTTCAAATAGGAAACCATATCTCTTGACAAAAATTGAATAGCTGAGAAAAATAGAACATTAAACCTGGGTAATGAAGTCTATTTTGGTTAACCGTTTTATATCCCGTTTAAAAAAATGAATTTCCTAAGATAAGCGTTTTAGAAAACTAAAATCTTTAGCAAAAATTTATTTGGAACCAAAAGTTTTTATTTTTGTTGAATAAAATGATTATGATTTATATGATTCTCCAAAAAAGCAATCTAATCATAGAAATTCAGTTTTTAAAACGACTCTAAAATTGTTACTTATTAACCAAAATAATAGTTAATTATTAACCAAATCCGTTTCGGTCAAAAATATGAGTTTCCATTTGAAAAACACAAATTAATCTTCAAATATCCTTAAAGGCCATGGACAGAACAAAACAAGTTTTATTCGTAAATCATTTTATTCGGTAATTATTTCCAAGAACGCTTTCTTGACGAAAGTGGTAGACATTTCTGTATGGATAAAGAATATTATAATATTCATTGTATATATATTATTCAATCACGCATCAACGACTGCACCGATTTTAATGCATCTTCCACTGAATGGTATCGAATTTTGCAAAGTATATATACGACATAGCCTTAACCTATCCTTTAAACGGAACGAGCTCAGTAAAACCATTTATACAAACAACTTTTGTTTGAAACATTTTTTCATATATCCAATAGATTAGATATACAGAGGTGCTAATGTTTAGATAATTTCACATAAAAGCTTCATATAAATATATAGATTATTTCACAATCAAATTCTACGAATAATATGAATCATTAAAATCAATAAAATATATCTAAGTTTTAAGACACGCTCAGTGGTGCGGATTTATAAAACTTACTAAGTTTTGTATTGAATGGGTCGTTACTTTATGAAAATCCATGATAATTATTAAATAAAACGAAACACAGTTCCTTCCTCAGAAATTAAAAATGAAAAATAATTTTTCATTTTTTATTTCTGAGAAAGGAACTATGTTCCGAAACTAGCCAAATAAAGTGATTTTACGAAAATTCGAAATATTTGTTTTATTTAATAAACTTAATAAGTTTGTCATAACGTATACAAATATAATTTTTAATCAAAATTTTAGTTAATTAAAAGATTTTCGTTCGCATATATATATATATATATATATATATATATATATATATATATATATATATATATATATATATATATACATATATATATATATATATATATATATTTATTCAATTCAAATTTTTGAAATCATATTCAGTTAATTAGTAACGTATCATTAGATAGAATAATTAATATTATAG
The DNA here is from genome assembly GCA_963920215.1 of Nineta flava. Lineage (NCBI taxonomy): Eukaryota > Metazoa > Arthropoda > Insecta > Neuroptera > Chrysopidae > Nineta > Nineta flava. The sequence goes on from OY986042.1 coordinate 96,051,478, forward strand.
ATTAAATATAATCAATCAATCGAATTGTCTGACTGATACTCTTATACATGACATATACTGGTTACGTATTACAACAGAAATAAATATCAAGTAATCAGTTGAAACTCGTTGAAGCAGAAATTAGAAACGACAGTAGAAATATAATCGAAATCCGATAAAAATTTTCGATCGGTTCAAATGTGAAAAAGTGTATATAATTTTTATTTTAGAGATTGCGAATTAAACGCTAATTCAATGAATTTTTTTTCGAACATTAAGTGCGAGGCGAGACGAAGCAAATGTAATAGTAAAATTTGTTTTAATAAAAGTTTATATGAATGTCTCCTGGAAACAAAGAACTAAAAAAAAAGCATGAGCCTTCCACTACCTTATTATCTCAGGTAGCTCAGCGATAAAGCATTGGTTTATAATGACAAAGTTCGTGGGCTCAATTCCCACCCTATATATGTGCATGTTATCAATATTCAGACATATTACATAAATGTCGAATTAAGTAAATGCTAGTCACTTCCGTAGGTATAATATAACTGAAACGCAACCATGCTAACAATGATATAAATACACGTTAGTTTATATGTGTTCATAAAATGACCTAATTAGTTCATTTCCGCAAAGTTATCCGTCTAAACACGATAACTAAAAAACGAAAAGAGATAGCGAGTTAAAATTTTGTATGTGTATTTTGGAGCTAAAAAGTAAGGTTCAGTTCATGTTTGGGCAAAATGGGCACTCTGCCAAACATTGAAATCTTAAAAGATACAACAAATGTGTATAGACAAAAAAATTTTCCTTTTTTAAAAATAATCAACTTTTGTTTACATAATCTTGTTTACATAAATTCAGTATATACCGGGTATTTCAGCAATTAACTCAGCTAATTGTTATTAAATTTCAAATTTTGCCCCAATTCCTAGAAAATTTATTTGTATTTTATAAATACGTATTTCGACTACAAGGTAATCATCATCAGTATGAATTAGCTAATCAGTATGAATTAGCTAATTTGGTGCGTGTCTCACACGATTAAAAATTAGCAACGAGCAACGTATCTCTGACTCCATATCCCAGAGATAGTGACGATTAGATAATTCATACTGATGATGATTACCTTGTAGTCGAAATACGTATTAATAAAATACAAATACATGTTCTAGGAATTGGGGGCAAAATTTGAAATTTAATTTCAAAAAAAAGTTCTCTTTGATTATTTTAATAATCTTTATACAGCTATTATTGTTATTTTCACTTGTTGAATAATTTTTTTTTGATCGGACAGAGAATAGTGTAGATTCAAAAATAAATATTCTATTTAATGATAATATTTCCTTGGATATTTTCATCATTAATAATTCCTTTAGACCATTGACATGTTAATGTAAAATTATTAATTAAAATTTCCACATATATATATAATACATAAAATATTCAAAATATTTTATTGAATATTTAAAATAAATAAAATATTATTATCAACTCTTTATGCTTGGCTACATTTATTTATTAATATTACGTGTGCATCAGCATTATAATAAGATTATTAAAACAAAAAGTCTATTAGATTGAATAGAGCTTTTATGTGAAACCTTTTGGGAGACCAACAAAATGTATACTCTATTGTTTTAAGAAAATTATAAAAGTTACAAAAAAGATTTTTCCCATTTTGTGTGTGTGTGGGATTTATTCGTTTTTGTTTAAATGTCAATCACAAAGTGTATTTACGTTTTTGGTGTGTTACGAATATTAGAATCTTCGTATATCGAAACTTTATTATGTCATTATAGTTCTCTAAGACTTCTTTTCCCAAAAATATTTTGACTGGTTAGTTCGTAATATTCGATCAAAAATGCCGAGCTTTCAAAATTGTGCTTAAACAAATTTTCCCAACAGCAATAACCCAGTACCCGGATATACAAAGACGGATATTATTTAACGTATATCAAAAGTACGAGTAATTTAGATCTCGAAAAAATTTTCTGCGAACTATAATCAAAAAAGGTTTTTTTTGTCGATTTTGGTTGATTTTACAGGGTTTGGTAGAGTTAATATCAATTTTGTGATTACAAGTTTAAGCAAATTTTATGATTACAGCAAATTTTATGATTATAAGTTTAATACAGCCCAGGATTTAGGCCTATCGAAATAATATTCAGTCTTGTCGAAAGGCCGCTTTCGTAGTTTAAAAAGCTAAGTTCGTTCATGACCAAACTTAATATTACTTTAACCAAAAAAGTTTTAAGTAGTAAAGTAGTAAAGTGGTACAAAACATGTTATTCGACGATTTATTACATGCCCTATTTTTCTGTCCAATAATAAGAAACTTATTTACATATATATATATATATATATATATATATATATATATATATATATATATATATATATATATATATTAATATATAGATTTTATTCTAAAAACTGTATTTATTTCCAACCGCTTTTAATATTTCGCAATATTGATTAGCACTTCCACCAAATTCCTAATACAGCCAATTTTTTCCCGTATTCCTTCTATATGGAAAGATATAAGGATAGACTATATGGCATTGTCTCATGACTGATGCATATAAGTAATATTCCAAAAGCACTACCTCAAATAAAACTCAAAATTTTGAAGTGAAGTTCAAAAAAACCTTGTAACAAAAAGTGTATATTTAATGTGAAACATTTTGAAGCTGACAAAGTTTCCTTTAGCACTAAGAAAAATTAGAAAATTTATTTAGAATCAATTTGTTATTGTCTGAAGTACGAATTTTTTTAAATGTCAAAATATTTTGAATAAATAGAGTTTTGTATAAGTTACGATTTCAAAAACATCGGTCATCGGAAAAACACTTCATAATATCAAATAAAGTTGATAAAAGATAGAAGGTCTTTTTTTGAACATATCTAAACTACAACCGCTTTCCCAACGATTCCTGTTTTGTTGATTAAACGCTTGAGATTTAAGCGGGCAAACGAAACACATAGAAATAAAGCTACAGACAAAAGCTTTCTAGTCAGGCTTTTTATTTTCTTACAAACATTACCAAAACATTTCATAAAAAATAACAATCTTAATAAATCGTGACTGGCGTCACATATTTTCATGACAACTTTTTCGTGGATCGTATTCCAAATTAATATATATGAAACAAGTTCGTTTGAAATGTTTTTTCTTTCATCATAGCCATAAAAGTTACCGATTATGTCAGTTAAATCTCTATTATTTTCATGGAAAAAGTTTTTTCAAACGATAACATAATTTTTTTTCTACGAATTCCTTAGTTTTTTTTAACTAATAATTTTTTATGATGATATTTACATTTCCAAGAAAACATATAAAATATAAAACTTTATCATTTAAATATTACAATCGAAATGCTCGTTTTTATCGAAGAAGCAAGCACATACAAAAAATATTTTGTCAGAATTTCTATTTAAGCTTATTGATTTTTTTCTTATCAAGGACACTGAACATTTTATTTTTTTTCTTAGTATAATCGAGATAAAATTCAATATGATTTCTCATGGGATCAATTGTGTGCGTAGTTAGAAACTCAATTGGGAATCATAATTTGTAAGAATTTAACTATTCTTAAACAATTTTTATCCAATCATCCAATATGAAATTGAGCCTACGAAAATATGATCCTGGTTATTAAACTCTAACGTACAGAATGGTCAACAAGAAAAAATTCGTTACGCATAAGATGCACGCATGAATTTTATTCCGACCGGCTATAGTATGTAGGTATGTAGTTTATACACTAGTAAAGTATTTTTGGCGGGCGACCGCTGCGCCGTCACGTGTTTTTTATTTTAAGTTATGGTTCTGTCAAAACTCGTAAACATACGGATATACATGTAAAAAGTCAACTTTAATTTTAACTATAAAGAAACAATTACATACAATGCTAGTGAAAAAAATGATGAGCAGCTTTTCCAAGAAGTGCAATTAAATATTTTTAGAAAAGAAAGTATTTCTAAAGGTACAAAATTATCTACTACTTTTCATGTTTCTAATGTCTATGAAGAGATTGATGTCAATGATTCTCGGTGAATTTTTGGTACAGTATACACACTTCTACAATCATAATGTCACAATTAATTTGAATTGTTCACATAAAACTGTTGTTAAAATTAATAACATTGTTAATTACAACGAATTATAGCAATAACTTTGTGACAAATGTTTTGTGGCAAAGGTGTTTCTCTGAATACTGTACCAAAAGTTCCAATCTCTTCATAGACATGAAAACTAGTACATAAGTTTGTACCTTAAGAAATTTTTTTTTTCTATAATATCTAATTATACTTCTTGGAAGCTGCTCATCAATTTTATCACTGGCATTGTATGTAATTATTATTTCTTTATAGTTAAAATTAAAATTGACTTTTTACATGTATATCCGTATGTTGAGTTTTGACCACAACTTAAAATAAAAAACACGAGATGGCGCAGTACTTTACTAGCGTATATGTATTGGACTATAGTCCAATACATATAAAGAAATATATTTTCCATGAATTTGTTCACTCTCTAGTGGTCACAACTTTGATCCGATCAAAATGAAATTCGGTATCCGATATGCTTTTGGTATTTGAAAGGCCAAATTTGTTAATGAGTAGAATCGATCAAGGGGATAGGGGGTTTAGACAAAGAATAAAACACAAAATATAGAATATTTCTCTTAATATGAGAAAAATCGAAAAATGTATGAGAAGTAAAGTTGTAGAAAATCAACTTTACTGCAATTCATTACTTGATCATTTTTTCTAAAACTATAATATATACAAAGATAATATTAAATCGTTAATATTTCTGTAATATTAGAGTACCAGAAAAAATTATCAAAAAACAAATTTTAGTAACATTGATTTCCTATACCATTACCACCTTTATCCATTTACTACCCTTTTCCCTTCCCCATTTTGCCCATAAATGAAATTGACCATGCAAATACCAAAAAGCAACTCTCTTACCAAATTTCATTCCAATTGGATAAAACTTGAACTACAGTTTATTCAATTGAATTAAAAATTAGTGTTATGGAACGTAAGAATTAATTATCTTAATCCGCATATTTGAAACTATTTTGGGCTTATGGGCCACAAAAGTGGTGTCTTTTATTCAAAATTGTACTGTCATTTTGTGGCTTATTCATTTGGTTTTTGGGAAAATCTTATGAATATATGTTGTTAGTATATTTATAGCAAGCAACTTTTATTCAAAACATTTTTTCAAAAACCTAAAAAACAAGGCTCGAAGTGATTATAAAGTTTTGAAAAATGGACACGACTTTTGTGACCCTTAATACATTTTAGAAACAAGCATGTTTATTAAAATGATGAATTTTATTTTAAATTACGACAAAAAATGATAGATATACTTTGTTATGAATTTTGTAGAATTTTATGAATGTACTATCTAGCACATGAACGTTCTTAAGAAATCGAAATTAATTTACACTTAAGAAAATGAAATTAACATTAAAATAATCCGGTCACTAAAATAGGCCACCCAGATTTAAGGACAATAAATCTATGGAGAAACGTGAATTTTGAGATGAGATAATTTTGTCCAAAATCGAGACAGAAAGAGTAGACATTTTGTACCTCGACTAAAGTTATCTCTAGACAAAAAACACATGTCGAGAGTCAAGATTTAAGCAGATGTAAAAATTTAATAATGAAATTGCATATTTTTTTGTTTTTTGAAGTTAATGCAATTTGTCAAATTTGTAATTTTTTTCGATATAAGATCTGTAGTTTTTCGACAAGAGCAGCAATTATTTGCCTCCATATGCGAGCGATGGAAGACAAGGCATGAATGAACCGTTAAAATTCATTACAGAGAGAAAAACGACAATCTCGCTACTATTTTTCAGGAATCTATTCCATTTCCGAAGTACATATCATCGGTGCTTCTTTAAAGACTAAAAAAACTATTACATAAAATTTTTACCAGAAATTATTGCTAACGATTATCTCCTGTGCTATTGTAATCCAGTCAAAATAAACAAAAATGCAATGTTACTTCGGAAAAATTCGCCCAGTGCTAAAAATTGGTACAGGTCTTACATAGACTATTATAAATAAAATATAGAAAGTCCCCACCGATCCTACATCTGCTAAAAGTTTTATTCAAGGTCAAAGGTCAGAAATATTTGTTTTTCGCATATTTCTCTTAAACGGTAAGTGTTGTCGTAAAACTAGATCCGACAAAAGTTATAGGTCATGCAATTGTCTATAAAAATTGTTCAGATACTTTTTTTCTTGCGTATCACCATTCCTGAGATATCACATATTCTGCATAAGATATTTTTCGCATATATCTCGTAAACGGTAAGTGTTATCGTAAAAATAGATGAGCCAATATTTTAGATCATGCAATTGTCAAATATTTCATTTGTTCCGTACCACTTTAATCTTTACGAGTAGTAGTTTTTTCAATCAGTACGATACTGCCTGATCAAACTTCCTTCATCGCAATAGATTGAGCAGTATGCCTACTGGTACTGGGAAAACCACGTTAAAAAATGCGCCAAGTGCAGTTGGCGTCAAAAGTTGATGGTAGTTTTTAAAACTGTAAAATTGATTTCTGCCTTATTCATTCAGTTTTCGAAAAAAGTTTTCCAATAAAAGTTGTTACTATATTTATAATGAACAACTTTTATTCGAAGTATTTTTTCGTAAACCTAATAAGGCACAAATTAAAAAATGACATCAACTTGTGTGAGTCATAGTACACTACCTCATAGGCGATGCGGAATGCATAATACGACTTTTCAAATTTTAGCATCGTGATATCTCACAAATAGTGATGCATAGAAAAAAAAGTATCTGAAATTTTTTTGTAAACAATTGCATGATCTATAACTTTGGTCTAATCTATTTTTCCGATAACACTTACCGTTTAAGAGAAATATACGAAAAACCAATAATTTTTACTTTTGACCTTGAATCGAATTTTTAGCTGAGGAAGCATCGGTGGAGACTTTTGATATTTCATTTGTAATAGTGTATTTAAGGTTGTTATGAAGAAAATTCAATTTTATGACAGGTTCTTCAAAATTTGACAGCTTATTATTTCAATAATAAAGAATATCCTGTCAAAGTTTGAACTTGATCCTGTTTTTAGTTTTTGAGTAAATAAATGTTAAAGTTTCGATTTTTAAGCGATTTTTACATAACTTAAATAGACTCGGCGGTAAAAGCATTAATGCAAAAATCTGTATCTCGACCAGCAGAAATGTCAGGTTTATAAAATTATTATTATCAAAGTCTTATAATACCTAAACCAAATTTCAAATCCTGTTTTTGGTTTCTGAGATAATTAAATTTATAAATCGAAAAAATGGTCCTAAGCCACTTTTATTTTAGATTGTCACAGTAGATTTGACAACGTCAGTGTAATTACAATTAAATAAATAATTATCAATAAAAATTAAAATAAATAATAATAATTAAACAAACTACTATTAAAATAATTTTTTTTTTAATTTTTGTTTTATTATTATTTTATTTTATAATATTTTTATTAATAATTAATAATTAATTTAAAAAATCTTCTAACGTGGTTAGAATTCGTGTATTTTGAGTTACACGAACTTAATTTGCCCCAGGTACTTTCATAACAACCTTAAAACCAATTTCAGGTCTATGCGAATTTTTTCCTGACTTAAATATCTATTTTAACTGATAGTCATTGGAAAATTTTCATATTTTCCACACTTTCTCTAGTTTAAAAATAAAACCCCAACGAATTAATCACATAACTATATCAAAATACAAACATTAATAAACATTTAACTAAATGAAAGATGAACTTTTAAAATATTCAAATAGTTTAAAATTGTTGGTTTTTTTTTTTTGGAACAAACTGAATATAATATTAAATCACCACATCGAATAAACACTTTCTATATAATTCAATAAAAATGGTTTTCTTTCAGATATTATTAAAATAAAATATTCTTTCTACAGTAGAGCATCATTTTTCGGTTTTAGTTAGCCAAACCAAAAAAAATTCAAAGATATCAAAAAGTTTTAGATATCAAAAATAGTTGAGTTGGGTATCTCACTCAGCTCTCTAAGATCGAAAGATTTAAAAGATCTGAAAGATCCATCCATATTTTGTGAAAAACACTGACATCAAAAATTATCAAAACACGTGTAAAAAATTATACATTTATAATATATATATATTCTGTAATTCGTCTGTAATTTGTTTTTATTGCATAGTGTGAGCCATTCAAGTGGTGTGGTATTTTGTGTTGTGTTTCAGTTTTTTTTTTAGCTGTTTGTTGATGTGTGTACTGTTGTAAGAATTTTGAAGCGATATACGTGGAAGTGACGTGAAGGTGACGTGATATGTGGTGGTGAGTGATAACAAAACAAAACAAACAAAAAAGTGATAGAAAAAACATTGAATTGAAGTATTATGAGAGAATACCTAATGCGGACCTAACACCCGTCCATGCTTCGCGTATATAATTAAATAAACGTCGATAAAACGGTGTAGCTATACATTGTTTGAGGTTTTTCTGTTGTTGTTGATGTTGATGCTCCTGTTGCTGCTGTTGTTGTTGTTTTATTGTTGTTGGTGTAGGTCGATTGTTGCATCGTTGTGGAATATGATGTTGCACGATTCGTCCACCGGTCGATGGCTCGTTGATACGATTTGTTAAATTTGATGTTGATTGATGTAAAAATAATGTCTGATGTATGGATGTTGATTGACTACTACTTGTTGTTATCGTAGACGATTGTTGACTAAATCCAACTGCAACAATTTGTGGATGATTCGATCTGGTTTGCTGTTGTATTGTTGCTGATTGTTGGCGTTCATCATGTTGCATCATCAACATCATCGTAATCATTACTTTTAACCCCACAACAAAAACCCCCACGACCACGGTTTTAAATCATGAACAAACCAAAATAAAAACGAAAATAACAAAACCAAACCTACTTTTTGACTAAATCCCACAATGAACACTGGTCACGCACATTTTTTTTTTTTGTTTGCACTACGAAAAAATATCACACTACGATTTCATATGAGGAAACAATGACGGCGTAGATATATTTGAATTATATTTTTGGTTAAAAACTAAAAAAATATATATAAAATTTGTTCGTATGAATATTTTGGAGTAAGTATAAATATATGTGAAATTTAAATATTTATATAATTTGATTGTTGTTGTTAAATTTGTTGGCGAATATATTTAAGATGATGAATTTTGGTGTTATTGTTGTTCTTTGTTGTAAAAAATATATATATAAATATTATTTATATTTTGTTGGAGATTGTTGTATTGTTTTTATTTGTTGTATTTGGATTTTGAGAATGTTATGTTAAATAATGATGCTCCCACCTCAGTAAAATCAGTGCCGTTGTCGTCATTATTGGTGGGGCCAACAAGACATCGTCTTCATAACCTGATAATGTGATAATAATATGACAACAGCTTTGTGCGAGTACCCAAACATGTCTAACATTAACAAAATTTTTTTTTTGTCAAAAAAAAATTAATATTTTGTACAAGGTTTTTTTTTACCGTGTTTTGTTCGCACGATTTTTTTTTTTTTTTGCTTCTGGAACGATTACAACTGTGAAATAACTGTCTCTAAACGAATACAACCTGAGCGAAGAAGTAGTACTATTAACGGCGACGATACTGTGTATACAGAATGCGACGTCGAATTGTCGTGTTCTTCAAAATATCGTGGAGACAATGAATCAGCAACCGAATATCTATCTCTCACATACTTACAAGTCTGTGCACCTGTTGCCATGACAATGGCGCACAATCAGTACCAATATGCGCGGTTGTTATGACAACAATCGATAATAATCGACGTGTATGCGTTTTTCGTGACAATTTTTATACGATTTCCCTGCTTCACTCAGATTGTATACGGTATTTGCTCAAAAAATTATACTAAAAACTAAATTAAATAAATGCAAAAGAAAATCGAAAAAATTTTACATGCATTATTTCAAGCTTAATTTGATTGTGCTCTGACAGGTCAGTCTTGAAACATTAACTCATATAATAAGCTATCTCTCTCTCTCTCTGTCTAATTTATTTATTGTTCAACACTGACTTCATCAGCTCGCAAGTGGCTTTTGGGTGACTGTGAAATATAGACCCACAAAATTAGTTCAATGTGCGCACCATCATAACAATTGTTAATAAATTGCTCTGTAATAATAATTAATGCTCATAAATACACCCCAAAAAAAATTATCAAAATGTCTTCCAAACCAAAACCAAAAAAAAACTAATAACTAGAAAAACTTTTAGAAAACTAAAAAAAACTAATGCAAAATTAAAAGCAAATCTAATAAATTAAAATTTCTACTGAACAGCTAAGTTTTTATTATTTATTTAAAAATAAAAATTAAGTGTCTAAAAGTATCATTTCAAACTCAAACCAAAAAAAAAAAAAACTTTTCCAAAAAGAAGTATCTCTTTATTGTAATAAAATTATCCGTTCTTTCTGGCTAAAAAATCAAAAAAATTAAAAAAAATTGAACTGAATAGAAAAACACTACATAATAGAATTGTTAACGTACGCACTAGAGCCGTTTGTAAATGCAAGAAGCCTTTTTTTTCCGCAAAAAAAAAGTATCTGTTTATATTTTTTGCTTCGTAAAAAATTGAATAAAAGAAATTAATAATTTGCAAAATAATTGTATAATATTTTGATTGTTTGATATTTTTTTTCTAATTTTGAGATAATTAAAACTTACACTTGGGATCGCTTTTAGATTGTAACTGGACGAGGGCACATCATTGTCTTAGATCAGTGAAAACTCAACGATCTGCGCTGCTGCACTCTCTCTCAATTGTCTGGATGCGACAGAATGCGACTGTGTGTTGTCTTTCCCATGTGTGTTCGTATAACTGTGAAAAGGATGTAGAATATATATGCGACGATACGAGCACCACCGATCGCGTCAACTCAAAGGAATTTATATTCAAATGAAATTTATAGGTTATGTAAAAAGGATCGTTGTATATAATGATTATGGTTATTAGATAAAGATAAAATATTTTTTTTACTATCAGAATTTTTTGGAATTCTAGTATTTTCTTTATATATACGCTAGCAAAACTAGGCGTGGTTTCGTTTTCTACTATTTATATATATATATATATATATATATATATATATATATATATATATATATATATGTATATGTATACTAAAGGCCACAAAACTTGATGTCATTTTTTATAAATTTTATAATTAATTTATGCCTTATTGATTCGGTTTTCGAAAAAATGCTTCGAATAAAAGTTGTTCATTAGAAATATAGTAAGAACTTTTATTCGAAAAATTTTTTCAAAAACCGAACAAATAAGTCACAAATTAACTATAAAATTTTTAGAAAATGATATCAACCTTTTTGACCTATTTGTACAATTTATATATTTTATATAATTCCAAATGTTCCCAAATAATCCTAATATTTATTAAAAATTTACAAGTCTATAATTACATTCCTGTTTTACATATATATTATACTACAAGTCTCTCTATTATTTTATTTGTATATTTTTTTCTCTCCTCTTTTTAATATTTAATGCAAGGAATACAAATTACCAAAATTATTCTACTAAGTATTAACCATAATATATATATACATTGTCTGAATACTTATTACGGCAAGATAATATTTTATAAAAACACGAGAAAATATATCATTAAAGGTGGAAAATGTGTACAAAATTACTTAATATATCCAACCTTTAGTATAAAGGTTTGTACACAATCTTTGCTGGGCAGTGAATAAGTCTGTCACGCTCGGAAGTGAAACATCCGATCGAGTAAAGTCGAGGAGCTGCATAGGTATAAGTATACATATATACGCGTACGTGTTAAGTGTATATCATAAAAAAGTCTACTGGCTGACTGACTTTTGTCCGTTTTCTAACTAAAATACAGATAACAATGTTTGCTCAACTATTTCATATAGTTTTAAGTATGACTGTCAAATCATACATTAATTTTGGGTTTATTCCTGATTCGTCCAAGTAATAACCCAATGATCTCAATGGTAGCCGAATTACCTTTATGCCACACAACATGTAATGGCGATTTAAGACGACAGTGGTTAAATCAACAGACGTTAGATAGATAGAAAGATTTATCTTAGGGTATAAAAAGTATTGCACTTCGACCTCAAGTCCCATTATGCTCCCTCTTCTACTTCAGTCTGACGAGATTCGCTTCTACCATTCTGGGCATATATTCAGGTCAAGATGCACCAAATATCTTGTATCTTCTGTAACCAAGAGATTCGCAGTTAAAGATGATGTGGCTGGATATTCAGGTTGAGTGCGTCGAGAGACAGCCTCTTGAACGAATTCGGATAAGTATTTTGACGACATTTTGTTGCGGTATATTTTCCCAGTGATCACGGTATTTAACGTTCATACGTTTATCACTTTTTACGTGCTGTCTTTGAAATTACTAAAATAGGTTATGGGTCTATGAATGGTATACCGACTCCCTTCTTAGCTAAGGTATCTGCTCTTTCGTTTCCTTCGAAACCACTGTGACCTGGTATACCGATCAATTTAACATTGATCCGCTTTCTCAGCTCCAGCAAATCCTCTAAACAATCTCTGACTACCTCTGAGGTGACTTCAGTTGCAGTCAAAGTTTTTAGAGGAGCTTTGCGATCCGAGAGAAAATATATGTTCTAGTTTATGTAGCCCCTAAATAGGTTCTCACGGACGCAAAGTAGAATGACGTAGACTTCTGCTTGAAAGACTGTGGCATATATTCCCAGATTCAGGCTAACGTTTGCTCCGGATCCTTCTGCAGTTTTCGGAGCCGTCTGTATACCAAACGATTCATTGCTTGAAATATGATGGTTCGCCTTCCGTCGTTACAGCGCATGTTATTTTCAACACCGATTTCGAAACAATTACGATACGTTTTATGATCAGTTCTACAATGCCCGCATCATTTCAGCTTGTAATTTAAAAATATTTATGAAGAAAATAATCTTAGAGGACGTTACGCAGACTCTTGTCTGTATCGTTGTACAAAATAATTTCAAAAATAACTGTACGTGCGTTGACCTATCTGAAGCATGTTCTGGCATTTATTCCAATGTCGATAGGAAAATAACATCCGTTCTAAACGTGAATTATTTCCAGGGCAGATTGTAGTGTGAATAAGTATACTTTAACATTATATATATTTCTACGACGCACATTATAGCGTGTCTTGAAAAGCACACATTAAACTAACGACCATGTGGACGACGGAAGAAAATGTAAAGGTTTAGATAAAATTTAGTTTTCGTTTCGTCTTAATTTTTATAGTATTGATAAAAACTGTACACTTTTGCATTCATGTTGTCGCAAGGGACATAGATAAAGGTTTTCTCGTTACACGTAGTGCTTACGTGTACGACATTGTACATTTATTTGTACTATCGACGGTAAAAATGGCGTTCTCTGTTCAATATTTTACTGTTGATTTATGCCAAAATACGATTTTCGAAAAAAACTGTGTGTGTACTTATGTTTAGCACTACTACTAATAAGACCTGGAATACTATACAAATTAAAGAAAAGCATTCCAGATTCGTATTATCTTCTTTTGAAATCATATCTGACAAACCTATACTACCAAGTAAGATTTCAAAATGAATTATTCGACATACACCCTATCCTTGCAGGAGTACCTCAAGGAAGCGTTCTTGGTCCTGTATTATATCTTATTTACACATCCGATTTGCCAGTTGATGATGACAACATCACTGCTACGTTTGTAGATGATACCGCAATACTTGCATCCGATACGGATCCAAAAACAGCATCAAAAAAACAGCTTAAATAAAATTCTAGCAATCTAGCTTAAATAAAATTCAACAATGGCTGTGTAATTGGCAAATTCGTGTCAATACAAACAAATCAGCCCAAATTACATTTACATTACGAAAAGGAAACTGTCCAACAGTAACTTTAAATGATGTTATATTACCACAAAATCCGGAAGTGAAATATTTGGGTACGCATCTGGACAAAAGGCTTTCTTGGCGAAAGCGTATATGGATCAAAAGAAAACTTAATATTAAGTTTAGTAAATACCATTGGCTGCTAAATTGCCATTCTAAATCATCTCTCGATAACAAACTATTAGTGTACAAAAGTATTTTAAAGCCTATATAGGCTTATGGAATACAATTGTGGGGTCTAGTGTTAGTAACATTGAGATCCTACAGCGTTTTCAATCTAAAGTGTTAGTGCGATAAGTGATTCATCGTAGTATGTGCAGAACGATGATATACATCGTAGTTTAAATGTATCTACAGTGCGTGAAGAAATAGTGCGATATGGTGAAAACTATGTCTACCGACTAGAAATGCATCCAAATGTGTATGTGCTCAATCTTCTAGGCAACAGTGATAGTTTAAACAAACTTGATAAACTTAATATTTTAGAACTTAAATATAGATTTTTATGACATTTTAGTGATTAGTTTACTTAATTATATTAGTATATAATTCCACTTAGTGCCTACCATTGGGTAGTCACAATTCATGAGTTTGTCTGGTTATCACTCTATTTATAGTTCTGCTAGAACTGATAATAGAAAAACTTAGGATGATATAAAAAAAACTACTAAGACACAAAAGTTTAATAAAATGATGTAGTAGTGAAAAACTACAATAGAAAAATTATATATTGTATCTAAATCGAATGATTCAAGTTTAAACAGTTGCCAACTTATAATCGATAAACTTTTTTTTCGAAATTTTGTTACGTTTCGAGTAACTTATGAAATATTTCGGCATTTTGGATTTATGTTTCAATTTATTAACTTTTTTTTTAACGGAACACGCCCTAAGGGTACTATTTTTTATGGGTAATATCTGCAATCATTCTGGACCTATTTTGTCGAATGCTTTTTTTTAAGTATTAACTATATTAGAATTACAGAGTATAAGTAATTAAGTATCAATTAGCTACTTACTATAGATAATTAACTATTTTATGTTTATTGTAGATAAAATAAAATTAGCTAAATGAGTCTCAAGTGGTTTGAAAGTGTTATAATTTTTATAATTTTATCATAATAAGATTATTATCTTGTTTTTATCTTTAATTCTAGTAAATATCGTGCATATATTGAATACCTTATACCGTCTGTTTTGGAAATCTTTGCTAATAGAGACTCAATGTTAATTATTATTTACTATAGTAATTACACAATGCATCATAAAAAAATAAAAATAGTGGGGGTACTCTGTAGTCTACAGTCAGTAGTATGTTTGTGCATACGTAATGAATAATAATATTATAAATTAAGTGAGCATCACTAAAACCCCACTCTTTAATGACATCAATCAAACATCATACCACAAGCAACATTATAGTTAATATTTTATTTATTTATTTAACATTGATTCCCTATTAGAAATGCTTTTGAAAACAGACTGTATGTCTCTACTTTTATAAAATTGTAAATGTCTGTTTATTTGTTTCTTCGAGCCTTACGCAAAAACTACTTGACCGATTTTGATGGAAATTTTTTTTTGTTAAAAAGCTTATGATTAGATTGTTTTTCTATCTATTCTACGATAGATAGAAATCACTGAAATAGAAATTTGGTGGAAGTGTCAATAAACATTTGAAGAAGTGGAAGCGGTGGGAAATTACATTGAAGTTTTTTAGTCTTAAAATGACGGGGATCCGGAGATATAACAATAAAACGTGAGCGTAGCCACGGTTATAAGCTAGTATATTGAATGTGCATTTTTTTTAAATGCGCCTTTTTAAAAATTGATACAAGTTTATTAAATGCTTACATAATATGTTTTTTTTTAATAACTCCGATAATAATTTAAAAATTGTTTACTTTAGTAATATACTGAATATAAACGCTTTTTTCACCTCGGACTTGGAGCGATGCACATATTTTATTTTCTTGGATACTAATTTTGAAACTAATTGTTCTTGCAAAAATTTCATCTAAAATGGATGAGTTGATTGATTTGTATCATATTTTTGGTATGTACTAAATTAAATATACGATTGCTTGAGTATCGAAGGCCTGTTCCAGAAATTTAGGATTATTAAGGTATTGTTGTAACTTATGTTTCGAAAGATATTCATTTTTTTAAGTAATTTTACTGAATATGTTTACTAGTTGATTTTTTTATCATATATTTGTAGTAAACGAATTAGTTTAGTAAATTTTTTTTGCGTTGTATCTTGGAATAAAGCATTGACGTTTATTTTATTTAATGCCACAGATCGTATCATAATTAATATTTTGTAGTACATTTAAGTATTCTATTTTTTTTTTAAAGATTACTTACCACAACTTGTATTAGTAGCATAACTTATATATATTCACTTTATCTAATTATTTCAAAACTAATATTGATTGATCATTATTTAAAACTTATTTATGTTTCAAGAAACACATTATTAGTTTTAATTACAGTGTATTTTGCCCAAAAGTTTGGTTAAAAAGCACATGGCGATAGTCTTTAAATTTATTCTTATTAACACATGACGCCTATTTAATTTTTTTGTCATATCTGAAACGTGACGTCATTTGTTTATTATAATAAAATCATATCAGGGTTGCCTAAACAAAAATTAAATGTGGCTAAATTTTTGTTTTGTATTATATTATAATTCAATGATTTACATTGAATCTTTATTTGTTAATTATTTGATGTTTGTTAATAAATGGTTTGTTCATGTTAAACCCTTTTGTAAATGCAAAGTGACAATAAATAAATATAATTAATAAAATTCCAAATATATTTTTATTATATTTGCTTCATTTTAAATAATTCAACAATTTCTAGGTCAAGCTCGAGATCCACATTTCTTGAACATTTTAACGCGATAAAAGAATACGATTGGCGGGCCGAGGATTGAAATCGAGATTAAAGTTACCTATTTCCACATTCACGCTCTGCAAACAATTTGTTTTACCTACATTATTCAATGATTTAAACCTAAATTTTAAAGTTTATTATTTTATATTAAAAATTTTCGTGTTCTAAAAGTACTGTATTTATACGCATGCTTCTGCTATCTACAATACTAATATTTGAGTTGAAATTGTTAAAAAAAATATTTATTAAACAAATTTTCAAACAAAAGTTTTTTTATTTATAGAAAAACTTCACAGTTGTTTTCTTTATATCAATATATACTTCCCACATCAGCCGTCCTAATTTATGGGTTTCATTCTGCAATGTTTAGCACTTCCTGCAGCCCACCATAACTACTGTATAACTTATTAACGCATGTCCAGGCATAAAAAAATTCATTTCCTCAGATCGACCCATTGGGATGATATGTATTGTATCACCACAAGGGACCTACATACGCATATGTAGGTGAACCGTAGATTAAGAAAACGTATCTTCTGCCTATGTAGGTATTACGTATATTCTCGTACTAACTATCCATGTACAGGATAATACTAATATTCTTGTACATTTCATTACCACAATCTTTTGTTACGTCACCTTTAGAAATTTGTTCATTATTATATGAATATGTTCACATAACGATAAACGTTGTTAAGTTAGAAACTTCCGAGTATTATGTATAGAGGTTGTTCGCTAAGTGTGTAATATGGACCACACAAGTTCATGTCTTTTTTTTTTTAAATGATTTGTGCTGTTCATTAGAAAAGTAGTAATAACATTTTTTCGAAAACCGAATGAATAAAGAATACATCCAATATAAATTTTTTTAAATAACATCAACTTTTGTGGCCAAGTGTACATAAATACAAACAATTTAGTAAGAGATAAATGTAAATAAATAATCGATTATTAAATGATAATTAATGAGAACTCTAGGTTTTTGAAATAAAATTTCAAATTCGTTCCAATACCTAGAACAGTTTTTGTATTATAACTACGTATTTAAACTACAAAGTAGTCGTTATCAGTATAAATTAACAAGTCGCAATTTACTCTTTAACAATTAGAAATAGATAGAAAATTGAAATCAATAGACAAAAATACAAATAAATAAAAAATTAAACAAAATAAATTGAAATATAATAAATTTTATTGAAATTACTCTTGTTAAAATTTCTTTCAGTCAAGTTTACTCTTGTTAATATCATTCTTATTAAAATTACTCTTATATTATCTCAGGATATGTTATTCGTTGCTAATTTGGTGACAGTTTCACCAAAGAGACAGTTTCAATACATAAAATATAAGATTCAAGTGGTTCACAAGTTAAAATCAAATGATGCACAAATACGCATTTATTAATTATAACGGTACATATGGGCCACCCTTTACAATGTTAAATTCCCATTTAAAACACGAATGCCACCCTTTACAATGTTAAATTCCCATTTAAAACACAAATGTCGATGATTGCCGACTGTCACATAGCCTATGGTTACAAAAAAACGAGACAATCTAATCTGAAATTCATTTCACTTCCTATATAAAAGCATACTTGTATAGCCTCGCTATAGAAGTTTTTACATCAAAAATTATTTGTTCATACAATTAGCTCATTTCTAAAGTATGGAACAGACGCAGAACATTGTTGCAGCAACATTGACGTGCAACCAAAATTATGGAACAAAAATTATTATTTTATTATTTTATGACGCTAGTCATAAAAATTCAAACATTTCTCATCTTGTCTCTATCTATCTCATTTAATTTGTATAGTTTATTTATATGTAAGTATCTAGTTTATTTATATGTATAAAACTAGTGTTGGATAATATCTATATATTATTATTACAAATAATATAATATATAATGTAAATTGTAACCAATCTAGGTAATAAAACATAATAAAATATTAGGAAAGCATAAAATATTAGATTATATGACCAATTTTTACAAGAACATTTAACTCCTTCTACAAAATATCAAATAATTTTTATTTTTACAGCAACCGTTCAAGGACATTTTTTTTGTTGCTGCAACCAGTATACACATTTCCAACATAATAGGTTGCTGCACAATGTTCCTCGTTTGTAGACCCTATAAGAGAACAACATATATTAGGATGTTTATATGTACAAATAAGAGCCCGTTTACAACATTGTTCAGTATAGTTGTCCTACCTCAAGGTAACTTGAACCAACATTCTTTTTCATTTCAATTTCATATACATACAAGTATTTACGAGATAGTAGTATTATACTGGAGTATATACAACAAAACCCCGTTATAAATTCGTATTTAATTATTAAGGACATTTTACTTTATATAGAACAAAAATAGTTACAACATCTCCAGCTGAAGATTGTTTATATTTCAAAACACTTGAAAAATAAAATATTCTAATTAAATTATATGGTTTACTCTGTTCGTTCGCTTTCTAAACTTTCCCAGAAACTTGTGTATTCATATAAAATTCTACATAAATAACTTTCTCTTTTGTTTCGTGAAACTGATGACGTTTGTTCTCGATGTATCGTAACCTGATATGTATTTTTAATATCAAGTTACACAGTGTGATATTTTTCTATGATCAGATAAAATAAATAAATTGAATGAAATTTTTCGTCTTTTCTTTGGCAGTTTTTTTTTTTCTTAGATATTTGTAGATTCAGTTAAGCCGATGAAAATCATCTCCAGTATTCTGTCTAAACTATATTCACATTTATTTTCATAGTTGTGTTCTATCCAACGATGGGAGTAGGAATGTACAGCCCTTTGTCTAACACACTCACTCACTGACTGACTCACGTATACAAATTCTAACCCACTTCTAGACATGCTAGAAGGATGTGGTTTTATTGCATTCGACGCGGAATCATTTCGAACTTATGAGAGAAATCGGAAAACTTTAATTTTCCCAACTCAACCTCCCAGAAAATGGTTAAATATACAGGGTATATTAAGAATGTCCCAACTTTGTAACTAAAAATTTTTGCAATAGGTGTTAATAATTTACCTAATTAGTCCATTTTCGCATGCCGTCCGTCTGTCTGTCTGTCTGTCTGTGGACGCGATAACTCAAGAACGAAAAGAGATAACGAGCTGAAATTTTTCTAGAGCAAAAAAGTAAGGTCAAGTTCGTTAATGGGCAAATTCGGACCATGTTTGGGCAAAATGGCCAAAACTGCCTATCTTGAAACCGTAAAAGATATAACAAAAATTTAATACCAAAAAATCTTTTCATAATTTTTTCATTAACTCAATAGTTTTCTCATAATTTGTGATCAAATGTTCCTCGGAAAGCGAATTGTTAACAATTCGAATACGCAGAATTGTTAACAACTCAATCATTGATATACAACTCAGCATATACTGAGTATTCAAACAATTAACTCAGTTTGTTGTTACATTACTTGTCCCTTCTACGTTTTACAGAGGGTAGAAAATTTTTGTGATACCCTTAAAGTTCATAATAGAAAAATCGTCATTTTTTATATATTGAACTTGAATGATACCAGGTAACATCAATTCTATATTTTTTGAAGCCTTTTGATACATTTTTTTAGATAAATCACTTGAACTACCAGCATCTAATATAACATTCAGTTATCTGCCTAGCATCTAAGTGATTTGGTTTTGAATAGGGGATACACAACACATACTCGTAAGTACCGTAATACTTATATTATGCCAAGTACATAATAAAAATAAAATATAAATTTAAATATGTCAATTGACATAAATCAATATAATTATAACAATTGAATCCCCAACTGAAAGTGAATATAAGTTTCAAATAAAATCAATCATTTTATTTTAACGAACTCAACTTATTAGACTTGAATTTCAAAAAAAAAAATACTATGCACTCAGTTAAAGAGTCAAATATAAAAAATATAATATCTATAGATAAAACAAAATGTATAAAAATTGTGACGCTTAAGTATACATAAATGATAAATATATGAATAATAAGTTGATATTTGACAACAACAGTAAGACCGCCAATGATATGCAAAAGTTCGCTCTTAGATGTCTATACAACCTAACTAGATATCTATACAACCGAGATACGATTCCTGGTTGACGGGCTAATTTTTTCTTATCAATATTTAATTAAAAGTTCAAGACATTTGTCTATATAGTATAAGTAAGTTCTCTCATATTTGTCTTATGTAGTCGAAATGGAATTTGACAAGTATTGTATTGTGACTCTTTTTAAATGCAGTTACAAAATTTGAGTCGTATTCTTATACACGCTATGCATATAATATAGACCAAGGTATATTAAGTTTAGTCCCGCATATCCGTCTATCCATTTGTCCGTAGACACGTTTAACTGAAAAACGTTCGAGTTCTAGAGTTGTTCAAATTGTCAGAGGCAGGATGTTAAAGTTCATGAATGAGGAAAATCAGACTGTGCATCCCCTCCATAGGATGGGTAAATATCCATCTTTTTAAACCATTAGAGAATTGAAAAAAGTATAAATACAAAGCGTTTCTTTTTTTAAAATAAACAACTTTTATATAATGCTTTTTTCGTAAACCTAATAGTTTTGCCACAATTTCTCTTAAAAAAATAAAATAAACAGTTCATTGATAATAAATACGCTCATTATATATCGAGTATTTAAGTAATTAACTCAGTTATTGTTTATTTTCACTTGTTCCTTTATATTGTTAATAGTTTTACAACAATTCGTAAACTTGTTATAAATTCGAATAATCTGCCTTCGTTGCATTAAGAAGTAAAATTGAATGATACCATGCAAAGAATGGGTTTTTTTGGATAATTTCAATCAAAAATTTGCCCTTAAAAACTTGAAATTATCCAAACTCTTATCAAACATTCTATTGCTTGCATTATCTTTTTTACATTGATGATATGCAAATATTAATTCAAATAGTCAACATTTCGTTATTTCAAATACAAATTATTAATAATTATATTAGATTTGACGTTTTTTTTACAAGCTTTTATTTAACTTGCAATGTAAGTATGTATGTATGTATGTATGTTCGGGTCAAATCTTACAAGCTGAATAAGAACCACTTTCTCTTATCCTACGGAGTTGAATTTTTACATGTTGGTTCAGTTGCGATGACAATGCATTTTTATGGTAAGCATGACAAGAATCAACAAGGGGAAGAGGTAGGGGGAAACACAAAATTTAGTATATCTCTCTTAATATTGAAAAAGTCGAAAAACACATAAGAAGTAAAATTGTAGAAAATTAATTTTACTATAAAAAGCTTGTTTTTAAAAATGTTTTTTAATAGAAACTTATTTTATTATTCAGACATAATAAATTCACAAAAACAATAATTCATTTCCATATCATACAACATTTCATAACAATTTATTTCTAAGATATAACTTTTTTTTAGCTCCTAGATTGTATTAAAATGGTTTGAAGTATTCGAATAAAATATATTTTAAAATGTAGAACATACATTTGAGAGACGACATACAACCAGAATTTATTTACACAAATAGGTAATTAATCAATTTGCTAATCTCAATTAGAGACACACACTAAACTATGGGAAGGGAAGGATAATCAATTAGTTATCGTGTTAAAAAAATCAGACATTTATAGAATATAAAATTAAATAATTTTTTTATTTAAATTAATCGTAATCGTATTTACATACTTGCATAAATAAACATTTATTTTTTTTCTCTACATATTTGCACGCAAGCTTTAACAAAAATTCTACTATATTACAAATATATATAGAGTGTCTCTTGTCAAAAAATGTCATTCGATATTCATTATATTATTATGATCATGTGTTTACTTTTAGCGTCATAATACTATACTATTGTCAATTTCCATTAAAGTAACAAAGACATAGTATGAAAGGACTAGCGTATACTATATAGGCAAACGTGTCATTGAATTTTTAGTTAAATACTGATATAAAAAATTAACTCATCCATTAGACATCGAACCCTGGATCCATGGATTTTTAGCCCAGTGTGTTACCGTAACACTACGGAGGACATAAATTGACGTTATTTAGATAGATATATCCTGGGGTATAAAAAGTATTGCACTTCAACCTTATGGTCCATTGTGCTTCCCCTTCTACTTCCGACTGACTAGATTTGCTTCTCCCGTATCTTATATAGCCAGGAGCTTGCTGATTAGGTCTTCCTGAAGGCTCGTATATTCGGAGTGAGACGCATCGAATATCTTGTATCTGCTGCAACCGAGAGATTCGCAGTTAAAGATAATGTCGCTGGATGTTTCCTCCTCCTCGTCTCACAATCTGTACATAATGGATCCGTAATGGAGTCCCATTGTGTGTAGATGCTTCCGCAGGAGATACTACCCGGTAATGAATCCGGTAACCTTCCGCATTTGTATCCTGTTCAGTTTCATTGCATTGAGGGATAACCTCTTGAATCCAATCCGAAGCAGAATATTCCTGAGCTTTTGCTATGGTATATTTTCCCAGTGATCACAGTGTTTAACATTCATCCCCCCGTTGATCCCCTGTTTACATGCACTCTTTGGAATTCCTAAAATAAGGTTTGGGTCTATGAAGGGTATTCCGACTACCTTCTTGACTAAGGTATGCTCTTTTTCGTTTCCTTCGAAACCACAGTGCCCGGTACCCAGATCATTTTAACATTGTTCCGTTTTATCAGCTCCAGCAGTTCCTCCAGACAATTCTAGACTACCCCTTAGATAACCTCAGTTCCCAAAAAAAAGTTGACATTAGTCTGAACGGAAATTGACATTTGTATTGTATTGTAACGCTTAAAGTATACACAAATAATAATATGTAGAATAATAATTTAATATTGACTTCAAAGCAAAATACTGTCAATAAAATGAATTACATATATATCGTTTTTTATTGTGAAAATTTCATATTTTTAGAGCCTTGAGGATATTTTATGGTCATCCATGAAATAGGAAATAAGGGAGGCGCGACCAATTTGACACGCATGTTCTCTAGATGTACTCATGAGTTGATCTAGGCGGTGTCATATTTTATGGTATCATCAGAATTATTGACCGTTACACACTTTTAAATCGATACCATAATTAGAAGTAGGAAAAAAACTATATATATATATATATATATATATATATATATATATATATATATATATATATATATATATATTTATATAATATTCAATATAAGCATATAAACATTGAGGTCAAAATAATGTCACTATTGTTCAGACATTGTTACTTGAATGTTGTTACTTGAAGTTATGAAAAACGCTAGTCACATCCGTTAGTATAGCATAACCGACATGCAATCATACTATTAATGGATGGATAGATCTACATCAGATATGACAACAAATCCTAATAACAAACGTAATACATCCACATCAGATATGACAACAAATCATAATACATCCAACCATGGTATCTGTATAGCTTAGTTGGTAGACCACTGATCCGGAGTGTCAGAGATCATGGGTTCAATCTCCATTGGTACGTAAGATTTGTCATGTCAAAAAAAATCCTTTCCAAGATATGTTTTACTGCAGACAATATAAACGTGATAAAAATAGATTTTCATAAGCCAACCTATACATATATATTTATAATATGTAATATAAGTTCATCCACTAAGTACAACCCTTAAAATACCACACTAACACCAATGATATATAGAAACGTGACATTTTCCTGTGAGAGATATAAAATATTGATCTACCATAAAAAATATATATATATTTTTAGAAACGGGAACATTATTCATAATTTTTGTTCAAAATATAACTTCTTCAATAGTGTGTTTCTCGTTTATGTTATTCTACAAAATATGTTTTATTGGTATGTGGTGGGTAACTCGAACATTAAATATTATTTATTTTTCTCTGACAAAAAATAATATTTTATATTTATATATATATATATATATATATATATATATATATATATATATATATATATATATCAATTTTATGAGTTATTATTTTATATATTTGTATTTCTAAAAGATCCTGTTTATATACTACACATTTACTAGAAAAGTCGAAAGTTTTATAAATATTTATTATTTGCTCTTTTTATTTTTTAGTATAAAGTTATTCTCAAACATAAATAGTTTCGTTCATAATATTGAAAAACAATATGTAAAGAACATTATTGGTGTTGTGAAGAACTTTATAGAGTGTGAAGTCTATTATATCATCGATCTAAAATGCGCCAAATTTTTTGTTTGAAATATTTGGAAAACTAATTAGTTTAACTCTGTTAAACTAATATATTTGTTATCAGTCTGAATGATCGAACTGTTAAAGGTGATTTGTTCGGAACTGGGAAAATTAATTTTTTTTAAATGGAGCGGTTAATTGACTATGCTGTCTGCGAATGTCCCCCACACACATCCTTAATGTATAAATATCCCAATGGACCTTAGTGTCTAAATGTATCCCGTCTGGGCAGCCGCAACAACGTAACTTAATATCTTTGTTTTAAATTCAGTACACGCACCGTTGAGATTTATTTTTCATTATTAGATTGTAAATATTAAGGATTTTTGATAAATTTATCGAAATATGAAACTATAACAATGTATATCTCCTTGCCGAAAAAAACAATTCCTTGTTTTTTTTTGGAAATAATCATTGATTGTATTGAAAATTTGATTGTGTAAATTTCAAATAATCAGTAACATTTTAAAAATCGGTATCGAAACTTCTTATTACACGATGCTTATAAAACTTTTAGAATACGGTTATTTATATAAATTTATCTCCGATCACAATGCGAGTTTACACGATATATTTTAGTAACGTCAATTCTAGTCAGTCATTTAACTAATATTTTTACGGGAAGAGGGGTAGGTATCAATTAGTATCATTGTCGTTACTTTTCTTATCCAAAAAGATATTTTAACTAAATGCAACAAGTGTTAGTTGATTTGAAGCAGTAACGTGGGCAAATCATATGGCCAATCGATGAGAATTATAACTCTTTTTAGTGTAATTTTAAATTTTGAAATTTTATTAAGTATAAAAAAGTTATACTTTAAAAAATTTATTAAGTATTTAAAAGTCTATTACAAAATTTTATTTAACTTCATTATCCGTTTATTTGTTTGTTTGTGAGGGTAAATTCTTGCAATCAAAATTTTAACTAGTTATAAGTCAAGTGCCAATGCAATGTCGTATATCTAATATCGTTCTATATAAATAGAATTCGAAAATATTCACTAAAATAGAAATTTTTGATGGGAGTGTTGGTAATTTTATGAAGTAGCGGAAGCGGTGGGAAATTTAGTTGATTTTGTTAGACCGAAAAGCAAAAAATCATTGACATAATTTTTTAACTAACTTTTATTTTTAATGAGATAAAAAGTAGAAATTAAAATTTTTCCTCGAGCTACCAATATACGTGAATATAAATAATTCATTGGGTGGAGTAGGTAAAACCTAAGCACTTCATGCTTTCACATATTGGTAACTCGGAGAATAAATCTTATTTTTCACTTTTAGTTCTTTAAATTAAAGCATATTCCATACAAATTTTCATAACTGCATGTTCATGCACTGAATTTTCGACTAAACGCAGATTAGGACAATGTGCAGTTTAAAATATATCTAAGCCCATTTTGGACATCCACTATTTAGTAGGACTCTGGCCTACTATCTTAATTACTAGTGAATCCGAGCTCTTTTTTTTATCCAAAGTAACATAAAAGTAACTAAAAGGTTCTATTGTTAAAACACGTTTTTCTACATTTCTTCTCTAAATTATAGGAATTGTATAAATAAGGAAAAAGGCGAAATAATGCACAAATGTACTACATTCTTTCATCAGGATAATAAACGTCCTTGAAAACAATAGTTTCTTTTATTTTATAGATTCATTTCTGCACAAAAATGAATTTCACAACTAATGAATGTCACACTTCGCTATACACAATAATTTTCACAACAAAGTCGTCTGTCTTCGTCTGATGTGACAACACTAAAATATTATACTTGCTGCTCCAATTCCATAGAGTTGTTGTTTTTTTTTAATGTGTTATAATAATATTTTATTTACTTAAATGACTTTCAAGGAGCTTCCACACATAAACAAAATCTTGTTTTCCCACTTACTAAAACACTTAAGCTATTGATTTTCCGTGTTGGATTTTGTTTTACTTTCACCTCGTATGTAGCCTACAACAAGTTTGTATCATATATAGAGGTCATGTTTTCTTATCCTCTATATGCAGACTACAACAGATTTGTATGAAACATAAAGTTTTCGTAACATATTATTTTTGTGTATACTTAAACGTCACAATACTAAACCAATGTGAATGAAAACCAATGAATATTTTTGATAGAAGTATCAAAATGAGAATGAAAACAATATCTGTATAAAAGCTATAAAAATAAAAGCTCTGATAGTGACCATATTTCGGTCAATTTTTAACCAAAAAAATATTTCGATCCCATTTTAAAGGAAATTTTGTCTTCTTTTTTCTCTATAAAGCAATGCTCATACCTATCTTTGACCAACAAAAAGTTATAGGCAAAAAGCTAAAAAACAAAAAAAATCGAAATTTTAGCTTTTTTTTACTTTTTGTTTCAACATTTTTGACATAAAAAAATGTTTTAAAATGTTTTAAAATATGCCATTTAATGGCATTGGAAATTTAATTCTCTACAAAAAGTTTCATATAAAATATATCAAAATTTTGCTTCGTTTGCAGGATACATTGATAAAACTGAAAAGGGTGCATTTTCACCGCTATCTACAATTTCCATCCTCTAATTTAATAGGACTCCGTGGTTTTTTCTTTTAAAATGAATCATTGACCGATTTCTGCAATAAAAATCCGTGAACGTCTTAGTTCCTTATTGCCCTGGTTTTTAGGACATAATCAAATGCCTATAAACTAATACGTCATTAAATTAAGTATTTATATTAATTTAAAAAATTATCTCATGTGCCAGTAATTGAATCATGGACCTCTGGATAAAGCGCCCAGTTCGTCACAATAATATATGAATGGCAATCTCCAATACGGTTACGAAGACACAATTATAAAAACCAAGCGTGAGAAACATGATTACTTAATAAGCTAATAAGTTAATACTTAATAAGCTAATACGTCATTAAATTAATAATTAATATTCATATGCAAAAATTAACTAATTCATATCTGCCAGTAATCGAATCCCGGACCTCTGAGGATATAGCGCCCAATTCGCGTACTCCTACACTACAGATGATTAGCTTAAGATAAATTCTAGTAAATTTTGTTTACAACAATTTCACTCTTGGTAAATTTTTTCATTTTACCAATTTTTAGAAAGAAATACAAAAATTTTCCCGTTTCTCTTAGTCCCCCTTGCCTCTTTTTTTCCATTAACAGGCTCTGCCTCTGAAATATCGAGATCACATCATATATCAAAATGCATTCTGATAAACATCCAGCATTAATATGGTGCACAGCTTCTATAAACAGCTGTAGCCTATACATAGAGGTTATGTGGGTGTTCACATCAATTTTTTTTTATTTGTTATTCTATAAAGGATTACACAAAGCATACATACATATATCCTATGGGTATGCAATATTTATTAAAATGCCAATCAATATTAGAAATATATTATAGAATCGTGACGTTGGATTTTAGACTATAATATATCGAAATACATACTACACCTTCGTCAGCGTCTATTAGTGTTGAACTGAACAAATTGAATGCAGAAGTTGAATCATTTGATTCCACAACTCACTTTGTCTTACATCTTTGTCTTTAAGGCTTATTTCAAACCAACCCGCCAATCATGTAAACGACACCGAGTACACGGCACAAGGGTTTTAAAAGTAATGAAATGTTTCACTTTAGGGTGACATCATGTCGTACTTGTTTAACCGACAGACGATAGTCCGAAAACTCACAGTGCTGTGGCCGACTATCGTGTCGTTTAAACAAATGGAGCGCTTTACATGTACCCGACACTGATACATTCGTACACTATTCTGCATATTGCCTTCTTCCAGTGCAATATATGTTTAGGCGGATTACATTCCCTGAATGATGTGTTCTGGTGTTGAATAGTGTTTTCGATCCGTGGGAGAAGGTCGTCGAAATCTTGCAATACTTATAGGAAAATGTTAAAAAATCCACAACTAATCTCTTCTATTAAGCATTGGATAAACCATTGTATCTTATTTTTTCTCCTTTTTTTTAACATATATAATGCAAGATACCAGCTAGAGAAATGTTGAATCAAGCAAAACTGAAGAAATGTTGACAAAATCTTAAGATGGTCGAATCGGTCCGACATACCGGGCTACTAGTCGACTATATGGGAATATTCAAATAACACGTTTTTTGCAAATATTTCAAACGACTGCATTGGCGACTGTATTAGTTAAAAGCGAAAAAGCGGGGGTGAGAAACTCTGAGAGTTTGCTCAATAGACTTACATTTTCTAATACCAAGATACACACATGTCTACAAAAAATGTAGCAGAACGAATTTTTTACTTTTTCAACATGTAAAACAATTCAAAAGATTCATTAAAAAATTTTGATGTAGTTGGTCAAAGAAATCAGAATTGTTCAGTCCAACACTACCGTCTATAAATTATATAGAAACCTACTATCACCACTAAATTGAGAATATCCTACCTACATCAACCAGCACCCAAGCATCCAAACACAATTCCCAATATTACAATTCGCAAATAATAATAACTGACAATAATTTTATGATACACATGTGACCATACAAGCATAAAACTATGAAATAATGTTTATACAAAATTTATATATT
The DNA here is from genome assembly GCA_963920215.1 of Nineta flava. Lineage (NCBI taxonomy): Eukaryota > Metazoa > Arthropoda > Insecta > Neuroptera > Chrysopidae > Nineta > Nineta flava. The sequence goes on from OY986042.1 coordinate 96,081,162, forward strand.
ATAGGAACTATATAAGAAATAGTTTCACTAGATTATATTATATTTTGTTGTAATGAAAATTAGTGAAATAACTTTTGAAGCCTCAACACACAATTCTAATTACAAAAAGAAAATGGTAATGTAAATAAGTATTAAGTGAAGTGATTTGAAGGGGAAATTACATCTTGATTAAAAAAAATGATTTTATTGAAAAAGACTTTTAAATACCTAAAATTATTTTATTTCAAAAAAATAGGATATAATTAATTTTAAGAATAGCAAAAATATTATTTTGTCAAAAATAACAGCTATTTCGATAAATAACTTTTTATGTAACCAAATCACATAGACAAGCAGAATATTATGTTGTGTAATGTAATTTTATTGAAAAAGACTTTTAAATACCTAAAATTATTTTATTTCAAAAAAATAGGATATAATTAATTTTAAGAATAGCAAAAATATTATTTTGTCAAAAATAACAACTATTTCGATAAATAACTTTTTATGTAACCAAATCACATAGACAAGCAGAATATTATGTTGTGTAATGTAATTTTATTGAAAAAGACTTTTAAATACCTAAAATTATTTTATTTCAAAGAAATAGGATATAATTAATTTTAAGAATAGCAAAAATATTATTTTGTCAAAAATAACAACTATTTCGATAAATAACATTTCATGTAACCAAATCACACAGACAAGCAGAATATTATGTTGTGTAATGATCACAAAATATGTTTTGAAACAAACAATATTTTTATTTACATGTTTCCATCTTAGCAGTATATAAATAGCAGCTTCATCTAAAAAAAAAAGTCAGTTCTTAAATTCAGTCCGAAAGGAACAGTAATGCTGTTTAAAATTACCATTGTTGAATTAAAATAGTCGATTGTGAATAAAAATTAGTATTGTTCGAATATAAGTCATAAACAAAGAAATTGTTGAAGAAAAATAATTTTTTTTTTCGAGTATTAAAATCTGTAGTAGATTCGACAGTGCCCTTTTTTGAAGGTTAAAAAGAGAGCCAAGATACCGCGACAATTTCAGGAACTGTTGTTAGTATATTATATAAAATTGATAAATGTTACTCTGCATTCCTACCAATGATTCTGAACTGTTGTCAATAATTCTCTGCGCAAACTTCATTCATAAAATTTTATTTAGATAGATAAATATATCTTGAGGTATAAAAATTACTGCTCTTCGACCTTATGGACCATTGCTCTCCTCTTTCTACTTCAGTCTGACGAGATTTGTTTCTCCCATTTCTTGGTCAGAAACTTGCTTATAAGGTTTTCCTGAAAGTTCATATATTTGGAGTGAGATACACCGAATATATTGTATCTACTGTAACCGAGTAATGAATCCGGTAACCTTCCGAAGTTCTATCTTGTTCAGGTTGAGTGCATCGACAGACTTCTTGGATGCTGTTTGAAACAGTATTTCCCCGATTTTATTTTTGTATATTTTCCCAGTGATTGCGGTATTTAACGTTCATCCACTCGTTGATCCTTGTTTACATGCTGTCTTTGGAGTTCCTCAAATAGGTTCTGAGTCTATAAAAGGTATTCAGACTCCCCTCTTCCTAAGGTATTTGCTTTTACGTTTCCTACGAAACCACCAGCACCAATAGTTCCACTAAGCAATCCCTTACTATCCCTGATGCAATCGTTGCGGGCAAGGCTTTTAGAGCAGCTTGACTGTCCAATACGTAGGTTCTCATGGATGCAAGCCAGTATGCCGTAGACTTCGGCCTTAAAGATTGTGGCATATATCCCTAAGTTGAGACTAATGTTTGCCTTTGGTCTTTAACCATAAATTTCCACCTCCGTTCCTTCCCCAGTTTTGGAGCCGTTTGTATACCAAACTGTGTGGAACCATCAAAAAAGTATAAGTTTTAAATGAAAAATAACACTTTGAGTCACTAATTAGGTGTATTTTTTAATAAATCAACCGATTTTCATTATGATATCTGACGTGATGTGACTATTTTAGAAATAAACCTTAGTTCAGCTGATGTTGAGCTATCATTATTACTTACTATGAAACACAAATTGGTTACTACAAAATTTGTAGTATTATCAACTACACTTTCATTCCCGAAAAGAAAATGTGACGTTTTTGTTTATGTTGATATAAACTCTTTTTCTAATGTTCATGGGTACGCTATCCATACGCTTAAAGTATATTAACCCCTTTTTTCTAGACCAAACTGTATAATATTCTAATTTCGTTCAATGTTCGGTAATGAATGGCAGGAGCACATATAGAGTTATTGTATAAAACATCAGTAGAGATCTTTCATTAAATTAATGAAATCTAATTATATAGCAAAACCTACATTTATTATTTATAACAAGCTCAAAATATTAAATAAATAAAATATCAGCTGTGTTTATATATATATACATTTTATATATATATATATATATATATATATATATATATATATATATATATATATATATATATATATATATATATATATATATATATATATATATATGTATATATATTATGATAGAGCTTGAAGAGAATTTATTACAGTTGCATGCCCAGTTTAATTATAAAATTGTCATTTTTGATATAATAATTCTGTTCTTGAAATGTTTTACAAATTAAATTTTACCTCTATACAGAGATTACGAGTATGTATGTAATAGACACTGTATGGGTTCAATGGCCAATTAGTCGAGCTTTTAAATGCGTTCTACTCGGAACTGGAAGGTTCCCAACGGCGGTAGTTTGTCAATTAAATTAATTTAAAAAAAAAATAATGGTGCGGTTAATTCACAAAGCTTTCGGCGTATGGACACGAACGAAAGTAACCGGCTATGCTTGTGAAGGTTTTCTACAATTTAACTCCAGATGAATATCGGCATAGTTCCTATCAAAGTCGGCTCCATGTCGCACAACCTACCAATTCCTAGTTCTTAAGGGGTCGATATAAAAGGCCTAGAATGGCCTACTTTCCAGGCTTTGACCTCCCTTCCGCTACTATTACCACTATCCTATTTATAGGAAATAGCAAGAGTTGTAGAAATATAATTAACTTCTACAATATGGGTTCAATATTCATTTTTGTTCGAACTGATACGAATATTGAATGTTCTCAGTTCCAGCAGGGCTACTAAATATTTTCTCACGGAGCATTATAAACTCAACGAAAATCTTTAGGTCTTATTAAAACCCGGATGCCAACTGCAAGTTATACTGACACGGACACGGTGGAAACTCTGAAACAAATTCTGAAACTGATGGACTGTATCGTGCAAAAGAATCAGATGTTTAGATGCCTACCAAGTGTCTGTATGAGACACTCAATCTCCAGTTTGAGAAAAGTGTAATCTCCTATGCACGGGGATTGCCATAAATCTTCCAAGTTTCAGTAATATCACCCCTCATCAGTTCATGCGTCTGTTCAATGTCGAAATGTTGAGTGCGATGTCGATTTTAATCTTGCACCTGGTGCTAAAAATACTTTGTATTTTCAATGCAAAGTGATCGAAATTTCCATACCGGAAGTGGATCCTTGCTTCATTTTTGTGTTTATGTGAGATGGGATTTTAAATCCTATATTTTGCTATTTATAAAAGCTCTGTTTTCGTGGAAAGATGGGATCCTACTATAAACAAAGTATAAACTGATTATTTGACATAAATGTTAAATATCAAACTTCAATAGAAAGCTTTTTCTGTTCTTCTGTGTTCGTTTGTGTTCTGTAAACAGATGGAGTCTGTATATAGAGGTCGTTGTCTTCTATTCACATCAAAGCATTTGTTGTAAACGACCCCAGATTTTTTAATATTTTATTCAATTATTTTCCAATTAGTTTTAATTTGGTTGTTTGTAGGAGCTTAGTCTTTTTGAAAGAAAACAGCCAATAAGGTTTGACAATAGAAATGCTTTACTCAACAAGTTAATATTAGGCTAACAGACTTGATGATGACGCTCGAAAATTTATGAGAAAAATTTCCAAATCTTGATTTCTACCACGAGAAAAATCGGAAGAGTCAATTTACTGTACCTTTCAGATTTTTTTCCAATTTTGCTCAATCGTTTTCTTTTTAACACATTTTAATAGGGAAGATGCATGAAAATTTTTTTTCGCTTGAATTGAAGCATGTTTACTTGACAAATATCAAGGTAAAATTACTTTTTAAATAACTTTAAAAATAAGCGAGATATAAATGATTGAAATTCCCGATTAGACAAAGAGGGTGATAGCCCTCTTGATATGTTATGTGACGTCATATTACACTTTCACCATTTAAAATACGCGTAAAACTCTGTTTTTAGTATTTTTGCAAGAAAGAGACAGATACTAATTTTTAAAAGCTTATAGCTTCCATGATATTTGTCGGATTTTAATTTCGTTTTTAAATATTATTACAGTATTAACAGTATTTTCATATTCTGAAAATAAATGTGAAAAAAAATGTTTATGCATATTCCCTATTGGGTTAACTTATATGTTTGTGGCTAATAAAGTTCGCAATCAAATTTATACCGAAAACTCCATTTATACCGAAAATTCTAATAATAATACAAGTTTAGAAAGAATGAAAATAGAAAAGTTTCTTTCTATCTTGATGTGCCCCTCTCGTATTTCTATATTAGCCCAAACGTAGTGGATGGTTGTTTTTGAAATTAATCATGTCATGTGATATAAATTTTCGAATAAATTGTCTTATTTTGTCAAAAAAGTCATAAAGTATGGTATTGTAATAAATTTTGACAAATGTCTATTATACTTTAGGATATTCATTATATTGTTCAAAATTAATCAAAAAATTTTTAACGTCCCATTAAATTTATTGTTTGTTTTTCTTCTCATATTTTTAACAAACAAACAAAATTTTCCATTTTTTTTTGTTCGTAAACAAACATAGAAAAGTTTTTATTGTTCTTTTAACACAAACTAATAATAATTATTGCTAAACTTTTTTTATTCGAAAGAGAAAAATTTATCAAACTTGATAGATGTGTTGAATTGAGCAATTCCCATTCAGTTATTGTTTCCTGTGCGTACGTTATTCATTCGTCAGGAAACGTTAGTCTCCTGAGGAATCTCTGTCCGTGGAAATGTTTAAAATAACATTTTTACTATTATTAGTGTTTTTAATTTGATTTCATTTTATTAGATTTCGGTTTCCTTCAGAATAAATTATCCATGTTTAAAATAACATTTTTACTATTATTAGTGTTTTTAATTTGATTTCATTTTATTAGATTTCGGTTTCCTTCAGAATAAATTATCCATTATTTTTGCTTCCATTTATACGATAGCAGAGTACATCTCATGAAACATTCACCCAATCGTCAAATAAACTCGATTTTAAGTTGTGTGTTTTTTTTTTGTCCAATTTACCTTCAATTGAATTTTATCAATATTGAGAATACGCCAAAACTTGTTATTCGATTTTATGCAAATTTTTCAACATACAAAACTTACAAAAATCACTTGATTTGACCAATATTTTACAATATATGCCCTCTTTATACCCAGTATATGAAGGTATATCAAGTTTAGTCCCGACTTTGTAACGCTTGAAAATATTAATCCTTGACATAAATGCTTGGTATGGGTGTTCATATATTGGCCTAATTCGGTCATTTCCGCATGTCCATCCGTCTGTCTGTCTGTCCACGATAACTCTCGAGTTCACGATAACTCAAGAACGAAAAGAGAGAACGAGCTGAATTTTTTTTGTGTGTTCTAGTGGAAAAAAAAGTCAGGTCAAGTTTGTTAATGGGCAAAATTGGAACTTGTTTCCCCCCGCCATGGGGGCAAATACACATCTTTGAAACCGTAAGAGATGCAAAAAAAATTTGTTTACAAAAAATCTTTTTCTTTTTAAAATAACTTTTGTTTGAAAAATTTATTACTGAAAATATATACTCTTTTATTTTGTATAGTAATGCCATCTATTACTAAAAACAATTAACTCTATTTTTAAGCTAAACCTGTCAATTTCGTCTGATGGCGTGCACATCTAGAACGCATTTCAATAAATGTAACTAGAATGATTTTCGGCATTCAAATTTTTTTCATTTATCTCAAAACTTTACTTACATGGTAAGTTTTTTACTCATTTCTAATATTATCAGCACAGAGCATCAGTACAGACCGCAATAAACGTGTTTATAGTAGTAATAGGAGCGGAGGGGAGGTCGAAGCCTGGACAGTAGGCTTTTCTAGGCCTTTTTTATCCGTCCCTAAAGGACAAGGAATTTGTATGTTGGCTAGGTATTGATAGGTTGTGCGACTGCAGCCAACTATGATAGAAACTAAGCAGATATTCATCTGGAATTGAAAGGAAACTGCAAAAAACCTTTGCAAGTATAGCCGGTTACTTTCGTTCTTGTCATCGTTCGATTACTTTCGTAACATGTTTATAAGTATAATGACCAATTTTATTTGAGCTCTTATTTGTCAAAGTTCTAAAGCCATTTGCTTTTACTGAATCTTTACGTTAACACAAAAGAAATCAATCCAAGGATTTCCATTGAAGAGATGGATCCATTTTCTGTATCAAATTTGTGAAATTCAACACCAATTATTATCTCTATTTTTTTTGTATTCTAACTAAACAAAACTTTTACCAAACATGTAATGTATAACAAAAACAAATATGTATCAAAGTTCGAACTTAGTCGTAATTATTTAATGGAGTGTCCTTAGTAATTGAATCATAACTGTTAAAAGTTTTTGTTGTATCGTATTAAATACCACCACATAATAATTCTTCGTCGAAGAAGTTTGTATGTAGTTAAATGTATAATATTAGTAGTGAATCAAGCCCCAGCTAGCAGCAGTAAGGGTTATTAAATAAATTATAAAGGTGATAAAATTGTAGTTTGTGCCTACCGCACAGACACACACACACCCACTTCGGTCGGATGTATGTAATTATCTTTTCCAATATCTTTATCATGTGCTGTATTTAATTCAGACAAAGAATTATGACAAAGGTTAACCTATATCATTTGTAACGGTAACACTTTAGTAAACATTAGTGCAGGTTAAAGTGTCGTATAATTAATTGGATTTACATTTAGTTTTTTTTTTTGTAACAAAACGTGATGTGATTAAAACGAGCGCAAGTTCAAGGTCAAAATTGTAATATTATTATCTGATATATAAGTTTATTTTTCGGACTAAGTTGACGCTTATAGGAAAAGCTTTTGCTTCCAGTCCATGGAAGCAAATGGAAGTCCATGGAAGTTTTTAGCGAATTTCCTCCAAAGGAAATGTAGCTATTGTTTTTGCACCAATGTTTGAATTTCGTAAAAATTTCGTCATATGTCCCTCGATCCTACCTATAAGATCTTAAAAATCTCTATCGCTATAATTTGTATATATATATATCAACATATATATGTACTTTTTTTTAAATGTCTGTAGACTCTCTAGCGGTCACAGTTTTATTCCGATTGGAATGAAATTTGGTATTTGAGACGCTTTTGGTATTCTAAAGGTCAAGTTCGTTAATGAGTAAAATCGGACGAGGGGAAAGGGGGTTTAGAGGGAGGGGGAGACACAAAATTTGACTATCTCCCTTAATATTTGAAAAATCGAAAAATTTTTCAGGAGTTAAGTTGTAGGTACTAAGATTTACTGTAATTTTGTATCTTATCATTTTTCTAAATATCTCTGTTCACATTAGAGTTTGAGAAAATTGATCAAGTAATGAATTGTAGCAAACTTGATTTTCTACAACTTTACTCCTTACACATTTTTCGATTATTCGAATATTAAGAGAGATATTTAATATTTTGTGTTTGTTTGATACGAATACATGAAATATATTTTATTATAAAAAATTTTGATTGTTGTTTCCATAGTAACTATAAACTACAATCGTTATACATCGTTCTATTTTGGCTATTAATAAATTTAATTTTTCCAAATACAAGAATTAAATCATATCAGAATATATATTTCATTTTGATCACACTAAAATTATGACCGCTAGTGAGTCATTTATGTATTCTAAGGAAATTAGTTGACGCAGCTCCTGCGTAACTTTATTTTTTGTTTTATGAATACATTAATTTGAAAATTAGTCTGCATATCTTGGCAATATTATGCATATCCACTAAGCAAAAATTTCATTGAGATATCATGATTTTTGTGCTAAAATTGGCTTTATGGAATCGATTGATTGTATCGAGCAATAATTTGTGGAAATCCATAGTTATAACAAAAAACCATTATTTAGCCAAGCCCACTTATTTATTTATATAATTAAATGTTGACACGTTTTAATGTATTTTTGCATCCTTATTTTTTACAGTGTCCGTCCATTCGTGTGTCACAGGTAATTTTCTCTAAAATTATTCGACGTAATAGTTTGAAATTTAGCACAGAGATAAAGTGTAATATAGGACAATTATAGACGTTAAGCATACGAAGTGGAATTTAGATCCTGGGGGATAATTTCAGGGGCAAAAGTCGGATGTGAAAACGAATCATGATGTAAGTACCAACTTTTGTTCTTACACGCTTTCCAATTTTACGAAGTGCTAATCAAAAAAACCAACTCCCTTCCTCCCACGTTTGTTATAAACAATGAATAAAGATGGTTCAAAAGTTTTCTTTTACATATTTTATTTGAAAAAAAACTATTTTCGTGATATTTCGATCCGTATATTCAATACTAAACTGTGATAGTTTTCTCCAAAGGTCTGGTTAGTATTGAAAATAGTTTTTTTAAATAAAAAGTGTGAAAGAAAACTTATTTTGTTTAATTTTTTTAGAATCATACAATCTTGAACTATTCAAACATAAATGAATCATTCTGTACAATAGCTGTAAAATAACTTTCAAATACTATCTACGCAGGTAAACAATTTCATGTAAGTCAACTAATATAAAGTGCTATCATAGTATTTATGTTTAAACTTTATACTACAACATAATTTTATTTAACTGCCCTAGTTTTGTCCATAAACTTTCATAAAATATTATCCAATCAAAAACTTGAAATTGTTGTATGATATTAAGCATGAAATTAGAATTAATTAAACTTTAAGATGGAAGTAAATCTAGAAAATAATTTTACATTCTAAGAAAAATACTTAAAACACACTGAACCTCGAAGAAACTGAGATGTTAATAACTAAACATAGAATTTTTAGATATACTTTATTATATATATATATATATATATATATATATATATATATATATATATATCTATATATATATATATGTATATATATTTTAGATACATTGAAAATATCTTTCCTTCACAATATTATTTAGTAGCAACACTTTTAACTTACAACGGGTTATAAGTTCTGGCTAGGTGTTCATGAAATGTTGTAATTTTTAGCCAATTTCCTCCAAAGGAAATGCAGCTATTGTTTTTGCACCAATGTTGGAATTTCGTAAAAATTTCTTCAAATGTCCATCGACCCTACCAGATGCTAAAAATCACTATCGCTAAAATTTGTATATATATATATATATATATATATATATATATATATATATAAATATATATATATATATATAAATATATATATTGTGACGGTAGTTTCACCACCTTGGAATCAACAAGGTGATGGCTAGCCGACAAATTGTAGCACCAATTCGAAACAAAAAAAATTATGTTGGGCGCCAGGTTTTTATAGAGTACCACTCACGAATTCGAAACGGCAGCTCGTCAACCCTTGCTCTGGGTGGCAGGTCAAAAAGGTGGACACTCGTCTGATTGTCACGAATAATAAAAAAAAAATTACGAAACAAAAAAAAATATTTATTTACGATAACAAAAAAAATTAATTCAATGAAAAACAAATACTTTAATTTACGGAAATAAATAATAATTTGGTTACAATACAGTGACGTTATATCGAATTAATGAACAACAACAAAAATATAATCGAATTCAAGAACAACAACAAAAATAACTACAGTAAAAAAAAATTACATAAATTCGGTACCAGAACGTGTTTACGTGAATCGATTTTTAAAAAAAAACAAAAAAAATAATGAAATTAAACAATTCGAGAAACTAAAAATTAAATTTATTCCGCAAGAACGATTAAAACGAAATTACCTCACATAAACACGCTCACACGCAAAAAAAAATAACCAAACCTCGCTCGTATTGACGTTTCGATAAAACAAAAGAAATATGTCCAAAAAATCACGATTAAAATTTACAAAAAATAACAATAATGTTCAACAGATCGACAAAAATAGTAGTTTCGCAGTTTAAAACAAAATATCGTATTAACAATTCGTCAATTACGCTACGATATGAATCGTACGGCTTTCGAAATAAGAATCTCTTCTCCAACAAAAAGTCCGTCGCACGAAAACAAAAAAACACAAAACAACACTGTTGGTCACATTCCTTAATATTTTTTTAAAACTTATTTGTCACAAAATGATAATTTCAACACCAGGGTTGGACTTTGAATTATGAATTTTTTTCCAATATTCATTTGATTCACTATTTCATTTGGTGTGATGTTGCTGATGCTATTTGTTTTTCACCACCCATCATTAATTCATCCAATATAAAATATGCTTTTCAAGCTTGAATAATATCGAATTCACACACACTTCCAAAATCCAACCAACAACTCAACATAACGAAACATCAATTATCGTGTAATGTTCTTCTTTACGTTGTAAACGAAGTTTACACCATCCACGTTCATGATAAACGAAACGAGTCCCAAACAATTATACACTCGAACTTAACGATCACCAGTTTAACAAGTTCATAATACAGGCCTGCTTAATTTTATTTACAAATACAGCAACTGTTGACGAGCAGTAGTGGATGTTACAGACCTCCATACAAATAGTTGGCTCCTCGTACACCATTCCAACCTCCATGTCGATGATCGATGATTGAGCGAGATCGGTAATTATTTAATGCGTGCGAACTTAAAAAAAATAAAATAAATAAATACAAATAATTATAATTAATGTCGACAGCGACATCGGATTTCGAAGCCGTTCTCTTCGTTTCTGGCCCGGTGTCCTTCGGCACCAGCGACCAGTCGCGTCGAATCCACGAAAAATATAAAAAATAAATAAAAGACATTCATCGAACGGTTGAACACTTTTCAACCGTTACAATATATATACATATATATATACATATATATATATATACATATGTATACATATATATACATATGTACTTTTTTTAAATGTCTGTGGACTCTCTAGCGGTCACAGTTTTATTCCGATTGGAATGAAATTTGGTATTTGAGTCGCTTTTGGTATTCTAAAAGTCAAGTTCGTAATGGGTAAGATCGGACGAGGGGACAGAGGGTTTAGAGGGAGGGGAAAACATAAATTTTGACTATCTCCCTTAATATTTGAAAAATCGAAAAATTTATCAGGAGTTAAGTTGTAGGTACTAAGTTTTACTGTACTTTTGTTTCTTATCATTTTTCTATTACACTAATATTTACAGAAATATTTACAATTATAGATTGAAAGTTAAAATTCTAAATATCTCTGTTCACATTAGAGTTTGAGAAAAATTATCAAGTAATGAATTGTAGCAAACTTGATTACAACTTTACTCCTTATATATTTTTCGATTATTCTAATATTAAGAGAGATATTTAATATTTTGTGTTTGTTTGATACGAATACATGAAATATATTTTATTGAAAAAAATTTTGATTGTCGTTTCCATAGTAACCATAAACTATAATCGTTATGTGGGCTATTAATAAATTTAATTTTTGCCAAAACTAAAGTCATATCAGATATAATATTCATTTTGTTCTAAAATTATGACCGCTAGAGAGTGATTTATGTATTCTAAGGAAATTCGCTAAGTTGACGCATCTCCTGCGTAACGAATTTTCGTTACGCGTTTGTATGTTTATTTTTTTAACGAACAAAAATCAACTTACAAACATTTGTAAAAACGTTTTTTATATAGTCGTTAAAAGATATAAAGAAATATCTATAAGGTTTATGAAAAAGGAAAATTCAATACCACTGGCACTGGTCTCATGAGCTTAGAAAATAGACCACACCAGAGTATAGGTACTTTAACCAATAATAATGTCATTCAAGTAATGAAGTCAAATTATCAGAAATTAAATTTTGATAATATCATACCGAGAGACTGACTAATATAAATATTTTATGAGATGTATTTAGAGAGAATATTAAAGAAAAAGGAAAAAATATTCTTTAAAAGAGTTCCAGCACTGTCTTGTATAATCAGGACAAAAAACTGGTTTGCATTTATTATAGAACAAATACATATAAACACATACACAACACATACACATATTTTGATAGAAATTAATATAACTTTGGAAAAAAAAATTTACCATTCTATTTCGAAAAGAAAACCGTAACAATCGATTTTTTTAAATAAATATTTGTCTTTACAATCCTAGTTTTTTTTTTTTAAATTCTGTCGAGTATTTTTTTTTAATACAACAGATAATAGTCGGGAGAACATAAAGTTTTACATGCTTCTAATGAAAGAGAGTGAGAGAGAATGATAACGTTGTTATTAATTATCTCGCGTTCTAAACGGTCAAAAATTCTGAAACTTCGGGATTTATAAGAAAACGTTATTTTTAGCCTGTGAAAAACAATGAGCAAAATCGGCCGAAAAGTGATTTCATGCTGGAACTCCTTTAATAATAAAAATTGTTTTGAATTATTTATTTGTTTCTATAAATAGAATAAAAATATGTTTGTATTTAAATGTTGAAAGTTTTCTTTTTTTTTAAAGAAAAATTAGAAATATACATGGGAGGAAAAACTAATTGAATAAATTTACTGTGTACGACAGCTTATACGTATCTGCCTCGTTTTCTATTAATTTTTTATTGAATTAAATATATATATATAGAAAAATAAAAATAAATTTGTATTATTTATATAATTGGGTCGAACTTCTTTTTTTATTAACTATCTTAAACGGATATGTATAATATGGGCACAAAGTTTCATTAATTGACTTACGAGAAATAATTGTTAATTTGTTATTCTTAGAGATGACATCAAACTTTTCATATCAAGCATTTGATGTCAAAAAATGGTATCACTGTTCAGACATATTACTTAAATGTCAAATAAAGTAAACACTAGGCGCTTCCGTTGGTATAATATAACCGAAATGCAACCACACTAACAATGGAAATAAATAGACGTTAGTTTACAAAAAACAAATTAAAAATATAGGAATATTAAATAAACAAAATTAATAATACAATGGCATCAGAAATGATAGTGAAAGATCATAGCATAGCACTACCATTACATCTAAGGTAGTTCAGTTGGTAGAGCATTGGTCTGGAATGCCAGAGGTCGTGGGTTCAATCCCCATCCCTAGATATGTATGATTTTTCATATCAAGCATTTGATGTTAAAAAATGGTATCAATGTCCTGACATGTTACTAAATGTCAAATAAAGTAAACGCTAGTTGATTCCGTTGGTATAATATAACCGAAAGGCAACCAAACTAACAATGGAAACAAATAGACGTTAGTTTACAAAAAACAAATAAAAAATATGGGAATATTAAATAAACAAAATTAATAATACAATGACATCAGAAATGATAGTGAAAGATCATATGCTTAGCACTACCATTACATCTAAGGTAGTTCAGTTGGTAGAGCATTGGTCTGGAATGCCAGAGGTCGTGGGTTCAATCCCCATCCCTAGATATGTATGATTTTTCATATCAAGCATTTGATGTTAAAAAATGGTATCAATGTCCTGACATGTTACTAAATGTCAAATAAAGTAAACGCTAGTTTAATCCGTTGGTATAATATAACCGAAAGGCAACCAAACTAACAATGGAAATAAATAGACGTTAGTTTACAAAAAACAATTTAAAAATATGTGAAATCAAACTTCTCATACACCTCTCAATGTCAAATGATGCAACCAACAACTTTGTCTTAGTTCAAATTTTTGCATATCCAATAGGAATAAATGTTTTGAATAAAAATTCTTCGCCAAAAAAAACCACTTTTGTTTTATATATTGTTTCAAAAAAAAAATTGAAAAAGGACCGCCACTTAAGAAAATTTACGGAATAAACAAGTGAAATTGGTGGAAATTTATATGTAAAATGATAATATTACTAATATGACTATACATTATATTGGATAAGAGCTGATAATTATCAAACCTAAGAGTTGAACCAATTAACAAGCATAGTGAGGAGTCACCGCAAGGAAACCAGCTATATAAGTTTAAGAGCAACGATGTTTGAGAGCCACACAAAGACAGGCAGACACTCAGATACTTCAAACGTATAAAACCTATCTTTTGCGTCAGGGGTTAAAAAATAAGTCCTGAAAGCGACACTATTCAATGTCCTTGTACTATATACAAAAATCTTTACGAATCCGATATACCGTTCAGGAAGTTTAGTGCCCACATTACATATTCCCTATCGAACAATTCGCTCTATTGATAAACAATTAAAAAGGTTGACAGTATATTTCACAGAATTTTTATTTTAGTTTATAAATAGCTTTGAACAAGTATTTAACCTAGTTCTGATGAAAAAGTTTTCGCATTTAGACAGTTAATGTGATTTTTAGACAACTTAGATATCAATTATTTTTAGCTCAGTAGCTAAACACATTGACCGTTCGGAAATCCGGGTATCCAATTTTTTTTACTTATACAAGAAAACAAAGTTAATGCAATTCAAAAGACCACGGCCAAAGTTTTTTGTTATTATTTATATTTATATCAAGGCAAAAATAATAATTCAATTTCCAAACGATTCCATTACTTCCCAATACTTATCGATACTTCCACCAAGTTTTTGTAGCAAATTTTCTATCAATTTCAATTTAAATAAAAACAGCGGAACATGTCCCTCCTACATGAGTGCACGGGGGAAGTAAAATATATATATACACCGTATTGAATACACACCGTGTAACTGAGAAAGCGCGTTTTTATAAATTTAAAATAATAGTTCTAATTTCTTAATAATATTAGTTAAAAGAGTTTTATTTTACATTTAAAAAAAAGTATTCTAAAAATCTAAATTAAAAATCTATCATTTAATTATAAAAAAGCATTTTATTTAAATTAAAACAATAAATATAATATTATTTAAAAATACAATAATTAAATAAAAACACGGTTGCTCAGTTACACGGTATATATATATATATATATATATATATATATATATATATATATATATATATATATATATATATATATATATATATATATATATGTAATATATATATATATTAAATATATATGTATATATATATACATATATATATATATATGTTCAAAATAGGCACTCTACCAAAAATGTGTTTGTATGTCATCGGTAACAATGCACATGATGCAAAGACAGCAGACTATCTTTTTATATAATAGACATACATTGATATACTTGGGAACTCTAACACTTGAATATCCTCTCTAGTGGATTAGAAACTATGAATACTACCCCAAAGTAGGTGAGGATTGCTGCCGAGAAATACCATCTTGCCTACAAGTTTCATGTTTGCAATCTGGTGAACAACCTTGAAACTGCGGCAAGTAGGTTCAAGTATTTACCTCTTCCTCTACCAGAGATCCCTCTATATCAACCAATATATTTACTTTTGAGTCAAGATCATTCCGATTCACACTACACTCTACTTCCGATTCACTCAACGAGGCTAAAGAAATTTTACTTCAAAAATGAATTTCTAAACTTATTAGTTTATTTATGTAGATATTGTGAAATTTTCTAACTATTCTTCGTTAACCGAGAACACAAATGATGACCATGTTATAGAAAAAAATGAACTTTATATACTGCAAGTATGCAATTAAAAAAATTATAATTTGTCAAGTTCTCAAGAAAAATATGAAAAGATTTTTGTAATAAATTAAATTAAAGTTTTACTGTACAACAAGAACATTGCATTAATTATTTAATAAATAAACTAAAAAACTGTTTTTCATAAATAATTTCATAATTTGTAAAAGTTTTGTGTATAAAGGATATTTATTTCATACACGCTCATTATAAAAATTAAGAGGTTTTTTATGTAAAGGTAAACTTCAACAGTACGTGTTAATGATCTTATACACCTGTGCAAGATTAATTTTATGTTGTAAATCTGATAATAATAATTATTATTATAGAATTTTAGTGTATTAATTAGAATGTATAAATTTATTCTATATAATCCGTATATGACTCATTTGGGATTAAATTATTTTAATAAATAGGAAAAATTTTATTAAGTTCATTAAGATTATCAAAATATATTTTAAAAATTGTAAAAATTTGTTCTAGGTAATTTTACCTGGCAAGAGTAATTCCAAGATATAGTTAAGAAAATTTAGTATTGATAACTGATCATTTTGGTCATGACGTATATATCTTCTTTACATATAAAAGAGAAAATGTGCGAATAGTTTGGAGAAAACTATAGGAGATAGCGAAATAATGACGAGAAGAGAAAGTAAATTTTCTTTACAACTCCAGAAACACTATCAGAAGTTCAAAATTCCAAACCGTTCCAAAGTTATAGCTGTTTTCTGACCGTTCCAAAGTTATAGCCGGCCAAGATCTCTAATATACTTTATAGTTTCTATAGAAATACCTACATTAATAAAAATTTGGAAATAAATTAATTGTCAATAAATTTAAAATATAAAGACATTTCAAGCTAGCAAAACATGCAAAAAAATAATTATTTGACATAAATAAAAACACAAATAATGGATTACTCTTTCCGTTGCACACAATAAACTGCCATGTTTTTAAGCCCCGCCCTCAGATCGGTTTTCATATATCTAATCAATTCAAATTAAATGCATATTTTTCGAACGTCCAACAAAATTTATTTTATTCTGGAATTTTAACACGAAATACATAGCGGTTTGCAGTTTTTACTTAATGTTTATCCCAACAATTTAGAATGTGTATACAAAAAAATAGGACCTATTCTTAACCGAAGTTGTATCAGAAAACATATCCGATATCCGAAATAAATTCGTATTCGTAGCCGAAACAAATGATAGATTCTTAGTATGTCTATATCCGTATCCCGAAGTCTCATATCTGTAACAACTTTGATTCAAATGCAATTAAGTTATCAAAGTGGAACACACAGCAATGGAAACAACATATGGGTGATTCTCTGCTAACTGTGATCTTTTAATTTGAAATTAAAACAAGTGAAAATAACAACCAACTGAGTTAATTGCTTAAATACCCGGTATATACTGAATTTATCGGGATAAAATTTCAACGAAAAGTTGTTTAAAACAGGATCTTTTTTTGTTTTCTCTGAGGGTTTCAAAGTTTTGCCCATTTTGCCCAAACATGGTCCGATTTTTTCCATTGACGAACTTGATCTTACTTTTTAGCTTGTAAAGGTAGATGATAATTATAATAAATAATTATTATTTAAATAAATAATAAATATATGTGAAAGATATAATTGATCTTTATTGATTTGATTTATGAAATATTATATCTTTTAATATGTAAATTATCAAGGTTGTTAACATTCAAAGCAACCGTGATAATAGGGGGAAATTATAGTTGTTATGCAACAACTAAAAATGATGAAGAAAATTATAATAATAATTTAATGAAGAAGCGATACCGCTACATACTTCCCCCCATCAACTAATAAAGAAAAACGACTAGAAAAAGGTTGTAACATAAAACAACCTTGTTCACTCGGAAAAAACTTTAACAGTTGATGTACATCTTATAATTAAATATAAAGTAAATTAAGATAAGATTAACATTGAAAAAAGTATGCAGGTTTTAGTCTGTCAATTGAAATAGAGGTAGGTTTGTTATTGATATCAATAACAAAAAATTTAGGAAATCTCTTGATAACAGAGAAAGGACCTATATAGTTGTTATGCAACCAGTTATAGTTGTTATGCAACAACTAAAAATGATGAAGAAAATTATAATAATAATTTAATGAAGAAGCGATACCGCTACAAGCTCAAGAATATACAAGCAAAATTTCAGCTCGTTATCTCTTTTCGTTTTGGAGTTCACAGACAGACTTTATATACTCTTGTATACTTACATATACCGGGTATAATAAACTTAATATACACTGGTATATTTACATATACCGGGTATAAAAAGTGAAAAATATTTCAAGTAAAAGTTGTTTATTTACAAGAGAAACATTGTTTCTACCTGAAAGTTTTGTTCTATCTCATACAGTTTCAAAGATGGACAGTCCTAAACGTTACATTACCTTTTTCACATTTTGAATGGACAGTTATGCCCATTTTACTCAAACATGATCCGATTCACTTACTTTTAAGCTCGAGAACATACACACATAATTTCAGGTTGCTATTGATAGGTACCAAAGTAATTTACAATAACAATTACCGTGGTAACTTGGGGAGTATATAGTTGAGGAGCAATGGTTTCTAAAAGAAAGCATAATTGATTGCAGGAGCGTACCACTACAATATCACTTTTGGTTTTTGAGTTATCATGGTGACGTGCAGACAAGCAGCGGACATGCGGAAATGGACTAATTAGATCAATATTTTCAACCGTTACATGGTCGGAACTAAACTTAATATACCCTGGCATATATTATATACCGGGTATAAAAACACTGAATATATTGAAACAAATGAGAATGTGATTTTACACGATACTGACTTTCGAATATTTTTTCGTAGGTCATGTTGACTATGGGGCAAATTTGTACTCGATCTCTAGTTGAAATTGTAGAACACTATCATCGTATTTATGACATTAATAATTAATAAAAAGACAACATAAAAATGAAGCACCGTGGATGAAATATCCCAGTTAGAGCAACGAACCACCCATATACAATTATTATTATACTCGAAACTGTTATATCGTAGAGTTATCTCAAACGAATGTCGTCACAATTGTTGAACAAACCACATGATTTTAGAACAGATAATAATACAATTTTATAGTTTAAATTGATTGTAAAACCCACTGTTTTTTCTTCAAATACTTAACCTAGTTTTGTTATAATAATAATAATAATAATAATTGTTTAGCTATCAAATTTTATGTTATTATTACATTTAAAATTACATGCAATTTTATAAGAATATTACTTTAAAACAAAGAAAACATTTTGTATCGAATGGGTCGTTGCTTGACGATAATCCATTACGATTATTAAATACTAACATTACCCGTTGCGGCTTCTCCCACAAAAATTTTATAAAGCCCTTATAATTGAGTAACATGATATTTCTCCCCTTCGAGGACTGATTATCTTAAAACGCTGTTACACGTATTTATTTGTTTATTCATAATTTATGGGCTAAAAAATAATTTGCATGTCCTTTATTTTAAAAAACTGAACTTCCATACAAACGCCGTAACCCTGCGTTTGACCCCCTCGAGAGCTCATTTTCCAAAAACTCGGAAACACGTATTTTATGATGTATAACTGAAATAGAAATTTTCATGTCTCTTACTTTAATAAAATCGAAACTATGACTCCTATTCGAAAATCAACTGTTAAGGGGGTAACTTAACAGTTGATTTTCGAAAAACGCTGAAACGTGTATTTCTTTTTTTTTCATAGCTAACCCGTACAGACATCGTACCGCACAGACATCGTCTAAACTATTGGTTGCGTGAAAAATTATTTCATACAAAAGTTGTTCGTTTTTAATAGAGAAACATTTTTTATATTTAAAGATTTTCTCTATCTTGCATCGTTTAAAAGTTAAGGTTTTAGCATGCCACGAGGATACGGATTTAGTAGCTACGAATGCATATAACCAAAACTTTTTATAGCCTATGTCGTTCGGGAGTAATATAGCTTTCTAGCAGTGATCGAATTTTTAGAATCGATTCAGTAGTTCCAGAGATTACCCGGAACAAACAAACAAACTTCTCTTCATATATTCAGTGTTTTTATACCCGGTATAAAACTCTTTATATATTTGTATAGAAAACAAATGTTTGAGATTATCGTAATAGTTATTTTATTTTGGCTATAGTTTTGGAAACGAACTATTTATAAGCGAACTGTGTTTCCGAAACTATAATCAAAATCAAAATATTATTACGAAAATCTCAAATATTTGTTTGGATAAAAGTATGGGTTCCCATTTGAAAACACAAGCTGATCGTCAAATAACCTTGAAGGTCATAGTTAAGGTAAACATCAAGATCAAAATAATTTAGCCTCCTACATATCTCTACTTTTATAAAATTGTCTGTTTGTTTGTTCCAGAATCATAGAAAAACTACTGGACCGATTTTGATTAACCTTTTTCTTTGTTTAACAGCTTATGATTAGACTTAAAAACTGGGATTTTATCTCGCAACGATAGATAGAATTCGAAAAATATTCTCTGAAATAGAAATTTGGTAGAAGTGTCGATAAATATTTGAAGTAGGAAATTACATTGAGGTTTTTAGTCTTAAAATGATGGGAGTTCGAGATATAACAATAACACGCGAGCAAAGCCTCAGATATAAGCGAGTATTACATATAAGTATACAGTGTATAAAAAAAATTCGAATTGAGAAAGTTTTTTTTTTGCTTTTCAGAAGTCATCTTAAAGGTAATGCATGATTTTCAATCTACATAACTGTCTACATAACATAATTCAAGCAATAAGTATTCTCACAAGTATGTTTGCTGTTGTTTAGGGGAAAAAAGTTTATAAGCATTAACGATTGTATTATTCGAAAACACGAAATACATTAAACCGGAATGATCTTCAATACAGATATCTCTAGATATATACTAAATCACACTCGCTGTCACAGACATATAATACCCAAGTGCAGGTGTTTATATTACTGATTAAAGGTGTTAAATTATTATATATGTTATGGACCAAGCGATTAATAGGGCATTATACATAAAGTCCAGACAGTTTGAAAAATGACCAATATGAGTAGCCAATATAATAAAAACTATTGCAATAAATAAATTGACCGGGCTTTATGAATCATATCCGTCACTTATTTGAGTAAAAAAGATGTGTTGCATTCAAGTATTTCAATGTTGACATACATTATTATTATAAAATCAGTATGGTAGGTAAGTCGAAGCGGTCTAAGGTGTTATGTTTACGCAGTATGTTTACTTGGAAACTGGGAGATTATGGGTTCGAATCCCGGCATCGGAAGTTTGTCAATTATTAAGAAAAAAAAATAAAGGGCGGTTAATTGACTAAATTGTCGGCGTATGGACAAGAACGAAGTAACCAGCTATGCTTGAGAAGGTTTTCTGCAGTTTCCTTCATGAACTCCAGATGAATATCGGCATAGTTCCTATCATAGTCGGCTGCAGCCGCATATCCTACCAATTCCTAGTCTATACACAAAAATTCCTTCCACTCTAGTCACATCTCCATATCCTTAAGCATCACAATAGACCTTATGGTCGAAGTGTAGCCCGTCCAGGGCAGCCTCTACAATCTATCTATGGTAGGTAAGTACATGTATTGTTCCCAGTTTGTAAAGATTTTAGCCTGATATTTTAATAGCAGTTGCAAATACATTTCTTCCGTCGCTTCGAGCTCGATCAACGTCTGGAACGCGGTCTGTTACGGTATCGCCTAATTTAACCACAAGATATTTAATTTTTGCTGATAATGCTGATAATCTTCTGATTTCTTATTTGACTCATTCCTGTATTACTTATGCTGGTGAAAAACTGAATATTCTGACCTTTCAACGATATCAACTTATTTAATCTTTCATTAAACCGACGATTCATGACAATTAGTTTTGATTTATCCATGTTGAAATACGTAATTAATAATTAAACACACTTGACTGCACTTTTGTATTAATTTTCCATTCCAGTCTTTTTAGTTTTCAATTCTAAACAAAATTGTAAACAAGTGTGCTCTGTAGTAAGCAGCGGCCAGAGTCGCGATGGCTGATAGTTCACCACGTGTTTGTGCATGTACAAGTCCGTACATGTTTGTTGTTGCTCCTCGCGCCCTATCTAATGTACCTTAATTATCAAATTGCACAACGGGATACGTAGCAATATTCGTAATGACCAGACAATGTGATAAATAATGAAGTTTAAATCAGTATTAATAACATAGCCCGATTTGACTTATCATTATTCATATTGCCCGGGCATTGTAAATAGTGCCCTGATTAATCACTTGGTCCATAACATATATACTGATTGGATGGTTCGATACGATAAATTTATTTATCGGTGTGAGAAATTGAATACTGTACGTTTAAACTACGTCTACCTATTATATATGAAAATGACGAAACCAAAACCATTTATACGGTAATTTACTATTGGTTTTAGTATTATCTTCGATAAAATGAACAATCGACTTATTTAAGGACGTTCTTGCGTGATACTTGATATTATATTTTTTTAAAAACCTTTAATCTTTGATATTTAAGTTTAATCACGTAGGTAATTATGTTTCCTCAAATATTGAAAACCTCAAAACGACCACTAAAAATACTTATCAATGATTCAAAGTCAAATTTTCACTTGGGGCATGAAATATAATTTTTGCTATATTTAAACTTGTAAGAACTTTTTCAATAAATTAGACACTGTGATAAATATTATTTTATATTATTTTCTGAATTATTCAGGTTAGTTGAATTGGATTTAAAGAAATAGTGTAAGCCAGCGTTAGAATTAATTATTTATTAATTTAATCAGCATAATTGAAACTATTTTTTTCGGAGAAATAAAATATTCACAAAATATATATACATATGTATATATCATATATATATATATATGTTTGTAGAAGAAAATTATTTGTATTATAATGCCAAGTTTATAAAATTAAGAAAAACAAAACCTAATTGTTGACGTTTCGATAACGTTTAGTTATCTTCATCAGAACGGGGAGAAAAAAACAATGTAGTTGTAATACAACAAAGAAATCAGAAATTCCACAAATCAAATAACCAACAAACAATATAAGAAAACAACCAGAAATTAACAAAAATTAAAGCTATACATAGGAACCAAACTTAACAATTTTATATTTTATAAGAAAAAATACAATTTGAAGAAGAAAAACAATAAAATTAACTGTTGAAAAGATTAATTTATGAAACATTTGCCATTATTTTCTCAGATATATATATATATATATATATATATATATATATATATATATATATATATATATATATATATATATATGTATATATATATATAAATATATATTTATATGTGTGTGTAAATATATTATATATAATAGATATAATAATGTCCTTTCATCCCTTGGGGGGCGAAGGGCGGTCACAAAGAATCTCCACAGCACTCTGTTTTGAGCCAGGTTTCCATTCCTCAAGCACTTCTCTCTCTACTGTACTTCTCCATGTATTCTTGGGTTGTCCTCAGCTTCTTTTGTCCTCAGGATGCCAGTCCAATGCTAATATTTGCTATGCTAATATTTGGCGGCTAATATTTGCTTCTTTTCTCCTGAGGGTATGTCCACTTCATAATGAACTGAACCTCCTCTAACAACTGATAGATAAAATTGACAAAACAGAACGCTTGCGAAATGACTTACATCGCTTACGTGCCCTTTCGTTCGTCTGTCATAGGTGATTTTCTTTCTCGAACTATTTGACGTACGTAATGATTTGATTTTTTATTTTGGGAGTTAATTTCAGATGATCGCTTCGAGTAAAACATTTAAACATTGCCATTGGCTTCCAAAAGAAACAGGATTGGCATACTTAGCACATAAGAAAGAAAATTGGTCAAAAATTTTCGAACTCTATATATACTAGAGTAACTCCCTGATTTCGTCCAAAAACTTATTTTCCATCTTTTGAAGACATATAACTTATTTTAAAATTTGAATGTTTATTTCAAATTAATCCAAATGTTTCTCAATATTGGAGATTAAAATAACCACTTGAACCTGAAATAGCCACCCTATGATGGATCAAGTGACAAAAAAGGTGAAAGCGTTTACCACCATATGTGTTAGTTGTTTAATATCCGTAGTAAAACGTATTCTAAAACACTCAGTACATTGAGCATAGAACGTTAATGCACTAATAGCACTCACGACACATAACTCAGACCCATTCACAGACAACATACCCACCATATACATACTGTCAGTATACACCACCGTAGTAAATAGAGCATTCACTGCAGATCTACAGTTTGAATCTTGACAAATGTGTTAATTCTATCGCATGTAATAATGAATAAACACATTTATATAACAACATGGAGCTGGGTGCTTTATTATACATCTGCTCATCTCTTATCTCTTATTTACACATTATTATCCAATGTAGCAGAGTTAAAATAAAAATAAAATCAATCAAGTAAAATACGATGTTCGTTCATTTATTATTATACAAATGATTCTGTAATATAAAAACTAACATAAGAAATCACTTTGTGTTTTTTTTCTGTAATCTAATTTCATTTAGTAGAATTTTATAAGCAATATACATTACATTTATGTAAAGTAATTTATTGAAATGCATATAATTTTTTTCCAATGAGATATTTTTATAATAATAGATGTTTTTTTAATAAATTATAAATTATTTAACAAAACAAGGTAGATGCCTATGGGGAGTGTGTTCTTATTTACATGTTCGTCTGAGAGTAAATCGTTTTATATATCCGTACCGGTGACTCGTTATTTGATTTTGATTCATACACAAGCTTATCCAGGGTCGGGCTTCGCGGTTTTTTTATTCGGGGTAAAATGCACCGAATATCTTGTATCTGCTGTAACCTAGAAGTTCGCTATCAAATATAATGTGGCTGGATGTTTCTTCCTCCTCGCCACACAATCTGACCCGTTATGTACCCGTTATGTGCAGATGCTTCCGCAGGGGATAATGCCTGGTAATGAATCCGGTAACCCTCCGCAGTTGCATCCTGTTCAGCTTCAGTAGATCAAGAGATAGCCTCTTGGTTGCACTCTGAAGCAGTATTTTCCTGAGCTCCTGCTGCGGTACTTTTTTCCAGTGATCACCGTGTTTAGCATTTGACCACTCGTTGATCACTTGTTTACATGCAGTGCTCGGAATTCCTAAAACAGGATCTGGGCCAATGAAGGGCAATCCGACTTCCTTCTTTGCTACGGCATCTGCTTTTAGGTTTCGTTCGAAACCACTGTGACCCGGCACCCAGATCAATTTAACATTGTTCCGTTTTGCCAGCTACTGCAGTTCCTCCAGACAATCGTTGACTACCCCTGAGGTGATCTCAGTTGCAGACAAGGTGTTTAGAGGAGCTTGACTGTCCGAGAGAATACATACGTTCTGGTTTATGTAGCCTCTACGTAGGTTCTCACGGACGCAAGCCAGTATGGCGTAGACTTCTGCTTGAAAGACCGTGACATATTTCCCCATATTTCCCATTGAGGCTTATATTTGCTTTTGGTCTCTCAGCGTAGATTCCCGCCTTGGTCCCTTATTCAGTTTTAGGTACGTCCGTTGTATCGCCACACTTACTATGAATTAAACAATTTGAATATCCATAAAATGCCTGGTATGGAACCCTAAAAATGGTATCCATCGATACATGAATGCACGTACCAAAGACATAACCAAAGTGTTATTATGTTCATCGTCTTCGTATAGAGTAGTAGTTATACAAGGCCACAAAAATAGCACTCTTTAATCAAAATTTTATAATTAATTTGTGCCTTATGCATTCCATTTTCGAAAAAAATACTTTTAATAAATATTGTTCATTGTAACATTACTAATAACTTTTATTCGAACTATTTTCCCAAAAACTGACTGAGTAAGACACAAATCAATTAATAAAATTTTGCAAAATGATCGCTACTTTTGTGGTCCATAGTAGGTAGTACAAGCTATTAAAACTAAATATGTATGTTTAGTAATAAAGATATGTTTTCAAGTAATTTGATACGCCTAGCGAAGCATAATTGTAATTATTACAAATTAATTAAATACAGAAATATAATGTACATAACAATTTTATATGATTACAATCTGTTAAGAACATTAATTACATGTTAAAGCCATGTAAAATAATGGATAGTTGATAAAATTAGAACGTTGGTAACAAGGATGTTGCGGATGCGAAATTTTTGACAACCGCAGGTGCGGATGCGGATATTTTAAGGCACACATCCGCGAATGGATATGCGGATGCGCTTAAAGTGATACATAATTTAGGTACATGAATAAAGGAAAAAGATAGTAATAATTTTTAATAATCTTGATATTATAATCAAATTTTTAGTATGAAAATTTAAAATATTAGCATTATATTTAATAAAGAGCAATGTAGCTGTCTTTTCAGGTACCATCCTGTTCGCAGAGCTAAACTACTCCGAGGGGTGTATCGATTTCAATTGATTCCCCATAGATGTGGTTGCGCGGCCATTGCGAGAATATTGCATATTTTATACTGAGGTTTATCTCATCTTGTTTAAAATAAGACTGAATAACACTTTGAGTCCGTGGTGGCATAGTTGATTCAGTTGTCAAATAGATTCATCAAGGGGAAACACTCAAACAATAATACAAATTGTTGAAATAAATAAAAAAGCATCCATATGATAACACGTCTAAACACGTTGTGATTTATTATATCAGAAATGTTAAAGAAAACAAGCAAGGAGCTTTTGCATTCACATTCGCTAAAGCTCCGTAAAAACCATTGATTATTGCGGAAACTGATGCTAAAATTAATGCGGATTTTCCGGGATTTCAGAAGTGGATGCGAATATGCACAACATCCATGGTTGGTAATACTTCATATTCTCTAGACCAGTGATTCTCAACCACTATGCCGCAGCACTTTTGTGTACTTACAAATTTTAGAAATGTATATATAGTTGTCGCGGTATCTTGGCTCTCTTTTTAACTTTTTTTAAAAAAAAGGAGCACTGTTGAATCTACTAGAGATTATAATACTCGAAACAAACAAACTGACTAACAAAACAAACAAAATACTTAATTTTGTTCAACAATTTTTTTATTCAAACAATACTAAGTTATAACAATGATTAATTCAACAATGGTAACCTCAAACCACACTACTATTCCTTTCGGACTGAATTTAAGAACTCACTTTATTTGGGTTACGCTCCGGCTTTAAATACCGTCGCAATTACAACATATTTACACGAATCAACAAAAAAAAACATTTAAAAAAAACAAATCTTGTTTATCTCTACAAAGTAAAGTTAGTAACCCAACTTACATAAGCTATACAATAATAAATGTTTACTATTTATGTTAAAAAAATAATAGTTTTTTAAAAAATAATCTTTTCTTTTTTTTTTTAAATAAAATATCTAGATGAATTTCTTTTCCAAATTGTGCTGAGGTCTTAAAAATTATTTCACTAATTTTCATTACAACATAGTAAAGTATTAACCAACATAAAAACGAAAAAAAGATCGAGACTGTTAAATGTAGAAGTGTATATGAGAGTAGCATTGTCATTTTTACGACCAAATATAAATGAAATTATCAAAAAACATCAAGCTCAAATTTCTCATTAAATTATTCTTATTATTAACTTGTAATTAATCCCTTAATAAACGTACTGTTGTTTTTGTAGTACATATTATTTTATATTAAATTCAAAATTATTATTATAAACAATTTTACACAGTGTATTATAGGTAAGTAAACAACTTATAAACTTAACTTTTTCTTTGTGTGCCTTCAAATTTTGAAATCGTTAAAAGTGTGCCCCGACAAAAAAAAGGTTGGCCAATCACTGCTCTAGAGTCTAAACGAATGAAGACGAAATTTCTCGTAGTTCAACTATGTAATCATAACTGAAATGCATGTCCATCGTGTCCAATATTTATCGGTAAACTATGAAACACATTTTTAACAAATTTCTCCGAATGCATTTTTCCATTTTTCAAAGTTCCTTCTATTCTCGGAAGTAACCAAATAGTATATTATATAGCTAAAAATAATCCTAGATTGCTTTCAAACACTTGTTGTGGCATAAGAATGGAAAAATAGAAACAAGATAAAATTACATTAAGAGAGAAGAAAATTCATAAAGAAAAATTAACATAGCAGAGAAAATTTCATAATAACAAAAAAATATATTATGTATAATATAATATAAAGAAAAACCAATTTTTTTTTTACTTAATTCTATAGGATTACTAATAAAAATAATGGAAAAAAGGGAATAGAAAAACAGTAAAATTTAAAAAAATATGTTTATCTCTATTAAATTGTGTTTTTTAACCTCTATATACAGACTCAAACATTGTGTATAATACAGAGGTACTATTTTCAATAACAAAAATCGATATCGAATCAGATCGGACCTCTAAATTTTTGATCTGCTCATAAAATACATTCCACATAATATGAGAAGGTAGGATCTGAGGAATTTTCAAGTGTGATAATTTGCCACAAGGGGGAGGGAGGTGGAAGTAATAAGGGTGACGTTAACAATTCATCAATTTTGATACCCGGTATACAAAGGATTTCGAATAACTCGAGAAAATCACTTAGCAATGAAAAACGAAATAATATGTGTTCAATATTTTTAAAGTAGCTATCTAACGATTCTCGACCCCTCACCCTCACACCCTAGGGTAACGCGGGGTGGAAGGAGGTGTGTACTTTGAAATCTTAAAGGGACCCCCAATTTTTTATTGAAAATTCAGATTTTCCATACAAAAGTAAGTTAGTTTTATTCTAAACATTTTTTCAATTCGCAATAGATGGCACTGTAATCGCAACAAATAAACTTTACGGATTTTTCGTAAAATGCAGCCAGGCATGTTACCCTTACGTAAAAAATTACATTTAGCGTAACTGGATACAATAATTTATACGGCGTTATAAAATTACGTTTTAATTATGTGTAAATCTGGTATTTTAGTCTATATATAGATGTCGTTTTATAAAAATTTATTGTTAGATTTAAAACATAAGTAATCTTTATTATACAAAGGAATTCAATATACTATTATTCATCTTCATAATATAATAATAATACCCATATCTATATTATATCTATTTATAATCTTTTATTCTTTTCATTTCGACATTTTCGAGAAGATTTTTTTCTATATAGTTCATTCATAATAATCATAATACCTCTCTATCTAAGTATGTTTATTTTATATTTTGACGTAGATTCGTTTATCATGTTTTAAACGAACAGCGAAGAGTTAAAATATCATCTTTTTAGCGAATTTCCTGATAGAAAATAGAGCTATTGGGCCCGTACCGAAGTCAAAATTTCGCAAAAATTTCTTCAAATGTCCATCGATCCTACCTAGTAGATGTCAAAAATCACCATCTGTAAAATTTATATATATATATGTCCATAGACATATATATATATATATATATATACATATATATATATATGTATATATATATATATATATGTGTCTGTAATCACTCTAGCGGTCACAGTTTTCATTTTATCGGAATGAAATTTGGTATTCGAGGCGCTTTTGTTATTCAAAAGATCAAGTTCGTTAATGGGTAAAATCGAACAAGGGGAAAGGGGGGTTTAAAGGGAGGGGGAAACACAAAATTTGTCATATCTCCCTTAATATTCGAAAAATCGAAAAAATTATAAGAAATAAAGTTGTAGGTATTAAGTTTTACTGTAATTTTGTTTCTTATCATTTTTTCTGTTATTTACAGAAATATTGACGGTTTAAGACTGAAAATTAAATTCCTCACTATCTCTGAC
Source organism: Nineta flava (assembly GCA_963920215.1). NCBI lineage: Eukaryota > Metazoa > Arthropoda > Insecta > Neuroptera > Chrysopidae > Nineta > Nineta flava. Next base: position 96,110,823 of record OY986042.1, read on the forward strand.
ACATTAGAGTTTGAGGAAAAGTGATAAGGTGATGAATTGTAGCAAACATGATTTTCTCCAACTTTATTCCTTGCGTATTTTTTGACTTTTCTAATATTAAGAGAGATATTTTATATTTTGTGTTTTCTTCTTTCTGTAGGCCCCCATTTCCCCTTGACGTATGTCATTTATTAAAAAATTGGCCTTGCAAATACTAAAATTATATACAACATTTCATTTTGATCATTTCATTTTGATCACAGTGTGACCGCTAGAAAGTGATTCATGTATTTTAAGGAAATTCGCTAAGTTGAAGCAGCTCCTGCGTAACGAATTTTTTTTATTATTGCAATAACGTAAATGGAATTATTAAATTGTCAATATAAACCCAATGACTTTAGATTTAACCTCCACAGATAACGAACGGAGTTTGTAATATAGAGGTGATGTGTTCGTTGTTAAAATTGTCGACAGATGTGAAATCTATTGTTTTTTCCACACCTGTAAACAATATCCGTCCGCCTGAGGGAACGGGATAATAATTAGGTGTCGTAGAATCAGAGATATGCATGGAGTGTTCTCAATAGGGTGAGGCAATCCATGACCACCGGCTGAAGTAGTGCATTGTCATCAATGGCAGTCTTCGAACATTTGCTTTGATGAATTTCAATCTCAGATGAATAATATATACAATTATGCTGCTGCCATTGAAACCACATCAAGCAATTTGTTTTACTATTAAATAACTGTAATTTCGTTATTTTTAAACCGATTTTGATGAGTCGTTCGATTTGTAATTCAAAATTCTAAAACATTTTTTATTGTTACAATTTTTGTTGAATTTTTTTTGAAAAATATTTTTGAATATTCAAGAGGTCTATGTGCATGAGGTATCTGCAGAGTTTTAAAAGAATATCTGCAATTGTTTTTTTTGAATTGTTTTTGAATTCGTCATATTTGGACAGTCTGAAGTCGGTTTTTTCAACGAACACTTTGTATGTTCGCAGTTCATATTTGACGGGTTCGTAAAAGGTTTGTCGCTTTTAGCGCGCCTATAATTATTGTTTTTTTTTTTAGATATTAATTGAAATGTAGTATTTTAGTTAAACTTGAAAATTTTTCAAGCTGAACTAAATTGTAAACATTTTAATTAATATCTTTAGATTATTTTCACGCTTAAATAATGGGTTTTTGTGACAGAAGGTGACATTTGTTGTGACTTCAAATCCATCATAAGTTCTGAATTATTTATTTTTTTTCCAAAGTTCAGTGCGACACCAACGTCGACATTTCTTTTTGTTTGACAAACTTGCTATTAATAATGCCGCACCAATCATCACCATAATCGCGAGATTTTCCCGTCGCGTAAACATATTTACAACTTCACTGCAAAATGAATATATGTTCGTTGGTTTCCTATGGATCGCTGGAGGTTCGTTGAAATCAACAATTTCAACGAATCAAAGGCGAGCGACGCGCACACCGCTCGGGGTTCGTGGCGCGTAAGATTAAAATCATATTTCAATTAAATCAAATTCTACAGAATGGGTTTATTAGAAGAACTACCTTTAACTCTTTGGAAAATTAAATAAAATATATAATTTTATAATAAACTTAAGTCTAAAATCCTCCCCACTTTTGAATACTAGTTCCGCGCCTGGTCCGGAGAAACAGAACAGTGAACATAAGAGAAAGTAAAATGAAAAACGATTATTCCAGCAAAAAATCATTTATTACTTAATTTGAACAATAATAATTTGACATTAAAATTTATTAAGTAAGACAAATAACCATTTTCAAAGAATATAATATAGATAATTTTAACATATATTTATAATTATTGATCAAAATTAATTAGTTTATACTTAATTATATTATAAATGTCAAACTTAAACAAATGCAAAAAGAAAATTATTGTAATAAAATATATATAAAAAAAAAAGTTTGCAACTAATATAAAATTCTGTAATAATAATTAATTCTGTGTTTCTGCCTCTGTTTACTCTGACTCCAATATGGTGGTGTGCAATATGGAGGTATTGTTTTTCAACGTCAAAATTTGATGTTGAAACATCATTTTGCAATTTCCCAATACAAAAACTACTATTTTTGAATATTGGTTTTTGAGTGTAAGTCGGTCAATGTTAAGGCGATTTTTCAAGAACAGAATGAATCCTAAATTTTGTTTTTTTCTATACTTGATCGGAAAGCCCTTTATCGGAAATCATTTTATAGGCTTAAAGATTTTCTTTGAATTTTGTTCAACAATTTTGCATATATAAGGGTACTATAAGTTTAGTCCTTATACTTATACTTACTTATATTGATTATAGTAAAACAAATTTTTGATATAGGAGTCTGTCTGTGCGTCTATCCGTCAAAACGAAAACTCAAATAAAACCTATTTTGACAAAATGGAAACCCGACTTCAAAAATCAAATATTCTATAACAAAAAATGTACTAAAAAGTAAAAAAATAATTGCATATTCTTGTCCCAATTTTAGTTCACTTAAGCAAAAAATTTTAAATATATATGTACAATTATTGTTATTTTTGGAGGCGGTGTCAGCATAGAGAAATTCATATAAAATTTGGACACCGCCTCCAAAAATAACAATAATTGTACATATATATTTAAAAATTTTTGCTTGAGTGAACTAAAATTGGCACAAGAATGTGCAATTATTTTTTTACTTTTTAGTGCATTTTTTGTTATAGAATATTTGATTTTTGAAGTCGGGTTTCCATTTTGTCAAAATAGGTTTTATTTCTCGCTTTTTTTTTTTTAATTTTTAGTGCATTTTTTTATAACAGATTTTCAATTTTTTTTACAAGCATTTTGTTTTTTTTTTGTAAAAATTTTTTTTTTTGGGGTCGGTTTTTTTTGTAAAAAATTTTTTTGAAGTCGGTTTTTAAAAAAATTTTCTTATTTTCCCATTATGAATGAGTATGTCCTTTGCAATCCGTTATGACCCTGCCACGCAACCTCGAAATACATGACTTCATTCAGTGCATAGGAGCCTGTGGTGCTGTATAAATATATATATATATATATATATATATATATATATATATATATATATATATATATATATATATATATATTTATATATATATATATAATTCTTCTTTCCGTGTGCATGTGACTGAACTCCTAAACGGCTGGACCGATTTTGATGAAATTTTTTGTGTGTGTTCCAGTGGATTCGAGAATGATTTAGAATCTAAACCATTCTCGAATCCACTGGAACACTAAACTTTAGATTCACAAGTCCAAAAAAAAAATTTTAATTTTCAAAAAAAGTTTAAAATTTTAAAATTTAAGACGTGTGTACAGGACCGCTAGTATATATATATATATATATATATATATATATATATATATATATATATATATATTAATATATTTATATATAAATATATATATATATATATATATTAATATATATATATATATATATATATATATATATATATATGTATATATAGACGTTGTATGACGTTTACAAACAAATAATAAAAAATTCTGCAAATAATTATTCCACTTTTTTTTTCTGTTCAGCTTTACTTGATAATATCGACTACGTAAAACTGTGTTTGTTTGATTAATTAACATCATTTGCATATTTAAAACACCATAAGAGTGTAATAAAAACAAATTTGATGACGTATGCAGCACAGCTCGAACACTCGAACTGTGTGTGCTACAAACCATTATAATATAATCGACTATTCCATATACGGAATAATAATCATTAATCAAATACATATATCTGTACAACGTTTTTTTTATGCATTAAGGATGTACGAGCACTAGATATAGTCCATTTATAAAATTCTTCAAAATCTTATATAGTACATTCATAAAAGTCTACAATAAAGTTTATTAGTTTTTGTCGTAAATGAAATGGAGAAAATTCATTATTTTCGGTATGACGGACATAAAAAAGGGATATTTAAGAAAAAAACCTGAGATTTCGGGTAATTCAGCTACCGCCGACAGAAATTAAATTTACTCGAAATCTCAGTTCTTTTCTCAAATATCTTTTTTTTGGGCCCGTCTTACGGGGATTTTATTGGATCAATCTCTTTATTAATATTTCTATTTTCTATAGCGTACTTTTTTTTTTAATTTCTTCTTATTTTATTCCAAGTGAAAATTATCAAAATATGTCGACGCTCACGGGTCTCTCCATAAGAGCAATGCATTGGAGCTCGAACTTTAACCTTATATAATTAATGCTAGACCCCCGAAACCACCCTGAAACTTTTATAATTGATTTATATGCACTTCAACTACATGTAAACAAAAATCAAGCCGTAATCTTTTTGAAGCTCCAGTGCTCGTACATCCTTAAGTATGGTTGTCAACACACACGTAAATTCTATCATTTTATAATCCTACTAGTCATTTTGTGGTCTGGCTAACATGTAAACTGTCATTCTTAGGTAAAAAGGCAGTTTAAAAAGTGAAAACAGCGAGGCAACTGAAAAAGTTTTTGATATTTCTTAACTAAATTAAGAATATTATTTTCCATAATAATTATTGAACGACTATTAATATGTTAGATTAGATTATATTCGAATCAGGAGCAAGCCTTATAAAAGGGATTAAATTTCAAATTTTGTCCCAATTTCTAGAACAATAGGGAATATGCATGAAAATTTGTTTTCACATTTATTTCCAGAATATGAAAATACTGTTAATACTGTAATAATATTTAAAAACGAAATTAAAATCCGACAAATATCAAGCAAGCTATAAGCTTTTAAAGATTATTATCTGTCTCTTTCTTGCAAAAATACTAAACACGGAGTTTAAACATGTATTTTAAATGGTGAAAGTGTAATATGACGTCACATAACATATCAAGAGGGCTATCACCCTCTTTGTCTAATCGGGAATTTCAATCATTCATATCTCGCTTATTTTTAAAGTCATTTAAAAAGTAATTTTACCTTGATATTTGTCAAGTAAACAAGCTTCAATTCAAGTGAAAAAAAATTTTCATGCATATTCCCTATTATTTGTATTTTATAAATACGTATTTCGACTACAAGGTAGTCATCATCAGTATGAATTAGCTGATCGTAACTATCTCTGGGATATGGAGTCAGAGATATGTTGCTCGTTGCTAATTTGGTGTGTGTCTCACTTGTGTCTCAAATTAGCAATGGTTAATATGTACAAAGATATAATATGTCTTGAATGCCGTCTGAGCAGATACAAATTTTCCGCTTCGTACAACCAAATGTTTTACGAATTTTATATCTGCTCAGACTCCATTCAAGACAATTTTCCCAGCCAAAATAACGCCACCCCCCCCCCCAATGCATCTCGAATGTGCTGAATAATGAACGTAAGAAAAGTGAAATAAGTCACCTTGATATGAGCTCCGGGACACTGTGGAATTGAACCCAACGAAACGGGTGATAAACTCATGTCAAGGACCGGAACCATATCAAGAAATAACTGGAAGATATGAAAAGGAAATGGAACTGGAGGACAATGCAGCGGCTAGCCGTGGCTGTAGTTATAAATAACAATTCTTAACGAAATTTTACATAAAAAGAGCAGCCTGTATTTCTATTTATATACTAGCACAAACATAAATACAGAGATGATATATACATATATATATATATATATATATATATATATATATATATATATATATATATATATATATATATATATATATATATATATATTGTATTCAACAAGATTTTCAACGGTATTATTACACAGATATATACTTGTAAAGGAAAAGGAAGGAAATTGCCCATAAAAAGCTTTTCTAAAGTTATTTATAATTTTCATTTTACTGTTTTCTTTACTTTCTATATCATACATTTTTCTATATATATATATATATATATATATATATGTATAAACGTATTCTCTCATTTGCCGCATTCTGTATAAACAGAGATGTATTAAGAGAAAAAACTTTTTGTGTTCACCAAAATAATATATGGTTAAAAAAATACACCACCAACATTGAAAACTATGAAAAACTTCTGTCGTATATAAAATTATCTTAAATATCCATCATCCGATGGCATTTGTGCTCTGTTCCAACAAAATTTATATAACAAAAGCTATACTAGACCTTGAAAATTAATATTTAGCATTTATGTAGGTGTATTTGTATTTATAACATGTTTCAATACTATTGAATCATTTTCAAACTGTTATACTAGAATAAAGTTATTTATTATTAAATTTCAAAAAAAAAACATTTGAAAACAGCTAAGTTAATTGCTCCGTATATACTGAGTGTATATAAAAAGTTTAAAGCAAAAGTTGATTATTTAAAAAAAAATTCATTTTTGGGCTTTAAATTTTTGTTGTATCTCTGGTTTCAAATATTTTCCCCCTGGCGAGGCGAGCATGGTTCGATTTTGCCCCATTGAAGAGCTTTACCTTACTTTTTAGCTCTAGAACACACACTCACAAAATTTCAGAGTGTTATATCTTTTTGTTTGCGAGATACCGTGTCCACTAAAACTATACCAAAAAATTTTTTATGCAAGCAATATTTTAAAGTCGGGACTAAACTTATTATACCCTAGTATATATTACATATACCGGATATAAAAATGTATTTTTATAGAACCAAAAATACGTCCTGACTGACGACTGCTTACGAATTACTTCTATAAAGGTGTATTTCCATAGATACTTATAAAAAATAATTCTGGATATATTAACTTCACTTTCTGTTTGTGGCGGCATGTTTGTTTATGAAGGGAAAATCTTGCGAAAATATTGAACTGAAATTTGGTGGGAGTGTTGATAAATATTGAGAAATAGTGGAAGCGATGGAAAATTAAAATACCTTTTTTTATTCATAAAATAAAAATAAATAATTTTAAAAATAAAATAAATTTAAAATAATATTTAAACAAACTTTTATTTGATGAACAAATAAACAGAAAATAAATTTTTTTCCTCGAGTCACTAATATGTGACAATTAATAATAAGTTGGAGCGCCTAAATGTTTAAAAAATTAGATTTATCGCTTTATATTAATTGTTAAAATATTGAACACCTAAGCGCTCCTTATTCATAGTCACATATTGTCGACTATGGTTAAAAAAATTTTATTTTCTACTTTTTGGTTCATTAAAAAAAAGCTTGCTTTAAAAAAAGGTTTGTCAACAATCATATATAGGTTTGTTCTTTCTTCTATTCGTATACGCCGACAGTTAATATCAACAAAAACTACCTGATTTTCCAACTGGTTTTAACTCGTTTACAAAGAATAAACATAAAATCAGAATTAAAACATCTGTACTTTTATATAAAACTTTTTTTTCAAATATGTGCTTTTTAACTGTTGGATTTAGTTTTTCAAACAAATTTATAATTGAAAACCATCTGTTTTAATTTGTCTTTTATTATAACATAAGGATTTTTTATTTTAAATAAATTTATTTTTATGGTTTTTCAATCCTTGTTTTTAATATAAATATGAATAGTACTGATATTTTTAACCCGACTTCAAAAAAGGAGGATGGTTCTCAATTCGTCTGTATTTTTTTTTTTTTTTTTTTTTATGTGTGTCACCTCAGAACTCCAACATTTATGAACCGATTTTGAATTTTTTTTTTTGTTTTAAAGGGTTTGGTTTCCCATTGGTCCCATTGGCACCAAATCGCATTCTGATGAGGGGATCCCCGGAAAATCGAGGAAAATCCTCATTTTATATGTGATAACCGATTTTTGCGAAATTTTTTTTTTTTTTTTGAAAGGGTATACTCATTCATAATGGAAAAATAAGAAAATTTTTTTAAAAACCGACTTCAAAAAATTTTTTTACAAAAAAAAAACCGACCCCAAAAAAAAAAATTTTTACAAAAAAAAAACAAAATGCATGTAAATAAAATTGAAAATCTGTTATAAAAAAATGCTCTTAAAATTAAAAAAAAAAAAAAAAACGGGTAAAAAAAAAGTTTTACAAAAAAAAAACCGACCCCAAAAAAAAAAATTTTTACAAAAAAAAAACAAAATGCATGTAAATAAAATTGAAAATCTGTTATAAAAAAATGCTCTTAAAATTAAAAAAAAAAAAAAAAAACCGGGTAAAAAAAAAATGTGTTATAAAAAAATTCACTAAAAATTAGTCGTTTAAGTAGGTCTACCCATATTTAGATAAATAA